>CM051835.1:47914066-50471058 GCA_028451465.1 Erethizon dorsatum | reverse complement strand
TTGCCTCTTATGACCTCCTTTTTTTTTTTTATGAGCTCCTTTTGAGTTTCTTTTTACATTCTCTTTCCTTGTGGTAAACAAGCTTCTGATGTGTTTTAAATATTTAAATTCCGATTATATTGTACATATCTACCTGCAACTTGCTTTTCCACTCAATGTTTTTAAAAATTTGTCTATGTTGAATTACACAGATCCATGCATTTATTTTAGCTGCTGAATATTTCATTTACTGATCCATTCCACTATTGATGGATGTTTTAATTGTTTTGAATTTTTTACTATTAATAGGTCGTGTACTCTGAGTAACTACTTTGAAGAGGATATAAGTGTACTAGCTACTGTTATTCTTTTATTATTTGGTTATGAAATTTTGTTTTCTTTTTTCATTAAAAAACACATCATAAGTTCACACTGAAATAAACTTGTTTGCAGGGGAAAAGAAAAAAACAATGAATGTTGAAATGTACAAGTGCAAGAATATCTCTAGGGTTTTTCTGGAAGGGATAGATGAATACAAGGTGAAAACAAGAATTGCCCTGGCAGCCTAGAGATAAGGCAAGCGCAATGTAAGCCTTGCAGGTGGCGCCAAACATTGTGTAGAGGGGCGGTACAATTTTATACTGGGACCTACATGTATCTGAGTTCCCATTTCTCTATACGACCTACTAGCTATTAAAGATTCAAGTATCTCATCTGTTTCCAGCCTGGACTTATATGGCAAGGAATTTAAAATCATATTGGAGAGATGATAGAGGAGACTTGAGTTTTTATAAATAGTACCTATGGCTAGAGTTTTATAGCTCCTGAGAACACGTGGTCAAAATTTCTCCTTTTATATAGTATATGGGAAAATGAACTGACTTGCCCAAATACACGTGACTTATTAATAGGTGAAACAGGGTGAAAACCCAGGATGGCACTTAATTCCTAGTCTAATTTTCCCCCATGAAATCATTAGAGTCACTTAAAACATTTTGCTTTTTCCCCACTATTTTTAATCTGCATGTAAATAAAGACAAAGCAAAAAACTAAACTAAAAGTATACAGACTCTTCCATACAGATGCACACTCTAATTTATCGATTTCCTTATAATTTTTATTTTCTTATAACAAATATTCCAGTGATTTTCTCCTTTAGATTTCTATTTCACCATATGTAAGCTACCTCTGAGTTCAATTACTAAATTAGCACATAATTTCTCTCTTAGGAAAGGACTAATCCCATCTGTTAGCATTGCTTAGTTTCCTTCTCGTGTTGTCTGCCCACATGGCATTCAGAGCATTTGTCAGGCAATAATGCCACTGAGCTGCAGGACCTAGGGAGGCCTATGTGCTGGACAAAACCAGATCATGATATTTCTCTAAAGTTGTGCATTTGAAAGAATTTTGAAAAATATTCTGGTTAATTCATTCCTGTGTAGGTGAGTATGAGTTGGACCCCTAGACGCTCAGGAGATCTCCCCACGTGTGACCTCAGTCGAGTCATCACTGTGGCTCCAAGTCTGTTGCCTTATAATAAAGTGGGAGATTGCACCTGATCAACTTCTCAGGCCATAAATAATAAAACATATTTAGTGTACCTTACCTATGTATATATTTCATGGTGATCATTTTTTACAATGAAATATATTTTATTTTTCCATCATTTAAATTTTCCCCCGAAGTAGCAAGCTATAAATGTATGTCTTCTTTTACATAACCCAAATTGCTACACACAGTTCAAATTTTCTCTAAAATACTACTCTTAATGTTGTTAAAATTTACTTATTTATTTATTTTTAAATTTTTTTTGGTACCGGGAATCGAACTCAGGGACTTGTGCTTGCCAGGCAGGATTCTGTGTCACTGAGCTACAACCCCAGCAATATTGTTAAAATTTAAAAACTGAGTTTGTTTCCTATGTCAAACTTTTATAAATACAGTATCATATTTGAGGCTCTTAAAATTTTAAGTAGAAATCTCTTCCTTCTGGTAATTCTAGTAATGGAAATCTTTGTTTTTCCATAACCTAGATCATCTAAAGAATGTCATCAGGCTTTCTAATTTTCACTTTTTGAGATTTAATACAATTATTAAGGCCCACTAATATTTCATGAAGTTATGACTCTAGAATTAATGTTTTAAAGCTAAAAATAAATGGAAAAACAGAAGAAAAGAAAATACACAATTATGTATTCTGCCTCAGTCTTTGCAAGAGTGAGAACTTCTCATTATGGCTGGGTAAGCTTGTAGCTAAATTATGGAGATTATAAAGCTGCTTAAAAAAACCAACAAAAGATAAAATATCGAATGTGATAGGATAAGATTCCTAGAAAACACAGTGATTTTTAATGTTAGTGCCCTTCAAGTCTCCTGTTATTACATGGCTGAGAGCGCTTCTTGAGTGGCTGGCTGGTAAGCTTTATTGCTTTTACAAGGTTAAAAGACTGAATTGCTATTCTTCTTGGAAATTGCTTATCCCAAAGGGATAATTAAGACTAATAAGAAATAGAAACAGAACCACTAATTGAGTTAATATTTCTTTCTTTTTTCTCTTGTAGGATATCTTGTTTGAAAAGAAGGTAAGCACCACCTGTGTTGACTGCAAAGGATTACTCTAAAAGCTTGCATTATCAAATCAGCATTATAATTCACATTAGAAGATAAGATGTGACTAAATAAAAATTCTTAATTCCTTTTAACATGAGCTGCTCTATTTTGAGGGAGACATCTGATTTTTTTTTGATGCCACCATCCCCACTGCAAGTTTGGAAAATTTAGAAAATGTAGGGATTATTTAATGACTCAGGAGGTGATTTTAGAAATCAATGATAACCAAATGGCATAGTTTTTCTTACTTTGATACGGCTTCCTTTATTCTAAGCATATCTCTGACACTAGCTTCTTATGGGAGGCTTCTACTTTACGAAGCCTTCGTGGTGTTGGCCTCCATTAGGCTAGCGCTAAAAGACAAAGCTTAGAATCACACCTTGCTGCATACTATTGAGGTTCACTTTAAGCTCGTTCTTTCGAGGAAAAGGAAGCCTAAGAGAGACAGCCAGAACACATGGCAAAGGAAGCCAGCCAACAGTAATCGCTTAGATAGGACTTAGCAGAATAGATGATCACGAATTTGCCAAGAATTTCTGAGCTAGATGGGCATTTCTTAAAGCAAAGAGTTTTGAATATCTGAACTTTGTTCAACAAGCTGCTTTTTAAACCTCAGGACATTTACAAGCATTATTCTATAAAATAATAGAAACCAACCCAACCTTGTCAATCATCAGGTTTGAGTTGTACATGGTCAGTTGTACCATTATTTTATGTACTGTCAAGAAAGGAAAAATCCTTGGAAATTAAACTGTGACACAAATACTTTCTCATTCATTACAATTTTTATTTTACACTTACGGGAAAAGTCCCTATAGATTTATTTACATATAGAGCTTTTATTTCTGAATTCCTTTAGCGCATACATGTAGGGGCAAATATAAGCAGAAAAACGTGGTTATTTCTAAAACTTCACATCAGACCCTAAATCTTCTGTATCACTTTTTGTGTGAGTTGGTGATAGCCTTGTTTTTCCACACAATATACTGGCCCCTGCACCATTAAAGACACATGATGCATTTGTTAAGAGTGCTCTGGGATTTTCTTCCGTTTTATTCTGTTTTGAAGTACGTATGCAGAAAACAATGACTTTGACATGTTTAGGGTTGTTAGCTGTTAGAAGACTCATTCTGATTTCAGTGATGACAAGATGAAAAATATTCATCTTACTTTGGATAAAATATGGTATAAATCAAATGTTTTATTTTGCCAAGTAAAGGTGAATTTAGTATTTTTATATTATTGAGTTTTGATATGTTAGAAAAGAAGGAGCAGAAATTTTAAAGTCCACTGAAAATGTTTATTTTTCTATTTTAACTGATATCTCTATATATACGTATATATACATACATATACACACACACATATATATATATGTAAATATATATATATACATGTTTTGGTATAAATCTATTCCATTTAACTATGGCAAAATTTAATAATACTTTAGTAGCTGGCTGTTACTAAGCCGAGTTTGCCTGGAATAATTTAATAGAGATAGCAAAATCTCCATATACTTACAAGGTGAACTTTCTCCAAGTGTTCCAGTTAGTTCTATGCTGGATGAAATTTGAAATGCTACCCTATACTGTGCGTCACTGTGTGTTAACATTGTGTTTCCTTATCGATCCAGTGTGAACGCAAGATCTGTGAATGTGAGAAGGGGGATCCAGGTGATCCAGGGCCTCCTGTGAGTATGTCATTACTCGGAACTTACAGCTGAGGAAGGCAATGGTAAAACAATGATGGAGTTGTTTTCAGGAAGGACTTTTCAGTGTCATTCCTTATTTGATAATTGGGGCCAGAATTTCGCAAAACCAAAAGAGAATTCAAAGTCATCAATGCTTTAGGCAAAGCTTTATCTCATTAGAAACAAGAGACACAGTTCTGTCTTGCAGTAGCAACATGATGTGGCTGCATGAAGATGAGGCTGATGAGGGCACTGTGGGGGTAAGGTGAAATCTGTGAAATGCAAGTACTCACTTGGCAACTCAAGACAGTGACAGGATTTACTATGATGATTCAATATTTGGTAAGATCATCCCCAAAGGAGCTCTTCCTTTACATTCTGGTCTAGTATCTGGTAGGCACTATATTTATAGTTAGCAGACATCTGAAATGACATCAGGACTACTGGAGATTCTGAACATTTCTCTGACAGATATAATCAGAAAGCACCCCAGTTACTCATTCAGTATTTCATTTATTTGTGGGATTCTAAACCTTATCCACAGAGTTCAGAAGCCTGGGGATGATGTTTCACAAAATGTGTAGATAAAATTTGTGAAGTAATGGCAAAACATCACAAATATATTATATTTGGAGACAGGGAGGGGCATATGCACTGTGAATGTTTTCAAATACAACACATTTTACCTTCAGACCAAAGCCTATACTTTTTCAAACCATTCTACTAAGCAAGGCATTAAAGGGTGGGGAAAGTTGTCTTTTTCCCCCTCAAAATAAAAAAATTAGGTACATCATATGATACTGTGGCAGCCATTAGAGTTGATTTTGGCTAAAGCAAAGATTTAACCTTCCCTTCTTGTTAAGTCTTAGTTTATACTTAATACACCAAGAGATTGCCACGTGAAGAGATAGCCAATTGTTTTTTAAAAAGAAGAGCGACAATAAGAAAGATTACAATTGCTGAGCCAAACGGATGCTTTCAGTCATTCAATATTGTCATGGTACTATAGCCCATAGAGCTGGTACTTAATATGTATTGAGTGCCCCTAAAAACAGTTCTCAGAAAAGCAAGCTGTGGCTTGAGAATGGGAGAACAAAATGGTTTTTCTGGAACAGGATTAGAGGATTCCCTGCTTCCGTCTTTAGAGGGTGTCCCTTGGATATCAGAACATCTTTGACTAAAGGTGGGCAAGCTGGCTTGGTCCTTTTAAAAGTGATGAAGTGTGTAGAGGAGAGTTATAGTAAGAGGTCCAAAATGAAGTAAGGGTAGGAGCACCTCCCATCTTCCTACACTTTTGGTCATTCTTTTAAATCTTGGTATGAGTTTGATGTTGTTTGCAAAGCATGTGAACAGTAACTATTTGGGGGAAGAAAGAATTGTTGGTAAGAGAGAGACATCCTCTTTTAGCAAATCTAGTGAATCTATCTATTCAAGACAGTGCAGTTTTCCTAGTGTTGTAAAGTGAGAAAAGAGTTTAATATCTGCTTGGTGGGTCAAGGTTTTATAATATTCCTTCAATTTGTGGGATGTAGCTAATCAGAAATTATTATAAAATATAGAAAACTAATAAAACAGTTGCTCAACATAATTTTTTTGCCCTTTGCCTTCAGGGTACACATGGAAACCCAGGTATCAAAGGAGAACGAGGACCAAAAGGAAACCCGGTAAATGAATAAACAGCTTTCCTTTAAACCAGTAAAACTTCTAGATTTCTTTAAATAATAAAGATCAAGAAAATAAAATATAATGGTGTATGGCAAGAATTTGATAATTTTTGTGAAGAATACAGTATGTTCACTTCCTACATAATCTATCTTGTTTGCTCTAACTTGCATTCACAAATTCTGAGTAACATGAATATTTTAGTCAGGAAGTTTAGGAAACCTAGGGACATTGAGTAAGTGGAAACCATTACTTAAATAATAGTGGTCCACATTAATTTAGGACAGTTTTTCACAAACCACTAATTCATGTACCACATTAGATTAATATCGGTATTCGTGTTTTTTATGGATCCACTTTATAGATAATTGACCTACAATAATAACAGAAAAAACACCAGGTGATTTCCCAGTCTTAGAATATCTTTCCCAATAATTTTTTTGTATACCTATCAAAAAAAAATCATAGATTTAAAAAAGTTGCCTATTCAGACTATTGTTGGGATAATAGCATTCCAAATTTAAGAAAGACTGAAGGAATCACAAGGAAAGAGATTAGTAGATATAACTGTGAGAATTGACACAGAATTCTGTATAATAAAAAATAATTAGAATGAGAAAGACATATATGGGGTTGTTTGTATCAAATACAATGGAGAGTGTGTTGATTTCTGTAGTGCATAAAAACCATGCAAAACTGATGAGAAAATATCAAGCTACTAATAATTAAATGGGCAAAGGACACAAATAATTTTCAAAAGAAATGAAACAAGTAAAGAAAGAAATAGAAAAACATTTAATTTCATTCAGTAATGAAAGAAATTTAAATTTAAATAGATACAATACGATGCCCTTTAATACTAAATATTTACATTCTAGAAACTTTGGAATCTAGTGGATTTTTATTTAAAAGAAGTAGTTTTCTAGTTTAAATTGTTTGTTTATGTGGGTTTCAAATTTTTAAAAAACTTATAGCAATTAACACAGGAATTTAAAATAGTAATAACTGGTGATAGTGACATGGTAGTGAAACTGATTTGCTCTTTATTGCAAAAATAACTTGACAAAAAACATTTTGGAAAGCAATTATGTGATACAGTAGAGTCATTCAAATACTTGAGACTTTAATCCAACCCTATTTCTGAGAATAGTTTGGGGAAGGTAATGAAAAATATGTTATATGAATGAAAGCATTTTTGTTTTTTGCAATTGTCTGCTTGCTAAGGAATTGTTTAGTCTTCTTGGGTCACTCTACCACACACACACAAAAACACACACACTCAGCCCTATACTCACTCATCTTATGTAGCTCTAAATTGATGCCATCATCCTTCTTTTTGCTATGTTAAATACCTTTTTATTAGTCAATGTACACATGTCATTTATTTGGTTTGTAATTTTGTGCCCCACAATTTATTTTCCTAAATCTGGCTGAACTCTAGCAATCATCCTGGAGGACATTTTGAAAAACATTCCCAAGTCTTTTGGAGAAAAGCCAGAGTGTCTGGCTCCAAGCAAATACAATGCTGTATTTGAGAAAAACAACCATGTGGTTAAACTAAGATGTGGGCTGAGCTGCAAAAATATACCTGGATTCTGTACCTTGCACATCTGGCTTCACTCCAAAAGGGCAAAGTTTATCTGCTGCTATTTATTTTCTAGATTACATGGAGAACATGTCAATGCTAAAGTCTTCAGAGGATTCCCTAATTGGGTTAACCTATCAATCTGGGACTTCTGAATAGCACATTTTATTGAATGGTCAGTCACTCTGCGGGGCTGTGGAATTTTGACTGAGTTTGTTGTTTGATGCAGGGTGATGCTCAAAAAGGAGAACCTGGAGAAAGAGGTCCTGGGGTATGTACGTAACTGCAACACCTTCCTGAGAAAGTGATCCTAGAGTGCTATCAGTCAGTAATTGACCTCTGTGACCCCTGCAGTACAAGTGAAAAATGATTTTTGTCTACCTGGCTCTTGATGCCTGGGCAGACAGCAGATAGATATAGATATGATCTTAGAAGTGGAAATATGGGTGGAAAATACTCTGCTCCTTAGGAGTGATGATGGGACCAAAGGTGTTCAAACCCATGGGATTCTCTGATGCTTAATTGGGTATTTATCAATTTAGTATTGTGATCCTATTGGAATAAATAAAATACATTAAAAAATTAATTCACCTGCATATTTTGGCCTTTTAAAATGTGACTATTTGACCATTTAATATTAAATATTTGCCTTGCATTTGTGTTTCACATTACATTGAGTAGCATTGAGCTACAGCAGTGACAAAATTAAAAGAAAACATGGTGAGAATCCATGAAGGGGCAGAAATGATGACATATAGTGACAAACTGGAACTCATACAATCAAAAATATTCACTGAATTCTTGCTATGTGTTAGCCACTCTTGTAGGTATTGAGCACACAAGATTAAGCAAGACAGTCTTTGTCTTAGGAAATAGGGAGGGAGACAAAAGTAGGCAAACATAGAAAGATAATTTCATTCACTGGGAAGTGTTATGGAAATAGAAAACAAAGTAGTGAAGTGTTCTGGGAAGAAGGAACAAGTACGGTGGCCTGAAGGTGGCAACATGGTTGGCAGGCTCGAGAAACAGAAAGAAGCCAGGTGAGATGGCAGGCACCTGTGGTCCCAGATACTTGGGAGGCTGAGGCAGGAGGAGAAGTGCTCGTGCCCAAGAACGGCATGGGCAACATAGCAAGGCCCTGTCTGTGAAAAAGGAAGGCAAGGTTGTTAGAATTTGTGAGTGAAGAGTGATGGGGACAAGGCCACAGAGACAGGCAGGGGCCAGAACAAATAGGGCCTGGAGGGCCGGAGTTAGAAGAGTGAATTGCAAACCAGGTATAGTGGAGAATTTAAATAGGTGAGATTAAAGGAGAGAGAAAACGAAGGTGATTATAAAACTTAATGCCGTGATTCGAAATGTGACAGTATCAACACTAGAAACAGGAAAGTCAGAAACAAATTTACAAGAAACTAATGAGCGCCATTTTGAATATTTTAAAACTAGTGATTGGATGCCTTGCAAAGAAGATATAAGAAAAAGAGTGGGGGGAGAGCTGGCATGGCAACCAAACGATAAGACTACCAGGGATTTCAGAGTGAAAATGGGGAAAAATACTATTAAAAAGTAATATTCCTTTAGTTCTGTAGAGCTGTATCGGCTCCTTTCAAAATAGTCTCAACTCTTTTAACATAAGTAATGACAGGATTTTATGTATGATTGTGTGTTGTAATGGGTAAGAGTGTCCAAAGATTCCTGAAGTTAGAAATTCAGGCTCTTTTGGCACTGTAGACATGAATGAACTTAAAAAAAAAATTTTATTGGGCCGGTGAGATGGCTCAGCGGCGTAAGCGCCTGCCTGCAAGCGCGAGGGCCCGAGTTCGACTCCCGGAACCCACATACGAAAAAGGGGCCGGTGATATCGCTCAGTGGCACGGGTGCCTGTTGGCGCACGAGGTCCTGAGGTCGTCCCCCTGGTACCCACAAAAAAAAAAAAAAATTTTTTATTAGTATATGTTTATGACACATAATAGTTACATTCACATTGGGAAATTGGTACATAGATGTAACGTAACTTGATTGTTTTCAATCTCTTTAGACATGAATGGTCTTAATAAAGAATCCTAATTTAACTGTTAATAATGTAGCTTTAAATTTTAAGCACAATTCTAAAAGTTAAACAATTTGAATATATATTTTTAAACTAGATTAAATTATAGTATAATCATAGCTTTGACTAATTGTATTTTATGTGCTTCAGTGATCACTTATTTGAAGAGCTATTATTTCCTTTATGAAGGTTCCTTTTGTAAAAAGAAAGTCACAGGACAAAACTTTTGAAACATGTATAGCTGTAGTAATAGCTTTTCACCAGCTTGCTTTATTTTTTTATTTTTTATTTTTTGTGGGTACCAGGGGGTCGACCTCAGGACCTTGCGCGCCACCAGGCACCCGTGCCGCTGAGCGATATCACCGGCCCCTTTTTTCATATGTGGGTTCCGGGAGTCGAACTCGGGCCCTCGCGCTTGCCAGGCAGGTGCTTAAGCCGCCGAGCCATCTCACCGGCCCTCACCAGCTTGCTTTAAATATGACTTATAATTCTGTTTTCATTCTGAAAAATATAGTTGTAGGAAAAAGACATGAAATCTCATTTGGAAAAACTTGGTGTGGTTTAGAGTTGGTAATTTCCCAGTGCATTTGATGTTCAGTATGTATTAGAAGCGCTTTTGGGCCGTGGCACAATGGAGAAGGCTGTGCAGGATTCCTAGGAGTGACTCAGAAGACAGCAGACTTGGGGGCTCCTTATTTAGCATGAGATAGGAGACAGTAACTTAAAGGTCACTGTCATTAGGGTTGATAGAGGAACCATTCATTTCCTTGATGCTGTGTATTCTAGATCAAATTAGAAAGGAGGACATAATGGGTACAGATATTTATGTATATTCTCAAGGCCATTAATTTCAGCTCATTTTCAGAGCCAATTTCTCTAACAATTTCTGTGAAACAGTCTCAACTGCAATAGTTTATAGTTTAAAAGTCAATACAGTACAACAATTTTGAAAGAACCATTATGAATTGTCATTTCTACAATGACATTCAGAGTACATTCTCCAGTTTGTGACTAAAAGGTAAGAAACTGAAAAAATATTTACAGCTGAGAATAGAATACAATAGAGACAGGTTCTTTCTTAGTAAATGCACATTCCCCAAGCACAAACAGCAGTAAAATAAATTATCTTTATCTGGTCTTACTTTGTATAGATATTTTTGTTATACCTTATATGTGAAAAACATCTAATCCTTCCTATAATTCTGCTGTATAATATATTTAAACTTTTCATTTATTTTCTTTCTTAATTAGGGAATTCCTGGATACAAGGGTGACAAGGTGAGTTGGTCACAACAAATAGACCAGAATTTCAAAAAGAAAAACAGAGAAACCTAATGTACTTATGTACTTAATAAATAAATGTCATTTCCTTTTATTTTTGCAAGTTGGGATCCCTTCATTCCTAAGTATACTCTTAATTCTGTTAACATAAAATAATACGTAATAGAACTAAAGATATAGGTATGTGTTGTAAGGCGTAGAGGGTCCCCTAAGGTTTCTGAGATTAGAGTCAACCTCATTCAGTTCTGCAAACATGGATTCTTTCTATAGAGAACCCCACCACGCAGCACAGCTGTCTAGATGAAAACTTTCTGTATGTAATCAAATGCTGCAAAGCTGCAAGTAGGTTTCTCGGTGGGTGTTTGGCTTTCTATGAAAACCTAGATACCAAACCCTTTCCCAAGGGAAGTAGAGGATTTATCCTGGTTAAGCAGTAAAAGATCATTGACCTCAATGAGTCATCCTGGGAAGAACTTGCAGAGGGAGGAAACAAAAGGTGTGGGTTTGTGGATGACTTTATAATTATTTGCAAATTACAAATTAGGAAATCTGTTGGGTGTGGTGCTGTACACTTGTAATCCCAGCACTTGGAAGGCCAAGGCAGGAAGATTGCCGCAGAGTCAAGGCTAGTCTTTTTTTTTTTTTGTAAATACTGGGGATCGACCTCAGGACCTTGCGCGCCAGCAGGCGCCCGTGCCGCTGAGCGATATCACCAGCCCTTTTTTCGTATGTGGGTCCCGGGAGTCAAACTCAGGCCCTTGAGCTTGCCAAGCAGGAGCTTACGCCGCTGAGCCATCTCACCCGCCCAAGGCTAGTCTTGGGTACATAGTGAGTTCAAGGCCAATCTGAACTACTTATCAAGATCCTGTCTCAAATAAAAACAAAAACAAAAACAAAAAACAAAAACTAAAACCTAAACCCCCGCCTGAACCCCCCCCAAAAAAGTTAGGAAATCAATCTGCTTAAAAAGAAATTAACAAATTGGATTGGGGCTCAGGAACCTCTTGACTGCTCAGTGGTTCACTGATACATCTATCCCAGAGTTGCACTATCAGGTTTTATGGGAGAAATGTGCCTAGCATCCATTCTATCATACAGCTGGCACAGCCCTCAGACCTGGACAAGGGGCCTGCACTTTTAGACGTTCTTGCTCTGGTCTCATCTGGCCTCTCCACTGCCCCCAAAGCCAGAAGACATCCAGGTGAGAAGATTGTGCCCTTTTATAGATCGTATTTTGGGTAACAGAGGCCTCAGAAGTCATGCAGAATGGCCTGAGCCTGGTTGGAGGGTGTACATACACCTCTTTTCCATATCCATCTCCTTCCAAGGCCTGAGAGGGAACCAAGTGGAGGTTCACATTGTGCTGCTTAGGCATCTTCATACTCATAGCTACTCTTGCCTCAGAAGGAAGTGGCCATTCAAGTGAAAGACTGTAGTGTGGACATGGCGCTGCATGGACTGCTGAGAAATCCTAAAATTCTTTGTCTCTTTATTCCTTCTGAAGGTACATTTTTCAAGAAAGGAAGCTAGGGGCCGTTGAGATAGCTCAGCAGCATAAGCTCCTGCCTGGCAAGCGCGAGGTCCTGAGTACGACCTCTGGTACCCACAAAAAAAAAAAAAAAGAAAGGAAGTAGAACATCATTAATTTATTAATTTGTGTTGATAAATTTCAACTAGATGCATGACAGTAGGGCTCCCTTTGCACTTTTTGCACCTGGACCCTGCAAATAGTAGGAGTGAACCTATATACAGGCCAATAAATATATCCCACGCACTAGAAATGTCAGGCCCAAAATGGGAGGTGTGTAGGGAATCACAGGATTCTCTACTCACCATCTGTCAGGCTTGGACTCAAGAACTCAGGGTGTCGCTTTCTTCATTCATGTGGAACTGGATTAATATGGGATTGTCTAATTCACAAGGTTGGAAAATCAAATGGAATAACAAGTAAAATAATGTATTGTAAACTGATTGCTTGTCTAGAAATGTAAGGTTCTACCATTAAGAGATAAGGAACAAATACTAATATGAGAGAGTTAGAAATTTTCATGATTATAAAATTACCCTTTATACAGTTGAGAACATTATGGATGCTTTTCTCCCATCTGGAGTTAAAAAATGAGCTAATTATCAAC
This sequence comes from Erethizon dorsatum, assembly GCA_028451465.1. Classification (NCBI taxonomy): domain Eukaryota; kingdom Metazoa; phylum Chordata; class Mammalia; order Rodentia; family Erethizontidae; genus Erethizon; species Erethizon dorsatum. The sequence continues at coordinate 50,458,069 of CM051835.1, read as the reverse complement.
AATAGAAAAAAATATATATATATATTTGAAAAGGTTCATTTGACCTTCTGAAAAATTGTAGATTTACTGGAAGAATTCCCACTTGGAAAACACAAGATTTCAGAGCGCAGTGACCCCAAACGTTCAACATTCAAATTAGAATGTCACCAGGAGGAGCAGAACCAGAGGTCTGGGCTGGGAACAGAGCTAATCTGTTCCTAGCTTTGTGAAGCATTTGCTTTCTAGAACTATGTAACTGTGCCATTCCACAGGGATTAATGAGCCACCAAAAAAGAAAACGCCCTTGCTGAGACAAACAACATGAATACAATATTTTCATTGATAGAAATCTGCCCCCAAAACAAATGCTGTTCCTCAGGACCCTATAGCTAACAAATCTGTCTCGATGAATGGAATGGGAATTCTGGCCAAGAGAATTTTGAGTGTATTTATGGTACTTTTCTGTTTTACATTTTGGTGGTTGACTCATTTTGTTCCCATCCAACATTAGTAAATTAATTGCTTTGTAATTGAGGCTTCAAGAGTGGTTTTCTTTTGCATTCAGAAATAAATGCTCAACTTGTTCTAAGTGAAAACTCAGTTTTTCCTGGGTCAGTTTGACTTACAAAATGGTGTGGGGAGAGAGAGAGAGAGAGGGAGAGAAACAGGTTGCTTTTGAACAGAGGCATAGCTAGCTCTAAGAACTGAAACACTCTTTCCTGCTCCTGATGTGAACAAGAGCTTCGGCCTACCCTAGGGAGAAGCATCAGGTCAATGGAGAGTAACTTATAGCCTGGGACGGTGTGGCTGGTTCAGTTATGGGTGGCTGATCATATGAACTTGGAAGTCTAATAGGCTCAAGTTCATGGTCAGGGATAAATGATGTAATCTCTCTGAGTTTCATGATATATATATATATATATATATATATATATATATATATATCTTGCAAGGTTGTTGAGATTAGCAATCATAATCATGTTAAGGCTCCAGCACATACTTTGCACCCATAATTGGTGATTACAATTATTGTTTTCTTCCTTAAAACAGTGCTATTCAAAGTATAGTCTGCATGCTCACTGTCAGTCTATAATTGTTGCTACTTTTCAATGAGATAAAGCTTGCACCAGATACATATCCACTTTGTTACTAAATACACTGTTGAATTCAGCTAACATTTATTTTCCACAGCACGACTTCCTTGATGAAGGAAGCAATGCATTGAATTACATTCTGGTACAATTTCCTTGTGTCATTAGATAGCATCACACTGAATAATATGTTCTAGAGCAGCGCATAGATAATAAAGCAGCAGCAGAACCAGAAATCACCAGTGAAGGCCCTGCACTAGGAGCCATTGACTAGCATGTACATGTAAGTAAATCATTTAACCTCTCCGGTGCAGCTTCCTTTATTAACAATAAGAATTATTTGAGGTTCAGAGTAAAATCATATTTACAGAAGTATTTTGAAAATGCTAAAGTGTTTTATAAATGAGATATGATATGATTATAAAACTATAGTCATTTTTCTAATTGGCTATTACTTTTTAGTTCTGATTACCAGAAGTCTTAAAACCCTGGTATAATGGATGAGTATTCAGAAATCCCAGTACTCATTCTGCTTGAGCGAACTACTTACCTTTTAAAAAATATTTATCTATTTTAAAAAGTCAATGGGCAAATTAGTATAACTTATCATGTATAACATGATATTTTAAAATTTGTATACATTGTGAGATAGTTAAATTAACATGCATTATCTCACATAGTTAACATTTTTTGTGGTGAGAACAATTAAAATCTTTTTTAATGATTTTCAAGAATGGAAGACATTAAGTATAGTCACTATGTTGTACAATAGGTCTCTTGAACTTACTGCTCCTAACTTAAATTTTGTGTCCTTTAACTACATCTCCCCAAACCTCTCTTATTCGTAGTAACCAACATTCTACCCTGCTTCTATGAGCTCAACTCTTTAGATTCCACACAAAAATGAAAGTATGCAGTATTTTTCTCTCTGCATTTGGCTTATTTCACTTAACATGTTTGCCAAGTTTGTCTGGATTGTCACAATGATACAATTTTCTTTTTACAGACTAATATTCCATAATGTATACATCAACTTTTTTGAATCACAAATTTTCAGTGTGTAAAATTGAGTTGATAATATCTATTTCAAATGGTTAATGTCAAACAATGTCTGTAAAATATCATTCATAAGCTCTGAAGCATAATTCTAATGTTCTTTTTTAGTGATAATTGAGGGAAGACAGTGCTGTAGACTGTGACTGATAATGGAGTGTGTAGCATGCTTACCTCTCATGCAGGCCTCGCCCGCCCAGCACAGCACCCTTCCCAAGCCGTGACAGCCTGGTCTCTGAAGCGCTCTCCCATGGTTCTCTAGGAAACTCCACTAACTGATTAAGATTGGTACTTAGGCTGAAGCATGGTGCTGTGTTACGGCAGAGCTGAGTTTAGATCTTGATCCTGCTATTTATTAGCCGTATGACTGAGGGGAGTAATCGCAGTGAGCTTCAATTTTCTCAACCATAAGGATGGTAAAACTGACTTTGTTGGGTCATAATGTGGATTCAGGTAGATCACATATCCAAAAAGACCATTTAATATGTGGCAGATGCTCAGTTTTCCTTCTAATTTCACCCATTTCTTGAAAATGTCAAACCTCATTAGGTGGCATCACGGACTTGATCCTGTCAAGTGAAGGATGAGTCGTGAACAAAACTTTTCAGCATTCAGTGCCCATCCAACTACAGTACCGAGCATAAAACTATAGAAATTGTGCAATGTGCATGTGTCCTAAGATTCTGCTGGGAATCTTTAAACAAAACCCTAATGTGGAATGAGTGGAAATGCCCTTTTATTTATTTTGCTTTTTTATTTTTTTAGGGTGAACGAGGAGAATGTGGTAAACCAGGAATAAAAGGTGACAAAGTAAGGAATGAACATGATTTTTAAATGCTAACAGCTGTGCTTCTTTTGGGCTGAGTTTCCCTAAAAGGAAATTCCTCAGATGAATTATGTAGCTCTTATCACTAGAGTTGCAGCATCAATGGCTCAATTTTCACATCTGTAAAACATGAAGGAAAAAAGGGCTACCTCATCAAGTTTAATGGAGCCCCATATGCCTTTCTTATAGACCACCCTAACCTTTAAGATCGGTTCTAGTGAACTTTATGGTGAAAAGAATAATTTAACCAACATAGTCTATTTAAACTTCGACTGGGCCCTAATAGAATTGCTTGCTGATCTAAACACTAAAATCAAGCATTTTCCAAAGAAGAGCAAAGAACTCTGTGAGTTAGTGAAACAGAAATATCGTGGCAGAACTAGACATAGGGAGGGGCTTAAAATTTTGAAAACACAGCTAGACGCAGACAATGGATTGGTATTTATCTTTAGAAAAATATAAATGAGGAAGCCGGATGCAGGGGTGCATGCCTATAATTTCAGCACTGAGGGAGGCTGAGGCAGGAGGATCTCAAATTCCTGTCCAGCTGGGGTAACTTAGTGAGACCCTGTGACAAAATAAAAAAATCAAAAGGGGTGGGAATGTTTTGATCTTTAATATTGAAAAAATACATATACAGATAGAGACAGATAGACAGATACATAGAGAACTTAAAACAGGAGACAATATTCAGTATATTACAGTTCAGTAATAGACCAAAAGTATATAGAGAGTACGTCTAAAAATATAATGATAAGAGGCCCCAAATAGTACCGACTAAATACCAATAGTTTTCATCATAGTTCAGAACTGTTAATGGCAGGCCACCGAGATACTAAACTTTTAAAATATCTACATTATAATTATGGGAGGAAGCCAAGGAGAGAAAATGAGGCAGAAGATTAAAAGATGAGGATAAGATAATGACACTGGCCCATGGAACTAAACACTTTAAATACCTTGAGACTTCCTGGAAGTTTTTAACTGCGGTAGAGTTAAAGGTAAGGTGAATCTGTCAAATGTAGGCTTGGTAATTACCTCTGGGCAGAATGAAACTGTGATAATGAATGGGTTCTTCCTAGAGGATGATGGAAGACGGGAGACGGACATGGGAACTAGGAGACACAGAAGAAGGGATACAGAACAGAAACGAAATGCAAATAATACTTGGGAAAATGTGAAATCAAAGTAGTTGACAAAAATGTATTTCCTTAACTAAGATGCCGGATATTATTAAATGTCCCATTATTTTCTGTGCCAAAAAAGAAAATACTGCCAATTATAAATATAAGATGTGATTGATTCTAAGATGATATATCCCAATGTCAGAGATATAAAAATATGGAAAAGTCTGTCTTAGCATCAATGAAATACAGTGTCCTTGATATGAAGAGCTCACACAAATTCATACGAAAAATATATACAGAGTATGAAGAGACATAGCAGAGGAAATATAAATGGCTAATAAGTTAGAAAAAATATCCAAACATACTAGCAATCAGAAGACTGAAATTAAGGCAGAAAAATTTATTGCTTTGTATATCAGACTAGCAGCCATTGAAGTAGTATTCGATCCTCAGTCTTGATGGGGATTCTGCAAGCTGAAGACGCAGTCTTTCCTGTTCAGGTAGGACATATTCAGAAGATTGAGGACAAACTTCGTGGAGGAAGTTGCTCTCTTTCCATGTATGCCATGAAAAGCAAAGTAGATTGATAGGGAACTGTGAGCATGCTGGTAGTCTCTGCCTCAGTCATCTTCTAGGAAGCTATCCTCAGGAATGAATCGGAAGTTGGACAAAGACTTATACACAAAGGATATTTGTTAAAATATTAATTAAAATAGATATCACCAGAAATACTATAATATTAAAAATTAGGAAAGTGAATAAATTATGATAGGTACCTATTCTTGAATATTATCTTGAAAAAAGTGGAAGTCTGAAGAAAAGAGAAATTGGGCTATATGATAGTCCCATAAAATGAAAGGTTTTTGAATTATGGGACATAATGAAATATTTTCTATTAGAAGAGTGTTGAATTTAAACAGTGTTTTGCCAAGTTTCATGTCTTGAGGGTGGGCAAAAGAAAGACATATCAATATCATGGAAACTCACTGAATTGTTAATTTAGTGACATTGCCTTATGGAAGCAAATAATATTTTGCCAAATTTACAGTCTTCTAAGGCATTTTATGAAGTAATTTCTTTACTCCGGTTACAATGTTATTATAAAGGCCCCAAAAGACATGTAAAATTGGATGTTCTTTGAGTTTATCAAAGCAAAGTTTGACTCTGAGATCTCTTGGTAATTAGGATAATTTCAGTTTTTTGGCTTTGGTGTTTGGATAACAGAAAAGACTGGCCATTACCTGGGACGTATTCCCTTTCCTCCCGCCTAAACTCCTTGTAGTTGGGACACGGCTACTGAGGGAGACTCACCACTCATTTTATTCTATAGGGAGCTCCAGGGCCATATGGACCAAAGGGACCCAGAGGACTCCAGGTAAGGAGGCTGAAACCAAACATAAATTTGGATTAGAATCACTTGGAAAACTTTTTAAAAATTCCTTTCCTTTCCCCACTTATATTCTCTACCAATTAAATCAGGATGTCTGGGAATTGGAGCCAGGCACCAATACTGTGTAAGTTTCTCAGAGATTTCCAATGCCTAGTATGGTTTGGAAACCACTTACATAATGTTTTGATTAACTCAGGCTCCCTGAAGATGGTTACCAGCAGGCAAACCAAATTAAAAAGTAACTAAGGGGATAAAAGATTAGTCTAGGTAGGTGGAGAAGGTTAAAATAATTAAGAGCAGGATGTAATTAGTTTTGCATTGCCACCTGTAATGTAATTGGAAGAGTTCTGTATTTTATCTAAATTAGAATATTTAGGTTCCACCACTATACATAGTTAACATTCTGTAATATGGGACAGTTCTTTAAGGCACTTATTTAACTTAAATATATGCCACAGATTTCAAAAAATAATTTGTATATATGCTGCCAAAGTGAGCACAAGATTTCAGAAAATGATTTTGGTCGCCTTTTTGCAGGCTGGGGCCTTAACTTTTCTAAAGTTATGGTGGATGTGTATGTACGGAAAGAGTGACTTTTTGCATTTCAACAACCTGCTAAAAACTTTACTCATACTTTTCCTAGACAACATTTAGTTAGCATCAAACTTTTGGTTTTGGTCTGGAATTGTCAGAGTGGGGCCCTAACTCTCTGGTTGTGACAGGGTCATTGGAAGCTGTAACTTTCAGTTGTATGCCTGAGATGCTAAAAGGAAAAAACATTGCTTAATTGGCAAAATCTTTTTAAAAAGAGCCCAGCCCAGGGATAAGTGTTGTAAATACAGGTTTAGAAAACATTAATAAAATGTTTGCTGTCAGCATAATTGCTATTTTATTTATTTTTTAGATTAATTTTACTGGTACATTTTACATACACATGATGATCAAATTCATCAGAGGGAATTTGTACCTGTACATGATATATCTTGATTCTTCTTTTTTCCCATTTCCCTCCTCTTCCTTCAACCCCTCTTCCTCTCCTTATTTACAAAAGCTTTGTTTCCATTTTTTCCTTCTATTCTCTTTTTTTCCTTTTCCCTTCCTTCCTTACTACCTCCCCCCTCCCCAGATCCCCTTCCCATTTGAACATTTTTTTCCTATTTCACAATATCTATTATAAATTTTGGTCCCTATTTACACTTCTGATTTCTCACACCAGAGAAACCATGCAATATTTGAACATGTGTGTCTGATTTATTTCATGAAAGAATGTGGTTTCAAGTGCATCCATTTACCTAGAAATGTTTCAAGTTTATCCTTCTTTATGGCAGAGTAGTACTCCATTGTATAAAAAAATACATGTTCTTTATCCATTCATCCACTGATGGGCATTTGGGCTGTTTCCAATATTTGGCTATTACAAACTGTGCTGTGATAAACATGGGTGCACATATATCGCTGTGATATGATGGTTTTAATTCTTTTGGGAAGACACCAAGAAGGGGAGTGGCTGAGTCAAATGGAACCTCTAGTTTTAGCTTTTTAAGGAATCTCCACACTGATTTCCACAGTAGTTGTGCCAGTCCACACTCCCACCAACAGTGTAGTAGATTCCTTTTTCCCAACAGCCTTACCACTACTTAGGAATCAATCTAACAAAGGAAGTAAAAGATCTTTACATTGAAAACTACAGTACTCTGAAAAAGGAGATTGAAGGGACATTGGAAAATGGAAAGATATTCCTTGTTCTTGGGTAGAACCAATATAGTGAAAGTGGACATACTTTCAAAATTGTTATACAGATTTAATGTACTCTTGATCAAAATACCAATAGTAGACCTCTCGGAATTAGAGAAAACAATCCTAAAATTTATTTGGAACCAGAACAGACCTAGAACAGCAAAAGCAAACCTGGGCAATAAAGGTAAGGCAGGGGCCATCACAATCCCTGACTTGAAATTATACTACGAATCTACCGTAATAAAAATAGCATGGTACTGGTAAAAAAAAAAAAAACATACCCAAGGATCAACGGAACAGACTGCAAAATGCAGAAACAACTCCAAACACACTCAGGTGCCTTATCGTTGACAAAGGGGCCAAACACCTTCAATGGAAGAAAGATAGCCTCTTTAATAAATGGTGCTGGAAAAACTGGCTTTTTACAAGCCAAAGACTAAAACTGGACCCATATCTCACCATGCACTAAGCTAACATTGAAATGGATCAAAGATCTAAATATTAAAACAGAAACACTAAATCTGCTGGAAGATTGAGTAGGTAGAACTCGTGAAGACAGGTGTAGATAGCTGTTATTTTAGATGCTGTTTATTTAACTCAAGAAATTTTGTCATCAAGTTTCTCATTTGAATGTGATCACAGTAGAGCTCTGAGTTGTACAGCCTGATTTCTAACTCCAGAATCTGAGGAACCCTAAAGAACAATTCATTATTGGTTGGCCTTTTGTGCACAGAACTGATTTTTGTTTTCATCTTGGAACAGGGCATTGGTGGACCTCCAGGAGATCCAGGCCAAAAGGGATTTCAAGGCAATAAGGTAAACTTACTCACTGGTTAGAGATAAGGAAGAGTGAATTTCCCCTAGTGCATTATGCTAATACATGTTTTTATTAGGCAGAAATCAATGGACTCTTTGAGGAAAAATCTTTGGGAATAGTGAATAACCTGCAGGTGAATACACAGAACCCAGTTCAAGTATATGCAGGAAGTCATTGACATAGCTTTGTCATTTATTAGTTTATTCTTCAAGAAGGCATTATTAAAGATAAGCCATTATCTAGAATTGTATCTGTTTCTTCCTTACTTATGACCTTTAGTCATTTTATGGCTTACTAGACACTAAAAAACTGTGTCAAGTAACAATTTGAATCACTCTGTGTCTCACATGTAACACCATTTCAATATACAGTTTATTGGGGAATGAAATTTATTACTGTTATGCCAACAGAAATCAAGCAATCTTGACCATCAGTAGCACGCTTGTACTGTCATTCCACAGATAATCAGGCAAAACAGATAGGGAGGGTGGAATAAAAAGATAATAGAATGAGCTGCAAACATGTACCAATAAAAATAGAAATTTGATTAAAAAAATAGACCTGTTTGTAAGAATTCCTTTCCCAAGAGAAGGGCCATTGACTCTCTAGAAGCGATCTTTTAACTCTTCTCATTGCTTAGTAAGTTTCATGGGCATGGTACATATCCAGTGAATAGTGTTGACTCAGAGACGGCTATTGGGAGAAATGTGTGGCAATTACTAACTGCAGAAGCAGCTGTCCTCAACTGATCTTACGTAAAGCCAATCTTTTAAGAGTGGTATTAAATTTAAATTGTAGGGAGCAATTGGGTTACTTGAGTGTTAATTTTCCAGAGGGAGGAAAGGGAGTGACACATCTGTATTTTTAATGAGATAATGACAGTTTGATATTTCCCAGGCCACTTTTAATTGGCAAATTAAAATAGAATGGGCTTCTCAGTGGGAGCATGCTTAAGCTTCATCTGAGGAAACTGTCTTTTCCAGCCTTTGCCTATGATTAATTCTCTCTGGGAGAGAGAAATGGCCCTGTTGAATATTGAGTAGAGGTTTTCATAAAATCACACTAGCTATAGGTAAAACCTTGAAGCAAGAAAAAAGTTATTTGCACAGTACATGCACATTTCCAGAATTCATTTGTTACTAAGATTATAATATTAGGCTTAAAATTAGGGATCAGGGCAGGAAATGTTATCAGTGATAAAATCATGGGATGTTTGAGTCATAAAGGACGGTATGTTAAAAATCATACTGGCCCAACATTTTTTTTTTGGAAATGAGAACTAAAGCCTGGAGATGTGGCTTGCCTGAGTCAGAGACCTGGGCAGGTTCCCCGGGTTCCAGAGAATGTGGGGAGATGCTGGGCTAGGAGCAGTGTGGACGACCTTGTGATCTGGCTGGAGCAGTGGGGCTGCCTGCAGACAGGTCAATGAAAAGCTGCTGTCATTGGATCGCTTCCTTTTATGTCTGATAGACTTACCACTTAGATTAAAAAACAAATTTATTTCAATAAAATGTAGCTTTAATTCCAACAATGTATTAATTCTTAGTAAATAATGAGTCAAGTGACTTTCAGGCTGGTGATATAGCTCAGTGACACAAGCGCCTGCCTGACAAGCGCAAGGTCCTGAGTTCAACTCCCAGTACCCGCATATAAAAAGAAAAAAAAAAGTGATTTTGGGGATAGTAATAATTTTTCTGACATAATAGTGCTTTGTGTTATGACTTTCACAGCATAATCACAAAAGGAGTCATTTTTCCAAAAGTATTTGAGGATTTCATCAGTTTACCAAGGGTATCTCTTTAAATTTTTTTTTTTTTTTGTGGGTACCGGGGGGTCGACCTCAGGACCTCGCGCACCAGCAGGCGCCCCTGCCGCTGAGCTATATCACCGGCCCTGTTTTCGTATGTGGGTTCTGGGAGTCAAACTCAGGACCTCGCGTTTGCCAGGCAGGTGCTTGTGCCGCTGAGCCATCTCACCAGCCCTCTTTAAATTTTTTAATGAAAATTTTTAAATTAAAAATTTAATAGTGGTAAAGTATATGTGACATAAGATTACCATTTAGGTTTTAATCAAAAAGTTTACCATTAAGTGAATGTATAAAGGTCATTGCCAATTAAAAAAAGTCAAATAAGTGATAACTTGAGTCTTATTTTAAGATTATTACTGCTTTCTATATGATTTTTATTATTCTTTTGATTGTTAGCCAGAGATGCACGACACATTGATTAGTCGTTAATTATTTTTCATTTTGTGCATTTATGAGTGTATTCTCTTAAAAATCAGGTTTCTGGCAATGATTTCATTTTGCCTCCCAGAATATACTCCTACATTCTGAAGATATCAACTATTTTGTTCCTCAGTCTGGAAATAATGTTATATTGGATAGTGACATTTCTTTTCATCCACTATCATTTTATTAAAAAATGTTTTTAAGGAACTACTATTATAAATTATATAAAAACATCTCTAAAATCTAGTTATTCTGTATTTTCTAGTAGGCGTAGAGAGGATCATTTATTTTGAAACTTCTAAAATAATAGTTAACATTTATTACATATTTTCAATGTTCAGTACAGTTCTAAATACTCATTTAATGCCAATACCACCTTTTGAGGCATGATCTAATCTTACTGCCCTTTGTACAAATCAGGCTGCAAAGGCACAAAGAGTTGAAATAATGGGTCAGAATCTACAGAGCTCATAGGGACAGAATAAGGATTCAAATCCAGAAGTCTGCTCTTAACAATCATATGCTATTGATTCCTTTGAAAAAAATTGCTAAATTTTCTGAATATTTGACCTGAGATAAATGCATTTCTTTTGCACAGTACGGAAATGGCATCTGTCTCCCCTTCTAGTGGCTTCTGGCTGGAAACAACAGTGTGTTGAAGAGTGCATTTTTACTTGATTATCATAATGTTCATCTGAAAGTGCAGGAAAAGAAGGAAGAGAACCACTTGGGAATAAGAAAACAGTAATGCTAATTGTGCAATTCAAGTACTGTATTTCTTAGGAGACCTCAAAACAGGAATCTTAGACTCGTAACATTTGTGAAGATTCCATGAGAGTTTCTAGATGGGGCTGGCTTATGTTTTTGAATTTATGAATGGTCTCTCTCATGAACTACAATCACTTTCTGTTGCTCTAGGGGCTGGATTTTCTTCATTTAAAGGTTTTTCAGAAAAGGTGGAGGAAGAACAAAAGGAAAAAAATAGCATGTGTTAAATCAGGGAAAAATGTGCTTCTGGCCCAGTTTCACAACCATTTTAGTCATTAATACTTTCCACATGTAAAGTAGCTCCTATTCTGCATGGAATGCCTTTATTTCCCTAGCAACAAAACATAAATGTTTCTCAGAATGAAGTCTTGGCTGAGAAGTCACCTCGGCCTCTTCCTCACATGAGTGACATTCAGAAGAACTTCTTGCCAGTTTCAGAAATCAGTTAGAACTGTAGTCACACATGCTCCTGAGAAGCTATGTCCCTAGAACCAAACTGAAAGTGTAACTCGGGAGAGAGTGCTCCCTGAGCGTAGAGTGTAGATTGGAGACCCTGTGAACCCAGCACTGCCACCTTCGATGGGGTGTGGTGATACAGAAAACTGCAGTTACATGTGGCTGTGAAAGGGGCTTCCAATAACTAGAAAGAATGACTTCAAATCGCAGAGAACAAGTTACCAAAATTAATTCTGAACAAATAAGCAGTGGAACACAGGGTGGGTCGCAGCCATATTAGGTCATCTTTGCCATTTGTAGATGTCTTTTCAAAGTTATTTCCAAGGATATTTTCTTCTCCAATGTTATGAGCGTCTGCTTTCCTGAAGCCTGTCTTTCTGTTCCTGAGAGGAGGGACTGCACTGCGGCATGTTCGGAGCAGCTTGTGACACTTTAGCGTCCTCATATTACAGCTCCAGAGGCAGGGCCAAAAGAGCACTAGGAGACATCCCTGAGGTCTTTCCCCAAGGTGAAGTCCCATATGTCAATCCTTAAACAATTACAAAAGTACTGCGATATTATGTTATGTAGTAATTTATCTTCAGAGATGAATTGCCTCCCTGCCTCTACCTTGCATTGTTCCATTCCAGGATGTGCATAATATTCTCTGCAGTTCTTTTTTCCCTTAAGTGTTTTCTTCTTGCTCTGTGTTCAAGCACTAGAAACTCAAAGTCCTCTTACACATGAGACTGAGTCTTACTTTATGTCCAGTTTAGCTTTCAAGATGTTAAGAAAACCCGCAGAAAAGTTGGGAGGTGGCATTGGTTTTACAGGAATCGGAGGGAAGGGTGCAGTACTGACCATTCTTATAACATATTTGGGTAATAAAGAATGACAGGACAGTGTTGATACTAGAAGTTTCTTGTGCACTAAATAATCTAGTGTATTATTTATACTTGCTCTTTCTTCGAAAAATGGCACTTGGAACTTTTTTTTTTAGTTTTTTATATGCAACCTAGAATGTCAAATTTTTTATAATGTTAATATTTTCACTAGAACAAAAGAATCATGACTAAAATTTTAATAGTTTTTAAATACATTTTCATTTTCATCATTATTTAAATATTGGGTTTGGCTTAAAGTTAGTTTAGTAGCTTTAGTAGACTAACCTATTAAACAAACTTACTATTTCCAATTGTGGCTTGAAAATAATTCAAACCAACTTCCAAATATGAACAACTATAGAGAATTTAAAACTTTCTCTTCAAATGAGCATCTTGTGTAGATTTATTTGGACTCTCCATACAATTAAAAAATTTAACAGTCTCTTAATATCATGATGGTTCTTTCAACCACTTAAAAAGATCACGATTTGTAACAGGATATATAATTCCTTATAATGTTTATGTGGAATAAATCAGGAGAAACATATATGGTATCTGAAATTCCTCATAAAGAATAATTGATTAAATGAAAAAGTTTTTAAATTTACAACTCTAAGCAGAATGATTATATGTAAAGAATTAAAAAAAAACAGGGACCTTGAACAGACTTTCTAGTTGTCAAGAAAGAGTAATATGCTTTCTGGTTCTCCTAGCAGGCTAACGGCTTTGAACAAGGCTGTGAGTACTCAGTGTGCAGGAAGAATCCCTATGTAATTTTCATTATGAATATCTATTAAGTAAAGACTCATAGCCAAACTATGTGAAGATTTTCCCTTCAGACATGTCAATCTAAATGCTATTTCTTCCTGGACCTAATTAAAGGGAAAAATCATTAGCAATCCAGCAATTCTTATTGTGGAAAAGGCTTTGACCTACATGCACATCTGTCCAGCAGAGTTCCAAATGAGCTTATTAACTCATTTGACAGGAGAAAACTGAAAGTGACAACTTGAAGTGGCTGCCAGAACATGTGGGATGTCAGCCAGTGGCTTCAAGGTAGATGATTTTGATCCCAAATCTCTGATACATATGGTTCTGAGTGGCAGGGGTATACCATATGTGCACATGTGTAGACAATGCTGAGGTAAAAATTCTGATGCATCAAGGAACCCAAAATGCTGCCAACATTTTCCACAGAGTTGCTCAGTCTAACACACATACTCGTTGAACAGGGTACTAATGTGGAATAGAATCAGCTACTGCATTGTCTTCTGAGGGATACCATTTTAAAAATTAAGTATAGCCATGTTAACTATTTCAAGAAAGCTACAATAACACCTGTGCAATGGGAAAAATTTATTACAAATGTAAAGCCTTGTTATGGCTTGTGTTTAGATGTCTCCCCAAAGCCTCCTATGATCATATGTGGGGCTTTTTCAGAGGTGGCTGGATCTAGAGTGTGTGATGCTGGGACTGATTGATGGTTCAATGCTAGGATCAAGGGCACTAGGATTAAGGGTGTAAGTGTTACCTGCCCTAAGTAGCCTGAATAAGATATAAGGGATAGAAAAAGCTGTGTTCGTCTCTTGATTGTTTTGCTACCTTCTACCCACCATGAACTGTTTCTCTTCTGCAATGCTTGTCTGCCATGCTGCCCTGCCTTGGAGCCAGCTGACTATGGACTGAAACTTCTACAAAGTGTGAGCTAAATAAACCTTTCCTCCTGTAAATTAGGGTATCAGGTGTTTTGTCTCAGCAACAAGAAAAGTAACTAAGACAGGCATTTTGAAATATTGTAAATTTTTTAAATCATTTGAACCATTTGTGTAAAGGTACAACTCTTTGGTACTAAAGCATTCACAACATTGTATAACCATCACCATTATCTACACCCAAACTCTGTCATTATCCCAACATAAATTCTTTATGCAATAAACAATGTCCCCTCATTTCCTCCTCCTCTCAGCCTCCAAGGTTAAGGGTTTAAGAAACATGTCGTACAGTCTATGGGTCCACCTCCTCTTGTAAATCAATGTTTTTGCTGTCAGATTGGTGGACAGTGTCCAATCTGAGTATTTCCCAGCAACTCACTTTGTACTGGAGAAATCAGAACAGTGTCCTCCAGAGTCTGGGTTCTCAAAAGCTCTCTTTTTAGGCTGCTGACTAGTCCTTCCTTTTAGGGAAAATGACACACAGTTCCTTGGCTTTTGTTATGTAAGATGCAGTGTAACTTATTAGATTGGATTGTTATTCTATAGGTCAAATGTGATCAAATGTTGTCATTGTAGCGTTGCTTAACCTAATGGCTACCTTGAAAGGGAGTTCAATTACTAAAATCTAGTAAAACACTACAATTTTATTTATATTCCTCATCACTTTTTTGTTTTTATGGAGTGTGTTTGTCAACAAGCACAAGTAGGTACAGTATGTGGACTGTGGCCAATTAGGTAGGATTTCAAAAATGATTTTAGTTGGGGATTTGAGATAATGGTGGTTCCAAACTGAGCGTAGTTTACTAATTACTAGTTTATATGTAAGTTACCTTGTGCGATTGCAGTATTTCAAATTGTAATTTACATTAATTTTACCACTGATTCAGGTAGACTTTACGATCCTGAAATTGCCTGTGAGTCAGTTTGTATAAATCATATTTTCTGTTGGCTTATATTTTATTTCAGAAAATCATTCTCTTCTCATGATGGATCTTCAATTATGGATAGATTGAGACTATCCAACTTTTATATTTTTCGTCCTGTAACAAGATATAAATTTAGTCTTCAGTCAAATGATTTTTGAAATTCATTCAGAAAAGAATTGAAAATTCTCAAGGTGCACTTTGGCATGGTAGTGGAGAACACTGGTTATAAAGCTAGACTGCTGGAGTTGAAACCAGCCATAGATTTTATTAGCTGTGTGACTCTGGCAAATTACTTTACCTCCCTATGAGTCAGTTTTTCTCTTCCATGTAGTGGATTAATAATACCCACCTCTTAGAGTTGTGAGGATTACATGAGTTTATATATTTAAAACAGAGGGTAGCACCTGTCCATAGAGAGTGCCACGTATATTAGTTATTTTTATTAAGTGCTTAAGTGTTTGTACAACTTTCTTTATACTAACTCAGACCAAGTCTTCCTGATATGTTTTCTAAAAACAAGCCTTTTATCACACAACACTTCCTCTGAAACAAGAGAAATTATGGGCAAAAGTGGAGTGTGCTTTAACAAGTATTTGGTAAATATTAATTTCCTGTTTCTTTCTCCCTTTCTGCCTTCCAAAAAAGGATCTTTCTTGAGTTCATATACTTATCATTTAACTGAGTTTAGCTAAGAATGTATCATGGGCACTTGTGAACCATTCTACAACTACAAAGCCCTCATTCATCATGTTCTTCCATTTTAAAGCGTGAGAATATTTGCCACAAGACTTAAGGTATTAATGCTGGTGTCATCCTTATCTGAGATATGAATGGAAGTTGCTGAAATATCTTTCTGTTTTTTTTTTTTTTTTTTTTTTTTTTTTTTTGTGGGTACCGGGGGGACGACCTCAGGACCTCGTGCGCCAGCAGGCGCCCGTGCCGCTGAGCGATATCACCGGCCCCTTTTTCGTATGTGGGTTCCGGGAGTTGAACTCGGGCCCTCGCGCTTGCCGGGCAGGCGCTTAAGCCGCTGAGCCATCTCACCGGCCCTATCTTTCTGTTTTTAAGAAGAGCCCAAGGGATGGATAAATTGCTCATAATCATATTATACAAGAAAAAGTTAAAGTTCTGTTCTTAAACAATTCGGAGTTTCAATGAATTGGAAAAATATTTATTATTTTAGCTAAAGGAAAGATCCACTTTTGGTTTTGGCTAGAGCTAGTGCCAGAATTAGGGAGTGCTGAGTTTTCTTTAGTTGAACTTTTCTTACATGGAACCTTGGGTTACTCAGTGTGATTTCATTACTCTTTCCCTGAAACAAAGATTAATTGTGTCTTGGAAGAGCTTGTAGAAGAAATTGTGTAATAGGCATTTAGTATCCTTCTGTAATTTATATATGAATGCTCCTTTCTGAAAACTCAAGAGGAGCATTTCCAGATCCACAACTTCCCCCAGCTTAGACCATGTTTTCTCTTTTGTTCTCTCACACGGATAGCAGTTTCTGCTACCTAATTGGTGCTCAGTAAATATTTAACAAACGAGTGGCTGAGTGAATGATAGCAATTAGCTAAGCATTGAGAATGCAAAGATAAGAAAAACCACATGTATCCTTCCCATAGTCTGGGGTGGAGGAGACATACTAACACAGTTAGAAATGTAGAGTTGCAAATGTAGTGAATGCTCAGAAAAAGAGGAAAATTGTGCTATCAGTACTATAGTGCCTACAGTAGGGATTTCATCTGATCAGTGAAGTCCTCCTTCATGTCATGCTGTTTAAAAGAAGATCTGAAGGATGAGTGACAGTAAAGGAAGAAGGAGGTAAGAGCATCCCAGACAGAGAAAATACCATGTACAAAGCTCCTGTAGCTGGATGGAGCATAAGGAACTGCACAATGCCCAGTGGTGTTAGAGTGGAGAGTGAAAGGTGACTGATGACACGTGAGAGTGGAGACTTCAGAACCTCACCATAAGAGGCTTTGTAAGGAGCATTGTATTTACCTTGTGAGCAAAAGAAAAGTCCTCAGAAGTTTTTGCTCAGATTAAAATTGAAATTAAGAGTTTGTTCTGGTAGCAACAGAGGGAACAAATTGGAGTATGAATAAGCAGGTACAGTAGGAAGGACCTTTTTAAAATCTGAACAAAAGATTATGTTAGCATGGTGTACACTATGGATGTGTAGACAGAAAGGCAGATGGACTTGAGAAATATTTAGGAACCATGGTGTTGAAATATATTGCATATGGTGGAAGGAGTGGGGAGAGATGACCAGGTCTGGGAGGGAAAGATAATGAGCTGTCTTTAGAGATGACTAGTCCCTTTTGAGATTATTTTCCCTCAGTTTCTTGCACTGTCTTGTTGGCTTCCATTCTTACCCTATTTAAATGTTGGTACTGTCCATGGTTCTGACCTAAGGCTCCAGACTCTTTCATCTGAAACTGAGCTGTGAAATACAGTCTCCACATGTCGCTATTGAGCACAGGATGTGTAGCTCATCCAATTTGAGATTCCTGTAAGTAGGAGATATATATTAGTTTCCAAAGACTTGGTATGAAAAAGAGTGAAAAAATATGATCATTAGTACTTTAAAAATATTGATTACATGTTGAAATGATAGTATTTTGGATATATCAAGTAAATATATGTTACTAACTATAATTTACCTCTTTCTTTTTTACCTTCTTAATGTGGTTACTAGAAAATATAAAATTGTATGTATGGCTCATTGTGTGTTTCCACTGAACACTGCTGCTCCAGAATCGAGCCTACTGTCACTTCATTCCCAGCTCCTTCTGCCCAGAAGTTTGCTCGCTGTCCTAAGAATATTTCATATCATTTTATGTCTCTTATTCTTTCCTCTCCTTGAAATTTTGTTCCTTTTTTCCCTACCAGATTAGGTATGATTCTTACTTTTTTGTTCAGTTCAAATTCCCCCTATATTATAATGAACTTTACCAATTCCTTGAGGCAGAATTAAGCATATCTGCCTCAGAGACTTAAATGTTCTCTTAATGCCTTTATTATTAGCTAATTCACAGGCTTGTGTTTTGTTCCATATTCGTTTGTCTCTCCAGCCAGATTGTAGGCTTCTGCAAGTACAGGCACAGTCTGATTTATATCTCTAATTATGGAAAACTGATAATCAATTACAGGCATGGATTCTTCTTCACTAGATCTGAGGTTAGTCAGTAAAGACCTGGTGAATAACAACTGAGTCTATACATATTAAATAGCTACTGTGTGACTGGTTATGACTCAGATGCTTTACAGGCAGCATCTTGAACCCTCTCAACCCTGCAAGGTAGATTGATTACCCTGCATTTTGGAATCTTATAAAAGCTCAAATTATTCATAAGTTATAGAGCCAGGATTCCACTAGACAGTAAAACTCTGTGGCCAGGTTTATTGCCCCAGTGGTTATATGCATGCTGAAAAGTGGATTTAAAAATGGAGATTATATTCCTACACTATAAAGTATTAAAAAATCCTTCCTGGAATTGTTAGATGGTTAAATGAGATAATATATGAACATACTTTATGTGTCTGGTATAGAACATATATGTATAGTATATTATATATGTGTAGTATATAATATATTACATACATTATGTATATATGTATTGTGTATAACATATATATGTATAGTATATAATATATATTAGCTCTTATATATCTGCATGGATATACAGGTAATGCTTGTAAATAGCATGTTTCATTAAACGTTGACTTCCTTTGCTCTTGAGGCCCATAGCAGCAGGGGTGTTCTTAATTTCTGAGGAGGACCAAGGTGGTCTTTCTAACCTCATTGTCCTCACACATGCTCACACTCATATATCCATGCTCACGTGGAGGTCATAAGAAAAACTCTCCCTGGGTTAACACATTTTACCAGTCTTTTTCTGTTATTCTCACCTGTTGGTTAAAAGCTCTCATAGTCAAAGAAAGTAATGTAGGGAAATAATACTGTAGAATGCAATCTCTCTCTCTCTCACTCTCTCTGTGTTGGTAAGGCAGTTGGGGCAAGGATAATAGCAGGAAAGGTATCAAGTCTTACCTTGGTTGTGTTGTCTTGATGCATTCCTCTCCCTGCTTTGTATTACTGAGATATAATATCTTACAGTTAAGTTCTCTTTCTTCACCACTTTAGGAATACTTGTGGGAAAGTACAATGGAATAAATATGAACTGTAGTCTGATATTGGTGTGCAGGCCACATGTCAAGATGCCAGGCTTCTGAAAAATAAATTTAAACAAATGAAATGTGAAGAAGCATTGTAAAGGAACTATGGTAAGATAAAGAAAATCAATCACTCTGCAATCTTCAGATCCCTGTGATCTTGAAAAATTAATACTAAGAAATTTCTCAGTTGCCATTGGTACTTGACTAAGGCTAGAGGGAGCTTATGGATGCAAGTGTAAGATAGTTGCTTCTCCTCTTGATTCTCCTGGTTCCAACATTTCAAGGTAACAACCAAACCAATTCCCCATCAGCAGCAAGAAGAAACTCTATTACCAATTTGTGCTGTGGGTTCCTGACAAAGCATACAGATAAGTGTTAAGTAGGGCAGAACTTCCACTACTAAAAAACCCTCAAATTGTCTACCAAATGTATTTAAATGTCTTCTCACCTATTACAGAACAAAACTGCAACTTAGAGTATTATTATTATTATTATTTTGGCAGTACTGGGGATTGAACCCAGGGCCTTTGTATTGACCTACCTCTCCAGCCCTTTTAAAAAATCTTTTATTTTGAGACATAGTGTCACTAAGTTCTTTGCCCTGGCTGGGCTCCAATTTATAATCCTCCTGACTCAACCTCCCAGAGTGCTGGGATTACAGGCATGCACCACCATGCTCAAAGAAGAATTTGTCTTAGTTATTTTCCTTGTCACTAAGACACAATTCCTGACACCTACAATAAAGGAGGAGAAGTTTTCTCACTCACAGTTTCAGAAGTTTCAGTCCATGGTTGGCAAGCTCTGAGTTGAAAAAACATAGTGAAAGGACTTAGGCAGAGGACAGCTGCTCATCCTGTGACAACCAAGAAACAGAGAATGAAGTGAGGAGCCAGTGAGGGAGATACACCCTTCCAGGTTATCATCCAATGACTCACCTCTTCTGACCAGGCTCCGTCTCCTCACAGCACTTTTAGCACATTCAACGTAGCACCCCCGTGATCCCATCAACATCCAAGTACATGAAGCTTTTAGGGGACACCCCCGATCTAAACCATACTATACCTTAACTTCTCTGTATTTATTCATGACCATCCACATATCAGGTACTTGGTGCCCATCTGGTGAAAGATGGAGGCAGTCATTCATATTGGATTTGTATAAATAACATGGAGATTCCAACTTGAGTGGAGAGTACAAGAAGTTGTAAGAAAAAGATTCCTTGAAGAGAAAATTTGGAATATTTAGGAAGATGAGTATTTTCTAGCACTTACTTTTACTTTGAGATTAAGCAAACAATTGTCTTGTCCTCAACAGCAGGAATGGCCAGTACTTTTGAGCTCAATCCACTTAAAAAGTGATAAGCTCTGACAACTGAGTTTTAGACAGGTTTCCTTTATGTAGTTTGGAGACTGGGCATATATTCTGGGAAGCTGATTTGACTCTGACTCTTCTTGTCCCTTCTCTTTCTCCTTCCAGTTGGTCAGTGTGAACAGACTTCTCAGAAGTAACGCCTCTGTACCCATACCAGCACAATGTTGCGAGGTGTCCCCTCCAAAATCATAGGTCTTTGGGGTGAATTTGGGACTTTAATGAAAATACCTTCATTTTCCTTAGTCTGAGAGAAGGCTAGTTTCAACTTAAGTTCCATTTTACTGTTTGCAAGCATAAACAGAAAAAACTTTTGGTCAAATGAGATTTTAAATAGCAATTATTCATTAACTCACAGTATTCAGAAATCCTCCTTAGCATAGATTAAATATACCTATGTGTATATAAATATTGGGAGGAAACACACCAAAAATTAATACTAATTATAAATAAGTAATTTAAAAATTTCTTTGTATATGCACCTTTTAACATCTAATAAATATTATAAGGTGAACATAAATGTTGTAAGGTGAGGATATATCATTTTGATAAATAGAAAAATTTGGCATTAAAAAAGCAGTTGATATCAAGAGCAATTGGGATCCATTTAGCCTGTCACCATGCCGTAGGACCAGAGGCCCAAGACCCTAACAGCTGTATCAATGTGAGTGACATTGAGGAAATGAATTTGTGCACGCCATGTAATTTATCAGGACTCAGGCTCCTCACCTGTGAAGGGGAGGGTTGAGTGCCATGGCTTCATCCAGTTCTAAAATGGCTGAGTTCTGGACTTGCCACATTGTAGGCTGTATTAATCCAAAATGCTTTGGCTTTGAGTAACAGAAGTCTTGACTAAGTGTGGCTTAATGATAAAATACTTCTTATTTCTGAGTAGACAGAATATTTGCATAGGTAGTCCAGAATGGATCAGCTCAGTGAGGTTATCTAGCAGACAGGCTCTTTTCTATCTGTTCCACAGGGTCTCTTTTGACTCTTGGCTTTCATCCTAGAGATTGTTGTGTTATGGTTACAAGACAATTACCACATCTACATGTAGGAAAGAAGAGGCAGAGGCAAGAGGCTTTTCCTGTATGTCCAGTAAGGTCCTCTCATCATTTGTCAGAACTGTCACTTGACCAACCTAGACTAGTCAGTGGCAATGGGAAAGGAGATCTCAATCTTGCATTAGAGTAATTGCCATTTGTCTTATACTTTTGAGAACAAAGATAGCTGCCATTGACCTGAATGGGATTCTATTAGCAAGGAAGGTGAGGGGAGAAAAGATAGCCACTGTGGAAGAAATAAAATTCATCTACCAGGATACTCAACAAAGATTTGTTGAATGAATGAATGTGGGTTGCATTATAACTTCCAGAGTTCCTAAAATTTTTGCATTTGTGGGTATCTTCCTCCATGTAAATTGTTAGGAAACATATTATATGACTGAGTTGATATGAAGACGAATACAATCAAGGCTAGATTTGTTATTATATATTCATTATTATTTTTTTCTGATTTTAAAAATTAAAATGAAAGTATTTTCATGGACTCCTAAAAGTTTGTGGGTCCCAGACTCTGTACTTATTGTGCCTAGCAGATAGTTTGACCCTGAGTCTATGTTGTCTTTCCAACTGGATTGTAGAAAATTGAGGTCAGGGACTGTGAATTAAGTTTTTCTGTCATCTTCAAAGCCCCTATTGCAACACTATACACAGAAGAGCAGCTCAATAAGTACTATTTTTTTTGTTTATTTATTTTTTTACTTTTTTATTTTATGGAAAAAAGTAAAACAAAATTTCATAACAAAATAATAGGAGAATAACAATAGTTAATACATTGAGTATTATTTTCTTTAAAGTAGTTAATCAGTGTATAAGATACGGGCTTATAAAATTCTCCAAACAATATTAGAACAAACCTTTCTTTTCAATGAACTAAGAGAAACTACTAGTATAACTGTATTGTATTTTTTTTTTCCTTTTCCCTTCCTTCCTGTCCCCCATCCTAGTTCCTTTTTCCTTTTGAACAATTTCTTCCCATTTCACAATATCTATTATACATTTTGGACCTTATTTACTCTTTCAGTTTCTCACATCAGGGAGACAATATGATACTTACACATGTGAGTCTGATTTATTTCACTTATGAGTATGGTCTCTAGGTGCATTCATTTACCTATCAGCAAGTACCCTTGACTTGACTAAATATATCACTATTTCTTCCTCCAGGGTGATCCAGGTCCTCCTGGTCCTTATGGTCCTCCAGGAGCCCCTGGTATTGGACAGCAAGGTATTAAGGTAAAAATGCTTGTGTCTTTGTCCACTGATGACTATTGAATTTACCTTAGGGGCTGGGAATTGTGTCTTGAACTCTGTTGAACCTAACTATAATATAAACAGGGAACTTTCCAGCAGAAATTACTTACATTTGGGATGCTCAGACACTGCAATACTCTAGTCAGGGGCAGTTACCATAGGATAACCAAACTATTGCTTTTTATTTGGTTGGAATAGAAAAATTTGCTTGTCTCTGAATACCTACTCTTTCAAAATGTACTTGTAGTCCTGCTGGGATTCATGGACTCTAAATATTAACATGTAAATATGTTATTGGGGAGTGAAACACCTTAACACATCATCTATCACTTGCTTGCATTAAATAAGCATGGAGGGGTAGAAGCCAGAGGGACAATGGCACTGAAGAAGTAAATGTTGACAGAAAGGTTTGTATGGAACTACAAAGTTTGGCAGAATCCCTAGTGGGGCACCCTGCATCATGAAAGAATAGAAGGGCTTGTTTTAAATGGCTCTTCTCTGTGGTTGGGACAGTAAGACTTTGATGCGGGACAAAAATAGAGAGCTGCACAAAACAGTGCCTTGAACAAGTGGCATTTCAACAATGAGTGCATTGAGAGAATCTATGGAAGGTGGAGTTCATATAGGCAGATTGACTGAAGAAGGCTTTGAAGGAGATCCAGTATGAGAGCTTAAAAGAGAGGTGAAATGTGACAGAAAGGGGAGAGGAAGGAGCGGCATTCTAGGGTGGTGGCAGGGAATAGCACAAATGTTAGTCTGCCTGGCTCAGCATCCAAATGAATTGCCACACAGTCCATCCTGCCATGACTACACAAGAGCTTGTGAAAGTTGAAAGGGCTGTGTTGCATTTACATAAGTAGAGATGATGAGTATTTTATGGTTATTTGTTCAAGTAATTTCTCCCCCTCTAGAATTATTTTAATGTATATGAATATGAAAAGTTTGGCTATTTTACTAATTATCCTTGTTGAAATCTCCAGAGTATTTTGTGGTGTTTATTTGTCATTTAAAAACTCACACTCTATCATTTCTTTCTCAGGGAGAAAGAGGCCAAGAAGGAAGAACAGGAGCTCCAGGACCAATTGGAGTTGGGGAGCCTGGACAGCCAGTGAGTAGTAAAAATCCAGATAGAATAAAAAGGAAAAATATAATTTATTTTTGGTTAGAATAAATGGTAAAATGAATCTAGCTTGTATCTTTTTGGATAGAAGAGACAATGGATATACAAGGATCAGATCCCAGTGTTATTTTTCACAACACTTGAAATAGGGATATAAAATGTATGTGTATGAGGTTTATGACTGGCTCTCTATTACTGTAATCTCATAATGTTAATTAGCTTGTCTGAGGAGTTTGCCTGTGTTGAAATTTCCTAGGAGACAGTAGAACTAGACTAAAGCCTGATGTCTACATGTTATAATTGACTTTCTTATAACCATGAGAGGAATAACTGAGAATAAGGATCTTACTCATTATCTAATCCATGAGTGTGCTATAAAACTGGGATTGGTGATGGTACTAAAATAAAACCTGTTTTATTCACAACTTCTACCTTATGTAATTTGAAGTTTGCTATTGTTGGAGAAGAAAAAAATTTCTATCAGAAGAGGTCTGAAGAGGAAATGAATAAAATACGACTACTCTGGTATAAGAAGCTTCTTCTCAAGTAATCATTAGTCTCCTAGAAAAGGAACCGTGATGGACTCATTGAGATACAAGTTAAAACAACTGATTGTATAAAGCTGGTCTTCCTATTTGTTTTGCATGACGTCATTCCTCACATGTAAATATTAACAGGAATATGTGTGCGTTTGCTATATTCTCTGATTGCAGTGGCAGTATAAATATATATATATATGATTTTTTTAATACAGGTTCTTGCTATGTAGTTCAGGCTAGCCTTGAACTCACTACATAGCCCAAGCTTCCCTTGAACTCTCAGCAATCCTCCTGTCTCAGCCTCCTGAGTGCTGGGATTACAGGCATGCACCATCACACCTGGCTGTGGAAGTATATTTTTTTGAGGACTGGGATTTTTACTAATATCTGTATACACTAATTTAAAAAGAAATAGAACATCTTATGGAGAAAAAAAAATTGGACTAGAATTTCGAGCTCAGCGATCTATTCTTAGTTTCCATTAACTAGATAGTGATTTTAAGATTGGACCACAATGTTCTCTGAGCCTGAATTTTAGTCATGTATTGC
The DNA here is from genome assembly GCA_028451465.1 of Erethizon dorsatum. Lineage (NCBI taxonomy): Eukaryota > Metazoa > Chordata > Mammalia > Rodentia > Erethizontidae > Erethizon > Erethizon dorsatum. The sequence continues at coordinate 50,433,027 of CM051835.1, read as the reverse complement.
TGTATAATAACCTACCTCAAGATTTAGTACTTTAAAACAGTAAGTTATCATGATTCTGCAGGTTGACTGGGGAGTTCCACATAAAGTGAAGTTTGTCGGAGTGCTAAAAAAGCTAGAAGGTTAAAAAGGGCCTCATTATCATGACTGGCAGTTTGCTGCTGGTTGTTGGCTGGGGGCTCAGCCATGGTTTCCCAGAGACCCCTGTTCTCTTCCATACGGGCCTTACATGTGGTTGCCTTGGCTTCCTCACAAGATGGTGGCTAGAATCCGAGCAGGAGTGTTCCAACAGGAAGAAACCACTTGTCAAGTAAAGATTAGCGTCAGAAATTGCATGGCATTGTTTCTGTGATACAGTTGGCTAAAACAAGCATAAGACCAGCTCAGATTTGAGCAGAAAAGCAAAAGATTCAACCTCCTGATTGAAACTGTCAAAGAACTTGGAGATATGTTTAATTCACCACAGTTAAAAATTATAACTTCTGTAAAATTAAAATATTGTTAACTTCCTTACCTTTGTTAATTTTAGAGTTGGAAGTACTGAAGTTCTAAATATGTCAGGGAAATAAGTGCAACTTTTTAATTCTTTAATATAAATTGATGGATATTTTGTTCAAATAACTTTGTGCTTTGCTATTATTTGCACCTTCTAGTTTTTAAAATATTTTTATTTTTAAGTAATAAAATACTTTAAGTATGTTGAAAAATATAGGGAATGAGTTAGCAAAACTCCAATAAGAAAACAAATTTACCTAGGAGATTTGCTCCCCTTGATTTATATTTTATTTAGAAAACATAAAACATTACGGATAGCTGGGTGTGGTGGCACACACCTGTAATCCTAGCACTTGGGAGGCTATAAGGCAGGAGGATTGCTGTGAGTTTGAGGCTAGCCTGGGCTACATAGCAAGATCCTGTCTCAAAAAAAGAAAGCCCCAAAATGAAAAACCATTATGGATAAAAGTAAAATCTCCATAAACTCTTTCAGACAGTGGAAAAGAAAAGAACACTTACCAACTAATGAGATCTGCTTCTGTTGATACCAAAACAAAATAATAACAATATATAAGAGGAAAACTACTGATCAATATCCCTCATGAATATACACACAAAAAACCTTAACAAAGGATTGGCACATAGAGTTAAGCAACATGAAAAGATAATTAGATGGCATGACCATGTAAATTATATTCCATGGACATAACGCTGGTTTAATAATTAAAAATCAGTGTAACATATCATATTAAATGATATCATGATCATAACCAAAGACATAGAAAAACATTTCACGAAGTTCAAAACCCTCATAAATCCTAATAAAAACCTAATAAACCCTCTCAGGAAATAGAGAACAGAGTGAAGCTTCCTCAACTTGTGCACAATCCTAAGCTAACATTATATTTAATGGCAAGAGACCGGATACTTCCCACTAAGATCAGAAATAAGACAAGGATGTCTGTTTACAGCATTTGTATTCAGTGTAGTAATAGTAGTTCTAGCCAGCACAAAGAAGAAAAGAGAAATAAAAGGCACTGAGGTAAGAAAGACAAAAATAAAACGGTTGCTATTTGCAGGTGACATAATTTCTTCATAGAAAATCTCAAGAAATCTACAAAAAACCTCCTAGAATTAACAAGTGAGTTCAGCATAGTCACAGATTAGAAGATGTATTTAATTTTTTTATAGTAGTAATGGCCACATAGAATCTAAACTTAAAAATATAGTATCACTTATAATTGCTAAAAGTAAATACTTAGATATAACTCCAATAAAACATATATAGAATTTGTATAAAACTCCAAAACACTGATGAAAGAAATGAAAGAATATTTAATAAGTTGAAAGACTATACCACATGCATGGTTGAAAGAGTCAACATCATGAACTTGTCAATCTTTCATAAATTATTATAAAGGTTTAATGTAAGTCTTTAGTGTGCCAGGAAGATATTTTTGTAGACATGGACAGGATAATTTTTAAGATAAGAGAAAGGAGCTAGCATAATTAAAACAATTTAGAAAAAGAAGAATACATTTTGGATAAGTCACGCTACCTGGCCTTTATTAATTAGCTGTAGTAATTAAGACTGTGTGGTACTGGCAGATCATAGACACATGATCAAATGAACAGAATAGAGAACAGATACAGACTGGCATAAGTATAGCCAACTGATTTTTGTTAAAGCTGCAAAAGCAATTCAAGAGAGAGGAAGTGAAGTTTTTTCAAGAAATGGTGCTGGAGTATTTGGGTATCTATGAGCGACAGCCGAATGAACTTCAACCTAAGTCTCCCACCTTATACAAAAACTAACTCAAAATGGACCATAGTGATTTAAATTTAAAGTTAAAAACAATGAAACTTAAAAAGTAAAACATAGGAAAAATCTTTGTGACCTAGAGGTTGATGAGTATTTCTTAGATATGTCACCAAAAACTGATTAAGAAAATGGATTAACTGGATTTCATCAAAGTGGAAAAGGTTGGCTCTGTTAAAGACTGTTTTTTTTTTTTTTTTTTTTTTTTTTTTTGTGAGGGAAGCAGGGATTACAGGTGTGCCACCATGCCCGACATCATTAAAGACTGTTAAAAGGCCAAAATGACAAGCTGCTCACTGGGAGAAAACATTAGTGAACCATATGTCTGGCAAAAGATTTGAAACATAAAAAGTGCTCTCAAAATTCATCAATAAAAGATATTTATGTACAACATGCAGTTATATGTGTGCACATATGCAGTGATATATGTACATCTAGTCATACTTTTTCTTTTTTTTTTTTTTTTTTTTTTTTGCAGTACTAGGGATTGAACCCAGGGCCTTTGCACTGAACTTCATCCCTTTTAAAATTTTTTCTGCTGAGACAGGGTCTTGTTAAGTTTCCAAGTTGCTGAGACAGCTTGAATTTGTATTCCTCTGGTCTCAGCCTCTCAGTGTGCTGGGATTACGGGAATGTACCACTATGACTGGCTTCAGTGATTACTGAACATTTTCAAAAATTTGAAGTTTTTTATTAGTACATGTTTGTTATACATAATGAAAACAGTCATCTTGGAGGATTGGTGCATGTACATATCACATCTTAATCCTTTTTGTCCCTCTTCCCCTCCTCTCCCTCTCCCTCCCTCTGTATCTAGTACCCTGCCCATTTGCAAAAGGCTTATCTCTCTGCTTTGAAGTATCTATATTTTACTGTACTCTTTGAATCATCTGTAATTTGGATTTCTCATATAAGAAAAACTAGCTTCTGTGTCTGATTAATTTCACTAAGCATTATGGTCTCAAGGGGCATCTAATTGTTATCTCTTCCTGTTGAAATGTTCTCTGTACCAGTATGTAGTGACCATCCTTGTCTCTTCTGATCAGTTTTGGGTTGAAGTCTGCTTTGTTCGAAAATAGTATAGCTACTATTGCTTGCTTTTGGGCTCTGGTTGCATGAAAATTGTTTCCCTTGTTTAAAATTAAGTTTTTAATTTATGTGTTTCTTTAAATATATGCATGTTTCTCGAATGTAGCACACTGTTCGGTTTTGGTTTTTGATACATTCTGCCAGTCTGTGTCTCTTGATTGGATAGTTGAGACTACTTACCTTGAGAAAAATTAGTGAAAGATACCGGCTTATTCCTGCCTTTGGAATATTTTTCTGTTGCTAATTCCTTTATTTCCCCTTTTATTTAACTGCTCACTCTGCTTGCTATATTTACTTCAGTTGACCCTTTTACATTGATGTCTTTACTGTTTCTGTCCATGATATCCTTTTATATATATATATAATATATATATATATATATTGTTTTGTAGTGCTGATTTGGTGGTCATGAATTTCTTAAGTTTCTGTTTGTTGTGAAAGGTATTAATTTCTCTATTAGTTTGGAAGATACTTTTGCAGGATATATTAATCTGGGTTGAAAGTTACTTTTTTTTTTAGGGCTTGAGGATCTTTCCTCCATGATCTCCTGATCTTTAATGTTTGTGTTGAGAAACCTGCAGTGATTCTGGTAGGTTTACCTTCAGAAATGACTTGTTTTTCTCAGATTTCAGCATGCTGTCCTTGTGTTGGACTTCTAGGATTTGACTATGATGTCTGAGGGAATTTCTTTTTTTTTTATTAGTGCATGTTTGCCGTGCATAATGATTACAAGCATCATGGGGAGCTGGTGCATGTATATAACACACCGCCATCTTTTTCTGTTTGTTTTTTATCCCCTAGCCCTCTTTTCCCTCCCTGCTCCCTCTAACTTGTGGCCCTCTTCCCATTTGCAGAAGCTCTATTTTCATCATTTTTCTCCTTCAATTCTTTTTTCTATTTCCGTCCCTCCCCTCCCTTTCCTTCCCTCCATTTCTTGTTCCCCCATCCATTTGAAAAAAAGATCTCCCTACTTCCTATTTGTCTATCTTCTATTTTGCTCTGTATTTACACATATTTTTGAGTTTTTGTTGTAAGAAGAATAGTTTAATATTTAAGTTTGTGTGTCTGACTTATTTCACTTAATATTATGGTCTCAATTTGTATCCATTTACCTATGAATGCCCCAAGTTTATCTTTCTTTATGGCAAAATAGTACTCCATTGTGCACAAATGCCACATTTTCTTTATCCATTCATCTCTCGATGGGCATATAGGCCATTTCCAAGATTTAGCTACTATAAATTGTGCTGCTATGGATATGGGTATGCACATATACCAGTGATATGATGTCTTCAACTTCTTTGGGAAGAAACCTAGAAGGGGAATAGCTAGGTCAAATGGAATTTCTATTTTTAGTTTTTGAGGAATCTCCATTCTGATTTCCACTGTGGTTGTACTAGTTCACATTCTCACCAATAATGTAAAAGTTTCTTTTTCTTCCCTGCATTCTCACCAGCATTTGTTATTATTTGAGGTTTTTTTTTTTTTACATGGATACCAGGAGTCGACCTCAGGACCTCGCACTTGCCAGCAGGTGCTTGTGCCGCTGAGCAATATCACCGGCCCCTATTATTTGAGTTCTTGATAGCCATTTTTCTGGAACAAGATGGTATTGCAATGTTGTTTTTATTTTCACTGCTATAATGATCAGCAAAATTGAACATTTTTTCATATGTTTATTGGGCATTTGTACTTCTGAGAAATGTCTGTTCATTTCAGTTGCTCATTTTTGCTTGGGTCTTTTATTTTCTGGGGGTGTAATATTTTTTAGTTCTCTATATATTCCGGATATTAGTCCTCTGTCTGAGGAATAGCTGGCAAAATTCCCCCCGCCCCCATTTTGTAGATTGTCTCTTCATTCTGCTAGTTGTTTGCTTTGCTGTGCAGGTCCAATACAAGTTTTTCCCAATGCCATGGTAATGTAAATCTACTGATAGATTAAATGAATATTCTAGCTCCATAACCTAACTCTGAACTGTCAGCTATCATCTTTATGTGATTATCACCAGTTTTGTGCTGCTAATGCAAGGAGAGCTGATTCATGAAAAGTAAATGGGCTGAGACTGTCAAGGTAATCTGCTTTTTTGTGCAAGGTTATTCAAAATACTCTCAATAAAAAAAAAAAATCCCCTGAAATGGAACTCTAATTACTTTGAGGTTAGGAATAAAGTAGATGACACTATTTTAAAATAATGGCCAATTTTTATTGTTATTATTTAGTACATTTATCTTTAATGCTTGCAGAGTATATTGAAGTCACTTATTATTAGCACTATTGATTTTATTAAGGAAAGTATTAAGAAAAATGTAATAACAATCTCATTTTATCTCATTGCTAATGTCTCAGGAAAGCATTTCAGTGATTAGACTACATTAACTGATAATTAGTTTCCTCCATTAGATTTTTTTTATTAGGGGTGTTTGTTAGTAGCTGAATAAGTATGTCATAGTTGTAATTGGTTCTTACGGCCTTGAAAAGGACATTGCGATTTTTATAGAAGCATTTCTGTCTTTTCAAAATGGTATACAATTATTATCTGTCAATTAAAACGTTTAAAAAATGATCCTTTGGTACTCCCTAACAAATTAAATGCATGACTCATCTAACCCAAGTGCCTGTTATTTCTCTTCTCTAGTTAATAATCATCTTCCGTCGTGACATATAACTGAAAACCTGAGCGCATACTGATGTGTGGAGTATTGCTCTGGTGGTTTAGAGTAATTAAGCCTTGGATCACTGATTTATAAAATCTCCAAAGTGTTTGGCCATGAGTATTAACTGTGTTCTCGGCAGCTTTGAACACATAACTCCTTATGACCTCCGATCTCTGGGTTCGCCCTCGCAGATGGACTCCAGGAATGCAGAGCAGGAAGACTCAGGGTTTGTGTGGCTTGCTCTCTCCACACAGTGTAATGGAAAGCCTTCTCTTGGAGCTCCCTTGTTTGTAAACACTTCCACAGAAGGACATTTGTAGCAATGGAAGACTCAAGTAAAATAGTTTTGATAATCACAGCAGCTGTTTATTGGGTGCTTAACATGCAAGAATGTTAAATCTCTCTGATTTAATCCTCACACTGACACTTTTAGTGGAGGTAGATGTTAACATTGTCACCATCATGAGGTCCAGGCTGAGCTTCAGAGAGAATGAATTATTTGTTTAAGGTCACATTGTTAATACATAGCACACCTGGGACTTGAACCTCAGTCCAAAAGACACTAAATTTTGCCTATAACTATGATGCAAGACTAAACTCCATGAGACTAGAAACAGGTTTATTTGCTAGCAGAGTTCCTTCTACCTATTGGGTGTTTGGTAAATGTTTGTTGAATGAATGAAAAAAATTTAGCGAGATTTAGAAAAAAAGACTTCCTTATTTTTTTCTCTGTTTTTGTTTTTGTTTTTGTTTTTGACAGTGCTGGGGAGCAAACCCAGGACCTTGCACATGCTAGGCAAGTGCTTTACCGCTGAGCCGTACTCCCAGCCCTGTTCTTATGTTGAACGTAAATTGTGTTCTTTTATTTGTCATGTCATTAGGGAAGAAGCATAACTTGCTAATATTCTCTTTGTCAAGGGGTGTGATGTTAACTTGGCACTTTTTAGTTCAGTTTGCAATCTAGTTTTCATACTCATTTTTATTTTTCCTTGACTAATTGTTCTGCCATTTGAGTTAGCTGTCATGTATATTAGCACTTTGATTAAGGTTTTAGAGTGTTAAAAGCTAGGTTTCCCATGAGCAGCAATTTAAATCAAATTAGATGTCAGATTTTCTTTTGAATTAAAGTCTTTACAAAGTAGTGTGTGCATAGATTTGAAAGATGACTGTCTTTTTAAATATACAATATTAGGGAGAGGCAAAAATAAACACTAGGATATAGTTAATTTTCTTATGTCCAAATTTACAAATGACCAATTACTCTTAAGCACAGTGCTGTGTCCTACTTCTGCTACTGGGCTCTTGAGAGGACCTCTCTTAAGTAACCCTGGATTACTCATCTCAAACCCAAAGATCACCCAGCCTCTGAAAGGTGCTGGCCTCAGCGGTTGTGGGGGATTCAGCTTAGTTCTGTCATAAGTTGGTTTCCCTGGCCAGTGAAACGTAATTATTCCTCAGGTTTAACAGCATAAAAGCTCGAGTTTGTGCTTCTAAGACTTTTGTTGTTAACAACTTTCTGACCTTATTTTGGCTTCTGGGCAAGAAGAAAAAGTGAAAATTTGTAGTTTAAAAAAATTTCTGGTTTAAACGAAGACTTTGCTGTTGTATTTATTTTTCAATTAGTGTGTTTTCTGTTGGTCTACTGCAAAGCCTGAGACAGTGGTGTTTTGCTTAGCTATGTAAGAAACCCTCTCCTTTCCAGTGCCTTTTGATGCAATTGTTACATGGGATTCTTAATTTTTAGTCACTGAGGTTGAAAATCCTGTTTCCTTTTAATGATCTTATCAAGATAGTAATTTATGTTAGTGGGCTCAACCAGTTCCTGAGGTAATTCAAATTTTAATTTACATTTACCAGTACAGAAATTAAAACACATGTAAACAATGTTCCATGCTTTCCAACATTTGTGAGTGATTTCTTAACTAGGCTCCCCTGATGCTTACTCAAATTATTAAATCATTCTGTATCTTTCTGCAGATCTCACAGTCATGGATTTTTAGCCTTTTCTCGTAGGATTTATTTCCTAATCCTGATTCTGAAGCATCACTTAATTTACATTTTCTTCTAATTTGAGGACACTAGAATAGAAGCCCTTATGCCAATCAAATGGGACAAATCTTTAATACAATGGGAATATTTTTCACAGCTCTGCCATTCTACTGATCCGAGTGAACCTTACTAGAAGGATTCACTGAAAACTTAATGGGCCTATTCATAACCATGTCCACGTGAACTGAAACGTAACCATTCTCCTCTCTCTCCTTTCTTCCATTTCTCCTCCTTCTATTCCTTTTTCTTTTCCCTTCTGCTCCTGATTCCCTCCTTCATAAACAGGGTCCCCGTGGTCCTGAGGGAGCACCAGGAGAAAGGGGCTTACCTGGAGAAGGAGTTCCAGGACCAAAGGTAAGAATAGCTTCTCAAGCAGGAAAATGTGCTTTGCCTTGCATGGTCACGAATTACAAAAGTTTTAAAATGCCAATTATCATATGTCAAGTATTTTCCTGACTATTTGCACCCTATTAAGTGAAGTAATATGTAAATTTCCCCTTATGGTGAAATTGTAATTATAAAATAAGAAATCAACAGACTTCCATTTCATGTAACTATCACATATGAAATTATATAGAAAAAGCTCTTAAGGTAGTTCGTAGTTCTGAAAGCTGCAATTGTAAATAGCAGCTTTATACCCAGAAGTTGTTATTGGGCATTCTGATGGCAACACTTTGCTCATAGTTTTTTTTTTTTTTTTTAATGAAACGCAGATAAGAAAAAGAGTCTAATACAACAATTTGTAATAGTGTTGCCATAAATATAATAAGAAAAGTAACTTTACCACATGAAAAAAATGTTAAGAAAGACCTTTGACCTTGAAGATTCAAAATGTCTTGCTGCTTCCCACACATAACTCTGGAAACGCAAGTTCCTCTACTCCAGGGGATGGCGAACTTTTTCTGGCAAAGGGACAGACAGCAAATATTTTAGGTGTTCTAAACCATATGATATCTGTTGCAAGCACTCAACTGGTGTGGCTTGAAAGCAGCCATAAACAGTGTATGAATGAATGAGTGTGGCTCCTCCAGTAAAACTGTGTTTGCAACAAACAGGCTGTGGTTTCTTGTCCCTGGTCTAGGTAGTTTAACCAAAACCTATAGCACATTTGGCAAGGACCACATGGGAAATGCTCTTCCAAAATGCATTGGGTAATATCAACAAAACCTCAGAGTAAGTAAGGATACATTTTGGAATCCTTTCTTTCTTTTTTTTTTTTTTTTTCCTGAAATCTTTCTTATAAACACACAAGTGCATGCACAAGTACACACATCCCAGAGAATCACAGGCTGCTTTCTACGTGTCTAAGGTCTTCCATACCAGTCATTCTGTCAGGTCACTGTCTATCATCTCACCTTCTCCACATGGCCTCCTTCTCTAACATTGCATCTCAGTCTCAGAATCTTCCACTATGGTCAATATCCACTTATCTATGAGAAATTTCAACCTTATTAGAGGGAGAACAATTAGCTAAAACAAAAGATTTGTACTAACTTGATTTGAATTTTAAAAGAGGTCTTTGTTAACACATTAAAATCTATCACAATAATGGAAAAATATGTTGAATAAACATGACATTACTAATGCTCTTGATTAACTAAAGTACTGCTCTTAGAAAACAGAGGTCAGCAGTTTTGCATTACTTTTCAGAAAGTTTTATAATATATAGTTTCTTGAATTCTTTTGGCACATAGAAAATTTCTTTTTATGTGTAGTTCAAACAAACTGGATCAGCATTGCTGAAAAGTTGAAGTCCAAAGTCTCCCGAGACTGAAGGCAGACTCTTAGCTGTGAGACCCTGTAAAAAGCAAATAGCTAGGATTATTTCCTTTATACTATGTGTGCATTGTGTGTTTTGAAGATAAAGAAATAAAAGAGAAATAAAAATGTGAAACATTAAGAAGTATATTCCAAGACATGTGTTAGTGACATGTTCAACATACCTTTATATAAGATAAAATATGATATAATGATATGCTCTGGTATATATTAACCCAATGGTTATGATATCATCAAAAAAAAGCATAGGAGGCCGGTGGGATGGCTCAGCGGTGTAAGCGCCTGCCTGGCAAGCGCGAGGGCCCGAGTTCGACTCCCGGAACCCACATACGAAAAAAGGGCCAGTGATATCACTCAGCAGCATGGGCGCCTGCTGGCACGCGAGGTCCTGAGGTCAACCCCCAGTACCCACAAAAAAAAAAAAAAGAAAGCATAGTATGTTCAGTGTGGCTTTAGGATTAAGTGTACTGTATGTGATTAAACTCTGTGGTAATAATCAGAAAACCCCATTGTTCAGAATACTTCATTCCCCAACCAGTCAGACCAGTGGGAGTTTTCTACATGTGGCTAATTTACAATGATGTGGAAAGTGAGTAAGTAAAACTACAGATATAGGAAGACGCATTGCTATATTTTCTTAGGTTTCTTGAGAATATTATTTGATTTTACTCTTTGTTATAATAAATTTATTAAATGAATGCCATTTCTGTTTGACTAATTTCTTTTTTATAGAAAAACACAAAATGTTATGATTTCATAAACATTACTTTAAGAACAATTAGGTCATGAACGTAAGTCATAGGATTAAAGAAGCATATATAATCCTTCTGAACCTAAATTTTCAATGAATGTTTATAACTTTAGATACAAAACATTTAGAAAATAATTCAGTGCTAGCAAATATTAGTTCACATATGATGTAAAAGACAAATTTTGTGTGATGGATCCAATTTCAGCACTATTAAAGAAAAGGAGACTTGATTTAGTTATTTGCACTACATGATTAATATATTAGGACCCTAATTTCAGATATTTCTGTTGAAATTGGGAATTGAGCTCTTTTCCAACTTCAGTGATGCTACGAATATATTCTGCTTAGGCAGATTCCTTCCTGTTTAAATGTTATGGCTACTGTTTTTTTTTGCAAGTTGCAAACATTAGCATCAAAATTATTCAGTTGTAATGAGCAATGAATTTGGATGCTTTATTTAAAAAAAATGTTGGGGCCGGTGAGATGGCTCAGCGGCGTAAGCGCCTGCCTTGCAAGCGTGAGGGCCTGAGTTCGACTCCCGGATCCCACATACAAAAAAGGGGCCGGTGATATCGCTCAGTGGCACGGGTGCCTGTTGGCGCGCGAGGTCCTGAGATCGCCCCCCTGGTACCCACAAAAAAAAAAATGTTGAAGCACAATTCACAGTAATCATAATGTAAACTCTTTAAAAATCCTTATTTTTATTAGTACACTGATATCCCTCCCATGCACTTTCAGGGTGAGAAAGGTTCTGAAGGACCAATTGGCCCCCAAGGACTACAAGGCCTATCGATCAAAGGGGACAAGGTACTGTACATAAAGTGTATAATAGAAACTGTATTAGTCATTTTCCTATTGCTGGCACAAAATACCAGAGGAGAAGTTTATTTTGACTCACAGTTTCAGAAGTGTCAATCTATGGTTGGCAGGTTCCAACACAGAAACAGCATGCTGGAAGGGCCTGGAAAGAGGAAAGCTGTTCACTTGACAGCCAGGAAGCAGAGAGAAAAAGGAGGAGCCAAGAACTAGAGTACATCCTTCCAGGTCATGTCCCTAGTGACCCACATTCTCTAACCAGGTCCTACTCCTAAAAGCACATTCAGCCATGAACTTATCAATGGATGAATCCACTGATGAATGTAGCACCCCTATAATTTAATCAACTTCCAAACACATGAGGCTTTTGGAGGACATTTTAGATCTAAACAATAACGTTCCACCCTTGGTCCCCAAAAGCTCATGTCCATCTCATTATGCAAAAGGCATTTAGTTCATATTTAAGAATTGCCAAAGTCTTAACAGTTTTAGCATTGCTGAAAAGTCCAAGTCCAAAGTCTCCTCTGAGACTCAAGGCAGACTCTTAGCTGTGAGCCCTTGTAAAAATCAAAAAGAAAGTTATATATATCCAACATACAGTGACACAGGGTAAATATTCCCCTTCTAAAACAGAGAAATATGGGGATAAAAAGGAATGAGACCACCACGTGACTGAATCTCACAAGCCAAACATTATGTCTTGTAGCTCCATTTCCAGCACCCAGGGCAGGTTATGGCAGGATGTAAACTGCAAAGGGTTTAGAAGGCCCCACTCCTACAGCATTGTTGGTTGTAGCCCATGTGGCCTCTCTCTTGAGCTGGCTCTGCTTACTGCCTTTGGCTTTCTTCAGCAGATGATTCATGTTCCTGGCATCTCCAACTTCTAAGTCTCTACTGCACATATGGCTTCGCTCTCACAGCTTCATGCATTCTCTCAAGTGTACACTGCCTGGCCTCCAAGGCCTTCCTTTGAAATCTGGGTAGAAGCCTCCATGACTCTGTGACTCTTGCATTCTGTCTGCCTATAAACCAGCACCATATGGATGCCAAGGTCTGTTGACAGCTCAAGCAGCAGCCAGACCCCCATAGACCATGGCTGCAGCAGCCTCTGACTACCTACATAGCTAAACTTGGGAATACACTTTGCTCTATGGCTCTGAATGATCAGGATACCCTGGAGTTGTCTTCTCAAATGAAATGTTTATACTTTTGTATCTCTGAGCCAGCCATTGGTGGGGCCTTGCTGATTTCTGAAATACTCTCAAGGCATCTTTCTTCTTGACCCTGTACAAATCACTTGGCCTCTTTTTTTTTTTTTTTTTTTGTGGGTACCAGGGGTCGACCTCAGGACCTTGCGCGCCAGCAGGCACCCGTGCCGCTGAGCGGTATCACCGGCCCCTTTTTTCGTATGTGGGTTCCGGGAGTCGAACTCGGGCCCTCGCGCTTCCAAGGCAGGCGCTTGTGCCGCTGAGCCATCTTACCGGCATCCCCTAGATCATTTCTTAATTTTCAAAATACAAGACTTGGAGAGAACAATCAGTTAGAAAATATTAAAATAGTTTTCTTCATTTTCTTACAATTTCTAGTTTTCTTTTACTCTATGAATTCTGTATTTTAAATATCTCTGTTATCAGCCTAACAGGAAGTGTTTACAATAACTAGTCAAAAATTTTGTGTTGTGAGAAATATGGTTGCTAAACATAAAGTGATGCAAATACTAATCATTTTGTACTATTTAGTGAAAATGTCATTACTGTTTTTGGCAAATTTGAACTATAAACTGCTCAAAGGAATGATTTATGATTTTATGATTTTCCATGTTGGTCAATTTTGTAGTATAAAGATAGATTTAAATCTAGTCTAGTTCCAGAGTAGCAAAGCATGAAAGAAGGTTTTGTTTATTGTTATATTTCTGACATTTTCTCTACAGGGTGATTTGGGACCTGTGGGACCCCAAGGGCCAATAGGCATCCCAGGTATTGGTAGTCAAGGGGAACAGGTAATTTATGGTTTCTTCTTTTCCTTTGATATAGAACACTGTAGCCCCCTCTTGGTGTTCATTGAAGGCTAGCACTGCAAATGTTTATATTTGACAGTCAAATTGCAATGGAGTATCAGATCAGTAATAAAAGGGGGGAAGTATAATATAGTTTCATGAGCTCTTATTTTTAGAATTGAAGACTTAAAAAAATAAATTGTGGGGCCGGTGAGATGGCTCAGAGGCGTAAGCGCCTGCCTTGCAAGCGTAAGGGCCCGAGTTCAACTCCCGGATCCCACATACGAAAAAGGGCCCGGTGATATTGCTCAGCGGCACGGGTGCCTGTTGGCGCGCGAGGTCCTGAGGTCGACCCCTTGGTACCCACAAAAAAAAAAAAATTGTGTTTCTTGGTGCTGTGACTGTTAATATTAAAACCTAATTGACAAAGTAAGAGTTTTGGGGAAATATTTATATTTTAGGTTCCTTCTGGAAGAGTAATAGCAGTTTATTTACCTGTTGGTTTGTTTTTTCCCTTGAAGCTTTGTGAATGATAAATCTTTTTTCAATGCCAGTGGAATAGTGTTTCCTACCTCCTAGTGTAAAAATTGTCTTAAACTTAAAACAAGGACCAGAATCAGAGGTGAATAGTTATTAAAGGGACATCCTTCCTAAATAGAAACAAATTATAGATAGCATTTATAAATGACACCTGGCGTCTCTTTGTCAAAAGAAAGGAAAGATCTCTCAGAATGTTTCTCAGTTCATGGCTGAAACTGCCTCCAAGGCCTTCTAAAAATTTTGGAAAGACTGGAAAAATCTAAATCTAATGTGTTAAATCTAAATAAGGTAAAGATAGTATAATAGCACTGTGTACTACTGTTGTTTACCATATATTTTATCTACACAGTCTCATTAGTCAAAACCACAAACAAATACAGATTTATTCTCCTGGTTAGAAAATGGCAAGTCAGTTTGATTAAAATTTAGGGTTAAGTTTTGAATTATTATGTTGTCTAGAAAATGAGTAATTCTTCCTTTATGTAGGATAATGAGAAAGGAATTTAGAAAATGGTAAAATTCCAAATCTCATTGTTGACATTCAGCTTTGAGTTTATTTCTAACCATCAGCTAATTTATTGTTATTATTATTTACTACATATTTTAGTTAGCCCAAGCTACAGGAAAGTTGGATATTACTCCTTTTTCCATTTCCTTGCCCTTGGCAAAATTCTTAGGAAAATATGTTAGGAGGATTAAAGTGCAGAAGAAGGCAATATAAATCTGAGAGTAAATATTTAGGTAATAATTAAGAACTGGATATTTTGACTACGCAAGGACACTGGTTTGATTACTACTAGCATTCTCAAGCTCTTCAGTGTGTTGCTTGGTTTAGCAGGGGTTTTATTCTGGTCCTGGAAGCGCTGGATGGTGCTGCTGCATTCTGGGTCTTGCAGTTCCTGGTGCTGAGTCACCACTGTGGGGCTGAGGACGAGGTTGAAAGGGGGTGGGTCTGTCCAGAAGGTCTCTGGGCTCTGGACCTCCCACTGGTAGCTTCCTGTTGCCTGTAATGCTGGTCCTTGATGGAGGTTGTTGTTCTGCTGCTTAAAAACAAAACAAAACAAAAAACAGACAAAACAAACAAACATAACCCACACCAAAACAAAACAAAAAACCCTGTTTGACCTTTGACTTTTTTCATTTTCTTATCCCCTTTTCTTTAACAAGAGAAAAAAAATTTGAGGCAAAAGTGGCCTAGAGAGCTGACCACTATTGGATAGGAGAATGAATGGAATGTATTCTTTGTAAACTGCTCTGCACAAGAAAATAATTTATTTATTCCTTTAAGACAACTGATATAAAATCTACTTAATGTAGATTAAGTAGACTTTTATGTATTCAGTTTTATTCTCATCCTCAATTTAAAATGTTTATTTAATTATTGTGCTTATTATCTCTATTTCTTTTATAGTTTTCCACTCATCCACTTGTGAGGGAACTTCGGTTTCCAGCAGCATGTTTACAATATCTTTCTAGCAGCCTGCAGATCTTCATTTAATATTTGGAGGTTGATCACCTCAGATGTTTTATAAAGTGGACTATAAATGACCATGCACACACATATACACAAACGGATGTCCACATCCTCTGAATTTTTTCCCTTGTCACATTGTATGCTACTTACAGACCATTGTAAAAGTCAGAAAGTGTTCTTTCTTGTAACTGTTCAATATTTATAGTGTTGCAACCTTAACCTTCCTAAATTGTTCTATCCCTTCACCTTCATTAACCAGAGGAAAGGGTAATAATATTTGCATTTTAAAATTGAACAAGAGTTGTATCACCTAACTGGAGAAAAGGGGTGACATTTGTTACATTGTAATACACTGAAGGTGTAAAAATAACAATGTATCTGTAAACATGTTTGCACAACTATAGTTTGTGGGATGTAAGCAGAACAGAATTTTAGTTTCTCTTGTCACTTTTTCACAATTCATTTTCAGTGGGGACATTTCTCTTTTGCTTGCCAAGGAAAAGTTGATGAGTTGCTATAAATTGCAAATCTTAGATTTACTTCTGTAATGAAAAGTATGTAGTCCATCTATTAATCTTTCCTTTAATCTTCATTATCTGGTACAAGCTGCAGGGAGAGCATATTTCTCGCCACCCCCCGCTCCTCTGGTTGGGGAGTAGAGCATGGAGGCTCTTGGTTGGCGCTGTGGTCAGGAATTTTGGGTGCTCAGGGCTTGGCAGGTGTGTGAAGCTGACTTCTTCTTCGTGGGGCCCCTTGGACTGCCTCTCCTGGGATGTGTATGAAGGCCTTCCTTCCTCTAGCCTCTGCTTTTCTCGGGGCTGACTTTCCCTTTGTCAGGGCTAACACACATCCAGGTATCTGGAGCAAGATTCAAAATAGTTCTAGGCCAACTTGTCTCATACCTAGCATGCCATTTGTCTTCAGGAAAATGTCCTGTGGCTCTTGTCCTGATACATTCTGGATGCACAGGGTGATTCCACTCCAGTTTCTTTTGGCCACCACAGGCCAGTTGAACTTTTTCAGTCATCAGTCAGACCCATGTGTTCCCGGAACTAAAACCAAAGGGTACAAGTCCTCTTTCTAGACTGTAGCAAGGTGAGAAGGAATTCAAGCCCTTTCCATTTACTACTAAGAAAACCCCTTTATAATCCAGATTACATTCTCCAGAGAAGAGCGTTACAAGTCTTCTCTTTCTCCCTTTCATACCCACAATGTGAGGGAGGGAGTCTAGGGTCTGCATATTCACCAGTTTGGCCTCTTAGAGCCCACATCAAACTTTCAGCTTAACAACCTGACACATCTCAGTTGGCCTAACTAGGACATAGGCTTGCCTGCATGTGACAGAAATGTGAATCGGGCTGACAAGATGGAATCTTATGTTTTAGAATTTAAAAGTCTAAGTGAGGGTGGTGAAACTATTTATCGGTGTTGTTAGGGGTTCAGGCTTCTTTATTCCTGTTAATCTGTGATCCCTTAGCATGATCTGGGATCTCCACCATCGCTTCATTCTGTCCACTGAGGAAGGAGAAAGGGGAAGGATAGTGCGTGCCTCTTCCTTTGGCATGAACCAGAAATTGCATACATCCCTCCGTTCACATCTCATTGGTTGGAGAGTAGTCCACATGGCTGCACTAGGAACTGGGAAACATAGTCTTTCTTGTAGGTATCTATGTGGGCCAGCTAAAATTCTCTTACTATAGGAGAAGGGGAGAAGGCATATAGGGCTTGACTAGAAGCTTCTGCCATTCCATTTAACAGACGTTTATGTAGTGTGAATGACCTATTATCGGTGTGAACTAAACTTTCACTTTAGAGGACATGAAACTATTGTTAACCAAATATTTCCTTCATTTAACTAATAACATTTTTACAAAATCTTGTTTTAAAGGGAATCCAAGGTCCTGTTGGTCCACCTGGTCCACAGGGGCCTCCAGGACAAGGTTTCCCTGGTCCCAAGGTAACTATCTAAACGAGATCAGAGTTTGCCGACAGTGTCTTTGCTGTTCCTTGTTGATGTCAGTGCGTTTGGAAGAGAAGAGGTAGAATGAACTTCAGAATCAGAGATCTCTGCTTTATGCCAAATGCAGCTGATATGCCTAATAATTTAGAAAATGTAATATTTTATGCTTTAAGAAGATTTAACTTACACAATCTTTATTTAATTAGTTCCTTTATTATTTTTGTTTCCGAGACCCTATTCTAGCAACTCAAGCAGCTATCAGAAGCTGCCTGTGGTTCCCCGCCTCTCCGGGTCACTGATTTGCATTCTAATCAGTATTCACACAGGCCCTTAGTGGGTCCTTAATAGAACCTTAAAGAGAGGCAATTAGAAATGACCCAATATAGATTTTTTTCCCCATGAACTTTGGATTCAAGTTATCCTTTAAATAGAATATTTGTGTCTTTAGGAAAGGTCTGATATTTATTAAGTAGCTACCTTTAATCTAGCTTGAAGGAACCACTAATCATCATTAAATAAATAAAATGCTTCTCATAGATGACTCACCTGAGAATACACTGCTTTTTTTTGCCCCAAAGAGAAGAAGCTCAGTAGATCCCCACTGTGACCTTGAGGCTCTCATTTGGGGGCCATCACTGAAAGCTCGAGTTGTTCTTTGTGTTTATGATATTGTCCTTGATCGATTGTCATCTTGGCCTCTCATGTGTCCATTTTAGTTGTTCTAGAATGTAACTGCTTAACTTTTCTAGGTGTTTCCACTCAAATACTCTTTTCTTATTAGGGAGAAGTAGGGCAGATGGGACCTACGGGCCCTAGAGGACCAGTGGGAATTGGAGTACAGGGTCTAAAGGTGAGTGGCTTATGATTAGGCAATTTACAGAATATTATACAAAGTTTCTCGTATATCCAAATACAATACACATTGTGTATGTGTCATCCAATTATATATAACTTGTTTGTCTTGACTTTTTAAATGTGGCTACTAAAAATTATAATTATGTGCAGGTCTTGCCTGATATTTCTATTGGATAGTGCTGCTCTAAAATATATGTTTCTGTGGGACAGAAACTTTATCCTGTTTATTACTGAATGCTCAGTGGTGAGGATGGGATTGGTGCTCCATACATACTGCTGGAGAAGTGGACAAATCCTTCACTGTAACTCCTGCTCATCCTGAATCCCATTGCTGTCCCTTCCCTCCCCAGACTCAGTGATTTTCATAACTTCGGCATTTATCATTCATTCAAAGTTTTTGTAATTTCCCACGTATGTTTTTACACAGAAACCATATACTGCCTTTTTGTGTTATTAAATTATACCTAATGTGCCATTCTTCGATATATTTATACTTAGCCTTATGTTTTGTTTATATGCCTCTAATTCATTTATTTTAATTGTTCTGTAGTATTGTATTGTATGATAATATCTCATTTTATGTTTATCCATTTTCCCATTGATGGATATTTAAATTGCTTCTGAGTTTTTACTTTTGCCAACAATGATGCCATAAGCATCCTGCTTTTCCTTTTGTGTGAGTCAGAGCACAACTATCTCCGATGGGTAGAAGTGGAACCGGAAGATCATAGAGTATACACATCTTCACTTTTCATACTGCAAAAATCCTGTCCAACATGGTCGTGCCACTTTATCCTTTTGCCAGCAATAGGTGATGATGTTCTTTCTCTACATCCTTCCAAATATGAAATGTGTAAAAGCATATCTCATTGTTTAAATTTTTATTCTCTGATAATTAAATGAACAGTTTTTCACATGACTAATACACCTCAGCTTTTTCCCTGTGTAAATTCCTATGGATATTAATTCTTTTTGAGGTTGGGCTATTTTCTTGTTCATTAGAATTCTTTATATATCTAATTGTTAATCCTTTGTTGTACAGGTTGCAAATATCTTTTCCTAGGCCATGACTTGTATTTATTATTTGCTATAGTTTAAAAATATTGTTTAAATATATTTCTTGACCTGAAAATCATAAAGATATTCTCATGCATTTTTCTGAAAATTTCAGTTTTTGCTTTTTAAATTTGGTTTTTTTTTTAAATGCACATGGAGCTTATTTTCATGCATAGATCAATGTAGAGATGTTTTCCTATATTTATAATCAGGCATCTGGGTTCAGTTGTTGCCCACTCCCTTTCTGCTGCGCTGATTTGCAGTGTCACCTAGGTTCGATATCAACTTTTTGCATTTGTGAGAATCAGTGCCTGAGCTCTCTATTTATTCTGCTCCTTTTTTCTATTGATATCTGTAAGTGTTTTTGCCTTCCTATCTTGATTATGACAGATTTAAAATAAGTCTTGTCATGTGATGGGGAAATACTCTCATCATCTTCTTTCCTGGTTATTATTGGTTCCAACTTATATATTTTAGGATTAGATTGTCAAATTTAACAAATTAACCATTGGGATTGCCTTGATCTACAGAACAAATATTGAGTCTTTCCAAATCCAGAGTAAAACTCTAATTTTTTAGGAAAATATTTGTTATTTCCTCTATAAAGACCTTCTACTTTGTACTTCTTTTTCAAAAATTATTCCTGAGTATGCTGGAGAAAATTTTGCAATGTGAATTGTTCTCTTTTTCTACACCTTTTAATTAGCTATTGTAGGTCTATAAAAAAGTACTTTTATTTGTTTTTAGTTTTGGTACATTGATTTTTATACCTAGTCATCCTATTAAATCAATTATTATTTTTAATTATAGTCTCTTTCTTTTGTATACCCTGTGTACATATCATAGTGTCTAAAAAAAAAAAACAACTTTGTTCTCTTTTAGTTCTTCCTACTCTTATTTTTATCATTTTGCATTTTTAGGATCTTCAATAAAATGATGAAAAGAAGTGACTTTAAAAAGTGCTTCTAAAATTTCATTCTAAAGTGTGATGTTTGTTCTAGGTATTTTGAGAAATGCCCCACTTTTTGTCAATACACATTAGTTTATAATTCCTAGAATTGCATGTAAATGCAATCATATGGTTTGTATTTTTTCCTGGCTTGTTTTCATTTAGCAAAATAACTTTGAGGTGTACTTGGTAGTATGTATGAATAGTTTGCTTCCTTATGTTCCTGAATAGAATTCCATTGCATGGAAACTGTAATTTACTTATCCATTTGCCTGTTGGTAGAATGTTGGTTGTTTCCAGGTGTTGCGTATTACAAATATAGTTATTATGAATATTTATTTATTTTGTTATGGGCATGTGTTTTCATTTTTCTTGGGTAAGCACCTAAGAATGAAATGGATGGATCATATTAAGGTGCATAGATTTACCTGTTTCAATTTTTCAGAAATATTTGTATAAAATAGTGAATATTCTTCAAAGGTTTAAAAGTCGGTGAGATTTGACTGTAAAACCAACTAAAGCTGCTCTTCTTGGAAGGAGAGGAAGAGACTTTAAATCACTGTTTGAATTTATTAATGATACTGGTTTACTTAGCTTGTTCATTTCTTATGTCATTTGAATAGTTTATATTTTTTGAAGATTATAGATTTATTAATGTTTTTCAATTTATTTGAAACAGTCACAGAAATTTTCTATGATCTTTAAAAATTTTACTATATATAAATAGTTATGACAGCTCTCCCAGTACTATTTATTGGTATCTTTTCTTTTTAAAGCATTAATCATTCCTATAAGATCTATTTATTGTCATTAGGTTTTAAAAAATATTCCTTTTTGTTTTATGAATCTTCTTTTTGTTTTCAATTTTATTTTTTTCTTCTTTCATTTTTATCCTATACTTCTAATTTTTAGGTTTTCTGTGCTTTTTTCCTCCATTAACTTTTTTAGTTTAGTTGAAATGAATTAATTCAATATTCTGTGCTTTTAATAAATATGGTGAGAACACTTTTATACTACTTGGAAGTAGTAAGTATCTTTTCTGAATATGTTAAGGGACTTATTTTTAATTTCCAACTAAATTGCAAGAAAATAGGATTATTGAATATTAGAACTGGAAATGGCATCAGGGCCCCGAGTTTTCATTTCACTCACATTAGTTTCCTAGAGCTGATATAATGAAGAACAAGCTGAGTGGCTTAAAGAAACAGCAATGTATTGCCTCATGGTTCTGAAGGTTAGAAGTTCAAAATCAGGCCATTCTCTCTCCAGACCCTGTATGGAACAACTCTTGCGGTCTCCTTTCCGCTTCTCATATGGTCATCAGTGCTTGGCCACCCTTGGCCTCCAGCTGCTTCGCTTTCATCTTTGCCTCCCGTGTGTTTCTCCCGTGTTTGTCTTCACGTGGTGTTTTCCTCTTGTATCACTACACCAGGCATACTGAATTGGGGCTCACTCTGATGACCTTATTTTAACTTGCTCATATCAACAAAGGCCCTCTTTCCAAGATCCCCTTTTGGGGATCATGTCAACTCATAGCAGCAGAATGCAAATCTGAAGCCCATAGAAGTTAGGTAATTTGCCCAAGGTCCATTCATGTAATTAATATTAATTACCAATCAGATTTCTCATGCCAGAGGCATTGATTAAACATGATAAGATATATTCAAGTTCCTTACAATTGTGTTGCGTTGTTAAGTATGAACTTCAGGAAAATAAGATCTTTGTTCGTCCACTAGGGGGAGCCAGGCTCAATAGGCCTCCCAGGACAACCAGGAGTACCAGGAGAAGATGGAGCCGCAGGAAAGAAGGTATTGCAACACGGACTTTCATATTATTCCAGTAGAAAATATTGGATCAAACTGATGTCTTGGTCCTAAAAGAGCTCCAATTAAGTCCAGGACAAATAGTACCTTTAAGAAAAACAATTTCTTCAATTTTAAGTTTCCCTTTTCACTTATCCCAGATAAAGAGATCACCAATTCAAGAACTCTAGTGTCTCACATCCCCTCTGGTAATTTGCCCATGGTATTTTCCAGTAATCCAGTTACCTCAGGATTTCTAGAAAGCACATTAGTTCAAATTTAAAGGGAAAAATAAAATAAAAAATACACCTTTCCCCGACCCCCTTTCCAAAACGAGAGTCTATAAATGCATTCAGGAAGTAAGGCCATTGTAAAGATTTCCTGAATTATTTTGAGGCAACATTTGACATACTCATTTTTCAATAAAAGTATTGAAAAACAGCAGATGGAAAGGCTGAAGGTCATTCTTGTTTCAAAAAATATCTTCCAAATGTGAATAAAGAGCCAAAGGAAAGTGAGCTTATTGCTTTGGAAATTGGCTGAGAAATTGGACTTTCTCATGATATTTCAGCTGCTCTAGTTAAACTGGAGTTTAATGTTAATTTATTCATTGATGAGCTTCCAAATTAATTTTGAGACTAGAGTGAAGGTCTGGTCTAATTTGGAGGGTTTCAGCTGAATCCTCTGGCAGTACGAGGAGACAAGGGGGGATCAAGCATCTCGCCTGTGGAAGGCCAGCTAAGACATTAGTGTCATTTCCTCTAGGGAGAAGCGGGACTTCCAGGAATGAGAGGCCCAGAGGGACCACCTGGGAGAGGACAGCCTGGCCCCAAGGTATGCAAATGACGGTATGTGGGGGGT
The DNA here is from genome assembly GCA_028451465.1 of Erethizon dorsatum. NCBI lineage: Eukaryota > Metazoa > Chordata > Mammalia > Rodentia > Erethizontidae > Erethizon > Erethizon dorsatum. Next base: position 50,410,084 of record CM051835.1, on the reverse strand, counting down.
GGCAGCCTGTCTGTGTTTGTTCATGATCCTAAGGACCTACTTAGGAGAAAAGTGATTGATACCTTTGCGATGTCAAATGTGTTTACATCTGGCTTAAAACTGTGGATACTGTCTTGTGAGTCTTTGGAAGACATCAAGTATGTATTATTCATTTTTATTTTCCTAACATTTATCATAAGACCCAGGACAAAGAAGAGTTCAACACATGTTTTCTCAATAAATGGAAAGACTGACATTTAAAAAACCCATAGGAAGAAAAAGAAGCCCCAAGACACATCACTGAAGCTTGAAAGCCCATAAATTTTCTTCAGATATTCATAGAGTCTCAGACAATAAGAAATACTACTGGCAATTTTGGGGACTGGACATGTAGTTTAATGGTAGAACATGTGCTTAGCATGTGCAAGGTCCTGAGTTCAGTCCTTAGTACCAAAAAAATAAATAAATAAAATAAAGTAAAATGCAATTTCAGTTAATAATTGGCATAGATTTATTTTATGCCCTGTAGAAATACTAGCTGAATAACATCTTTATATGTCAAGATAAAAATAGGATGAATAGTGACAACCAAACCTCCTAAAGTTCCTGTAATTTTTACATACAGTTACCAATGCCCATAAAAAGGTTTGAATGAATGAAATGAGTAAAGCAAAAATAAAATCTGTATACTTACTGGTGTTCTATTTATAATTCTATTAAAATAATAATTGATAGCTTAATACTATGTCTTATAGAAATATTAACTGAAATTGAGTCCTAAATCTTAAATCTGAGAAACTAAAATTTAACTATATGTATAGAATTTGAAACATTTTAATTTATTAATTTACCCCATTGTAGGATCCCTTTTGTTACAGGAGATGGGGAGAGAAGACACTTTTATCTTTTTTAAACATCATGATGTACTTTTAGGAGTACTAAACTATTAACATTCAGGAGAACTAATGTTTTCTAGAATATACTTTTGGGAAATAAAACCTTGGAGTTAATAATTTGAAGCTGTGAGAGGGAATTATATCTTTAAGAAAGAGAGCTGAAGTTCAGGTCCCATGTTGTGAGGTGGCTGGAGGAAGAATACCCAGCACAGCACAAGCACAATAATATGGTAGTGTGTGAGGGAAACCAAAGAGAAAGGGTTCAAGATGAAACCAAGGGGTGATAGCAGATGCTACCAATAAACAAAGATAATTTTCACCATAAAAAGGGGCTACTAGATTTGCAACTTTGCAGTAGTTTATGGCTTATGGAAGGTCACTGGAGAAAAGTGGTAGGAACATGCCACCTATTCAAGGCAGGCCATGATGCAGTGTTGGTGCAGTGTTAGTTGTTTTCCTGTTGTCTTCCGGGGTGATTTCAGTCAAGTTGAATGGAGAAAAAGAAATACTTGTGGCCGTGCTTTGTTTCTACATACAATAATGATGTAAGTAATACTCAGATACTCAGCTGTTCCATTACCAGTGTCCCTGATCTCCCTTAGTGTGGACTCTCATGTAACGTAATGTCAGTGTTAATTACATCTCTGTGGATTCCACAGGATTCCACCTCTTCTTCCCGGAGTGTCTGTTTTACTGATGACCTGAGTATAGTTCACTGGTTATCCAGGTGTGGTCCCTGGGCTGGCCGGGGCACCGGCATGACCTGGAAATGCTACAACTGCACATTATTGGCCTCCAGGGCAGGCCTTCTAAGTCAGAAAATCTGGGTGGGGTGCCTAGCAATTTGTCTTCTAACAAGCCCTTCAGGTGATGCTGAAGCTCAAGTTTGAAAACCACGGTTTAGTCATTTGTATCGTGAATGTATAACTGACCTCAGCTGCAAACCCCAAGAAGCGATTCCTTTGTTGAGTTGGGCCCGCACTTGGATATGGTGCCTCACAGTGGAGCCCTAGTTGGAAGACAGGGTGGTAAAGCTGTGGGGCTTCTGGTTGCAGGTCACAGAATCCTTCTGGGGAAGGCCTGCAGGTTACAACCTTGCTGGGGAATTGCTGGAACTGGCTCTGATCTCAGCTCATCTCAATTTCTTCCTACCAAGGAGATTACTGGTGTCCTTTGGGAGAATGAACTGGACTTCCCACCGAGGAAGAAATGGGGCTCTGATTTGGAAAATGTCTTTTTTTTTTTTATGTTTTAAACTGAAATAGCATGAAAAATGAAAAACAGGATGAAAAGCATAGATAGATTTCTTTTCTGAAACTGTGGAAGTCTTAGAACCATCTGTTAATAGACCAACGGTATAAAAGAACTGTAAATTTAAGTATAATCTCAATGAGAGATCCAGAATTTAGATTAAAAATTAAATCATATTGAATAAATGATGAACCCTAAACAATTTCAAAGCCATCCAGTTTTTTGAAGAACACTGACAAACCTCACAACTAAGCTGTACTCAGGCATATAATTTTAAAATTGGTGTTTGTTGCAAATCTGGCTCTGGTGCAGTGATTATTAGGTTAGGAGAGGGTTTGTTAACCCAACATTTATATTTTTATAATTATTTTGTCAGGGCGATGAAGGAAAGAAAGGGAGCAAAGGAAATCAAGGACAGAGGGGATTTCCAGGGCCTGAAGGGCCAAAGGTATGTTTCTTATATTCTCATTTATGCTTTGGGGAGATTATAAATTGTGTCTGGTTTTAATAAAATATTAGATTTCCACTGCAAATTTGATTACTTGTTTCCTTCCCAACAAATACAAAGCAAAACCCCCTCAAATGAAAACAATCCTTGAGGAACCCTTCTATTTCCAGACCATAATAGAATGGAATGAAGAGATTGTATAAAGTCCGCAGTCTTCATATGTTTGTGCTTCTGAAATGGAGCCTGTATGTCAATCAGCCTTAATGCCCAAATATCCAGAAGCTGGAACCATAACACACACCATTTCTCATCATCTCATTTTGCTGAACAACAGTGGAAGTCCAAGACTAAGAGGCAGCACAATGAGGGTGCAAAGCAGGCTGGGGGAGGCCTTCCTCACCTGGTTGTGCTCCTAGCCTTTCAGAGCCCACTGATGCAAACATTGTGATCCTCCTGCCTTAGCTTCCAGAGTGCTGAGATTATAGATGTGTACCACTGTGTGCAATTTAATGAAGAATTTTAATCAGTGAAACTTTTGTCTCTTTGTCACAGGATTGGATGGGAGGGTTTGTCTATTGCCATTGCCCTGCGGGTTTTGATTAGGATTGGCACACACCTGCTGGGGTAGGAACTGGGACCCAGAGACTGGCGTGCTCAGTTTGTGTTGCACCATCTGCACTGCAGAGGCCTCAGTGGGGAAGATACACGTGGCCTGTCACCAGTACATGTGATCAGTGTGTCCCTGCTGGAGTAGGCCGTGGGACCCGGCAGACAGATCATGTCATGAGTGTTCAGAGAGTGAGTCAGGCAGAGAAGGATTAGTTAGCAACCTGAGATCCTAGAGGCACAAATGTACTTCAATCTCTAAACAGGTCTTCCTATTTTTTTGTGTTTTTGTGGTTAAGGGCCTGATAGTAAATATTTTGGCCTTGTGGGCCAAGAAACAAAATTGACACTATTGTATAAAAACTTATATTACAACCATTTGAAAATGAGGATCCTTTCATAGCCAAGGGTATTCAAAACCCAGGAGCACCCTCATTTGATCTGCCCATACCTACCGTAGAGTGCTAGTTTCCCAGCTGTTTTGATGATGGAGACATGCCTATAAATTTTGATCACACTCGATATAAATTTATTTTTAAATTATAATTTTTAGTCACAATATGTCATATTAGTATATAATGAAGTTTACATTAATTATGGAAAATTTAAAAGATGAGATAAATATTATATAGAGAAATCCTAATATTTTCTTCTTATGTCCCAATGGGTCATTTTGAGCAGCTTGCAGTATAAGATGACAATTGCTTTGGAATGATGTTTTCCAAAGTGTGGTAATGGGGCTCATGTCAAAATCCCCAAAAGTGCTTCATGAAAATGCATATTCCTGGGCTCAGCCTTTAAATGTTTGAATCAAATCTGTGGGGCTCGGAACCGCAGACTGCATATCTACCAAATGCTCTGATAATTCCTGTACTCACTAACATCTCAGAGTCACTGTCCAGATTCAGATGGGACAGAGTTGTCATTGCTCCAGAGCGGGCCTTTGAGACTCAATATTAGGTACCAAAGTGGAAGGGAGGGAGAAAAAGGTGGGTGGGGTAGAGAAGGAGAGAGAGAAATGGTTTAATTTTTCTATTCAAAACTTCTTTTTTAATTTATAAACTCCACTTCTAAAAGGAATGTGAGATAAAGTATAATGCAAATAGATATGGCATGATGCCTGGGCCCTTAAAGCAATAAAGGAGAAAGACTTAGAAACTAGAAGTGTACCCTAAAACTTAGGCTGAAGCAAATTGTTATAAACGAACAGAATGTTCTTCTCTGAGTTTCCTGGCATGCACTATAAAAAGAAGCATCATGTACTGCACCTTTCTGTGTGTGTGTATGTGTGGGGGTATTGAATCCAGAACCTCTTGCATCCTAGGCAAGTACTCTATCACATCCCCAGCCCTGGAGCGCATCATTTTCGTTAGCTAGTAAAAGGGTGCGCAAGAGGTAAAAATTCCCCCACATTCAGGAATAAATTGAATATAGTTATTTAAAGGTGCTGAAATCTTATGGGTTAATAACTTTGGCAGTAGTTTACAGAAGGTGCTCAAATTATTTTTAAATTGGCCTTTAAAAGAGACGAAGGTTCTAATATTATAAAATCTGCGGACATTTCTGTTCTTTTCCTAACACGGTCCCTGCATGTGGTTTTCCTGCTTGAAATGTAATGAGTATTTTCTCTTTCCAAGGGAGAGCAGGGTATTATGGGCCCTTTTGGAATGCCTGGAGCAGCAATTCCTGGACCACCAGGACCAAAGGTATATGTTTTGGGGAATTCTCTTTTACTTTTGGAAAAGCCCTGGGAAATGGTCTCATTCAACCCTGATATTTCACAGCTCAGCAGAATAAAAGCCAGCAGTAGAGTTAGGACTGGAAACCAGGTTTCCCACTCAAAATCCTCATCTTTTCACTTCACCCTGGGCTACCTCTCCCAAATCCTAAACCTTCATGCAGACAAGAATTTTATTACATTTATTCAGAAGAATCTACTAGGATGTATAATTGAAAAGTGTGGTAGAAAGAATACACTCAGTTTTAAGTGCCCCCCCCAGGCATTCTTACAGTCTATGTATTTGACTTGGAATTGCTACATATTATTTCACTAGGTTTTCTCCAACTGGCTGTATTAGTCTTTACTGACAGGTTTTATTTACTCAGGATTTGGAATTCCTCTCAAATTGGTTGAAAGAATATATTTTCTCAATGCCTGAGAAGTATACATCGAGCTCTTTACCAATCCCTTTTTTGCTATGTACTCCTATGATTTCTCATGAAACCTAGAGCCTGTGAATGTTATTTGAAATGTACAGGGAGACAGAGGAGGACCTGGGATCCCTGGATTTAAAGGAGAACCTGGGCTTTCTATTCGAGGACCAAAGGTATGTTTATTCGTGCTCTTTTTTTGTCCTGCATATATGAAGGTAGACTTTATGCCTAATGTGTTAAGTCAGCTTTCTGTTACTATGACAAAATACCTGACATAGTCAACTCATAAAAGGAGAAGCTTACCTTGGTTTGTGGTGTCAGAGGTTTCAGTCTATGATTAGTTAGCCCTGTTGCTGTGGGTCTGTGGCATCGCAGAATAGCATGGCGGGAGGATGTGGTGGGGAGGCCTTTTTACCTTATGGTAATGGGGAAGCCAAAAGAGGGACAGGAAAGGGCCAGGGTCCCAGTATTCCCTTCAAGACATGGCTCCAATGACCTTCCAGTAGGCTCCACCTCCTAACGGTTCCTCTACCTCTAAATAGTGTGACAGGATGGGGAACAAGCCTTCAACACACAGTCCTTTGGGTGCATTCAAGGTTCATACCATTGCACTTAGTAAGTTAGTTGCTCTCCTTGTAGAGTCTCTGTAGTGATGAATTGAGTGTTAGAAGAGAGCTATTCTGTTTCTTAAAAAAAGAAAAAAACAGTTTCTTTTTCATACATGTGGAGAGCAGTAGCTCAGATGGTTAAATTTTTGCTTACTAGATAATTGTTTGAAAATACTCTTTGCAAAGTCTGTGATATGATTTTAAATGGCAATTGATTCTTTCACTTATCAATGAAAAAACACAACTGTTCTGCAAAATTGTCCGAAAAAGTTTGAGTTTGGAAATGTTATTGGATAACAGTTTTTTCTGCTTTGATTTTTCCTTTCACTTATTTCGAATGAAAATAAAATTACTAAATGAGGATGCAACCAATTGCAAGTCATCATATCTGGTTTTGCTTGGCCATAAAGCCTTGTTTCCTTCTTCACACTACACCCACCATCACGGCAAAATGCAGCATTCACAATATTCCTAGCTGTTGGCTGACATATCTCTGTCTATGACAACAGGCTTCAGGGGCCGTCATTTGCTTACTAAATGAATAGTGTGTTGCTGTGTAGCTTTGAAACTGGCTTATACGATTCCTTATCAAATTGTTTGTGAGATAGATAAAAGAGGTCAAGTACTCAAACCAGTGACTTCCAGACTTAAAAAGAAGATAACTTGAGTTCATATCTCAAGGAAAATACAATGCAAAATCTGTCACAAAACAGATACAAATTGGAGTGATTCTTATTGAAGGTCCTCTACCATTTTCACAGTCCTCCCTGCTAGAGTGACAATGCCCTAGTGTGCCTGTGATTGAAGGGTTCCTGGGATACAAGGTTTTCAGAGCTAAAGCTGGGAAAGTCTCGGGCAAACTGGATGAGTGGTTAACGTCACTCCCCAGATCCTGATGTACACAAAACTCAACCATGTAGACAGCTGAAGGAGAAAAGGCCACATTTCGTAGTATGAAAACTAGATATGACCTTGATCAATTACATTCATGTGACAGCTTCCATATTGTTTGAAAACTGTGCTCACAATCAGTGATTTATACTTATTTGTTTGAATTTACACTTCTCTTTGCAATAGGGATAAAATAGAATTAAACGGGCTGCTAAGTTCTGACCTCCACCTATTCCCTGCTGATGATTATTGGTAGGCAGAGGTATTTAAAGATGTTTGCCTCTTCAGCCAAACATTTTCTAATCCTTTGGGTTCCAATGATACTCTTTATGCCATTCTTCCCTAATTCATTTTAGGTTTCTTGGAGGTCATGTACTCCTTTAAATGTCTGATAGAAGTTTTGGCACATTATTTCAATTTGTGTACTACTTCAGGAACTATCAGACATGCCCTAAAGCCCATTTCAAAACAGCAGATTTTAGTTTTTGCCCTATTTTTTGTTGAATAAGAGAGATCTTTCAAAGTGAGCCATTTTGTAGGACATTTCCTTGAATCCAGGGCAGAAAGAGCAACAGGCAAAATTCCATCTACAGAAATACTGTGAGGAGTCCAAAATAAAATCTGCCCCTACTCTTACTATTTTCTGTTAATATTAGATGTTACAAACTAACTGAAATTTTTAGGAGAGAGGACAAAAATGTCTAGGAAAGCCAGGCGTGGTGGTGCATGCCTGTTATCCCAGTACCTGGGAGGCTGAGGCAGGAGGATCCCCACAAGTTCAAGGCTGGCCTGGACTACATAGTGAGTTCAAAACCAACCTGAACTACATGGTGAGTCTCTATCTCAAAAAGGAAAAAAAAAAAAAAAATCTCTAGGAAAAAGGTTCGCAAACTATGAGTGTTTTCATGTTTTTTTTCCTTCCTCTGTGGGTACCAGAGGTTAATCAATAACAGTTGCCAATAATTATTAAATTATTGGCTTGGCACTTAGAAATAAAAACTGAAAAGTGAGTTTTGATTCCAAATTTCTCTTCTTTTCAACATGATCCAGGGTGGATACTGCTTTATTTTGTTGTTGGCCCTCTTCCTGTGTAAACATGGGGAGAATAGGAGTCTTATTTGGGGATAAATCTCATAAGTGAATGTTCAGAGCTTGCACTCTAAAAATAGTTGTAATAGCACAAAAATTACTCCTGCAAAGTGACCAGTTTCCTGTAGTTAGGGATGTACCAAAATTCATGTCCCCTACAGGCCTCGTTCTTCCTTTCTACCAGCCAACTTTAAGAAGTCATCTTAGATTTGTGTTGATGGTAAAATGTACATCAAGTTTGGCTGCTAATGAAAGCTTTCAATGCTTAAGGATATCACTTAGCAATATTTGTAACATTTTCATAGTCCTAAGATGTGAAACACAAACTATTAGTATCCTATTGCTTTATAAGTTTTTAAGAAATTAATCTATTTAGGTTTTCATTTGGGTTTATTTATTCCCCATATGATTTGAGTGCCATGGATGAGGATAGTTGATTTAATGCAATAGTAGGTCACGTAGTTATCTTATTCTACACTCAAAATTTTCTTTTTTCTTTTTATTAGTACATGTTTGTTCTATAGGATTGCATTCATCATAGGAAGTTGATACATGTACATAACACATCTTGATTCTTTTTTATCTCTCTCCCCTCCCTCTTCCTACACTCAAAATTTTCTACGTATTCTTTCTTTTATACTACGCTTATTAAATTTTCTCATTTTTCTCTTCCTGATTTATGACATACAAAATCGGTAATTTTTAAAATTAAAATATTAGCAGTGTATTATAATATTATATCTTAATATAATATATTATAACATGCCTTATAATTCCTGTGAAGTGTGTTTCCTATGAGGCCTTTGTAATGGTTCCTGTATGTTACCTACATTCATGTCACACTTCCCACTGAGCTCAAGAGCATTAGACTTGTGGAGAGACATGGAGTTGCCCTATGTGGTAGGATTTTCTCCTAAAAATTTTTGTATCATTCCTCTGCACTTATTGAATCTATCTTCGGTATGTTGAATTGGTATTATGCTTGAGGTTTCCCTGATGGTTCTTGCTTTAGTCTCATGATCTCACCTGGTTTTGGAATTTACCCAGGGTGCCCAAGGCCCTCAAGGACCAGTGGGTGCTCCCGGACTCAAAGGCGATGGCTATCCTGGTGTGGCTGTAAGTGTTGATGTTACTTTTCCTTTTAATTTTAAAAAAATTATTCATTTTTAATTTATGCATAACTACATACTTGTGGAGTATAGTGTGATGATTTGATACACATACAGTGTGTAAGGGTAAAACCAGTATAATTAGCATTTCTGTCTCCTTAAACATTTATCATTTCTTTGTTTTGGGAAACTTTGGGCCCCTCTCTTCTGATTCTTTATAAAATATATAATAAACCTTTAAACTGTAGCAATGTTGAAAACATTACTTTTCCTCCCTCCTCCTTCCTTCCATTTTTCTGAGCACTGCATATGACAAGGGTCCTCACTGCCCCCTTACGATGTCATCACAGGGACCTCGAGGATTACCAGGACCCCCTGGACCCATGGGTTTACGTGGAGTTGGAGACACTGGAGCAAAGGTAAGATTTTTGAAGTAGGAAGCATCCTAGCTTCTAAAAACATACTTACAGGTAATGACATTGATAAAGGTGATTGTTTTTATCTGACAGAAGGACAGAGGTGTCTGAAATAGTTGATAGTTACTTGCCTTCACCTCTGGACTTCCTGAGGTACTTAAACTATGTGAACACATAGATTGACTTTATGGTTTTTCTGCTAGCAACTCTCACATTCCTTTGCTGCTTCTACTTCCTGTACAAAGATCAGGGTTCAGTTCAGAGCCCTTCTCTCTCCTCTTTTCCTAGGCACTGTCATCCAGTTCCATGGCTTCAACAGCTATCCACACGCTGATGGCTTCCTAGTTTCTAGCTTCCTTCTCCTAGGCTCTCATTTCAAGTACCTAGTTTTTGCCATCTATTTCCCTTAGATTTCTCACAGACATTTCTAACTTAACACCCGGAATAGAGCCCTTGATTTTCACTTCATAATCCTGTACAATCATTGCCATCACTCCATGCTCAAGCCAGAAGACCTAAAAGTCATCCTTTTACCTTCCTTGTCCTCTCCCTCCTCCATGTTTAGTCCTTTGATAAGTTCTGTGAGTTTTGTTCTCAAAGTACATCTTGACTCTGGCTTTGTTTCTTCTGCTTCCTCTCTGCAGAACACCATCCTCTCTCAGCTGGGCTATTCAAAGGGATTCTTCACAGGCTTCCCTCTTCCAACTTTACCTTCATATAACTTGGCAGATGGAGTGATCTTTGAAAATTACAAATCAGATGATACCTCGGTCTTTTTTAGAAATAATATTGTGGCTTCTCTTTGTATTTGGAACAATCTTCAACTACTTTCCCTAGTCTTTGAGATCCTTCATGACCGGACAAAGCTTCTATCCATTCACCCTTGTTAACATGTCCAATCATGTTGGCCTGCCCCATTGCAGCTCTTTCAGTTGTTATGGTTTGTGTCTGGATGTCCCCCTAAAGCCTCAGGTGGTCATGAGGGGGCGGGCTTTTCAGAGGCGCCTAAATCTAGAGTTTGTAATTGGATCATTGTCTAATGCTGGGATTGGTGGTGTGAGTGCTGCATCTGCCCTGGGGCAGGTAGCCTGCATACAATATAAGGGAGGAAAAGAGGCTTGCTCTCCTTTTTGCCCCTTTTGCCCTTTTTGCTCTTGTTGCTTTTGGAATCTTCCAACGCCATGAACTGAGGCCCCTCTGCCATGCCACCCTGCCTTGGAGCCAGCTGATTATGGACTGAAATTTCTACAAACTGAGCTAAATAAACCTTTCCTTCCTTAATTTTGGGCGTTGGGTATTTTGTCTCAGCAACGAGAGAAAAGTAACTAGGACATTCATACTTCTGAGCTTTGGCTCAGCTAGGATGGTCAATTCCTCAGGCCTCAGGTCATATCTTACCTCCCTATCCACCCATTCAAAAAACATCAGAAATATACCCCTGTGTATTTCCTTTATACAGTGGATCACTTTCTTAGATGGCCCTTCTTGTTTATTGCCCAGCACATTCCACAGGAATGTGGGTTTTCCCAAAGGCAGGCTCTTCGTGTTGTTCCCTCCTGACTTCCTGGCACCAGATCTTGGAGCACTACCCATGAATGGCTCTATAATCTGTTGAATGAATAGAAAATGAATGAATAATCATTGTTCTCCTAAAGAGAAAAACTTTTCTTTGTAATTAACTACTCAGCTTCTCTTCATGATTCCAGGTCATTAGTGAAAGAAGGTATTATACCTGCTCAATGCCAATTCTTTTGTCTTGTTTTTTGTTTCTGCCACAGTACTTAGAGGTGACCACACCCTGATAGTGCTCCTCTGCAATGGGGCAGGTGCACTTTTGCTTCTTCCAAGTAGAATAAAGGATTGGAGAATGTATCTAAATATCGGCTCTAGTGATACCTGCCCTGTTTCTGTTTCTTGTGGGTAATTATGAGAGTACAGTGAAACGACTAATCCAAAAGTACTGCGTAAACTATACAAATGTGAGATGCTTTGATCAAAGTTCCAGCTTGGCCTGACTCTGGACTAACCCAGATTCTTGAATAAGCCTTGGCCTTTTCAATGAACTGTATGAATTTAGGTGAGGTAATCTTTTTCCTTTAAGGCATAGTACTTCTCAAAGTGAAAGTTTAAAAAAATAGAGAAACTCAACAGGTAAACTGTTATTTTCTGCTCTGAACAAAACACTTGTTAAAACAACAACAGCAACAAAACAAAAACAAAAATGAAAACATTGTAATTGTACCAAATATTTCTTTAAGGAAGTAGAAGCTTATTCCTACTTAAAATAAGGTAAAATAAAATGTTAAATATATACTGGACTGTATTTGTATTCCAAGGGAGATAGATGATTATTTACATTTTCAGAGAGTAGATTATTATGAATGTTTTATATCAGTCTGCATAATGTTACATTAAATTATACTATTATGCTGCTGCTTTACATTTAGCATTAATAAAGACAGGCACTTAGGCACAGATAAAGAGCATTTAAAAATTTCATCCTTGTGAATATTCCACTCTATCAGATCATTTAAGACATAAGAGTAAAACATTCGCTCATTGTTTTCGTATCACTTCCCTCCAAATATTCCTTGTATTTGTTTTCATATTCTGTTGAGAGGACACCAAGAAAATGGTGTTCTTTGTAAAATTTCATCCTGCTTTTAAATTTAAATTTTTTATTGGGTTTGAAGTAGCCAATGTGTTGCCAGGTGTGTCATCAGCAAGACTTACACAGTCCTCGTTAGCCTACAAAGGAGATGAGTGGAGGCCGCAGCCTTCAGCTTGCTTTGAGCTGCTGGTGGAAGTCAGGAAAAAACACCAGCCAGGCCTCACCTCTCTGTGTGCCTGCCCGGCTCCCTCTGAGCTGCCTTTGACTTCTCTCCATTGCCTCCTGTCTCTTCCTGTGGGAAGTGTGTGAACCAGGATATCGCTAGACCTGGAAGGAGGTATTAGGAGAATGAGCAGGTTGTAGAATCCAAGGAACTTACACTGTAAACTTGAAAATGAAGAAAGTTCTAAAAACAAATACCAGCTTTTAAATGACTTTCGGGATAGTCTCTCCTTTTTTTATAGAGGCCTCAAAGTCTCAGTGTGACCTTTACTTCTGAAGAAAACTTTTGGAAACACATAGACAGAATCTGGTCAAGAAGAGACAGTTTGAAAAGTTTAATTTCTTTTAAATTATCACTTTGTCTTGATGAAGTGAAGATGAGATTCCCAAAATAGCAAAATTATCATTGGCAGCAAAGCCTAAGATCCAAATATATACCAAATTTTTCTCCTTCCACTTTGAGTTTAAACAACAGAGAAACTATAAGTATGTGGGAGTGTTTGTGTGTGTGGTTATATAGACATATGTTTCCTGATATGTTTTTCATTTAAACTCTGTGTAGTCACCTTAAAATCTTGGCCTCAGGGCATTAACTTACAAAACAAATGTGTTTTGAAATGAGGAAACCATTAAAGTTGACGATTAATTTATAGTGGGTTTTTGAGATATTTAGTTAAGGTCACATGTGGTTAGCATATGACATAGATATTAGAATCAAAGTTCTATGTTTCAAAACATATAAAACTTTCCCTTACGTCTAGCACACTTGTGGTACTCTGTGGCTTTTTCTCAAGTGGAAAAATTTAATAAGACATCAGTGATCATAATTTTTTTTTAATATAGTTACCTTGAATTTAATTAGATTTTGACAGGACCTTCTGAGATATTTCAAAAGTTCTTGTAAACACTGTCAAGGACATAGTAGATGTAGTTTTAAAATTTTTTTGTGAAACACAATACTAAGAGAACTGATGAATATGGGCCCTTGCTAAGTGGAAAGTGCTCATGCTCTGTCTGAAGTCCGGGCCGGAAGTCCTGGCTCACTGACAGGGAAGGCAAGCTCCGAGACCCTACCCGTTACTGCCTGCATTCACTCACTGGGGCCTTGGAGATTAGGAGGACCCCTTGTGATTTGAGGACAGTCATGGCATAAATCTCATCTCCCTTTTAGAAGCTGCAGATAACTTTTTCCTCTTGAATTTTCTCTCCCAAAGCCCTTTGAGGTGCATGTACCAAAGGGCTGATCTACTGATGTTCATGAGCCTAAGAGTTTGTTTCTGGCCTCACAGAAGCAGAACACAGGGTGGCTCTCCTGAGCTCCACGAGGGCAGGTGCATCCTGCCTATTTCTCTACTAGTTCTTTCAGCCCCTCTTAGTGTGCTAGATCATCACAGGGAAAGCTATGGCCTTTCCCCAAACCTTAGGATGGTTTAACTTAGGTCAATTCTTAAATCTAACTTCGGGCACCTCAAAGGATCTCTCCACCATCAAGTGGTTGGTATAACACCTGTGAGCAGAAAGACATGTTGTTGATTATTGTTTTCGAAGTTATAATTATTATACATTGCCTATATATTTCAAAAATATGACATTTTTAACAATTCCCCTATTTTCTAGATGAGGAAATCAAGGACTAGAGAGGTTGAACAACTTTTCTCTTTACAATTTAGATAATTTTGGTACAATGCTTGTTTTGTGTATGAAAGGGAGACTGTGAATATGACTGAATGAAAGACTGAATGGCTGAATAAATCAGACCAGAGACAATGATTTACCCAAATCCACAGAAGCTGTCTCCAAATGTACCCATTTTCTAACCATCTCACCCCTGTTTTGCGTGTAGTTGGATTGTTTTTCTTTCCATTCTTTGTTTTCCATCATTGTAACCTAGAGGATGTAAACCTTAAAGAGAAACATAAGCCCAAACCCAAAAGAGTTAAACATTTTTCAAAAACTTCAAATGTTTGAATATTGTAGCATTGCTTGATTTTAAAAAAGTAGCCCATAGTCATAAATTAAAGTGCAAGTCTATGTGAAATTCCACTGAGTATCATTATTCTAAAAATGTTTCCAGCATCTGAATTGCCCCTCTGTTCTCTGCAATGGCTCACATATGTGCACACCACCAGCAGGCAGTGGGGGAACAGAGGGCTGATTCACACAGAGATGCATTAGGAATTTGTGCATTTCGTTGACAGGCATGGACTGGACAAGGAATTCCTGTTTGAAAAGGTCTGAGAAGGAGGCCTCACCTAGGATAGAGGTTTAATGATAATAAAGTTAAGGGTCCACAATTCCAAAGTGGATTTGAAACCACTTCCTCACAATATGCCTGAAAAATTGCCCAGTATACTAATGATAGTACTAATTAAAGCCAGAGCCATGTAAAAATTGGATGTCAGGCAGTTTGACCTGTAGTTTCAGAACAGGTCAAATTCAAGACCAGGAAAACTTGAGTAGGTGACTTTTGAAGGTTATCCTGATTCCATTCAATATATGAGCTATAAAATCTAAGCTGCATTCCAGAAGACCTTGTGACTTCCAATATTGCTTTCATTTCTCCTTGTGCTTTTCCTAGCATTGCATTTCTCTTCCCAGGAGTACACTCATACTTTCCCTCCAGCCCTAGAGATGCACACTAAATCTTCTGAACATTCATTGCCCACATTACCATCAACACATGCTTATTTTTAATAAGGCAGACTAGGGAACTTCCCTCCAGTGGAAAGTTATATTGAATATGAGTACTATAGAGCCTGCTGTTCTCCTCGTCACTAGGTGCAGCACCAGTGTTTCTGTTTTCAAGGTTTCTAACTCAACTAAATAAGAAAGAATTTCCTATTCAATGAAATTCTTGGCACAAGGCAATCATATGCTTATCTTCCATGAATGACTTTGAAAAAGTGGAAGAACAACAAATCCCTCGATTCCTATAGCAATTATTAAAATTATCAGGGACCAAGAGATATAGTTGTTTTCAGATTAATACTAAAGTTCTAGGAAAGAAATTTATTTGAAGAATTGAAATTATTTTAAATACTTTGAAATTTAAAGCTGGCAAAATATCTGAAAGGGAATGTGATAGCAATTTGGGTAATGTGCTTCACAGCATCTTCTAAATTCTTTACCCCCTTAATCATGCTGGTCATTGTCACCACTTCTCTTTTCATTTGAAAGGATGAGCACTGTGACTGTGGTCAGTCAATAGCTAGTACACATGCTAGTATTGGGGTTGCTGTATATGAACTTAGAATGAAGCCTATAAAATTTCCATTGACATTCTGGAAATTATAAGTGAGGTATTCAAGAGTCACTAAACTGCAACATATGCTGAATTGCATTATTCGTTTCAGAGTGGTGCTTATGTTTATGGAAGTTGAAGACTTAGTTATGGTTTGACTTTATTTAAAAGCCAGAAAGAAACATTAAGCAGATGCTAATCATTACTTTGACTTCTACCTTTTTTAAACCTCAACAATTCCTAGGCTTCACCATAGTAGACTCTTCAGAGTACTATTCCTTAAAAAATACTTAAGAGTGGTTCTTTTCACAGTGAATTCAATTTGGTTATTTCCCCCAAAGTGGAAGAGCATGAGATCACCTTTTGAACAACTTTAAATTGCTTCCACACTTAAAGAGTGAAAGGGATTTAATTGGCACAAACAAAGGGACAGAGAATGACTGAGGCCTTATTAAAGTGTGTATGTTGGAGGGGAGAAGGTAGTCTAGTGGACTGATTATTTTCTCAAATATTGTATATAAATTTTATAAAATAGATAAGGTATAATGGTCATTTCCTTGTCTTTGCTTCATCTCAAAATTTTTGCCTCTTATTAGCTAAGACATTTAATCTTTTTGAGATTTAGGACCCTCTTCTGTGATTTGGGATAATAATGCCTACTTCAAAGTGTTACTCTGAGAAATTAATGGAATAGTGTACCTAAGACACTTTTATGAGTTCTAACAAATGAAAACATTATAATTAGTACTAGTCACAGCATGCTTTACTCTGCCAAATTAAGTACACTGTAGGATGGATGAAATGAGAGATGAAGAATTTCTGTAGGTAACAGTTCTGGAATTAGACCTGTGCAAATGTCACAGTAAACCACAGAACTAAGGAAGGTCAATAGGGAAACTGGAAAGGGAAGGTTTCAGCAGCTAGGTACTTGTGCAGGTACATGGGTCTCTTCAGATAAAGGAAGAATTTTTACAAGCCAGAATGTTTTCTTTTTTCTCCCTGAGAATATGATTGACTTTATGTAGGAAAAATACTTTTATAGCCACACCGGTGTGGTCTTTGCATTAAATGGCAGCTGAGAGAAAGTCTGGAAAAGGTAGCATCTTGTATGTGATTACAGCCAGCATCGAAACAGGAGATGGGCTCTGGAGTCACGCCTAGGTTGAATTACGACAGGCTGTCTAGGTTTAGGCAAGTCATGTAATCTCTGTAATCCTCAATTCCTTCTCTATAAAATGGAGTGAGTAGATGTTGATAGGATCAGCTAAGATAATGAATGAAAAGTGCTTGCTACATAATAAACTTAATGCATGCTCATTATTATTTATAATAAGTTTTAATATTAATGCCAGCAAAGCTTTACCAATGAGAAAGTATTTGTAATAGTGTACTTGCACTTTTTTCTTCTAAAAAGTAAAAATTCCAATATATACTTACTTATGTATGTTTTTAAAAGCATTAGATAAACTGCTATGCAAGGTTATGGTCTAGGTCAGTGGTGGCAAACCTATGGCACACGTGCCACGGTGGGCTGTTTGTTATCATTGAAAGATCTAAAAGGTTCACCAACACTGATCTAGGTAAAACATTTACTGAATCATTCACTCACATGAATTCATGCTGCAAACAGTCCTAAACTTGGTCCTTTCTTGTGAAATAAAAGGAGTGTCTCTCACCCAGAGTATCTCTTGCAGGCCAAAAGGAGGTGGGAAGCTACATAAGTAATTATCATTTTCTTGAGGGAGTGAAGGCGGATAGGAATAAAGCTCAGACTGTGGGCTCGTGAAAATGATGCAGCTACAAATGGAAACTTCAGGATTTGCGCTCAGTTCTGTTCATTATCTCCTAGTACAAGGGCTCCCTCTGCAGGCTCCCACAACCTTCAGATTTTTACATGGGAAGCTAAAACCAGCCGTGCAAGAACTTGTTTTGATTTCCTTTATTTGAGAATGTCACCCCATACACTGAAATAAAACCACAAAGCAAAAATCTCACAGGTAAACACACCTCTTTATTGGTACCAGTAGTGCCGCATCATGGTAGAACCAATACCGTCAAGTGGCAAAATGTGACTTGTTCACAGTGCTCTTGCTTACATCACCAGATGTGGCCTAACAAGGACTCACGGTTCATGGAACAACAAAAGATGAGATGCAATGTCAAAGGCCCCTCCAGAGTGAGGAGATGCCTCTCTGTGGGTTTGCAGCTTACTAAGTGCCAGATGTTCCCATCTGTATTGAAAGTACAACCTTCATTTTATGTTACAGACCAACTCTAACATTTGCAGAATGTAGACCTTGGTTTAAAGCCAATCTGTTTCAGAAAAGCATAGGTATATATTAGTTTATATTCTCATCGATTGTAAAATATGAAAAGATTATTTTGATAGACTAAACATAGCTACATGTCATCAATGCTCTAGATAAGGATGGACAACTTGTTTGAGGTAAATTCAGAAGTACCATAGATGCCATGAAGTCACATCCTTAAAGCTCATTGGCCAAGGCTCCAGGATAGAGAGGATAATGAGGGACCTCATGGTCTTACCGCAGGCAACCTTCAGATGCTCCCAGTGCTGGTGAGGAGGAACAGATGAGAGAATAACAGGCAAAATGAATAACAAAACTGAGCGTTGACAAAGTTGGTGTAATATGACCTCAAAACTTATTTCAATTGCTTTTCCTGCTGCTTTCGCATCTGGTGTGTGTGTGTGTGTGTGTGTGTGTGTGTATAATATGATACTAATTGAGAAAGAGGTTCTAACTAAAATCATCACAAGAAAAATATCACAGATTAAATAGTCTGTCAAATTCTGTCTTAAAAATACTATTATGCAAAAATAACTGTCTTTCTGTATCCTTACTTGACAAAAATATGTAACATTTGATATGAACCAAGAATACATGAAACACATGAAAATCTTACTAATGATGTTAACCCATGTGTTCTTCCCCTTTGTCCATTTTAAATAATCTTTTAAGTCTTGTGTTCTCCTCACTAAGAGTAACCATTTCAGCAACACTTCCTTATGTCACTGGTGAGATTTTTGTTGGGTATGGTTCAGAGATTTTTTTAAAATGCTATTAAAATATTTGATTATAAAATTATTAAGCACATATGAAAATAAAAAGACAAGTTAAATGAACTACCACCTACTCATCGTACTTCCTCACCAACATGCGGTAGATCTTGTCTTACCTGTATTCCCCACTCTCTCCTCACTGCGTTCTGAAGCAATCCCCAGACATCACCCATAGAAAACGTTGGTATTTGTTTCTCAAATATTATGGCTCTTATTCAAAGCATAACTGCAGTGCTGTTATCACACTTAGAAACACTAACAATTCTGTACTACAGCAAATATCCAGTGCTCAAATTTTCCAGTTTTTCTCATAAATTTTAAAAATTTTATTAGTACACATGTGCAGTATGTAATGATTGCATTCACTGTAGGGAATTGGTACCTAAGATTTTTTATAGTTGGTTGGTTTGAACTAGGATCCAAGTGATGCCCAAATAATTGCATTTGGTTGAGATACCTCTTAAGCCTCTTATAATCACAGTTTACCCCTCCCTTGCTCTTTTTCCATGCATTTTCTTCCTGGATGTGTTATTTATACTTGAGGATTTTGCTGATGGTATCTCCATGGTGTTTAAGGCATCTCTCATCTTCTATTTTTGTAAGCTGGTAGATCTAGAGACCTGTTCAGATCCAGGTGCAGTTTTTGTTGCTGGTAAATTTTTAGGTGGGTTGTGTATTCTGCTGGAGGCACATGGTGCTCAGCTACATCCTTTCTAACCTCTTATTTGAATCCTGGAAACACAGTGAACAAGAACATGGGAGAGGAAGCTGCCCTGTCTAGGTGTGGAGTTGGGGTGAAGGAGATGATTATTTCTGATAAAACATTCCATAGTTCTAGGCAATGTCTATTTATCTGTATTTACCAGTATTTTGTTTTGCTAGGGTGTTCAGGTGTCAAAAGACTTGGATGAGAAATGATTTGTCTTTTTCAAAAAGTAGCAGTGTGTCAATCTGTCAGGTGTAGTTGGAAGCCCTCAGGTAGTGAATGCACAGACTCTCCAGAGGTAAGAAAGAAGAGGTCGCACGGGTGCACATAACCAGGGCGTTCATGTTCTCTACCTGGAGCTCTTGATGTGGGAGCCATCGTTCAAGCTGAGAAGAATTTGCAGTCACTCAGGACTGGTAGTCAGTATGAGAGGGGTGTTAAAGAGAATTAGTACCTGAAGCCTCAAAAGCAGCCGAGTTCTACTGGTAAGTGGAAGAGACTGAGATAGGGCACCAGAATCATAAAAGTGGTCTGTCAGCAAAAAAGTAGTATATGATTATGAAAGCTATTAAGTCAGTAATAAAATGTGGTTCAAAAGTTCTACCTATTCCTTTAGCTTTATCAAGAAGTATTTTACACCCCTTCACAGTTAATCCTAATTCCTCACACCTATGTACAGTTCATCCATGTTCTTAACCTTGGCCCGTGGCAACCACTAATCTACTTTCTGTCTCTATAAATTCACCTTTGCTGGACATTTCATATCAATGGAGTTAAACAATATATCTGACATCTTTAATTGAAAATAATGTATTGGGAGTTCATCCATCTCATAGTATGTGTCCGTAGTTCACTCCTTACCACGATTTGTCTGTCCAGTCACTGGTTCACGGGTATTAGATTATTTCTGCTGTGAATTACGAGCTGTTACAAATAATGCAGCTGAGGACATTCGGATGCAGGACTTTGTGTGCATGTATTTTTATTTTCCTTGGTTGTGCACCTTAGAGTGAAATTACTGGATCACGTGGTAAATGTATGTGAAACTTTTAAAAATCTGCCGAACTGTTTTCCAAAGGGGCTGTAATAGCTTAATAGCGCAGCGAGTGTTCCTGTTTGTCTCTATCCATCTGGCCCAGCTTCTTGGTATTTGTGCAGACGTGGCCAAGCTTTAGTTTCCCTTTAATGAAGCAGGGGGGTGGCTCACTGACATTTACCAAGTTCCTGCCCTGTCCTAGACCTTGTGATAGGAAGACTCACGTGGTTTCACGTTTCATTCTTATCACTGTGAATCGTAGATACTATTTTCTACATCTCAGGTGTATTTACTGAGGTTCAGGGCACTTAGCTAAACTAGTCATCATTGTAATGCAGAATTCTTACAAATATTAACTTAAATAATGCACACACAAGCAGGCCTAGCATAGCCTCAGGCACACAGAAGGTAACTAATAAAGACTTTTTATTTTCTTGTTTCTTTCCATCGTTAGCTTCTTAGGAAGGCCCAACCAGAGGGTCTGACTCACCTTCTTTGGGTCTCACTGCTTTCCTGGTAATAGTTGCCTGTTATAAAGCTGTCACACCTTGGAAAACCCGAAAAGACCTTATAGAATTTACCCTGTGGTCAAAATCACACTAGTGGCACAAATATCATAAAGCCAATCCCTAAGTCAAATAGTATACTCTGTTGATTGAAACAATAAAAGCAACTATTTCAGGATGTAATTATATCTCTTAATAACTTTCATTCATTCTTTTCTTTTGTCCTCTGCTTGTAATAGCAGTAATTACTTTTCCAAATTCTAGAGGAAGGAGATCTGAAAAAAGTATATGTTAATGTTGCCAAGAAGTTAACTACCTTGATTGATTTGAAAGAGACCTTTATTAGTTGTTTTAAAGATTATATGATTGGCAATAAGAAATGAAACAAAGGGTGATAACATGTGTCAAACTAGGAAAGTGATTTAGGAGAAAAGGGTTCAATTAATATCTATCAAATTCAAAGGTTTCTAGAATATTAAAATGTATCATTGAATGTACATATTTAATGAAATATTATGCAGTATAAAGTTTTTTTAAATTCAGTAACCTGTCATTCATTATATCTTTTCAGGGAGAGCCTGGTGCCAGAGGCCCTCCAGGTCCCTCTGGGCCTCGGGGTATAGGAACCCAAGGGCCAAAGGTGAGTCCTCAGGTCTGTGCTCTACATGGGGGATAGAAGCACGGTGAGCATCCCTAATCTGAAAATCCAAAATTTGAAATGCTTCAAGTTCCAAAATTTTGAAGCGCTGTGACAGAGTCCAAGCTAGAAGGGTGAAAGGTCTGTGCTGGAAGCCTGGAGATGGACATTGGAAGTCTAAAGGCGAAGGCAAAGATTAGAGCTTCTCCAAAGAAGCAGAAGTGAGACTTCCTTCTTTCCCTTTTTATTCCATTCAGGCTACAAGCCTATTGGTTGGTGCCACACACACCCAGGGTGGGTCTTCCCTCTTTGGTAAGTCCATCATTCAGTCACACTCAGAACTGTGATAAGCCAATCAGCTGGGCATTTCTTACTCAAATTGACACAACAGTTAACAATCACAAGCATGAACTTGACACTGAAAATAGAAATGTTCACATCTGGCCTCATGTGACAAGTGGTAGTCAAAACCCAAGTGCACTAAATGTATTATCTAAAAGTATCTTCAGGCTACATTTATAGGAAACCTAAATGAGTTTTGTGTTTAGAGTTCAGTCGATTCCCCAAGTACTTCTTATGTTTATCAAATATTCCAAAATTTAAAAAACCTAAAGTCTGAAACACTTTTGGTCCAAGCACTTCTAATAGGGACACACAACATGTACCCTTAGTGCCAACCAAGTAAACGATAGCTTCATAATTAGTGTTCATTTTGGTGTTAACTTCTCTTTCTTGATTACTGATGCAAAAATCTTGTTTTTCCACATCATCTGAAATTTTAGTAAAAGAATATTTAAATTTATAGAGCTATGTACTTCCTACAAAGAAATTAGAAAGTCAGCCTCTCTTAAGTAGTTGCAATGTGCTCAAAATATTTATAAGTTTCTTAGAGTCTGTTTTATCATCAAGAAGCATATGTTTGCTCTGGCCAAAGGTGTCCCGGTTACTCTTTTACCAGGTCACTGGCTAAGATATTATACCTATGTACTGGCAGAGCCTCAGTGCAAGGCTCTAGAATTACTGTCCCTATAGAAAGTGAGAACTTCCGGGTCCGGTGAGATGGCTCAGCGGCTTAAGCGCCTGCCCGGCAAGCGCGAGGGCCCGAGTTCGACTCCCGGAACCCACATACGAAAAAGGGGCGGTGATATCGCTCAGCGGCACGGGCACCTACTGGCGCGCGAGGTCCTGAGGTCGACCCCCCGGTACCCACAAAAAAAAAAAAAAAGAAAGTGAGAACTTCCTTTGGCTATTTTTGCCCTTATTTCTGTTTCTCTTCCTTTTGACTCTGGTAGTTTGGTGGTTATTCATCTTTTTATTCTTTTAATCCAGTGTTTCTCAATGAGGGGGATTCCTCTCCCATGGGGGGCATTTGGCAATATCTGCAAACATTTTGGGCTGCCACAACTGGGGATGCTACTGGCATTTAGTAGGTAGAGGCCTGGGATGCTGCTGAACATCCTATGATGAACAAGCACTTTTCATGATAAAGAATCATCCAGCTCAAAAATGTCAATAGTGCTGAGTTTGAGAAACTATTTTTATTGATTATTCTCTTGGTCTGAAATATTTTTTTAAAGAAAGGTAAAGAAGTATCAAGCAATTTTACAAGGAAAATGTGTCAATAAACTACCCATCATCAATTCAGTTTTCAAATATGTGTACTCAGACCCAAAAATGCACAGACATGAATTTGAACCCCATCATCATGGAGGAGAGGGGATAAGCTTTATGAATCAAAGATTTTACTGACAATTCCAGAATTACCAGGATTCCCAGCTTATCTCTTTTTCATCTGTTAACTCTGGTTTGGCAAGAGGCTATTTTGAACCTTATAGATCACTTTATATGGACGAAGATCCTCTTGAGATGTCAGTAGTCATTATCACTGGGTGTAGGGAAGATGGGTCTATTTTAATTTATCATTGTCATCATTATTTTTGGTTTTAAAATATTTTTGCAATGAGCAAGTCTTCCTCTTACAGTAAAAAAATATATATATTTTTTCATACCGGAAAGAACAATACTGACTTATACAATAGCAAATGAACCCACCATTTCTCAAAGCTTCTTCCATTCAATATTAATGTAGGAACTTCTGAGTTAAGTAAGTTAATTTTCTTAGAGCCTTTACAAATAGTCATATGGCACATAACAATGTTTTAGACATGTCACTCTGCATATGAGGTGGTCCTATGAGAACTGTATCACTTAGTGATGTCATGGCCATTTTTGTGTGAGCACACTCTATGATGTTTATGCAACAAAGCAGTTGCCCCAGCATACATTTCTAGGAACTAAGTGCTAAGTACAGCATGAAGGCTGTAGAATGTGCACCTGAGAACTCCATAGGATGGTAAGTATTGTCTTCTGATCTGATTCTACCCAAGAAATCTTTCCTTCATAAACATGGGACCAGCTTATGAGCACACACTGGGAGATGCTATATTCACTTACTGCTGCATATTTTCTTTCTTTTTAAAAAAATTAATTAAGTTTATTGGTATATTTTAAGTATACATAATGATCACATTTATTATAGGGAATTTGTACCTGTACATGATATATCTTGATTCTTTTTTCCCCATTCCCCTCCCCTCCCTTCAACTCCTCTTTCCCTCCTTATTTACAAAAGATTTGTTTCCATTTTTCCTCCTTTTCCCATTCTTTTCTTTTTCCTTCCTTCCTTTCCCCTTCCCCTCTCCCTAGTTCTCCTTCCCATTTGAACATTTTATTCCTATTTCACATTATCTATTATGCATTTTTGCCCTTATCTATACTTTCGGTTTCTCACACCAGAGAAACAATGCAGTATTTACACGTGTGTCTGATTTATTCTACTTAAGTGTATGATCTCGAGGTGCATCCATTTACCTAGAAATGTCTCAAGTTTATCCTTCTTTATGACTGAGTAGTACTCCAGTGTATTAAAAAAAACACATCTTTATCCATTCATCAGTTGATGGGAATTTGGGCTGCTGCTACATATTTTCTTAAAAATCTAACACCAGTTCACAGCAATAGCCACTGCAGTCCCAGGAACTCCGCACTGAAAGGGAGCAATATGTTACCGGACACCTGGCATCCTGCCTTCATGTTTTTAGACCCACTGTGGGGTGGCCTGCTGTTTTAGGGTTAGGATAGCTGGAGGAGCCAAGCAGGAACTGCTGACTTCCACTTCTGCTTATTCCAAGCAGCACTGTCTTATCCTTCTAAAAAATATTTGCATTATGTGTAAAGACTTTGTTTGCAAGCAGTTTGACTGAACTAAAATATTTAGAAGAATTCTGCTTTAAAAAAATATGAAATTACTCATGGGCAGAGAGAAGGTCCTGGTCAGACTGAAGTAAGGATGGAGTTGAGAACAGTATTATTTATGTTTTTGTCTTCCTCAGTCTTCTTTTTTTTTTTTTGTGGGTACCGGGGGGTCGACCTCAGGACCTCGTACGCCAACAGGCACCCGTGCCACTGAGCGATATCACCGGCCCCTTCTTCGTATGTGGGATCTGGGAGTCGAACTCGGGCCCTTGCGCTTGCAAGGCAGGCGCTTATGCCGCTGAGCCATCTCACCGGCCCTTCCTCAGTCTTCTTATACTTTGTCTTTAATTTCTTCCCATCTTCCCACAGGGTGATATTGGACAGAAAGGCTTGCCTGGCCCTCCTGGGCCTCCGGGCTATGGATCCCAAGGAATTAAAGTAAGTGAATGTGATTGTGTTATAATCGTCTCTCAGTTCCGTAGTGTGATTGGGAGAAGAGGCTGTGGGTAATACAAAATATGGTGATTATGAAATGGATTTAATGTAAGGTTAGCAGTGAAAATTGCATCCAATATTTACAGACATCATCTAGAAGTGTAGAAATGGAATAAGTATCATAGTTCAACAAATGCTAAATATTACAAATTGCTTAATGAAAAAGTTAACTGTTTGTTGTTCTCCTTGGTTTCTCAGAAGAATGGAGACTTCGTGTCCAGCTTTGCATTCTCTCTCTCTCTTTCACCTTCCTCACCTGCCTTCCTCACCTGTAAGCTCCGTTCAGAGCCAGGGGTAGGTGGACAGAGGGCAGCGTGTGGGGAGCTTCCCAGTCTTAGCTCACAAAGGACCACCCAGGGACTTTCTGAGTAATATTGATACCCAGCCCTAAAAGATAGGAATCTTAATCACTGAGAGTAGAGTTTGAGCATCGTGGTTTTAAAAGTTCCTCAGTAGAAGTCACAGATATCTGCTTTCTGGTTTATTTCTGCTAGATAATAACACACCTATCCAGCAAGGTGGAATCTCAGGATCTCCCATGTCTCAGTTGACAAAATTCAGTGTCTAAAGGTTACCACGTACTTAACTAATTAATTCCCTTTTCTCTCTCTCTCTCTCTCTCTCTTTTTTTTTTTTTTCCAGTTTTTGAGACAGGGTCTCACAATGTAGTTTAGGCTGGCCTTGGACTCACTATGTAGCCCAGGCTGGCCTTCAATTCACGGGGTCCTTGTGCCTCAGTCTCCCAATGTTAGGATCACAGGCGTGTGCCACCACACCCAGCCCCTTTTTCCACTTCTAATATGTGGATTTTGTTTTTAAATTGGCTCACTTCTCTTTCCCTTTTCCTGCAATAAATTGGTATTTATAATTGTGGGTAAGCTTTGACATTCAGTAATTGATAATTGATAACTCTAGATAATTAAGATTGATTCTAAAAAATTGGGAATATTCAAAGCAAACTTTTATAAATAGCAGAACTTCTTAGTAAGCAGAAGACAGAAGGAACCTAAGATAATAAACATGAAAGTCCTGTGTTGGCATTAAATACATACTCCTATGCAGAGAAAATGAGCTAAGTCAAAAGCAAAACTCAATGAATCTGTGTTAAATCCTCTAATCTAGGGATGGTGATCCTTTTAGAGCTTTCAATAATAACAAACAGCCTGCTGTGGCATGCGTGTCATAGGTTCGCCACCACTGTAAATCTAATCCATCACACACTGCCCAGCGTTTTCATGGCGGGTTTTTAAATAACAGTTGTTCATCTGTCAGGTTGTGTATCCAAGCAAAGACCAGACAGTGTGTTGCTGATAGCACACAAGCATTGAAAAGTACAGCAAAACTCTGCTTCTGCAAAAACAAGATCATTCTCATACTTAATCCATAAATTTTATGCTTAAAAGATGGTAATGCTCTCTCTACAAGGCGTTGTGTGGGTTTGCTCCAGTATGAGCTCGATTCACATGTGCTGTTAATTTATTATGCCCACCTCTTAAATCCGATGTCAGTTTTCTCCTTTCTTATCTGGAAATATTTCCTTTATTACTGGAGCACCTTAGATTGCATTTAATTAATCCTCACCAGCCATGACTACTCCCCCTTTCTTATGACCTTCAGTTTATACCGTGTTCAAATGTAACCTGAGTGAAAGTAGGTAATGGGCCAACCACCATAGAGAAAGAACCCAAACATCCATATCACATACCAGAAAGGAGAGAAGATTTTTCTCCACTAGATTGTGACCTCAGAGAAGGTTGTACTTAACCAAGGCTGACTCATAAAACCTTTGTAGACCCGTTAGATTGGCTGTCATCCTACTGGCACCAGGGCAGAAATGTTCGCCTCATTTTCCTGACTCTTAGTCAAACCATCATTGCAAAAGGGAGGTAGCTGAATAAATAGAGCTAGAGGTATTCTTTTGAGTCATTGTAAGACCACATACTCAGTTAAATTTCATTTTTTACAATCACTTGATGTATTTCTCACATTTTTATAAAGACCATTTAAATCCACGGAACTTCTGTATATCTCCTTAGGTGGCTTTGATGAAGAGCTTTGTTGCTGTTGAGCTTTACAATGGGAGCCTGAGCTACCCTCTGCTTCTCTGTGCCATCCAAGCCATGGACAAAATAAGGGTCGGGGCTACATTTACAGAAGTGATCTGTTTCAGCACCCAGCTGACTTTATTGCTGAAAATTGGCGCTTTAGTCAGTCAGTCCTAGTATTTAAATCAACCAAACAACCGTTACAGACTAAACACCATCTGTGTTAGGCAAATAAGCCAAGTACTGGTATGAAAGGTGAGTGAGAAGACATGAACTCAGTCCTTGTGGAGTTTATAAGCTATAAAATAATCTGACTTTGAGCTCTAGTGAGAGTGGAGGGTGGCGCAGTGGAGTGAGTTGAGATCAAATGAGTAGACAGGGTCCCGGCAGGGTCCTATGGGCCACAGTAATGAGATTGGCTTTAATCCTACAAGCATTTAAAAGCCAGAAAAGTGTGACATGCTCAGTTAGAAAACACTCATTCTGGCTGCCATCTGCGGAATAGATGGGTGTGACAAAAGGAATATAGGAATTGAAGGACTTCCCCTCCCAGTCTCCTGATGCCACGTGTGGAAGACTGTGTTCTTCCAGGAACTTCATTCTCCTGCCTTTTCTGGGACTGTGGGGCCAACCAGGGCTGCTTCCGTGGTAGTCCTGGTCCTGGTCAATCCTGGTTACCATGGCAACCTCCTGGTTTTCCTCTGTTGCCCCTGCTATGGTCCAGCTGACTGCACAGCAGAGAAGCTCTGGCTCCTTTAGGGCCTCAGTGCTTTTTCCCAACCACAAATCTGTTGATTGATTGATCAAATGAATGAATATGGGACTGAGGTTCTTTGATCCCCAAATGGTCTTGGTCTTTCAGGTTCATAGCCTGAGTCTACAGGTTGTATGATCCCACTGTCTTGTCCCATTACAAGCCTCTAGTAATAGCCATTCCTCTAGAGATGGGCTCTAAATGTATCAACGATCCCATAGATTGGCAGGAAGGAGAAGGGATGGGGTTGGGTCTTGAGCGATTCCTTCATGCCAAGTAGCTTTTTTGATGCTAGCCCTTATGAAGGCTGGGAGGGCAGGCAAGAAAGCCCAGAATGGACTGAAAGAGATGGCTTCTCCCCAGCTCTATTCCTCCTCAGGAGTTATGCCAGTTTCCCTCTCTTCATCCTGTTCAGGTCATTTTCAGCATCCTGATCAGCATAGAAGTTTCCTTAGTACTTTTTCTCAGAGGATGAAGTCCTTCTGTGAGGAAGATTCCTGGTTTCCACTGTAGCTCTTGTTATCTATAAATCTTTTTCTCATTGAAAGAATTAGCCCCTATGCTGCTGGCTTCAGCTCTTCCTTCAGGCCTGAGCATGATTGATCCAACCCCGGCTGATTGTTCTTTCCGGGTAGTTAGGGTGCCGCAAAGGATAGGCTGTTTCAGGCTAGTCTGGTTTGTTATCAATGTTAGAAGAGTCACCTCCCCGACATGCTGGGGAATCTGGTGAATGCTATCCAGCAGAAACCCGTGTCTCCAAAGCTGACCAATTGTGATGATTGCAGTGGTCACACTGTCACAGAGCTAGCAGACCAACCTCCAGGACAATGGGGCTCATAAATGGAGAGAAACTCAGTTCCCACGACCTCTTTCCTCTCTATATATTCTGACCTTGGAGCCTGGTTCTTTCTTGTGGTATAAATGTGGCAAATTATTTATCTTTGTTGAAGCTCAGGTTAACCATCTTTAAAATGGGGATAAAGAAGTACAAGGTGTTGTGAAGATAAAATTGTACCAAATATCTCGTATGCAGTAATGGGTACTCAACCAGCTTGGACTATGATGCCAATAGATTTGAATCATGGCTTTTCTACTTTCTGAATCACAGCTTTTCCTACTTCTTTGCCTCAGTTTCCACATCTGAGTAATGGACATAATTGTTTCCCAAAGTTGTAATGGGGTATAACTGAAATTAAAAAGATAGTATATTTAATATTTTTAATAATGGATATACATTAAATATTTGCAGTTTTCACATAATTATTCTATCCTGTTTTCCTTTCCTTTCTACTATTTCATGGCATTTTCCAGGAGAAAGGTTTAGGATTCTAACATTCATTTGATTCAGTGTTCTTGAACATAGTATATTGGTTGCATTAGTCAGTGTAGGCTTGAATCCAGGGTTACATAGACCCCAAAATGTACAGTGGGTCACATAACAGTCCAATAAGGGTTCCTGCTTGGTGAGCAGGTCTTTTGTATGTGGAATTTTGAGGAACCTGGTCTTCCATTTTTAGCTCCTCTAGTGGATGGGTCTTTTTACCACTTCTACCTGCAGAAAAAGAGCATATGAACGGGTACACCTGCTTCTTAAGAGTCTTGGCCAGAAGGTGTCCAGGTTATCTTTGCTCATAGTTGAGTGGAAGGCTGGGAAGGGTAGTCTGTGAACTCAGGAAGAAAATGAACCAAAGTTGTGAGGAAGAATTACCTTCATACACAGTTTAACCCATTTCCAGGAAAGATGTAAAATTTAAAATTATTTGTTGCTCTAAGTATATTGGTATTTTGAGAAAAGAATGAAAATATAAATGGTTTCCATAGCAACTTCCAGAATACCCCATCATTCTGACAGTGTGAAGGAACAAGCACCTGAACTTGTAGGTATTGAGTTCAGTCCCCTTTCTTTTTTCCTATCCTACAGAAAAAAATCAGTATCAAGGATATCAGTGGATGATTTAGATATTGTCTGAGAAGACAGGCTGAGTGGTAGCTAAGAAAGGAGGCTTGGAGTTAGTAGGACCAGGAAAGTAACACGAAGTACTTGTTTGTGTCATGGCAAAGCCCTGGCCAAAGAAAGAGGAACCCCCAATGTCTGTTAGGGGAGCTGTGGTTCAGAGGTTGGGGAAAGATGGCAGGCATCAGAAGAGAGGCTGATGTCAGGAGATAAAGCCAGAAAGGAGACTTGTGGGGAGCCAGGGGAGGGCTGGAGTCCTGAGGGATTACTTGAGATCCTACTAGCTTTCGAGGCCAGTAGGGTATGGTAGTGGATGGGTTAGCCCAGCTTGCAGGGCTAGCCTGGGGAAATGGTTTCTCCAGCCATAGCTCTCTGATTCGGGAATCCAGGACAGAACCCAAAATGCTGTAAGATTCTTGGTTCAGTATTTAATATTCACATCATTTCCTAGCTAGGGTTCTTTTTTTTTTTTTTTTTTTTTTTGTGGGTGCCGGGGGTCGACCTCAGGACCTCGCGCGCCAACAGGCGCCCGTGCCGCTGAGCGATATCACCGGCCCCTTTTTCGTATGTGGGTTCCGGGAGTCGAACTCGGGCCCTCGCGCTTGCAAGGCAGGCGCTTATGCCGCTGAGCCATCTCACCGGCCCCTAGCTAGGGTCCTTTAATTTGCCTCAGTTGTGCCAAAATATGAGTAACTATTTGCATTACTTCACACTCTTTTAACTGAATCAGAGTTTTGCTAATTCTGGTGTCCCTTCAACAAAAAGAAAGAATATCAGGGTTCTGTAGGGGAAATCTCTCTCGGAGCATCTTCTCTTTAGCTCTTACCTGTGACTTGATTGCTTTGAATGTGTTTCCAGAGTCCGTTTGAGTAGATTTGTGATTAGAATGGACCTATTACAGCACAGAAAATTGCCCGCCTTAAAGGCTAAAGAGAAATGATTTATTCATTGAAAAAATTGATTTAAGGGGAAGAAAAGAATCTCACTTTAGAAAAAGTCAGGGGTAGGTTTAATATACACGAAGTTGCAGATACCTGCAGAGAGGGTAAGAAGAATTGATATTAGTACATTTTTTGGCCTGTAAACTCACAGCCGTGCCCTACGACAGTGTTAATATTACTCAGGAGCAGCGTCCACAGACACACACGCACGCACACATTTCAATATTAAGACCTTGTGGTGTTTTAATTTAAAGTTTCCTTTCCTTCTTCAGACTGCAAACAAATAAATAGCAACTTTAAAAACAAAACTAATCTTGGTAATTGTACCATCATTGCATTCACTCAATCTGCATACGTCTTAGGAATTAAGTAGAAATGATAAGTAATATAATCATTACTTATAACTATTAGGTTGTATATGCTTATTACAGAAACTATTTTTAAATTAAATTGTGATATTTCTCCCTTATTGTAATCTTCCAATGCACACAGTGATTCTTCTGCCTAAAAAGTGAAACAAAAGTCACAAGTGAGGATGCAACTTTTAAATAGTTTGGTGTTTGGGTATTATACCCCCCACCAAGATGGTGGCAAGGGAGGCAGTGGCTAAAAGTTGAACCTAGTAATCAAAGTCCACAAACCAAGTTTCCACAATGAAGGCATCCCATACCTTTACACCCTTATTTACTTTTATTTTATTTATTTATTTTTTTCTTTATGTGGGTACTAGGAACCGAACTCAGGACCTCATGCTTGCCAGGCAGGCGCTTATGCCACTGAGCTGTATCACCAGCCCCCTTATGTACTTTTAAACCAAAGTGAAAACAACTGTACAAACTATAAACCAAACCCCAAAGTACTGAATCTGTAGTCACCTGACACAAACAGATTGCCCACATCTGGGAAAGTTGGTGTTGTTCAGTAGGGCTGCATCTATGAGCATTTTTGTTTTCACTTGCTGGGTCCCATTTTCATTCGCCTTCAGGAGCAAGTCATTTTATTCCTCAAGCCAGTGAGAAAGAGAGATGGTTCCTTCCTTCCTTCCTTCCCTGAATCTGGGGATATGATAGTGTACCTTCCTCTCTCAATTTCATATTAAAATTTCTTTTGAAAAAATAACTAATACCTTCGATCAGAATTGGAATGAAAATTTTAGGCTTTCAATTTAGTGGGTCTTGAATCAACATTATTGCCAGCCTGTCTTTTGTGCTTATTTACTGTGAGCAAGGCCCTGCACCATGACCAGGGACCAAGACAGATTAGCTTAACTTCTACCACACTCCTTATGTGGCTATAAACCTAGAAGGAAAAATAAATTTTAAAATCATTTTTTTCCAAAGTGAATATAGTACCCTATCCCAGGGTTTATTGTGGCTTCTTAACTCCAAAAGACAAATCATGAAGATACTATTGACTTGGCCATGAAAATAAGGCACCATGTGCTGATGCTAAATATTTTATATTTAAATTGAAAGTATCACCCAAACTAGAACGTTATATGAAAAGTTTCTCTTGAGCAGCTATATATTAAAGCTACTCATCATGCTATAAGAGTACATGATTTATACTTGCAATATGCCAGTCTTAACTGGTCTTTCCTTCTCCTTTTCCTTCCTTTGTTTCTTGCGTCCTACCCTCCCACTCCAAATATATAAAGATATAGAATTTATATATATTTATATATACTTATTCCATTCAATTCTTGTAACAGATATCATACATATAGAAGCAAGTTGAGTGAAAGATATGGATAAATTACTTTTAGCTGCCATTACTGTCTTTATAGCCCACTGAAAATTTTTAACAGGCATTTTATCTTTCTTCCACCATCAATGGTAGTTCAGAAGTAATTTACTAGAATATATTTTCTCCCCTCATTTCACCAGGTAAGAGTACCTTTACTACTCAGAGCTTAGAGCTCCTGGAGAGAGCCAGGGCCATATTATGCTCTTTAAACTTCAGGCACTATTGTATTCAAGTCTCATCAATCTTTGAGATTGGAAACTAAAAGATCTCTCAGAGCTAGTCTTCCACAGGCTTCCCTAAAGTGATCACATGGTGGGTAGTAATCAAATCAGGGCAGATTTTAGAGATAAAAAAACTGATCAATTTGAGCCTTCAAAAAGAGAATCCTATTCAAATTTTTAATTTGCATCTTGAAATTAAAAGTTGACATTTGAAGATGTGAGATACATGTAGTGGTCTTTTTTATCCTACTTTTTTTTAAAAGATAGAAATATAAAAAGCAATTCTTTTTTAAAAATTTTACTTATTTATTTAAAAGAGAAAAATAGTAGAAACAATGATACAGAATTTCAAAACAAGATAATAGGAAATTGATGATGGTAATATATTGCATATTGTTATCTTCAAAGTAGTTGCTCAGATTGCAAGATATAGGCATGCAAAATTGATTAAATAATATGAGCACAAACTGTTGTTTTCAGTGAGTTAAAAGAAATTAGTAGTATAATTACCTTAGCTATCTTGTGTGTATATATATATATTTTTTTTTTCTTTTCTTTTCCCTTCCTTCTTTTCTCCTTTCCCCCATCCCAGTTGTTCTTTCCTTTTGAGCAGATTTTTTCCCTTTCACAATATTTATTGTAGATTTTGGATCTTATTTATTCTTTCATTCTTTTTCCACAAGTACAGTTCTGGCAGTCAGTGACCTTTTGAAACCAATGTGAGATTTACTAGAAATTCCGGCAGGATCTGGGCTGGTACGCTGAGCATAGCTGCTTTGGGTGAGGCTGAATAATCTCTATGCACCTCACATATCCAACATTTATCAAGTCCTTTCCAGGTTAGCTTGCTGAAGGAGGTGCAATTTAGTACTGCAAACCTCTGTGACAAATCAGTAAGCACTCCACAGTCTAAGCTGATTTTTATTGCTTTCACAAACATCCTAAGGACTTTACGATTGTTGACTTTTCATTAACAACACCTTTCCTTGTTTAGTTGAGATATGACCTCTCTCTTTTTAAAAAATGTTTACATGTTTGCAGTACATAATGATTACATTCATCATAGAGAGTTAGCACATGTATATAACTCAATTTAAAGGTAAGAAGGGAGAGAAAGTGAATTAAGTTTCCTGGCCAGGGTAATTTAATTCCTAACAAAGGAGAATCTCTAACAAAGGGAAGATTATGATGTTTTATAAGTATTTATATTGCTAACTGGCCAACCATAAGGATTGTTCCTATTGCTCCAGAATAATCTTTCCTTTATCTTGCAAACAATTCTTTGATAGCAGTGCTTCAGAATTGCTTTTCATATGGTTGGGGTGGGAATCATGGGGCCAGGTGCAAGATAGGAACTGGTGTCCACCCTGCCCTGCGGAAGGTGAAGAAGACCAGAGCTTCAAGATGAGGAATAGGGGGAATAGGAGGAAATAGATGAGGAAAAGAAGAAAAAGAAATAAAAGAAATTCATTTTTGACTATTGCATTTCCTCTTTAGTAGTTTAGAAACCGCATATTACTTTTTTGCTTTTTTAAAAATATTTACTCTTAATTAAAGTAGTTACCTTTGTCTTATGAAAATTTTTTCAATATTTACTCTTAATTAAAATAGTTACATCTGACTTACCAATTTTCTGGTTACAACAATAACTTAGGATGCTTTAATTTCATTTACCCCATCCAGATATTATTATCATTATTTTACATTCTACTCAATTTTTAACTCCTTAAGACATTGTTTTGCTTTTTTATATTCACTGTTTACTTAGATTTATCCATGTAATTACTGCTCTCTTTCTCTTTAATCCATCCTGTATCTCAGACCAGGATCATTCCCCAACCTGAATGACGCCTTTGAATGTTCTTTGGTAACGGTCTAGTAGAGCAACTTCTCTCCATTTTTGTTTGCCTGAATTTTTTTCTTGAATGTTTTCTTAAAAGACATTTTTCGGATCATAAAATTTTAGATAGATATTTTTTTCCTCCCAATACAAGGAAGGCTTTTCTATGTGGCTTTTGAGGCTTTTTTTTTTTTTTTTTTTTTTGGTGTTTTGTTATCTCATTATTAGGTGTTTTTACATGCAGATTTCTTTTTCTTTATTCTGCTTAAGATTTGTTAGAATTTCTGATTCTGTAGACTAATATCTTTTATGATTTCTGAAAAATGTTCTTTCTTGTATTTTCATAAATTTCTTCTGGCTCAGTCTTCTTTTTCCTTTCTCCCCTTATTCATTGTTCTGGACTTCCAATTATTTAATCCTTTCCTTCCTGCTTGTCTAGCCTTTCATATTTTCAGTTTCATCTTTCTGAGCTACATGATGGCTGATATTTTTCTAGTCTATTTTTCAGTTCCATAAATCTTTTTCCAGCTGTATCAAATCTGTTGTTTAATTGCTTCATTGTATTTTTAGCTTTAGTTATGTTTTTCATTCTAGAAGCCCTACAATGATACAGCGTGTCCTTTCAGAGAAAGAATTTAGTCTATATTACTTACTTGCTTTAAAAGCTTCCAAAATCTTCCCATAATATTTAAAGAAAACAAAAACAAAGAAAATTGTTACAATGCTGTTCATGATCTGGATGCCGCCCACCTCGCCGACTTTACTTTTTTATCTGATTGTCTCAGCATAATCAAGGCACATTGGCTTTTGTTTTATTTCTGAAAGTTCACTCTTTCTATAGGGATTTTGCACTGTTAGATCTTTTACCCTGGCATTCAACATGGTTGGCTCCTCCTCTGCATGTAAGTCTTAGCTCAGATGTTACCTCCACGGAGAGAACAACCCTGATCACACTACCCTGTCTCTACCCCATTCTCGGGCATTCTATTATATTATCCTGTCTTATTATTTTCATAGCACTATCATCTGAAAATTTTGATACTTTATTTGGTTTATCCTCTGTCATCTCCCCAGTAGAAAGAAACTATGAGAGCAAAGACTTTGTTTCTTTCAACTGCCTCTAATTCTCTAGCACCTAGAGGAAGGTCAGGCATAGAGTAGGCACTTGATAAATATTTGTTCAATGAATGAATAAAGTAATGAATCATTGAGTGAATGTATGGAGGTCACATGGTGGTCACTAATAGAGCTTCACCAGCAACCATGCTCTTTGGCCCATATTCGTTACTATATACTTTAGTTTTTTTTTTTCAATTTTAAATTTTATTAGGACATATTTACAATATATAACGGTTATATTCTTTGTAGGAAGTTGGTTCATGTGCATAACACATCTTAATTCTTTTTTCATCTCCTTCTACTCTGTCATTCAGCTCCCCCTCCCTCCATCTCTTGGTCTCCTTCCCTTTTGCAATAGTTCTATCTCCCTACTTCCTATCGTCTACCTTTTATTTTGCTCTTTATTTTTATTTTGGGTTTCTCATATAAAAGAAACCATGAAATATTTAAGCTTGTGTGTTTCATTTATTTCACATATCATTATGGTTTCAAGGTGCATTCCTTTTCCTATAAATGACTCCTTCCTTATGGCAGATATATATATATCTGCCACATATATAGCACTCAAAACATTAGAGGAATGAGGCATTATATATATATATAGAAAGATATATATATATATCTTTCACATTTCCTTCATCCATTTTTCTGTTGATGGGTATATAAGCCATTTCCAAGATTTAGCTATTATGAGTTGTGCTGCTATAAGCATGGGTATGCAGGTATCACTATAATATGATGTCTTTATTCTTTGGGGAAGATAACTAGAAGGGAAATAGCTGGGTGAAATGGAATTTCTATTTTTAGTTTTTTGAGGAATCTCCATAATGATTTCCATAGTAGTTATACTAGTTTACATTCGCACAATGTAGAAGGGCTCCTTTTTCTCAACATCTTCTCTAGCATTTTTTTATTATTTGATTTCTTTTTTTTTTTTTGTGGGTACTGGGTGTCGACCTCAGGACCTAACGCGCCAGTAGGAGCCCGTGACGCTGAGTGATATCACCGGCCCTTTTTTCATATGTGGGTTCCGGGAGTTGAACTCAGGACCTTGCGCTTGCCAGGCAGGCGCTTATGCTGCTGAGCTATCTCACCGGCCCTATTATTTGATTTCTTGATGATAGCTAGTCTTTCTGGAATAAGATTGAATCTCAGTGTTGTTTTAATTTGCATTTTTCTAATGACCAGAGATGCTAAACATTTTTTATGTATTTATTTTCCATTTGTACTTCTGTGAGATGTCTGTTCATTTCAGTTGCTCATTTTTTGGTTGGGTCTTTTATTTTTGAGAGGTCTAATTTCTTTGAGTTCTTTATTTATTCTAGATATTATTCCTATGAGGAATAGCTGATGAATTTTTTTTTCCATTTTGTAGGTTGTCTCTTCACTCTATTGTCTGTTTCCTTTACTGTGCAGAAGCTTTTTATTTTAATATGATCTCATTTGTTGACTATTGACATTATTTCTCATGTAATTTGGGTTCCGTTCTTGCCTATGCCTGTGTCTTCAAGACTACTGCCAATTTTATCTTTCAGCAGATGAAGTATTTCTATTTGAATATTTAGATCTTTGACACATTTTGATTTTGTTTTAGTACATGGAGAGATACAGGTCTTGAATCAAAATCTTCATTTGGATATCCAATTTTTCTGGCGCCATTTGTTAAAGAGGCTATCTTTCTTCCAGTGTATGTTTTTGACCCTTCTGTCAAAGATCGAATGGCTCAATGCACCTCTGGTTATTTCTGAAACTTCTCTTCTGTTCCATTGATCTGCATGTCTGTTTTTGTGGCAGTACCTTGCTGTTTTTCATCACTGTAGCTTTGTAATACAACTTGAAGTCCAGAATTTTGATGCCTCCTACTTTGCTGTTGTTGGCCAGGATTGCTTCTGGTTCCACATGAATTTTAGGACATTTTTCTCTAGTTCGATAAGGAATGCTATTGTTTATTTTGATTGAGATTGCATTAAATCTGTATATCAATTTTGAAAGTCTGGCCATTTTGACAATATTGGTTCTGCCTATCCAAGAACCAGGGATATCTTTTCATTTTCTGATGTCCTCTTCAATCTCTTTTTTCAGAGTACTGCGGTTTTCTTTGTAGAGGTCTTTTACTTCCTTGGTTGGGTTAATACCTAAGTTTAATTTTTCTTGATGCTGTTGTAGGTGGTACTGTTTTCCTGATTTCTTTCTTGATGAGTTCATTGTTGGTATACAAGAATGCTATTGATTTTTGTGTATTGACTTTTTATCCTGCTACATTACTGAATTTGATTATGAATTTTAGGAGTCTTTTGGTGGAACATTTTGGGTCTTCAATGTAGAGGATCATTTTCTTTCAAAAAATGATAATTTGATTTCATCCTTTCCTATATATGTTTCTTTTATTTCCTGATCTTGCCTCATTGCTCTAATGTTTTGAGTGCTATATTGAACAGGAGTGGTGACAGTGGACATCTTTGTCTTGTTCCTGATTTTAGAGGGAAAACTTCCAGCTTTTCCACATTTAATGTGATGTTGGCAGTAGGTTTATCATAAATGGCTTTTATGAGGTAGAGATAAGGTGCTTCAGGTATTTTTTTTTAAATCATGAATGGATGTTGTCAAAAGCTTTTTCTGCATCTATTAGGTGATCATGTAATTTTTGTCTTTGCTTCTGTTTAAGCAATGGATTACATTTATTGATTTGCATATATTGAACCATCCTTACATTCCTGTGATGAAGCCTACTTTGTCATGATCTTTTTGATGCTTTATTTCATTCTGTTTGCCAGTATCTTGTTGAGGATTTTTGCATATCTTTAATGAAGAGATTGACCTGCAGTTGGGTCCTTTTCTTGTTTTAGAACTAGGGTAATACTAGCTTCCAAGAATGATTTTGAGAGTACTCCTTCTCTTTCAATTTCATTAAACAGTTTGAGGATTAAACCCTCTGAAATATATTGGGTGCTGCACTGGATTTCTTCTCCAGCTCTAGCCTGCTATATAGCAGGAGTCACTTTTGGAGTAAAAGCCCAGGCTGTTTTTGCAGGTTGCAATAACTGTGGGCTTTTCTTGTGGCCAGTTCTGCTGGCCTGGTCCATTGTTTCTTCCTGGAGCTGCTGACCCTCTCTGGACTTACCTTCTCTCTCTGGATATTGGCTTTGTCTACAATCTCCAACATCATATATACTTTAATTCAACAATTATTGAATTCTGTCATTAAAGAGACAGTTAAACTTGTGAAGTGATTAATTTGTTTTTAGATCCTAGTGTTTAGGAGTGGAATTACTCAACTCTTATTGGTTAGTATACTTGGTTGACCTAACAGGTAGACATTTACTTGGAAGAAGTGAACATGCTGAATACATACCTTATCATTGGCTTTGATCAATATCAGTGATAAGGTATGTATTCAGTATGTTCTTGATTGATTCTGCTTTTAGTTATTTTACATTGCTGAGGAGTGAACTCAAGACCTAAGCATGCTACAGAAGATTTCTATGCCTGAGCTACACCCATCAATTGATCCTATTTTTAAGCACTCATATTACATATATATATATATATATATATATATATATAACCTATTACTAATGGATTAAGGAGCAAAGGTCGAGCAAATGTAATGCATCATTGCTCATTACTAGGGCAGCCAGTCATTATGCAACTATGTTGCCCTTTCCAGAGTCCTCTCGGTTAATAAATTAGAAATAAATGAGACATTCAGTGCTATGCATATTAGATTTCTGCAGCATTGTGGCTTTTACCAGGAACTTTAAGCCTTGGGAATGGGCAGACTTTCCTGTGAATTCATATTTGACATTTAAAGAGTAGTACTAACACATTCATTACAATTCCTTCTTATGGGCATAGACAGTGAAAAAATTTTTTGGCATGTGCAATTATGCCTTTAAGTGGTGTCTTTTAAATTTAAAAGCAGAAAATAGATTTTTAACTCATATTTCTTGTAAGTTCTTTATCTGGCTTCTCTTAGTTTTGAAATATGAAATTTGATGAGTTTATAGTTCCTGTTGTGATTATTATACCAGTTTTAGAAAAAAATTAATCTTTCATGGACCTAAATTTGTCCTTTCTTCTGAAATTACCTTATTGTGTGATTTTGTAAAGTAAAACATCATATTTGCTGTTTTTCTGCTAGGTATATACCTAATAATATACACGCTCTTTTTGCCATACTTGTGAGATGAATAATGTTCATATGCTCTTCAAAATAGAACATGTTTTGTTTTACATGTCAGGAAAGTAAGTTTACAATCAAATGTAAAAGTCAGCTCTTCTTTCTGCTTAAAATGAGGGATATTGACTTGTCTAGTTGTACAAACTTCCTGGCTAATTGTACAAAATTTTATCTCAGCAATTCATTCTTTTTTTTTTTTTTTGTGCGTACCGGGGGTCGACTTCAGGACCTTGTGCGCCAGCAGGCGCCCGTGCTGCTGAGCGATATCACCGGCCCTTTCTTTGTATGTGGGTTCCGGGAGTTGAACTTGGGCCCTCGCGCTTGCCAGGCAGGTGCTTAGGCCGCTGAGCCATCTCACCGGCCCTCAGCAATTCGTTCTTTAATGAACACGTGTAGTGTTCCAAGTGGTGTTCTAGGTGCTTGGGATATTATCGTAACGAGAGGTAAAGGTTCCTCATGTATGGAGATTACATTCCATAGAAAACAAATATAATAAATAAGAAAGTTATAGTACATATCATGACTCAAGATAAAAGCTGCTATGGAAAGAGAGCCAGGTAAAGGAGAAGGAGGGATGTGACAATG
Source organism: Erethizon dorsatum (assembly GCA_028451465.1). Lineage (NCBI taxonomy): Eukaryota > Metazoa > Chordata > Mammalia > Rodentia > Erethizontidae > Erethizon > Erethizon dorsatum. The sequence continues at coordinate 50,369,461 of CM051835.1, read as the reverse complement.
TTGTAAGTGGATGGCCTCATGAGGAGATTCCCTTTGAACAGATGTCTGAAGGAAGGAAGCAAGGGAGCCTATGGTGTGGTGGGAAAGAGCATCTCAGGAAGAGGAGAGAATTGTGCAAAAACTCTATATGTAGTGGCATAAGGTACCTCCTTTGCATGCTCAAAGAAGAGCAGAGACCAACATGGCTGGAGATAATGTCAGAAAGATAGCCGCAGTAAGGCTGGGGAATGTCCTGTAGCCACGTAGACTGGTAAGGTCCTCGGTTTTTCCACAGAGTGAAGTGAGGAGCCACTTGCTAGGATTTTACTAATTGCATGGCATGTTCTGATTTTCTTTTTGAAAGAATCACTTATTCCTGGGCTGAGAATAGACTGTCACAGTGTTAGGAGCATAAAAATAGAGTAACAGAGCCATGTGTGATTAAGTAAGATTTTTTTTTTTTAAAGTGGGAGATATCACAGTATGTTGTATGGTAATGGGAACAATCCAGGAAATGAAAACTTTCAGATGCCAAAGAGAAAGGAATTTCTAGGCGTGTCCTTGATCTTTCAAACTGGGAACCACTTCTAATCCCCTTCTCATCCAATGTAAGAATCATTCTGCAACTTTCTTAAGGGCACCTGACCATCCAGGCTCTGTTTGGACATTACCAGGAATGGAAATACCTTCTTAGATTGCATACCTTCCAGTGACATTGTAACAAATTCAAGCAGCTTTTTAAAATTTTGCTTATGAAAATTTTGCTTACTTGAGTCATATCCATATCCACATTCCTAAGATCATGCAAAGTCTCCCTTTCTCCTGCACTTGTACTCCATAGCGGTCGTCACTTCACAGTTTGGTGTGCAGCTTTCCTGCTTTAGACTGCATATACACACGTGGATCGCCCAACGTCCTGTAACGTCTTTTTTTTTTTTTTTTTTTTTTTTTTTTTTTTTTTTTTTTTTTTTTTTTTGTGGGTACCGGGGGGTCGACCTCAGGACCTCGCGCACCAACAGTCACCCGTGCCGCTGAGCGATATCACCAGCCCCTTTTTCGTATGTGGGTTCCGGGAGTCGAACTCGGGCCCTCGCACTTGCCGGGCAGGCGCTTAAGCCGCTGAGCCATCTCACCGCCCCCTGTAACGTCTTTTTATACATAACTTTGCTCAGTTGTTTTTTTCTAGTCAACATAGCATAATGACTTCCAAGGCATAATTTATTATATTTTAACAACTGTATAGTAGTCTATCAAGGCATAATTTATTATATTTTAACAACTGTATAGTAGTCTATCAAGTGGATGTAACATAATTTATTAATATATTTCCTTACCTTAAATAATATTGGAAAAAACTTCCCATATTTTCTCATATGTGTACTAACACTTCCATTTCACTGTTTCATTTATTTATTTAGATTTTTATTAGTATGTGTTTGCAGCACATAATGATTACATTCATTGTGGGGAATTTGTGCATATATACATAATGCATTTCAATCCTTTTTTTCCCCTTCCCTCCACCCCTCCCTTTTATTTATTTATTTATTTATTTTTTTGTGGGTACCGGGGTCGACCTCAGGACCTCACGGCCAGCAGGCGCCCGTGCTACTGAGCGATATCACTGGCCCTTTTTTTGTATGTGGGTACCGGGAGTTGAACTCGGGGCCTCATGCTTGCCAGGCAGACGCTTATGCTGCTGAGCCATCTCACCAGCCCCCTCCCTTTTATTTTTCCAGCATCAGATTCATTTATTTATAAGACTGTATAAAGTTAATCATCATATATATGGATTAAAAACTAGACTAATAGACCAAAGAACATTTAAAAGATGTAAGACAATTGTACAAAGTCAAGGCACATTTTTAGACACATTGTGCTGGACTACAATACTTTTTTCTCTCTTTTTTCCTATTATCTGGCAGAGTAGTATCCCATTGTGTATAAATACCACATTTTCTTTATCCATTCTTCTGTTGATGGGCATATAGGCTGTTTCCAAGATTTAGCTATTATGAATTGCACTGCTTTTGGGAAGATATCTAGAATTAGAATAGCTGGGTCAAATGAAATTTCTATTTTAGTTTATTGAGGAATCTCCATAGTGATTTCCATAGTTGTCGTATTAGTTTACATTCCCACCAACAATGAAGTTCTCCCCACTACCTCGCCAGCATTTAGTTTTTTATTTTGTAAATTAATTTTATTGGTACATTTTATATATACATAATGATCATATTCATCATAGGGAATTTGTACTTAGTTCTTCTTTTTTTTCCCATTCGCCTACCCTATCTTCAACCCCTCTTCCCCTCATTTACAAAATCTTCATTGCCATTTTTCCTTCATTTCTTGTTTTTTTGCTTTTCCTTTCCTTCCCTTCCTTTCCCCTCCCCCCCACCCTAGTTCCTCTTCCCATTTGAGCATTGCCTTCCTATTTGATAATATCTAGTATACATTTTGGTCCTTATTTACACTTTCAGTTACTCACACCAGAGAAACCATGCAATATTTGAACATGTGTGTTCAATTTATTTCACTTAAGTATATGGTCTCAAGGTGCATCCACTCACCTAGAAATATCTCAAGTTTATCCTTCTTCGTGGCTGAGTAATAGTCCATTGCATAAAACAACCACATCTTTATGCATTGATTCTTTAATGAGTATTTGGGCTGTTTCCAAGATATAGCTGTTACAAACTGTGTATATATACAAACTGTGCTATAAATATGGGTGTGCATATATCACTGTGGTATCATGGTTTTAATTCTTTCAGAAAGATACCAAGAAGGGGAATAGCTGGTCAAATGAAACCTCTAGTTTCTGTTTTTTGAGGAATCTCCACACTGATTTCCATAGTGGTTGTACCAAATCTGCACTTCCACCAACAGTGGAGAAGGGTTTCTTTTTCCTCACAGCCCCACCAGCATTGTTATTGGTTGATTTCTTGATAACACGTATTCTTTCTGGAGTGAGATGGAATCTCAGAGTTGTTTTAATTTGCATCTCTTGAATGACCAGTGATGTTGAACAGTTTTTCATATATTTATTTGCCATTTTTACTTCTTCATTTAAGAAGTGTCTATTCATTTCAGGTACCCATTTTTGGATTTGGTCTTTAAATTTGGGAGGGTCTCATTTTTTTGAGTTCTTTATATATTCCAGATATTAGTCTTTTGTCTGAGGAACAGCTGGCAAAAAATTTTCCCAGTCTGTGGGTTGTCTCTACACTCTGTTGTTGATTTCTTTTGCTGTGCAAAAGCTTTTTAATAAGATGAGGTCCCAGTTGTTGATTCTTTGTAATATTTCCCATGCAGTCAGGGTTTTGCTCATAAAGTCTTTGCCTATACCTATGTCTTCAAGAGTTGTATTTATTCTATCTTCGAGCACATTTAGTGTTTCTGTTTCAATATTTAGATCTTTGACCCATTTTGACTTTAGTTTGGTTCATGGTCTAGTTTTAGTCTTTGGCATATGGAAAGCCATTAAATGTTAATGCCAATACTACATACAGGAACTTATGGGATGCAGTGAAAACAGTCCTACAAGAGAAATTTATAGTGGTGAACTCTTACATTAGGAAAACAGAGCAAGCTCAAATAAACAACCTAATATTGAGCTCAAACAAGTCAAGCCCAAAGCTTGTATGAGGAAAGAAATTATATAGATCAGAACAGAAATTAATGCAATTGAGACCAAGAAAAAAAAATACAAAGAATCAATGAATTGAGGAGTTAGTTCTTTGAAAGATTAAATAAAATTGATAAATCCTTAGCCAACCTTATTAAAAAAAGCAAAGAAATGACCCAAATCCTTGCAATTAGGAATGAAAAGGGTGAAATCACAATGGATCCTGCAGAAATACAGAAGATCATCAATACCTACCCTGAGAACCTTTATCCTAATAAGATGGAAAACAGAATAAATGGACATATTCCTAGATACATATAAATTACCAAAGCTGAATCAAGAAGATATAAAAAATTCTAAATAATCCAATATCAGTCAATGAAATTGAAGATGTAATTAAAACTTACCAACAGGGGCCGGTGATATGGCTTAGCGGCATAAGTGCCTGCCTGGCAAGCGTGAGGTCCTGAGTTCGACTCCCGGTACCCACATAAAAGAAAAAAAGAAAAAGGGCCAGTGATATCGCTCAGCGGCACAAGTGCCTGCTGGCAAGCAAGAGGTCCTGAGTTCAACTCCCAGTACCCACATAAAAACAAACAAACAAAAAACAAACAAACAAAAAAACTTACAACAAGGACAAGCCCAGGTGCTGATGGATTCACTGCTGAATTCTACAAAAAATTTAGAGAAGATATAATGCCATTACTCCTCAAACTCTTTAATGAAATTGAAAGGGAAGTAATACTCCCAAAGTAATTGCTGGAAGCAAGTGATACCAAAACGAGAGAAGGCTCCAATAGAAAAAGAGAACTACAGGCCGGTCTCCCTAATGAACATAGGTGCAAAAATCCTCAATAAGATACTAGCAAACAGAATACAGCAAATCATCAAGAAGATTATACTCCATGACCAAGTAGGATTCATCCTAAGGATGCAGGGATGTTGCAACATACACAAATCAATAAATGTAATACACCGTATCAACAGAGCCAAAGTCAACAATCACATGATCATCTGAATAGACACAGAAAAAGCATTTGACAAAGTCCAACACCCATTCATGATAAAAAAAAAAAAAAACCCTACAGAAAATTGGAATAGATCATCTTTATCTCCATGTAGTAAAAGCCATCTAGGACAAACCAACAACCAGCATCATACTAAATGGTCAAAAACTGAAAGCTTTTACTCTAAAATCAGGAACAAGACAAAGATGTCCACTATAACCACTCCTATTCAATATAGTTCTGGAAACATTAGCCAGAGCAATTAGACAAGAGAGAGAAATAAAAGGAAGAAGGATAAGAAAGGAAGAAGTTAAATTATTATTTTCAGATGACATGATACTCTACATAGAAGACCCCAAAACCTCCACCAAAAGACTTCTAGATTTGATAACCAAATTCATTTGCATCGCTGGATACAAAGTCAACACTCAAAAATCAATAATATTCCTCTACACAAATAACAAACTCACTGAGAGAGAGATTAGGGAAACCACACCTTTCATAATAGCATCAAATCAATCTAACAAAGGAAGTAAAAGATCTTTACATTGAAAATTACAATACTCTGAAAAAGGAGATCGAAGAGGATAACAGAAAATGGAAAGATATCCCTTGCTCTTGGGTAGGAAGAACCAACATAGTGAAAATGGCCATACTCCTAAAATTGTACATATTTAGTGCAATCCTGATCACAATACCAATAGTATACCTCACAGAATTAGAGATAGCAATCCTAGAATTTATTTGGAACCAGAAGAGACCTAGAAGAGCAAAATCAATTCTGGGCAACAAAGGCAAGTCAGGAAGCATCACAATCCCTGACTTGAAATTATACTACAAAGCTACTGGGATAAAAATAGCATGGTACTGGCAAAAACAAAACCAAAAACAAAAAACAGACCTGAGAATCAATGGAACAGATTAGAAGATGCACAAACAACTCCAAACACACTTAGCTACCTTGTCTTTGACAAAGGGGCCAGACATCTTCACTGGAAGAAAGATAGCCTCAACAGCATTTGTTAATGGTTGTTTTCTTGATAGTAGCCATTCTTTTTGGAGATGGAATCTTAGTGTTGTTTTAATTTGCATTTCTTGTATGGCCAGAGATGTTGAATTTTTTTTTCATGTATTTATTGGCTATTTGTATTTCCTCATCGGAGAAGTGTCTATTCATTTCAGATTCCCATTTTTAATTGGTTTTTTTAATTTGGGGGGGGTCTAATTTTTTGAGTTCTTATATACTCTAGATATTAGTCCTTTGTCTGAGGAATACCTGGCAAAAATTTTTCCCGTTCTGTAGGTTGTCTCTTAACTCAGTTGGTGGTTTCCTTTGCTGTTCAAAAGCTTTTTAATTTGATGTGATCTCACTTGTTGATTCCTGGTAGTATTTCTTATGCAACTGGGGTTTTGTTCAGAAAGTCTCTGCCTATATCTATGTCTTCAAGGATTTTACCTATTTTGTCTTCAATTTTGTTCTGTTTAGATCTTTGATCCATTTTTTAATTTTAGTTTAGTGTATGGTGAGAGATATGGGTATAGGTTCAACCTTTGGCACGTGGATAGCCAGTTTTCCCAGCACCATTTGTTAAAGAGGCTTTTATTCCTCCAGCAAAGGGATTTGGCCCCTTTGCCACACAGGCATACCACAGCTGAGTGTGCCTGGAGTTGTTCCTGTATCTTCCATTCTGTTCCATTGATTCATGAGTCTGTTTTTTTGCCGATATCATGCTGTTTTTATCACTGTAGCCTTGTGGTATAACTTGAAGTTCAGGATTGTGATGCTCCCTGCCTTGCCCGTGTTGCCCAGAATTCCCTTTGTTATTCTAGGTCTCTTGTGGTTCCATATGAATTTTAGGATTACTTTCTCCAGTTCTGTAAGGAATGTTATTGGTATTTTGATTGGGACTGCATTAAACCTATACAGATATTCCTCATTTAATGATCTACCTGTTTAACAATAATTTGGGCTTAGGAATGAGGCACAGTTTGGATTTATGACCCATCACTTGGGCTTATGATCCATCTTTTTTTTGGTACAGTCCTATAAATCTTGTTTGTAGAGCCCAAATGTCTTTTTTTTTTTTGGGTACAATATACCTTATTTATATAATACTGTAACTTTTGCTGATTATACAGTAGAGTATGGTAGTTTTATGTTCTGTTACACATTACAGCACTACATGTAAGAGTTATGCAAATAAAAGCAGTCATCAAGTCGGAATTTCCTTTGACCATTTCATTGTTCTGAATATTGTAATGTACATACTATATACAAGTCCTCATTTAGTGACCAATTCCTTTAATAATCTAGTTGCAGGAACAGAGTGTGGTCTTTAAATGAGGAATGTATGTATAACAGTTTTGGAAGTATGGTCATTTTGACTATATTGGTTCTGCCTATCCAGCAACAGGGGATATCTTTCCATTTTCTGACATTCTCTTCAATCTTGTTTTTCAGAGTACTCTAGTTTTCATTGTAGATGTCTTTCACTTTCTTGGCAACCTAACCTAATTCCTAAGCATCTTATTTTTCTTGATGCTATTGTAAAAGGTATTATTTCCCTGATTTCCCTCTCAGTGAGTTTGTTATCAGTGTACAGGAATACTATTGATTTGTGAGTGTTGACTTTATATCCTGCTACACTACTGAATTTGGATATTAGTTCTAGGAATCTTTTGGTGGAATTTTTGGGGTCTTCTATGCAGAGGATCATGTCATCAACAAATCATGATAATTTAACTTCTTCCTTCCAAATACATATTCCTTTTATTTCTTTCTCTTGCCTGATTGCTCTGGCTAATGTTTTGTGTATTGTACTGAACAGAGTGGTAGTAGTGGACATCCTTGTCTTGTTCCTGATTTTAGAGGGAAAGCTTTCACGTTCTTTCCTATTAGTATGATATTGGCCATTGGTTTATGAGAGATGGTTTTATCAGATTGAGGTAAAGACCTTCTATTCCTATTTTCTTCAGAATTTTATCACAAATGGATGTTGGATTTTTTCATATGCTTTTTCTGTGTCTATTGAGATGATCATGTGATTTTTGTCCTTGCTTCTGTTTATGTAATATATTACATTTATTGATTTGCATATGTTGAACCATCCCTGCATCCCTAGAATGTATCCTACTTGGTCATGATGTATGATCTTTTTGATGATTTATTGCATTCTGTTTGCCAATATCTTATTAAGGATTTTTGCATCTATGTTCATTAAAGAGATTGGCCTGTATTTCTCATTTTTGGTTGGGTCCTTTCTAGTTTTGGAATCAGGGTAATACTTGCTCCCAAGAGTGACTTACCTTTCAATTTCATTAAAGAGTGTGAGGAGTAGTGGCATTAGATCTTTGGCACTGAATCCATCAGGACCTGGGCTTTACTTAACCCCTTATCAGCCCAATTATTTAAATACAGGATGACCAAAAATTGCATATTTTGCATTAATTTTTATAAGATAATACAAAAATGACTATTATCAAATTTATTCAATACAGGAATTGACTGGTTGAAATGACTCCTGCTCAAGCGATGCTCCTGACAGTACATAAACAAACATGCTGCCCAAGTGATGCTCAGGGTAAACTGTTAGGTGGTTAGTTGATAGATTTTTTTTATTACTTCTTTAATTTCACTGACTGATATTGGGTTATTCAGGATTTTTATATATTTTTGATTCAGCTTGGGTAGTTCATATGATTTAGGAATTTATCAGTTTCTTCTGAGTTTATCATTTCTTTAGAGTATAAGTTCTCAAAGTTGTTACTGAAAACCTTCTGGATTTTGGCAGAATCTGTTGTGATTTTACCCTTTTCACTTCTAATTGCATGGATCTGAGTCTATTCTTTCCTTATTTTGATAAGATTGGCTAAGGGTTTGTCTATTTTGCTTAATCTTTCAAAGAACCAACTCTTTGATTCATTGATTCTTGTATTTTTTTTTGTCTGTTTCATTAGTTTCTTCCCTGATATTTATAATTTCCTTCCTCATATTAGCTTTGGGCTTAGATTGTTCTTGTTTTTCTAGGACCTTGAGGTTCATCATTAGGTTATGGATTTTATTTGAACTTATTCTGTTTTTCTGTTATGGGAGTGCACTGCTATGAACTTCCCTCTTAGGATGGCTTTCATTGTGTCCCATAGGTTCTGATATGCCATGCTGGCATTATTGTTTGATTGTAATTTCTTAATTTCATCTGTGACCTATTGATTATTTAAGATGGTATTATTTTCATGTGTTTGCATAGTTTCTATGGTGTCTTTTGCCACTGATTCCTAGTTTCAGTGAACTATGGCCTAATAGTATGTGTGGGATAATGTCAGTACTTTTGCATTTATTTAAGCGTGCTTCACTGGCTAGTATGTGGTCTATTTTGGAGAAAGTCCCCTGTGCTGATGAGAAGAATATGTATTCTGTTGCTGGATAGAACACTCTGTAGATATCTATTAAGTCCATTTGTTTGAAGGTTTGGTTCAACTCTGGTATTTGTGATTTTTTGTGTAGTCGATCTCCCCATTTGTGACAGTGGAGTATTGAGATCCCCCATTACAATTGTATTGGTGTTTATCTGATTTTTCATGTCCATTGTGTTTATGAAGTTGGGTGTACCTATATTTGATGTGTATATGTTTAAAATCTTGTTTTTCTCTTCTGTTGAGTCTTACAACACTTAAAATCAACTACAAGAACTTGAAATCGACTTTGTCTGAGATTAGGATAGCAATCCCTGCTTTTTTTCTGGGTTCCCGTTGCATGGAATATTTTTTTTTCCATCCTTTGATTTTTAATCTGTGAGTATTGTCTTTTAATTAAATGTGTTTCTTGTACATTGCATATTGTTGGGTTTTCTTTCTTGATTCATTTTGCCAATCTATGTCTTTTGATTGGGGAACGCCATTCATATTAGCGTTATTACTGAGAGGTACTGACTTATATCCATCATTGTGTTATTTTCTTATTGCTGATTTCCTCATCTTTTTTCCCCTTTTGCTTAGCTGCTCACCTACCAGATATGTTCAATCTTTTTGACTTATTGACGTTGTTGGGTTCATTATCTCTTAGTAGGATATCTTCAAGAATTTTTTGTAATGCTGATTTGGTGGTCATGAATTTCTTGAGTTACTCCTAGTTATGGAAATACCTCATGTATTAGTGCTTGCAAGAGCTTGCAGGACTTGGGCAAGACTCCTCAAAAGACTGCACATGCTATGAGTCAGATTTAATGCAGAACATAGAAATTTACAAGATTGGCCCACAGTGGCCACTCACAGAGTCAAACATAGAAGAGTGAAGATCTGACCATGTGCTGGAGATCCAGAAGATCCAGCTGAAGGCCTGGAGCCCACAGCAATGTCCTGTACGAGTCTGCTTCAGGAGGCCGAAGGATCCACAACTAAGGGGTCTGAGCTGGGAGGTCAAAGGGTTGGTGCTAGAAGCTAAAGATTCTGGGCTGGCCGCCTGAAAGGCCAGTGCGGGAAGCTGAAGAATCTGTGTCAAAAGCCAGGAGATGACGCCCAAGGCAAAGGCAAAGACCAGAGCTCCTCCAAAGAGAACAGCTGAAGCTCCTCCAAGAAAAATCAGCCACTGCAAAACTCTTCAGAGCAAAATCAGCTGAAATCCTCCCCTCCTGTTCTCTCTTTTATACCATTTTATTACCAGTCTCCCTAAAGTGGGACTTCCATGCCCAGAACCATGCGTACTCAATTCAGCTGGGTGTTCTCACTCAAGTTGACAATTAAGCAATTAACCACCACACCTCATTTCTCAATCAACTTTAAAGGAAAGTTGTTCAGGATATATAAATTGAGAGTGGACGTTATTATCTTTTAGGGATTGAAACACTTTACTCTCAGCCCTCCTGGCTTTAAAGTTTGTGTTTAAAAGTTTAAGAAGTCTGCTGTGACTCTAATGGGTTTACCTTTGTATGTGATTCATTGCCTTTCTCTAACAGCTTTTAGGATTTTGTCCTGGTGTGGACTTCTGGAACTTTGAGTATAATGTGGCACAGAGAGGTTCTCTTCTGCCCATGGCTATTTGGTGTTCTATACGCCTCACTTATCTGTATGTTTATTTCTTTCCCTATATTTAGGAAGTTTACTGACATTATTTCTGTGAACAGGTTTTTAAAAATGCCATTTATGTTGTCTTCTGATTTTTCACTTATTCCATTATTCTTAGATTAGTCTTCTTTGTATCATCTAGCAGTTGTCGGATTCATTTTTCATTTTCTCTTGTTTTTAAATTGTCTTTGAGTAGTTGGTCTTTGAAGGCATCGCTGGCTTCTAGTTCTGAAATTCTGTCCTCACAGTTGTCCATGCTACTGCCCATTCTTTCAGTATGATTTTTAATCTCCTGGATTTCTGATTGAAATCTTCATGGAGTCTCATTCTCTGGAAAACTAGTCATTCATGTTTTATATCTTGCTTAGTTCATGTAGCTTTTCACTTGCAGCTTCTGAGAGCTCCTGCATCCTTTTGTTTATTACTTCCATTATCTGTTTAGTTATATCTTCTCTAATCCCACTGAGTATCTCTTTGAGCTGTTTTCTAACCTCCTCTGCTATGCTTTCAAGTAATTCAGGTGTGTGGCTTATACCATTCTGACCCTTGGTGATTCCTGGATTGGCTTCAGGAGAGTTGAGGGTTTTGAGAAGCCTTTTGTTGTCTTTTCTTCCTCTTTTTCTATTGGTTTTGTGTGTTTGTTTGTTTTGTTTTGTGCTGAGGTTTGTGCCCGCTTATAGTATGAAGACTTTGTTGCTAGTCTAGAGATCTTTTTAGTTGCTTTTCAGTGATGTACTTTGGGCACGGGTAACTATAATCCTTTGCTACAGCCCCAAGATTTGACTGCCTTGATTATTTTGGGAGAGGAGGATGCAGTGTAATTAGTCCAGCAATGAAGTTCTCAAAGACAATCTGAGTGTTGGTTTAGAGAGGCATAGTGACAGTTGTGTGATGCTGTTACTGTCAAGTAAATAGCTACAGTAGTACTGCCCAAGACAAATTAGATATTAACATAAGAACCAGCTATGTACCACCCTTAATACTAGAAAAGAAACCAGTAATTATCATTAAACGAACATTAGCCTAGGTATCGACTTATGGCTAATATGTACTAAATGCAACAGCTATATCTCTGCTAATTGTAGAAAATAATTCACAGTGATTTTAAAGAGTTAACTATCAAAAGATTAACAAAGCTTTATGATTGTACTATTAAAGGTTTAGGCTTTGGGAATGAGGGGATGCAAAAGGAAAACTTTGAGACTCTATGATCGGAGGAGGAGAGGAGTGGTACAAAGGATCTTACTGGGAAATAGAAGGATGTCTATAGAATTAGGTAAAGGTAAAACAAAAGAACTGACAAGAAATAGAAGATAAGAAAAGAGGGAGAAAAAGGGAGAAATTATGGACAGTAAAAATAAGAAGAAGTAATTGAGGGGAGAAATTTTACATGGAAGAAGAGGAAAAATTAGAGAAATAAGAGAAGAAAAAGAGATTAGAAGCAAGGCTGAAGGACAAGAAAAAGTTACCCAAGCCCCAGGGAACTGGTAAAGAAGACAGGAGGGAAGGAAAGAAGGAAAAAAAAAGAAAAAAAATCAAAACTAAAGTCTAAAAACAATGCTCATACTCAAAAAAACAAAAAACAAACAGACAACAAAACCCACAACCAAATGAATAAAAACAAAAAACCAAAAGAAAAGAAAAAAAGAGGGCTTTCAGGTCTGAAGCCCCCTACCACCTCATAGTAGCTGTCTACCCTCTTTCTTTTCCACCCTTTCTCCCCAAGTAAAATGTCTTTTATTATACTTAAAAAAAAGAAAGAAAGAAAGAAAAAAGGACATTGATTTGAGGCCTGTGGTTATCTTCTGGGGTCCACAGTTTTGTGACAGTGTCCAATTCAAGATGTGACCCTGCTCTCACTGGTAGACAAAGGAGGAAGTCAGAGCCCAGACCTGTGCTGGGGGATCACCAGCAAGTCTGCTGTAGGATTAGGGTGGGGTGCTGGTGATATACAGGAAATGCTAGATGTCAAATACACCAAGTTTGTGTTCCCCAAAGTTGAAGAATGAATTCTAGGAAACAATGGTGGTTAGGAGTAGGAAAATTTATTGGAGAATAGGAATGGGGAATGGAGAATAGGAATAGCTCCTGAGAGACAGGAGGGGTCCTGAATGGGTTGCCAATGAGTTCACCTCTCAAAGGAAGTTTTATAGAGCAAAATCATGAGGTGGGTACAACATGGGTCAACCAATAAGATTGCAAGTATAGTCGCCTAGGTAGTATTGATCCAATGGTAGCAAGTGTATATGAGTGACATTATTAACCTTGGTCGATAATCTATAGTCTGGCCATTGTCTTTAGTCTTAGCAGGTGGGAGAGGATGACCCACCCCTAATGAGATAATGGGAAATCTCAAAAGGGTGATACCAATAATCCCAAGCCTCATATCCCTTAGGGAAGTATATAAATCTGGCCATTGTGACTTTAAACTTCAGATGTGCCTCCAGGCACAGTCCTGTCTTTTTCACTGACTCCCTCAAGGGCCCAGCCCTGTCTGACTGCCTACTATATTTCTACCTAATTTAGCTATCTATAGTACTGGCTCTGAGAATTTTAAATACATAGAAATTCAGGCTGAACCTGGCCTCTGGTTGTGGGGGTGGGGCCTGAGTCATTTAGCTGATACCACTGGGTATCTCTTGCTGGCCTGACCATGGCACCCTGACCATGGACGTTTCCAATGTTGTCCCTTACCCAGTCACTGTGGGAGTTTGGCACTATGAGCCTGGAGATGAAGCCCACCCAAGGCTGCGCTGCGTGTCAGGTTCAGTTGGCCCCTCCCTAGAATGTCATCCAACCAACTACTCTCTGCAGAGGATATGGCGGACGCTTGGACTGGAGTCATTCACCAGCTGTTGTAGCGCACAGGCTCCACCGGTTCACTCTTCTGCGGTGCTTCTCCCCAAAGGCCTCTGCAGTTGCTCGCTTTCACTGTGTCTCTATGGCTTGGTTCTTCCTTTCTCATGAGCCACGAGCCACAAGCCAGGGAGAAAGTGCAGATTTCCCCTTCCTTTTTATGTGTTGTGTTCTGTCTCTTTAATTTCTCTGTAGGCTCCAAATTTTTTTTCTGGGTCCCAGGGATCTATCTCCCATCTTCTTTTCTTCCCCAAGTTATTGTTTTCCAGTGTCTGGATTCTGCGTCTTGGAGAGGCTGATTTGTTGCTGTTTACTTCTTGGCCTTTTGGCTAAGATTAAGTGTTTACTGCTCCACTATCATCCTGGAAGTCCAGCTTCACTGTGTTTTAAAAGGCTTATTCCTATAGCTGTAATTGGTGGGCTTTTTTCCCTTATATGAAACTGAAATCTGCCTACCTGTGGGTTTTTCTGCAACTGTTCATTCTTTGATGTGGTTTCCTACTTCACTTTGATCATAAGTGTAGGCTTATAAAAATTTAGCATTATAATTTTATTATATATGTATTTATCTATTTTACTGTTAAACTTTCACTCAAGTGTTTCTTGATTTATCCTTTTTTTTTTTTTTTAACATTCCTGGCGATTGAACCCAGGGCCTTTGAATTGAGCTATGTCCCCAGCCCTTTTAAAAAAATATTTTATTTTGAAACAGGATCTCACTAAGTTACTAAGGCTGGGTTTAAACTTGCAATCCTCCTGCTTCAGCCTCCCAGAGTGCCGGGATTATAGGTATGAACCATCATGCCTAGCTTGACATCCTTAAAGTAAGCATGATGCAATAAAAATCTGAATTAACTTTTTGAATTAATGAATAAAATAATTATTAATAAAAGACTTTTTTAAAGGTTTGTTTTTATAGGAGACTGTGACTCTGTCAGTCTTTTCATAGTTTTATTTGATTTCTTGGAGTCAGATATACTATCCTTATATATATACATATGCCTCTTGTAGTACAGCAAGTCCAACAATTCAGTTGTCATTGAGTATCTTATAAGGAAAATCTAGAAGAGTTTTGCAGGGCAAATCAAGAGAAAATCTTCCATGTATGAGTTTCCTTTGCTCCTCTGAACCTGGTCTTCATTGTTAGAAATAGTTCCATTAAACTAGAAATAATAAGAAAGGAAAACAGGACATACAAATAAATGAGGTTGAGGATTACCTATAGAAAGTGTTAATCATAATGCTCTGTCATATTTTCATTTAAAGAAAATGTGGGACTTTATAAATATCACTTTCTTAATCCCCAGAAAATATCCCAAATTGATGCATACAAGAGCTAGTATTGTGCATTCTTTCTTGAAAGATGTTTTCACAGAGGGCCATTAGTCTTTAGTCCTTTTGGTGCTGTTAATTCCTTGTAGAAAATAACTGGTTTATAGAACGCTACAGTCTTTCAGTAGCTATAATCCTTTATGAAGATGATAAAACTATGAGAACAATATAGACACGTTGTGCCCTGTAATTCACATCTCAGACACAAGAACTGAGAACAAAATGTTTCTGTTATGGCCATTTGATGTCAGTGTCAAAGATGCCTGGGAATTTCTACATGGAGGGGCAGCAATCTGTGTGTCAGGATGGCTGCCCTGTGTGGCATGACAGGCCTTGTGCCTTCTGTGGCTGGAGGTCCCCGTGCTGCTGAAGGAGGTCATGGGGCGCAGGCGGGACCATCCACCCCTTGGTCAGCTCTTTGGTGCTCTACAGAAGCAGTTGGCTTCAGCCAACCTGCTGGTAGTAATGGGCCTAAGGGAAGAGCTGGCTGCGTGTCACTTTGGAACATGCATAATTAAACATGTAACAATCTAAACAAGTTTCTCTTTCTCAGAATTGAATGGTGATATTATAAAGTAAACATCATTTTTTACCTGGCTTCACATCTGGAAGTATGACAGTAAAGACACTTGCATCCCAGCAAACTGGTCCTGCTCCTTCCACTGATATGTAAAGCTGCTCTTTCCTGCTCCTCCTCTGGATATATCTACCACACTCTTGCTGTGCATTTTCTCTTGGGATATTTGGCATCTAAAACATGAGGCTAGGAAGCTCCAACTAGAATTCCATTGGAATCTTCCCTGTGGATACATGCCCAGCAACTTGTGGCTAATATGTATTTGGGAATACTTGAAATTTCTATGTTTGTAGCTCACTAATATAACTTGGTTTCTCTATTTCTTTTTCTTGGGGGACTTGAACAAAGGGGTAGCACCAGTTTTTTTTTTTTTTTTTTTTTTTGGTGGGTACCAGGGGGACGACCTCAGGACCTCGCGCGCCAACAGGCACCTGTGCCACTGAGCGATATCACCGGCCCCTTTTTCGTATGTGGGTTCTGGGAGTCGAACTCGGGCCCTCGTGCTTGCAAGGCAGGCGCTTACGCCGCTGAGCCATCAGCACCAGTTTTAAGAAGTAGTAGCTACCCCTTTATGTGAGATAGAGCTCTGGGGTGACTGGTTCAAAAACATTAACTGAATAATTGCTATGTGCTACGTTAGACACTGGGTGTGAACAGATTTCTAATACAGGGTCAAACTTTATGGGAGAATTAGAAAAGGATGTCTATGAATGAGAGTTAAGATGAAATGAAGCCTTCAGAGGAAGAGGCTGGGAAGACTGGCAGAGGCAGATTATGAAGGGACCTGAGGGCCTTGCGGAGCTTCAGCAGGATCCTATCAGGTAGGTGTTGTTGGAGCAAGGTTGCATTCCTACCCTACCAGTATCACCTAGGAGCCTGTTAGAAATTCAAGTTCTCAGGCTCTACCTGGACCTAAGGAACCAGTAACTCTGAGGGTGGAGCCCAGTAATATTTATTTTAAATTATTTTACAGATATTTCTGATGCACACCAAAGTCTGGGAATCACTGCTCTGATGATAGGGATCCCTAGAGGGTCTACTTATGAAAAAAAAAAACCCACAAAAAACTCGTTTTTATTGAGATAATACAATTCACTCCTTTAAAGTACATACTTCAGTCATATTTTACCATTTTCACAGAATTGTGCAACTATCACCACAACCTGATTTTAGAGATTTTAATAATCCCCAAAAGAAAGCTCATATCCATTTATTAAATCAGCATGGAGGCAGCTTAACCCTTTTCACAGCTTCTGGGTTCATTCTTCTCTATTAATGAGCTGATGTATGAGAAAGAAAAACTTACAATGTTTCCTATAATCCTTTCCTTCAGCAAACTTACATACAAAGATTGGACATTGTGCCAAGAAGCTGTTTTCTGTGGCTGAGGCAATGGTTGGGGCTGTCAAAGTCAGGCTTTCTTGGTGGCCTCATACTCTGGCCACTCTGCTGAGTGGCCTGTATGGTCAGCAGAATGCTTCTTCACAGGGTCACAGCAATTTTCTACTTTGGGGAAGCCCTCTTACCTGTTTGATTCAACTGTTTAGAGGCCAGCATCACAGGAGTGGTCAATTAGTGGACCCTGGACTCAGCTTCACCTTCCAGGCCCAAAGAAACTGGTTCTAAACACCTTTTTCAGTCAACTCACACAATGAATTATCACTTTTTCATGCATCCCTATTTTATTATATATTTTCCACATTGGACCCCAAAATTTTAGCATGAACTTTGGTTTGAATTAAATTGAAAATCACCTCAGTACCTACGGAGATTGCAAATCTAAATGAGAGAGTTTAACATGCATGATCTCTAGGCAACTTCCACCAAAAAGAAAGTCAGAGCTCCACATCCACTTTCTCTAGCTCAGTATGCTATGCAGCACCCCGAAATAAGCAGCTTAGAAGTGGAAAGACAGGTTAGATGAACTGCTTCTGCTTTGGGACTTTTAATTAGTGGGCATCCAAACCTGTTATGAGGTGTATGCTACAAGAGAGGAGTAGGATGATATGGGGGTGATCATCTGGGTTGGGATGAGAGCACATCAGGGAAGACTTCTTAGATGTGTTTGGAGGGCTAGAACTTGCCCACAAATTGGGTGAGGCTATTTGGGGAACACACAGGTCAGGACACGAGAATCCTAAGCCTGGGTGAGTGGGGGATGTGACTGTGGATTTCTGCGCTTGATAGATTTGATTCTGAAGTGGCAACCATGTGGAAAGATCTAGAGAGTAGGTAGGAAGTTAAGCCTGGTGTTTAGAGACAGGACCAGATTGAGAATTAGAGAATTGGAGATTAGCCTTATAGGTCACAACTAAAATGATAGATGTTGACAGATTTATTAAGGGTAAAGGTAAAAGCGAAGGGCCCTGGTATATGTCTATTTTGAGGAAAAGGACCATCAAGACGGCATCAGAGTAGTCAAAACCAAACTGACAACTAAGCAGCTATAGAAACTCCAGGGGCGGAGGAGTACCAGGAGATGCAGCGCAGATGGCCAGCAAGGGGAGCGCTCCAGACGTCCTCGGCTCTAGCACAGCCCATTGCCATCGAGCCAACTTGTCTCTTTGTATTTATCATTTGTGGTGCAAGTATATTCCAACATCATGTGAGATGTTCATGAAATTTGGCAGGTTTTACAGACAGCTATTTAGACAGGAGGGCAGGACAAATTAATGTATGCAGCTGGGACCAGCTGTTAAAACCCATCAAAGCCATTGTGCTCTTTGTACTGTGACCTATCAATGCGTTTAATGCTTGAATTTAAAATAAGGACAAGTTTATTATAGAAAGCAAGACTAGATTCTATCAGTTTGATAGAAAATCATAATAGTGAGCCAGGTTCGTGAAGTAACCAAACAGTCCAGCTAAGTGGCTTGGCTGTTGCTGAGATCATTTGTAAATATTCATTTGTTACTTATTCAACTGCTTTATCATCTGATAGTCATTATACATAGAAAAAATGGGAAGAGAAACTGAAAGTTTAAGAAAAATGAGCGAAGGAAGACAGTATCCACGCAGTGAGAAAATTTGGCTGTAACTGCTGTGAGCTGAGCAAGCCCAATTTGGATATTTTCTATTCATTACACTTTCTTTGTTGAGTATTAGTGGCCTCTGAAGATTAGAAGTCAGCAGGAATTATCTATTTCTTCCTAGACAGGCCTGCTACTTCGGGTGGCATGTTGTAGTTAAAGCAAGTTTCAGGTAGAATTCTACTCTAAGTTTAACTGTTTATGAAGAAACAGGCACAAAAATACATGAATTAAAAGATGGGTCAAATTTTCAATTCTGTGTCTTCTTAAGCATTTTTATGGGTACTGTATAAAATGATCACTCTGTGGCAAATGCAACCATGTTCTCAGGGCAGGATCAATTAAACTTTTAGTCAGGTAAAGGTTTTTTTCAATGTGGTATAAGAGTAGGAGGCACTTGTTTTGAATGGAGTTATAAAATTAGGTCACCCAAAGTATTTGGCTGGTGGGCTTACCTGGCTCTTAGACCCCATTCATGCAAGGGGAAAGGTACTCAAATACCTTTCTAGCTACTACATGTCTTGAACAATCCTTACTTTACTAAAAATAAATTGCTTTTTATTATCCTTCTAGAGCAAATTCAGATAGCAATAGTTGAAGCGCATGTTTTGGAAGCATGGACTACTGATTATGGTATAGTCATGCTTTGCTTAATGATGGGGATATGTTCTGAGAAATGTCATCAGGCAGCTTTATCACTGTTCAAACATCAGAGAGTATACATACACAAGCCTGGATGGTAGGTCAGTTACCTGACATGGCCTCTTGATGTAATCAAGACATGCAGCAAGCACAGGATGTGTGGGGCTCCTGCTGCCATATGGCATGCTCTTTCTCAGTAGTTTCTTTTTTTTTTAAGTAGGGGTATACCCTAACTTGATACAGAGTATAAGATGGTAAATACATATACCAGTAGCATATCATTGTTTATGATTATCAATTTTAAATAATGCACATAATTGTATGTGCTATATACTTTTAGGTGACTGGCAGCTTGTTAAGCACTCACCAACATGGGAATAGTGTGTTGTGCTATGACAGTATGTCAGCTATGGTGGCTGCGCTTTTTACGTTCCATTATAATCTTATGGGACCACTATCGTATACTTTGTCTGTTGAACTAAATGTTATTGTGCAGAGCATGGCTGTATTTCAAGGGTTAACTCAACATCTCCAGAGTGTAAATTAAATTAACTTTCACTTACACATGTTAATTATGTTTTCTAAATGGAAATATACCAAGGTAAATTATAGGCAATGTAACAATCATCTTACCTTTTTCTATGATAGGACAAAAACCACTATGGTAAGCTGAATAATAGCTCCGAAAGATGTCCATGTTCTCATCCATGAACACATGTGTATCACCTTACATGGCAGATGGAATCCTGAGATGGAAAGAGTCCCCTGGATTATCAATCGCAAGTAAGAGGGAGGCAGAAAATAGACCACAGAAGAGGTGGTTAGGAAAACAGACTAGAGTAGTGGACGAACATGGAGAAAGGTAAAGAAAGGTCACTAGAAGTGGAAAAAAATCAAGAGAACAAATTATCTCCTCACAGTTTCTAGGGGAAACTGGCCCTGCTAATGCTTTGGCTTTAGCCCCAGTGAAACTAATTTCAAACTTCCAGCTTCCAGAACTGTAAGAGAATAGATTGGTGGTGTTTTAAACCACTGAATTTGTGGTAATTCATTACAGCAGCCATAGGAAATGAGTGCAGCTATCAATATTTATGTCAGCAGCATCTTGGTCCAACTCATGGAAATTTCCATGGGAGCTGTTCTGAAAACCCTTGCAGTATAGTTCTCAGGTTATTACCAAAGGTCCTTCACTGAGGCATGGAGAAAGAAGAAGCACAAAGGGTGAAGGTTTAAACTGTTCTTAGAAATAGACTCAAAGTCAGCCTTGAATCTGTAAAAAGTCAGTGATTTCCTTGTCTCGCACCAGACACAATGGAACTAGATCACCATTTGAATGAAAATTAAATATAATGAAGCCACGTTTTTGTTCCATTAAGCCCACTGGGACTGTATTCTGGCCAGGTAGCAGGCATGCCAGGGCTACACTCCAGCAAATGCTATCCCGATAACACTTCACTTACTCATTGATTCTACTCCAACCAAATGGGCTGCTTTATTGAACAAGCATTAGGCTGTCTTAGTCCCCATTAGAGAATGTTAACATATCAAAATGTGACATTAAATATGAGGAATTCAATTCCACAAAGGAAAAGGATTTGAAGAAACTAGAAGCTATTGATTATCAGGTTAGAGAGGGGGAAAACTGCCTGGCTTCTTCTCTATGCCAGGATAGCACTGGGGAATGAAAATCAGTAGAGCCTTTGTTTGGAGGAACTGTCAGCTTGGATTTTGGAGAGAATTACTGTTGAGAATATTGTTGTAAAATCACTTATAATTCAAGATGACGTGGAAAAATTTTAAAATCCTCAGTTTTCTCATTTATATATGTGCTCCCACGGTTATTACAGAAATTAAATAGGAATATTAGTTTAGCCTTTGCGCATAGGGACACACTAAATGGCAGTAGCTAGTTAAAATAGGAGATTGATCAGAACTTTACAGAGAGCAGTGCCCAAATGGCAGACCAATTGGGTTTTTCTCTGAGTCCCTGGATAAATGCCTTCTATTGACATGTACAATTTTAGGTACTTAAATAAGACCATTGAGCAAGTCTGTTTTCTTTCTCAAGTGAATTAGCTGTGTCCACAATGCAGAGAACAAACTCTTTTAATATAAAATGGTTCCTGGATTCCAGGCCAAACCCTAGATGACTGTTCTGGCAGGTCACTGTTCTCTCCACACTAAGTCAACATCTTAATACAATATGGACTTCCTTGTCCAGCTGGCAGAAGGCTTTCACTCCCCACTTTGAAAATTTACAACTCCTCAGGTTCCTGAGTAGCAATGCTGTAGTCACCATTAGAAAGGAGGAAAGGTAAACTAGGGGTGAAGTAGAGGAACAAATAAATTTTAAAAAATTATTCTGGGATGTCTGGAGGACCTCAGTAAAATGGTGGGTATAGATTTAGACATTTGGTGCAGTTGTACGTTTGCATCCCAGCAAAGAAAATGTCTTACAAAGGTAAAATACTTCCTTTCCCCAGGCCTTCCATAGTCAGTGCTCTTGGTCTGAATGTATTGGTTGACCAATAGCTAAAGGTTGGCCAGAAGCTCCTTTTGTTTTCTGTGTGTAACTAGTTCTCTGGTTTCTCAGACAGGACTGCAAATCTAGACCCAAGTTTCTGTTTGAACCAGAAATCCTGGCCTTTGGACACCTTTAATAATTATTGACTTTAATCTTTTTTTTTTTAAAGCAAGTAATGGGAAATGATAAGAAAACAGCTCAATAGTAAATGAAAAAGACGTAAAGATAACCATAAAATGGTGAAGTGTATTTACTAAACTGAGCCTGGGTTTATGCTAAAATTTCATTAAGATTTGCTCTTTTACCTTCCCATTTCAGCCTGAAGCAATGAACGAGTGCTGAAATCCCAGATCAACTTGCTTCCTTTTTCCCTTAATAATGAACCTCTTAGTACCTTGTATAAATAAGAAGTGCATATTCCTTCTTGGAAATGGGTACCTATGTGTTATAATTATCCCCATTATTATTATCTACAGGATGACAGGAAATGTAGGAGGCAAAAACTCAGACAGAAAGGGAAAGTAGCAGCTAAAGACTCCCTTTTCTGCTGTGTTGCTCTGATGTCCCACTTCTCTGATAATGTTTACATTATTTCTAGGAAGACAAAGGTCACTGTCTGTAGATAACCAGCATTTGACTTATAAAATGGCCGTGTCTGGGGCCAGTGAGATGGCTCAGCGGCATAAGCGCCTGCCTGGCAAGCACGAGGGCCCGAGTTCAACTCCCGGATCCCACATATGAAAAAAGGGCCGGTGATATCGCTCAGTGGCACGGGCGCCTGCTGGCGCACGAGGTCCTGAGGTCGACCCCCGGTACTCACAAAAAAAAAAAAAAAAAAAAAATGGCCGTGTCCAAGTCGAATAGTGCCATTTCTGGTTTAAAGGGTCAAGCAGATATTGGTATGAATATGATTGGTCAATCCTGGGGAACTGTAAAGATTTTTGATAGTGGTAGAACCCTCCTGAATTCAAAGAGCAGAAGTTGTCTCAAAAAATCCACAGGGGTGGCATTGTTTCTGGTCTCTTGATGTTCTTTTAGCACTTGGGTTCACAAAGCTTACATAGACAAAGTACCTATATATGCATGTGTTTCAGCTGCTGCAGAGTTGGTAAATGGCATCTTTATGGAACCACTAGTGCATTCACTTATTCTCCACTCATTCATTCATTTTGTATATTATTTTAATTTTTTAACTTTTATTTTAATTTCACACTTACAGATAGATTGTAAATATACTACAAAATATTCCCATATACCTCAGATTCCCTAAATGTTAATGTTACCACATTTGTTTTATCTAACTATGTGTGTGTATATAAACATTCGTGTTATTTTTCTGAAATACTTTAGAATAAGTTGCCAGTGTGTTACCTTATCACCCTTAAATACCTCAGTATTTTTGCTACAAACATATTCTTTTACATAATACAATACAATAATAAACCTCAGAAAACTATCATTGTATAATATTTCTTTATAGACATTATTCAAATTTTGCTAAATGTTCCATTAATTCTTTTTATTTATTTAATTGGTACTGGGGATGAAACCCAGGGCCTCTTGCATGCTAAGCAAACACTCTACCACTGAACTATGTCTCCAGCCCTTTGTAATTTTTCAAAGAAATGTCTTATATACAGTAAAATTCACTCTTTAATGTGTACAGTTCCGTGAGTTCCACAAATCCATAAGAAGCCTCTAATGATCTGGGCTGAGCATGGTTTCCTGCTCCTCCCCAGGCTCGGGCAGCTCTAAGGATCTGGGCCAGGTGTTCATCCCTGCAGGTTTTAATCCGTTTCCTCCCCCAATTGTGTCCTAGAGGGGACAGTATTTACCACCCCTTCCCTTGTGGCTGAAGACTCTTGTTCCACAGTGTGTGTTATGCCTTTCCCTGGGTAGTCTGGTCTGTACATTTGTGTTCACCAAAAATTCGTGTATTGAAATCCTAACTTTCAAGGTGGTTGTTATTAGGAGGTAGGGCCTTTGAGAGGTGATCAAGATAGCAAAACCCTAGTGAATTGGATCAGTTTCCTAGAAGAAGCCCCAGAGACCTACCTGCCTTTCCCCTTCTCCCATATGAGGATTCACCAACCAGGAAATGGCTCTTACCAGACCCTGAACCATCCGTGCCTTGATCTTGGGCTTCCCAGCTCCAGAACTGTACGAAAACACTGTAGACTGCTCCTATTTATCAGACACCTATTCCTTGGTATTTTGTGATAGCAGCCCAAACAGACAAAGGCTAGAGACTACTGTTTCCTTCCCTAGGCCTGCAGCACAAGATTTCACCAGTTTCCCACCTGCCCAAGTCTTCCTCTGCAGCACTGGCAAGGTCTCTAGAAAAGAGCTGTGACTTCCCCTCGTGTGTCCAGGGTCCTATCCTTTCATACCACCCCATCCTTGGCCTTTAGCAGTTTGTAAAAAATTTAGTTGAATTTCTCTCATCAGATTATGTAACATCTGTCATCCCCACCAGGTAAATAAGTGCCCAGGTGCTGTCTGTCTCTGGAAAGTCCTATTTCTTTAGATGCTGGGTTGGCCAGTGGCCCTGCAATTGTTCATATCTCTATGAGAGACACAAGAAAAGCTGTGACTTCACAGATAAGTTATCATTTTTTTGTTGTTTTTTGAAGAATGAGAGGATTTATTTTTTACTTTTATATACTCTGAGCCAGGTGTTCGGTTTATATTTTTTTAAATCACCTTTGTGTGTATGATTTTTTTTTCTTAGTGTACCTTATAAGAAAAAGAAAAGTTATTATTTTCCTGATATATCAGTAATGCAAAAGTAAATAACTTGTTAAAACATTCAAGTAGTTTCTTTCTTAAAGAATGAGCAAGCAGTCATCTGAAAACGATCACATTTTTAACAGGACCGATTTTAGAGTAGGATACAGTGATATAGTAATTAAAAGGTGAGGTTTGAAATTTGGATTTAATTATATCTTCCAATAGACAGGTCCTTTCCTGCAGTTGCTTATGACCCATACTGAAATCACTGTTTACACTTTTCCTGAGTTTTACAAAGAAATAAATCTGATTGGATGGTATTCACCTCTGCGAAGCTAAGGCATGGGCTTGCTTGCTAAAGGCTTTTACCTAGAGAGTCTTCTCTGAAAGTTACAGGAAGCTTTCAAGTATTTTGAAGAGAAAATGGCAATTTAAAAGAAAAGAAAAAAACCCTTAACTATAGGACACCCAGCTGCCTGAAATAGCTGCAGTGTTAATAATTATACAGAAAAAGTTCATACTGCATGCAAAGTAACACCAAATAAATTCCTGAACATAGAACTGATCCCAACATGATAATTAACTCCTCTCAAAGTTTTTCCCCCAGGACGTGGTGAGGCAGCCACAATTGCTTTTAACACTGTTAGGAAATGGTGTAAATTCTCAAAGGCTGCTAGTTAGTCATAAACCTTTATTGAAAAAATTTTGTATTAGCTGCTGTAGAGATTTATAATGTTGTAAAAGAAATAATTATTCTGAATAATTGTTTTAAAGATGTAGAATTCCTCCTGGACCTATTTCATCTAAATATATGCTTTCTAGTGATAATTCACCATTATAACACAGTCTTTTGGGGTTTCTCTGTTTGCTCTTTGGGCCTGAGACAAAGCCAACCATTGTGTGGGTTCTATTTTTCCATGAATTTTAAGTTTCCCTTGTACTTGGCCAGGAACCCTCCTGGATTCACCAGCTCATGTATCTGTGATCTGAAATATCCCCATGACAACCCAAAGTTACCTTTCTCCCACACATCTCATGGAGTGAAGACACCCTCATTCACAGGAAATCTGAGGGAACAAACTCACAAAAATGTCCTTTACTGAGACATCTTTCTTAGGAGTATACCTTTCTTCTAATATGTGTCTTTATAAAAAATTAGAACAGAGGACAGTAGTACCTCAGAAAGGTATTTTCCCAGGGCCCTCATGACACTCTGAGGCCTGATGGCTACCTGGTCTGTACCCAAGCTGACACTTCTGACCTTCCTACTCCAGGTGAAGGGGCAGATATCCTCCTCCTAGGGCATGTTTTCCAGGGAGTACAATGAGGTTTCTCTGTTATCTGTACATTCCCTTCTGTATCAGTCAGTGCTCACTAGAGGAACAGATTTAATATAAGATATATATGTGTATATGTTTATGTATATGTATACAAGGTAGGCTTACAACGGCCACTTGCAGAGTCAGGTGTGGAAGAGTGCAAAAGGGCCATCTGTGCGCTGGAGTCTGAAGGATCCAGTCAAAAGTAAAGGCCTGGTGCTCACTGTAGAGTCCTGTGAGAGTCCATATCAGAAAGCTGAAAAGTCTGCTGAAAGGCTGAAGAGTTTGCACTGGATGCATGGAGATGGATATCTAAAGGTGATGGTGAAGAGTGGAGCTCCTCTGAAAAAACAGAAGTGAGACTTCCTTCTTTCCCTTTTCATTCTATCCAGGCTACAGGCCTATTGGTTGGTGCCACACACATCCAGGATGGGTCTTCCTTCTTCAGTAAGTCCATCATCTACTTCCGGAACCATGCTAAGCCAATCAGCTGGGCATTTCTTATTTACGTTGACACCACAGTTTAACTATCATATTGCCTATCATCTGTATGACACCTGTGTAACTAGTGTCATCTTTGGAAAGAGAACAGATTTCTTGCCTGTATTTTCTTCTGCTTGAATCTTCAGCTTGGAATCTAAGTGTTTTAACGTTTAAGGCATATTTAATGGACACCAATCCCTTTCCAAAGTTCTGGGCCTCCTAATATCTCCAGATTTCCTGGTGGAAGAAACTTATTCTCTCTTGACCATCAGCTGAATCAAGAAGATCAACAACCTGTCCCCATTGAGCAGCTGAGCGAGTGAGAGGGGAAGTACTCCTGCTCAGGGGTGGGTTCCCAAGGTGAGCCCAGGAATTGTCCAATGCTATATGAACATCCCTGGGGAACCTACTATGTTAGAGCATTGGCCTTGGCTCAGGGGATACCAATGTGGAAATACACTCAGGGAATAAGTTCTCTATAGTCTGGCCATTGCGAGGAACTTGTTTGAAGCCCTTTTGTGTTAAGCCGGGGAAGCAAGAGTATAACCCTGTACTTGCTATTCACTTAAAAATACACCATGTCAATGGGTAAAAAGAACCTCAGAGTTCAGTTACACTGATCTGTGAGAGGTTAGGACTCCTGAATGGGGCATTTCAGTTCAACTTCAGAGAATATTTACTTGTATATATATATATTTTTATACTCTTCTGTGTATTTGTTTTGATGTAAGGGTTTTCTCCTATATGCAAAGATACATAAAAGAATATTCATTAAAGCATGATTTTTGATATAGAAATATTGGAAATAACTAATATGCCCATCAGTAGGGTCGTGGATAAACTGTAATCCAGTTCTCCAATGGAATACCATTCAGGAGATAAAATTAACAAAATAAAGCTGTACCCACATATACAAATAAACTTCAAATAATGTTGAGATTTAAAAAGCAAAATAGATGCATAGATATATCATTTAATTAAATTTTTTTAATTTTTATTTTTGGTGGTACATGTATGCAGTACATAATGATTACATTAATCATGGGGAGTAGGTACATGTACATAACACATCTTAATTCTTTTTAGGTCCCCTTTCCCCTCTCTTCCTTAATCCCTCCCTCCATCTCTTGGTTCCCTTCCCATTTGCAAAAGATCTATCTTCCCATTATATACACATGTAATTAAAGTATAAAAGAATGGATATAAGTGATAAATATAAATTTCAGGCAGAGATTTCTTCTTTCGGGGAAATGGGATTGGAGACGGGTACATAGGGGATTTCAACTGTATCTGCACTATTTTGTTTTTCAATATAGTGTCAGATTTTTATCTTATTCTATGTGCTTTAGGGGTATAAATATCTCCTTATGAAAATTTTATAAACAATGGACTCTAATTAAAAAAAAACCTTGATGTCCAATGAGCTAGGTAAAGGAGGCTCAGAATACAGAGATGCCAAAGTTATAGTCATTTCCAAGCAAGCTCTATGGCCCATCCCACCATCGAAAGTAGTATCTCTCAAATTTTACCATATGGTAAAATGAATATTTTACCTTTACTTCCACCATGATTCTCATTAAGTTGGTCTGAGATTGGGAATGGGAGTTGGAATTTTTATCATACATGCTAGTGATTCTGGTGGGGTTGGTCAGGATACCTTTGAGAACCAATGACAGAAGACAAACAGATCAGTCCTCAGGAGCCCATGGTCATTCAGACCTTTGCTACAGACTCATCACTAATAATGACCCACAGTTAAGGAGGGATCCAAGTGACATCAATACTAGGACTTTGTATATTTGCTAGTGATTACTGCTATTTCATATGCAACATCATTAAGCCTTTTTTCTCTATGTGATTTAGGCAGGACAAGAGAGAATGTTAAAATGTGGTGGAGAAAGTTGAAAAGAAGTCCTGCATGTTTTTATAAATTGTTGAAATGGAATTAACAGTGAATTATACAAACAACTCCTTAGTATGAATGGGGGTGGGGGTGGAACTGTGTTGTATTTTCTTTTCCTCCACTATTAAGATGTGCTTTAAACATACAAATAAATATAAAAAATGCAAAGAGGAAAATCCACCCTTAATATCACAACTTAAATACCAGCTATTTTTTATTTGTAAATTGCTTGACATGTTTATGGCTTGAAATTGGCTGAGGTAGGAGTATTTATGCCATAGAAAAGGCAAAGATTGTAACTCAGGGCCCTTATTTTTATCCCAGATTTCCTTGTTCAGTATTTACTAGGTAACCATTGAGCCCATGTATCTATCTGTATCTGTATCTATTTCTGTATGTAGATCTATATGTCTATGTTTGTATCATTTCCTAAAATTTAGATGATGCTATAATGCAGCTTTGAAATTCTGTATTTCTAACCCCCAAAATATTCTGAGTCCTCCTGGGAAATTAATGGGAATATATATTTTGTATATCCTGTGTAGGGGGAACAAGGACCTCAAGGATTTCCAGGGCCAAAAGGCAACATGGGCCATGGACTTCCAGGCCACAAGGTGAGTGTTTCAGAATTTCAGAGAAATGCCTGGGCTTGAGATCTCCAGAGCTTAACCTTGGCTTGAAAGAGCTCTCATATATGTGTCATCTTCTTGCAACTCTTAGAAATCCATTTGGAAGTGAATCCCCATACACTGCCTTTTCTACCCATAAACACACTCATTTTATAAAATCTCCTTTCTTTTATTTTTAAAAGCCAGCTAATGATGGAATAAATCCTTACAACATACATATAAGAGATATCATATAACTCAGGACTCTTGTAAATGACTCAGTAGCAGAATTTCCCAAAGGCAGTGGGCTTATCTCAAGATCTCTTTGCTTTGAGGCCTCTGGGTCATCATAAATTAGATTGTGGTACCTGAAGGAGTGTAAATAAACTGCCCTCAAAATTTTTTTCATTTCATAAATTTGTATCGATAAGAACCCCAGGTCTTCAAGAGATATGAGGTGCAAGTAAACCAAATCATAGAATGCTCTTACTTGGCTTTAATATTCACATTTTAAACTTTTCTTTTTACCATTTTATAAAGGGAGAGCATGGAGAACGGGGTGATGTGGGAAAGAAAGGTGAAAAGGGGGAAATTGGAGAGCCTGGATCCCCAGGAAAACAGGCAAGAAATGATTTTTAAAGTCTCACTACTATGATTTTTATACTCTAAATGGTTCTAAACTGTATTAATTTTTACTCTTCTTCCACTAAGTAGGGTTTACAAGGACCAAAAGGAGACCTGGGTCTTACAGTGAGTATCTATCATAGGGGATAATTGAGGGTTTGTGCTTACAAAATTACTGCTTTCATGCTTGAGCTGTAGAATTGTGACTCTTTGGATGTAGTATTCTAATTTCTATTTAAATGATAGTGACTGCCACCAACCCAGCATTGACTTAGATGCATGAAGCAGTTGGATTTGAATGTGAGAGGAGGCATAACGCCAGGCAGTCTTGCCTAGCCTCCTAGCGGAGGTGTATGACTATTTCCCTCTTACCCCGGTAGTGATCACATTGCCATTAAAAGAAGCCAAATGACCAAATGACATTTTATTTTATGTGATCCTCAACTAGTTCCTTTAGGAAGTGTTCTGAAGAGAATAGCAAACATAAAATTGGGATTATATTTATATATTGATTCACCCATTCAACAAATATTTGCTAAGCAGCCACAACCTTTTTCCTGTTCTTTTCTTTTCTTTTTTTTTTTTTTTTTGTGGGTACCGGGGGATCGACCCCAGGACCTCGCGCGCCAACAGGCACCCGTGCCTCTGAGCGATATCACCGGCCCCTTTTTCGTATGTGGGATCTGGAAGTCGAACTCGGGCCCTCGCGCTTGCAAGGCAGGCGCTTAAGCCGCTGAGCCGTCTCACCGGCCCTTCCTGTTCTTTTCCACACACCATTAAAAATAAAAAGCTGGCTCTTCAAAGTCTCATGGGTGGGAATGTTCTAGAATTTCTACAGCAAATTCTAATTCTTCCCTTCTGATATGAAGGCGTTACATTTCCTAGAGTTAAGAAACACCCCCTTTCTTTCTTTCTTTTTTTTTCTTTTTCTTTTTTGATATTTCCTTGAGTCGTGGTCTGGAGATGCTGATCCTTTCCAGGTTCTATGTCAGGAAAATCCCAGGGTGAGGGTGGGAATTCTGGTGGCGCTGACAAGAGCAGAAAGCAAAGGCATCTGACAGAGATGTCTGCACGTGTGTTCTGCCTTTTTCTCTGTTATTCCTTCCCACCACCAGTCAGACCCCCAAAGATGCTTACAGTGAGTAAAGCAGCTAAATATATGGTATGTGTTCTACTCTTCCAAAGGGTAAAAAGGGAGAGGGTATGTAAGTGACCGAGGAATAGTCTTCACAGGTTTATACCTGCCCTACCGCCCCATCATGGCGAGTAGGACTGGTTTCCTTCCTTGTTCATTTTCTCATTCCTTCAGTTTCACCAACATGTATTTGGAGTTACTGCAGGTCAGGCTCGGAGAATAGACACTGGGGAAAGAGTGGAGAATAAGAGATGCTGTTCCTGGACTCAAGGAGCTATCAGCCTAGCAGAGAGAAAAATGCAAAGGATGGTCACCTAACATCATGTAGAAGAGGTGGTCGGAGGGGATCCAGAAGTAAGGTGATCTGTGTCAATGTTTGGGGCAAGAGTACCTTTGTCTATAGAGCAGGTTTTACACTAAGAGGCAGAGAGCTTCGAAATGGAAATACACTTTGTTGACATTGGTTTTTTCTAGATTCTAGAAAAAGGGACTAGCAGGATAGGGTGAGTGAAAGAAAAGAGAACTTGAATGAAGTTAACAATCTAGCCGGTGACAGGCACACTTTGTGCGTAGTGCAGGTTCTTAGGGGCCCATGCTTCAGAGACCCTGCTCTGACCTTCGGTCCTTCTCCAGCTGAACTCTTTGCTCTAGTGAGAGGTTTTTGGGGCCAAGGGATATGAGCGCCTACTCATAACTCCCCTCTATGAGAGGAGTCTGGCCACACTAGACCCCCAAATTCTCAGCCCAAAGGGCCCCAGGTCACAGCACTGTATTCACAGATCACTCAAGAGGTGGCCGAGGGGCAGGTGTTTTCAGGAGATTTGGACAGGCTTGGGAGAGAGGACTGGGAGCACTGCACAAATGCTGGGAGGCCAGGGTGCAAAAAGAATGGGGCAGGCTGAGGGGCATGGCTGCTCAAGTGGGGAGCACACAAATGAGGTCGCTTGCACAGTTCTCTTGCTTAGACCCCACATTTCATCTGCACAATAGCTCCAGGAGGTAAGTAGTATTGTCTCTGCTTCCAATGAACACATACTATGTCAGACAGAAAAGTTAGCAAAAAGTCAACTAGCTGAGGAAATTCAGCCAGGCCCAATCATCTACCCCTCTTCCATTCCTCTCTGTGTCAGAGCAAGGCTCTACCATCATTTGCCTCCTCTTAGATTCTTACTTGACTTTGTCCTTTCTTTCAGTTACCCAACAACCCCCTTCATTTCCTGTGTGGAGTGTTCCTCCAGGCCAGTCCTCCCCATTCATCACTACTACCACTGCCTTCTGGTCTTCTTTTCTTCACCTGAACTATTCAGGACCTTAAACCCCTCCACTGGTTACTGTGATTATTTCTCTTAAACAAAAATAAGATCAGAGCTTCTCTTTGCTTAGGGATCATGTGTATCTCACTGCCCAGGATAAAGTTCACACCTTCAACATAAAACACAAGGCCTCTAGAGTCCGTCTTTCTTCTACACTTCCTGTCATTCTTTCTGCCACATACCCTGATGTCACAATTTCACTCAAGTACTAGAAGGCAATGTGCTTTGTATGAATGCTGTTTCACCTGCTTGGACTGTTCACCTTTTTCCCCAAAACTAGTCAGAATCATTGGATTCCCTGGACTTCTGGCCCACTGGCCCACCCCATCCTCCTGACCTGTGAAATTTCCACTTGACCCGCATAGCTCTTTGGCCCTATGTAGCATTTACAAAAGTCTTTTGCTTGTTTGTCTGGTTCTTACTGGATTCTAAATGCTTTGATGGGTATTAAGTTTATGGCTTCATTGTTGGCACCAGGTGGCCAAGGTAGTTACCCAGCTATTTAGTGAGAATGAACCATTTCAGTCACTTACAAGCAAAGATATGAAGAAAAGATTGGTGTGTGTGACTAATTAAAGCATTTTAAACCTTATCATTCCATAAAACTATATTGAAAGGATTAAAACCAAACCTTAATATAGACATTGCTTTTATAAGTAAGTAAAGGACAAAGATCCCAATGGAAAAATCGTATAAAGGACGTACAGAGACTGTGCATGAGAGAAAACAACTTGGAAGCATGCATATGAAATAAAATTTGACCTCACTAACAAATAAATACAATTTAAAACGGATATTTTGCTGTATCAAAGTGCAATGACTTTATAATAATAATAACAACCAGAACTGTGCGTGACATATTTGTGCAGCTAACTCAGCCAGGGCCAATCATCTTTGTAAGCTCCCTTCATAAGGTTTTCTTATATATTGTTGGAGTTGGAGTTCTTGTATATTGTTGGCTAGTTACTGCAACTTCTCTGGAGGATAGAGTAGCAGCACTTATTGAAGAGCCTTACAAATGACCATGCATTTGACTTGAATGAACAAGCTTTTCAGAATACTTAGTAATATAGAATATTGTGGTACAATGTTAAGTGAAAAACTACAATAATAAAATTTGGTGAAGAGTATTTTCTCCACATGTAGAAAATTAAATATAAACACAAAAATACATGTATTTCCTCTTTCTAGATATACTGACTATAGACATATACATTTCCCTTTCTGTATACATTCTAGTTTTACATTTATTAAATGTCTCTCTAAATGTTGAAAAGTATCATAAAGTCTCAAAAAAAAGGTGACTGCTGACTCTTGTTTTATGTGATTTTATTACTATAACTCAGCATTGTATTGGAGTTCTTTTTAAGTAGCCAGTTGGAATCATTGATTCTTACTCAATTTATAATGTAAAAAATTAAATTAGATTAAAATGATCTGAATAGTTCATTGCTGTATATTGCTCTTAGGTCATGTTGCTCTTAAGTCATGTATATATTGCTTTTAAGTCATGTCAACCATATATATTGCTGTTAAGTCATGTCAATGGCTGTGTCTCCTCTAACTCCCAATTCTGTTACTATACTTGTGCTCTTTAAAACTACTTTTATCTGTTAAATTGTATTCTCTTAGATTGAATTTTGCGCTCCTCCTTGTTGAGATCTAAGCTTCTGTTAATCATCTTCCTTGGCTTCATGTCTTTGGCAAATGTAGAATCCTGTCTTCTCTAGTCTTGTTCCAGTCTCTTGTAAACACAGGGCAGGGCATTGGCAGCTTCATTTCTAGTACCCAGCCCATCTCAGGCCCTTCAAATGGAGCAGCAAGACAAACAAAGGATGAGTATTCAGTATCACCAGGACATTTTGTGGAGGTGCCAAAGTCAGAATAGTTGGAAACTGATGAGTGAATTTTCAAAATTGGAGATTGGTACAGAAAAGGAGGAGGGAATATGGCATAGAATTTCTTTTTAGGCCTTGGTCCTTGTCTTTGTTGCTCAGCACATGTGGTATAAATAATATTGCTGAAAACACATATTGCACCATCATTTGGCATCATCTAATTGCCAGGGTCACACAGCTGCCAATGCTAGAGTTGCACTTTGAACTATAAAAGTTTGAGCTCTTAAGTATCACAACTTGACCTCGTTTTAGTTATGATATATTATGTCCAACTTTTAACTTTTGTGCTATTCATTTTATTTTCTACAGTGGAAGGATTAAGTGCTGACTATAATAAGACAAATCTTTACTATAGGAAAAAAATACCATAGTCATACATCTAATGTTAATATATTTTCCTTTTCCCCCCAGAAAGAAGAAATTATCAAACTTATTTTTGAAATATGTGGTAAGATTTCAGCCCTTTAAAGTACCAGCCTTACTATGTGCTATGTTGGTAAGAAAACAAGCTTACTTAGATGATGCACATTCCATAGCTGCTGGGGAGGTATGAAGTTCCTTTGAAGTCAGAGAGAGACAGAGGAAGAAGTGACAGAGCTTGGAAACCCTGATTTTTGAGCAAAGGAACTCATCTTCCCAGGGTAGTTAGGGAATGTGAAGGTACCAGGCCAGAGTGTGTGGAAACCAGTCTTTTGGAAGCACTGTACTCATTTGTAGGCAGTGCCATTTACCTGAGTTTAGGAAGAAAAATGTAACAAAGAAAATATGACTGCAAGAGCCCAACTGCTATCTGAGTCCAGTGTAGCTGTGCTGATTACGATAATTATGCTGATTATGATGTCTGTATTTTTCGCAAAGCCAAGGAATCTTTCTGATTTGAATTTTGAGCATGATTTCTAGACCTGCTCTTGATCACCAAGGCAGGAGGGCATTCAGGTGTTCATCTTGTCTCACAACTATATATAAATGCTTCCCTGGCTGAACATTTAAGACTAAACAATAGTTACCAGTGAAAGGAAGTAAAAAAAGAGAGAGAGAGATTAGACAAAGGAACAGATTAATGGAATAATGATGAGAGAAACTCCTGTGCTTAGACAGAGGCAGGAATATTACTATCTTTCCATGCAGAGAATCCTAGAACCGGCTTGTCCCCTAAAAGACTTTTAGACCTCAGAACCAGCCTGCGACTCTACGGTGATAGGCCAATTTGGATGTGACTTCTGAATTCTGGGTGCCCTGTAAAAATAGCACCCAGTTTCCTGAAGCTTTTCTGTGATAGGATTGTTGGACAACATGAGAATATAAATAAAGAAATTAAACCTTGCTAATTTTTATTTTCTGGGGATTCTGGAAACTGCATTGAATGATTGCTTAATGACCTGACTACAAGTTGTTTATTGACAGTTTCCTCTCAGCTCAATCCCCTCAAAAGGTTCTGGAGTATGGATCGACTACTGGCCTCTCTGATAACATGAAAGCCACCATGTCAGTGTGGGTGATGGACTAAACTAGAATACTTAAGGAAATTTATTCTTGTGTACCCAAAGCTTCCCCACAATTAACAATTTTCATCCCATTACTTCATCTATTGAGCATGCTAGCAATCAAATCTCTGTTTTCAAATAAGGATGTGGTTGAAGGCTGAAATATCAGCTTTCAGATAAAACACAAATGGAAGAATGAAGACCAAATTTAGGATACTATGTAGTTAGGGGGAGGGAGAGGAGTATAACTGGGGAGGCATACACAGGGCATGCTAACTTTTAAAAAGTATTTTGTTTTAATTTAAGCAATGGACACATAGATGTTTATTATTTTCATCTGCTGCAATGTCTTTTTCTTTCCTTCAAAAATACATGCTTTTTGAAAAAGAGCTGAGTATAGAAACCAGAACATAGACAGTTTTCAGTGGTTTCCAGAGTCTCAGAAAAGGAATTCAGGGCCGGTGAGATGGCTCAGCGGCGTAAGCGCCTGCCTGGCAAGCGCAAGGGCCCGAGTTCGACTCCTGGAACCCACATACAAAAAAGGGGCCGGTGATATCACTCAGCGGCACGGGCGCCTGCTGGCGCGCGAGGTCCTGAGGTCGACCCTGGTACCCACACACACAAAAAAAAAAAAAAAAAGAAAAAAGAAAAGGAATTCAGGTTCACCCTCACCCTTCCTCCCCTCTCCTCCAATGTGGCACAGTTCAGGGATGACCTTTTTCTTTTCATTCCTGCAGTGTTTCCATCTCAATATTCATCTTCTAGGTTGCGGGCCCAAATGCAAAGAGACTCCGCTGGAGTTGTTGTTTGTGATTGATAGCTCAGAAAGTGTGGGGCCAGAGAACTTCCAGATCATCCAAAATTTTGTGAAGACCCTGGCTGACCGGGTTGCTCTGGACCTTGCCACAGCCCGCATAGGCATAATCAATTACAGCCATAAGGTGGAGATGGTGGCTAATTTGAAGCAGTTCTCCAGCAAGGATGACTTCAAGCTGGCTGTGGACAACATGCAGTATCTGGGGGAAGGCACGTATACAGCCACTGCTCTGCAAGCAGCCAATGACATGTTCAAGGATGCAAGGCCGGGTGTAAAGAAGGTGGCCTTGGTCATCACTGATGGACAGACAGATTCCCGAGATAAAAAGAAACTAACAGAAGTGGTGAAAGATGCTAATGATGCCAACGTGGAGAGATTTGTGATTGGGGTGGTGAAGAAAAATGACCCCAATTTTGAAATATTCCACAAAGAAATGAGTGTAATTGCTACTGACCCAGAGCATGTGTATCAGTTTGATGATTTCTTTACCCTGCAAGGTAAGACTGTCCCTGGACAAAGGACTTTGTTCTTCCAAGCATTACACCACTAGATTATCCTGACCAAAAATAGAAATAAGGAGGTTAATGAGGCTTATTATGACAATATTAAATTGTAACTCATAAACTACAGAAGGCAATGAAGTTTTCTACCATTCAGTTTGGCAAGATGATTTTTTGTTTTTATTCATGTTTAGTTAAGTGATGAGTTGACACTGGACCTTTTTAACTGCAGTATGGTCAGCAGATAAGAATAAAGAGAAAGAACAAGATTTGGGGATACTGCTAAGATTAGTTAATGTTCAGAAAGTTACCTAGCTAGAATAAGGGATAGAGCAAACCAATAGCAAGGCAGAAAACAACCATAACATCAAAATGAAGTAAAAAAAATGCTTGTTGAATGATAAAGTTATAATAATCTAAAGTGAGGAGAGGCACAAGTAACTGGGATTAGTTAGAGGATATGTTCTAGCTTCTGGTTTGATCAAAACTGGCTGATGTCAGGATTTTATCTTAAAGATCAACCTTTTGTATACGCATCATACTAACGCAAATCTGATGGCTTCCCTATGCTAAGTTCACTCTTTCACGTTAATTAATATTTACTAATGAGGCAACCTAAGACATTGACTCATCTATATTTAGAGTCTGTATCATTTTACAATGAAATTATTCCAATTTTTGGAAACTGATGTCTCATTCTGGCAGGGCTCATCTATGTAAGCTTGTGAAGTAAGTAAAAGTTATGCTAACATGGTTGCGAGCTTCAGTTTGCCATCATCCTTCCTCTGCTACCCACCTGGGAGTGGGGGTTTTTATGGCTGGGCAAGGACCCTCAGTGCCCCATGCCTTGCCTACTCCAGGTGCCAGCACCACCAGCCCTAGGGATAGCGTTCCA
Organism: Erethizon dorsatum; assembly: GCA_028451465.1. Taxonomy (NCBI): domain Eukaryota; kingdom Metazoa; phylum Chordata; class Mammalia; order Rodentia; family Erethizontidae; genus Erethizon; species Erethizon dorsatum. The sequence continues at coordinate 50,332,115 of CM051835.1, read as the reverse complement.
GGCTCAGAAAGCTTTCCACTTTCTCTTTCCTGCCTTCTCTAGAGCTTTCTAACATCTTGTGTCTCATTTCCTCAGCACTTTGATGGGTGACTAGTGATACAATCACTCTTACTGGGCTAATCACTTGTTAGAATGGTCCAAGTCTTACATGTTTCAGAAAAGTTATATTTTAACAATTGAAGAACTTTATCATCTTATCTGTATGAGTTTGTAATTTGTTACATGAGGAATATATTTTTGGACTGGATGGCCTTTTGCTATCCTAAAAACAGAAGTAATTACTTATTTTACTTACAAGTGAAGCTAGTCCATTACATAGGGTAATCCTCAGTTAACCAACACTTGGTATAAACAAGCATGTAAGTAACCCTTTTGTCTTTTCGTGCCCTTGTGTATTATTAAATAGTTCTTTTAGGTAACTGTGACAGATCTATAAAAAATGCTTTTTAAATTAGTTCACTTTAGCAATTGATCCCACATAACGTGACGTTACTTGTTTTAAGAACGCTCATCTCTTTAAACAGGTTTTAAGTAACATTTTATTATTCCTGCTGTCTCCCTTTCTACTTCTCTTTTAAAGACACCCTGAAGCAAAAATTGTCTGAAAAAATTTGTGAGAATTTTGATTCCTATCTTGTTCAAGTTTTTGGCACAGCATCGCTTCGACCTGGGTTTGGGATGTTGGGGGAAGAACTCAACGAATCCACTCCAGAGCCTACAAAAGAAGTTTCTGAGCCAGTAAGTAACTGTCTTGCTTACCTTTTGGGTGTAAAGTGGTATATTCTGTCTGCTTTACTTCAAAGTTCCTCTCCCTGCCCTGTCACAATCAGCTGGGGTGTGCACATTTTCACGTCCTTGGTTCCAGTATTAGCACCCTGATCCTAGATTTCCAGGTCTGAAATAACTCTACAGCTTGTAAACATGAGCATGGGGTTTTAAAAAATGTCCATATTTGATAGTTATTTATTAAATGTTGCAAATAATATTTTTATATTATACACCTGTCATGACCAAAATAATCATGTGTAGTAGGACAGATTAACACTACATTATTTGAATTTGCTCACTTACTGTGCTTTGTAGATTCTTTCATACCAGGCTACAAATCTCCCTCATTCTACTGTGTATCCACTTTCTACTTTGTACCTTCCTGAGTCTTTTCAGAGTTTGAACGTGTCTGTCTTGCCACCTTCCCGCATTCCCAGCCACACTCTTGCTCACTGTGCTTCCACCTCTGTGCTCGGAGTGGGGGTGGGAGGGAGGCTGGGTGCATTTGGTGCAGGGTGGATGCTCTATTTCAGAGCTCCCTGTCACATGTCCTTGGAATAACGACCTCCTGAATCAATGGAGACAAATATGACTTCCTCATAGTAAGCTTCTGGGAAGACACTTAACAGATTAGATTATAAGCAATTGGTAGGTTCTTCAGATGAAAACTAGAGGGCCCCCTCTTAGTTACTGGTGAGTGCTACAGTCTTCCTCACCAGTTTACAGGTAATGCAAATCTAGACTAGATTCTACGACACATATGGGCATCGTTTAGCAAGCAGGCTCTCAGTCATGCCCCTATTCTTTAAGTTCAATGAAGTCCCTGTACCATCTGTTTCTTCACTTACATGCGCTTGTCACCAGTAGCAAGTGCACAGTATTCTAATATAAGGATTCAACTGTCTGTCTCATAAGATGAAGGTCCTGAGAAATATCCAAATCAGGAGCTGGACCAGGGTCATTCAGGAATCAGACCTAGGATACCTTCCTAAGGGCACAGACTACAGAGCTCACTAGATTTTTATACCTGTTCAAAAAAGGGCAGAAGGCCTCTAACACACTCTAATTAAACACCTAAGTGATTTCAAAATGAATAATTTCAATTAGTGCAAGACCATCCCTGAATTGCTTGGAAATCATACCTGTTGATTTATTTTTACCACCTGTGCTATACCAGGGCTCAGCACACTCTTTTGGTAAAGTGTCACATGCTGAATACTTTTGGCTTGTGGACCACTCAATTTCCAGTTACTCTGTCTTTGAAGCACAAAAGTCACCATAGATGATACTTAAAGGGATGAGCATGACAGTGTTCTGATAAAACTTAATCCTAAAAACAGAGGTGGTAGAGTATGTGCTCAGCCTGCCAGAGGCTCTGGGTTCAATCCTCAGCACCAAAACAAAACAAAAATTTATTTACAAAGACAGATGGGGACTGATACTTGGCCTTTAATTTTGCCAACCTTGGTGTATACTAAGCATTTTCAAGTAAATTGTAGACAATAATCTACACTATCTCCTCTTGAGCATGGACTGCCTTGCTTGTGTCTTATCACTTTGTGCTTCTTCTGATCAATCTATGTAAACAACTGGTTGCCTACTATATATTCAGATATTTCCTGAAGTCTCCACAAAAAAGAGCGAGCTCAAGTTTTATCCAGCAAGTTAGTCACGGTTAAACTGAGCCCTTCTCATAACTGCTCAATGACATTTTTGGCTACATTAACACCAGTGAATTCCAGCACTGCATATTATTTACTGTTCTGCTAGGTGGTGCCTCTTAAGACTTGGTTCCTGCCTGAGAGAAGCCCATGATTTGTCAGGGAAATAAATAAGTACAATGTGCACTTAGGCCTTAAGTGTTTCAGCAGAGCTGTGGATGAAGTACAAGAGATGGTGCAATGAATTTCAGGAAGAGTGATGTGAAGTAACATAGTCAGCTTGGACTAAGGCTAAAAATGCTACACCAGGGTAGCTTAAACAACAAACATTTATTTTTCATGGTTCTAAAGACTGGGGAGTCTGAATTTGAGAGTTTGGTGAAGGCTTACTTCCTATGTCCTCCTATGGCTGAGAGACAACTCATCTCTCTTATGTCTCTTTTTAAAGGGGACTAGACCCATTCACGAGGGCTTCCTTCTTATGACCTAATGACCTTCTGAAGTCCTCACCTCCAAATGCCATCACACTGGGGATTCAGGTTTCAATATATGAATTTTGTAGGGATGTAAACATGTAGTCCCCTGAAACAGAAAGCTTCACAGGGAAGGGGTCATTGATTGAAGAACTGACAACAGCTAAGACTTTTTCAAAGGACAGGGGACATGTGGGTGAAGGGGGATTCTTGATATTTCAAGAAAAGAAGTTAAGTTCAATCTAATTGTACCTAAGAGTATGTGTGACAAAATGGTGAGAGTTAGAGCTAGACAGATGAGGACTAATTATATCATTTCGATGTCAAGCTAAGGAGCTTGATTTTCATCCATAGGTCAACCAGCCAGGAGACAGCAGAGATTGTAAAGCAAGGGTCATATGGGTATGATTGGCTCACAGAAATAATAATCCTGGTTGCAGTGTGAAAGAGAAGGGGAGGAGAGTGGAGGGTGGATATAAGGTGTGCTAATCTAGGTGAAAGAGTATAAAGCCTAAAAGTAAGGCAGAAGCAGGGGGAGTAAAAAAGAAAAAAAGATACAGATTCGAAAGCCATTTTAGGGCAGAATAGCAGGATTTACTGACTGAACGGATATATATATATATATATATATATATATATATATATATATATATTTAAGACAGGGTCTTACTATGTAGTTCAGGCCGGCCTCAAACTTGTGGCAATTTTCCTGCCTCAGGCTCTCAGGTACTAGGATTTTATGTGTGCACCACCATGCCTGGCAGTGACTGAACAGACTGGAGATTAGAGAGAGGGAGGGTTTTTTGTAATTATCGGGTTCTATCTTGGAGGTAGGCTGGGCTGAAACACCATATACTGAGATGGAGACTGTAACAGGAAGGATAGATTTTTAAAGGAAAATAATGTTTAGTTTGTATATTGCAAAGTGCTTGGGGGATAATCAAGAAAGTTATGATACAGAATGAGGGATAGTAGGACTGTGTGCCTCTGGTGTCAGGTCTCTAGAAGTCTGATGACCCGGAGAGATAAGTGATATTAAAGATATGGCAAATGAAGTATCATGGTAACTGGGGACAGGGGTGAAGGTATAAGAACCGTACATCCAAAATAGCTTGGATTTACAAAACCAAGTGCTAATGGAGGGAAATTCAATGTTTGCTAAATTTCTCTAGGGGGCCTTTGAGATAGTGGGAGCCTGCAGTGAACTTTAGCTTCTTGGAGAGCCTCCTCTGTTGCTAGGCCTTCTCATTCTGCTCATTTTGTAGAAGCACTAAGGCAAAATTGAATTTTTAAACAATTGATTTCCTAATAGACATTTAGTCTGAGAAAACATTCATGCATTTAAAGTCTCTGAGATATCCATCTTTCTATTGTATACTCACATAAATGTACAAACACATTCTATTTCTGTGAATGCACATCTACCTTTATCTAATAAGTATAATTACAGTATCAAGCATTTAAAATAAAGTGGATTTGTCAAAACTTTCAGATTCTCAGATTGTTCTGGAGCCTGCTCTAGGCAATGCCGCAAAACGAGGAATGATCTCAGAAATCCTTTCCCTTTTTTTTGTGTCTCCTTTTCCTTTCTCTGTTCTCCCTTTTATCACTCCCTTATGGTACTTTGTCCTTCCTGCTCCCTTTTCTTTCTACCAAAATCTGTTCTTACGAGACAAATATGATATCAGTTATAAGTACTATAGTGTGAAATCTTAGTGGCTTCCGCCTCAAAGCAGGACCAACATTTTAAGCCTTACATCTAACTGTGGAATGAGACGTGATCCTGATTAGATGAGCTTTAATTATCTGGGAACAGGTATGTTGGGAAATAGGGAAACAGATATCTCTCTTAGGTTTTACTATCTTCATAATACCTAGGCAGCCTCTTGCTCTGTTTCTTTCATAGGCTAGTCTTGGAAAAGGAGATATGTGTATCCATTACATGTGGATGACTTACGCTTTCTTTTGGAATCTCTTGCATCTTATATCATTAATAATGGATTTAAATTCCTTGGAGAAATAATGTGTTCCTAATTAAACTTTGTCTTACTCATGACCTAAAACTTTACATAGTCAATACTCAATAAATTCTTATTGACCTCATTAATGCTATAGCAATAGTTGGGCCCAAAGAGAAATCTGAAGATTTTCTGCAGTGAAAGATATGGGATAGACTTTGTGGAGATGGGAAGTTCTGGTATGGGGGTGATGAGAAAGAGAGAAGGGAAAGGGGAAATAAGAAGGATGAAAGTGTAATGTGTTTATATTCCAAGTCCCAATAAAGAATGTATTTATGTGTCACAAACATATACTAATAAAAAATTAAGAAAGATATCAGCTATACTGTTATACAAAAGATTATATGTATAAAAATATCATTGTGTTAATGTGATTAATAATCTTAACACTTCCTGTTCCTTTTTTATTTTTTATTTGATCAGTTGGGTTAAGATTTCCAGGACATAAATGGGAGCAGTGCAATAAACTGAAATCAACACCATATTAGGCCAATTGGTTATATGCAGTAATGGACCATTAAGCCCATAAGCTTATTCATTTCCTGAAGGAAGTCACTGTTTGTCATTCTAAATGCCTTGATTAAAATAATGTCAGCACACAGGGTATTTATTCAGTGGAGCTTATTTCTTGTAATAATATTTTAGATTTTTTTCCCCTGGAAGAAGTGGGAAGGAAAGAAACCCTTCCTAAAAGCTTCTCTTTTTATGTGCTATGAAAAATTGTTCTCTGACTGTAACTTAGAGAACTGGCAGCAAGATTTCTTCCTCTTTGTAAAAGGGAGGCTGTGGGATTCTTGCGTAGAGGGTCCCACAGCAACCAAGCTGAGGACTGACGTGGTCAGGCCAGTGTGGGAGGAGCACCTCTGGGTAGCTCTTGCACTAGATAGAGGTGGTGTAAGGGAAGAGAAAGGGGATCTATGCTTCTCCTCCTCCTCCTTCTTCTTCTTGATAGTGCCTGATATATACAATGCCAGCTGTAAGTCTAGGATGCTGACTCCTCATTTCCATGAAAAAAAATGTGTATTCTGTACCACTGTACATTGCAGAAAACTAGCATAGCCACTGACTGGTGGCTCTTCCATCCCTTGGTCCCCTCTCTATTTCGGTCAAACATTTCCGTTTCCGTCTCCCTCCTGCTCTCTCTCCATCTCATACTCTCCTTCCCTGATGCTTACTCATTCTTACTCCATCTCAAGACCCACTTAAACAATGCCACTTTTGAGACCAGGCTCCACTGGCAATTTTTGAAGAACTGGTTCAGATATGATAGAGCCAAATGGGTCCCTTCATCCCAAAATCTGGCTCTGGGCTCCGTCCTTTGCCCTAAGGTGACACCTTTCTGTCCTCAACCTGTGCTCTTCTGTTCCTGTTCCTTTCTGCCTCTTCCAAGTTCAGGACTTCGCTTCACTGTTGTGCCATTTTCCAGCAATTTTTCTCTCTTCCTCCCTAGGGTCAGTAAGTAGGGTTCAGACTCACTTGTTGAAAAAATACCCCCAACCTTCCCATGACCATGTTCTTCTTGCTAATGTCTTATCCCTTTCTATCTTTTCATAAGTATTCCTCAGGGCAGTTTCTGGTATCTCTTTGTCTCTTTCTTTTTGTCTTTTCTTTCCCCTTGCTTCCCCTTTCTTACTCATATTCCTACCCTTCCTCCTTCCCTGTCACTATCTCTCCCTCTCAGCTCATCATTTCCCATTAGGAAATCCTCTGAAGTCAGGCTACTGCCTCATTTTACCACAAAATCCTGCTAAAAATAAGCCACCAGTGATCTCCTGATTGCCAACCCTGCTGCCACAGTTCTACCCAATTTCTCTTTTGCATGTAACACCACGGCTACTCCTTTTTTTGGAAACTTTTCCTTGATTTTGGGAGTCTTCTCTCTCATTCTTCTTTGAACGTATTTCTTCTTAATCACTGCTGGGGTTTTTCTTTCTCTGCCTGTCCCTTGCACATTAAACTATTAATTTTTCTGAGCTCTGTCCTCAGCCTGCTTCTCTTCTTCCACATCCTCATTCTGAGTCCATTTCCACACTTGCCCGCTGCTGTTAAATCTGCCTTCCTAGTCCAAACCTTCCTCTTGGGCCCTGCACTCACTTTTAATGGACCATGAACACCTTATTCTGAGTATTCCATGGCATTTATCATGGAACATAGTCATCCATCACCTCTTCTCACTTTCCCTGGCACACTCACTGGTATTAACTTCTTTAGTCTGTTCTTAGCATCCTTCTTTCTACCCTATAAACCTCTCCCCTCATCCATACCTTTCTTCTCTTAGATCAGGACTTCTTCATTTATTTTCTACATGAATAATACTATATAGTCATAATTTGTCTCCCACTGGGTGTGGTGGCACATGCTTGTAATCCCAGCACTCAGGAGGCTGAGGCAGGAGGATTGCTGTGAGTTCAAGGCCAGCCAGCACTGAGACTTTGCTTCAAAAAAAAAACCCAAAGCATAATTTGTCTCCCATCTCTCTTTTCTACATCCTTTCCTGTTATTCATTACCTGTTGATGGTATTGATTATGTATTTTCATCTTTTAAAGTTAACCATTAAATTATTTCACTTATGTGTAATTCCATTGCAGCTCATATTTTACTGTGGCACATATTTTACCATGGCACAAATTTTATCTTGGGAGTAAGCCTCTGTGACAGTAGAGTAGGAGAAATAACATAAATAAGTGCATCTATATTTTCTTCAAATGCTCTAAGAAACCTACAGAATATAAAAGATAAAAGTACAGAATAAAATTTTATAGGTTGTTCTATCATATTATACTGTTAAATGAAGTAACCTACCTAAAAGGCTATGACCAATGCTGTTGAAAACTTCAAAAGACATGGGACCAAGCTAGTCTTTAGCTTCCCCACTGATAGCAAAACTAACTTGATTTCTAAAATCAGACCCAATTATTCATATATAGCTTTGACTAAGCCACATATACAAATAGGGTTGTATTGGTCAATATTATAATTTACTTATTGATAAAAGAAAATACTCATTGTGGTGGTCAAAAACAAATTCTTGATAAAACCCTATATATCAACTAATCATTAGTATTGCTGTGTGAAGTTGATTTGTAAGCATCATTTAATACTAATAATAGGCTTATTACCCTTAGAATATAAAATACTCCTATTGTAGGGAGGAAAAGAAAAGCACAACAAAACACTGCAAATTGATGGAGAAGAAATATCCCAGACCTGGATAGTCAGAAAACCTGGTTGGTAGTCTCAATGCTGAATCTAAATACTTCATTACCTGAGCTTCAACATCTATATTTTTTCCTATTTTATTATTTTTGAAATTGAAATGCCTCTCTTTAATGTATGTGGTCTTTTTAAAAATACTTAATTTAGCATGTTATCTCACAGCAAATGACATTCTGGAAGTGAAATCTGAGACCTGCGTGACATGGGGTGAATCATCTCTTTTCTCAAGGTCTCAGTTTCCCCATCTATAAAACAAGGGGTTATTGTCAGAATATTCTTCCTGTTTTAAAGCACAGAATTACAGCAGTCAAAAACCCTTGCTGGGCAATTCCATATTAGCTGGCATTAGACTAAGCTCTGAGAAGGTTTACTTTGAATAGAGTGGAATCCTGCATTCCACCTCCACCTCCGTGAAGTGCAGTCAGTCTGGGGAGGTGTTCTGGATGTTTTATAACCTTGAAATGCAAACAAAAGCTTTCAATTTAAAACTTTGGTGGTGAGAGACCTTGCAGAGCATTCTTGTCCCCTGGGAGGAGTCCATCAAGGAGGCTTCTCCAGCTTGGAAGGTGCTGGCTGTGGAGCCCTCTGGTAGTGGCAGAATCCTTCATACCCACATGGGAGAAATTCTGACCCTCCCTGCTTGGAAAATGCTAAGTCTGAACACAAGAGCTAATGCACAGGATTATTAGCATTCATTGAGGGGAGACATGAGCTCAGACTTGAAGAGCTTGTCTATAATATATGCCAGATTCTGGGTAACAAATTATGAGAAAAATGTTTGGAAATCAAAGTCAAAGTTTTGGAGTGGTGTGCTGCCTGGTTGGCAATTCTTAGCTCATGCCTTCGTATTCTGGGGATGCTGCACTGGGTATGTTGTCCTCCCCTCAAAGAGCAGCCGTAAGAGCATAGTGATTATTACCTCTGCTCATCCACTTGTATGGAGCAGCCCTGGTGTGCAGGTATCAGCCCCCCCACATCCCCCAGACTCCTGTTCTGTGCCTTTTACTATGGTGAACCCCTGCATGGAGCTGGAGCCAACCCCTCCTCCAAGGCAGGAGTAGAGATGCAGAGACCTGTAGGCAGGCTTGTGTTTTAACATTGATTAAAAAAAAAAAGGCAGTATAACAAAAACCCGAGTGCCCCCCCAGGAGTAACCAGGGTTCCATTGGTTCACTCACAGTTCAATTCTGAGTTTATTTTCTTGTGAGCTTATTGTCCTCTGTCCAGAGGCAACCATTAGCATGAATTTGTTGTTTATTCTGCCAGTTAAATTTGTTTCTTAAATAAAATCTTACAGCTGGAAGCTAGGTTAGGGTCTAATCTTATTATTATTATTATTATTATTATTTTTAAAGGATGACCTTAAAGCCTAGAGGGCTTGGATCCTCCAAAGTTGTCTTTCCTTCTTGTGTCCTGTGCTTTATTAAGTTCAACCTAAAGATGAATATAATAGGCCCTGACCCACTATGAATTTATTCAGTAGCTACTATTTGCTTATTTATAGATTAAAAAAAGAAAAAAAAGAGAGAGAAAGTAGTGAGGAATGTAAGAAAGCAAGCAAAAAGTGGCATAGTTTAACTTATAAAAAATGTGATATTTATACATGTAAAATAGAAAACAGTACAAGGTAGTGGAAGGGAGGAACATTTTTCTGTTTCCTCCACCCCCTTAAGCTCATTGTCTGGAGCTTTAAATTTGACAGACAAAAGACAGATTAACAAGAGGAAAGCAAGTAGAAGCACGTTAACGTGCAGCACACATACACAGAGGAGAACTCCCTGATGAAAACTCAGAGGAGCAGAGTACTGTGAGCTTGTGCAGCATCCTCACAAAAGGACAGCACATTTGCTAAGACAAAGGAAAAGAACTCGGGTTTCTAGGGTACCAAATCATGGGAAAGTGAATATATGGGAGAACTAGTGCAAGACAAGGGCTACATAAATCTGTTACGTGAAGTCTTCTGGTACCTTCAGTGGACTAGGATCTAGAGCTGTCTCCAGTGCTGCTTGGTAGAGAGAAGAGGGGACAACTTTAAAAATTTATGTTCTGCTTTTAGGCGAATAAAGAGAGGGCAGAGAGCTCTTGTATCAGCTTTTCTCATTTGTCAATTGCTTTGAGCTCAAATAATATGCAAAAATGGCATATTTGGGGGTGCTGTATTCTTCTACAGTAGAATAGGGTTGCAGGTTAAATTCTGTATGATCAGAGCCAAGTATTGGAGAGTCAGGAGGTACTGTGCTCTATCTAGAAGGGGAAAATCGGTACCGACTAGTTATTGGAAATTTTACGGGTAAAGACCAGCTTGTCCTGGGCTATTGTGAAAGGGTTGATTTGATAGCCTGAGGCAGAATGAAGAGGAAGAAGAAATGGAGAGTTAAGGCAGAGAGTAGTGGAAGGCCTAATTGGTGGAGGAGACAGCTTCTGGCAGGGCTCTCTAGATCAGCTGGAGAAATTTTCACCCACCAAACTGGCAATTATCTAACTTTTCAATCAGAACAGCTAATAAATGGTGATTATTTAGGAAAGGTAGTGAGTGTGCAAATTTGTAAAAAAATATTTGGAGGGGACTTTTTCTCAAAAGACCTAATTGTATATGTTCATTAACCTAGAAAATAGCCATGAGGTTTATAACAGAAAAAGAGGAAATAAATTTCCTTAAAGGCCATTGGATTATGTGTATTCTATATATAAAATAGTGTTATAGTCACAGTAAAATATATGCTATGATCATATTAAATGAAAAAATAAATAGCATCTCACATGGAAAAGCAAACATGCAACACTTTTTTTGGTTAAAAATCTATGCACATAGAAAAAAAGACTGGGAAAAATATATCAATAACTAGTGTAGCATCTTATAGGTAGAATTACATCTTATATTTATTTTCTTCTTTTTGATTGTTCATATTTTCTAAAGTTCCTTTCAATGAAAATGTTTGCTTTTCTAGTAGGGAAGAAAATTATAAAAATCACACACCATAACAATTATGCAATTAAATGATTATTTGCTTAAAAATCTGAAATAATGTTGATCCAGAAGATTGATAAACTTTTTATTAATAAAAGAGGTTAACTGTACTTGTTCTAAAGTAAGGTGTAATGTTACAAGTCATCAAAATTCCTAAATGATTATGTGACTGAGAAAGAAAACAAATAGTCCTGTACTTGCAAGAGGTAGAGAATAACTTATGAGGCCTCAGACTCAAGATTTGAAGGCTGAGTGAATTCCTTTAAGAAAACTATGCTGCCCGGAGCACTTCTGCAAAGAAACATTCTCACTGTTCAGACAGTATATCAGAAGTGTAGACGAGGGGCTGGTGAGCCAGCTCAGCGGCATAAGTGCCTGCCTGGCAAGTGCGAGGGCCTGAGTTCGACTCCCAGATCCCACATACGAAAAAAGGGCCAGTGATATTGCTCAGTGGCACGGGCGCCTGCTGGCACGCGAAGTCCTGAGGTCGACCCCTGGTGCCCAGAAAAACGAAAAAAAAAAAAAAAAAAAGAAGTGTAGACTAATGTCATTTGGCTTCTACCTTTGATAAGCTGTTTCTCAAACTCTTATTTCTTGCTCAGAAATAATGTATGTGCAAGGAAAAACAAAAAAAACAAAAACAAAACAAAACAAAACAAAAAAACAATAGGGTTCCTTTCTGGAGATCAGGCCTTTCTCAATTTTCTGGAGTGGGGAATGAGGGACTGAGAGTTTTTCTCTAGCCTTAAAATTCTCTAGTTCTGTCACTGTAACAAAAGTTGATATTCAAATTTCCATGTTCCGCATAGGATCAGCCTAAGTGAATGTACAGTTTTACCTTCATTTTTTTTTTTACCAAAGATTGTGTTTTGGAGCCAGTGAAAAATTACTATAGGGCTGACGACCAATCTTAATAGAAATAGGTGTTCTGATTTACTTGGTAATACTTCATAACTGTAAAAACATACATACATAATAGAATTAATTAGCTTTTCCCCCATGGGGTGTGTGTGTGTGTGTGTGTGTGTGAATGTCTTCATGCATAATCAAATGTAGTAGAACAGCTTAAATGGCAGAGGCCAGTGAAGGGTGACAGCTGGCTCTGGTCATAGAGCCAGGTCATAGTATGTCAGGAACCCTGGGTAGAAAAGCATCAAAAACTACCTAGTGTGTTGGTTCACCTTTTTAAATATACAAAAAGCAAACAAATTAAAAAGAGAGAGCCCTGCGAGGACAAATGTCCATAATGGGTCACGATTCAGGTGAATGATTGGCTTAACCCTGTGTAGCTGGAATCCAAAGGAAAAAAGGGAGCACAATTATTCCCACAGAATACTTGCCTAGCTCCTGATAATATGGTCAAGAAAACTGACATGACTTTCCTTTTTAAAATGCAAAACACTTTTCTTCCTTGTTTCATTACATATCATATATTTAAATGAAACCTAGAAATTTTAAGTCCTGAACATTTGCTTTTGAAATTATACTCCTTTATGACTTAGATGCAAGACAATATCAGACAATTTTCTTAGAGGTTAAGCTCTCTATAGCGTTTGGACTTAGTTGGAGTCTGGATGATAGGACGGGCAGGCAAAAGGTGTTTTCAGCAAACAGTCAAATGAGATGGCAAGTGATAGCTATTAGTATTTTTATGTCAACTGTGTTATTGTCCTCTGCCACCCCAATTCCTACTCTCAAAATGGGTTAGTTTTGTTGTAGCTGATTTGGAATACATTTTTAAGATTTCTAGTATTAGGAAATGGAGAGAAAAAGACTATAAAATTTTTTTTTTTGACCTGGTGGTTTTCCTCATAGCAGAGACTAAGCAAAAAATGAAGATAGTAAGTCTTTCCCAACCTCACATCTTTCATACCCTGCACGCAGATGTCTCTGGAAGATCCAGCCCAAAAGCATTCGTGTCTGGCAGTGGGGAGGATATGCGTGCTTACAGAGACCCACACAAAGTGGTGGGGAAATACACAACCTAGATACATTCCAAGGCTGCATGATGTAGAGGAGGGGCATTATTTGCTGAGCTTTCATTTGAAATAGTCACTATCAGAGTGTTAAGGAGTTACAACAATGCTGAACTTTTCCTTAAATGTTCCCCAAGCAAACTAGCTTTTTTGACTTGGTATTATAAAAAACAAAAATGTGATTTATGTGTATGTTTGTGTGTGTGTAGTTCAGTGTCCTTGCAGGCCAGGATGAAGGAAATGAGCCCCCTGAGCCTACCTGGGCTGAAGGCTTGGCCACCACTGCCTCCTCCAAGGTTGCCGTCACTCTTGGGCCATCCCTTAACACCTCTGGGGACATGACAACCAGAACTCCAAGTCCTGTTTGGACATCAGAGGTAGAAAATTTGGTGTACAAAGGTAAGGAATATCTTCCAATCAGCTGCCATATGTCCCATGTGAGGAAGGCGCAGTAAGGATGGTCTCTTAAATCTCATCCACTATGGTTGTAAACAGGGAAGACAAAAGATATTTTTCACTGACTTATATGTAGAATCTGAAACTGTCTGGCTGTAGAATAAATTTGATAATAAATATTTAAAATTCTTCTTTTAATTTGAATACCATTAGAGAAGATTGTGTTGTCCTGTTTGCCATAATCCCAGCTATTCGCTATTGTCTTACACATGCTCTTCACTTGATATAAAAAAGAATAAAAAGCTGAAATTTACATTCTGATTCCATTAGCATGTTTTCCATGGAGCTAATATGTATAGAAAAGACATCATTATATACATATATTTTGCAAAATATGTAGAAGAGATAATATCCATGTCCTCAAGAACCTTAGATCGTCTTGTAAACAAGTCATACAATAGACATTGTTTAGTTTGTTTTTAAGAATGGAAAAAATAGAAGTCTGTTCCTTTCCATTTTGTCTAAAGAGGCTTTGTAGGAGATGTAGATTTAGAGGTTAGTTTTTGAAAATGATTAATCATTATGAATCATAATTGATATTGGTAATATCAATGAATATTGATATTTAGCATAATCATTAATAAATGATTCAAGATATACTCTAAATCAATGGAGAAAGAGCTCATTATGCTATAGAGAAATGAAGCTTATGACATATAAACTATCTCACAAATAAAAGCCCTAGATAGCAATTATCTATTTGGTCTTTTGTTCTGGAAATTTTCACCTTGTAATCACATCTTCATGTAGGAAATAGGAATCAAGGCAATATGGAGTATTGTCATATAAAAATGGATTTAGTAAATGAGAAACTCTGTGGTTAAAGGAAACTTATTAGTACAATTTGGCTCTCTTTTGCTTTCTTATAGTAGATGCATTTCTGAAATTTATTTGTAAACTGATATTAGAAGTTATTTCATATTTTTAATGTCCTTTAAGAGCTGTCCTTTAATAAAGAATTGTGATATAGAGAGCTCATTTTACTTTTTCAGTAACTTACAGGGCTTTCCTTTTTTAATAGCCACACTGTGATCGTAGTGGTGTTCTCTAGGAATGAACTGGAAGGGAATGTGTCCCAGAAGGCTGAGGTCATTGTCTCTCCACCTATTAAGTTGATTTTAAGTAAAACTCAAAGTAAATTGAAATCAATCCTATCTTTCTTCTGTCTGTTAATCCCCACAAAAGTATTAGTCAATGAAGTTTTATAATGCTTTCAGGAAAATGTGCATTTTTAATTGTGTTTCATGAAGATCAAAAGCTTTTGTTTCCAAAGGAATGAATATCTAGTAGTAGAGTTTCAGGTGGTGGGCAGAATATTTTGAGTATTATTGAATTCTTTCACTGGTTTTCTCAATTGATCTGTTAGTGTGCATAGGGAATAATTTACTTACATAACTTCATAAGGCTGTTACATTTCATTGCTTCAGTAACAGGAAAACCTCTGGTAATACTGTGCATCTTTTTCTCACCCTAGATCAGCGATGTCTGGAGCCCTTGAAGCCTGGGAACTGTGGTGACTATGTGGTTCGATGGTATTATGACAAACAGGTCAACTCCTGTGCTCGCTTTTGGTTTAGTGGCTGTAATGGCTCAGGAAATCGCTTCAACAGTGAAAAGGAATGTCAAGATGTCTGCATTAAAGAATGAGCAAGTAACACCTGTCTCTATCAAAAGTCTAGAAAGACAGTACAAATGAAGCAGCCTACTGGAGTATATACTATTTATAATTTACATATGTAATTGAAACTTCATGCCCACCCTAGGATGTAGATATTTTAACTGCTTAAACAGATTAGAAAGCTAAGAATCTGACAATTTTAGTAGCTTGTCAACTGTCACCCAAATAAAAGGTGGTGAAGCTGAGAATTTGGACTAAGGGGTATTTAACTTCAGTACACAGCTCTGTTTCACAACCTGCAGTGTGATTCTGATGCCCGTTATTGCCTATTATTTGTATTATGTTGGATCAAACCCCACCTTGCACATGCCCCCACTCCCCTAACACTCACACACACTACCCTGTTGGTAGCAGATGGTAAGTGATGGAGGAAGACTTAGGTTTGAAAATTGAAAGGTCATGTATATGTGTGAATGCTGAGTTAGGAGTGGAGATAGTGAGGGTAGATTTTTGCCACAGTTGCCCTAAAAGTGATAGTAGAGAGGAACCAAGCTGAATCAAAATTACTTAAGTCAAATGCATTCTAAATTGCCCCTTCCCTATCTTCCAGTATGTTTGGTAACAAAACCATCATTGTGTGATTAAACTTTATATTTAAATAAAACAACTTTTTATGTCCTTCCTTCAAAATATGTGAATGGGATTTTTCAGTTTGTTGGAGATTGAATTAGAAGGCACTTGTCAGCC
The DNA here is from genome assembly GCA_028451465.1 of Erethizon dorsatum. Classification (NCBI taxonomy): domain Eukaryota; kingdom Metazoa; phylum Chordata; class Mammalia; order Rodentia; family Erethizontidae; genus Erethizon; species Erethizon dorsatum. The sequence continues at coordinate 50,316,213 of CM051835.1, read as the reverse complement.
AACAGCCATATAAATCCCACCTCCACTCTTGAGCAAGGTATTTTAAAGATAGGACTTATGCTGAAAAATGAGCCACCAAATGGAAAAGAGTACTGGAGAGTTATGGAGGGTTGGGTCTGTCATTTTATAATAATTTTATGATATCACCTCTGAGAAGACTGTTGGTCCTGAGCTGAGCACAGACAGCGTTTGTGTATTTCATCTCCTGACACACTTTTTCCTTTCAGACTTGTGGCTCTCATTCAAGTTCAACTCTTTAAAAAAGTGTTTATAAGAATAGCAGTCTTGGCAAAAATAATATTACAATTTCATGGTGAAATTAAATTTTTATTATGTAATATTTAACACTACAAAAGAATATACGCAACATGATCGCATCTTAAAAACATGAGAATGAGATAGACACCAGTGAACACATCACCTAGAGAACAAACCAGGCATTTCTGATTCGACTGCGGCTCCTGTGTGGCCTCTTCCATCACAGATCCCTGCTCCAGGCCAGCGATATTCTAATTTGAACTCTGTGTTGCTTTTGGTTCTTATATGTAACTTACATGTAAAACTACATTTAATCCCTATGGATCGCTACACAATAGACATTTATTCTTGTTTATTTTAGAGCTTTGTAAAAATGGTGCTTTAGTATTCTGCAACTTGCTATTTTCATTCAATAACATAAATAATCCATGTGTTTTCCCACATATGAATGTATTCCTAAATAATTTGGTAGGTTCTTGAGCTTTAGAAAATTTCTGTCATAATTTGCTAGATTATTAAATTATTGTTCATATATATTTACTTTCATAGTTGTATAATATTTGTGTGAATATACACAATATATTTAACCATTACTATGATCAATATAATTTTTTTTACTGTTTTACCAGTGTTGTGATGAATGCTTTTATTCTTATGTCTGTGTGAACACTTTTGTGTCTTTCTAGGGTGTATACCCAAAAGTAACTTCTGGGCTGCAGGATATGTAAATATTTAAAACTAGTATATAGTACTGATTTTTTTCCCGAAGTGTTGTACCAATTTATTTAAATTTTCACCAGTTGTGCATAAGAGTTACCATTGCTTGATATTCTAGTCAATACTTTGTGTTATCAAACTCTTTAATTTTGCTAAAATGAGTGTAAAATGGTGTCTTGTTTTAATATAGCACTCTCTGGTGACAACTTACCATGCTTATTTGCATCTGTGCTACTGCTTCTATGAAATACCTGTTTATAACTGTGGAAGATTTTTCGTTTTGATATTTTCCTTATTGAATCCTTGGAGTTCTTATGTATTACAGATTCTAACTCTGTGCTTGGTATTTATGTTGCTAATGTCATTATAGTGTGTCTTTTTGCCTTCCAACCTCTCTCCTTCCCTCCCTCCCTCCTGTCCTTTCTGTTGAACTGTCTTAATTTTAATGGCTAGTGCTTTTTGTTCCTCATTTATGTTGTCAGCTTCTCAGCTACGTTTCTTGGAAGGGAACTTCCCCAGGACGAAAATCACTGTGAGTACTGGCATTACCTCTCTAGACTCCCATCTTTGTGCCTGGTAACTCTTTACTATCCTGTTAGCTTGTTGGTGATTTCTAGATGATTTTTAAAAATTTGCTTAACTTACTTTTTATTATCCTTGGCTTGAAAGTATGAGTAATATAAAAAGGTCTTTACTATATTTTTGTTGTTGCTGTGTGATAAAGGGTTTTGAGTGTCATTTTATTTGCTGGAAGCCCTGCAATGCATATAAACTATGTATTAGTTACCATACATTGTTGGAAAGTAGAAAGACGCTTCAGAATATCTAGGCTGCTATGCTGATAGGAGCAAAAATATTAATATTACTTTTTAAAGATTTCCATAACTTTACCTTCCCACTCCTCAAAAAAATTGGTACACAAAATATTGTAATGTTGACTTGGGTATTTGTCCCTTTGAAACATCCTTTTTCTACTTCTGATGACTAACCAAGTCCTAATACCTCAAGGACACCTAATACCTCAAGTGAAGCCCTCTTCACTTAGGGAGCCTTCTTATCCCTGTCACTCATGTCCAACACTGAGGACCCAAAGCTCTTGGCTTTGTCTTCATTCCACACACTGACCACAAGCTGAGCTGCTTTGCACTTTATGGGGGGATACCTGCATTCATTTCCTCTGCTGCTATAACAAAGCACCACAGATTTGGTGGCCTAGACAACAGAATATATTATCTTGGAGTTCCATAGGTCAGAAGTCTGATGTTGGTCCCACTGGGCTAAAATCAAGGTATCTGTGGGCCTGTGTTTTTTCCAGAGGACCTGGGAAAAAAATCTATTTCCCTGTCTTTTCCAACACCTGAAGGCCACTCACATTCCTTGGCTTGTGGCCCCTTCCTCTGTTTTTAAAGCCAACAACAGCAGGACAGGTCCCTCTCATGCCTCTGTCCTCTGGTTCTCTGACTGGAAAGGTTCTCTGCTTTTAAGGACTCACATGATAAGGTAGGGTCCACTCAAGTAATCCAGGATAAACTTCCTACTCTAGGTCATTCTCTTACCTCAAGGTGCAACTTCACTTTTGCCACATAAGGTAGCATATTCACAGATTTTGGGGATTTGGAAGTAGACATTTTGGGGGCTAATATATTGCCTATCATACTATCTCTATTTCTACCTGCCGTCTGAACTATTCAGGAGCAAAGACATACATGCCTCATTTCTCTCTGTGGCACCAATTCCTTACACATATGAATAACTCAATAAACTTAAAAACAAACTGAACTAGTTTTATTTATTTATTTATTTTTAGAGTTAAAATTGGGTACCATCATGAGAAAAGAGTGTACAAAAAGAGCCTTCTTATACCCTAGGCTTTTGTACTTTTTCTAGCAGGCTGGACCTCTCCTCATAGTGTAGGAGGTAAAATTCACCACCTAGTCCTGATAAATTAGACTACTCTAGCTTTACTTTTTATTATCTGCTTGTATAAAAAACTTAACATTCAGTAGTGTTTAGTTCCTTTTTCTGGTTGCTGAGACAAAATACCTGACACTCAAAATTTATTTGGCTCACAGTTTGTAGAGGTTTCAGTTCATAGTTGGCTGGCTCCAAGGAAGGGAGGCATGGCAGAGGAGAAACAGTTCATGGCAGGCAGAAGGCAGAAGGCACTAAGGTAGTAGGCAGCAAGCTACAAAGTAGCTGTCCCTTATATCCTATCCAGACTATATGCCCTTAGGGCAGGTAGCACTCACACCCAGGGTAGGCCTTCCTTTATCCACAGCCAGAACTATACCAAACCATCCAGTGGACTAATTTAGTAATCATGCACTCTTAAACCCAGGATCACACAATTTAAACCTAGGAATCACACAACTTAATCCCAACATCACACGCCCTAGATCCTACCACTTCTGAAAAGCCCTACCTATGACCACATGAGGCTTTGGGGGGACATCTAGACAAAAGCCATAACAAATGGTTAACAGGCCATCTGTTCCTAGGCATATTGATCCAGTTTAGATAGACAGATGTGGGCTTTAAGTCCACATTTCTATATTAGATGGCTCCCTGGAAATCAGTTAATTTTCTCGGCTAGGTTTGAAAAAGATCTCAGCTTCTGGTCAGCTGGGTGATTAGTGCATTATGTCTCAAGTGAGAGGATGAGATTACCTCTTTAGCCAGAAGTATTGGGCTCTAATAGGGCCAGCAGTCAACCAACAAGCCACACTCTGGCCACAGGTGGCATCTGGTCCGGAAGCTATTTATTCTACCTCTAAATCCTTTGAGTAAATTCAAGTTTCAAAATGGTGCCCCAAGTCGTAGAAGGTAGAGGACATTATTAAGGCAACAGTTTCAGCTAGTCCACACACAGAGTTCTGATCCTACTATCCCCCTCACCCTTCAGGATGGCCTAGTCCTGTCCACTGCTTCTCCTCGACGAGTGTCCAGCATCCAGAAGCCTTCAGCACCCTTCGTCCTTACAAATTGGGGGTGACCCAATTAAGGAACTTCACGGCAACATCAAAGCCAAGGAAACATGCTGTGTTGGCTGGAAAGACTGAGATCATCCCTGCATTGAACACTTTGTATAAGGATGTGACTCCTTCATTCTAGATCAGCTCTGTCAGCACATCTCTAAAACCATGTTCTTCAGGAGGTGCATCATGGAAGTAGGACTTGAGCACATCTGGAGGGATTATCACAACCTACTTTAAAATCTCTGCCATTCCTCCAGCTACCAGGATTTGAGGAGTGCTGAGGTCACTGACACTATTTTTCTCTGGAGTGATGATATTTTTCAGCCACTTATATGTCATGAAATACATCCCACTGGCTGGCACATCTCTCATGAGGTGAGCACAGTCCATTTGTAGATGTGTCGGGTCCCAGATGCCCAGTACAGAATTTTGCTGAGTCCAAGGTTCCAATGTACTTGCTTTCCTCTCAAGAAGCCTGAATCCATAATAAGCACTTGCTCCTTTCTCCAGGGATCATGATTCCTGTGGTAAATACACCAGATAACATCCCAGCAGCAAATATTTGGGGGTGGCTGAGCACATCCTCTGGGGATTTCTGCTGTAGTTTCTTCCCCAAACCAAACCCAAAGAAGCACACAGCAAACATGGGGGTGACCCCAATGATAGGGGCAGCCATATACCTGTACAGCCCTGTGATGCCATCTCTAATGAGAATCTTCTGGAAACAGTCAATGATCCCTGAGTACATGGGAGGCTGTCCAGGCAAACTTGGTGGCTCTATGTGCAGATGGACCTCAAGCAGCCAGGCAGGAGTTACTTCTAACTCTTGGGAGGATTAGCCTTTTGTTCTACTCAAGCTTTCAATTGATTGGATGAAGCCCACACTCAGAGACACACCCAGAATGACATCTTATCAAATATCCAGGTACCATGAGACTCAATCAAGTTGACACATAAAGTAATTATTACACATATTTATCTATGGGTAGAGTTTTCAAGGTCATATGTTAATTCTATTTAACCTTTATTTAGTTCCCTGGTGTCAGGCAACCTGGGGCTTTGCGCATGCTGAACATGTGCTCTATCCCCAAACTACACCCCCAGTCCCTCTGTTTAACTATTTCAAGAACTGCCAGGGTGTTTTCCAAGTGGCTTCACCATTTTACATTCCAACCAGCAGTGTACAAACGTTCCAACTTCATCAACACTAGTTATCATTTGTATTGTTTTATCATAGCCATCATAGTGAGTAGGAGGTTGTATCCCATTGTGACTTTGATTTGCATTTCCATGACAAATATCATGTTGAACATTTGTTCACATGATCACTGGCCATTTATATATCTTCTTTGAAGAAATGTGTGTTTAGATCCTTTGCCTAAGGATTTTGATTGGCTTATGTATCTTTTAATTATTGGGTTACAAATGTTCTTAAATGTTCTTGAAAGTAGCCAACTTTTCATTACAGTCTCATGAAAGACCCGGAGACAAAGCTGGAGATGGTGGTACATGGTGGTAATCTCAGCACTCAGCAGGCTGAGGTAGGATGGCTATGAGTTCAAGGCCAGCCTCGGGGGTATATAGCTTGACTCTGTATAAACCAAACCAAACCAAAACAAAACAAATAAAACCTCTCCTTAACTGGTCATAGTTTACATTCTGACCCCCTCCTTGCAAGCTCACACTTGCCTTCACTTGAAATCATTTTATAAAAGTCATTACAGAAATAAATAACTACTTACAAGAGAGGAATAGAAAAACATCAGAGAAAGAAAGAAAGAAACAAAGAAACAAAAACCCACACCAGTTTAAGAGAAGGCTGAGAAAAGTGATGTGTCAATGTGTGAAAATCATCCTCCTCTGACCCACTTCTGACACTAGGAGCCTCTCCCCCCCTCTCTACTCCATCGTAAGCAACCCTAAGGGAAAGGCCAGAGGGATTGTTGTTTAACTAGACTAGGCACTGAAGAGAATGAATTGAACAATCTAAGAATTAATTCTAGAAAACAGGGTTGTGGTTTATATTATTATTTTAGCTTACTCTTCAAATACCTGGTGAGAACATTTCTCTTCAGTTAAAATGAGATGAGAGGGATATATGACATTTTGTTTTTCTATCTCAAATAAAAAAGGACAGAATATGTATATGATGTGCTAAAAACAAATTTAAGTATCTAAAGAAGTCTTCACTTTAAATAGATTGGGAAATTTTTAACACTTTATCAAGTACTAATAAAGTGCAACAATATTAAAAATGAAAAAAACTTGACTGGTATGTTAAAATATCTTAGCTGATCATTTCCATTATTTTCATTTAGTTGAAACCTTAGCTTTGCTAACTCCAAGAAATTCTCCAATCAGGTATTTGCAAAGTATGCTACACTTATGAAATGACAGTTAGGCTTCACAACTTTAGTCTTAATCTTTATCTTACACACAACAGTAAGTACGTGAGAGAATGAGAGAAAAATATTTGCAATACATGTAACAATTTTTTTGTATCTCTACAAATCTATAGTCTATAAATAAAGGGAAAAAAAGGAAAATGAAAGGAATTAGCAGAAAGAAGGTGGCCGGTAAAAACACAGGAAAGATGCTCTACTTTGTCAGAAAAATGTACGTGAATACAGGCCGGGAACTAAGTCAGGGCATCTGTACACGTATAAAGAGGCTCAGATGATTCTGCCTTGCAACACTTGTTGAGGACCACCAAGGGGATTTCTGAATCATGCTAATCTTAAGAGAGAGCCTAATATTTAACATGGAATGATAGGTGTTTAACTATTTGTGCATGTCCTTTTCCTCTACAAATCTATATTTCAGAGGCCGGTGAGATAGCTCAGCGGCGTAAGCACCTACCTGGCAAGCGCGAGGTCCTGAGGTTGACTCCTGTTACCCACATAAAAAACAAAAAAACCCCTATAATTCAGTATCTTTAGTGAATAGCAAAGATAAATACTGTTGAAGTGTACAAGATTTGCCCCCTTATGTTATCTACAAGTGAAATGTTATTAAAATAAGATGCTTTAGAATAGTTTAGAAGTGTGTGTGATTATTAAAAGTAGAACACTCCAAAATCATATTTTACACATATATTTATGAAATTTCATATTTTAGTTTTTTAACATATTGGACTGATTTGCATTCCAAAGGCACTCATCTTTATCATTTTACATAAATTAGTAGTCATTGAAACACCCTTAAATTAAACAAATTAATGCATTTAAAGTCACACTCAACTCTAAACATTAGAATTTTTAATCCCTGTTTTAATCAGGTTAAGAAAATAAAGGCTGTTAGACTCACCAAAGAATTCCTTAGAATTCTGTATCTCCTCTGTCTTTAAGCCTTCAACAACACCCTGCGGGACCTGGTGTTCTTGGGTTTCTAGTAGGAGATTATCTACTCCTGAGATGCCCAGGCTTTAGCTAACACTGACTCCCATTGCTATAACTAGAGCTGGCTGCCTCTCAGGTTTCAACTCTCACTATCCTCCTTTGACGTTGTGGAGCCACCATAACAATTGTGTTATTATTTTAGAACAGCAAATATATCCTCTTTCATTCTGGCTGTATCAACAACTTCTCCTGTTTCCATGGCTATTTCCTCCCATTCTGATTCCCTCCAGCTTCTGAAGATAATCCTGGTGACTAGAGAGGGGAGAGTGGCAAACTAACATGTCCTTTGTTCCAAATATTATATTCCTGTGTTATGCCAATGGACTCCATCTGAGATGGCTGCCACATCAATGGAAGACTTAGAATAATTTCCGTCTTGAAAGCAAAAAAGAAACATGAATTCTCTTAGAAACATAAATCCCCTCCTGCCTCCCACCCAGAGATTGAACCCAGGTCTTTGCACATGCTATGTAAATGCTCTGCCACTAAGCCATCCCCTCAGCAGCGTAGTAGGAGTTCCACATAGCAAATTAGGGGTTGTGGATTGCTAAGACTTCTCTCTGAAAGGGACTGGAGGCTTCAATATTATTTCCACTATCCTTATACTCCACACTCATAGTTTGTTGACTTTATTTTTAAATATTTATGGAATTCTCCAATTATTTTCTGCTTGACATATTAGCTGGTCTTTTTAAATTTATTGTTTGGTCTTTTTTTCCTCTTGCATCTTAATGAGGAGTTCTATAGTTTGCCATTTTATACAACTTGGGAGTTTTCTCACATTGATTCTACCATGAATAAATTACTGCTGCAACTTGCTTTCAGATGTTTAAAGCAATGACAGCAAACATGTCCTTGCTGGAAAACCAAACCAAAGCAACTCTTGCCTTTATGTAACTGTCTCATTTTTGATCTTCTAAAAAATAAATACTGGAATCAATGTGGAAAAATGTGGTAAAATTGACTAAAATTGTGCTTCTTCAAATTTTGGGTTATTACCTGAACTTTTCCCATAATATGCTTTGTACTCACTCCACCTTCATTTCAAACTAGCTGTCCTTCTCTATTCCCTTTCTGCGTGAATGGAGCAATCCCACTGCCAGTGACCTCATCTGCTCCCTGAGAAATAATTCAGACTCTTTTCTCTCTCACCCTCATAGCTGATTGCTCAGTGGATCTGACCATCTTCCACTCCTGGCTTCCATATCAGCCTCCTCACCACCAATCTCTATCTGCCTAGTGCTGTGGAGTTACAGTGATTTGGACCCAATCATTTTCTTCTTTAAAATATTTTAGGGACTCTATTTCCTTCATGATAAAAGCAAACCCTTGATCATAGTACTCAGTGTTCTCCAGGACCTCACTAGTGTTTATATTTCCAGTTTATCTCCCTTCAAGTCCTTACACATGCCCTTCAACTTAGCTATATTCAGGTATTTGCTATTTTGAGAGCACCATTCATTTTTCTTTTGGAATTTCCTCTTCTTCACTCCCTTTCTGTTTTTTCTCTCCTTCTCTTCTTCTCTCCCTTCTTTACCTCTTCACTTAGCATTATGGAATTCATTTTTTTATCAATAAACAAAGAGCTATCTTACTCTTTTTTAAGAAATTCAGAGCTATTCCCTTGTAAATAAATCCATCTTTGCTAGACACTTAAATGTTGCCAATCTTTTGTTGTGATAGCCAAAGCTTCATCAAATATCCTTTATGATTAGCCTTTGGGTAAGTATATAGAATATATTTATAAAGCTAGATTATAAAGAGAAAGATGTACTTTTGACAGCTTTACCAATTTTTCTCCACAAATGTACCAATTTACATTCTTCAATTTATGAGCATGCTTACTTTTTTCTTCTTTACTACCATTGAGTGTTATCATTTATTTAATTTTTATCAATCTAGTAGGTGAAATGGAATTTTATTTTAGTTGTTGTCTGTATTACTCCCATTTTCAATTTTTACATTGTGAAATATTTAATATATATAAAAGAATGTATGTTATATAGAAGTAAAGTTTTTAGTAAACTAATCATATAAAAACCCGAGTATCTACCACCTAGCTTAAGAAATAATGTCATTCGCTGCCAATACTATTGGAATCCCTATAAATTTACCACCAAATAGATAAAGCCAAAACCAAATTGGAAATTGCCATGACCCATGCAGCCAGTGGGGTCCTGATAGGGGGCAATGGGAAATTAAGGAAAAACTAGACACATACTAAAAGGAAAGCTGGACAGGGTGGGACCTGATCTCTGTGATGGAGAGGCAGTGACAACCCAGTAAGGTCTGCATCTTTATTTATACACAGTAAAGTGGGGGAAGAGCCCAACAGGAATGAAAGTGCAAAGTCTCAGTGTTTCGCTGAGAACACTGAAAGTGAAATATTCTCAGAGCTATCTGTGCTGCAGTTAACAGGGAGGAACACCAAGGCCAGACACCTGCTGGACTGGCCTTGCTCTAGCTCCCAAGGAGTTCGCCGACCTCCAGCTCAGCTGGCTCAGCCACTCCCCACAGAAATAAGTGGTCATGGTGATTTGGTTTCAAAGAGCTTGTTGTAGCTAGCAATGTGCTATATGGATCTCGAGGTTACTTTGCCCAGAGTTACTCAGGGGTCACTACTAATGGCACAAATCAGACACTGACTGAAACGCGGAGCCGTAAAGTTGGGCTCCTTCGGTGGTTTGGGCTGGGAGAAGACACTGAAATGCTGGTGGAAAGAGGAAGTCACAGGAAGAGAGGACTGCTTATGCTTGAGGTTGCAGTATTCATACTATATTTTTAGAAATATAGTAATAAAATATGAAGTACAGCCATTTATCTAAGAATAGACAGAACAAGAAGAAAGAGCTGTATTTGGGGCATTTAGACATTACATGTGAGAAAGAAATTTTCTTGATAAGAAAAGGAGCTGTGTCATTCCAAAGGAGATATCCAGGTATTTTGAACTAGGGCTTATGTACCAGGGACACGGGCTCAGTTATTTCCTTGTGCTGCCCAATGTGACTAAAGACCAACTGAAAGCTCTCTTGCATTCTTTTTGCTAGTGTGGCTATTGTGATTTGTTTTAGTCAAGATATGTCACTATGTGGGAAAAGCAACCTGGAATAAAGAAATAGAAGTTAGGAGACAGTTTTCTTACTTCATCTCTGCTAAAATAATTGTAACTGATTTATCTGGTTTGTTTGATAAAAAAATGAAATTTAATCATATTAAAATAATAAAACTTTTTAAACTTTATCCTAAAAAGAATATATTTCTAATATCAAAAAGCTCTGGCAAATAATTTTTCTTTTTTATTAATAATATTTGTAGTACATAAAGATTACAGTCATTGTGAGGAGTTGGTACATGTACATAACACATCTCTAAATTGTTTTTTAATCCCCCCCCACATCCATCTCTCAGTCCCCTTCCCTTTTGCAAAAGAACTATCTCCCTGTCTTTTATTTTGCTCTCTAATTTATTTATACTTTGGTTTTGTCATGTAAGAGGTAGCATGTGATATTTAACCTTGTGTGTCTAATTTATCTTACTCAAATCATTATGATCTCAACATGCATCCATTTTTCTACAAATGACTCAAATTTATCCTTCTTTATGGCATAGTTGTTTTGGCAAAGAAGTGGACAATCTTTTTGTGACATATTTGTTAGCTGCCTTTTCCCATAAGTATTAGTTTTAAATTAATGAAATCTTTCTTAAATATTCTCCCAGTGCAAATATTGCTCCTCCTTCAGGTCATCTTTGCTTTACCAAAAGCGTAAATGAACATCAAAAAGGATGGAATTTCATGCCTTTATTTTGAAAAAAGCCTTTCAAATCAATTTGTACATGAAATTGTATGGTATTTGATTTCCTGAACCATCAACCACAAAATAGACTTAAACATACTAAAAGGCTAGAGTAGTTTTTCAGTACTTTTTGTGTGATTTTTTTTTTTTAGTTTTCACTTTAACAATGGGATATCTTTATAGTCTTTCCAATTAAAATACTATCGAACAGCCTTTAATAAAGCTTTTAAATCTCTAGATTCTCACATTTTAGAAAAAACAAGTATCATTTTAGAAGTGCTATTTAGTAAATGTATGTTCTTATTTATTAATAAAAAACATTTTGAATCTATTTAAAACTAGATACTTCTGTGCCTGGTAATATGCAGGGTTATTTTAGTCGGGCAACTCCTTAAGATGAAAGCAACTAATTTCTTGAAGAAAGAGTATTCTAAATGTAATAAAAAAAAAAAGTGTTTTTTAAAAAATCAAATGTATTAAGGGCTTGCAAGGCTAAAGTCTGAGGAAAAATGAACAAGAGGGATTGGTAGAATACTGAAGCTGCTCCTGCCACTGAACGATTGTTACTGTAGAACGTCTCAAGCTTTGGTTTTAGCAGCTTCTGAGGATGAAAAAGGCAAAATTCAAAGCTCAGGGGACCATGAAATGTGGAGGTTTAATCTGAAGTCTTTCTACTGGGGGAACAAGGACTGCAAAGGGACATGAAGGAGAATCCAGTGTGAAGAAAGAAATAGGGCTAACTCAACTTCAGTGAAAAAAAAAATTAATTTATAGTCCCAAGAAGCTAAGGAAGCTAAAGAAAAACGTATCTAGTCACATTATAGTCAAATAACTGAAAGTCAAAAATGAAGAGAAGGGCCGGTGAGATGGCTCAGCGGCTTAAGCGCCTGCCCGGCAAGCGCGAGGGCCCGAGTTCGACTCCCGGAACCCACATATGAAAAAGGGGCCGGTGATATTGCTCAGCGGCACGGGCGCCTGCTGGCGCGCGAGGTCCTGAGGTCGACCCCCGGTACCCACAAAAAAAAAGGAAAAAAAAAAAAACAGAGAGAAAATCTCTGAAGTAACCTAAGAAAATGACACATTGTATATAGCAGAACAATAATCTGATTAACAACTGACTTCTCATAGAAATAGTGAAGGCCAGAAAACATTGTCTAGTTTTTAAAATGCTGAAAGGGAAATATCAACAAGGAATTTTATGTCCAATAAAACTATTTTTAAATGGAAAATAAAAACAGAAAAATAAAAACTTGAGATAATTAATTTTTACTAGATATGCACTTTAAGGAATGGTAAAAGAAGTTTTCTACCTGAAGGAAAAATATACCAGATGGTAATTTGAATAGAAAAAATGAAGAACATCAGAATTGGTAAGTGACTTGGTAAAAGCAATATACAAATTAATAGTACAGGATATTTAATTGTATCATTTGATTTCCTGAGTCACCAGCCACAAAATAGTAATGTATATATTTAAGTCTTGAGCAGGCTTCCAGTATTTACAGTATGCTTTTCTGTTTCTATTTTTAGCTTTCACTTCTACCATGTGAAAATTTTATTTTTCTCTTAATATAAATAACAACATATTACTTTTTAAATTTTTGGCTTTTTTATTCTCTAAAACTTCAAATTTTAGAAAGAATACATATTATATATTCTATTTTCTTGATGCTTTGAAATATATAATAGCTTAAAGAGAAAATTATTTCTCTCTAATTTTGGGATTTTAACCTACATAGATGTGATAAATATGACAAATAGCACAGAGAATGATGGATGGATATAAATGAAATTATATTGCAAGGCTTATATATTTTTTCTGAAGTAATTCAAAATTAACTATAAGTAGTTGAGATAAATATGTATAATTGCTAGATCAACTACTAAAAAATAAAAAATAGAACACCCAGTAGAGAATTACCATGGAATACTAAAAAATAGTTGAATGACACAAAATAAGGCAAGAAAAGAAGGGACAAAAGAACAAAACACAGATGAGAAAAAATAATGAGGAAATAAGTAGTAAAATGACAAACTTTCAAATGTGAATAATTATATTAAGTGTAAGTAGAATATAATCATAAGTCAAAGAATGTCAGACTGATTAAAAAAATAAGTCTCAACTATATGCTCTATTTACAAAATAAATATGATTTAAATACAGAGAAACAAATGGATTCAGAATAAAAAGTGATGTAATGCAAATAGTAAGCATAGCAAGGCTAGGACAACTATATTCGCACACACAGTTATATAGTAATATCTTGTATGTTCATTTATGAAAACTCAGGAAACTATACACTTGAAATGGATATATAATTGTATGTAAATGATACATCAATGAACTTATTTTAAAATAATGAATACATACATTAGCAGATTATATGCAGGAGAAGAGAGAAAAGTTAGATCATTCAGAAGACATTAGCATGCAGCAAGTAGAAAAAGAGATTAAATATATGAAAGAAAGGTTAGAGTGAGAAGTTTGACATGATATTACTTGAAACTTTAGATACAGAAGAAAAGGACATGAGACAAAAATAATTTTTAAAAATGGCCAACAAATTGGGCATGGTGGCATGCACATATCATGGCAACAATTTGGGAGGTGGAGGGAGGAGCTCAAGCAGGAGGGGTTGGCAGGAGGATCATTTGAGTTCATGAGTTTGAGACCAGCCTGGGCAGAATAGATCCCTTCTCAATAAATAAAAGCCAACCAACCAACCAAACAAACTAACAAACAAACCCCTGGATAGCAGTTAAGAATTTTCTAGAACTGATAAACATTCCAATTTTGAAGTTTAAGAATCTCAATAAATCGGGCCGGTGAGATGGCTCAGCGGCGTAAGCGCCTGCCTTGCAAGCGTGAAGGCCCGAGTTCGACTCCCGGAACCCGCATAAGAAAAAGGGGCCGGTGATATCGCTCAGCGGCACGGGCGCCTGTTGGCGCGCGAGGTCCTGAGGTCGTTCCCCCGGTACCCACAAAAAAAAAAAAAAAAAAAGAATCTCAATAAATCTCCAGTAAAATAAATAAAGAGAAATCTACACCTAAATGTATGATATAAAACTACAGAAAACTAAGGAACAAACTTTAAAATCAGGCAGAGACTACCTTCAGGCAGCAGCAGCAGATGGACAGCCGGCTTCTCAATAGTGTCAGTGGAAACAAAGGACGGTGAGACAGTTCCATGCTTTGAAAGAAGTAATTGCTAACCCGGAAAGTTGTATTTCCCAGGATGAGAGTGAAATGAACACTTACTGATGAGAAACAATGGGATCACTTCTAGCAGACTCTAAATAAATTACAAAAAATAGTACTTCAGGAAGAAGGAAAATGATTCCCAGTAGAAAGTCTGAGATACAAGAAGAAAGGAAAAGCAAAGAAAGTGGTAACTATGTGGGTAAATCCAAATGAACACTACCCAGATAAAATAATAATAGTCCTATATTATGATTTTCAGGACAATTAAAGTACAAAACAATGTTAATATATAAATCTGAAGTGAATAAAAGGAGATAAAATGTCTTAAGGTCCTGTATTTTCTAGCCAGAGAATAAAGGTGCTGGTTAACTTTAGCTTTGGATGTTAAATATGCATGTGGAATTTCCAGGAAGATTAAATAAGAATAGAAACAAAGAATACATCATCCACTACCACATGGGAATAAAAGGAAAGAAAATAAAAGGGAAATGCTGGGCAGGTCAGACAGTCCAATACAAAGCATTGGATTTAAACATAAATATACTCGAAATTACATTAAATGCAGTCAGCTCAAGTATTTCAATTAAGAGGAAAAGAATAATAGATTTTAACAATACCCAAATATATCCTGCTTACTAAAGACAAATCGAAAACATAGGTAAACAGGGAGGGTAAAAATAAAAATATGGTCAAAGATATAGCATGAGCATACTAAGCCACAGAGTACAGTGTGATTATGTTAAAATAGATCTAAGGGCAAAAGAGAATTATTAGACATAAAGATTTCACACCATAATGACAAAAGGCTTGGTTCATTAAAAAGATACAGTAATTTAACATGGTATGTACTTACTAATGTAATATAAAAAGATATAAAGAAAAATGGACTATACTCTAAAGAAATATAGACTAATCCAAAATCACAGTAGAGATTTCTTTCTCTGTAACTTACAGAATAATTAGAAAAAAATAATATCTTTAAGACAATACAAGATTTGGATAATATGATTAATTTGACAAAATGAAAATATAAAAATACTGCACCTCGCGGCTCCAAAGTTTACAGTTTTTTTTTTTTTTCATTTATAAATGAAACATTTACAAAATCTGATGATACCTTGGGCCATAATGCAAGTTTTAACAAGTTTCAAAGGCAAAATATGTGATTTGAAAAGAATGTGCTTAGGTTGGTGTGGTGGCACATGCCTGTAATTCGAGCATTCTGGGAGGCTGAGGTAGGAGCATGACAAGTTCGAATCCAGGCTGGGCAACTTAGTGGTTTAGTGAGAACCTGTCTCAAAAAAATAAAAAAGGGATGGGGACTTAGCTCTAAAAACTGCATAAGCCATTGAAAAATCAGATAGAAATTAGAAAGCAAAAGGATATTATAAGTAATAAATATGAATAATAGAGTAGAAAAAGGCCAAAATTTAATATGATTAGGGAAACATCATCAAAAATGACTCTAAAAAGTAAAATAAAATGAAAAACAAAATCGAATGAAATAACATACATGCAATAGATGAGATTGATAAAGTTGATCTTTTGAAAATACTTATAAAATCGACACACCTCTGTGATGCTAGTCAGAGGAAAAGAGGGAGAAGGCACAAGTAATTACTCTTACGTGCTCCTCCTGCTGGTAAGTGGAACCCTGGAATTTCCTGTCCAAATGGCCTCCAGCTTGCCCTGCTCAGGCTTTGAGGGGCCAAGTGGCACTTGAAAGGGCCATGGAGAATGCGCAGATAGGATGGCTCTCTACATACGAATATGCGTGGTCCTTTATGGGTAAGTACAGAATGTGGCAGAAATAGAGAGAGTTGGGCCTTGGTCCGGAGCATCAGCTTTCTCCGTGTGGTCACATTTAGACAGAACTCCAAGGAGTCAAAGAATTCTAAATTCAAAATGTCTTTCCTGTTTATTATAAAGAGAGATTGACTGAGCTCAGGCTCATGTGGCATGAAGGTCTACATTTTCACTTTTCCCCGGCTCTGCAAATGAGTATGGATGAGCTTACAGAAAGGGGATGTTGTCTGGAAGAGCCTGACAGGAGCCAGGCAGTAACGTAGGTATAAGTGTAAGAGACAGAGATCAGAGATCAAGCAGGATCTTGATTAGAAGGGAAGAACGAGCAAGAATGAGCAATAAATAGTCCAAGGTCTAGATCTAAGTGCCAACCAGTAATAAAGCCAATGAGGAGCCATTGGCTGACTGTCCAGTGAACTATCACTCCCTGCATTTTCAGGTGAGTCAAGTGGTTCATCTGGAGAGGCAGCCATGCATGGGGAAGGGATCAAATAGGTCTTTCTGTAGTGAGCTACAAAATCAAGATATCAGTAATAGGAATAGCAAGTAGCCCCAAGAGATTCATTTAGGATAGAGCACACTCCTAAACTAGTTTAGCAGGGTTTCCAATATACTCCAGCATCATTTACCTCACTAGGAATAATGGAAAGTTCAAACAGGACCATTCTTGATATGGTTTTCACCAATTTTGGCGTGGTAACTTTTTAAAGTTTAATTTACTACCAAAAAATAATAACAGAAGGACTACCAAGTCAACAATTGTGCAGATCTTTCAAATGATTTCTCTTAGCTATTTTCAGGATTTCATGAAAGGAACAAATGTTATCGACAAGCATAATAATCATTGTAGAAACAATCTACGTGATTTAAAAATGTACTTAGTTTCAAAAGTCAAGAAAAATTCATACAATTTTCTTATACTTTCTTATTTAATATGTACTACTTTCATACCATCTGTAGCATGTTTAAATTTGATGGAAAAATAAGCATGATGATTCTTATGCAGTCACTGAATAATTTACCCTTTGTCTTTTTAAGAGAAATCAAACTGTAAAACAAAACTTTTTGAAAGAAAATGAATGAGATCTCCCAAGGGGAATACGTAAAGTGGAAGAGTAGAATCCTAGGAGTAGAATCCAAGTGATAACAATGGTGGAGTGCTGGAAATCAAAGAGAAGCCAGTCCGGGAGCCCCAGAGGGAGCGACCAGAAGACTGTGCTGTCTCAGCATAAGAGCCAAGGCCGCGAATCAGTGGTGAGTCTAGGCCTAGCACGGCAGGCGCTGGGGGCTTGAGCTGGTGGCGACTTTCATAGGAGGAACTGAGAAGTAGGTATGAAGCAGGCCCACTTTGCTCTTTGAGCTGAAATCAGATTGAGCCGTTACTCCTCCTTTTATACCTTTCCTATCAGCATTCAGCAGTAGAAAGCAATAAAAAACACTGACTCACTGGGAAAATAAATATTACTCCACCTATTGTTAAATCACATGTTTTGAATTCTGTTCTACAGATTTGCCTTCTCGGTGCCTCATTGCTATAGTTACCATATTTTCCAAACCTAACACCTGAGACATGTCAGCTGGAAAAAGACAGAAATTCAAAATAGGAGATCCTAGAACTTTGTTCTGAACACTTCGGCGCATAATAGCATGTATCAAGTGAATGCACGTCATGTGCCAAACTCTACCATAAACCCGTGTTAATTTACTTAATCTTGCAACAACTGCCTTTTAAATTGGCTTTTAGGCATGCTATATTTGGGCCTTGCATCATATGTAATCCTGTAGATTGCTTGTTCATTCTCTTAATAATGCCTTTCATCATCTTAACCTTTTATTCGAGTCTTATTTCTTATAGTCTCATTTTTCCTGTGCTATGGCACTATTGCTGTTTAGTTTGAGTAATCTTTGCTTATTCTAAGGTAATAAATGTATTCTATTATTCTAAAGATTTTATTCCTTCATGTTTCATATTTAAATCTGCGCAATCCATTTGAATTTGAATTGGAAGTATGATGTGAAGTAGAGATTTTTTTCCCCCATATGGTTCTCCAGTTAACTAATTTCCATCTATTGAAGCAACTGCCCTTTCTCCACCACAGTGTAGTGCCTCTTTGTTATAAAATCAGGTGAGCAGACAGAATGGTATGTTTCCTGATTCTCTGTTCTGTTTCATTGCTTTATTTGTTATTGTAAAGTCACCATTATTAACTGCATTTTACAGATTAGGAAACATAGACAGAGGAAGGGCAAGAAAACATGCCCGACTCGCATAACTAGTACATCCGCCCTGTTAATCATATAATACATTCACCTGAACATCAAATTTACTGGAAATTACTGCATCTTTGTCAGGAGGATCCTGAATTTAATCTTCAAAGAATACTCCCCCTACATTGAAAAATATATTTAAAATTAATTCTAGAAGGTTCGAGTCAGACAGATGTGGGTATGAATCACCATTTCAACAGTTATTAACTGTCAGAATATAGAAAATTTAACCAGCACATTTCTTTACTTGTGAAATGAGAAAAGCAATACCTAACTGACAAGGTTGGACAAAAATCAAATCAGACCATGTGTATATAATCTAGAACACAGCATAATAATATAATGTGTTTTCTAACTCCTTGACAAAAATGGTTAAACCTGAAAAAACTTATAGACAGAATTTTTTTTGACATACTAAGTTCTGAGCAATGTTCATGTGTTTAGTTGGTTATTGTTTAGTTTGCCTTTATGATTCACTCTAAATGGAAATCAAGTTTTGATCTCACTGAGAAAAATAAATGGATAGTTGTCAATACATAATGGCAAAAGCAAATAAAAATGAAAATAAAAAGAAGGGAGAAGATAGCTGAGAAAAAAAAAAAACTAGTAATTTTGATTAGGTTCTGTCATTGCTGGCCACAAATCTTGGTCTGTATTTTCATTCTGCTTTGCAAATATTGTTTTGGGATTATGGATGAAAAACACACAGAAAGCCAGTACCCTAAGGCGTTATTTCTAGATCTGCTTAGGATTAGGGCCCATCGCTCCTTTCCTCCGCTCAGATGCTTGTGTTGCTTAACTTGCTTCCAGGGACCTGGGATTATGAAAATAGCTTGGGAGGCAATTTATACCTCACACCAAACCAAATCTTAAAACACGTTTTTTTCTTCCCTTTTCTGCCTCTAACCTTCTTACATCTTCTAATTCTATTTTTTTCCCATCTCAGTCTCTCCCACTTCACCTTTCTCTTCCTTTTCTGGTTTAAACCTACCTGAATATGATGCCATCTGTAGTATTTCCTTCTAATCTCATGAAATCAACCCAACTTTTGGAAATAAACTGATCCTGGACCAGTGAGAAGCAATTGTCTAACAATGTAATCCTGCTCAGTGGTTTTGCAAAATTGTCTTGATTCAAGAGACACTCTACAATTCTCAAATATTTGCAAAACAAAATGATTTCGAATCTACCTTAAAACTGCACACAGTGAAGCCCATCCTATCCTGGCAGACAGTGGGGGCACCCCAGCTCCTAGCCCCACCTGGTGCCGATTCAACCTGCTGTGGACAGATGCATCAGCTGTCACAAACCGATGCTGGCAGCTGTTTGCATCATTCCACCAATCCTCTTGCTCCCATTCAAGGCTCTTGAAACATCCTTCTGATTATGATTCCTATAAGATGTGCCTATGAGGAGGGATGGGACTGGTCATGATTTCTTATCTGCCTACCAAAGAACAGGAGGGACTGAACTTTTTTCATGTCAGTTGTTTTTTAAAGACTTGAGCTAATGAAATTCCTCTGAGGAGGTAGGAGAATAAAGTGTAGGAAAAGAAGCACAAAATTTGCCCTGGAGTCACTCTCCAAACTAGTTAATATGCAGAAGTCATATAATGGAATAAAACATTTAATTTCAGAATGTATAAAGTGTGTGTGAGAGCCATTTCTTGAACATAATAAGTTTTAGACTAACCATTTAGAATCTGAGGCTGTTTTGTAGCCTTTTAATGTGGTATATGCCTCAGGCTTTGCTTTTTAATAATTACATTTTCTCTGAAACTCTCACTCTGAGACATTCTAGGATCTAATGGTACACTGGAATTTTTAAGTATGTGAGAAGAATAATTGAGAAACATGTCTGTTTGTGCCCCCGGTACTTGAGAAAGCAATTACAGATGTGCCTGGCACCATCTAAAATACAGAACCCTTAACATTTTGGGCAAAATGCATGATTTTTTTAATCTTTGCATCCTTGTTAGAGTAGACAATGAATGGAGCTTATGCCTGGGAGCAAGGAAAAATACGGAAAGAGTAGTGATAAGGGACTACTGAGCTGGAACAAGAATGTACCCTCTCATATCTAGAAGGGGCAAAACAAATGACAGCTTTCCGTATTCCCTCAATGGGGCCTAGAACTCATGTCTAGAAAACAAAAGGTGTTATCTGAAGTCTAGAACTAGACATCCCTGAAAGTTCCAGGTCTTTGTCCATGAACCCAATTCCTTTTTTTTTTTCTTTTTATGAAACTCTTCCTCCTCTGTACTACTAATGTCAAGGAGGGGAAGGCAGGTCTACCAGAACCTCTGTCAAATGTTAGGCGAAATTGCAGGAGACATGCTCGCAGGAATACCAGTTCCTAGACTTCACTTCCTGTTGGTAGTCGTTTCTTGGGAGTACCTGACGACGCAGGCTTGCTTAAAAGTCTGGACGTGTTTAACACCTTTCTGGCTCTGGGAAGGCAGAACGATATGGTCCAGTCTTCATGCTGCATGAGAAAGGAAGTTTTGCCTTGGTCTCAGTGACACCGGTCAGCGCACTTGTCTGCTCTGTCCACAGACACAGCTCTATTAATATAAATACAGCTAATTTAAAATAGAAGCTTAATGAGTATAAAACTAGAAAAGAAATATAAAGTTGCAAGCAGAAGTGAAGAGCAAGTACCACTGAGGTAATTTCATTTCCTTGGGCAACAAGTTTTACTGAGACATTGAATTTATTTAGCAGAGTGTATATTACGGAGAGGATGGTCACATGCCCTCAGACTCATGTCCAAGAAAAATCAAATTTCTAACCATTATACTTTGAGGATATATATGCTGCAGAGAGAAAATAAACAGGACTCTTATGGGCAGGCACTACCCAGCTGGTAATTTATTTATTAAACTTTACTTCCTCTCTTGTCCTGTACAACTCAAGGCAGCAGCCCTGTAACATCGTGATAGTTTGCACGTTCTTCTCCTCTCACACTATACAATCCTTTAGGTTGGAGAAAGAGCCTTTTTCTTTTATGTATCCTTAGAGCCAACATGTAACAGTTATGGAGAGAATGAATAACATTCTTTCGGCTGGAGGAGGTGGTGAAGGATTGGGAATTAGCATTTTTTTTTTCTAACTTCTAATTTTCTAAATTTTTTCTAAAATTAGAAAAAACATTGATGTGATCACTCTTTATTATTTGAAGAATATTTAAAATAATGAATGAACTTTCAGATGATAACTAGAATGGTCAAAACCTTGTATTCTGCTTTGATATCTGCAGTGGCTAATTTTTTCTGTCAATTTACCTAGGCTTCAGTGCCTAGATGTTTTGGTCAAATGCTAGTCTAGAGGTTGTTGTGAAGGGATTAGATGTCATTAGTATTTAAATTAGTAAACTCTGAGTCAAGATGATGATCTTCTATGATGTAGGTGGCTGTTGCAGGCTTTAAAAGAAAGGATTGAAGTCCTCTGAGGAAGAAGAAATTCTGCCTCCTGACTGCCTTCAAGCTCAAGGTGGAATGTCATCCTATCCCTGGGTCTCCAGCCTCTTGGCCTGCCTTGCAGATTATGGATCTGTCAGTTCTCTCTCTCTCTGTCTCTCTCTCTCCCTCCCTCCCTCTATCCTTCTCTCCCTCTCCTCCCTCCCTCTTTCCACCTCTCCCTCTCTCCCTCCTTCTCTCCCTGTGTCCTTTCTACTCCATATCTCTTCTACCCCTGTCATTCTTCCTTTCATTCTTTCCCTCTCCTGCCCTCTCCCTAAGAACCCCAATATAAGTGACAGCTACCTTTTTAAATGTAACAGAAGTAGCAGTGAGTGTGTTGGGTGTGGGGGCTGCTCTAGAAACACTAAGATTTTAAGAACAGTCCTCAGGGAAATGTGGGAGGCGCTTGGACACTTAATCTCCCTGATGGAGACACAGGAAAATCTATCTAATGGGTCACTCTGGGTCTCATCTTCAGCCACTGACCTTCTTTAAGGGGGAACATTAAATCTGCATCATGCTGAGTTTACTAACTGAGTAGCTAGTAAGGCAAAAGTGGCATTTAATCACAGGGGCATGTCCAAATAAGTACCGACGTCCTAGATTCAGTAAATACTATGTTTATAGTACTGAATTAGGTGTGGTTGGGACTTAAAAAGAAATAAAAGACATCATATTCCCATTGAACCTTATACTATAGAAATCAATTTAAGATTAAATCCACATGTAGACAGATAATCAATTACACTGTCTCACAAAACTATCATTAGGGGATGTCAGCTGCTATTGAAATGAATTTTCTTATAATCTAAAATTTTCATCTAATACTAAAATTTTATTTTAACTTAAGTAATATTAGGGGTTTAATGAAATATAATATATGCATTCCTATTATTAAGGAAATCCAGGTTGTTATATGAGTAAACATCTGTTAACTCCAAGACTTAATGAAATCATTTGGAAAACACCTTAGAGAATTATAGATGAATCAGATCTAGATTTTTAATACTTACATCCTAAATTATGTAAAGTTCCTGTTTCTTTTCATAAATCTTAATAGAAGTTTATAGTTTACTAGCTGTTACTGAGTCCAAGGCCTTTATTTTATAAATACTAGAAATCAGTTCCTAGAAGTGGAATGATTTGCTTGCAGTCACTTGGCTAGTCACTTTAGGTAATCTGGATATTCACCTAGTTATGTCATAAAGTTAGTACTTGAAGCCAGTTATAACTCCAGTAAATACATTGCTATTGCTTTCCTTGCCAGGCTGTTATTCGGAGTATCTGGAGATGGATGGCCAGCATGCTAGGGGTCCTTCACATAGAACCCACTTGCAAAGACTGGTCTAGTCCTGGTGGAGCCTTGGGTTCCCTCCATTTGGTGGTTTGTTAAGGCCTCAGAGTCTGATAGTGAGGAAACCATAATTTCCAGCCTCTCCATTTCTGAGTCATCCCTGGGTCACAATATCCAGGACTGTTGGTCAGCTATGAGTCAACCTGGGGTTTGGTGACTCCGGGCAGCCCAATTACTGAAATAGAAAATCAGCTTTTTTCATAAGGAAAATATATTAGAAATATGAGCCAGACAGCAATAGCTACTTGCAATACTGCTTTTGAACTGTTAATGGATTGTCTGTTAAAGTTGAGTTGGAATTGAGGGGTTGTTTAAGGAGTCTCTTGAGCATGTAACCTAGAGCTTGAGTATGACCTATGGCCAGATGCTTGGAAGTTTAAATCTATACTTAACTGAACCTTTCCCCCAATCTCAACATCCGAATAGGCTCTTTTCAGTTTTCTGTTCTCTTACAGAGGATTGTAATCTAAGAGGAACCCAGGGCAGGTTTCATTAAGAGTTATTCCCATTTCCATGTATGAACCTCTAAAAAAGTGTTTTAAAATTACTTAAAACATCTGTCCTTCTTTACATTAATACTGAATCTCATCTGTAATTTTCACAATGTAATTCCTTCTAGTTCAAGAGTCCTTAAAAATCAGCCATCAGCATTCCGGTGTTAAGGAGGAAACATATCTCAGAATGGAACCCTAGTGCCTTAGTAAGTTTTGACATAAGTGGTGAGAGTTGGCAAGAGTGGCTCACTAAGCATTTTGCCCTTTTCCCCTGAGTGCAGGATGAAATGGCAAAGTCTGCTTGTGTGTGGGTACAGTGGATGTTTCCTGAGAAACCATGTTGTGTAAGAAACAGGGGTTACGGGCCGGTGAGATGGCTCAGTGGCATACGCGCCTGCCTGGCAAGCACGAGGGCCTGAGTTTGACTCCCGGAACCCACATACGAAAAAAGGGCTGGTGATATCGCTCAGCGGCACGGGTGCCTGCTGGCGTGTGAGGTCCTGAGGTCGAACCCCGGTACCCACAAAAAAAAAAAAAAAAAGAAACGGGTTACTATGGAACAAGACTGGGTTTAATCCCTTGTATGTCACCAGTGTGTCAGTGTTGTCTCTGTTTGGACTGGGGCTCATCTTCAAGTGGGTCCTAGTACTAACCGTGCTGATTAATTGACACTCAGCATACTGTCCAGCTCCCAGGTCTTTTCCTTCCCCAAGGAGGGCCCCTGATACCAATGTCTACGGTGGCTCTTTGTCCCCACATGGACACAATCTCAGCCCAGAGCCCTTTCACACTCCCTTTCTACACCATGCAGTCATTTTATAGGCAGTTCTGCAGTGACCTAGATGCAGAGGACAAGATGATTCCCTACACATGAAAACATTTGTATAACATCACCACAGGCTCTACACTGAAACACTTCCGACACCCACCCTCTCATGGGAAAGGACATTCATGCTTCTCGGATGGCTTTTGAATTTAGTTTTATTTTTTAATGTCCCTCATCTTCCTTTCCATTTCCAATTACCTCACATCCCCTCCAATTATAATAAGACTATAAACTTAGTCTTCAACCCTTATTAAAAAAAGAGAGAAAACCATGAGCATGGAAATCCTTTTCTCTTGTATACTACAAAAGAGGCCCAGCTTCTTTGGGGGATAATTTCCCTTCTTTCCCCACATACAAAGCCTATCAACAAATTGACCTTGTGAGATAGTCATGCTGGCTTTGCTAGATCTGGTTCTTTTAAATCGTACTATTAGTTAGACTCTCTCAGGTAGCAACTTGTGTAATTTAGATGATAGTATCCACAGGGAGAGCAGATAGTGAGGAAGCCATCTCTCAACTAGAATCCAGTCCAGTCCTAGCACTTCCAAGTCTAGATATCTAGAGAGTCAGAGGGAAAGCAGAGCAGAAACCTTTCTTTCAAGATACAGAAGTCATGCTGGTGACCCAGGTGTGGTACCATCTACTTGTTCATTTCTGTGACTCATTAAGTAATGCTTTGTGTTTAAGTTGAAGTGTAAAGCAATTAGTGGTATTTGAAAAATATTGTGAAGTGATAAGGATGATTTTACAAGCCACAGGTCTTCACATATATGTGTGGAATGAAGGTCACACTCTAGATCTCAACTCCATGCCTGCCTCGAGAATTCTAGAATAGCAGGGCTACCTGTGAGTCCAATTTGTATTTTAGAACATTCTAAGAATCTTGGGAGAAAGGGCAAAAACAGTTTAGACCTGATGGCCAGACTTTTGAGAGTGAGGTGAATCAACTGGGCAAAGGATACATCCAAGACTGTCCTCAAGTTTTTCTCACAGGGAAGCAGGCATCAGTTGAGCAGCGGGGGCTGGTCATACATTCTAGAGTGGCAGAAATGGGGAGGAATAAACCAATTCAGGGGTCACTAGGAAAGTTGATGTTCAAGTAATAAAAACACCATCCACAAATTGTCATTAATGAAAATTAAAGTCAGGTTCGCAAAGACAAGGGTCAGAATCTCACTGATCGTATTGAGAGCATTAGGGGACTATGTAAGGGGAACATGACGGTCGCTGAGGTAACACCAATGTGTTGGTTGTTAGAAGGAAGGAAAAAGCGGCTTGACTGTAGCCACTCTAAGAGCCGGAAGCAGAACAGTCCAATAGGAGAACACTGAAAAATCTGTTCAAATCTCCGCAGCAGGTGGGCAGCAAGAGGCAGCAATGCGAGGAGGGAAGACGTGAATGTCCAGGTGGCAGCAGGTCTTGCTAGGTGGTTGTTAGACAATGAGAAGAGTGTCATCACATATCCCCAGTGAAAAAGACCAATAACTAAGATCAAATACCACTGATACTGGAAAGTGGGGAAAAAGTTCTAGGTGGGAGTGAAAACAATATTCTTCCTCACGCTTTGATTCACTCCTTGGCTGTTGAGACTCTGGAATAAGGCTTGGGGAGGAATTCTTCAGTCTTTCCTAATCATTCTCAATTCTCCTCCCACCAGCCCCAACACAGAATATTCTCCCCATGGCTGCCACTGTGGTTTTTGTTCAGATGAACAAATTATATTGAGCCACTCTCCTACAACAAATCACTCAATGCCTTCTCATTAAACTTGAAAGACAGGGCCAATCTTTCACACCTCTTCCCTCTCATTTCCTATGCACGCCAGTCATAATGGCATCCTTTTTGATTTCCACGTGAAAGACTTTCTCAACTCAAAGTACTTGGACTTGCTCTTTCCTCAACTTGGAAGACTCTTCTCTAGCTCTTTGTATGGTTATTTTGGTCTTCATCGCTCTGGTCTCCGCTCATGTGTTATAGTCTTCCTTGGCTTCCCTATCCAGATCCACCTTTCCCATGGTGACTTTTACCACAATGTTTATTTACTGTGTCTTGGTTACTGTGTCCTTGTGCATAACAGATGCTCCAGTGAATTTGTATTAGTGGGATGGATAAATGAATGAAAGAAAGAATTGTCACCTGGGAGGTAGACAGTAGATTGAAGAAAGAAGAAGACTGGTCGGCCTACGTTTTATTGAGGTAGTTGTGGAACACCGCACCTCACTATTCTTCCTCCTGAGCCATCCCGCTCCTCTCTCTGTTGTCTCTGGTACTTTTGCCTAGTGTCCAAGCACAGCGGAGACAACAGCAGACAGTGCAGATTCTACATACAGATGAAGTAGGTCCAAAGGCACTGAGGAGGAAGGAAAATGCCCTTTTCTCTACCCATGCGAGGTTCATAGCTGAGGCCTCTTTAACAAAAGACAAATTAATAAGAGAAAATTCCATGCATTTAAATAAGCTGTACTCTACATGGGAGCCCTTATCAGGAGATGAAGACCCAAAGAAACAACTAACCTTGAGAATGTTTTATATAGATCAAATATGTTTTGGTCAAAATTCTTGAGACCAGAAATGTTTTGGGTTTAAATATTTTTTGAATTTTATACATAAATATCCTGGGGCTGGGACCCAATAGCCTATAGTTTCTTTTATATAATATTTCAAATAATTTTTTCCATGAAGCAAAATTTCGTGGTATGGAATTTTCCACTTGTAGTGGCATGTTGGCACTTAAAAATTTCAGATTTTAGAGCATTTCAGATTTCAGAGCTTTGGATTAGGGATGCACAAACTGTAGTAGGTCTGATGAAGAGTGGATAGTGGTGGGGGATAAGACAATGGGGGTATGATCTAATGATAATAAACTGCAGAAAATTCAACATGTCTTTCTTGTCATCCTTGTGTCTTCAGTTCCTTTTCCCCATGTACTGGGAAATACCTCTAACATGAAGTTCTTATGATTTGCTTCTGGAGCAGATAAGAAAATCTTTCCTATATTTTAAGAAGGGTTGGGGGGAAGGTAAGAGGTGACCTTCTTGCTTCTGCTATTTTCTTAAATGCCAAGATATATTTGGGGTATCATATCCCGAACCCAATCAGTTCTGTGAGATGGAAGGGTTGGGAAGTCCCCTGTGGCCTTACATATCTATCCTATCTACATGCTGCATCGTCTAATTGTACAGTCACGTACAGTAGTGCAGTCATGTCTTTGAGCCAAGACACTGTCTCCTGGGGCTTCCTTTTGCCTAACACTGTATAAACAGTTCTAGGTAAGGAACCATGAAAAGTTTTCATCAGTGCCAGTCACCAACTCTGTAGAACATACCTGTGAACTACCCAGTCCCAGGGACCCCCACGATCCTACCTGGAACTGAAGCCTAATCATGAGATTCTCCTTTACCAGATATAGAAAATCCCAAGAAGCCACCATTCCCACCTTAATGGCAAGAACAATTCCAATAAGTTACAAAAGCATCATTAAAAATGAAACAACTGGGAGACTAAAGCAGGAGGATCACAAGTTCGAGCCCAGCCTGAGCAACTTAATGACTTAGATGAGACCCTGTCTCAAAATTAAAAACATTTTGAAACTAGGGCTGGGGACGTAGCTCAGTGCAAAAGCCCTGGATTCAATTTCCAGTACTGAAAAACAAACAAAACCAAAAACAAACCCCAAAATCCCCAGTAGATTCTTAGTTGGAACAGACCTCTACTCCAAAAGACAGATTAACAGAGAAAAACAAAAATATATCAGCACATATCTCATATATATATGGGAGACAATCAGATATCAGTAGTCCTCTAAGTAGTGGCTTTGAATTACAGTTTATAGAGCATCTTCAACAAAGAACAGTACATTTTTAGGGATCTGATAAGAGAAAGAAAGGTGATTTTGAATCTCCATGGTGGCCGCTTGGGCAAGGCATGTCATTGGTGGATAAAGGCTGGTTAGTAGAGTGTGTTGATGTAATTTTCTCTGGTACCATCCTGGCCGATAAAGGTCTAAAGCTGTCTTCAGAGGTTACCCTTTGTTCTCCCAGGCAGAGATGGGGGAGGTCAAGATAACTTTTGTCTTTGTAAATCTCCCACTTTTAGGCAAATAGAGGGAGGCTAGAGAACTCTCCTGTATCAATTTCTACATTGTCTTCAGCCTCATAATCCTTCATATTCGAGGGAATATTCAGAGCACACTGGTCCCTACCCCTACCCAGTGGCCCCTCTGAAGTTGCCCCCCAGCTTTAAAGGTGTGTAGCTTCATCTAACTTCTCTTGGAGGCCTGTTCTTCTACAACTCTAAGAGTGACCAGACTGGATCAGATAATAGCCCTGAACCTGTTCAACCTGCCATGCACGGTGATTATGAGGCTGGAATGAGATAAGGGCTGAGCTCCCTCCCAGGTGACGCAAATAGAAGCATTGATAGTGACACAAGCAGGCTTGCCCTGGGCTGTGGCTGTGCCTTTCTCTGGCTCTCAAATGACTCTGGAGGGCTTCCAACCAGAAAATCACCTGCTCGTGGATGGTGATACTGTTGGCATCAGCACAATCTATGCTGGCATTTTGAAGATAACTCCCAGTGTTTGCAGATGATACTTAAGAGTCATTCTACTGAGAGGGAACACTTTTCCTCCTCCTGCTATTAGACTTTTCATTTCTCCTTTGCTTCCTGTGGACACACACACACACACACACACACACACACACACACACACACACTTCCTTCCACAGTTAACCCTACAGACCTGAAACACCCATCTTGAGCCAGGAAGCTGGTTCCCATTGAGGCTGACCCAAAGGATGCTGCCTGCTCTCTGGGGGGCTGCTGAGTTCCGCCAGCGTCTCCAGTACTTACTGCTAAACTTTCCCACAAACCCACACTTGCACGAATCACCCGGACATTTTACATAGATTTTTTGCCTTGTAATTCAAATCTAGGCCTTTAAATGTGTCCAGCCTAGTTTCCATTTACAACTGAAATTTTTACTCTTGTGTTTTCTTGCTTTACCAAGCGGCCACTAAAAGGCACGGAGCTTTCTATTTTAGTATCTCAAGCTTTTTAAGAGTTTATTTTTGTAGTAGCTCATGGATTCTTTCCCACAGCCTTGATCTAATCCGGGCTCCAGAGATGTACACGTTCACATTAACGTCAAGCAGCATAACCAGAACTGTTCATGATGACCAAGAACAAAATAATTTCGAAGAAAAACAGTATAGTCAAAAGGGAAGGTCAGGGATTGGCTCTTCTGACATATCCATTTGACAGACTGATTTTATTTCGAGGGGTGCTTTTACTTTATTTTGAGATTGAACCCATATATGCCTCAAAATGCCAGGCAAGTGCTCTACCACTGAGCTATTACCCACTATGCACACTTTACCAAGAAAGCCAGGTATGAAGTTTGCTCAAGCAACTTAACCAAAGGCGGCCCAGTGAGAAGATTGGCCAAGATGGTCCTGGAACGACAGTCCTCTGCTTCCAGTCCCATCGTATTTCCACTGCATAGGATGATAGGGGCTACTATGCAGGGGGAGCCAAATGTAAAGAATATATAAGTAGTATATCGCTTTGGTCAGGTTTAGCTGTCCTGTAACAGAAAACAAATGCACCAATGTTTTAAACAATTTTTCCATGAAAAAAAGAAAAGATATTAGAAGGTGAGTCATCCAAGATTGGCATGCAGGGTGCTCAGCATCATTAGGTAATCCAAGATCTCCCTGCCTTTCCTGTCCACCTTCTTCAGGATGCACCTATAGTCCTCCTGGGGTCAGGATGCGTTTCCAGCCATTGCATCCATGTTTTAGGCAGAAAGAAAAGGACAAGAGAAGGGAAATGGGCACTTGTGCTACCTGAGTTAGTCCTTCTGAAAGAATTTTCCAAAAGTCTGATTCTGTGCCCCTGTTTACATCTCATTGGCTAGATGTGGCCTATGGGATTACTTCCAGGTTCAGAGGAGGTAGATACAAGGGCATCCTGGGTAAAGTGTGGTTCTGTAAGAATGAAGAGGAAGAAAACATTGAACAGGCAATAAGCAGTCTCCTCACACTGGGGGAGGAGGACCATCGGTGCCACAAGAGATGAAACTATTCCATCCAGTGAAGAACCGTGGGGGAGAGAAGCCAAATATAGTGGAGAACCTTCAAGCCCCATTTTACTTAATCTTGCAGCATTTTTTGAGCAGCAGCTCACTCCTTCCTTCCTAAGCACCCATATTTCCTTTGGCTTTCAGACAGTAATCTCCTGGCTTCCTCCTTTGACATGGAGGTTTCTCACAAGCTCCCTGGCTGTGTCTTCTTTCCTGACCTCTGATATCAGAAAGGCCCTGGGCTTGGGCTCAGATGACTTCTCCATCTGCTTTCTCCCTGCAGAGCTCATCTAACCGCACGACTTTGTTCACTCCTTGTCTACTAAAGACTGGGTCCCATTTGGTTTCTATAACAGAATTGCACAGGCTGGGCCATTTGGAAAGAAAAGAATCAATTTCTCACTGTTCTGGAGCCCAGGATTCCAATTTCAAGGCGGCAGCATATAGAGAGGGCTCCCTGCTGCAGCAGAACATGGCAGAAAAGTGCATATGGAGAGGGAGTGGGAACACAGGCCATCTCTGAAAAGGGGTGGAGATCGATTAAAAAATGAAAATACGGAGAGAATAAGAACTGTACAATTAATGCAGAGGGAGGGAGAGAGAGAAGGAGAACACAAGGAAGGGACAAGCTCACTCTGGTGATAATGAACCTACTTCCAAAATAAAAACATTAAGAGATTCTAAATGGATTAATCACCGGTTAAAACATCCACCTCTCTCAGCACTATTGTTTAAGATTAAGTTTCCAATGCATAAACTTTGGGAGACACATTCCAACTATGGCAGCCTCCAAAGTGAGTCCGCCTACTTTGTTCGTTTCCATAACACCATTGTTCACACGTTCACATGTTCAAGCCAAAGCCTCCCTGTCATTCTCAAACTCTGTTCATCTTTTCCCTTCCACTGCAAGGCCCTCAGTGTCCTCAGAATCTGATTACCCCATGGTCCTACAGTCCAGGCCCAAACTATTACCAGACCAACAAGTCTTCTTGCTTCCATTCCTGCTCTCGTATTGTCAGATCTTCCCATTGCAGACAGAGGGGGGCTTTTACAGTGTGAATCAGGGATATCCTGGGTGTGTAGCTTAGAGTGATTCTTAACACATCCATAGTTCGCTGTATGAGCGGCATAAGCACTGTGATAAGAACATGGATTGTAATCTGCTCTGTGAGGATATTAGTGTGCATACACCTTATCCGCCTACTTGTGTGAGTTGCTAGCCTCAGTGATGGTAGGTGCACCTCGCCTGCCCTTCCTGATGAGCTGCTTGCCTTTGCATCCTCCTTTTCCCAAGCCAAGGGGACTTTCTTACAGTGAGATACAGGATTTCAAAGCCCTACTCACTATGACTAAGGTCTTTTTAATGATTTGCAGTTTGAAGCTTAGGTCATGCTTAAAAACAAGAATGAAATGTTCCTACTTGTTAGGAGTTTTGAGGGGCCAGGATAAGAGGGGGTGGGAAAGGCCCCCTTCCTTGTATCCTTCCCATCACAGCAGCTGGGTCACTTCCAACTGCAAAGGTAGCAAAGCCTCGCCTGGATCTGCTCCTTGAGTTGACTGGCCAGAAGCCTCAACAGCAATGTTCTGATTGCAACCTTCCTCTTTTCCTTGCTTGTATAAAAATTTTTCCACTGAGAAACCCACTATATAAAGCTTCAAGGTTTCAGTTTGTGTTTAGAGAAGAATATACCTGCATATTGACATAAACCTTAACTCACAATGTCAAGTGCATGACAATTCTCATCTCTGTTTTGAAAATCTATCAACTTAGTTCACATTCTGAGTCACCACGAAGCTAACCCGGTAGAAAATTCCACCTCAGCCATACTTGGGGCACTGCCAAGTACTCTCGTTTCTAGCACTGACTTATTAGTGCCACAGGGCTGTGCAAACTCTGCTTCACCAGTTTTATGCACAAAAAGTGCTAATGTGGGGCTTTGGGCCTGGCCTTTCCTTTTATTTCTGTCCTACTTGAAATCATAGCAGTGGTTTGGAATCCCAGGACTATGACTTCTTCCTCCCATACTTGGCATAGAGCTGTTTGCCCCTGAAGCCATCTCACCTTCCCACTGCACTAGTGCAGATCTGTGACCCTGCTCCTCCCAAACCATAAGTCTCTCTTCTCCCCTGGCAATGGAGATCCTCCCCCCCTTCAGTCTTCTCAGTCCCTCTGAAAATGATCCCAACGCAATGACCCTGGCCCATTCCCTCGAGCCTTAATCTTCCCAGTTGGCTCAAGTTTCTAGGAAAATAAATCTATCTCCATTCTTCAGCTTCCACACACCTCTGTTTCTCAGTCTTCTACATATTCTATCTGAAATAACAGAACACAGGGCATCTCTGAATAGGACTGGGGTGGATTAAAAAAAGGAAATATGGAGAGAATAAGAATTATACAATTAATGCACCAGAATATTTCCAACCAAATTTTGTCTTGTGCTGTTTTCTCAGTGCTTAAGTCACCGTGCCATAGAGGGTGTCCCCTCACTATGTGACATCAATGCAAATTTCATAGGAATTATGGTCTGCTGGCTTGCAATTTCACACACTATTACCTTATATGTCAATCTCTGTATGAATAGGGTTCCCTACAGGATGGTAAGAAGCAAAGAAACCCTATTTCAAATAATCCCACTCCATTCCTGTGTTCAGTAAATTAATCAACTAATCTATTTACTTTGGAGCCTTCTCTTCGGCTGGATGCACAGGCATTTAATGGTAAGATAATCGGACATGTGTAGAGTGTCTAAGCACACCAGTAGTGGGGTTTAAATGCCCCGTTCACATTCTCCTTTCTTTCAGCTTGCCTGACTGACTGCCATTCTTGGTTCAGGACAGGACTTGTTTATAAGAAGCAGGTTATAGCATTCTCTATCTGTGTGATCTAAGGGATTCAAAAGTTTCATCTCAAAGAACAAAAAAAGTCTTTTTTATCTGTCTGCCATTGGTACCAGAAATTCCACCAGTTAACCATTGATTTCTCTGCAATAATCAGTGTCTCTGGGATAGCTAACGTGTCCATTTAAATGTGCAAATGTTGTCCTTGAGAAAGAATACTTTTATGTGATGTGATTTTCTCTGATTGCTTTCAGTTTGAAAGGAGTAGCCCTTCAAACACCCTGACTCCATGGTTACCTGCATCTCCAATCTTGACATGCCTGTGGCTATCAAATAAACCAATGTTTTACTTTTTCTTTAAGTATTCATAATTCAACAATATAGACTCTTTCTATCTTAGATGAAAATCCATTTCTCTCCCAGTTTTACCTCCTCAAAGAAATCTCAGAAAATTATTGAGGGATGTCTACCTGGTCCACAGAGTCTTTCCAGCAATTGTTTGCCACCTGTGTAGTACTCTGAGCTGCTGCAGCACCATGGCCCAGAAATTACCTCTGTACATCTTGTGGTTGCCCTCTGTAGGTTGCTTCCTTTTTTAAAAAAGCACTTTCCTTCACATTTGAACCCTTTGCTAACTCCCAAATATACAGTTCAAGGGAGGCAGAAGTTTTAGAAAACTTTACTGAATGTGATGGTTAATCCTGATGTCAACTTGTTTGAATTAAGAGATGCCTAGAGAAGTTCTTGGATAATGAGGACACTAAGTTCATCAATGCATTAATGTACTGATGACTTCATAGCAGAATGGGCTACTAGGAACTGGGATCTAGTTGGAGAAAGTAAGGATGTGTCTTTGATGGGTATGTCTTTTCTTGGGCTGTCCCTTATTCTTTGCTTCCCAGCTGCCAAGAGGTAAACAACTTTTTTCTGCCTTGCCTTTCTACCATGATGTTTCTACCTTGGAGCTAGTTGACCATGGACTTAAATGTCTGAAACCATGAGCCAAAATAAGTCTTTCCTTCTTTAAGTTATATATGTCAGGTATTTTTGTCCCAGCAATAGAAAGCTCACTAACACATTGAAGACTTGAGAACAATAGTAAAGAAGTGTATTCTGAAAATAAACCTTAAATCTGTACCTGGGCTATTCCTGCATTCATTTCCCTAAATGGTCCTGTAATGGCTGTGCCTCTCCTTAGCCTCCTACAGTGTTGAAGTAGCAACTTTAACTTCTACCAAGAGAAGGGCCATTTACCATGTTTTGCCTATTGCGAAGCCCCACTCTCAACACAAAATCATCTCCAACATTTCAGCACTGCCATTTTCAAGAGACTCTGCCAAATGACTGTGCATAGTTGTTTACTATCTTACCTCCTTGATTAAAAGGACAAATGTATAGAAAGATACAAAGTAGCCAATCTGACTCAAGAAAAAACAGGAAGTCTGAATAAACCTAGAAGCAAAAACTTTACTTAACCGGGCAGGTGAGATGGCTCAGCGGCATAAGCGCCTGCCTGGCAAGCGCGAGGGCCCGAGTTTGACTCCCGGAACCCACATACGAGAAAAGGGCCAGTGATATTGCTCAGCGGCACGGGTGCCTGCTGGCGCATGAGGTCCTGAGGTCACCCCTAGTACCCACAAAAAGAAAGAAGATTTTAAATTGCCAAGATTGCAGTTTCCTCTCAATCATCTATAGATTTAACACAATCCTAATCAAAATCTCAGAAGGCTTTTTTTTGTTTTTAATATAAATTGACAAATTGATTTTAAAATTATATGGACATGCAAAGGACCTAGAATAGCCAAAGTAATTTTTTTTTTTTTTTTGGGGTACCGGGGGTTGATCTCAGGACCTCGCGCTAGTCAGCAGGTGCTTGTGCCGCTGAGCAATGTCACCAGCCCCAAAGTAATTTTTTTTTTTTTTTTGTGTGGGTACCGGGGGGACGACCTCAGGACCTCGCGCACCAACAGGCACCCGTGCCGCTGAGCGATATCACCGGCCCCTTTTTCGTATGTGGGTTCCGGGAGTCGAACTCGGGCCTTCGCGCTTGCAAGGCAGGCGCTTAAGCCGCTGAGCCGTCTCACCGGCCCCAAAGTAATTTTTAAGAAGAACACTTTTTAAACATATGTAAAGCCACAGTAATCAAGACATGTGGTACTGGGATATGGATAGATATGCAGATCAATGGAACAGAATATAGAGTTCAGAAATAAATTTATATTAAACCGATACTTGACAAGGGTGCCAAGGTATTTCAATGTTGAAAGGATATTCTTAAGCATTTTTTCTGGGCAATTTTATATTATATATATAACTAAACAAACCTTAGATCATTACTTCACAGTATACACAAAAATTAATTCATTGCACAGTAAATGTAAAAGCTTAAATTAGAAACTTCTAGCAGATAATAAGAAAAAAATATTTATGATTTTGGGATAGACAAAGGTTAGGATACTAGACATCTGATCCACTCAAGAAAAATAGATGAACTATATATATTTGATCAAAATTTAAAATTTTGCTTTTTAAAAGATACTATTCAGAAAATGAAATGATAGCCACAAATTGGACAGAAGTGCTTCCAGTACAAAATATTCTTATAGCTCAACAATAAGAAAACAATCTGATTTTAGAAATGAACAAAGTAATTAGAAAGATATTCCATCAAAGAAAATACATGTATTTAGAAGCACATGAAAATATGCCCAATATTATTATTTATTAGAGAATGTAAATTAAATCACAAGAAACCACTTCATATCCATTGAATTTGTGGCAGCAAAAAAGATTTTTAACACCAATTGTTGATGGGAATGTGCAGAAATTAGAACTGAATGTATTGGAATTAGAACTGAATTTTAGAATGTAAAATTATACAGTTGCTTTGGAAAATAGTTAAAAATTTCTTTAAAAGTTAAGTATAACTTTCCCATATGAATGGGCAATTCCACTCCTGTGTAGTGACTGACCCAAGGGAATGGAGAGACATCTTCGTAAAGACTTGTACAGAAATGTTCACAATGACATTATTCATAGTAGCCCAAACCTGGATGCCATCTATATGCCACAATCTGGTGAATAAATAAACCATGGGATATCCATGCATGGAGTGTTACCGATTTATAAAAAGAATAATCTAACACTTGCATCAACATGGATGAACCTCAGAATCATGACGCTAAGTAAAAGGAGCCAGATGCCACAGCTGCACATTGTGAGTGATTCCGTTTGCATAAAATTTCCAGAAAAGATGGCAGAGACAGAAATGACAGAGACAGATGCGAGTAGGGATTGGCTGCAAGTGAGCGTGAGGGAAATCTTCAGCTGACAGAAATATCCTAAAACTCAATTGTGATGTAGCACCATTGCATAAATTTACTAGAATGTACAGATTTTATTATAGGTATGTTTTTGGGACATAATTTGAGGCATTGTCCCCATTGGCCCTGAGTGGGAGATTTCACTCAGCTGCACCTACATTTCTCCCTCTCCCCAGTGCCCTGTGCTTCAGTTGTCTATTAGGCCTCTCACCCTGCAAATCTCATTGGCTCAGAGCATGTCTTCCATTGATAGTGCTGGCCAGGGCCCCACAAGGCGTGGGAGCAAGGCCTCTCCTCAGTCCCAAGGAGGTGGTGCCAGAACTATTTGTGCTTGCTTGGTCATTAAATGTCTTTTAAGTTTAGTAGATTTTAGACTGAGATTTGTCTACCTGATGGTGAGATTTCTGGCTTAATGGTTGACTTAATGACGCTGTACCACTTGTACTTAATTGTACAGATAAACTCTAACAAGAAATTGACATCTACCGAGTGCCTAATAGGCCTGTGTGTTCCACACAGACAGCACATGGAGACCAACACTGCTCTGGGCTTAGTAACAGTCCTGTGCCCCAGGTCCCCTCCTGGCTGGGAGATGTCTGCACCTCCTTGTTTGACCATCGCTTGCTCTGTTTCCTCTGCTATTGTCTCTTGATAGACAAATTTCCTGGACTCCTTGTTTTCTCCTATTTTCATTTCTTTTTCTCTTCAACCTTTTGGGGATTTTCTCAATTTCCAAACCTCTTTGTTAATTTTGATCTATAGAGGAATATACGTTAAGGAGTTTATTGTTTGGTTTGTTTTTAGTGAGTCTTCCGTGAGACGTACCTCAGAATTCGATGGCAACTTTTTGACTCACACTTATCTCTAATTCAGCAAGAAGAAGTAATCATTCGTGTGGGATCAATGTTATTAACCAGCCCTCTTGGTGAAGAATACAGCAAAAGAAAAGAGTAGGAGTAAAAATGCTGGTTAAGAGCCAGTTGCCTTCTTCCAAGCCAGAGGGAGGGAACAGAAAGGCAGATACCGGAGGCCGTTCAGAGTGGAGGACTTGGGAATTCAGTTGGTGGGGGGTGGTATCCATAATGTAGGAAAGGCAGCAGTAGTGTTTTGGGTGAGGGTGGAGGATGGAAGTAGTAAGGTATACAGCCTAATGGTAAATTTGGTTTTAAGTTTACGTAGTTTGAATAATCATAAATGAAGGGAAGAGCTGTGCAGGTGGCAATCGTATCTATAGAATCTTATCTTCATATATTCAGAAGAGAGGTCAGTGCTGACGTAAGAGTAAATAAAAGAACACAGAGGCTAAAGAGGAAAAGGACAAAAGGTAACAACAGGTACAGTAGAAACATAACTTCAAAAACTTTATGCAGAGAGGAGAAGAAGTAGTGAAGTAGTCTTTCAGTAAATGAGATGGGGAAAAGAAAGTGTCTGGCGTGGTGGCTTAGTGGGATAGCAGGGTACAGTGGAGGCTTCCTCCAGGATAAAGAGAACTTATTGTATAAATGCAGAGACAAGAAGCAATAGAGAGGGAGAGATGGCATGCAAAAAGGACAAATAATGACTAGAGAGATGATATGTAATCAAGATGATAGAACAAAGAATTGTTTTTAGAAAGTAGAGATTTTATCTCTTTCCCCAGACACATGAATGAAGACAGGATATGTGATGCCTGTGCAAAAAAAATTTTTTTGCAAGATCCTATCTATATTAAAATGTTGATTTAAAATATATCCTAAAATTCATGGACCCATGTGAAGCATTATTTATCTATCAATGTATATTTAGAATAATGGGTAGAGGTCTATCATATTTGTTTATTGTCCAGTCACCACACATTAAAATTCTTTGTATTTCCTGTTCAGGAACCATCTCTTTGTGCTTTTTACTCCCAAATGCACCACTTCTGGCTAACTTTTTTTTACAATATGATGGCTCTTCAGAATATGGTAGAATTGAAGCAGATAAATATTTATAGATACTTTGGCAGCTGTGGTTCCCTGATACTATTGAAGTCATTTTGGTAGTCATCACCCAGGACATGTCATCATCTGTCATGCTACCCATGAATACCATCTTCTAAATCTTCTTACAAAGTCGCAACTGTGTTTTATTGAAGATGACTTAAATGCAAGTCTTCCCAGATTATATAGGCAAATGTGAGTAACTCATCTTCTGTTCATGTTAAATTTATCATTTGGAATTTTATAATACATGTAGAACAACACATCTTTAATGTAGATCTTTTTAGGCTATAATTACTGTGATTCTAGAATATGGTATACTGCACTTTTTCTCTCCACATGGCACCACCAATAGGAGGAAAGGACAGGGACCTGTGGGTGAAGCTAGAAGGCAGTTTCATCTATGCAAGGAATGTCCTTTCCTCATCAGATCAATCCAGGAAGTTACGCTCTGTGTACCACATCGATGGGACGCAAGAGAAAACTTTGGTCAGAAGGGCCTATTGGGATTGCTTGGCAATGCTCTCAAAAGTGCTTACAGGAAGTAAACATGGTTCTCACTAGCAGACTGATAGAAGGTATCTGTGACCCTGGTGTAAGGCACACAGGAAAATGCACCGGCCTCCGCCTCCCATCTCAGGAGCGGTAGAGCAGAG
Organism: Erethizon dorsatum; assembly: GCA_028451465.1. Classification (NCBI taxonomy): domain Eukaryota; kingdom Metazoa; phylum Chordata; class Mammalia; order Rodentia; family Erethizontidae; genus Erethizon; species Erethizon dorsatum. The sequence continues at coordinate 50,276,801 of CM051835.1, read as the reverse complement.
CACTGACAGCTGAGAGACACCAGCTCACACAGGTGGTTCAAGGCCAAGGGTCAGCAGTGGTTTGCATAACTCTGAATACCAAAGCTGTCCTCCAAAAACACTGAAACCTCTGTGGGTGTGGCCAGGTGACTGTTTACAGGGGAAGGGAAGGTTGGTATTAGAATGCTGCAACCCTCCTTATCAACACCTTTCCCAAGGCCAGGAACAGGCAAATCTCTCGCCTCCTATGAGGCACTATCTAGCCAGTTTCCCTATATTTTTAAAATTGAAACATTAAAAGGAAGTAAAAACAAATTCTAAACAAAGAGAGGCTTTTAACAGGAAATTTGCATCCTGGCCTCCCTGGTATCTTGTAGGTTTGCAGTCTCTGAGCAGTGGCACACGCATCCTCTTATACCTTGCTTTAGAACCAGAGACGACAACCAGAATCTGTTAATGCCAACTGCTTCCCAGGGAAAGGCATCTTTGCTGGAAGTGGGTGTCAAGCAGTCTCTAGCTCCAGATAGGGATTTTTCCCAAGGTTCTCCAAAAGAGTATGATAAGCAATGAAAAATATTCCGGTAATCTGGCCAATTTTATAAGGGATTATTTACATAGAGGGAAAAGGTAAGAACAGATTCTGGAGTGGCGGGGAGTGTGACAGTTCTAAGCTAGAGTTGCTGGGAGTGGAAAGGGAAAGCGATATACTAACAGGGGCAGACCTTAAGCAGAGATCTGACTGCAAGAATGAATCTTAAGCCCTAGAGTTTGATTTGTATCAAACCCTGAAATTTTAACAAGATTCCTCCCTAGATACCTACAGTAAATATGTATTATTTTTACACTCCTGAAAACCGCTTATTTAAAACATACAGAAAGCCAATTGGCAAGGTAAACCCTAGTAAACCTTATGAATAACCTGGAGTCTCTCCTTTAATTAGTTTTTTGAAGGCATATTCATTACTACTATGGTAGGGCCCCTCCCAATGGGTCGGTGCAGGAACTTCTTACAGTGTAGAGATATCGGCCTCTGTACGCACGTGCAGTTCTGATGTAACTCTGTAACGTAAGTCACGCACAACCCGACTGTAGGATGTTAGCGCACACCCAACCAGACCGTAAAATGTTAGTCTATGCCCATACAAGGGAGACAAAGACACAAAAATTTTGTATAAAATGGTGCAACTACGCCATATTTGCCACTCAGCCCTTGGAGAGGAATCTGCTGAGTCAGTGCCAGCACGAATAAAGCTGCTTCCTGGGAAAAAGGCCTTGGTGTCCCATCTCTGTACACGAAAATCCCACAACACTATTATCATATATATAGAGTTATAATATGTCAAAATGGTTTACTTATTAAGAAAAAGTTAATTCAACACAATACACACAAAACGTCTTGAGGAATGCAGGCTCAGACTGCCTACTCTGTGCTGCGATGTCCTATTTCCCTGGAATCCACACACTATAGGGGCAGGAGAGAGCATCGCACCCCTCCTCGTAATCTACGGCTTGTTTGACAGCACTTTCTTCCTCATTTTGGAGCTGGGTCCATCTGTCCAGCTCAACACCTGAGGCTATGAATCTTCTTCTTTTTTTTTAAATCTCACTTGGCATGAATGTTGGCTGTTCAGTTTCTGTGTTGGTTCATTTGTTGTCCTTAGGATGTCGATGCCTCTGGCTCTGCCAGGTAAACGCGTCCAGAGCACTCTGCCTCACGTGACCACCCTGTGGTGTGGGTGGCACTGCCACTGGGTTTGTGTGTGAATAGGGCAAGTTCGGAGAGTAAACAACATGTCTTTATTTAAAGAAACTTTCCCTGGGGAATAGCAGGTGGGAAAATAATTTATATTAAAAACAGTGCTTTGGCAAACAAAACAATAACAAAAATATTCCTTGGGATAGAATACAGCTAGAGATGACATCCAATTCTAGGCAGTGTGCGTCTTTAGAAAGGAAAGTTTGAAAGCCACCTAACTGGCAATGGGGAGATGGCATCTATCAACACCTATCTTGCTCGTCTCCCTTGAAAGACATGGTTCTGCCTACAGTATCACTGCCCAAGTGGCTATAATAGTACCACATTGCCCTGACTCCCTGGGCCACATCTGGCTGCGTGGAGTGAGTACCTAACCTGAATTGACCAAATTCTCAGGCTACCCTGGCACCAAAGATAATATAAATGAATTAATCATTTAGGGCTGTTGTACAAAAGTACCACAAACTGAGTGGCTTAAAACAACAGAAATTGATTCTCTCACAAGTATGAGGGGTGGAAATTGGAAACCAAGTTGTTGGCAGGATCATATTCCCTCCACGAGCTCTGGAAAAGACTCCTTCCTTTCTTCTTTCACTTCTGGTGGCTGCCAACAATCCTTCTTCTTTGGCTTCACCCTGATCTCTGCCTTTGTCATCACATGACACTCTCCTCATATGTCACTTTTCCAGTGTCAGAATTTGACTTCTTTTAAGGACATCAGTCATATTGGATTTAGAACCGACAGCAAACCATATGACCTCATCTGAATTTGATTACATCTGCAAGGATCCTATTTCCCAATAAGTTCCATTCATCAGTGTCTGGGGTTAGGAATTGAACATAACTTTTTGAGGGACATGATTCAACCTCCTGGGTCATCAAAATTTTTCCCTTGGAAATGTTAACAGAAACACAGAGGACTACAGTTAGTAGTGGAGTTCAAAGTAATATGATGTGATGGGGCTGAATCAGGGCTGAGGCAATGAAAAGTCATGTGCAAACAGGGGTTATTTGAATGCAGAAAGAATGCAGGGTGGAAGCCAAGGAGGCTGGAGGGAAAGAGGAGGGACTGGAGCAGCCAGAGAGGGAAGTAGAGATCCCAGGAGGGGAGGATGGAAAGCTGGCCTACACTCTCTCTTCATCTCTGGTCCCCATCTGGCGGTATATTAAACCCTCTTCTTAGGATAATTGTTTTAACAATTTGTGTCTTGTGACTACCTGAGCTAAGACAAGAGTCCAAGGAGAGTCTTCTTTTAGAGGTCAGAGAATGAATGCTCTGAGAGATGCATGAACTCTGGGCCAGCATTCTGCATCTGAGTATGGTCATCTTCCAACGTCACATCCTCTTGACCTCTGGATACCAGAAGGAAGTCTGGGGATCAGAGAGCAGGGAGGTTTTGGTCAGCGTACCTGAGAAAGAGTCATAATTACCCACAGGCTACCGAGAACATGCCCAAGTCTGCCAGAGACTCCAGAGGGCCATAACAGCTGCCTTTTGTAGTCTTACACCTGGATTCCAGGCCAAACCTAGGGAAACACACAGGTTAGGGTATGAGGTGTGCTGATTGCTCTTTATTTTGTCAGTCTCATATCTGCATAAAAGGGAAGCTGACACTGGGCCTGGAATAGTCCACAATGATCCTTTACAATTTCCAAATTAGGATTCTCCTGTCCTGGTCTCTCACCAGTTAATATAAAACAGATTAATCTATAATTTTCTAGAGAGTAAATCAAATCTGGAGATACAGTCCACTACTAGTGGAAATCCAATTGGACAGCCCCTGAAAGGAAGAGAAAGGGAGAGGGAGAAAGAGAAGAAGATGAGGAAGTGAAGGAGACAGGGAGATTGATTTCTTCCAGGATTATGTTATATTCTACCCCTGCTTGTTTCCTACTCTCTGTCCCCTAAGAAAAGTTTTGTGCAAGCAGTAAATGATTTGTCACTCAGGAAATAAAATGCAGTATCTATAATGAAAAATGCATTATAATTATTTTAAGGAAAGCAATTATCCCAGTTAAGGCTTCAAAGAGTGATGTGTTGGTACTTATTAGGAACTAACTTCCTTGTAAAGCTCTCAACTGTGAATGCTTGAGTGACTGAAAATTTTATTTTAAGTTTAAATACTAAGTCAAAGGAGAAATGAAATTAAATTAGAGAAGTGACCTCTGGTTCTGTTCCTCCACTAAGCCATGAGCAAGATTTTGAGCTGATGAGTAAGAATGTGGAAGCAGCAGGAGTTGCAGGTCAGTGGTCGGTTCACTGACCCAAGACTCCCCTGGGACAAGCCTCGCTGCGCTCTCACTACAGATGTTCTAGTGAAGAGGAGGACCCTTAGACCATTGGCCCATTCACAGGAATATGGAGGAATTTACTGCAGAGTATCTCATTTAGTCCTCAAAACTATGCTAAGAAACAAGTTTAACAAATGAGGAACTGTAGGACTACAAATTAAGATTTCTAGTACTTGAGTTTCTCGTTGAGCAGGAAATACTGGGAGATCAATATCAGTCTACATTTTCCATTTGCATCAATCTTATTATAGAAGGGACCAGGAAATAAAAAAAATTAATAAAAGAGGCATTACAGCCTTGAAAGATAAGAAGTTAAATTATCAGCCAATATATGCTTACAAATACTTGATAGCAGTGTAGAAAAATGTATATGCTAAAATATTACTGCTAAAAAGCCAGAGGCAAAATTTCAAATACAGTATCATCTTCACTTCATAGTCATTCCTAAAGTAAGTAGTAATGGAACTGCTTTTCCAAATCTGGACATACATCCATCAAAATACTAAACAATGGTAGAGATAGGAGTAATCTTTTCTACTTTTCTATATTTTCTGTCACAAACATGATCTCTGTAATGAAAAATGAGTTATAATTATTTTATGGAAAGCAATTATCCCAAGAGTTAGAGCTTCAAAGAATGATGTGTTGGGCTTTAAGAGAAAATGTAAATATTCCCTATGGTTATAACTTGGGAAGATTCTATTGTGAAGGCTCAAGGAAGCCACTGAAGAGTTGAAAGGAGAATGGCATTAAAGTCAGGCTTGATTTTCAGAAAGACCACTGTGGGAAAATCGTGCAGAATGTATTGAAGGCCCAGAGTCAAGCGAAGAGATGGCTTTGGGACACCAATCAAGGTTCACTGAGTGTGGGTTTCACCTTAAACCAAGGGGGCTAAGCTTTCTCCTCATGCCACCATCACACCACAGGTGTCATAGAAACCTACTCCCAATCCAGGGCCACCTCACAGGGCTTTGTGTGGTGTATGTGTGCATGCGCTGAGCAGTTGCCAGGGCATGGAGGAGTGTCACCTCACAAAGACTGCTCGGCTGGGGGAGTTGCCTCCTGGAGACTTTCTGCTCTTCCTAGTCTGCCTCTGCATAGTTCCCTGGGGCTCCTCCCTCTGGGGCTGCACACTGTCCATTCCCTATTCCTATTTACCTCAGCTGTGCAAGAAAGAACATTCAGCCCACCAGTGTGGATCTGGATCTTTCAGAGGCATTCTCGGCCTCTCTGTTTGGAGGTCAGATGGTTTTGCTGAGAGCAAGAGGAGGAGGCTGCATGGGAGAGGCCCATTATGATAGTGATGGTTTATTGGTGATCCCTCCCCAAGATATGTTCATGTTCTAACCCCAGTACTTGTGAATGTGCTTTTACTTAAAAATAGAATCTTTGCAGGTGTAATTAAATTGAGGATCTCCAGATGAGATCATTTTTAATTTCGGGTTGGTCTAAATCCAATGACTGATTCCCTTGTAAGAGAAAGGAGGAGATCTGAGATACAAAGAGACACACAGAATGAAGATAAAGATGTACATTGGAGTGATGCATACCAGACAGAGAATGGAAAGGTTGCAGAGCCACAGCACATACGGGAGTGGCACAGAACTGATTCTTCCTCAGAGCCTGCTAAAGGAATCAGCTCTGCCAACACCTTGATCTGGGACTTCTGGCTTCCAAAATGGTGGAAATGGAATTTGTTGTTTTAAGCCATCAAGTGTGTAGTGATTCATTACAGCAGCTTTAGGAAAGCAATACAGTAATACATTTGGTGAGAATAGAAAAAGGGATAACCAGACACTCAAATTGCTAACTAGAGAGCTATTTCCCCACAGGCAAGAGACAATGACATCTGAAGAAAAACAGGGACTGTGAAGATGGAAAGAAGTAGAGAAATTTGCACAATGTCTGTTTCCTATCTTCAAGGGCACACTCTTCCCCTCAGACCTGGAGATCCTAAAGTGCAGAGACATCTCTTTGTCGAATGGACACACAGCATGCTACTACTGCTTCTCCCTCCTTGTCACTTTTAAAAGATGCCATCTTAGAATTGAGAGTGTACATTGTACCGAGGTACTGAAATTTGTTTTACTTTTTATCTTAAAACTTCAGCAGAAGCCCGAGTTTCAAGAGTAAAACAGTGAGAGCCAAGGGCTCCCAAATTTTCAGCAGGTAGTGATCACCCATGCAGGCTGCGTGGACAGATCCCGATTCCAGCATGAGCCCGTCACCTCCCTCCAGGCTCGGACACAGAAGATGAAGACGCACGGGAAAGCTGAAGAACCTCCCGTGAGGGCTTCTTTGCAGAGATATGTTACTGTGTTCCCCAAAACAGGGATGCAGAGAGGAATGGTTCTTCCACGCGCTAAGCTAAAACAAGGGGCTCAGAGAAAACCACATTTGGAAAGTTTGAGCTTGTGTTATCCCCTGAGGTTCAAGGGCCACTGGAACTATCACCTGTCTGGGAAAGTATAAAGCCAGGAGACTGTGGAGGGCACTGGCCTTGTCCGGCAGCATCAGGAGAAGAGCTGGTCATCTAGGAATGGTTTCCCACAGTATGTGTGCTGTGTTCTGTGCCCTACAGGACCTCATCCAAATGGACTGCTTTGTGGGGAACAGCAGTTTGCAACTGATTCCAGTTGGACGTGCTCTCTCACCTCCCGGGACCTGGAGTTGAGCGGGAACTTATAAGCAGACACCTGGAGAAGGTGCCGCTTACATTTAAAAAGTGTCAGGTGAGAAATTCATCAGTGATAGGGAATCTTCAAAGGACCCACCTGAACACTAGGCTCTGGCTCTCACCGCGCCCTAGGGAAATAGATGAAAACTACAGCTACACCTTTCAAGAGAGTTAACTGTTTTATGCCCATATTCAAATGGAGGGAAGGAGGTAGAACACACTGAAAAACAACCCTAAAACTAAAGAAAGTGTTGTGGCTTGCATTTAGATGTACTCCTAAAGCCTCATTGCTCACAGGTGGGGCTTTTCAGAGCTGGCTGAATCTAGGGTGTGTGATACTGGGATTAAGGATGTGTGGTACTAAATTAGTCCACTGATTGGTTTAGCATAGTTCTGCGTGTGGTAGTGGGAAGCCCCACCCTGTGTGTGGAGGGCACCACCCAAAAGGCTTGTAGCCTGGGTGGGATAAAAGGGACAGGGAGGCTTGCTGCTTCCCTGCCTCCTTTGCATGAAGTGTTTCTCCTCTGTGATGCCCCTCTGCCATGCCACCCAGCCTTGGAGCCAGCCAACTATGACTGAAACCTCTAGAAACTGTGAGCTGAAGTAAACCTTTCCTCCTTTAACTTGTGGGTGTTGGGTATTTTGTCCCAGCAATGAGAAAAATTACTAAGACAGTTCATATTGTACACTTCTCAACCTGAATTTTATTATTATTTTTGAGACGGGATTTTGCTAGGTAGTTTAGGCTGGTCTTGAACTCACTATGTAGCTCAGGTTGGCTGTGAACTCATGGTGATCCTCCTGCCTTGGCTTCCCAAGTACTGGGATTACAGATGTGCACCACCATGCCCAGCATTCAGCCTAAATTATTTAGCAAAGAAAATATTTTAAAACATTTTATTACATGTTTACAGTATATAGTAGTTATACTCATTAAGGGGAATTGGTACCTATACATGACACATCTTAATTCTTTTCATGTCCCTATCCCCTCCTCTTTCCCTCCTCACTCCATCTCTTGGTCTTCTTCTTATATGCAAAATATCTATCCCCCTGTTTCCTATTATCTATCTTTTAATTTGCACTTTAATTTATTATACTTTTGGATTTTTCATCACTTTAGTTCATTAAAAAGTACTCGTTTTAAAGATCCTATAATGTGATCCTTATTAATGTGTGATACCATTCTCAGCAGTTTTTTAGCATAGTTTTTTTTAGAGTATTTCTCATACGAATTTTATTGATCACACAGTAATAAGAATGTCAGAAGTAATGACACAATCTAAACAAGATGGGCTGACTAAAAGTTTAAAAATATACATAGTAGAAGTGCAAACAGATGTGTGCAAGGGGGAGAGGATGTCACACCAAGTTGGGGAGCTCTCTGTGATCAGGTTGAGGATCCCATGTGCACTGAAATTGCTTTTCTCTCCCATTACAATAAGTAACTTGCACTAACAGATTCCACCCACATTTAAGTACAAGATTGAATTTTTTACCTGCCAGACCTATGGCCCATCATGACGTAACTATGACCTGTCTGTGACACTCCCTTGAAGACTGTCATGGTCTAACCTCTGGGCAAGTAACAGGAAGCAGCGAGTCATTCAATCTAGACTGAAGGCTGAACATGTTTAATTTCCAGTGCTATATTTGTGAAGAATATGTCTTAGCTGTGCATGGTGACATATATAGTACATGTAATCTTAGCACTTTGGGAAGTTGAAGCGGAGGATCACAAATTCTAGCCCAGCCCATGCACTTAGTGTCTTAACAAGAGCCTGTCTCAAACTGGAAAAAAGCAAGGCTTGCGATGAAGGCTGTGGGTTAGATGGATGGATAGATAGACAGACAAAAATTAAAGAGCACGTATCTCCTGCCTACGTGTTCTTCACAATTGACATACATTTAAAGTGGGAGAATTTTGATGGTTATTTCACTTAACAGTGATAACTGAAGTACTCTTAAAAATGTGAGAAACTTTCAATAATATACTTTTGTCACCAACTTAACATATACCATGAATTCTGTATAGCTTTAACCCAAAGGTAGAAGGGAGTGCTTTTGAATTGCTTTAAACAATCCTTTTTAGTTTTTATATTCTACAGTTTCTACCACCATCCTAAAGAATGAAACTAATACTCCTCTATTTACCAAAGCAGCCACTTTGAGTAGATCAGAGATAATTGAAAACAAAAGAAATGCCACTTTTTTTTTTCTTGGATTTTTTTTAGAAGCTAAACTAAAACTATAAATTACTCAAGGTTCCTATTAAGCAGATTTTTAAAAAAGTGTAATTGTCCAGGAAAGAAAACAAATAAGAATTGGCAAGACTGCAAAAGAGTTGACTTTGGATATAATTTCTACAAGAGATCAGGAACCTTGAGCAATATTTCATGGTGAGATTTGTAAAATATATTTACCCCATGTGCCCTGCTCTGCATCAACTGGTGTGGCAAATGAGTTTGGGAGTGGGGGTTATGCTTGGCATTTTATGCTTAAAGAGCCTCTAAGGGAGATTTCTCAGTTGAGTAGAAACTCTTCTATATAAAGTTGACAGGTTCTGTGAATCTAAAATGAAGACTTCCTGTCTCTCAGAATGACTTAAGTTACTACTTGAATTGCAAATTCATATTGGGGAAATGTTTTATTGGGAACTTCAAATGCAAAGTGTTTTATTTTCAAATTTCTAAAGCTTAAGTAATACAGATTTCCAATGCTGAATACGCTCATTTGAAGCTCATGGATCTCAGCTGGTAACATCCATTTTTTCCTTGGTTAGCTTTTAAGAAATTCTAGAATAGTTGCATCTTGCTAGTCCTACACTGACGGTTTCATGCCAAATGTCTCCTGAGGTTCATATGACACGTGTAAGAATTCATCTTCATCCTTCTCACTTCTATATACCTCAAACTGGGTAGAAATGCTTGCCATATTGTGTCCACTCACCAAAAAGTGTTGAATAGTAAGTACCTTCTAATTATTTTGGTTACCTGTGTTAACAGGATATGCACAAAAAGCTTGGTTTTATCCATTAGAGTACAGTGTTTCTCACTCTTGTATCACTTTGTTATCCCCAGGATTTTGCAAGGGGGCAGCTCTAGGGTAAGTTGGTCATCTTGCTCCTTGTTCCAAGGTGTGGTATGGGTGAAGGTCTTCTCCTACCGCATGGTGAGGGAGGTGGCAGGGTCTCTGACTTTTATGTCTCCTCAGCTCTGAAGCTGGGTCAGATTGGACATTTTATTATGTGACAGTGACCAGAATACTGTAGAACTTGCATGAGATTTCTTTCAGAGCTAGCTTAGAATGGGCCCCCAGCGCAGTTTTGAGAGGGAGAGGTGAGAAAGAAAAATGTTACACCCTGCTTTCCCTACCAAGTCCATCCTTCAGTAAAACAGCTGCTACAGGGTTAGGATTTAGAAATTGACATGTCCTACAAGATGGGTCTCTTTGTGGTGACCATTTATTTCCAGGGAGGTCAGGCCAAATTCCACAACATGCTACAGCATGGGTTTAGGAAGAAGCTTTACTGTGGAAGGGGAAGAATTACTGGGCTGGGTCATTAAGGAAGAGATATCATGATTCACCATCATTCGGCTCATAGACAGATATGCTGGAGCAGGGCACCCCACTAGATATGCAGCATGGGTCTGTTTCAAGGGAGGGAACCATACTCTTGATAGCCCTGCTTCTTACAGGGCAAATGTGAGGAAGCAGCCTGTTGCAGGAAAAGACAGACTGGGATGCTGCTGTTGATATAATTTGTCCAGAAATGTCCAGCAGGTGGAAACTTTGTGCTGATAAAAAGTTGCGTGGAGTCTGAGGGACAGGTGTGGGGAGGGGACTGGTCCCTCCAGCAGCTGGAATGAGCAATGCTAGCATCTTCCACTGTGAGGAGGAGGCTCCTGTCTCAGCTGGCTCATTGTCCTGTCAACCAAGAATGAGCCTCTGGGGTCACTTCTGGCTCTTCTGACCATTTTACCACAATTAGAGAAGACAGGGGGAAGCTGGGTGAATCCCAGCTTGCTCTCTTGGATAATTGGGCATCTAAAGTCAGGAAGAATGGGTAGGTAGAAAAGAAAGAGCAGGGAAAGTTTGAGGAAAAGCTTTTTATATAAAAATACCCAACATCCCCTGGACAGCACAAATGAGAATGTGCTGGATACCAAAACCAATGAGCCTGTCAGGTTGAAATCATTTCATCAGCTATTTAATTTTTTTTTAATATAAAGTAGGTTAGAAGATGAATGCCTACTAATTTATTTGAAAAGAAAAAATGATTGTGCTCTTTTGCCCTCATTCCACTCCCAGAATAGAAAAGGAAACCAGTAGATTTAGTAGTGTCATTAATTTGTTTAAAATAGTTGCAGCTTTGACGTTCCTTTTTAGGCCTTGACATAAGTTATGTGAAATGCAGTCATATGCAACTCCCCCTTCCTGTCTGGTGGTCTGTGAGCCTGCCCACTTGTTACTCATTCCACAGACCTAGACTTGAGGGTTCCCATGGCTGCTGACCATGTAAGCCTGATTGCCAATGCCAGAGTCAGGCAAATAAATTCCCCCTTTTCTTTAAACCAGCCAATCCGCAAGATCTTTTGGAAATCTTAGGGAATAATGCCCAGGGAATCTTCATAAAGGCATAGTCTCACAGCTTCTCTTTGTTCCTCTTGCTCCCCAACTGTTCTGTTGAGCTCCCTGTTGCCTTCAGACTTCACGTGAACTTCCCTTTAGTACCCTGACCTCCTTGTTATGTCCCAGCTGATGTGCACACCCAAACCTAGCTTTGCCCTCACTGGGACTGGACTGTTCTATAGAGTGACTGTTTGGGCTTCTGCTATCCTTGACAGGGATCTCATAACTGAATTAGAAATAAAATTTTTAAAACCACTGCACAACACTCATAGCTAAATCTTTGAGCCAGGAAATAGTGTTCTGTAGTCCATAACGTCCTAGCATTGAAACCACGTCAGGGTAGTGGAGTGGTCTATGGTTCTAAGGACTCGCATATAGAGACCACTATTTGGACAGAGATTTTCATCAGAACATTTCATTTGGAAATAACGGAGGACCAAAAATAGGTTAAACAGTTATTAACAGGGTACTTAGAACATAAATTGTTATACAATTAAAATGTAGTAGAGCAATAAAAAAGAGGAGAATCTTATACTTTTTAATGTACTGATACTTACTGACATCCACAATTCATTCTTAGGTTGAAAAAATAAGATGCCAAATAGCATATATTTCCATATTTGTGGGAAAATGTAGTGATGGTGGAGGGTATGTTTGTATAGCTGTTATGCGTAGAATATTTCTGGAAGTATATGCAAGAAACCAATACTTCTGGAAACATTTGCCTTCTGGAACATGTGAATGTATTATTCACCTTGAAAAAAAATGATTTGAAAAGCATATAATGTCTTAGACTCACTGTCTCTTTCAGACAAAGCTTTCTGTATTTGCTCATGGCATTTTGCCAAAACTTCTGTTATATCATTTTTCTGGATTTATTTTTGCAAGACAATAGAGCATACTTTTAAGTGTTGTAAAGTGTGTAGTTTTTTGTTTGTTTGTTTTTTTTTTTTTTTTGTACCAGGAATCGAACTCAGGCTTTGCGCTTGCCAGGTAGGCACTGTGCCACTGAGCTACAACCGGCCAAGTGTGTAGTTTTGGAACTAGATTGACAGCTGGCTCCACAGCTCCCAGGTTGTGGGAACATGCAGACTGCTTTACCTTTACAAATTGGGGCCAGAACACCCCTCATAGGGCTTATTGTGAAAAGTGTATCAGATAAAGTCCTTAGCAAGGTTTCGCACAGAGACTAAATGCCAACACGTGGTGGCTATTACTGTTAAGTGTAATTCAGTGTTAATTTTTGCTCTGTGCTGAATATGAACAGGCAAAAAGGCTTTGGGTTTCAATCAGACACAGAACACTTTGGTCATTTCCATTTGTCAGGTCTCTGGTAAATATCGGTGAAATCTACAGATGAGAACTGAGGGACAGAGATGGGTAATCATATTACTTACCTATGGCTGAATAATAAAGGACTCAAAACTTAAGCAACACCAAGGAAATAATGACATTCTTACAGTTTTTAAAAGTCAAGAACCTGGGAGTGGCATAGCTAGGTGGTTCTAGCTCAGGATCTCTCATGAAGTTGTAGTCAAGCTGTCAGTTGGGCCTGTAGTCTCCAAAGGCTTGGCTGGAACTGGACGATATACTTCCAAAATGTCTTGCTCTCCAGGCTATTATTAGCAGGAGTCTTCACTTTCTAACCATGTGAGCTTTTCCTCAGGGCTGCTTGGGTCTCTTTGCGATATGGAAGTTGGTTTTCTCCAGAGCAAATGATTCAAAGAGCAAGGGTAACTTTTATGATATAGACAAAGTCATACACAGTCACACCTGCCTTATTCTGTAACAGAAAATGCCGCCCCCCTCCCCAGCCAATACACTTGAGTTTCTTAGTTGTCCAGGTAATAGTTCCTGTTGCAGTTCTGGTTGCTTCTGTCTCCTAGAAATGGCTAGTCACTGTGATGCATATTGCAAAAACCTATCAAAGACAGCCAGATACTCTGCCTTTGTACTTCCCCTTGGCAATCCCAGAAAAACCTCCCTCCCTGAGCCTTGGGGGCCTGATATTTTGGGAATGATCCCGATCAGTGCCCATTGACGTAAGTAAATCTGCCTCCAAATCTCAGGTGTCGTTTTGGTGTTTCTGCTTGCCGTAGCAATTCTACTCCTTTGATGCTAGTCTCTAAATCCAGTCAACACATGAAGGGTGGTTCACACCTCTTCAAAGGAGAAGGAGCAGAGAATTTAAGGACATAATCTTAAAATATCCCAAAAGAGGGCTGGAGGTGTAGTCAGAGGTGGAGAGCTTGCTTAGTATGTGTGAGGCCCTAGGATCAATCCCTAGCACCGCAAGGAAGGAAGAGAAAAAGATGGTATTTATTAGTAATCAGTATGGAACAGTAAAGTAAACTGAGACCCTTCTGGGCAAACCAGGATGTACAGTCACCGAGGTACAGGTTTATCCGCAACCTCTCATGTAGATAAGACTGAGACAAAGACATGTACAGATGGCTACTATAAGCGGGTTAATTCAATAAGATTTTTCTAATTAAAGGTAAGTAAACTTTATAATTGAATCAGAGAAGACAACACTCCATCAAGGGGAGGAATATAGGACATCGTTCTAAGTTTTAGGAGTCTTCCATGGTGTTGGGCTGCTGGGCTCTTCAGCTTCTCATATTTCTGTTCATCCAAAAGTAGAAATATATTGTTTACCTCACCATTGAAAATGCTCCCATACTTGATCCTTAAAAATTCCCGAAGTGCAGATCCAGATAAGTTTTTGAAGCTCTTGCAGAGGTACCACCCAGAGTATGTCACTTTTCACATCTTTCAAGCGTGAATTGATGATTAGAGTACTTTGGGTGTTAAACATCTCCTTGAGTATAGATTAAAGCTAATTTAGACACACTTACATATCATACTATCAATGCTGAAGTACTTGAAGTTTCAGACAGTATAAAAAATGCAATAACTAGATTCCTAAGCAACTTTCAAATTATAACAATTCCATTAAAGAACAATCATTTCAAAGAGATAATAGAAGTTAGAGGATAGTGAGATTCAGACCAGTAAAAACAGGAATCTCCTTGCAGAAATTCCTATATATTTCTTTAATATATACATACTCTTTTTCCTCATCTATGAGGTGTAATTGACAAACACTGTATACATTTAAGATGTCCATATTTTGCTATATAAATAAATCATGACATTATTTCCCAAACCAAGCTAATTAACCTATTCTTCATCTCACATAGTTATTTTTTTGTTTTTAGTAAGAACTTTTAAGGTCTCTCTTAGTAAATTTCAAGTGTATAATACATTAACTATGGTTCATTCAATCTCCAGAACTTAGACAAATTCTAACTGAAAGTTTGTTCCCTTTGGTCAACATCCTTTCGTTCTCCCACCACTGCACAACTACTGCTCTACTACTTCTATTAGATCAACATGTTCAGACACCAATTCTTAGGTTTTGATTTAAGAGAGATCATGCATATTTGTCTATGTTTGGCTGAATGTACTACATATAATGTTCTCTAGGTTAATCTATATAATTACCAGTGGCAAGATTTCCTTCTTTTCAGAGGCAAAATATTCCTCTGTGTCTGTGTATCACATTTTCTAGATCTCCTCATCCATCAGTGAATCTTTAGATTATTTTCATATAGCATATAGTGAATAATGCTATAATGAACATGGGAGTACATATATCTCTTTGAGAACTGATTTCCCCTTGGATATATAGCAAGAAGTAGGATTTTAAAATCATATGTTAGCTTAATTGTTAGTTTTGCAGTGAGGGGAGAATGCCATATCATTTTCCATAATGGCTGAACTAACTCACAATCCCAAGAATACTATATAGGGTTCCCTTTTCTCTACAGACTTCAAAAATTTTATTTCTTGATTTTTTAAAAGTAATAGCCATGCTACCATGTGTGAGATGATATCTTGTGATTTTGATTTGCATTTCCCTGAGGACTCTTGATGTTGAACATTTTCAAATGTCTGTTGGCCATTTGTATGTTGTATTTGGAACAATGTCTATTCATGTCTGACTTGGTTACTTTTCTCCCATTGCTGAGACAAAATACCTGACACCCAAAATTAAGGAAGGAAAGGTTTATTTAGCTCACAGTTTGTGGAGGTTTCAGTCCATACTTGGCTGGCTCCAAGACAGGTTGGCACATGCAGAGGGCAACAGTTCATGGCAGTGGAAGATAGCAAAAGCAACAAGAATAAAAAGGGAGGAGAGCGAGAGAAGGCTCTTTCTGTCCCTTATTTACAATGTAGGCTACCCACCCTAGGGTGGCTGTAGCTCTCACACCCATAATCCCAGCACTAGACAATGAATCAATCACAAGCTCTAGAAGCCCGCCCACCCCCCCATGACTGCATGAGGCTTTGGGGGGACATCCAGACACAAACCATAACATTCTTCCCCTGGCCCTCCAAAGACTCATGCACATCCCTTTATGCAAAAGGCATTTTAGTCCATCTCTAAGAGTTGCCAAAATCCTAACAGTTTCAGGATTGCTGAAAAGTTCAAGTCCCAAATTTCCAAGATCTAAGGCAAACTCTTAGCTGTGAGGCCCTGTACAAATGAAAAAAAAGTTAAACACTTTCAACATTCAATGGCACAAGATAGACATTTCCATTCCAAAAGTTACAAACAGAGGGATACAAAGGAATGGGACCAAAGCAAGTAACATCCAGCAGGGCAAACATTGAGTCCTGTAGTTCCATGTGGAACACCCAGAGCAATCTGTGGTAAGTTGTGAGCTCCAAAGGGTTTGTGTGACTCTGCCCCTATGGCACTTCCAGTGGTTGTAGCTCCCATGGCTTCTCTCTTAGGCCTGCTCTGCTCCCTCCTTGCAGGTTTCCTCAGATAATCCATGTTCCTGGCTTCTCCAAACTTCTGGGGTCTCCACTGCACCTGTGGCTTCACACTCACAGCTTCACATATTGCCCTCTCAGGGGCACACTGCCTGGCCTCCCAGGCCTTCTTCTGAAATCTGGGTGGAAGTCTTTTTAGCCTCAGAACTCTTGCATGCTCCTAAAGCCAGTGCCACATGGATGATGACAAGGTCCGCTGCCAGCTGGAGCAGTAGCCAGGCTTTCTTCTCTCTTGGCTATAGGGGTTGAGCACCTGGATCACTGAACACTCTGAACCTGATTCTGAGGGACAAATTCTCTATGCTGCTGCCATTCTGGAACCTGGTGTGGCCGCCGCCATTTTGGAACCTGTTGTGGCCTCTGCTGCCAGTCTGGGAAATAGTGTGGCTGCTGCCATTCTGGAACATGGTGCTCTGCAGCTTTCTCCTCAAAGCAAAGTCTGTCACTTTTGCAATTTTGAGGCTGCAAAGGGTGGAGACTTGCTGCCGCTTGTGATGCCCTCAGGCCATCTTTTATATTATCCTGTTCCTTCTCAGCAATTGAGATCTCCTCAGCTCTATCTTTGCAGTCCACAGCTTTACTGGAGTTTCCTTTCTGGACAATCTCACAATGTTTTAAGTCACCCTGCTGGGTTCTTTGCTCTTGATTTGCAATATAAATCTGGCTAAAAGCCCCCAACAATAGCCATTCCACAGCCTCAACATTTGTCTGCTTTGAAATTTCTTCTGCCAGATTAATTAGTCCACCACCCTTAATCTCAGTCTCAGGCAAAGTCTCTGGACATGAACAAAATGCAGACAAACTCTGCCAAGCCATAACACACATCATCTGGACTCCAACAACCAATGCAGTCTTTCCCAGCAGAAACCTCCTGAGCCTGGGCTTTACCAGCAGGATTTCTATCAGCCTTCTGATGGTCTGCGCTCTGACTAGAATCTCCCATACAGAACAGCCTAAGGCATTCTGGCACTACTCTTTCAGGTGACCTCTCCAAATCTCTCCAAACTCCTCCCACAAGCCACTTCCAAAGGCTCTTGAACCACATGGTCGTGTACAGTCACAGCCATGACCCCACTCCTCTGGTACCAAATTCTGTCTTGGTTACTTTTCTCCCATTGCTGAGACAAAATACCTGACACCCAAAATTAAGGAAGGAAAGGTTTATTTAGCTCACAGTTTGTGGAGGTTTCAGTCCATACTTGGCTGGCTCCAAGGCAGGTTGGCACATGGCAGAGGTCAACAGTTCATAGTGGTAGAAGACAGCAAAAGCAACAAGCATAAAAAGGGAGGATGAGAGAAAAGACTTTCTGTCCCTTATATTGTATGTAATCTACCCAAGCTAGGGTGGTTGTAGCATTCACACCCATAATCCAGCACTAGACAATCAATCACAAACTCTAGAAGCCCGCCCACTCCCCATGACTGCATGAGGATTTGGGGGGACATCTAGACACAAACCATAACAATGTCCTTTACCCATTTTTAATCTGGTTGAGTTTTTTGTTTTTTGGTGTTTTTTTGCTATTGAGTTGTATGAGTTACTTATGATTTTTGCATATTAGTCTACTATCAAATATGTACAGTGGTTCACAAATATTTTCTCCCACTTCGTATGCTGCCTTTTTATTTTGTTGACTGTTTCCTTTGCTGGGCAAAAATATTTTGCTTTGATGTGGGGACACTTGTTTATTTTTGCTTTTGTTACCTGTACTTTTGTTGTGATATCCAAAAAAATCACTGTCAAGTCCAGTGTCAAATAGCTTTTCCCCTACATTTTCTTCTAGGAGGTTTTTTAAATTTTATGAAAAAATGAAACAAAATTTCATAATCAAGTAAGAAAACAATAGTTATTACTCTGTGCATTGTTATCTTCAAAGCAGTTACTCAGCATATAAGACATAAACCAAAAAAGATTCTTACAAAAAAGAGATAATAACACAAATCTTTCTTTTCAATGAACTTAAATAAACTAGTAGTATAGATGAAACCAGTTAGCATATATATTGAAATATTTTTAAAACAGTGGAATGTATATTGGGGAAAGTATTATAGCTCAGGTCTTATATTTAAGATTTTTAACACATTTTGTGTTGATTTTTGCAAATGGTGTAAGACAAGTATCTAATTTCATTCTTCCTTTTTTTTTTGTGGGTACCGGGAGTCGAACTCAGGACCTCATGAGCCAGCAGGCGCCCGTACCGCTGAGTGATATCATCGGCCCTTTTTTCATATGTGGGTTCCAGGAGTCGAACTCAGGACCTCGCACTTGCCAGGCAGGTGTTTATGCTGCTGAGCCATTTCACCAGCCCTCTAATTTCATTCTTTTGCATGTGGATATCCAATTTTCTTAGCGTTTCTTGAAAAAATTATCCTCATTCCATTATGTATTCTTGGTGTCTTTGTCAAATTTTAATTGACTGTCTATGTATGGTTTATTTCTGGGCTCTCTATTCTGTTCCATTGGTCCGTTTCAGTTTTTATGCCAATATCACACTACTTTTATTGCTATAGTTTTATAATACAGTTTAAAATCCAGTAGTGATAGCACTAGCTTTGGTCTTAAATTTGTTTTGGATATTTGGGGTCACTTGTATTTACATATGAATTTTTATGGTTGCTTTTTCTATTTCTATGAAAAATACAATTGGAATGTCAATGTGAGTTGCATTGATTTTTAGTGTTTTGGGTAATATAGACAATTTAACAATATTCTCCCAGTCCATGAACATGGTGCATCTTTTAATCTACCTGTGACATTTTCAATGTCTTTCATCAATGTTTTATAGTTTTCAGTGTGTAGAACTTTTACTTCCTTAGTTAAATTTATTCCTAGGTATATTATTCTTTTTTGTTTTTAAATTTTTCCCCCTTAGGTATATTCTTTTTGTTACTATTATAAGTGAAATTGGTTTTCGTGATTCTGTTCTCAAATAATCCATTTTTAGAGTACAGAAACACAACTAACTTTTGTACTTTGATTTTATATTCTTCAATTTTAATGAATTTATTAGTTCAAACAGCTTTTTAGTGAAATCTTTAGGGTATGTATGTATGTGTGTATGTATGTATCTATATTTTGCAGTACTGGGGAGGGAACCGAAGCCTTTCACACTGAACTATATCCCCAGTCCTTTTTATTTACTTTTTTTTTTTTTTAGTTTCTTTCTAATGAATTGACCATTATATTTCTAAAGTTCTGAAATGGCCAACAGATCATAGGAAGATACCACTTTAGGCTCCCGCTTGAAACAAACAGCTTCAGAAAACTGCTGGCCTTGATTCAGGGCCAGTTTACTTAATTATTTAAATCCTTAGTCTCACCAATTTGCCCAGGCTGGACTCAAACTTAATGATCCTCTTACCTCAGATTCCCAAAATCTACTGTGCCCAGCTGAAATCTTTAGAGTTTCTATATAGAAGATCATGTGATCTACAAACATAGAAAATTTTCTTAGTTCCTTTATGATTTTTATGCTTTTTCTTTTTCTTGCCTAATTGCTCTGGCTAACTCTTCCAGTACTATGTTGAATAGAAGTGGTAAGAGCGGGGTCCTCACCTTGTTCCTGATCTTAGAGGAAAACCTTTCAGCTTTCTCCCGTTTGGTATAATAGGTATAGGATGGTCATGTACAGCTTTTATTATGTTGAGAGACATTCATTCTATACCTAATTTTTTGAGACTTTTTTATTTATGAAAGGATTTTGAAGGTAGTCAAATGCTTTTCCTGTATCTGTTGAGATGATCATATGGTTTTGTCCTTCATTCTGTTACTGTGATGTATCACATTTGTAGATCTGCATGTATTGAACCATCCTTGCATTCCTGGGAGAAATCCCACTTGATCATGGTGAATTATCCTTTTAAGGTACAACTGAATTAATTTGGTGATATTTTGTCATGGATATTTGGATCTATGTTTATTAGAGGTATTAGTCTATACATTTCTTATAGTGTCTTTGTCTGACTTTGGTATCTGGGTAATGTTGGCCTTTTTATAGTGAGTTTGAACATGTTCTCTCTGCTTTGATTTTTTTTTTAAGTCTGAGAAGGATTGATATTAATTTTCATTAAATGATTAGTAGAATCTTCCAGTGAATTCATCTGGACTTTTCTTTGTTGGAAGAGTTTTGGTGGTTTGGTGATATAATCTCCATGATTATTGGTTCATTCATATTTGCTATTTATTCATGATTGAGTCTTGGTAGAGTCTATGTTTCTTCCAGATCATTCAGTATGTGGGCATATGTTTATCATGGTCTGTTATAGTCCCTTTTTCCTGTAGCATCAGTTGTAAATGTTTCACATTGTGATCTTATCTATGAGTTTTTTTCCTTTTTTTCTAAATCTGGTTTTGTCAATTTTATTTTTCTTTTTAAAATACAAACTTAGTTTTATTGATCTTTTAAATTATTTTTTTGGTCTTGATTTTGCTTATTTTGCCCTGATCTTTTATTTTCTTCCTTCTATAAATTTTATGCTCAGTTCTTTTACTAGTTGCTTAAAATGTAAAGTTAAGTTAATTGAGTTTTTTTTTTCCCTAATGTGGGCATTTATTGCTATAAAATTCCCTCTTAGAACTGCTTTTGCTGCATCCCATAAGTTTTTGTTTGTTGAGTTTCTATTTTTGTTTGTCTCAGATTTTTTTTGTGTGTGTGGGTACTGGGGGTTAACTTCAGGACCTTGCGCGCCAGCAGGCGCCCGTGCTGCTGAGCGATATCACTGGCCCTTTATTCGTATGTGGGTTCCGGGAGTCGAACTCGGGCCCTTGCGCTTGCTGAGCAGGTGCTTACGCTGCTGAGCCATCTCACCGGCCCTCAGATGTTTTTTGATTTCTATTGTGATTCTTTTTTTTTTTTGGACCTATTGGCTGTTCAGATTTGTGTTAATTTCAATATATTTGTAAATATTTCAGTTTTCTTTCTTATGGCATTATCACTTTTATCATTTATTCATATTACAAACAAAACTCCAAAGCAACCATTCAAACAGAGCAGCTTTTTTTCCCAGACTATCTTCTAGCCTTTAGTCCCAGTTTCTGATCATGATGGTACCATCCTAACAGTAGTACGGTCCCTACCTATTTAAGGTATTAAAGCTGCCTCACCTTTCAAATATCCAGTACTGAGGGAGAAGTGCCTTCTAAACACTTTGTTATTCAAGGTAGGTAATAATTTTTGCCAGTGTTATCCAGTAGAAGAACAAGAGCCACATACATAAAATTTTTAGTCAGATACGGTGGTGCAGGCCTGTAATCCCAGCTACTCAAGAAGGTAAGACAGGAGGATGACAAACTTTAGGCCAGCCTGGGCCTCGTGTGACCCTATTTAAAAAAAAAATTACAAATGCCATTGTTTTGAAAATATTTCAGTGTATATGCTAGTTGATTTCATTTATACTACTAGTTTATCTTAGTTGGTTGAAAAGAAAGATTTGTGTTATTATGTTTCTTTTTTGTAAGAATCTTTTTTTGGTTTATGTCTTGTATGCTGCGTAACTATTTTGAAGATAACCATACAGCATGTAATAACTGTTGTTATTCTCTTACTATTTGATTATGAAATTTTGTTTTATATTTTCATAAAATGAAAACTTTTAGAAAAAGAACTGGGGGATTAGATCAGAGGTAGAATGCTCCTGGATTCAATCATCAGTAACATATATACTGCACACACATGCTCTAGAAACCATATTTTAAAAGTAAGAAGCAGCAGGTGGTTAACAGTAGATCTTACAATCTACTTTACTTACTTTAATCTACGATATATCATTTCAATATATAATCTATATAAAATGAGAGATTTAACTTTTTAAGAATTAAGTGTTCAAAATCTTGTATGCATTTAACATTTTACAGCAAAATTCTGTTTGGACTAATCACATTTTGTGCTGAGTAGCCATAGGTGGACAATGGCTAACACAGAACATCGACTAGCTCTACCCTACTATGACCCCTTAAATTTGTGTCGACCCCATCATTCATTCTTCCCTGCTATATAGTTTGAATGCTTATGTTCCCCCATAGCTGTATAGTAAAATCCTAATCCCAGTGTAATAGGAGATGGGGTCTTTAGGAGGAGTTGATTACTTTATAAGGGTTCCATCCTTATGATGGGGAGTAGTGCCCTTATGAGAGAGACTGTAAAGAGTTAGCAGCCCTTTCACCATGTGAGGATGCAGGAAGAAGTTGCCATCTATGAACCAGGACACGGGCCTTCCCAAACACTGTATCTGCCAGCACCTAGGTCTTAGACTTATTAATATCTAGAACTCTGTTATTTATAGGCCACTCAGTTTATTATGTTTTGTCATAGCCTGAAATGACTGAGAACATACTCCATGATTATCTGCATCATATTTTGATCGACATTTTTCTTGGAAATTTCTTTTCTTATTTCAATGGTAGATTTTGTCACTTCCCAGTGTTATCTCAAAAGTAAGACAAAACTTTTCCATGCAGGGGTGTGTTCCCTCACATAACCCTATTCTCCCATACGTTATAATATATAAACATGTATCATCCTTGTCTTTCGAGAAAGTATTGAAACTTAATTTTATTTCTCATCTCAGCCCAAAATGATTGCCTTGCACATAGTAGGTACTCAATAAGCACTTGCTTTAAAGTGGATTGTGCTGAATTCACTACAAAGGAAGGTAAGCTGTCTATTGAAAATGAAGCGACTAATAGCCAATTACACATTTGCAAACCAAGTTTCTTTCTACTCACAGAGAAACCAGAGAGCTGCCGTCTTTGTCACACTGTACAAAGCAGCAGTTAACTATGTGGACATTGTTCACATTGTCTGTTAATTCAAGAAAGTCCTCGCAGTAGATGATTATATTTTACTTAGCTATTATCACTTTAGCACTGCACAGGGCTCACCTTCCTCTTTTGGTATACTGTCTATTAACTGGGCTAGAATATTCTGCCATTTCTTAGAAAATTGCCATTTACTGTGTATGAGGCACTAAGGATTACTGAAAAGGATGGAAAGAAGGGTACCTGCTTTGAATAAATACTTACAAAGTGGTGAAATCTTCCTGAGTGCCATTCTATTTCAAAAGAGAAATGGGTGTCCTAGATAAAGTAGTAAAGCAGCACCAGGACAGTAAGCTTCCTCCTTCTAAGTTCTGCTCGTTTCTGTAAGCTCTAAGCTTGTAAAAGGCATCAGCTTGTCTGTCTGCCAGGAGTTCCAGAGGAATATTTAAGGTTAGACCACTTTATGCTGCCGACATCATAACACCACACGCTGATGGATTAAAAAGTTCGTTTTGACTCACAGTAATGGAGCCAGAAAGTCCAAAAAGGATGGTGCAGGCTCTTTCAAGCACCCTTCCCCTGTAAGTTCTTGTAGATGGCAATAGCGGGAGCACATGTGAAAGAGATCCCATGCCAGACTGGAAGCCTGGGAGCAGTTCAGGTGCTGGGCCCACTGTCATGGCTCATTCATGCAAGAGCTCATGGATTCTGCAGAGCTGCCTCAGTCTCTCCAGAAGGCAGGACCCCTAACGACACAGGGACCTTGCACAAGGCCTCACTTCTTAAAGGTTTCACTGTCGCTGGGCTGGGTCTGAGGAGGTCCCAGAGCCTGAAAGAAGGAGCCTAACCCACCGCTGTGTAGAGTAAGTTTGCAGGCTTCCTGACTCCCATCGCAGAGAAAGAATTTTTAGGACGTATGAGTAAGAGGCACAGGAAGCGTTTATCAGGCAGAGATTTTAGGACACAAAAGTGGCATGCATACTCTCAGAGAAATGAGGTACATTATTTTCTGGAACAGGAAATATTTATGCTTCTCTTGAAGGAATGGAAACCCTGGGAAAAGGTGGTCCATCCCCAAGATGGGTAGTAGCCCATTCTACAGGTATGGGCACACTTGTATCCGGTTTTGTTTTATGTCTTTTGTTGTTGTTGTTGTCTTGTAATTAAAATATTCTTTGGATTCTCTCAACCTCTTCCTTAATATTAGGCTCCTGCTCTTTATTTTCCCAATTAAGCCTATTTAGGGATTTTCAGAATGTCTGAGGAATTTTGTGTGTGATGGGTCTGAAAAGGAAGGAGCCTAAATTTAACCAAAAAAATACTAACATGGTTCACCTTGCATCACTAACCTTGGCCAGCTCCTGCAAGTTGCAGGAAGTGCAGTTTTTAGTTATGATTTCCTTGTGTCCTTTTAACCTGTCTTTTATTTCTTCTACCCTACTTCGCCACCATCTCCCTTTGAGGATCAAGCCTCCAACACACAAAGCTTTGAAGGGATAAACCACATCCAAAACACATCAAGCTTCTTCTCCAACGAAAAAATATAACAAATTCCTTATGCTGAAGAATTACACACTAATATTGTCTATACTATTACTTTTCGTAGATGTTTTAACTATTTATTTTAACAATCGAAATGAAACTCTTGTAAGCTTCTAAGCTGCCCTGATTCCTACCCCTAAACTCTCCGGATATATTGTTGGGGAGGGAAAAAACATTGTCCCCTACCCTCCTAGTTTCTGTGCCTGGGGCCTTGGAAATTAAATGGACAAAAACCAGATTAATGAGCCGGTGAGATGGTTCAGCGGTGTAAGCGCCTGCCTGGCAAGCGCGAGGGCCCAAGTTCGACTCCCGGAACCCACATACGAAAAAAGGGCCGGTGATATTGCTCAGCGGCACGGGCACCTGCTGGTGAGCAAGGTCCTGAGGTCGACCCCCGGTATCCACAAAAAAAAAAAAAAAAAAAAAAAAAAAACAGATTAACAAGAGAAAAATAATTTATTAACTCATACCACACACATTCTTGTGGGAGAAATTGTGTAACTCATGAGGACACTAAGAACTTGACCTTGTATAGCAACTTTACAAAATAAATAAATCTGTTGAGAATTAAGATGAAGGAAAGGGAAAACGTGAACAGGAGAGAGAAATTAATGAAAGATGAGGGTTATTCAGTAAAGTCTGCACTGCAGATTCCATCTGGAGGCTGATAAGAATCTCCATTTGTCTCTAGTGATAAAGAATCTGAGTTGTCCCCTTCCTGACAGAAGAGAAGGAAAGCCCTTTACAAATGGAATTTTATGTCCTGTTTTTAGGCATATGATGGGGAGGAAAGAGGCCTTTTTGTTTTCTGCTATTTCTCAACTATTTCAACTCGAGATAATTCTCGTGCCAATGTGATATATTTTGCGGAGGGATATTCTGATCCCCTATAGTATAAAGACAGATTTCTCATTCACCAATAGTATTAGACTCTGCACAATATGGAGGCCCTTCAGCAAGATGAGGTTTTCTCCCCTTTATGAGCTTGGGCTTTGGCATTAAAATCCTGGGTTAAAATGTCAAGTTAGGCATTTATTGACTATGAGAAATTGACTAAGTTAATAAACTCTGGGCTTTGTGGTTGATAATGATATTTAACTCATTGTGAGGTTAAATAAGTTGTGGTAGGTAAAATGCCTAATATTTGGTAAATGGCCATAAATAGGAGCTCTTTCTTTCTTTTGAGGAAAAGACAACCATTTACAAACCAGTAAGCCACATTTTTTAATGCCTTCTAGGGCCAAGAGCCTGTGTCGGGCTTTTTTACATATATAAATTAATCCTCACAACAGCACAATAAAGTAGAAACTTTTCAGATCAGTATTCATTAAAAAATATATATAATAGTTGCTTAGTACACTGAGATAAAAAGGTGAGGTTACTCAAAACCAGAGGTAAAGAGTGCAGGGATATCAGCCAATATCCTGTCATTATTATAGCATATTTGGGATATCCAGGTGCTTTGGCACATCATTTGGAAGCCTTGCTGGAAAATATTACTGCCTCCTGCTCTACGCAGGAGGATAGTTATAAATAATGGTACTGGACTCTCGCCTGGGCTGCTGGTTGGGTAGCAGGCCATTTATCAGAAAAATTATGGAAAAGATCAGACTTAAGAGGATGAGCTCAGTTTTTAAATACTAATTTCAAGGTACTTTGGGTCATCAGTGGTAATATCTAGGAGGATGGGTAGACCCGGAGCTCTAAAGAGAGTTCTAGGTTGAAGATTTCAGTTTTCTATCCACATCTGAGCGATCCTGGCATACATGCTGATGGTGGAGTTCCTGCATTGATTATGGTTCAGAAAGAAGACACTGAGCAAGAAAAATTATTTTGTTTGTATTTTCTAATATGAGCAAATTGAGTACAATGATAACAAGCCTATACAGTACCTGGGGGATACAGTATACATAACAAGGGTTAAAGCTTTAAAGAATTTTATAAATTCAAGGCATTACTCTTGCAGTAAGGATCATCTTAAAACCTACTTCTATAATGAAATACCAGAAAATTTGTAGTCCATTTTCTTTTTAGCACTAAGCACTTTTTAAAAAAACCTTTTCCAGTTATATCATCCTCCTAATTTTGCAGAACTCAGAGTGGCAGATGTGTAATTACAGTGATATTCTGAGTGGTTGTTCAAGCATAAACAACTTCAACAGTCAGGATCTTATAATTAGGTGCGAGTCCTCAGCTGCAATTCTCAGAGCAGGATGGGCCCAAATAAAAGCACTAAAGGAATAAATCCTGGTTGAAAAAGTGAAAAAGCAGCATCTACCTATATCTTTTCTTCCACTGGTGCATTCCTTGCTTAGTTTTTGTATATTGTCCTGAATATTTTCTGCCAACATAGAGTTGATAGAGAAAACAGTCACATGAGAGCCCCATTGCAAATGAAAACATACTTAGTTATTCAGAAGGAAATCTTTCCTCCCCAACATGCTCACCATGCACAACCAACCATGGGGTGATGAATCACCCCCACTTTCTTTACATCTGTTGATATCACTAAGATCCATGGGTACTCTAGTGAAAAGCATAAGGGAAAAAGACACCAAGCTGACTAAACCTAAGATGCACAAAAGCACCTAACTGAATAAAATTCAGGGCTAAATCTGAAAAATGAAGTAACAGGTTTACAGATCTTCAAAAGAACTCAAATTCTGTCAAACTTACACATGTGTTTATTGGCCTGTTTCTTGTTAAACGGGGAAACAGGCATCTTTTATCCAAATTCTTTGTGTCACATTGATTAATGTGTGCTGTTATTCATCTGGCAAATATGCAGTGAGGGCTGTGAGAAAGTCACCATATTAGGATGAGATACTGGACGTGGGGAGAGAAGAATCTGTCAGATAATTTATAATCTGTTGGGTGCTAGTGATCTAATAATATCTCCATTGTGAAGTTGTCAAAATTTACCTGCATTTTTAGCTAAAAATAGAATTGTTGTAAGATCTAATTGTACTACTCTTTGGTGTATACTTGTTTTTTTTTTTTTTTTTTGGTGGGTACCGAGGGTCGAACTCAGGACCTCGTGTGCCAACCGGCGCCTATGCCACTGAGAGACCAGCCCTTTTCTAGTGTGTGGGTACCGGCAGTCGAACTCAGGACCTCGCACCTGCCAGGCAGGCGCTTATGCCACTGAGCTATCTCACCGGCCCTTTGGTGTATACTTGTAACGATTAAAGTCAGCACACTATGGAAATATCTGTATATCCATGTTCATTATGGCAAAATCCCCAATATCCAAGTTATACAATCAGCCAAGGTACCAGACAGTTAATGAATGGATGAAGAAAATGTGAGATATGAAATATCTATCTGTATATCTATCTGAGATGTGATCAAATATGGTATTTTTTTAATTTTAAAAATAATGATAGTAAATGATACAGTGAATTTAATTCTCCTCTAAACAATCCCCTTCACTTTCTCTTTGAGGGCACTTATCCCATTGTTCTTGCCATTATCTGAAGCAGTTCTGGAAGTCCTCTTTCATGAGTGTTTTTAAGTTTTGCTGCCCTAGCTACCTCAGTGTCCTGAATTGATTAAAAACCTTTACCTTTGATGGTCATTTTAACTTTGGGGAAGAGATAAAAGTTGCATGGTGCCAGATCCAGTGAATAAGGTGGGCGAGGACGCACTGTAATTTTTCTGAGTCTGCCTTTCTGTTGGATGGCACTCAGTGCCAGCATTCACCAAATTTTTGGTCACACTTCATAAAGACTCTCATGAAGGAGGACCTCTAGACCTGCTTCAGAAAGTGGTAAGAATAATGGATAAGTGTGTTCAAAATGAGGAGGAGTATTTTGAGGGGGATAGAGCTAGAGATCATCATGTTAAGTGAAATAAGATTCAGAAAGTCAAGCATCTTATATTTTCTCTTACATGTGGAATCTAGAAAAAAATGGAATCTAGAAAAGATGACATTAAAGTAGAAGGGAGACCATTAGACAAGAAGAAGGAAACCAGCAGGGGACAGGAGGGAGGAGAGTGCAAAGGGAAGACAGAATTTATGAACAAAAATACCATAATTAAACATGGTATTCTGTATAATTAATATGTACTAATACATTGTTTTTTTTTTTTTTTTTCTTTTTTTAAAGAGGAGATAAGGGAACCTCTCTGGGCATGCATGCACCAAGGAAGGCCATGTGAGGACACGATGAGGAAGAATACTCTTCCCAAGGACCTGACCACACTGACACTTGAGCTCAGATTTCTCACCACCAGAAATAGAGTGAGGAATTAATTTATGTTATTTAATTTTAAAAAAACTATCCATACTTTTAAAGAATTCCATATCACCTAAGGGACTTCAAGAAACCAAAAGCCTGCATACTATGCATACTAAGCATTCTCTGTTCTCTAATTTTTTTATTAATCTGTCCATAGAAAATTAGCTTATCACTGCTTAATTTCAAAACGTTTTGAGGCAAAAGCTAAGAGTCCCAGGCATAAGTTTATAAAAGTAAAAATTTTAAATGGGAGACCTACCCAAATGTGGTAAAGAATACTAAATAATTAGGCAATGTTCCAAAGCTACCTCTGCCCATCTGCCCCACCCCTGGTGGTGGGGGGGGGTGTTTTCCTGTAGGAAGTTGCTCTGTAGGAGCCTTGCTGAATACTTGCGTAACAAGTAAAGGCATTAACTCAATAGAGCCAGTTCATAGTTCAAAAATAGATGAAATTCAGGAAAATATACCGTATCCTTCAAGAAGGCCCCATCCACTCCTCACCCATGTCTCACTTTTTCTTGGCTTTGTTCTGGAACTCCCAGTTACTACTTCCCTGTTAGCTTAGTGGTACAAGGAGAGCTCCCTGCACGGATACTGTGGGGCTTAACAGAGGGAGGATAGGCTGGGGAGTCACTTTGAAGCCTGGTGCTGGGACTCAGTATGAACAAAACAGATCCTTCGCAGATCAAGGAAGGAAATACTGTAAGTGGTGTTGGGTATGGGGAAAGAGAGAAGGAAAGAAGTACAAGAGGGATTATTATCTGCTTTTACCTAGATATGTGGCTTTGGATTGCTTCAAAATGCAGAATGGATTTTTATGAGATGGCTATTATTAGGCTCTTTATCTGCCTAATAGTAAAAATAAGATGAAATAATAGGTAACTTAATCAACAAATATTTACTGTGTGCCTTCTACGTACCAAGCTCTTGTGGAGCAGGAAAATGTTGGCAAGCAAGACAAGAAACTTGTATTCTGGTTTGGGCTGAGGCAGGAGGATCACCGTGAATTCCAAGTCAGTCTGGGCTACATAGTGAGACATTTTATCAATAAAAACAAAATAAAACAAGGAAACAAAAGAAGGAGATGAGACCAGAGAGGCGAAGGTTTCCTACTCAGCAAGCACCTCTCCCCTTCAGGATAGGTATTGAGACTTATCTTGCATTTCACTTCTTCCCATTCCCTTCCTTCTCTTCCTTGTTCAACAAAGAAACTTGTTAATCTGCAGGAGAGTCTGGGGTGGGAACACTTCCTAAATCAAGACATGGTCTCGGGGAACGACTCTGTGTCAGAGAGAATCAGACCCTCTAGGCACTTCGGTCTACTGGGGAGATCAGACACAGATTCAGAAAGAGGAAAAAGAGTCCTGCAAAGTGACACAACAAACAAATGCAAATTAAAACTGTGCTGTTATGAAAACTCTAGGGAGAAGTGGAACAGAGATGTAACATAGAAATGACAGTAAAAGAAGGCTTGCCGGAAACAGAATCCTCGAGATCCTGGGTATCTCTTGGCAGTCTCCACCTTAACCACTGCCAAAAAGAAGAAAATCAACCAGAGACACCAGGGAAAAATCCAGTGTCTCTGACAAGCTGTCAGGTAGTCGTTAGTGTTCCTGGGTCACAGCAGAGCTCAGATTGGAAGGTCTTGCCTGATGACACTTTCTCAGTAATGAAG
This sequence comes from Erethizon dorsatum, assembly GCA_028451465.1. Classification (NCBI taxonomy): domain Eukaryota; kingdom Metazoa; phylum Chordata; class Mammalia; order Rodentia; family Erethizontidae; genus Erethizon; species Erethizon dorsatum. Next base: position 50,246,405 of record CM051835.1, on the reverse strand, counting down.
TATTGAGCCAACCCTTGGAATTAAAAAAACAAAACAAAACCTGTAATTCTCCTTGGAATTACACTGTCATTTGTAACATGTTTGTCTCCTGTTTGTAGGCATAGCCCTACTGTGTTCATTTGCTTTCTTAAATTTTAACCATTAAAGTGGAGGAAAATGATTTACTATATTTAAGGTAGAACTGACATCTGTTCTATGTCCTTTCTTCCAAACTGGGTAACAAAGGTATTGGTAGCTCTGATGTAATGAATAGGACCTACACTGATTGTACATTTCTGAATAAGAAACTAATATAGCTCTGGAACAGGTACTCTAAATAGAATCGATTGGTTTGTTTTCTTTCTGATAAATTTCCTTTATGCACTTGTGCATTAGGTATATGCTTTCAATGTATTTGCTTTTTATTCAGAGAAGAGACATACCACATTTTTCTATTTATTGTCAGAATTTTAAAAAGCATATTCTTTTTGCTACATATTAATATTAACAAATATATATCCAAATTCCTTAAAGGAAGTCACGTAGAAATGTATCCTGTGCATACTTATGTATTATCAACAATAAATGCAGAGTTCACCGAAGGTAGGTTGAATCTATGAAACAGTATTATTGCAGATCAGAACAACTGGGCTGCCTCTCATTCTTAGATCCTCAGGACTGTAATTAACTCTCCACAACGCACCTTGGGTGCACATCACTAGGATCTGCCTGTAAAACAGTGTTGAGGACACCGTGCTGTGAAAGGCATTGTTGAAGGTATTAGTTCTGTCCAGTTGCTGACTTGGTTACAGCCACAGCCCAAAAGCTTCAAGGAGAGCAGAACCAGTCCCGTAGCGCTGTGACTGTTGGAACGATCACAGTGCTGGGCTCCGAATCTCGGAGGATTACAACATGATCTTTCTTGCCCAACCAGGTTTAGGTTCCTGAAAATACCCAAGGGAGTTTTATTTGACATGGAGTAACTTAAAACGTGATACAGAATTAATAGGAACACTTGATAGACTTAGGTCGTATGCAAACTTAAGAAATACCTTATCTTTTAGGTTTACTAAAATAGAACGACACAAACAGAACCTCAAACAGAAATGATAAATTACTGTGCCTGTTTCACATGAATGATGATGAGTAACTCAGTGAGTTTCCATTTATCATTCCTCTTTAACTGGAAATTTCACTAGCATTCCCTCCCTCACCATTTCAGCAAGAGGTATAAACATCAAGGCCACTCACGAGGAGGAAGCAGAACAGCACCATTCTTTCTTTCTCCGGCTTTGTCACTTTGTGGGGAGGAAGGAGAGCCGCTGGGGAGATGTGCCTACATCTCATTGGCGTCATATCACACCCTTAGTGGAAAGGGAATCTAGGAAGGTAAATGTTTTGAACTAATGATTTTTTTTGCCCTTAAAAAAGAGAATTTTGTTAGTTCAGAACAAGGAGACAATAGAATCCAGAAGAAAACTAACCATATTTACTGTACATATTTTCATGGATTTATAACTCTGTGGGTTGGTGACTTCTGTCTCCTCCCTCCCAGGTCCTCCCGTCACCACCTCTCTCTCCACATGTGCTTCCACGGGCTTTGGCTCTCTGCCCTAGGTTGCCTCCAGCGGTCTTCTTTTATCTTCTTGTTATAGTCAGCCCTCTAGATCCATGCATTCTGCTCCTGTCAACTAACCTTATACAGAAAATATTCAGGGAAAAATACATTCGTATTGAACATATACAGACATTTTTCCTTGTTATTATTCCTTAAATACAGGATTATATAATGTAAATAATAACTATTTACACAGTATTCATGATGCCTTGGTAAGATAAGTAATCTAGAAATGATTTAAAGCACATGCAGGATCTGCAAAAGGATAGTGCAAACATCCTGCTACTTTACATAAAGGACTGGAGCATCTGGAGAGTTGAGTGTCCTTAGGTGGGGGAGGAGGGATCTTAAAGTAAATCTGCAGATACACAGGGACAACTGTGCTTCTTTGCACAAATCTTGATTTCTTTCTTGTCAGCTCTCTGACAGGAGTTGCTCCTGATCCAAAATTCTTCTGTTAGCCAAAGATATACCCAGAAATAAATTCATGTATATTCTAAGTCTCATTAGTCAAATATTTTTATATCTGTAAAGATTGCTTTCCATAAAGTCGGAGTGAGCTTTGGGGAGTTCCTCTCAAAAGGGGTGGCACTCAGCTAGGTCTCTGCTTAAGGATTGCGGGTCATGAGCTCAGAAGACCCAAGGACACATCGCTGGGCCAGAGAGGCAGAGTCATAGTTCAAAACGGGATGTGAGATTAGGGTGTCTGAAACTTTGGTAGGAAAGAAAGTGTGGAGGTTGGAAAAGGGGGTGTATAAAGGACTTGTCTATGCAGCATTAGCAAAATGCTACAATACTTTGTTGATTTTTGGGTAAAATTATGAAAAGAAAGCAGACACATCCAAACCCGAATCTACTGTGTGCACTGGCTGGGAGTGAGCAGGAAAGTGTGAGTGCCTGAGACACTAAAGTGCACAGCCAGGCTCATCCAGCCGCAGAGAGGATGGATCTGTCAGAGCAGCAGAGGAACGTGGGGAGGCTGAGGCGGAAGTGTCACCAGTTCTACCCAGCTTGGGCAGTGTAATGACTTAGCAAGACTCTGTCTCCAAAAAAAATGTGTCTCTGCAGCTCAGTATGAAGCCGCTGGGTTCAATCTGCAGTACCATGAAAAATAAAACAAAAACAGTAAAGAAGAGCTTCATAATTACCTGCAGCGGTTGGAGCAGTCTGAGAGAACTCCAACTCCTCAGCTCCCTGAAGCAAGCTCACACTGCCCCACAGCTCCCGGGGACCCGGGGAGGTGCTGTTTGAGACAGACTTTCTTCCTGGGAGAAGCAGACTTACCCAGCAGCAAAACTAACTCTGAATCCAGACCATGTTCCTAATCACCCAACTCTAATCAGTGTGCACTTTAATAAAATGCTACACATGTAAGGATCATCCTCACTACACCCTGTCATGATGAAGGCCTTGTACATGGAGCTAGGACCCCAATGAAATGTAAGAAGATATAATAATCACACAAGAAAGGCTGTATTTAGGAACAGAGAAGCTGAGATGTTGGGTGTACCTGTAACATTAAAAAGACGAGATTAATTGCCACCAAAGGAAAGAAGCTACCAACGGCAAGTAGATGTACAGAGTGTTCTGGCTAGAAGATTGCTGGGGAGAAAGTGAGCTAATGCTGGGTAACACATTAGACACAGACACACGGAGCCCGTGAGATCCAGCAGCTCACGAGAGGGATGCCTATCTGAAAAGATTTTATTTATCCTACAGTTTAGACCAGTTACTACATTTGTTTTATATCATTAAAAGTGATTAGGTAATGCCCTAGCTTTTTACATTGCTCCTTAACACATTATATTCTATCAAAACCTACTTTGAAATGAAAGGCCAAGGGGCAACTTCATCCATTGTTTCAGTTCCATTTAGATTGAGGAAGCAGGGCTTTGTGTTGCGTTATTGCTCTTGAGAGTGAAGGGCCAGATCTCTGGAATCTGTACTGATTTAATTTTTGAACGTTGGTCTTTAATCTTATGGCAAATTGCATCTCTTTTGTTCTCAAATTATATCCTTATTCCATGTCATGTACTATTACGAACCTCTGAGAGGAGATCATACTTTTTGGATAATTATGAGTATAGAATAAAAATATAATTAGAATTCGTTACAATTCTGAATTCATAAGAATATTTTCAAATTATACTCATAAAAACAATGAATTTGTCTATAGCTTTTCTTAAAAAATATTTTAAAAATTAGGGAAATTTTACTTGGTTATAACCATATTCATACTGACCTCTACTTGTGGTCTTTTTTGGTGTGTGGAACTAGGGAATAAATTTAAGCCTCATGCATTCTAGGCAAGTGCTCTACCACTGAGCTATATCCCTGGCCCTTTTTAAAAATTTTATTTTGAGACAGGGACGCATTAAATTCCCCAAGCTGGCCTCAAACTCATGATTCTCCTGCCTTAACCTCTGGATTAGCTGGATTTATGGATATGCATTGTCATGCCTGGGACTAGTCCTTATTTTGATGTGTAAGAGTGAGAAAAAGCCAAAATCATATAATAGTCACTGCCAGCTTTGCTATTTGTGAGATATACGCTTCAAGTTCACCAGAAATTCCCAAGAACTGTTTGCTAAAATGTACTCATTTAATTGTTATTCAATAAAATAGTTCTTATATAGAGAACTATCATTGGCGGAATTGAATTTTGTTTTTTAAATGGCTCTCCTTGGTATTTTGTTGTTGTTTTCTACATAAAATCTCTAATAGAAAAATATCCATGGTGAGTCCCTCAATTGTTGTAAATATGTTGTCACATCAGCTGTGATGATCATTTCTTCATATTCGAGAACTACTTGTGGATTAACTAATGGTCAGCTTAGAACACCCAGCTGAACCGAGTCAGTGTGGTTCTGGGTGTGGAAGGCCCACCTGAAGATTGTTGCCAACAGCGTAAAAGGAGAACTGGAGGGGAAGATGGTGTGCTGTTGCTGGAGAAGCTTGTCATGCTGGTTTTCCTGCAATGAACTCAACTGTTCTCATCATTGGAGGAGCTGGGGTCCTTGCTGTCCCTGAGGATGGCTACTGTTCTCTTTGGGGGAGCTCTGGTCCTTACCTTGAGCGTCGCTTCCTGGCTCCAGTGCAGATCCCTCAGCCTGCTGGCACAGATCCTTTACCCGGCTGGCACAGACTTTCTAGCTTCCACCACTGACCTTTGGGCCTTCACAGTGCAGGTCCTTGATACAGACTTGCATGAGACATTGTCGTGGGCTCTAGGCCTCCAGCTGGACTTGTGGAGGACATTGCCATGGGTTCTAGGCCTCCAGCTGGACTCATTCGGGACATTGCCATGGGCTCCAGGCCCTCAGCTTGATTCTTTGGGTCTCCAGTGTCTGGACAGATCTCTTGTACTCCTCTGCATTTGACTTTTTGGGTGAATATTATAAAATAATCCTATAAATTATGTGTCCTGTATTAAATCTACTCCCTTTCAAATCCTGACTACAACACTACTTCTCCAAGAATAGCAAAATATTTCAGTATGCTTTATCACAAGTAAATTTTCCTTAAAGAATCAAGTAAGATCTCTCTGGTCACATGATGTCCTTATTAAGTTAATATTTCTGTGAATTATGTTCATTTTCACATTTGAACACAACCATTAAGGATGCTAGGTGAAGAATAAACTTTGTATTTCCTGTTAGCCACAGCATTACTCACACTTGTTAATGAGTAGACTTGTATTTATCATGACTTTCAAAAACAAATGTTAACAAAGTTACAAATTTTACTTAGCACTACAACCAAGATACACTGTTTTAATTTTTATCTGTAAATATTGTTGGTTTCCCCCCAACCACTACTAGCAGGAGGAAAAATAAATAACCTATCTGGGCGAAATCTTAGTTTAAACTGTTACAGGAAAAAACTCGTTCAGATAATGTTCAGCATCTGGGAAGAAGACAAAATAAATAAATTAACAAATAGCCTATCGTATTTCTTATCTTCGGTTTCCCTTGATTCCATTACACGATGGCTATGGGGGACGGGTCATGGTTTTCAAGATTCCTGGGGTTAGGGGAAAAGTCTCGGGCACAGTGGTTCTTGGGGTGGGGGACCTAGATCTCCTTGTTGCCACTTGCCCAGCTGGTCCTTGAGCTTTAGTTGTGTGGCTACTGTTCAATGTTGAGTATCCACCACATTCCTACCTGTGTGGATTAAGTATTATCTGCATGCTCCCATCCATTCTCCACAAGTTTTCACTTTCTTCATATGTTTTGGACCTCTTCTATTCTGATGGTTAGGAATCATTAAAGCACTTACTAAATACTGCCCTTTATTCTTCATTGGTTAGAGCACAGATCATTTCGAGCAAGTCTGGGCCACGCTATTATTTGATCTCTTGTTGACTGATTCAGCCCCAATCTGGGTCCTCAATGTGTACAGACACTCAATCCCTAGGCTTGGTGATGTTCTCTGTAACTTTCCCTACTGGGCACCCCACTCCCACTATAGCAATCCCCACTGGGATGTTCTCTACCGCAAGCTTGGTGGCTGCAGGGTGCTACTTCTGCATCACATAGGAACTGAGGCCACTTGGAGAAAACACAACCTCCTCCTACCATGTACTGCCATGTGATATGGACCTCTGGGTTGGTGCAGAGCAGCCTGTGAGGCAGTCTGTCCCCAGTCCCCAAGTGCAGAGCTGGTGTAAGAGCCTTTGCCCCATTCTACTTCTGAAATGAAGTGGTGGGGAGGGAAAGGGCCTGATGAGTGGTGCTGGGAATATCTATCAGCTCTGTACAGAATTCTGGTTTTCCTAGTCTTCCTTCCCGTGCTGCTTCCTTCTTCCTGACATCCCCTGGGAGAAAAATAGGTGAGCTGTCTTTTATTTTGTGATGTATCTTCAGCTGTGAATAGGCTTGGAGCTTTGCTGTTACGGGTAGTAAAGGTTTCTTCTCTAGACCATGGGGAACTTCATACAGTGCATCCTCCAGGCAGCGGCCGTGATATGTTAAAGAGGAGATATGAGAATATTTGGGAAACCCTATTTCAATGGAATGACCTGACTTGGAAGTATTTTTATATTTTTTGCATAATCTTATTTCTTATGTTAGTACCTGAATTATATCAAATAATAGGTTTTGTATTCTTTCCCACTGTAAATTCCAGTCCATACACTGTATACCTCCACTTTCAATCAGATGGTCACCCAGGCCAACTGGAAGAAGGCTACCTTCTCAGGCAAAAAAGAAGAGCCCTTGGCCAGTATTTATTACTGTCACAATATATGTTGCTATGATGTGTCAGTTCATTTCTATATGGAAATATATGATGGGTCAGTTACCATGTCCTTTACAAAAACCATGGAAGAGAAGTTTTTGCTGGAGTTTTTGTTACTATATAAAGACAGGACATTCTTCATTTTTGTAGATAAGCTTCTTTTAGCAAGTACATTATACTGTGTTATACAAATAGTTACTCCTTTTTAGTATAGGCAGCAAAACATGACATTTACCAAACAGCAGGGGTTATCAGCCGAAACTGATCCACACACACTACGTGTTAGCTTATGTTTTAAAAAAGAAATCTTGGATGATATTGAATGCCATCGATACCTTTCATAGCTAACTGAAGCAGTTCATAAAGGAACCCTACATTATCTCCCTTAGCTGCTGCAAAAATAACAACAGCTGACTACAGCCATTAATGTCATATCAAACTGAATACCTACTTCAGGTGGGATAAGTTTTGCATTCTCTATAAATTTGTTTGTACATAGCCTGGTTTTTCACATAGATTTTAAAACAGATATCATTAGATAAATGAACATGCTGAAGCTTCTTTGGTACATCTCCTTTCAAGACAATTTTTTTTTTTTGTGGGTACCGGGGGGTCGACCTCAGGACCTCATGCGCCAGCAGGCGGCCGTGCTGCTGAGCAATATCACTGGTCCCTTTTTCGTATGTGGGTTCCGGGAGTCAAACTCAGGCCCTCGCGCTTGCCGGGCAGGCGCTTATGCTGCTGAGCCATCTCACAGGCCCTTAAATTGTATTTTTCAAATCCAACTTACACCTATCTTTTTAGGACTATGTCTATGAATGAGTCTTTGAGAGAAAAGTAGCACATAGCACAAAACAACAAAGGTATGGAATTTTGCTATGGGATAAACTAATCAACATATTGACAGTTAATGACTTAATACTTATGCAAACCTATCTAGGCTGCTGACATGTTTGTATCTGTGTACACACATCAAGAAATACCCCATAACTTGGCACTTATGGGGTATACCACAACAGGAAACCACAACAGGACAGCTCTGTGTGAGTGGATAAGCTCCCCACCACACTCTTATCATTGGTGTTTGTTTTTGTATGAAGTTTTAATTAATTGGAGAGTTGTACTTGACTCATTTTTGTATATTTGTGAATTGGTGCTAGCAATTTGTGAGACCCATGAATCCTACCATGAAAACTAAATCTATGTTTCTGAGAGTGAAATGAGGCATGTCACCCTCTTCCAGGAAGGGAGATGCTGTATGACTGTCACTACAATGAAGTGATTGTCACAGTGAAGTATGTCACAGACAGTTTTGGGTTTCCCAATGCAGACAAAATGTCTAAATCACCCAGTGTACTTATCTTAAGAAATACTTAATTGCTAAAAAGGACTAATGGTCACCTGAGCATTCAGCAAATTCCCAGTCTTTCTGCTGGTGGAAAGTCTCCTCTCCATGTCGATGGGTACTCACTGATGACAATGGTGATTGCCGCAGGTTGGAGTGGCTGGAGAATTTCTTAAGATAATAGTGACGACTACTGGATCAATTGACTCTTCCTTTCATAAAAGATTCTCTGTGGCATGTAAATCACTAGATAGTAATTTACCTACCATAGTGGCTCCTTCAAAATTAAAGTTAATCCTGTCAAACTGCCACTGTTTAACCAACTAAGTTTGTTTAATATTCTAAATCCTTTGTTGGCCTTTCACAGGATCTTTCCAGGAGTGATTGATTCTATTTACTCATTCATAAGAGACAATCCCTCATTCACTAAAGTTTTATCATGAAACTGCAAAATTGAGTTACATCCTCTGACTCCATTTCTAAGTCTAGTTTTCTTGCTATTACTGCATCGGCAGATACCTCCTCCACTGAAATCTTGAGCCCATCGAAAACATCCATGAGGACTGAAATCAGCTTCTTCCAAAGTCCTGTCGATATTGACATTTTGACTTCTTACTATGAATCACAAATGTTCTTAATGGCATCTTGGTGACTTCTTTCTGGAAGGATTTTAATTTCCTCTGCCAAGATCTATCAAAGGAATCAGGATCTACAGCAGATGTATTCTTATAAAATGTATTTCTTAAGCCTAAGACTGAAAAATTGAGATTACTCCTTGATCCACGGCTGCACAATGGAGGTTGTGTTAGCAGACATGAAAACAACATTAATCTTGTACGTTGCCATCAGAGCTCTTAGGCCACTGTGTGCATTTTCAGTGAGCAGTAAAATTTTTAAAGGAATCTTTTCTTTTCCTGGGCAGTAGTTCTCAACAGGGCACTTAAACTATTCAGTAAACCATTTTGTAAACAGATGTGCTATTTTCTAGTGTTTCTTGTCCCATTTGTAAGACACAGGAAGTGTAGATTTAGTATAATTGTTCAGAGCCCTAGGATTTTTAGAATGAAAAATGACCATTGGCTTTAACTTAAGGTCACCAGCTACATTAGACTTTCACAAGAAAGCCTGTCTTCTGAGGCTTCAAAACCAAGCATGAAATTTCTCTAACTATAAAAATCCCCTCTGGGATCATCTTCTGCTATAAGGCTGTTCATCTGTATTGAAACCTTGAATATCTGTATTCGGTGCAGCCACCTTCGTTGGTGATCTTAGCTAGATCTGTAAAACCTGCTGTAGTTCCTCCATTTTCTGCTTTTACCTTGCACTTTTATTTTATACTGACAGTATCCTTCCTTAAGCCTCTTGAGCCAACTTCTGTAAGTTTCAGACTTTCCTTTTGCAGTTTCCTTGCTTTTTTCAGCCTTTAAAGAACTTAAAAGAGTTAGGACCTTGATCTGGATTAGTCTTTGGGCTACGTGAATGTTGTGGCTGGCTTGATCTATCTAGGCCACTAGAACTTTCTCTATGTCAGCAATAAGGCAGTTTCACTTTTTATCATTCAGGTGTTCTCTGGAGTAGCACTGTTTTTTTTGCATTCAAAATTTGGCTAATGGGTGCAAGAGCTCTGTCTTTCAGCTTGTCCCATCTTTTGACATGCCTTCCTCACTAAGCTTAACCATATCTGGATTTTGATTTCAACTGAGAAATGTGACTCTTTGGTTGAACACTTAGAGGCCACTGTTGCTGATACTAATTGGCTTAATTTCACTATTCTTGAATTTCAAGGAATTGGAAGAGAAATGGGGTAATGGCAGTGAGAACACACACAACATTTATGGATTATGTTTACCACATCATATGGGCATGGTTCATGGTATCTAAAACATAATAGTGCTATCAAAGATAAAGGACCACACAGGCAGGTGTGATGATGCGTGGCTATAATCCCAGCACTACGGGAGGTGAGATGATTGCAAATATGAGCACAGCCTGGACAATTTAGCGACATAGCAAGACCCTGTTTCAAAAAGTGAAAAATGGCTGGGGATGTAGCCCAGTGTGAAGGGTCTGGATTCAATCCCCAGTACCATTAAAAAGAAAGAGATTACTGACCAGAGATTGCCATAGCACACACAATAATGAAAAAGTTTAAAGCATTGGAATTGCTAAAATGTGACACAGAAACACAAAATAAGTACATATTGTTGGGAAAATGGCACTGATAGACTTGCTTGATCTAAGATTGTCACAAACCTTCTTTTGTCAAAGAAAACGCAATATCTGTAAAGCTCAATAAAGAGAAGCACAATAAAATAAAGTATGCCTATGTGGGCATTTTAAGGTGGGCAAATTCCTCAGCAGTTAGGCTTATTATTTTTTTAAGTATATCTAGTACTTAAAGAGATACATTTTCTTTTTTTTTAAATTTTTATTTTAAAGAGAAAAAAATAGAACAAAATTTCAAAACAACATTATAGGGTAACAATGGTTAATACATTTGAGTATTGTTATCTTTAAATTAGTTACTCAGGGCCAGTGAGATGGCTCAGCGGTGTAAGCGCCTGCCCGGCAAGCGCGAGGGCCTGAGTTTGACTCCCGGAACCCACGTACGAAAAAAGGGGCCGGTGATATCGCTCAGCAGCACGGGCGCCTGCTGGCGCGCGAGGTCCTGAGGTCGACCCCTGGTACCCACAAAAAAAAAAAAAAAAAAAAAAAAAAAATTAGTTACTCAGAGTACAAGATATCATCATTTAATTGTCCAAACAATATTAGCACAAACCTTTCTTTTCAATGAACTCAGAGAAATTAGTGGTATATTATCTTAACTATCTTTTATATATATATATATATATATATATATATATATATATATATATATTATTTTTTTGCTTTTCTCTTCCTTCTTTTCTCTACTCCCCCATCCCAGTTTCTCTTTCCTTTTGAACAGTTTCTTCCTGTTTTACAATATCTATTGTACATTTTAGATCTTATTTACTCTTTCAGCTTCTCACACTAGGGAGACAATACGATGTTTACACATGCACATCTGGTTTATTTCACTTTTGAGTATGGTCTCGAGTTGCATCCATTTAACTATAAAAGTCTCCTGTTTATCCTTCTTTATGGCTGAGTAATACTCCATTGCATAAAAATACCACATCTTTTTTATCCATTCCTTGGTTGATGGGCTTTTGTGTTGTTTCCAAGATCTAGCTATTACAAATTGTGCTGCTATAAATATGGGTGCACATATATCACTGTGGTATGATGTTTTTAATTCTTCCGGGAAGATACCCAGAAGGGGAATAGCTGGGTCAAATGGGACCTCCAATCCTAGTTTTTTGAGGAATCTCCACACTGATTTCCTCAGTGGTTGCACGATTCTACGCTCCCACCAACAGTGGAGAAGGGTTCATTTTCCCCACAGCCCCTCCAGCATTTGTTATTAGTTGATTTCTTGATAATAGCCATTCTTTCTGGGGTGAGATGGAATCTCAGTGTTGTTTTAATTTGCATCTCTTGAATGACCAGTGATGCTGAACATTTTTTCATATATTTATTTGCTGTTTGTATTTCTTCATCTGAGAAGTATGTATTCATCTCAGATGCCCATTTTTGGATTGGGTCTTTAAATCTGGGGGTCTGATTTTTTTGAGTTCTTTATATGTTCTCAATAGTAATCCTTCGTCTGAAGAACAGCTGGCAAACATTTTTTCACACATTGTGGGTTGTCTCTTCACTCTTTTGGTAGTTTCTCTTGCTGTGCAAAAGATTTTTAATAAGATGAGATCCCAGTAGTTGACTCTTTGTGATAGTTCCTTTGTGATTCGGGTTTTATTCATGAAGTCTTTGCCTACACCAACGTTTTCAAGAGTTTTACCTATTCTATCTTCCAGCAGTTTTAGCGTTTCTGTTTTAATATTTAGATCTCTGATACATTTTGAATTTAGTTTAGTGCATGGTGAAAGATATGGGTCTAATTTTAATATTCAGCACGTGCAGAGCCAGTTTTTCCAGCACCATTTATTAAAGAGGCTATCTTTCTTCCAATGAATGTGTTTGGCACCTTTGTCAAAGATAAGGTGGCTTAGTATGTCTGGAGTTGTTTCTGCATCTTCTAATCTGTTCCATTGATCTTCGGTTCTGTTTCTTTGCCAGTGCCACGCTGTTTTTATCACAGTAGATTTATAGTATAATTTCAAGTCAGGGACTGTGATGCCCCCTGCCTTGCCTTTGTTACCTAGAATTGCCTTTGCTATTCTAGGTCTCTTCTGTTTCCAAATGAATTTTAGGAATGTTTTCTCTAATTCTGTGAGGTATGTTGTTGGAATTTTGATCGGAATTACATTAAATCTGTATAACAGTTTTGGAAGTATGGCCATTTTCACTATCTTAGTTCTAAGAAGATATTTTCATCCAGAAGATATTTGTGAGTAGATTATTGCCAACACGTAAATATATCTGGAAACACCAAGAACCGTATGAAAAATCCTAAACAGTCAACACAATGGACCTGCGAAGACAAATTTGTATTTGTTATAGTGGCAAGTTTTTCCTTTCCCTATTTGATTTAATGTTTAATAAACATGTATGATTTAATGTTTAAACAAAACTTTCTGACTTGTCCATCAAAAGCAAACACCATCATTTCAGAAACTCTCATTTGGAAAAGTACCGATCTCTCAGCAATATTCATGGATTTGCTCAGGCCTTGGCTATGAGGGTCTCCGGTATCCCTGTAAGCCCCTCTGTGTGTGACTCAAGCCCTTCTGCCTGGCTGTCCAATAGTGTTTTCCACACATGGTGAGAGTTAAGATTTAAAGAACACAACAGAAAAAGGAAGGATAATTTTAATCTGATATGGAATCAGATTTCACATCACCCTTTTGTTTATATGCCCTTTACTCCCAAGAGATTTTCCCCTCAAATAACTGCCCTGTTAAACCTTGGCAGACATACATATCACTCATTTCACCATCACCAAGCTCAAGGGCTTTGTTAATGTTTCTATTTCATAGGTGATAAAATTAGGTTTCAAGTGTTCAAGAGCCATTAGCTGTAAGTCTCAGCTGAGATACCCCCTCTTCCTTGAACACCTGTCTTCCATATGTGCTGGTCAGTGAGCAGTGAACTCATTCATATAACAAATGCCTTAGTCTTAGACTTTCAGGTAGCTAGGACCTCACTCACTGTTAGTGAAGTTTAAATCTGAAATAATGGATACAATCCGAATTCAAGCATTCTCCACTATATTGATCCTTTAGATAGAAAGAGACACAAGTAACTCATCATAAGGCTTGTGTAGTTTGGGGCTGTTGGGCCATCAGCAAATTTCTGAAGACTAAACACAGAAGTTGCCCAAAGACAGTTTTGCATACATAATTACAGTTAGGGATCATTTTGTTGCTCTTCGGGCCATTTGGAAGGGGCATGTTTTTATAGGAAGCAGGCTGTTCTGACCACTTCAGATAACCATTCAGAGAGCCATTCACTATATCCCAGGTTCAATCCCTTGTCCTGGATGTTGTGGGACATGCAAAGATAAGCCAAACTTAGTTCCTGCCTTCCAGGAAATCCAGCCTATGTATTAAAAATATGAGGTTTGTATTAAATAATTGTAATACAGATGCCATGAGAGATGGTGAGAAGAGCAGTAGGAGTACCCTGGACACAAATGAACTGAGGCTGGAGAGAGAGGCAGGAGGATTTGGACAATGAAGATGGAGAATATGAGAGGTGCACAGGCAGTGAAAATGGACTCCAAGCGGAGACATGTTCTGGAGACACCACTGGAGCCATAGGGGAATAAGATGGTGTCAGCATGATGTGAAACACAGGGCTGTCCCCCCATCACGGAGCAGAGGAATCCCCGGTTCCCAAAGACTCAGTTTCCACCTGTAGTGTAAGGAATGAAAAACCCCGATGGTGGGGAAATGGAGTGACAGGTGGTTGTTTTCCCACAAATTCCTCCAAAAGTGTCTTATCAACTACAATTTTTATAGGAAAAATATGTCAGTTTTAGTGCTGGGTAGAGAACTATTGAGATTCAAGAAAATAAGTCTTTGATTCATTACAAGGGATTTCTTTTCCTCCCAGGTGAACAATTAGCCTTTTTGATGTTGGAGCAGTTATAGAAAATTGAATTCAGAGTTCTTTATTTGCTTGTTGTTTGTTTTTCAGTTCATAAAAAAATTGCCCTAAGGTAAGGAACATCTGTTTTGTGAGTCTGGGAAAAACAGGCTTTTATTTCTTTATACATTTAATGAGCTCCCGATTCTTGCTGCAAAATAGTGAACTGGAATATGAAGCAGGTGAGGTGAAAAAAGATAGGGTCAGAAAGCTTGTGCTTTAATGTATTCTCACGGTGAATGTGTATGAAATCTCTATATACCGGTCACGCTGTACATATCATACAGTAGAGAGTTATGGGTCGCCATCAGGACATTAAATTCCAGTTTTACAAGAGAAAGCCTCAATGTCTATTTTCTCCTTATAAATGGCACAATGCTATATGTTGAAGGTACACAGTTGCTGCTCTGTTCCATTTAATCTTCATAGAACAGCTGTGTTTGAGGCAGGTTTTAAAGGCGAGTATATCAGGCAATGGGGAAATGAACCTGGGAGAAAATGCACAGGAATAAACCCAGTGAGCTCTGCTCGCCTGTGACGTTTACAGTACGTCGTACTTGTCAGTGTCTTGCGTTTGTCTGAGAGGAGGAGATAGTAATGTACAAAGTATGATTAAAAAAATATGGTGCATATTGTAAGTTTAAACTTATAAGTTATTATAGTAAAAGACACATGGCCATTACTCTCCCTCAAAATACTTCACTTTGTACCCATATATCTTACCATTCTTATCACTTTCTGAAGCAGTTATGGTAATCTCTTTTTGTGAGTATCTTTAATTATGCTTCTCCTGGCTGCCTTGATGTCCTGAATCAATTCAAAATATTTACCTCTCTTGGTCATATTGACTTGGGGAACAGTGAGAAGTTACATGGCACCAGATCCAGTGAATAAGGTGGATGAGGACACACCACGATGTTTTATGAGCTTGCTTCTGTTAGACGGCACTCGGTAGCAGCATTCATTGTATTCTCAATCACACCTTGTAAATACACTCACAATAGAAGACTTCCAGAAGTGCTTCAGAAAGTGGCAAGAATAATGGGCTAAGTGTGCTTGAAGCAAGGCAGAATATTTTGATGGGGCTTATGATAACGTGTCTTTTACTGTAATGCATTTTAAAAAATTTAAACATTCATTATATATTTTGATCACACCCTGTATTCCAAGTGCCTCACAAAACCCAAGTCTCCAAAGTGCCAGGGACCATATGAATCTCCTGGGATCCTGCAGCTGACATTGGCTGAACACTTCTTCCATGTTCATAGCAGGCTGTGATGGAACAGAGAGTAGAAGAGACATGGCTACTTTCCTCAGGGAGAGCACACATATTTCTGTGCATGAGATCCCAAATGGCATGGCTCCAGGGTTAGGATGAAAATGAAAGGCATTCTAAATGGGAAGACTGGACAAAGAAATTGTGTCTCTGGCTATCTAGATTATTAAGGAATGTTCTGATATGTGGAATTAACATATCTACAAAATGTACAAATGCATGTAGGTCAGCATTTTCAGAGATTCTGGGAGCTCGTGTCCTATTTGTCAGCAAGTCCTTTGCAATTAATGTGAAAAATAAACACTATTTTGGCTATTCTTTCTTCCCCTTTCCTCCCCATACACCCATTATTTCCCAGTTTATTTGCAAATATTGGCTTTATAGACTGAGTTTCCCACCCCCCACAAAAAGCTTATAAGCATGCTTTCTCCAGATTGTTGTTTTATCATCTTCTGGATGTCTAATAGCAGTGTTCCCACAGGGAACATGGTAACGAGAGCAATGCAAAATGCCCATCTTCTCTTCTCCTTTTCTTTTCTTTTCTGTCTTTTCTTTTCTTTTTTTTTTCTTCTCTTCTCTTCTCTTTTCTTTTCTTTTTTCCTTTCCTTTCCTTCCCGTCCCTGTGCCTGTCCCTGTCTCTGTCTCTGTCTTTTTTGTAGTACCATAAAGTAAAAAAAAAAAAAAAAAAAAAAAAAAAAATGGACCAGATGTGAACAGCTTTGTTTTCTGGATAGGTGACTTTACAACAGCAGTACTTAGATTTCAGTTTACAAATACTAGGATGATTGTTAAGAATGCAAATAACTGTAATTCAGTACTCTGGGAGGCTGAGGCAGGAGAATCATCATTTGAGTCTAGCCTGGGTAACTTAACAATTTATTGAGACCCTGTCTCAAAATAAAACTAAAAAAGGCTGGGATATAGCTCAGTGAGAAGGCTCTAGTTTCAATCCTCAGTACTGGAGGAAAAAAAAAATGCAAATAAACTCAGGCCTAACCAATAGAAATTATTTGCATTTTAAATTAGTGCTGCATACATTTGGAAATTCTTTCAGTAAAAAAAAAAAAAAATACCCAATAATAACTCAGTTACCTCACCAAAAAAGTCCTCTAATACTGAAGCTTGATGACCTCATGAGAGTCCCAGGTTCTTTCTGTCCTTCTGGCCCTCATCATGTTAGGCTTTCATCGGAAATGGCTGCCCTCGTGCCACTGATACTGCTGCCCCTGCAGACACCCTTCTACCGTGCCCAGGAGCGGCACAGACAGCTCTCCTTGTGCACCTTCCTCTTTCTTTCAGAAGCAAAACCTTTCCCAGAAACTCTCTACTTCTTACAGAGTTGTCTTGGATAAGGTATGATAAAAAAAATACAGTGAATGTTTAATTAAAAAAATTATTACAGTAAGAGACACATTGCCATTAATCTCCTTCAAAATACTCCCCCTCACTTTGACACACTTATCCCATCATTCTTGCCACATTCTGAAGCATTTCTGGTACTGTTTTGAGTGTCTTTAGTTGCCCTATTATGTCTTTGTTTTTTTTTTTTTTTTGTTTAATGTGGGTACTGGGAGTCGACCTCAGGACCTCACGCTTGCCAGCAAGCGCTTGTGCCGCTAAACGATATCACCAGCCCTTTTTTTCCTTTATGTGGGTACCAGGAGTCGAACTCAGGACCTCGCGCTTGTCAGGCAGGCTCTTACGCCGCTGAGCTATCTCGCCAGCCCCGCCCTACTGTGTCTTGCACTGATTCAAAACATTTACCTTTCACTGTCACTGTCACTTTGAGGAAGAGCCAGAGGTTGCAAGGTGCCAGGTCCGGTGAACAACGTAGACAAGGACACACTGTGATGTTTTTAGGAGCTGCTTTCCATTGAGTGGCACTCGGCAGCAGCTTTCACTATATTTGATCATAACCCATAGAGACACTCTCAAAAGAGGGCTTCTAGAACTGCTTCAGAAAGTGGCAAAAGTGATGGGGAAAGTGTATTTGAAGCAGGGAGAGTTTTTATGATGGTGATTAATGGCAGTGTGTCTTTCACTGTAATTTTTTAAATGTAAATATTCATTGTATATTTTTATATGTTTTTGGCTGTAACTGTGTCATTGTTGCCTCTAGCTGAGAAGAGTTGGGAAGAGTTCTCCAGAAATGGGAAGTGTTTCCCAGAGGAATAGAACCTACTAGTAGGGTGGATTTATATAGAGATGGTCCCACTTATGATGGTTTATGATTTTTTATTTATTTTTTTTTACTTTTGACTTTATTCTAGCTGTCGGCTGATTTCAGTTCTTTGTGGTTATGGGAATGAAATCCTATTTTCTTGTTGGATGCCAGATGAGGTCCTCACTCTACTCCTAGGGGCCATTCACACTCCTTCCTACAAGGTTCTATCATCGAAACATCAACGTGTCAAGTGCTTCTGGAGCTTTAACCCTTACTAACTTCTTTTCTGGCCTCAGCTGGAAAAAAACTCTATTTTTTAATAGCCCATGTGCTTACTCTGGGCCCCTGTACATAGTCCAGGACAATCTATTTTAAGATTAATGGCTGTATCTTATAACATAGTGCAAACATAGAACTGGTATGTTATCTTTGTCACAAGTTCTGGGATTGAGGATAGGATATCTTCGGGGTGGTCTGTTTTAGAAATTGTGCTTATATAGCCACCCATCTACATCACCGTGGAGCATCCCTTTTCTTCCGGCTCATCCATCCTGCAGTCTTGTCATTGCCTGGTGTGGCAGTTAGGCTGTCAATCTGATTGGCTTTGGGATCCATCCAGAGAGTTGGTGGGGCACATATTTGTGTGTGTTTGGTGAGTCGTGGAGGTGTGAATTTGGGGTGTGTGTCCCATCACTCCTTTCTCTATGGAACACTTTCCCTGCTCTGCTTCCTGGCTTCCACAAACTAAGCATCTCTGCTCTGCCAGGCCCTTCCACCATGAAATTTCTGCCTTGGAGCCAGCTAACCATGGACAGAATCCCCTTGAAACGATGAGCCAAATTGAACCTCTCCTCCTTTAAATTGTGGGGATCAGGTTATTGGGT
This sequence comes from Erethizon dorsatum, assembly GCA_028451465.1. NCBI lineage: Eukaryota > Metazoa > Chordata > Mammalia > Rodentia > Erethizontidae > Erethizon > Erethizon dorsatum. The sequence continues at coordinate 50,227,772 of CM051835.1, read as the reverse complement.
CCCAGCAATGGGAAAGGTGACTAACACACCTGATATTTAGCAATCCTCCAATGAAGTGGCCTATCCTTTTATTAAAGCTCTATGTGGGTATAATTTATGTGCCATATTAGACAGATGCCAGAGCAAGAATAATGGTAGCTTCACTTTTATGCTCTGGCCTTGGATATGGAAAACCCACAGGCTGGCCTAACCTGGAGGGCAGGAGGCATCAGGTATTCAGCATAGGAACTGCAGTTAGAAAAAAAAGTGATAAATAGTAAGAGGAGATATTTCAGTCCATGTGAGTGATAGTGAGAGGTAGGCACCTCTGGGTTCAGAAGCTATTATGAATGAAAAAGATGTCAGAATGGATGACCTGGGGGAATCTCTCAATGAGCACCCCAATCATGCCCGGAAGTAGGTAGCTGCCTACTTCTGTCCCCTAAATTCAATTCTACTTTTACCAAAAGCTCCACTTCATGCAGGCTGAGTTTTATTTATTCTTTTCGAACAAGACATACCTTACATTTATCCAGAGCATTTTTCAGGAGTTCTCAGCCCAGTATGGTTTTAGTCTGATTTTCAATCTTTGAATTGGAAAAAATTTTAAATATTAAAAATCAAAGTACAAGTCATATGCACTCAAAGCATGAAGAATCATACTGGTAATGGGAGAGTTTGGGGTAATCTCAAAAAAAAAAAAAAAAAGAAAGAAAAAAAAGGGCAAAACAAAATACTACGGCTCTGAGACAGAAACTATAAATGAGCTTTTATGGCCATTTTGTTACTCTGATTCTACAGTAGACAGTGAGGTATGTGGTCTAGTTCTCTTCTCATATTGGGGGCACCCATTCTTCAGCTGCCAGGAGTACTGGCAACCGATGGCTGTCAGCTAAGTGCCTCTCAGGGAATTACCCTTAGCTGAAGAGCATTATCTTGTCCGAGATCATACCCCCTCCCTGAGCAGCCCTCATACAATGACTACTAAATGCAGAGATATAAAGGGCAGGCAGCCTTGCCTCAAGTAACAATAAGAATAAAGGGCTGTGTAAACTCCATTTCCCAAGTAGGTTTAGGCCTTTGATAGGACTGCTGTATAATTCAGCACCTCCTCTGTCCAACCCTGCTCGACTACCTCCGCAGAGGGTTTCATCCTGCACGATCCTCTAGACGGCAACAGAGCCCGCAAGTCTCACCAACTGTAAGGATAAATTGTTTGCTAGAGGACTTCAAAGTAGTGTCAAAAACAGTGCACATATGTTTTTGAGTCGAATTCAAGAAGAAAAATACAAATAGTCTAGCAGTTTAAAATATAACTGAAAAATACATTTTTTTATTTTTTTTTATTTTAATATCCCATAGGAGGGCCGGTGAGATGGCTCAGCGGCGTAAGCACCTGCCTGGCAAGCACGAGGGCCCGAGTTCGACTCCCGGAACCCACATACGAAAAAAGGGCCGGTGATATCGCTCAGCGGCACGGGCGCCTACTGGTGCGTGAGGTCCTGAGGTCGACCCCCAGTACCCCCCCCCAAAAAAAAATCCCATATGAGCTTCAGTGTTTCTTTTCTAAAGTCTCCATTTCATCCCCCAAGAGATTTCCAAAAGCAAATGGTGGGAATGTGAAAGTTTCAGAGAGGCCACAAATGTGTCTGATTCATCTCCTCCAATGATGCACTAAATGTATCAGGATTTGGGCACAACTGAAATGAGGGGTAGATTGTCAGCTGTACATAGCTATTCAGAATATGGCATTTATGAAATAATGGTGGTATTTCAAAGTTCACATTAATAGTATTCAGGAATTATCCACCATCTTTCAAAAAGTAATTCAAGGAAAGTATTTCCTACAAATTCATCTTCTCCTGTGAAGTGGCGGTGGTGGTGGGGATGGCAATATGGCCTGAAGAGGAGGCCTTGATCTTGCTCCTGGTGACCTGGTAGGCCCTACTGTAGAGCAGAGGTGTGTGCTCAAATCCCTGACCTCCGCTCAGGACTGTTTAAAGAGTTAATATGACTGGAACTGACAGGCTGATGCCCAGCTAGTGTTTGCAAACTTTGGAAAAGAAAAACAGGTAGTACTTAAGAATAGATTGAATGGAATCAGTCTGGATATTAGGATATATATGAGATTCACATATGTACGTATGTATCCATTTCATGCCTTGAACTACAGTTCTATAGATATTTGCTAGGTCTGTGATATCCTTGGTTTTCATGGAAATTGAGATAAGTTAGAAAATAGCAATTCTTAGCCCAACCTTAAATAGGACACGAGGTGCTCTTTGATGTGGTGGAAATCAAGAAGGCCAGTTTGGGTTAGAGAGAGTAGAAGATTCCGGTTTCCACTCATGTACACCTTGGGCAACAGTTTGGCTTTAAGTTTCTTTATAGTGTAAAATACAGAGAAAGAGGGAATTACATTGGGTTAAAAAATAATTCTTTACAGTGATAAATACTACACATGTTGCTTTTTTATTAGTCATCAAACTTATTATTTTTTTCTATTTTTATTAGTACAGATTTTCAGCACAAACTGATTATGTTCATTGTGGGGAGTTGGTACATGTACATAACACATCTTAATTCTTTTTTCTCATCCCTTCCCATCCACTTCCCCCCATCTCTTGACCTTCTTCCCTTTTTAAAAACATCTATCTTCCTTTTTTCCTATTATCTCTTTTATTTTGCTCTTTGTTTATATTTTAGGTCTCTTATATAAGAGAAACCATGCAATATTTAAGCTTGAGTGTCTGATTTACTTCACTTAACATTATAGTCTCAAGGTGCATCCATTTTCCTACAAGTGACTCAAATTTATCCTGGATTGAACCCATGGATTGCTGAGCTACATCCTCACCCTTTTTATTTTGAGTCAAGGTCTTGATAAGTTGCCCAGGCTGGCCTCAAACATGTGATCCTCCTGCTTCAGCCTGCCAAGTACCTGGTATTACAGGTGTGCCCCTGCACCCAGTTTAAATTGCTACATTTTAAACAAATACTGGAAGCAGGCAAGGATATAGAATAGTTCAATGCATTTAAAGCAAGTACTTCCTCAGTACTTATTCTCTAAGCATGAAGTATGATGACGTGTGATGGCTCAGGGATTCAGTATAAGCTTATCTTCCCTCCTAAGACCACACAGGTCTGTTCATCCTTGATTGTCTAAAGTGAAAAGATATTATTGGGTTGAATACTAATTAGTACACTGTGGGTATTCTATACATTGCAGGAGTCGGGGGCCCTCCCTGCCTTGGATCTCTGAGGACAATTCCTTCCTGAGCTCTCTGTAACCTCACTAAGAGGTCAGTCAGCAAAAAGTCAGTGGGGTTCTTGGGTTGTCAGTTACATATACACCATTGCCACTGGAGGAATCTGGGTAGCATAGATTTTAACAGATTTTATGGCTTTCATAATGTGAGTCCCAGATTCATTCTTCCTATTCAAACGCTATGGAGAAGTGTCATGTTCCTGCCACATAAGGTATCAACCCCAAAAGATAAGAAAATATAAATGAATACCAGAAGAAATACACACAATAGGTCTAAAATAATATGGGATCTGGATAACAGAGTTACCAATGTGGATTCTATGATTATGCTTAATATGTTTAAGGAAGTAAAGATTAAGGATTCAAAAATTTGACAAAAATGCAAAACTCAATAGACAGATGCTACCACTAAAACTGCTCATAACGGAAGTCACTGAGTGAGCTCCCCTAAATTCTAACCTCACAAAATATCTTGGTTTCCAAAAAGCTAGCTCATTTGCCCTGGGAAGTTCATCTGGCAGGGTTTTATCCTAGGTAGTCATTTGTCATCTTTGAGTTGCTCTCTACTTCTAAGCCCTTGGCCCTAAATGCTCATTTTGGTTTGGCATATTTGAAGAGTCACGGATCTGTAAGGTTAGGTGGGAGGTGCCATCTCTAGACACTGAGCTCCTGGGGCTGGACTGTATCTTTTTCTCTCTGCAATCCCAGGACCAACAAAGTTACTAGAGGCAAAAATTAGTCCTTTACATGAATACAAGAATTGGACTTTGTTATGGCTTGTATCTAGATGTCCCCACAAAGCCTCATGTGGTCATAGGTGGGGCCTTTGCAGAGGTGGTTGGATCTCGGGTGTGTGATGCTGGGATTAAGGGTGTATAATAACTAAATCAGTCTACTGGTTAGTTTGGCACCACCCTAATCCTGGTAGCCTAGATAGAGTATAAAAGGGGCAGAAAAAAGCTGCTAGGGGCCGGTGAGATGGCTCAGCGGCATAAGCGCCTGCCTTGCAAGCGCGAGGGCCCGAGTTCGACTCCCAGATCCCACATACGAAAAAGGGGCCGGTGGTATCGCTCAGAGGCACGGGCGCCTGCTGGTGCGCGAGGTCCTGAGGTCGACACCCCGGTACCCACAAAAAAAAAAAAAAAAAAAAAAAAAAAGCTGCTAAGTTCCCCCTTCCTTGTTGTTACCTTCTGCCTGCCCTGTCTTGGAACCAGTTGATTATGGACTGAAACCTCTACAAACTGTGGGCCAAAAAAAACCTTTTTCCCCTTTAACTTTGGGTGTCACGTATCTTGTCTCAGCAGTGAGAGAAAGGTAACTAAAACAGACTTGTAGAGGAAAACTGAGCAAAAGATTAAGGAAAAGGACTTCGAGAACACAAACCCTAGGTGATGGGCTGAACCGAGCAACACCAGAAAGTTGCTTTTCTTCTCAGGGCAGATTGTCTGTGCTTTCCCTAGCTCCACGTCACCACCTTCCATCCGGCCAGTTCTCCCTTCATGATGATAATCCTCTTCCCGTTGAAAGATACTGTGTTTGCTCTTCGTGAGAATAATACTGAGTAATAGAAAGTGAGAGACTTCCCTCAAGACCTCATTGCTGTGGACGAAGCACAGGGCTGGCCTTTTCCTGCTTCACAGATAATGTTTTCTCCCATCTCACTCCCCCGTCTAGAGCAGGCTCAAGTGTACACTCAGCTAAATTTTATCCAGGGGGAAGGAAACTGTGGGGATCACAGCACACAGTTGAAGTCGTTATTCAGTTTCTTTGACTCAAGTCCAAAACACTGAAGCAGGAAAAACGGTGTGTCAAGTGGATGGGCTATTCCTATGTGCAGTGTGGCAAAGTGGAAAATGAGGTCACCGTATCTGTGTTCCCTCAAGATTCATATTCATTCTCCATCTAAACTGTTTACATGAATAAAAAGTGAGGAGCTGAGGAATAGTTTTCCCCTTGTTTGTTAATGGGGGAGGCTACTATTCTTAGATAGCTCTGAAATGTTAGAACCTGCCAAGGGTCAGCAATCATCTTGGCTCTGGAAGCATGATTGTTACCTGGCAAATTGTTTTTGATGTAGCTTCTCATACAAAAGAGGGTGTTGGCTGACTCTGGTTCTGAAGGTATTAGGGGATTTGATGCCTGTGTTTCCACACCAGAGCATCCTGGGTGTGATTCTGACTTACATTAAAGCTGGGAAATAAAACAAATGTTTGCTGGCCTTGTATGTATAGGATAGTTTGGGTTGCATCTTGGGTAGAATTACCTGTTGGACAACTGATTCCAAGTAATGACTGCTGGAATTACCAATAGAAAGTGGAAGTAACCATGACAACTCCAGACTGTAACACACAATGTTATGGGATGAAGGTAATTTTTAATAAAAGAAAACAACTACCATCCTGTTACATAGTCTTGAGAAAAATTGTGTCATTTCATAGGAAACCCATACTTTAATGCCATTTGAAAAATAATCTCATGCATGTACTGCTGGGTAAAGTCACTGGCTCCCATTTTCACAGGTTCTGTTTCTTCTATAATTTTTTTATTAGTACATGTTTGGAGTACATAAGGATTACATTTATTGTGGGGAGTTTGTATATATACATAATGCATCTTAATTTTATTTTTCCCCTTTCCCTCCTGTCCCTCCCTGCTCCCTCCAACTCGTATTCCCTTTCCCATTTGCAGAAGTTCTATTGTCATTTTTTTAACTCTTTCTGTAAATCTCTTTTCCTTCTCTACACCCTCCATCTCCTGTTCCCCTTTTCATTTAAAAAACATCTACTTCCTATTGTCTTTTATTATGCTCTTTATTTATACTTTGGGTTTCTCATATAAGAGAAACCATAGTCTGTTTAAACTTGTGTGTCTGATTTATTTCACTTAACATTATGGTCTCAAGGTGCATCCATTTACCTATGAATGCCTCAAGTTTATCCTTCTTTATGGCAAAGTAATACTCCATTGTGTGTAAATGCCACGTTTTCTTCATCCATTCATCTACCGATGGGCATATAGGCTGTTTCCAAGATTTAGCTCTTATAAATTGTGCTGCTATAAACATGGGGATGGATGTATCACTGTAATTTGATGACTTTAATTCTTTTGGGAAGATACCTAGAAAAAGAATGGCTGGGTAGAATGGAATTTCTAGCATTAGTTTTTTGAGGAATCTCCATACCGATCTCCGTAGTGGTTGTACTCGTTTACATTCCTACCAACAATATAGAACCCCCATCCCCTCACAGCCTTGCCACCATTTATTTGATTTCTTGATTATAGCCATTCTTTCTGCAGTAAGATGATATCATAGTATTGTTTTAAGTTGCATTTCTCTAATGGCCAGTGAAGTTGAAGATTTTTTCATGCTTTCATTGACCATTTGCACTTCTTCTGAGAAGTGTCTATTCATTTTGGTTGCACATTTTTTTTGTGTGTGTGTGGGTACCAGGCGGTCGACCTCAGGACCTCGCGCGCCAACAGGCAACCATGCCACTGAGCGATATAACCGGCCCCTTTTTCGTATGTGGGTTCCGGGAGTCGAACTCGGGCCCTCACGCTTGTAAGGCAGGCGCTTATGCCGCTGAGCCATCTCACCAGCCCTGGTTGCACATTTTTTGACTTGGTCTTCTATTATAGATTTTACATTGTTTGAGTTCTTTATATATTCTAGATGTCAGTCCTTTGTCCAAGGAATAGCTGGCAAAATCTTTCCCCACTCTGTAGGTTGTCTCTTCATTCTGTTGTTTCCTTTGAGGTGCAGAAGATTCTTAATTTGATATAATTTTACAGGATCTATTTATGTGCTTCACTTATTTTAGTTTCAGTAGCAACAAAAACTGAGTAGTTCTACAGCAAAAGTTTTAGATGCAAAGAGGAAAAAAAGAAAACTCTTTAAAAAGACAAACTGATGAATAAATTCCAAACAAATTGCATGCGGTGACCTGAAGTAATCAAAGGGAAAAATTTAGAAAATATTCTCTAAGTTTAGGATTTGTAAAGAGTATAAAATTAGTAAGAGACCAAATAAGCACATTTCTTTTGTTTACCATAGATCAAAAGTTATATATAAAATCATTAATTTTCATTATTAGGTGATTAGCCATACACTAAGGTCATCTATAATTCTAATTTGACATTTGTGAGCACATGGCAGTTTTTCAACTCTTTTCACTATTTTTGTCTGTATATTTTTCAAACACAAAGAAGACTGGATCTGCTCTGTTCTGCATCACTTGTTCTTACTCTGAGTCCCTCAACATCTGGATGCCAGTTTTCCATTTATTCGAGGATTCATCCAGGTAGCCTGAGCAGGTCTAAGCATAAGAAGACATGGAAAAGAGGGCTGATCTGGTGAAGACTGACTTCCAGGTAGATAAAAACACCATTTACTTCAGACAGCTGGTCACAGTCCTAATTTATAAGGAAATATAGGTGATTTCACTCATCTCTTTTTCCCCTTCCACTTCCCAAATTTTGAAATTTAAAGAGACAAGTAGTTTGGAAGTAGCTAATTTTAAAGATGCATTGACTGAAATGGTAAAGTAGTATTCTGGTACATTTCAAGGCTGATTAATTTTGTTAACAAGGGGACCACAGCAGAGGTCAGACCCTAAGGTATGTTTGAAACCCTTCATAGTCGAAGCACAAGGACTGAATCTGGCACAGCCTCACCTGGCTTTGGGTGTTGCTGCCACCACATGTATAACCAAGATGGGCTTGTGACACATTCTTAATGATACCAGATCATTGGGGAAATTTTCTTATTGGGGCCATAAATTCAAAATGCAGACCATATTCTCAGAAGAGAGCACATGTTTTCACCATCAGCATCCCAGCATCTCCAGTGAGAAGGCAGATGTTTTGAGAGCTTTAGACAGGGGCGAGGGGAAATCCTCTTCATTTCTTTTAGTGCAGATTCCCATTTGGCTCACTGGCATCTGGGAAGCTTCTCGTGGGGTGGCTGAGCTACTTCTGATGCCCTGGAAACAGAGCAAAGAAGGCAGGGAGCCAGCCTGAGGTGGGGAGAGGATCCTCCAGGAGCTTGACAGCTTTAATAAATGATTCTCTGGACTCTTTCTTCCATTGTGCTGGAACAATCGGAAAAGTTTGATATCTGTTGTGCTGTGGGTGATAAGGGAGGAAGCCATGTCTTCTCCCCAGAGTCAAAGAAGTAGTAGGACTCAAGTCAGTAGCAGCAGATGGCAGTGCCCACTTGGGCAGGTATGGCATGGAGTTAGTGGCCCTGTAGGGGCAGCCTGGGTGTTGGGCAAGGCAGAAACCCCACTCCGGGTAAATGTGACCCTTTGCCCCAGGAACCTCTTGGGAACACCTGGACATTTTAAGGGTGCCACTTTATGGTAATAGTGCTGAAAAGGGCTCAAGGTATAATGCTGTGATAAACAGTATCAATTATAGTGTGCAAAATGTTGCTTTAGGTAACTTATTATGGCCAGTTAAGCATTATGGATCTAAAATTATTAACATACTGTAATACTGCAGAAAAAACAGGCAGATAAGCAGACCAGAATAGGGCTCACACATAAATGTAAACAGACACTGAAGTTTCATATATGATAAAGGTGATTTAAAATAAATGTTGAAATGGATTGAGTAATGCATTTTGGGATAATTGAGCAACCAACTGGCTAGTAACAAGTTACTTTCCTGTTACTCCATATAAGAAAACAAATTCTGGGAGGAAGGAAACAGAAAACATAAACATAAACATAAAAATGAAACTATAAGAATGAAAACATATTTACTCATGGATGTGGTTTGAACAAGACAAAATTCAGTAGCCCTAAAGACAGACTGATATATTTGTATGAAAATTAACCTTATGTTCAGAAAAATTAAAATATTTGTAATGTATATAATGCAAATGGGTCAATATTCAAAAGGTTCTGGGCTTCCAGAACTGCCTGAGAGAATGGCAAAAATGATGGAATAATATTTTACATTTACACATTCATCAAGTTTTCAATCATACCTTGTATTAGTCTAAGAACTTTTTGTGGACACGGTGCTCACCATTTATTTCTTTGCTCTAAAAAATACATAATTCCTACGATGTCCCCCCGGGCAACACAGGAATCAAGATGTACATGATTCCTGTTCTTATAACATATAGCAAACCTCCTCAGTAATCTTAAAAGCTATTTTTTAAAAGCGCTAACTGGGCCGGTGAGATGGCTCAGCGGCATAAGCGCCTGCCTGGCAAGCGTGAGGTCCTGAGTTCGACTCCTGGTACCCACATACAGAAAAAAGGGCCGGTGATATCGCTCAGAGGCATGGGCGCCTGCTGGCGTGCGAGGTCCTGAGTTCAAGACCTGGTACCCACACACACAAAAAAAAAGTGCTAACTCCTGAAAAGGGAAGTACAGACTAGAGCTTACTCAGGGAATGCTCCGGAGAAGGAAATGTGACATTTAATCTGTGCTGTAAAGGACACATACAAAAAGAGCACCGCAAAGCAAGATTTCTGGACTGAATGGAACAATCCAAGAAGCCAGCTGCAAATCACTGCACTGCGTGTTCTCTGTAGCTCCCAAGAGCATTGGTGTCAGGTGTCCCAAGTTAATTCCCTCGTGGCCTCTTCCCAGCTCTGTTGCAATAAGCATTTATACTAGTTTCTTTGGGCTGCTGTAAAAATTACCACAAACTTGACTTAAACGAACAGAAACTTATTCTTTCATAGTTCCGGAACCCAAAAATCTCCGATCAGGTTGTGGGCAGGGCCAACACTCCCTGCGAAGGCCCTTGGGGAGAACCTGTCCTTGTCTATTCCAGCTTCTGGCATTCCTTGGCTCTTGGTAATTTCTGTCTCTTCACAGGACTTCGTGTTGCTCATATTTAAATCCTTAATTACATCAGCAAAAACCTTATTAAAATAAGGACACATTCTGAGGTTCTGGGTGGACACTATTCAACCCCCTAAAGGAATAAAATCCAATTTCCTTGAACTTCCATTTCCTTATTAACAAAGTGAATTGATACCTATATTATAGTACTTTCATAAGAACAGGAAAAAATTTTAAGGATATAGCCAGACAACAGTGCCTGGAAACACATTACTCTACCTACAATCTGTTTGCATATGGTAGGAAAAGGCAGAGATCAAAAAATTTAAGTTTTATCTAGCAGTAAGAAGTATACCGCTAAGAAAGATAAGGATTATAATATAGTACAAAGATCACACTGATCTGGAAGTCAGAAGGATTGAGTTCTGTTGCTAGATCTAGTGTTAGCGGTGTCATTTTGCTGAATTTTAACATAGACATGTTTCTGGATCTTTAAAACAAAGGATTTTAAAAGTCTTAAGTTCTAAAATTTGGTAGTCCTGTATTTTTATATGAGGAAAGGCTCATCTGTTGTCCTCCATCTCCATGAAAGACAAAAGTGGTTAGATTTAAGCCAGAACAAATGTCTTTTAAGAAGATGAGAATAAATTCTGACTCCTACGCTTAAGAATAAATGGGCTGAGCATACTTTGTGGAGTAGATGGAAAGAGGGGATGCTAAGATGTGTCCAGCTGAAGCTGCTGGTTATTAATATGGGTCAACTATCTCCCACTCATAAAAATGGATCCTTCCCTCATCTATCCTGTCATTAACCAAGTTTGGTAGTCTTTATACCCTCTATTGAAGAAAGGAATTCCTCCGGGCAAGATAAAAAAGGAACCCGTATCAGTTTGGAGATCCTTCCTGGGTACAGTACAATGGCCATTCTTTACCACTGGTAGTAAAAACTCTAATCACTTAAGAGTCAGTAGCTCTTTTCTTCCCTTTAATTCTCTCAACTATGAAAACACATAAATAAGACGTTTGAAAAGTTCAAAATAGAATGAACAGCGAATCTCCTTCCAGTTCTAGTACCTTGCTCCATAAGTAATCACGTACATCATAATCTGTCATCTTGTTACACTTTCCATTTTAAATTGTTCCCTACTTTTTAATATATGGCCTGTGTTCTCTTTGTTTCAATTTAATAATTAGCGGACTTATATTTTTGGTTATTTTGGTGATTACCTTTGTAACTATATGGGGATAGGTCTCTAGGTCTTTTTTTTTTTTTTTTTTTTTTTTAATATGTGGGTACTGGCAGTCGAACTCAGGACCTCGCGCTTGCCAGGCAGGCGCTTATGCCGCTGAGCTATATCACTGGCCCTCTAGGTCTTGATAAACTTCAAAAAATTACTATTAACTTCTGAAAAGTAAAAGCAACTAGGGCATGTGTTACCTTCTACTTTTCTATTTTTCCTTTTTCTAAATTGTTAACCATCCTCTTGTATATTATCAAGATTCACAATCTTAAAAATCCCTTAAAATGCTTTGCTAGCCTTGTGTTGCTTACCCTTACAGATTTAAATAATCCAATAATCATTACCAGTCTTTTTCTCAATGTTTGTCCACTTACCTGTTGTTCTAGATGGGTTTCATCATCTAGATTTTTCAAGTGTCCATCAATTTCATGTTCCCTGACTCCTCTCACTTGCCCTTACACTTGAAATCCAGTTTGGCTTTTTCCAAGCCTGTTGAGAATCTGGGAGTCCATGCTTCATTTGCTTTAGGACTGGATGTTGTTCTGGAGAGGCCTCAGACCCCTCTCTTCCTCCTCCACCTTCCCCTTCCAGAGCATTGACTCCGCTTTGTTCCAGCTTCGACGCACGCCCTCCCTTTCCCCACCCCAGATCAATCTGCAGATTCTGCACAGTGTCAAGAACAACTATTACTTAAAAAAAATTCTAATATTAAAATTAGAGTTTGACATATTTAGCTTATGGTCCTATTTGTGCACAGATGTCTAGGATTAGTTTTGGATGGGTGGGGGCTTGGGATGTTATCTGAATTTTAATCTTTGTACTTTAATGAATGGTGAACTTTCTGATTGTTTCTGTCTGTTTTGAAGAAAAATTAACACAAATAAGAAGAAAACATTTTAAATGTTTAAAAAGAGGAAATAATTTCTTAACCATCACCTCTCACGACTGACAACTTGGATAGGCTAATGGGTTTATGTCAGAGAAGTGACATTTTCCTCCCTGATTCAGGATACTTCTGGCTTATTTTGAAGCTAATGAAGTTTTCTTGGCAATATGAAATTACAGTATAAAAGGCATTTAATGATATAGAAGAAAATTTTTACACTTATGGCTGGATGTGGGAATGAGGTGCTTGAGAGACGGCCCCTTCCAAGAACACTCTCTTGGTTCATATTCTATTTTTTCCCTTGCATAACATCTGGTTCTTTCAATTCCCCTTACATGCCTCAGGCCAACAAGTAAAATACTCAGATCTGCTCTCCAGCAACCTCTGACTTTATCCTCTCCAACTTAGGCAACTGAGAAAGATACTGCCACTTAAATGTTTCACAGTGCATTTTCAAGACGTTTGACTATTACCAGATTATGAATTTGGAAGGTTCAATAGCTAATGTATCAACTAACACCTGGTTTCTCATAATTATGCCGCTGATTCCTCAAATTTGTGTTATTTCTGCTCAAATATTTGTAATCATATTTCTACAAAAGGATTTTTCTACTGCACTCTGGGGTACTCTAGAAAGGGCTTAATTTTAGAAATCAGCTATTACTAGGCATTTCAGTATATGGCAAATATGGGTAAAAGAAACCATTCCAGGAAAGTCTAAAATATACCTAACACAAAATAGCCTCTAAGACAATTTGTGATGATATTTAAGATATACAACTAAAAAACCTCATAGAACTGAGAACCTGAACTTTTTTACATTGTACATTCTATTAATGTTTTTGATCATGTACCTTCAACATAAGTACTGATATACCAATATTATACATACACAAATGTAATAAGCATAAATGTGTGTATATATAAATATGCCCAAAAAAATGCAATGAGAAAAAAAAATTTTTAAAGCTAGCAATCTTCCCATATACTAGTGGAATATTCAGAGATCAGTGCTACAGAGCATAACACAGAAAGAAAAAACCACTTCTGACTACAGTGAACGAGAGTGGCTTTAGGGAAGAGGACATTTTTTGTAAGATCCTGATAGTAGGACATGAAATCATTGCCTAGAATAAATTAACTGGGGGGAAAACACTGCCAAAAAAGGGAAGACATGATTAGTGAAGGTTCTCTTTCTTCTTTGGCATTGTTTTTTAAACCTTGTAACATATACTAGTGATTTGGAACAGTCCGGGGTCTTAAAAGACCTATTCATTGACACACTGAAATGTTGATTCTGCTATTGGTCACCTCTATAACCTTGAGTAATTTCCTCATGTACATAATGGGATAGTAATGTCCACTGTTCGGGGTTGTAGTTAAAGATGTGTATACCCACTGGCACACTGCCTGAATGTACAATTCTACTGCACTTAACTACCTTTTTTCTTTGCACTTTCCACCTAGGAAATGAGTTCCTTGAGAGAAAAAATACTACATGCCCACTATATCCCTATTATTTTGCCTAATCCTTGTTTTTGGTACTCAAATATTGGTTTTTTCAAATACTGATTTTTTTCTGCAGTTAAACATTTGTAAGAAATAGAAATAGAAACAAAAAGGGAAAACACACTAGAGTCAGGATGTGGAAGGTCACACAATCTTAAGAATATGTACTATATTGAAAAGCTAGTAGTGAACATTTGAACATTAAAAAATGCACGTTGGGATCTTTTATCTACAAAGCTAAATTTCACTGCTCTGAATGTATGACTATGTTTGCCCTAACATGTTTCCTTTTATGAAAATTTTTTATTTTTTCTGATTATCACTGTCAGTTCTAAACATCTTTAAGATTAAAGATCTAACTGGTCTGTGATGTTAGGGGTCCAGTTACTTCAGTTCCTCGGCCACTGTTGATTTACATTTACTAGGGATAAGAACTTGCTATTTGATTAAAAAGAATGGGTTTAAGTCAATAAATTAATACACATCTCCTTGATGTCACTGATCTTTAGGCTAAACTTACGAGGTTTTGAATCTGTTTTTAAAACATGTTTGAAGTTGTCAATCTCTCTCTCTTCAAATTATCTCCACATACCTCACCCATTTGGAATCGATTAGCAAATACTGCAAGTACGTACATCTAGGAGAGAAAGTTTAGTGCCTGTTATACATGACACCTTACCCCAATCTGAAATTATGATTTCTTCAGCTGGGAAACATCTGTCTCCTATAGTAGCAGCACTTGAAGTTCTGGATGCCTAAGACTGCTGGGTGACAAGACATGCCACCTTCCTATGACAACTGTCTGTTTTATATATCTATGTATCACACTATGGTTTGAGCCTCATCTTCAGCAAACCAGCAACTATTCTGCCTATTTCAAATAGCTGTGATTCTGTTCCTAAAAGCTCCCTCTGCCACCAATTCCATTCAAAATCTTAAGCACTACTATTTCCAGAGAAGACTGCATCAACTGGAGTTAAAATCAGACCAGGTGTGGTGGCACACGCCTTAAATTGCAATACTGAGGCTGAGGCAGGATGATTCATTGTTTGAGGCCATCCTGGACTATGTAACGAGTTCTACAGCTGTGGTAGACTATACAGTGAGACTCTCGTCTTGAAAAACAAAAGGAAAACAAAAGTTGGGCTGATTCTTACTGGTTTTCAAGTATTTACCCATAACTTAGTGGGGAAGGTTCTAAAGGGAAATGTTTCCTTAGGAAAAAGCAAACTAGGGTTATGCTATATGTACTCTGAATCTTATCTCTTCCTTCTGCTTTCAGTGACTTCTAAGGATAATTGCATAGTGAGAGGAAACTGAAGTTCACAAAACATATGTAATTAAAGAAGGCTTCAAATACATCTGCTGACAGAAAATGGGAGCAAGAAAAAGTCTTAAAAGAATTTCTTCATTGGCAATTGTAAGAAGAAAAAAAAGACATGGGATACAAAAGTAGGAGGGAGATTCAGAGAGCCAGATTCTAAGGCAAAGGGAGGGAAAATTCGATGGGGCAAGTAGGTTTGTAAAAATTACTTCATAGGCGAGAAATCATCTCTGTGACCAATTCTAAGCACACAGATACTTTAATAACCTCATTTAATAAAGCTGGTTATTATATAAACATAATCAGCATGAAAAAGCAATAGTATTATTTTAAAGAAAAATTCAAGTATTAAAATATAATAACCATATCCACACTTTTTTTGTCTTTAACACAAATCCTACTAAATAGTTCAAACAAAGACAGCTTGTGTAGGACTAAATTAGGGAAAGTTGAATTACTACTATTTTCTGGATTTATCACTTTCTCACAATCTAATAATCACATTAAACAGTGAGAAGTGATGTTCAACCTAAATGCTATCAAGAGTACTGTTATAAGAACATAAGGGAAAAATGTAATTTAGAGTAAGTTTTATTAAAAAAAAAAAAATCGAGGCTGCAAAAATCAAATGAGTAGATGTTAAGACTAAGACACTGCACCCAAATTCATGGGCACATCATTTAGTACTTCTACAAATGAAGTATTGTTAAGCTTTCACTAGGAATTCATTAGAAAACTCAAGCTTAAATTTTAGGGCTGAATCTCATTTAAAAAAGACAAGTATTCTGTTATGGCAAAGCTGCTGTATTCAACCACTATACAGACACGGTATGTAAAGGAAAATAAACGCCTTGGGGATATCTTCAGTCCTGGAAAAAAAGCCCCAAACAAAAACAAAGACACAGAATCTAAGAAGCACCAGCACGAACAACTGGCGACTCTTGTGGCAAATGAAATGATGCAACAGACTATTTTAACAGTAAAATTCTAGGCAGCAATACTGAATGCATTAAATAGCAATGAATTCACGGCAAAACAAGCTCATTTTTACTAATACAAGTTTATCTGAAGAATATCAATGTTGCTGAATTTTGGTTGTTAAACGTTCATTCTTAATCACTCAAGGAATTTCTCTTGGACCATCTATATTGTCAGCACATCTGGTTAAAACAACGTTTGAGGTAGGGCCCTTCCCTTTAGAAAGAAAATAAAATTCAGCAGTAACACTGTATCCTTTTCAGTACCATAAGGATAAACTCTTGGAAAATTTAAAAAGGGTAGTAAATCCATATTTAGGTTAATCTACTTTCTAGTGACATCAATTAGCACAACTAAATAAAGCTAATTGGAAAATATCTGGCTATCTGAACATGTTAAATGATACAACACTACTCCCAAAGCCACATGAAGTGACATTCATCTCCTCAGCTTTTCTAAAGCTGGCTAGTCCAACTAACAGTGTGTTTACACACATGTATATGTATATACATGTATGCTAGTAACATATAGGGTAGCAGGTTCCCGAAAACCGAAGCAGACAGGCTACACATAAAGGCCTTATGAACACCTGTAATAAAACTATAGCCTAGGAATAATTCAATTTTAACTCACATCCTAAAATTCTCAGACAGATTTAATATCAGTAGACCTGAGCTCTTCATGAAATATGCTTAAAAACACCAAGTTTTTCGGACTTACAGATTACATTTCAGTGTACTTTCATGTATGTCCAAAACATGATTACATGAAAGTGGAAACATTTTTTAATACTAGGAGCAAAGATTTTCATAGATATAAAATAATTTCTGAAGTGTAAAATATGTCTGGTATTTGGGTTTCAGCTAAAATTTGAGTTTTCTTACATCTTCCTTGAGGTCTCAGCCAGTAAAATGCTCTCATCACTTTCTTATTAACACCACTTTCTAAAAAACCTGTCCACTCATCTACTGACTTATTTTCTAACTCTAGAATTACTTTATGGGAACAGAGATCCTGTATGTCTTGGTTCCACTGTATTTTTAGCAGATCCATTATTTATTGAATAAATGGATTTTTCAGTGTACATGACCCAATATGGACTACAAAAAAAGGATTCTAATTTTTTAAAGGTACATCAGGTATATAACTTTAAAACAGAGGTGGAGTATATTTTTTGCCTTAAAGTGAAAAATATATATTGCAGAAAAATTTTGCAAGTTTATTAAAAGTGAAAAATTTTGGGAATCCCCCTCCAAAAAAAACCCAAAAAACCTACTCATAAAATATTTATCCAATAACTTTTATATTGGTTAAAAAAAACGAGATGAAACAATTTTGAACATGGTAATTTATTTTATGCAGTTTAAATCCATTCTTTAAAAATTTTTAAAAGGCACTTTAAAAAACATTTAAAAATACATTTTTCTGACTTATTGGTGATCACTTAAAATAAGCAAGTCACCAAATATTTTTAAACCATTCATGACAGTATGACTTTAAATAATTCTTAAATTTCAAAACATATTCACTATATAGTACAACACACTGCTTAGCAGTAAGATTAGTTTCCCTCTGATAACATACTTCATGTAGATTTATTCATTGTAGGGCCCTGCAAAGTTATTCAAATAACTAATACAAAGCTAGAGAGGTAAGAGTTGAAATAGAGCACACTTCAATTCTAAAACTACTTTTAAGGTTGTTTTCTCTGAAGAAAACTTGTAGAAGTTTTTATTTCAATTTGTTAATTTCTATTTGAACTCTGATGTATAAACATGAGTCATTTTTAACCAAGAGGTTATATTTAGCATAAAATATACCACAGGCTGTCTCCCAGATTTCTTAAGCATGTTTCTGTCAGGCCTATTCTAAAGAGGCAGGGAAATGAAGCAAATGATACAAATAACTTTACTTCCTTTTAGAATTTAAAATTGTGTATTTTTAAGTAGGGCAATTACCCTGAGGACCAGCAGGAATTATTCTTAAACTTTTAATCTCATAGGGAAACCTAAAGTTAGTAGGTATAAAATTATCAGTAAGTAATACATATTCTCATCACTAATAACAGCCAAATTAACATTATGAAGGCATCATTAAGAGTAGCCAGAAAGTGGAGGTTAGTTATGAAGGAAATAAAGGGCAATAAATACAAAGAAGCAGAAATTGTTAAAAGACAGAAGATCAATCAAGTGAGGGAGTCTTTCAAGTACAACAGTGCCTCAATCTGATAATACAGTTTGATGGGCTCAAGGAAATGAAAAATCAATGTTCAAGAAACAATTGTGAGAATAACTAGCTAGCAACTTTAACATGTAAGTCCAATTACCATACTCAAAAACATTAAAAACTAGTCAGTGATTTATTTTCTAATCTTATTACAGTGACAGAAACTCCTGGGAAATTTAAGGTATTTGAAAATAATCAAATCTTGGGATGAAAACCTTTCTAAATCTTGGGATGAAAACCTTTCTATCTATGAAATTCCAACCAGAAAATACAAACATGGTATTGTTAGAAAACAGAAAACATCAAAAGCCTTCACATTGGTACCACTGAAATAACTAAATGACAAAGATCTTAATCTAAAAGACGGCGAATAAATCACTTATGAAATGTGACTGCACGTGCTCTGTCAAATACTTAGAGACTATTTCTGCTTCATTACAGCATATAGAACAGTCAAACACTGCGTATTAAAAATAGCATTTTGCTATCTCTAAAACTTATCAGTAACTTGTAGACATCTGATGACATTTACTTACGTATGCTTTTAATGGATGTATTTACCAGTAATTAATGAACCCTTTATATCCAATGTGAATTTACTGAACTTGGAGAATTAAAGATTTACAGATTTAATATCAGTGCCCTGATATTAATCCCTCTGGAGAAGCTAAAGAATTCTGCCAAAATCAACGATCCACTGACCCTTTAAATTATCTTTAAATTATCTTACCTTTAATATAGTGTGATCCTGGAATAAACTAATTTGAAACATGCTTTATCTAAGTTTTTGAAAAATGCCTTATTCACAGGGCAGTTATCCTGAGTGTGTTCCAAAGACTATTTGCTCCATAATCATGTAAGCAGTTTGGGCAATGGTTCTCACAGTAGGATGAATTAAGACTCACCTGTAGGGCTTGTTTAATCATGGGTGGTGGACCCTGGAGTTTCTGATTTGGTACATCTGAGCTAGGGTGTTTCCAACAAGTTCCCAGCTGACACTGATACTGCTTGTTGGGACCACTGTTTGACAACTATTGTGTGGTATCTGGTAAGAATGTATAGTCCTGGGCCCAACCTACAATCAATCCCTGGGACTGGGGTCTTGAAATCTCCATTTAAACACTCCCAGGCAAGAGTGTGAGAACCACAATTTAAGTATCAGTATAACAATTTGACTGTTACTGGCCAATGTACCAGAGGTCACATATTATATACATGAAAATGAGAAAAATGCTAAATGACTCCAAGGCTGACCAACACAAATGAACACACAGGGTTTGAGTATGAATCCTAGTTGTTACTTACTAGCTTTGTAACAGTGCAAAAGTTACTCAAATTCCCTGGGCCTCAGTTTCCTTATCTATAATATGAGAATAATACTCAATTAGTGAGGATTAACACTATTGTATACAGAATAAGCACAGTACCTGGTACATAGTAGGTACTAGATAAATACTGTAAGAAACATACAAAAACCTTTTGCTATTTGATCATTTTACTCATTTAAATCAAATATTTATACTCCAGGATAACAGAATAATAAAACCTTATACTTTATTGCTCCCTATGCTGGCCTAGACATTGTTTTAAGAGCCTTGCATATATTTATTTATTAATCCTCACAAAAAGCCTAGGAGGTAGGTAGTAGTATTATCCCTACTTTACAGATGAGGAAATTGAGGCACAGAGAGACTAAATTGCTCAAGGTTACAAAAATAGTAAGTGGGAGCAAAAATTTAAAACTCAGGCAGTCTGACTCAAAGTCCAGGATTCATCTCAGCATTCATTTCCTATGAATCAATTTTAAGGGTTTGTGTTTATGATAAACTATTTACACTTCTAAAAAGAACAGTGTATATGGACCACAGATAAATTCATATCCACACTACAGTCAGAAGCTATTCAAAGAAAAGAATGAATGCCTTGAAATTTTGTAGATATCGTTATTAAAATAATAAACAATAGGTGAAAGTTGGCATGTGTTTTTACTATGTGAAAGAGTAATCCATAGTCAGTCACCGAAATTACATCTCTAAAATATACCGTACAAAGAGGCCATGATATGTTTTGGCACAATAAATATAAATTATTTAGCCAAGCAACAGAATCAATGGCATGACAACTAGGTAAAATTAGCATAATGAAAATCATATGCAACATTAAAAATAATCTTACAGAAAATCTGCAAAATATTGTTACACACTCAGTATTGCTAAAGACAAAGTTGAAAATTTTCTTTCTTTGCAAAAATTCTTCAAACAGAGTGACTAAATTAAAACATTTAGAAATGTGTTTTTGATGGTATGCTTGAATGAGTATTCTGTGGTGTCAGAATTATCCACTGACAAGACAATTATTCCAAAATAACAAGTCAACATCGAACTTCAGGTAGTTCATAAATTATTTGGTCTCTTAATATATTTTAGTTTGTTTAAACACTATTTTCTAATGCATTTAATTAACTCTGGTCAAAACCTTAATTCAAAATATTTTGCCAGTGTAACAGCCACCTCAGACCTTAAACATGAATTTTAAAACAGTTTTAACTAAGTTATGAAAGGCACAAGCAAGTTCTCATTTATCAAAAGGATGAGAATAAAAAGAATTATGTAATTCTTTTTACATATAGGAAGGAGTAATTCCTATAGTGGCACTGGTATACGGAAAGCATGCCAAAATAGCATTAAATTTACTATTACCCATAATTAACAATGGGTAAATTATGGAACAAAATATTTAAAATTGCTTGTTTATAGAATATTAATGCTTTAATAAATATTAATAGTGGAGAATGGTATTCAAGAGTGGTTAGAAAAGAACAGAGAGTCAGTAAAAGATTAATTATAACCAAATATATCAAGGCCCATGATGATTTCAAAATGTAGTTTTATTAATGCACTTTAAGATAAGTGCCATTCTTATTCTATCTTCTTTAAGAAATACTGCTAATTATAAATAATGACAGCAAACTTTTCATTAGACAACTGTGTGGGAAGGAGTGGTTCATTTATATCATACTGCAAATGAATTTATAAATAATGCTAAGCAACAATATTTCCTTCTAAAATTTTAAGGCAGGTCTGTGTGGCATTGTGTGTTACTAATGTGGTACAGTGCAGTTTTAGCAAATTTAACTGTTTTAGTTTTTAGTTTCTCAGTGACAGTAATACACATGGTCAGAACAGGTAACAAAAATCTCTTTTACTAGTTCTACCTGCCACCGCTTTAAAAACAAGTTTTCATATAGATTTATATATTACTGTATCAAAACACATTTAACACATTTCACAGCTATTTAAAGCTTCAGTTTACAGTCATTCATTTGAAAGATTTCTACATGAAATGTCACTGGGATTTCAGAGTTCTGTGTCAGAGATGCAGAAGTCCTTCAGTGCAGTGTCAGACATTTTACCTTGGCTCATGTGTTTTCCTTTCAAGGGTTTCCTAATTTTACTTTTGGATCTTCATTTTTGTTTACTTGACTGACTTCCTTTAGTATGTTCTCAGGTAAGGCAGGTTGATATCTATACAAATAACCATATGCACGAAGATGGTAAACGAGGTATTCTAATTCATACATTGTTGTAGAATCAACATAGTGAAAAGAAACTGCAAGATCAGAACAGCAACCAGGACCCTAAAATAATGGTGGAAAGACGTTATTAATAAAAAGCACATTAATATCCAAACATCACATACTAATTTTAAAGGAATTCAAACATTAAAGTTGGCATGGTAAATCAGAGGTACCTAATTTATTAGACATTTGAAAGAAACTAACAGTTCTTAGAATTCTTAGCCAAACATAAAATTCCCAAAGTGTTTCTAACTGAAACAATATTCTTTTACTTTTCAGTGTTTTAGTAAAAAACAAGTTCTCGGGCAAGAGTGTGAGAACCATAAATGAACACACAGAGTTTAACGTGCTACTGGTATAGCTTAATTTCAAATTTCTGATCCTTTCTGGAAGCAATTTTTATGGCTGAAATACTGTATTATGCTGTTATTCTTAAGCATACAAGCAATAAAAGACAATAAAAGAAAACAGCTGAATTATAAGAAAGAAGATAATTCCTTGAAGATAACAAAAAAGAAAACTCAAGCGTCTCAAGGGAAAAATCAAGGGAAAAATAATCAAGTAGGGAATTCTGTAAGTCAGATTAAAAAGATGCTTAAAATTTTTTCATATGTACCGAATTAAAAAGGCAAGATTTTTAAAAGCTCAAACAATAGTATCAAAAATAGGAAATACCTAAAATCTATTAAAGATCTGAGAGAAAACTACAAAGTTTCACTAAGGGATCTAAAAAGGCAACCTAAATAAAAAATACTAGGCAAAAATATCATTGTCCCTAAGTTAATGAGTTTATATGCAAGGATAAAGATATAAAGTTGCCAAAACACCTTGAAAGAGAAGGAAAAAAGGGAGACTAACACATTTTTAAATTAGTAACTTAAGGTTAACTAACAATATACTGCTGGGCCAAAACTAAGTAGAACAATGGCACAGAACTGAAATCCCAGACACTGATGCTACTGTAAGTTAACACTACAACATATGATAAAGGAGGTTCTTTAAATCAGTCGTGGAAGTATGTAAGACTCAGTAACAAATTATAATAGAACAATCAGTTAACAATTTGGAAAAATCAAGAGTTGTCTACCTTAACCATGTATTAATATATTTCAGACAGATCAGAGTTAATGTAAATAAGACTATGATAAATGATATCTGACCATTTCTAAACTACAGAAAAATTCACATGAAGAGGAACATACATATATATATATATGAATAATTATAGAGTGGTATCTTGGTTCACGTACACTTTTGAGAACAATTTGGTCTGTAAACAAAAGCACTGGCAAAATTTTGTTTTCAAACTCTATCAGATGACAAACACAACCGTGGCCATCTTTTCCAAAATCGTAAAACAAATTACATTTGTGAACCGAGTTACCATTATGTAGCTATTTTCATTCTATTAAGATTATAAGCGCTCTGAAGGATATTTTAGAGAGAATGAAGACGACAATTCCAAGAACACCAAAAGAAAGAAGCCACCAGGCAAGGTAAGCAATTAAGTAGGGAAAATGGGGGAACCAACAACAGGAAAATAGTATGTGTTGGTTTATCCTTGTCATAACTACCAGTGTAAATGGTTTCAATTCACCAAAAGAAACGGACTGGCAGGGCCGGTGAGATGGCTCAGCGGCATAAGCGCCTGCCTTGCAAGCCCGAGGGCCCGAGTTCGACTCCCGGATCCCACATACGAAAAAGGGGCCAGTGATATCGCTCAGCGGCACAGGTGCCTGTTGGCGCGCGAGGTCCTGAGGTCAACCCCCCGGTACCCACAGAAAAAAAAAAAAAAGAAACGGACTGGCAGAATGGATCAAGAAACAAGATAAAAAAATCTGCTGCATACAAGAAACACATTTAACTTAGACAGAAATTCATAGACTGAAAGTGAAAGGATGGAAAACAATACTTCATGCAACAGGAACCCGGAAAAGCAGGGGTAGCTATTTCATTTGCAGACGAAGTGAACTTAAAGCCAAGACAGATCAAAAAAGACAAAGGAAAATGACAAGAGGAAGAAGTAACAACCATAAATATATATGGACCAAATAATGGTGCACCCAACTATATAAAACAAATATTAATGGACATGAAAAATCAAATAAGCACAACACAATTGTAATGGGGGACCTCAATACCCCACTGTCACAAATAGATCAACTAGACAAAAAAAATCAAAGAAACATCAGAACTGAACCAAACCTGTGAACAAATGGACTCAGTAGATGTCTACAGAATGTTCCACCCCACAACATCAGAATACACATTCTTCTCAGCTGCACATGGGACATTCTCCAAAATAGACCACATACTAGCTCACATAACACGCTTAAGTAAATGCAAAGGAACTGAAATTATCCTATGCATATTTTCAGATCACAGTGCAATGATATTGGAAATGAATGGCAAAAGAAACGACATAAACACATGGAAATTAAGTAACACCCTTCTGAACAACCAAGGGGTCACAGATGAAATTAAAGAAATCAGTTTCTACCATTAAATGGTAATGCCAATACAACATACTGGGACTTATGGGGCATAATGAAAGAATTCCTGGAGGGAAATTTATAGTGCTGAAATCTCACATCAGGAAAACAGAGCGAGCTCAAATAACCTAATGCTGAACCTTGAACTTCTAGAAAAAGAACAAGTCCAAAGCTTGAATGAGAGAGGAAATGATAAAGAGCAGAGCAGAAATTAATGCAACTGAGACTAAGAAAACAATACAAAGAATCAATGAATCGAAGACATGGTTCTTTGAAAGATTAAATTGATAAATCTTTAGTCAACCTTATTAAAAAAAAAGGGAAGAAAAGATTCAAATCAGGGCAATTAGAAATAAAAAGGGTGAAATCAGAAGATCAATACCTACTTAGGAAACCTGTACTCTAATAAGATGAAAAACACAGAAGAAATGGACAGATTCGTAGATATGTATGAATTACCAAAGCTGGATCAAGAAGATATAAAAATTCTAAATAACCCAGTATCAGTCAATGAAATTGAAAATGTAATTAAAAACTTACCAACAAAGAAAAGCCCAGGTGCTGACTGATTTCACTGCTGTATTTTACAAGAAATTTAGAGAAAATCTATTGCCATTACTCCTCAAACTCTTTAATGAAATTGAAAGGGAAGCAATACTCCCAAATTCATTCCTGAAAACAAGTATTACCCTGATACCAAAAGCAGAGAAGGATCCAACCAAAAAAGATAACTACAGGCCAATCCCTCTAATGAACACAGACCTAAAAATCCTCAATAAGATACTGGCAAACAGAATGCAGCAAATCATCAAGAAGATTATACAGCACAACCAAGTAGGATTCATCCCAGAGATGCAGAGGTGGTTCAACATATGCAAATTAATAAATGTAATACATCATATCAACAGAGTCAAGGACAAAAAAAAATCACATGATTATCTGAATAGATGCAGAAAAAGCATTTGACAAAGTCCAATACCCATTCATGATTTCAAAACAAAACAAAACAAAACAAAACAAAACCCTACAGAAAGTTGGAATTGATGGTCTTTATCTCAGTCTGATAAAAGCCATCTATGACAAATTAATAGCCAATATCATACTAAATGGTCAAAAACTGAAAGCTTTCACTCTAAAGCTTAGCCAGTGCAAAGAAAGAAAAAGAATAAAGATAGGAAAAAAAGAAGTTAAATTATCACTATTTGCAGATGACATGATACTGTACAAGAAGACCGCAAAACTTCCACCAAAAGACTTCTACATTTAATAACCAAATTCAGTTGTGTAGCAGGATACAAAGTCAATACTCAAAAATCAATAGCATTCCTGTACACAATACCAAACTCACTGAGAAATTAGGCAAAACACACATTTCACAATACCATCAAAAAAATGAAATACTTAGGAATCAATCTAACCAAGGAAGTAAAAGATCTTTACATTGAAAACTACAGTAGTCTGTTGATTCGTCCTACCCAAGAGCAAGAGATATCTTTCTATATTCTTATATCCTCTTTGATCTCCTTTTTCATAGTGAAAATGGCCAGACTCCCAAAATTGTTTTACAGATTTAATGCAATCCTGATCAAAATACCAACAGCATACCTCACAGAATTAGAGAAAACAGTCCTAAAATTTATTTGGAACCAGAAGAGACCTAGAATAGCAAAGGCAGTTCTGGGCAACAAAGGAAAATCAGGAGGCATCAAAATCCCTGACTTCATACTACAAAGCTACTATGATAAAAAAGCATGGTACTGGCAAAAAACAGACCTAAGGATCAACGGAACTGATTAGAAGATGCAGAAACAACTCGATATACACACAGCCACCTTATCTTCAACAAAGGGGCAAAACAACTTCCCTGGAAGAAAGATAGCTCTTTAATAAATGGTGCTGGAAAAAGTGGCTTTCCGGGGCCGGTGAGATGGCTCAGCGGCTTAAGCGCCTGCCCTGCAAGCGCGATGGGCCCGAGTTCGACTCCCGGAACCCACATACGAAAAAGGAGCCGGTGATATCGCTCAGTGGCACGGGCGCCTGCTGGCGCGTGAGGTCCTGAGGTCGACCCCCCGGTACCCACCAAAAAAAAAAAAAAAAAAAAAAAGTGGCTTTCCACATGCCAAAGACTAAAACTAGACACATGTCTCTCATCATGCACTAAACTAAAATCAAAATGGATCAAAGGTCTCAATATTAAAACAAACACTAAATCTGCTGGAGGAAAAGTGAATAGTAGAACTGTTGAAGACATAGGTGTAGACAAAAACTATGAACAAACAAACAAATTGCACAGGAACTGTCACAAAGAATCAACAACTGAGATCTTATTAAGCTTTTGCACAACAAAAGAAATCAACAACAGAGTGAACAGACAACTTGAAGTGGGAAAAAAATTTCTGCCAGCTGTTCCTGAAAGGACTAATACCTAGAATATATAAAGAACTCAAATCATACCCCACAAAGACCCAATCCAAAAATGGCCATCTGAAATGAATAGACACTTCTCAGATGAAGAAATACAAATGGTAAATAAATATATAAAAAAATGTTCAACATCACTGGTCATTCAAGAGATGCAAATTAAAACAACGCTGAGATTCCATCTCACTCCAGAAAGAATGGCTATTATCAGAAATCAAGCAATAACAAATGCTGGCAGGGCTCTGGAGAAAAAGAAACCCTTCTCCACTATTGATGGGAGTGTAGACTGGTGCAACCACTGTGGAAATCAGTGTGGAAATTCCTCAAAAAACTAAAACTAGAGGTTCCATTTGACCCAGATAGTCCCCTTCTTGATGTCTTCCCAAAAGAATTAAAAGCATCATACCACAGCGATATATGCACACCCATGTTCACAGTGGCACAGTTTGTAATAGCTAAATCTTAGAAACAGCCCAAATGCCCATCAGTGGATGAATGATAAAGAAGATGTAGTTTAATACAACAGAGTACTACTCAGCCATAAAGAAGGATAAACGTGAGCCATTTCTAGGTAAATGGATGCCCCTTGAGACCATACTCAAGTGAAATAATTTGAACACACACGTGTAAATATTGCATTGTTTCTGTGGTGTGAGAAACTAAAAGTGTAAGTAAGGACCAAAATATATAACAGATATCATTGTGCAACAGAAAGTGTTCAAATGGGGAGGGGAACAAGAGGGGGGGAGGGGAAAAGGAAGGAAGGGGAAAAAATGAGAAAAGAAGGAAAAAATAGAAATAAAGCTTCTGTAAATAAGGAGGGGAAAAGGAGTTGAAGGGAGGGTAAGGGAAGGGGAAAAAAAAGATGTATCATGTACAGGTACAAATTCCCTATGATGAATGTGATCATTATGTGCATCTAAAATGTATCAATAAACTTAATTTAAAAAAAGATTAAATTGTC
Source organism: Erethizon dorsatum (assembly GCA_028451465.1). NCBI lineage: Eukaryota > Metazoa > Chordata > Mammalia > Rodentia > Erethizontidae > Erethizon > Erethizon dorsatum. Next base: position 50,200,104 of record CM051835.1, on the reverse strand, counting down.
TGGTAAAGAGCCTTGTCTAAAAGATTTCTAAGAAACTAGATGGCGGTATGGGAAGAGAAATGCCTGAAAAACCAGTTCCAAACAAGTATCTTAAGAATGTAACTATTTGAAAAAGTTGAGTATCTTCATACCTACTTGCCAGATAAGAATTTTCCACATTATATTCTTAGTGATTACTATAAAGAAAATATATAAGCATGATATTTAGAAAGACTTTGACAACAGTAACTCACATAGGGAGAAAAATCTTCAGTGATAGATGAGTAACAGAATTTTGGTTTCATTGGGTTTTTGTAGAATGTCTTGATAGAGAATAGGCAACTTTAGAAGATGAGGTCAGTTTCAGTACATCCAATTTTGTTTTAGAATTTTCAATACAATGGAATAAAATTTTAGGGGGATAATAAACTTTACCTTCATTTAGAAACCACTACAATTTAAATAGAAGATGCCATGTACAAATAAGTTTTGTAAATAGGGGTGATACTCTTGGAGGGAAGGATATTTCACTGGTTACAAAATAAGGACCGTTATGATGCCCCTTTGCTGTTGTACGTGCAATATTTTAGTACAATCTTACATGCTTTGAGGTTTATTTGTACATGCTTTGTCATGTTCTTAAATTTGAGTACATTTTTATATGGGAATGGGTGTAGAATTTAGAAAGGGATGGTCAAGTCATCTTGCAATGATCAGAACAGATTGAAAGTATATATCAAAAAAGCATCCAAAGTAGTACCTCACTAATACAAAAGAAAAACAGATTATCAAAAAGCAGATTGGGAATACTGTACTTCCATTTCACAGTCTTAAGAAATTGTTGCACCTACAATAGCAATGAAAAAACAGCATGAAGTTTCAACAACCTTGTTACATTGAACTGAACTTAAAATGTTCAGTCCTTAAAGTGGAAGTTTACTTCAGAAATGTAATAGTTATTCTAACATATATACTCTACTTCTTGTGGCAGGCACATTATCCCACTGATCACAGAGAGAAGCTTATGAGCCGTACAAAGGAAATAAAAACTTTGAGAATCACAATGGTTTGCAATACTGCCTAGTCCAGTGATAGCGAACCTTTTAGAGCTTTCAATGATAAAAACAACCCACTATGGCACCCATGCCACAGATTCACCACCACTGGCCTAGTCGATTATCAGGTTAGTCCAATTACTGAATTTTCCTGAGCCTCAGTTTAGTCACGTATTAAACACAGAACTGTAAGGATTAGCTATCCATCAGGTTTGTGTAGATACAAAGAAGACACAGGTGATTGATAGTAAAAACAGTAGTGATTTGCCTCAAAATTTCCTTTTACAGCTGATTACCTAAAAGCTTGGGCCAGATGTTGTAGGCCAGGCACTTTGGCACTACTAATACTTTGTGGAGCATAAACCTGTTTGTTCTATGCACTGCAGGATGGTTCATATTTAGTGGGTTTCTACTTACTAGAAGCCAAGTAGCAACCTAGCTGTAAAAAAACAAATGTTTTCCATACCCGCCAAATGTCCCATGGGGGAACAAAATTGCCTGTATTAGAAAACCATTATTCTAGATAACGATTTGAAAGCATTGGCTTGTGAAGAGAGTGGTACAACAAAATGTCTTGTTAATATGAGGCAGAGAAAAGAAGGCATAGAGAACTAGTGACTTGCCTAAAGACATTAATAAGAGAGTTTCTAAAAACCAGGTTTCATGATTCCTAGTCACAAGCAGGTATTCACTGTAGCAGTGCTCATAATAGCGAAAAACTACAAACAACCTACATTCATATCAGCATGCAACAAAGTATATTTATGTATTAGATTATGCAACAAAGTAATGTAGATACATAAGTCAATGTTGTGTGAAAAGGGAAAATGTGGAATAATGCATATGGTATAATTCTATTTAAAATCTGCAAATACTATATTTATGAACACTTCAACATGAAGGAAAAATAAACATACACGGTTAATGCGTAATATTAAATTTATGATAGTGTTTGTTATGGTTTGTGTATGGATGTCCCCCCGAAGCCTAATGCAGTCATGTGGGAGGGCAGGCTTTAATGGAGATAGATGAATCTAGAATTTGTGACTGATTCACAGTTCAACACTGGGACTAAGGCTGGGTGATTGCTGGATCACTCCACTGACTGCATCGGCACCGCCCTAATCCCAGCACTCTGGATAAGATAAAAGGGGCAGAGAGGCTTGTTTCCCCCTTTTGCTCTTGTTGCTTTTGTCTTCCGCCACCATGAACTGTTGCTCCTCTGCCATGTGCCACTCTGCCTTGGAGCCAGCTGATTATGGACTGAAACCTCTACAAACTGTGAGCTAAATAAACCCTTTCCTCTCTAATTTTGGGTGTCAGGTATTTTGTCCCAGCAATGAGAAAGAGTAACTAAGACAGTGTTTAGTGCTAGGGAAGGAGGTAAGTGAACTAGAATGGGCAGGGTATGCAAGGCTCAACTATAACATTACTTCTCCTTTGAAAAAAATCACAAAAGATTAACATTTGGTAAAAGTGGGTGGTAAGTATAAGGTATCACATTATTCTCAAACAGCTGTATACTTGAAATACTTCATCAATGTATTTTAGATAAAATTCTCAGGAATGTAAGCTAAGGTACCAAGTGAGAGCCAAGCTTATTAAACGCTTACCATGTGATAGACTGTACTACACGTAACTACAAGTGACATGTGTAGATCATGTCCACTTTACAAAGGAGAAAGCAAGCTCAGACCTTATCCATGGTCATTCAATTACTAAATGGGAGAGCACAATTTGAACCTAGGTCTTTCTGAACCTCAAGGTCTTCTCCCATGTTGTTCCTGATGATTAGAAGGCTCTTTAACCAGCTCTTCAGTTTTCTCTAGCCTCACTCAGGTTTTTGTTCAAAAGTCACCTCTCAGAAAGGCCTCGCATCCAAACCACAGCACCCCACCCATTATGGGTCACTCTAAGGTTCTTTATCCTCACAGCACTTGACAGTACCTAAAATCATAGCCTTATGAGTCTGCCTGCTAATGATGTATCTCCCCATCCGGAATATACAGTTCTCAAAAACTGAAGCTAGACTGTATTTGCTTTTATAGTTTCAATGCCTGGCATACAGTAGTATCAAGAGACACTGGTTAGGCTGGCGAGATGGCTCAGCAGCATAAGCGCCTGCCTGGCAAGCGTGAGGTCCTAAGTTCGACTCCCAGTACCCACATACGAAAAAAGGGCCGGTGGTATCTATCAGCGGCACGGGCGCCTGCTGGCGCGCGAGGTCCTGAGGTCGACCCTCAGTACCCACAAAAAAAAAAAAAAAAAGAGACACTGGTTAAATGACTACTGCTAATTTCTGTTTTCATTTGCTTTGTTATGCTGCCATGATAAAAGACTAAGGGAGAAGCCTGGTTATTGATACTAAAGAAACATACACATACTAGTAGTCTGTTATTTTTTTAAAAGTCAACAAAGCCAATCAGTCCGAAGTATTTATACAGTAATAAAATTTCCAAACTTACCTCTACTGAAGGATAATAGTTATAATTCCAGTACCAAAAGGTTCTGGGTAGATAACCTTTGATTAAATGGTGTTCTGGTACAAAGGGATGAAAAGTTTCTTTTCCAGTGGTATCTCTGGAATCTCCAGCTTCTACATTCATAACTTCCATGCATTTTCCCAGTGCTAAGTCTTCAATGGAAGAACTATGTGTACATTTTTCTGTTTTAAATGCATCAATAAATCTCTTCAAGGCTTCTTTGCTTAGTACATATCCTGCTCCTCCACTCATGTAACCCTGCTTTACATAGGGCTTAAATCTTCTCCCAAAATAAATGGGTTCTTCAGGGCTATATTTTGAAAGAAGCCATCTCAAATTGTCTACTATTACATACGTATCATCATCTGCTTTCATAAACCAATCTGCATCTTCTAAATAATGGTCATGAACATATTGAAAAGCTTTAATTGTTTTCCAGTACAGTTGATCTCTACCTTCTTTGGTTTTTAATCCCACAGTAGGGAAGTCTTTATTTTCTTCTGAACTCATAAACAACACTTTATTACAACGTTGGGCCCATGTAGCTTTGACATGTTTGGCCTTTTTCTCTAGATTTTGAGGGCCCGTCATAACCCAACAAAGAATTCTAACTTTCTGGTACAGGTTTTCAGCGATGTCTGTGTTCTCATCTATCAAACGAACATTTTTAAAAGTTATTATTTAGATAGAGGCAAAATCCAAATAAAATATGTTGAAGAAAATATTTTCTTAAAGACCCTCCTCTATTTACCCATCTATTATTAGCGATTTAGAAGAAAGAAAGCAAAACTCAACCTAATGGTCACTACATTCTGAATTACTGGTTTCCTGTCAGTTTTATTCAGATCACTAAGCTGTCTCTAGGACTTAAATTCTTACCACTCAGATGCTGCTCACGGGACAGACAGCACTGGAGATTGTTAGAAATGTAAGATCTCAGGCCCTGCCCTAGAGCTGCTGAATCAAACTCCTGAAAAAGTTTCCCTGGTGATTCATATACATGTTAAATATTGCTTTAAATAATCTCTGCTTGGCGCTTCATAGTACAAAGAAAGATTCAGCTGTTTTTCAGAATATTCACAGGAATTTCTCACTGCTCTGAGTGAGCTCCTGAAGGACAGGAAAAACATGCTGCTGAAGCGGAGGTTCATTCCTGATGGTCACTAAAGTCCATGGTTATGAATTTCTACAGGTACCTTGAGGGGCCCTGAGAGCTTCCACGATAACACAGTTCAAAAAGGAGTTAATGCAGGTCTCAGGTTACTTCTGATAATTCTAAACACTTCATTTCAAAATGCAAATCCACCAGAGTTTTTTAAACTACTAGTTTGCAAAGAAATAAGCTTATGGCAGAATATAATCAACACATTCAACATATTCTTTCATCAAGGAAGGATTCTGGTGAAAAGGGGGAGGGGAAGGTGCACTTGACCAAGCAGTCAGCTTGGGGACTTAAACTGACATCCTGGCATAAGCTTCTTACCTGGGTGTGAACAGTTCACAGGCTGTCAGGCCAGGACCACATTATAATACTGGTCTAAGAGAAGAGCCCAATTACGAGATTCTAAACTAATGCTTCTCAAACTATCTGTGGTGAAGGACCAATTTTTACCTCTAATTGTTTTGTTTGATATAACAAAATTCACATAATACTTAGACTGAAATACGCCTTAATAACATAAACCGTACCTTTATGTTGGCTAGAATCTGCATTGAAGTTCATTTGTCCTTCTAGATGATTCTGTCCATTATCATCTGAATGTCTTGCATGAGGATCATTATGAAGAATATTAGGCTGGGTATCACCTTGTTCTCCCAAGAAAATACTAAATAGCTGAGAACATAAAAAAAATCCTATTGCTGATCCACAGAGGAAGGTTAAAAGATTCAGCCAAGATTTAGAGGCCATTTCCCGAAAGTGTATTTCTGTTTAAAAAAAAAAAAAAAAAGCAGGATGTTATAAAATTATAAATCAGTAAACATACCAAGAGTAAAAAAAAGTATCTTTCAGCTGTCACAGAAAGTTAATTTCCTCTATATAAGAGAACATTTCTAACAGTATTTAACTTCTGCTTATGTATGGCTTTACTCTTTATTTCTTGCTATAACAGCACATTGTAGATGATTCAATAAAATAGGTGACTAATTAGCAAAATAATTATTGTTGACATGGGTGACTGTCAGTTCTGTATTTGCACAGATTTCCTATTTTCCCCACTGGTATTCTTTGTGAACCCAAGCCTCTTCGTCATGATCTTTTTTTGTCCCCCTTGCCTGTCAACTATGAGTACCGGCCCTCGCTTTTACAGCGATCAACACACATTCTCCAACCCAGAAGTTATTAACCTTTTTTTGTAAATGGTTAGGAAAAAAAAATGCTTCAGGCTTTGTGGACCATAAAGTCATCCCTGTTACATCTAGTTCTTTCTAAAAAAAAAAAAAACTTTTTAAAAATGTTAAAGGGATTTAGCTTGTGGAGAGGCTGGCCTGTTACATGTTTTTGTAATTAAAGCTTTATTTCAATATACTCAGGTCCATTCATTAATCTGTTTACTCTGGCTGCTTTTGCACTAAATTACAGTTGTTGCAAGAGAGGAAATAGGCTTACCCTGACCCATTTCAGAAAAAGTGCTGGCTTCTGCGATAATACCCCGGCAGTGCTGGAAGTAGCCTCCCCTGCTTACCATCCTTCCCTATTATCTCACTAGACTGCAAGATGCTGAATGGCACCTATATGTTACCAGGATTAATACCCTTGGTAAGGTGCCTGGAACATAATGGCTGTACAAAAGATACCTGCTGAACTGCCCCACAACCAAACACACAGGCCCTTTTGGGGGTTTGCCAGTACTTACTACACACTGCAATTATAAATTCCCTATGAGAGTGTACTAACCGTACAGTTTCCAACTTCCCAAGATAATAAAAAAATAAGTTTAACATCTATCATATGCCAGATGCTGTCCATCACATATAATTTCATTTTTCATTCTCAGTAGGCCCATTTTGCAGATGAGGAAACAAATTTTAGAACGTTAACAGATAACCCACATAGGTTGGCACAAGAAAGGAAGAGTCAGAATTCGCACTCAGGTCTATCTGCTTAAGAAAAAGCCAGTGCTTTCTGTTACATTTCTCAAACTTGTCATCCAATTACTACCAACAGCAGAAGTCAATGGACACATGAATTAAGTTAGGAGTCTGAGAACTGAGCCCTAAAATCAAAATTGCTTTAAGATATTTAAGAAAACTAAAATGTAACAAGCAACAATCACCACTGCAACAACAAAAATAAAACAATTTCACATGGCTATATTTTCAGAATGGCTAAATTCTTTTAGACAAACCATCAAAGTACAATCAGAAAAACTGAACAAAATGTTAAAAAAAAAAAGGTATGTTTGAAGACATTGGTAAGATAAGAAGATAGTGAGAATTAGTGGGTTCAAGGTCTGGAAAAAAAAAAAAGAAGGGTGAACTGGGCACCTGTCACAGTTCCAACTCAAGACAATTACAGTTGTCCCTCTGTATTCACAGGGGACTGATTACCAGAATCCACAGATGCTCAAATCTCTTACCTAAAATGACAAAGTATTTGCATATAACCTATACACATCCTCTTGTATACTATAAAGTGTATCTACATTACTTGTAATACCTAATTCGATGCAAACACTGTAAATAGCTGTTATACTGTACTGCTCAGGGAATGACAAGAAAAAACTACATATGCAACATTCTCCCAACTATTTTCAATCCATAGTTAGTTGGAATCATGGATACAGAACGCATGGATGTGGTGGGACTAACTACTGATTCTGAAAGAGAGCAGTTGAGAGGCAATAAAACTAAGCAAAAGTCAAAGCCTTTCTAGAACAGGTCCTGAAAAACACTACTTTGTGTTACATAATTGGTTTTTAAAATTAAAAATATTTTGTGATGCTGTTTAATGCCTGCTATACTCTTTTACTCTTCTCAGAGTATTATCACTCAAGCATATATACATGCTGGCTTCTCCTTGTTTTTACCCGATCCTCTCCCAATTTCGAGGACTCCTACTTTATGATTAAATATCTGTAAATTACACTTTGTGTTGGTTACTTTTCTCTCGTTGCTGAGACAAAATACCCGATGCCCAAAATTAAGGAAGGAAAGATTTATTTAGCTCAAAAGTTTGTGGAGGTTTCAGTCCATAATCAGCCGGCTCCAAGGCAGGGTGACAAGGCACAGGGGCAATAGTTCATGGTGGTATAAGACAGCAAAGCAACAAGAGCAAAAAGGGAGGAGCGCGAGAGCAAGCCTCTTTTCCTTCCTTATACTATATGCAAGCTACCCACCCTAGGGTGGGTGTAGCATTCACACCCATAATCCCAGCATTGGACCATAAATCAATCACAAACTCTAGAAGCCCGCCCCTATGACTGCATGAGGCTTTGGGGGGACATCTAGACACAAACCATAACACTTTTCTTTCCTGGTGTGATAGTATAAAAGTCATCTCATGTAGGTGGAATGCTCCTCACCCCAAAGTGCTCTCAGAGTTCTGGCAAAAATCACCATGTCTACCTCTTCAAATTTTTCACCAGAGTGGCGAAGTAGACCAGATTGGAAGGAGACTGCTTAACCATGTTGCATATTAAGGGGCATCTATATTTATTTGAATTGGGGAGGCAGTTATTTACACCAAGTGCTTTCCAAACCTGGTACTTTCTAAACCTGATGCCTCAGAAGAATCACTTGAGAAGCATTTTAAACATACAGATTTGTAGGCTTGAGAACTGAGAATTCAGATGCAAAAAATCTGCTGGGACAACAACAGATACATTTGTATCCAGACAGCTTTGTGTTATGTACTGTAAAGAAAACACGCAATCCAAAGAAATGCATAAAGAAGGAAGAAATCTCCCCAAATCTTACCAAGAAATAACCATCACTAACATTTGGTGAATATCACTACAGACTTATTGCTATGACTAAAAGAGAAGTGGTAATTATAGTTAACATGTGAGCCTTGTACTAAGAATTTTATATGGATAAAATGGGGATTATTATTCCCATTTTACAAATAAACTCAGACGCAGTGAAAGTAGTAATATTCCCACAGCCACACGAGCAATGTGAATCAAGAATTTACTCAAACATTGTTATAGTTTTTACTCATCATTTTGTTTCAAAGATTTAACATAAATTGGATTTATAGGAAAAAAAGAAAATCTAAACGAGCTATTAAATGTCACTTAAGATATTTAGAATATGACCCCCTGCACCCTCTTAATTACTCCTTTAAAGATTAGGAAAAGAAAACTATGAAAAACATAAAGCAGTTGGAGGCCCTTTATTTAGCTACACATCTCAATTTTAGGTAGTAACTCCTGTTTCTCGCTGTGAGAAATATGGAGATCACACACACATAAACACATCTCTCAATTTTTGTGAACTATTTTTATTTGGTAAAAATTTATTATAAATTTTAATTTCATGCCTGCTTAATCTTGAATCTGTATTAAACTGGATTCCATACTCCATACAGCTCCTCTAAACTTTAATTCTTCCTTAATGTCATATTTTTGTTGACTGGATGGATGTCAGCAAGTAGTTCTCATATCAGTGCAAAGTAAAATTCTGCAATCTTGAAAATGCCTATCGCCTTAATATATGAAGCACAACTTGACCAAATACAAACTTTCTCCTTAGAACTTTGTACATACTATTTCATAGTCTTCTCACATAGGTGCCTGAGAAGTTTGAGAACTGCTTTACACTTGAAGATATGGGTGTATCTTATTTCATTGTCCTTTGTTCCACTGTGCTTTAGAGATATTTTTACAAATTCAAGATACGTGACAATCCTCCATTGTACAAGTCTGTTTTCAAACAGCAAGTGTTCACTTTGCATCTCAGTATTTGGTGACTCGTCCAGTATTTCAAACTTTTTCATTATTGTTTTGTCTATGATCTTTGATGTCACTACTGTAATTGTTTTTGGGCACCATGGACCACACCTATTTAAGACTTTGAACTTAATAAAGAGTATGTGTGTTCTGACTGCTCCACTGACCTGCTCCTCATCTCTCTCCCTTTTCTTTTTTTTTTTTGTGGGTACCGGGGGGTCAACCTCAGGACCTTGCGCGCCAACAGGCACCCGTGCTGCTGAGCGATATCACCGGCCCCTTTTTCGTATGTGGGATCCGGGAGTCGAACTCGGGCCCTCGCGCTTGCAAGGCAGGCGCTTACGCCACTGAGCCATCTCACCGGCCCTCTCTCCCTTTTCTTAAGCCTCCCTGTCCCCTTGAACACAGAAGTGTTTTAAGTTATATCAATTAATAACCCTACAATGACCTCATAAGTGTTTAAGTGAAAAGAACAGCCACACATTTCTCACTTTAAATCAAAGCTAGAAATAATAACATTTTGGTGAGAAAGGCATGGCAAAAGGTGAGAAAGGTCAAAAGCTAGGCCTCTTGCACCAAACAGCCAAGTAGTGAAAACAAAGGAAAAGTTTTTAATGGAAGTTAAAATTGCAACTCCAGTGTACACATGAATGATAAGAAGGTGAAACAGTCTTAACGTTGATATGGAGAGTTTCACTGGTTTGATGGAACATCAAACATTAATATACCCTTTGGCCATATTCTAATCCAGAGGTGAGGAAGCTGGGAAAGGCAAGTCCAAAGCTAGGAGAGGTAGTGAGGTTTAGGGGAAGAAATGTGCAAGGTGAAGCAGAAAATGCTAATGTAGAAACTACAGCAAATTATCCAGAAGACCTAGCTACGGTAAGGGATGGAGGTGGGTATACTAAACAGCAGATTTTCAATGTAAAGGAAATGGCCTTATTTTGGGAAAAGATAAAATGTAGAACTTTCATAGCTAATGAGAAGTCAGGTTCTTGCTTCCAAGGAAAGATCTTTGTGAGAAGCTAACCCAGCTGGTGGTTTTAAGCTGAACCTAATGCTCATTTATCACTCCAAAAGCTCCTAAGGTCCTTAAGAATTATACTAAATCTACTCTGCTAGTGCCTTCTAAGTGGAACAACCAATCCAAAAGACAGCACATCTACCTACAGCATGGTCTATCAAATATTTAAAGTGTACTATTAAGACCTATTGCTCAGGAAAAAAAAAATCAAAATTTTACTAACAATGCATCCAGTCACCCAAGACCTCAGATGGAGATATTGTTTGAAAGTTCAAAATCATTTAAACTATATAGTATTAAGTTATATATGAGAAAAGGTACAAGAAGGTGCCCCTCCCTGTTCTCATGCAATTTACAGTGTTAAAAGTCAAGAAATCAAGACCTAAATAAATGGGGAGATATACCAAGTTTATATGTTAAAAGTACATGGTAGAAATGTCAATTCTTCACAGACTGATATTTAGGTTTTAATGCAATTTCTATCAAAGTTTCAACAAGTAGATAAAATATTATTTCACAATTAAGGTGAAAGAACTATAATAGTTAAAATTTGAATATGAAATTGAATTTGAACATGAAATTTGAATATGAAAAAAATATGAAAAAGGCAGGAAGATCATATAGACCCATGTATAGATGCTCAAACTGATTTGTGACAAAGATACAGAAACAAATGAAAGACACCTTTTCAATAAATGATGCTGAATGTCCTTAGGCAAAAACTAACCTTGACCTGTAATCCCAGCACTCTGTGAGACTGAGGCAAGAGGACAGCATGTTTAGGTCCAGAATGAGAATCTTAGTGAGACCCTGTATCAAAATTAAAAAAAGAGCTAGGGATGTTGCTTAGCACAAAGGCCCTCAGTTAAGTTAACAGTGCCAAAAATAACTCAAAATGGACCACAGTCTTACATGTTAAAATATGCAAGGACAAAACCCTTAAAAATGACTTTGTGATTTAGAACCAGGAAAGACTTCATAAGCTTAACACTAAAAAGCATAATTCATAAAAAAACTGATAAACTGGACTTTATCACAATTAAAAACTCTCTCTGTGAAAGACTACTGAGGATGAGCAGACAAATGACAAACTGGAATACTTGCGAACCACATATTTAAAAAAAAAAAACTAGCTTTTAAATATATAAATAATTCTTAAAGATAAAAAGTAAAATACAAAAATATCCAATTAGAAAATATGGGGCCGGTGAGACAGCTCAGCGGCTTAAGCGCCTGCCTTGCAAGCGCGAAGGCCCGAGTTCGACTCCCCGAACCCACATACGAAAAAGGGGCCGGTGATATCGCTCAGCGGCACGGGTGCCTGTTGGCGCGCGAGGTCCTGAGGTCGACCCCCCGGTACCCACAAAAAAAAAAAAAAAAAAAAAGAAAAGAAAATATGCAAAAGGCACTTCACCAAACACACATTTCACCAAAGGTGTAAAATCAGACTTTAGATTTAATTAGTCTATTAGCTACAGATTTTTTTTTTTTTTGTGGGTACCGGGGGTCGACCTCAGGACCTCGCGCGCCAGCAGGCGCCCGTGCCGCTGAGCGATATCACCGGCCCCTTTTTCGTATGTGGGATCCGGGAGTCGAACTCGGGCCCTCACACTTGCCAGGCAGGTGCTTAAACCGCTGAGCCATCTCACCGGCCCATAGCTACAGATTTTATTAGTCCAAAATCTTCCAATCTTATAGCCACCAGAATCATTTTTCTCAAGAATTTCTTTGTTCTTGTCCTTTCCCTCTTTCCTCAGAACTGTTTTATGCATGTCCTTTAAATCACCCAACCAATTTCTAGTAAAATAGCTTGCTACTCCTCCTGCACTAATCTAAATTTCTGTCAAGGAACTGCCAAAATCCTTCTCCTCACTTGGGATCTATACCTTTCAAACTTGTTTGAAACCTATTAAGATCTCAGAGTGTACTTCAACTTGCTTGAGATTTGTGTTTTATGAGCTGCATCTCGTATCAGCCCAAATAAATTTTTGTTGTTTAATCTGTGTCTCCTTTTCTTGAGGGTCAACAGAAGTATTCCTGGAAAAACTTGTAGGGAAATAAGACAGGGACAGGAACAAAGCAAAGAAAGCAAAGAAGTCCCGGCCCATGGACAGCAATTTTAGCCCAGTCCTTCAGTACAGTTCTGAAAAAAAGGCAGGTCACATCTCAGTTCACTCACACCATCAGTCACTGGTTAAGATCCATCATTATGAAGCAATTTCCCAGGCACTTCTACAGTGTGTACACTTGCAAAGTGGACTTTGGCCTTCTAAGGGGAGCCCTCCCACAAAGAACTACAGAAGCTGGAAATGAACCACAGAAGTTGGGAACCAACACAAATCAGGAGCCTAACAGCAAGAAGGAAACAACAGGTCTACAGACAATGCACTGGCATCATCAGCTACAGTGATTTTCAGACACAGAAAGTTAAAAACTATTTAGTTTGGATTCTCACTATGGAACTCAATACAAACTTGAGCAACAATTCACTCCAGTTAGATCATGCTACAGTTGAAGACCACTGATGATTAGGCCCAAGGACGTGTATAGAGATTTCAATGATTATTATTAGTACCTACTCTGATATAATAAATAGCCAGTTAAGAATTCCAAGGCATTTTAGGACAGCCTCTTATAAGAAAGAAAAATACCAACATAGTTAAAGCAACTTGGAAGAGGCTATGCAGTGATTAAAAAAAAAAAAAAACAACTACCACTAATATCCTGAAAAATAAAAAGATGCCATGCCATCACATTCATGAAATAAGACAAATTTTTTTAGAAAATTAAAGAAAAATAACCTCTACAAATTATACAAACCCTGAAAACCTCAACTGAACAGCTGTAGTATAAAGTTAAGAAAATCTGCTAAAAGTGAGCAAAGCAAAAAGACCAGGTGATAAAAGTAAGAGAATTTATGATAACTAAAAATCAGTTTTCTATGTTCAGATAAAAGAGAGAAAATAAACCAAATATTTCAAAGATGTTTCCACAATGAATAAATCTAAACACCTAGCACAGTAAATAAAAGCAGCCTCATAAAGTTACAATATCATAAAATTTTGGACTACCTACATCAAAGAAACCATCTTGCTAGCTTTCAGAAGCAGGAACAAAAGGTCATACATGAGAGAGAAGAATTAAATGCTTTTGAATTTTTGCACATCAACACTGAAAAGTGAAAAATTAAAATTCTGAGGAAAATGATTTTCAACCTTAAAAGCTATACCCAGCCAAACTGTCCAACTATGTGAGACAAGAGTAAAGACATTTTAGCCATGAAAGATTTTGGTTAGATCAATATTTGACGTAATACACTTCTACTTCAAAGCATCAATAAGACACAGATATAGAGATGCTGACCAAGTTGTTGGAGAGACAGGTTTGGAGGTGGGGAAAAGTTTCAGCATTGGTCATCTGTATATTTGAACTACAAAACTAAAAACAGTAGTCAAACTTAAAGTATAATCTATCAAATACTAATAGGTAACTAAGTAATTACTCACTGAAAAGGATATTCTAGTGTTTTTTATTAATTTATGTCATCTTTCCACAACCCTATATAAGCTAAAACAGATGTATAAATTCCCAGTAATTTACAGCTTGCCTATGTGGCTTGTTACTATTAAAAAAAAAAAAAAACTCAAAAGACAAATTAAGATTCTTTTTTAGTATAGTCCCTTCTTTGCCTTCAAAATGTAGGTGACTCCACTACTGGATTACTCTTAATAATCCAGTAAGTAGAACAGTATACAATGCGAAAAATCTCTTAAAGATTAATTTCAATATGAAAACATGGTTAGAATGTAAGCAAAAAAAGTAAAATGAAGATGCAAAAATTCTATGCACAGTTGTTTTTCCAACCATGTACTTAAGAAAAAGCTAAAAAAAAAGACTAGGAAAAATGTAAACATTTCTAATTTTAGTGGTAGGATTATTTTTCTTTCCATATTTTTCTAAATTGAGTGTAGTGAGTGTACACAGTTTGAAGAGCTCAAAAATTAATTTCAGAAATCAGACACACGTGTGAATACTGCGTTGTTTCTCTGGTGTGAGAAACCAAAAGTGTAAATAAGGACCAAAATGTATTTTGAAGTAGGAGGAAAATGTTCAAATGGGGAGAGGAACTAAACAAAATTAAGAAAGAAAAAGAATTCTTTATAGAAGATATATATATGTGTGTGTGTGTGTGTATATATATATATATATATGTATCCTATAATATATTGATTTTCCTTAGTTCAGGGCTTCCTTCATTTGGTTAAAATTATATATAATATATATTTTATATAAAATTATATAATATATATTCTTTTACCTCTTAAATACATATATCGATGTATATCTATATATATTTAAAAAAAAAGTTTTTAAAAGCAGAGAAGCAAGGCCTTTCCTTAGTTCAGGGCTTCTTTCATTTGGTTAAGATTCGGTTATTTTTTACATTATCTGTAGGTATAACCAGACTTGGAACTAATAGCCTGAGTGTTGGTTAATAAGAAATATTTTCCAAATGTGATATTCTCTAACTTTATCCGTTTTGTTTTGTTTTTTGAGACAGGGTCTTGCTATGTAGTTCAGGATAGCCTTGAATTCATTATGTAGCCCAGGCTGGTTTTGAACTCCTGCCTCAGCCTCCCAAGCGCTGGGATTACAGGTGTGCGCCACCACAATCAGCCCTTTCTTCTGCTTGTTACAATAAAGCAATACAACATGACACTAACTCTGGGTATTAAACCACTGAGAATGCAAATAATATCTGGATTTATAGGATGTTAATAAGACATTCTTATGTTCTGATCTGATGTAGAATTGGTAGGAACATTTTAACATACACAATCACAGTGATTCATATTTATACAATGTGATTTTAAAAGTGACTGCAAAGTTTTATGTAATCTTTGGAAAATGCTACCAATTAAACATGGAAAGCCATGTGTCAAGCAGATTTTCAACTTACAATGGAGTTACATTCCAATAAACTCATTGTATATTACAAACACTGTAAGCCAAAAATGCATTTGATACCTTGATAAACTCAATGTAGAAATGAAAAATTGTAAATTAAACAATTTTAAATCCCAATCTCCTTGGCTTACAATGGGGTTATGTCCCGATAAGCCCATCATGAAGTTGAAAAATAAGTTGGAACCATCATTACTAAAATTAAGGATCTAATCATTGGTGTGTTTTCTCCTGTTTATAGAGTATAAACTGCCTACAGGCAAAATACAGTATCTTGCCTCTCAGAGTTGCTGACTATGGTGATTTTCACAAGACAGTACATTCAACACTGGCGGGCTTGAAGTGGAAGTTCAAAGCAGCACCCCTCATTCCTATTCTGCCCACTAGCAAATCTGACCACCTCTCTCTACCTTTCTACTTTAACCACTCTGTGATGATACTTTTCTCCTTCAATTATTGATCATTCTTCTCTGAACCAATTACTTCATAGAGATTTTAAATAACGGACCTGCATAAAAATTATAGTATAGTAGTTACCACTTATATACAGGGGATACATTCGAAGACACCAAATGTATGCCTGAAATTGTGGCTAACAGTGAACACTATGTATACTGTTTCTGATAAAGTTAAATCTGTTAATTATACACAATAGAAATTAACAATAAAATAGAACAATGAAAATATACTATAAAGTTACTTGAATATGATCTCTGTCTTTCTTAAACTGTACTATAGATCTTAGCAACCTCTGCATATGGTATTTTTCTTTCCTAAGTTGAGAACTTTTACCTTCTCACTAATAGGAAGGACTTTACAGCTTCTCCTTGGCACAAACTGCCAACATCACCACTTTTGTGCTTTGGGACCGCTACTAAGTAAAATAAGGGTCACTTGAATATAAGCACTGTAACTCTGTGACAGAGCTGGTAACCTCAACAGCTACTCAGCAATGAATAGGTAAGTGACATATATACAGTGACTACCCCAGATGATTCAGGTTCCAGGTAGGAAAAGTGAGATCACGACTACACAAGATTTCACCACACTAGTCACAACAATGTACAATTTAAAATTTTTAAAGTGCTCATTTCTGGAATTTTCTATTTAATATTTTCAGATCACAGATAATACCAATAACTGAAACCTAAAAATATGAAAGAACAAAAAGTACTTTCCAATGCAATGCTATCAAGCCTAACTGCTTAATTCGGTACACAACATCTACCTCTACTCTAGCTTCCTGGCCTCTTATTTTTGATAACTCTTACCTCTAAAGCTTACATTCAGCCATTCTCCAACTTTGTCATAGACTTTTTTATATGGCTGACTTTGACCATTATATTCTTTCTGCCTGGAGCATCTTGCCCAATTTTGCCCTCTGGATAGATGTGGTGGATTAACTAACGGTCAACTTGTTAACATCCAGCAGAAATGAACCAGTGTGGTTCTGGGTGTGGAAGGCCCACCTGAGGATTATTGCCAACAACAAAAGGAGAACTGGAGGGGAAGATGGAGTGCTGTTGATTCTCCTGGAGAAGCTTGTCACGCTGGTTTTCTTGATATGAACTCAGCTATTCTCATCATCGGAGGAGCTCGGAGCCTCCCTGTCACCGAGGATGGCTGCAGTTCTCTTGGGGGAGCTCTGGTCCTTACCTTGAGCATTGCTTCCTGGCTCCAGTGCAGCTCCCTCAGCCTGCTAGCACAGATCCTTCATCCCGCCAATGGAGACTTTCTGGCTTCCACCACTGACCTTTGGGCCTTCCCAGTGCTGATCCTTGAGACATCCATGAGACATTGTCGTGGTCGCGAGGCCTCCAGCTGGACTCGTGCAGGACACTGCCGTGGGATCCAGGCCTTCAGCTGGATTCCCTGGGTCTCTAGTGCATGGACAGATCTCCTGCACTCTTCTGCATTTGACTCTTTGGGTGACTATTATAAAATAATCCTATCAATTATGTGCCCTGTATTAAATCTATTCCCTTCCAAACCCCTGACTACAACAGATGTACAATTAGCTTTTAAGGTTATATTTGTTTCAGTACTCTCTATGACCCCCTTTCCTCAACACTATGTGCAAATTATTCTCTCATCAAGTATTTCTTTGTTTCTTCATTTACTTCCGCATCCAGCACAGCTCTCGAAATTCTCAGGATGAAGGATGGTGGAGGATGAAGAAATAAAGACAAGAGTCATAAAACAGAGCTGAGGTCAGGTGGAGCCTCTCTCTGGATAGGAGAAAAGGAACTGCTCAACGCTGCAGCGCATTTACGTATACACTCAGCAGGTTAATGTCACATGACACTCCTCTGCCTAACGCCCTGTTTGCTTGGATTGCTTCAGCCTCTCCATGTTCTCTGAGCTGGAGCAGCTTGTTCACGTGGGCTCGACTCGGGCGCTCTTTGTTCTAGGGACTGGCCTTGCTCCAGCCCTGCACCTGTGATCTATCTCCAGCTTCAGCCACCCCCCACAATTTATACCTCTACTAT
The DNA here is from genome assembly GCA_028451465.1 of Erethizon dorsatum. Classification (NCBI taxonomy): domain Eukaryota; kingdom Metazoa; phylum Chordata; class Mammalia; order Rodentia; family Erethizontidae; genus Erethizon; species Erethizon dorsatum. Next base: position 50,182,218 of record CM051835.1, on the reverse strand, counting down.
ATGCTCATCATGCTGCATTGGAGTAAGGATATGCCTTCTCTCCACCATTAGAATATCTATCATTAGAATAGCCACTATGACTCATTTATCTCCATATCTTCAACTCTTAACACACATCATAGCTTGTAAAAGATATCCAAGTTGGTGGAGTAGGGTACAGTTGAAATGATTTTTCCCAGCAGTTATCTGTGTTGCCTGATTTACTAAATAAAACTGCTTTTATTGTATTTCAAATGATGTGTAAACATCTACATCAATAGTTATTTCAAAACTTTGCAAGTCTCTCAACTAATTAAAGAAATGAAAATACATGAGTTATTACTGAATAAACCATGTGTCCACATAATCATTAAGAACCTACCTAACCATGAAATCATATAAGGCCCATCATTTGATGCTTTTAAGTACAATTTTATAGCACAAGGTCATTAACTAGCCATGTAATATGTTATTTCTTTTAATGTGTGTTTGACTCATATAAACTATCATAGAAGTACACACTAATTCAAAGACAGAGGTTAGGGCCGGTGAGACAGCTCAGCGGCTTAAGCGCCTGCCTTGCAAGCGCGAAGGCCCGAGTTCGACTCCCGGAACCCACATACGAAAAAGGGGCCGGTGATATCGCTCAGCGGCACAGGTGCCTGTTGGCGCGCGAGGTCCTGAGGTCGTCCCCCCGGTACCCACAAAAAAAAAAAAAAAAAAAAAAAAAAAAAAAGACAGAGGTTAGAAATATTTATTATTTAATTAGTGACTATATCAGAAAAAAATAATGCAGTCTTTCACCTAATGATCCTGAAATACTGTTCATACATTACAGTTATACAACTTTAGCACTAGAAAGACCCTGAACTATTACAAATATGGAAAAAGTATGTAAGGATAAGAAATAAACCATTCAAAAGTTGCATAAGATGTCACACTCAAAAATCAAGCTGTATAAATAACTCTCAGATTAAAATTATATTTTTAAAAAATACCCACAAATTTAAGTTCAGATGATCAAAGTCAGAATTTTTTTTATTCCTTTTTCATGAGTTCACAAATATTTTTTACATCCTCAATGGTTCCTACAGTATCTAAAGTTAGAACGAAGTTATGCTTTATCACAATGAAATTGTCCTAGGAACATGTAATATTCTTTCTCCATGAATCTCACATCTGCCCTGTTCACAATCATGGCCACAAGATACAACTGTTAGTAGATTATTCTTGAAAGGTTTATCTTTTTTGGTCCCTATGTATCATGACCATCTTTGTCCCTATTTCTGACTTCATAGGAAGAAAGTATGCATTTCTTATCCATTTTATAGTTACTGTTTTCTGACAGTATCTACATTTGATTCTATGAAAATGATCACCATATCTAAAGATACCTTCTTTCCTTTGTACAAACAATACCTACTAATTGTGAAAATAAAATTGTACAGCCCAAGTCAATACTACCAGTTATTTGATGTATTAGTGTCCTTAGAAGCTTTCCTACTAAATTAAATATAAGTCAAAGGTGCAGGTTCTCACTACCCTAAAATACTACACTGGAAGCACTAGCCAATGCAACTGCTCAAAAAATAAGACGTGTAAGTATTTGAGAACAATGTCAAAATCATACTAACTAAAATTGGACCATCTTTTGAGAAAAACTGAAAATTATTTAAAAACAGAAAATAACGTAGGGCAGATACTTGTGAAATTAATCACTATTAAATAAAGATGATAAGCAACTACAATAGAAAATCATATTACGATAGCAAGCAAAAAACTAAGTACAAAGAATGAACATAACTGGAAATGTACAGGGTCTAAAAAAACTATAATTCCGCTGAAGGATCTATAATAAAACTTGAGTAAATGGAAAGACAATACAGTGGTACCTCGGTTCACAGACATAATTCACTCCATGACTCCAGGGAAGGTGGCCGCGGTTGTATCTGTTACCAGACACAGTTTGTGGATGAAAGTAAAATTCTGCTTAACACTTCTGTTTGAGAATTGAATTGTTCGCAAACAAGTATTTGTGAACTAAGGTACCACTGTACTGTATATATTTTGAAATATAAGAATAATAGCTTAGAGCAGTGATAGTGAACCTTTCAGAGCTTTCAATGATAACAAACAACCAGCTGTGGCACTTGTGCCATAGGTTCGCCACCACTGGCTTAGACGATTCAGGGAAAATGGAGCAGGAAGTAGGAGGAATCAATGTCCCCACCCAGGCAATTACATTGGCAGACTCTGATGTAACTATTTGGGAACCCTGAAAAACTATTAAAGGCTTTAAAACTTCCCGGGAAAGGCTTAGACAGTAAGGTCACTAATTCCAGCTCTTAGCTCAGGAGGAACTATCCATCTCTTCCCTAACAGATCCTGTGCTAGGCAGTGTACATTTGTGAAGAAGCTTGTATGCTTGCTTGTGGGGAGCAAGGGTGAGCAATAAAAAACCGTGTTCTCCAGATATCAGCAACGTTGTTCTGTTAACTATTGCTTCTCATCAGAGCTGGACAGCCACAGCTGATGCACCGCCATTGCTGCAAGCCCCCCTCCCCAGATGATTTCCAGAGGATTTAAAGGGCTAATATCTTCTCTGACCTTCTTTATTCTTTATTTTCCTCTTTCCCCACTTTTGGAAGTCAGACATTAAGAAGGAAACATTAGCAAGGCCCTGTCTCAGAATAAAAAATAAGTATCTGGTATATGGCTCAGTGCAAAGGCCCTGGGTTCAATCCTCAGTACCACGAAAAGGGGGAGGGGGATCCGTACACATGACAACTTAGAAAGTCACTATGGCCAGGTAAAGGGAAAAACTCAGACTTATCCTTGATAAAAACTGCAATGATCAAACTGAAGCGAAGACAAAAGACTAGAATCTGATTTCCAGGGTCATCACATTGTTAAATTCAAACATCTGCTTTTTAACAAATAACCACAAGGCATATAAAGAAATAAAGTATGATTCATTCAACGGAAGAAAATAATCTGTTCCTAAGATAGGCCTGATGGCAAATCTAATAGACACGGACTTTGATAAAACAGAAAACCTAAAAAAAAAAATTATTCTGGAGCTGAAAAGAACAGTAACTGAAATTTAAAATTTGCTGAAGAGATTCAAAGGCAAATCTTGGCAGATGGAAAAAAAATTTGCAACCTTGATGATGGAACAAGTGAAATTACTGAAGAACTAAAAGAAAATGAGTAAGAAAACAGAACCTAAAGGATCTGTAGGACGCTATCGAGCAGACCAACGTAAACATTTGCCAAGTGCCAAAAAGGAGGACAAGGAGAGTGTCTGAAGAATCAATATTAGCATACAAGAAACTGAAAAGACTCCAAGTAAGATGAACTCAAAGAGATTTACACCAAGACATAATCAAACTGTGGAAAACCAAAGACAGAATCTGCACAGGATCAAGTAAGATGTGACTTGTCAAGTTGTTAGATTATCAGATTCCTCCTTGGAAACTTTGGAGGTAAAAGACAGTAAACTAATATACTTAAAAGTGCTTAAAAAATGGTGAGATCCAACATGGATGAATAGAGGAGGAGCCATGTCTGAGAGACTAAAAGATCAACTAAAAATACACGTAAAAGAAAGGATGGAAGGGGCATATAACTTGACACAAAAAATAGCTCAGTGGCACAGCACCTGCCTGGCAAGTGCAAGGTCCTGAGTTCGATTCCTAGTACCAAAAAAAAAAAAAAAATCAACTTGAAAGAGACTTGTAGATCAAACTGCACACACACAGGAGTTAAAAAGTGAAGAAACAGTCCAACAGGGCCTATGCCCGCTCCTGCCTCCAAACAGCCATTTTGAGAACTTCCCAAACAGCTGCAGGGATCCAAAGAGTGTGGCAGAATCTAGCCTCACAGACTGGGGCTATAGGGGTCCCTCTCCAAACACAGTGGAGGCTGCAGCCCAGAAGCATTTTCCTGGACAGAGGGGTGAGAGATCAGGGGTGGAAGAGGCTCCCTCCCCACCCACCCGATCTCACACTTGAGAGGATAAACAAGGGAAGGCTGCTCACACCAGGAGTCATCAATATTGCAACCCAGCACACCTGAGTCACTGCCAGAGCCTGAAGTTTATTCCATGCCAAATGGGACGTTCATCCAGCACACAGAGCTAACACTGGTCTAGCCAGCACCCATGGCTTGCTTGCCTCTATGGCCAACTCTCACTGCGCTGCATCAATCCTAGACCTGCCAAGAGACTCTGACATGTAGCACCAGTCACCATGCGGCCTGGGTTTTCACAGGGAGTTCTAATCCCACATGAGTCTCCTCCTGGTGCAGGTGGACTGCAGGAGCATCCCTTCAGCACCAGGCACACTGACCCCACTTTGGGTGTACCAGACTCTCCACCCTGCATTTTACCAGAGTCCTGGGTACAGTCCCTGCCTGGCATATTAGGCCAGTCTTCTGCCTGGTTAGCAGTGAGGGTTAAGGGTTTGCCTGTTTTGCCCAGTGCTCCAGACGCCCATAAGATACCATCGAGCACCCTGGGCCCTAACTGGGCCTGCTGGGATCTCCCCCATGCCAGTCCCAGGAGCACCTAGGTCTCCACTGGGCCCTGAAGTGACACGAGCCCTTACCTGGTGTCTGAGGCTAGTCCCATGGACACAGGAATGTATATCGGGTACCCAGTGTTAGCCCCCAACCAGCAGGAATCCATGCCAGGAACCTCAGAACCCAATGCTCCACACCTTTCTTGGGCTGGTGCCCCAGTTTGAACAGTTGCCATAAATGGGTTTACAGACTGGGGACTCAATGAGCTAACAAATCTCTATACAAACCCACAGAGGGGCAAAAAGGGATGTTACTTGTAAAATTAAAGACTGCGGGCTCTGGAAGAAAACACTCTTCTGGCAATACACAGGAATTATTTTCTCTTTTTCTTTTTGCTCTTCTCTCTCCACTTAACCCAATTATTTTCTCCTCTATTGGCATTTTCTTGATTTTTATTGTTATTATCCTTATTACTATTGGTGGAGTTTGGAGTTGTATTACCTATCTTCTTTTCCTCTAGTTTAATCTCTATTCCCTATTATTTATCCTTAATTGTTATTTTCTGTTACTGTTGTCTAATAGCACTATTTTCCTTTACTCCTTACTTCAATCTTTTACATCAATCTTACCACCTTCTACCAATCTTCCATTGTTTAATTTTTCATAACCTATTTCTTTTTTTCTTCATGCTTCCATCCCACACCATCTACCCTTATGAATCTGTAGGTAACTATCTTACTACAGCTGAATACTGTTCTGTTTTGAAAGGAGGTAAAAATTGTTCTATTCTACAGATGTTTACTATATACCTGGTTTGTCTTAGTTTTTTCTATAACTATAGCTCTTGTTCCTATGGTTAAAGGTGGACAGTGTTAGTTATTGAGTTTGTCATTATCCAGTTTGTGCCTGATACTACTATTTTTTTGATTGTAATACTTTAGGCAAGGGAATATAGTTATTGCAACCGATTGGTGTTCTGTGTATACCAACAATCCAGATTGTCTGGGGTCATAACCATTACTACAGTCCATTACCAAAGAACTGGGTACTAGACCAACCAGGCTGCAACCTTTCCTCACTAACAAACGCAGGTGGTAGAATCTTGGGACAGACCTAAAGGCCAGTAGCTAGGTAAGGCTAGAGGACATCTCTGAAAAGTTGATCCTTTTATAACCAGAAGTAATTCTCTCTGCAAAACTTATGGCCAGAACCCAAATCACTTAAATAACAGAAGGAGTAAAAAGTATCACTAGACATACAAAGCTGAAAAGACTTTGTGAGGAAGCAACATCTTACTAAAAACCTTCATATAAACCACCAGCTGTTCACTTAACTAGACCTTGACCTACAGCACCCCTCAAAAAGGAGGGAGAAAAAAGGGAGGTATATAAATACATAATATATGAGTGTATACATGCACACACAACAAAACCCCATGGGTACACATACACAGGAAGGAGCGTGGGGAGCAAGGCAAGAGAAGCCCCTGTGGTCTCCCGAGTCTCCCCAGGCAGACCAAAGGGTGACAAAGGGAGAGGAAAGCAAACACCAGGTAGTGAACTCTACAAAAAGTTTATACAAGGGATGAAGAAATACACAAATTCAGAAAGAAAATGAACCAAAAGTTTGCTGCAGTATCAGTCAATATACCCATGGAGATTTTGGGGGAAATAAATAAACTGGGCAAGCTAGCCAAAATGGTTTAAAACTTGAATGACAGATTCAAGAAGGATATAGAATCCTCACAAAGAGGTCAGACAGAATTACCTGAAATAGAAAAACTGCACAGAATTCATAAATTACAGAAATGACCAATGTGAAGACAGACCATCAGAAATTCAGGACAAAAGAGTGAATTATGTTTAAGTACTCAAAGAAGCCACAATGAAAATAAGACAACAAGAGAAGATTCTCCAGAAGTACTAAATGACAATAAGAACAATGTAAGGTTAATTGGAGTTAGAGAAAAGCTAGAAAATAACTTAGATAGATTTACTAACATATTTACAGAAATCGTAGGAAAAAATTTTGCAAATACAAGAGCTTAAAACACAAACAAGCAACACAGAACATGAAACAAGTATGATGAAAAAAGCAGTTCCCCAAGGCACATCCTTATTAAACAGCTAGATATCCAGCAAAAATCTAGAATTTTAAAAGCAATCAAAGAAAAACAAAAGATCGCATATGAGGGTAAACCAATCAGAATCACAACAGACTTAACACGAACCTTTAAGGCCAGAAGAGCTTTAAGTATTTCAAGCCCTAACAGCAAATAACTTCCAACCCAGATTAACTTACACAGCAAAGCTATCCCTCAAAATAGATGGAGAAATAAAATCTTTCCATGAAAAAGATAATACGAGTGCTAAACAAGCACTCCAGAAAATATTCAAGAATATTCTTAACAGAAATAATGAAACCAACATAGTTTAAAACCCAGAGGAAACAAAAACTCGAAGTAGGGTCAGTGGAAAGCAGTTCTAAGAGGAAAGTTCACTGCAATCAATGCCCACATTAGGAAAACAGAGCAAGCCCAAACAAATAACCATTAACAGAAATCAATAAAAAGATTTCTCAAAGAACTAAAAATAGAAATTCCGTATGACCCAGCTATCCCCTTTCTAGGTATCTTTCCCAAAGAGCTTAAGACATACTACAGTGGTTACCAATGTCATGCATACCAATGTTTATAGTAGCACAATTCATAGCAGCTAAATCCTGGAAACAGCCTGTATACCCATCAACAGATGAATGGATAAAGAAAATATGGTATCTATATATAATGGAATACTTGGCTATGAAGAAGGACAAATTTGAGATGCTGTACGAAAACAGATGCACATGGAAAATGCTGAGTTAAATCAATCAGACACACAAACTTGAAAACCATATTGCATCTGTCATCTAAGTAAAGCAAAGTATAAACTAAGATCAAAATAAAGGAAGGACAGAAGGACGCAAGGGGATGGATCTCTTGCAGATGGGAAGGGGACCACAGGACCAAGGGCAAAGGGGTGATGGGGAGGGGATCGGGAAATAGGTAGAGTGAAGATATGCCATGTACAAGGTTCTAATAACTTCATGAATGTGCACATTATATGCTATAAACATGAACTGAGATTAATATCAACAAGAATGAAAAGGCCAAAAGGGGAAATAGAGGAAAGAGGAGGGAGAGGGGAGGGAAAGACATTTAAAAAAACAAACAAACCTATATTATGTACATATACCAACTCCCCAAGATGATTGTAAAATGCATATACTGCAAAAATGTACTAATTAAAAAAATGTCAACTAAGAATTCTGTATCTGGCAAAATTATCTTTTAAAAGTGAAGAGGAAATTAAGGTATTTTCAGGTAAACAAAGTCTGAGGAAGTTCATTATCACAGATCTGTTCTGCAAGAAATGCAGTCCTGCAGGGTGAAACAAAAGGACATTTACTGTCTAAGTACGAGGAAATAAAAATCATAATAAAGGTAAACATATAATTATAAAATCCAGTATTATTATAACTTTTTTAACTCTACATTTTGTTTTCCAAATATAAGACTAACATTTCAGCAACTAAAACAGGTGGGCAATTGTAAAGGAACAATTTCTGTATGCTACTAAAGTTAGGCTGGTATGAATTCAAATTAGAATGCTGCAACTTGAGCTTAAATGTAATCCCCATAGTAACCAAAGAAACCTACAGAATATAAAAAAAAGGAAGTGATGTGGAAAAATGAGGGACAAGAAAACCAATAGTAAAATGACACAAAGTCCCTCCCTATTAAAAATTATTTTAAACGTAAACAGATTAATCTTTCTAATCAAGAGGCAGAGATTGGCAGAATAAAAATGATCCCATTATATGCTGTCTATGAAAGATTCACTTGAGATCCAAAGAGACAAACTGGTTTACAGTGAAAGTATGAAAAAGATTCCATGCCAATAGTAACTAAAGGAACAAGCGGTTATACTAATTTCAGACTAAATATACTTTAAATCAAAAAAGGTTAAAATAGTGAAAACTTACATATTATTAAAAGGTTACACAATGCAAGGAGGTAACAATTATAAATCTAATTATCTAATAACACACCATTAAAATATAGGCTACAAAGTCTCAACATATTTATAAAGATAAAATTTCATACAAAGCGTTTCTCTGGCAACAAGAGAGGAAGTCAGAAATCAGTAACAGATGGCAAACTGGAAAATTATGGAAATCAATCAATGGCTCAAAAGAAGACATCACAAGGGAAATCAGAAAATACATAGAGAAAAATGAAAACATACCAACTTAGAGACACAAAGACTAGGGCCAAGGAGGGAACTTTAAGCTCTTAACAATTTATTGAAGTAAAAAAGAACACTATCCAATCAAAATCTATCTTCATAATTTAAACAATTGGAAGAACTAAACCCAAGGCTACCAGAATTACAGAAATACATAACAGACTACAGCAAAGATAAAACAAAGACAAATAGAGAAAAACAATGAAAGTGAAAGTTGGTCCTTCAAAAAGATCAATAAAATTAACAAATCTTTAGGTAGATTGATAAACAAAGAGCAGACTCACACTAGAATCATCAGTGCAAGTCGAGGCTCTCTACCATTCTACAGAAGGAAAAGGGATTGCAGGAGAACACTATGAACAACTGATGCCAACAACTGCATGACCTAGGGGAAAACTGCGGGAAACACAAAAAGTACCAAACTGAATCTCGATCTCAATCTCTCTCTCTCTACAAAAAAAGAAAAAGAAAAAGAAAAAAATCTGAAGAGCCCTATTACACTGAGAATGAATTGGTAATCAAAAAGAGATTGCATCAAAAAACCCCCACAAATCTCCTAATAAAGAATAGCCTTGGACCACCTGACAGCTTCAAAGGTGAATTCTACCAGTCATTTAAATAGCTGAAACCTAGCCTTATCAATCTTTTCCAAAAAATAGAAGCGGAAGGAATACTTCATTCTGTGAGCCCAGCACTATATTGATAGCAAAGCCAGAAAAAGGTATAAGAAAATGACAGACCAAAATCCACTGTGAACCACGATACAAAAAAACAAATGAAATAACTAGCAAATTGAATGCAGCAGCATATTATATACCATGACCAAGTGGAATTTATTCTTGAAATGCAAGGTTGATTCAACATATGAAATTCAATCAAGGTAAGGTAATATACCATATTAACATAATGGGCAAGCTAGAAGGGGACTCAGTCTTCTCGATGCAGAAAAAAGGAATTTGACAGAGGCTGGGCATGCTGGTGCATACCTGTAGTCCCAGCACTTGGGAGGCTGAGGTGGGAAGATTGCTCTAAGTTCGAGGCAAGCCTGGAGTTCAATGCCAGCCTGAACTGCATAGCAAGGCCCTCCCCTCAGAACCCCACCCAAAATTGAAAGTATTTAATACCTTCCATGATATACTCAACAAACAATAGGAGGGGACTTCCTCAACATAATAAAAGACACACATGAGTAAACCATAACAATCATTATACGGGATGTAAAAAGCCAGAAGGGTTTCTGCCAATATCAGAATAAAGGCAAGGATGCCTGCTCTTATCACTTCCATTCAATGCAGTACTAGAAGTTCCAGCCAGAGCAAGCAGGCAAGAGAGAAGGAAAAAAAAAATACACAAAAATTAAGAAGAAAGAAGTAAAATTATCTCTGTGTATGATATGATCTTTTATGTAGAAAGCATTAAAGATCTCACACCACCACACACACAGGCATATACACAGACACTCCTGTTGGAACTAATAAATGAATTCTGGGAAGTATACCAAAAGTGAACAATCTGAAATGCAAACGAACAATTCCATCTACAGTAGCATCAAAAATAAACTTAGGAATTAATTTAACCAAGGAGGTGAAAGATTTGAATGAGAACTACAAAACATGGCTGAAGTTAAGACATAAATAAGTAGAAAGATATTCCGTGCTTGTAGACTGCAAGATGTGATACAGTTAAGTATCAATACTACCAGAAGTGAACCACAGATTCAATGCAATACCTAGTAAAATCCCAAGAATGTTTCATGCAGAAATAGAAAAATCCTTTCTAAAATTTATATGGAATCCTAAGAGATCTCAAATAGGCAAAACAATCCTGAAAAAGAAACAAAGCTGAAAGACTCACATTTCCTAATTTCAAAAAACTTACTACAAAGCTGTATTAGTGATCACAACAATGTGGTACTGCCACAAAGACAGACATGCAGATAAATGGAATACGTTCTAGAAAGAAATTCTCATTTTTTGGTCAAATGATTTTTGGCAAAGGAATCAAGACTGTTTAATGGGCAAAAGAGTGTTTTTTTAACAAGTGGTATGAGAAAACTGGATATCCACATGCAAAAGAATAAAGTTAGTCTCTTACATAATAAAGTATCCAAAAGTTAAATGGAACATACGAAAAAGGGGCCGGTGATATCGCTCAGAGGCACGGGCGCCTGCTGGTGCGCGAGGTCCTGAGGTCGACCCCCCGGTACCCACAAAAAAAAAAAAAAAAAAAAAAAAAAGTTAAATGGAAATGGATCAACAACCATTATAATCGTTAAAATTATAAACACCTTAAGAAGAAAACATAGAGCAAAAGCTTTAAGACTTTCAATCTGGCAATGATTTCTTGGATACGATTTCTTGGATACCAAGAGCAGCCAACCGCTGCAGGAACAATAAAAACAATCAGCATATTGGACTTCATTAAAATTTTTTAAATTTGTGCATTACAAGACACTATCAACAGAGTAAAAGGCAGAACCACAGTGTCTTACTTTTCTTGTTGCTGAGACAAAATACCTGACACTCAAAGATAAAGGAGGAAAGGTTTATTGTAGCTCACGGTTTGTAGAGGTTTCTGTTCATAGTTGGCTGGCTCCAAGGCAGTGTGACATGGCAGAGGGGCACTGCAGAGGAGAAACAGTTCATGGCAGGTAGAAGGCAGCAGAGCAGATAAGTAGCAAAGCAGCAGCAGCAAGTGACAAACAATGAGCCTCTTTCTGTCCCTCATATCCTATCAAGGCTATCCACCCTTAGGGCAGGTAGCACTCACACCCAGGGTGGGGCGCTATAATCCTAGGGTACCATAAATCAATCCCGGCATCACCCTAGATCCAGCTACCTCCAAAAAGCCCCACTTATGAGCACTTGAAGCTTTTGTGTGTGTGGTGGGGGACATGACACACAGAATGGGCAAATAAAACTGTGAAGCAGACATATGATAAGGGATTAATATTCAAAATACACAGAGAACTAAAATTCAACAACAACAAAGATCAACCCAATTCAATGGATGAAAGATTTGGCTATTCCTCCCAAGAAGATAAACAGATGACCAATAAAACACATGAAAATATTGCTAACATCACTAATCATTAATCAAATACAAATCAAGGAGATGCCACTCCATACCCATTAGGATAGCTAGTAAGAATAATATTCAAGAAAAAAACAAGTTTTTTCAATTATGTGGAGAAACCAAACACTTGGGCTTTACTGGTAAGAATGTATAGCTGCTGTGGAAAACAGTATGGCTGCTCCTAAAAAATTAAGGGCAATTACCATATGACTCACCAATCCCATTTCTGGTATAAGTCCTAACTACCTGAAAGCAGGGTCTCAAAGAGGTATCTGTACATCCATGTGCATAGTAGAAGTACCAAAAATAACAAGTGGAAGCAAAGCAAGTATGTGTCTACTGACAGATGAATTAGCAAAATGTGTTATCTACCCACAGAAGAGTATTAGTCAGCTTGAGGTCATACTGCTAAGAGAAATAAGCCAATCACAAAAAGACGAATATATAATTCCACTAATATGAAATACAGTAAAAATCAGAGACAGAATTTTGGTTGGCAGGGCCTATGAGGATGGGAGAATGGAGAATTATTAAGTGCATATATTTGCATCATTGCAGGAAAAAAGAGTTCTGGATATGAATGGTGGTGATTGCCTAACTATAAAATGTACTTAATACTATTTAACTGTAAAATTAAAAATGATTAACATGGTAAATTTTATGTTTTACTGCAATAAAAGTAATTGAAAAAAAGGAAAAAAGGGGCTGGTGAGATGGCTCAGTGGCGTAAGTGCCTGCCTGGCAAGCGCAAGGTCCTGAGTTCAACTCCCAGTACCCACATACGAAAAAAGGGCTGGTGATATCGCTCAGCAGCATGGGCGTGCGAGGTCCTGAGTTTGACCCCCGGTACCCACAAAAGAAAAAAAAAGAAAAAAAAAAAAGGAAAAAAAAAAATCAACCTTAATGGTGTCATTTTTCTCCAGATTAACTTGTATATGTAATAAGATCACAGTTAAAATATAGGTAGTTTTTTTTTTTTTTTTTTAAGCAAATAACCTAGCAAAAAGTATCCTAAAACTTTGGAAAAATAAACATGAAAACTGGGAAATTGTGGAAAGAGGTACTGGGGAGAGATGAACTAAGCCTATCGGATCCATTTAAGAATGCAAGATTCAGTGGGCTGGGGATGTAGCTCAGTGGTACAGTGCTTGTCTAGCGTGCACAAGGCCCTGAGTTCAATCCCAGTACCCCCCCCAACACACACACAAAAGGAGGGCTGGGGATGTGGCTCAGTGGTAAAGTTCTTACCTTGCACACACAAGGCCCTGGGTTCGATCCCCAGCACCACAAAAAAGAAGAAAAAAGCAACATCCAAAAAAATTAAATAACAAAATTATTCTAAATATTGTTTGAAAAAGTAAATGTGATGTAGATGGGAAATTCTTGAGAGGGATATGGGGGAGCAAAGCCTATCACCTATTAAAATGTATTATCTACAGAACACAGGTACCATAATTAAAACAAATTGATATTTAGACTGAACAGACAGAGCAACTTATCTACAACTCTGTAAAAAATGCATTATTGATACTAAAGACATAATGCTGAATATTTTTTCGCCATAATCAGACTTTCAGAAACTATTTTGTTTAAAACTGTACTAGTGAGAATGGACTGTTCCACTCTTGCATGAATGATGAATCATTATCTTGCATGAATGATGAATCATTATCTTGCATAAATGATGGATCATCATGAAACAGAAGCAGCCTCAATTTCCATCACAGAGCTTCAGATAAGGGGTTTCCAGATACACATTCCACATTTATCCCAGCTCTGCAGTCTCCAAGGAAACAAGACCCTGAATATGCTTGTTAGCCAGGCCTGATGTTTATTAACCCCTCAGACACAATCTTCGTGTGCTTTAAAAGTATCAAATATTACTGCATTTAAAATTTGCCTTAACACCACCCTTCTCCAAAATCCTATAACCCAGTTTATTCTCCAGTGAAATAAGGTTCTTCCTCCGCTGTCTAAGTCTCCCTTACAGCAGCAAGTTAGTTTAACTTTGTCAATTTACAGGGATGTCCCTGGTGATCATTATCAGAAGAACTTTAACAACAGAAGTAGTTCATGAAAAAAACAAGCATCTGTGGAAACTTAATACCTAAATAACACAGAATTTCAAATCAAGAAAAAGATGGCTTATTCAAGAAATGGTATTGGAATAATCTTTTGGGAAACATAAAAAGCAAAGACTTGGATCCCATTCGGATAATTAATAGTTCTAAATATTTAGAATGTTAATATTTAAGAAACTGAAATTAAAATAAAACTACAAGAAAACATCTTTTTGAATTTTTAAATAATAAATTGAGATTTTCCCAAAACTCAGAAGCTATGACTACAGAACTATGAGTTTCAGTGGATAAATTTTTGGTGGCAATGTTGACTCAAAGTATGTTTCTTTATAAAATTTTACAAACGAGTGTACATCATAAAAGACAAATGATCCACAAAATGTAAAAACAGATAAAATAAAAGATTCACAGAAAAACTACAATGATCATTGACAATTTGATTTCGCTCATGAAAGAAAGGTAAATCAAATGAAGAGATACTTTTAACCTATTATATTGGCAAAAATTTTACAATTTATTAACACCCAGCACTAACTGGCATTCATGCATTTTCCTTCACAATTACATACTTTTACTGTCTTTTAGAAGGGTGTTTGACTATTTTTTAAAAATTTTAACCGAATGTGCCTTGATCCATCATTTCATGATCAGAAATTTATCTTATGGACACAATCATAAAGCCTTTAAAGATGTTCTTGACAACCACAAGTATAAAATGTTTCTTTGTTGATGGAACTGTATACTTCCATACAACAGAATATAACTGTTAAAATTAACAATGGTCTATATGTGCTAATAGAAAAATCTTTGCACTTTTGGCTAAGATTATTTGTTAATAAAGTATACTTTTTTTTAAAATCAGAGAATGAAAAGAGAAACCCAAACGAACTTCATACAAGGAAAAATATACCTAATAAAATGTTTTTTTTTTTACTATTTTTATTACTAGCTCTCTCTGAAGGTAACAACTATTCACTGAAACTTTACAAGAAAAAAAGTAATGCCTACATCAGCATACATGTATGTTCATCTTTTAATTTTTGTTGGAGATCATGCTATCCATCCAATTTATACTTCTCACTTTTTCTGTAACACTTCATTCATTTTAATAATTCTACAAACTTACTTTTAAGACAAGCTATTTAAGTCTGCACAGCACAGGCCCATTTGGCTTTTTATATATATATATATATATATATATATATATATATATATATTTTTTTTTTTTAATGTGGGTACCGGGAGTCGACCTCAGGACCTCGCACTTGCCAGCAAGCGTTTGTGCCGCTGAGCAATATCACTGGCCCTTTTTTTCCTTTATGTGAGTCCTGGGAGTCGAACTGAGGACCTCGCGC
Source organism: Erethizon dorsatum (assembly GCA_028451465.1). Taxonomy (NCBI): domain Eukaryota; kingdom Metazoa; phylum Chordata; class Mammalia; order Rodentia; family Erethizontidae; genus Erethizon; species Erethizon dorsatum. The sequence continues at coordinate 50,166,921 of CM051835.1, read as the reverse complement.
TTGCTGGGCAGGCGCTTATGCCGCTGAGCTATCTCACTGGCCCCCATTTGGCTTTTTAAATGCTTATATGTGCACGTATAAAATTCTGTATATTTCAATATGTCAAATGTGAACATATAGAAAATTTTAACAAGGGTTGCCTCTGGGAGGTACCAGGTGGCAAGGGCAAAAAAAATTTCACTATGTATTTTTTCTTTGTCTTTTATTTTTTGAGACAGGGCCCCACTATGTTGTCCAGGCTGGTCGTGAACTTCCGGAGCCTCAAGGGATTGTACTACCTCAGCCTTCTGAGTGCTGGGACTACAAGTATGTGCCACTGTGCCCAGCTCATTACATGTTTAATTGTAAACTAATACCTAATGTTAATGTTTGAATTTTTTTTATCAGGCACACACTTATTACTTTCTTAACAGAAATAAAGGTAAGGCATTTCATCTAGACAGTAAAAATCAAAGCACTGTAATTTTCCCCCACTTTTTATACAAAATGGTTGGTTGATCCTTTTCAGACTTCTCTAAGTTTCTAAGTCCATACACAAATGCCTGCTACACACTTTCACCTGGGCCACAGGCCTCACTCAACAAGTCCAAGTTATTACCTTTTCCCCCTGAATTGGCTCATTTTACCTTAATTACTGGTAATTATCTAAACTATTCACCAAAAGGTTCTTATTTCACTCAGAGTTATCTGGTTATCAAACGAGAAATTAGAGAGACCTTTGTGGGGGAAGGGTACTGGAAATCAAACCTAGAGCCTTGACGTGCTTGCTAAACATTCACTCTACCATGGAATACAACCCCAGCCCCTAGGAGGCATTCTTAAAGCTCCTCTTACCCTCACCCCAAACTTAATTATCAAGTATTGCCAATTTTATTTCCTATTTTTCTAAGCTATCATCTACTCTCCATTTCTAGTCTTTGTCTTACTCCAGACCCTTCTTTCCCTTCTAAGCTGTTACAATATGTAACCTGCCTCCTAACTTAAGTGCTACCTTTCCAACTCATCATCACTCTGTTAGCACAATGACCTCCTAAAATGAAAAGTTGACCATGTCACTTTGTGGTTCCTTTCTCATATTACGCCACTCCCTACAACACAAAAACTAAGCATCTTTAACATCATATGTAAAAGCTCTCCTTCATGCAGACTTTGTCCAGGTTTTCACCTTTATCTTTTACTTATTCCGTGGTTTATAATTTATCCTTTAGAAATCATGAACTATCAATGGTTCCCTAAACATCCCAATGTAGTTAGCTCCACTATTCCTACTGTATTATCTGACTACAAAGCCTTCTTCCTTTCACTACGCCCGAACTTCTACAAATACAATTAAGTCAGGGTTTCTTAACTTCGGCGTACTGACATTATGATCAAGATAATACTCTGTTGTAAAAGCTGTCCTATGCACTATGAGATATTTACCAGGTTCCCTGGCCTCTACTTACTAGGAGCCATAGCATTCCCAGCAGTTGTGACAACCAAAAATTTCTTTAGACATGGCCAAATGTTCCCTGGAGGAGAAAATCAGCACCAGATAAGAACCACTCTAGGATAACTTGTTGAAACTTAGTTTCTCATATATGAGGTATGCTCAAAGGATATGGCAAATGTTTACATTTTGAAAACATTACAGCAAAAGACACATTGCCATTAACTTCCCTCAAAATTCTCTCATTTCTAATACACTCATCCCAGCACTCTTGCCCCTTTTTTTTTTTGTGGGTACCGGGGGTCGACCTCAGGACCTCGTGCGCCAGCAGGCGCCCGTGCCGCTGAGCGATATCACCGGCTCTATTTTCATATGTGGGTTCCAGGAGTCAAACTCAGGCCCTCGTGCTTGCCAGGCAGGCGCTTACGCGGCTGAGCCATCTCACTGGCCCCTCTAGCCCCTTTCTGAAGCAGTTCTGAAAGTCCTCTTTCCTCAGCGTCTTTAGTTGCACTGTTGTGGCTTTCCCGATGTCCTAAACAAATTTAAAACATTTACCTTTCATGGTCATTTTGACTTAGGGGAAGATCTGCATGGTGCCAGATCTGGTGAATAAGATGGATGAGAAAAACACCACAACATTTTTATTTGACAGAAATTGTAACATTTTGAATTGATTCAGGACATCAAGGCAGCGATGAAGAAAGAGGGCTAGTGTGTTTGAAGTGGAGGGGGTATTTTGAGGGGGATTGACGATATGTCTTTTTCTGTAATAAATTTTTAAAATTTAAATAACATTAATTGTCCTTGAGTGGGCAACTGGGTGATTAAGGTAATTAGAAGGAAAAATGTTCACTTTTCACACTTTTAGTGTTTTTAATCTTGTACCTCTTCCAACCTCTCCACAGCTAATACACGCCTTTGAGTTACTTTTTTCCCTTAACTTTTTTTTTTTGTAATATGCGGGTACCTGGAGTCGAGGATTTCACACTTGCCAGGCAGGCGCTTATGCTGCTGAGCTATATCACCGACCCTTCCCTTAACTATTGCAACAGCCTCTGGACAACTTTTCCTTCCTTCATTCTTCTCTTCTTCAGTCTATTTTTACCAGCAGCCAGAGTAATCCTTTTAAAAGTAAAATCAGATCTTGTCACCCATTTGCCCAAAATCTTCTTCCTGCCTTCCTAATCACTTAAAAAGTTAAAATCTTAAACTGATCTTCATATAAATTCCACTCCTGCCAGGCGTGGTGGCACATGCCTATAATCCCAGCTCTTGGGAGGCTGAGGTAGGAGGATTGCCGCAAATTCGAGGCTGGCCTGGGCTACATAGTGAGTTCAGGGGCAGCCTGAATCATACAGTGAGACCCTGTCTCAAAAAAACAAAAACAAAAAATTCCACTCCTTTCTCTCTTTCTTGTATTCAGAGGCTTTGGAGGTCAAAAATGAACAAACAGCAATTTCATAGGATTGAAACTAATACTGTTTCCCTCACTGTGTTTTAACTTTGAACTCCTTACAGTTCCTCAACCATGCCTGGGTCTTTGAAATTGCTGTTCTTTACTGGGAACATACCTCACTTACCTTATGCCTCGACTACTTCAGATCTACTTCTCAGATATTTCCTGATCACACTACACTTACCTATAACACCTATTAACATCTCTGATTATTTCACTCGCTCATCTTGCCTACTGTTTCTTTTCCATTTTGATCAGTGGTTCTCAAACCTGAGTCTGTCAGAATCATCTAGAAGGCTTGTTACATCCATTTCCAAATCAAGAAATCTGAAGTCTGAAATTTGCATTTCTAACAAAGTGATGCTGTGTATCCAGAGACTACATTTTTTAGAACCAATGTTTCGGAGCCATGCAAGGTGAATGCCAAGTGATAACAGAGACGAGGGCAATAGAGCTGCTGGCAATGGGAAGCCAATGACTGCCACTGACACGAGCAGCTAAAAGGCATAGAATGAATTCTCCCCTAGCACCTGGAGAGCATGGCCCTGCCAGCATCTTGATTTCAGACACCTAGCTCAGCACTGAGACAATACATCTCTGCTGTTTTAAATGGCCCAGTCGGGGTACTTTGTTATCTAGGAAACTAATACAATGACCAGGAATGCAAGTGACTACGCGAAGTTGTATGTAATTTCGAATTCTATATATTATCCAACATTTACTAGTTTGAATATTCTTTTATGTGTAGCTTTCATTGTAATCAGGTTTCCTGTTTCAGAATCTCCCCAATATTGCTTCTTCTTGCCCTCAATGCGCAAGACAGCATGCAGTACAGGTACTAGGTAATTTACTTCCATTTTCTTTTTGTTTTTTTTTTCATCTTCTTGTGGATCTAACACCAGCTTCTTTTTTTCCTCCCCAATGGACACTTCCTATTTTCATCCATTACAGACTATGGCATGTATTTTCCCAGGACATTTGAATTAGCTGCAAAACAAAACTTTATGTACACACTGAAATTCCTCTTTCATCAGATTTTAAGGTAAAATACTAATTTCACATTTATGGAACAAGTCTCTCTCTTTTGCTTTCATAATTTAAAACAGTGCCAATCTCACTGCGTTTTGGGGGAAAAACACTATGCCTTTCTTTCATTAGGCACTTTGCTCAAATATTAACAATTTTTAAAAAAAAGCTTTTGTATTGGAAAGCTTAAACTTACATTACTTGAATTGATTGACTTGAATTGACAATTTTCCAGTTCAGGTTTTATTTATAAACATACTGTCCCAAAAATTTCAATCAGTGATATTACTATGCAAAGCCTCTACCCTGGTTTATAAAGTTAAGCTATATAATGCAATTCTTATTTCAGCACAAATCGATATATAAGTAGTAGCATAGGTCTAGCAGAACACTTTTGTATTTCTATGGTCAGGTAAACATTAACTCATTACATGTACTCCTAATTAAATGTGATAAATTTCTAGAATTTGTAGATACTGTATTCAGAAATTTAGTATAACCTAAAAAAAATTGAAAAGAATCTCTAACTTGCCAGTAACCACAAAATATTTTTAAATGGTGAACCCTAAATAAAAAGATATAGAAAAACAAATTCCAGGCAAATTTGAAAGACATTTAAGAGATCTCTGCGAGTACTAAAAAAATCATTCTCTTTTCCTACGAAGAATTTTAAATGAGTCATACTTTCCTTACTAAATCACTGCTTTACTTAACATATGGTGAAAAGAGTTAACTGTTTGGTAACTTGAAGCTTTATACTCATTTAAGTTGTACATCAATATACACTAAGGCTGGCAGAAAATAAAACTGCAGTTTATTATACACAATACTTAGAACACAAAATATCACGTGCAAAAGGCTCATCTGACATTGATCTGATATGGGAGTGCAAAGCTGTCATCTAAATACCTTCTAAATTCTCAAGACTCCCAGCTTCCAAACTTACATCTGAATGAAACCACCTGAATTATGCGCTTTTCCGTGGTATCCAGAAGAGCTATCTATGTTCTTCCTAACTTTTAGTAAATCAACAATTTCTGGCCATTACACATTAGCTAATTTACTATGAAACATTAAAGTTCTGACTTTATAATGAACTTTTAAACTCATAATGAAATCAATTCATAACTAGTGTAATAGTTTTCAATCTTTAAAGTAGTGAAAGAAAATATCGTGACTCCCCCAATGACTTTAGAAATTTAGTCAGTTTTTCCAAAATGTGCGGTTTTTGTTGCTGATACATTTTAAAAATAGAGGCGGCAGGCGTTAAGGTTGAAACACGGTAATTCCCCATCCCTAAATTTCAATCATCTTCTAGGCGTATACAATTCATCTAAATTCAAAGCAGTATGGACAAACTTGCCAGCCCTTATAGTAAACCCATCACACTATCTTAGGGGCCAGGAGGGGAGAAGCAACACAATTCCTTTCCCCTTCCACGCAGCAAGCGCCCAAACACACACCTGGCTTGTTCATCCTGCAACAGGGAAACTTATAAAATAAATCAGCCACAGACAAACCTGAGGATCGCAGCCAGCCCCGAGCTCGGGCTCGCTCGGGGCGCCCCCGACGGCGCCGCGGCTCTCGGGGAGGCGCCCGCCGCACACCTGAGCGCCGGGCCGGCGGGGACCCCGCGGGGAGGACCCGGGGCGGGGCTGCGGGGACCGCTAAGTGCCGGCCCGGACGCCCCGCCGGGCTGCGCGCGGAGCAGAGGGGCGCGGGAGGGCGGAAGAGCAGCGAAGGAAGGGAAGGACCCGCGACCAGCGGCGGCTCCGCGCCGACCAAATAGCGGCCGCGAGCGCCTGGCCCGGCGGGAGTCGCGAAGGCGCCGGGGCAGGAAGTGGCCGCGCCGCCCTCGGGAGCCGCGCGGCGACCCCGCGGCACCTGTTCGGCCGCGCCCGGCGTGGGTCCCACCCTCGGCGCCCCCCTCGCGCGGCCCGGGCGGGAAGGGGGCGCGGAGCCCGCAGACCTCGGACCCGCAGCCTGAGGGCGCCGCCGCCGGCCGTACCTGACATCAGCCGCGGCTCCCTCTCGCCCCTCTTGGGGGGCGGAGAGGGGGACGGCGCGGGGCCGGCGACCTTCGCTCCTCCGGGCAGCCGCAGAAGTAGCTCGTGGCAGCTAGCCGGGGCCGCCCGCGGCCGCGCAGATCATTCTCGGACAGCGGCGGCGGCCGAGGCGGGCCCAGCGCGCTCCCGCCCGCCCGCTCGCTCGCTAACTCCGCCCCTCCCCGCGGCGCGTCCAAGCCGCGGCCCGCCCACGACGCCGCCGCCACCCAGGGGTCTCCTAGCGCTGACGTCGCCGCCGCCGCCGCTCCAGCCTCGGGGATGGGCGGAGCCGGAGGGGGCAGGATGGGGCGGGGCCGCGGAAACGTGCGGGCGCGACGATTGGCTAGAGCGCTCACGCTCCGCCCCCTGCGAAGGGGTCTGGGAAGTCGGGGCTTCCACCGCGTTAGGTTTCCTTGCAGCCCCCTTGCGGTTGTTTGTTGATTTCCACCTTTCTAATCTGCTGTTGCGTGCTGAGCTAGCTTCCGGGCTCAAGGGAGACTAAAGCTAGGAAGCCCCGGGAACTGAGGCGAGGGTTGCCTGAGGGACCTTTGTGTGAGGAACAGGCTCTAACCCTGCGTCTAACATGCTCTTATGCTCTTAACTAGTTGCTTTTTTTTCTGATTCTTTCTCCATACTCTCTTTATTCAGTATCTTTCTGGTCTTAATAAAAGGGAATATGACAAAATGAGGTATGCAAAAGGATGTTGTGTAACTAGTTGTGTGAGCCCGGAAATGCTGGTGAAAACCCAGATAGTGATTCCAGAAAGCCTCCTTGTAGAACATGAGTATGGTCTTTGGTTTTGTCAGTCTTGTAGTTTTGTCCTGCAATGTCAGGAAGAAGTTCCTCCAGGCTTTGCAAAATTCAAGCTCTCTTCCTTGACATAGGGCTGTGAAGCAGGAAGCTGTCTTTGGAATAGAGGGGGTGGGCGGCCACTGTTGAGGCAACCCCAACATAGGAGGTGGGAGTGTCACTGGTTTGGGTCTGGTCCCCAAGGCTGAAATAAAGAACTTAACTCACCCTTTAGGTTTGCAGGTTCACCGAGTCTTGTCGCAGAAAAAGAATTTTCAGGATGTGCTCAAAGGGACATGAGTAGGATTTATTAGGCAAACAGCGAAAGTGTCACAGAAAAAGCAGAAAGCAGCCTTTACTGTAAAGAGAAAGCAAGTTGCCCCCAGGCAAATGAAGGGGGGGCCCACAAAGGGACTCTCAGCTTAGGACTTTTATACTAAAAAAAAAAAAAATTGCTAAAATTATCAGGACCCTGCTTACAGCCTTCACACATATGCAAACTGCTGGGCTCCTACATCTGTGTTTCTTATTTGGGTCAATTTATAGCCTGGATAACTTCAACTTTGTCCTGGAAATTGCAGTCTTTTTATGAGGTACAGTTGTTAATGATTTTTTTCTTCTCCTTTCTCCCTTTTATTTTTTTCTGTCCTACCACAGGAGAACTGGTGAAGACCTTACGGGCATCGACCATCATCTGCAAGGCCCAGCTCCATAATAGGGAAGCTGCTTCTGTTACCAGGTTTTGGGGTGCTAGAGTCTCCTAGAGGTGGTTTCTAGACTCTTAGCAAAGTTTTATTAAAGGTAGGAAAAGAAACAGGCTCTGCAGAGCAAGTTTTGGACAAGTAGGAAAAGAAGTACACCCTACAGCATGTGGGTGCACCACCACGCAGGAGAGAACGTAGTAGCAAAAACTCAACTGGGACATCTTTTTGTATCACCCACGCCTAAGGCTGACATCAGGTCTAGGCCATCATATCAAAAACCTGCTCGAGTTCAGGAGAAGTGCATGTGCAGGGCCTTGGGTTTTGTAATTAACAGGTCACACCTGCTCCCCCAGCCAGTTTTACCACACCCTAATCTCCTGTCTAGTTCTCTCTTCCTTTAAACACCTTACTCAGACACTTCTTCAGTACTGAAACATAGCTATTCAGAGTTATGGGCTCTGAAATCAGCCCGTTTGGACTGTGTTATGGTGAACCGGTCTACCCTGGGCTATGTCCCTGCTTGGGTGCCAATTGTAGCACATTGGTCTACCTAATGGTCACAGGTCCTTGCCCAGATGCCACTTGTGGGGAACTAGCTCACTCCAGTCTTTCCATATTCAAGGCACCACTTGTAGGGATCTAGTCCTGCTAATTTGTCACCCTGACCCAGTGGTGAACAAAGATGAAGGACAGACACAGTCAGTTTAGCATGCAGGCAACCAGAGGACTCTTGCCTCTTCTGGGCAGAGGATCTGCAAGCGTCTGGCTCATCCTGCTTTTACTCACTCAAACATGGGCACAAGCAATTAAAGTAACACAAGATTCACCTGCCTTCCATTATCTGTTAGTACACAGCCAGGTAAACAACCTGATCTCAGCTGTATTAACTTTTCCCTAGAACCAGCAATGCCATTATCTGTGCATGTTGCCAGAGGAGCACAACCTGCTGCCTTTCTCCTTTGTGCTCACAGAGGAGGCCAATTAGGCCTCAATTCTCCTTAACTGTTCTCCCACACTGTGTCTTAATCCATTTTCCATTGCTAACAACACAATACCACAGATTGTGTAAGTTATAAAGAGGTTTATATTGACTGGTTCTGGACAAAGTTCAAGGGGCTGCATCTGGTGATAGCAGTTTTGCTGTATAGAGAGTCCTGAAATGAAGCGCAGGGCAAGAAATGAAGCCCAAAAGAGACTTAGCTAAACTGACTTTCATAGCAGACCCACTCTCAATATAGCCCCTTAACCCATTAATCGTATGAATGGATTAAGCCATTCTTAAGGGCAGAATCCTAATAATTCATAAATGTTCTATCACCAGGAAGCCAGGTCCTGAAGCAGCAAAAAACTGAAGCCTCGGGCCGGTGAGACGGCTCAGCGGCTTAAGCGCCTGCCTTGCAAGCGCGAAGGCCCGAGTTCGACTCCCGGAACCCACATACGAAAAAAGGGGCCGGTGATATCGCTCAGCGGCACGGGTGCCTGCTGGCGCGCGAGGTCCTGAGGTCGTCCCCCCCGGTACCCACAAAAAAAAAAAAAAAAAAACAAAAACAAAAACAAAAACTGAAGCCTCGCTTCCTTAATCCATGGTTCTTTGTGCCCCTGTAAGAATTCAGGCAAGATATGTAGGTGGCCATGCAGAAGTATAGGTACAACTTATTGCAAAGTAGATATAGAGTTATGCCTTCAAGTGAGAAGGTGGGGAATGTCACAAAGACATCTGCACTGAGTGTGACTTTGCATACATTTTTATGTACATGCAAGTTGCTCTTGTGCTGTTGGGAGCTATGTTGACTATCAGTGTTTTATTTATACAATGTGTATTCTTATTGACATTTCTCTTAGGGGTTACTTTGGAATATCAAGATCTCAAAAATGTCTTCCTTGTATGAATATACGAAAAATGGCCTTATCTCCAAAATTGTTATATAGATTTAATGAAATCCCAATCAAAATTCCAATAGCATATCTCACAGAGTTAGCGAAAATAATCCTAAAATTCATTTGTAACCAGAAAACAACTAGAATGGCAAAGACAATTCTAGGCAACAAAAGCAAAGCAGGGGGCATCACAATCCCTGACTTGAAACTATACTACAAAGCTACTGTGTTAAAAACAGCATGGCACTCCAAAAAAACAAAAACAAAAAAAAACTGCCCAAGGATCAGTGGAACAGATTAGAAGATCCAGAATTAACTCTAAACACACTCAGCCATCTTATCTTTGAATAAGGGGCCAAACACCTTCACTGAAAGAAAGATAGCCTCTTTAAATGGTGCTGGAAAAATTGGCTTTCCACATGCCGAAGACTAAAACTAGACCCATGTCTATCACCATGCAGTAAACTAAAATCAAAATGGATAAAAGATCTCAAAACAGAAACACTAAATCTGCTGGAAGATAGAATAGGTAGAACTTGAAGACAGTGATGTAGGCAGACTTTATGAACAAAACCCCAATTGCACAAGAAATATCACAAAGAATCAACAACTGAGACCTCATTAAACAACTGAGACCTCATTAAAAAGCTTTTGCACAGCAAGAGAAACCACCAACAGAGTGAACAGACAACCTACAGAGTGGGAAAAAATTTTGCTAGCTGTTCTTCAGACAAAAGACTAATATCTAGAATCTATAAAGAACTCAAAAAAAATCATACCCCCCCTCAAATTTAAAGACCCAATCCAAAAATGGGCATATGAAATGAATAGACACTTCCCAGATGAAGAAGTAGAAATGGCAAATAAGTATACAAAAAAATGATCAACATCACTGGTCATTTGAGAGTTGCAAATTAAACAATGCTAAGGTTCCATTTCACTCCAGAAAGAATGGCTATTATCAAGAAATCAACCAATAACAAATGTTGAAGGGACTGTGCAGAAAAAGGAACACTTGCCCACATTGGTGGGAGTGTAGACTGGTGCAACCACTATGGAAATCAGTGTGGAGGTTCCTTAAAAAACTAGCAATAGAGGTTCCTTTTGATCCAGCTATTCCCCTTCTTGATGGCTTCCAGAAAGAATTAAAAGCATTCCACAGTGATATATGCACACCCATATTTACAGCAGCACAGCTTATAATAGCTAAATCCAAATGCCCATCAACTGATGACTGGATAAAAAAAGTGTGGGTTTTTATACAATGGAGTACTATTCAGCCATATGGAAGGATAAATGAGACATTTCTAGGTAAATGGGTGCACCTTGAGACCTTACTCTTAAGTGAGATAAATTGAACACACGTGTAAATATTGCGTTGTTTCTCTGGTGTGAGAAACCATAAATGTAAATAAGGGCCAAAATATATGATAGATATCGTGAAATAGAAAATATTCAAATAGGAAGAGGGACTATGGGGTGGGGAGGGCTAAAGGAAGGAAGGGAAAAGAAAAAAATATGAGAAAAGGAAAAAATAGAAAAAATGCTTTTGTAAATAAGGAGGGGAAGAGGAGTTGAAGGGAGGGTAGGGGAAGGGGAAAAAAAGAATCAAGACATCTCACGTACAGGTACAAATTCCCTATGATGAATGTGATCATTATGTATTCCTAAAATATACCAATGAGCTTATTTAATTAAGAAAATCTTACATAAATAGGAAAAAAAAGTCTTCCTTGTTCCTTTCGAGTGGGCCTTGTTCCTCTAGGGACCTTAATCATATAAGAATCTAAATCAAGACTCAGCCCAAGGAGGGAGGATCTTTAGAGAACGCCCCCCTTTCTGAGGTAAGTGAGTACAAGCAGGACACCCAGGAATTCTGTATGCTTTGTTTTGGAAACAGCCACAAATGGCCAAGTATCAAAAGGAATGTGCAGTGTATGACCTTAAAATGTCATTGTGCTGTGAAGGATTGCTTTAGGTCTGAGTCATAACAAATGACTATAAATATATTACTCAGTGAAGTCTTTGTTTCTTAATGGTTACTGGCAAAGCATGCTATTTTGGACTTTGCCCCACCTTTGTCTCTTGGGCCTGCTAATGTCTAACTCTCTGTGTAACAGTTCCACTTGATTAAATTTTAACATGAGTTTTGGAGAGGACAAGCCTCATTCAAATAACAGGCTGGAATCTTTGTTCCCTCCACCTACCAGCTACATAACTTTGTTAAGTTACTTAGCAGAGTACCTGAGAGACATAATAAACAATGGTGTGTTATTGGTATTTTTCCTTTAATTTACTTAGGTTCAGCTTTAGTGTAGTTTGCTAGGTCATACTGTCAACAGATCCAAAAGAATCTTTGAAAAGAAATTTAAAACTTAGAGCATATCTAGTGATTCTAATACAAATGTCTGTTTTTCAGATTAAAAAACAAAAAGACAAAACAAAACAAAACAAAACAAAACAAAAAAAAACCCAAAGCCAGGAAGAGAAAGTGAGAGGCCCATGCAGGAAAAGAAGTGCAGGTGTCCTGACATCCAGTTAACCCCTTTTCCTGGCTCATGCCTCCAGACTTCTCTGACAGCCTAACCTCCATCTTCCTCTCTTCCCCAGCTCCTGCACCTGTTGTAAAGCTGGGTGCAGATATAACAAAATTCCAAATAGAAAACAAGACAAAACTTGGGATTCCTTATCTCATTTTAATTTTATTGGAAGTTACAATGAGTAACAATATTTTTCAGTGAACAAAGATAAACTGGTCCAAGGATAAGGTAAGTGCTAGCCATATCTAGAAAAATTATAGGCAAGAAGGAATACCTTCTTTGATGTTTTTGAAAATAGCTATTGTTTTATGAAAAAAAGTATATGCTTATTCAAACCAAAATGCAACAAAAATAGTTATAATTTGTCCTACTCCCATAACCTAGAGATAAGCACTTTTAAAATTCTGTCTTGCTTTCTTCGATAAATCTCCCTAAAACTAAAACACACATCAGGACATATAATATTTCATGAATTAGATTTTATGTACAAGTCTTTTCTCACTGAACAGTGTGTCATAAATAATATCATTTTTTAAAGTTGCATGGTATCCGTTAAGTAGACGTACCATCATACATCTTGCCAATATTCTATTGATTGACATTTATGGTGTTTTCTCAAGGTTTTACTATTGCAAACAATTCTTTGATAAACTTCTTTATGCATATACCTTTGTACAACTGTGCAGTTATCTCCTTGGACACATTATCCTAGAAATGATGTTTATGTCAGGCAATTCTTCAAGGCTATCAACTAGACAAAAGAATGTTATGGCTACTTTGAAAAACATACTTCATGTGTGGGTCTCAAAACTGACCAGATTCTCCCATTTGAAACAAAGATAAACCTCAGACAATGTTGTTGTCTGTTTGGTGTCTAATGTTTCAATATTGAGTGTCAAAGCTCTTCAGATCAGAAAAATGTGTGTCAAAGCTCCTTGTAGCAGGGAGATAAGCATCACCAGTTGTCTAAGCTGATACCCTTTCTTCTTCACTAGCAGAACCCTGATTTTTTTCCATACTGACAATGTGTCCGTTCAGAAATACTGTATTCAGGGGCCGGTGAGATGGCTCAGCGGCATAAGAAATACTGTATTCACTTCCCCAGGCTGTTGTAAGTCATGGCTGGCTACATGACCTGCCGAGGAAATAAAATTCAATGTCTCTAAGAGGGGTTTAACAAAATTTTATGGAAGAAAGCTTTAGTTATTTGACCGGCACCCGTGCTTTTTCATACTTGTAACAGGCACACAATTCTGAAGGTAGAACAGCCATATTTTAACTGCAATAACGAAAGCCATGTGCACTGTTAATAGTGTAGGAGGCCAGGGGTGCCCGGGTTCACAATTAATTTGGAGGGCCAGCTTAGAAGAACTGGGCTGCCCACATCTGGATTGCTGCTACATGAGGAAAAATAAATATGTCCTACGTGAGGCTTTCTTTTCTTTTTGTGGGTACCGGGGGGTCGACCTCAGGACCTTGCGCGCCAACAGGCACCCGTGCCGCTGAGCGATATCACCGGCCCCTTTTTCGTATGTGGGATCCGGGAGTCGAACTCAGGCCCTCATGCTTGCCAGGCAGGCGCTTACGCCACTGAGCCATCTCACCGGCCCCCTATATGAGGCTTTCTTATTTGAGTTTGAATCCAATTGCTAAATGTGATAATAAGTCACCACTTATTTAGCACTGTGTAGATTATAGAGTCTTATTACAATGAGTCTATTATAGAGAATGTTTTGATAGACAAGGTGAGATAAAAGTAGGGACAGAAAATGCAAATAACAATTCTCTAGTAGACTTAGTTTTCCTTTTAATACACTAGTATTAAATAGATTAACAAAACATCTTATAATAAAGTTTATTATATTTGTTCACGTCTTAGTTTTACTATATATCCGTAAATTCTTTGATACTTCTTTCAAAGCATGGAACTTAGTTCCTATTACCTTAATTTTGGACTGTACTTAATGACTTGTTCTCATTAATAGAATGAGGCATAAATAACATAGTGCAAATTCTGAGGGGAGTTTATGAAGCACACACCAGCTTTCTTGTTGTCCTTCTGGAATTTCTTGCTGGAGGAAGGTAGCTATCATGTCATAGTCATAAGGTTACTCAGGCAACTTATGGGGAGGCTCAGTGGGTGAATAATTAAGGTTCCCAGACAATAGCAATGCAAATGATCTTGAAGCAATTCCTCAAACTCTAATCAAGCCTTCAAATGATTGCATGCGATCCTGATCAACATCTTAACTACAACCTCAAGAGAGATCCTGGGCCAGCACCAGTCAGCTAAGCTGCTCCCAAATTCCTGGTCTACAGAAACTGAAATAATACTGTACATGTTTAAGTAATTGTTTTATACCACTACATTTTGGGAAAATTTTTATGCAACAATAAATAATTAATACAGCTAGATATAATAGAGCCTTGTACAATGACTGGCATATACAGGTGTGTATTAAAAAATATTTGTTAAATGAATGATGTAGAGTATGTGTTTTTAACTTTAAAGGGTTATATACAATGCTGATATCTTTGACCTCTCAACTTGTATTATATGAAGGATTTTATATGATCATAGAGATAGAAATTGTGATCTAAATGTTTATTGTTTTATATAACATGGTGAATAGAGTAATGAAATTCTTGAAACTTGAATTCTGACACAAATTTTATTGCTGATCAGCAGAGTGACCTAAGGTAAGACATCTAACCTTTCTAAACCTCAGTTTTCCTATCTATTAATTGGGGATAATAATCTCAACCTTCCTCAAAAGACAATGAAATTATATGTTACAGTGTAACTGTAAAGCATTAACATTGTTTCATCAAATTAGGTTGCTTTTTATTTTGAAGTAAGTAGGCATTAAATATTTTAGGTGTGAATACCATGGAGACTTTCTTTTAGGAGGTGGCAGCTTATTTACTGATTTGAATTGTGTACACTGTAGGGAAGTATAGATTTAGGAGTATGGGAGGATAGTAGTTTATTATGTCAGATCTCACTTTATTAGCCTGTTGAAAGTTTATTGCACTTTAAACAGAATACATAATTATGACTGTCTCCTTTTTCTTTTCAAGAATTAATTTGTAACTGTAGCTGGGTATTTGCCCCTCTTTATAGCAACAGTGGTACTTAAACATACTTAGTAGTAAACATACACTTAACCAATCATTTGTTCTGAGTCTAAGAGTTCATTGTAAAGTAAAATTTCACCCAACAGCGGGAAAATAAGTGGTAGAATATATCTCTTCTGCTTTCATAGAGAAGGACTAGGGGAACACAGGAGAAGGCTTTGCACAATGACATGTCAGAGGTAGTGATGATACAATTATTGACACTGCACAATTTGGTGTCATGGGTAACCTAAGAGGTGTATATACATTAATGGGAAAGATAGAGCCTCAGTGTAAAATTCAAGTCCTGGTTCTGTAGTGGACAAATTATCCAAACTATTTGGTTTTTCTGTACAGTAGTTCACTTTTATCCACAAGGTATAAATTTCAAAACCGTTAGTAGATACCTAAAACCACACATAGTACCAAAGCCTATATATGTGTTTATATATATATTTTTTTCTAAGCATAAATATTTATGACAAAGTATAACTTATAAGTTACGCACAATGAGAAATTAATAACAATAACTACTAATAAAAATAGAATAAGTATAACAATATACTGTAATAAAAATTAGGTGGATGTTGTCTCTTTCTTCCAAAATATCTTATTGTACTGTATATCTTAGCCATCTCACCATGTAATCGTCTTTTTTTTAGTAAATCAAGAACTCTCACTTTTTAAAAGAAGCTTTTTATGGCTTCTCTTTGCCATATTCAAATTGTTGGCCTTCCTTCTCTAATACTTTAGGGCTATTATTATATAAAACAGTGGTTACTTCACACAGGCACAATATAGCATGAGATTTCATCACACTACTCAGAATCTTGACAACATAAAACTTAAGAATTGTTTATTTCTGGAAATTCCCACTTAATTTTGAGGACTGAAGATGAACATGGATGAATGAAACCTCGGGAAGCAAACCCATGGGTGAAGGAATATTACAGTGTTGTGGTTTTTTGTTTTCTGTTCTTTACCCACCATCCTGAATCAGTTGAAACTATTAATTTATGTAGACATTGGATTATTTGTGGTTGTAGATGATATCTGACTAAGAAAAAGAAGTCTAGAAAGAAAAAGAGAGTTTATGTATTCCAGGTCCCATATTAAATTCGGAAATAAATAAAAAGTGGACACTGGGATATGGAGATGAGGGAAGTACTGGTGAAAGTGCGCTTTTCAGCAGAGCTTCTCATTTCCCATTGAAAATACCTTCCAGTTCCACACTGGGGAACCCAAAACAAGCATTTTCTAGTTTTTATTCCTTACAGCTGTATCATCATAAAATATATCAAGATTCTGAGGCACTTGGAAAGGCTGGTCTTATTTTCTGTGTTGATTGACACAGAAATGAGGTAAAGATGAAGAACAGAGCAGAGGAGGAGATTTTTAAAAAAGAAAGTCTAGAAAATACTTTTAACCTCCAGGAAAGAGGAGCCAGCATGATTCACATCGGATCAGCTTGAAAGCAAAGGCTGTCATGTGTGCACTGAGGAACTTGTGTTGCCTTGAGAAATATTCTCAGTTTAGGAGGTGAGACTCCCTGGAGTTACTCTGCATCCTTCTAGTCCCCTGGAATGAAAACCATAATATCCCTTAGTTGTTTTCCTTGGTGGCTCACCAAAAGCAGAAAGCATTTATTGTAAATGGAGTAGAGGAAGCTTGCTTAAGTTCAAAATCCTGAAGGTGTAAGTTATTTATAAATGTGTGTGCTGCCTGTTACTGTAAAGAACTGACCTACAAATTTTAACTGCATAATAAACCATAAATATTTAATTCTTTCTTTCAAGTTGTATTCCTAAATCTAAAGATTGACTAGTAGATACCTTACTGAGTTTCCATCCACCTCCATTGAGAGTACCTGCTTCCTTGGACAGTTCCCTCAATTCCCACGTACAGTGTAGGTTGGGCCCCATAGCCGTGTTTATAGGAGAGAAACTTTCTCCATGTTTGACCACAGGTGATTGGAGAGGTTCCTAAAAGAATCTGAATCAAGTTTCCTTTTCTGGGAATTTGGAGTTTGGAGAGAAAGATTTTACTTATTCTCTGTTGAACACTGAAATTCTAACCAAACGTGACTTTTTTTTTTTTTCTTTTGTGGGTACCGGGGGTTGAACTCAGGACCTCACACGCTAGCAGGCACCCATGCTGCTGAGCAATATTACTGGCACTTTTTTCATATGTGGGTTCTGGGAGTCAAACTTAGGACCTTGCGCTTGCCAGGCAGGCGCTTACACCGCTGAGCTATCTCACCAGCCCCCAAATGTGATTTTTTAATCCAAGGGTGTAAACCCACAATAAGGAGAAGTCATTCTTTGGGGAGAGAGAGGAATAAAGCAGACTGTCGGAGAAGAGAAAGAATAAAACAGACCCTGAGCTATGGGGCTCCTTGAAAGAGAGAAAGAAAGAAAACTGGGTTGCTTTCTGGCTTCCCACCGGTTTCCCATGACCTCCATCTCACAGATGGCTTTATTGCTTGAGTTTTGTGAATCCCTACTCAGTATTCACACCCTTGATTTTGTTAAATTAGTTTGAATGGATATCTTCTCCATTCTTTAAAATATATTTTATCACTTAATTTAAGAGACCTAAAATAGTTCTTTTTACTTAAAGGAAGTAAAAATTGAATTGAAAGCTCTGGCTTGAAGGAATCATATAAGATTTATGAAAAACCTGCAAAAGAGAGAAAAATGGCAGACTTTCAAGAAGTTCTGCGTTCTTGTTCTGCTATCGAAGCATCAAAACACAAGCAGAAGCTGTTACAGCTAATTTTGTGAGAACTCTGGGAAACATTTAAAAGTTTATAGCAATGAACTAAGCAAAAGCAAGCTAAGCAGGACAAAAGCACTTGAAAATGGTAGGAATGTTTTGTGAGGATTTTGCTTGTCCTTCCTCTATTCCCTTTTTCTTATGGGGATATTAGAAATGACAGTAGTCTTAAAGTGACAAAAGTATGGTAAAGCAACAGCAGTTAGGAAGCTGCTACAGATATAAAAAGACTGAAGTCTTAAAGTGGTGGCCCTCTAAAAGCACTAGTGTCCTCTCTTCCCAGTGTGGAACCATACGAAGTTCTAGAAGTAGCAAAGCAGACCTAGTTTGCAAGTTTTTCTATATATCTGGTGATATAATAGGCTGAATTGTGTCTCCCAGAATTCATATGTTGTAGCCCTAATCTCCAATGTGATTTTAGAGGCAGGCCTTATGAAGAAGTAATCAAGGTTAAATGAGGTCGTAAGTGTAGGGCCCCCAATCAGATAGAGCTGTCACTCTTAAAAAAAGGGATGAACATCAGAGTGTACCCTCTTCTTTTCCCTCTCTCTATCACGTGAGGAGATGGGATAGAAGCCATATGCAAAACAGAATGAAATCCCTCATCAGAAATCAAATCAGCCAGAACCTTGATCTTGGGCATTCCAGCCTCCAGAAATGTGAAAAATAAATTTCTCATTTTCAAGTCATTCAGCCTATGGCATTTTGTTACAGCAGTCCAGCAGACTAACACAGAAGAACTGATTCAAGGTGCTATTCTCTGTTTTATTTAAACCAGAATTTAGGGCAGAAAAACTTGAAAATACTGCAAGCTGAATTAACAGCCCATGAGGAAAAGATTACCATTGAGACATACAGTAGACTGCCTAAGGCAAAAGCTGGCCCAGAGTTTCTTTGGGAAATTAGGACATTCAAAAAAAGCATATATGTTCAAAAGATACCTGAGAAAACCCAAAGCTTTCACCTTGGTCTGATCTTTTGGCACCAGCAAACCTGGTTAATTGAAGGTTAATTGAAGGAAGGCCCTGGCTTATAGGCAATTTGCAAAGATGGAAAGAGTTTATGGCATTCAAGGAAATCCCTGTGAAAACATTAGCTGAACACAAGTCAAAGGAAAGATATTTCAGAGACCTCTTGGTCAAGGAATACAGTCTTTGCATTAATAGTTCAGGAAAGGGATTAAATTAACTAGTATAGTCTTCCACAACCTTCAACTGGAAATCCTAGGGTAGAGGGAGGGAGAATCTCACTTCTATTTGACACATTATGATAGGATATCCAGTTTTCACTTAAAAACACACACACTAGACCTATAAGGAAACAAGAAGTTATGGTTCTTTAAAAGGAATAAAATAAGTTCACAGACCCACTCCTAGAGAAGCCCAGATATTGGAATTCCTAGGCAAAAACTTTAAAACAACTGTCATAAGTATTCTCAAAGAGCAAAGGGAATAACTAAAGAGAACTAGAAAAATGACATCTGAACAAAATGAGAATATCAATAAAGAGATAGAAATTATTAAAAGGAACAGAACAGAAATTCTGGGACTGAAAAAATACAATAACCAAAATGAAAACAAATCCAGGGAAATTGAGGAAGCAAAAAAAAAAAGATTCAGTGAATTTAAAGGCAGGACAATTAAAATAATTGATACTGAGGAACAGCAATGAAAAAGAATGACAAAATTCATTGTTGGGATGCCAATTCTATTTTTTTTCTTTCTTTCTTTTTTTTTTTTTTTTTTTGGTACTGGGAATCGAACTCAGGACCTTGTGTTTGCCAGGCGGGTGCTTATGTCACTGAGCTATATCCCCGGCCCACCAATTCTATTTTGAAAGACAGTTTTCTTACAAAACTTAACATTCTTTTTTTTTTTTTTTTTGTGGGTACCGGGGGGTCGACCTCAGGACCTCACGCGCCGGCAGGCGCCCGTGCCACTGAGCGATATCACCGGCCCCTTTTTCATATGTGGGTTCCGGGAGTCGAACTCGGGCCCTCACGCTTGCCAGGCAGGCGCTTAAGCCGCTGAGCCATCTCACCGGCCCAAAACTTAACATTCTTAACATACAGTTCAGCAACTGTGCTCCTGGGTATTTCCCCAAATGAGTTGAAAACTTTTGTGCACATATAAACATGTTTGTAAATGATTATAGTAGCCTTATTAATAATTGCCAGAACAGGGAAGCAACAAATATATCCTTCAACAGGCGTGCTATGGACCACATATTTGTGTACCATTCAAAATACATATGCTCACTATCACGGTGGAAAGGCATGGCAGAGGAAACCTGCCTACCTCATGGCAGCCAGGAAGCAGAGAGACAAGGAAGAGAACCAGTGAGGGAGGAAGGGACCAGGGGCAAAATATACGTTTCAAACACGCACGTCCAGTGACCTGCATCCTCCAACTGCACCTCCCTTTCTCATAACCCATACAGCTATGAACTCATCAATGGATTACGTCATTAACAGTTAGCAAACTCATGATCCAGTTTGCTAGGCCACACTGCTGAACACTGCTGCATTGGCAATCAAGCCCTTAACATATGAGTCTTTGGGGGACACTTTGAATCTAAACCATGACATCCACACTGAGACATTCTAAACAAGCTGTCTGAAGCCAAAGGTAAAGACAGAATCTAAAGGTAGCAATCAAGGAAAAACTGACACATCACACATAAGCAATCCTAAATGAGATTAAAGGCCCATTTCTCTAAAAAAACCATGGACCCAGAAGATAGTACAGTGAGGTGTTTAAAGTAATGCAAAGAAAACCTGTTAGCAGTGAATTCTATACTCAGCAAGACTGTCCTTCAAAATGAGGTTGCAATTAAGACCCAGATAAAATCTGTGGAACTTAATTACCACCGGACCTACAGTATAAGAAATGCTGAACAAAGTCTTTTGGGTTGAAATGAAAATACACTAGATAATATCTCAAAGCTATGTGAAAAATAAATATCACCCGTAAAGATTAATGCATGGGAAATAATAAAAACAAAGTTTTTTTGGTAACTTTGCTTTTTACTTTGGACAGGATTTAACAGACGCATGTATGAAAATTTGTAAGTCTATTATTGGACTCATGATGGATGAATATGTAATAAAGACTCTAATAATATAAAGGGGATCATAGTTTTTACATGTTTGTGAAGTTTGTAGCAATTCAAAATAAAGTGCTATAAACTGAGGATGTGAAATGTAATCACCATGCTAACTACAAAGAAAATATCTAAAAAATATACACAAAAGGAAATGACAAGAAAATGAAAATGGTTCACTACAAAAATCAACTAAATGTAAGACTAGGCAGTCATAGAGGAAATGGGGGACCAAAAATGTGCAAGACATAAAAAATAAAAAAACAAATAGCAAAAATTCTTTATTACAAGCATTATTTCTAATAATAATATAGTAAACTCTTCAATCAAAAGGCAGAGATTAGCAGAAAAGATTAATAAACTTGATCCACTTCTATGTTATCTAAAAGAGATTCACAATGCATTGAAAGAGACAAGTTCAGAGTGAAAGGAGATAAGAAGATATCCCATGTAAATAGTAATCAAGATAGAGGCAGGATGGCTATGCTAATATCAGGCAAACAAGACTTCAAGTCAGACATTGTTATAGTGACAAACAATGACATTATAACTTGTCAAAAGAGCCAATTCACCAAGAATATATTACATCCATCAATATATGTGCTCAAAACAAGACACTCCAAATATTTGAAACAAATATTGACAGAATTAAAAAAAAGTTTTACAGTAATATTTGGAGACCTCAATACAGTACTTCTAAAAATAAATGATCTAGGCAGAATATTATTTATTCTGAGAATATTTGAGAACTTGAACAACACAATAAACAAATTTTAATGAGCAGACACATATAGAACATTTCACCCAAAATACCCAGCATTCATTTTTTCAGTTCTTTCAAAATTATTTTTATTAGTGCAAAATAGTTAAACAGAGAATAATGGTTTTCAGTTAGAATAGTCATCTGTTCATAGAACTCCTGAAAGTTATAGAAATGTATATAAACTTTAGGATTGCTTTTTGTTGTTCTTTAAACTGTGTCGTTGGTACTTGAAGGGGATTTAACTGAATCTGTAGATCACTTTCGGTAATAATATGGCCTTTTAACAATATTATTTCTACTGATCCATGAATGTAAGAGGACTTTCCGTCTTCTAGTGTTCAGTTTCTTTCTTCAGTGTCGTAATTTTTATTGTAGACATATTTTACCTCTTTGGTTACATTTATCCTTAGGTATTTTAATTCTTTTGAAGTTACTGTGAAAGTAATTGTTTTTCCTGATTTCTTTCTTTTCAGGTTTGGTGCATAGAAAAGCTATTGACTTTTTTATATGATTATTTTGTATCCTGCCATTTTGCTGATTCTGTTTATCATGTATAAAAATGTTCTGCTGAATTTTTTGGAGTCTTCTAAGTAAGATTATATCATCTACAAGTAGGGATAATTTGACTTCTTCATATCCTATTTGTGTCCCTTTTATTTCTTTCTCTTGCCTATTTGCTTTGGCAAAAATTTCAAGTATTATATTGAAGAAGAGTGGTGAGAGAGAAGACACTTGTCATATTCCTGGTTTTATAGGAAATGTGTTTAGTTTTTCCCCATTCAGTATGATGTTGGTGGTGTATCTGTCGTATATACCCTTTGTTATATTGAGGTAAGATCCTTCTATGCCTAATTTCTTTGGGGATTTTATCATGAAGTGATGTTGAATTTTTTGAAGGTTTTTTCTGCATCTATTGAGATGATCACATGATTTTTTTACGTGTCATATTGTATTTTTTTCATTTGTGTATGATGAACCATCATTGCATCTCATGGATAAATCCAACTTGGTTATGGCATATGATCTTTTTAATGTGTTGTTGAATTAGGTTTATAAGAATTTTATTGGGAATGTTTACATCTATGTTCATCAAGGATATTGGCCTATAATTTTTTCTATTTTTGTGCCTTTATTTTGGTATCAGGGTGATACGGTATTTGTAAAATGACTTTAGAAGCATTTCTTACCTTTTATTTCATTGGATTATTTGAGGAGCATTGGTGTTCTTCTTTAAATGTGTGCTAAATTTGGAAGTGGATCCATTTGGCCTTGGGTTTTCTTTGTTGGAAGACTTTTTATTACTGCTTCAAGCTTATCATTATTGGTCTGTTTATATTTTCTTATAACTCTTGGTTCACTTATAGTAGTATGTCATATGTCTAGTAATTTATCCATTTCTTCTAAATTTTACAGATTATTGGAATATAATCAAAATAGTCCCTAACAATCCCCTGGATTTAATGGTATCTGCTGTACATTTCCTTCCACTCTAATTTTATGAGTTTATATATTTGCTCTTTTTCTTTTGATTAGTTTGAGTAAGGGTTTATCAGTCTTGTTTATCTTTATAAAGTACCAATTCTCTGATTCATTGATCCTTTTTAGTGTTCTGTTAGTCTCTATTTCATTAATTTCAGTTCTAATATTTATTATTTCTTTCCTTTTATTTGTCTTGGGTATGGTTTGTTTTTGTTTTCCTAAGACCATGAGATGCATTGTCAGGTTATTTGTTTGCTATCTCTTGGATTTTCTCATGTAGGCAGTCATGGCTGTAAACTTCCTTCTTACAACTGTGTTCACTGTGTCCCACAGGTTCTGGTGTGTTGTATTTCTATTTGTATTTAATTCCAGGAATTTTTAAATCCCCCTCCCAGTTTTTCAGTGACCCA
This sequence comes from Erethizon dorsatum, assembly GCA_028451465.1. Taxonomy (NCBI): domain Eukaryota; kingdom Metazoa; phylum Chordata; class Mammalia; order Rodentia; family Erethizontidae; genus Erethizon; species Erethizon dorsatum. The sequence continues at coordinate 50,143,407 of CM051835.1, read as the reverse complement.
CTGATTGTTCAAGCTGTATTATTTAATCTTCATGTGTTTGTACAGTTTCTATAGTTTCTCTTGTTAGTGATTTCTAGTTTCATTCCATTGTGATCTCATAAGATATAATAAATTATTTTATATTTTGTATTTGTTAAGACTTGCTTTATGTCCCAAAATATGGCCCATTTTTGAGAAATTCATGAGCTGCTGAAAAAAATATGTATTTTGCTGTCGTTGGATGGAATATTCTGTATATCTCGTGAAGTCTACCTAACGTATGGTATATTTGACTCTATTGTTTCTTTGTTGATATTTTTTGGGGTTCTGTCTGGATTTTTTTACTGGTCTCTCTTTGTGAAAGTGAAGTATTGAATTCACTAACTGTTATTATGTTGGGCTTTAATGTCTCTTTATGGCAAGTAGTGTTTATTTTATGAAATTGCATATACTGATGTCTAGTACATATATATTTACAATCATTATATCTTCCTGGTGGGTTGTTCCCTTTACCAACATGTAGGGACCTTCTTTGTCTCTTCTGGTGAATTTTGGCTTGAAGTCAGCTTTGTCAGATATGTGGGGAGCTACTACTCTTTGCTTTCAGATTCCATTTGTGTGAAATAACTTTTCTATCCTTTTACTTTTATTCTGTGTATGTCTTTGCCCTTGAGGTGTATTTCCTGTAGATAATGTACACTTGGGTCTTATTTTTTTAGTCCATTCACCAGGCTGTCTCTTTTAATTGGAGAATTTTAAAATTTATATTCAGGGAGATTATAGAAATGTATATACTAGTCCCTGTCTTTTTTGTTTTTCTAATGTTTGATTCATTCCTAGTTCTCATTTGTTTATTGTTCTAATAAGGTTTATTCTTTCATGTGTCTTTTGTTTGTTTATCTTCCTCCTTATGTATGATTCCATTAAGTATTTTCAGCTTGCCTTGGAAGGTCTTTCTTTTTCCTTTGATTCTTAAGGATAACTTTGCAGGATACAGTAATTTAGGTTGTTAGTTATTTTCTTTCATCACTTGAAATACATCATTCCATGCTCTCCTGGCCTTTAGAGTTTCTACTGAGAAATCTACTCTTATTCTGATAGGTTTGCCATTATACATAACTTGGCATTTCTCTGTGCAGCCTTCAATATTCTTTCTTTATTCTGAGATTTTGGCACTTTAAATGTAATATGTCATGGATAGGTTCTTTTTGCATCATGTCTATTTCAAGTTCTATCTAAATCTTGCCAGTACTTCAAAGTCCATCTTACTCCTCAGATTTGGGAATTTCTCTGATATTATTTCCCTGAATACATTTTCTGTGCAATTAACCTATAACCCTACTCCTTTCTCAAGACCTATGAGCCTTAAGTTTGGTCTTCTAATGTTGCCACAGAGTTCTTATATATCTCTTTGTGGATTCACCCACTTCATTTTCAAGCCTTGATGTTTTTTTGTTTTGTTTTGTTTTGTTTTCCTGCTTGATCTAGTCTACTGGTGATACTTTCAGGTGTGTTTTTTTAGTTCACATATTGAGTTTTCATTTTCAAGATTTATGTTTGGTTCTTTTTCAGAATCTCTATCTCTTTATTGAAATGCTATTTCATTCCCTGCATTTCTTCCTTAATTCATTCAGCTATTTATTTCTATCTTCTTTGAATTCATTGATCATATTTGCAATTTTTTTTTTAATTCTTTCTGACATGTAATCCACAGTGATGTATTTGGATTAAGTTACTGGGGAGTTATTAACTTTTGGAGGTGTCTTTTTGCCTTGTTTTGTCATGCTTGTCATGTTTCTTGTGTTTCTATACTGAGATTTGCAAATCTGTTGAAATGAGTATATCTTCTGTTATTATGTAAGAGCATATTTCTCTTTACAGTGTTCTCTAGACTGTATGTCTCAGCATCAAAGCACCCACTCAAGGCTTTCAGTTAACTTTGAAAGGAGAAAATAGCTACTAGTAACACTGACAACTAAAAAACAAACCATATATCAACACATAACAAAAGCTTGTTAAAATTATCTCTCCAATTCCACTAACCAAGGAAAGAATCAGTGAGTATTCATATATAACAGGCTAAAAGTTAGGCATTTATGATAGTAATTAATGATAGTAAAGTACAAAAATATATTTCAAAAAGAAAAAAGGGGGGACAATGTGAGGAGTGACAGGAGAGAAATTGAGAAAAGAAGGAAAGGAAAAAAGAAGAGAAGAGCATACATGGGAAGGGAGAAATGAGATAGAAAAATCCAACTAAAGGATGTTTTAAATGAATAAAATTAACAGTTGACAAAATCATTAGTGAGGGTAATTATGACAACATAGAACACAATAGAAGTGAAGGCAAAACTAACAAAAAATAGACCAACATTCTTCTTTGCGGAATATTTAAAATTGGGATATTTCTTTCAAAGACTTCTAATATTGGAATTTTCCTATGGAAGGAGGGTTGTGAAACACTATTTCAGTGCAGAGTATCCCCCTTGGCTCCAGCCAAGGCTATTCTTTAGGCTGAGGTCTGCATCTTTCTACCCACTGGTATATGCTAAGCCAAAGTTGTCTATGTCAGGCTTAAATTCACACTGATATCTTGGGGTTTTTTTGGTACTGGGAGACATGGGAGCAGTTAAAATTGGAAACCCTCGCCAAGACTTTTGGAGTGGTTTAGATTGTGGTTTTGAGTCGGGAGATTGTCAGTCAGTGTGAGCGTGGTGCTCCTGGTCTCCCCCACCTCCACCACCACGAATCTGCACATGATCGGTCACTTTCCCCGTCATAATGTTCAAACCATTATTTGTTTGTTTTATATTTTTGGTTTTTGTTGTGTTTTGTTTTTAATGTGGAAGCTGCCTTAGGTTCCCTCTGCTTGGCAGAATGCAGTTCTCTCCACCCTCTAGCCTGCTCTTCCCTTTGCCTGACAGAGCATACGTACTGTTGCCCAGAGTTCTTAGCTGACCCATGTCCTAATTCTCCTGCACCCAGAAAGTGATTCTTAGCTCGTGCATCTTCTGAATTTCTGAAGAGAAGTGGCTGTTTGTTTTTCACGATAGAAAATATGCAAGGGCTTCTGGTCTGCTGTGCAACTTGTCTCATCGACAGTTTGCATTCACTATTTTTACTTACCTATTCATGAATTTATTCATTTTTTGTGAAAGTAGAGAACATATTTCTTTATAGATGGCATTAGAATTTCTCTAAAAGAGAAAGATATCTTTCTTTAAAAAGAAATCAAAAACTTCGGTGAGAGTTTAAGTAGAAGGAAAATTCTTAGCACTTTATATGCCCGATACCAACCAAGTCTTCAGAGACAAGAACTAAGCTGCTTGGTCTGTAAGTAGAGCAGAATATTTTGCTGCTTCAAAGAAGGAAGAGGAGAAAAAAAGGAGGATGAGAAAAAGAGGACAAAGACAGAACAGACTAAGGAAAATCAAGGTTTGGTTCTGACAGAGAGGATTGGGGCTGTTGGCCAAGGAAAGTGGGATAGCACCAAAGGATGCAAGCTCTGGAGAAGCAGAACTTCCAAGGGGCATATTAAAGATGTTAGTGTACCCAGAATACTGCTTGTTTTCACCCTTTTGACGATTTTCAATTAAAGAAAAAAAAACCTTCCTAAGTCTGTGAAGTGTCACCTTGATACAACATGACTTTAGAAACTTGTTAGTCTTAACAGTACTCTTTAGAGAATAAACATGAGAAGCTTTATTATTTTTTAAATAGTACTTTCACAAATTTACATATAGTTTAAGATTCAATGTATAATGTATAGTAGGCAATATGACATTCTTAATTACTATTTTATCTAGGAAATCAAGTGTTCTATAAATTCTAGTCCAGGCAATCTCAATTAATGGTATTCTCAATGTTCTATCTAGTCTGAACTGCTAATCAGGGCAAACTCTGGAGAAACAAGGACCTCCTGCTCTCTCAAGGTGCTGTCTCAGGTGCAGACAACTGCCTTAGCTCCAAATACATGTCCCTTCTCGGAGAATCCACAACCAGTGACTGGTCAATATGTGAGATAAAAACCCAGCTACCTGCTACGTCCGGCGCAGCTCTCTAAGTTCCGCGGGTTGGAGAGGGGAGAAGGATGGCGAGAGGATGGAGAAATAAAGATAAGAGACAACATACAGAAAGCTGAGGTCAGGTGGAGCCCTCTCTCCAGATGAGTGGAAAGGAATTGAACAACCACAGCAGTGCGTTTTTTTTTTTTTTTTTTGTGGGTACCGGGGGGTCGACCTCAGGACCTCGCGCGCCAGAAGGCGCCCGTGCCGCTGAGCGATATCACCGGCCCCTTTTTCGTATGTGGGTTCCGGGAGTCGAACACGGGCCCTCGCGCTTGCCGGGCAGGCGCTTAAGCCTCTGAGCCATCTCACCGGCCCAAGCAGTGCGTTTTTATTTATACTTTTGGCAGGTTGATGTCATGTGAGACCCTTTTGCATAATTAGCTTGCCCCTCACGCCCAGTGTTTTCGGGGCTGGAACACCTGTTCCCCTGGGGCGCTGCCTGACCTCAGGGCATTCCTCTGGCCCCTCGTGCTCTCTGCTCAGCACTTGTGAACTATCTCCAGCTTAGGTGACCCCCACGGCTACCCAGCTTCCCACTCCCAAATTGTGATACACACTCTTGAGTGCCATTAAACTTCAGAGTTCTCTCTCTCTCTCTCTCTCTCTCTCTCTCTCTCTCTCTACATATATATATATATATTTTTTTTTTTTTTTTAATGTGGGTACAGGGAGTCAAACTCAGGATCTTGCGCTTGCCAGGCAGGCGCTTATGCCGCTGAGCTATATCACTGGCCCCAACTTTAGAGTTTTCTAAGGGATTAACCTAAGCTTCTGTTGAGACTAAATCACAGCCTGACCTTTCCTTCTGTCCAATTCTGCTTTCTTCTCTTCCCTTTCACAGGTAGTCTCAAGAGCACTCCCTAATAAACTTTCTTTTTTTTTTTTTTTTTGTGGGTACCGGGGGTCGACCTCAGGACCTCACGCGCCAGCAGGCGCCCGTGCCGCTGAGCGATATCACCGGCCATTTTATCGTATGTGGGTTCCGGGAGTCGAACTTGGGTCCTCTCGCTTGCCAGGCAGGCGCTTATGCCGCTGAGCCATCTCACCGGCCCATAATAAACTTTCTACCTGCTAATATCCATTCTAGAGTGTATTTTCTGGGACAACCAGCCTATGACAAAAGCCAAAGCAGGAGGAGAGCTGTTTTGCAACCCTTGGGAAATCTGAGCTCCTTTTAAAATATGTAATATTGGGGCCAGTGAGATGGCTCAGCGGCGTAAGCGCCTGCCTGGCAAGCGCGAGGGCCCGAGTTCGACTCCCGGAACCCACATACGAAAAAAGGGCCGGTGATATCGCTCAGCGGCACGGGCGCCTGCTGGCGCATGAGGTCCTGAGGTCGACCCCCGGTACCCACAAAAAAAAAAAAAAAATCTAATATTAATAGGTGATATAACTTTTAGTTACCTCTCTACCTAAAGTAAGCTCTTCATGCATGGTAGATCCATTGACATCAATGCTTTATGTGAATAATTAAGAAAGATAGACCTGTTGAAAACTATTGGTCTTATCTGTCCACAAATAACTTCATTATCATTTCACCATGCTAATCAATGGTGATTTGGACAATTACCATAGTTTTGGAACTTTTCATATTTAATTAGAGAACTTTGAAATACAGTATGTCAGCCCTCTTTGTGACTATCTTTGCTATGGGGAAAACCTCAATACAATCTGCATATGTAAACATAGTTTAAGGATACATGAAACAATACATACTGTAGAAAATATGGGAAGTGTTCAGTTTACGTATATTTCTGATATATTTTTAAATTTCCATCATCACAAACCTGATAGGATATCAATTATTAGACAAAATGTCTTTTAATTCTGCCTGTTATTCTTGAGCTGGTTTCTTATCTCATGGTCCTCAGTTGTGAAAGGGAATTGATGATGTCCATCTTTTTAAAGTGGTTAAGGGGGAGGGTATTTGCAAAGGGCCCAACACATTATGAATATTTAGTATATGGAGTTATTTTTATCAACAGCTATAATGATAAGTGGTTTGACAAAAAATTTTAAAAGGCAATGCCTTTTCAATAAATATTCCAATTTATTGTCACATTTTTGGTTCCCTAGCAGCAAATATTGATTAGCAAACATAAAGATACACATTAAAGATGTTTATACTGATATGTGTGTGGTTTTTTATCCAAGGGGCAATTATTTCTAAACTAAACAAGTTAGAATAAATGATTTCTGGGCTGGGGATTTAGCTCAGTGATGCAGTGCCTGCCTGGCAAGCATGAGGTCCTGAGTTCGATTTCTGGTACAAAAAAAATCCTAACTCGAATAAATGATTTCTAAGTTCTTTATCAGTTATTAAAGCCTCGTCTGTGGATTGGGATGACTCTCCAAAAATAGAAGCTCCCATTTCTGAGAATTTGCTTTAGATTTGAGGCTGTCTTTGGTGAAGATGGATATGTGTCAGTAGAGCTATAATTCTAAATCTTCTTGAATAGTAATCTACTTTCAAAAAATTCAGACTCTTCTTCTATTATAACATTGTTTGTTTAAAATATATGTCTGTATAGAAATAGTATCAATTATATTATTACAAAATGGAAGTTACTGCCCATTATTTTTTACTAGTCTTAACAGTTGTTTAAACTCTGTCAAAATTGATTGTTTATTATAGCTCATTATTTTTCTTTCAATATTAATTATCTCTGCGGATTAGTACTATCTTGTATGCAGCAGTTATGTCATCTCTTAACATTAGTCCTGGGGCTAGTTTCTCTGATACAGTTCCTGCAGCTGTTTTGGACAGGTACTTGGACACACGCCCTCTTGTTTCAACTTTTGTACCTAAGAATGAGTTGCATGTATATGCTTATCCTTTGGAACAAATTTAAAGTCAAATCTGACTTCTAGCTTGAGCTAGACTTGACTTCTGTATTGCTGAATAGATCCTGGGTAGCATACAGATGGCGTATCTTATTTTTCTGCTTTTCTAAATATCTGTCTACATACATCTTCTTACTTCTTTTTTTTTTTTTTTGTGGGTACCGAGGGTCGACCTCAGGACCTTGCGCGCCAGCAGGCGCCTGTGCTGCTGAGCGATATCACCGGCCCTTTTTCCGTATGTGGGTTCCGGGAGTCGAACTCAGGCCCTCGCGCTTGCCAGGCAGGCGCTTACGCCGCTGAGCCATCTCACCAGCCCCCACATCTTCTTACTTCTGACTCTGAAGAGGAGTCTGGCTTCCTTTTTCATGAGAAACAGGGTAACATTCCCTGCTCTACATCAACTATTTAATATACCTATTAAAGCGTTGTCAATCAAGATAACACTACCTGTACCCTTATACATCAGATTTTGTCAAGAATATACCTGGCTAGGAAAAGGGCAAGGATTAGGGGTTGACGGTAGAAGTCAGACAAAGAAGTAACACATTGTATAGTCAAAGATTGAAGATCTAGATGGAAGGCGAGGCCGTATACACAAACAGAAGAGAAAGAAACATTCAGAGTTCAGAAGAACCAAAGTTACGTTTCCCCGAGGAGACTGGAATTGTATTTCACAATATAAAGATAAAATGTGGAGTGGTCCTAGGGGTGAGAAGAGCGCATAGTGGAGCAAGAAAGAAGTGAGGGGCAGACTAAGGATCAGGGACTTTAACTAGTTTTGCTTCTTATGTACAAATGACCATTTATGGCGTTGTTGCCTTTTATCTTTGAAGTATAGACATATCCCCCAATTTACAAACATGGCTGGGTAAAAATCTTTCTAGGGTGTGAGAAAGGAAATGAGAAGTGATGTTGTGCTCCAATTTGCTGACCTAAGAGCTTCTGGCTGAAAGGCTAGTTCCTTTTTCTTCCATTATAGCTTGAGTGTGCTTTTATGAACTGTTGATGACATTGTTTATATAAGAAAATGCATTATTTGAATTGGATCGCTTTAAAATGAATTTTTGGAATACAGCCCATATGGAGACATGAACCTTCTTCTATTTTACTAACATTAACATCAAAAGACTGCAGATAAAGAAAATTAAGGTGGAAAAACAGTGACTTCCCGAAGGCATTACAATCAAATTAAGCTAAAATTAGAATTTCATGCATCTTCATTTAGTTTGTAAAACTTTTTCCTTGAAGAGATTATTGGGGGAGGAGGACAGGAAAGGGGGGAACACACAGTCCAACAGCCATGCCACTTTCTCTTCCTTTCTCCATCCCCTTCTGCTCTGCATTTTTATTCCTTTTCCAATCTATTTGTTTCTGCCTCCTTTGTTCCTCTTATTTTGGTCTTTTCTTTTTTCTTTGCTTTCTGATATTTTACTACACTCGGTATTTGGTCTGCTTCCTTTTAGTCTTTTCCTTTTTATTTTTCAGTTTTAGCTTTTGTACCTGACTCTCCTCATAGAGGAAATAATGTCATTATTACTGTCACTAAAGAAAAGTTCTTGCCTCTTTCTGGATCGGTGACAAGCATTGTGAAAAGAAACTTACGTAGACAATTTTTGATCTCCAAAAGTGTACAATCTACTAAGTCACAGCTGTGATTTTATAACAACCTCATAGTTCTTTTTTTTTTTTTCTTCTTGTGGGTACCAGGGGTCGACCTCAGGACCTCGTGCACCAGCAGGCGCCCGTGCCGCTGAGCGATATCACCAGCCCTTTTTTCGTATGTGGGATCCGGGAGTCAAACTCAGGCCCTCGCACTTGCCAGGCAGGCGCTTATGCTGCTGAGCCATCTCACCGGCCCAACCTCATGGTTCTTGATGTTTTTCTTCTTCTCAATCCCATTAAAAATCTGGTAATAGTGAGGAATTGCTTCCTTCCAAAAGTGCATAAGTCACTGACATATTTTATCTGAATACAGTTTCAGAAGGTTCAAAAACTCCATGAACTGCTTAGGAGTTTATGACTTTAGAACCATGTTGGTTGTCTCAATATATTTTTCAATTTGAAATAGAGAGAATGTCTTAAAACATCCTTAAAACATAATAAATTGAAATTCATTTTACTAAGAAAATCAGTAGGCCATGTAATAGCCATTTTGTGTGATTGGGGAAAAAGAGAGGAAGAAATATTAACAAATTACAAGTACATTATCCAAAAAGAACAAACATTTATTGAATGCCTGCTACACACCCATACATATATAATGTACAAATATACAAATAAATTTATACTTATGTATGATATCTACATGATATAGTTATGGTAAAAATTATATTGGTTCTAGGATCTCCCAGATGCCAAAATAGGGAAATGCTTAAGTTCCTTATCTAAAATGATGGAATCATCACATAAAACCTCTGCACATTCTCCCATATACTTTAAATCTCTAGATTACTTATAATACTGAATACAGAAGATGGTCAGGTATAGAACCATGTAGTAGATAACTGGAGACTAGAGAACACTCTCTCCTCTTCCACCCCACCTTCCATTTAATTTTTTTTCTTTAGAGAAGAGAAGGGCATTCTATACCTAAGGTGTAGAGAGTACTCTAAACAATTTCAGAGAAGTGTAATTTGGCTTTATTCATCAAAGAAATATTTTAGATCTAGCAGTGTGAAGGTAATAAGCTTGAATATGCCAATTTTCATTCAAAAGAAAATACTACAAAGTTAATGCAACAGTAATTTGAGGAAACCATTTTTGATTTAGCAAGTCCTCAGAACATGAAAGGAAACATTCTGAGGCTCGTGAAATACAAAGGACAATTTGAAACATGCCTAGGGAGAAAATGTTATAATTTTAGTGTTAAGACAGTTCTAAAATGAAGTCCGAATTCAAAGGAAATGGTTTTATTGAAGAAATTACATGTGTGTAAAATAGAGTCTAGCTAATGAAGGAAGCTGAAATTTGAAAAGGGTTGAAGAAAATGAAAGCCATATCAGAACATGGGCAACTCTGAGATAGAGGCTGATTATATTTCAAAAGAATAATTCAAGGAAGTTAATAAATACTTAACTAAGTTGAACAGAAACTATATTAAAAATTAAGAACAATGTTAGAAGCCAGTCAGGGCAATAGAATGATGCAGAATCCCCTACCATGTTGCCATGATTTATGGGTCCATGATTTAAAAATAAGCCCATCTTGGCTTTAGGTCAGAGCAAGATTATGATAGATAGCTTTCAAATTTCCCTAAATCCTTTCCTAAAAACATACTGAACAACTAGAATAGTAAAAGTTCTACTCAGCACATCCTCCACAAAACCAACTGAAAAAACATCCCCATGAGTCTCAAAATACCATTGACTTTCACCCCACCCAAACCACAGACAACAGCAGGACTCATACAGGACATGCACAGGGTTAGCAGCGGAGCAGAGGCAGTGGAGAGGAAAGAACAGGAGTTTGGATGGTACCGTGAACACTGCCACACAGAAACGGCCAACTATATTCAGATAGAGAGGATCTCACCATGAGTGGAAGACACAGCAAGTAAATATTGTAAGAAAACAATGAAAGGGAGAGAACTTCAAGTTCTAATTTATTGGTGAGTAAAATTAAAAGATTTCAGCCATGGAGAGATCAGAAGGTAATGGGATGACTTAGTCCTGCATCAGGTAATACTATGAAGAGAATTCAGACTGAGTGGGACAGGAACTCTGAAAGTAAAGGAGAGAAAAGGACTAAACACTGGCAGATGAGATAGAACTCCACAGGGGCAGATCTCTGAACGTGACTGTGACTGCACAATGACAGATATCTATCATCTATCTATCTATCTATCTATCTATCTATCTATCTATCTATCTATCTATCTATCTACATATCTATCATCCTGTCATAACATTGTGGAGGAAGCTCTCAGAGGTGAGTCACACAGCACACTCCAACCCCAGGACAACCACTTCTTAAAAGTATAGAACATCTGATTTTGTTGTTACATAAACAATACAAAATAAATGTATTATTACAGCAAAATGAACTAAATAAATGAACCAATGAATAATTAATGTGTATCAGAAAATTTTTAAAACAGACAGAAGTTAATGTAACAAAATTGTCTAGAAGAAATTAAGAAAACAATAGAAACTATAAAACAATAGCATATGTTAGAATCAAGAAACTCAGAAATAAGATAGCTAACTATCTGTTAAAGATTATTATAATTCAGAACTGGTCTGAATCACTGTAGCAAGAGGATTGGTCTATTTTCAGTTTACCCTATTTTAGGACCAATTGAAAGATGAGGATGTTTAACTGATCCTGTCCTTCCTGTATAGCTCTGAACTCTAATTTTTTCCCCAACCGCTTGAATGTATCTTTTGCTCAAATTCTCATCTTTCAGTCATTGTTCTCAAATACACAAATGCGTCAAACCTAAAACCAATGGCACGTGTCAGACACAATGCTCTGGGATTCCTTTTTTTTTCTCAATCTTGGCCTTATAAATCCTTGCTGTCTGAGTGGCTTTTCAGTAACTTCAAATTGTTCTGAAACAGCTTAGCTGAAAATAAAATCATATTTGTAACAAATTTCTTTTACACTATATAGCAATGGAGAAACATATTTAAGATAGTAAAGGACAGAAAATATTAATGATTTTTAACACACTTAAATTTATTTCAAAGTATAAAAGCTACAAAAACTCATGCATTATTATTCCCTGAGATCCACCTAGAGAACAAGTTTTACTAAAGTGATAAGACACGCTTCAGTAAGTTCCAAAGACATAATAGCTTGCCAATAAATGTTATTTGAACAAATGGATACATGTATGGATACATGAGTAGAAAAATAAATTAATGCTTTTCAGGATATACCTGGAAAGGAAAAGGAAAGATTTGTCCATATTACTGGAGACTATAGAACATGGAACATGAGATCACATGATGTTAGTTTGGGGAGCTAGTAATGGTGGTGCATGCCTGGGGTAATTCCAGCACTTGGGAGGCTGAAGCAGGAGTTCAAGGCCAGCCTGGGTTACATCGCCAGTTTGAGGCCAGCCTGAGACATACAAGAAAAAACCTATCTCAAAAAAAAGACCAAAAAAAACGTTAGTTCTGGGAAAAAAATTTTTTAGGTTAAGTACTTTTTACATCCTTATTTTTTAGATAAGTAAACTGTGTCTCTGAGTGTTTTGCCCAAGATGCACAGATGGTCCATGGCTGAGCCAGGAAATGGATCCAGAGTTTTCTGATGCTTAGTGAAGTTTCATTTAAAAACTTGTTCACTGACATTAAATATCATTACTCATTTTCCCCCCGAAATAAACAAATTCCATTTCCTGTATCACAAAGTGTTTCCTGGGGACTAGGCCATGATTGTTTTTCATAAATTTAAAACTTATAATAATTTGTTTCTTATAGAAAAATCAGAAAAAAATCTACTTATAATCCTATCATCAGTGAAAATTGTCAGTGATAAACATTTTTCTTCATTTTTCCAGAATTTCCTAATTCTTTGAACAAATGTGCATTCATATGTTTAAAACAAAAATAGAATTATATGCCCATATTGGTTTGCAATCTTTTTCACTAAATATATTGTGAGCATTCGTCAATATCAATAAATACAGAACTAATTACAAAGAAGCTTTTAGATAGATTTTGTATCAATGGAAACGCAAATTTAATGTTATCTTGTAATTTATTTTCCTGAGCACTTCATGAATTCAGTTCATTCTATGTAATTTTAAATAGTTTATCTTTTATCTGCCTCTAGTTTATGTTCTCCCTTTGTATTTGGTTGACATAAGTTTTGAATTTGCAGTCTCTTCGTCCCCCCTAAAATGTGGTCAGTGTCATCAGATGGATGTTCCATTGGATAGGAAAGGAGCGGAAATGAGAGAAGAGAGTTGCTGGGTGCTGAGAGGAAAGTAGCTGTGAGCAGGTCAACCGGAAGTAAATATGTGTACCTACTGTATACTTAGAGGCCAGGCCTCCTAGGGAGATGCTACAATGAGGCCAGGCTGCGGAGAAGAAAGACGTGTTCACGACCTGGGCTGGAGAAGCTACAGAAGCAGCCCAGCCTGGCACCTGGGCTAGGGGATCACCACACTGACCTTCTCTTGTCAGCTCTTCTTCACGTCATATCGAACATACTAAAAGGCAACCATTTTTCACATAAAGTATCATTTCCTTATAACCTAATGAAAGCTTAGCTGCAATTGGCCACTTGGCTTAAGACAATGCCCTTTATAGACAATTCAGTATTTGTTAATTTTGATTTTTCTTTCTTTGTGGGCCTAATAATTTGTTTCTTTTTCAGACATCAAAACATTTTGTAAGCCCTTGAGATGCTCATAGGCCTGGGCACTGTGCTAATACCACACAATGCAAGGGACAGGAAGGTTCTGAAATCCACATTTGGGTCCCCTCTATTACATAGTGTTGATCCCACTGTCTCTTTAGCATTACTGTGGCCAGGGACCCCTATGTCTGTTGGACATGGCAATATTGTATTTGATGCCAAAATAAATAAAATCACAGTCATGAGAGCCTCTGCTGACAGAAAAATGCCAGAATTTAAGTAATATAATTGAACCCAGTTTCTTCATATAAACCATAATGAGAGACTATTTAGCTTTTGACCAAGGTCCTAAGAGGGATGATCAGGAAGACCACATTTAATCAATTATAAACCCTCATGTTTTCTTGTATTAAATAAATTCCCAATCCAGAATAAATCAATTGGATAGAAAAAAATTCTTGTTTCTGTAATGGCTAAAGGCTGGAGTTATTTAGTTTGGATATTATTTGTATTGTACGTATAGTTGTTGGATGGTTCAAGTGGATTATCTTGGTTTACATAATTAATTTAAAATTTTACCAATAGCAAAAGAGTACTGGTGGTAGATTGCTTAGATTCAATGTCCCGTTCAGGCACTATGACTGAGTCATTAAAATAAAGTATTTCGCCTTTTAAAACCTCATTTTTTTCACCAGAAATATGACAATAGTAATTGTACCTACCTCAGGATTGTTATAAAGACATTGTAAGGTATGTGATGCATAAAAATCACTTAAGTGCAGAGCTTGGCGATTATTAATTTCTCTAAATGTTAGTTGTTATTAGTATCACTTCTAGGGCTCCCTAAAGTGCTGCGTACCACCACAAAACATGCAACTAGTTTTAAATATAACCATACCAAAGGAGTGTTTTAACAGTAGAGAGGAAGTTGCACACAGGTTGAATAGGAATGAATTACTTTTGCTAATAGTCATGATCTTTGCTCCAAACCAAGGGTTGGCAAACTCCAGTCCATGGCCTGTTTTTGTGTGGCCCACAAACTAAAAATGGTCTTTAATTATGAATAGTTGGGAAAAAAATCAGAAGAGATGTACAGGTGATAAATCTTCACCTAGCAAGTTCAGTGAAGTATTTTTTAAGGAGTGATGATGCTGAACATCTTTTGCTGTGCTCATGGTCCCTGGTGAGCATGAGAATTCTGGGTGCTTCCTAATGACCGTTGCTAGGGTGGGAGGTCCCAGAGACCAGTGGAACCTACAAGGGAAACTTAAAATTTCTCAAGGCTCCCTTCTTGCAGTTCCTGGGAGGCTGTTTGCTAGAGAGATCCCTGAGCTTCCATAGTAGTTCCAGGAACACAGAGGTAGGTAGGCCTCTCCGCATGGTCACCACAGCGGGTACATAGCAATACTTACAGAGTTTATTTAATTGTGCATTTCTGCGGACAGTACCTGGGCCTCATGCTAAGCCTCTAGACCCTACCCCCCTTCTCCATGAGGCCCTGGAGTGCAAAAGGGCTCTTGTTTTTCTGAAAACACAATTCTACTACCTTTGGAAAAAGGTCCAGAACTTAGAAAAGCCGGCTTATTCTCCCTGGAGGATAAAAGGGCAAGGATCCAGAACTTAGCAACATTAAAGGAGAGAGAGCTTCTTTCACCTCTCTCAGTACTCGTGTGTGTGTGTGTGTGTGTGTGTGTGTATGTGTGTGTGTACCTACCTTTCCTTTTCTAGAATCACTTGCTTCCTCTTTTCTTCTTCACTAAGCTGCTACCCTGCTAATTCTGTTACTCAAATTGGGAAAAATTGAAGAAGTGCTAGAACTTGAGTAATATAATTGAATCCAGTTTCTTCCTATAAACCATAATGAGAGAAGATTTGGCTTTTGACCAAGGCCCTAAGAGGGACAATCAGAAAGACCACATTTAATCAATTATAAATTATATAGCTTTGTCACAGTCAAGCATAGACATAGATAAAGGCTTTTAGTAACAAAGCTAGCTTACTAGAAATTATTCCCCCAGTCCTGGGGACTAAACCCCAGGTTTTTACACTGAGCCATTTATTTTTAAATTTTGAGACAGAGTCTCTCTAAGTTGCTATGTTGCCCAGGCTGGGCTTGAACTTGTGATAATGCTGCCTTAGTCTCCTAGAATGCTGGGATGACAGGTGTGCACCACCATGCCAGGTTTTGCATGCTGGTTTCTTAAATGTGAAAGGGAGTTGAAGACTACAAGATAAATAAGCTTCTTACTCATTGAAAAATGAATAACTTCTATTTTTAAAAGATGTATATACCATTATCAAAATGCTCACTAACACATATTTTTAATTGACATTTTCCCTGGGAAAAATATGGAGACAGAAATACCACATTTATTTACAAAACACAAAATGACTTGACCGAATTGCCATAATCAGCCAAGTAGAAACTTGGACCACCAAAAACAAGGGTATTTTCATGTTCAGGGACCAATTCAACTTAGCTAAAGGTAATCAAACAAGCTACTAGTCATGTTAAGTAATAAAATCAGATAGTGAGCCAAGGTCAAGTACCTAGAAACAAATGATCTCAAGAAAAGCAATTGCCTAAGAAGTAGTAAAAAGTGAGACAATAGAGTCTCACCGACATAACAACGATATACTAATAGCTAGAAAATTATCTCTGCTATTTCAAATGAATTAATCTTATCTATTTTACTACTAATAAAACTGTCTCACAGAAATGTCCTATAACAGATCCAACTCATAAAACTAGCAGGTAATTGTAGTGGGATTTGAATTTAGGTCTGTCTAAATTCAAAACATTGTTTTTTTTTTTTTTTTTTTTGTGGGTACCGGGGGGTCGACCTCAGGACCTCGCGCGCCAGCAGGCGCCCGTGCTGCTGAGCGATATCACCGGCCCCTTTTTTGTATGTGGGTTCCGGGAGTCGAACTCGGGCCCTCGCGCTTGCCGGGCAGGCGCTTAAGCCGCTGAGCCATCTCACCGGCCCTCAAAACATTGTTTACTCCACTTCACAATCCAGCCTCTTTTCTGATTCTAATTTAAGTAAGCCCTAGTAAGTTATTCTTACCATGGTTCTGGAGCCTAGATACGGGGTGGAACTGTACTGAAACTTGGGCTGCAGATCAAATAACAACAATGATGATATCAAGTAACAACCACAAACATAGTAATATACCATACATCAACCCAGACTAAAGAGTCAAGAAGGCAGTCCAAAAATCTATTGAAAAGATGTCAACTGGTGGTCCAAGAGGGACTGGGTCCTCACAGGATACTCCTTCCTTCAAAACACTCCCAAAGAAAAGCATGGGTTTTTAACATCATGAAAGTGGAATGATATGGAACAAAAAGCTACCGTCACCTGTACCTGGGTGAAATTTGACAGTAGTGAAACCAATTATACAGATATCCATACGAAGTCAGGGTGGGGGAGAATAGGGCCTTTGTATCTCTCTCATGAGATCAGAATAATAATGGGCAAAAATTATACTAAGCACTTTGCAAACACTGTATAATTTGATCATAATATCACTCTAAGTTGAGTGTTCTTGATATTCTCATTTTACAAATAAGAAAATGGAGGCTTGTGGAATCATACACAAGGTAAAAAAGGAACAGTTTTGATGAAGAAAAATAAAAATATATATGGTTTGTAATTGGTTGTCAGACCAGTTGGAAACATGCCAATAGGCAGTATCTTTATGACTCTGAAATGCAAACTGCCAGACATTCTCAGCAGAAAGCAATTGCTCCATGATGGCTATTGAAAGAGAGGATGCGGTGCTGGGCATTAACATCCAGGACACCCTTTGCTAACTATTGTTAGTAAGCTGATTTTGCAGTTTCTCTGGTAATTGCTACCAAATTTGTTTCCTAGAAATCAGACTGCTGTGAGATAGGACTTCATGTGTTTGATCCTAAATACTATATTGTACTAATAACATTGCCGTTTACAGCAAAAGCCAAGAAATTGATAGATCTGAAATCAGTAATCTATTTACCAGGCAACCTGTGAATATTTTATCAAGCACCAAGATGACCATCTGAGACTGTGATCAGCCCTAAGTGTCTGTAGTGTCATTTCTGCCCACTGGCTTTCTCATTGCACCTTGTACACCTCCACTCATCGCATGATCAATCCTGGCCACACTTCTACCTCTCTGCTATTCTTCAACCCAAGTACCCCCCCCCATAGAAGGAGCTCTGTGTAAAATGAAAGCATGAGGCATCTTGCTCTAAAATTACAAAGAATTTTAGTGATTGCATAGCACTAAATTAGAAATCATGAGGTCCTGAAAGGGGCCCAATATGATCACACAGTAGTCATATGAGTGTCATCATTGATAGACACTCTCTGCCCCATGGCCTTTGAACTTGGCATTCCTGTACCTGGATGCTTCTCTACTTCATTCAGTCTCTGTTTATCAGGAGGCCTCCCCTGGACACCCTACCTAAAGAGATTCAAAATGGTTCTCTTCTCTTCACTCTGAATTATCTTTCTTCATAAGATCCAATCACTTTTTATATATCTTTTGTTTATTGTCTTGTTTCCCTCCACTGGAATGCAAGGCCCAAGGGAGCAGGAGCTTTGTCTTATTTACTGCTGTGTTCCCAGTGTTTAGAATATCACTTGCACATATTATGTATCACACAAATATTTGCTGAATGGATGATTAAATGAATCCCATTGTTTTAGTCAATGAAAGTCAAGTAACCTTGTATATTACTTTATATTCCCTTTTTAAAATGTGCTTATGCTTCTTGTGCCTAAAATAAATATTGCCTTCTCTGCCTCTTTCCCAAAAAGTGTTTATAGTGCTGCATCATTGATAGACACAGAACTGCATAATGAGTAGGTGAAGCAAAAAAGGAGCATTGTAAACCCTGGAGAGTCTCTAGTCTTACAGAGCCTTGTAGAACCAATTCTTCTAAGAAAGTCCTCTTTTGAAAGATATATGCAGTTTTATAATCTTCTACTTCAATTTGTGTTTAATTTGAAGACAAAGACAGTCTCCAGTTTCTCCATAGAAAACTATTTTGGTTGTTGTTTTATGTATTGTGCACAGGAAGCTTATATCTCTCTCCCCATCACCAGCACTGTCATTAGATTCCTCTCCTTCCTACCTGCCTTCCTCACCTGAGAGATGGAAGAAGGGAAGGACAGAGGACAAGCCACAGTAGACTGAGGAAGATTATAGGAATTTAAAATGCATTGTTTTCTCTTTCTACAGAAGTTCTTGGCTAATTTTCTAATAAAGGCTTCATCAAGGTGGCAAAAAAAAAAATGGAATTCTTTAGATAACCCCAGTGACCATGTCTATGACTGTTTTCTCATCAGATATCAGTGACAGGCTCATTCAACTTATCTGGCATGATTTCCATTAAATAAAACCCATGCCAATAGTTTTCAAACCTTTCATTACTTGATATTTACATCTTGATTTCTTTGTAGTATTGTTGACCCTTAATTTGAAAACTAGCATTAGGATTTTAGTATGCTGGAATGTTTTTTCTTTTCCTTTCTTGGAGAGTTCTGTAATTTTTTGTGTTTTGCCCATTAAATAATCCTCTTAATCCTTAAGTTTTATAATGCTTTGGTAGTATGTCACCTAACTTTTCTTTTTCTTGCTATAGTAGCTTTTTAAAACTTTTCAATATAATCTACATTTTCTAAAAGCTTTTTTTTTTATTAGTACCTGTTTGTAGCACATAATGATTGCATTCATCATGGGGAGTTGGTAAACATACATAATACATCTTAATGCTTTTTACATACCCCACCCCCATGGATTGGTCCTTTCCCATTTGCAAAAGGTCTCCCTTTTTCCTATTATCTATCTTTTATTTTGCTCTTTTATTTATATCTTGTGTTTCTCATATAAGAAAAACTCTGTGGTATTTAAGCTTGTGTGTCTGATTTATTTCATTTAATATTTTGGTCTCAAGGTACATCCACTATTCTACAAATGAAACAAATTTGTCCTTCTTTATAGCAGAGTAGTACTCCATTGTGTTATAAGTACCACATTTTCTCTATCCCTTCATCTGATGATGTACATATAGGCCACTGATTCTCATAGTGATTATACTAGTTTACATTCCCACCAACAGTGTAGAAGGGTTCCTTTTCCCCTGCATCTTTGCTAGTATTTGTTATTGTTCAATTTCTTGATAATAGCCATTCTTTCTAGAGTAGGATGGAATCTCAGTGTTGTTTTAATTTGCATTTCTCTAATGAGCAGAGAAATATGTTGAACATATTTTCATGTATTTATTGGCCATTTGTACTTCTTCTGAGAAGGGTCTATTAATTTCAGTCAGTTGCCCATTTTTTTGATTGTGTATTTTCTTTTGGGGGCGTCTAATTTTTATTTTTAGTTTTTTATATATTTTGTAATATATACTCCTCTGTCTGAGGAGTAACTGGAAAATTTTTTCCCATTCTCTAGGTTGTCTCTTCATTCTGTTGTTTGTTTCTTTTGCTGTGCAGAAGATATTTAATTTGATACAATCCCACTTATTGATTCTTGATGTTATTTCTTGTGCAACCAGGGTTCTGTTCAGAAAGTCCTTGTCTATACCTATATCTTCAAGTGTTTTACTTATTTTATCTTCCAACAGATTAAATGTTTCCATTTTAATATTTAGATCTTTGATCCATTTTTTAGTTTAGTTTAGTGCATGGTGGGATATAAGGGTTTAGGTTCAATCTTCTGCATGTTTTCCCAGAACCATTTGTTAATAGGCTATCTTTCCTGCAGAAAAAGTATTTGGCCCTTTTGTCAAAGATTAGGTAGCTGAATGTACCTGGAGTTGTTTCTACATCCTCTATCCTGTTCCATTGATTCAGAAGTTTTTTTTTTTTTTTTCCCAAAACCATGCTGTTTTTATCATGGTAGCTTTGTAGTGTAACTTGAAGTCCTGGATTGTGATGCCCCTTGCCTTGCCCTTATTACCCATAGTTGTTTTTTCTATTTTGGGTCTCTTCTGTTTCCATATGAATTTTAAGATTTTTTTCCCTAGTTCTATTAGGAATGCTGTGGGCATTTTGCTTGTAATTGCATTAAATCTATATATCAGTTTGAGAAGTATTGCCATTTTGACAATATTGGTTCTGCCTATCTAGGAACAGGGGATGTCTTTCCATTTTCTAGTGCCCTGTTCAATTTCCCTTTTTAAAGTACTATAGTTTTCATTGTAGAGATCTTTCACTTTCTTGGTTACATTAATTCCTAAGTATTTTAGTTTTTCTTGAAGCTATTGTGAACAGTATTGTTTTCCTTATTTTTTTCCTGGGGGTTCATTATTGGTGTACAGGAATGCTACTAATTTCTGTGCATTGATTTAGTATACAGGTACCTTGATGATCTTATTTATTTGTTCTAGGAATCTTTTGATGTAATTTATTGGGTCTTCTGTGTAAAGGATCATGCCATCTGAAAATAAGGATAGCCTGACTTCTTCCTTTCCTATATGTATCTTTCTATTTCTTCCTCTTACCCGATAGCTCTTGCTAAGGTTTTGAGTACTATATTGAACAAGAGTGGTAATAGCAGTCATCCTTGTCTTGTTCCTGACTTAAAGGCAAATCTTAATATGATCTTGGCAGTAGGTTTGTCATAAATCCAAGTCCATTGTTCCTTCAGTTGTCTTCACTACAGCTGGTTTACACTTTTGCTAATGCAACAAAGCCTGGCAGTTCAGGGCATAGTCTTTGAGCCTCATAAAGTGGATCCAAATCAAGCCCACCATGTGTAAGGTATATAATGCTCAGATAGGTAAATTATTTAGCTTTTGAGGCTTTAGGTTTCTAATCTGAAATTGGAAAATAATAGTATCTTTCTCATAGGGTTACAATACTTAAGTAAATCAATTCTCACCCACCTAACTCATGGGATCTGGCATTCTGCAACTTCTGGCTCTCCTCCAAAGTCAAAATAATGGTGAAATTTAAATGCTTTGAGTCAATTCTGGACATCAAGGCAGCTACAACCATGCAACTACATAAATGAAAGACAGCTTCCAGAACTGATTCAAAAAGTAGCAAGAATGATGGGATAAGTATGTATGAAATAAAGAGGAATCTTTTGAGGATAATTAATGGCAATGTAACTTTTACTGTAATTTTTAAAAAGTTTTAAACATTTGCTGTGTTTTTGATCATGTCTTATATTTGTTGATTCAACACATACAATTAATGAATGCTTTATTTTTTTCCTCAGTGCCAGGCATAATACTAGATTCTGCATATAAAAAATTATCAAGATAAGAGTCTTCCTCTTAGAGTGTTCAAGTCTAGCAGTGGATCATAAAAGATACTGCTCATGAAGGGGTTACCCATACTTAGAAAATAGTCCAGATGTTGGATGGTAGCATAAGACCACTATATTTAGGTAGACAATCTTTAATGAGTGGCTAAATAACAATTTGTAGACATGTTGTAGGCCTCTCAAACCTGTGCTTTCCCAATGGAGTAATTCATTTCTCAAGATGGCCTCCATGATTCTTTTCACTCCACTTGCCCTCTTGCAATGTGACTTTTCTAAACCTCCAATCAAGAAGTGATGTCTGTTTCCAGTACCTTGAATTTGGTGTAGGCTTGTGACTTGGCCTGGCCAACAGAATAAGGGGAAAATAATATAGTGTGACCTGCAGGCTCAGACCTTAAGGAGCCTCACAGAATTTAGCATGATGCTTCATACATCTTGGATTTACTTTATCTTTTTATGGCATCAAGAGGCCACATTGTGTGATCTGCAATTTCCGTACAGTTTGTGTAAGTATACTTTATGATGTTCCAACAGTAATGAAATCATACACTTCTCAGAATGTTTGCCTATCATGAAATGATACATTACTGTAAATGGTTGATTTGTTTTAGGATTGTTTGTTTCACAGCAATAATACCTAGAACAGGCCTTGAAGCTTCCGTTTTTACTGTCTTTGGTGTTAGCCATCATCCATAAAGCCTGAAATCAATTATAGAACAAAGAAAGGCCATGTGTAGAAAGTTAAATTCCAGCTTCTTGCCATTCTTATCAAGGTCCCAGACATATGGGTGAAGCCCACATGTATCTTAAACTTTCTTCTATACTTTAGCTACTGGCTGAATGTGGCCACATGAGGGGAGCCCCAGGAAGACCAGCAGAAGAATCACCTGGACAATCTACAGAATCATGGTTATTCTTTTAAGTCACCACATTTTGGGATAATTTGTTATGTGGCAATAGATAACAGAAACACCCATAGTGAATCAGGTGCTTCTCAGAAATGAGAATAGTTAGGTCTTTGGTTTATTGCATGTTGGGATGTAATAATTTTTAACTATTAATCAAGTACTTCTTATGTGTCTGGCACTGTACATATGTGTTTATATATGCCTCATAATGGCATATGGCAAGTAATTTGACAGATGAGAAAGGTAAGCTTCAGAAATTCTAGGCAACTTACTTAAGACCTCAGAGGTAATATACAGTCATGGTGGAATGGCAAAGTGTGACGTTAGTATCTCATTTTGGGCTTTTGCTAACTTTTTTGTCTCTATGGAAATGGTGTCTAACTTATCTCACTATTTCCAGTCTTTCATCCTTCTGGTGAGTCCAATCAATCTTCACTACCGGAGCCAATGTTGTTAAATAAATATGTGCAGGGTCCTTTGACTCAACTACTTAACATCCTTATTAGGGATCTATAGGATCATTTGACTCACTTTTAAATGCTGCACCATCTATTGGATAAAGTCTTTGACATCTAAAGCCTTTCTTCTTGTTTCTCCAGCTCCATCTCTCAGCACCTACTTTACTTATCTTTGACTTTGTGCAATCACCTGAGGTTCCCTAAACCCCATTTTG
Organism: Erethizon dorsatum; assembly: GCA_028451465.1. NCBI lineage: Eukaryota > Metazoa > Chordata > Mammalia > Rodentia > Erethizontidae > Erethizon > Erethizon dorsatum. Next base: position 50,120,356 of record CM051835.1, on the reverse strand, counting down.
TGTGGCCCCTCCATACCTCTTCACAAAGCCTTCAGCCAGGAGCACTCTTCCCAAACAAGCACCTCCATTCGCCTCTCAAGCCTTAGCTCAAGCTTTGCTTTGACTATGAGGCCTCATTACCTAGTCTCCCCAGACACACTGACCATGCCATCCTAGAGCCTCTCACTGAAAGTGCACACTTTCATCTCTCCTCCCTGAAAGTACACACTGAGTAACACCTGTTTTTAAAGTTAGTTTTTAATCAAACAGCCTGAGAGATCCTTAATCTTTAATTCTTCCTGTGTTCCCAACAGCTGGTCTGGGCTGGACCTTAACGAGAGAAGTGCTACAGGAAATTGAAGAAATGACACTCAGCAGGGATCTGTCACACTGCCAGTGGCCTTGGATGCCTTGATGGTATAAGCCAAGACTTGATGTCCCCAAGTCTCCCCACCCATCTACAGCCACCCTTTCCTCTATCATCCTAATTTTAATGTCTCAATCTCTCATTCTCGTTCTACGGAAAGCCCAACATCACTTTCTTCTTCCTTACCCTCCTCACTCCTATAAGTGTATCTGAAGCTTCAAGGAATGTAGAGATGAGCCAGAAGCTCCCCGTTCCCTTGATCATCTCTGGCTCCCCAATTTCCTGTATTTCCTGACAGTCATTCTTTTTTATGGCTACTGTCCTTTTTCTATGTTGCTTCACTCTGGATAGAGTCTGTCCTATTTTTATTTTATTTTTTTTTATTCTCTCAAAACAGCTTAAACCAAAGCTGTGATGATTGGATGTTTTTTTTTTCTTCAATTGCTTCCTAAGTTTGAATAGATAATATATTCACAGTCTTCACAGTTTGTAATATATGAAATGGTGTAGAGTAGAAATTCTTGCTCCCGGCTCTGCCCTCACTTGCCCTATTTCCTCTCTTTTCTTATCCTAGGTAGTTACTTGATTTGCTTCTTTGATATCCCTCTAGATTCATTTATGCAAAAATAATACAATGAGAATATAGAAAAAATATCTTTTCTGTTGAACATTGTTGGCAAAAACTATGAAAAGATGCTTCTGGGACCCGCTTCCAAATCTGTCCTGTCATCTGCTCTCGTGGGGCTTTACATAGAATGATACTTTTATTCCTGCAGAGATGATTTCCACAGGGATATTGTCTTGGAGGAAATAGCAAATTTTTATAAAATATGGGACCAGCCTGTAGGCTTGCCCTAGCAATCATGGGACCAAGGTCTCTGCAGCTGTTCCAGCACTCCCTAACCCTGAAGACCAGAGACTTCCTTTGGGACAGCAGACTGTTTGGGATCCCAGTCAAGACTAGAGCTAAAGAACAAATGGATAACTTGAAGTCGACTATTAGCCATCACCATCCTGACACAGAGGATGTGTCCCTGGCCACCTCCCAGGGCTCTTGCCTCCTGCTATTTGCCTGGGTCCCTCTTGCGGCCCTCCCGAGACACTCCCTCCCATCCTTTTACTTCTGTTCCAAGTCCTGGCATTTTCTTCCTGCTGCTTCTCCCCACCCTCAGCTTCTCTGAAAACTCCTAATGTCTTTTTATTTTATACATGGAGCGATTCAATTTTAAGGGTGTCACAGGAGAGGTACTCCTTTGGGAATTCCAAGGAGAAATGGGGAGACTTTTGAACAGCATTTAATTTAGGCAAGCAAGCTATGCTGTACTAATTTGCATGAAGATGGAAAGCATCAGAGCAGCCCTCATTAAGATTAACGGTGATAACACTGCTCATTGGGTTTTTCATCTAACAAAACATCTCACCTTTTGCAAGTACATTAAATAAGTGTATATAAGTGGTTCCCTATATTGGCTTTTATAGCAAAGACAATTAGTGCCCCCAGATATTCCAGGTGTTCTACATTACCCAGCCTTATTTGTAGCTAGTTTGGAGACCATATGATTTGTTCTGGGGCGAAAAACTACCAGCAGAAGTGATGTTATGTCTCTTCTGGACTGAGGCAATAGCTTCTTTGTCTTTTGGCTTAAATCCAGAGTTCTCAGAGACAATTAGGACTCAGTTGCCTTCTTCTATCCCTTTCTTCCTTTGCAGTAGAGATAAAGTGTTCCAGGTGGCATAGTTATAAGCTATAGGAGGGTGTGATCCATACTGGACTATGACTGAAAAGTAAACTTTTATTGCAATAAGCCATTGATATTTTTTAGATATTTTTATTAACATTTAATTGCATATCTATGCTACTTGAGCCAATATTTTTGGATACAGACTAAACCTAAAATCTTCAAAACAATAATGTGTGTATATATCATTAAGGACATTTAAATATGTTTCCATATTCTACATAAATCACACCTTGAAAATCTTTGTAATTGCTTATTCCTTTGGTGGTCCCATTGGGTATATATACAAATTCAATCAAAAGTAATCTAGTATGTTTGCGTTGCTAGTCTCAAAGATGGTGTGGACATTAAATATTAAATATAAGCCTGTATTCTGTAGTCCTTTCATTTATTTCAAGTTCTATACATTCAAATACATGTGGAATGTCTTGCTTGAACAATTTTCAAATGCCTTTAGATCCTCCAAAAACAATTATGTAAAATTCTGGTATGAGATTTGTTATTTTAAAAGTTTCTCAAGGTAAATTTAAAATCCCCTTTCTGTTACAAGGGAAGTGGAATTAATTTAGAAGCTTTCTACTTAGCCTGTCTAAAGTTCCTAATGACCAGCCCAGTCTTCTGTGATCCAATAGAGACACACATCAGGCCCTACTCTGGATGTTCAAGTACCTCTTCTTCTCTCACCAGCTCAGGAGCTATCTCATACAGTGCACATTTCAACTGAAACGTCAACCTCCATGACTGTCACATAGTTTTACTAGTTTTCTAGGACCCTACAACAGAATACAAACTGAATGGCTTGTTGTCTCCAATCTGGAGCTTCAAAGTCCGAGATAAATTGTCAGCAGAGCTGTCCTTCCTCAGAAGACACTAGGGGATGTGCCCCAAGTTTCTTTCCCAGTTGTAGGAGATCCTTGGCTGGTGGAAGCATATTTTCTGTTCAGGAAGCATTATCCCTGTGTGGGTGTCTGAGTCCAAGATTTTCCCTCTGTATTAGGATAACTCAGTCATATTGAATTATTATAACTTAACTAATTAGATCTGCAACAATGATACTTCCAAACAAGGTTACATTCTGATGAGCTAGGATTTCAATGTATGAATTTTAGAGCATATAATTCAATCCATAACAATTGTCAGTGTAATCATATAACTATAATTGTTAACAACTGAGGCCTTGGAGTTAGATTTGTTTGTGTTAGAATCCCATTTTGGGCCACTTGAACCTGCATTTCTTTGTTTCACAAATGGGCTCATTGACTTTGTAGGGTTGTTGTGATACTTAAATAACATATATGTAACATGATACTAGAGTAGGTCTCCTTCTATCTCACTTTTGACCATGACCTCCAAGACTGAAAACAAAATAATTACAAAGTACCTCCATATTCTAAAGTGAGTTGATAGACTACTCATGCTCAAAGAATGTAAAGCTATTTGGCTTGGAATATGCAATCACCATTTTTAGTGATAAAAAAATCAAGGCTGATGAGGTCAGGGAATTTTTTTCAGAAAAAGTTGTTCTTTCTGCTGCCTATGGGGAGGAGAGAGGAGTGAGTTCCCCTCACCTCAGGGCAGATGACAGGAACCTTAGAGAACTTGAGGGAAGTAGGAAGTGATGTTTGACTCAAGCCTGGGAAGATCAAGATGGCTGCCTAAGTCTAGCAGTTGCCTGCCTAGTTGCTGCAAGGAGCACAAATGTTTTCCCACAATGGCAGAAGAGTGAAGAGGGGGCTTTCCCATGTGTCCTGAGTGCTGGTGTGATAAAGCTAGCCCGAAGCCAGTTTAAAAGGCTGAACCCAAGAGGGCTTGCTGACATGCTGGATCTCAGCCGAAAGATGATGGAGCCCGCCAACAGACCAGACACTGAGGGAGACTAGAAAAGGAGTCGTAATTGGAAGGTGCAGTGGGGGCTTCTCTGTGGAACCTATGTTGTAAGGGAAGATCTGAGGGACATAAACAAAAACCCAGGGCTAAACAAGGATGATTAACATTGTAAAATCATCACATACTTATCTGTGGTTGACATCTGTACGATCATCACATGCTTATCCTGTACCATGTGCTTGGGAAAAACGTACCCTACCATATACTTGAGCTTTGTAAATGTGTTACTCACATGGTGACCTTGTTCCCTTCCCAGAAACAAAAGCTAAGACACTAATTGGCTTAGCCCACACCAATGAACAAAATAGCTTTGCCCTGATAAGTATGGGCACAGCTGATACTCACCAGGCATCCCGAGCATGATGCTCCCTGTCCTGCAGCACCACTCTGCTGCTAAGATAGCTTCTCTTCCGCTTTCTCGGTATTTGCCACACTTTAAATAAAATTTGCCTCGCACTACACCAGTATTGACTCCCTCACTTTCTGCTAAGAGCCTCACTTCTTCGTTCTTTGCTGGAGTGAGGGCAAGGACCTGAGGGGAGGCGGAGGGCCATTCGGAGACCTGCTGCCAGGCCTCTGTCAACACTGCAGCGGGGAAGGAATCAGCAGTGGGAATCTGCCATAGGCAGAGGACTCTGGTGCTTGACTATATCCAAACCACTTGAGAGAATTCTTCCTACCTCGTTGTACTTCTTCTCAGTTGTATTTCAGGCCCAGGGAATTCTGAGGCAGTCTTGTGGGAGAGGGGACATTGAAAGGAGGGGAAGGAAGACAGAAAAGGAGATTCATCTTACAGAGGTCTGGAGCAGAAGCCAACCTCATCCTCCACATCAGCACGCTTTCCAAAGGGAGCTCAGACGCCAGGTGTCTACGACGTAAACTGGATGAGAACATTAGTTATGCAGTACTTACCTGAACTAGACATTTTAGTGACTAAAATTAGATCACTCTGTGGAGCCAAAATAAATTAGAGGACTTTTTATGATCTGAGAGGAACTGAAAAGGCAATGATATCTGCCCCCTTTCATTCATAGGGTAGGGGACAAATCTACCACAGGTTTGAATACAGTGAGAAAAAGAATAAAGTTGTCTTCTGCTAGCATATCACTTTATTTATCCTGGCAGAAAGTCAATACTCAGAAAAAGTGCTATTAATACGATAATACTGGTAGTAATTTTAGTTACCATGTTGACTGAAGGAAGCTGTACCATCTTTTGTGATGATATCAATGTGTAGTTCCAGTGCACAGACTGTAAAAAGCAGTCTCTAAGCTGAGCTCCAGAAATAACTCCCAGGAGATAACTGTCAAACTGATTTGTTAGAAGAGCTGTAACCCCAGCTATGTTTATAAGTGTGAAATCAAAAGTGTGCCATGAAAACTTTTGACCACTTGAACACAGGGTCAGAGTTGCAATTTGAGAAGGATTAAGTCACTGTCATTCAGCCACTAACTATAACACTTGCAGAGATGGATGCTGAATGCTAAAATCCTACTGAGGAAAAACCTAGTGCCATTGTGGTACTACTTGTCTCCAGCAACAAACATCACAGCAGGCAGATAGCTCTGGTCTCAGTCCTGACTCCCACGTTTATTTAACTTCAAAACAGAACGCTAGCTATGAAGAGATCAGAGAAATCCAATTTTGACTTTTAGCCACTACAGTATGGGAAGATACCATAAGAGGTGACTGGAATTGATGAATAATTTCCTACATGTGAAAGCATATATTATGCCAGTGATCCCCTCTATCTAAAGGATGAAATATTGGATTAAGCTGGGATTTTAAAATATTAACTTTATTGAGCTATAATTTGCATACAATAAGATGTACCTAAGTGACAAAAGTTCAATGACTTCTGTCAGATAATGTAAATGTCATCATAACATAATCAAGATATAAAACCATTAGATATAGTGGTGCACATGTGTACTCCCAGCTACTTGGGAAACTGATGTAGAAAGATTACTTAAGTCCAGGAGTTTAAGGCTACCCTGTGTACACAATAAGACCATGGCATTCTCCCCTAAAAACACAAAAAAAAACAAAGAAAAAGGACATAAAAACTTCTGCCACTCCAGAAATGTCCTTTGTGTACCTTCATAGTCAATCCCTTTGTCCCCTCACCTCAAGAAACAACTGATCTGCTCTCCATCACTATAGACTAGTTTTCCCTCTTCTAGGATTGCATGCAGTAACATGCACCTGTTTTTAATATCGTAGTTTTTTTCTCCTTGCCAAGAATTCTGCAGGGCATAGTGGAACAAGTAGGGTCTTTGAAGTCAGATGAATGCAGAGTTGAATCCTAACTTTCCTACTTATCAACTTTGACCTGGTACAAATTGCATGTGCTGAACCTAGATTTTTTTTTTTAATCTGTACAATAGTAAATTAAGACACAAACAAAAACATCTGTGAAGGCTAGACTGAATGTGTGAAAGAGCACAATTGGTGGTCCATGACTGGTAACTATCATTTTTCTTCTTGATAATGGCCTATCATTTTCTGTTTAATACTAGTTTTCCAGTCAAATTCATCTAAACTATGGTGCTTCTGTGGAGAATTTTACTGCCGGCTTTCACACGTGACTGCCAGAACAGTGACTGGATGCTCGTCTTGAGTATCACATTGTCCAGATTCACTTCTGAGTTCTGCCACTTGGTGTTAAAATTCTGAAGTTTTTTGTGCTTCATTTTTCTGTCCTATAAAAAGAGAATAATGATAAAACCTAGGGTGATTGTGGGAACTAAGTAAAATAACACACATTGCCTTAGCTAATGCTTAATAAAGGTTACCTATCATGAATATCATGATTATTTCATATGATACTTCCCTCTGATCCCTCAGAGTGGATTCTGTCTCTGTGGCTTCATCTGAACTCCTTCCCCCATGCAGAGCGCTCTTTTATGGTCAACTGTATTTCCCCATTTTCACCTCTAGGGACTTAAACCTCCTACGAAGTACATGTGTACCCTTTCATTTGGCATTGATCTTACGCTTCATATTATTACTGAACCACAGAATGTGTGAGACTGAAAAAGAGTGGTTCACTCAAGCCCTTCATTTTACAGTTGGAATAACAGAGGTCCACTAAAATTACTTTTCCCAGGCCACATCTTTAGAACATAGACCGAATTACAGCCTCTGGACGTAATACTTAGTAGTTCACTGGCTTATTGTGTAATTTCTTAAAGTATACTGTTCTCAGTTGATTTTTACTGTCGAATCTAAAATCCTTTGCATGCCATAGTTCCTAGTTTCTTATTGTTATCCAATATTTTAAAAATGATTCTCAATTCTACCAAGATATAATCACAAACCTTACCAAGAAAATCATCTGAAGATAAGTTGTGCATATTAAACAATGCGAGATGGATTGCTAGATGGCAGGATATCCTGTTCAGATTTTATGTGTTGCATATAAAGCCCTGCTGACACTGTAGTGTTAGTTCTTATAGTGATTTGCCACATATGTCCAGCTATGTAACTGCAAAGTAAATGTTTTTCAGCACCACATTAGTCTTTGCATAAATATTTTATAAGGCAATTTCAGTGATATCTTCAGTCCAGTAAGATAAAAGACTTTATACTACATCCACATAGGGCAAAAACAATTGGGTAAAATGTAAAATGCCAGCAAACCAGTGTTGTATTTGTTTATAAGAGTTTTCCAGCATCTCTATGGCTAAAGAACTACAAGTGTCACCTCTTGTAGTTATGTTTACGTGCATGCGTCATTTTTGACATGGGGGGGAATGAATAAGGAAGCTCAGAGTGAATATCATGGGAAGGATAAAGAAAAGAGAGTGTGTGAAATTTAGGGCAAACTTTTATGGAAGTTGAAGAACACTCTCTCACAATTTTCCTCTCACCATTTCTAAAGCTCTCTGTGTTGGAGGTTCTCAAGACTACCCTCTAGGAATGGTGATTCAATGAAAGGATTAACAGAGCTTAGGATAAGTTGGTACTCATAGCTAAGACTTATTGCTGTGAAAAAATACAAAGCCAAATCAGAAAGGGGAATAGGTGCATGGGATAAATTCAGGAGGAAAACAGGTACATGCTTGTGAATGTTCTTTCAGTAGAGTGGTTAATTCCTTAAACAACGAGTTGTGACAACACATGCAAAGAATTCTCTACTGAGGTAGCTCACTACAGACTCACTGTCCAAGGTTTTTAGCCAAATAAGAACCTTTGCCTGCCATATACCAAAGTTCCAGACTCCCAGAAGGAAAGCAGTGCTCAGCATAAACCAAATAGTCTGCCCAGCGTTCTAGCCATAGTGAGCCATACTTGTTACTAAGGCAAAGTCTTATGTCTGTGTGTCTTTGTTACTTTCTCATTGCTGAGACAAAATACCCAATGTCCCAAGTTAAGGGAGGAAAACTTTATTTAGCTCACAGAAGCTCACAGTTTTTAGAGGTTTCAGTCCATAATTCACTGGCTCCAAAGCAGGGTGGCACATGGCAGAGGGGCAACAGTTCATGGTGGCAGAAGAAAGCAAAAGCAATAAGAGGGAGAGAGAGTGCAGACAAGCCTTTTTCTGTTCCTTATGTTGTATGTAGGCTATGCACCCTAGAGCAGGTGTAGCACTCACTCTCAATCCCAGCATTGGAGCATGAATCAATCACAAAGTCTAGATTCAGCCATCTACAAAAAGCTTGCCCTCATTGACAGCATGAGGCTTTGGGAGACATCTAGATACAAACCATAACACTGTGTAAGGAAGTTCCTCCCATCCAGGTTTCCAGATGCCAGCCAAAGCCTGACCTTGCAAGCAGGCCTCTCTAAGGATATAGGCCTAGGCCTGCCATACTAATTCTTTTCTACACACAAAGTTTTTTCATTTCAGGATGCATAGACAGGGATGACAACTATCCTAATCTCATTTGATAGAACTAATCTGTAGCTTAGACAGCTTGATTAGCTTGTTGAAAATCTTATCTAGTTAGTTGACTGGGATAGTTCAACTGGGACTATATGAGGTATGATGAAAAATATAGTGAAGATTTAAATTTATTACAGTAAAAAAACATTACCATTAACCTCCTTCAAAATATTCCCGATACAGAATTGAAATGCACTTATTCCATTGTTCATGTCACTATCTGAAACAGTTCTGAAGGTCCCATTTTGTGAGTGTCTTTAATTGCACTGTTGTGGCTGCTTTGATGTCCTGAATCAGTTCAAAACACTTAACATTCAGGGTCATTTTGATTTTAGGAAAGAGCCAGAAGTTGCAAAATGCCAGATCTGCTGAATAAGGTGGATGAGGACACATAGTAATGTTTTTATGAGCCTGCCTTTCTGTTGGATGTACTCAGAAGCAGCTTTCACCTTGTTTTTGATCACACCTCACAAAAATACTCATGAAAGAGGACTTCCAGGACTGCTTCAAAAAGTGGCAAGAATGATGGAATAAGTGTGTCTGAAGTGAGGGGCAGTATTTTGGGCGGGTTAATGGCAATGTGTCTAGAAAATGGGTGTACCTTGAGACCATAATGTTAAGTGAAATAAATCATATGCACAAGCTTAGCTATCTCATGGTTTCTCTTACATGAGAAACCCAAATTATAAATAAAAAGCAGAATAAAAGATAGACAATAAGAAGTAGAGAGAAAGATCTTTCTCAAAAGGGAAGGGGACCAAGAGATGGAGGGAAAGGGTGAGAAAGGGGATGAAAAAAGGAATTAAGATGTGTTATGTCCATGTACCAACTCCACACAAGGAATGCAAACATTATATACTGCAAACATGTACTAATAAAAAAATTTAAACATTCATCATATAGTTTAATTACCCTTTATAGATCTGGGACCTCCATTCTTGCTTGTTACGGTTTGCTTGTTGGAGGTTGCACTTTTGGAAGGTGATTGGATCATGGGGGCTCTATAGCTAAATGTGTGGTTGGAGGTGAGGCCTGATCAGAAGAAGTGGGTAAATGTGAGCATGTATCTCCCTTCTCAGCTCCTCTCTTCTCTCTCTGCTTCCTGGCTGCCCTGTCATGAGCAGCTTCCCTCCACAGAAGCCTCTTCCTGCATGCCTTTTTCCTTGGAGCTGGCCAATCATGCATGGACTGAGCCCTCTGAAACTGTAAGCCAAAATAAACCTCTCCTCCTTTAAAAGTTGTGGGTGTTGGGTATAGTGTCTCACTGACAAAGAGACTAAGATGTGGCTATTGATTTCTTGGTCCTTTTCCACTTTGTGTTTGCTGGAGTTGCCATCTTGCCAGGACAATGTTAGTACCTAGGCTAACATGGCTGGACCAGCTAGGCCTAATGCTGTCTATGCAGATTCACCAGATGGATGTCTTGGTTTCTTTACAGCATGGTGGTCTCAGACACTTAGCTACCTGATGGACAGCTTCCCCCACAGCATGTGTTCTAAGAGACCCAGGAGAACTCCTAGAATATCACTTCTATCACATTCTGTTGAGCAAGTCACTGAGACAAACCCAAATTCAGAGCAAGAGGAATTAGCCTCCATAACAAGAGGAACAAAGAATTCACAATTATTTTTAATATGTTACTGTAATAGTTGATACACTGTGTCAACTTGAGAAGTTTTGAAGTTTAACTAAGTGCTTCTGCAAAGGGGCATGATTCTCACTTTGTAAACATCCTGAGCCTGTGCAAGAGAAGGGCAAGAGAAGAGATGAGATGGTGTGAGTGCTACACCGGGTAGCCTGCATGCGATATAAGGGAGGAAAAGAGGCTTGTTCTCCCCCATTTTTTGCTCTTATTGCTTTTGCTGTCTTCCACCGCCATGAACTGTTGCCCCTCTGCCATGTGCCACCCTGCCTTGGAGCCAGCTGATTATGGACTGAAACCTCTGCAAACTGTGAGTTAAATAAACCTTTCCCTCTTTAAATTGTGTGTCAGGTATTTTGTCTCAGCAACAAGAGAAAAGTAACTAAGACACTTACAATAAATAATATATCTGAATTATATCTATTTCCATTAGGCTTATCTAATTTGTGTGTTTCAGCTTTTACTGGACTGATTGCATGTTCCTTAAGGGAAGAACTCAGTCTACTTCAATTTCCAACTCTATCATATTTAGCATTACAGCATAAAGTTATTATTTGTTTAGTAATTAAATGTGATTAAATGTTTACTTCATGCCAAGCTTTTTAAATATATTATTTAATACTTTCAATGCCTTGCAAGATAGGCATTATTACTGTTCCCATTTTTAGATGAGGAAAGTGAGGAACAGAGTGATTAAGTAATTTGCCTAAGACATGTAGCTAGTGCCAGAATCTGAACCCAGACTGACTCCTGAAAACATGCTAAATCATCATACTCAATGGCTTCCATCATGAGCTGAGCTTTACATGAAGGAGAATTTTCCAAGGAATCCAAATTATGGTGCTGAGTTGCGCAAAAGTTTAGAAAGGTCTTCAGAGTGTGAAGCCCTTTATTCATTTTCTTTTCTTATTTAATGAGGAAAAATGGGGAAAGATGTATAAAGAGAAAGATAAAGAATGCTAATGGTCCTGAAAATCATCCTAGCTGGGAAAGTCATGTAATGCCATCTTGAATATTATATGTTCACAAAGCATTTGTGATCTTGAAAAGCTACTGTTGTAAATCTGTGAACACAAAGGAAGAGACAAAGAAAATAACTGAGAACTGAAAAGAAATATTGTATCATGTTTTATGGGCTCTGGGTTTTATTTGATTCTGAACAATTGATCACTTTCATTTTTAAAATCATAGGTGCTAAAACATAAAGTCTAAGTAAAATGCCTGATTCTTGATATATGTTTCATTAAAAAATAGTTAAGATTAGGAACTTTTTTCTTTGAAACAGTAAAGGTGAGTAATACAAAGTCAGCAGTATATAGAAGACCCTTGCCTGAGAAGTAGCTCTTTCTGTTTGGAAATGATTGAAGGGGAATGCAGAGTATATGAAAGTTCAGGGAAGAAGGGGCAGAAGAGAATTCTACATTATAGGAGAGGACAATAGTGTGGAGGGGATAAGTTAAATCATGATAGCTATGCACAGGAAGTTTCCCTTGGGATGGTATTAGGCATACAGGACCAGCAGGACAGATTCTGCTGTAAGTAATGAAAAATGGAAGATGATAAAATCTGATACAAGCTGGAAATTTAGTTCTGATTCACATGAAAATAAAGTAGTCTGGAGATTAATGACAACTCCATGGGTTTGGAGAACCACCTTGCTACCCTTTTGCTCTGTACTGTGGACGGACACTAGACTGTTCCGTCCTACATGACACTTAGAATCTTTTTCGGAGAGAGCAACAGATTCGCAGTGAAAGTATTGGCTGTTTGTCCAAACTTGCTACAAGGTTACATGGAAAGCAAGATCCAGAACAGATTCTTCCATAAAGGCAAACATTTATACCAAGACGTTTATTTATCAACGTCTTAGTCACTTGCCTGTCACCAAGATACAATACCTGTCATTCACAATTTAAAGAAGGAGAGGTTTATTTTGGCTCATGGTTTTTAGAGGTTTCAGTCCTCTAAAATGGTAGGTAGATATATAACAGCAAAAATTCCTCCATCAATTTTCTACCTGTAACTATGGGTCAGGCCATAGGTCTCACTGAAATTTTTTTCTTTATTCATGAAGGGGGAGGGGAGTAGTGTCTCTAAAATATTTTAGCCAACTTATATTTTAAATATCTTTAATTTAGTCAATCAAAGTTCCTTTTGGCATTATTATGTTAGTTAGTACACTGTTAATTTTATTCACCCTTAAAAGCCTATTTCTGAAATTCACTGAGAATATTAGCAGAGTCCGGTTTTGATCAAAACATGAATGACAAGAATAGAGTAGCCCCTTCTAAGATAGAGGCTTTTTCTACTGGAATAATGATGCTAACTCTGGAGTTTGAACTTTCAGGTGAAATTTTAGCGGACTGTACCTGTAAAAACATAGTTAGGACAAATGAAGTATATTAATTTATTTAATTTAATTGTCATCTTCAAAACATGGCTTGTATATGTACTTCTGCTCCCATCCAATAGGTTGGAACTTGGCAACATGGCCATAGCCAGCTTTCAAGGGGGCCGGCAAACACAACCTTTTTTGGTGGAAGCCATATGACCATGGATGGTAGGTATTACTATGAAGGAGAAAGACATGAGTGGACATTTTGTGACCTCTGGAAGTTTTCTTGTGCAGAGAAGAGACTCACCATGGTTGCTTAATACTTTCTCTGCATTGTAATAAAGAAGTGCTACTCCACCCTTAGACTGGGACACTTTCCAGGTATGAGAAATAGCCCCATGTCTTCCCAGAAATTGGTCAAAATTGTGGTAATGGATTAATGGTAGGTAAGTATGTAACAGCAAAAGTTCTTCTGTGAATTTTCTCATGTTCTAGGTTATGTTAAGCTCTTCTCACTAAATGCTTATCCATGGATGGGAAATTTCAGTGTATGTTGGGAGCTGGTTGAATGCTGACTTTGCATTTTAACAAGATTGTCAGATGATTCCCATGCGTAGTAAAGTTTCAGAACCATCGTTGTAGTACGCTTTCCCCTCGTCCCTTAAAATACAACTACCCAAACATTCTGTCATTGGGGCCAATGTTCCCATCGCAGCAGGCTAACTTTGACCTAGAGTACAGAAATAAGTCTGTGAGAATTCGTGAACAAATGGTATATTGTAGTTTATATAATAAATTACTCAGCATTTCATATAGATTAGCTTTTATCTCATACAAAAAGCAATTAATATGCTTTGGGGTCTATGGGAAGAGAATAATCATAATATACTAAAAGTGAATCTAGTTGGACAGTGGAACTCTGGAAAATTTCTTTGTTCAACTTTGCCATACTTTTGAAACTTTTCTTTTTTGAACTTAAACTATTTCTGACTACATATTTGTCTTAACTTTAGAAATCATTTAGGTAGCTGAGTAAAAATGAAATCTCTTACTGATCTGGAAAAGAACAGGGATGGCACAGGATCATTATAATCTACCCAAGAAAAGCTTCTGCCATTGCCAAAGTAAACTGCTTATTCATAAGAGATGGACTATTTGTTTTGCAATATTACTCTTAATTGCTTACTTTTGCAACTCAAAAAAAATTTAATATCATTCCCAAACTTTGCTTTAAAAGTATTTTCATACTGAAACTTGGCACAAAAGTTTAATAACATTTTCTTCTGGTAATTGAAATGATTTAAGTCAACCACAGTTATTGGACAGCTGAAGGTTACTCAGCTCTGAATCTGTTTTGTTCACTTTGGAGGGAACATACAAAGGAATTAAAAGTGACAGCACTTGCCTTTGGAAGACTGTTTTAATTTATTTTATAATTCATTTTCAAAATTAGATTTTAAGTGTGTTGAAATCATTTTGCGCTGGTTAGACATTTTTATAATTCTATACATTCTTTCCAAAACCTATGACATATCTGATCCAATTGATACAGAAATAAACACTTTGCTTCAAAGGTCAAGCTGCAAATAAAGGGCCTCATTTCACAACAGCAAATGTGGAAAAACATTGAAGGCATTGGGTCTTTCTCCTACTGCTTTTAAGAAAAGATAAAGAAGGATAAATAAAGAGAGCAGAGGCAGCATTAGGTTTCCCTAATCAGTTGCTGGCAACAACTTTTATAGGAGAGCTTGCAACAGAAAATGCCTGCCTGACGAATCTTAAAACAAATTTCTGGAGAATAAATTTTTATTCTAGTAGCAGGAATTGATTAAAAATCACTAAAAGAAGCCAAAGATTAGTGAGGGATATTCTATCAGAGAATTTGTAGAACATAACTTGTAATTCTCTAACATTTTATTTTGTATACTAATTGGTGATTGGCATATCTGTTAATTATGTACATAGATTTGTTAATAATGAATCCTGTCTATTTAAAAAAACCTGGGAAATAAAATAATAAAGTTAATGCTTTTTTAGGTTGCAAAGACTACAAACCCACTCAAATTATCTTAGAGAGATTTATTTCAATGTTATGGATATCATAGAATTCCATGCATTTGGGCCTCAAACAAACTAGAAAGCTGTTCAGAACCAAGATATATTCCCTCTCTCCTTCTCACTTCAACTCAGCTTCTTTTTCCACATCTATACCATTTCATCTCTCTGAAGATCAGTCTCATTTACTTATTTATCATTTTGCCAATAGCTTCCTCAGCCACTAAGCTGGCATGAATTTACTATTACAATTCTCACCCCTGACTAGTAACAGTCTCTATATTTTACAGTTTGAGTTAATGATGGAGCGAATCCATCATTAATGGATTGATATCGATCTCTGTTCTAGTGAAGTCACACTAGTCAACCGTTTTCCATCAATCAGTAGATGAGCTGCCTCTCTGGGGCAGATATCGTGCCCTATCAGCATGGCTGGGGCAAGGGAAAATGGCATGTGATGTGTTTGGCTTCCTATTCTTCTGGGCATATCTTCCTTCAGATGAATAAAATAAATCAATAATGCCCCTGAAGTTGACCCTGACAAACTCAAATGTATAAAGTAAAGCTGTAGAAGACAATGTACACGAAATAATTATGTAACTTAAGTGGCCAAATTAATAGTATGAATGTAAGTAAATACCAAATGGTATGAATCGAATATGATCGTCACTCACCTAAGAAATCTTATGACAATGTAGAGTGTTGGAAAGCTGATGATGTTCATATTGTCAGACATGTCAAAAGATATTTATGGAAAAAAGGTTGTGTCCCTTGACTAGTTACGTACTAAAATTAACATTATGTAGTCTAAATAATTCTGGTTCAGGATGGCTGATGACATGAATGCTCATGAATAAAAATATATAGACAGAGGAGGGGCTGGGGTTCCAATATCCCCCTCAAGGAGCTGCCTAAAATGATCTCAGTTTTTTCCATGGGCTCTACCTCCTAAGGGTTCTACCATCACCCACAGGCACCACAGGCTGTAGACCAAGCCTTTAACACACGAGTCTTTGAAGGATTCTGTAAGAGAAATTTTCCCTTCTGGGAATGCACAGTCTATACTGTCCCCCTCCTCCCAATGTTCCGGGAATTGAGCTGTTACAAAGCTACCTAAAGTAGATAAAAACAAAACAAAGCTGACCACAGACCAGGGAACTGGGCTGCAAGATAACGACTGACCCTGGGCTAAGAAATTTGCAAGGATTGCAGATTGTGCTGTTCCGGACCATCTGCTGTCCATATTAGGAAATATCTTCTGCCGCTCAGCCTTAAACTCCCATGTGGTTATTCTCTCCCAATGAATGTAGGTAACCATTTAAACTAACCAATGCTATCTGCTTCTGTAACCGCGCTTGCAAAGACCCCTCCTCCCTTTGTTCTATAGACATATAAGCCCTGTACAGACAAACCTCAGGGCCCACTGTTCCTGCGTGTTCAGTGAGCCCCACGCATGCTTGGATAATAAAACCCCTTGCCCTTTGCATGAGAGAACGCTTCTTGGAGTCTTCCTTCACGCAGCGGGCATCCCGACCCTAACAGATTCCAGATTCAAAACCTGATAGTCATTTATGCCAGGCCCAATATTGGAGGGTTTGAATGATCTTAAGAAACTTCTTAGGGAAAATAGGGAAGATGATAAGAGAAAACATTTCTACAGCAAATACCTCTTAATTCTAACATGAAAGTGTTCCCAGAGTTATAGCTGGCTTGTACCTGTGCACATTCTAAGAAACCTGCCACTAACCAGCCCAAGCAGCTTTCAGAAATTCTTTATGTTACCATGTTCTTTAAAAAATTCTTTTTATGTTGGCATAATTCCAGCTTTACAAAAAAGTTGGAAGAAATGCAAAAAACAATTCCATGTACAGTATACCCAGGTTCTGAAATATTAACATTTTAACATATGTAGTTTATCTTCTCTCTCTTTCTGTCTGTCTCTGTCTCTGTCTCTCTCCATGTCTCTCCCTGTCTCTCTCTCTCTCTGTCATGCTCTCTCAACATAGACTGGATACTGGGCATGTAACTGTACCAAGTCACCGCCTGGACACGGCTCAGTGTGTCAGATGGCTGACGTGCCTGACTCATGGCACTGGAGGGTTGACTGTCCCCACTCCCAGAGAGGGCCTAGGCCAGCCAAAACCCTCATCTTCTGCCCTGATGAAAAGTATGGAAAGAGCCTGGGACAACCTGAAATACCCCTGTCCACAGACATCTCTGTCTCCTGCAAGAAACCCTAGGTAACCCTGGATGTCATGGGTAGGCAATTGCAATTCCTTTGGCTTCTGTTTTAACTTCCTTCTCTGGAAAACCCTTCTGTAAATCTATAGGCACAATTGGAGCCAATGGGAACCCTAGTCAGAGCTTCTTTACTCCTACTCTGACATGTCAATTCAAAGGTTAAATGTTAAACCATGAGTTGAACATTTTCCCATGGTGTCCAATACCCTTACTAGGAAGAGATTTACTAGGAAAATTGGTGGCAATTCTCCAATTCCAGTAAAGGCCAAAATGGACTTTACCTGTTGGGACTGTACCAGGCCACGTTCTTAAACACCCCTAAGGTTATGATAGAGACTTGCACTGCTCTTAATCTTGCCTCACTGGTGCCTACAGGCTCAGAGGTTAGCTACTGTTGTGAACAGGTAATTTCCCTGATCTATGCAAGCAGGCAGAACATCAGTGACCTGCCCCTCCAAGATGCTAAGGGGGTGTGGTTCACTGATAAACATAGCTTTGTCCAAGAAGGATGTCAAAAGGCAGGTTATACATTGGCAGTTCACAATAGCTCATTGAGGCCAAACTCCTTCATCCAGGGACCTGTGCTCAAAAAAGCAGAGCTCATAGCCCTTGCTTCAGCATTGATATTATTGATGAAAGGATAAAAAGCTAAATATTTATACAGACTCCAAATATGTCTTTCTGGTACAATGTGCTCATGCAGAAATCTGGAAAGAAAGGGGCTTGCTAACTAATAAAATGAGCAGAGAATTTTACAATGCCTGGAGGCAGTCTGTCTTTCCAAGCAGGTCACTGTCATTCACTGCAAAAGACATCAAAGAGACACATCTAAAGTCTCTCTTCAGGGAATCAGAAGGGTGATACAGAGGCAAGAAGGGCAGCCTTACAGCTGCTCAAGGCCCTAGTCTTATTCCCCATTCCTGAGGAACTATTCGAACTGTTCCTTTCTCAAGGAATGCAGTTAAAGGTATAAAAACTCTACATAGAAAATGCTCACTCAAATTTTCACAGGATTAGTACTAGCAGCACCTTCCCGACAGGTCTGCAAAGCTTGCCTACTCTGTGCTTACAATAACCCTGGCAAGCCCAGGCACCTCCTCTGCTAAAAGAAAGCTGCTCCTGTGAACCTCTGGAATGCCTGAGGCTCTTCTTCAAAAAGCAAGAGTCTGGTTCTGCTCTGAGTACAGGTAAGTAGAGTCATTATAAATAGGCACTGATAGCCTATCTAACATCCCTCTGTGTCTCCACAAGTGTGGAAATCTAACCTGCTCCTTGTAACAGTAAAGTTACTCTTCTGAAAAATTCACCAAGCTTTCTCCCATCAAACAGGCAACTCAACAGTCCTTCACATAAAGACACTAATTCCTTTCTTCTATTTTCTGACAGGCGTTTTTCCAACCCAGCTGGTGATCCACAACACTTCAAGTTACTTGGAGGGCACATAATTCCGGTAGGTAGGGCTTCAGCCCCTTTCACCAGAAAATAGCTGTTTGAAGATGAAGACCTCTAAACCTGCACCACTCCATAAAGAATGGGGATTGCTGTCTCAGGGGGACATGAGGCCGGAAGTTAGGGAATGGCAAACTGACTGGGCAAGTGTGTGTGACCTGTCAGTCACAGAGATCCAGCAGACATGTGCCCAGGCCCTGAACCGGAAACCAATCAGAAAGTGCCATCTTCAGTTTTTCTCATGAGAAATCAAGCAGGTTTTTGACAGAACAGCCTAGATCTGATGTCAGCCTGAGGAGTGGGGGATACAGGAGATGGCCACCATAAAGCTCTTGGCCATTGTGCTCTCTCTCTCACAGTGGTCCACTCGCACCCTATAGCATGCACTTCTTTTCCTACTTTTAACCAGCCCACACTTGCTCTGCGGGGTGTTTCTTTTCTTATTTTTAATAAATGTAAAACCTAGCTACCCTTTGCACTTGTCTTGACCAATTCTTTGTTCAGAACAGAAAGAACCTAGGGCACACTTCTAGAAGGAGACCCCTGAACCCCAGAACCTCAGAGCCTGGTAACAAGATGACTGCTGGAACTCAAATCATTATATCTAAATTTAGGCCAGAAAAAGAAATCAAGTCAGAGGAAGGAAAAAATATACCTTTCTAAAGCTGTGGCAACTAATTTAAGCAACTTTTCAATAATTATACTTACATCGTACTGCCCAACCTAGCTGCAAGAAAAACTAGGAAAAGTTGTCTTTTATTCTGGGCAGCAATATGGCCAGATAAAAAGGTCAAGATACTTCATAAGGGGAGAATTATTGCTCTCCAGTTAGAGCACTAGCACTTTCTGCCACATGGTTTATTATATAACATAGTTTCCAAGCCAGAAAGGATATAGAAATCATTAATTTTAAAATTTCTAGCAAATACCTAACAGGATACATTTTTATACACATAATCACAATAGTTTAAAATTTTAGTAATCTAAGAATAAGAAGCAGCATAATTCCAAACAAAAAAGTAACATAATGAATCTATAAAAGATGCTCAAATGTATTAAAATTACTGGATTTCCAATAAAAACAAAAATGAAATATTTTTCAGCCTTCACAAAGTGTTGTCTCCAACTGTTGGAATAATATAAATATATTCAGCTTTTTGGGATTAAATTTTGGCAGCATTTATCAAAATATAAACATAGTAGTGTCTATTGATGCTGTAACAGCTTATAAACTCAGTGGCTTTTAAAACAAATATTTAAAGACACAGAAGCAAATTTAATAATTTAAATTCTGTAGGTTGGAAGGCTGGTATTTTTCTCACTAGGCCAAACGTTATCAGGGCTGTGCTTTCTTCTGGGTGCTCCATGATCTATTTGTAGGATGCAGATTTTTAGGTTTTAGAGTCCATTTCCAGCTTATTTGGGTCATTAGCAGAATTCAGGTCCTTGTTGATATAAGTCCAAGTTCTTTACTGTTCTGTTGGCTACTGGCTGAGGGTGGTTTTAGCCTCCAGAGTCCACTTGCTTTCTGAGATACGTGGCCCTCTGTTCTAGCTTCAAGGCCAAAAGTGGCAGCTTGAGTTGTCACACTTCAGTGTCCTTCTGCTTTAAGTGAACCAGTTGGAAAAGCCCTCCTCTTTTAAGGACTCGTAGACTTACATTTCATGCACCCAGATAATCCAAGATAATCTTCCCCTCTCAAGGTCAGCAACTGTAATCATCTTTGTCAAATTCCTTTTGTTATGTAAAACAACAAATTCACAGGTTTTGAAGATTAAGCCATGGACATCTGAGGGGATGAGGAGCACTATTCCATCTACCACAGTAGAATATACATTTCTTCTTACTCAGTAATGACACATATAGACATGACTCACATAGCCTAAAATCTGGGGGACAGGGCAAAGACTTAATAACCAACATTGAACTTCTTAGCAGCATCATGAATTCCTAAGGAGAATATGAAGCAAGGCTTTCAAATTTCTATGCATAATAATCTAAAATCCAGATTGCTATGCTTAGCCAAACCATCAATAGAGAAAGACATTTCAAATACTTGAGGATGAGAAATTTTATCTCCCACATACCCTTTCTGTAAACGTTTCTTGAGGGTGGATTTCAGTAACAAGAGAGAGTAATCCAAGCAAGAGGAATGGGGTGGTGGTGGGGTCAACACAGGGAGCAGTCACTGGAACCCAGGAGAATGGGCTGTCGAGCCCCACGAAGAGTGCTGGGCAGCAGCCTAAAGCTTTAGAAATCAGCCTGCAAACAGCCTGCACTGCAGCAGGAGGACTAAGGAATCTGGATGGGAAATGTTCGGAAAAGCCTGGCACAGATTGGACTGATTTATCATTGAGAGCTTGAAAAACTTGAGGTTACAGTGGTGCCTCAGTTCTTGGTGTAAATTGCCTTTGGAAGGCACAATGTACTCCAAAAACAAGGACCAAACAATGGTTTTGGCAGGGAGGTGTAGGGAGTCACCAGGCAATCTACAGAGACAAGTTCTAGCTGTGGATCAAGTACCAAACAAAGGACAAACAGGACAAAAATGTTTGCATCAAAACGCCTTGAGTATCAAATTCCAGGGTATGACTGTGTAGTGGAGTACCAAGGTACGACTGTATAATAAAGGTACAGAAGAACGCAGGGAGGGAGTGTCCTGAGGTTTTTTTTTAAAGAGAAAAAAACCACAAAACAATAAAAACAATGGTACAAAATTTCAAAACAAGATTTTAGGAGACTAACAATGGTTAGCACATTGCACATTATTATCTTCAAAGTAGTTGCTCATATTACAAGATACAGGCATGAAAAATTGATCAAACAATATAGGCACAAACCTTTCTTTTCAATGAACTAATAGTAATTAGTAGTATAACTATCTTAACTATCTTCCGTATATATATATTTTTTTTTTCTTTTCCCTTCCTTCTTTTCTCCTTTCCCCATCCCAGATTCTCTTTTCTTTCTTTCTTTCTGTTTTTTTTTTTTTTGAACAGTTTCTTCCCATTTCACAGTATCTATTGTACATTTTGGATCTTATTTACTCTTTCAGCTTCTTACACATGTGAGTCTGATTTATTTCACTTATGAGTATGGTCTCTAGTTGCATCCATTTACCTATAAATGCATCAAGTTTATCCTTCTTTATAGCTGAGTAGTACTCCATTGTATAAAAATATCACATCTTTTTTATCCATTCCTTGGTTGATGGGCATTTGGGTTATTCCCAAGATTTAGCTATTACAAATTGTGCTGCTATAAACTTGGGTGCACATATATTGCTGTGGTATGATGTTTTTAATTCTTCTGGGAAAATACCCAAAAGGGGAATAGCTGGGGTGAATGGGATCTCTAACCCTAATTTTTTGAGGAATCTCCACACTGATTTCAATAGTGGTTGCACCAGGTCCCACCAACAGTGGAGAAGGGTTCCTTTTTTCCCACAGCCCCACCAGAATTTGTTATTGGTTGATTCCTTGATGATAGCCATTCTTCCCGGGGTGAGATGGAATCTCAGTGTTGTTTTAATTTGTATCTCTCAAATGACCAGTGATGTTGAACATTTTTTCATATATTTATTTGCTATTTGTATTTCTTCATCTGAGAAGTGTGTGTTCATCTCAGATGCCCGTTTTTGGATTGGGTCTTTGAATTTGGGTGTCTGATTGTTTTCAATTCTTTATATGTTCTAGATAGAAGTCCTTTGTCTGCGGGACAGTGGGCTACATTTTTTCCCACTCTGTGGTTTGTCTTGTCACTCTGTTGATTTCTCTTGATGTGCAAAAGCTTTTTAATAAGATGAGATCCCAGTTGTTGATTCTTTGAAATGTTTCCCATGCAGTTTGGGTTTGTTCATGAAGTCTCTGCCTACCCCTATGTCTTCAAGATTTCAACCTACTTTCTCTTTTAGTAGACTGAGTGTTTCTGTTTTAATATTTAGATCTTTGATCCATTATGACTTTAATTTAGCGTATGGTGATAGACATAGGTCTAGTTTTAGTCTTCAGCATGTAGAGAGCCAGTTTTTCCAGCACCATTTATTAAAGAGGCTATCTTTCTTCCAGTGAACGTGTTTGGCCCCTTTGTCAAAGATAAGATGGCTGAGTGTGTTTGTAGTTTTGTCTGTGTCTTCTAATCTGCTCCACTGGTCCTCAGGTCTGTTTTTTTTTTTTTTTTTTTTTTTTTTTTTGTTTGTTTGTTTGTTTTTTGCCAGTACCATCCAGATTTTATCACAGTAGCTTTGTAGTATAATTTAAAAGTAAGAGATTGTGATGTCTCCTGCCTTGCTTTTGTTGCCTTTGCTATTCTAGGTCTCTTCTGCTTCCAGATGAATTTTAGCAATGTTAACTCCAGTTCTATTTTTTTTTCTTTTTGTGGGTACCAGGGATCAAACTCAGGACCTCATGCATCAGCAGGTGCCCGTGCCGCTGAGCGATATCACCGGCCCTTTTTTCGTATGTGGGTACCAGGAGTCGAAATTAGGACCTTGCGCTTGCCAGGCAGGCGCTTATGCCACTGAGCTATCTCACTGGCCCTTATCTCCAGTTCTGTGAGGTATGCTAATGGAATTTTGATTGGGATTGCATTAAATCTGTATAACAATTTTGGGAGTATGACCATTTTCACAGTGTTGGTTCTTCCCATCCATGAGCAAGGGATATCTTTCCATTTCCTGATATCCTATTTGATCTCCTTTTTCAGAGTACTATAATTTTCAATATATAGATCCTTTACTCTCTTTGTTAGATTGATTTCTAAGTATTGCATTTATTTGGATGCTATTGTGAAGGGTGTGGTTTCCCTAATTTCTCTCTTGGTGAATTTGTTGTTTGTGTACATGAATGCTATTGATTTTTGAGTGTTGACTTTGTATCCAGCTATGTTACTGAATTTGGTTACTAACTCTAGGAGTCTTTTGGTGGAGGTTTTGGGGTCTTCTATGTAGAGTACCATGTCATCTGAGAATAATGATATTTTAACTTCTTCCTTTCCTATCCTTATTCCTTTTATTTCTCTCTCTTGTCTAATTGCTCTGGCTAATGTATCCAGAACTATATTGAATAGGAGTGGTGATAATGGACATCCTTGTCTTGTTCCTGATTTTAGAATGAAAGCTTTCAGTTTTTGTCCATTTAGTATGATGTTGGCTGTTGGTTTGTCATAGATGGCTTATATCAGGTTGAGGTAAAGACCATCTATTCCGATTTTCTGTAGGGTTTTTATCATGAGTGAGTGTTGGACTTTATCAAAAGCTTTTTCTGAATCAATTGAGATGATCATGTGATTTTTGTCTTTGGCTCTGTTGATATGGTGTATTACATTTATTGATTTGCATATGTTGAACCATCTCTGCAGTCCTGGAATGAATCCCACTTGGTCATGGTGTATAATCTTCTTGATGATTTGCTGCATTCTGTTTGCTAGTATCTTACTGAGGATTTTTGCATCTATGTTCATTAGGGGGATTGGCCTGTAGTTCTCTTTTTTGGTTGTGTCTTTCTCTGGTTTTGGTATCAGGGTAATACTTGCCTCCAAGAATAAGTTAGGGAATATTGTTTCCCT
Organism: Erethizon dorsatum; assembly: GCA_028451465.1. Lineage (NCBI taxonomy): Eukaryota > Metazoa > Chordata > Mammalia > Rodentia > Erethizontidae > Erethizon > Erethizon dorsatum. Next base: position 50,096,209 of record CM051835.1, on the reverse strand, counting down.
TTCAATTTCATTAAAGAGTTTGAGGAGTATTGGCATTAAATCTTCTCCAAATTTGTTGTAGAATTCAGCCATGAATCCTTCAGGACCTGGGCTTTTCTTTGTTTGTAAGTTTTTAATTATGTTTTCAATCTCATTCACTGATATTGAGTTATTAGAATTTTTATATCTTCTTAATTCAGCTTTGATAATTCATATGTATCTAGGAATCTGTCCACTTCATCTGTGTCTTCCATCCTATGAGAGTAAAGATTTTCAAAGTAGTTACTGATGATCTTCTGAATTTCCACAGGATATGTAGTGATTTCACACTTTCCATTCCTCAGTGCATGAATTTGAGTCTTTTGTTTTCCTCTTTTGATAAGGTTGGTTAAAGGTTTATCAATTTTGTTTATTCTTTCAAAGAAACAACTCTTCAATTCATTAATTCTTTGTATTGTTTTCTTGGTCTCCATTGTGCTAATTTTTGCTCTGATCTTTATAATTTCCTTGCTTGTATGGACTTTGGGCTTGTCTTGCTCTTCTTTTCTAGAAGCTTGAGGTGCAACATTAGGTTGTTTAATTGTGCTCATTCTGTTTTCCTGATGTGAGAATTCACTGCTATAAATTTCCCTCTTAGAACTGCTTTCACTGTGTCATATAATTTCTGGTATGTTGCATCTGCATTCTCGTTTAGTTGTAGATATGTTAAATTTCTTCCTTTATTTCATCTGTGACCCATTGGTTGTTTAGGAGGGTGTTATTTAATTTCAATGTGTTTATGGAGTTTTTGAAGTTTCTTTTGCCATTAATTTTTTATTTTATTGCACTACGGTCAGATAATATGATGGGATAACTTCAATTCCTTTGCATTTACTTAAGCATGTCCTATAGGCTAGTATATGTGTTATTTAAGAGAACATACCATGTGAAGCTGAGAAGAATGTGTATTCTGATGTTGTTGGGTGGAACACTCCAAAAACATCTACTAAGTAAGCCCATTTTTTCACAGGTTTGGTTCAATTCTGATATTTCTTTGCTGATTTTTTGTCTACTGGATCTATCTCTTTATGACAGTGAGGTCTTAAGGTCTTAAGCAATTGTGTTATTGCTTATTTGATTTTTAATGTCTATTAATATTTGTCTTATATAGTTGGGTGCTCCCATATTTGGTGTATACATATTTATGATTGTTATCTCTTCCTCTTGAAGTTTTCCCCTAACAAGTATATAGTGACCTTCTTTATTTCTTGATCATTCTTGGTTTGAAGTTCACATTGTCTGCAAACAGAGTAGCTACCCCTGCTTTTTTCTGCATTCCTGTTTTCCATCCTTTGACTTTCAGTCTATGAATTTCTTTTTGAGTTAAATGTGTTTCTTGTATACAGTATATTGTTGGATCTTGTTTCTTGATCCATTCTGCCAGTCTGTTTCTTTTGATTGGTGAATTGAGGCCTTTTACATTGATGGTTATAACTGATATGTATTGGCTTATCTTGGTCATGGTATTTTCCACTGTTGGTTCATTGCTTTTCCTCTCTGTTTAATGGCTTGCCCTGCCTGGTGGTTTCTTTCTGTTGTTGTTCTTGGAGTTGTGGTCACTTTTACCTCTGTCTAGAATATCTTTCAGTACTCTTTGTAGGGTTGGTTTGGTGGTCATAAATTTCTTCAGTTGTTCTTGGTCATGGAAGTACCTTATTTCTCCATTAATTTTGAAAGATAGTTTTGCAGGGCACATCAATCTGAGTTGGAACTTGTTTTCTTTCAAGACTTGAAATACTTCAGTCCAAGCTCTTCTTGACTTGAGTGTTTGTGTTGAGAAGTCTGCTGTGATTCTGATGGGCTTTCCTTTATAGGTGATCTGTTTCTTTTCTCTAACAGCTTTTAATATTCTGTTCTTGTGATGAATTTCTGCAATCTTGATTATTATATTTCTTGGTGTAGTTTTATTTTGGACATGGCTGTTTGGAGTTCTATATGCTTCATTTATTTGTATGTGAAATTCTTTATCCACACTTCAGAAGTTTTCTGCCATTTTTTCCGTGAAAAGTTTTTTATGGCATTTGCGCTGTCTCCAGCTTTCTCATCGACCCCAATCATCTTATGTTATTCTTCTTTGCATCATCTTCTAGCTGTCTGATTGATTTTTCATGGTCTCTTACTATTTTTAAGACATCTTTCTTTTCTTGATCTCTAGCTGTAATTCTGTCTTCAAGAGCTGAAATTCTATCCTTTCCTTCATTCAATCTGTTGCATATACTTTCAATGGAGGTTTTAATCTCTTGGATTTCTGTTTGGATTTGTTTCATGGATTCCATTTCTTTCCTATGATGGGCATTTTTTGTTTCCATCATTTTTCTAAGCTCATCTATTCTTTTTTCTGTGTCTTCTCGAATACCTTTGATTTTAAGCATCATTTGTTTTTGTACCTGAGAGATTATTTTCTCTTTAGCCTTTTCCACTTGTTTTTTCACTTCTGTTGCTATCACTTCAGAAAGTTCCAGTGTTTGACTTCCAAGTTCTTCTGTCTCATTGAGTTCTGGGCTTGTCCTGGGCAGGCTGGGGGTCCAGGGTTGTAATTTGCTTCTGCATCTTGTCATTTTCTATTTTCTCTTTTTTATTTTATTTTATTTGCTATGTTGATGCTTGCTGATTTCTTATGATATACAGCTTTATCTCTAGAATTGAGGCTTACCTAGGAGAAGTCTGTTCTTCAGGGATGTTCTCTAGATGTAGGTGGTCCTTTATAGCTAACCCAAGAACCTACCTTCCCAATTTGTAAAGGATGCAAAGTTACTATTTGGCTTAGCTCCCAATCTTTCAGTACTGGGCTGTGGTGATGATTATGACCCCATACAATCACAGAGTTATCATACATGGGAGAAAAAATGTTTATAACATGTACGACATCCTGGCTGAAATAGTACAGTTAGTAATAACAATAGTTTCAAGTACAGCTAAACTACTGACAAACTATGGTAACCATTAATCTGCTACCTCTGACCACAGGAGGAAAGTCTAAAATTATATAACAAAATCAAACATATACTGTGCACTTGTATGCAGTGATTTCCCCTTTAGTAGAGTGATTTTACCCTTCTACGGGGCGGGATGGGTTAAGATGGGTAGGGGACAGGCTGGAGTGATGAATGAGGTCAAATATAGTGCAGTCAACGCTGGAGGTCAAATGATGGTCACCCAAGTTTTGAGAAACTGGAGGACACAGGAGGGAAAGAATGAAAGAGAATGCGAAGGAGGAATCAGAAAGAGCAGAGACAATATTTGCTCCCTTGAAAGTTTAAATTCAAGAAGTAAAGAGAGAAAGAGGATCAACAGAAGAAAATAAAAAAGAAAGGTAAGGAACCTAAACAGTGAAAGAAAGAAGAAAGAGAAAAAGAATGAAAATGAAAGGAAGAAAAGAAAGAAAGAAAAAGGAGACCCAAGAAAAAGAGGAGAGGAGGGAAAAAAATCCCAAATACAAAAATAACCTCAGAATACAAAACGAAACAAGATGACATCCAAGCAGACAGGGAAGGGATAGGAAATCAGACAAACAAGGGAGAATAAAAGTGGTAAAATAGCTCTGGTGTTTACAGTTGTGTGACAGTGTCCATGTTTAATCCCAGAAATGTGCAGGGTACAGAGGTGATCTTGGCCTCTGGATGTGGGGGCTGGGGCTGGTCTTCTGTTGGTGGATTTCTTCAGAGACCAGCTGCTGGCGCCTCGCTGCTGCTTCAGATGCTTCCACATTGCTGGTCTCGGTGATTACTCCGCTCGCCAAAGGCGTGTGTGCCCAGACTCCCGGGGCGGCTGTTGTCCTGGGTCTCAGGGTTCCAGTCAGTCCCCTCGTCAAAGTCCCGTGCCCTTACACTCCTCTTGCAGACACTGCCTTCCCGGGGCAATGGAGGAAGCGCAGAGCATGGATTTACACTCTTCTCGTAGGCCCCACCATCCCGGGGGCAATCGAGTAGCCTGTTTTAAGCAGTTGGTGACATAATCTGTATGATCTCAAACAAAGAAACAAAAAACCCCAGAGTTTTGGAACCTGAACAAGGAATAGTCTCTTTTCCATATCAGTTGTCACGGCAGTGACACAGTGGAAAACAATGCTCTCCCACAAGCCTGGTCAAACCCAGACACGTTTGTATGTAGGGACTTTACACGGGGAAAAGCCTTGAAGGGTGGGTTCACAGGAATTACTTACAGATGGGATTTTGAGCAACCTTTTTTCTTGTTTATCTGTATCTGAGTGAACATATACTAATTACCATGTAAGTGTAAGGAAAATTATAGCAATATTATGGGGGGAAATCATGGGGTTTGGAGATAGAAAATGACTTCAAGTTCTGATTTAGTACTTGAACAAATGAGCAAAGTCCATTACTCCACATTCCTTTAAGACCTACCAAGCTGGAGCACACAAAGGGCCAGAAAGGATTAAAGGATCATCCAGGCATATTTTCAGGTTTGTTGCATGCTCATGTGCAAAGCGCTGTGCCAGGCATAGGAGGCTGAGAGAGGAGAAAGGCAGGGCCTGTACTGGAGGTGCTCCAAGCCAGAGCAGACACAGAGAGGCAAGGCCTGTGTTCTGCGTAAACATGGCGTGCCCTGGCATCCAGAAAATTGGCAGCTGCCCTCACCTGGAGAAGTCCAGTGAGGCTTCTCATAAGAGATGACATAAGATGTGCTCTGACAGGTCGGAGTAAGCTAACTGGAGGGCGCGCAGATGGGCACTTGGGGCAGGTGCCCAGAGTGGGTGTGCAGGATCATGAGCATCCAGCAGCTGCTAGTGGCCCAGGGCATGAGACTCTGGGTTGGTAGGCAGGACCTGGGGTATGAAGAGCTGTAGGCTCTACTAAAGGCCCTCAGAGGTGATGGAGTAGACAGGAATAAAACTGAGATTATTTATGTTGAGAGTTTGGAAAGAAGTTATATGACCCACCTAGAAGGCTCTCCTGCCCTATCTAATCAGATTCTTCTGCCTCCCCCTATTCTCTTTCACTGGAACCTGCTTATTTCCTTCTTAGGACTTATGTTTATAATTATAAACTTGTTTGTTCACTTGCTCATTTGTGATCTCTCCCTTAGACTGTAAGCTTCAAAGAGCAGGGACACAGTTTCACTCACCAGCACAGTATATACACCCTGTATCTACAGAGTAGTAGGTGCTTAGTAATTATTTATTGTACAAATGAATATCCAGAGTAAAGTAGCAACTATGCAGATGGGAAGGAGGGAAGGTTTGGGTGATATTATGATGCAAACTACAAAAACTTGGTGATTGATGGAAAGAGTTTTGCTGGGGTGAGAGCTGAGTGGTAGCGAATGGAAAAACGCAGACTTCTAGAACCTGACTTGGAAGACATCAAAACTTAGTGGCTACAGGGTAAGTGTATATAAAGTGAGGTGGGTAGCTAGGGAGGTAGTAAGGAGGAGAACTTCTTCCAGGGAGGTATTACAACCTCAACTTGCCCCACAGTTGCAACTCCTCTGCCTTCTTGTTCTTGCAGCAATTTCCAAACTTTGCTGCACTACCAACTGGGAAGTTTGGGGAAATCTCTACAGCTGGGCCCTTCATTATTCTAAATCTGGGGATAGAAGCAGAACAGTAGTTTTGTACAATTCCGAAACATTGATCTTCCCTAGACCTTTGTCCTACAGGCTCCCAGATGACTGGTTTCCTTCCAGTCCCTTCCTGTGGAAACTCTGGACTAATGTTGATCTACTTGCACTGTGAGCCATCAACTGGCTTCCGTTCTGCTTCTCTATCAGGGCTGTGTTCTGGCACTGAAACCCCACTAAAAATATTTGTTCCTGTCATTTACCACTACCCTGCGTGTGTGTCACCTGGGCTAATATTTGCATTTACAGAAATATTGCACTTAACAATGTTGAATGATACTCTTTGTTTACAAAGTTTAAAGGATTATGGATGACTTGAGTTTTCCTGTTTCCTTTTGAACCTTGGAAAACATACAGGTAATTCTTTGTCCTTTTACATTTTTGTTCATGTGTTGAGCAACTTGAGCCTACACAAATAACTCAAATGATTCAATTCCAATTTCTAATTTCTTGCCAGTAACCAGGGAGAGTTTTTCTGGTTGTTTGTATGGGTAGGGAGAGGTATAGCAAAATACTAAAGCAAAATCAGGTCTAGTATTAACGTCAGAGAGGACTCCTGGTGTTTTCTTTTATAGAAACTATGATAAGTTTCTGTGGTTACAGAGGCCTCAGTTACAATACTCAAAATGATAAGAAGTTAAGGTGTGCTGAGAAACTACTGGATAAAATTTTGTTGTTTGTCAATTAATATGTTAAAATTAATAGTTTTTTCTTCTTAATTTGTGCATAACTTGACAATAAAAACTGTTTACATTTTTTTATATTTTGGTTTATGTATAGTACATTCTTTTTAGTTGTAAGAATCCTGAAGACAAGTTTTGGACTTGAGACTTTGCTTTATTTTGTGGCATATTCCTAGGAGTGCTGGAGGGAGGGATGTTGCTTCTTTTCCAAAACAAGCCTAGTGAAAAAGCAGAGGCAGTTTCTTTTGTGGGGAGGGGATCCCATGTGAAAGCTTGGGGTGTTTGATTTAGTCTGGAACTGCAAGTAATTTAATAACTGCTTTGCAGGGGGTAGAGGTAGGTGCAGGATGAAGTGGAAGAAGTAGGTGGGCGGGGTAGATTGTAAAGGATCTTATAAGCTCCTTGCATGCTACCTTGAGTCTCTAGTCTTCTTCCTGCACTGTAACCTGCACACTGTCCTTCTTAAAGTGTGTGTCTGATCACTTTGAACTGTCCCCTCTTGCCCAATGAACGAAAACCAAATTCTTTAGATTCTGTTAGTCAAGTTTTGAAGCTTTTCTCCTGCTTCATACTCATGTCAACCTCATTCTTTGGCCAATGTAGACATATTCCGACTGCTCCTTACTCTTTCTAACCTCGGTGAGTTTGCCTATACAATCTTTTCCGTTTGTTTTTTTCCCCTAGGATGTCGGTTCTCCCTCTCTACCTCAGAAGACTCACCCGCACTTGAGAGCCTAACTGAAATATGATCTCCTTTATCTAGTTACATCGCAATTCCAGGCAGAAGCGACTTTTAACTACATTTAGCTAGAGTTTAATTTTTAAAAGCTTCATTGATGTATAACGTCTATTTCCACTCATATTTATACACATAAGTGGGGTGTACAGGTTGCACAAACTGAACACACTCATGAAATTAAGAGAACACTAACAGCACCACAGAAATCCTTTCTCCAATCACTGTTCCAACCGAAGGGTAACTGTTCCAGATTACACAGATTAATTTCAAATTTTAAAATTTATCTATATTAGTATATGCATTTTAGATGATTTATCCTTGTGGCTATATAGTATTCCATTGTGTGAATATACCACAATCTAGTTATTTATTCTACTGTTGAGAGGCCTTTTGTTACTTTGAACATTCTAATATATGTCTTTTGATGAAAGTATATATGGATTTTTGTTGAGCATATAGGTAGGAGTAGAGTTATTGGGTTGTAGCATAGACATATGTATATACTGCCAAACACTTCTCCCAAGCAAATGCATAAATTTATAGACCCACTGTCTTAGCTACTTTCCCTCCTTGCTGGGATATAATACCTGATACCCACAATTTAAAGGAGGAGAGGTTTATTTTGACTCACAGTTATAGTCTCTGCTTGGCTGGTTCCAAGCAGAAACAACATGGTGGAAGGATCTGGTGGACAAAATCTTGCTCACATCATGTTGGCCAGGAAGCATAGAGAGAAGACAGGGACCAAAGAAGAAATATACTCTCAGATTGCACCCCCAGTGACCTGCCTCTTCCGGACCAGCCTCCACCTCCCAACAGCACATTCAGTGGCTGCACTGACCAGTGGATGATCTGACTGAGTACAGTGCCCCATGATCCAATCACTCTCCAGAAGCCCATCTATGAGCACCTGAGTTCCAGTTGCTCCACATCCTCACTATCACTTGGTGTCTTCCATCTATTTCATTTTTCTTATTCTGGTGGGGTTGCATTGTGATTTTAATTTGTATTTTGCTAAAGATGACTTGGAGTCCTTGCTGTTTAAACATCCATACAGCCTTTATTATTTTACTTTGTCTTCTATTGTGTATGTTTATGTATTTTTCTGAGAGCAGGGACCAATTCTTGAATAAGTACATTTCAGGTTGCCTAAATTTTAAATAGTAGTCAATAAATATTTACTGAATTAATGTATAATCATGACTATCACTTACTGAGCACTTGCTTTGTACCAGGTATGTTATTAGCATTTTATGTACACTATTTTATGTGCTCTCAGTTCTAAGTTCCTGGGGCAGGGGGAAAGATTGGCTAACTTAGATCATCTTTTCCAATCAACTGTATCCAAATGGTAGGAAGTTACAGACTACCAACATGATTCCTGTTTGCCCATACTGTGGATTGGGAAGCCATTCTCAAAGAAAGAAATGGCTCATGGTTGAGAAGACCCCCCAAAAAGCATCTACCACACAGTTCCCATTCGAGGCAAGCAGAGATGTAGAATAATGAATCAAGTAAGGTATTCTTCCCTCCAGTGCTTTTACCTTGGGTTTTTGTTTTAGCTGTGTTTTAAACTTAAATTTGAAAACTGTAATGCTTTCTTGCTTTTTAAAAGTAAGAGAGTATAGGGAAAATTCTGAAGCACTGGAATACCTGGGATCAAACACAAGGCCTTGAACATTCTAGACAAGTGCTAGACTACTGAGGTCTACATCTCCATCAGTATGGTGGTTACGTGGGAGCGTAGACATGCAAAAAAAAATTTTTTTTTAAAAATTAAGACAGCACCACAAAATTGAGATCCTTGTCAAGTCCTATGCCAGTAATTAATGTAAAAAAAGAAGGAACGTGGGGGCCGGTGAGATAGCTCAGTGGCATAAGCGCCTGCCAGTACCCACAAAAAAAAAAAAAAAAAAAAGAAAAAAAAAGAAAAGAATGTATATGAATACATTTTCAGGATAAATTCTTCACAGGCTGGAGAGTAGATTCATGAATTGAATATAACCTGATCTGGAGGTTCTCAGAGAAGCAAATTTACCACTTCCAAGATCTCTTCTGTGTTCTGCATTAATCATAACTTCAGGTTTACTTGACAGGAAGGAGGCCTTCCTAGGAGAGAAATCAGTGCCAAGTCTTTCCAAAAGAGTGATTTGGTGAGATAACTTTCATTTCCCTCAAGTACCATGCTTTGTGCTTTGTTTACTACTTGTCATTTGTATTGGGGCACTTTACAGCCTAGCATTTAAGAATGCAATAAAGATAAGACATAAATCCAGAAGTCTATTGGAGTCTTTGTTATTGTTCGTCCCAAAGCAATGCTGCCATCTATTGGTAGAAGAAGAGAACATTATTTTTCAATGTTTTGTATACAAATCCTAATTAATGATGGACCCCAGATTATGTGCAAAAATAAAACTGATGTTAATTCAATTTTCACATTCTTCCCACCCCTGGCAAATTTCTCCCAATCATATCGCCCACAGGATTTAAAATAAATTTTAGACAGGGTCTCACTATGTATTTCAGGCTGGCCTTGAACTCATTATGTAGCTAGCCTAAGGTGACCTTGCACTCATGGAAAACCTCCTGCCTCAGCTTGCCAAATGCTGGGATTAGTGTGTCATCATACCTGGCAGCTCAGATTCTTGAGTATGCTATAAAGTAAAAATGATGACAGGAAAGTTGGAATCCTTTGCCTTCTATAATTTCTTGAGAGAAACTTCCACTTTCGTTGTCTCATTATTTACTTTCATTCCACAAATGAGGATTTGATGATCAAAAGGCTACTCTTTGTATTCTGTATGGTATCAAATTGTCCCAGTAAATCTTACATTTAATACTAAAGATGTGTATCCATTGTGTTTTGCTTAATAATATATTTACTTGACAAATCATACTTTATTAATTCCATTATTCAGTTTTACTATCTTTATTTGTGGATATATGCTAGTTAATGCTTTTTGAAAATAACAGGAAAATTTTTTCTGGTAAAATACTAAAATGTTATATTCACAGTAACACTAATTATAAAAGAGAGACCAAAAAGAAAATAACACTAGTAAAATTCCCCTATAGACATAATGTAAGACTTCTTATTTTTAGTGCATCTTTTCATATTTGCTTGTTTGTTTATTAATTTGCCAAGCATTTCGCAGGAACCCGCTGCACGCCAGCGCTATGCTAGAAGCTGGAAACACAGACTAATGTGACATAACTCCTGGTCACCGAGAAGTCACATTCTAGGGATGTGACAGACCCAAAGGTAAATGAGGAAATAGGAAGCGAGGACACAGGGACAGGCACCCATCCTGATGGGAAGATGGGAAGGAGGGCAGCTTGGTCAGTGGTAATTTTGTGCCACTTAAATTGTGTGTAAATGCTCGTTTGACAAAGGGTAGGGGCTATGGATGGTAGGAGGACTGGAATGGCCTTTGCAGAAGATGGGATGACTACATGAAATCCAGGGGGACTAATTTATAGTCTTTAGGCTAAATTGGGCCAAAGTTTCTTTTTGTCTCCCTCATGAGTATTTATAATAACTTGAAAATAGTTGCCAACATCAGAAAGTTGAGAGGTGTCATCTAAAATTTGCATCTCTAGCTTCCCTTGAACCTTGGAGAATTTGACAGTTCCAGGCGGGCAGTGTTCCTCGCAGCAGAGGAGACTTCTTGCTGTGGGGGACGCGCTGCCCCGGTCCACGGGCCTCGGCCTGTGACGCCAGTGCTCAGATCTTGGTGTGGCTTTCTTCACAAGTTGACAAGACCTGCCTGGCCCTTCTGGGGCTTTGAATTTGGAATCTTTCTTAGAGTTTCAAGAAGGGGGTGATTGACGAGCAACCACTGCAGCAGAGATGTCTAACGAGAAATGAGAAAATTCCCCCTTCCTTTAAATTAGGAAAGTATGAGTGACTTTGGTAAGGGAATAGTAAGAAGATGGCAAGCCACAGAAGTAACAGCATAGCATTTTGGGTTGAGCAGGGCAGGAATTACGGGTTTAGAGGGGTTGGGTCAGCAGCTTTTTTGAAAATAAAGAACAATATAGTAGTTCTTTTTGGCTTCGTGGGCCATACAATATCTGATATAGCTACATAATCAACTTTGCCACTGTGCGAAAGCACAATGGAATAGGTATGTTCCTGGTGGTGGTGAAGGGAGACTTGGGTAGAGGAGGCAGAAAGTTTGTAGTGGGCAGAAGTAGGATTATGTTGTGGCTTGTATCTAGATGTCCCCCCAAAGCCTCTTGTGCCCATAGGTGGGGCTTTTTGGAGGTGGCTTGTTCAAGGGTGTGTGATACTGGGATTAAGGGTGTGTGGTACTGGATTAGTCCACTGATTGATTTAGCATAGTTCTGGGTGTAGTAGGAAGGCCCACCCTGGGTGTGGGTGGCACCACCCAAAAGGCTTGTAACCTGGATGGGATAAAAGGGAAAAGGAGGCATGCTGCTGCTTCTTGCTGCCTTCTGCCTGCCCTACGATGAACTGTTTTTCTTTTGCAATGCCTTTCTGCCATACTGCCCTGACTGTAGCCAGCTGACTATGGACTGAAACCTCTACAAACTGTGAGCTGAAATAAACCTTTCCTCCTTTAACTTTGAGTGTTCAGTATTTTGTCCTAGCAATAAGAAAGTAACTAAGACAGATGAGTGAGGCACACGGTGTGTGAACACTGCCAAATTTGAGGAGGAAGTAGGTGAGGCAGTCACCTGAGAGACATTGAGAAGATGGGATGATGAAGAAGCTGGCCAAATACAAACCCAGAGCGTGACCACCTGCTCAGTGCTTAGCTAAATTTGGAAACCATGAATTGCACCATTGCAGCAGTGATGCCCGGACTTAGAATCAGAGAAGATAAATTGTACCATTGGTCAGAGTTTTTGTTTTTCTGGTACAAATTGGTACAGGTTAGGTAGTGGAAAAAGAGAGGTCAAGAGTGTCTGGTTAAGCCTTATTGAAAGAACAAGTCAACAAATGAGAAGTCTTTACAAGGAAATATAGTGATATGAAAGTAGAGACAGCAGAAAAAATGGGAGGTTATCTGAGACTAGACAACTGGAGTCAGAATTTCAGAATTGGGCCATTTCTAAAATATTAAAATCCAGGATTGGCTCCTTCAATTATGAGGCTGGGAGGCAGTACAGCCAAGGAGATTCAGTTATTATGAAGTAATATTACTCTTCGGTGATCTGTCTAGAGGTTGAAATTCCTCAGGATTGGAGTAGAGAATATTTTACTCAGTGGTCAAAAGTGACCTAAAGGCATTAGGGTAGCGAAAGGAAGTAGAGCTGGATGGCTCATGCAAGTAAGGGTAGGAGAAATAGCCCTCATTCCAGGCTTACTGGTGCATGCCTGGGAGGCCAACTGAGCATGCATGCCCTGTTACAAGGAGACCCAGTCATCACTCCACAGACAGGCAAGGGCCTGTTGCTCAAGATATGTTGGAGTCTGCTGTTTATCTCTAACCTTCCCCAAAATCCAAGCAAGCCCTGCTTTGTGCCTTCCTTTCTCATGGTCCCATCAATAGACCATATGCCAGCCTTCTCCACCTGACCATTGACTGGACTACCTGCTTCCTTTTGCCTATCTCTCACTCTGTTCAAACTCTAGTTACAGGCAATAATGGGTTGTCCTATGCCCTCCTCTTCTACCAGCAAAGTGATTGCAATGCCTGTCCGGATGTGTCTATGGAGAAGAGCCAGCTGTTTTCTTGAATGACAGCGCCACACCCCGCAGCAGCTGTACGAAAGTGAATGTGGCAAAATGGATGAAATCCCATGCTAGAGGTGGTGCAAGCTGTGAGCAGCCGAAGACCATTCTTCTTCTGGGTCTGCCCTGAGCCAAGCCTGGGACCAGGGCTGTCATAGTAGGGGATTCAGACCGGTGTCTAAAGAGAGCCATAGCAGCGAGCCTAATGACAGAAGACAAATATATTATGTGCAGCCTATTTAAACTACATATTGTATAATATTAAAAATTTCCTTTACCATTTTGTTCAATATAATGACAGATGCCTACATTGAGTGCTACAGATCAGCACGTAGCTTGTTCCCAACCACTGAGTCACAAAGGAAGGAACAATCAAGATAAGACAAGTAGTTTTATAGAAATTTTCCCACAAAGTGATGAATGCATTGATGATGATCAATAGTGAAATGAACATGCCATAAACATCCCTGCTCTTATATATAAACTATTGGCCTGAAAGACCCAGACACGTGTTGTATCAAAGAAGAAATAAGCATGGTTTTTAGACATAATGCCCAGGAAATTAATCAGTCCACAGTTTAGGGAGATGGGTTATTTTAGTCTATTGCTTAACGAAATGAGACCTTTGCATTAATATGTTGGGTGGATAGGTTGAGACTTGTTAATGCAAACCATCCAAAATATTAGTACTGTAAGGATTGAGTCTTCTATCTACAGTGAGAAACTCCTTTTCTACCTTTTCTACCAGAAACTGAAGCTTTGCTTTTGGGACCAAATAGGAGTCAACTCTTATGAACCTATGGCATGTGTACTGCAGGGGGCACGCAGAGTCCTCTATGTCAGCCTGTGACCCAAGTCGCCCCAGCAGATGAGCACCAGATATTCAGGTTTAATTGCAATGTTGGCACTTTGTGATAAATAAGGGTGTTTTGGGATGCAGTTTGAGCACTTGGTCTCTAAAAGGTTCGCCATCACTGGGTCTAGAGAGACAGAGGCAGAAAGCACACAGGTGTTAGGATTGAGGATGCTAGAACCAGTGTTGTGTGCTACGCCCTTATTTCCTGACCTTTAGAAACAGAAGCTGAGCCAGCACTGTTTCTCAGCAGAGTTTAATCTAGTAGGGAAGCCTCCCCATCAGCAGTTTAAAGTAGAACAGCCTAGGAAAGAAGTCTGCAAGGCCCTGGTTCCCTCTGTACTTTTTAGCCCCGAGTTAGATGGGGGCTGGCATTTACCTTCTAGATTAGAAGCTTAATTCCCTCTCTCTCAAACAGACATTTTTCAAAGTAGCCAATGCCTGGGTAAATGACTTGGAAATGGGAGGGGCCAGTTGGAGATGCCACTGCTTCTTGATCCTGTGGGTTGGGTGGGGGTAGGGGGACCTTGGCCCATATCATCAGAGCACAGGCAACTGTCAGCCTTAAGACAGGAAGTGGGGGAGAGCAACACTCCTAATTCTCACTGTAGATAGAAGACTCAATCCTTACAGTACTAATATTTTGGATGGTTTGCATTAACAAGTCTCAACCTATCCACCCAACATATTAATGCAAAGGTCTCATTTCGTTAAGCAATAGACTAAAATAACCCATCTCCCTAAACTGTGGACTGTTTAATTTCCTGGGCATTATGTCTAAAAACCATGCTTATTTCTTCTTTGATACATCACGTGTCTGGGTCTTTCAGGCCAATAGTTTATATATAAGAGCAGGGATGTTTATGGCATGTTCATTTCACTATTGATCATCATCAATGCATTCATCACTTTGTGGGAAAATTTCTATAAAACTACTTGTCTTATCTTGATTGTTCCTTCCTTTGTGACTCAGTGGTTGGGAACAAGCTACGCGCTGATCTGTAGCACTCAATATAGGCATCTGTCAAGGTTGGTAAAAATGCTCTTTTACAAATTATATCTGTGCTACTTTTGAGTGTGTAAATGAGCACAGATTTTTCTCTTTCATTCCTTGGGAATTTCACCTAGATCTATAGGCTGCTGGTCAGAGAACCCTGAGCGCATGAACAGATGGCCCCATGGTGTTGAGACTGAGAAGCCACTGTCTGCTGGCGGAGCTGTAGAGCAGATGCACAGATGTGACCACAAGGAGAGGCAGTGAGACGACAAATGCTGAGCAAGACGCCTAGCACCACACCCCATTTCCCAGCTCCCCAGAGGCCAGGCTGTGCTTTGCTTCTGTGAAGTTCCTCTGTGTCTTTTAAATAAGCCCTTTGCATATGTGTTTACTCAAACGAGGTTTTATTTTGTTTCACTGCACCTGCTTCATTCAGATCTCATACTATTTGCGGGTTTATCAGACATCATTCCCCTATAGTTTTTCCTGTGGTCACTCTCTTTCTTTCCCAGACAGAGAAGCTCCTGTTGCTTTTTTATGTGCCAGAAGCCACAGAAGACCTCCCATTCTAGTCTGGAGGCATCTGGCAGTGTTAGGTTATTTTGAATTCAGGCACGGCTGTTTCAAGCCCACATGTGCCTTTAAAATGTACCCTTTCCCTAAGGTCCATTCCAAGGCATGGGGCTTGGGGAGCAGAGCAAAGGCTAAATTTCAACCACTTTTCCTCCCTGGCTGAATGCCCTTGGTGGGCGTAGTCATCATAACTGTACGCAGGGGCCCTGAGTTGTGGACCTGCCCATACCCTCCAGATAGTTGAGGAAGAAAAGGAAATGCGTCAGTTGACAGTGACCCCAGCAAAATCCACATAGTCTCACAGATTCGGCTAATAGGAAACCAGTGCCTTCTCCTTCTTACTTTATTCTTATTGGCTTTTGGCCTTTAAAAAATAGGTTTTCTTTCTTTTCCAATGAAGACAATATTTAAAAGACAAAAAAAGGAAAAGAAAAGAATTACTTATATGCCATCACCTATGAACACTTTAAATGTAGCTATTAGATGTGACTCTTCATTGCCTTAGAAGTCCCGAGTTCCTTGGTATGGAAGCAATATTTACCATGACCTGGTCCCCGGTCCCCCTCCCACATCATTTCCTCGCTCTCTCTCTTTATAGGCTCTACAGTGTTATTTTGTTTCAAAGTGAGGTTCTAGTGTTAAGATTTTTTTCCATTTAAATTTACCTTTTATGTCTTCCATGTACATTTGCTATCTGTCAATTTATATTCAGAAGTTATGAAATATCAGTTGGAGTTTTAGGAGGTGATAATTAATATCTCCATTTTCTCCATTGAGTTCAAAACCATTTGTGAGGTATATGTGGGTATCAGGAATACAGAATCAAAGAATCATTTGAATTGGATCCCAGCTTGGATCTCAGGTGCTGTGAGCCAGCTATTACTTGTCTTCTAGGTCTAGGGGCAGCCCATTACAGACGTTAGATCTGCAGGATTGTTCATATTTACCAAGACTCATTACTTCACATCTATCAAGAAAGGGAGTGAATATCGCTATTGCTTGCAAGCTTTAAAAAATAAATTAGCATCACTAGATAAATAATGAGATTAGATTCAAGGACATATAAAAACAGATCTGAAGGTTTCCTGGATATTTGGGGAAAGGAAAACTAGGAAAGAAGAGCGTTCTGCAAGTCCAGTGGGTAGAATGGCAGGGTCGTTATAATTAGGATGGGAAAGGGCATGGAACAAGTGCGGGAGTGTTACACCAACACTGACATTTAAACAGATGTTGAAATTATGGTAAAATGTAAAACATAAACTGGTGCATGAAGAAACTGTATATACAGCTTATTGCAAGAAAATTCTAGGGGTGTTTTTGATTGTTATATGTAGTTTGTGTTGTTATATTATAAATGTAAATAAACTATAGAGAATAATGTAAAGCATACTCCAGTACTTATTACCTAGCTTTATTAAAGCTCACGTGCAAAATTTTAAAATACAGTTTAAATGCAAAATGCAGCATATTTTTAACCTTCAAGCACCTATCTGCACCTCAAAGACAATTAGTATTCCTCCTGTACACGCTGGGGATCACGAGCAGGGGGTTTTGCGCTCAGCAGCCCTCAGTGATCCCTGCCTCCTGGGTTTACACCTTCATGTAACCTCCTCACATCCAGGGTGGGCTGAATCTAGTGTCTCATTTCTAATGAACAGATTATGGCATAAGTAGAGCACTGGCACTTCTGAGACTAGGTTGCAAAGATTTGGTGCTTCCATCTTGGGGATTCCCTTTCGCACTCTGGCCTACCTGCTCTGGTGGAAGCCAGGTGTCATGTTGTGAGCTGCTCCATGGACAGACAAGTATGGCAAAGGACTGAGAGAGGCGCATGGCTGACTGCTAGGGCTGAGCTCAACCCTACCAGCAACCACACCAGTGAGTTTGGAAGCAGGCCCACACTGAACTGAGCCTTCAGGTGGGACCATGGCCCTGGGCAACACTGAGATGTCAGCTTAGTGGGATAACTCAAGGCAGAGACACCTGCCTAAGCTCTACCCAGAAACTGCGAGGTTAATAAAGTTTCAGTGTTTTAAGCCAAGAAGTTTTAGGGTGATTTTTTAGGTAAGACATCATACACAAAATTGTCCTCAGATATATGGCTAACGGGAGGGGTATAACTCAATCATGGGCATGGCGAGACCAAAGCTCAAAGAAGTGATCCACGTTAGCTTTAACTGTTGTACTAAGAAGGGATAATTACTTCTATATTATTAAAATTGAAAAGTTCTGTAAAGTGCTTGGTTCTTTGCTTAGCAAATGGTAAACTCCCCAAAATGAGTTCTCATGACAAGGTATTTTGAAAAGTTTACTTAAGAGAAATAGGATTATGAGCAAATATGAGAGTGTTAGTGGAGCATAAGTGTATTAATACTATAGGGGATGCATGAAAGAAGTGGGGAGTGAGATGTCTTAGCAGGGGAGGGAGGGAGGTTTGGGATTCTAAACCTGAGAACAGAGAGTATCTTG
Organism: Erethizon dorsatum; assembly: GCA_028451465.1. Lineage (NCBI taxonomy): Eukaryota > Metazoa > Chordata > Mammalia > Rodentia > Erethizontidae > Erethizon > Erethizon dorsatum. Next base: position 50,078,596 of record CM051835.1, on the reverse strand, counting down.
TCCAGAGTCTGGTGTATATCACTGTACCAGAGTGAAGTCTTTGAAGAAGTTAATACAGGATGAATTGATCTTATAAAAAGTTGGTTTCCAGTTATCAAGTTTTCAGAAATGTTCCCTATTTCTACCACACTAGAATTTCTTTAAAATATTTGTCAATATCTATTAGTGATTATTTTTTAATCTTTTGAGTTGTCACACTTTTTCCTTCTTGAATAGTGATCCCTCATCTTTTAAATAACTTCATTCTCTCCCCTCAGTAAATATGTATGTGGGCTTCATGTGAGTTCTTTGGCTTCTTTCATTTCCCTGACACCTCCTTGTCCACTTTCTTATTATCGCTTTTCTGGATTACTGCACAAGCACTCAGCGGGATTTCCTCAGCTGCCGTCAGCGAGGATTCTGAATTGAATTGTAACCATGCTTATAACAGTACTTTATACAAGAAATCATAGCTGTTACTTTTATAATCATCTGGCAAGACAAGCAGAGAGATAAAGTGTGTCTGACAAGGCAGATGAAAAGAGAATGACCTGGGTAGAAGGAAGAAGCTACTAAGAGATAAAAGGATACAGATGTTCAAAATCAGTGTGACCAAGGAGATAGCCTGGTATTTCAGTGATGCTTACCAGGCTGATTTAAGTCTTAAGGAGGTGGAAGATTTGGTGAGCAAAGACACTGAGGCCAAACAGGCTCATGGGACCAGAGGGCTAACTTAGATGATCGAGCATAAGATGCACAGTAAGCTGGGCTTCCTGTGCACAGCACTTGTACTTGGAATGAAGAAGCTGCCATAGTCATTCTTCTCAGACGACCACCCTAGGGGTGGGTCTGGTTGAAATGAATGTGGCTGTTTAAATGTAAACATTCTGGCTTATGTGACTCAAAGAAACAAGAGATTGGTTTGTTTCTAGGGTGCATCGCCTGCCTGGTTCCTCCAGGTTGGTGTGTAATTCCCCCCACCTGGGTGCTCTCCCCTAATCATCTCAGCAGGAGCCTAGAAAGCAGGCATTACTTAGAGTCTCAGGCAGGGCCTCAGCCCTTGATGAAAGAGATGTAGACAACATGCAGTGTTGTCCCAACTCAGTGCAAAGTCCCTAGGACTGCTGAAGTCAGTGACTCAGATTTTAGTGGTTCTCCTGTCCTTCTCCCTCAGACCACAGGACATGACCCTTCCTATCAACCTGCCCCTGCCCTCTCTTGGCTCTTCTGTATCTAGGCTAGAAATTGCAGCTTGGTTTGCTTGGCCTTCAGCAGATCCCAGTCTGTGTAAAGAGACAGCAGAGGGAAGAACTGTGAATATACCCCTGAGTAGCTTCTTTCTACGTTAAAATCACTTAGCCCTGCAGAAATCTGGAGGAGTCTTTTTACTTTTCTTTTTCTCAACACATCTTACACTTGTACACAGGCTACCTAGCTGTGGGTGGGAACTATTAAAGGGGGAAAAAGCCAGAGAGTACTGATGTTGCCCTCTCTCTCAGCTCCCTGTGCTTGTTCACTGTCTTAGCTTCCACTAAGATAGGTATTATTGAGAGAAAAATTGTATAAATATATACATATGTGTATGAATAACAATGTTAATAAAAAGGAGCAAACTTGTGCAGACACCCACCACCAGTGAATCAACTTGCTGTAAATTTCCATTTGCCTTTTTGACAATGTATGTGCAATTTGTACTGAGAATTCGTAATAGGAAAAAATATATAATCTGTGATTCTAAGGGTTTCCAGCATTAATTTGTCATCCTAAACAGAACTGATTTTATCATCCTTCACCCTAGAAGAGATAAAACCTAAATCCTGGAAATGTCTAAAAATGATGTATATTTTCATTAAGTTCTAAAAGTCATTTTCATTATTTCTCATTAGTTTGGTCAAATAGGAATCCTGTGAGAGCATTGAGATTAGCAGAATATGAAGTGAGAGCTGAAGATTTCTCTGTAATCAGCATTTCCCTCTCAGCCTGTGTATCTGCTAAAGTCTCCCCATCCTCAATAAAATCCCTTTAGTAATTTTAAGGCATTCCTGACCATTAAACCCTCTAAAACCATTGCTAATATTTGTTGTCGTCACTTGGTAATTCCTTAACACATTGAATTCTGGTTTCTACCACTGATTGTAGTTTAAAAGACAAACAATGTAGGGGATGTTAATAAAGAGGCACAAACTTTTCAGTCTTTCAGACACATTCTCATGGGATGATGCAATATTGGGGAAGTTACTGTATCCTAAGGTTTAATCCTCTTGATTTTTCTACAGTTGACTAAATTTTGGAAGACTTGATTTATGCTAACCCAAACTTATGCCTGATATGTACAATAAAATTTCAACTTAAGTTACAATGATGAACATTATTTTCATGTAAACCAGAGAATTTATATTCAGAATCTGTGACTAATGCATTATTTTTCAGTAGAAAATATATAAAGGTGTTTGAAGGGCAGGGAATTCAAACCAAGAAATTTAATTATATGCTTTTATGGCTAATGATCTCAACTTTTAAAAACCAGATGCTCATGGAGTCCATTATAGTTTCTCTCCCTCAGACATGTTGATATCTTTGATTACCCCTCTCTTCTATATACTTATATAGCTGCTAACTCTTACCAAACAAACACTATGTCAGGTGTATTAGTCAACTTTTCCATTGCCTACACACAATACCTGACATCCACAATTTAAAGGAGGAATAGTTTAATTTGGCTCCTGGTTTCAGGAGATTCAGTCAATGGTCATCTGGCTCTAGTCAGAAGCATATAAAGGAAGGGAGTGGTGGAGCAAAGCTGCTCAGTTCATGGCAGCTGAGAAGCACAGCAAGGTAACAGCACTAGAGAGAGGCCAAGGAAGACATAGACTCCAAGATGACTCCTGCAGGACCCACCAAGACACACACAGAAGTGTACTTTACTAATCCCCTAGGCAGCTCTCAGGCCAATCAAATTGTCGGTTTTAAGCTAACCATCACATCTGGCATTGTTCCAATCATTTAACTGGCTATAGCTTCTCTAAGAGTAGTTATTTTGCCTATTTTTCAGATGAGGCTTTACAAACTTTGTTCTTTTGTTCAAGATCACACAGGTAGTCCACGGCAGAGCTAGGATTTAAACCCAGATTTCACTGACTTCAAAGCCAATGCTTTTAAGCATTACATAGTCTATGATCTACTGTATCTGTGAAAAGACCTCTAGCTTCAGTTCCACGGCAGCGCTTTTCATTCTCTGCTTTAAACCGTGGAGATTGACCCGTGGAGATTAAATATACATATGTATACCTGTTCCCCATTCAAACTCTGCTAAAACAGAATTCCCAGGGGTGAGGAATCCATACGTAATTTTTTTAATGCTCCAGAAAGGATTCTTGATTACAGCAAAGAGTGAAACCTACATTCTGAAGGCTTACATCCAGTTTTCCACTGGACATGAAAATGGATATTTATCAGATACATCTGAATTTAACACACACTAGACTATTTCATCTTCACCTCAAATCTCCTGCTTTATTAGTACTCTCAGTAATAAATACAATAAAGTAATAAAAGTACATGGGAGAAATCTCGGCTGGGAAGTTGCGGTGAGAAGTGAATTCAAACCACTAGATGATCTAATTAAACAAGGACTTAATGTTTCTAGTGCCACCTCCCACCTAGTCTCCAATGATAGAAACATCAGTCATCCTGTACCTCCCACATCTGGGCTGCTGCCTTTCCTCTTGCCTTCTCCCTTAGTGTGTGCATCAGACCCTCCAGGCTGCACACTGTTGCTGGAGTGATGTTGCCAACGGACACGTCTGATGATGCCACCTCCTGCTTAAAAACCTGTGCAAACCCTGTCATCTCCAGAATGAAGTGGTGCTCTTGGCACTGTTTCCTGGGACCATAAAGTCCGACCCTTTTGTACCTGCACAGCCTCATCTTCCACCGCCAGTTGTCACAAACCTGAGCTCTAGTAGATGACCTGTTCTAGAACCCACCAGGACTCTCCCTGCCACACTGACACTGTCCATGCCAGAAATGTACTTCCTTGCTTGGCCTGACTGGGAAGCTGATCCTAAGCCAGTGGCATGGCAGTGCTTCCTGAGCCTTGCTGTTCATGGGAATCTTCTGAGGGTTGCTTTTACACACACACATACACGTACACACACATACATGTACACACACATGCACGTACACACACACATACACATACACTCTCTCTTACTTCTTGGAGGTCTTCAGCTTCTAGGAAGTGTGTATTTTGAAATTCTTCCAGGGTGAATCTATGATGAGTCAGTATTTTATTGAAACTACTATTTTATTACAATCATTTGGACCTAGGTTTGAATCTCATCCCAGCCACTTTGTTCAGGAATATATTAGCTATGGGATGTCTTGCAAACAATTTCAACTTTCTCAATCTCAGCTTCTCAACTCATATATGTCAATAAAATGCCTTTACAACACCGATATAATAACTAGAAATAAAATACATAAACTATTTAAAATATATTTAGTGCTTCATAAATTACAGCTACCACTGTTACCTATCTCAATTTAGCTCACATGTCACCAGTTCTGCAAAGCTTTACCTGGTTCTTTCAGACTCCTGGTTATCTTTCTCTCTCTCCTAAAAGAAAATCTTGCTCTAACTTTTTAAAAATTTAATTTAATTTTATTAGTACATTTTGCATTTCACGCAGTTTACAATCATCTTAGGGAGTGGTTACGTGTAGATATTACTGCTTGTTTTTTCTTAATCCAATCCCCTTCCCCTTTCTCCCTACTCCTCCTCTGGTTCCCCAGTCACCTTTTTCATACTTGTTGATATTATTTGGCTTAGCTCATGTTATGGCATATAGTGTTTGCATTGATTGGAATTATTATGACCCTGTACATGGCACATCTTTATTCCTTTCATTTCCCCTTTCCCTCCTTCTCACCCCTTGTCCTTGTTTCTTTGGACCACTTCCCTGTTAGATGAGGTCTGTCCTCTTGTCCCTTTCCACCTATCCTTTATCATTTTCTTTGTTTGTACTTTGCCTCACTCAAATGAGGGCTACCATATGGCATTTAATCTTGTGTGTCTGGTTTATTTCACTCAACATTATATTTTACGGGTGCATCCATTTTCCTACAAATGCCTCAAATTTGTCATTCTTTATAGCAGAGTAGTATTCTATTATGTATAGATACCACATTTTGCTTATCTAATCATCTGTTGATTGGTATACAGGCTGCTTCTAGGATTTAACTATCATCAGTTGTGCTACTATAAACATTGGTATGCAAGTATCGCTGTAGTATGATGTCTTAAGCTCTTTGAGGAAGATACCTAGCAGAGGAATAACTGGGTCATGTGAAATTTGAGCAATTCAATTCTTTGAGAAATCTCCATACTGATTTTCACAATGGTTGTACTAGTTTGCATTCCCACGGACAATGCGGGAAGGTTCCTTTTTCGCCACAGCCACACCAGCATTTGTTATTGTTTGATTTCCTAATGGTTGCCATTCTTTCTGGAGTGAGACGCAGTCTTAGTGTTGTTTTAGTTTGCAATGCTGAAGTGGCCAGAGATGTTGAACATTTTTTCTAACTTTTATGATATGGTAGGGATATATATGTATATTCCAAAGTGTAGTGGAAAAAAACAGTTACACTATTTTGTTCCTTTAAAGCACAGTAAGTTTCCTCTGAACCCTAGAATCAGTGGAATGTTCAAGCCAAGTTAGTATTTGGTGGCTTGTTCCCCTTTTCTGGGCTTGGAGAGCCCATATAATCCTCTAAGGAACCTCTCATCCTAAGGCCATGGGGGTCGTTATCACAACCCATGATTTCTTTAAGTCAAATATCATCATGGCTTCTGTGCCAAATTTAGTCCAGAAATTGAAACAGTGTGCAGCCATCCCAGGACATTTCTGAAGGAGCCGCCTCCTGCAGAGTCCTGTTACTATCCGAGGTGCTACAGGGCAGTGAGGGGGTTCTGTTATCCCACAAACCCAGCACTCATTCTCTACCCAGTCCAGCCCCATCCAAGCCCCAGAGAAGTTCCAAAGCCCCATTCACTCCCTCTTCCCAGGGTCTATCGTCTGCTCTCTTGGAGGTGTTCTTCCTCCCTGGACAATCCACAGTGCTCGTTCCATTGTGCCCATGAGGTGACTTCTAGGTGCCTGCCAACCTTATTCTTTTGGGTGACAGAACTTTTAACACATGCTCTGTTACAGTTTGTGTCTAGATGTCCCTCCAAAGCCTCATGAGGTCAAAGGTAGGGCTTTTTCAGAGGTGGCTGAATCTAGAGTAAGTGATGCTAGGATTAGAGGTGTGTGATTACTAAGTCAGTACACTGATTGGTTTGACACCATCCTAACCCCAGTAGCCTGGATACAATACAAGGAACAGAAAGAGGCTTGTCTTTCCCCAGTTTGCTTGCTTGTGCTGTCTTCTGCTTGCCATGAGCTGTTTCTCCTCTGCAATGCCCCTCTGCCAACCCATCCTGCCTTGCTGATTACGGACTGAAACCTCTACAAACTGTGACCTAAATAAATCTTTCCCCCTTTAACTTTGAGTATTGGGTAATTTGTCTCAGCAATGAGAGAAAAGTAACTAAGACATACCCTGAGGCAAATTAACTCTGCTTTTTGGAGAAAGGAAAAGAGAAATGTGTTACACTGATGAAAGCAATAAATAATTTAGCATTTTTTTCACTTTTCCTGTAACTCTTAATTACTTTGTATTCTATGTATTCATCTTTCACTGAACAATGAATCAAATTAATAAGCATTAGGTTTTGGTATATTCATTTTATATATCCAGAAAAACCTTGTTCTCTGTAACTACGGGATAATAAATGATAGTTAAGCCAATGAATAAGTGAATTCCTGATACACGAATTAGTTGGTTCTACAAACTGACAATTTAAAACCACTTAAAAATATATCGCTTCATCACACTTTACACAAGTGACACAGACTGATATCAAGTCAAACAATATAGAGGTTATATGAATTTAAAAAATAACATTTTATAACTATGCCAATACTGTTGTCCTTGTTTTTAACATACAAAGAATACAAGACTGAGTCTAAATAACTGATTTATGAGTGATAAAACAAATTTGCGCAAAAGTTTAACATAATATCTAAATGTAAAACTTCTTCAGTTAACACATTTAGAAGAATGTATAAAAGCATAAGATCTCTGATAAGGATTATAGAAATAAAAATCTGGAGTTCTGTGCTTCTATATGACATTTCAAAGCCTGGGCAGAAAAAATGGTTACCATCAAGAAATTAAATAGTAACAAATGCTGGTAAGGCAGCAGAGAAAATAGAATCCTTCTACACTGTTGGTAGGAGTATAAACTAGTACAACCACTATGGCAATCAGTGTGGAGATTCCTCAAAAAACTAAAAGTAGAAATTTCACTTGACCCAGCTATTCTTCTAGGTATCTTCTCAAAAGAGTTAAAAATATCATATTACAGTGATACATGCATACCCATGTTCATAGCAGCAAAATTCATAATAGCTAAATTTTGCAAGTGGCCTATGTCCACCAACAGATGAATGGATAAACGAAATGTGATATTTACACACAATGTAGTACTATTCTGCCATAAAGAAGGATAAACTTGAGTCATATGGATGTACCTTGACCATAAGGTTAAGAGAAAGAAATTAGATGCACAAACTTAAGTATCACATGTTTTTTTTTTTTTTCTTTTTGTGGGTACCGGGGGTCAACCTCAGGACCTCACGCGCCAGCAGGTGCCCATTCCGCTGAGCGATATCACCGGCCCTTTTTTTTTTTGTATGTGGGTTCCAGGAGTCGAACTCAGGACCTTGCGCTTGCCAGGCAGGCACTTACGCTGCTGAGTTGTCTCACCAGCCCCAACATGGTTTCTTTTATATGAGAAACCCAACATAAAAATAAATTAAAGAGCAAAATAAAAGATAGATACTAGGAAACAGAGATAGATCTTTTGCAAAAGGGAAGGGGATCAACGGATGAAGGGAGGGAGGAAAAGGAGAAAGGGATGAAAAAAGAATTAAGATGTATTACATACTTGCAACAACTTCCCAAGGTGAATGTAATCATTACAAACTGCGAACATTTACTAATGAAAATAAAGATTTTTTTTAAAAAATAAGGAAAACAAAACAAAACAAAAACTTTAGTAAAAAAATGTGGCAATGTTCGAGGTTCTTTACTTTAACTGATTTGTTTTTTAACCTAGGATACTGACAAAAGACTTTTTTTGTAAGCAAGGACACAGAAGAAGAGAAATGTAATATTTAATTCTACTTTTTCTTTAAGAAAAGGAGGGTGTGTTTTAAAATTCCACAATAGTTACAGATATTACTTGCTTTTTTAGGAAGTAAGAAACTAAGGCAGAAGGAAGCCAATTAATTCATGCCCAGTTACAGTCAGTAGGTGGCAGAAATCAAACCAGGTTCCTCACCACCACCCCACGGAGGAGCCAACCTATGAACTCTGTACCTGACTGAAGGACAACGAGGATGAAACCAAAGAGAAACAGAATTAGGTTAAAATGTGAGGCTGGGCACTCTTGTCTTCCTCTGACAGAGGGCCCCGAGTGACTGGCGCTCTCTGCCTTTATTCACTCAGACGCGGGTACAAGCAATTAGAGTAAAACAGGATTCATCTTCCTCCCACCATCCAGGTACATGTCCGGGTAGACAACAGGATCTCAGCTGTATTAACTTTCCCTGCAGCATGGCAGCACACGCCCACACTGCCTTTCTCCCTAGTGCTCACGGAAGAGGCCAGTTAGTCTTACGCTTCCTATCTGGCCTCCCATAATCACGTGCTGCCTTTTACTGTGCACAGAAGGGTTTTCTTCAGAACCCTTCAAGACTTGTTGTCTTAGTTACTTATCTTGTTGCTGAGACAAATTACCCAATAGCCACAAGTTACAGCAGGGAAGGTTTATGTAGCTCACAGTTTGTGGAGGTTTCCATCCATAATCAGCTGGCTTCAAAGCAGGGTGGCGTGGCAGAAGGGCACAGTTCATGGGTGCGGAAGACAGCAAAAGCAACAAGAGCAAAAGAGGGGAGCACATCTCTTTTCCTCCCTTATATTGTAGGCAGGCTACCTGCCCTAGGTTGGGTGTAGCACTCACACCCCCAATCCCAGTACTAGACAATGAACCAGTCACAAACTCTAGATTCAGCTGCCTCCAAAAAGCCCTCCCCCCCCATGACTGCATGAGGCTTTGGGGGGACATCCAGACACAAACCATAACACTTGGGAAAGAAATTTTTAATGTACCAGTAAGGATTCAGTGAGGGTGAAGTTGAGAAGACATATTTCATTATAAATGGAACAGCTGGAATAAAATTGCAGTTGCATCCTGCAGTAAAAGTCGAGTATAGAAACTATTATCATTCTTTTTGGGGGCTGTTTTTCCTGCAGTCCTCCTTTCCAGGCCAGCCATCCTGGAGTTAGGCTTTCTCTGCAAAAGCAAAGGGTAATGGCAGGAAGAATGTGGGCTCTGTATTCAGGGGTAGGTGGCCATGCTGATTCTACATATAATGTTTGTCCTTCATTTATAAGTGACTCATTTGACATCAGCTTTTTATTTCATTTGTAATATGAGGAATTACCTCTTTTTGAAAGTTATTCAAAGTTTCAATGGGCTTGTGATCCTGAATAATAATAAATTCTTATTTCCTTTCCTTCAATCCTATTCTCCAAAATAGCACATTATTTATGTAGTGTATCTTAATGAGTGTAAATTATATTTCATGTATGACTATGTCATAGGGAATGTTTTTGTTTCTTCTCTTTTGAGAACCACTGGTTTACTGCATAGAATTTGAGAGCTGAACGGATTAGGTTGAATCACATGAAACAACTTATTTGTGACCACTTCTAAACTATACATCTGGCCCCAAATCATACCTATGAGAACAAAAAAGAGGGCGGCTGCATGATCAAAAGTCTTACAATTAGTTGTAACTAACTCAGTACCCTTGGCTTTTGGCTAACATTTTTCCCTATTACCTAAAGAAGATGAAGACTGGCCAGCAATCCAATGCCAATAAGATGTTGCATTGAATATTTGCAAGCCTCCTTAGCGCCTGGCCCCTGGGTGTCAGTGGCAAAAATGATAAAGAACTTGAAATCGGGGGAGCACCATAGCTCTGAGCACAGCCATCACATTGAGATACCAGTACTACTGGATGTCCTAAATGTGTTGGGTGTAACAAGAGCAAGGGATTGATTTCCCTGGGAACAGATGGGAAGGATTGTCCCACTCCACTTTCTATGTGACAGCATAAGTCCATCTCTTATCCAGTTGTGCCCTTCTGTCATGCATCTCATTTAGCAGATACTCTTGGAACACTAGCTCTATGCCATTATGGAATATTGGTAGTAGGATAATAAAAACAAACATTTATAGAATACTCTGGTACCCTCTGAGATCTTCACAGCTATTAGTTTAATGTTCACAATAACACTAACGGGGTAGTATCATTACTGTCATCATATCAATTTTATGGATGAGGAATTGACACTGAATAACTTGCCCAACATGGAACCCAGACAGCCTCCTTCTACAGTATGCACTCATCACTGTTCTAGGCAGTCTGTCCCTTAAAGTGAATAACCTCATGCTCAAAGTACATACAGTTAAAGAGGAGAGGATGAAAGGAAAATAATAACCATGCTGATGTTTTCATTAAATGGTCAAAGTAAAGGAAATTATTTTCCTAAAATACTGTGTTGAAGAAGCGCCTCAAAAGCCTAAGCTATGGTTTTGCCTTTCTAGAAGGTGGCCTGGGAAGCCAGGGTGCCAGGGCCTTGTACTTCAGCATCCTTTGTCCATTTCTTACTGCAGGTACCTTGACACACTCACTTATCCCATCTAAATGAGGATCTGCCAGGAGGTTGTAGCGTCTCCCTTCCTCCAGCACCCCAGAATTAGAAGAGACAACATCAGTGTCCTGTAGCTCACAGAAATCCACACTTTTCTGTTCCTGAATCAGTTGGGACAAGCTTTGCCCAGTGAGATCTATACCCTCCCTTCGCCTCCAGAGAAGATCGATTGGCTGGTGCTGTGGTAACAAGGAAGAACCTTCAGATGAATTTTTTTGCTCAACTATTATGTGATTTCTTCCCCTAGGCTTTTGGACTCTCAACTACCTTGTAGTCCTTTCCCCTCTTTTTATTTTGTTTTGTTTTGTTTTGTTTTTTATCTTACCTCCATTTCCTCTGAAAACCACTGGAGTATGAATGAGTGTTTGAAAAATGTATAATTTACATTTTCTAAATTTAGTGAACAAAAAATAAAAAATTCAAAACATTACCCTGAACCCTATCTTAATAAACAAAGTATAGACTTCTTTTTCTATATATTTTCTTATTCTTAGCTATATTAATATAAAGCTTTGCAATATTTGTGATAAGAGAATTAGTCAGTGGTTGTCCCTCCTGGCTATCCTTCAGAATATGCCAGGGAGGGTTAAAATATCCAGATGCCTAAGTTCCTCTAAAAGTTAAACATAGGTTTACCATATGACTTAGGAATTACACATTATAGTTTCAGGAATATATAAGAAGTTAAACAATTTTTATATGACTTAGGAATATCACTTTATATTTTCAGGTACATATACAAAAAACAGAAAATAATATATCCACAAAAAAACTTATACATAAATGTTCATAGCAGCGTTTTTATAACTGCCAAAAATTAGAAACAACCCTAATGTCCATCAGCTGATGATTAGACAACAAAATGTGGTATATCCATACCATAGAACATTATTCAGCCATAAAAATAATGAAGTACTAACACACGCTGCAACATGGATGAAACTTAAGATATGCTAAGAAGTCATTCACAAAGGGTCACATACTGTATAATTCCATTTATATGAAAATTTGAGACTAGGTAAATCCAGAGATAGAGAAAGTAGATCAGTGGTTACCTGGGGGTGACTGTTAGAATGGAAATAATAGAGTGACTAGTAAAGTGTGTGGATCTCTTTTTTCAGATACAGACAATGCATTTTAGTGATGGTTGCATAATTCTATTAATATACTGAAAACTCTCCATTTTATGTATTTGAATGCTTGAATTCTATGGTATGAAATGTCTATGTCAATAAAGCTGTTAAAAGCAATAACAACCCCCCACACACATGCACTATGCAGCTACCTGGACCAGACTGCAGAACTGTGGAGTCCCAATATAAGAAGGTGTATTTAAGAGTCATTGCCAAGAATGAGAACTGCAAAAGTATATAATATTTTTATTTATGGAATTCTGATTGGAGAGCCTAATTTTTGCACCTAGTGTCACCTGGAATTGGTAACTATTCATGTTTTTGGATAATACACAAAATACTTGCAATAGTAAAAAATAATTTTATACTATTTATAAATATTTCCCTATAAATTTAAATCTTATCACACCACAGACCCTGTAAGGTTAGAATGGTGGGAGGCTCTGAGGGGACTCTTCTATTTCCATCTAGAGAGATGGGGCCCAGGTGCTTAGAGTTCAGGTGCAAAGTGCCAAATTGGTTCTGCTTCTCAATTCATGCCACATAGTCATTAGATGTCCAAGTAAGGCCCATCTCATGTTTTACCTGTTTCTGTTTGTCCCAAACTCCCCATAGGTAACCATTCTCAAGAGTTAACTCTCCATATTTTTGTATGTATCCTTGAATAATCTGTATTATTTCAAGGGCAAAAGTTCTAATTTATGGAAATTTATTGCATGTTAGTAAGTCACCTATCACCTCTTGTTTTTTATGCCTGGTTTGCCATTTTGAAAGGAATGGAAACTTCAGAGTCCCACAGTGAACATTCATTTATCACATTTGTGTGGAGTGGCTACTATATGCATCTCTCTAACTGGGCGGGAGACAATACAGCAACGTGGCTAGGAGCTCTGGTTCGGGGTTCTGAATGCCAGGGTTCTGATTCCAGCGCCTCCATTCCCTAGCTGCTTGGTCTTAGATAGGTCACTTAACTTGTCTGCCTTTCAGTTTACTCACATGTAAAATGGGTATATGTTAGCACACATCTTGCAGGTTACAAGGATTAAAGGTGATAAGCACATTTGGACCATTTCTCTTATTTTGAGAAAAATCACACAGATTGTGCCACAAACCATTTATACCTTTTGTTCCCTTCTGAATTCTCAGTGGTGCTTTTAGGGGGTAATCAAATCCTTTTCAGTAGTTTTTTACTGGGTTTTCCAGATTCTCGGATCACTTTATCCCCAGCAGGTTTACACTCAGCCAACAATATTGCCTCTTATTTTTTAAAGGAAACAAATCTCAAGATTTAACCTTTAATGCATTTTTCTCTTCCTGAGAAAATCACCTGTGCTTGCTTCCTACTCTCTTATCCCAAAAAGGTGGAAATTCTGCCTCTTCAATCTGAAATCTTCCACTTACACTGAGTGAAGGTTCCTGCCCTTTCAAAAGTAATATACCAAAATGGTTGTAGACAATAAGCAACACGAAAAAACTATTTTCAAATATCCAGAGGTACTTGGAAGACAATAAAACAGGGAGACCTTACCTTGGATGGGAAGGGGTGACACTGAAGCTGAAATGAGCCCATCAACAAAATCAATGCACAACAAAATCTACACAGAGAGAACGACCTATGCAAAAACCCTTGGAAAAGAAGCAACTTGACATGTGCAAGGAGCAGAAGGTCTCTGTTGTGTCTGGTTCCTGGAGCAGTATCTTTGCTGGTGAGATCCCCAGGGAAAAGAACACATGTGAGGCATACATCAGTTAAAGGCAGGCAGCGGCAAGAAAGAGCAGTTGCAGCTGCATTGTTTATTGCTTATATATGCCGTTATCACCTATTTACATTCTTCTCTGTGGGGCTCACCAGTGCATGTATGGTTTGCTACAGCTATGTCAAGGTTACATAAACATATCCCAGTCTGTGCCTGCACTAGACAGCAGGTTAACATCCTTAATATGTCCTCAGACAACATGAGACCCATGCTTCGAAGCCTGAAGCCACAGCATCCCCCACATCCCACCTCCTCAAAGGTCAGGGAAGAGTAGTAGCTTGTGAGCAGCCCATTGAGCTGACCCCTTCGCACAGAGACCACAACAATAAACAGGGAGCAACAGAACACTACAAACCCCATTGCCACCACAGTGCGGCTTATGGACACCCAGTGCCATGTGGACCACTGGGTGAGGGAGTCTTGCTGTAAAGCATGGATGGCAGAAACCTTCACATCCATTTCCTGCAAGGCTTCTTGAGCCTGGGTCTGGCGGTCAGGGATAAAAACACAAAATTCCACATGCACATGCCATGCAAGAGGGCACAAGTGCCTCCTTGCACAGCAGTCAGCAAACTGAGAGCCATGCAGGTTTACAAAACCACCTTTCTCATTTGGGATGAGCAACATCTCTCATCCATGAGCAACATCAAAGCCTGCTGTGTAACATTTAGGGCCTGGGCCATATGCTGAGCAAGGGCTTCACCCGGAAAGGCTAGGTCTGTGGTCCCTGCCCCTGGCAACATCAGGTTCATCAGATAAAACCACCAGGCCACCCATTTAGTATGGTGCCACCTGTGATACACAGTGTCCCAGTTGAGGGGTGTGTCTGCAAGGGTGGGTCTGGTAGTGCCCTTGACACATGAAAATCCCCAGGTGCAGCGTCTTGCCCAGTGTGTGGATAGGTACAGCCACCCCACGTTGCCACAGACCCATAAGGCTTTTGCAATGGGCCAGTCGGTGGGTACTGTACCGATGAGCTTCTGGCTGTCCTACCACTTGTTTGTGTCAGTAATCAGCAATGTATGGTTACAGAGGTCAGGGGCTATCCACCCTGCAGTTCGGTTTCCTACTGACGCAGTCACCTGCTGAGTGCAAAGCGGGGCTACATCCTGCAGTGTTACTGGAGTTCCCTTCATCCACCCCCAGCCATTGTACATAACAGGTCCCAGTCTCTGTGGGGTGGTCGTTCTCTTTCAGATCAGCGCCTCTGTGGCCTGGCACTGTTGATGCCAGACAGAGCTGGTCTGGTTTCGTTGTCGCCAGTTGGTCCAATTTAGCAGGGACGCTGGCGCAATTCTCTGAGGGAGGCCCTTGGCAGCATGGGTTGGGAGTTCTGTGTGATTGTTGGTGTGCACAGTCAAATGTGCGTGTCCAGGAGACAAAGCTGTTAGTGTGACTAATCCTGATTAGAAGGACAGGGCAGAAAGAGAAACCATCATAGGGAGATCCCACCCTTCCAGGAGGATGCAGGCCACATGTTCATCCTGTGATAGGATTGTGGCTGGAATCATCTTACCCCCCAGTTTAGAATACTACTGCTACCGGGTTCCCACTGCTACTGGGGGTAAGGGACTTGGGGCTGGTAGCCACATTACTCCCTTTCAGAAAGGTGGATCTGGCACCGGGTGGAGAGCACACCGAGGCCTTTAAGGGCCATGTTGAAGTCTAGGGCTGTATTTCTATAGCATGTTTCAGTCCTTTCACCACAGGGCTCCAAAAGGAACACCCAATTCTACATCAGGGGGTCTGTAGACCAATCCCAAGTCCATTGATAATGGCCTCTGGGCCATATAGGTTCCAACTTGGGGAGGATTAAGGCCCCTTGTATTACCTTAGGGCCTTGCTCTGTGGGGCAGATGCGCAGATGGACTGGCTGCGCTTTCAGGAGGCAATCCAATGGTATTCACCCATACACTGGGGCTGGTAATTGACCAGTTGTACTGCCTGAAGCAAGGCCTGCACACAACCTGTGAACTTTGGTGCCAAGTAGGCCAGTTTGGGTTTTTTTTTTTGTACTGGGAATTGAACTCAGGATGTCACGCTTGCCAGGCAGGTGCTGTGCTGCTGAGCTATATACCAGGCCCAGGCCAGTTTGGTTTTGAGGTGCCTATTGTATCTCTCAATCACACCAGAAGCCTGCGGCTAATAGGGCACATGGAAGTGCCACCTGACATCATTGTCTCTGGCCCATTGTTGCATCTGAGCTCCTGTGAAATGGGTTCACTGGTCAGATGCTATTCCTAGCAGTACTCCATATGCAGCCATCAACCACTGTAATGCCTTAAGTGTATGAGCCTGGTCAGCAGAGGGAACAGGGTAGGTGAAGCCTACACCTATGGCTATATCCACAGGAGTCAGCATATCTGTGTCCCTGTAAGGGAGGCAGGGGCTCAATGTAATCCACCTGCCATTGCTGTAGTGGGTGGGGTGCCCACAGTATCACACCAAGCTATGTGGGCACCCTTCTCCTCCAGGGGACCAATTAGGTGCACTGGGGACACACCTTTACTGCAGCCTTTGACTCAGCAGGAGGCAAGTCCAGGTGCCACCGCTGTGCTACAGCTTGTACGGTACGGGGTCCTACATGTCCCAGTTTGTTGTGGAGCCAAGGTGCCACAGCAGAAGGTGGGCCTTGGGGAGTGACTACCCTTGTCAAGGCATGTGCTAAGTCCTTCCCTGGCAAGAGGAGGGGCTTATGTCCTGAAACATAGTGCACTTCATGGTTAGTTGTGTGGCCCTGCTCCCATAAGTCTCACTGTAAGTCAGCACCCCATGAGGGTCAGTGCTTTACCTGCCAGTCCTGGGCCACTCGAGCTGTAACCAGAACGTCAGCCCTCTAAATATGACCCAGATGTCCATACAGATATGTAGGGGACCTTCTTCATACAAGTAGCTACACTGCCTGCAACTGTGCCCATTGGCTCGACCTGCCTGCTCCAGTTTCAAACCAGAGAATTTCCATGCTAGGCCGGAGAGAGGATTTCCATGCTAGGCTGGACAGAGGATTTCCATACTAGGCTGCTGTCCATTGTGGGGCTGTGACATGGCTAGACCCATCAGTATACCAGGCATCAGCCAGAGGTCACTCTTTCCCCTCTGCACAGGGGCCAGATGTCATGACCTGTAGTCCATCATCCCGTAGTGTTTCCTGTGCCATGTATGTCACAGGTCCCCAAAACTATTGCCAATTCAGCTGACAATGGTCTAGCTGAGAATGAGGCCCACTGCTGCAAGTATGTCCCCCAGTGCATGAGGGTGGAGCCCTGGGCCACTCCACTCCTGGGACGGGATGTCCATGTAAGGACCCAGCCCTCTATAGGGTATTTAGTCTGTTCGTCCACTGTGATCCCCTCACAAACATGCAAAGCATCATACACTGCTGCTAACTGTTTCTCAATTAGGGAATACTGGCTTTCGGTTCCCTTCTGTAACTGTGACCAAAATCCAATAGGGTATTTCTGCTTCCCTTGTTTTGGCTATAGGCCCCAGCCAAACCCATTATCATCTACACTTACAGTTAGGGTAAATGGCAGGGTAGGGTTAACTACATGGAGGGCTAGTACCTGTGCCACTGCCCTTTTTGAGTCCTGGAAAGCAGCTTCTGCTCTGTCTGCCCAGTTCCGTGTCACACCCTTTCTGGTCATCTTGCATAAGGGGTGCAGCAGGGTAGCTAGGTGTGGTATAAATGTCCACCAGACACCTAGCAAGCCCACGTACACCTGTAACTGGCATACTGTTGTGGGTCTGGGGTATGTCTGGATCTTATCAATTATGGCATCGGGAATTACTTTCATCTTACCTGACCAGATAATACCCAAGAATCTGACAGACAAGCCAGGTCCCTGGACCTTGTCTTCATTCATGGCCCACCCCCAGGCCAGCAAAACTTCCTTTAGACCATGTGTGGTGGCTTCCAAATTTGCAAGGCAATCAGAGGTTAACATGATATCATCAATATAATGAAACAGTTACACAGAGCTGGGCTTGGTCCAGGTGGCCAGGTCCTGGGCCACCAGGCCACGACACAGAGTGGGGCTATGCAGATAGCCTTGTGGCAACACCTGAAATGCCCATTGCCTGCTCTCCCAGGTGAAGGCGAATTGATCTTGACTGTCTGGCATGATAGCAATGGAGAAGAAGGCATTGGCCAAATTCACAACATAATGGTATCAACCCAGCATCCGGGTGAGACAATCCATCAAGTCAGCGATATTAGGCACTGCCACATGCAATGGAGGAGTCACTTTATTCAGTGCCCAGTAATCCATGGACATTTGCCATGTCCTGTCAGGCTTCTGTACAGGCTGTACTGGGGAATTGAAAGGGCTATGTGCAGGGTGTATCACTCTTGCTTCTTCCAGTTTCAGGATAGTCTGTCCTATTTCCTCATGGCCACCAGGCAGTTGACATTGTTTCACACACACAACCCACATATCCTGGGGAAGAGTCAGCAGTGCATGGCGTGGATGTCCTTGGGTTATTGTTTCCAGCACGTGGATTCACAAGCAGAATTCACTCTGTGTGGTGTCACTTCAGTCACCCATCAGTATGCCCACCCCTGGGATATATTCAGCAGCCCGGGAAATAGACATCATATGGGTGTGGAGCCAAATGCCTGATACCCAGTATCACCTGGGCTCTCCAGACCACAATGTACTGACTTCCATACCCTTCTGTACACACAGTAGGTCCTGTGAAATGGTCCGGATTGCCATAGATTAGCATTGACTTGCATCCGGTATCCACCAGCACTAATAAACATTGTATGTTCTTTGGGGACCAATAAATAGTCATTTCCACATGTGGTCTCTCATCTCCTAGGGTCCCCACTAACCAGGTGCCTCAGCCTGCATCCTAGTCCAGGTAAAAGGAGGCCAGAGTCACTTCCTCCTGTTTTACCAGGGCTGTTTTTACCTTCGGGCCCATTGGCTGATATTGTTGCTTGGGGCACAGCTGCTGCCATAGTCAGCAACACGTCCAAGGGTCTATCTTCCCTGCAGTTAGGCTGGCAGCCAGCAGGTCCATCCAAATTTGGTGCTGCCTGACCTTCAACAGCCCCACCACCTGATCTTGGGGTGTTGGCCCCACTTGCCCGGGGGCTGCCCGCTTTTTTCCCCTTGCCAGTACAGTCAGTGCTGGTACAGTGTACAGGTCTCTCCTTACTTTGGTGCTTCATTTCCTTGTCCCCCAGCCTGGATTAGGTGTCCACAGCATCATGGATCAGGTGATCTGTAAGGGAGCTAGAAGGGCTGCCACTGTCCCGAATGTGCCAGCCAGCCTGCTCGCCAAGATCATGTCCTTCATGCGTGCCATAAGCAGTTCCTCATCCGGGCTACAATACTGCATAGAAAACATCATTTGGCGCATGCCCATTTCCCTCAGCAGAGACTAAGTTTAGGTAAATTGTCCATTTTGTGACTCACTCTGGCAAGTCACCCAAATTTGCCCAAACCAGGAGAGCTGCTGCCATTAACAAGTTTATCGAAATCTGGTTACCTGCTTGCAGGGCTGTTCTCTGCACACCCTGCAGAACCTGGCACATGGAGGGGGTGTTGGCTATACTGGCCATCTGGGACATCTCCTGTGAGCTTAACTGTGTGTTATCAGCCCTGTCATCTCAGCCACAGCAGCCATGTGGGCACTGTCTCATCCACCTTTTCCTTTAATTGTTTTGCCGGCTCTTGCAACTCCATGGCTGTGTAGGTAGGTCATGTATGTTGTATGCTGGGTAGAGGTGGGCAGGCCCCCAGGCCCTCCTCCTTGGGCTAGGGGTTCCTCTACCTCCACCTTCTGGGTAATGGCAGGTCTTGTATGCAAGAGCAGGGGACCCTTCCTGGACTCCTCTTGGAGGTGGGGACTTATGTTTTGGGAGATGTGGGAGGAGACTGTAGTGTCTGGGCTTTTCAACATGATGTTTGCAGCAGCCAGCCGCTGCTGCAGGTCCTCCTCCATCAGTTTCAGCCAGAAACTGAAATCAGTTTTCAGCCAATCAGGTCCACTTGCCAGATGAGGTCATCCACTCATTGCCCTACACAGCAGAAAAGGATAAAGACAAGACAAGACACCCTCCCTGCTGACTCATGGTGGGAGGGAGGGATCTGCATGTCTAACATTTCCAAGGCTCTCAAAACATCTCCCAGTTCTGGATGGACCACGTCCCAGTCCTCTGGAGCCTTCCAAGCCACCAAAAATTGGCTATAGATGACCAAGGTGAGGCTGGGGGCACACGTTGGCACTCTCCTGGGGCTCTTCCTCACTGTCTGGTGCTGTTTCTACAGCCACTGGGGAAGGGACACTCACCTCACCGTCCTGCTATTAATGCCAATTGTCATGGCTGGGTGCTTGGACCTGTATCTTTGCAGGTGAGATCTCCAGGAAAAAGAACACATGTGAGGCAGACATCAGTTCAAAGCCAGGCAGCGGCAAGAAAGAGCAGCTGCGTCTGTATTGTTTATTGCTCGTGTATGCTGTTATCACCTATTTACATTCTTCTCTGCGGGGCTCACCGGCGCATGTGTGGTTTGCTACAGCTATGTCAAGGTTACATAAACATATCCCAGTCTGCACCTGCACTAGGCAGTGGGTTCCCATCTTTAACATGTCCTTAGATGACCTGAGACCCGAGCTTTCAAGCCTGAATCCGCAGCATCCCCCACAGCATCAATGATGTTGATGTGGAATAAGCAAAAGAGAACACAGGAGGACCCCAGGTAAGAGCAGAGCTACTTATACAAATTCCCATGATGATGTAAATGTTCTGTATTTGCTGTGCAAAGTGGGTAACTAGTAGCCACATGGTTCTTTATATTTAATATAAATCAAGTGAAGACCAAACCTTTCCAATTGTACCAGTCACATTTTAGTTCTCAGTGGCCACATGAGGCTAGTGGCTGCCCTATTCGACAGTATAGAGTCACAGGGTAAGTGGGAACAGGCTGAGCAGGGCCTGTACTTACCAAGGGGCTTGTAGTTACCAGGGTAAGTAGTCTGGGTTTACTTGCTAAGTGTCACAAGAAACTACTGAAGAGTTGGGTGCAGGATGACTGTGGTCGATTTTCATGATAATCTCTGTGGCTGCTGAAAAGACACCAGGAGAGTGGGAGAGTCATCCGGAGAGTCAACATGTTGCAGAATCCAAGAGACCAGAGAGACCAATGGTGAAAAAGGAGGATTTATTTCGAGGATTTTAGGTGCATATCGACCCAGCTGAACTCATATCCAAAGTGCTGGGCAGTAAAACAAAGGAAAGGTTCTAGTTTTGTACATTTGGCTAAGGGGGTTGGTCTTTAGAAGCTGGGAGAGGTGCAAGTGAGGGTACAGAAGCAAGACAAAGCAATTAATAATTTAGCCTTGAAAGAAGACAGAGCCTTATGAATCCGGGGAGAACAAGGTGACTTAAACTCTGTTTACAGGACATAGTTGCCAAATTTATCTGTACCAGAACAAGAAGTTATAGCTACAGGGGAGGAGGAGGGAAGCTCCAGGGGGATTGTTCTTTAAACCCCACTTCAAACAGAGAGCCAGCTGGGACCATTGCAATTGCCCACGCTAGAGAGATGAGGTGTAGCATGCACCAGGATGGCAACAGTGGAGCAGAGAAGTGGGTAGACTTGGTATTTATTTTGGTGCCAGATGCAACAGCAGTTGCTGATGAATTATTTGTGATATGTGAAGGGAAAAAAGGAATCACTGATGATTCTAAGAATTTTGGGTTTGACTAAACTTATTCCATTGTATGTGTTAATGCCATAATTAGGCTCTTCCTGTTTTTAAGTTGGATCGCATTCTCTTTTCTCTTCCACTTACTGATTCATTTCAATGATTAAACTTATAGTGCTTCAGGACTGCTTGAGGCAGCCCATGGATTCTGCCTCTTTCTGAACACTTCCATTAGTGTGGCTGTGTTCCACACCTCTGTTACTTTCTTATGGCCAAATGGCTGTTAGTTCCAGTTCTGATTAATAGCTATAACATGTAGCTGTCAGTTCATTCCCTTCCTCCACTGACTCAGGCCACTAGCTCGAGATTCTTGTGCTCCCTCTCACCTGTGCCTGCTCAGCAGCTCTTTGCCTGCCCCTGTTGAGCTTCCTCCAGAATTGACATTCCTATGCTCAGTCCTTTCTGTCTCTCTTCTGAATGAGATTAATCAGGTCCACTCTGTTTTCAGCAGTCTCCACCTACATTTTGCAAGCTTACAAATCTATAAAATAACAATACCAGCCATTTCTACAAGCCAAGAACTTTGCTAATTGATTTACATACGTTATCTCATTTAATCCTTTCTGGAACTCTGTGGAATAGGTATGACTCTTCTAATTGTCAGACAAAGAAGTTAAGGCTCAGTAATGGGCAAGGATTTGCCCAAGCTCAAAGAATTAAAAATGTAAGCTTGGATTTAAAGCCAGACTTTTGTGGCTCATCAACTGTTATCATGACAATTGAAAACACAATGTGGCTACTGCTCTCTATTCATGAGTCACATTTCCAGATTGATGTTTTAAATGCCTAGTGGACCACACGTATATGTAACTCAGACATTTGGAAATAGCATAAAGTACCTTTTTATCCTATGTT
This sequence comes from Erethizon dorsatum, assembly GCA_028451465.1. Classification (NCBI taxonomy): domain Eukaryota; kingdom Metazoa; phylum Chordata; class Mammalia; order Rodentia; family Erethizontidae; genus Erethizon; species Erethizon dorsatum. The sequence continues at coordinate 50,056,263 of CM051835.1, read as the reverse complement.
CCTTTCTGTAAACTGTCTGCCACAGGTAAACAATAATAAGATGGAAATATCTCTTGTCTTATATTCCTTATTTGGTTTCATGGCACAACAAAAAACCCAGTGTCTAAAACTAGAAACATCTTTGACTTTCACTTATCTCCTTTCCTACAGGGATCCCAGGTCTTGCAGAGTATACCTCAGTGGTGCCCTTTTTCTCTAGGAACTCAAGATTCTCGAGTTTGAGAACCATGCTGGTCTGCACAAGGATCACCTAGAGGGCTTGTTGACCCCAGATTTTTGGGATCCCAATCTGGAGTTCTGACTCAGTAGGTTTGGGCACGGCCCAAGAATATGTTCTTCTTAACATTTCCAGGTGACGCTTCTCCTCCGGGGCCAACACTGAGAACCAGTGGTCTGCAGTGAATCACAGATCTCAACACCAGCAGGCAGGGGGCAGGTGACTAGCTCAACAGAAGTGTCAAGGGCAGCAGAAGCAAAATGAAAAGGGCATATTTATTTTGCCTGGGGATAAAAAGGAAGGTTCTGGGAAATCTGCTATCGACATGTTGACAGACTTCTGTTCTAGCTCTTCCAATTTGCCTTATCATTTGTTAATTCAATACATTACAATTATGGAGTAGAAGTTCTAATTTTGGAGGGTGTAGGATGTTGCATTTGATGACAATTAGTAGTTTAAAATTAAAGAAATGGAAGAAAATAAGATGTAGAAGGGAAAAATAATGGAAAAGTGGATATTTTCCCTAAAAGAATATAATTTGTAAGAAATACAATACCAAATGACTGCAAATAAGGGCTCTTTGTCTTTCTGAGAAACAGAGCCTATTGGCTAAAATCTCCATCATCCGGAGTCATATTTCTGTCCTGGTTCAGAAATGCAATGTTAACTCATCCTTCTCGATCATGTCTCCCCACCCCACCTCCCCGGCCTATAGTCTAAACTAGAGTCTGTCCAGCAGCATCAGAGTCCTTACCCCTTCTTGTGTAAGTCCTTATAAAAATGAAGAAATGTCTAGTCTACATTCAAATTGCCAGACATGCAGGCCATAAGAGGGCAGAGGACACTGGGGGAAAACTTTGGCTGGCAGTTCCTGCTGCCTCTGCCCCTTCTGTTCTCCAGGACAACATTTCACTCCAGTAGTTTGCAGAGCTCCATGAATTCTGGACTCTGCTCTCCACTGTGCCCTGCATCTAGTCAGAGGAGGACACTTGGCTGTGAGCTGGAACTAATCCAAGTAGCACAAGATGGAAGAAAGCCAGCATCAGGAGGGTCCTATTTATCATTTCACTTTCTAAATGTTTCTGTTGTGGCGGTACTAAATTATTTAAAAGTAAGTGTGGTTTCTTATGTGGTAGAATTTTAAAAAATGCTTTTAAAATGAATTCTTATTATTAGTTAAGTCATGATTCAAGGTCCCAGGGTAGGGATCACCGAGTACCTGGATGCCCCTTCACCACGCTGGGAGGAGGACAGAGGAGAGGTGGGCGTGGAGCCAGTTCTGATTTTCATAGAAAATGTTCCTTCTGCACACTGGTTGAGACTGAGGACATAGGGTAGAGGGACTTGTACACATGCCAGTACCATCCGCACACACAGACCTCATACTTTTTCATGGTCACTGACTCCTTGCTGTGGTGGAAAGTTCAGGTAGTTCTGCCAGCAGTTCCCAGGCTGGTTGAGGAAGCAACTTTCAAAGACACTGTCTCGTAGCTCTTGAGTTTGGTCTTCATGTGTCCTGCCATGGAGTTGACTCCTGCAGTAAGTGTTGGCCTGAGTCCTAGGAGGCCTGAAGGTGCCCTAAAGCAACTCACAGATCAGTGTGACCCCTGGTGTAGACTCATTATGTGGTAGAATTGAAGAGATTTTTTTCTGTTTGTGTCTGGGCACTGGAAAGAATAATATATTCAGCTTTGAATGGAACTTTGCAGACTAGGAATACACACTTGGGGTGAAGGGTGCAGTTCAGGCGGCAGGTAGGTAACCTAGAAGATGGAGAGTTTCTGCTGAAGAGGATAGTGGTGGCCCATACTTTTAGGCATGTATTATGGTTTATATCTAAATTGTTCCCCAAAGCCTCATACACTCATAGATGGGACTCTTGGGAGGTGACTGGATCATGGGTGTATGATAGTCATCACTGGGTTAGTCCACTGATGGGTTTAGAGCTGGATGTGATGATGGGAGGTAAAGCCTGGTGGGAAGAGATGGGTCACTGTGGGCAGAGCCTGGAAGAATATGTATATATCCTTCTTGTCTGCCAGGTCCTTCTGCCACACCATCCTGCCTTGGAAACAGCCAACTGTGAACTGAAATCTTTACAAACTGTGAGCCAAAATAAACCTCTCCTTCTTTAACTTGTGGGTGTCCAGTATTTTGTGCCAGCAGTTAGAAAGTAACTAAGGCAGCATGGAGGGTATTTCAAGACACAAACTAGGAGGACTGTGGTGAGGTTAGATATGATGCTTGAAATGGAACTCCAGCCAGGTTTCCCATGGACATTTGGGATGAAGACTGGTGTATCAGATCTGGGTTTCCCAGGCTTATACTTGTCCAGAAAGAAATTATCAAGGGTAGAGTTGAGTTGAAGAGATTTGGCCAGGACTACAAATTATAGCAATGACTTTAGATGCAGGCTGTATGTTTATTTGTGCTGATAAATCTATCTTAGCACCGTACTTCACTCTAGTAATGATCCTTTCACTCTCTTAAGATGTCGTTGTTCTCAGGTAGATGCTTAGGGAAGATGTGTCTTTCTTCTTCCTATAGGAATACATCATCCAACTTCAGTTGGGTTGGCATACTAGAACATCAAAATGCTATGTATAATAGATCTAAACCGAAGTATGAAGCTGTGGAGGGCAAACACTAATTCCTGTTCAGGTTCTACCATTTATTGAACACATGGAAGAAGGGTGCAATTAGGAAAAAAAGGCTCCTAAGGAAGGTAATCACAATGAAAAGGTTGAGAATCCTTGCTTTAGATGCTTATCAAAGGGAAAGGTGTACTGCGGTTAGATTTTAATCTGTCCCCTGAAGACCCAGTCTCCAATAGGCATGAAATTTTGTTGCACTGTACCTGGATAAAACCTACTGTGCATCAGATGTTAGGTAAACAGTGATGACCCAGTAAAGAACACAGCCTGCCTGAATTTAGGGTTCTGGGAGGGACTTCCTGGAGTAACTCCAAAGGAAAGTCCAAGTTCAGTTTATTGAGTGGGGTCATTCATAGATGGGGTTGGATGGTAGTGGGATGGACTTAGGCAGGGGAGCAAGAATAGCCGAGTACATGGCCATAGTAACTGCTAATGTTCTGTTGTGGGTGCACTGTGACCTAGCAGGTGGGGTGGATGTGCCGTGTCCCAGCAGACTAGGCATTATTCCTGGGCAGGGAGTGTCAGACAAGGGTCAGACTTACCAGAGGGAAGCAATGGTTTTACCCTTCCAGGGTCTGGCTTAACACCAGTGGCACAGAGGAGCTTGTTAGATAGAAATGCAGGGTTTCAGGACCCACCACACCTTACTGGGGTTCATGCCTCTAGGCTGGGGATGCTCAGCCTGCGTTACATGTTAGAATCATCTGGAGAGATTAGAAACCATAATATGTCCAGATCCTATTTAGGGCAACTTAAATCAGCCTGGGATAGTGACCTGATTTATAGTTGGAATAAACTGCTCTGCTGCTGCAGTGGGTACAGGGATATGGGAGCAGGCAGAGGTAAGAAATGGAAATAGAGAGATCAAGGAGACCTTCCTGCATGCTCTATCAAGCAGAGCGAAATGAATCAATGTTTTATCTACTCATACTTCTGGGCTTTCTTTGAAGTTAGGAAATAGACCCCAGTTTCATCTCACACCTGGTGGCTTCCATCCTCACCTGGTAGCTCTGCAATGCTTGGGAGTGTAACATTTTAAGGAGACCGTTTGGCAGTCGCATATCAAGGATAGATTCTCCCAAAACAAAGGAGGATGTAAAGATGCTATTAAAGTGGCTGTCTAGGAAAGAGATGGTGGTGGCTTCAAGTAGGGGAGGTAGAGAAGGGGTAGGAGAGAAGAGACAGGATTGCATTGGGAACAGTAGTTGATGGATTGAGTTAGGCAAATGAAAGATTACTTGACATTTTCAGTTTAAACAACGTTTTCCTTCCATTTTGTAATATGGTTAATTATATTCATCCTATTTTTAACCCAGATTGCTTCCTGTCATTGAAATTATGTGGTGGTTTGGTTAGTCACCTTTTCAGAATTCTAGGAGTGCCTGAATATTGTCCCTGTGTATTAACATTCTCACAACTCTCTTCAATCTCTTGTGACTCTCTTATTGCCAATTCTGTTTAATGCTTCAGTCCTCATTCTTAGTCCTCCCAAGTCACTGGAAATTACGATGATATTGACTCTTTCTGCTTTTTCAAACTCAGTGGCCACAGGTCTCTTGGGAAAAGCTGGGCTTCTTACCTTCAAAACTCTTGCTGTAGGGAAAGGTGGCTTCAGGCAGGGAAAAGATAGGCTTTATTAAAAAATAATAGGGAATCTTTTTAAAAGCAGCTTTTGCCTTTATAGTTATATTCTACAGTTAGAGCAGTTAGAAAGACAAAGGAGAGAGAAACTACACCCAGAGAAGCAGCAGGTAATGCAATTACCACAAGAATTTATCAGGAAAAGTTAACAAAGCACAGAGGAAGCCAGAAATATAAAAGACCAGGGAAACCATCCCCTTTCACACATCTCTGATAAAATGCAAAGGAGACATGGGGCAGCCACCTAAGGACTCTTATTTAATATGTAAAACACACATGTACCTATACATATACACATGTATGTGTATTCTCACTTTAGTGTCACTATATTATTACACCAGATACACATGTTTAATCATTAACTCTAAGCTACCTTTCTATAATGCTTCCCCCATATTTATCTATCACAAAGGGACAGGAAGGAATGAAACAGCCAAAAAAATATAGACAGAGGTGCCCTTGTTAGGACCAAAGACAGCCAGAGAGTCAGTCAGATGGTGACAACTTCCAGGTACTCACATGAGGGATGGGAAGACTCACTAGTCTTAAGTAAAAGGATTCAGGGACAAGGGCTCTGGGGTATTCTGTTTCTGATGCCCCCTACCCTTCCATAGTAGCTACCTTCTCTTTTTCTGCCCTTTTCTAAATAAACCATCTTCCTTTACTTTATTTTATTTATTTATTTTTGTGGGTACCAGGGGTCGACCTCAGGACCTCACGTGCCAGCAGGCGCCCATGCTGCTGAACGATATCACCGGCCCTTTTTTCGTATGTGGGTTCCGGGAGTCGAACTCGGGCCCTCACGCTTACCAGGCAGGCATTTAATGCCGCTGAGCCATCTCACCAGCCCCTGCCTCTTTAATTCATTACTGGCGCTGAGTTTACGATCCTGGTAGCTGTGTGTTCCAGCAGAGTAGTGGCGCTGCATGATGTACACTCCCAGATGTGACATTGCCATCCCTGAGAAAATGGGCCCTCACCAGACATGGCATTTGCTAGTACTTTGATGTTGGACTTCCCAGACTTCAAAACTGTGAGAATAGATGCCTGTCTTTAAAAACAAACAAAATGTTACTTTTTATGATATTATACCTTTAAGAATATATTTATTGTCTTTTATTTTTTAATTTTGCAATACAAAGTACTTTAGGCATGCTAGGCAAGTACTCTACACCTGAACTAAGTCCCCAGCCCTTTTTTATTTTATTTTGAGTCAAGTTCTCTCTAAATTCCAAGCCTGACCTCAAACTTATGATCCTTCTGTATCAGCCTCCACGTAGCTTGGATTATAGGCATGTATTACCATGCACAGCAATTTCTGCTATTTATAAGAACCCAATTTATGAATTTTGTTATAGCAACATGAACAGACTAAAATACTGTATGAGGTAAACATCTACTTCAGGTCTAGAGACCTGAAGTCTAGTTATGATCAACTATCATAGGGAATATTAAAAATTTCTTTGGGTTGAACTATAATCATTACTATTTTGGCTCTTCTGCCTGTTAGCATACCGCACCTTTGTCTTTTGTGATGAAATGCCACCAATTGGCAGGAGCTCATCATTCCCACTGAATTCAGAAACAGCTCGCAGTTTTAAGGTAGCGTTTCCCCCTCTCATTTCTAACCTTTAGGAATAGCTACCACAGATCTTCTTGTAGGGCTTCCTTCTCCAGTGTCTCTTAGAGCCTTAGTAAAAATGTATCCTCCTGTGGACCATTCTGAGCACTTAGAGGTTATGTGAACAGGTATTACATGGTAAATCTACTTCTCCCTAAGTCTTTGGGTCCCTTTGAGAACATACCAAGGAGATTGTGAAACATTAAATTCATCTAGTGTAAATTGCCTTTAACTTAATAACAACCAGCTGTACTTATCCCCTAGCGTTAACACTGATTCCACAATCTCTGTGTGGTTTACCTGTGTGCCTGAATCAACAAATTCCAGTAGATCTATAATATTTTTTCGTCCCCTTGATCCAACACATTTTAGGATCTATCGTAGTGCCATACATATGAGGTATGTGAATGTAAGTTGATAAAATCTTACAATTCTTTTGGGGTGTATTGCCCTTCTTTTAAATTATGCTTGGTAGCTTTCCTCCTGGGGTCTTGCAAGGATTCAGGTTTGGTTATAGGCCTAGAAGTAATGGGAGGTGTGAGATGCCTCCTAAAGATGAGCAGCTGTCCCTTGTAAATTAAGAACCTTAGGGGAAGATGCTGCAATTTCTTCAGGCTGGGAAAGACTAATCTCCTCAGACAGAGGTGTGAGGGTTTCTTGTATTGGCAAAGGAGGCTCAATAGTATTTGGAAATTCAAGGACCTCGGCTTCACTGGAACCTGCTCACATATTTTCACTTCAATTTTTAGGTCTTATTCCTTCCCGACTTATGTTCTAATATTAACATAAATGACCCTGTGAAGCTGGGTATTCTTCAGCCACCCATAGTGTTACAGGGCTGATATCAGAACCTCAAATATGTTATAAGGGAAATATTTTAACTCCAACCTGTTAGATGTCTCATATGTTGAGTTTATATTCCCTAAATATTGAAGAATGAATTATAGGAACAACAGAGCTTAAGATAGGATGATATTTACTGAGAGCATAGAACGCTCCTGTCGAAGGAACTGGGTGGGGAGCAAACGGGTGGCCCAGGGACACCACTTTACAGGGAAATTTTATAGCTGGCCTCCAGATGCACCTCTGGCCATAGTTGTAATGAGTTTTTATCTTGTACTGATTCTCTTGAGGGCCCAGCACTGTCTGACTGCCTATGATATTTCTATCTAGCTTAGCTGTCTATAATATTGGGATCTTATAACGACAGGTCTCACTTATTTTTCCATCCAGCTTTGCCATGTCTACCTCCCATATCAGGCCAAGGACAGCTGAGAGTGGCCTGAAGCCCCCTTGGTGCAAGTCATAACTACTTCTGCATCACCTCCTCTGTTCAGTTTTTTACTCTGAGAACAGGGCAAGGTGCTTGACTGTAATTGGTTATCAGACTCTTCAAGGGGGCCTTTGAGTGATGCGATCATCCAGGGCATACAGAGGCCCACACATGTGGAACTCTTGGTTGGAGACTGAGTCTGGGACTTTCTCATGAAGCTGCAGAGGTATTTCTCCTGATGTGCAGGCAGAACTAAGAATTACAGGAGTGAATTCAATTTTGAATATGGTTTTCATTAAAAAGTTAATTTTGTGAGCTACTGCTATGGAAAGCTGGCAAGCCAGCTCCTTTAAGCTACAAGAGTGCAAGTGGCTAAGAAAGTTGTGATTCCAAATGACAAAATTTTTCAAATACTTTAAAGGTTGTTTTTCCTTCTTTGTGGAAAATGTACAGGAATAATTGATAAATGTCCTATTTAAGTTTTTAGGTCTGGAGAAGGTCAGGATACTGTGGCCCTGTTGTAAAATCTCATTTTTAGAATTGTGGTGGTGTATGGATGTCAAACTTTAACTATGTCATGATAATCTATCTAGTCATGATAATAATGGCTTTCTTTGTGTAACCAGTTGTCTCCCTCTGCGCTCTTGTCCTGAGGGCAATGGAAGAATGCAGCTGACAGGACAGCAATGGGAAATGCACTGAGTGTGGTTTATTAGAAGGAACAAAGAAAAGCCCTCACTAGACAAGGGGAGCTCTAAAGGAGGATACCCAGGGAGCACCTACTATAAATCTAGGGGTTCATATGCAGCCTTTGGTGTGCAGAAGGGGCAGACAGACACGCAAAAATAAAGGTATGCAGTTGCCACTGAACAGCTTCTTCAGCAGATTTTATTAGTCCTTTATCTTTTGTGTTACAATTAGGTGTTTGTCCCTTGTGTTCCAATTTCCTGAGGTCTTTCTTACCTTGCCTTTAGTTTACCCAGGCCCTTGTACTTTGTCCTTATATCTTGGGTCTCAACTTTAAGGTGCACTTCTAGTGCCCATGAAACCTCTGATTAACTCTAAACCCTACCATAATCCTGGAAGGTTGTTATATGGCTTCCAGTTGGCAGGTGAAAGGACTGAAGCTTAATGTCATCCATCTTGTAAGTGATAAAACCAAGATTTGAAAATGGATCTCTTTGATATCAGAGTCCAGATTACCAACATGAGAGTTTGTGACAGCATGAAACAGGATGGAGAAAGCTGTACAAATGTGAGTTAAGAGCTAGGATGCTTGTGAATTTGGACCAAGAAAGTAGCTGGAGAGGCTGGAAAAGAGGTAAAGGAGGTTGATAGTATGAATGCAAAGACAAGATATACTTGGCTATTTACTTGCTCATTTGAGTACTCTCTCCTTTTAGCAGGCAATTCCCTTGGAGGTGAGTTTTAACTGTGTGCCAATGAATATACATGGGTGGGGGAAGTTGACTCTGAGTCAGGCCTTAGTAAGAATTCTATTCTATTGAGATACCAGGGTCTACCAATTGGAGGAGAGAACAGATAGCCTTTGTCACTTTTCTTGCTCCATCAGATTTTCTTGAAAGTCTTCTTGGACACCTTTGCTTTCTAACTAACCAATTTTCCTCCATTAAATTTTTCTTCCAAACCTCTATAAGTTAGAAAGTTTGCTAATCATTGCATTATACCAGAGGATTGAGGAGCAGTGGGGTCCTAGATGGTGGAAGAGGGGAAAGTGTAGTGTGGTCAATGTGGAGGAAAGTGACGGTTGGCTCTAGGTATACCCCATGGAAGGACTAACAGGCAGCCTAGTCTTCCAGGCACTTCTTTCTAAAGAGGGTGTGAAAAAAAGAGCATCAGGCTGCCATTGGACACTGAACAGATGGAAAATCATGGCCATATACATGGTAGCTGGAAGGAGAAGGCTAGGGGCTGGTTAGGTTGAGTGTGGCAAAAGAATTGGCTAAAATGAAGGCCATTTTCTTATTTATCAGTATTCTTCTAGAAACTTCAGTTTTGCTCTTAAGGCCCTTAGATGATTGATGAGGCTTATCTACATTATTAATGATAATCTCCTTTACTTAAAGTCAATTGTAAATGTTAATCACATCTACAAAATACATTTGTTGAAACATCTAGACTAATATTTGACAAACAACTGGCCTATAGCCCAGCCAAGTTGACACATAATTTAGTGATCTCAAAATATTTAGACTGTCTGGAAGTAGGGACTGTTGGATGGGACCCATTTCAGATGTGGTGTCACCGAATATCCCTGTAAACTAGATTTGAAGGCACACAGAGAAAAAAAAACTATGGGTTTTTTTTTTTTTTTTTAGGGTAGTAAAGAGGATTACTGGCTGATTTTTACTTGCCAGCTATTTATAACTTTCCCTAGAGAAGGCTTCTAGACTTTTTCTGTTTTCAAGACTGCCTGACAGGCCTAAGATCACTATAACTCCCAAGGAAAGGCCACTATAACTCCCAAGGAAAGGCATATGTAATGGTTTAAATATGAAGTGTCCCCACAAAGACTTATGCATTGCAGATTTGATTTTCAACCCAGCAATGTTCAGAAGTGGCTTTTGGAAGGTGATCAGATCTTGGAGGTGCTAACGTGAGTTCATACCTGCATGTGTTGCTAGGAGATGGGGCCTGGTTGAAGGAAGTAGGTCACTGGGGGGTATAAACTGCAAGGATATATTCTTGTCCAAGACCCTTTCTTTCTAGCTCTTTGTGTTTTCTCTGCATCCTGATGCTATGAGGTGAGAAGCTTTCCTCTGCCATTGCCTTTTGCCATGGTATCTTTGCCTTGGAACCAATAGACCATGGACTGAAACCTCTGAAACCCCAAGGCAAAATAAACCTCTCCTTCTTCAAGATGTGGGTGTCAGGTATTTTGTTGCAGCCATGAAAAACTGTTGAGTACAGAATCCTTCTGCTGTCTGAACTGGGGCAGAATTTCAGACCAAAAGATTTTCTGAGCTGGAAAATTTCCTAATAGGATATCTGCTAAGGCCTGTTTAAATGCTGGGAATATGTGAGATAAGGCCAAGGCCTGGAAGTGGTGAAGCTAAAATACTGAAGAAGGTGGCCTCCAAGTAGTAGAAATCACTAATGAACATTAAAATAATCTGGGGTACTTTTAATTCTATGTATACCTTGTCCCAGTGCTGAGACTTTGATTTACAGTATACCCCACAAAGTCACTGTTCAGAATTTGCGGCCTCAGTCCTTCATGAATTTTCCCTTAGAAAACCCTAACTAATAATTGTTCTTTGAAACCACAAATATCCTCCACAATTGTTCTTTGAGGGGAGGTCTTTAAGTAGCCAATCCAAGAGCATTATTCAGTTCTCCTTGCTGCTGATTGGCTACCACCCTCTAACCCATCTCCACCAGATTCACTAGCATTCCTGCATCATAACAGGTTGCTGTTGTGGGAGACCAGTTAAGGAGAATTGAGGCCTAATTGGCTTCCTCTGTGAGCCTAAAGGAGCAAAGCAGCACACAGGGATGATGGTGTATTGCAGATTTTAGGGAAAAGTAAATGAGATCAAGTTGTTTACCTAGGCATGCACTAATGGATAATGGGAGGCAGATGAATCTTCTGTTACTTTAATTGTTTGTACCCATGTTTGAGTGAATAAAAGCACAATGAGCCAGACACTCAGGGCTCCTGTGCTTACTAGCGGCAAGAGCCTCCTGGCTGTCCTCATGTTAATCTGACTCTGTGTCTATTTGTCTTTCATCCTCATTCGCCACTGGGTCAGGGTGACAAACTAGCAGGACTAGGTCCCTACAAGTGGCACCTTGGGTGGGGAATGACCAGCGTGGGCTGGTTCCCCATGGGTGGTGTCTGGGCAGGGACCTGGGACCGGTGTAGACTGGTCTGCTACAGCTGTACTGTATGTAGCTATCTCAAGTGTTCTTAGTTTTATTCTTCTTAAAGCTCTAAGATCCTTAAGATGACACCAAAATGAACTGCATCTTCTAAGGCTTTATTAATACAGTATTTTATTAAATTAAATGACATAACTGCAGAAGACATAGCATATTTAGGGTTTAAACTATAAAAATAGGCATTTTTCTGAACATATCTGAAATTTGCAGTTTTTCACAATTCATGAGTGCTCTAGGAACATAATCCCTATGAATTTTGGGGGTTCATGCTAATTGCTTTATAGGATACAATCATAATTTTTTGAAAAAAATTTCCTAATTGATTCTATATACAAGCAGGGTTGAAATCATTGGCTATTTTAGGTCAGGTTCTTTTAAAAGCAGACCAGGCCAAACATTTGCCAATTATTTAGTAAGAATGGGTTCAAAAGAGAAACCTGTAAGGTATTGGGGGAAACAGTAAATGAAAAAAATGGAGAAAAGCTAGTTACGAGAATATTGCAGAAGTATCAGCCCTTGGCCTTAAGTTCTGGACCATAAATTATTCCTGAATTTGTCTTGTCTTTAAGAAAAGGAATAGAAAATCTCTTACTTTCTCTCCAGTCAGTCATTGGGACTAGCCATTTCTAGGACTTGCTGGAGGCAAAAAGCTTGCAGTGTCTAAGGTCAATCCTCTGAAAAAGTCATGGGCAGAACAGTTAGCAGCAAAGCCTTCAAAAGCTGCAGAATGGCCGGTGAGATGGCTCAGCAGCGTAAGCGTCTGCCTGGCAGGCGCGAGGGCCCAAGTTCAACTCCCGGAACCCACATACGAAAAAAGGGCCGATGATATCACTCAGTGGCATGGGCGCCTGCTGGCACCGAGGTCCTGAGGTTGACCCCTGGTACCCACAAAAAAAAATAATAATAACAAAAGCTGCAGAATCAGTGCACTGCACGGAGTTGCTAGAAGGCATTCAAGGGGGATTTAATGAGGCACTAAGAGTTTCATACAATACATAAGGAGTTATCTTTTCTGTTTCTAGGAATGCCTTAGTTGGTGGTTGGTCTGAGTGGAGCCATTAGAAAATCCCATTATATAAATTTTCTGCTTCAAGGATTTAAAAGCAATCTTTATTGCTAACAATACTTGCCAAATATCAGGAAGGAACTGTGAATGATTTACAACTTTCTCCCTATTTGGAAACTTAACAAGTTAACCTGACATTTTTAGGGATGCTGGAGAAGATAGGAGACTTCTAGACAAAACATTTAATTATAGTAACAGCAGTACCCAGAGTATGTTCTTGTAATGGTTCTGGGACCCTAATTCCCATAGAGCAATGCAAAGACGTTTGTGGTGGCTAATTGACCAACTGTCAACTTGAAGGGGGAGCACCCAGCTGAATTGGGTCCACATGGTTCTGGGTGTGGAAGACCCTCTTAAGGAGGCTTGCTGTCAAAACAGCATAAAAGGAGAATGGGATGGGAGGATTTCATGCTGATCTTCCTTGAACGAGTTTTGTTCCAGCTGCTTTTCTTCAGAGGGGCTTCAGCTGTTCTCTTTGGCTGTTCCTTTTAGCTGAGCTCCAGACTTTGCCTTCACCAAGGATGGTTGTTGTTCTCTTGGAAGGAGTTCTAGTCTTTGCCTTTGCCTTGAGCATCATCTCCTGGTTCTCAGCACAGATTCTTCAGCTTCCAGCACTGGCCTTTGGGCTTTCCAGCACAACTCTTCAGTCTTCCATCAAAGATTCCTCTGCCTCCCGATATGGACTTGCGTGGGACATTGCTGTGGGCTGCAGGTCTTTGGCTGGATTCTTCAGATCTCTAGCATAAGGACAGATCTCTTGCACTCTTCTACATTTGACTCTGTGGATGGATATTGTCAGCTAATCTTGTAAATTTCTATGTCCTACATTAAATGTGTTTCTCTTGCAAATACTGACTATAACAGAATGCTAGATGACATCTACTCATGCGGCAAGCAGATGGGGTTACATAACGTGAGGCTTAGATACCCAAGTCTTTTACAATAAGCAATAAGAGAGCTTCCCTTTCTTTAGAGCTTCCCTTTACTTCACCTATTCGGTGAAGGGATAGGGAGTACTTTGGTAACAAAACTTGCCTTGGTGATTGACACTGGAGACCTTGGTTTTGAAGTGTAAGCCTGGGCTGAATCAAGATTGACCAGAATAGGGAAAAAAGTGAATAGCATTTTCAGTTGCTAGAAGACTGCCATTTGACATCCTTCTTACCTGCATCTGGGCTTTGTTATTAGCATCATTATGGTGGAAAAGTATAAGATTGGTCATCTCTATTGTGGTTTTTCACTGGGAAGGCTGTCAGTCCTTTGCCAACATCTATCAATATTTTAATTCATAATTTCCCAGATGTATATCTATGATTTTGTTCATTTGCTCTTACCTTTGCTGCCCCTGATCATTTTTAGCAACTGCTGAAAACCTTTTCTATTTGCCTTTGTGATTATTCTATATACTACTGTTTCATGATATAATGACAGGCAACATATATGACCTCTTTTGATTTCCATATTTGTAAACTAAGTAAGGTGGTCTATGGAAGCTGAAAGGACCCTTCCAGACAGAGAATTTGAAGCTTTAAATGTGCATGATGATTTTGGAAATGTTCTTTTAGTAGTAGTAATAAGTAAAGAAAAAATACTTTAATACAAGGATTGCTGAATTTCATTTCAAATCATCATCATGTTTCAAGATGTAGCAGCTATTCTGGTTATGAAAAACTGAGTCCCAGAGGTGATTCATTCAGTGTCATGCAGGTATCAAGAGTGCTGGTGGTCCTCTGCATCTGGTCCACACCCTCCAGTCGCCACATTCTGGTTCTGCAGTGGGAGGCTATCCAACCCTCCTGTGAAGCTGCCTGAAAGCCAGTGGTTTCATCAGTGTGGAAAACTGTTTCTGTACTTCTTTTAAATTACAGGTTGTAGGGGGCCAGTGAGACGGCTCAGCGGCATAAGCGCCTGCCTGGCAAGGGCGAGGTCCTGAGTTCGACTCCTGGAACCCACATACGAAAAAGGGGCCGGTGATATCGCTCAGCAGCACGGGCGCCTGCTGCTGCGCGAGGTCCTGAGTTCGACCCCCGGTTCCCACAAAAAGAAAAAAAACAAAAAAAGTAAATTATAGGTTGTAATTAAATTATACTATAAATTTTACTGTACTACAATTGAGGTGACTTTACTTCAGTTCCCTATGGAAGCTTACCAAAGGAGCCAGGGTTGTTTTAACTGGATTATTGGGAATGGAGTATAACATCTCCTATTCATACAGGCCCTACGCTAATCTCCTTTCCACCACCCAGACCGTATACACATATGCTCACTCTAATATAGAACCAAACTTATTTTTCAGCTCAGATATACCATTGCTCTCGAAGTCCTTACACATGAAATTACCCTGCCTTTAAAAGTTACCTAGCATGTAAATAAGTGCTAAAAGTTGGAAGAGGATATAAGAAAATACAAATCTATGAAAGAACATTATGGTAAGTGACATAAAGCTGACATAAAAGAACAAATATGGCATGAATGTACTTATATGAAGTATTTAAAATAGTTAAACTCATAGAATAGAATAGCGGTTGCTAGGGGCTTGAGGGAGGGGAAGTGAGGAATTGCTCAAGTTAGTGGGTATAAAATTCAATAAGTATAAAAATACAAGATGAAAAGATTCTAGAGATTTGCTGTCCCTATAGATAACAATATTGTATTGTAAATTTAAACTCTGCTCAGAGGGTAAATCTCATGTTAAATATTCTTACAACAGTTAAAAATGAAAGGTATAATATATGTGCACACATAGTTGGATACCAAATTTTAAAGTATGAGAATCCCTTTTTTAATGTCAAAAAGTTACAGCTCCATAGGATAATAAATAACTATGTTTTCTTGTATTCCACTGATTGCAAACCACTTGAATAAAATCAACATGAATTCAGTAAACCTTTGGAATGAGTTTGTTATCTTTATCAAGATCCATATCTATATGAAAAATATTCACTCATGTATGTATAGAAATTACTAACTGTAAAGAAGTCTGGACCAATTGTTAAGGGCTTTGGGGGACATATCAAAAGATTGAAATCTGTTCTGTAGACAAGATGAAGTCCGAAATACAGTTACAGAGTTTGATTGATTGTATTTTCTTGAAGACAGTTTTGGCAGCAGTGTGGAGACCCAAATAACGTACAGAAAGCTCAGTAGCAGAAGGTCACTAAGGAGGTAAGTAATGGTGTCAGGAGCCACAGTGATAAAGACAGCTCTAAGTTGGCATGCCAGAGAGGGCATGGCCAAGCATATTTCCAGGTTTGGAAAACATGCTGGAGAATGGGAACACGAGAGAATAGAGAATATAAAAAGGAAGCAACATTTTATTGATTGATTTGTTTTGGTACTGGAAGGAATTGGAATAAGGGAGGATATCGATAATATTCAGATGAATTTTATATGAAGTGTAATAAAATATGGTGAATGTTTGAAGAAAAGTTTAAAAATCTATTACAGTAAAAGACACACTGCCATTAATCCCCCTGAAAACATTCCTCCTTGCTTCAAACACACTTATCCCACCATCATTCCAGAATAATGGAAAAATGTGTTAGAACTGAGAGGGAATATTCTGGAGGGGATTAAGGGCAATGTATGTTTTATTGAAATAAAAAATTTTATTTAATAATTCACCATTTTTCTGATTATACCTTGTATATACAAATATGTATGTATTTTATTCACACACATGTATTGAATACATATATTCACTGTATGCAAGCACTAAAGTGTGACCTACACCCAGGTGATGTCATATATATATATATCTATATATATGAATCTAAACCTGACACAGCATGACTAAGAGCTTAACATAGCAGTAGACAACCCTTCCCCAATGAAATAAGCAGAGGCTAAGGGAAAGCTTAGATTTTAAAACATTTATTATTTTTTTATTGGTACATGTTCATAGTACATAATGATTACATTCATTTTTCAATTCTTTTTTTTTAATCCGTTCCCTCCTTCCCTTCCCCCTCCGTTTGTCTCTCAGTATCATTCCCATGTGGCAAAGGGAAAGCTTAGTTTTGATCCCAATGCAAATGTCTTCTTGACCCTTCTTGGGAACACAGCAAATTTATTTGCTGTGTGTGTTCATCTTGCGCCAACTGAAAAACGTAAAATGTCTAGCAATTCTATGTTATTCCAAGCATATCTTCACCTCTAGTTAAAAACAAACAAACAAACAAACAAACAAACAAAAAAACCTTAAAGGTCTATAGGACTCGTGATTTAAGCTTCAGTGTTTTAGTTTGGTTTCTCACAGAAACAGACTAAAACAAGGATTCTAGTACAATTTATTTAGGAATTTTAGGAAACACTGATATGAACTGGAGAAATAAAATAGGGAAGGAAAGTAAACTAATAAGAGGTAATATTTAGCAAGCTACCACTGTGGAATAGGAGAGTTTAATCTCCTGAGGACCTCCTGGGAACTGAAACAATGTGCTCAAGGGTGAGGCAGCTCAGGTATTTATATGCCCATTCCCAATAATTAGTCCTTGGGGTTTGAATTCTTCTATGTTTTTTACCTCTCAGAAGTATAAACAGAGAGACCAATTTCGCTTCTGGCAAAAAAGACCCTAGGCAATTACTGGCAATTGGCAATCTTGTGAAACTCACCAAAAGGCCTGAAGAATATGGGAAGGAAGGATATGAGACGAATATTGTGTCTGTTACCCTTTTACCAAGGGAAAAGATTTTATATACGGGCAGCGGTAAGTCGTCCCTAGAGCTCCAGGAGATTACCTACTAAAATCAACAGGAAACATAGAAACAATATAATCTTAATTGCATAGGAAGGGAAAACATCACTATGATCTGAATGATTGGGCTAATTTGTTCAAAAGGAAGCTAGAATAGTCATGAGAGAACTAAACACCCAAAGATGTGAATACATGAGAGCTGCTCTGGACCCTGAGTGCTCTGATTAGCAAAAAGCATTATCCAATGCCTTCTACAATGTCAGTATATTGTCTGGCTTTCCATTACTGTAAAAAAAAAAAAAAACCTGAAACAGTCAATTTAAAAAGAAGAAAGGTTTATTTTGGCTTATGGTTTTAGAAGTTTCAGCCTATGATGGGTTGTTTCATTGCTTTAAGGCCTCTGGTAGAGGGGCAGCACATCATAGTGGGAACACATGGCATACCTTATGGTGGGTGTATCAGTTACTTTTCTCTCGTTGCTGAGACAAAATACCCGACACACAAAATTAAGGAAGGAAAGGTTTATTTGGCTCACAGTTTGTGGAGGTTTCAATCCATAATCAGCTGGCTCCAAGGCAGAGTGGCACATGGCAGAGGGCAACAGTTCATGGCGGCGGAAGGCAGCAAAAACAGCAAGACCAAAAGGGAGGAGCGTGCGCAAGCAAGAGAGAGAGCAACCTCTTTCCCTCCCTTATATTACATGCAGGCTGCCTGCCCCAGGGTGGGTGTAGCACTCACGCCCATAATCCCAGCATTAGACCATGAATCAGTCATAAACTCCAGAAGCCCGCCTCCATGACTGCATGAGGCTTTGGGGGACATCTAGACACAAACCATAACAGTGGGGAAGTGAGAGAGACAAAGGGAAAAATCAGAGTCCCAGTCTTCTTCAAGAACATACCTCCAACTGTTACAGGGGTGATATCAGAACCTCCGAGTATGATATAAGAGACATTTTATAATGCCCAGCCTGTTAGATGTCTGATATACTCAGTTTGTGTTCTCTAAAAGCTGAAGAATGAATTCTAGGGAAAACAGAGGTGAAGAGTAGGAAGATATTTATTGAGAGGATAGAAAGTTCCTGTCAGAGGAACAAGAAGGGGCCCAAATGGGTTGCCTGGGGACACCAATTATGGGGAAATTTTATAGAGCAATACCCATGTGGGTATGACATGGGTTGTAGCTATGATCAACCAATAATTATAAGTATAGTTGCTTAGGTAATCGTGATCCAGTGGGGGAGCAAGTCATGTAACAAGGGTACATGGAAAGAACAAAGACTTTTTCTAGGAAATGATAGGTCCAGAGATCTTGGTACCTCACTGGGGTGAGTGATGTCAATCTAGGCTTCACTAGGCCTGGTGTTTGTCCTTTGAGGAAATATACAGGCCTGGTCATCTCATCTTTATCTTGTGGCCTGGTCTCCAACAAATGTCTCTGGCCACAGTTTAGATGTGTTTCACATTCATCCTGGCTCTCTCACATGCCTAGCCCTATCTGACTGCCTAGCGTAGCTACCTGTAATATACCCTCCTCTAAAGAGCTATCCCAAACTGCCATGAAGGGGGAGAGGAAGTGACTGTTCTGGCTTCCTCAGGCTGAAGAGCATTGTAGTTGTGTTTGGCAGTCACAGACACTCTACAGAGGGTCTATCTAAAGGACCCTTGATAGACATCGGGTGTTTTCATCTTGGGTAGGTGTATAGCTTTAAGTCTGGATGAGACAAGGCCAAAGAAACAGTTAAGCATGTAGAGGTAAAACTAAAATCAACAAAACTTTTAGGAATACAACCAAAAAATACTTTTACCAGGAAAAGCCAGTAATATCTTCCCACAGAGAGGGTAAGGAGAAGTTCCAGAGAGTTTCAGAATCTGACATGGCATTAAGCTGTTGTTTAATATCTTGAATAGCCATTGAGATATTAGAAGAAGGATCAGGAATGTACACACAGCATTTAGTTTTTGTAATTCCACAAGTACCCCCTTGTGTTTTTGTTAGAATGTCTAATGTCATCTGACTTTGGAGGAGAGCTTGCCTCATTAATTTTATTATTTAGGAGAGAGAGAAAGATCAGTTGAGGTCTCATTTAAGGCTCTGTGAGTATAGTTACTTACAGTCTCACTGTGTTGCATGACAGTCTCTCTACAAGGTCCGTCTAGTGGATCCTGGTAAAAGGAAACTATCACATTTGTCACTGGTTTCATCTGTATGATCACTTGGAGCCTGGCAGCCTCTTTTTGTGTCTACCACATTACTATGGCATTGTTTTATATATCTTTTGGTTATACTTATTTCTGTGTTTTTAAGACCAAGTTAAAGTGAGACATGTGTTAATCAAAATTAACCTCTTGCTGTTTATTGAGGTCAGTTAGATCTCTTTAGGCATTACTTTGGAACCATGTACAGAGCCTCTCAGCTCCTCTGTCAGTGTCAGCCATCAGGATGGGTCATGTCCTTGCTTGATCATGTTGCTTTCTGTGAAAGCATGGGAGACTTTTTTTCTTGGTGACCCTCCTTTGGCACACTGTACACTGTTGATTCTTGTCCTCTGGGGTCTAGCAATCTCCCTGCTTAGGAGGTTGGGTGACTCACCAGAGTTGTAGGATCCTGCAGGAAAGGTCCTCTCTTGTCATCGGTCCTTCTCTCCTGATTGCCATGCTAAAATACTATGTATGGCTCTTGTTAACACTGGAAGGCTAGGGCCAAAATATTGACTGTCCTCTTAGCCCTATTATCTCTAGTTTTGGTCTCTGAACTTTAGTTGTTGAACACCCAGAAGAGAAGATCAAATATATCAGAATTGCAGTGGGAGCAGTGAGTTTAACTATTATAATTTGATTTGGATATCAAGCACTTTGAAATATAAAGCACAGCTACAGGACCATTATTTTCTATCAACCATGGTTGTTTTAGTAGTTGTATCCCTGTAGAATGTTGACAGACAACAGTTATATAGTTTACAGTGAAAACTTGAGATCAAGAGCCATACATAGTATTTTAGCATGGCAATCATGATGACATTATTTTTGTAACACATTTTAATGTTCATCACAGCATAGAATAGCCTTTTTGGTCAACATCTCTATTTGATCACAATGTATTAAATAGCACAAAGAAAACTCTCACCTAATTTGCTATCCTTTAATAGGATGTCATCTAAGGAGAATGTATCAGCCTATAAATGTACCTTAGAAGTTTATAATGTCTAGCCTTTAATTTTAGTATGTGACATTGTTTGGACTGTTTGGTATCTGTATATTTCTAAGGGTAGTGATGCATATATAACATGTACATCACAGAAGCCTTTAAAAAACTATTATTTGACAGGTGGTCTCATGCTGGTTTGACATATACTTTTTACCACAAGTAGCTGGCGTGCAAGAGAAAGGCAGATATCTGAGTCTAAGAAAAAGGTTATCACCATTAACAATCCTGGTTTTATATCTTGGAGGACCTGTACACTTGGAAGCCATAAATATATTTAGTACACCATGAAATTAGTAATAATAAGTATCACACCTATGTGAACCTCTTTGTCCCTTAATTTAGTTTTGTACTAAGTGCATTTTTTAATGAAATTTTTTGTTGTTGTTGTTGTTACAGAAGAGTTAACCTTTTGAGGATGGCCAATGTAAGCATATCACAATAATATGATTAACAACATCTATTGGGATGTGTCTTACATAAGGCTATGGAAACTATTGTGGTCCCGTCAATGAACAAAGGCTGGAATGAGATATTTCCAGGCAACCGTTCCTTTATTTACCAAGGAGAGTCTGTCCAGTGGTTTTTCTAAGCCCAAGGGATCCTAATTTAATTATCTTACATTTTTTGATGACCTATGAGAGCCAGACCATCACAACTAAAGTATTATTTTGACCAATGAAAGACTCCCAAGTTATTGTACACAGACAACAATATGCACTGTATTTGTAAAACCCATCTTGGCATCATTTTGATCAGGGGGCAACCTGGGTGGAAGCATGTCCTTAACTTTAATGACATCTATAAGCCAATTTTAGTCATTGCAACCCAGAGATCTTCAGAAGTCAATATTGGAACAGCAGAATTTTGGATGCCTGGGAATATCCTTGTGTGGAAAGTAGGTACATTCTGGAAATGTTGCCTGTAGCAACAGATAATTACATTCTGGAAAATTTTTTCTTAAATGTGGTGCAACAGGAGCAGTTGGAAGACAAAAGTATGGCTACATAACGAACTACCTAAAATCTTACTTGTTTAATATATATTTTGCTTATAAGCATGCAGTTAGTACAGTGCTTATCTCAGCTTTATGTAGTGTAAGTGAGGAGAGCTTGAAGATTGGGGCTGAAATTATCCTAGAAAGACTCCTACATCTAGAGTTACCATAGTTGAGGTTTCTTGGGCAGGTCTCTATTTTTATTTGCCTTTTATGTAAAATCTCTCCAGCAAGGCAGTTTCATAGTAGCTAGCTTCCTGTATGTCAGTACCTAAAGCATGTCTTAAGAAACATACAGAGCCAGGTGAGAGCCAGTCACCTTTTAGTGATTTAACTTCACTAAATCACTGTCCCCTTGCCTCATGCTATTTGTTGAGGCAGTTATAGAGATCTATAAGAATGCCAACAATACAGAGTAAGAAGAGCATGTATGGTGGGTGTGACCAGTTTTGGAAAATATACTTCAATGTCTAGCCTCTGGATATAACAATTATATCTCTCCCACATGCAAAATACTCTTCTCCCAGTAAAGACTTAGTTTTCAGTACTTTATGACATCAGATTAAATTCCAGGATCTTGTCCTATGAATGTCATCCTGGAGAAGATGAGGTTTATTGGGTACATGCACCATTGGTTATCTGTTCCTTGCATTAAGCTCATTGACTACAATTTCGATTGACATGAATTGTCTGAGAACTAATAAGTTCTATACTTCCCACACACCCAACACAAAATAATGGGACAGACTTAGGAGAGCCAATACAAACTTTTCTCTTAAAAAAAAGGAAAATGGAAAAAAAAAAAACACAAGGGTCATTATTCCAAAGCAACTTTGAAATCAGGCCAGAGACATATTATTATAAATTTCTTGATTATAATTCAGCCCTACTGTCTAGAAGTGATTTGCTGTGGTTCTTGATTCTTCCCTCCAGGTTCTCTGGGTTCTTGGTTTTGCTTCCTGAATCAACAATTTTTTTATAATAAATAGATAATGTCTGCAGCACATTAATTTTCTCCACCTACTTCCAACCCATTGTTATTTGGGAGTTCAAAGGCCAATTTTGATTTTGTTCCATCCCTTTTAGTTTAAGCTGTTTGTTCCAATATAATTCTCTTAAAAACTTGTGGATTTCTTCTGAGTCTTGTTGAGCTTTATTCCATTATACAAAAGTCTTTCTCACAAGTCTTATTGGATAAGCTTTTCTTTACCTTGGGCTTTCTGTAAAAACAGCTGTAAGATAGTGCCTTTCTGACTCATAGAAACACAATATTTTATTGTTATAGGAGAATATCGTGATTGACACCTGTAAGGTTCTTAGAGGGACTTTAGTCTAAGATACTGCTTTAATCTTTCTTAGGCCATACGAAGGAATTGTACTGCCTTGGTTTCATCTCTAGATCATGCATTTCTGATATAGTCCTAGATTTGATATCTATCACTTTCAAATTTATAATCATCAGTTATTTGAAGAGCTGAGAGTGAGAAATATTCCTACAAGATAAGGATCTCCTTTTCTCTAGTTTCCAATAACATTTTCCTCATTTTTCTGTTAGCCCTCAACAATGGCCTGATCAAGACCATCAGTTTTCCACATCATTTCCTCAAGCCCCTTTCAGTTTCCATCAAGACTCTGCTCCTGGTTGTTTCAGCTTTTCCTTAACATTCACTTCCACCATCATGTGTTTTAAGATTGGTTATTGTATCTTCCCCTCTTCCAGGTATCCAAATATATTCCAGGTGTTGTGGTTTTCCATCAAACCATCCAAAGCTTAGAGAGTTAAACAACCTACTTATTTTTCTCACAGGTCTGTGTCTTGGACAGTGTTTGATGGTAACAGCTCATCTCTGTTCTACTTGGCAGCTGGGGCAGCTTGAAGTCTAAGGGCTGAATCATATGAAGCTTTCTGGGTTGGTGCTGTGAAGACTCAAACAGCTGGGCCTCCTGACATCTTTCTCTGTTTCTCTGAGGCTGTTACATGTTCTCCTATTGGCATGGTACCTTCAGCATAGCCATTCCTCTGTGTCAGTCTATGGTCCCAAGACTCAGTCCTAGGAGAGAACCAGGTAAAATCCTTATTGCCATCTCTGACCTCTATTCAAAAGTTACACTGAATCATTTCTGCCACAAGCTATTGTTGATGCAGGTACAAAGGTCTACCTGGTCATGGAAATGGAACGTAGATTCTATACCACAAACACATTAGCAGAGCGTGTGGGATAGGATATATAGTGGTATAGCTATCTTCCACACATATGAACTTCCATATTGCTGCCACTTGTAAACTTGGTAGTGTCCTCTCTATTTTCCTCACCTGGTGCTACTCCACAACTTCTACATATTTGCCACTTGTTTCTGAGGAGGTGTTCATTCTTCTGCTACCTGTACTGCACCAGATACTTGTGACATTTCCTGGCAGTGGGTCTGCCTTTGCTCTTTCCTGGAGAGCTTCAAAGTTAGGATGACTTCATGGTGATTTTAGTTGCTGGAAAGCAAACAAATAATGAAAATCCATCCTGAGCAGGACTTTCTAATGCTACAAGAAGTCAATTTAATCAATATTTATTAAGCACATGTTTTTTGGCAGGTATAGTAATGTAGATGTAGGAGATTGCCTAGGAGCTCATGAGTTCATTTCCTCTTTTTCTCTCCCTGGCCTCCTTTTCTCAGTCTCACTTTTTATCACTCCTTCTTTTTCTTTCTTTCTTTCTTTCTTTCTTTCTTTCTTTCTTTCTTTCTTTCTTTCTTTCTTTCTTCCTATCTTTGTCTCTCTCATTCTCTCTCTTTCTCCCTCTTCTTCCTCCATTCCAACCAGAATGGGATTTAATATTGCAGCTTCTCTTTTCTAGTTGTATGGAACTGGTTAAATTTCTTAACCTCCATTTGACTCTTTTTCCTAATATGCAAAATTAAGATCATGATATTATTGGCCTCTTGGAGTTTGATGAAGATTAAATGAAAAACACATACTAAATTCTTAAAACAGTGCTAGCACATATGAAGAACACAGTTAAAGCAGGGGTTGATACAGTCTGATGTATTTTCTTGAAAATAGCAACAGGTGGAAGAATAATAGATTCTGCAGGTGCGAGAGGGGAGACAGAAGACTGTTGAGGTGTTGGTGGCACGGAGGAGAGGTGCTGGTGCCTCCAGCAGCATGGCAGCCATGGATAGGTAGGAGAGAAGCAGAAAAATGTGGGCTTTGTTTTTGAAACAGTGTCAAAAGGGGTTTCTAATGGACTTAATTTGAAGATAAATGAAAAAAGTCAAGAAGATTCTCAGGCATTTAGCTCGAGCCAAATTACGCATTTTGATGTGCTAATACTTTTAATTAGGTTCTTCCTGGTTTTAATCAAGATGACACTCTCTCTTCTGCTTATGCATCCGTGTTTTATGATTAAGCTGTCAGAATCCTAGGAGTGCTGCCTATTAGCCTTCTGTACTTCATCCTCACAGAGAGCTTCAAATTGTAGTTTTTCACGTCACTTTTCCTCACCAAATCCAAGGGTTAAATTTTATCCCATTCTCTTCAATTTCTGCAAGATGGGATGTTACTGATCAGTTCTGCTTGTTGAAACACTTTCCCCATCAGCTTCCCACCCTCATTCATCTCCTGATTAGCCTTGGTTCTCTGGCAGCTGAGTCCACCCTTAGTCTCCTGGCCCTCCTCTCCCTGCTTCTGGTACCAGAGAGTCCCCAGGCATTTGCCTTAGGTCCTCTTCAGCATCCCAGCACCACGCCCTTTGCAGCACCCTCCATCTGTGTTGTGACGAATGACATGGCGATATGGTAATAAAGGAACCTAGCATTATTGCTGCCTGGCATATTGCTAATTGCACTATGCATTATCTCATTTAGCCCATCCCTAAAACCCTGTGAGGAACATGTTCTTGTCACTTGGCCCAGCTCTCATTGTTAGTGTTAAAGTTGGGGCTTAAACCCAAGCATGGGTGATTCATAGTTTTGGTTATAACCACTGTCTGGTTGACTGCCTCTGAGCTCCTACACAGATGGCCATATTTCTAAACTGTACATAGGAGCCCTGCTCCACACACACCTGTGCATCCTTGGCCTGCTCCCTAATACAACTGTACATCCTAGACGGGGTCCTTCTACACCATCCATCTTAGACCTGTTGCCTAATGGATGCACGTGTGCAGGCACTTCAAAACTGAAATCATTATAATGATCTCCCTACCTAACCCTACAATAAAAAGTAATATGATGCTTAGCATTTCACCTTTTAGCCAACCTTCAAAATTACACATATCTATGTCTCTTCATCTCCCCCACCTCACATCTCACATCCATTTATTCCTCAAGGACTACCTTAAGTGCTTACCTTGGTTCTATCTTCGTATCTCCACAATCATTAAGTCATTTCTCAACTCTTAAGTCATCTCTTGCTGCTGGCATTGGAAGTGCCAATTTGGCCCTGCTCTCCAATTCCAGAGTTATGTGTTTTCAGAAAAAAAAATCCTACCATTCTACTTAAAAATCTTTTTGGGTGAATTGCTCAAGCCTGTTTAGAGTGTCCCAGCTCGTCCTCAGGTAAGATGTTTTGTCCCCAGGCATATGATTATTTTATTTTATTATTTATTTTTTTTTTTTTATTTATTTTTTTTTTTTTTGTGGGTACCGGGGGGACGACCTCAGGACCTCGCGCGCCAACAGGCACCCGTGCCGCTGAGTGATATCACCGGCCCCTTTTTCGTATGTGGGATCCGGGAGTCGAACTCGGGCCTTCGCGCTTGCAAGGCAGGCGCTTAAGCCGCTGAGCCGTCTCACCGGCCCTGATTATTTTTTATGTACATGTAGACACTATTATGATGAAGAAAATTCAGGTGTATTTATAGGTTTACTTAAATCATAATGGCTTTTTATGATCTTTCTAAAGCAAGGGCTTAGTGAGAATATAACTTACATTGCTTGAATTTTTATTTTCTAAACATATTTGAAGAATATATATCAAGCATATCAAATTTTTTTTGTAAAACTGTCCTTTGGTTTCAGAGTTTAGAAAAAGATATTCCTTAGCTCCCATCTCTCCATGGCTCTGGATCCTGAAGCCAAAAGCAGATTCTTTTGTGCAATAATTTGGGTTTGTGTGAGAATGTTTGAGGGTATGAGGAAAGACATATTGTTAATTGAAATGCTTTTGCTTAGTAGGAACTCACCACATACTTTTTTTCAGTACTGGGATTGAACCTAGGTCCTTCATGCTGATCTATATCCCCGGCCCCTTTTATTTTGAGGCAGGGTCTCACTACATTGCTAAGTTGCCCAGGCTAGGCTGTAATTTGTGATCTTCCTGCCTCAGCCTCCCAGAGTACGGAGGATTACAAGAGTGTGCCACTACATTTAGCTACTAATTGTATTTTTTTTTTTGTGGGTACCAGGGGTCGAACTCAGGACCTCGCGCGCCAACAGGCGCCCGTGCCGCTGAGCGATATCACCGGCCCTTTTTTCATATGTGGGTTCCGGGAGTCGAACTCGGGCCCTCGCGCTTGCCAGGCAGGTGCTTATGCCGCTGAGCCATCTCACTGGCCCACTAGTTGTAATCTTAATAGCTCAAAGAATTTGTAAATATCTCTCATGTTTACAATAATTTTAATAAATGAATAGGGCAAGAGTCACAAAAATATTTGGTGATAATTTATTATTATTAATATATCACAATTTCTTCTTCCAATATTTCATGTGATAAATAATGAAGCCACATATATAAGTCTTGCACTACGTGGACATTATAGCAGGCTTAGAATTAAGCAGGCATGGGTCCAAATGCTGTATAAACTCTGCGCAACCCTCTGACCTTGGACAGGTTCTGTTTTTGAAACTTAAGTCACCTTCCTCAAATAAAAGGAATAAAATCCTCAAAAGTATATTATCAGGTTTAAGTAAGAGTAATCTTTGAAGATTAACAAATAGTATTTTCTCTACTTAGGAGTGACATAATTCACCAGCTCACATCTATTTAGTACTTAAAATTCTAGGGCTAATAGAATGTGTATTTAATGTGTATTAATTAATACAATTTGGCAGACATTAAAACCTTGGGGGGGCACAAATTATTTATGGTCACATCGTAGGCAACTATGTGACTGCAGCTTGAGCTCAGGGTCTTAACCTCCCACCCTAACTGCAATGTCTTCTGTTTGGATTGGAAGATTGGGTAGTAGTTAAATACAGGTGAAAATGAACACTGAACTGAAAAGAATAAGTGTTTGGTTTTCCTAGTGTTAGTGAACGCAGCAGTACTTAAACTAGCTTCTTTTTCAGAAGTAGCCCCCAATCTAAGGAGACAGACTCAGCTTCTCCTCAAGTTGGACTGGGATGCAGCTGACATAAAAACTGCAGGCTGAAGAGAGAGGCAAGTGTTAGTTTTGCCCATAGACAAAAATGAAGCTTCTTAAATCTGCATAATGAAGATAGTTACTATTCTAGCCATTATTTTAGGAGTCACTGTTCATCAATTCAACAGATGTTTAAGGAACAAGTGTTTACCTGGTACTGTGCTTAAACTGTTAGAGGAAAAGCAGGCAAACAATGTGCCAAATAGTTTACAACAAAGAAGCAGTGTTAAAATAAGGAAAATAATTGTCACCATAGATAATTTTCTCATTATTGTGTCAGATCCAGGGGACAGAGGCTTTTCCTGCTTTGCTCATTACTGCGTTCCTCAGGCTCAGAGCAGTCATTGACATGTGTTAAGGTCTGAGTTATGTGTTTGTTGAAGGAGTGAATTTCCTCAAAGAGATGTAAACAAATATAAAGGATAATTGGCATTTTGTGGAACATTAAACCAGGTCTTATGGCTTGTATTTCGATGTCCCCCCCAAAGCCTCATGTGCTCACAGATGGGGCTTTTCAGAGGTGCTGGATCTAGGGTGTGTGAATATAGATTTTGGGTATGTGATAATTAGATTAGTCTACTGACTGGATTGAAGCATTTTTCTGAGTGTGGCCGAATGGTTTTACTGAAGACTAAAGATCCACTCTGGGTGTGAGTGGCACTAATTAACAGGCTTGTATCCTGGACAGAATAAAAAGGGACAGAAAGAAGACAGCCTCACTGCTTCCTGCCCTGCCATGGACTGTTTCTCCTCTGTCACGCCCCTCTGCCGTGCCACCCTGCCTTGGAGCCAGCCGACTGAATTGAAACTTCTACAAACTGAACTAATTCAAATCTTTCCTCCTTTTACTTGTGGGTGTTGGGTTTTTTTTTCCAGCAATGAAGACATAACTAAGACACCAGGTAACCACTAAATACTAAAATAAACCAACAAAAACAAAAACCAGGCACCCCTCCTTTCTTTAATTTCTATAATTTCCTTGGAAATTATAGACCAGCTTCCTCCATGATTCAGGATTTCATGTGTTTCTGTGACAGCCTGGCTTGCAGATGTAGCTTTAACATGCCCGTTCCCATCTTCCTTTCTCCTAGTGGCTAGTGTAAGCTGGGATTTTTATCAACAAGTTTTCAGCCCTCTTTGCAACCCTGGTGAGGTCTTGTAGAAAAGATATAGTCTCCAGAGTGAAGGAAGATAACCAGACAACGGAAGCTGAAAGAGCTGAGTGTAGCTTGTAATCTCCTTGTTGCCTACAACAAATATAATTCCTAAGCATGAGCTGACATCTGTACATGAAGGATACTTGTCTTGGCTTGCAGCTGGGCAAAGTGGACAGAGATGGAGCACAAAGAACATCACATGGGTGAAGTTTGTTTTTGCTCCTTATAGCTACACCCTCTTGCTCTACCCCTTGACTTCTTCACAGCTTCCAAGTAGATCTTTTTTTCCAGAAACACATGACTCACAATCCACAGACACATGGCACCACTTTATACATTAATATACTGTGACTACATTAGTGAAACTCATCATCTTAGCATGTTGACAACTGCCATCTTCCAGGTGCTAGCTACTCCACCATGTTTCCAATTTTGAGATATTTGTATTCAGAATAGAGGTCAGTGAGTTTCTACTCTGGTCATCAGAATCATGAGGGGAGGTTTAAAAGGTGATGCCTGTAGCAAGTAAAGGAAAAGAACCCCTGGCTGGTTTTCCCACTTTGGCTATTGTTAGTGTTTGCTATGGTTTGAAAATCAAAAATTAATCCCTGCTGTGTGGCATTAACTGGTGAAGTCTTTTTGGAAGTGACGATGCCATGAGGAATAGCCTCGTAACTCCAAGGGAATAGTACCTTAGAAAAGGGCTGGAGGAAACTGGTTTAGGCACTCACTTGCTCTTTCATTCTTTTGTCATTCAAGGATACAGCTGCTATTCTCTTTTGCCCCTATACCTTATATCATGTGGGAAAGCAGCAAGGGAGCTCTCACTAGATACTGAATGCTAGCACCTTCGTCTTGGACTTCCCAGCCTCCTGTACTATAAGAAATAAATGTCTATTCTTTATAAATTGACCAGTCTCAAATATTTTGGTTTAACAGTACAAACAGACTAAGAAATTACTAAAAATAACTTTCAAAAAAAAATGGTTATAACTATGATTCCTATTACAGAAGGAAGGAATTTCTCCTACTTTCCTAGGTTCTTCAACTGGTACTCTACAAATTAGACTGAAAAAGACAAACTAACAAAATAAAAAGAAGTAGAAGTTTATTAGCGTGTGCAGAGAGTGCACACATGGGAGTGGTCAGTGATGGGTAACAATAAGGCATGTTCCTTTGTTTTCTATTGCTATAACAGAATATCTGAGACTAGATAATTTAAAAAGAACAGAGAGGTGTTGCTTATAGCTCTGCAGGCCGGGAAGTCCAATATTAGGGTGATGACATCTGGTGAGGGCCTTCCTGCTGTTATGACATAGTGGGAGTCATCATACTACAAAAGGGCAAGCTACATGTTCCCTTCTCTCTTCTTGTAATTCCATCATGAGGGTCCTGCCACCAAGACCTCATCTAACCCTAATTACCTCCCAAAGCTCCAAATGCCAAATAACACATATTGGTCTGGGAACTAAATTTTCAAACAATAAATTCTTGAGGGACACATTCACATCCTTGCAGAGTGGTTAAACAGTGATGGTGAACCTTTTAGAGATTTCAATGATACAAACAGCCCACTGTGGCATGCATGCCATAGGTTTGCCACCACTGAGTTAGTACTTGGGGTTATATAGCAGCTTAGCAAAGAATAATAAACTTGTAGAGCAGTGGCAAGACAAAGCAAAATTGTTTTAGGTTTTCCTTCATCTCTTGCACTCAAATCATCACCTTTTTGTTTTCGCCAGTTCTAGACCAGCTTCATAATCCTTGCCGAATGCTAGTTAATTTCCACTGTCGTGTCTCAAAAAACCCACTTACATCAAACTTCAAATTCTCAATAAATTTTGCCCTTGCTGTTCACTCCTCCCTATCCCCTCAAAACACTACCAAGGCCCTGAGTTAATGGTGCTTTCCTCTACCACACTAAACGACAAACTCAGCTTTGTCCTATCAACAGATAGTGTTTGGTGATTGCGAGGGTTTGACAGTGTTTAATGGCATTCCTCAAGGGCCCATTGTGATTGAAATCTTGGTCTCTGAGGTGGCACTATTGGGAGATGATGGAACCTTTGGGATGTGAGGTCTGATGGGAAATCTTTAGTTTATTGGAAGTGTGCCCTCAGAAGAGGTTATAGGACCTCAGTTGCTCTAACTTCCTGTTTGGTGATGTAAGGTCTTACACACACACACACACACACACACACACACACACACACACTCCTCTATGCCATGATATGATTGCACCCAGGAGGTCCTTGGCCAGAACTGAGCTTTTAAAACTGTGACCTAAACATCCATTTTCCCTAAATGAAGTAACTGCCTTGAGTATTTTGTTGTAGTAATACAAAACTGACCAATTCAGTGATATTTGGAAAACTAGTAT
Organism: Erethizon dorsatum; assembly: GCA_028451465.1. Lineage (NCBI taxonomy): Eukaryota > Metazoa > Chordata > Mammalia > Rodentia > Erethizontidae > Erethizon > Erethizon dorsatum. The sequence continues at coordinate 50,025,097 of CM051835.1, read as the reverse complement.
TTGATGGTGGTGTGAGTAAAGCCATCACCACTGGCTTGCCTCTTAAAGTACTGCTTTTAGGGTTAATAGTAGCTTTACCTAATACCAATCCCTGCCACTAGCTTCCTGGCCAGTAAGTACAGGGTAAAAATCACAAATACTGCATCCTACTATAATATGCTAGCCCTACTGGATGTCAAGTGTGTGCCTCTGTCCTTTCTTAGAGGGCTGGGATTTGGCCAGAATAGAGGCAAAGGCTCCTGTGTGGCTGCACATGTGGCTGGAATCCAGCTCTGAGGAGAAATTTTTATCAGGTTAGTCAGGACAGAGAAGTCAAATCAGGTGGGTAACACTCAATACTGAATGTCTGCATCCTGGGGTCATTCTGCAAAGGGTTAATCACCAGACATCTGGCATCTGTGAATATCATGGCCCAGAATTGCCTGGAGAAAATGGCTTGGCATGGTTTTCAACCACACAGCAGTCCCATTTAGGGAAAATTTTGATTGATTCACTAAGGCGAGTCTCTAATATCAACTATGTTGATGCCCTTAATGTTATAACCCCCACTTGTACAGTCTTCTATTTTATACCTTTTCATTGCCTTGTCCACCCCAACATACCCCAATTATTATGCATCTACTTCTTCTGCTCCTTCTTATTCTCCTATTTTGTAAATCTGCTTATGGTTTCACATCCTTAACTTTCCAATACCAAACCTAAGTTACATCATATCAATGGTTCTTTCAGGAAGTCTTATTTTCTTGCCCTTTTTTTTTTTTTTTTTTTTTTTTTTTTTTGTGGGTACCAGGGGGTCGACCTCAGGACCTCGCGCGCCAGCAGGCACCCGTGCCCCTGAGCGATATCACCGGCCCCTTTTTCGTATGTGGGATCCGGGAGTCGAACTCGGGCCCTCACGCTTGCTGGGCAGGCGCTTAAGCCGCTGAGCCATCTCACTGGCCCTTTCTTGCCCTTTTGACTTCCCTTTTTGTTCCAGTTCGGAGCAAATTTGTGTTGACAAGCCCTGTGCTGTCTTCACTTCTGGGTCTGGCTGTTAAGTACTTTGTTTCTTTAATGATTGCATCACTGGAAGTCACAGCTTTTGGCTTCTGTGTGACCTCAGAAATGCTCATCCTCTCTTTTATTTTTCCTAAATCAGTTCCTTTTCTGTTTGCATTTAAGTATTCCAGCCTTTCATCATACCTCCTCAGACCCACACCCTGAATTTGATAATCCCGGCAGATTTCTTGGAGAAATGAATTCCTCAGAGTACGAACTCCTCTGACTTCTTTTCTACTTTCCTCCAGGCTTACCTGTAATTATGCCCATTTTCACCCCTTCTCTCCTGTTAAAGAGGATTTCTCCTCTAAATGATCAGCCCCTCTTTCTTGGCATCACATTGTAACCACTACCTTCCTTCTTCGACTATGCTCTCTGAAGGAATTTCTTGTGCTGACCTTCTGCCTTAGAATTAAATTATCAATTCTCACAGAGGCCTCTTCTCAGCCATTCTGACATAGCCTCATCATAATCTAGTGTTCTATATATTTCATTTCCTGTCCTTTGCCTGTACCACAACTTAATACATTATCATCTTTGTTTAAAGAGCATAGCAAGTCACAGGGTAGATGACTAGGCAGATGAACAAGCTGACCACCAAATCATCTTATGAGAATGTGTTATTTCCTAAATCAGAATGCACATTAGAGCTCAGTTTTTCCATCCACAATTGAAAGTTTCCCAGAATTCCTGAAGTGATCTAGGTAGACAGAATCATGGTGACAAAATTCACAATTATTTGATATTAAACCAGAATTCGATATACTACTTTTTAGTTTTTGTTTGGAAGTACTGGGGATTGAATCCAGAGCCTTTGTATTCAGCTATATTCCTGGCCCTTTTTTAAATTTTTTGTTGTCAGACAGATTGTTGCTAAATCATTAAGTTGTCCAGGCTGAGCTTGAACTTGGATTCTCCTGCCTCAGCCTCCCAAAGTGCTGGGATGACAGGCACGTGCCACTACACCCAGCTTCCAATATACTACATACTTGTAAAAACTAGAAGTATTTATATTGTATGGACCAGAATTCTTTCCCAGTAATAAATGCACACAAGAAGCCCAATTATATATGGAATATTTCTTGTGAGTTAGCATTTTAAACAATGAACATGGTGACTAATAGTTCCATATTTAAGTGGTTTACAGGTTTCAATTTATCATACATGGAAGTAACAATTTTTAGAACATTGATATTTGGAAGGCCTGAACAATTTGTAGCTCAGTGTCCTCAAAGGTTAAGAAATATTTTCTTTGGGCAGATTTGTGGTCAACATGTTAGCCATTCTATCTTCCCTTAAACATCTTGGGATCATCAGTTGAGTTTATGTGAAATCTTTTCCTGCTTAATCTTGGCTATTTTGTCTTTAGAATTATATATGGACTTAGTAATTAGGCTTTCAGAGCTCTAACTTCACTTATACTGTAGCAAAATTGCCCCCCCCTCCGCACGGCCAGTATATTTCAGTTGTCCAGGTGACAGTTCTTGTTGCAGTTCCAGTTGCTTCTGTCTCTTAGAAACGGCTGGTCACTGTGATGCATAGCTGGTCCCTATGATGCACACTGTATAAACCAATCCCCAGTTGACAAGACATTCTGCCTCTGCACCTCCTGCTTCCTTATCCAATATAAGCCCTAGGCCACCAGAGATCAGGGACCGACGTTTGTATAAGGATTGATTCCTTGTCAGTGCCCGTCCAATGTTAAATAAATCTGCCTTCAAATCCTGGGTGTCTTTTTGGTGTTTCTGCTGCTCTAGCAATACCACTTCAGGAGACTGCCAAATCCAGTGGCCAGTCTTCATTCCCACTTTTCATTACACACATTAACGGCCTCCTGGTTGTTCCACTGCATCATTCCATTGGTTTCTTGCTCCTACCTTTTCCTGACTTCTTTTCTATCTGACTTGTCCTTCTTGACTTTGAAGGACAATCAGAATGTGACAGCCCGAAAGATGCCGTTTTGACATAAGGATTCTTTTGGCATAAGTATTATTTTGAGTGGAAAGCAACTAAGAAACAGCAAATGCAGTACACACTCTTTACCCTTCCCCTTTCTACCTATAACTGAGGCATACATTTTTCTTGTGAAGGTGCTCTGCCTTCTTATACCAGGAAAGGAGGACAATGTTTCATCAGTGGAAATGAACACAGCACTGAGGTAGATCTGCACTGAAAACTTCACTAAAGAACCTTATATTCCAGTAGTTTCCCTTGTTTATTTCCCTCTCACAGTTTATCACCTCTTTTCTTTGTCCATGTCTATGATTTACTACCTTCTGTTAAAATGATATTAAAGCCCCCAGGCCTAACTGCCTCTTCAAGTTGCACTTTTCTCTGAGGGCCTCCATGTACATGTAAAAATTAACTTCAGTGAAAATCGTATGGCTTTTTTTCTGTTAAAATGTCTATCTTCAATTTACTTTCAGATCTCATTTTAGAACATAAGAAGGTAGAAGAAAAGTCCCCTCACCCCCCCATAATGTCTTTTTTTGCTTATCTTCTACCTACTTTTCAAATATAGTCTCTGTTTTCAATTCAACTCTGTCTTGCTTTCTTAGGGCAACTGGTTCTGCTTTGTAACTATGATGTAACTGCTTAGATATATATCATGTATTCATTCAATTAATATTTGTTGAGCACCTGCATTGTTCTTGGGTCCTGGGGAGCAACTATAATTCAAATAAATTCTCTGCTTTCTTAGGGTTTACTTTCTAGAGAAGTGAATTTTAAAATAAGGATATAAATATATCAGATATGGATAAAAATGTAGAAAAATAAAGGAGATTCAAAGGACAAATATAATAATCACACTAATATCATTTATTAAATATTGTGATATACCAAGAACTATACTAATCACTTTATTTATTTGTTTATTTATTTATTTTAGTTTTTTTTTGAGACAGGGTCTTGCTGTGTAGCCCAGGCTGGCCTCGAGCTCTTGCTGATTCTCCTGTCTCAGCCTCCCAAGTGCTGGGACTACAGGTATGTGCCATCCAGCCAGCTTATTTATTTTCATTTAACTTAATCCTTTCAATTTATACATCTAAATATTACTACCCATATTTTTGCAGAAAAGGTTCACCATCATTCAAAATCACCACTAATGAAAAGTAAAACTGAGATTTACACTCAGATTAATATAACCAGGAAACTGTTTTCTTAATCCACATTCTATAGTGCCAAGTATTATGCCAATGATTGAACACGAATTGTTCACAGAGATTAAAAGAAAAGTGGAGGTGTCTGGTGTCTGCACCCTAATCCAGTACACATTTTAATAAACACCTCAGGGGATGGAGCTTAGAAAAGTGCCAAATAATATTGTATGGGAGAGAGAGATCCTCTCCCCTACTGAGATTTTCTGTGAACTTTTTGGGTGGATTTAGGAACACAATTAACACAAGTGCTAATGAACAAGAAAAAACACATGAAGTTTTACTAATTTTACATGTATGTGGGATCTATGAAAAGAGTGCAGTCTGCCAACTCCTAACGCACGATGTTTTTATATCCGTTAGATGAGCGGTAAATTTGTGAAGCAGTGCCGGGACAAATGGGTACCTGGTCTGGGGAACTAACTTCTAGGGATGTTATTAAGAGATATGGCCAAGGATACTGGAGCTAATGAAAATAGGGCTTAATTCAAAGTCTGTTTACCCAGGTTAGCTGCAGCCCCAATTACCAATTCTCTGGAGATCAAGGCTATTTTTCAGCTCTGGTCTATGAAAAATATCCTTCCTGAAAGAATCTTTACGACTTGCTTCGTGTAGAAACAACAGGTCAGGTGGTCTTTTCTAAAGTTACAGTACTTCAAGTGATTTCAAATTGATAAAGTCAATCTAACAACTTGGCATATTTGGAGATGACACGTACTTAACTCTGGCAACATGAAACCCTATTCTTGACCCACGTGTCTGGCTCCTTGATGCTCTGTCAAGAACCTTACTTTAACATATATAAGACACAGCAAATTATTTTCCTTCCAGACCTCCTCTTTTTTTTTCGTATTTATTTATAATATCACTGTCCTTATGAATTTAAGAATGAGGTACATCGGTCTGGGTTCAATCAGGAGAGATAAAGCACACAGTAATGGGATAGTTTAATATAAAAGTATTTACTAAAAGAGGGTAAAAGTCACAAAAGACTTGAAGGAAGCGAAACCTTAAAACCCTAGAAATGGCAGATAGATGGAGGAATAGAGATGGGGGCACAGGAAGGACCTCACCCTCTGGGGCTAGATCCTTATTGGAGAGAAAGGCAAGGAAGTCGCTGTGCTGGCAGAATTTGTCAGTTTCTGCCCTCTAGGGGACTGAGAAAATCTTTCACAGGGACATCCTCACTGGAGGATGGACTCTGCTACAAAACCGTAACTGAAAGGGGGTTTCTGCAGGATGATTTCAGACTGTCAAGAAACGAGAAAGCATCTGGTGTTACGGAGGCTGGTGCCGGAACCAGAATCAGGAAGCAAAATCCTTTCCTCCTGTGCCCTCTACCGGCCAGGATTAGTATTGTGCTGGTTGGCACAGAAACTGAGTCTTGAAGCGCTCAGCCCAGTTTCACAGCGCTGACTGCGTGAGTTCGGAATGAGAGGCTGTAAATTGCTGATAGGCACATGGAGGAATCATTCCAGCTGCTCCCCTCCCTTCCTCTCTGATCCAAAGAGCTTCCCTGAGTTGGGGACCGGGCCGTGTAAGGGTTGGTGGGGGGCCAAGCTGCTGACCTAGGCCCCACAGTCCTGAGGTCTGTGTTGACTTGCATCGGGAACGAAGCGTAAGGCTGCACGCTTTCCGGCTGTGCGGGGAAAGCTCGGAATCTCCGAGGACAATGTAAAGAATGGTAGGTCCCTATTAACTTGTGCAGGCATCTGGGTATGGAGAAGGGTTTGTTCCGCTTTTAACTGTTTCTCCTTGTAAAGTTTAACTTCTTCCTTATTTTTCAAAATTTCTTTCAACCGGTTCACAAGTGATGGACGACCACATCCTCCTGTGCTCCTCGCTTACTAATAAAAGTGGGCTGCCCGCAGAGGTGAGCGAGCCTGTTCACTAGAAGCAGGTTCCTAAGAGTCTCCTGGTACCTTGAAATTTGTCTTTTGTCTTTTTTTATTCCCCTGCATTCCCTTCACAGGTATCCGGGGTCTGATCAGCCTCCGGCATCCCTGGAAATGTCTGGACATCCCAGGCAGTAGTAGCATCTTCTGCTTCCTCTCTGATCTCCTGGCTTTCAACTTTCCAGGCTTCTATGTCTGTTTTCACTGCTTCCCTAGACGTTTTTCTTGAAATAAAATTAATCTACTGATGGACTGGGCTAATAATTCCTTTATGAATTCATACAGGTTGCAAATGAGACCAGGAGAAAATAGTACAGTCACTGGCTAGTGTGGATCCTTGGTTTTAGTGATAATGGAAATTAAAACTAAAGCATGAATTTGCAAGGGAAAAGCTTTAATTGGAAAGTAACAGAAGACAGGGAAAGGACTCCGCTTAAGCAGTAGCTGGAGGGGTGCGCTCATGCGGAGGAGTGACTCTCAAAGGCAGGGAGCCCCTTTTAAGAGTTAGCTAAGATGGGCCAGGGTGCAGTCGGTTGTTATCTCAGTCCTGGTTTCATAGCCCTGGAGGAATCCTCATGGCTGGAGGGACAATTCCACTCCTGTGAGATGACCGTCTCTGTGGTGGTTTTTGTTATGGGAGGCTCTGCTTTTCCTGGGCCCCAGCTGTCTGCCACTGGCTCAGAGCGATGACTAGAGACATCTAAGCATTGCTCCAAGGGGTGAAGGGTGGAACAGGACATTGTAAAAGCCGATAACTGGATGTCCCTATGAGTCTTGAATATCAGTTATTCTTATCTTAGTGTCCTCTTCTTGAAGGGGGATGAAATAGGCTGGGTACATTTAAGGCTAGTAAGCTTTGTTTTGTTGACTTTTTCAAAGAACAACATACTTTTATCCAAAGTTTTAAAGTAGTAAAGTATACAAAAATGAAGGTGAAGTTTTGTTTTATTCTTAGTTACGTTGGGCAGCTGTAGGCCCAAAAGAGTTATGGGTTTTAGTAAAAACTGCTTTTAGTCTCTGATGATTTTAGAAGAAAACACAAATTCTTGTTTTAATGTGGAATAGGTTAAAGGCCTAGGGGTTTGTCCTTCATCCCTATGTTGGTCTCTGACTACGTACGTATGAAGTGCTCTAAACTAAAACAGCGAAAAAAATATGGCAATATAATATTATATCTGGAAATTAGAATTTCCTCTTAAATTTTCCAACCTATTGTTTAACACGTTGAATTACGATTTGAAAGTCATCGGTGTGCATAAAGAATTGTGAAAAACAACTAATGAGGTAGAGAACTAAAGACTGGAAGTTTTTTTCTCAAAACTGCATTTCAAATACTGAAAAGGAACTTTTAAACCCTTTGTTGAAGATGACCTTCATGTGGATTACTGACTAACAAACGACTAGTGAGTGTGTACACATTGCCTTGAAAGGTCCTTACATGGGGGCAGAGCTGACTTCCCCATTAGACACAGTGCTGAGGTGCACAATAAAAATGTGTTCATTTCTTTGAAAGTCAGAAGAAGATGAACTTTTAGGTGAAATAAAATGTTTTAATATATAATATTAATATACTTTTCTGTATTTCAACATAATCACAAAATAATTTTTAACATTTTTATAGGAGGGACCCATGAAGGAAAAAAGTCCCCAGCACCTATGAAAGTCATGTTGTGGCCCAAAGTTTGGGGCCCATATAGAAGCTGGGAATATAGCTCAATATTTTCTCACCTGTTGGCCCCGGACTCAGAGTCACTGCAGAGCTTGGCAAATCCAAATGCTTTTGTTGTGTTACTCTGGAGTGAGTAATACCTCCTGAAAAACAATGGTTAAGTGTATTTTGTAGTGAAAAGTTATCTCATACATATTCTCAGCAGTGATTACCAAGAGAATAGACATTCTGTGATGTACATCTGGAAGGGGCCCATACATCTTCATGGTGTTAAAAAAAAGTGATCCAGAAACTGAAACAGATGAGAAACATTGATCAGTTGACATCTATACAGAAATGATATTAACATTTAAAAAATCCTTATTATTATCATAACTAATCTTCCCAGCCTAAGCCAGGATGTGTTCATTTAGGGTAAGGGTATATATTACCATATAGTAAAACCTGGAAAGGATGAGTGGTCCCTGTTGCTACTAGTAGATGATGGCTCATACTTAGTGCCTTTACTTGCAAGGGCAGAATTTTACTCTGAATCCTTTATGGCTTTTTGAAGTGGTGACCCTGGAGTTGTGAGTGCATAACACAAGGGAACTAATCAGGCCAAGGTTGGGGATACAGTGGTCTAAGTGGAGGAAAGAGCCAGAGCGAAGTTCTATGGTACACACAACCATGAGTGGTATGAAGAAGAGAGTAGTCCAATGTGTCCTGTGTGTGATCACAAAGGATTATTATAAGATGAGGAGAGAAAGATAGTGTGGTAGTTAACTGTTGAGTCAGCTTGAATAAGTACTGCCCAAGTGATTGGATTAGCACAGTTCTGGGTGTGGCTGAATGTATCTACTGAAGACCAAGAGTGAGTGGCTCCAACCAATAGGCTTGTAGTCTGAATGGAATAAAAAGGGGAAAGAAGAAAGTCTTGCTTTGGTTTCTTCAGAGGAGCTTCAGTATTCACCATTATCTTTGCACATCCATTTCCAGGTTTCCAATGCAGAGTCTTCAGCTTCCCAGCTCAGACTCTTCAGTCTTCCAATGAGACCCTTTGACTTCCAGTGGGACCCTGCAGTGAGCTTCAGGTCTTCCACCTTTAACTGAATCTTTCAGCTCTTCAGCTCACAGACAGCCCTTTTGTATTCTTCCACACCCGACTATGCAGGCAGCCATTTTAAGACTGCCTTGTAAATCATATATATATATATATATATATATATATATATATATATATTTACTCTAGTGAACCCTGACTGGTACAGGTAGACAAGTATGTAGGGACCAAGTCACAAAATGCCCCAGGAGTCTGTATCTCATTCTGAATGTGAATGACACACCTTAAAGTGGTTTGATTTGTGCTCTTGCAAGGTCACCTCAGCTGCTGCATGGAGCTAAGGTGGAATAGAGGAGACCAGGCAGCACTTTCTTCACAAGCTCTTGAAGCTCATAGGATGGATCCCCACTTACTGTTCTCTCTGCATTCTGAGACAGTCCTGCCATTGAGTGTGCCACTGCAGATGTATGGTTTCTACCCTTGGCTAACTGTGACTCTCCATCATCCGTAGTCCTCCCCTTTTGGGGTTGTTATTTACTGTTCTTTCCAAGCTACCCTCAACCCCTTTACTCTGAGCAGATACTGCTGCCTTGGAGAAAATAGAGGAGTTTGAGAGCAAAGTTTCTGAAATAAGTGTCCCACTTTTTCCTAGATTTGCCACCACCTGTGTTTACCCTATCCTCTACTGTTTATCCCCAAAGAAGTAGAATCTGGATCTCTCCCAAGTAGTATCTTCAGGTTCAAGGCCACAAGCAAGTACCCCTGTTGAAATTTGCACTCTGGAAGTAGGAGATGGACACCAAACAGTTAAGCCAACAAAGAAAATCATTAGGAAAGCAATAAGAACTGTGAAAGCAAAGAGAGGGTTAAGTGATGGGAAAATTGACTGTCAGGAAAAAAGAGCTACTTCAACTGATAAGGTCAGGGAAGGGGTCTCTAAGGAGGTGACATTTGAGCTGAGATGAGCATAACAGGCAAAATAGGAAAATGATGAGAAAGAAAGCTCCAGAGAGAGGGAACAGCGAGCAAGAAGGGAGTGGGGTTGGAATACGTTTGTGTTGCAAGAGGAGGGGAAAGGGCCACTGGGTCAGCTCTGTAGCCACGGGACAGCGTAGAAGGGGGTGTGGTCTGATAATCAGGAGCCCATGACAAGGGGCTTGCAGGAGCAGGAGTAGGAGTGTGGGTTATACTTTAAATGCAATGTGGGGTGGGAAGGGAGGTTTGAAGCAGGAGAATATTTTCTGATTCACACTTTTATTTTTTTTGAGATAAAATGTTTACTGCATGTGTCTCTGACAAAAGTTTGACGTATAGGTTGTATAAAGAATAAGTTTTGAACAGATGTTTCCTAATAGAAGATAGACAAATGGCCAATAAACACCAAAAGATTCTCGACTCAATAAACAACAGAGAATTTCAAACCACAATGAGCTACTACATCGAGTTCACTAGAATAGCTAAAAAAGAAAAGAAAAGAAAAAGATGAACAACTCCATGTATTAGAAAACATTTTATCAGCTTCTAATAAAGTTATACCTATACTTAGCATGACTGATCAACTCCTCTTCTAGCCATTTACTCAAGAAATAAAATCCCAGGCCTATACAAAGACTTGCACGATTCACACTTTTAAAATATTCCTTACAACTCTCCAGAGAGTTGATTCTTAAGAGTAAAAAGACAAAACCAAGACACTATTTAAATAGCTCATTGTTCAGGAGAGAGATGATCATGATCTGAACTAGGGTGTTAGTAAAAGATAGACCAGATCAAAGTACATGAACTTGGCTCCTATTCTGATGGTAGAGGTATAATAATTTGTTAGCAGAATAGATTTGGGACTAGAGAGAAAAAAAGTATGTGGAATGACATCCATACTTTTTATTGAATATCATCAGCAGTCTTTTTAGGTAATTGTAAATGTTTTTCTTTGATATTACACCAAACTAGACAAGCAGCAGTCTCTTAAAGATTGGCTATAATGTGGAATCTGAATGATATCAATAAACTCTTATAATCTTTACACTCAGGAGAAAAAAAGAATGAAAAGTCAAATGTCACCTTGGCATTATTATGAAAATAGTTGGAACCTCAAGGACATTCTCAAAGAATCTCTTTGAGGACTATAATTGCTACTATGGGGCAAGGATGATAATTATTTAACAAGCATGTTGACAGGATTAACAGGCTTTGTGAACCAGGATTGAGGAAGAAAAAACTGATCTTGATGAAACATCAATAAATAAGCCATCTATTCTTTTTTTTTTTTTTTTTTTAATGTGGGTACCGGCAGTCGAACTCAGGACTTCATGCTTGCAAGCAGGCACTTGTGCCGCTGAGCGATATCACCGGCCCTTTTTTTCCTTTATGTGGGTACCGAGAGTCGAACTCAGGACCTTGCGCTTGCCACGCAGGAACTTATGCTGCTGAGCTATCTCACCGGCCCAAGCCATCTATTCTTAAGGGGTCATATGGGAAAGATAAATGAGGTAGGAGGGGCTGAGGCAGACTGTTGCAGTTCGTAATCATCCTGGAGCACAGAGTCTTTCTGAACAAAAACCAACGTGAGGATCATGCTTGTCCATGGCACCTCTGAGGAGCAGTGGGGACCGCAGGTGCTCAGTAGTCCCATCCTGAGCTCACGCAGTTCCCTGAGGTTCACCTCTGCCATTTTCAAGGTCTTTGATGCTTCCCATTCAAATAAAATTGCTTTTTAGAGCCACACTATTGTATAAAATGATACTCAGACTCAAGGTTTAAATAAGAACTTTGTTTCTTATCAAAACTCTACCCCAGATAAAGAAGAGGGAGTGCACACCAGTCAAAGGGTGAGGATCTAGGGAAAAGTCCTTGGTTAATTCTTGATAAAAAAAATATAGTTGTTGAAAAAGCTTGAACTGGATTAGAATGAAAGCTATCCTCAGATCACATTCCACCATCTGCACAAGAAGGCACAAAATAGTGTATCCAATCTTTTTTATTTGCTTGATGGCCATTAGACATGAATCAAACAGGAATTTAAATTAATGGCTGGTCACAGGAATTTCTACAGACTAACCTTAGATAACATTCCTAAGGATGCAAGCTAGAGATAGATCAGTTATGTTAGAAATTGTTCAGTTCACAACGAATTCCTCATTTTCCAGTCTCATGACAGAATTTCCTTACTTCCTGTGTTAATGGCATTGATCTCCTCTATGACAATAAAAACACTTCCCTCCATTGCTGCTAATTTAGCACTCCCTGTAAATCTTCTTTGGCCTCTCTGCCTACATTTTCATGATGTATTTGCTTGATCTTTCTCTCTTTATTCTTAAAATACCGACATTTCAGAGGCCTGGCTTTTAATTACCACCTCTTTTGGTCTTTCAGTGTATTTCCACTTTCCAAATATGTTGATGACTTTCAAAATCTACCACTTTTTGAGGAATTGTTATGTGCCAGTTACTATTTATTTCTTTATATATTTATCTCAATTATTTTTGCAGTAATCTTTTTTTTCTTGTGGGTAGTGGGGGTCGACCTCAGGACCTCACGTGCCAGCAGGTGCCCGTGCCCCTGAGCAATATCACTGGCCCTTTTTTTGTATGTGGGTTCCGGGAGTCGAACTCGGGCCCTCACGCTTGCAGGGCAGGCGCTTATGCCACTGAGCCATCTCACCGGCCCTGCAGTAATCTTTAAAGGCCGTTGTTGCTTGTATCTATGTCCTCCCAAAGCCTCATGTGCTTATAGGTGCAGAGTTTTGAAGGTGGCAAGATTAGATGTTTAAATGTGGATTAAGGGTGTGAAACTGGAATTAAGGGTGTGGATAATGGAAACCCCACCCTGGATGTGGGTGGTACCAGTCAATAAGTTTGTAGCCTGGATGGAATTTAAAGGGACAGAAAGAAGGCAGGCCTGCTACTCTTGCTGCTGTTGCTTCTTGCAGCTTTGCTGCTTTGTGCCCTATCTGCCATGGATTGTTTCTCATCTGCCATGCCCCGCTGCCAGGCCATCCTGCCTTGGACCCAGCTAACTATGGACTGAAACCTCTATAAACTGTGAGACAAAATAAACCTTTCCTTCTTTAACTTTGGGTGTCAGGTATTTTGTCCCAGCAATGAGAAAAGTAACTTAAGACAAAGGCCATTATTAGCATTTTGCATGAGGCTCAAGAAAAGTTGCATATTTTGCTCAAATTACAGCTCAGGTGGGATAGGATTTGATCATGGATCAAAAATCAAAACTGTTGTCTTAAACTCATCCTATGCTACAAAATATCCAATTCAGATTTCTATCTTGAACCTGAGGCTGGGACTTCACACTTTCATAAATTAAGAGATCAAGATGTAATTAAGGAATAAGCAAAGAATACTGAGAGTGGTTTCTGAAAAAAGAAGAAGAAGAAGAAGAAGAAGAAGAAGAAGAAGAAGAAGAAGAAGAAGAAGAAGAAGAAGAAGAAGAAGAAAATCAAGAGAATGTGTGTCCTGTAAATCAAATGGATCAAAGGGAAGAGGGTGGTTAACTGTATCATATGTTGCTGATAGATCAATTAAGGTGAGGACTGAGATTGGCCATTGGATTTTACCTGTGACTGCCAAAAGTAGTTTGGGTGCAATATGGAAAAGAAACACTTTTGGAGTTGGTGTGGGAAAGAAAAGAAGAAAATTAGAAATGAGGAATTTAGTGTGGCAATGGGCTGAAGCTGGAGATTGATCGCACGTGTGGGGCTGCAGCAAGGCCAGTCTAACAACAAAGAGTGCCCGAGTGGAGCCACGTGAACAAGCTGCTCCAGCTTGGAGAACAGGGAGAGCCCCAGGTGAGCCAAGCAAACAGGTTGCTAGGCAGAGGGGTGTCATGTGACATCAACCTGTGGAGTGTACAAATCAATGCCTGCAGCCCTTGAGCAGTTCCTTTCCTTCCATCCAGAGAGAGGGCTCCACCTGACCTCAGCTTTCTGTATTCTGAGTCTTATCTTTATTTCTCCATCCTCCCACCATCTTTCCCCCACACCCACTTCTAGAGCTGTGCTGGACGTGGCTATTTAGATCAACCATTGGAAGAATTTTGCTCTGTAGGTAAAGAGAGAAATGGAGCAGTAGATGAGGGAGAAGTACAGTTGTAGAATCAAGAGGATGTGTGTGTATATGCATGTGTGTGTATATGCATGTGTGTGTATGTGAATGTGTGTGCTTTTTTTCATTTTTGGTTTTTCAGTGGGAGAAATAATAGCATAATCACTTACTGAGGGGAAGTTCTTTAAGAGAGCCGCTTCTGCTGTATTAATACAATTAATTAGTCTCTTCCTGTTTTTATTCCCTTTCTTAGAATTACATCTATTGTTCATAACTAATAATTAAGCTTTCAGATGTAAAGGAACGCTAAATTCTATCTTCATGTACTGCCTCTACCTTGTCTTTCTTCAAACTACTGTTTTTTCAGATTGATAAAGACATCTTCACTGACAGGTAATCTTCTCCACTGTACAGTATCTGCTTAACAGGATGATTCTGACCCATTCTTCATTTTCAGATGAAGAAGTTTATGCTCAGTAAAGCTCCAAATCTTGCCCAACTCTATGGAGTTAGTAAGTAGCAGAACTTTAATTGAACCCATTGTCTATTTGACTCTAAAACTGTTACTATAATTATAATATTTTATTCTCTTCATCTAAAGCTCTCAGATCTCTTTAGCTGGAGTGGAATAAGTGAGTTGGAATGGAATATTCTTTCACTAGAGCAGATTTGATGAAGCTTTTCTGTGATCTCCAGGAAAATGAGCCTTCTTTTCTGTGCCTCCCACCTCTTACAGCTGGTGTCCCAGTCTTATAACATTGGTAATTGAATCAAGGCACAAGTTTCCTTTCAGGCTATAATCCTACTAGCCCCATCAAAGCATATTAGGTTAGGATACAAGAATATTGAGGTCTATTGAGATATGTTTAGTGTATTACTAAGTATAATCATTTTTTAGGCTTTACCTGAATTCCTTTTTGGAAGCCAACAAAGGATACAAGGAATTCATTATCCTAATTCAGCTACTAGGAAAGAATCTATTTGTTGTTGGTGTTTTGATTTTTTGAGACAGGATCTTGCTTTTTAATTCAGGCTGGCCATGAGCTCATAGGTAGCCGAGGGTGCCCTGGAACTTGTGGCAATGGTGCCTTGGCCTCCTGAGTACTGGAATTACAGGTGTGCACCGCCATGCCCAGTTTAGGAAAGAATACACTTTATTCCTTTTTTGAAAAGACCCTGGTGTCAGCATCCCTGCTTTCCCTGTCTGTACTCTATCACTATTCTATTACCAAAATTTCTTATGTAAAATTAATATGTCCTAGTCACAGGGCAAAGAACAGATCTGGTCAAAAGCCAAAGAACAGATCTGGCTGAGAATATTAGTTAAAAAGAAAGCTTTAGCATGAAAATAACTTAGCTGGTATATAGTTACAAATAGGTGTGTCTTTTTAACATACAAAAATTGAGCAGACTTACATGGCAATAGTATATTTAGTTACCCATTGATTGAGAAAAATAAGTGATTATTTTTAATTTAGTAAATCAATTTAGGGCCGGTGAGATGGCTCTGTGGCATAAGCGCCTGCCTGGCAAGCACGAGGGCCTGGGTTCGACTCCCAGAACCCACATACGAGAAAAGGGCTGGTGATATCGCTCAGTGGCACGGGTGCCTGCTGATGTGCGAGGTCCTGAGGTTGACCCCGGTACCCACACAAAAAAAATTCAATTTAACATTTAATAAAGATTTTTAAAGTAACTTTGTTTCCTTCAGCATAAGGTTAATTACATATACCTTGAAATATAATCCTTTGCATGTGATCAGGATGTCTCTGGCAAGCAGAGAGAACAAGACATTTATAGAATAGTATTCTAAGGAGAATGGAAATGCTGCTGCAGGCAACAAGGGCCAGGATAGTTTCTAAGTGCAATGGAATGATTAGAGTGACTTTTCAGATGTTAGTCTCAATAGTTGCCGAGAGAACCAACTGTGGTGTGGGCCCCAGCAGCAAGAGGTCAGTCAGGAGCCCAGGAGAAGGTCAGCTGCACTACAATTCAGAGCCACCTCTGTAGTGACTTAGACACAGGGTGAGGGACACAGAACAATACAGAATATTCTAGATTTAGGAAATGGACTGCAGGAGACACTATGATAAGAAATAAGGACTATCAGAGGAGGAATGAACTAGGAACATGACAGGTGGGTAAGGAAGGAGTTGAAGTTAGAGGCAATAATATGAGTTAAGTTTCATACCTGTTAAGGTAGAAATGCTAAGTTACATGCATTAGGTAATTGGGTGTCCTGGCCTAAAACTAAAGAGATAGATTTAAGACCCATCTGTATAATCTAGGATTATCTCATCCTAAAATCCTTATCTTAATTACACTGGCAAAGACACTTCCAAATAAGGTCACATTCACAGATACTGTGATTCAGGCATATATTTTGGGGACTGCCATTAAATCCATTATACTATGTTGAGAGACAAATGGACAAAGGTGGCTTCACAGGTGAGCCTGTATTTTAGCCCCTTATTTGATTGCCCTATTAATTCCCTCTCACCCTTCCTCACTTCTTTGCTGTTGAATCAGACCCAGGATCCCCAGAACAATGTGTCTTTCTGCCTGTGCTGGGGCCTGATGGCTGAGGCACACTCAGTATGAGAGATTTTCTGAGGGTGGAACTGTTCTGGGGACGATGCTGTCCAACCTGCAAGACAGGTGTCTGTCTGGATATTTAGCAGTATGTAAAAATAAATCACCTGGGAAAAGTGACCCCAGATGCCCTCATTAAGCAGTAGAAATTCAATAAGCAGTAGATATTATCGTTTTTTGTAGGTCTTCCACAATTGCTCTGGATAGCCTGAGTGTAGCCTTTATCAGGTTCCATTTGCTTTAAAGTCATTTTTCCAGGCTATAGAGGCAGTATTATAGCTAAAAATATTTGCTCTTGACCTTTTGGGGAACTGTGTCATTTGTACCGGCATCTTCCTGGGAAACACTGGTCCCCACCACGGGGTTAAAAATCTTGCTGTGATATATTGTGCTGGGTCATGTCATGGTGGCCAAAATTGGGGAAAGAGTGAAATGAGCCTTCAACTAGTGCAGAGTTGTACTGACTGCTGGAACACAGCAACCCTTTTCCCCTTTGGTAAGCGTTGTTTAGGGTAGTTATGGCTGAGATGGGATGCATGTGACAGCTGACAAGCCTTAGAGAGTAGGGGTTGGCTGTCTTTGGGGGACCTTCCCCTACAGCAATGCAGACTCTGGTTTAGTTTCATCCTGGAGAGATATTCACTGACATTTTAGTAAATGTGAAATCCAAGCAAACTTCTTATAGGATGATATTATATAATGGAATAGCAGGGCTGTGTTGTGAAAGTCTCTGCTCTGTTATTCTCCATACACTTTATTTTATTCTTATTTATATGTAAGTTATTTATCTTGGTCCCCTGTACCCTGAGTGTAAGTTCAACGCTCTAAAACACAGTAGAAGCACAAAATATATTATTAAGTTAATAAAGAGATTAACCTTAATTTTCTGCCCTGACAACCCTAACCACAGCTTCCACAGGAAGGAGAAGAGGTTGGTCTGGTCTCTAGCCATGAGCTCAACTTTAAGAAGCTGAAAACTCTATTCACTTTTGCTGTTGTACTCAGACCAGTACGGCTGGGGTATAATAAACTAGGGAGAGAGCAGTAAAAGCATAATCTTAAAAGGATGAGGGTAATTTTCAAGCTTCTGGACTTGTTATGTGGCCTGGATTTTGGGGGGGGGGGGCAAATTTATTTCAGGGCTGCTGATTCCCAGTATCTATAACCATCTTGGGTAAATAGAGCATAGTCTAGAATGCTTCAAGAATTCTGTTTGGGAACGACCGTTGTTTATTTAATACCCATTGTGTTCATGGATCCAGGCAAGAAACTCTTACATTCCTTGTTTTATTTAAAGTATTTAATTTCTATAAAATTACATGATCCTCTCCCATGAAAATGTCTAGTTCATCTGTTACTTCCCTTCTCATACTTCTCCAGCTTAAAACCAAGCCTCTATTCCTCAACTCGTGTTATGCTGTCAGTAAGTTAACTCACTTCTGGCTTTACTTCTTGCACTTTTAACACACAATAATCAAATTCCATTATTCAGGTTAGCCTAGGTTATGCTACTGTTACAAATGACTTCCAAACCTAAGGCACCACAAACAGAAAAGTTTCCTTGTTCACTCAGGCTGCATGTAGATCATAGCTAGATTGGCCTCTCTGTGTGTAGTTTCATTCTGGGCCCTGAGTCTGTGGAGCTGCTCCTATCTGGATCATTAAAGGGAAAGGAGTAGGTGCTATCTGCTCATAAGTGATACACGTCACTTCTGCTCACATGACATTAGCAAAGCAAGTCACATGGCTAAGCAGATATCAACAGGCCTGCCCAGGGAAGGGCACTGAATATTTCTGAGAAATAACAGAATCCATCACAAATCCTGACCATGGCGGGCCACATGCTGCACACTTGCTCCTGCCCCCTCTTATTTTTCATCCAGACATCCTGGGTCCCTTCCTTTCCATGTCTGCTTTCCTGTTGAGACCCTTCCTGTGGTTGGATGGCCCCCATTCACACTTGTTTTCCTCCTTTGCAGGACCACCAAATTGCCCAACCATCTTTTCTATTTTCCTTTATCAACTCTGTCTTACTTACTTTTCTCATTGCTGAGACAAAATTCCTGACA
This sequence comes from Erethizon dorsatum, assembly GCA_028451465.1. NCBI lineage: Eukaryota > Metazoa > Chordata > Mammalia > Rodentia > Erethizontidae > Erethizon > Erethizon dorsatum. The sequence continues at coordinate 50,006,580 of CM051835.1, read as the reverse complement.
CCCAAGGAGGAAAGGAGGAAAGGTTCATTTAGCTCACAGTTTGTAAAGGGTTCAGTCCACAATCATACAGAAACAGTTCATGGTGGGCAGAAGGTAGCAAAGCAAGCAAGGGACAACCACAGCTCTTTCTATCCCTTATATTTGTCTATTTAGGACAGGTAGTACTCACACTCTTAATCCTGATGCCCTCGATCCTAGTATTACACCGTGAATCAATTTCAGCATCACACACTCTAGATCCAGCCACCTCTAAAAAAGCCCCACCTATGACTGCATGAGGCTTAGGGGGGACATCTAGACACAAGCCATAGCAAACTGTCTGTGACAGTTTTTGGTTATTTCAAAGTTCACCCTCACAACATCACTAGCTCTGTGGTACCTCATACGATGTACCTCCTGTTCTCTACAGAAAATGAGCCTACAAATTCTTCTAAAAATTGTTAACCCCTCCTCCATTCCTTTTGCCTCACTGTATTCTGATTTTTTCCATTTAGCATTATTTATCATCACTGATACATTTAACAAATACTTTGTCCTGTTTATTTTCTCTAAGCTTCCCTTTCCTCTTCCCCTAGGTCTTCCCTGACACCACTGCCATTCCTTTCTCTCTCTTCCACCTAAAGAATGTTTTTTCTTTCTCTCCAACTCTTGCATTCTGCACATTTCCTATAACCTCCCTCTCAGCTCTGCTCCATTTAATCTTACTCTCTTACGATGGAATCGCTTCCTCTTCACTGGCTTTTTCCACTGGATCTACATATTGCTGCAGCAGTCGCTGGGGAAACACTGAGACCTTTCATCCATCACTGTCCTTTCTTGGAAGGGCTCTCTTCCTGATCTGTCTGCTGAGCCACTTCTTGGGGAGACTGGAGGACTCCTGAGTCACTACCCTACGTTTCAAATACCAGCGCACCACTTAGTAGCTGTTTGGTGCTGGAATGAAACCTCATTTTGGTGCTGGAATTGACACTTCATTAACTGTCAACGGAGAAGAATAATGCTTATTTTCACTGGTTGATGCAATGCAGAAATAACTTATATGAGATATATTGCAGTCAGGAGGTCCTGATAAAAGTCAGTCAATGTTATTGTTAATGTTATTATATCAGCCTCTGCTCTGATATCTTCTGCTCTCTGAGTTCTACTCTGAACCATACTTAGCTGTATTTCTGAAGCAATAATTACCCCATGAACAATGTCCTTAAAGAGCTGGTAATTTTTTCCAAGTTGGGTGGTTGTGGGGAAGGTGGAGGTACAATGGATGACATAGTTTGAATGTGGCAGAGAGCATGCAAGAGACATATTTTGGCCTGGAGCTGGGTATATTTATGTCGTTTTATGGGTGGAAAGGGGATCAAGTTACAATTGAAAGGCGTGGTCCTTTCTACAGCCACAAAAGGACCATTTTACAGGTGGAGGAGGGGCCATCCAGAGCTGGAAAGGTAATGGCCCATTCTACAGGTAAAAGAGAGAAGAGTATGGGCTGAGGTATAAGTGGGATTTTAAGGCCTTTAGGATTTTTTTAAAATTTAGTTTTCTGGAAGGATGTTTGACTAATTGTTGTGTCCTGGAGCTGCAGTTTTCTTAAAAGTCCAATTTAATATTACCATTTCCTAATCTTTTCTACCTCTTTATTTCTTCTATCCTACCTCAAAACCAAGTATGATAGGGAATCGAATGGGATAAATATTCAGAATTTATTTAGTGATATTCACTGAGCCGAGCACAGGACTCAGTACTTCAGGACAACCAGGAAAGACACAAGAGTGCGGGCGCAGGAATGCCCACCTGCAGTCTGCTGCTGCTACATCTCGAAAGACAAATACGGTGAGCTGTGCCTACCCGGAGGAAGGAAAATTTAACTCTGCCTGAACATAGTAGAGTCCACCCTGTATTGCACAGGAGGCCGCCCTTCCCGCTATTCCTACCTGCATCACCTTTAGTTACCTTACGAAGTATTTGTGTACCCACATTTATGTATCAGATGATCTCTTAGAAAGGGAGAACTTTAAAATGAAGGGCATGGGAAAGACCTGCTGTAGAGGGGACGCTGTGATGAATTTCTAGGAATAAATCAAGAACAGAGGCCCGTGACTGTCTCTGAGGAGGCTACCGTTAGCAGGCACGACGCCACCCGGAGGCACTGGCCGCAGAGAAGCCGCTCCTCGCTGCCCACCCTCTGGGCCCTGGCCCGCCCACCGCTGCGGCCCTGAGCACCCGAGCCACGCCCCTGCGCGCTGATTGGCCCTCGGGGTATGATGAAACTTCCCGCAGCGTTACACAAGGTGAGCGAGGAAGTAGGGGACCAGACGCCTGCGCTGCACCCCGCAGCCAGTGTCTGCTCAGCCGGACAGCCCACCCGCCCACGCCCAGGTAAGCCGGGCGGCCCCGGCCCCACGCTCTGCAGCGTCCCCAAGGCCCGCGAGGACGCGCTGCCGCTCGGCACCAGGCAGACGCGGTTCCGGGCGCCGGGCGGATGCTGCGGCTCCTCCGGGGAACCGCGGGCCCTGGCGATCGCTGCGCACCTGAGAGCGAGCGAGCCGGGGAGGTCTCTGTCGGGTGCCGGGGGCTCAGTGAGCGGAGAGAAGACAGTGGCCGCCTAAGTTTGGCCCTTGTGAAACGACATTATTTTTTACTTGATGGCGGGGAATTCGGCCGCGGGGTGCAGCAGTGCCAGGGGCCCCGCGCGGAGCAGCTGGAGGGTGCACGTGGCCGGTGCGGTTGGGCTCGGTCGGGTTCTGTGGGAGGGTCCCTGGCATCGCCCGTCACCGCCTCGCTGTTTGTGCTCCCGGCTGGCTCAGCCCTCCTCACCTTCCCTCCCCTCTCCCTATCCCTGGGCTCCTCGGGTCTGCAGACTCCGGGCTCCTCCAGGGAACCCGGCCAACAGGAGGCGTCGCTCCGGAGACAGGCAGCACGGAAACAGGCGAGTGCCATGGCTTCTTCAGGAACATCTGTGGGCTTCCGAGTAATGTTACTGCTACAGATACAGGGACGGGATTCTCTTCTCCTCAGACCGTGGCCTACAGGATTTCTTCACCGTCTGTTGCCCCGGGGGCTTGATGATTGGAAAGACTGACCTTTTTTTTTTTTCTTTATTGATCGAATTACTGTAAACTTAATTAGAAATAGTAGTTCTTGCACCTGTCTCAGTTGGTTATTGACTTTTTTGTTTCTGTCTCTCTCTCTGTCTCTCTGTTTTTCTCTGTCTCTGTGTGTGTGTGTGTGTGTGTGTGTCTCGGATCTTGCTATGTATGTAGTTCAGGCTGGCTTTGAACTCACTTTGTAGCCCAAGGTGGCCTTGAACTTCAGATCCTGTGGTCTCAGCCTCCCAAGTGCTGGATTACAGGTGTTCACCACCACACCGGGCTCGTTTATTGAGCTCTTAATTTAAAAATAAGGTGATATGGTGAAATTTAAGTGTAGAACAGAAAGTAAATGCACTGCCGTGGCGCTAATTCAGTTGCCACTAGCCACATGAGATGGCGTGTACTGAACAATTGAAATGCAGGCCAGTCTGAATTGAGATGTTCTGAAAATATGAAATACATCAATGTTTTCTGACAATTTAGTAGAAAAAGCAGTGTAAAAGATCTCATATTTTTATATGTTCAAGTGATGCTGTTTTGGGCATATTGTGTTAAAGTATGTTTGAAATTAATTTCACCTTTTTCTTTTAACTTTTTAAATAAGGGTATTAGTATATTTAAAATTACACATGTAGTTTGCATTTGTATTGGACAACATTGCTGTAGAAGTGTAGGAGTAATACGGAAAATTACTGGGAACAGGTAACAGGAGTAAGGAAAAAGCACTAAAAGTAGGATCTTTGCCCTCCTATAGGACTGACTGCCCTAAAAATAATGGGTTATAGTTTTAATTTGATTTTTTTTTCTGCTGAAGAAATAAGTGCATTTCACAAACATGTTTCCCTTCTTTTGCGTTCACTTTAGTAGTTAGTGTGTGTTTCCTGTACGGGCTAAATAGGATTCAGGAAGTAGTGTTGAGAAGACTTAAGTATCTGATGCCCACTTATTTTGAAAGCACTTTCCTGCACCTTTTAAATTGGTATCAACTCTAAAATCTCAATGCATTTTTCCACTAAATCTCAAAATAAATCTTTCGTTATAGGATGTTCAGTCAAGTGTGTGGAAGGGACTACGTCGGACATGAGGCGCTTCATTTCCAAATTGACCAAGTTGATACCATTTTCATTGTTTTCGCGTGGTGTTGCTAAAAAATGCCAACCAAAGCTGTAGTTCATTTAGTTATAAGTGAAATGTCCTCAAAGCCTTGTTCCAAGTGATTGATGTAACTTGAATCTATAGTTTTTTCTTTGCGGGGGGGTTTGTCCCAAATTATGTGGGCCTTTGTTACTGATTTGCATTTTTTTTTTTTTTTTTTTTTTTGTGGGTACCGGGGGGTCGACCTCAGGACCTCGCGCACCAGCAGGCGCCCGTGCCTCTGAGCGATATCACCGGCCCCTTTTTCGTATGTGGGATCCGGGAGTCGAACTCGGGCCCTCGCGCTTGCAAGGCAGGCGCTTATGCCGCTGAGCCATCTCACCGGCCCCTGATTTGCATTTTTAAAAAATATAAAAGTAGTCTTTTTCCAAGTTACAGATGTTTTTAAAATAACCGTTTGAGCTGACAATATACAAATCAAACAGCCTTTTGTTTCACTGTTAACTTGAAATTGGAAATTGAATTAACATTTGTAGGAATTGTTTGCTTCCTGGCCTACAAGGGTACACTAAGTTTTTTGTTTGTTTCAGCAGTGTCTTATAACTTATTTAGTTTGCTTTCTTACTGACCAATGTAGACAGAAATATTTGAGAACATTTTTGTCATGTAGGATACTTTGATAGTGAACATTTTGGGTCCTCTGTCAACTTAAAGCTTTTCTTTTTTTTTTTCTCGTTAGGATATCTCATATGAGATTATTGATTTCTCTTTCTCTTTCTTCAGTTACATTTGAATAAGTAACCTAGAGGTAGGCTAGAAGTTGTGAAATGCCTACAAGACCTGTGTATCGTAGTATTCCACCCAGCGGTATATGTGATCTGCTAGTATACTCTCCATGTCCTACCTGCAGTTAGTAAAATAAATAGAGGACACTTAATTGTCCAAGAGACTGTACTGATCTGGGGAGTCTCCCAAACTTTTGAGAGGTTTTGAGATCCGGGGTGGAAAGAGTTGAGGCTGGGGTCTTTATTAGCTCTGAGCCGCTTGCCCCTTTATCTGTATCTTGAGAGCAAACTCCAATGCAGGCACCGTGTGGCCTGGATGCTGCCACCTCTAGCTGACCACAAATCCTAAGGTAGGAAGCGTGCAGGCTTTGGCTGGGTTCTAAGTGGCGCAGCTGTTTCAATATAAAGGTCATCTATCTTTCTTGAATACTTGTAAATAAATGAAATCATCTACTCCTGTGTGCCTGCCAACCTAATGGAAAACTGCTAAAGATAGGATGATTAATGTCTCAAATTTTGAAGTATGTTACACAAGTTTTGGAATCGAGGTTTAATTCCAGCTTGGATTGGATATTGAATATTTGACTAGTCTTGCTTTTCTCTTCTTAGAGCCCGTAACTCGGTGGCACCATGTGTGGCATTTGGGCCCTCTTTGGCAGCGACTACTGCCTTGCAGTGCAGTGTCTGAGTGCCATGAAGATTGCACACAGGGGTCCAGATGCATTCCGTTTTGAGAATGTCAATGGCTACACCAACTGCTGCTTTGCATTTCACCGGTTGGCAGTGGTCGATCCTCTGTTTGGAATGCAGCCAATTCGATTAAAGAAATATCCTTCTTTGTGGCTCTGTTACAACGGTGAAATCTACAACCACAGGGCGGTAAGGAAAAGGACCCCAGAAGATGTCTGATTGTGATTAATCCCCAGAGCTGATTTGTTATAATAATTTTTATGTCTTCTATGATTTTTTAAAAAAGTACTTTTCTGTGTTCTTTATCTCTTTTGTTCCATTCATATAGCTGTGCAGCCCAGTGATGCACAAAGAGGGGAAATGACTTGGTAACACAAAGTAATAAAACTGGGGGCTACAATTTAGGTTCTTGAGTATTAGAATTTTTTTCTATTATAAATTTTAGCATTAATTACGGTTGTGCTGGTTCTGTGTTAGAGACTTCAGTAAGAAGGGTAGATCTGCAGTGGAATGGAGCTCATTCTAGTTGAGAACAGACAGTATCATTGTTTATCTAATAGACTTCCTGAAAGAATAATTACTGAACTGAGGAATATGAGGATCCACTTTTAGGAAATGTGCCCAGAGCACAGCTTTTGAGGAAGTGACATCCAAACTGAGACCTGATGGACAAAGATCACCTAGCCAGGTTGGGAAGAGCTTTAGATGCAGAGGGGAGTGGCAGGTGGGAAGAAAGCATCCCTGGGATTGTAGTGAGTGAGAGGCATGTGGGGAAGGGATGCTCGGGAAGGTAGGTAACATGGAGCAGGATGTAATAGCCTTGGTAAGAAGTTGTAATATCATTCTAAGGGCACAAGCAATCACGATTATAAGGAAGGGATAGAATTTAATAGTTTGGAGATGATCGTACTTATAATACTTCTGTGGACTGCCACTAAGATACGCCACTGAATTATGCAGTTTCATGCTTCACTTAATCAAACCCACAAGGCAGAAAGGTGGCAGGCTGCAGTGAAGTGTATTAGGCTTTTAGTAGCATTGAAACAATTTTCTAATCTGATGAAGCTCCCATTTAGGATGAGAACAGGTGAAGAGATGGAAACTTTGATCCTAGAAGCCAAATTTGATAAGAAACTTCCAGTCTGGGATTATTTGTGTAGTGTTCCACAAAAACTTTTTAATTTACCATTTTTTTAGATTAAGTTATTTTTTGTTTATCAGCCTTCTCTCCAACTTTTAAGTTTGAAAACAATTTCTGAAAAAAAACAGCGGTGATCATCCAGATTGAGTAGTTGTGATCGCCATAAGTGTGTTTGAAGTGTGCACATGGTAGGGGAGCATTTTGAGTATTCTGAAGGGGATTAATGGCAATGTGTCTTTTACAGAAATAAAGTTTTAAAAATTTAAATGTTCACTCTCTATTTCGATCATACCCTGTATATTTTTGACCAGAACTGCTCCTTTCCTGCACTTCCCACTAACGTGACACTTCATTATTACCTTTCTTTTCACCATTTAATTTCCAAGCACCTGGAAAAATTATATGCTTGGCATATAATTGAGGATTTTTTTTAATGTAAGGATGAAAACATCTGCAAATTTTGTTGTTCATGTGGGTTCTGGAGTCAGTTCTACCTGGACAGGGAAGGATATATATAAATATATATGTGTTACATAGTATGTGTGTAAATATTCATCCTTCTACATATTACCTTTCCGGTACAAGCCATTGTATACTATTTATCAGAATACAACTAAAATTGTTAGGGGTTCAGTCTCATGTTGCAAGGAATTTGGAGAATTGTCTGTGGGTTGCAACAAACAATTTTTTTTTTTTTTTTAATGTGGGTACCGGGAGTTGAACTCAGGACCTCGTGCTTGCCAGGCAGGCGCTTATGCTGCTGAGCCATCTCACCAGCCCAAAAAACTTTTTATAATGCTGTGATTCTTGTAAATCATCAAGATACATGAAACCATTCTAGGGCGCCGAAATATTTAATCAACTTGCAATAGAAAATTCATTGGTGAATGCACAAGAATCCTAACACTTTTGCTTTGCTCTGCTTTCTCAAGATGCAACAGTATTTTGAATTTGAATACCAGACCAATGTGGATGGAGAGATAATTCTTCATCTGTATAACAAAGGAGGAATCGAGCAGACAGTTTGTATGTTGGATGGGGTGTTTGCATTTATTTTACTGGACACTGCCAATAGGAAAGTGTTCTTGGGCAGAGATACCTATGGCGTCAGACCTATGTTCAGAGCCATGACAGAAGATGGATTTCTGGCTGTGTGTTCAGAAGCTAAAGGTAATAATGAAATTCATTTTCCTCTGAATTTTCAATCTTTCTGGTTTTGTGCTTTCTTCTGGATCATAGTTGCAAATCCCCTGGGGGGACTCCAAATTTTTACAAATGACCGAGTAAGTTGTGAATTCTTTGAGCTTGGTTTTATTTTGTTTTTTAATAGGTGAGCTCTCTTTTTCAGTAAATTCTGCACTCCTTGAAGGACAGGTTTATAGTATGTCTGTGTGTTGTTAGGCTGATAAACTGCATCTAGTTTGATCCTACATACACTTTTAAGTTTTCTATGTAATGTAATCGAAGAATTGGTCCTGCATTTATTGCCTTGTGGTACTTTGCCACAGCTATTGCACAAGTAAATAGCATTTTAAAAAGAGCTTATTGATATATAATTCATATACTATATAACTTATACATTTAAAGTATACAAGCCAGTGGTTTTTAGTATAGTCTCAGGTCTGTAACCAGAACTCCAGTCCAATTTAGAATATTGTTTATCACCTCAAAAATAAGCCCTCTACCCTACAGCTGTAATTCCCCAACCCTCTTTATCTATCATCTGCAGCTCCATACCCTCACTTCAGTCTCTTGTAATCATCTATCTGCTTTCTTTCTCTGTGTATTTCCTTAGTCTGGATATTTCATATAAAAGAATATTATCATTTTATGTGTTTCTTTGACTGGATTTTTTTACTTGCTATAATATTTTAAAGATTGCCTATTTTATAAGTACTTATTTTTCTGGCATGATGATATTTTATTACATGGATATGCCACATTTTGCTTATTTCTGGATAATGCTGCTGTAAACGTGTGCAAGTTTTTGTGTGGACATATGTTTTCCTTTCTCGCGGGTATATACCTAAGAGTGAAATTGCTACGTCATCTAGTAACTACTAGTGAAATTGCCAGATGGTTTTCCAAAGTGGCTCTAGCAATTTACACTCCTACCAGAAATATATGAAGGTTTCAATTTTTAATACTGGAGTTTTTCACTGTACCCATCCTGACGTAGTAATATGGTATCTTACTGTGGTTTTGATTTTGCATTTTCCTACTGACAGTGATTGCAAGCATCTTTTCCTGTGTTTATTGGCCACTTACATCTCTTCTTTGGAGAAATGTCTATTCAGTGTCTTTGCCTTGTTTTAGTGTGTTGGTTTTGTTTTGTTTTCTTGCTGGGGATCATTTTGTTTAAAAAATTTAAGACTCTTTAGAAAAGTTTATGGTTTGAAAAAAATGAGCAGATGTTCAGAGAGTTAATCTCTCAGCTCTGCAAGGTTCCTCTATTATTAGCATTTTGCTTTCCATGGTACATTTATTAGAATTGATAAATCAATATTGATATATTATTAACTAAAGTCCATTGTTTACATTAGGGTTTGTGTGTTATACTATTTTTTATGTTTGACAAATATATAATATCAAATATCCACCATTACATGCATAGTTCCATTGTCCTAACAATCTGTGGTGAATCTCTTCATCTTTCCTCCTCTTCTACTGCCTGAACCCCTGGCAGTCACCAGTCTTTTTACTTTTTCCATAATTTTGCCTTAACAAGAATATTATACAGTTACAATTACATAGCATGTAGCCCTTTCTGACTGGCTTCTTTCACTTAGCAATATGCATTTAAAGTTTCTGAGTGTCTTTTCAGTTTGATTACTTATTTTTATTGCTGAATAATATTTCACTGCCTAGCTATATCACAGTTTGTCTAACCATTTCTGAATTATCCAATTTTAATTCAGTTATTTGTCTTTTTACCTAGTTGTTACCATTCCTTGTATATTCTAGATCTAAATCTCAAGAAGATTTTTAGTAAGGTTGCAGGATACAGAATCAGTATACAAAACAATACACAGTGTATACTATATGCTTGAAAAAACAATATGGAAATCAGATTAAGAAAACTTTTACAGTAGCATCAAAAGAATAAAATACTTAGGAATAAATTTAACCAAAGAGGTACAAAACTTGTGTTTTAAAAATTATTAGACGAGTCAAGAGAAATGAAAGAAAATCCAAATAAATGAGAAATCATCCCATGATCATGGATCAAAGACTTAACATTAGATGGCAGTACTCCTCAAAGTGATTTATATGTTCAACGTGATCCCTATCAGAACCCCAGATAACTTTGTAGAAATTAATGGGCTGATTTTTAATTCATTTGGAGTTACTAGCGACCCAGACTAACCAAAGCTATACTGAAAAAGAACGAAGTAGATGTGTTAGCTTTTTGTTGCTGTGACCTAATACCTGAGAAAATCACATCTGAAAGGAAGAAAGGTTGATTTTGGCCCATTGTTTCAGAGGTTTCAGGTCATGGTCAGCTGGCTCCATTGCCGTGGTCCTATGGGGAGGCAGAACATCATGGTGGAGGGGCATGGAAGTGCAAAGCTGCTCATCTATGGTAGCCAGGAAGCAAGGAGAGAGGGAAGGAGCCAGAGAGAAAGGGGTCAGGGACAGATCCAACCATCAACGTCATGTCTCTGTGACCCACTTCCTTTAACTTGGCCCCACCTCCAGTTTTTGTCACCTCCCATGATCTAATCACTATGCAAAAACCCATCAGCCACAAGCCTTCAACTCATTGAGCCTTTCAGGGTGGGGGGAACATAATGGATTCCAACCATAACAGTAGAAGCTTACACTTCCTGACTTGAAAAGTTATTACAAATTAACAGTAATCAGGGCAGTGTTGTACTGCCATAAGAGTGTACGTGTAGACTAGCGGGATGGAATCAGGAGTTCAGACTTCTATAGTCCAACTGATTTTTAATAAAAGTGACAAGACCATTCAATGGGGAGAGAATAATTTCTTAAGAAAATGTGACAACTGGAGATTCATATGCAAAAAATGAAGTTGGGCCTTTATCTAATTTATGTAAATTACCTCAAATCGATCAAAGAATAATGTAAGAGCTAATAGTATATAACTCTTAGAAGAAAATGTGGGAGTCAATCTTCATAACCTTGGATTTAGCCAAGAATTCTTAGGTGTAATACCAAAAGTATAACCAACGTAAGGAAAATTGATATATTGTATGTTATCAAGACTAAAATTTTTGTTTTTCTAAGGACACTTTTCAAGAAAGTAAAAAGGAAAAAAATCTCTTGCAAATCATACCGTTATGGTTTGGTTCTGAACTGTCCTCCCTAAAACCAATGTGTTAAAGCCTCGTTGTCAGCCTGCTGTTGGGAGGTACAACCTTGAGTGGTGGGGTGGAGTGGAAAGAAGTTAGTCAATGGGGTCTGCTCTTGAAGAGGATTTTGGGACCCGAGCTCTTTCCTCTTGCTCACTTGCTTCCTGGCCACTGTGAGGTGAACAGGTTTCCTCTGTTGTGTGCTTTTGTTGTAATCCACAGGCTTGCCACAGACTCAAAAGCAAGAGGGCCAAGTGAGCATGAGCCAGAAGCTCTGAAGCTGTGAGCCGAAATCCACATCTCATCCTTGGAATTGATTATCTTAGGGTTCTTGTCACAGCCATGGAAAGCTAACAAACATACTTGGCACTTTTTGACAGTAAACTTGACAAAGACATATTTATCTTTTGCCTAGGCAGAAGTAGCATCTTAAAATGAGGTCTTTTGGCCCTCTAAATCTTTCTCATTAGTTTTTTAGATTTAATATTGGCCAAGGCAAAGATAATGAGCTCAGTCACAGGGTCCTTAAGACACTAGTTACAATGTCTCCGTAAATACCTGAATTTTTAGATATTTCTAGCATGATAAAACAGCAAAAAACCAAGTATATATTTATTTAATATGCTTTTAGAAACCTGATAGAAAATACGAAGGAAAGGTAGACTTCTACTTCTGCAGGGTCTCCTTCGGTCACTTGTTACAAAAGTACAACCTCGTGCCTAGTTTACTCTCTGAACTTTCTTGATTGTTACTGTCTGTATTCCTGGCAGTGTTGTTTTTCAGACTGAATGATCTTGTCTAGAGTACAGATTCTCCTTTTTCAATCATTTTAAATCTGACTGTGGTACTCTACTTAAAACCTGGGGCTCTGCTGGCTAGTGAGAATGTCTGGGTCCTTTGTCTGGCCTTCAAATTCCATGCTCTACAGATTGATTATAGGGTTAATAAATGCAAATAGTAAGTCATGGTGAGTATTCTGTATAGATAGGCTATTACTGTTTGGAATAAAACATTGACTTTTGTGTCAAAAATCATTGTGATGTCAGGTTCATTACTGGCTGTAAAAAATTACTAAGGAAATTTAACTTTTACAGTTTTAGGCACACGGTACATGACAACGATTAAGGCACAGATTCTGATTTCTAAGTATCTATCCTTAAAGTACTTAACAGTGTATCATTTTGCATGTTAAAAGATTAGAATCCCTGGCTCTTTTCTTAAAAATACGTAAGTGATGACAAAGAATGACTTCCAGAGCATTATAAAATTAACAGATTTAAATTCATCTTTCTAAAGTTTCATAAGTAGATTTTTTTTTTTTACTTCATTGTAGAAAATAGTTTTTCTTGATTAGATATTCTATATAGGAAAAGGAATTGAACACAAGATTTGCCTATTTCTCTGAATTACAAGTTAGTGTAATTTGGCTCTACGTTTCTGTGCCACTTTTATCTCTGTAGTAAGTAGACAGTAGGGCTTTGTGTGATTAATTTTTTTCCAATTTTGCATATACAGTGGGTGTTTTTTTTCTTTGTTTAAAAGTAGAAAAAATAGCTGGGTCTGATGGTACATACTGTAATCCCAGCACTCAGGAGGCAGAGGCAGAAGGTTTGCTGCAAGTTCAGGGTTGGCCTAAGCTACACAGTGAGTCTGAAGACTACATAGTGAGACCGTCTGAAAACAAAAACAAAAACAATGTATCTGTATCTTTCTATATATAGATATCATATAAATTAAAAGGAATTTATAGAACTTTTCCTAATCATGAAAGTTACTGTGAAGAATTACCTTATGGAAGAAGTTATCTTTTTAAAATTTGTAGGTCTTGTTACACTGAAGCACTCCACAGCTCCATTTTTAGAAGTGGAGCCTTTTCCTCCGGGACACTATGAAGTTTTGGATTTAAAGCCAAATGGCAAAGTGACATCTGTGGAAATGGTTAAATTTCATCACTGTACTGATGAACCTGCACATGCCCGCCATGACAGTGTGGAGAAACTCTTTCCAGGTAACAAAACAGCTACTTATTCCTTACCCTTTCCCCCCAAAGATAAAATGTTATATTGTCACATCAGTTGAGTGATTTTAGTTTTAAGACCCGTTTCCTGTTTCACTTAGTTGTGGCACTCTGGAGTTTGGCAGACTCCACTCTTAGGCCATCATAGTGGATGTGGATGACTATGTACTTCATTTTAATAACTAAATCAGGCTCAGCTTTTCTGGAGCTGTTGAATTTACTTTCTGTGTTCTTAGGTTTTGAGATAGAAACTGTGAAGAGCAACCTCCGTATCCTTTTTAACAATGCTATTAAGAAGCGTTTGATGACAGATAGAAGGATTGGTTGCCTTTTATCAGGTAAAGTCCATTTAAAAATCGAATAATATTTAGTGTGTGTTTGTTTAAGAGAAATGATTTGTAGCCATTCCTGAGCTTTTGAGTAAAATATTTGTTTTATGATTTAATCTTTTCTTTATTATAGAGGGAAAACCTTTTTTTTTTTGTAAGTTGTGTTTAATATTCATAGTTGTGCTATAGCTGTATTAATGTTAACAGCTAGGGGTACACTTTCTTTAGACTCCTGTGTAGTGATTTTTAACCAATTTAAATATAGTTAGCATTACTGCAACATCCTCTAAAAATTATAAGTTCTATTTTTTCACTTATTAAAGTTGAATCCTGTTTGTAAAACTTGGAGCTCTTAAGTGGTGAAACTAAAATCCCAATATTTAAAAGAAATGTAAATTATTATATCTGTCTAATGCAAGGCACATAAACAGTACATGGTTCTCTTTAATTGTAGGGGGCTTGGACTCCAGCTTGGTTGCTGCCACTCTGTTGAAGCAACTAAAAGAGGCCCAAGTACAATATCCTCTCCAGACATTTGCCATTGGCATGGAGGACAGTCCTGATTTACTGGCTGCTAGAAAAGTAAGAAGCTGTCTTTGCACATCATATAGTTAGAGCAGACTTATTACTAGGACAGAAATCAAGTCAGTAAGTGCTGATCCTATTTTGGCTGCTGTATTGACTCCAGTAATTGTTTTAAATTAAAGACATTAAAATGGAATGAAATGCCTTTTGAATATCCACTGTACCCGACTTACTTTTATGCATCATGACCCATACAATCTTCACAAAAACCCTGTGACATTAGTTCTTTGCTTAGGGTCAAGGCATGGTATGGTCTTAAAGCCGCAGTCTTTGGAGTTTTAAATCCTGGATTTACCACACGAGTCCTCACCTGCATAACAGGGGTAACAGTGTCTACAGTGGAAGTTTTGAGGGAAAATGTATAACTCATATGAAGTGTATAAGATAGACACTAGCAAGTGGTAAGTATTTAGTGAACATTAGCTGATGTATTTTTTATTTTTTATATAAACTGTTATGTTTAGAGCTGTGGGACATTCTATGTAGAGGGGACCTTGTATATAGAATGTAGGAGGTCTGGGTCTTGCTCTCAAAGACTCAAGAGTGAATGAGAAACAGCTGGAGAGCAGTCTAAATGCAAGATGACTGATGCTAGAAGACTCCAAAATATCCAAAGAAAGTAGCGGGAGGGGAGAGCCATTCAATGCAGGAGTAACATCCTGGATATAAAATTAGACATCAGAAGAGGGCCAAAAGGAGAGCAGGATTAGAGTGCAGGCATGTTGGTCTAGAGGGAGATGAAGTAGGTTAGGTAAAGCAGATGGGGTAAAGGGGTGCTAGTTGGGGGCCTCTTATTTATTAGGTGGCAGCATTGGAATGGGAAGAGCTTATGGGAGACAGTACTTCTTGCAGCTGAGTGGCAGAGAGCAGGGCAGGCAAGGCACCTGGGTAGGTGGGGCTTGCATGTGGTATCCTGGAGAACCCTTTCCTCTTTATTTTGCCTCGTTTATTTTTAACTATTAATTCACAGTGGCACGTGATCCACTATTCTGTTTCATTTATAAGGTAGTCCTTTTCTTCAAATATTGAGTATATGGATTTTTCTTTGTATAATCAGGTGGCAAATCATATTGGAAGTGAACATCATGAAGTCCTCTTTAACTCTGAGGAAGGCATTCAGGCCTTGGATGAAGTCATATTTTCCTTGGAAACCTATGATATTACAACAGTTCGAGCATCAGTAGGTAAGACATTTTATGAATTAAAAGCTGTTTTTATTTAATACTGTAAAAACATAAGTTTTAAAAAATATTTCAACTTAGCATTCCATCACTATGACAAAATACCTGAGAAAAATCAACATAAATGGAAGAAAAGTTTAATTTGACTTCTGGTTTCAGAAGTTGCAGTCCATGGTTAGTTAGCTCTGTTGTGTTTGGGCCTGTGGCAAGGCAGAACATCATGGTGGGGGCAAAGCTCTTCACTTCTTGGCAGCCAGGTAGCGCAAAAGGAGAGAAGAAGGACTGGGACCCTAGTATTTCCTTCAGCAGTGTGTCTCCATCGGGGCCAGCTTCTTCCACTAGGCCTCACTTGGTAAGGGCTTCACCACTTCCTAATAGTGCAGCAGGCGGGGACCATCCCTTTGAGGGATGTTCCATATCCAAACTACAGCAAGCAGTTTAAGCAACATTGTTTAAGAATGAATACAAAAAACTTCCTATATTGTTAATTGTTTATGACCCCTTCAGAATTTCCTGAATTTCCTCTGAGTGTAGGGAACACTAAATACATATTTCTCCCACCGCATGTACGATATCATCTTTTATATTTTTCCAAAGAGTAGATACCTATTTTTGGCCTCCTTCTCTCCCAGGTATTCTGGGTAAGTTTATTGGGCCATTTATGTGGCCTCCATATTTATAGGTGTTCCTCATCCTTAGATTCAGCTGAAGACTGAAAATATTTGAAAATACAATTGAATCTGTATTACGCATGTTCAGAGTTTTCTTTCCTTATTTTTATTTCTTAAGCAATATAGCCTCGTAACTATTTACATAGTATTTACATTGTATTGTATGTTATAAGTAATTTATGGTGATTTAAAATACAGGTAGACCTTACAGACATTGTAGGTTCACTCCCAGACCTCTGCAATAATGCAAATATTGTTACAAATAGTCACAAATTTTTGGTTTCCCAGGACATATAAAAATCATGTTTATACTATACTGTGGTCTGTTAAGTTTTAGTAGCATTATTTCAGGCCAAGAGTTGTGTATGCCTGTAATTCCAGCATTTAGGAGGCCGAGGCAGGAAGATCATCATGAGTTTGAGGCCAGCATGGGCTGTATAGTGAGTTCAATGCCAACCTGAACTATATAGGAGACCCTGCCTTTAAAAAAAGGTGCATGCCTTAATTATAAAATACTTTGTTGCTCAAAGAAGTTAATAATCATTTTGTTGAAAAAGTGATACCAGTATTGAGGCAAGATCGCCACAAAATTTTAGTTTATAAAAAAAAAAAGAAACATCTGTGATGCACAATGAAAAAGCAAAATAAAACAAGGCACGCTCATATATAGGAGGGTGTGTGTAGGTTATATGCAAATACTGTGCCATTTTATAAAAAAGGCTTGGGGGCCAGGGAGGTAGCTCAGTGGTACAGCACCTGCCTGGCAAGCGCAAGGCCCTGGGGTTCGATTCCGGGTAGCAAAAAAAAATAAAAAAATAAAAATGAAACAAAACACCGGGCTTGGGCATCTATGCATTTTCACACCTACAAGGGATCCTAGCACCAGTCTTCATGGATGCCAAGGAACAACTGTGGTCTGTATAAAATGGGAAATAGTTTTATGTGGAATACTAGTTTTATCACATAATTAATTTTCCTCAAGGAGTACGTTCTTTAGATTGTAAATATTCCATCATACAACCTAACAATCACTGGCTGTCATTGCCTTGCAGACAGTACTAGTTTTTTCTGGTAGATACATACTGACATTTGAAGTGTACTCCGAATCGGACAGACCCAGCCTTGTTGCTGAGTCTGTAAAGCGCTACTGTCTTGGATACATGTCTTTTGTAAGACTGCCTTGGAGGGCAAAAAAAAAAAAAAAAAGCCCAAATCTCTCTGTCTCTCTCTCTTTCACACACACACACACACACACACAACCTCAGGTATTATAGTGGCTTATGGCCCTCTTAAATATTATAGTAAATAAGCAGGTATGCAGTATGTTATTGAAATTTAATGGGGTGGGGTAGGATTAGGAAAAAAAGTTAAAAAAGCTTCCCTTTGGGGGGGGGGCGATGATAAAATGTGGAAAGATGGCATTGGTTTAGAGAGGGATGGAACAGGTAAAAAGCAGGCATGTTTTAATAAATTAGGCTTCTTTAGCTACAATGAAATGTTATAAATAAGAGGCAGTAGGGGGAAAAATAACAAAGTTTAAACAAAAGCACCTGTATGTCTATTTTCTGTTACTATGAATACCTAATGAAATACCCGAGGCCTAGTAACTTCTAAGAATGTTTATTTAGCTCATAGTTTTGGCTCATAGCTCATGTCCAAACAGCGTGGCACTCTGGCCAGAGCCCTTCTGGCTGTGTCCCCTCATGGTAGACAGAGTCACAGTGGGAGCAAGGGTGAGAGGGAGTGATTGCAAGGAGAAACCAGAAGGAAGCGCACTGGGAGGGGCTCACATGTAATGTAAACTTTCAGGCGAGCAACTAGGCATGCCTCCAAGGACCAAAGCACCCCCTAAAATTAGGTGCCCCCTTAGGTCCCACCACTGCCACACTGCATCAGACCTCTAATACATAATCCTCAGAGGCGAAGCATATTCAAACCATGGTCCTACCAAACCCTTATTTTTGTATGATGATACCGGTGTAGGAGGCATGATTTTCAAGCATTTGAGTCATTGTTCGGTTTAGCAAAATTTCGAGGAGGGCGTTCTTGGTCTCAACCTGTTAGAACTTTGAAACCTGTGTAGACAATTATAGAAAGGTTTCTGGGCTATTTTATTACAATAAAAGTATTACAATAAAAGTATTTCTTTTAGATTTAAGTACACATGAATGGCTTGTCAATATGAGGTTATTTTGAAAGTTACGTCATATTCATACAAAGCCCAATATGGTAGTAAAGCCTACAGTTGCTTTTGAAAGCCAAAAAAAGGAAAAAAAAAAGGCATTTTTGATGGAATGTTATGTTGTCATTAGCATCAATTTCTCTCTTATTTAAGGTATGTATTTAGTTTCCAAGTATGTTCGGAAGAACACAGATAGTGTGGTGATCTTCTCTGGAGAAGGATCAGATGAACTGACGCAGGGCTACATATATTTCCACAAGGTGAGCGCTCTGAAACGAAGGCACATCTGTGCTAGATGAAGAAAAGTCTGAATTATGTGATGGTTTTCTATCATCCGTCATCTCAGAACAGTGAATTTTTGAGTATATTATGAGTTTATACATGTGAAGAAATCTAGTAGTGTGTGCCTGTTATTTCTTCTGTGAAGAAAGAAGAAGTCTTTATAGGGTCAGATAATACTCCTTCTTTACACTTAGTGAAGCTGAGAATCATCTTTCAGCTTCTTCAGCCCTGCAGAATTCCGGCCCTTGTCCCCAGCGTGACCATTTTGTTTGCCCTACCGCTCAGTGTCTGGGCTGTAGAGGTTTGTGTGAGCGTCACCTGCTGCTGTCTGGTTGTCTGCTCCATCCCTAGCCTTGTTTTGCTGTCTGCCTTACCATCTTTAGTATCGCAATGCATGTAGGAAGGAGAAATCGAAACTGTTTTATGTGCCCAAAGCAAAGTTGTTGTTCAGCTCATTGTTTGTAAAATAGGCTCCTTCTCCGGAAAAGGCTGAAGAGGAGAGCCAGAGGCTTCTGAAGGAACTGTATTTGTTTGATGTTCTCCGAGCAGATCGAACTACCGCTGCCCATGGGTAAGTACATCGTTTAAGAAGTGATTGTCTAAAAAAAAAAAAAAAAAACTCAAAAAATGTAAAGGATTGGTGGATGAATTTTTTGTTTGTTTGTTTTCTTTACAGTTGGTCAAATGTTGCAAAGTGTGATTTTTCTCTTTATAAGCCAAATGAAAGTTGTCTTTTTTAGCCCCAAAAGAATGGAGATAAAGTGAAAGCGCTGCCCTGGGAAGGGGGGAGAGGTCTTCTGCGTTGGTTGTTTCAGATATACTACCTGTCTTTTTTTTTTTTTTTTTTTTTTTTCTTTCCAGTATTGGGGATTGAAGGGCCTTCCATTAAACTGCATCCCGGCACCATTTCATTTCCTTTTTCTTTTTTTTTTTTTTTTGGAGATAGGGTTGTGCTAGATTGCCCAAGCTGGGCTCAAACCTGCACTCCTTCCTCCTTTCTCAGCCCCACGGACTGCTGGGTTATCGGCCTGTGACACCATTCACTGCTCGCGGTGCCCATCTTTCAAGCACAGCAGCAGTCTTCCACATCCAAGCCCAGGGAAAGCTGTAGCAACTGTCTTTAAGTCTAAGAAAGTGAAAGCTGTAAACTTTGCATAGCAAATATTGAGCACCTGCCATGCCTGCTTGATGTTGTGGAGACCCTGGTGGGAATGAAGATGCAAGAGGTTTGATTAGATTATTAAAATACAGGTTTTTTCCATATCATTTGCCCCTGACTTAAGGTTTCCCATTTTAACTGGTCATGTTGGAGAATTGAAGACTCATACTGCACGTGATAAACAACTGAATTAAATGTTTTAGTTTCTCTACTGAAGCACGCTTAAGTATAGGAAATATAATTAGGGAATGGGGGACGCACTGGACCCTCGCTTATTATCCTATCTGGTTGTCTTAATCAGCATCACTAAGACTCCAGAAACAGATGATGTGGCATTTGATGAAATGTTGTGGAATGTTGATTTAATTTGAATATTATATATGAATTATTGACAGTGATTAAAAAAAAAACACTGAATTGCCATTGTAACCGGTACTAGCAGAAGAGATGGTCTCACCTGGAAAAATCTGAGTCACAGTGATTTGGGCAAGGCACATGCTTAACGATCAGCTCCCTCACGATTCTCAACTTTTCTGCTTTGTGAGGTGTGCATTTCACTTCTCAGAGGAAAAGTTATAAAAGGACTGCAAGCTTAGTATTACTCAATCTGGTTCAATTGCTAAGAGACTGCACCAAAACCTAAACTGACAAGTACTAAATATGCATTTTGACTTAGATTTTTCTCTTTTCTCCTTTAAGCCTTGAACTGAGAGTTCCATTTCTGGATCATCGATTTTCTTCCTATTACTTGTCTCTGCCACCAGAAATGAGAATTCCAAAAGTGGGTAAATCAACTCAAGAGAAACACTGTCCATTGTTCTCAACTTGCGTATGTGACTTTTACTGATGCTTCTGATGTTTTCATGTCAGAATGGGATAGAAAAACATCTCCTGAGAGAGGCATTTGAAGACTCCAACCTGCTACCAAAAGAAATTCTCTGGCGACCAAAAGAGGCCTTCAGCGATGGGATAACCTCAGTCAAGAATTCCTGGTTTAAGATTTTACAGGAATTTGTTGAACATCAGGTGTGATTTTGATTTTTTAAGAAGGCTTTCCTGGAATTGGAAATTTTGGATTCATTTTGAGCTAGTTTGAATAATTGGTGTTTATAGGAGAGGTTCACAGTGCCTGTAAATAATACCTCATTTGTAAGAAGTACATAAGAATTAAGTAGTATGAAAGATTGCAGAATAGTCTCTAGTAGCAAAAGAGGAGGAGGAGCAGAGACACATTTTGGGGTACCCGGTGGGTATTACACAATATCAGCCACAAAAGAATGTAATGCTCAGAGCCACCAAGTTATTAGAGATACGCATGTGGATGTTTTTTTAAAAGTTTCTGCAGCTAAGCATATTATGGGTATTTTGGCCTTTTTAAAGAGTGGGTAGGTGAGTCAGAAAATCTTGTACAACTGTTTATTATGGTTTTTGTTAACTTTATTTTGGTCTTGGGGCACCAGGGCAAATATAAGTATTTCCTTATCATTTACAAAACTCTCATTTTTACAGGTTGATGATGCAATGATGGCAACTGCAGCCCAGAAATTTCCCTTCAATACTCCAAAAACTAAAGAAGGCTATTACTACCGCCAGATCTTTGAACGGCACTACCCAGGCCGGGCTGGCTGGCTGACCCACTACTGGATGCCCAAGTGGATCAGTGCCACCGACCCTTCGGCCCGCACTCTGACCCACTACAAATCAGCCACCAAAGCCTAAGCGCTCGCTCTCCACACTATGGAGGGAAAGCAAATGCTTCTTGTTGCTGTGACAGTGGGGAAGCTGTGGTTGGGTAGGGGACCAGTAGGAGTCAACCTCTGAGGCTTACTTTGGCTTGACAAAATAAAAGTCATACGTCTAAAACATTGCTCTTCTCATTTATATTTACACAGTCCCTGCACTTTGATAGTTAAAAATTGAGCAGCTCTTGCTATATCATAGTAAGGGGAACAGTGAACTAGTCCACAGATGCTGGGGATGTACTCAGTGGCAGTGTGCTTGCCTAACATACACAAGGCCCTTGGTTCAATCCCTAGCACTGACCCCCACCCCCCAAAAAAGAACCAAAACCTGAAAAACAGCAACAAACAAGGCAGTGGGAGGAGGTCTGATGTTGGCAAGAGCTCATAACCCTTTCCTAACGGATCAACTTTGGAAAATGTCTGAGCCTCATGCACATGTGGCCCCCTCCCCAGACTTGAGTCATCTTGCTGTGGTCCTTTGGTGACTTCTCTTAGTCTTGCCTTCATCCTAACAGCTGGCTGGGCAAATTCTGGAGATACAAGTCCTTTGTAGGAGTTCATGACAGTTCTATTTTCTAAAATACTAATTCATTTTGTTCTTTTTTATGTTGAGCCAATGTCCTTGCTGGGGACTATTCTGGACTTGGGATCAAACTTTAATAAAGAGCCAGACAGGGATCGCAGTGGTACTTGTTTTTTTCTGTAATGGAATGAGTGGGTCCTGAGAAAATAATCCTAGCTTTTCAGTGTTTTACTACAACAAAGTTATTTTTTGTTCAAATGCTATGTCCATCTTGCCCTGTGGAGAGCTCTCCACACCTTGCTGAGGGTTTATAATCACTCTAGGATCTTGGCCGTTGAAGGAAGAATCTTGACCCATACTTTGCCATCAGCAAGGGAGGGGATGGAGAAAGTGGTGAATCATGTGCTGAAAAGTCAATCTTCCCCTCTGAAATGACATATACGCCACATTCTGTTCACATTCCACACTAGCCATGTGGTCAAGCCTAACTCCAAGGAGCATGTACCAGCATGGATAATTCAAGTATCTGGAAAAAAAGCACCAACTCCCCAAATCCATGCTTCAGTCACCAAATGCTCTCTTACATGTGCAACATACTCATCCGTTTTCAAGGGTGACTATCTGAGAATTCCTCTCTGCATGACTTCAAGCCCAGACTTCGGGATCTTGGACGGATGTACTGATGTCAGAGTCCGTTTCAGGGCTGACAGGTAGCGTTTCTTCATGAAGTAAAAAGAAAGTTTATTTGTACCCCATCTGTCCAATAAATAATAAAGCGGGGATAGAATAGCTACAACAGCAACAAGGAAACACAAAATCAAGAAGGGGAGACATACAGTGAACTCTGCTCTGCAGTCATTTTTGATAAGCTGCTGGTCAGCCATTCGAGGGCCCCCATCTTTCCACCAAAAATTGGCCTTCAAAGGTCAGCAGCAGCCAAGATGTCAGCTAGGGGAATCAGCACCTGAGCACATGTGAGAAACAGGACAATTTGAGGGGAAAGGCTGATTCCTAGTACTAAAGCTGATTTGGCTCATGCTTTGTACTTTGGGTTACACAGCATAAGCGGTAACAATTACTTAGATCAACTAGATCAGCTAGGTAACAGTTACTGGTCACCATACCAGAGCACCAAGGACTGCTCTGCAAGGAATAATCACTCCTCACTACAGCCCTGGGACATGCGTACTGTGAAGCTCACCGCCATTATGGATAACGAAAGTGATATACAGAGGGATCACGTTGTGTGCCCAAAGTCACATAGGCTTTAGTAAGGAGGGTGGTATTTCATCACAGGTGCCAGGGTTTTAGAGACTTCCTACTCTACTTCAGGTGATCTTCCAAAGGGGATAGAAATGTAGACTATAATTATGGGAAAATTCCATATAATCTATATTTTTCTCTAATTCTATATTTTAATGGGAGTATATATTCCATTTTATGCTTAGTTCACAAATTATTCAGCACATCTAATTTAAACATAAGATAAATTTATTTTAATTTTTAAAATTAGAAATGTATGAGCATATGCATACTCATGTGATTTAGATCTGTGAAAGTGTGATCATCTATGAATTTTTGTTTGATTTTAAAACTTACGTAACCAGTGCAAAAATGGCAAGACACTAATCCGTAGTCTTCTTTGAAATTTAGAGATTTTTTTGTATTGCTAGGGGAGAAAGCCATAAACTGTCAATATACTGAAAAAATTAGTTGTTGCACTAGTATAAAGTAAAGTATTTGATCCCTGAGGGCTAAGAACAGAAAACATAAAACCACAAGGTGGCAGCCTTGATACGTTTTTCTCTTTAAGGAATATTATGCTGGTTGTGTGGCTCTCAGATAACCGCAAGGTGGGGCAAGATGATATTCAACTGAATATACTCCTTGAACTGCAGGAATTTTTGTTTTTGTGTTTGTGTGTGTACATTTGTGGTTTAGAGCTATTTGTCATCATAGGTTAAAACCGCCTCAGGTGGTGACCTGGTACACATCTTTGTCATATTGTATCTGGTGATACCTAATGTTTAGAGCTCGGTTCGTATTTCAAACCAGCTCTCTTCTGTCATCCTGACTTTGAAGTAGACTATGCCAGGAATTCCTTCCTAATTCCGTGCCTCACCTTGGCTCATGGTGGAGGAAGGTGGCCTTCCCAATTCTGATGCTCAAATAAGATAGGGAATAAAAGAGAAAGTGGGATGGGGAATATGAGTTCTGCATTGGGCAGCAAAATTTGATGATAACAGCAGAAACGTGGATCATATAATATGTAATGTCCAATCACCTGCCAGAAATCATGCACTCAGTTGGAGGGACGGGCCTCCCTGCACAGGAGCGGGGCCCTGTGGCTAACGGCAAGGAATACAAAATTCTTCTAGACCATGTGACAATACTGGTGTGCATTGTAAAAGAATAAAAAAATCCTATTTCTGTGAAAACTTTTCAGATTATTAAGTATTGACTAATACGTTTAAAACTTTTCGGATTGAACAGAACATGTCTTGTGTGATACCCTTAATCTATATAAATGAATCTCTCTATAATCCATATAAAATGACACAGTCTGATAAGCAGAGTTAGCCTGTTTCATGGGGACTAGGCATAACACCGCAAAGTTATGCCTGCTCTAGACAAGGGAGCCAAGCTTTTGCATTCCTCTATGTCAACATGCAGGAAAGCAAAATCTTTTGGGGATTTGTATATGTGGGGGGACCTCCAACCAGCAGGTGACAGGTCTTTGGAGAAGGCGGTAGCCATAAACTATTGTGAGTAGCATTCACAACAGCTGGGAATTTGGTGTGTTAATCTGGTAAAGGGGTGGGATGGATGAAGTATGGACAACATGCTCACTTTCTGCCATATTAATGTTAGGGGTGATCAGAAGCTACAAAAACTCTGGTGAATGTTTAAATACATTTTATGAATATAAAAGACACATTGCCATCAATCCTGCTCAAAATACTGAAAGTGTTCCCCTTGCTCTGAACAAAATTATGCCATCATTCTTGGCAATAGGTCATTTACTCTAAGTTTAAAAAAAATATTTAAACATTCACTGTGTTTTCCAATCACCCCTTGTATCTACAAATACTTAAGGACTTTAGAGAAATGATAATCTTATGAGAAAAAATGTTGATTGTTTTCTTCATAATTGCACTGATCATAAGCTTATAACATTTTAGATTGTATTTTCCGGTAAACAGTAGTGTATTTTTAGTTAGTTAGTCCTTTTAAATATTTTCCACCCTAAATATTTCAATCTCTAGGTAATTTATTCTGTGGCTTTTCATGAAAGGGGGATCATAGGGGGGTGAAATGCACCCCTATCTATGAAAATTTTCATTTTCCAATGAAAATATATACTTTAGCGTAACCGTAGCTGGCTGTGCTTCTTAGTAGCTGTGCTGGGGGAATACAGGAAGCAATCTTTATGTTAACCCACTTGGTACAGCAAATGGCAAGGTGTATGCATGCGTGTCAATGTGTAAATGGGTGAGTTGCACTGCGTTACATTTTTGCGTTTGTAATTTTTTATTAAATGTTTTTTTTTCATTTTTCTTGTAGAATTTGCCCAATTCAGTACAATAGCACATAAAAATCTGCTTTTCAACTTTGGGAGGAGGTTGAAAGTGAGTTATCAGTTGACTTGTCTACCAGCGATGACTTGGATCATGTGAACCAAAGAAATTAGCATGATATGACAGATAGAGAAGTATAGAAGGAAGATCTTGATTCAGAGGGGGAAGAAAACAGTAATGTAAATAAATATTTGACTCATCAAAGTGCTACAAAATGGTCATGTATACCTAAATGATCCATTGTTAGAAGTAGTTCAGAAGATATTATTAGGTTCTTGGCAGTGGTTGAAACCTATTGGAAGGAATGCCAGCACTGTAATTCAATGTCAGAAATTGTAATGGGCTATATGGTACAAGATGCTGTTAAGCACACAAATAGTGAATTGCAAGTAAAAAGGTGTTTATTATGACACCTCACTACCTGAACGGAGGTAGGCATGGCGGCACAGGCCTGTAATCCCAGCACTCAGGAAGCCAAGGCAGGAGGACTGCCAGGAGTTCGAGGCCACCCTGGGCTACATAGTGAGCTCAAGGCCAATTGTTGGGGACTGTGCTGTGAAGGGTTAAGTTGCTGATCGCAGTGCTCTGAAGACAAGATAACACCATAGCTGAAGCGATGGAGGACACTGGACTCTGGCTCTCACTTCCTATTCCACAGCAATAAACTGCCAACCTTAGAGATAAGATGGTTCTAAGTGGCAAAATTGGCTGCCTAACAATGTCTTTGTTCTGACTTTTCAAAGTCCTGCTCAGCTTCTCACCTTTACCTCAACTTTCCCCTTCAGTTTCCTTTCAGGGCCCCTGAACTTGTTTGAAATCCAATAAATACTAGCTATCCAGAGAAGTCTTTGTCTTTGCTCCAAGAGAGTTCTGATCTTCCTGGACCACACAAACCATATGACTTGTCTCTTTTATTTAAGCCTTCACCATACACTTGCTTTAGGGGATTAGGAATCCAGCCTAGCCCTCAATAGCCAGCCTGAACTACATAGTGAGACTCCCTAAAAAAAAAAAAAAAAAAAGAAAAGAAAGAAAAAAAAAGAAAGAAAAGCATTCTTAGGATTGCTTTCATGGTAATTGGAGAAATGTAAAAAAGACTTATGGAGAGATGCAGGTGTGGGCTTGAGGTTTGTAGAATAACTATGATACTAAGATTTGGTTTTCTTCAAATTTGCCTGGGGTTTGATGACAAAACCACCAGCCAAGAAAAAACAAACAAACAAACTGATAACCTGGTAGATATTGGCTCATCATTTGAGAGCTTTGATTCAAACTGCCAAGGAATTTACACTCCATCTGAATACATGACTGTTGATGAACAGCTTGCAGCATTCCATGGTCACTGTAGCTTTAGGCAGTATTTGCCAAATAAGCCTTCAAAATACAGTATAAAAATATATGCCTAGGAGATGTGAGGACATATTCTTTCAATTCAGATATTTACCCCAAACCTCAGCCACCAGGTCTTTATTCATGCAGTGATTAAAGCAAATGATGTTGTAAGCAGACTTGCTGCTCCCATCTCCCAGCTAATCAGAATGTGACATTGGACAGTTGGTTTGCCAGTTACACATTGATGTCACGTTTTCTAAGAGAGCAACAGTTGACCAGTGTAGGAACTGTATGCAAGAACAAAATGGAAATTTCTAGCAAAATGTTGCACGTTTGAAATAGAGCATTATATAGTACAGTTTTTGGATTTCAGAGAGATATAACATTGGCCTAACATGTATATGGCGAAGAAAAACAGAATGGAACTGGTGATGTCAACATTGCACCATGATAGTAATATTAAGAGAGATATCTCGACACAAATGAGGCTGGGAAGATTTCCTGCTACTGAGTCCTCAGAAACCCAGTGGGTTCCATTATTGTTATACTAGCAAGGTGGCAGGATCTTGCTATGTGTCTGAGTTAGCCAGGGTTTTGCCAGGAAAACAGAAGCTACTCCATGATTTCTGAGTGCAGAGTGTTGACCAATAGGAATTAGAGGCTTACCTGAATTTCAGAAGACTTTGGGGGAACAAAGAAGGCCAGGAAATGGGGGGCAGGGGAGCAGAACCTGAGAATCTCACCTGAAGTAACAGTGCATGTGGTGGTCTAAGACATTGCCACATCTTCAGAAGCTCTAGGGAGCCCTCCTCTGTCCAGGGTGCCGCAGGGGCATAGCCTGCCTCACAGGCTTTCCAGGGAATCACGCTGTATCTTGTTTGCTCAAGAGCCTAGCTGCCGCCACCTCTAGAGCATACACCTTCTCTTTCTCTCCTTCTTCCAAAGCCTGAATGAATTCCTTTCTGGGTAACTCCATATTGCAAGAAGAGGACTGTGGAAAAAGACCTGAAAAGGGGTGGTTGTTCTGCCCAGCTGACAACAGATAACCCAGCACATTATCTCCTGATAGAGGTCAAAAGACAAAATTTCAACAAGAATTTTAAATGCTTTAATCGGTTTTGCCATTCATACATGAGGTAACACCTAAAAACAGAGAAGTGCTCCATTGGGCATGGCAAAACAGCCAGTTTTTATGAAATAGCTTGAACAGGTACAAGAAAGCATAATACAAGAAAGCAGATTGGTTAACATGAGGTTGCTTCAGGCTACTTTCCTTGTAAGGGTTAAAGATGAGAGATTTCCTGATGCTGTCTATCACTGGTCTGTTTAGGGCTCTCCCTCCCCCTTGATTTCTCAGAAGGTCAGAAAACTCAGTTTCAGTTTGGTGATGTGGATTTTTAGCATGAGCGGCTCCCTTTTGGTTTGGTCGTTTGAGTCTTAGGGCAGAAGATTGGTCCAAATAAATGTCTTTTATGAGTGTTATTTCACATAGAGTATGAGTTCCTCACAAATTGGAGAATACATCTTGTTCATCTTCATGTTCCCAGTGCCTAGGTCAGTCCCTGGAAAATAGAAGTACTCACAAATTGTTCATGAAATAACTGCATAAGTGAATGAGGAGAGGACTGAATCTAGATGAATTTTAGTCGTTTTATAAACAATGCAGTAAAAGATCAATTGTCAACCTCCAGAAGAGCCTTACATTTGGCAACTCAGGATCGTATATTTTCCAGGCTGAAATTTAAAATCCTTCATAGGAAGGTAGCTTTGCAAATGAGGGCACTGAAGCTGGTGAGACCTGTTAGGTTAGAGACCCAATCTCTATGTGTTTCCTTTTCAACCATGTGCATATTAAATAACTTGTCACTCGATGGTGCTCTTACTTGTTTCTTGTAACAGTCTTCTCCCTTTTCTAAACATGGGGATTGACTAAAGGACCCAAAACTGCTACAACTCTTAAAACGACTGACTGTTCCTTAAATTATAACACCGATGTTAGCTGACCTAAGATACACCTACTGCTTCAAATGAGAACTAAAGCAAACCTAAATATAAAAAAGCCAGTTAGAGCCTAACATCATTGTTTATAACAAGCTTTTATGATGTGAGAGTTATAAGAAAATTGGCACTAGAATCTTGTTTTCCCAAGGGTTCCCATGGGGTCTTGTTCCAGGCCACCCTGGTCCTGCTTCCCATGCAAGATGGGATTACTCAGAAACTCATTGTCTTACTTACCATGGTGGAATAACCCAGGACCTCAGTAGGTTCTTAAATCAGTTCAAAGCGTAAGAGCTCAGTGTTACAGACATGAAATTTCTACAGCAGGACTAAGAGCCTTCCCTTTGAGATCTATAGATTTCTTTGCAAGCAAGCTGAGGTTTTCCTATGACTTCTTACTATTTTAAAAAAACTAAAAAGTCATATACTCATTGTATGAAAACCCAGGAAAATACAAAGAAAAAGAAACCATAATTAATCTGAGCCTCAATAACCAATAAATATTTTAGGGAATGTTTCTATAGTCCTTTATTGTTTATTTATTTATACATGTGATTGACCTAGTTCTGTGTTTTAGGCAACATGCTAGTTTATGAAGTTTATAAGAAACTTTATAAAAGTTTATTTAGTTTACAAAGAACAAGACAGTCTTTCTCTACAAGATACACTTTCTTATTCTCTTGTCTCTCCAAATTTCCCTGTTTCTGTTTATATGTATATAAAATGAATCTATATATATGCATATGTATTTTTTAAAAAAGGTATTATATTTATATACTGTATTGTATCTAGCTTTGTATCTTGCTTCCCCTACCCCATGACTAATACTAAGAACATTTTTTCCATGTCTATAAGTCATTTTCAAAGGGATCATTTAAAATTCATATTTTCTTTTCTAGATATACAATAGTTTATTTATCTAACTTACCTATCTTGAAAATATAAGTTGTATTGACTTGTTTTTACTATAACAAATAATAATTCAATGAAAATTATAGCTAAATCTTTGCTGTCATAATTCTATTCCTAGCTAAATTCCCAAAGATAAGGTTCATGGATCAAATAATTGATAAAATATTAAGGCTTTAATATCTCTGGATAAATTTCCTCCATAAGGGCTACATCAACTTTTGTCTCTATTCTCATGATGAATCCTCACCAGCATTGAATATTTTCATTTGAATATAATTTTCAATTTTACAAGTAAATATATTATTTCATTATTGTTTAAATTAATATTTATTCATTTGCTTATTAATAAGGTTGAATATATTTTCTTATGTTATTAACCATTTTTTCTTATATCTTGAATTGTTTGATGATTTCTTTGGTCCAGTATTTACTGGGCATTTGATTTTTTCTTATTGAAATGCAGGAATTTGCCACATGTTTATTAATTTTTGCAATTAGATTTCCAGTTGTCTTTCATTTTTATTTGTCACATAGAATTTAACATTTTATTCCATCCTTTAAGGTTTCTAACTTTAGATCCTCTGTTTGATATCATTTAGCAAGAGATAGAAGCAAAGATGAACATTTTTATGGCAAACTACAAATTATTCTACAAATTATCCTCTAGAATTAGCTCTCCTTTGTATTTTTGGCTTAGAATTGCTCCAAAGAATCCTTGCTCATGCAATAAGACAAATTACTTGTTAAATCCTTCAACTCCTATGGCAAAAACTTACTTTGGAGATAGGGCAGCTCTCCTTCCCCTAGATACTATTTGGAAGTATTTTTGATTGTTATATAATTTTGAAGCTACTGGCTTCAAATTTAGATTGTGTTCAGGAATGGTAAACATCTCATAATGTACAGAAAATGAGGAATTGTTTGTCCTGAATGCCAACAGCAACTCCCCTTGAGAAGGGCTGTATTAGACTATCATCCAAAGACATCTTTTAAAATATCTTTTGAAACATACCAAACACAATTCCAGCTGATATATGGTTGTGTATGTTTTTCTTACTGTATTTACATATGCAAATTATTGGATTGGAACACATCAAACCTTTGTCTTAGTAGTAGATAACATAGACTTGAGTTGAATATGGACACGGGATTTGTTCAGAAAGTGTTGCAAGTAAATCAACTGTATTTGTTAACAGAGAGTAGTTACATCTTAGTAATGCTGCACAAAAAAATTTCTATTGGGGGCACACCTATTTCTCATTCTCATCATGCTTTTCTTCGTATATTTTCAAGTAAAGATTGCAACCTCAAGATTGTTGCTGCAACTGCTTTAGCTTAATATTACTCTGAATGCTCTCGGTGCTGTTCGTTCCAATGCAAATGCAGAGGGCAGGAAATAACCAAGTCTGTTTTCATCTATGAGTACACTGTTCCTGGAAATATAATTGTTTTGTTCATTTGAAATTGCTTTTGATCATGCAACAAATTGGTATAGAGGATTTTGTCTTTTGTTTTTTTGCCAGCAGATGGCAGTGATTATTAACTTGTCATTCTAAATACAAGGTGTTGATTTTACCAGCTCAAAAGTATTATATTAACGGCAAGGTTTTCGTGTTCTAATAAAAATTACCAAGATTAACACACTCTTTTAGAGGAAGAGCTGAATTTATGTACTTAACCTGATGTTATTTAAACTATTAAGTAACCATACATGGAAAACAAAAAGCTTATTAAATTAACATTTTCACCTGATTATGCAAAATATTGAATAATGACAAAAGAGTTTAAGAACAGGATTTGATTATTATGCCTAAAGTTGAGCAATATTTCTTGGAAAATTAGATTCCAAAGTATACTTAAAGTATTACACACTTTGTGCTTTTAAATTTTAGTTTCAGAATAAGATGTAGCATTAATGTTGGTTTTTCTTTGAGAGCACTAGTGAGATACATTCTGGAATGCAGACAACAAGCAGTGGTACCCAAATGCAAGGATTCATCAGAAAAGTCACGGAAATAAAATTACAAACACCATCTTCCTTTTATGTAGGCTCTTGGATAATGTACGCCTTGTAAAACCATGAAGAAGATACCCTGGGGCCACAGAAGTTTGGAAAGAATCCACTAAGATGGCCAAAGGAAATAGAATTATGTTTGGGTGAGCTCAAAAGTCTTCCTAGAAACAACAAAAGGTGAGAGGGAATGTGGTCAGGATCACTTTTTTCATGGTCACTGGACATTGTTTATTCTTTGAAAGAAGCCATGTAGAGTATATAAAGACAGAGACTCCTTTCAGACATGCTTATGAAGAGTGTATACAGAATATAAAAATGCCAACATGTTCAACGTGATGGACTCGAAATGTGAAGTTTTCTAATAAGTTTCAAAAAGGAGATAATGAATGTTTTGGGTATATATCTCTGCTCTTTTGATACTGAAATAACTGAGTGACGAGAGGTTTCTGGTTTTCTAGAATCTACTCTGGGTCATGGAAACAGACCACCTGAGCTGGAGTACTTCAAGGCAAACTTCACTTCAATGTGGGTATTCCTACTGTCATCAGAATCACAAATCAGTTGGAAAGGTAAATCAAAAGCAGTGTACTACGATGAATTTGGACGGTTCACAGATGTATTGGATAGTCTTATCAGAAGTGTTCAAAGGAGGCTGGACAACATCTTGTTGGAGATGGAGGAGGAGATTTATGCATTAGACATGGCCAAGTTGAATTTGTGATGCTATGACTTACTTTTTTGAAAAGAATCTTAAGAGAGGAAAATGAGGACCAAGAGTATCAGCTGAATGAACATGAATATACAGTTTTGGTTTATCAATAGACAATGAAACTGCCAGTTCTCTTCTTTTCCTCTATTTCCCTCTTTCTACATTGTTTCTCATCAGTTATTTGGTATATATTTATCAAGCTCCTACTAGGAGCTGGTGTTAAAAGCCTTTAATAGAAGCCTTTCACAACATGTTTATTTGGTGAATAGATTATGATACCTAGTAGTAAGTTTAAACTATAGTTTCCCTCCTCATATAGGCAGAAAGAAAATAATGAGAAAGAGGAACAGAGTTGAAGAGATGGGATATAGATCTACTAAAGAAATAACCACAATACAATATGCCATAAATTTCCATAGTACTGCTTTAGAAATATAAATTTTGAAATGTTATGTTTTCATTTTTTTTTTCAAAATACTTTCTAATTTTCCTTGTTGGACCTGTGGGTTTCTTAGACATGTACTATTCAGATTTCCAGTATCGGGGGATTTTACTGATTTCTTTCTGTTGTTGATTTCCTAATTTATTTTCACTGTGGGGAGAAAGCATACTTTATATGATTTGAATTCTCTTAAATTTATTGCAGTTTGTTGTCATTTAAAATGAATATACAAAATGGGGCTCTTTAGTACTGTATAGTCATTTAGTATATTGTCAAGTTAAGTAAAACCATCTAGCTGCTTAACAAAAAATCCACAACTGTCACTAATTTAATTAATGTGTTTATATTTTTCATACCTCGAAGTATGTTTGGTGGGCAACTTTCCTATGATAATTCACTCAGTTTCCTTCATTCTATGTTTTCTTTCAATTTCTTCACTGGATCTTCTGCATTCAGCTGTCAAAAAGAACATGAAAAATTATATAAGAAATTCTAAAAGTGCTTTAAATGACTTCTGCTCACTTTCTCTTAGCTAGAATCTAATTACACAGCCCAGCCTAAGTTATGTTGTTTAGGGGTATTTTCAGGAAGAGGTGGAACTAATTTAAGAATTATCTGGCACCAGGCTGGCTTAGAAAAAGGCATTCATTCCTCGATTCTGAAGTTATTGGTTACTTTCGTTACTAAATAAAACATATCAAGCTTCTTCCCATAAAACTGCCGACAATTTCAATGAAGTCTTTAGAGGGTTGTTGCTTGTCACCTATCACCTACTAGCTGTTCCTGAATTTTGATGTTTCCTCTCTGCTCTTGCAGGTTGAAGTCACTACAAACATGAACGTATGTCGCTTTCTTCGTTCTCTAAGACCACACTGAAACATGATAGATGATGACTAGCGGTAATTATTAGCAAAAGCTTTATTAAAGACCTAGATGAGCAATCAAGGGTGAATTACAATGGGAAAAGATTGACATTATTGTTTCAAAGCTCGAGCAGCAAACCCTAACCTAGAAGTCTCTTAAGCGGTCATTTTTCTCCAGCTCTTGAGATCCCGCCTTTTCGGATCTCCCAGTTTCTTCTTTGTCTTCTCCCAAAGCCCGTCTGTTATCTTTTAGAGCTAGGATGTTTCCTCCACGTTTTCACGTGTGTGGAGGGCTGTTGGGTCATGGAGGCGCTATATTCATCAGTGGATTCATCCGCTTGTATTTCAGCAGCTGGGTGTGCTGTGGATGTGGGGGCGGGGTTGGTTAGAGTTGGTCACTGGGGGGTGTGACATGGAAAGGTATATTCCCCTTCCCAGCTCCTTTCTTCTTTCTCTGCTTCCTGACCACCACGACATGAGCAACTTTCATACACATGGCCCTTCCACTATGTCATTTCCATGTTCCAGCTGGCTGAGCATGGGCTGAAACTTCTAAAAATAAATCATGCCTCCTTTAAACTATGGGTATCAGCTTATTGTGTCTCAGCCATGAGAAAGGGACTAAGTCACCTTCCCTAAACAAACAAACCAATGAGACAAACAATTGTTTTTCAGCTGCCAGCAGAAATTTGCAAATTATTTACATAAGAAAATCAACAACAAACCAACAACAAACCCAATGAGAAATAATTTTTTCTGCTAAAAAGAAATATATTTTACATAATTATATAAAATAATTGCAACCTCTTTAAGACTCAACATTTCTCATACAAAATAGTCTTTTGCCCTTGCTTTGTTCACCTAAAAAACCTTTAAATAAGTTTCACAAATAACACTTTTCTCTCTAAAATGCTCTGTTTCCTTGAAAAACTCCTTATTTTTGTCCTTATTTTGTTTCTTTGAGTACCTCTGATCCCAGTGATAGGTTCAAATAACATTTTCATAACTTCGAGAAATTGTTTAAAAAATGGAAAAAAAGTCTGAGCTTTCAAGGACTCATTAGGAAAACAAAGCAGATAGCTTCTTCCTGTCTGCACATAGTAATCACCTGGGGGACTTTTAAAACTCTTGGCCCTTTAATCACACTCCAGACCATTTAGAGGGGCGGGAGCTGGGTATCAGTACGCCTTTGAAAGTTATTCATGTGACTCCAGTATACAGGCAGTGTTAAAAGTTACTGGATTGGAGAGATCCATACTCAATTTCAAGGAGTTAATTTTTTGATGATGGCTAAATTACAACAAGATATATATGTTTTCAAAAGTAAAGAGCTAGGTCTACCTTTAGTGCCATTTCCCTTGGGAAATAGCCTACAATTCATCTGGCATGCCCTGTTTGAAGATGCTGCTATTGGGATATAATATATTGGCTTCCAGAGGATGTTTGATTGCTGTTTTTCTACAAGTAAGAGCATCAACTACAGCAATAACTTTGTTGTCAGATTTGTACATTTCCAACCTGGGAGTGATTCCCATTATGAGTTGAATTTTATTTTATCCAGGGGTAATTAAAATATTTCACAATATGTATAATTTAAAAGAGGAAATTTTATTGAATTTCCCATGGCTAAGATTATCAGAAAGCTGATAAAGCTTTTAGAATCAGTGATATGAAGGAAGTGCAATAAAGATTAAATAATCTTCCAGATATCCTACAGTATCAGCCCACTCACTGTATAATTCTGTGCTGCTAAAAATTAATTTCAACATTAACTTTCTGAGCCCAGAGCTATCCATCCAAATAGTAAAAATTCTCCAAATTCACTGATTTCATTTTTTCCACAATTCAGTAACTGCTTATAAAGGAATCAAAGAATTTTGTACTTATATATGATATATACTGAATATTGTCTTTAGAATGTTGTGTGTGTGTGTGTGTGTGTGTGTGTGTGTGTGTGTATTACTAGATTGAACCTAAGGCCTTTGTACTAAGTTACAACCCCGGGCTTTTTAATTATTTTAAAATTTTGAGACAAGGTCTTGCTAAGTTGCTAAGGCTGGGCTCAAACTTGTGGTCCTCCTTGATTCAGCCTCCTAGAGTGCTGGAATTGCAGAGGTGCACCATCATACCCACCAACGGGACTTTCTGACCCTATAAATACTTCCAGCTCCTAATAATCAGGGACTAATTGTGTGGCTGCCTTCTACTGTGGTTTCCCATTCTCATCATTCCTCATTTGTCTGGACTATCAGTACATTTTAGTAGGACTTCAAATCATCTTTGACTTTTTATTCTACTCTATCCCCAAACTTTAGGGCCATCAGAGTAAATTCTTTCTCTGGAGTATCTTTCAGATGCTTTTCATCCTTTGTATTTCAACTGCCATTTTTGTAGATCAGATCTTTGTTATTGATCTTCTTAGCTAGTATTATACCTTTTGAATCACTTTTAGCAAAACCACAAATTCTAAACTCCTTAGGCTGCTTCTGGTCTTCCTTAAGCAGGATCTTCTTCGGCTCTCCAGCCTACTGTTCCAAAACCCACCTATGCTCGCAATGTAGATTTCCCATAGGAAAGTCTTGAAAGGAAGAAACAAACAAAAGCAATATAGAAGGGAGGTGGCATTTAAAAGTAATCGTTAGGCAGCTTGAAGATTGCTTTCAGTACAGCAAAGTACTCTGGAGATGCAGTCTAGTTGATTTACAAAAATACACTGCATTTTTTTCCTGGTAGAATCAATTGCTCTGTGCCTTAGGTAAATCACTTTGCCCCTGAAATGACTTTAAGGGGATGAGTGTGACCTCTGAATTCATCTCTTCTTTGTAACAATGGGCAGTCAAAGAAGATACTGGGGAAGTAGATGTAGGGCCCATGACAAGTTTATGAGTCAGGAAGATGTTTTTGAAATGGACACACAACTTATTCTTTAAAAGATCATCCCTTCCAGCCCCAGGGAGACGGTACTACAGGTGCTCATTGGCCGTTAGTGTGTTTTTTCACTCAGGCACTTCTACTCCAGGGAAGTGCCAGCTCAATCCTCAACCGGTTGAAGGGTGGGTGCAGGCGATGAGGTGTTTAACTTTATAACTGACTTTTCCTAGCTCTTTGGACAAAGCATTGTAGTCTCTTTAAGCTTCAACAAAATATCAAAGACTTGGTGACTTACTAACAACAGACACATTTCCAGAGGCTGGAAGGCCAAAATCAAGCAGCTAGCATGTTTGGTATCTGCTGAGGCCCTGTTTTCTTGTTCACAGACCCTTTAGCTCTATCTTCACATGGTAGACAGGCCAGGGCTGATTCTGGTTTCTTCATCCTCTATAAAGGCACAAATTTCAGAGAATCAGAGAAGATTTTATTTATAAAAAGCCTTAGGAAGCAGGCTAAGGAATTTAAAATTCATGGTTTTGCGGAAAGTGATGATCAGAAAGGTAAAATTCACAGAAGAGCAGAGTAAATTAAAAAGACAGAGAGGCTGACAAAAGGTGTGATGCCAGCTAAGAAGTTGAATAACAAAGGTCTGACCTGCAAAAAGTGGCAGCTGAAATGTAGAGGATGCAAAACCTCTGAAAGATATTCCAAAGTGAGAAAGAATTCCTTCTGATGGCACTGGATTTGGGCATAGAGCAGAATAAAAAGTCAAAGAAGACTTGAAAGTCATCTCTGGTCTACAGAGAGGCTACAGTGAAAGGAGGAAGTTCCTAGAGGCACTCAAGTGCCACAGGAGTGCCAGACTCCAATCCCAGGTGCAGTGCACCTGCATCTTTCAGAAATATTTTTCTTGAGGTAATGGGTGAATTTCTGAGCTTCAGAACTAAATGAATGTAACTATAATAGTTAATTACAGAATGCAACTATATGGAATAGTCCTGTCATTGATATTTTATAAATTTCATCCAATCTTTGATATATTATTATGAAGATTATCAGACAAAAAAGTTAAAACAATAGTATAATAAACATTTCAATATTTACCACACAAATTAACAATGTAAATACTTATATATATTTTTGCATATATACTTTTTTCCTGTAAGATAATTTGGAACAGTTTTAGATATGACACTTCAATCTCTATTTCAATATCATTTCATAAGAACAAAGACATTCTCTAAAATAACCACAGCACTATCATCAAAACCAAGAATATTAGCAATAATTTTCTAGCATTGTCTAATATCTCAGCCATATTCAAATTTCCCCATTATTTCTAGAATTTTAGGAGTTATTTTTTTGGTTCCAGGCATATTCAACCAGAATGAATGAGCTAGTTATGTATGTAAACATATATATCACACAAATTTATGCTAAGGAAGTATGTGTCACTTTATAGTTGTTTTATTATGAAAGGAATCAATTTAA
Source organism: Erethizon dorsatum (assembly GCA_028451465.1). Taxonomy (NCBI): domain Eukaryota; kingdom Metazoa; phylum Chordata; class Mammalia; order Rodentia; family Erethizontidae; genus Erethizon; species Erethizon dorsatum. The sequence continues at coordinate 49,968,586 of CM051835.1, read as the reverse complement.
TGAAGGAAAGAAAAGATCTTTACACCAAAAACTATAGTACTCTGAAAAGGAGATGGAAGAGGATATCAGAAAAATGGAAAGATATCCCTTGTTCTTGGGTAGGAAGAACCAACGTAATGAAAATGGCCATACTTACAAAATTGTTATACAAATTTAATGCAATCCCAATCAAAATACCATTAGCATACCTCACAGAGTTAGAGGAAACAATCCTAAAATTTATTTGGAACCAGAAGAGACCTAGAATAGCAAAAACAATTCTGGACAACAAAGACAAGGCAGGGGACATCTAAATCCCTGACCTGAAGTTGTACTACAAAGCTACCATGATAAAAATAGACATGTACTGGCAACAAAACAGACCCAAGGATCAACGGAATAGATTAGAAGATGCAGAAACAGCTCCAAACACACTCAGTCTCCTTATCTTTGACAAAGGGGTCAAACACCTTCACTAGAAGAAAGGCAGCCTCTTTAATAAATGGTGATGGAAAAACTGGCTTTCCACATGCCAAAGATGAAACCTAGACCCATATCTCTCACCACACACTAAACTAAAATCAGAATGGATTAAATATTTAAATATTAAAACAGAAACATTAAATCTGCTGGAAGAGAGAAAAGGTAGAACTCTTAAAGACATAGATGTAGGGAAAGACTATATAAACAAAACCCTAATCACATGGGAAATATTACAAAGAACCAACAACTGGGATCTCATCTTATTATAAAGCTTGTACAGCAAAAGAAACCACCATCAGTAATGACACAACCCACAGAGTGGGAAATAATTTTGCCAGCTGTTTCTCAACAAAGAACTAATATCTAGAATATATAAAGAACTAAAAAATCAGACTCCCCAAATTTAAAGACTCAACCCCAAAATGGGCATCTGAAATGAATAGACACTTCTCAGATGAAGAAGTAAGAATGGAAAATAAATATATGAAAAAATGTTGAACATCACTGGTCACTTGAGAGATTCGAGTTAAAATAACCCTGAGATTTAATCTCGCTCCAGAAGAGTGACTATTGTCAAGAAATCAACCAATAACAAATTCAGTAGGGCTGTGGGGAAAAATGAACATTTCTCCACTATTGGTGGGAATGTAGACTGGTGCAACCACTGTGGAAATCAGTGTGGAGATTCCTCAAAAAACTAAAACTAGATGTTCCATGTAATCCAGCTATTCCCCTTCTTGGTATCTTCCTGAAAGAATTAAAAGCATCATACCACAGTGATATATGCACACCTATGTTTATAGCAGCACAGTTTGTAATAGTTAAATCTTGGAAACGGCCTAAATGCCCATCAACCAATGAATGAACAAAGATGTGTTTTTTTTTTTTTACAATGGAGTACTACTCTGCCATAAAGAAGGATAAACGGGGGCCGGTGAGATGGCTCAGTGGCGTAAGCACCTGCCTGGCAAGCATGAGGTCCTGAGTTCGACTCCTGGTACCCACATTAAAAAAAAGTATAAACAGGAGGCATTTCTAGTTAAATGGAAGCACCTTGAGACCATACTCTTAAGTGAAATAAATCAGACATACATGTTTAAATATCACATTGTTTCTCTGGTGTGAGAAATCAAAAGTGTAAATAGGGACATAAATATATAATAGACATTGTGAAATAGGAAGAAAATGTTCAAGTGGGAAGGGGATCTAGGGGGCAGGGAAGGAAGGAAGGGAAAAAACAGAGTAGAAGAAAAAATGAAAACAAAGCTTTTGTAAATAGGGAGAGGAAGCAAATGGGAAAAACAGAAGAATTAAGATATATCTTGTTCAGATACAAACTCCCTATGATGAATGTTATCACTATGCATACGTAAAATGTGCCAATTAATTTTTAAAAATCTATTTATGAAATTAATTTTAAGAAAATTAATTTAAAACATCTATTTACAAAAATCATAGCAGGAAATTTCCATAGTAAATGAAAGAATTCAATATGTAGGTAAATGAAAACTCCAAATAGCCTTGATAAGAAAGGCACCTCTTCGTAACATGTCATAGTTAAAAACCCAGAAGTCCAACACAAGGACTGAATTTTAGAAGTTGCTAGAGAAAAGCAACAAATAACTTAAAAGGACAAACCCACTAAAACTGCAGCAGATATCTCAACCCAAACCTTAAAGGCCAGGAGAGCACGAAATTTCTCAAGCCCTGAGAGAAAATAACTTTCAACCCAGATTAATATATTCTGTAAAGCTACATTCCAAAATAATAGAGGAATAAGGACTTTCCATGGATAAAGAGCACTTTAAAAATTCATGACCACCAAACCCACACTACGAAAAGTACTCAAGGAAGTCCTAGGCAGAGATAATGAGGCCAACAACACATAAGAGGCTAAAGGATAGTATACATCACAAAAAGTTAGCACTTAAGCAAAAAGGAAAAATAAAGGAATCAGCAATAGAAAAATAACAATAACAGGAATCATTCAATACTGTTCAGCAATAGCTCTCAGTGTAAAGGGTCTTAACTCCCCAATCAAAAGACACAGGCATACTGAATCAAGTAATAAAAACCCAACTGTATGTTGCCTACAAGAGACACACCTAATCCATAAAGAAACCCACAGACTAAAATTCAAAGGATGGAAAATGATATTCTATGCAACAGGAACCCAAAACCAAGAAGCAGTAGCTATACTATTTTCAGACAAAGTACAACTCAAGCCAAACTGATCAGGTCAGAAGAGACAAAGATGGTCACTAAATACTAATAAAGGGAATAATTTGACAGGAAGCAATAATAATTGTAAATATATATGCACTGACTACTGGCACACCGAATTTCCTACAGCAAATACTGCTGGACGTAAAAGATCAGAGAAACATCAACACAATTATAGTGGGTTACTTTAATACTCCATTATCACAAATAGATCAAGTAGACAAAAATATCAACAAAGAAATATTAGAGTTGAACCAAACCTTCCAACAAGTGGACTTACTAGATATCTGCAGACTGTTCAAGCCAACAACAACAGAATACACATTTTTCTCAGCAGCACATGGAACTTTCTCCAAAATAGATCATATACTACTAGGCCATAAGACATGCTTAAATAAATACTAAGGAATCAAAATAATCTCTTGCATATTATCAGATCATAAAGCAATGGAAGTAAAAATTAATGGCAAAAGAAATCACAGAAAGTATGAAAAGATATGGAGATAAAATAATACACTTTTGAATAATCAGTGAGTCACAGAAGAAATCAAGGAAGATATAAAAAATTCCCTAGAATGAAATGATAATGGCAATATAACATACAAGAATCTATGGGACACAATGAAAGTGGTCCTAAGAGAGAAGTTTATAGCTTTGATTACCCATACTAGAAAAACAAAGTGATCCTAAATAAATTACCTAGTGTCGTACCTCAAGTTCCAGTGAAAATCAGGAACAATTCTAGTCCAAAACAGGTAAAGATCAGAGTAGACATTAATGAAATTGAGACAAAAATATAAAGAAGCAATGAAGAGTTGATTTTTTGAATAGATAAATAAAATGGACAAACCCTTAGCCAAACTTACTGAAAGAAGGAAAGAAATGATTATGTCAATGCAATTACAAATGAAAAAGGCAAAATCACAACCAACACTGCTGAAATCCAGAGGATTATACATAACTACTTTGAAAACCTGTATTCCAACAAATTGGAGAATCAACAACAAATGGATAGATTCCCAGACACATGAATTATCAAAGTTGAACCAAGAAGATATAAAAATCCTTAATAGTCTAATAACAGGCAATTAAATTGAGGCAGTAATAAAAACCCTACCAAATAAGAAAAGCCCAGGACCTCATGGACTCATGCTGAATTTTACCAGAACTTCAGGGAAGAGTTAATGCCAATACTTCTGAAATTCTTTCAAGGAATTGAAAGGGAAGAAACAAACTTGTTCCTTGAAACTAGCATTACCTGATGCTAAACCAGACAAGGACTCAACAAAAAAGTGCAAACCAGTTTTCTTAAAACATGTACATAAAAATCTCCTCAATAAGATTCTTGCAAACACAATTCAACAAATCATTAAAAAGATCATACATCATGACAAAGTTAGTTTCATCCTGGGTAGAACTAACATCTTCAAAATGACCATTTTACAAAAATGATATATAGATTTAATACAATCCCCATCAAAATACCATCAGCTTTTTTCACAGCACTAGAAAAAACAATTATAGAATTTATATAGAACCAAAAGAGATGTGGAATAGCTAAAGTAATCTTGGGCAACAAAAGCAAAGTGAATTTCAAGTTGTACTACAGTCACAGTAGTAAAAACAGACACGTTCATGAATGAAATAGAAGTTGCCAAAAACAGTGCCAAAACCTTCTGTCATCTGCTTTTTTTTTGAGGAAGGAGCCAAAAATATATGTTGGAGAAAAGATAGTCTCTAAAAAATGGTGCTTGGAAAACTGGATATCCTCATGCAGAAGGATAAACCTTGATCCATATCTCTCACCCTGTAGTAAGATCAAGTCAAAATCTATATATCATCTATCATCTATCTATAATTTTAAAAAGTATTTTCTTGCTAGGCCTGGTGGTACACACCTTTAATCCCAGCACATGGGAGGCTGAGGCAGGAAGAGTGCCATGACCTCAAGCCAGGCCGGGCTACGTATTGAGTTCAAGTCCAGTCTGAACTATATAGCAAGACCTTGTCTCAAAAACCAAAAACAAAACAGAAATGTATTTTTTTTAAATTAGAGAATAAATATTAACATAATTTGTTTCCTCTGTGCCAAATACAACATACTATATATTTTAGAAAAGTCAATTATTCCATTCAATATCTTCACCAAATTAGTGAACACTTCTCTCTTAGTTGAGAAATTGGATTTTAATCTAAGCTTGTAGATTAAGTTTAATCTAAGTTTGATTTCAGAACCTGCAATGTTCATCTCATCAAACCTGCCAATAGGATAGGAAATATTGCATGCAAGCAATGTCTTATTTCTACCATTTATATTCTATTATTATGTTATTTATAAATAAACTTGCGTGAATCTGGGGGAAAAATAACTTCAGATTATAGGGAGCATGAAAAGTTTCTGATGTGATAAAACGATCCCCACCTGTAGCACACATGTCCCAGCAATGCATTTCTAGTTGGATTTGTCTTGTTTGAGTAGGAATGTTGAGGAGCAGAGGTACATTTTGCTTCTCCTTCATTTTCCTCCAGGCAAACTTCTCAGACTCAGGTGATGGTCATCCACCTCTGGAGCAAAAATTTAATTTCACAGTAACCACACATGACAGCGAAGGTGGATAAGCTGGACAAACACAAGTCTTACTAGAAGACACCGGGAGAATGTCTGCTACTCGCTGTGACCGCCCTTGCCCTTCATTGCCAAAGGCACCTACTCTTTGGGGTTCTGGAGGCAGAATGTGCCTCTTCCACTCCAGCATACTGTGGGTTGTTGCTGCTCTGAAGAAGCAGAATTGTTCCCAGCAAAAATTAAATTTTGGTGTCAAGATAAATTATGCTGTACACTTGCAGGAGGCATGGAATGTCTATTATACAATGAGGCTTTCTGGGAACAGTGAGGTTGGAGAGAGGGAGCTTGCTTGGGGTTTTTATAGTGGTGAATAAATGCTGCTAGGATAAGGGACCCTGCACATAGAGGCTGGTGTAGTTTGAATTCCCACTGAGTGCCAAAGCAGGGAGCATCCAGTTTCCTGTCAGTTTGCCCAGATGAGGGGCAGAAAGCGAGGCATGTAAATTATTAATGACAAACTAAAACTCTATTATACTCTGGTTATCTTCTGCTTCTATCAAGGATACCTCCCACTCCTTAGATAAGGATGGAAATAAAGAGCAAGGTGCTGCTTTTACCAAGACGTGGAGAAACACAGAGAAGGCCTAGAGAGCACAGATTTAGAAACTGGATTTATGCTTAATGCACAAAGCACATTAAATCATTACTTCTTCTTCTTTTCTTTTTTTAATCTTTTTGAGACAGGGTTTTGCATGTGGTTCAGGCTGGCCTTGAACTCACTTTGTAGCCCAGGCTGGCCTTGAACTCACAGCAATACTCCTGCCTCAGCCTCCTGAGTGCTGGGATTACAAGCACGAGCCACTATACCTGTCAAACCATTACTTCTTAAACCTGAGCTCGTTTCTGTACTTCTCACATCATATGTTGCATGAAACTTTCTCTAAATTAAACATTTACCTGTGCATTTTGGGTTGCTTAAATTTGTTAGTGTTTAGTGTGTTCAAGTAAAGTTGAAATAAAACACATATTTATTAGCTTAATCTCATCTAGAAGTTTAATAACATGCTCTCAAATTTGGCTAAGCAATAACTCTGGTTCCAAACAGTATTATCTACAGAATCTCTGAGGAGGTAGAGAGTGGTACTAACAGGAAGAAGACAGAGAAGTCGCAGGGCTTTGTTATCCTCTGTACAAATGTAAAATGTGAAAAATGTGAAAAATGGCATGGTAGCACATGTCAGTAATCCCAACACTCTGGGAGACTGAGGCAGGAAGATGGCAAGTTTAAACCCAATCTGGGCAATTTAAGGACTTAGCAAGATCCTGTCTCAAAATAAAAAAATAAAAAGGAAAGGGCTGAGCATGTAGCTCAGTGCAAAGGATCCAGGTCCCTAGTATCAAACACATAATGCAAAGCAAAGACAACCCGTCTTCCTCTTGTTAGAGAGGATGAATAGTTTCTAGACAGGATGGAGAAAATCCTGCAGGAAGCAAACCAGAGACGAGGATTCCTGGGATTTGTGGCAACTGTGAAGGGAAGATCAATGCGCACCAAACAGACTGGGATTCGTGTCCAGACTCAGCCTAGGCAAAGCTCTGCCTGGTGCTGGACCAGGTTCCAGGAGATGCTTTCATCCTGGAGAAAGCCTGGAGCAGCCCCAAAACTAGGTGTAGAGAATAAGAAGATTTTCCGGACTGAGGCTTCAGCACAAAGATGAAGAGCTGGCAAGAACTTTTATTTATTTATTTGTTTGTTTGTTTGTTTATTTATTTGTTTGTTTATTTATTTATATTGGTACATTTTAGATATACATAATGATCACATTCATCACAGGGAATTTGTACCTGTACATTCTTTTTTTTTCCCCCTTTTTTTCCCGTTCCCCTCTCCTCACATCAACCCCCTCTTTATAAAAGATTTGTTTCCATTTTTTCCTTCTATTCTCTTTTTTCTTGTTCCTTCCTTCCTTTTCTTCTCTTCCTCCCTTGTTCCCCTTCTCATTTGAACATTTTCTTCCCATTTTCCAGTATCTATTACACATTTTGATCCTTCTTTACACTTGGTTTCTCACACCACAGAATACGGTATTTACACATGGCAAGGGCTTTGAGAAACTTCATGAGGCTAGGGGAAAACTATGATGGACAACAGAGTCACAGGCAAGTTTGTTAAACAGAAATAGATAATAAATGAAAAATACAAAATTGATACTTTGGAATCATACCTGATATCAGATATAGATGCATAAAATTGGAGAAGATGCCTGGTAATTTTTAGGAGAAAGGCAACAAAATAAATTGGGAAAAAATTTCCAGATTATATTCATTTATGTTCATTCATTCATCAGATATTTATAGGGTGGTTATTATATACCAGGCCTCATTTTAGATACAAGGAATAATAAAATAAGGTGGGAAGATGGAGAATCTATTAGGAAATTCGTGGTCTAGTCCAGTGATTAGGATAGAGGGATGAGGTCTTGAGTAGAGGTAAGTGCCAAGAAATTCCGGAGGCACTAAAACCCAGAATATCTCAATATCTACCTAGGCTTGTAGAAAAGGGGATGCTTTTCCTTTTTTATTGATGGGCAGCTAGCTATGGGTGTGTTTTTTTTCCAGAAATAAGATATACTTTTCAAAAATAGAGAAATGTGGCCTAAATGTCAGCTAGGGGCTTCCCTAGCTCTCAAGACCTAGGTGAGACTGATGTAGAACTTCAATATTTTGTGATTTTCTAAAGGCAGAAGTGAGGATGGGGCTAATTAATAACCCTAAGATCATTTCATTTCTGGGACTGTGGATCATCATCATGCCAACTTCCACACAAAACTCCCTTTTATTTCACAGTGCACTGCAGTGCAGTAAGTATTCTTCACTCAAGTGCTGAGTCCCTGAACTAACACTTGGCAAGGACAAAGGGTCGCAGTGATTGGTGTGGAGTGAGGTTTCTCAACCCCAGTCCTACTGACATTTTGGTTGGCTAATTATTTGTCGTGGGGGTTGCTGTGTGCATTGTTAGGTGTTCAGTTATATCCCTGGGCTTTTCCCATGAAATGACATTAACAAACTTCCCCCATCCCAGTTGTGACAACCAAATGTACTCTGGTGACGCCAAAATCACTGTGTTGAGATCTGCTGGCCTAAATGAACCAGTCTTCAACTTAGAGCGGAGATGGAAAACTGGTGGGATGAGCACTGAGGAGCATGGCAGATGGTGCTAGTTCAGAGTCTCCCTGTCACAGAACTCCAGATGACATCCTCCCATTGGGGTTGATTTAATGGCACCCATAGCATGTTTCTCCTGACAGTGACACTCCTGGAGCTGTTTAACACAGAAGTACCACGATAATTGCCTATCCAGTATGCGATCTCCCCTTTCCTCCCCAGGAACAGACCTACGTCTGACTTGTTGGGAGGACCAGCCCAGACACAGCTGCAAACAAGACCAAGTTTGTCTGTAGTGCTTCCAGCCTTCTTTGTCTATACCTCTTTGGTTTGTTTATCACTCACTTGTACCTTCAAATTTCCTTGCATTCACTGGCCTCCTGACAAGAGCAAAGTTCTCTGGCTCTCACCAAAAGTCCACTGTGAATTAGTGTCATAGGTCTAAGGAGGGGCTGATAAAGCACTAAATTTCTAGTGGTGGAAGCATAGGGCCTATGAGACCTGGTAATCATAATAGTAACTTTGATAGACATGGTATTTGCATGTCTTATTTAGTCTTAACTACCATCTTAGTAGGTAAATTCAAATGTCATTTCCATGAAGCAAATCTTGAGGAGGTTAAGGAAGTATCTTGGTGTTGAATGGGTAATGGATGTGGGAGTAGAACTTGGGTGGTCCACTTGAGGGACTGGGCTCCTAAGTACTTTTCTATGAAATGACCCCTCGTATTATACCACACAGGTAATCACTGTGCAGGTACCACTCTCTGCACCCATGTCTCGAGCTGGCCTGGCCTATCCTGACCCCTGAAATAGAGACAGAAGAACTGAACGTGGAGCTGTGCTCTGTGTTCGGAAGTCAGGGTGAAGGCTTGGAAAACCAGTGGGAGGTGCCAGCCAAACAGGTTAACACTATGGTAATCTCAAGGTCAGGATTCAGTCAGGCAGGATGGGTACCTGGGGATCTAGAACTGTATACGAATAGAAGGTGAGACCAGACCAGATCTGAGGTGGAGAGAATGCTAGGCCAGAGGTATTAACATCTGAAATGGGAAGCCAAGCAAATCCAGAGCTGGTGGCCGCTGAGGTGAATAGGAAGTGAGGTGCAATGCAGCCTAAGAAGAGGACTCAGGCTCTAGGACACTGAAGTGCTTGCTTCTGCCTCTCCTGGGGACTGGCTATCCTGACAGAGGGAAAGGCAGAGGTCCGGACCAACTCCATGTGCTTGTTGCAACACCTGTCCCTTTGAAATGTGGTATAATCCAGATCTTGGCCTCAAAATCGCAAGAAACAGACAAAGAGGCAAGACTGCTTACTTCTGCAAGACCCACCACTAGATAGCTTCAGGGGATGATAGAGTTATTATTCAGGGGTGTGATTTAGAGAAACAAACAATCAAAGCACTATCAACACCCACAATGTCTCTCTTACCTGTCTTTTGTTGCATGTTAACATTTCACCATCAAACACTCAATTATTTGGATGATAACTCAGGTAAATATCCATGGACAGTATGATGGGGGTGCCTCATTTTCTGCTAGATTCTTTACAGTTGTTGAGTTTTATTTTGAATTATCTTTGTCTACTATGAAAATAGTTTCATTAAATTCTTTGTTAGTGTAATTAGTTAAGCCCTTTTTCTTTCTCTCTCTGTGCACATGGAATGTGGCAACATCAGTTTGAGTAACTAGGGTCAAAAATTTCTCTGTAAATTATCCTGGCCAATTTTCAGAGAACTCAGCTTTTTCAAAAGTCACACCACTCTTTTACAGTAATGGAGGAATGTTCAGCAGCAAAACCTTCTTAAGGATGATATACTATGGCATCATTTCACCAAATGCTAGCTCAGCTTTGGGTACTGCACACAAAGAACATGAGAGAAAATAGTTCCAGTGGTAGCAATAAAGACTTGCAGCATTTTGCACTTAACTATTAAACACTGAATTATAGATATTTAGGTGGAATTTCAAATTGGAAAGCTAGCTGTGTACATGAACAAGTATTATTCAAGAAAACAAGACAGTGCAGATATCAGCTGAGGTTCAGGTAATGAGAACATTCAGTAAATGCTCATGCTGGGAGAGATGTTTCATGTCATTGGTTGCTTCAACAATGCCTGAAAAATGGTCCTGAAACAGTCCACGAATCTGAGATGTACGGGTGAAAAGTGGAAATATGTATCCTGGATTGCCCGGGCTCTCTTTTGGCAGGGGCTGGCATGAATAAGAAGATGCTGTGGGGTGCATGTGGCTGAGTAGGGGGTAGAGGGCAAACCGGGTATGGCGCTGCATGAAAGCAAAGACGGGAAGGAGAACAGGGCTCTGGGTGAAGGAAGTGAGCACCACAAAAGAAGGTAAGGCACATCTGAAGTGGTCTGTTATGGGTGTGGAAGGCACACGTGGAGGGTGGGCCCCTGTCTTCTAAGAGGAGTAGTTTCATTTTATAGACTTCCCTGCTCACAACACTCATTTTCAGCCATCTTTTAAAAATATAAATGTTTAGCTTTAACTAAATTAGACATGAAATATTTCAGGCACACAAATAGGGATTAAGAAACTAATAAACGCATTCATATCACTTAGCTTAAAAAGTGAAGTAACATACATACGGTTGAGACCTGTCTCTAGAAGTAAATGCCATTCTGAATTTCATGTTTGTTATTTCTAGTTGTGTTATTATAATTTTATGACATATACAAGTATTTTATACAGTATTGTTATATATATTTTAAATTTTTAATTAAAGGTATGTATTTTCTGCAAAGCTTCCTTTCCCCTCATCAACATTATATTTTTAAAAAATTTAACCATTTTAACAATTGTAGAATATTCCATTGAATAAATATCCCATGATTATTTTTTCATTTTTCCGTTGGTGGACATACATGAGATTTATTTTTAGGGTAAATGCCTAAGGTGGAAATTCTAGATCATAGAATTTATGTCTCTAAAACTTTCCTAGATAATTGTGTGTGTGGGGGGGCTATCAACCATAGGAGTTATGTATTTATCCTACATATGTTTTATCAGTTATATGCATAGCAATAAATGTAACTAACAGAAAGTTTCAATGTTGATGAATTTATTGCTTTTTCCTTTTAGTTTGGACTTTTTGTACCTCAAAGTCATAAATATGTTATTCTAAATTTTCTTCTTAAAAGTTATAAAGATTTGATTTTCAAATTTTACATTTAGGTATCACTTCATTTAGAATTTATAGTTATGTATACTATGAAGTGCTAATTCACATTTTTTGTATGAATGACCAGTTGCTCCAACACTATTGTACGAGTCTGTTTGTTCTTTCCTCACTGGTCTGTGAAGGCAGGCGGCTGTGTACATCAGTAGGTTTCCTACCAGCATCTGGATCATGAATTATTTACTCGTCTAGCCTAATGCCAATACTGTAATGTATTATTTACAGTGGCTTTATAACAAATCTTGATACCAAGGGTACTGTTGACATAAGATTAAATTAAGATGGGCTTGAGAATACTTTATCATATGTAAAGAAAATACCACATTATGCATATTTTCTCAGAGTTTATTCTTTTTTCAAAAATTATCTTGATTTTTATTATTTGCCTTTTGTTCTTGCATATAAATTTTATAAGAAGTTTTCAAAATTCCTTCAAAAACTCTGGTAAAGAGTTTTGTTAAGTTTTTAACAAGATAATACAATTATTTCTGAAAAACATGTTACTGGGCTTAAAACTGCAATAAGATACCACTATGTACATTTTAGGATGGCTAAAATTCAAAATATAGACAAAAAGACAATTTCAGATACTAGTGAGGATGTGGAGCAACAGAAATTCTCATTCATTACTGGTGGAAATGCAAAATGTACAGCTCCTTTAGAAGACATTTTGGAAATTCTTTTTTTTTTTTTTTTTTTTTTTTTTTTTTTTTTGGTACCGGGGGTCGACCTCAGGACCTCGCGCGCCAACAGGCGCCCGTGCCGCTGAGCGATATCACCGGCCCCTTTTCCGTATGTGGGATCCGGGAGTCGAACTCGGGCCCTTGCGCTTGCAAGGCAGGCGCTTATGCCACTGAGCCATCTCACTGGCCCCATTTTGGAATTTCTTACAAAAATAAATACTCTTACCACACAATGGAGCATTTGTGTTCCATAGACTTTATCCAAATAAATTGAAAATTTATGTCCATATGAAAAGTTACACATAGATGTTCATATCAACTTTATTAATAATTGTCAAAATTTGGAAGCAACAAAGATGTTCTTCAGTGTGCAAATGGATAAAAAATGGTGATCCAGATAGTAGAGTAATATTCATCTATAAAAAGAAATGGAAGCCACAAAAAGACATGGAAGAAACTTAAACGCACATTGGTAAGTGAAAAAAAAAGCCAATCTGAGAAGCCTACATATAGTAGAATTTGAACTGTTATAATGCAACATTTTGGAAATGGCAAAAATGTGACAGGATAAAAGATCAGTGGTTGCCACAGGTTGGGGGCATGTCAAAGGGATGAATAAAAGGTGTTGGAGAACTTTCAGAATCAAGGCAATGAAATTCAATTAGATTGACTTGGATATTTCTGATTATTAATCAGCTTTTTGTTATAACAAAATAACAGACACAGGCTCTTTATGAAGACAAAGAGGTTTACTTGGCAGTTTAGGTGTTCAAGGGCGTAGTTCCTGCATCAACTCAGCTCTCCAGAGCCTCCACCCCCTGTGTGGATGGTAGGGGGTAATGACAGGAGTGCTTGTTGGAACAAGTAGTCCCATCTTGAGCCAGGAAGCAAGTGGGTGTGGATCAGGCCTGCTCTTTTGACAACAACCTTCTCAAGGACACAGCAGTGCAGAGGTATTTCCTGTCCCTGGCAGACTAAGGATCTTCCATTAGGCCCCACCTTTTAGAGGTTCCACCATCTTCCAATAGTGCTACCCCGGGGACTCAGCCTCCCATTGTATAATGCTTTGGGGGAAGAAAATTAAACCATATCCAAACTACATCACAGTATGTTGTGTTTTCATGGCTCCTCTTTCACACTCAGAATATGAACTTTATCTCACTGTAATGCAGTTGTCTGCTGCCCTGAGTTATGGTGTAAGCCTCTAAAGAGAAGTGCCCAGTCTTATTTATTGTTTTATTACTAGTGGTAGTGAAATGCTTGACACTGGCTGGTATACAAAGTTGTGAATTAAGGTGTGACTCTAACCACGGAATGTAAAGAAGTTTTTATAAAAAGAAGATGGAGGGAAGACTAAATAATGAAAACAAATCTATTTCTCATTTGCCATGAAAAAATGAAATAAATATGAAACAAAAAATCCAAAACTATAGCTCAGAGTATATTTGGCACTATGACAATTTTATGTTGGGGGATGAGAATTTGACTTTCCTGGGGGTCACCAGCTCGAACTGAAATAAACCTGCAGTGAGAGTATGTGACCATGAGAAAGCACCTGGGGTGGAGGCAAACATGTTTTTCTTCCTTAAAAATAACTGCACCCCCATGTTAGCAGCATTACATTCAAGTGAAAATAATGTGCATCAGGCTTTTAGAGGAAAAGACCCAAGCATAATTCGGTCCCACCCTTACTTATATTTAAATGCTGCCTAGTCCAGTTTATTCCAACCTTGTGCTAGAAATTGATTCTGTTCTCTACTATGACTTTTTGTTCTAAGTAATCCCATCCAAAGCTTTTTAGTGTTTCGTAGTAAACTTTCTCTCCCTTCTTTCCAACCAACTAACATTATCTCTCACTTAGAGGTATCAAAAGATGCCAAGACACTCATGGGAAAAATATTTTACCTTGATTAACTAATAAAAAGTCAGTATCCAGAACAGAGAAAGAACACTTATGAATAAATCAGAGAAAGAAGCCAGTCCAATAGAGCAAATGGACAAAAGAAAGAACAGAAATGCGATTTAATGCTGCAGAACAATTCCATGATACTGGCAGAAGCCTGAAAGACTGCTAACACCAAGTACTGCCAAAGATATAGAGCACAGAAAGTGCTGATCTGAACCCAAGTTAATATAGATGCTGTTAAAACAGTTTGCATTCCCTAGTAGAGTTGAATGTGACTAGATTTTATGTCTCAACCATTCTACTATTAAGTAGATATCCTTGGAAAACTTGAGCACATGTGTGCTAGTAGATAGCTACCCAAATGTTAATAGTGGTGTTATTCATAATAGGAAAAATACTGGTAAAATCCAAGTATTCAGAAACAGTAAGATGCATACATAAGTAGGAAAGAGTTTTATAGTAAAATACTACACTATAAGGAAAAGTAATCAACTTCAGAACGTACATCAATATTGATGATCTTGACAGCATTAACTTTAAAAAAGGAAACAAATTACAGAAGAAGAGTGGCATTACCCCCCTTCCAAATGTTCAAATGGAGGGACACATGGGTCATGAAGACTAAAACAAAAACAAACTAGACCATAATGGGAAAGAAATCAGGATAGTGATTACCTCTAAGGGGAGAAAGGAGGCATGTTCAATTATTGAACGGCTTCTGCAGATGGCAATGTTCTTTTTCCTGGCCTGGGTGGTAGGCATGTGATGTTTTATCATTGCTTTTTGAGCTGTAAAAATGCTTCCTCTATATACCTGCAAGTTGTCTTTTACAGTGCTAAGGAAAGCACCTGTGGGTAGAGAAGTAACCTCCCTCAGATTTAAGGCAGCTCAACTTGTCTTAATGCCATTAATTTTGCTCTTTCATTTCAGGAGTCCCTTTCCACTCTGCCCACTACTGCTTCTTCATGCATTTTCAGTCTTCAGGAGGCCCTTGTCTGCCTGACTCCTCAACACTCAGTTCCTGTGCTGTAAATCTGTGAGCCAACTCAAGTTGTGTTTCTCCTTGGTCCCAGAGATCAGTAAAATGCAGCTCTCTATGAGAAAAGAAATAGTTCGTATCTATGCAAGAACAGAATTATGTAAATAAGTTAATTACCTGAGTTTATTTTTATTAGGGACCTTTGGTGTGTCAAGGTGTATTGGGATACAGCCCAGAACAGGGGACCTAAACACCCTCTTGCATCTTGGCAGGCAGGTTTCCCCTGGCTTGCCAATGCTGATTAATTGGTGACCGCTGCTACTGGCTGTGCTGGTTTAGGAAGGATTTCTCCCTCCTAGAGGAAGAGGTAGCATCTGTACAGTAGATTTACTGACCCTAGGTCTAAAGACCAAGCACATAAAATAAAGGTGAAGAGGACAAATGTGGGTTAGTGCTGTTTAAATTTGCATCAATATGCACATCATGTTAAAATAAAACAAACACTTTAGAGCCACATAGAAGAAGACAAAATTTGCTCAATAATCCCTTGGTATAAAATCTTTCTCAGTGGTGCTGTTTGTTTGTATTTCCTATTTATTCAGCATTAGACAGGATTTTTTTTTTTTTGTCTTTAAAATGTCTTGGCTTTCACTGTTCAACTCAAATATTAGCTTCATAAAGGATAGAGAACTGGCATTTATATTGCACATGGAAATTGACAAAGAATATTGTATATTATATGTCTAAATAAGTATTTATTGACTGAGTTGTCTAACATGTTTCAGGACTAGGATTGAACCAAATATTAAGTACAATTTCCATATAATGTCTTCCAGTGAACCAACTTCACCTTGTTGGTATGTCTAAGGGGGGAGGGTAGCTTGTATTTTCTGGAAATGAAATAGTCTCAGACTTTAAAATTCTAACTTGTAAACCAATGATAAATTTAAAACAATGTGGGAAAACACTCAGTATTTGGATTATTTCTTCCTTAAAGCAGTTTTTTAAAAAAATTAAAATAATGTGATACTGTAATTCTTTTTATGGCATCCCACCTACATCGTATAATTTAACATAAGTGCTTCACAATATACTTCAAATATAGGCTGTCGTATTAGATACATACCTTTTATTTTATAGCCAGAAGTAGTTAGATATTTGTGTACTACATACCAAACATCATAATTACATTATCTGTTGTTTTAAGGAGAGAAACATATATACAAAGATACATATATAGAGATACATATACAGAAAAACATATGTACAGTGGATAACAGAAATCAGCCATAGAAAAAGTGTGAGCATGACATAATTTTCATATATATATATATATATATATATATATATATATATATATGATGTTTCTGATTTTTTGATGGAAAATTTATATTTGGGAAAGATATATTTTGTAATCAAAAGGGAAGTAGTAAGTAAATAAACCAACACATGGTTTATTAATAATTAAATAAACCATATATATATATATATATATATATATATATATTTTTTTTTTTTTTTTTTTTTGGTGGTTACCAGGGATCGACCTCAGGACCTTGCGCGCCAGTAGGCACCCGTGCCGCTGAGCGACGTCACCAGCCCTTTTTTTCCTTTATGTGGGTTCCGGGAGTCAAACTCCGGACCTCGTGCTTGCCAGGCAGGCACTTATGCCGCTGAGCTATCTCACCGGCCCCAATAAACCATATTAATAACTAAATAAACCAAAAAATATTCAACCAACATTTGAAAACTTGAGCTACTACTGCAAACCTTAACAAAGGGAAAGATGAAATTTTTTCTATGTTTTAAGGACATTTTAAAGTTCAAAAGCCCAAGTTTGTAAAGGACTGGCCTCATAGGTCTATTTATGTTTTAAGTTTCAGGTGTATATGGACCCTCCTCATGTTTTGCAAAACCAGGCCCTATCTGTTGTTTGGTACTACAAATGTCTGTAACACTGGGCAATTCTTCATTCTACTACTTTTTCCTTTTCCGTGCTGACAGTTGAACCTAGCTGAGAGTTGAACTTGTGCGTGTCTGGCAAACACTGTATCATGCTCCCCATCCTACTTTTGGATTTAAAGTTTAAAGTGAAATTTCCCCAGGAGAATATCACACAGTAATTTAAATTCAAAATCCCACATTACTGATAACCAGATCCTTACTTAGAACAAATTTGGTAGAAGGAAAAGGTGGGAGAGAAGGAAAAGGGACATATTAAACATGAAATATCCAACCAGAAAATAAATTTCTCTATTGCTATTCCTTAATAAATAATAATTTACTTATAAATATATTTATCACAATAAATAATTATTAAAATTGAAAGTTACATCTCTTCTAAAATGGCAATACCATAAATAAAAATTTTAAAGTATGTATGTGTGAAATACGTCTTACATCTAAAATATTTAGGAAAGGAAACTTTGCTCTTGACATTGGCTATGTCTCTAGTCTCCTATTACTAGTGAGTGCCTTATCACACTCTAGTCCTACGAATCATGCTGGACACCATAGAATTCTTTCATGGATACGCTCTGGAAAAGACAGAGCACCATCTATTTCTGCATGCCTGTTCCATGGGACATAGGTAAAAAAATCAAAACAACTATTGTTTGTCTATTGGAGGCTTTGTTGGAGAGCAACTCATTTTTGTCTATAGCAATTTTGTTATAACTTTGTATAAATTTAAGTAATGCATTACATTACTTTTATCACTTTAGTATATTCTCATATAACTAGCAGATGACTGAATTAGTACAGTATATGATAAAAGAGAAGTGGTTGGTATCAGTTGTGTAATAGACACAGTTGGTATAAGAATATCCCTTAACATTGGTTAAATATTGAGAAATTTGAAAATAAAACGAACTTTCTGTGGCAGACAGGAAAATGACCCAAGCTATGTCAAGTTTTCATAAAGTCCATCCTAGAAATATATGTTTCAGACAAAATGCACTAGTTAGCTCAACTACAGTTTTTTTTTTTTTGTGGGTACCGGCGGGTTGACCTCAGGACCTCGCGCGCCAAAAGGCACCCGTGCCGCTGAGCGATATCACCGGCCCCTTTTTTGTATGTGGGATCCGGGAGTCGAACTCGGGCCCTCGCGATTGCAAGGCAGGCGCTTACGCCACTGAGCCATCTCACCGGCCCTCAACTACAGTTTAACTGCATGTTGTATACAGATTTTTTTTCATAATTTAAGTTTTGAGGGATATTTCTCAATATCATGTAAGCAATGGTTTGGCTACAGGAGTACAAGGAATTAGTATTAAGTTTTCTACAGAAGAGAATTAAGCATGGATATTAATGTTGTCTTAGTTACTTTTCTCTCCCTGCTGAGACAAAATACCCAACACCCAAAGTTAAGGAAGGAAAGGTTTATTTAGCTCACAGTTTGTAGAGGTTTCAGTCTGTGGTGGGTTGACAACTGGTGGTCAACTTGTAGCACCCAGCTGAGCTGAATCTGTGTGGTGCTAGGTGTAGAGAGCCCACGTGGGGACTGTTGCCAATGACATAAAAAGGAGAACTGGAGAGGAAGAGGTGGTGCTGTTGGTTCCCCTGGAGGAACTTGTTGTGCTGGCTTTCCTGATAGGAACTTGGCTGTTTTCATTGTCAGAGGAGCTTGGGACCTTGTTGTTGCTGAGATGGCTGTGGTACTTTTTGGGGGAGCTCTGGTCCTTACTTTGAGCATCGCTTCCTGGCTCTGGTGCAGATCCCTCAGCCTGCTGGCACAGATCCTTCACCCCATGGGCGCAGACTTTCTAGCTTCCACCACAGATCTTTGGGCCTTCCTAGTGCAGATCCATGAAATAGACTTGCATGAGACATTGCTGTGGGCTCTGAGCCTCCAGTTGGACCATAGGGGGCATTGTCATGGGTTCTAGGTCTTCAGCTGGACTCATGCAGGACATTGCTGTGGAATCCAGGCCCTCAGCTGGATTCTTTGGGTCTTTAGTGTGTGGACAGATTTCCTGAACTCTTTTGTATATGACTCTTGGGTGACTATTATAAAATAATCCTATAAATTATATGTCCTGTATTGTATTGTTTCCCTTGCAAACCCTGACTACAACACAGTCCATAATCAGCTGGCTCTAAGGCAGGGTGTCATGGCAGAGGGGCAACTGTTCATGGCAGTGGAAGATACAAAAAGCAACAAGGGAGGAGAGAGAGAGAGCAAACTTCTTTCCCTCTTTCTTCTATTGTATGCAGGATACCTGTCCTAGGGTGGCTGCAGAACTCACAGCATTAATCCTAGCATCCCTAATCCCAGCATTGCACTGAATCAAGCACTGTGAATCAAGATAGACTCAGCTATCTTCCAAAATACCCTATGACTGCATGGGGCTTTGGGGAGACACCTACACACAAATCAAATCAAATGTCATCCTGAATATTAAGATTTGGGGAAAGTACACAAATAAAAAAGAGACTGAGTATTCACATTTAGAAACTTTGGTGTGAAATCAGTGTATTGGAGAACGAGTTTGGAAAATGTGCTAGAATTTCAGTGATCCTTGAACCTGGGCTAAATCAAGGGAAGCTGCAGGAATCTTGAGTTACTCAGGGAGTTGGCTTTTTCAGTGACTTTGATTCTGGATATATAGATTCAAAGGACACACAATTATAGAACTTTCCAAGATAATATTCTTATCAAAATAGGTTACACATTTTTGTTTTGTTTTGGGAACTAGTAAAGTGAGAGGTAAATGTGGGTTAGCATTTTTAGGAGAAATTCATGATTACATTAATAGATTGAAAAGAAGTTGCAATATATCTATCTCTAATACTTTATAAAATTAGCAAAAGTAACCCACATGAAACAAACAGAAAAGAGGCCTAACTTAACACAATTGACCACAACCATCACTATCAATGAAATTTGATACCTGAGGTAAAAATCTGTCCAAGTGCATCCATCAGGATCCTACTGTAGAAAGAATGATAGCAAACTCAAATGTTTTAACTGAAGAACATTTAATGAAGGAACTATTTCCCAGGATGTGAGAGCCATTAAGGGAATTGACAATGAAGAAAGAAGTACTAAGGATTAGCAGAAAGCTATTTTCTAAGGGGAAAAGGGCTAAAAATTGTTAATGGAGTCATGTGAGACTTTGATCCATGGGAGAGGGGACACCTGGCAGGGGTCATGATGGTAGAGGAATGTAGCTAATGTGAATCAAAGACAAGGGAGGGCAGAAGTGGGAAAAAGCACTTTGGCTTTTCTCTCTTCCCATCTCCAAATCTCCTGCCAGTTCTTTCCACTGGCAGAACCCAACTAAAAGTCAGAGGGCAAGGGGGTCTGAGTTAATAATGAAATACAGTACATGGACCAATATAGGGTCCAGGAGAAACAGAGAGAGCATCTGAAATAGAGCTGAGACCATGGAAATGGGCAGATGAGACAGCTGTCAGCATCATCCAATGTATTTTGGTCTCCATAAAGAAATGAATTTTTTACTCAGTTAGTTCCAAAAAAGAAGCTTAAGGGCATTGTAGATGCAGAATTGTCTTTACAATTTGCAAAGCCATTATTTGCCATTCCTTTTATCTTTGTGATGAAGGAGGAATCAGAACACAGATCTTTTCACAGGAAGAAAATAATTTTGAATCTTTTATATATAATCTTAAAGTAGAAATTATAAAATGTTCCTGTTTCCCTCAATAATCTCGTATTATATAGTTTTGGTATATTTTCCTCTTACATAAAGATTTGTAAGCCTGTAGATTTTTGTGTAAAACTTAGTGGGTGAGCAAAAATTTTGTGGGCGTTAATTTCCGACAAAAGATTGTGGGCAATGCTATCCATAGTCTTTGCAGCACTGCCCTCGGAAATGTGCTGAATCCAGATGCGCCTTCTGACTCAGCTCAATAGAGCGCCCAGCTGGGCCACCGATATGGAAGGCTGCTGAATCGCCTTGATTCTATGGGAGGCAAAATACTAAGACAACCTCCAGCCTTGGAGTACAGAAAGAACATGTAAATATAATGGGTTATCACTCTTCTGATTAGGTTATATGATATGGCACAGTTGGCTTTAAAAGAGGGAAGTTATTCTGGGTGGACCTGATTTACACAGGCAAGCCTTTAAAAATGACTGGGGTCTTCCTGGAAAGAGATTCAGACTCTGGGAAATTTAAAGCATGAGAGCATTAGGCCCACAGAAGATTCTCCACTGTAGACTTTAAGCATTAGAGGATCACATGGTAAGGAACAAAGGGAGCTTGTAGGTACTGAACACATCCCTGAGGTGCCAGCCAGTGAGGAATTGGAGACCTCAGTCCTACAATCACAAGGAAACTAATGTTGCCACAATCACAGAGTTTAGGAGAAACTCAAAGCTCCAGATAAGAGTGCAGCGGGGTGAGAACTTGATTTCAGTATAGGGAAAATCTGAGCATAGAACCCCTCAATACTATGCAGGGAAATCTGACTTATAGATGGTGAGCTGATAAGGGGGAGTTGTTTTGAACTACTAAGTTAGTGGTAATTAATTTTACAGCAATAGAAAGCATCAGAGTCTGAATTTGAATTTTTTCTGGGTTTAAGAAATGCTACAAATGCAGCCAAATAATTATATTGGGAACTAAGAAGTAATCTCTGTCCTGACTGCCCCAAAGTCACTGAGGGATAGTGTGATTTCTGTGGATGTCAGCTGCCTCCACGTGAATGAAACATTAATAAGATGTTGCCTAGTTTATGGAGCTCCACTGTTCTATGATTCTCTCATGGCCACTTCTACCTATTGCTGACAAAGTAAATGCTACTGCTACAAGACTGATTTCATTCTCTGCTTGCAGCGTGGAAGGGCAGGAGGAAATGCAATTGCTGGAAGTGAGGCTGTCTATGTCCTGTCTCTCACCTGCGCTACATCCCTGAGACAATGGAGATCCACAGGCTCAGCATTCAAAACATTACAATCTATACAAATTGCTTGACATTGTTGGAGATTCATGAATATAAATCTCCTACAAGTTAAAAATGTCATGTTACAGGTCTGTCGTCTCAAGCAGTCTCATCCTTATCTTATTTTATTTTATTTAAAACAAAACAAAATGCTAAACTGTACAAAACAAGAAAATAAAAACATGTCAGTTGATCCAAGCATGATATCTTGTTTCTGCATCATGGTGGACTGAATATGCAATTTATTCCCAGTGTAAGATTCTTTCCCGATTGCTATGGGTATAAAAATGTGCAGGACACTGCTTACCAACTTAGTGCTAAGAAAGAATGATGATGCCTCGTTTGTTGTACTGCTTCAGGAGCCAGGCTTCCTAATCGTCAATACACCGCACTTGCTGCAACTTAATGGATATTAATGACTAGTGGTACTGAGTGATTCCAGTTTTCCTACAAAGCTTGATCGAAATTCTAAATTGTAATCTGTTTATACCTACCTTGCTGTGATTTGGAATGCTTATTAACCCAATGATTTTAAGAAGACTCTTAGGATTTGTTTTGCTTATTTGTCTTATTTTTGAAAATGAAGAGGAATTGTTTATCTCTAAATTTCAGAATTCATTCAGGCCCATTTTAGCGATGTGTATTAATAATTCAGACAAGCATAAAAATATTCCACAGTCCTAATCATAGAAAAGTCATTGCCAAATTCTTGATGTCCTTCTTTCAGTACTTTTAAAATACATACATTTATTTAAATGAGGTACAGTTGGGCTCATTCAGGGTCTGTCTGCACCGAGGTAAGCTGCCATTCTTCCACCTGCTACCTTCACTAATGTGAATGGTTTCAAGCACTTCTGATCCAAATATCAAAATGCACTAACCTTTCCTAATGTGCTTTTATTCAGTCACATGTTTTCTTTTCCCTTAAACATATTTTAGTAAGTGACTTTCTACTCTAGCAACTGTTCTGCAGTCTGCTTTTCTCCATTCATTTGGTATTGAGGACATCATGTCCATATATGTTGATCTGTATCACTATTTTAAGTGTTGCATATTATTTCTTGGGATACTGGTAACATAATTTGTTTAGCCAGCTCTGTGTTATTAAACCATTCTTAGTTTTTCACTACTATAACCAAAATCATTGTGATGCATATCTTATTTGCAGAAATTTTAATCTTTGCCCAGTTATTTTTGTGGAATAAAGTAGTATATGTGAAATTGCTGAGCAAATTACTGTAATGAGTACTTGCTCATTTTTTTCTTGCCCCAACTTCTACCATTACAAATTTTTTTTTTAGATTCAACATGGCTGAATAGAGGAGGAGTCTCATTCAGAGCTACTTAGAGAAATTCAACTAAAACGCAGAGTGCTAACTGGAACCTCCAGGAATAAGATTAAAGACTACAGGGCTGTGTGCATAGTAAATAGAAAAACTAATCCCTCCTCTGTGACCTGTGGTTAGAGAGGCATGGGGAATTAAACAGTCTTACACTTTGGGACTTTGCAACCTCAGGCCGTCCCCACACTGCCTGGGGCAGGAGCAGAAAGGCATGCCACAGCACCCCCTCATCTTGCCCAAGGAAGTTACAGACTATAGCAGAGGCGGGTGACGGTGGCAGCTGAACTTGTAAAGCAACAAATAGGAATTTAGCCACCCCATCTTGGGTGAGGAGTAAGAATCGGGACTGAGCAGCCTTGGATTGCAACAGCAGGAGCAGAGGACCAGAGCATATCACAGCATTTCACCCCACCCTGCAACAAATGACCTGAGAGGACAGAGACTTGCCAGTGGAAGAGGAGCACAGAAGGCTGAGCAAGGACCAGGAAGAGCCAAAGGTGCACAGGACTGGGAACAGTCCCCTTTCTCTGTCTGAAAATAGCACAGCAACTGGGAGAGAGATTCCTCCAAGAGAAACAGGGTAAGGTGTGGGAGGCCACTAAGGGACATACAGAAAGTACTGGCTGAAGGCTCTGACCCCAGACCACCACATCTGGAGGTAAAGACCAGCTTCAAATCCAGCACAAACTCTACTGCAGGCTTGGTAGTGTTATCTAGTAGTTTTTGGCTCATGGTGGACACCAGAAGAATTTTTTAAAATTTAATTTAATTTTTCTTCTTCTTTTTTTTTTTTTTTTACTAGTTTGTGGTTTGTTTCCCATTTCTTTTCCTTTTTTTGTCTTTTACCGATATTTTTGTTCTAATCTATTAGTCTTCTTTCCCCCTTTCCTCAATTTACTTTTCTAGACTTAATCATATTGTCAGATGTGTGAATAGTCTCTCTAACTTTTCTGGTCAACTTCAATAATCCCTTGCTTACTCCTTCATTCTTTTTCTTCTGCCCTCTTCTCTAGTTTCTCAAAGCTTGCACCATCATCTTTTGTCCTCCAGCCCGGCTTCTACTTTATTTCCTTTCAGTTATCTATATTCTATCTACTATCCTCAAATTTCCCCACCACAAGAGAAACACTTCGCGTACATGCTCCCAATTTATGATTTGTTCTGTTATATAACTAGATTTTGCCTCTATGGTTAAAGGTACAAAATTAATAGTTACCACAGTTTGTCAGTTTCTAAACTGTGCTTGGTGCTATTGTTAGTGCTAATTTTACTACTTTATCTAGGATGCCATATTTCCTTTAATCAGTTGTTCTCACTTCTGTAACAATACTGGGAAGTTCTGGGGTAATAATCTCACCACACCCATATGGGAGTGATATCACATCAACATAGAGGAAATTGGAAGACACACCCCTGAAATTTCTGAAATGATAGCAACCAAAGGAAAGAAATAAAGCCATGAAGCTATAGAGGAAATCAGATCAGAAATAATCTCCTGGTTAAAAAAAGAAATGTCAACATTTATAAAGGACTTTCTAAGCAAATCTAGAGTAGAGATGGATAAAAAGAAATAGACAATAATAGGAAGAGGATGGAAAATGTGAATGATCAATATTAGAAAAAATAGAATGCATGAAATGGATTCAACAGATATCCAGGAAATTAAAATTCCACTGAAACCTGGCAAAACTGATTGAACAAAACTGAAGACAGACTTTCAGACCTTGAAGACAGGATTGTGGCTAGTGATCATGAAAGGAAAGATCTCTTGAAAGTAAGAAAAGATCAGGAAATAACAATTCAATAGCTACAAGATGATGCAAAGAAAAATCATATAAAAATAATTAGTGTCAATGAAAGGAAGGAGCCAACACAAATGATATAAAATAAACTATTTGCAGAAGTAATAGCAGAAAATTTCTCAAGCATGGGGAAAAAAATCTGACATAAAGATAAGTGAAGCATATAGAAATCCAATTTGCCATAAACAGAAGAAATTTACACCCAGACATCTACTAATCAAGATCCCAGAAATGCAGCACAAGAACAGAATATTAAAATCTGTTAGAGAAAAAAACAGATCACCTATGAAGGAAAGCCTATCAGAATCACATCAGACTTCTCAACACAAATGCTCCAGTCAAGAAGAGCTTGAAGTATTTCAAGTCCTTAAAGAAAACAACTTCCAACCCAGATTGATGTACCCCACAAAACTACCTTTCAAAATTAATGGAGAAATAAGATACTTCCATGACAAAGAACAACAGAGGAAATTCATGACCAAAAAACCAACTCTACCAAGAGTATTGGAAGATATTCTAGACAGAGATAAAAATGACCACAATTCCAAGAACAATGATAGAAAAAAACCACCAGGCAGGGCAAGCCATCAAACAGAGGGGAAAAGCAATGAACCAACAGTGGAAAATACCATGACCAAGACAAGCCAACACGATAAACCAAAGATAAGCCAATATAACGGATGGTTATCCATTATAAACATCAATGTAAATGGCCTCAGATCACCAATCAAAAGAAACAGACTGGCAGAATGGATCAAAAAACAAGATCCAATGATATGCTATATACAAGAAAAACATTTAACTCAAAAAGAAATTCATAGACTGAAAATCAAAGGATGGAAAACAGTACTAAATATAACAGGAACCCAGAAAAAAGCAGGGGTAGTTACTCTGATTGCAGACAACATGAATGCCAAACCAAGAATGACCAAAAGAGATAAAGCAGGGCACTTAATACTTGTTAGGTGAAAACTTCAAGAGGAAGAGAAAACAATCATAAATATGTATGCACCAAATATGGGAGCACTCAACTATATAAGACAAATATTAATAGACATGAAAAATCAAATAAGCAATAACACAATTGTAATGGGGGGCCTTAATGCCTCATTGTCACAAAGAGATAAATCAACTAGACAAAAAATCAGCAAAGAAATATCAGAACTGAAACAAACCTGTGAAAAAATGGACTTACTAGATGTTTACAGAGTGTTCCACCCAACAACATCAGAATACACATTCTTCTCAGTGGCACATGGGATGTTCTCTAAAATAGACCATATACTAACCCACAGAACATGCTTAAGTAAATACAAAGGCATTGAAATTATCGCATGCATATTATCTGACCATAGTGCAATGAAACTGGAAATTAATGGTGAAAGAAACTTCAAAAACTCCATAAACACATGGAAATTAAATAACACCCTCCTAAACAACCAATGGGCCACAGATGAAATTAAAGGAAGAAATTAAACAATATCTACAACTAAATGAGAATGCATATACAGCATACCAGAATTCATGGGATGCAATGAAAGCAAGAAAATTTATAGTGGGGAATTCTTAAGTCAGGAAAACAGAACAAGCACAAAAAACAACCTAATGTTGCTCCTTGAGATTCTACAAAAAGAAGAGCAAGAAGAGCCCAAAGCCCATACAAGGGAGGAAATTAAAAAGATCAGAGCAGAAATTAATGCAATTGAGTCTAAGAAAGCAATACAAAGAATTAATGAGTCAAAGAGTTGGCTCTTTGAAAGAACAAATAAAACTGATAAACCCTAAGCCAACCTTATCAAAGAAAGGAAAGAAAAGACTCAAATTCATACAATGAAGAGTGAAAAGGATGAAATCACTACAGATCCTGTGGAAATTCAGAAGATCATCAATACCTACTTTGAAAACGTTTACCCGCATAGGATGGAAAACATAGAAGAAATGGACAGATTCCTATGTATGTATGAATGACCAAAACTGAATCAAGAAGGTATAAAAAATTTCAATCTCATTAACCCAGTTAATGAGATTGAAAATGTAATTAAAAACTTATCGGGCCGGTGAGATGGCTCAGCGGCCTAAGCGCCTGCCTTGCAAGCGCAACGGCCCGAGTTCGACTCCCGGAACCCACATATGGAAAAGGGGCCGGTGATATCGCTCAGCAGCACGGGTGCCTGTTGGCACACGAGGTCCTGAGGTCGACCCCCCGGTACCCACAAAAAAAAAAATAAATAAAAAAATAAAAAACTTATCAACAGAGAAAAGCCTAGGTCTTGATGGATTCACTGCTGAATTCTACAAGAAATTTAGAGAAAATTTAATTCCAATACTCTTCAAACTCTTTAATGAAATGGAAAGGGAAGCAATACTCTCTCACTGATTCCTGGAGGCAAGTATTACCCTGACACCAAAACCAGAGAAGACCCAAGCAAAAAAGAGAACTACAGCCCAATCTCCCTAATGAACATAGATGCAAAAATCCTCAATAAGATACTACCAAACAGAATGCAGCAAATCATGGAGAAATTATACACCATGACAAAATGGTATTCATCCTGGGAACGCAGGGATGGTTCAACATATGAAAATCAATAAATGTAATACACCATATCGACACAGCCGAAGACAAAAATCACATGATCATCTTAATAGTTGCAAAGAAAGCTCTTGATAAACTCCAACACTCACTCATGATAAAAACCCTACAGAAAATCAGAATAGATGGCCTTTACCTCAATCTGATAAAAGCCATCTATGACAAACCAACAGCCAACATCATACTAAATGGACAAAAACTCAAAGCTTTTTCTCTAAAATCAGGAACAAGACAAGGATGTCCACTATCACCACTCCTATTCAATATAGTCCTGGAAACATTAGCCAGAGTAATTAGACAAGAGAGAGCAATAAAAGGAATAAGGATAGAAAAGGAAGAACTTAAATTATCATTATTCACAGATGACATGATACTCTACATAGAAGACCCCAAAACCTCCACCAAAAGACCTCTAGAATTAATAACCAAATTCAGTAGTCTAGCTAGATATAAAGTCAACACTCAAAAATCAATAGCATTCCTGTACGCAAACAACAAACTCACTGAGAGAGAAATTAGGGAAACCACACCCATCATGACAGCATCTAAAAAATTAAAATACATAGGAATCAATCTAACAAAGGAAATAAAAGATATATACATTGAAAATTACAGCACTCTGAAAAAAGGGATCAAATAGGATATGAGAAAATGGAAAAATATCCCTTGCTCATGCACAGGAAGAACCAACATTTTGAAAATGGCCATACCCCCAAAACTATAATACAGATTAATGCAATCCTGATCAAAATACCACAGCATACTTCAGAGAACTAGTGAAAACATTCCTAAAATTCATCTGGAAGGAGAAGAGACCGAGAATAGCAAAGGCAATCCTGGCAACAAAGGCAAGGCAGGAAGCATCACTATCCTGGACCTGAAATTATATTACAAAGCTTCTGTGATAAAATCAGGATGGTACTGGCAAAAAATAGACCTGAAGATCAGTGGAACAGATTAGAAGGTACAGAAACAACTCCAGACACACTCAGCCAAAATTATCTTTGATGAAGGGGCCAAACATGTTCACTGGAAGATAGATAGCCTCTTTAATAAATGGTGCTGGAAAAACTGGCTTTCCACATGCTGACAACTAAACCTAGACACATGTCTATCACCATGCACTAAACTAAAGTCAAAATGGATCAAAGATCTAAATATTAAAACAGAAATACTTATCTACTGGTAGAGAAAATAGGTAGGAATCTTGAAGACATGGGTGTAGGCAGAGAGTTTATAAACAAAACCCAAACTGCATGGGAAGTACTTCAAAGAATCAACAGCTGGGATCTCATTAAAAGTTTTTGCACAGCCAAAGAAATTACCAACAGAGTGAAAAGGAAACCCACAGAGTGTGGAAAATTTTTAGCCAATTGTTCCTCAGACAAAGGACTTCTATCTAGAACATATAAAGAATTGAAAAAATCAGGCCCCCGAAATTCAAAGACCCAACCCAAAAGTGGACATCTAAGATGAATACACAATTCTCAGATGAAGAAATACAAATGGCAAATAAATGCATGAAGGAATTTTCAATATCTCTGGTCATTCGAGAAATGCAATTACAACAATACTGAGATTCCATCTCACCCCAGAAAGAATGGCTATCAAGAAATCAACCCTTAACAAATGATGGCTTGGCTGTGGGGAAAAGTGAACACTTCTCCACTGTTGCTGGGAGTATAGACTAGGGCCACCACTGTGGAAATCAGTGTGGAGATACCTCAAAAAACTAGGATTAGAGGTCCCATTCAACCAAGCTATTCCCCTTCCTGGTATTTTCCCAGAAGAATTAAAAACATCATAGCACAACAATATATGTGCACCCATGTTTAGAGCAGCACAATTTATAATAGCTACATCTTGGAAATAAGCCAAATGCTCATCAACCGAGGAATGGATAAAAAAGATGTGGTATTTTTATAGAATGGAGTACTAGTCAGCTATAAATTGGAGGCTTTTATAGGTAAATGGATGCAACTAGAGACCATACTCATAAGAGAAATAAGTCAGGCTTGCATGTGTAATCATCGTATTGTCTCCCTAGTGTAAGAAACTGAAAGAGTAAATAAGATCCAAAATGTACAATAGATATTGTGAGAGGGGAAGAAACTGCTGAAAAGGAAAGAACAACTAGGATGGGGGTAAAGAGAAAAGAAGGACGAGAATAGAAAAAAAAAATATATATATATAAGATAGCTTAGATAATTACACTACTGATTTCTATTAATTCATTAAAAAAACAGTTTATGCTCGCACTGTTTGATCAATTCTTCCTATCTATATCATGTAATCTGAGCAACTACTTTTAAGATAATAATACACAATATACTAACCATTGTTAATCCACTATTAGCTTGTTTTGAAGTTCTGTATCATTGTTTTTATTGCTTTTTCTCTTTAAAATAACATTTAAAAAATTATTAATATATGTATATATGTATGTATTAATGTATATTAATATATTAATATATGTATGCAGTACATGATGATTACATTCATCATGGGTAGTTGGTATATGTATATAACACATCTTAATTCTTTTTTTTTACTTTCTTTCCCTTCCCCCTCCCTCTTCTCTTCCCCTTCCCATTTCAACATTTTCTTCCTATTTCCAAATATTTTTGGTCCTTATTTGTGCCCATGTTTATAGCAGCACAATTTGTAATAGCTAAATCTTGGAAACAGCCTAGATGCCCATCAACAGATGAATGGATACAGAAAATGTGGTTTTTATTTGCAGTGGAATACTACTCTGCCATAAAGAAAGATAATCTTGAGACATTTTAAAGTAAGTGGATGCACCCTGAGACCATACTTTTAAGTGAAATAAGTCAGACACACATGTACAAATATTTCAGTGTTTCTGTTATGTGAGAAACCAAAAGCACTTGCTCATTTTTGATCACTTAGCATCTACTCATTATCTATCTATGTATCTATGTATCTATGTATCTATGTATCATCTATCATCTATGTATTTATTTCAGAGCTGGGGATGTAGGTTTGTGAAAAGGCCCTGGGTTCAATCCCCACTGTGAGAGAGAGAGAGAGAGAGACAGAGACAGAGAGAGAGACAGAGAGAGAGAGAGCAAGCGAGCGAGAGAGAGAATATTCTAAAAAGGGTGAAAATCTTGACTTTCCAGCAGATATAAGATAAACACATGTTAAAAATATTATTGAAGTCATAATCCATGAAATAAATAAAAAAAGCACAACATAAACATTTCAAAACAGCATTCAAAGAATAAATAAACTTATTGGTCAGGAATATTGCAGTGAATGTGCAAATGGAGGCTAATTTTGCCTTCTTAAAATGGAGTAAAGATTGTGAATTAAGCTTCTTTACAACCCAGATAAGAATTATCTTGCTTTGGTACCAGTTGTCTATACCTTTCAAAGTTGTCAAATGGGTCAAAGATATTGAATGGTTAAAACCACATACTGGTGAATGAGGTACACTGCATTAGTCAGATTGTTTGTCACTGAGAAGAAATCCTTGACATAATTAACTTAAAAGAGATAAGGCTTATTTTTGTTCACTATTTCAGAGATTTCAGTCCATGGTCAGCTGTCTCTAAGGCAAAAAATATTATGGTATAAAGACATGGCAGAGGAAAGCCACCCAACCCATGGCATTTGAAAAGCAGAGAGCAGGTGAAGAGCTAGAAAAGACATATATCCTCCAAAGGCACACCCCCACCTGGGCCCCACTTCCTAACAGCACATTCAGCTATAAACTCACCAGTGGACTAATGCGCTGGTGAGTACAATGCTCTCATAATCCAATTGCCTACCCAAATCCCCACCTTTAAACATGTGAGAATATTGGGGGAAATTTTTGATCCAAACTAATACTTATATGGACAATGTATTGTTTTTCACTGAGAGCAGATATTTCCCTATCGTGTGGTGCTGGGACTGGGATGAAATGAATGAACGAGTTATCGAGGGTACAAAATTAAAGGAGGTGCTCATTTATCTATGTGCACTTGTAGGACATTGAGAATGAGTCCCTCCTTAAATTTGGCGTCCTGGGCACCTCATTTACCTCGCTTATTCCTGGCCATGCTGCAGTGTGTTTCTTTGTGCTACAAAGAAAATAATACAGTGAGTTAAAAACTTTTGGAAGACGTTACTCCAGTCCAGTGTTCTAAAATTTTAGTGGGCAAAAATCACCTGGGAATCTTGTTAAACTGCAGATTCTGATTTGGTAGGTCTGCAATGGTACCTGAAATTATGTACTTTCTAATGAACTTGCTGATTTCAACTAAACAATGGGGAAACTCACAGGTCTTCTAAAGGATTTTAATACATGCTATCTACTGTAGTTATCTTGAAATACTGATTGCTTAATTCAAATCCCAGAGTAACTCACTTAATTGATTCAGGGGTGGACTTAGGAATTCACATCTCTAACAAGTGTTAGGTGAAAATGAAGCTACCGGTCTAGGTCTATACTTTAAGATCCACTACAAAGTTCTGGGCCATGGAATACTATATTAGCTTTCTCATCACTAGGACAGAATACTCAACACCCACAACTGAGAGAAGGAGAGGTTTAATTTGACTCATGGTTTCAGAGGTTTTGGCCCATGGCTGACTGGCTCCATGGCAGAAACATCATGGTGGAAAGATGTAGGAGAGCAAAGCTGCTCCTTTCATGGCAGTCAGGATAGAGAACAGGAGAACAGCACCAGAGAGAAATGGGCCAGGGACCAGATACAGACCCCAAGGTCATGTCTCCATCACCCATCCGGACACACCCAAAAGTGCTTTTCTAACCCTAAACCAATCAAGCTGATAGTCCAGCTTACCTGCCACATTCTACCCCTCTCCAACCTGACACCCAAACACATGTCCTTAAACTATGTTTAATCTTAGAATGTAGATAATAAAGTAGCAAGATCATGATTTCACCTAAGTTGATGAAACTATCCTGCATACAACTAATAGCACACTAATACCTTTCCCAAAGTCTCAGTAGTTTCAGCATTTGGACTCAAAAGAGCAATTCCAAAGTCTGTTTTGAGAATAAAAGCAAACTCTTAGTTGTGAACTGTTGTAAAAATAAAAAAGCAAGTTACATAACCCGATATACAATGGAACAGGGTCAACATTCTCATTCCAAGTGCAAGAAATAAAGGGATAGAAAAGAAGACAACCAAAGCAAGATTGAAATACAGCAGGGCAAACATTGAGTCCTATAGCACCATGGACATCATCTTAGGCACATGGTAGTAAGGTGTGAGTTCCAGAAGGTTTGAGTGACCATACTCCTATGGCCTTGCTGGTTCAGCCCATGTGACATCTTTCTTTTGCTGGTTCCATTCACTGTGGTTTTCCTCTGAAGTTGTTCTATGTTCCTGGCATCTCTGACTTCCTATGGTCCCTACTGAACATTTAGGTTCATTCTCACAATTTCATACACACACATACAACTTTCAGGGCCATGCTGCCTGGTCTCTTAGGTCATCCAATGAAATTTGAGTGGAAGCATTCATGATCCCACAACTCTTGCATTCTGCTTGCTTATACAATCAGCACCACATTGATGATGCCAAGGTCTACTGTCAGTTGAGCTGGGCCCCACTGGACCATGGCTGCTCTAGCCACTGATTTTCTGGATGTCTAAGCTCAGTGAAATGAATGTCTTGGAACTACTTCCCTAGAGACTCTTCTTTAGCAAGGGCCAAGGTCTCCTCAAAAGAAAGGTTTACACTTTTGCACCCTTCAGCCTTGAATGTTGTAGATTCCAGAGATGCCTTGAAGCCATCTTTCTTCCTGTCTAATTTCAGAGTAGTTGGTTTCTGTTTAATGCTGCTAATCACATTGGCAACCACACCTCTCTTATCCTCAACTTTACATATCATTTCAATTGGATCAAATTCAAGTTTTTCAAATCTTTATGCTCTGCTTTTTGTTCCTGATTCTCATTATAATTCTAGCTAAAAGCAACCAGCAGTATGCATGCCACAGGTTGAAAATTGAGGTGTCTTACAATTTACTCCACCAGATTATTTGGCCAGTAGCCCTTAAACCAAGCCTACTGCAAAATCTGAAGACATAGGCAAAATGTAGACAAGTTCTTTGTGAAAATATAGCATATATGGCCTATAATACAAATTCCGGTGGTGTCTTCACCTGACATCTCATGGGCCTGGCTTTATCATCTCCATCTTTATCAGCTCAGAATTCTGGTCTTCTCAACTCTAACTGGAACTACCCATGAGGCTTTCTTTACATCATTTTAGGTCTTCTCTAGTCCACATCTCCAAACCTTCCTGGTTCCCTCTTACAAACCAGTTCCAAAGGCTTCTGAGCCATAAGGTTAGGTATAGTCATAGCTCCATTCTCTGGTACCAATTTTATTATTGGTCA
Organism: Erethizon dorsatum; assembly: GCA_028451465.1. Taxonomy (NCBI): domain Eukaryota; kingdom Metazoa; phylum Chordata; class Mammalia; order Rodentia; family Erethizontidae; genus Erethizon; species Erethizon dorsatum. The sequence goes on along the minus strand of CM051835.1, from coordinate 49,934,377 downwards.
TCATTCTTGTCCCTGCAACCACAACTTAAGGGAGGAGAGGTTTAATTTGGCCCATAGTTTTAGAGGTTTCAGTCTATGGTCAGCTTGTCTCACAGAAAAAACATCATAATGACAGAGCCTGACCCAAAAAAAAAAAAAAAAATGCTGCTCATTTTGTGGCGGCTGAAAGCAGAGTAGGGGAAACAGCACAGAAAGGAAAGGGCTAGGGACCCATTATAGACCTCAAGAGTATGCCTCCATGATCTACCCAGACATACCTGGAAGTGTGATTTATTCAATAGGTTGCTTTCAAGCCAATCTAGTTGACAATTTAGCTTGATTGTCACAAGTACCAAATTTATCATCCCCAGCTGGAGCTCCTGCCTTGCCAATTGACTTACATAATTTATCTTAATGTATTATAGCAGGATCTTAAAGCATTGATTTTAAAGCATATTTGATAATACTCTTTTAAAAAACATTTTGAGGGGCCGATGATATAGCTCAGTGGCATAAGCACCTGCCTGGCAAGCACGAGGTCCTGAGTTCGACTCCTGGTACCCGCATATAAACAAAAACAAAAACAGAAACATTTTGAGGGTTTAGGCTTGATGGCTTTGGGCTCTGTGGTATGCCATTTACTGAACTTCAATACAACACATACACAACTTGTTTGTTGTCAGTGGTCCTGTCAATTCAGTTCATTTAGGCTCTATAGAGTTCATTCTTAATTCTAAAATGTACACCAAAAGTCTCATGGGTTCAGAGGAGGGCTTTTAGGAGGTATTTTGATGGCAAGGGTGCTAACATCATCAAAGGATAAATCCACTGACGTGTTAATAGCTGAATATGGTGTTAGGAGGAAGGGCCTGGTTGGAGGAGGTTTGCCACTGAGGGCATGACTTAGAGGATAAATCTCTTCTTTGGGTCTTGCCTGCTCTCTATTTTCTGGCTGCTACGAATAGAACACTTTCCCTTCCACCATGTCATTCTGCCATACTTTTTCTGTCCTGAAGCCAGCTGATTGTGCACTAAAATGTTTGAAACCATGATATGAAATAATCTTTTTCTTCTTTAAAGTGTGTTTGTCAGGTATTTGGTCCCAGCAATGGAACCAAAAGGAACTAAAGGAAGGAGAGAGGGAGCATAACACTCTTGTAGATAGCTACACCTACCAAAAGTTTGTCTTCTTTAAAATCTAAAAATTTCCATTATTTCCATCAACAGATAGTGATCAGTAAATGCACATTAAGTAAACTAGAGATTTTCAGTAATTAAAAAAATTACAGTGATTTTAAGCTAAGATACAGAAGATGTTATAACTTGCCTATTATAGAAGTTCAACATGAAGCAGCAATTCAGCAATTTCAGGCATTCAATACATTGATCATGAAGAATGAAATTGAGTTCAGAGGCTCCTCATTTGTCTCTATAATGTCCATGCCTGTTACAAAAGCTGACACTTAGCAGACACTCAATAAATGTGTAGCAAATGAATAGTGTTGGTATGGATGAAATAAGAAATGACATAGTAAAGCAGTGTTGGCAACTAGAATAGAATATTGGCTTGTCTGAATCAGATGTGAGGTATATCATGAGATTTGTTAATAAAATTAATTAAAATTTTAAGGTTATTTTAAAAACATTTTTATTTTATGGAAGAAAGGTAAAACAAAATTTCATAACAAAATAATAGGAGAATAACAATAATTAATACATTACATGTTATTATCTTTAAAGTAGTTGCTCAGGGTACAAGATATGGGCATAAAAATTTATCCAATTGATTAGCACAACCTTCCTATTTAATGATCTAAGAGACACGAATAGTAAAACTGACTTGCATAAAATTTAAAGGTTTTGAAATTTAAAGTGAACAAGAAATGTTTGGACAATAAAATTAGAATCACTTTTATTTATTTGGATTATTTTATATTTTCTTGAGCTTAAAAATTCTAGGGGAAGCATTATTGGGAATTTCTCAGAATCTTCAGAATATCCTTAGTTCTGGAGTCCTTCATCTCAATGTACATCTTGGAACTGTGTTACACAAGTTTTCTGAATATTATGTGTCAGTATCATGGTCCCATGGTAAAGCAATTATCGGAACTACTGAAATATATCCTTCCATATACCAGAAGAGCTTTTTAAATATTCTTTGTACTATTGTGGATTGAATAGAACTTTCAGAAAATTTTATTTCTGTTTTAAAACTACCAGGATTTGAGGTAATCCACTAGTTGATTCATTTTCTAGGTCATCTGCAAAGAGAACAGAGTATTTTAAGCAATTACTGAATAATGGCAGAAATATGGAGTTAACATAAAAATATGGTATAGTCTATTTTGGACATTGAAATACACTGGTATGACTTTACTATGTATGACAATAACACTGCCTACTATAAAATATTATGATGTGACAGTTAACCTTAATTGTATCAGCTTAATTTGCTTGGGATCTTTCCAAGTGATTAGTAAAGCACATTACTAGGTGTGCCTGGGTGAGTCATGAGGCATGACCTTGAGTACTGTTATAGTTTGTATCTAGATGTCCTTCCAAAGCCTCATGCTCTCATAGTTGGGGCTTTTCACGGGTGGCTAGACTAGGGTGTGTGAATGTAGATTAAGGATGTGTGATAACTAAACTAGTTGTTGATTGATTTAGCATAGTTCTGGATGGGGATAATGGGAAGGCCCACCCTGGATGTGGGTAGCACCAACCAATAGGCTTGTAAACCAAATGGAATAAAAGGGAAAGGGAGGCACATAGGCTTTGCTGATTCCTGCCTGCCCTGCCACAGACTATTTCTCTTCTGGCATTCTGCCTTGATTTGAAGCCAGCCAACTGTAGACTGAAACCTTTAAAAACTGTGAGCCAAAATAAATCTTTCCTCCTTTAACTTGTGAGTGGCAGGTATTTTGTCCCAGTAATGAAAAGGTAACTAAAACACGTACTGTATGAGATATGCTGAAAAGATACAGTGAGTATTTAAATTTAAAAACTTATTACATTAAAAGATACATTGCTACTAACACACATCCTATCATTCTTTCTAAAGCAGTTCTGGAAGTCCTCTTTTGTGAGTGTCTTTAGTTGCACCATCATGGCTGTTTTGATGCCTGAATTGATTCAAAATGTTTACTTTTCATAGTCATTTTGACTCTGGAAAAATGTCATAAATCACAACGTGAGAGATCTTGTGAATAAGGTGGACACGGATATGCCATAATGATTTTACAAGCCTGTCTTTCCATTGGATGGCTCTCATCAGCACTATCCACTGTAGTTTTGATCACACTTCATAAACATGACTTCCAGCACTGCTCCACAAAGTGGCAAGCATGATGGGATTAGTATGTTCAAAGTGAAGAAGAGTATTTTGAGGGAAATTAATGACAATGTGTCTTTCAGTGTAATAAATTTAAAAAATTTAAACATTCACTGTATATTTTTATCGACTTGGATTCCTGGCTCCTTCTTTTCTGGCACTGTTCCCCTGCTTTGCTCCCTGGAAGCCATCAACTAAGCAGCTTTATTCCACCACATTCTTCCACCATAATATTTCTGACCTGTAGCTAGCCTACCATGGACTGAATCTCCTTAAAGTATAAGCCAAATTAAGCATTTCCTCCTTTATGTTGTGGGTGTCAGTTTTGTGTCTCAGTGACTGGAAACTTAACTAATGCACCTGATGAAGATACATGAGAAGATAAGTTAACCATGTAGGAACAAAGATAAGACCCTTTATGAGTCATATCACACTTTTCAAGAATAGGTTACTCTTTTAACTGCTGTATGATCTACATTGTGCAGTCTTAAGTTAGAGATGCTCATCCATTCTTTAAGGTATTCCATAGTTCAAAAGCATGTGAATATTTTTCATTTATTTAAAAAGGTCTAGACCTTTTTCTGTGTCTGCTGTCTATGAAATGATGCTTTTCCCCCCCTTTTTTTTGTGTGGGTACCGGGGGTCAACCTCAGGACCTCAGGCGCCAGCAGGCACCTGTGCCCCTGAGCAATATCACTGGCCCTTTTATTGTATGTGGGTTCCAGGAGTTGAACTCAGGACCTTGCGCTTGCCAGGCAGGCGCTTGTACTGCTGAGCCATCTCACCAGTCCTTCCCTTTGGTTTTTTGAGACAGGGTCTCACTATGTAGTCCAGGCTGGCCTTGAACTCAATATGTATCACAGTCTAACCTTAAACTCAGCAATCCTCCTGCCTCAGCCTTCCCAGTGCTGAGGTTACAGGCATGTGCCACCACATCCAGATGAAATGACTCTTTAAGACAGTAATCTAAACTGTGCATGGTGATGCATGCATCTTGTCCCAGCTACTTGGAAGGCTGAAATAGAAACATCACTTGGGCTCAGAAATACAACACCAGCCTGGCAAGACCACATCTCAACAATAAAGCTAAGACTTTCAAGTTGTTATTCTCACCTTTCTCCAACCTTTTATTTAATGGCCGACAGGTCAGAGCTCCAGAATATGATTATTAGTATCTCGTTTCTATTGACCTTTTAAAAAATACTCCATCACATTGTGTTGAGTAGTTAATTTATTTAAATAAAATGGTAATGTAAACTATCTAAACCAGTCTCCTTTCTACTTTATATACTTTGCCATCATAGAGAGAAAATATTCTGAGATTGTAACTAGAGTATCTCTGTTATGTATTATGTTTTAAATCTAAATTGTCTCCCAAAAACCTCTTGTTCAGAGGTGGGTTTTGGAAGGCGGCTGAATCATGGGGACACTATATTCATCAGTGAGTTCATTTGTTGATGAGTTCAGTAGCTGGATGTATTGTTAGGAGATGGTGCCTGGTAGGAGCCAGGTTACTATTGTGTGACTTGAAAGGGTGTATGTATTTTTGTCCCTGGCTCCTACCTTCTCTCTCTGCTTCCTAGCTGTCATACAGTGAGCTGCTATCCCCCTCCAGGCGCTTCCACCATGTCATTTCTATGTTGGAGAAGGACTGCCATGGATTGAAGCCACTGAAACTGTGAGTGAAAGTAAACCTCTCCTCCTTTAAATTGTGGGTGTCAGGTTTTATTTCCAGGGATGGAAAGAATACAAAAAATTGGTACTGAGAGTAGGGTTATTGCTTTGACTATATCTGTGGCTCAGAAACTTTCAGAACTTGTTTGCAGGAAAAATTAGGAAAGGTTTGGAGATGCAGGCTAGATAAGTCCTACAATCTTGTCAGCACAGCTTGATGTGCAATTCTGGTCAGAGTTCAGAAGGCCCGAATAGTGATAGCAATGTGTACAGTAAAGTACAGGTTCGTAATATTTTAAATCTGAATGATTGAATTTTAAATCTGAATGATATTGGAAACTGGACCAGAGGTCATGTGTATTTCATTGTGGCAGAATTTGTCTCTATTTTGTCCTTGTCCTAAGAGTTTGTCTGAGGTTGAATTCAAAGGTCGAAGGTTGTTCTGTCCCAGGAAATTTCAAGACAGCCTGACACTCAGGTTATGGCATGAGTATTGCTTGTTGTTTTTATCTGGATCTACAGTGAGAATCTGGAGTAAAAAGGCAGATCTAAATTATTTGAAAAGTTTGCAGTTTCATTGGAAAGGAAGTGCCTGTGATATTGGGGCCACAAAGAATGGTTGCTTAAAAGATTATCATTAAAAAGAAACTAATTAGTTTGCACAGGGACAATAGAAAAGTTAGCTTGAAGGTACTCAGGAATTAGCCAAACTTCAGACTTATCAGGTTAAGTGTGGAAAAGGGTAAACAATTTTGAAAGACTTTGTTTTGAGAAAAAGCTCCAGGGAGCCCAACTTATTCAAGGCCACCTAGGAAGTTATGTATCAGAGTTCAGCCATCCTCTGAATAGAGGCCACTGCATCTACAGTTCAAAGGAAGCCCATTGGTGGCAGTCCTTGTCTTCACTCATGAGGTGCTGGATTTTTAGGCATGCAGAATGCAAGAATTGCGAGGTCATGGAGACTTCCACCCATTTTTCACAAGATGGCCCAAGAGGCCAGGCAGTGTACCCCTGATAGGGCAGTGTATAAAGCTGTGAGAGTAAAGCTAGAAGTGCAGTGAAAACCTTGGGAGATGCCAGAAATGCAGAATGTCTGTCAAGGAAAGTCACAGGCAGTAAGTGGAGCCAGCCCAAGAGTGAAACCATGTGTGCTGAAACCAGGAAGGTCAATAGAGTGGAGCTGCTTAAGGCCTTTGGAGCTCACATCTCACCACAACCTGCCCTGGGTACTGGACATAGAGTTACAAGATTTAATGTTTGCCTTATATGGTTTCAGTCTTGCTTTAGTCCTATTCCTTTCTATCCTCTTAGGTATCCTTTTTGTAATGGGAATGTTTGCTTTATGACATTGTATGTTAGAGGTATTTAACTTTGTTTTTGATTTTTTTATTGGACAGAGTCTCACTATGTAGCCCAAGCTGGCCTTGAAATCACAGTGATCTTTTTGCCTCAGCCTCCAGAGTGCTGGTATTATAGGTGTGAGCCACCGTGCCTGGACTGTTTTATATTTTTATATATGTTCACCGCTAAGAGTTTTCCTTGAGTCTCAGAAGGGACTTTGGACTTGGACTTTTTAGCAATGCTGGAACTGTTAATATTTTGGTGATTCCTAGAGAAGAACTAAATGCATTTTACATAAAGAGATGAACATGAGTCTGCTGGGGATCAGGGGCAAAATTTTATGGCTTAGATCTAAAATGTCCTTTAAAATCTAGTGTTTGGAGCCAGGCTTTTGGAAGGTAATTGGATGATGGGGACACTATACTCCTCAGTGAATTCATCCATTGATGAGTTTAGTAACTGAATGTGTTCTTAGAAGGTGGGATCTGGCTGGTGGTATATCACTTGGGCATGACCTGGAAGGGTGTACTCTTGTAGTGGCTCCTTCCTTCTCTTTCTGCTTCTTGGCTGCCGTGGGATAAGCAGTTGTCCTCTGCTAAGCCCTTCCATTATGCTCTTTCTACACTGGAGCCCAATGACCATGGACTGATCCTATTGCAATCTGAGTGAAAATACACGTCTCCTTCTTTATGTTGTGGCTATCAGGCATTGCCACAATGGAAAAGTGACTAATACATTCTTTTTAAGATATTCAGCAATAATATTTGCTAAGTGGTCTATTTGTACATTTTTACATGGGTACTGGGAGACGAACTCAGGACCTTGTGCTTGCCAAGCAGGTGCTTATGATGCTGAGCTGTATCACCAGCCCTATTTGTACATTTAAATAGTTGAAATAACCCATGCATCAAAGACACACTTAAAGCAGAAAAAAATAAGCATTGTGTCTGTTTAAAGTAGTTGATGCAGACTCTGAAGGTAATTTCCTGAATCCTAAATGGATATTAAATAGTGTCAGCATCATGGGCTATATTCACAATGCTCCATTGCTACTCCTTTGAAAAGAACAACACCCACTTGATAATTCAACAAATTAGTGCTAGTTTCTGGGACTTCATTTTGCCTCAGTGTTCATAGATGATTTCTCAGTTGGTTGTGGCTAAAGAACATGGAGAAAGAGGTTGAAGACTATTCTGAGCTATTTATTGCTGAAAAGAACTGAGTTACAGCATCAAAATAAGACATGGGAGTATTATCTTGATTGCTGAAACTGTCCTATGTCTCTTCTGATGATCAGACTTCTCCACCATCCAAGTTTATATTATGTGCCATTTATGGTTTTCATTCATTCATCCTTTCACCCCATTCAATAAGCAAGAGCACCAGCTATGGCCCAGAGCTGTCAGAGGTGCAAGGAATTGCCAGCAAGGAAGTGGGAAATGGTCTCTGGTATCCTAGAAGTACTGTACTGTATTCTGTATTTGTTATGACAATTATTGCTATTATTTGGTTTGTGCATATCTCATTCTGCCATTAGACAATAAGCATTTTGATGTCAGCCTCAATGTCTAATTCATGGATATGTCTCCCATCGGACTTATTACAGTATTGTACAACTATAAGACAATTGAAGTATGATGAATGAACAAGTGAATGAAGGGATGAATAATGAATCAGACCTTCTGGTCTGTTATGATTGAGTTATGTAACAAAAGTTTTACTCTTTTAAATGTTACAAAACAAACTCAGCCTTGATCATTACGGATTAGAATCATATAAAATATTTGGGTACTAAGGAAGCCATTACAATGGAATTTTTGAAAATCCAAAATATTTCTGTGGAATTATAGAATACATTTTTATAGCCTAACATAAGTTAATCAAGCTTGGAAACAAGACAATAAATGCAGGGTGATGTATTTACCTAATGAATTTAAATTGTACTTAGAGGAGGTCATTAATGTGTATTAGGAAGAAGAGCATTTTGTGAAATTTCAGTAGGGGAAGTTTTTCAACTTCCTTAAATATTTCTGTAAGCCTAATAATGACTCAATCAGAAGAAAATAGAAACTATCTCTATACTTTATATTAGAAAAGAATGTTCCCCCTTTCTAGTGCATAGCTGTTCCTTTAAGGTCTACCTTTATGATTATCTGGTAGAAATTATTTCATCAGTTTTCAGCAGTCACAGTTAATATTTGAGAAAGGATACATGGAAGCTATTTTTTATTTGATTTGGCTGGTGCTTTAGTCTGGATTCTTCTGGAAGCAGAAAACAGTATAAAGCCAGTGCACCCTTGTTCCAGGGGCCAGAACTCCTTACAGAATAACCAGCCTGGACTTTAATGTGTACAAAACTTTGCTGAAATTTTATTTATAATAGACATACAGAGGGAGTTATAGAGCTGGCTCTCCTTAGACCCTCAAGCCAGATGTCAAGTCCCTGTATAGTCCTATGGCAAGAGCAAATCAACCTCTACTGAGGAGAATCTCCAGGGAGAGTTTTCTTTTCTACTTCTGTGAGGAGAATGCTTCCTCTTCCTCTCCATGTGGTCTACCTCTTTCATTGTCTCAGAAAAATTGTCAGTATAACACTCCATCTTTTGAGAGAAATTTATGAACAGGAGGTGAGAGAGAATTCCAATTCTAACTATGGGTTCGAAGGCTCAGAACATTCACACGGACAAGTGTATCTTCTCCCAGCTCTGGTCTTCTGGTAGTAATATCCTTTGTGGGGGCAAAATAGCTCAGTGTGCACTATGCAAAATCCTGTCTTTTTCACGTTCTTGTTTGTTATAGTGAAGAAACAAAAATGAAGAACCTCCTGGTCTCACAATCTTCTGTGGGCAGATATTCAAAGGAAAATATGTATGCACTTTTCAAGAATAAATAATACTTTTCAGGAATAGCATAGCAAAAATTTTGTAAAACTTCCAGGGAAAAAAGTTAACTCTCAAAGGGAATGCATCTGTTGAATGCCTTTGACTTTGTCATCAGCATAGAGCTTCACAATCTAGAAGAGCTGAGTGCATTTTAACAGTTTCTGTACAGCTACTAGTATAAGCATATACATTGTTGTTAAGAAAGAAAGAGAAAACAGGCTTCTTTCTGCATCAGACTTACTTCACTTAACATAATCTCAGTTCCACCTAATTTCTTGCAAATGACATGATTTCATTCTTTATGGTTGAATAATACTTCACTGTGTATATACATTGTTTATAAATTTATCAGTTGACAAGCAGCTAGGTTGTTTGCATAGCTTAGTAATTATGAATTGCACCAGAACAAACACAGGTATGCAGTTATCTCTATAGTACATGTTGACCTTAATTCTTGTGGGTAAATATTGAGACATGGCAGAGCTGGATTATATGGTTTCTCTATTTTACCTTTTTTGAAGAATCTCCACACTGACTTCCATAGTGGTTATATTAACTTACATTCCCACAAATGGTGTATAAGGATTCCTTTATTCCTACTCCTCTTCAGCCTTTCTTTCTTTCTTTCTTTCTTTCTTTCTTTCTTTCTTTCTTTCTATTTCTTCATGTCTTCCTGATTGGAGCCATTCTGACTGGGTTGAGATGGAGTCTCAATGTAGATTTGATTTTGCATCCCCCTGAAAGCTAAAGATGTTGAACGTTCTTTCATACACTTATTGAGTAGTTGTACTTTATCACATGCCAAATCAAGGGAAAAAAGAAAGAGACCACATGAAAGTAGAAGGGACACTCCTAGAGAAGGGGAAGGAAGTAGTAGAGCAAGGGAAGGGAAAAAGAAGGTCAGGAGGGGTGGAGGTGATCAAAGTATGTTACGTGCATGTACCCATATGCCAAATCAAAGCCCATTACTCTGTATAACTACTAAGAACTGATAACAAATACAAAGAAAAAGAGAGACTAGGAGGAGTGGAGGAGGGAGGAGGGAGGAAAGAGAGAAGGAAAAGGAGTCAATTTTTTATTTATGAATTTTTTTTTTTTTTGTGGGTACCGGGGGGTCGACCTCAGGACCTCGCGTGCCAGCAGGCGCCCGTGCCGCTGAGCGATATCACCGGCCCCTTTTTCGTATGTGGGTTCCGGGAGTCGAACTCGGGCCCTCGCGCTTGCAGGGCAGGCGCTTAAGCCGCTGAGCCATCTCACTGGCCCCATATTTATGAATTCTTAGCAGCTGTATTTTAAGTTTAAGAAATTTCAAGACCTCGTATTTTTACAATACTTCATGTTTTCATGCTCCTGAATACTGAGGAATAGATAAAATTCAAGTCGTGGTTTTATATCCATATTACTGTAGTTCATTATCTCAAATGTTTTCAAAGGTTTAGATTAGATAAGTTATTAAAACAAAGACTATTGATTAATTGAACAGTGACTTGAATTTTGCAAATATTGAGGTAAATGATTCAAGGGTAGGTTTAGTTTACTAAGCTTTTCTTAAAAATTCATTGTATCCAAAATCCATAAAATCTGCAATTTGTATTGTATTTCTATGGCATTAAGAGAAATAAATGCTTGCAATAGAGTTTTTGTTGATGCAGTGATTCTTGACATTTTCCTTATAGACAGTGTGCAATGCTTTTTGTTTGGTAAGAATGCAATTCTTCCACCTGAGTTTGTTAAAGTTCAAGGTTTCATTAACATTTTTGTGGCAAAGGTCTCCTTTTGGTGTAGTGCACAAAATGGAAAAAAATGCTCCGAAAGTACATTGAAATCTTTATCTTTAAAATGAGAAAAATTGTTTATAATTCTTCATGACATTTCTGTATCTCTGGCCTATCTTTCTGGCCTGACCTCTCACCACTTTCTCTGTGCCAAAATCATGCTGGAATATTTGTATTCCCTGGAAAACACCCTGTTGTTTTCTCCTTTTTTTTTTTAAATGTGGGTACCAGGAGTCAAACTCAGGACCTCATGCTTGCCAGCAGGTGCTTGTGCCGCTGAGCCATATCACTGGCCCTTTTTTTCCTTTTTATGTGGGTACCGGGAGTTGAACTCAGGACCTCCTGCTTGCCAGGCAGGTGCTTATGCCGCCGAGCCATATCACCGGCCCTCCCCTTTTTGTCTTTGTTCGTATTTCTTGCTTATTTTGGAGCACTTTTCCTTCCTAATTGCCTAAGAAACTCTCCACCCTTAAAGATTTATTTCTATCTTAAACAGGAATTATTCCTCCAGGCTCTGAGGTGCTACCCTTCCCTGCATTGCCATGATGGCTTTTACTTTCCACTGGAATAGTCTCGCATTTTATTCATTTTTAAGCCATGTATTTCCCCTGCTTACTGTGAACTTCTTGAGGTTGATATCTATGACTCATCTTTTTTAACCATAACTGAATACCATTATCACATCTAAATATTAACAAGAATTCCGTTTTGTTATCAAATATTCAATGTTCACACTTCTGATTATCTCATAACTTTTTATAAATTTGTTTCTGTAGGTCCATAGATTCCAATGGGCTGATATATTTCATAAGTTTCTTATCTTCTATGAATTACTCTTCTATTTCTTTTTCTTTAATCTTAAAATGTATTTGTTGAGGATCTGGGTGCTTTTCTTTAGAGTCCCATAGTGTGGCTATTCATGGTCGTATGCCTATAAAGTCATTTTTTACATTCCTGTGAACTTTCTACATCCTCTAAATTGTTAATTAGACAATACTCAACTTTGATATTTTGGGGGCAAGACTTGATTTATAATGCTGTGCAATTCCACCAGAGGCATGTAATGTCTTATTATTTCTCTTTTGTAATGTTATTAGCCCTTGATAACCATTGCCTAGATCTGATGGTTCACTGGAGATTGTGAAATAGTGATATTAAAAATTTAACATTTCTTCTTCATAAGTAGAATACTTGAACATTGAGAAATGTTTTAATAGCTTTTATAGTGAAGGTAGGATAAATGTTTAATTTCTTTACTTACCACTTTTGAAAATAGAGTTGGTTATCTAGCAAGAGACTAAGATGTATTTCACTGTGCAAAGCTAACGCTTAGTACAATGTCTATAACAAGAAAAACATTTCACAAGTGTGTTGTATAAGTAATAGAACCAATGGGCTAAAAAATAAATTAATAAATGGATGACTAAATTACAGCCCTTTTACACCACCTTTTATACTTGATACCTAGCAGCCTTGTAAAGAGCTGCTTCATAAGAACAATATGGAAGTCCTCAGCAGGGTCTGATGCCATCCTTTCTGGACCTAATCACTACATTTTGTGCTGTATGGGCTCATATGGGATGGGAAATGTGCACCTCCCCGTTGCAAGGATGTATAGCCCGGCTTGTTCTCAGTTGGCTCTATATAGTACTTTTGGTCATGCTTTGCACTAACTTAGGCACACCTGTAAGGGGACACTTTTTAGGCATGCCTTGGATATCCAATGTATAATGAATGGTCTTAGAATATTCACAGAATTCTGTGCCTCCAGAAAAAATAATTTTAGAACATGAGTTTTATCTCAGAATGAATCACTCTACTCTTAGCCGTTACCTCCACTTCCTCTAGTCTTCTACTCTCTGGCAATCCTTAATCTGCTCTATGTCTTCATACATTTGCCTATTCCAGACATTTCACACAAATGGAGTAATAAAATATGTGCTCTTTTTGAATGGTTCTTTTACCTAGCAATATGTTTTCAAAGTTCATCCATATTAACAGCATTTTTTAATTATATATGTGTGTGTGTATATATAGTATACACTATAGTATACACTACAGTATACACTATACAGTATAGTATACACTATATATAGTATATAGTATGTATGTATAGTATATATATATATACTATATATATATATTGTTTTTGGACAAATTCCATTTTCTGGGTATACTGAATTTTATTTATACATTCATCCATTTACACATTTTGAGTTGTTTCTACTTTTTGGCTCTATAAATAATGCTGCTATGAGCATTTATGTACAATTTTTGTGTAAACATAAGTTTTTTCTCTTGGCTATACAGGTAGTAATGGAATTGCTGGATAGTGTGGTATTTTAAGGAATGATGAACTCTTTTCTAAAGGGGCTGCACAATTTACATTCCCTGATTTGTCTGTGTTTTACCAACACTTGTTATTACCTGAATTTTTCTCATTTTAGTCATTCGCATAGGGGTGAAGAGGAACTGACTCATTGTGAGTTGAATTGACCTTCCCAATGACTGATGATATTGACCAGCTTTTCATTTGATTGTTTGCTTGTTGATTATTCATATATCTTTGGTGAAGAAATGTCTAGTTAGGTCTTTGTCCATGTTATAATTGTCTCTTTTATTGTCAAATTGTAAGAGGTTTAAATATACATTCTAGATACAAGTCCCTTGCCATAATTTTTAAATACTTTCTCCCATTCTGTAGCTCTTTACACTATCTTTTTTTTTTTTTTTTTTTTTTTGTGGGTACCGGGGGTTGACCTCAGGACCTCGTGCACCAGCAGGCGCCCATGCCGCTGAGCGATATCACCGGCCCTTTTTTGGTATGTGGGTTCTGGGAGTCGAACTCAGGCCCTCACGCTTGCCAGGCAGGCGCTTACGCTGCTGAGCCATCTCACCAACCCTCTTTTCACTATCTTAAGTGTTCTTTGAAGAAGAAAATTTTTATCTTTGATCAGACTTAGAAGACAAATTCATTTTTTCCTTTGCTATTTTTGCCTTTGGTGTTGTATCTATGATGACTTTGTCTAACTCAATTTATTTCTATGTTTTTTTCCAATAGTTCTGTGGTGTTGACTATCACATTTAGGTCTGTAACCCATTTGGAGTTATTTTTTGTGCATGGTATAAAAAAGGAGTCCTACCTCATTCTTTTACATATGGATATATAGTTGTCCTGCCTCTAGGCAAATGGATGATTTTTTCCCATTGAGTTGTTTGAGCACCCTTACTGAAAATTAATTAACCGTAAGTATACAGTTTTACTACTGGGTTCTCAATTCTATTCTTCTGACCTATACATCTGGCCTTATGCCAGTGCAGTGGTGTCTTGATTACTGTAGTTTGTAGTAAATTTTGACAATACAAAATGTATATTTTCTGTCTGTTCTTTTTAAATATTATTTTGACTATTTTAAGTCACTTGCATTTTTATATAAATTTCAGAACTGGCTTATCTCTAAAAATATAGTAGGAAGAGAACCTACACAGGCAGAAAAGAGTGTGAGACCATTCTTTGCCTTTAACATGTTACTGAGGTAAACTACATTGATAAGATTTCTAATGCATTGCTATGGAAGCCTTGATTAATCATTCTATGTATTTATGTGTTATGTATCTATATCCACATATATGAATACACAATATTTTTGGTATATATAAGCATATAATATTTGCACACATATCATTTAATCATATGCCATATACTATTTAGATAGTATATGTAACTACCTATCACATATGTGAATCTGTTGCTTATATTATTTGCTTATATTTTTATAAGTAGATGTGATCTACAGTTTTCCACTGCTGTTTTTGGTATTATGTTGGATGAGATTTATCTTATTAATGAGTTGGGTACCTTCTTTCAGGGTTACACTGACCTTGATAATTGTGTTGGATAATTGACCTGCCCTAGTTTCCTATTTCATATTTACTAAACAATTTATAAAACATAGGATGTTTTTCATTTCTGAAGTCTTAGTTGAAATTCTCTTAACAGAAAATTTCATTAATATTTACCTAGGCTATTCCTTTTGGGTATCCGTGTGGGGTAATGATTATAGTTACATGAGTACAGCTATAAATTATTCCATGTTTATTGGTCTATATTAATTATATAATATTAATATTTATAATATCTAATATTTAAATCTATACTTCCACTGATGTTTTCACATTCATCAGCATAGAATTTTTTATTGTATTATCTTAAAATCTTTAGACAGTTGTGTATCTGTAGCTAGTTTCTCTTTTATCTTGTCTCTTTTTTCTTAATTATAGCTTTCCAAAGTTTATCATTTTAAAATTATTTATTTCAAAGGACTGTGTATTGTTTTGCATTTGTTCTTATCATTTTTTGTTTTACTAATACCAGAATTTTTCTTAATTCTTTTATTTTGCTTTCATTTGGCTTATATTGTTCTTTTCAGAGTCTTTTGGTGAACTCATATTCATTAAAGTCAGTCCTTTCTATTATGCAAGAAATACACTGATGCTATAAATTACCCCCTGAGCACTCCACTGGTTCCATATTCAGGTATTGATGTATAAATCTACCTGGTATACATAAATGAATTAAGAGACACCCAGGCCAGGTGGCCACTGGGCATAAGGGTGCACATGTGCCTTTAGCGGGCAGAGCCACCAGACCACTGAGACCCAGGCCAGGTGGCCTGGACATGTGAGAACACATGCACTTTTGGCAGGTGGAGTAATCAGTGAGACCAACAATGTGGAAGTGTCTGAAGCAGTAGCGAGGAGCCAGCAGTGGGCTCTGGAGAACCCCAACAACTGAAGACCAGTCCCAGCCCGCCACATCCAGAGGCCAAGATCAGCTCCATATCTAGCACAATTCCCGTGGTAAACTTGGCTGGAGTACATAGCACATTTCTGGGATTAAACATGGACACTATCACAGAACTGTAAACACCAGAGGTATTTACTACTTTTATTTTCCCTTGTTTGTCAGATTGGCTATGCTTTCCTGTCTGATTGCATTTTGTCTTGTTTTGTTTAGTATTTTTCAGTTATTTTTGTTTCTGTGGGTTTTTTTTTTTTCCTCCTCTATTTTTGGTCTCCTTTTTTTCTTGTTCTTTTTTGTTCTTCTCTTTCTTCCTTCTTTTTTTCACTGTTTAGGTTTCTTACCTTTCTTTTTTGTTTTCTTCTACTGATCCTCTTTCTCTCTTTCCTCAACTACCTCTGGAATTTATATGTGGGTACCAGGAGTCAAACTCAGGACCTTGCACTTGCCAGGCAGACACTTATGCCACTGAGCTATGTCACTGGCCCTACCTCTGGAATTTAAACTTTCAAGTGAGCAAATATATTGTCTCTTCCCTTCTGACTACTCCTTCACATTCTATATCATTCTACCCCTCCTGTGTCCTCCAGTTCCCCAAAACTTCGGTGATCATTCTTTGACCTCCAGCCTTCTACTATATTGACCTCATCCGTCATGTTATACTGCCCACTACATATCTTAATCCCCCACTCCCCAGCGGAGTAAAATACTCCACTAAGGGGAAAATCACTGCATATAAGTATGTGGTATACGTTTGATTTTGTTATATAACTTTAGAGATTTCTCCTGTGGTCAGAGGTAGCAGATAAATGGTTACTATAGTTTGTCAGTAGTTAAGCTGTACTTGAAACTATTGTTATTACTAACTGTACTACTTTACCCAGGATGTCATACATGTTATAATCAGTTTTTCTCCCTTGTATGATAACACCATGATTGTATGGGGTCATAATCATCACCTCAGTCCAGTACCAAAGGACTGAGTGCTGAGCCAAATAGTAACTTAGCACACTTTACAAATTGGGAAGGTAGGTTCTTGGTGTAGTTAAAGGACCACCTACATCTAGAGGACATCTCTGAAGAACAGTCATCTCCTAAGGAAGCCTCAATACTAGTGATAAAGCTGTCTACCATAAAAAATCAACAAGCACCAAAATAGAAAACTAAATAAAATAAAAAGAGAAAATAGAAAATGAAAAGACACAGAAGCAAAATGCAACCCCAGACACCCAGTACACCCAGGACAAGCCTAAAGCACAATGAGATAGATGAAATTGGAAGTCTAACACTGTAACTTTCTGAAATGATAGCAACAGAAGTAAAAAAAAAAAAAAGGTTATAGAGAAAATAATCTCTCAGGTACAAAAAGAAATGATGCTTAAAATCAAAGGTATTAGAGAAGACACAGATAAAAGAATAGATGAGCTTAGAAAAATGATGGAAACAAAAAAGGCCCAACACAGGAAAGAAATGGAACCCATGAAACAGATCTAAACATAAATCCATGAGATTAAAACCTCCATTGAAAGTATATGCAACAGATTTAGTGGAGAGGATAGAATATCAGATCTTGAAGACAGAATTGAAACTAGTGATCATGAAAAAAAAAGATATCTTAAAAATAGCAAGAGACTATGAAAAATCAATCCAACAGCTATAAGATGAAGCAAAAAAGAATAACATAAGATTGCTTGGGGTCAGTGAGAAAGCTGGAGACAGTGCAAATGCCATAAAAGACTTTTCACAGAAATAATGGCAGAAAACTTCACAAGCATGGATAAAGATTTTGACATACAAATAAATGAAGCATGTAGAACTCCAAACAGCCATGACCAAAATAAAACTACATCAACACACATAATAATCAAGATTCCAGAAACTCATCCCAAGAACAGAATATTAAAAGCTGTTAGAGAAAAAAACATATCACCTATAAAGGAAAGCCCATCAGAATCATGGCAGACTTCTCAGCACAAACACTCAAGTCAAGAAGAGCTTTGAGTGAAGTATTTCAAGTCTTGAAAGAAAACAACTTCCAACCTCCAATTTAGAAAACCTATCTTGCAAAATTAATGGAGAAATAAAATACTTCTATGGTAAAGAACAACTGAAGAAATTCATGACCACCAAACCAAGCCTACAAAGAGCACTAAAAGATATTCTAGACAGAGATAAAAATGACCAGAATTCCAAGAACAGCAACAGAAAGAAACCACCAGGCAGGGCAAGCTACTAAACAGAGGGGAAAAGCAGGGAACCAACAGTGGGAAAATAACATGACAAAGATTAGCCAATACATATCCGTTACAACCATCAATGTAAATGGCCTCAATTCACCAATCTAAAGAAACAGATTAGCAGAATGGATCAAGAAACAAGATCCAACAATATGCTGTATACAAGAAACACATCTAACTCAAAAAGAAATTTATAGACTGACAATCAAAGGATGGAAAACAATACTCCATACAACAGGGACCCAGAAAAAAGCAGAGGTAGCTATTCTGTTTGAGATAGTGTGAACTTGAAACCAAGAATGATCAAAAAAGATAAAGAAGGTCACTACATATTTGTTAAGGGAAAACTTCAAGAGGAAGAGAAATGAATCATAAATATGTATGCACCAAATATGGGAGTACCCAACTATGTAAGACAAATATTAATAGACATGAAAAATCAAATAAGCAATAACACAATTGTAACGGGGGCCCTTAATATACCATTGTCACAAAGAGATAGATCAACTAGACAAAAAATCAGCAAAGAAATATCAGAACTGAACCAAACCTGTGAACAAATGGACTTACTAGATGTTTACAGAGTGTTCCACCCAACAACATCAGAATATACATTCTTCTCAGCTGCACATGGGACGTTACCTAAAATAGACCATATACTTGAAATTATCCCATGCATATTATCTGACCATAGTGCAATGAAATTGGAAATTAATGGCAAAAGAAACTTCAAAAACTCCATAAACACATGGAAATTAAATAACACTCTCCTCAACAACCAATGGGTTACAGATGAAATTAAAGGAAGAAATTAAACAATATCTACAATTAAATGAAAATGCAGATACAACATACCAGAACCTGTGGGACACAATAAAAGCAGAGGGAAATTTGTAGTGGTGAATTCTCACATCAGGAAAACAGAACAAGCACAAATAAACAACCTAATGTTGCGCCTCAAGATTCTAGAAAAAGAAGAGCAAGAAGAGCCCAAAGCCCATACAAGGGAGGAAATTAAAAAGATCAGAGCAGAAATTAATGCAATTGAGACTATGAAAGCAATACAAAGAATTAATGAGTCAAAGAGTTCTTTGAAAGAACAAATAAAATTGATAAACCCTAAGCCAACCTTATCAAAGAAAGGAAAGAAAAGACTCAAATTCATGCACTGAGTAATGAAAAGGGAGAAATCACTACAGATCCTATGGAAATTCAGAAGCTCATCAATACCTACTTTGAAAGTCTTTACAGGGCCGGTGAGATGGATCAGCGGCATAAGCGCCTGCCTGGCAAGTGCGAGGGCTCGAGTTTGACTCCCAGAACCCACATATGAAAAAAGGGCCAGTGATATCGCTCAGCTGCACCTGCTGGCCTGCGAGGTCCTGAGGTCGACCCCCGGTGCCCACACACACACACAAAAAGTCAGTTTTTACTCTCATAGGATGGAAAACACAGAAGAAATGGACAGTTTCCTAGATATGTATGAATTACCAAAGCTGAATCAAGAAGATATAAAAATTCTGAATAACCCAATATCAGTTAATGAGATTGAAAATGTAATTAAAAACTTATGAACAAAGAAAAGCCCAGGTTCTCATGGATTCACTGCTGAATTCTAGAAAAAATTTAGAGAATATTTAATGCCAATATCCCTCGAGCTCTTTAATGAAATTGAAGGGGAAGCAACACCCCCTAACTCATTCCTGGAGGCAAGTATTACCCTTTATCCATTCCTTGCTTGATGGGCATTTTTGTTGTTTCTAAGATTTAGTTATTAAAAACTGTGGTGCTATAAACATGGGTGCACATATATAAGATACTGGCAAACTGAATGTAGCAAATAATCAAGAAGTTTATACACCATGACCAAGTAGGATTCATCCTTGGAATGCAGGGATGGTCAATGTATGCAAATCAATTAATGTAATACAACATATTAACAGAGCCAGAGACAAAATTTATGTGAGCATCTCAAGAGTTGCAGAAAAAGCATTTGACAAAATCCAGCACTTATTCATGATAAAAATCCTATAGGAAATTGAAGTAGGTGGCCTTTACCTCCATCTTATAAAAGCCATCTATGACAAACCAATAAGTAGCATCATACTAAATGGTTAAAAACTGAAAACTTTCACTCTAAAATCACAAACAAGGCAAAGATGTTCACTGTCACCAATTCCGTTCAATAGAGTTCTGGAAACACTAGCCTGAACAATTAGACAACATAGAGAAATAAAAGGAGTAAAGATAGGAAAGGAAGAAGTTAAATTATGATTATTTGCAGATGACATGATACTCTACATAGAAGACCACAAAAACTCCACCAAAAGATTTCTAGATTTAATAACCAAATTCAGTAGTATAGCTGGATACAAAATCAACACTCAAAAATCAATAGCATTCCTGTACATAAACAACAAACTCATTCAGAGAGAAATTAGGGAAACCACACACTTCACAATAGCATACAAATAAATAAAATACTTAGAAAACAGTCTAACAAAGGAAGTAAAAGATCTCTACACTGAAAACTACAGTACCCTGAAAAATGAGATTGAAGAGGATATCAGAAAATGGAAAAATATTCCTTGCTCATGGATAGGAAGAAACAACAAAGTAAAAATGGCCATACTCCCAAAATTGTTATGCAGATTTAATGCAATCCTGATCAAAATACCATTAGCATACCTCACAGAACTAGAGAAAACATTTCTAAAATTCATTTGAAACCAGAAGAGACCTAGAATAGCAAAATCAATTCTTGAAAACAAAAGCAAGGCAGGAGACAGTACAATTCTTGACTTTAAATTATACTACAAAACTACTGTGATAAAAACAACATGGTATTCGCAACAAAACAAAACAAACAAAACAAAACAAACAAAAAAACAGGCCTGAGGATTAATGGAATAGATTAGAAGATTCAGAAAGAACTCCAAGTACACTCAGCCACCTTATCTTTGACAAAGAGCCAAACGGTTTCACTGGAAGAAAGATACCCTCTTTAATAAATGGTGCTGGAAAAACTGGCTTTCCACATGCCAAAGACTAAATGTAGACCCATGTCTATCTCCATGCACTAAGCTGAAATTGAAATGGATCAAATACCTAAATATTAAAACAAAAACACTAAATCTGCTGAAAGAGAGAATTGGCAGAACGCTTAAAGACATAGGTGTAGGAGAATATTTCATGAACAAAACCCCAATTGCACAGGAAATAATCCAATGAATCAATAACTGGGATTTCATTCTATTAAAAAGCCTTTGCACAACAAAAGAAATCACCAACAGAGTGAAAAGATAACCCAGAGTGGGAAAAAATTTTAGCCCGTTGTCCTTCAGAGAAAGGACTTTTATCTAGAATATACAAAGAACTGAAAAAAGTCAGACCCCCAAATTTAAAGACCCAATCCAAAAATGGGCATCTGAGATAAATACACAATTCTCACATGAAGAAGTACAAACAACAAATAAATATATAAAAAAATGTTCGGTATCACTAGTTATTAGAGAGATGCTAATTAAAACAACACTGAGATTCCATCTCACCTTGGAAAGAATGGCTATTATCAAGAAATCAACCAATAACAAATGCTGGAGGGGCCTTAGGGAAAAAGGGACCTTTCTCCACTATTGGAGAGAGTGTAAACTGGAGCAAACACTGTAG
The DNA here is from genome assembly GCA_028451465.1 of Erethizon dorsatum. Taxonomy (NCBI): domain Eukaryota; kingdom Metazoa; phylum Chordata; class Mammalia; order Rodentia; family Erethizontidae; genus Erethizon; species Erethizon dorsatum. The sequence continues at coordinate 49,912,688 of CM051835.1, read as the reverse complement.
AAATCAGTATGGAGATTCCTCAGAAAAGTGATTAGAGGTCCTATTTGACCCAGCTATTCCCCTTTGGATATCTTCCCGGGAAGAATCAAAGAGACTTTTTTACTGTCCCTTTGATTTTTTCTTTTATCTCTAAAATTATTTGAATATCTGCTCTCTTTTGACATATGGATTTTCTGGCAGCATATTTTATTCTATTACAAAGTCATAAGTGTATTAGTATTTTGATATATTAGAGGCTCACCTGTGTTGCATTGTTCAGTTCTCTGAAAATTCCATATACATTTAAGTGCATGTTGATTTGGTGTAAATTCTCCCAGTTTTGTTCCAAATAGCTATTTATTAGATAACAATGAGATTACAGAAATTGCAGTGGCTATTCTCAAATAGAGCTAATAAGTACACAGTAGATGTACTGAAGGCAAACAATCTCTATAAATGCATATAAATATCTGAGAAGAAACACAACACATTCCATTAACCACCACAGGTCACATCATCACTTATCATGTGGCTTCTGAAAATATGCCACTACACATTTATGAGAGTGGAAAGTCAAATAACGCCTTAGTATTGTTATAAAAATAATTTTTATGTCATGACTCTCCTGATAGTGGTTTTGTACTATAAAGTACTGAGGACCACCGCTTGAGAAACACTGGCCCAGACCACGCTTCTCTTCTTTCCCTGAAACCAGATCATCTTTCCTTTGAATGAATACTTATTTAATTTATGTGGTACTGAATTTTTCATTTTCATATTACACGTCCATCATATCCTGCATGCATCTTTGATGAAAGCTAGTTTAAAATATTAGCGTTCACTTTTTCAAGATGTGCTGGGGATTATAGACGTATTTATAAGATTTCCTTCTGAAAAATTTGTAAATATCCTTATTTGCAAAATCAACTGTACAGGTAGTGTTTCAAGCATGTTGGCATTGTGTATCTTTTAATTTTTTGAATTTTATTTTAACATGTATTCATTGTACATATTAGATCCCTGTCAGCTTTATTGTTATAACTGACAAAATTGTATGTATTTATGGTATACAAGGTGATGTTTTGATATGTGTATATGTAAAATGACTAAATCAAGCTAATTAACATGTCCATCATTTCACAAACTTCTATTTTTATGATTAGAACATTTGACATCTACTACCTAGCAATTTTCAAATATGTAATACATTATTAGTTACTATAGTCATTATTCTGAAAAGTAGAGCTTCAGAAATTACTCATCCTAATTGAAATTATACCCTTTGGCAAATATACCTACATTCCTCTCCTCTTTTCTTCAGTTTCTGGCAATCACCATTCTACTCTGCTTTTATAAGTTCAACATTTCTAGATTCTATGGGCAAGTGAGATCATCCAGCATTTGTCTTATGCTTGGTTAATTTCACTTAGCATAATATCTGCCAGGTTCATCTATGTAGTTGCAAATGACAAGACTTCCTACATTTTAAAAGCTAAATTAGCATGTAAATCCCCTCAATGCATTTTCTTTAACATATTTATTCCATATCTTGGCTATTGTGAATAATACTGGTATGAACATAGGAGTTCAGATATTTCCTTGACATACTGATTTCAATTTCTTTGTATAGATACCCAGAAGTGTGATTAATGGATTGTGTAGTAAGTATACTTTAAAATTTTTGAAAAGCCTTTATACTGTTTTTTTTTATAATGCATACATTAATTTACCTATTCACAAAGAGAATACAAATTCTCCTTTCTCAACATCCTTGCTAACCTTTGTTATCATTTGTCTTTTTAGTAATAACCATTCTAATTGGTGTGAAGTCATTTATTATTATAGTTTTGATTTGTATTTCCCTGATGATTCATGATATTGAACATTTTTCACATGCCTGTTGCCATGTACGTATATATATTTTTTTTTGAAAAAATATCTATTCAAGTACTTGCCCATTCTTTAATCAGGTAGGATTTGTTTTCCTGCTATTGAGTTGTGAGTTCCTTAAGCAGTTTGGATATTAACTCCTTATCAAATGTATAGTTAACAAATATTTTCTCCCATTCTGTAGGCTTACTTTTCTCTTTGTTAATTGTTTCCTTTGCTGTGCAGAAACTTTTCAGTTTGATGCAGTCTGATTTATCTATTTTTGTTTTTGTTGTCTGTGCTTTTGGGTTCATAGCCAGAGAGTCATCTCTCTAACCAATGCCAAGAAGGTTTCCCCCAATATTTTATTCATTTTACAGTTTCAAGCCTTACCTATAAATCTTTAGCGCATTTTGAGTTGATATTTTTTACATGGTAAGATCTAATGTTCCAAGTTCATTCTTCTTCATTTAGACATTCAGGTTTTTTTGCCACCATTTATTGAACAAATTGTTTTTCTCCATATTGTGTTCCTGGCAATTTTTGAAGATCAGTTGACTGTAATGTGGATTTATCTGTGGGCTCTCTGTTCTCTTCTGTTGTCCTGTATGTCCGTTTTTATGCCAGTACCAGGCTGTTTGGATCGTTGTAGCTTTGCAGTGTATTTTGAAGTTAAGTATTGTGATGTTTCCAGTTTTGTTTTTTGCTCAGTCTTGCTTTGGCTACTGGGGTCTTTCGTAATTCCTTACAAATGTTGGGATCTAAAAAATCTGTGAAAAATGTCCTTGGAATTTTAATATAGATTGAATTCAACCTGTAAATTGCTTTTAGTAATATAGACATTTTCATAATGTAAATTCTTCTCCTCCATGGGTCCAAGACTGTTCCATTTATTTGTGTCTTTTTCACTTTATTTCATCAATGTTTTATAGTTTTCCATGTACAGATATCTCATCTCCTAGGTTACAATTATTCCCAAGTATTTTATTCAGTTTGATACTATCATAAATGTGGTGGCTTTTTGATTTCCATTTCTTTCTCTCTTTTTTTTTTTTTTTTGGATAGCCCTTTGTTGGTTTACAGAAATGCTATTAATCATATATGTTGATTTCATATCTTGTAATTTTACTGAAATCATTAGTTCCAGCAGTGTTTTTTGGTAGAATCTTTATGATTTTCTTTACATAAGGTCATATCATCTACAAAGATAATTTTATTTCTTACTTTGGAATTTAGGTGCATTTGTTTTTCTTACCTAGTTACTTTTCTAGGACTGCTAGTACTATAGTGAATACGAGTGGTAAAAGTGATCATCCTTGTTTTGTTCCTTATGTTAGAAAATCTGATTGCATTTCACCATTGAGAATGTTAGCAGTTGGGCTTTATTATGTTGCAGTACAATTCTTTTATAATTTCTTGGAAATATTTTATGATGAGAAAATGTGCAATTTTGTCAAATGCTTTTTCTGTCTCCATTGAGATGATCACATAAATTTTATCCTTCATTCTAGTAATATGATATATCATATTTATTTATTTGTGTATGGTGAACACCTTGCATTTCGGGAATAAATCTTCCTTACTCATAGATTATGATCCATAAATAAGCTGTGGGATTCAGTTTGCTGGTATTTTTTGAATTTTTTGCATGTATGTTCATTTTTAATTCCATGTCTGTTGTAATTCTCTGTATGTCTATTTCATGAAGATTCTTAATTATATTAATTCTTCTTACCCTTGCTTACTTTTTGACTAAACTGAAAAAAACTGTGATGTATCACACAATTATGAAAGATTTGCATTTTTAGATACTTTTAAACATTTCTACTGGCTATTATATATTTGAACATATGTCATGTTTATAAATGTTTACTATTGTTATGTCTTGTGAGTAGATTATTTCTTTTATGACTATTAAATATCCTTTTTGATATCCTGGAGTTTTTACCTTAAATTGTATTTTGTCTGAGTATAATGTTATAGAATCATCATGTTTTCATTTGGCAAGTACTCTTTTTTTAATCACATTATCAACAATTCTTTATTCCTTTTTTTTTTTCAGGTTTGTCTCTGGTAAATAATGAATAGCTGGGTTTCATTTTTTTTATTTTTATTTTTTTTTGTGGGTACCTGGGGTCGACCTCAGGACCTCGTGCGCCAGCAGGTGCCTGTGCCGCTGAGCGATATCACCGGCCCTTTTTTCGTATGTGGGTACCGGGAGTCGAACTCAGGACCTTGCACTTGCCAGGCAGGCGCTTATGCCGCTGAGCTATCTCACCGGCCCCTTGGGTTTTATTTTTAACCAATCTGGTATCTCTGTCTTTTAAATAACCTGATAAAACTACATATTTAGTGTAAATATGAATAGGTTTCTATCAGTGTTTTTGTTTTTGTTTACCCAGGTTTTTAAAGCTTTCTTGCTCTCTGCATGTTAGATTGTATTTTGCAATAGGTTCCCCTTCTGCTTTGATATTTTCATTATTCCTTTGGTTTTACCCTGTACATTTTTATTTCAAACACAGACACTCACACTTTCTTAAAAGAAATCTAGAACACCCATATCTTATCCTCCTCCACACGATAAGAAAGTTAATATTTTAGTTTTAACCTGTGTACATTTTTAGATCACATTCAGAAACTCCCCTGTGTCCTATCCTCTTCAAAAGACAAGAAAATTAGTATCCATTTATTTCCATATATACTGGTCCTTCATTTTCCTCTAATTGCCACCATTTAGGTATGGAATTTTATTTACAAATTATTTGTTTAACACACATGCATATACATGACTAGTTTCAAATTAGCAATACTTTTTCAATGATTGCCTTGTTCATCATACTTCTTGTTATTACTTCTTTACAGATTCCGTTTTCTTCTTACTAAAATTATCTCCCAGTAGTTCATTCAGAGAAGGTATGTGTAAACTTTCTGTTTGAAAGTGCTTTCAATTTGTGGGAGAAACTGAATGGCTAATTTATTCCACAGTCCTTAGCAAGATTTGGGCCCCCATCCCTTCTTCATCTTTTCTGCTAAGCCCAAATTGACCATCTAATAGCTACTGAAACTCTAACTCCTACCTTACAGTTCCCAAATCCTGTTCCATTGCTAATATGGCCTTAAGATTCCTCATGCTGAGAACTGGAACAGTGAACAACTCTCAGAATATAGTAGGATGCTGACTCACTTTCAGCATTCAAGTGCATAAATTCTTTGCGCTGTCTGCTCCCCAGCAGAACAACTGCTTTGAACTGTTCTCATGTTGTGATGGTTTTAGTAAAGGTTTAAGCTAACAGATTCTAGTTTTTTTTTTTTTCTTTTTCATTCATCAATTTATCCTCTTGTTAAATAACAGTTTGGCTGAATATCATTTTCCTTGATAATTTTAAATATTTTGTTCCCCTATTTAATGGCACACAGCATTGCCAATGAGAAGCCTTTTTTCTATAGTGATCATTCCATATTCTGGGGATAGCACTTTTCCCTACTTTTGCAACTTCCTGCTAGGGTTGTGACTTGCTGCTGTGGCTTCCTATGTAGTTTCTTTTGAAGAAATTCCATAATTTCTGGTCTTCTAGAAGTCCTTCCTCTGTTTTGCAAAAATCCCAAAGTACTTATCAATTTCCTTGAAAATATACCTTTACCAATCACTCAAAATGATTTTGTGTGAAAAGGGGAGATTTCAGCATGTACACACATTGAGGAAATACTCTTGTTTTTGTTTGTTTGTTTGGATGGGTTCATGTGAAGCATTTATTTTGAATTTTGGCATATTTGTTTCCTTTAGATTCAAAATAATGGAGCACAAAATGTGTTAGACATCCTCCTTTCTCCTCTCCTTAATAGTCCTGCCAGCTTTCCGTATATGTGCAGGTGCCCTGTAAGTGCTGCGTAACTGTGTGTAGAGAATCCTGGGCTCCTAGGTAAGATTTTCAGTTGAATTTCCTCCAGTGTGAGGCACCATGAGAGATCAGACAGTGGGGAGAGATTAAGGTTGCTAGGGACACTTATTTCCTATCCTGTGCACTCTGCTTCACACTCCCATACTCCTTCACCCTTGGGCTCTATCCATTCCTGAAGACAACATATTCCAGGCAGTCCTGTGCATGCCCTGTGCCTCCTTCCTCCCTTTGATCCTTCTGGTCTAGGGCTAACAGTGACTCCCAGGGGAGCTACCACGGAGAAGCACATTTTCTTGCTGGCTTCTCTGCACCCTGACCTACACCTACATCTTTACAATTCATCCTTTTGTTAAATCCTCCTCAAATCACTAAGTTCAATATCATTTCTTTTTGCCCCGGACACTAAGATAAAAACAAAAGCAAATAGAAGAAAATGAAGCAATAAAGCAAACAGGTAATTTAATTCTATAGCTTGGTCTTTTTGGTGTTTTGTAACAGAATAAAGTATTTGGGAAAGAATGTAGGTGAAGAAAACTTATTTTAGTTAAAGGAAATGTGCCACAGAGGGAAAGTAACAGTAAATGTTTTATGAACACAAACGTAAAGTTGAAGCCTTTCTCCATGTCCGCATTCCCACTGCTGAGATTCCTGGGCCTGGAGGGATAACGGTCTCACTGATCTCGTGTTTACACAGCGCAGTGGGAGTGCGCTGCAGATATCTACAGATGCTGAGCTGGAAAGGGCAGTGGGGAGTAGCTAGTGCAGCCACAGGCTGCTCAAAGCACGGCATAATTTGTGAGATATTCTTGGATTTAATTTGTGAAGCAAATATTTAAAAGCCATCCCACACTGCCACTTATTCACTGTGCCAATACAAAATTTTAATGTTTAAAATGTAGTATCCATTTTCTTACGGCATTTTGAAGAGTAGCTAACAATGACAACAGGTAGCATTCTCTGCACTGTGTGAGAGATTGTGTTCAAAGCTTCACATATTTCACGCCTTACATGCATCATTTCACTGAGCTCTTACCTAAACACCATGCAGGGGGACAGGGAGACTGTGTTAATTCCAATTTTCTGATAAAGAAAATAAGGCAAAGAAAGGTTAAAGGACTTGCTTGTCATGACAAGGTCATTAAGTAATGGAGCCAGAATTCAAACCTGAGCAGTTTGACTCTGCATCACATGATCTTATGCACTGCACCATTCCTCTACTTACAACACGCATGCAGACAACTAAGTAAATTTGGAAATATTGCTTTGCATCTAACGACAAACATGCATGTTGTTCCAAGTTATGAAATACACCATGTCACTTTAAATGACTGCATCTTATTGTTGTATCAATGTTCATTTACTCAATTTATTGATAGATATTACTTTGCTCTGCTGTTTCCTCCTCAATAATTCCTTTTTTTTTTTTTTTTTTTTTTTAGTGTGGGTACCGAGAGTCCAACTCAGGACCTTGTGCTTGCCAGGCAGGTGCTTATGCTGCTGAGCTGTATCACCGGCCCCTCCTCAATAATTCTTTTCCAACCTTGCCTCTCTCATATTATAATCTCTGACTCATAAATTTCCTTAAGCTTAATATTCTTACTTGTAAAAGATGATAGAAATAATAAGACTTTCCTCAAATTGAATGACTAAATATATATAATTTTAGATATTATTGTGTTATTTAATAGAATGTTAAATGTTGCTGTTTGAGGAGTGGGGCCATATATGACTTGGACTTTCTCCATTTTGCTTACCATTATATCTTTGTAATATTTTAATGTACTGTATAATAGAGAAAATTAATTGGAGGGTTTTCTAAAGCAAACTATTCAATTAAAGATAGAAAAGCTAAAATATGCTTCGTTTCTTCTCTCTTCCAAATGGTTTCACTGATCAGCAGCTGTCAGCAGTATAGGCTGGATCCGTGGAGTCTGACATTACTGAGCTGTGCCGTCCCGTATTGTTTTACCACTTGTCAATATTTCACACTCTGTGCCATTGGTAAATGATTTCACAGATACTTATTAGTCCTTCCCCTTAAATAAATACATGAGAACCTCCCTCTCACTGCTTTGTGTTTATTCCCAGTGCATTTATGCCCAATGCATGTACTAGAGGAGTTATAGGTATTAGCAACTCACAGGCACTCCTTGGAACAACTGTCTCGATCATTTGCTGACAACCCTGTAAGAGTCTGATTTGATACCTTCATTCTGGTGAGACTCAGGCACTGGCGCATTATACTGTACTCATATGTTGGACTTTAAACAGGGCTGAAATGCTAGTATGCTAGCATTTTTCTCAACATGAAAATGGTGAAATTCATCTTTTTTTTTTTTTTTGTGGGTACCGGGGGTCGACCTCAGGACCTCGCGCACCAGCAGGCTCCCGTGCCACTGAGCGATATCACTGGCCCCTTTTCGTATGTGGGTTCCGGGAGTCGAACTCGGGCCCTCGCACTTGCCGGGCAGGCGCTTAAGCCGCTGAGCCATCTCACCGGCCCTGAAATTCATCTTTAAAGTAGATGTAGATTATAAATCTGGCTATAATATGGAATCATGGGCATGTATGACCAAAATTTAGCCTTTACTCCTTGGATTCTGAAATGCAACTGTTTTCTTCATAAATCATCTCATATCAAAGGACTTTGCAAAAAACATATGTGGGAGCATGTCATATTTTGTGTGTGTGTGTGTGTGTGTGTGTGTGAAAGAGAGAGAGAGACAGAGACAGAGACAGAGACAGAGAAACAGCAAAAGAGTTTTGCATTTTATTATTTTTTTAATTTTTATTTATTATTTTTTTATGTGGGTACTGGGGGTCGACCTCAGGACCTTGTGCTTGCCAGCAAGCGCTTGTGCTGCTGAGTGATATCACCAGCCCTTTTTTCATATGTGGGTTCCGGAAGTCGAACTCAGGACCTCGTACTTGCCGGGCAGGCGCTTATGCTGCTGAGCCATCTCACTGGCCCGAGTTTTGCATTTTAAGCAAAACATCTCTGAATGCATTTCATCAACTAAAAGAAAGGTTGCTGATTTGACATAAATATTAATCAAGGAATATGACACAATCCTCAAGATATTTTTTCTTTTATTTAAAATGGTAGCTATCACAACACATCATACAATGAATCAAGACTTTAGAACACATTAAAACTTTAAAACATCTTTGAATAGGCACAAAACACGAAACATGCCGCAGAGATACAAATACAGCCTGATACCAAAGTCTCTGCATTTTCACCATGAAAACCAACGAGAAGCACAGATCTGCAGCAGCAGTCATGAGTGCTCCAAATCTATGATTTTTCCTTTGGAGACCAGGTTTTTACAATTTCATTGAACACTGTGCTTTCTTGGGAAATTACCATTTATTTCCACTTCTGAGGGAGTCATATTAGAATTATAACACATGTTCACAACACATACTGGCACAATATGAAAAATAAACACTTTTTCTGAGTTTTCAACTCAACAATAATTGTTTTTAAATAAATAATTATTCCTTATACTGCATGTTTTATTTTACCTTTAATTGCCCATTGACACAAATGAAGCTGAATAAATAACGTTGGGTAGTTTATTTACGTCTTCTTTCATAATTCTGCATTGCGCTCCTTTCATAAGCCACTGAAAACAAAGAGGAGGTAGAATGTGTTTTAAGAAGGTTCACTGAGTGAGTTGAATAAAGTTCAATGCATGCGGTAATTTATTATAAAGTCATAATGACTTTTTCCTTCCACTGAAGGCCCTGAGAATTTTATTTGTACATCTTCCAATCCTTCCTCACTCTACCCTGGTTCTTAGCCACAGAAATGTCAGTTTCCTCTGTCATCTATTGGATATTTGATGCCTTGAAAGCAATATATTATATTCCTTAACATATGGCAATGCTGCTTTCACAAGCTTTCTTGAGCACTGTCAGACACTAGTGAATTATAGAAAAACTCGTGCCTACAGTAATCAGGAATATTGGTAGGATGAAAGGGAAATGTGATACTTCTATTCCAGGACAGAGGTCAATAAACTATAGGCCATAGGGCAAATATAGCCCACAATTTGTTCTTACAAATATAGTTTTATTGGAACACAGACACATTCACTTTGTGTTTGGGATTTAAAATGCTAGATTTGAATAGCTGCTACAGAGACCATATGCTTACAAAGTCTAAAATATTTTCAATCTAGTTTTTTCTTTTTCAGAAAAACTTTACTGATCTCTATTCTAGTGGCACCTAATAGCATGAGACCATCTTCTTCCCTTGTGGGTACCTCCCGATGCAAGTCTGTCTTGGAGAGAAAATCAGTCTTGTTTTCCATAGGAAAGTCAACTGAACCCTCTAAGGACAGCACAGTTCAGTTTACATCTTACCACCCTTGTGGCCTGTGAAAGATTAATTACTGTTTGCAAAGGCACTTAACATATAGCTAGTAAGTACTTTAAGTACTTTGACTCTCTGGACCAAAAAAAATTTCAAAATTATGTCATGTTACATTATATTATATCATATATAATTTAAAAGGGATCTGTAACCATGAAAGATCAAGGACTAGACTATTATAATCACCCAACTAAGGATAGTTTTTATCATCTTAGGCAGTATTTCATACCCTTAAATTTACATGACTGTAAAACCGCTTTGTTTTCTGAAGCTCAGTTTGCCCCACAGAAAATACTAAATTTAAGTAGTGCTACTCTAAACAGCTTCCTGGATTAGAAAGGTTTGTTGAGAGAGAAGGGGAGAAGGTGGGTAAAGACACCAGTTAGCACTTCCCTCGCCTAACAGTGATCTCTGGCATCCATCTATCCGGCCATCGAAGTGAGGTGAACAATAAACAATGTTTTGCATCAATTATGCGTGCTATTCTGAGGTGGACCAGACTGAGCTCTGACGCAGACTCTGAAGGCAGAAAAAGGCAGGAAAAGTTCATTTCTCGCTCTGATTTGTTTTTATGAAAGGAGTGATGACTAACACATTTGAGATAACACGACTTTGTTCCTCAGAGGAGTGAGATGAATGCTAATTAAACAAACTACAGACAGATTAGCCATTTAGCTGGACATGATATCTTCTTCCCGGAACACGACATTTCGTATCTGGTCCTTGAAATCTGAGCTGGTGAGGCTTCTCTGGGAAAGTCTTTCTACTTCATCGGCTTGTCAAAGTGGCCTGTGACTATGAATTGGTCAGAATTAGAAGGCTCTGTAATTCGACTATGATAACCTTGCCTCAACTGAATATATGAAATGGTCTCTGACTATGGTTTATATTTTTTCCTTTTGTGCTTTCTTAACTAAAACGGAAGAACAAAGATGTAATTATAGTGGTTCCATTTATTATTACCTATAATTACATTATACTTTATGCATGTTTAATCTATTCTAAACTGTATAATATCTATATTTGTGAAGTGAAGCATATCGTGAAAGCTATATTAATTATGGAATTGAGTTGGTGACTAATACAATTATTAAGAAAATCAGTTATGTGCAGACTAGTATGTATGGAGACAGAGAAATGCCAGCGTGTTTTAAACTTCCCATATCCAAAAGCTGGAATACAATACATATTAATAGAAAAGTTTTTCATTAGGTACACTGATAGCTTCTTTTAAACTTAAACTTGTATAGCCCCTAAATTACTGATGAGAAATACAAAGGCTCGGTCTAAATCTGGAGAGTGACGAACCAATAAAAATACTAGGATAATTATTTTTGTGTGAATTCAGATAAGTAAGAATTAGGCCAGCACATCTTATAGGTTTTCTAGAAAGTGGAAATATTCTCAAGGGATATGACAACTACTAATTACTAATTAGATGATCAGCATTTTAACCTATTTTCATGGAAGGTAAAATAAAGAGAATTTGAAAAGCTTTTCCAAGGACCCTAAACAAAGGGCTACCAGGCTTGAATGTGCTTAACAAAAAGTCAGTTTCCATGAAAATTATCATAGGGGTTATTTAACTCTGAAAACAGTGTGACAAGTGAATCATGAAATAAGGGTTTTCAGACATCTGTATGCGGCATTTATATAGAAGATGCAAACTAGAGAAAGGAATTATGTAGGCTTTATAGCCAGTCAAAGAGTTGTTTGGAATTAAAATGAGTTATGAGAATTGTAGCATCCCATCTCCCTAAGGGTTTTAGAGCCTGAACTGATTTATAACACTCCAGGATGATTTGATTACATTCCCTTTTGAAAGCACTGGAATGGACCATATCACTCATCTTTTCCAACATCCATCAGGACATTTAGATTTTGAGCTTCTATAACTTTATAAAGAGCAAGTGATTTGTATGAAATTTTTGTTTTGTTTATTTTTGTGTCAGAAGATTGCCAGATGTAACATCTTATACTCCTTTCAATTACTTTGGTCATAGGTGCAAATCTCTCATCTCTCCCTGTACCACAACCAACCCCATCCCTCGCTGGTTCAGTAAAGTTGAATATGGCTTGAGGAACAGATCTTGGGAAAGAGTATATTGTATTAAACTAGGCCCAAGATTCAGGGTGGGCAGTGGTGGATGGAGCAGACACTGGTAAAGCTGGTGGTCTGAAGTAGGTGGACTGATGGTCTAGTGATATTAGCTTAATTAGCTATAAATCCTTTCTTGGCTATGAGTGGTACAATTCAATTTTTTTTTGTCATAAATTTTCATTTTAAGTCTATTATTGCTTTTTAATACTGTGAAAATCATGCCTTATGAAATAATAGAAGTAGATTTGAGATACTATTTTCAGTCATGATTTTATACATACCAGAATTTAAAGCTCTTTTGCCCATTAGTCCAACAAAGGAATCTGTTTTATGCCCTGAAAAAATACATTTAGGGGTATTTTAATATATATATCTTTGAGGAAATAAATAGTTATAACTTGTACAAAACATCAAGCTTCTGAATCTATGCCTATCTAATAAATATATATCTATTTCTAGTTTTGGTGTGCCTGCAGAAATGATTCCTTATAAGTCTTATAAATTATGCTAAACCAATATAATGAAAGCACTTTTCTTAATCCATATTTAAGTATTAATGAGTCCCTTTTATCTATTTTATTATATTTTGTGCGTTATATAAAGTTTTAAATATTGTTGCAATTTAACTTTGATTTTGAGAAAATCAATTTCACATTTTGTGTGAGAGAGAAATATCCAAGCTTGTTTCTCCATGTCATTAAATATGTTGTATTCCATAGCAAGCAAACCTCAGTTAAGTCAGATCTTTATCTTGTATGACTGTAATTTCCTAAAAGATCACTGTTTTACTGAATTTTAAAAATACTCCTTTTGAGGAAGTATATAAGGTTTGACATTAATAGGGTACATTTATTTTTATTACATAGAGTTTTGTAATTCCCTTGAAAGACAAATCCTTAAAAGTAAATATGAATGATTTATTTCCAAAGATGAAACCTTGGGAAAAGGTTACTATTTTAACGCTAGTGGGGTAATATCTTTTTTTTTTTTTTTTTTTTTTGTGGGTACCGGGGGATCGACCTCAGGACCTCGCACGCCAGCAGGCGCCCCTGCCGCTGAGCGATATAACCGGCCCCTTTTCCGTATGTGGGATCCGGGAGTCGAACTCTGGCCCTCACGCTTGCCAGGCAGGCGCTTATGCTGCTGAGCCATCTCACCAGCCCTATCCTTTGGTTTTAACTGTACTAATTGAGAAGAGTGCTGCCACTTTATTGGGGCCTACTCTGTCACCCAGTGAGTCAAGCCTGTGATGGCACAAAAATGGACAATATGAACAGATGAACTTGCTGTCAACTCTGGTTGCATTCTCCTGACACTTCAGTGCCACAATTCTGCCATCTTCCCTATCCTAGGAGATGGTTCACTTATATGAATTTAGGTTCTCATTTGATTTGGGGATAAAATAAATTTCACCTCCATTCATCTTTGCCTTTAGCGTGAATTCTCTACACGGATATTCATGCATGCCACTTAATTGACTTATGGACGACCCCTCAAAACGATGTTGCTATGGGATCCAGCTAACTAAGGTGTTTAGTTTCCTGCCCTGTAAGTGGGCATGGGGGAGGAGGACAGAGATGAATGTACGGATTTCTAACCATAGTTCTGAAAATTTAAAACTAACAATTTACAGGCATTAAAAAACTTTTTTTTAGCATAACGTATTTTTTTGGTAATTACAGAGTTTATTCATAAATTACAGTTTATTCATAACAAGTATTCATTTAAGTACATTCTGGATGCGAGTTTCCTCCCTTATGTTATCTTAATTACAAATACTAGGTTCTAAATTATGACTGAAATTAAGGTAATATGTAAAGTAGAATTTAATATAATTAACATTAGCATAAATGTCAAAAATAATTTTGAACTTACTTTTGTGAGAGATCTGGCCATGTCCTGGAACAAAGAAAGATAAAATTAACGAACACATATAGATTTGTTTTAAAGGTGGTGCATTCTATCTTTTAGAGAGAATTATACAAAAAAATTGATTTTTAAAATATGTACTATTTTCTATTTTGGTACTATCCTGAGAAATATAGCAGAATCATACATGCTAACAAAATTATTTATAAACGTGAATATTTTAGTCGACAAAAGGAGTATTTATTAGGTGCCTTCCATGGGCCATAGATTCAAATCCAGAACTACGGGAGTCTTGCCTTAATATAAGGCGATACTGTACCAACAAACATTTTCAAGGCCAAAAGAAGGGGGGGTGATGGAGGGAGGGAAGGAGAGGGAGAGAGAGAGAGAGAGGGAGAGAGAGGGAGAATCTCTCTTAATTAAACAGGCATAAATAAGACCTTGTTTTTCAGCCCATAAAAGCTTTTCTTCACTTTCCTACATGTGCACTCACAATGGTAAAATAAAGATTTATAGGAATGTTTACCATAAAGAGCCTTTAACAGGGCCACTTGTTTTTCAATTGAGGAATCTGACGAGAGACAATTGACATTAACTATTTACACGTTCCACTGACGGTGCAATGAACTCAAGGAAACTGAATATTTCTATCAGGAGGCAAGGGGCAGCCAAACCTAATCCACCCTAGAGAACGCTGGAAGGTCAGCTTCACGCACAGGCGGACCGTTCAGAGCACTACCCCTGAGGCCCGTGCTTTCCCCTTCTTTGCGGTTTGGATTTGTGGTCAAGGCAGTGCCCAGCTAAGGCTGGCTCCTGTTCGGGTCGCTTTCGTACTGTGAAGCATGCAACAGGGGTCTGGCCCTCCCTGGGTGGGCAAGTCATGCGTGGGCTGGAGTCTCAGTCTGGGAGTTACGACCCTGAATTCGGGGTGGAAATCTCTACCCCGAAGAGGAAGAAACACTTAGGTGCGCGCTCCAGAAACGAGCAAGCAGACGGGGCGAGTGCCCGCCCCCAGAGACCAACACACGTTTGCCAGTCTCACCAGCTTCCCGTTTGCCCATTAGTCCAAAGAACTGCTGAGGCTTGGGTCTCCGGGCAATTCTCTGCAGAAGATGCTCAAAGGGTTCCGGCAGCTCCTCCTGGAGGACAAGAAGCGGCGAGAAGGCAGAGTGAGCGCCCAGGATTCGAGCCATTCCCACGCTGCAGCGAGCTGCCCAGGTGCTCAGCGTGGAAACCAGTTTCCCCTGGAGGGAGGCGAGAAGCCAACGGCTTCTCGGTGCCTCGGCTGAGCGGGGTTCATCCTGGCGCGCTCTCCACCCCTATGCGCCCCGGGCAGCCTCCTCTTGTCTGCCCTGGCTAATTAGCAGGAGCTGGACATCTTCCAGCCTCGCGCGCTTTCCACCCTTTCCTCCCATCCTTCCTTATTTACAGCGCCTCCCCGTGACTTTGATTGTTGTCTGCTGCGGACTTCAGAGACCCCTCACGGGCCTAAAAGGACAGAGGTGGGTGTGGGATGGGACGGAGTTGGGGTGGAGAAGGTGACTACACTTCGCAGGCGAGCTGCACCGCAGGACTTTCAACAGTTTCCCAGGAGCGCACTCTTTCGCGCCAATACCCCGAGAACCGCCTAAAAGGAAACTTAAAATACCCTCTCCAGTGCCTCAAATCTAGTGCAGGCAGGAAGTTAGCTCCCCACCCAGCTCCGCCTCGAGAGCCCCCAAGCTGCTTGTCCTGGCGCCCGCTTCTCCCCGCGACTGACGCGCCCTCTTCTGTTCCCGCCGAGCTTTCCCAAAAGCGCGGGTCGGGCGGCTGGACAGAGGCCCCCAATCCCTTTTAGTGGGGAAGGTTTCAGCCTTGTGAGCACCCGGGCTTACCAGGGAGAGCACCACTCCTTCAAGGAATGCCTGGAACGACCGGGCAGCGCAATCTTACGGAGGAAACTCAGACTGTGGACGCAGGATCCCCTGCGGGATCCGGGGGACGACGCCCCGTGACCTCTCCACCTCGCGCCTACATTGTCTGGTCGTGGCCGCTGTTCCCTCGAAGCTCCCGGGGGTGCGATCGCGGGGAAAGTAACAGCTCCAAAGCCCAGGGAGAAGGACGCGGGCCATCCCAGGGACCCAGTCTTACCTTGATCTGGTCACTGTCGGACCAGTCGGACCAGTAATTTAGATCATCGTTGGCACCAATTTCTTCTGCAAACAGTTGTTTGGAGACCAGAAAAAAGACTGCCAAGACGACGAGGATTTTCATATTGGATTTCTGACAAGAGTAGGGGAGGAGACATCGAGGAGAGAGAGAGATATTTCCAAGAGTTATAGCGGCATAATTTTCGGCCCCACAACGGAACTAGGGCTAGGGCTAAAATCTCACCTGTATGGTTTAGGAAAGAGAATCGCGCCCCAAAGATTCTTAACTCTCCTCCCTGAGTCTCAGCACTCCGGGTCCCCAGCCCACTAACCCACACCCTCAAGCCTGGGGACTCTGCAGGTGGAAGACAAAGAGGGGCGTTGGCGTTGGGTAACCTGATCTCTCTCCCCACTGTCCCTCTCCGCCGCGGCGCCCCGACCGCCCGACAGATGCGCGCCTGGAGCGCGGGCGCAGCACCCGGCGGGTACTTACTGTGGCGCCCAGGCTCCGGGTCTCCGGCTGCAATGCGCGCACCTCCCGGCTCCGCGCTGTCGGTGGCAGCGGCGGTGGAGGAGTAGGTCCGAGCGCGCTCTTTAGCCTGCTCCGTGCTTCCCGGTATTTATCCCAGGCGTGACGAGCTTCGAGGCCCACGTGACACTCTCCCCACGCGACTTTCTACTCAATATTTAATTAGCCACCTCCTCTCCTTTCGCTTGCGTGATTGAGAGTTTCCGAGAAGGTAACCAGTCGGTGCCCATAACATCTGGACCCACTTGGGTTAGTAATGACGCAGCCTTATGAAAATCGAGGTCTCGCCATCCAATCCAGAGCGGCCGGCCTGTCTTCCTCCCGCTGCGTATCTGACGCTCCCTCCCCTCTCCTCTGCACAAGATTCCTTGACACCTGAGATTACTCATGAAAATGGAGCAAAGTGACTCATTCCTCGGACTTCGACAACTTTTCTGTTTCTTGAGACGTCAGGATAAGTTGTACTTTTGAGGACAGCTAAATAACTTCAGGCATTAAGACGGTGTCCTAGGAAATCAGGCCAAGAAAGGAGCGCTTCAGGGGCAGGAGGAGCTGTATTTCCCTTCTTTTTTCCATCTTTCCAGCGTCTGAAATACAGCATCTTTCTGTGACTGGATCATCCTTCTCCTGCATCACTAGAATCTAGCATTTCTTCAGTATTACGAAAGGATTTTCAGTCTCATAGTATTTCAGAGAGTGGAAACATTATTTTGCATTTGGCAGAAAGGGGAATTTAAGTGTGGCATTGCATGTAAATCTTCGTCTTCTGCCAGTGCCATTCTGAGATATGTTTTCTTCCCAAAAGTCCTCTTTCTTGCCATATCCAGTAGGAGGGATTGGAAGAGGAGCTTTTTGCTTCTTTCCTACCTGTTCTGCTAACAACCACAAAAACAGCAAGATAGTATTGCAGGATCCTCAACGATGTCGCTAACGGGCCCTACAGATCAGTCATAGATTTCTTCAGTACAGAACACTAAGTGTAGGGAAGACGCAGACAGGGTGTCATTAGCAGAACAGAATTATCAGACAAGTAATGTATGTCTAATAACACAATAATATCTTTCACCTGTACTTGGACTACCTGATATGGCATCTTGGGTGGAGCTGTTTTGTCTTAGTACTGTATTTTTCAATTATAATTTTTAGGTAGTATGTAAAGGAAAAACATTTTTTACATCTCAATTAGATCTTTAACATTTCCCTTTCTAATATTTGTTTGTTCTTATCACTGAATTTTGAAATTCATGTGTCCTCATTTGTTTAGATGTAGTCTCATAATGTAACCATTTAATTTTGTTTTCAAAACTTTTGTGTGGAAATTATAAATACATACAAAAGTAGAGAAAATCATGCACTTGAAACAATTTGCAAATTTCATCTACAGCCATTCCTATTTCTGCTCCACTCAGAATATTTTCAAGCAAATTCCAGGTATTTCATCATTGCTAGTAAGTGTAGCTATTACAGCTTTTCTGCCTAAAAGGTAAGGATTTTTTTTTGCATGGGAATGTTTTTTTAATTTTTAATTTTTATTAGTACATGTTTGCAGTACATAATGATCACATTCATTGTGGTGAATTGATACATGTAATAAAATATCTCAATTCTTTCTTCCCCTTCCCCTCCACCAGTTTTTTCTCTTAATTTTTTTTGCCAGCATCAAATTTATTTATTTATTTATTTTAAAGATCTTATCAAATTAATATATAAGTACAGATTATTATAAGTATAGATTAACAGCCAGACCAACAGGCCAAAAACATATAAAACACATAAGATAATTATAAAAAAAATCAAAGTAGGTCCATCATCTGTGCTGGATTAACATAACTTTCTCTCTCGCTTTTTTTCCTAGTCTCTGTCTTTTATTTTGTACTTTACTTATATATTGGCTTTCTCATATAAGAGAAATCATACAATATTTAAGTTTGTGGGTCTGATTTATTTCACTTAACATTATGGTTTCAAGGTGCATCCATTTTCCTACCAGTGACTCAGGCTTATCTTTCTTTATGGCAGAGTAGTACTCATTTTCTTCCATTCATCTGTTGATGGATATATGGGCTGCTTCCAAGACTTAGCTATTGTGAATTGTGCTACTGTGAACATTGGTATGCATACATCACTGTGATATGATGTCTTTAACTCTTTCGGGAAGATACCTAGAAGGGGAATAGCTGGGTCAAATGGGATTTTTATTTTTAGATTTTTGAGGAATCTCCATACTGATTTCCATAGTGATTGTACCGGTTTACACTCCCATCAACAATGAAGAAGTGTTCCTTTTTCTCTCAGCCTTTCCAGCATTTGTTACTGTTTGATTTCTTGAAGCTAGCCATTCTTTCTGGAGTAAGATGGAATCTCAGTGTGCTTTAATTTGCATTTTTTAAATACCAGGGATGTAGAACATTTTTTCATCTACTTATTGGCTAGTTGTACTTCTTCATTTGAAAAATGTCATCTATTCATTTCTGATGTCCATTTTTTGGTTGGGTCTTTAAATTTGGAGGGTCTAATTGTTTGAGTTCTGTATATATTCTAGATATTAGTCCTTTGTCTAAGGAGTAACTGGCAATTTTCCCCCTCATTCTATAGGTTATCTCTTCATTCTGTTGGTGGTTTCCTTGCTGTGCACCAGATCTTTTTGTGTGTGTGTGTGTGTGTGTGTGCAGGTACCGGGAGTCAAACTCAGGACCTTGTGCTTGCCAGGCAGACACTTATGCTGCTGAGCTATATCACTGGCCCATGTGCACCAGATCTTTAATTTGATGTGGTCCCATTTGTTGATTCTTGGTATTAGTTCTTTTGCAACTGGCTTCTGTCTTTGCCTTTGTCTTCAGGAGTTTTATCCATTTTATCTTCAAGAGTTTTACCCATTTTTTCTTCCCACAGATTAAATATTTCTGTTTCAATATTTAGTTCTTTGATCCATTTTGATTTTAGTTTAGTGCATGATGAGAGATATGGGTCTAGGTTCAATCTTGAGCACGTGGATAGCCAGCTTTCCCAGCACTATTTGTTAAAGAGGCTGTCTTTTCTCCAATGAAAGTATTTAGCCCTCTGATCAAAGATAAGGTGGTTGAGTGTGCCTGCAGTTGTTTCTGCATCCTCTATTCTGTTTCCATTGATCCACAAGTGTTTTTGCCAATAGCATGTTGTTTTTATCACTGTAGCTTTGTAGTATAACTTGAAGTCTGGGATTGTGATGCCCTCTGCCTTGTCCTTGTTACCCAGAATTGCTTTTGCTATTCTATTTTTTAATTCCATGTGAGTTTTAGAATTATTTTCTCTTGTTCTGTGAGGAATGCTAGTGGTATTTTGATTAGGATTTGTTAGATCTGTATAACAGTGTTGGCAGTATGGTCATAATGATTGGTTCTGCCTAGGCAGGAACAGGGAATATCACTCCATTTTCTGATGTCCTTTTCAGTTTCCAAAAGTTAAGGATTTTTAAATAAAAATAAAACTACTTCATTAGTCCATCTAAAACATCATAAAATATACCTTGTACAATTATTCAGTCAACATTTAAATATTCTCCAAGTGTCATGGTCCTTCCTATGTAATACAGTTTAATGTTGAAAATGAAAAGCGTAAACTCCATACACATCTTGTCTTATTCAAAGCTATAACAGAATACTGTAAGCTGGATATCTGATGAATAGAAATTTTGTCCTCACAGTTCTGAGGCTGGCAGTATGAGATCAGCATGTTGGGGGTGCCTAGTTTTAGTGAGGGCCCTCTTCCAGGTTGTAGATTATTGCTATCTTTTCTCCTTGTTGATTCTCATGTGTAGAAAGAGCAAAAGAGCCTCTGGTATCCCTTTCATAAAGGCACTAATCTCATCCAGGAGGGCTCTGTTCCCATGACCTAATTACCTTGTAAAAATCCATTTCTTAATACTATCACCTTGGGGGTTAGAATTTGAACATATGAAGTTTTAGGGGCACAAATATTCAGTTCATTGCATGCCAGGGTCCCTTAATTAATAGTTCTTTCTATCCCTCTCCTGCTGTTATAGTTTATTGGTAAAACAAGTCAATAAAGTGTACTACATTCTAGATGCCCTTAAACTTACAAACCTAAAAAATCTTTTTTCTTTATAATGTTATCCAGCCTCATTTATTTTGTTGTGGTAATGAAAAAGCCTAATAATTGTAGTGTTATTATAGTTATTTTAATATAAAACATGTATTCATATCCCTTTCTATCTCATAAAATTCTATGCTGAAAATTTGGCATTTTAGATAAAACTTTATTGTTTTTGTTGTTGATGTGATAACAATAGAGCCATTTTGTTACCTCTCTTCTAGCTTGATATAACCAATTACAAACTTTATTCTGATTTCCTATGTTGTAAATATGCCACAGAACATAAAATAAAGGCAATTTTAGAGTTAAGTAGTAAACAATAATGAGATAAAAATTGATTCGAGAATACATTTCCTGCTTTTTTCCATGTTACCTACTAATTATTATCTTAGTTCTCTTAGTAATATCTTGCACTTCCTGATGCACTTTCTCCTTGGCCATAGTAAGTTTGCATATATTCACATTTTTTATTACTTGTTTTATTTCTTAGAATATCAAATTTATAAAGATATATATATATATATATACACATATTAGTAAGGTATAATATATACATAAAATACATGTGTTCCTGATGTATGCCGAATTCATGAATAGAATGAACACAGTTAAGTCATTAGTATCTCATTTTCTTGTATATTACAAATATACAAAAAATATAAAGAAAAATTATTGGTCATTTTCTTATGACTGAAAAATAAACTATTGTTACCATCTTGTTCTACTACTTATAACTTTTAAAGGGAAAAATGTTACCTGATTGTTTTTGTAAAAGAAGGTATATACTATAAATAAGGAAGCAATACAGAAAAGTACAATAATGTACTTTTTTACAAAAATTTCTCTGCCTAGTATGTGTGAAGCTTGATCCCCAGCACTGAAAAATATGCATAATAATAAAATAATAAAAAAAATTATCCCAACTCAGAAATGGCAACTCCCAGCATTAAGTGGACATCATCGTGAAAAATTTTCTCTGCTTATTATATAATTGAAAAGATAAAGCAAAAGACAAATAAACAAACATTATGAATACGGGATGAGACCCTAAGCAGTGTTTTTAATGAAAAGTCACTATTTATATTTTATTTGACTTCATAGAAGAAAAACAAAATTAAAGTGAAAAATGTTTCTTTTTTTTTTTTTTGTGGGTACCGGGGTGTCGACCTCAGGACCTCGCGCGCCAGCAGGCGCCCGTGCCGCTGAGCGATATCACCGGCCCCTTTTTCGTATGTGGGTTCCGGGAGTCGAACTCGGGCCCTTGCGCTTACCGGGCAGGTGCTTAAGCCGCTGAGCCATCTCACCGGCCCTGAAAAATGTTTCTTCACCACATATTTTTTTTTTCCATAAAGGAAACAACTAATGTTAAAAAGAAAGGCTTAAGAGTTAACATTAAGAATTCAGTATGTACAAATGGCAAATTAATACATGAAAAAATGTTCAACATCATTGGTCATTTGAGAGATGCAAATTAAAACAACACTGAGATTCCATCTCATCCCAGAAAGAATGGCTATCATCAAGAATCAACCAATAACAAATGCTGGAGGGGCTGTGGGGAAAAAGGAACACTTCTCCACTGTTGATGGGAGTATAAACTGGTGCAGCCACTGTGGAAATCAGTATGGAGATCTAATCCACAAGAAACTAGGATTAGAGGTCCCACTCAAGCCAGCTATTCCCCTCCTGGGTATTTTCCCAGAATAATTAAAAACATCATACTACAGCGATATATATGTACCCATGTTTATAGCAGCACAATTTGTAATAGCTAAATCCTGGAAACAACCCAAATGCCCATCAACCAAGTAATGGATAAAAAAGTTGTGGTATTTTTATACAATGGAGTACTACTTAGCCATAAAGAAGGATAAACTTGAGACTTTTATAGGTAAATGGATGCAACTTGAGACCATATACAATGAAATAAATCAGACTCACATGTATAAACATCATATTGTCTCCCTGGTGTGAGAAACTGAGAGTAAATAAGGTCTAAAATGTATGTTAGATATTGTGAAATAGGAAGAAATTGTTAAAAAGGAAAAAGGAATTAGGATGGAGAAAGGGGAAAGAGGAAAGGAAGGAAGGGAAAAGAGAGAAAAATACAAGTTAGTTATACTATTAGTGTCTCTTAGTTCTTAGAACAGTAAGGTTTGCTCTAATATCGATTGGAGAATTTTTTATGCCCATATCTTGTACTCTGAGTAACTACTTTAAAGATAATAATATGCAATGTATTAACTGTTGTTATTCTCCTATCATCTTGTTATGAAATTTTGTTTTACCTTTTTCATAAAAAATAATTCAGTATGTAACATTAAAAATACATAGTATCTATTAATTCTTGTTTTGAAAGATGAGAATGTCAGTCCTCAAACTTTCTCCCTTCTCCCCTTCCCTCCACCACCCAATTTGCAGTTATGTGATTATTTTTGCATTATTCAGGTTTATAACATTCACATTGCTTTCCTACCATACTTTTCATCAGTTGCTTGCTATTCTCTCTGTTTAGATAGATTCATTTTTTCACCACCAGTCCTTTTAACCTAGCTTTGCCATTCTTGTGTTGACTTTTAATCATCCCTTATTTGGCTGGACATTGTCAAGCAAATTTTTCTTCTAGAAAAAAACATGTGTATTGTATCTCCTCTTCCATTCTAGTAAATATCTTTCATTGTCTTCTATGTGTCAGTGATACCTTGATTAGTTATAATATATTTAGATTGAATTTCATTTTTCACAGAACTTTATGGATATTACTCCACAGTTTTGTAGAGTTGAGTATCACGGGGAATTCTGAGGTGAAACAATTTTATCTCCTTCATTTGTATGGGGTTTGCTTTTTGCTTGAATATCTGAAAAATTCTTTCTTTATCCTTGGTATTCAGTGGTTCTAATAAGTTATGTCTCATTGAATATACTGCATCTAATTTTCTTGGAGTATCATGAACGTTTTTGTTTGAGTATAGAATGGTTCTTTAGTATATCTAAATATTTTTTGTTTTAGAGAAATGTACATAAATTTAAATATGTGTTGAAATACAATTTCCACTTCAAGAATATTGTGTTCTTTTGAATCATAATATATTATAGTATTACAATGTACATTACATCCATATTGATTGTAATCTTCTCAAACATTTTGTCCCTTTCATCTGGATTCACTCAGAGTATCTCCACTCTTACCTTCTGTGTCTGTAATTTACTTGTTTCTATTCTCTATCTTGGTGCTTCTAATTTACTTATTCCCATAATCATGTTGCTTAGTCTCCAATTTGTTCTCATAGATATAGTAATCTCCTTTTCCATCTCATTTGTCTTAATATTTTATTGGGATGCTTTTACTTTATTCAATTCAGATTCTTATTAAGATGTTCTTAGTGTATGGTAACTGGGGGATTTTTCTTCCATTTCTCAAGTCATGTTTTTTTCTAATTCAGTGATAAAACATGTGAGTTTTGAGCAAACACTGTCAATTTTAATCAGGCTTCATCACTTGCTAGCATATACCCTTGGATAAGTTACTTAAGGACTTTTTGCCTCAAGTTTTTTCTAACTTAAAGATAGTAATACGTAATGTATTAACCATTGTTACCCTCCTATTATGTTGCTTTGAAAATTTGTTCTTCTTTTGATTTGTTTTGTTTTTTCTTCTCTTTAAAATAAAAAAAAAAGTTTTTAGTCTGTGAAATAAAAAATGTATTTACTGCATAAGATCTGCTGTGGGGATGAAATGAGTGAATACATATGTAAAGCATAGTGCCTAGCGCATGGAATGCATGTTAACTATCATCATTCTTGGTGATTATCTTTGTTTTTGTGTATAATGGCTAATTGTATGTGTCAACTTAGCTAGGTTCTGGTGCCCAGTTGTCTAATCAAACACCAGTGTATACATTTCTGTGAAGGTATTTAAAAGATGCAGTTAATGTTTTAATCTGTAGATTTCAGGTATTCTCCACAATGTGGGTAGGCTTCATCAGTCAGCTGAAGGTATTAAGAGGAAAAGACTGAGTTCTCCCGGGAGGAAAGAATTCTGCCTCACACTGCCTTTGGGCTCAAGATCCCTCAAAACATCAATTCCTTGTGGAATTTCTACCCTGCTAGCCTGCTCCTACTCTGACAATTATGGGAGCCAATTTACTCCTTTTTGCCTTTTGTTTTTCCTTTTTCATGTTTATTTAATTTTTTTTATACATAACACTCATACAAATTTCTGGGATAAAATGCGGAAGTTTTGATACATGTACACATTGTGTAAGGGCCAAAGAAGGATAGTGAGCACACCTATTACTTCAAACCCTTATTATTTCTTTGTGGTAAAACATTTAAAATTCTTTCTTCTAGTTTTTTAAATAGATAATGTGTTATTACTGATTATAGTCATCCTACATGCAGTAGTACAGGAGAAATTTTTCTTTAACTGTAGCTTTGTGCTTACTGACCAACCTCTCCCTGTCTATCTGAGACCCCTCACTTTCTTTAGCCTCTGATAAACATTATTTTACTTTCTACTTCTATGAGATCAATTTAAGATTCCACACACACATATTAGTGATATTATTCAATAATTACGTGGCTTATTTCACTGAACACCAAGTCCTCTAGGTTTATCTTTGTTGTCACAGATGACAGAAGCATTTTTGTAGTGGAATAGTATTCCACGGGACATATATACCACATTTCTTTTTATCCACTTGTCTGTTGATGGTCACTTAGGTCTTGGTTATCATGAGTAGCTTTTCAGTAAGCATGGGAGTGTAGATATCTCTTTTACATGTTGATTTCACTTCCTTTCTCTATGTACTCACTGATGGAATGTCTGGTTCATCACATTTTCTATTTTTAATTTTCAGGAACCTTCGTATTGTTTTCCATAATTGGTTGTATTAAGTTACATTCCTAGACTCAGTATACAAGGCTTTTTGCTTCTCTGTATTTCCTCCAATACTTGTTATCTTTTGTCATTCGTACCAGAATGAGATGATATCTCATCGTGGTTTTGGTTTGTATTTCCTTGATGATTAGTAATGTTGACTATTTTTTCATATACAGTATTGTTGGCCATTTGTATGTCTTCTTTTGAGGAATGTAAAATCAATCTCTCTCTCCTCTCTACATATACTACTGCTTTTGTTTCTCTGAGGAGCCCTAAATAACACAGCATATAATCTATGTTTACGTGGATTCTGAGTGATTCTCCCCTCCTGGTGTTGTTCGTGTGGTTCTGGGCAGTTGGAGAGGAAGTGACTACTTGACTCTGTTCCTACAAAATCTGAGGTCCTTTTCACCATGTGGGTGGGGATTTTGTATTCAACTCACTTTGTTATTGGGAATGACAGAGGGGGAAGAGGAGCAAAGCACTGTGCGGCATGAATACCCAGACTGCTCTTTCTGCTGAGATTTTTTTTTTTTTTTTTTTTGTGGGTACCAGTGGTCGACCTCAGGACCTCGCGCGCCAGCAGGCGCCCGTGAGGCTGAGTGATATCACCGGCCCTGTTTTCGTATGTGGGTTCCAGGAGTCGAACTCGAGCCCTCGCGCTTGCCAGGCAGGCGCTTATGACGCTGAGCCATCTCTCCGGCTCCTCCACTGAGATTTTGTGCACTGTCTTATTCCATGTTAGTTCCCTGGCTGGAGGATCCGTGCTTTTCCTGCAGATGACCACACTGTAGTTTGATGTCTGTGCTGCCTAGGAGACTTTCTATGTTCCTTATAAAGAAGTTCAGCCTTCCTGTACACAAATAACAAACTTACTGAAAGAGAAATTAGGGAAACAATACCTTTCACAATAACATCCAAAAAAATGAAATACCTAGGAATCAACCTCACGAAGGATGTAAAAGACCTCTATACTGAAAACTACAGTACTCTGAAAAAGGAGATTGAAGAGGATATCAGAAAATGGAAAGATATCCCTTGCTCCTGGATAGGAAGAACCAATATAGTGAAAATGGCCATACTTCCAAAATTGTTATACAGATTTAATGCAATTCCAATCAAAATTCCAACAGCATATCTCACAGAATTAGAGAAAACAATCCTAAAATTCATTTGGAATCAGAAGAGACCTAGAATAGCAAAGGCAATTCTGGGCAACAAAGGCAAGGCAGGGGGCATCACAATCCCCAACCTGAAATTATACTATAAAGCTACTGTGATAAAAACAGTGTGGTACTGGCAAAAAAACAGACCTGAAGATCAATGGAACAGATTAGAAGATGCTGAAACAACCCCAGACATACTAAGCCACCTTATCTTTGACAAAGGTGCCAAACACATTCGCTGGAAAAAAGATAGCCTCTTTAATAAATGGTGCTGGAAAAACTGGCTCTACACATGCCGAAGATTAAAACTAGACCCATATCTTTCACCATGCACTAAACTAAATTCAAAATGGATCAGAGATATAAATATTAAAACAGAAACATTAAATCTGCTGGAAGGTAGGATAGGTAAAACCCTTGGAGACATTGGTGTAGGCAAAGACTTTATGAATAAAAACTCAACCGCACGGGAACTATCCCAAAGAATCAATAACTGGGATCTCATCTTATTAAAAAGCTTTTGCACAGCAAGAGAAACCACCAACAGAGTGAAGAGACAACCCACAATGTGGGAAAAAATGTTTGCCAGCTGTTCCTCAGACAAAGGATTACTATCGAGAACATATAAAGAACTCAAAAAAATTAGACCTCCCAAATTTAAAGACCCACTCCAAAAATGGGCATCTGAGATGAATACACATTTCTCAGATGAAGAAATACTAATGGCAAATAAATATACAAAAAAATGTGCAACATCACTAGTCATTCGAGAGATGCAAATTAAAACAACACTGAGATACCATCTCACCCCAGAAAGAATGGCTACTATAAAGAAATCAACTAATAACAAATGCTGGAGGGGCTGTGGGGAAAAAGGAACCCTTCTCCACTGTTGGTGGGAGTGTCGACTGGTACAGCCACTGTGGAAGTCAGTGTGGAGATTCCTCAAAAAGCTAGGGTTGGAGGTCCCATTTGACCCAGCTATTCCCCTTCTGGGCATCTTCCCAGAGGAATTAAAAACATCATACCACAGCGATATATGTGCACCCATGTTTATAGCAGCACAATTTGTAATAGCCAGATCTTGGAAACAACCCAAATGCCCATCAACTGAGGAATGGATAAGAAAGATGTGGTATTTTTATACAATGGAGTACTATTCAGCCATTAAGAAGGATAAACTGGAGACTTTTATAGGTAAATGGATGCAACTCGAGAAAATACTCATAAGTGAAATAAACCAGAAGCACATGTGTAAGCATCGTATTGTCTCTCTAGTATGAGAAACTGAAAGAGTAAATAAGATCCAAAATGTACAATAGACATGGTGAATCAAAAAGAAACTGGTCAAAAGGAAAGAGAGACTGGAATAAGGAAAAGAAAGAAGGGAAAGGGGAAAAAAATTGTATATATATATATAAGATGGTTAAGATAGATACACTACGATTTTCACTTAGTTCATTGAAGAGTAAGGTTTGTGCCAATAATGTTTGCATAATTGAATGCTAATGTCTGGTGTCCTGAATAACTAACTTAAAGATAGTAATACGCAATGTATTAACCATTGTTACCCTCCTATTATGTTGTTTTGAAAATTTGTTCTTCTTTTGATTTGTTTTGTTTTTTCTTCTCTTTAAAATAAAATTAAAAAAAAAAAAAAAAAAAAGAAGTTCAGCTCTTCTGTTCTCTTCCTTGGTGTCGTCAGTTTCTCTCAGCCACTTGTATCCACTGCATTTAGGAAGAACACAATGATCTGGCCATTCATGGACAGACAATGGTACTCCATGGGTAGCACCACTGATAATTCTCAGAATTGTGTCAACGCACCTTGAAACTTCTGGAAGGTGACTGCACAGTTAGGAGGACACGGGATCTGTGGAGCTAGCCAGAGATGGGCTTCTCTGTTTTGCTGCAGAGTTTTCTGTTATTGGTACTATTTCTTGAAGATTATTGTATTTATTAAATATGATTCTTGATATTTTTCTCTTAGAAATTTAATTTTTTCATAGAATTAATGATTTTACTTTAGTTTCTAGTATTGGAAAAGGCCAAAGATAGTATCATGTTCATAATATCTAACTAGAAAATAAAATTGTTATTTATCATCTACACTTAGTTCATGTGTGAGTTCTTAACTCCCCAGACTCTAGAATATTAGAAAATTTTCTGGACACAGCTGTTGCTATGAGCATCGCATGTATATATTGTTTACAAGCAATGTATTGTTTGCAAGGAACAGCCCTTTCTCTCATCCCTAACACATTGACTTATCATTTATATATTATTTACCTGGCAAATCTGGCTGCTATAGTCACTTTTTATTTCCCCTTGAGGACTATGGTAATCATATGTTTTTCATTTTCAATATTTTTATTGTGGTAAAAATACAACAAAATTTGCCATCTTAATCATTTTAAGTGTACAGTTCACAGGTGTTAAGTCTATTCATAAAATTTTGCCACGATCACCATCATGCATTTTAAGAACTCTATTCATTTTACAAAATGGAACCACATACCCATTAAACTCTATACTCATTAAACAATAACTCCCCCTAACCCCACCATTCTACTTTCTATGTCTATGATTTTGACAACTCTAAGTTTCTCAAATAAGAGGAATCATATAGTATTTGTCTTGATACTTGTTTCTTTTGTTTATGAAAATATCCTCAAGGTTTGTCTATATTACTCTTTGCTTTCTTTTTAAGATTGAATAATACCACATTTTGCTTACCTATTCATCTGTCAATGGATACTTGGGTTGCTTCCATGCTTTAGTTATTGAGAATAATGGTGGTATGGACTTGGGTGTACAAATATATCTTCAAGACCTTACCTTCAATTCTTTTGAGTATGTATGTAGAAATGAAATTCCTGTATCATAGGGTAACTTGATTTTTAGAGGAACTGTTATACTATTTTCCACAGTGACTTTGTCATTCTAGATATTCACCAGCATAGTATAGGAAGTGGTGGTGAAACTATGCCACACATGTTATTGTGTTTTTCTTTTAAGACAAAAGATATTAATGTATGAGTTGCATTTGCTAAACTAAAACATCAGTATTCATGTTTAATTGCAGTGTTGGCACTTTGCGATAGATAAATGGGTTTTAGGTTGTAGTTTGGGCACTTGTCTCTGAAAGGTTCGCCATCACTGGTACAGGAGTTCCAATTTATTCACATCCTGGGCAATGGTTGTTATTTTTGGTATTTCTTCTTAGTAAGAGAAATCCTAATGGGTATGAGATGATATCTTGCAGCTTGAATTTATATTTCTCTAATGTACAACTTTTCATGTTGCACTTGGCCACTTGTTTATCTTTGGAGAATCATCCATTCAAATCTTTTGCCCATTTTTCAATTGGGTTTTTGTTGTTGATTTTTGCTGATGTCATACATTCTATGTACTTACACCCATCAGATATAAAATTTGTGAATATTTTTTCCTATTCTGTGATTTGTCTTTTTATTCTGTTTATAGTGTCTTTTGATGCCGAGTTTTAAAATTTTTCATAAAGCTTAGTTTGTCTACTTTTTTCATATTGTTGCCTGTGCCTTGGTGTCATATTCAATAAGTCTTTTTTTTTTTTTTTGGGGGTACCGGGGATCGATCTCAGGACCTCACACGCAAATAGGTGCCTGTGCCACTGAGCGATATCACTGGCCCTTTCTTTGTATGTGGGTTCTGGGAGTCGAACGCAGGACCTCACACTTGCCAGGCAGGCACTCATGCCTCTGAGCCATCTCCCCGGCCCTCAATAAGTCACTGATAACAATAATGTTGTGAAGCTTGCCCTATAGTTTCTTGTATAAGTTTTATAATTTTAGGTCTTTTGAGATAATAATTGTATATGGTATTAGATAAAGATTCAAGTTCTTTTTTTTTTTTTTTTTTGTGGGTACTGGGAGTCGAACTCAGGACCTTGCACTTGCCAGGCAGGCACTTATGCCGCTGAGCCATCTCACTGGCCCTCAAGTTCATTTTTTTACATGTGAATATTGGATTTTCCTAGTCCCATTTGTTGAAAAGATTGGCCTTTCTTCTTTGAATGATCTTGACATCCTTGTCAACAATCACTTCACCATATGTAATGGATTGAATGTTTACATCTCCCCTGAATTTTCATGTTGAAATCTTAATCCCCAATATGATATTATGAGGTGAGGCCTTTGGAAGGTGATTGCATCATGAATATAGTGTCCTCATAAAAGGCATTTATGTTCTTAAGAAAGAAAAGTCAGAGAAATCCTTTACCCTTTTCACCATGTGAAGACATAGTAAAAAGAAGGTCATCTATGAATCAGGAAACAGTCCTCACTACATGCCAAATCTCCTGATGACTTGACTTTGGACTTCCCAGTCTCCAGAACTGTGAGGAACAAATTTCTATTATTTTTAAGTGACTTACTCTATGCTATTTTTAGTAGTGGCTTGAGTGGCTAAAAAACCCCACATATATGTGGGTTCATTCTGTTATGGCTCTACTTCTATTAATGACTTGAGCTCAAAATCTAAGCTAGATTTTAACCAAAACTATTCAAAATCTGGTAGTATGATCATAGTTTCATAATGGACTACTAATCCTCTATACGAGAATCCAGCTACTATTCTAACATTATTTTATGAAGCTGCTCTTTTCAAGAGTTTAAATTTTGTGTTGCTGTCTCTATCCAGAGAGCCTTCTTATGGAAAGCTGTTTATATATAGTTCCTGGTATAGCTAAGTCAGAAATGATCATGCTACTGAAAAAAAAGACACAATATCCCAGCCCTCTGAGTATGCCATAAGAAGAATTTATTCAATAAACTTTTATTCAGCGTTTGCTACTTGTTAAGTTTATATGGTGCTGGGAATACAGAGATGAATGAGTCATTGTCTTTACCCCAGCCAGGCTCAGGAAAGCAAAGGAAGCAGGAAATGTAATAGAAGCTGTGAACAGAGCAATGAACGCTGTATTCTGGCAACACAGAGTGGAATTTCCCTGGTTGGGAAGGGGCGGGTTTGAAATCATTCCAGGGAGAATAAACAGCTTCAGCAAGTGCAGAAAGATAAGGATATGCATTGAGTATCCATTAGAAAAGCTAGAACCAAGGAGAGAAATGTTGGAACCAGACGAAGATTGAGAGAGATAAGATGAAGTCAATTGACATCAATTATTTGTTTAGACTAAACATCAGCAGATTCTATTATCAAGCAAAAATAACTTGCTGTGGAGGAAAAATAAAGTTTATAGCTTTTTTTTCACTTTATAAACTCTTAGTTACTGGCGGTTGTTGAAATGAATGATTAGGAGCGTGGCTGTTTTGCACTATGTACATACAATCAAAGATAGCAGTCTTTAAATATCTTCAAAAAATGTAATTTCCTTCCATTGCTTCTCAGTGAACTTCAGAAATACACATTGTATATGTGCCAGGAGACTGAAGATAATTTTCTTATTCAATATGACTCTGAAATCTTACAATAATAAACCAGACTAATAACTCTACTGAAAATACTCCTAATCAGATAGCATTTTGGCTAAACTAGATCCTTAAAGGTCAAAAATTTAATTAAAATTATGTACAAGCAACCCAACTGTCTTTGCAAAATGGCAAGTTCATAATAAATCATAGAAACACTAGTTAAAACTTAGGAAATAAGTCATTTTGCACTAGATTAATACTGGGAATGGTCACATTTAGATTCATCAGATAATCTAAAAAAGAGCAGCGTATTTTTCAGAGTC
The DNA here is from genome assembly GCA_028451465.1 of Erethizon dorsatum. NCBI lineage: Eukaryota > Metazoa > Chordata > Mammalia > Rodentia > Erethizontidae > Erethizon > Erethizon dorsatum. The sequence continues at coordinate 49,880,058 of CM051835.1, read as the reverse complement.
CAACTGAGAAACCCTATTGTGGGGTTAATAAGTTATGAACCATATCTTAATAATTTATTTTGGTAGGCATTAGCTTAATAGTTAATGCAGCTGATAAATGACTTTATCTTTCTGCCAGTTGAAGGAGGCTACACTGCAATCTTTCCTTCCAGCTTACACTAGTCCCTTTATAACCCCTTGACATTTGGGGTCCACAACCACTCTGCTGACCCTGCTTCCATCAAGGTCTCCAGTGACTGAGTTCTGAATATCAGGTATCTGGTTTCAGAGTCCATGCCACTAGCTTTTTCCCACCGTGTTGTCGGTAGTGATAGAGAGTTGATGTTACCAATGTGTCACAAGTTTAGAGTGGGGGATATATCTAAGGGAGCCACTAACTGTTCTTTATTTTCTAAACTTTATGAATCAAATCAAGTCTTTGTAAAACTCTATCTGTACTTCATTGCTCTGGGTTTTTATAAAAATACCAGTAGAGATCTATGGTATGATGTCTTCGATTGTACTCGAGTATTTGGGTTATAAAGCAGAAGAGTTACTGCTTCAGAGAAATTTATATTATATTGTATTATATTATATTATATATTGTATATCTTTTGTTTATTGCTATAATTTTTATGGCTGTTAGAGAACTAACTCAGAACTAGTTTTGGGCTCAGTTGTGCTAACTTCAAAATCTAATACCTTTCCCTTTAAAATTTGTCTTTTATTCCTCTTGTGTCTTAATTGTTAGAAATTGTTTTATATTGTTTATTGTAAATAACCTCAGCCAAAAGCTCTATTGTGTTTATATTTTCTTTTTTTTTTTTTTTTGTGGGTACCGGAGGTTGAATTCAGGACCTCTCGTGCCTGCAGGCGCCCGTGCCGCTGAGCGATATCACCGGCCCTTTTTTCATATGTGGGTAGCGGGAGTTGAACTCAGGACTTCGCGCTTGCCAGGCAGGTGCTTATGCCACTGAGCTATCTCACCTTGAGTTTACATTTCATGTAGTTTCCAGGATTAAAACCCTGGACGAACTCTTTTTTTTTTTTTTTTTTTTTTTGTGGGTACCAGGGGTCGACCTCAGGACCTCGCATGCCAGGAGGCGCCTGTGCTGCTGAGCGATATCTCCGGCCCTTTTTTCGTATGTGGGTTCCGGGAGTTGAACTCAGGACCTCGCGCTTGCCAGGCAGGCGCTTACGCTGTCTCACCAGCCCCCTGGACCAACTCTTGATTATCTCTGTTTTATATGATGTCAATAATTCCTTAATTTCCTATGACTCCTGACACATTCCTCTCTAATCTATCCAACCTAAAATAGTTTACAGAACAACTCTGGCTATATTGTTCTTCTTTTCAAAACCTTTCAGTAACTTTCTCTTTTTCATGAACACAAATGCACTTTGTATAACTCATTACTTAAGATACTCCCTAAAGTGGATTCAACCTAACTTTTCAGGATTTCTCCCTCTAATCTTCCTTTTTGAAATTTATATTTTATCCCAGCTTGACTACCCATGACCAACCAAAATGCTCTAGACAGAACCTAAGCACCAGTCATTTTTTCTTCTCTTTCTTTGTCACCTCCTCATCATTAAATCAGTCATTTAGATACTGACCTTTCAATGTGTCTCAGATATAGCCACTTCTCCCTGTTTTCATTGCCATCATGTAAATCCAGGCCATGATTATATCTCCAGAACTCCTTTACTAGTCTTCCAATCCATTCAACATGTAGGAATGAAAATGTGCTTTTACAATCCAAAAAACATCATGTTACTACTCTACTTAAAATTTTAATTGGTGTAAAATAAAATCCAGTGTTCTTGCTGCAACGTGTAAAGCCATGCATGATCTAGCTCCTGCTTATTTCCTCAAGCTCATTTTATTCCCCTTTCTTCCTGCTTACTTGGCATTAGCAATACCAGCCTTTTATCTCTTCCTTGAAGACAGAAACTCCTGTCCTGTCGCAGAGCCTTCCCCAGGTTAGATGGCAGGCCAGAGAAGGAGTTGGCAAGCTATATCGCTCATAAACCAAATCTGGCACAATGCCTTGTTTTATTCAATAAGGTCTCATTGGAGCACAGCCATGCCCATCGGTTGAGGTATTGTCAGTGGCTGCCTTCATACCCCAGTGTCAGAGCTGATTAGTTGCAACAGAAAACAAATGGGCTGCAGAACATGCAAACATTTACTCTTTGAAGTACTGCAGAAAGTTTGCCAATCTCCAGATTAGAGCACTCATCTTCCTTTCTCTCTGCAGTTCTAATGTGAGATGTTTGCCTGACAAAGTCAGAAAGATCACCGTATCTAGAAGGCCGGATGCCTCCTAGCTTTTCTATCATCTTACTGAATTTGTAATTCCTTTACATACACCTCACGTTTTATGTAAATATTATTTGTTTACCTGTGTTCGTACCTTTTATTGGACTACACATTTCTTAAGTGCAGGGAATATGTCATTTTTTCACCTTACTTTGGTGCACAGTTTTGAAAATAAAACCTGATCATAGTAAATAATCCCAGGTAATAAATGTTATCTGAACAAGTGAATAAAAATGTCTTACTTTTCCAGTTTCATTAAAAAGTTTTCCTCCTTTTGCTTGATTAATATTTTGAGGTCTTTTAAATATGCCCCTTACCAATTTAAACTACAATGGGAAACACCTTTATAAATACTGTCTTTGTGGAGCTCTCATTGTCATAATCTAGCTCAGATTATTAGACAGTATCTTTAAATCTTTATTCTGTCTTGGGTTGATGTGACATTACATCTACCTGAGGAGAAGTGGCAATCCACAGAAACATTTTGGTTATTGAATAGTTACATCAAAATTACATAGAGTAACTCTGATAGACAAAAAAAAAACTCTGAAGAATTATCTCAACAAAGGTATATATAAGATTAAGCCATATTTTCTTTTTTTCCCCATTCTCCTACCCTCCCTTCATCCCCTCTTGCCCTTCCTATTTACAAAAACTTTGTTTCCATTTTTTCCTTCTTGTCTCATTTTTTTCTTTTCCCTGCCTTCCTTCCCCCCCTCCCTCCTCACTAGTTCCCATTTGAATATTTTCTTATTTCACAGTATCTATTATATATTTTGGTACTTATTTACACATTTGGTGTCTCACACCAGAAAAACTATGTGGTATTTACATATGTGTGTCCAATTTATTTCACTTAAGAGTATGGTCTCAACATCCATCCACTTACCTAGAAATGTCTCAAGATTATCCTTCTTTATGGCTGGGTAGTACTCCATTGCATAAAAGAATCATGTCTTCTTTATCCATTCATCAGTTGATGGACGTTTGTGCTGTCAAGATTTAGCTATTACAAAATGTGCCACTGTAAACATGGGTGTTCAAGCCATATTTCTTAGAGATAATTCTTTTATTAAAAAAAGAATGAAAAAGTTTAATCTTTATAAAAATAAGACATACACATATAAATTTTCTAATATAGTATGATCTTAGTAATGAAATTAATCAGTAATACTCTGGAGCATCTATTGTGATCAAAGCATTAATTTAAAAAAAAACATAAACTTTATTTTTTTTTGTGGGTACCGGGGGTCGACCTCAGGACCTCGCGTGCCAGCAGGCGCCCATGCCACTGAGCGATATCACCGGCCCTTTTTCCGTATGTGGGTTCCGGGAGTCGAACTCTGACACTCGTGCTTGCCAGACAGGCGCTTACGCCGCTGAGCCTTCTCACCGGTCCCATAAACTTTACTTTTAAGGATTACAGTTTTGATCAGAACAATTCCATAGGTAGAGTTCAGAGAGATGTTTATTTGTCCTGAGTAGGTGCTTTTAACTACAAAACTGAAAGTTCTGATGTGTGAAGAGCCATATGTAAGGCTAATTAATCGATTAGTTGTATAATTTTTTTTTTGTGTGGGTACCGGGGGTTGACCTCAGGACCTCGCGCACGAGCAGGTGCCCGTGCCGCTGAGCAATATCACCGGCCCTTTTTTCGTATGTGGGTTTCGGGAGTCGAACTCAGGCCCTCGTGCTTGCCAGGCAGGTGCTTACACCGCTGAGCCATCTCACCGGCCCAGTTGTGTAATCTTATTTGAAGAGTCATGTTCTATGATATTTTGAGTATATTTACCTAAAAACAATGAAAAACAAAAGAATGAGGGCAATATTCCAAGATACCCAGATAAAGAAACTGGTGAAACCACCAGTAGAAAGAAGAATCAAGAACCTGGGGAGATCTGGTTAGTTATTAGTAAGATGGAGTTTAGTTTAAGACCTTGGGTATGAGGTTATCTAGTTTATAAGTACGGAGAGAAAGATAGGTTCCTGGAAGATTTCATCAAATTTTGATGATGAAAAATGATAGCTGGTAAGATAGAATTTTAAAGAAATTGTAATGTTTTGTTTTGGGAAATAGTACTATGTTGTTCTGATCATCTTCAAAGTTTAAGGAAAACTACAGCACTAATTATAGAAAAATCTGATGCTTGGGTCTAGATGCTTACTCCATAAAGGGAAAGCAAAAAAGCCCTATAGCCTTCCACTCTATTTTACATAGATCATGAATCATTATTAGTGATATATAAAAATTAGTCATAAAGCTATCCCAGTAATAGAGTTATCCTGGATGTAATTACCTGAATTAAAAATTTTATATAAAATAGTAATTTATTATTATACATTTATGTTATTTACAAGAATAATCTATTGCATTTTGTGTTAATGGATTTTTAATTACAAGGAAGTAATTTTAGTAGCATTTCAGTGATTCTCTTTCTCTTTTTCAGCTAGCCAGAATTCAAAAGGTTTGGGGATGATTCTTCCAAAATTAACAAATTATACTTTCAGTGATTAGAGATTCAGATAACCTTTTATCACCAATATCTCTCCAGAGACTTCAGTTTTTGTTCTTCCGTCATTTTGCTAAGTGAGTGTCAGAAGATTTCATAGAGGAAGTAGAGTCCTAGAAATTTCTCTATTTTCAAATTTGTCCCAGTGGCAAATTCATTTATAGTTTGTTCCATCAACATTTCTTATGAAAACTTTGAGATTGGGCCGGTGAGATGGCTCAGCGGCATAAGCGCCTGCCTGGCAAGCGCTAGGGCCCGAGTTCGACTCCCGGATCCCACATACGAAAAAAGGGGCCGGTGATATCCCTCAGCGGCACAGGCACCTGCTGGTGCTCGAGGTCCTGAGGTCGACCCCTGGTACCCACAAAAAAAAAAAAAAAACTTTGAGATTGATAGGTAATTAATACACACTTACTTAAACTCAATTATCCATAGATAATGGAATAAAAAGCAGATGTTGCAAGATGATGGACTTAGTTTACGTCTGGTCTCTAAAATTCACTCGCTATTTGACTTTAGGCATATAACATCTTATTTTCAGTGTGTGCATGTGTATATGTGTATGTTTGTGTTTAATATCCCTACATCAGAGGGTTATTTTGTTAATAATGTAAAATCATACTACAAAATGCACAGTATAGTGCCTGGAAAACAATAAGCTTTCAGTAAATTACAGTCATGACTATATCATTATTATTCACTTTAAATGTGACATTCAGATGTTTTGAGGGATTGTGAAAATTTCACTGAAAGACATACCTTGGTATGGAGAATATTTCTGGAGTGCTCTATATGTGTGAATGCAAATAATTTGATACTCAATTTCTGTAAACAAAACCATACACAATGTATCGTTACTTTTCTTTCATATATAAGCCTGTGGTACTGGCCTGCATTTTATGAATATAAGTTTCTGAACTGAGATAACATAATTAAGGCATAGCTTACTTTATACAAATGGATTTGAAAGGTACCTTGAAAACGAGATGAAAGAAATGTTTGCTTTAATATTACTTTCTTCTATTTGCAGAAAGATCCAAGATAAAATTTGAGAATTAGAGGGAATCTTAAGAGTAATTTTGCCTGTATTTTTCCAGATGATAAAACTGGTGACCAAAAGGATATTTCTAAGGTCATTGTAAGGTCATCAGCAGAACTGGAACTCCTGATTTCTAACCAGCTCTTCCTCTTGTGTCTGGTACCATTTAGTTTGGGAAAATATTGTAAGACAGGTGACATTTTGAATTAGTTTTTTTCCAAATGTTTAAAATATGGATCTATTTATAAAAATTGACTCTTGTTAGTGACATCTGGTGGAGGACACTGACATTGGTTGTGGGGAAATACGGCGAGGCAGGCTGAACCCACTCCCTCAACCCCAGTCATATTTTTTTCACTTTTTAAAAAAATTTTATGGAAAAAAGGTAAAACAGAATTTCATAACACAATAGGAGAATAACAAGAGTTGACACATTGTCATCTTCAAAGTAGTTACTCAGAGTACAAGATACAGGCATAAAAGATTCCCCAATTGATATTTTCAATGACTAATGCTGCTCAGTATTCAGATAATTGGTGGCATCTTGTGTTGCCGCAGGGGAGCATGGTAGGTATATCGCCTGCAGGCAAGAGATATATCAGTTGGGAAAATGGAGGTTTTCCCACATAGTGTGACAATGTACCTATTTCCCCATAACAACAAAAAATCTTTAGTCGGAATGTTTATTTCTCATTACTACAATTGGGCTATTGTTTAAGTGGTATGTTTCAGGAGTTGAGAGGTTTGCTTATATTGTAAAGTGTTAATCTTTTCTCAAAACAAGCACAACACAACCATAGTGATTGCCAAAAGTGGGCAGGATATATAGGAATTTTAAGAGCAGAGAGAATGATGATAGCTAATTTTATCAAGTGCTTACTAGGTCCAAGCTTGTGTTATGTGGTTTACATGCCTTCTTTCATTTAATCATCACAATGACTCCATAATGAGAATACAATTATTATCCATGACTTATTGCCAAGGCAACCCAAGCTTTAAGAGATCAATTTAACAGAAGTTCATACAATAGATAGAGATAACATCCATCTAAGATCAACTTACGCTTTATAATGTACCATCTTCCTAGATGCTGGAACTGAAGCGAGACCTACGACACTGATAATGATGAGTCTAATACATGCAAGTTCTTATCTCTGAGGACTGCTGAAGCTTACAATGATAGTACATATATGTGAAACTAGGTCATTTAAATTTTTTCCCAGGACATAACACTTTCTACTTGCAAATTTATAAATTATGCATCCTAACAATTAAAATAATTTGAACAACTACAAAATTGTATTGTTACATTTTTTAAAAGCTACCTTTTTACAGCCTGAAAAACACTTTGGACCAGCCCAGCTTTTATTCTGTTTCACCGTCATCCCATCCAACTTCTTCCTTCACCAGTTATTATTTAGATCTAGAATGTCCTCAAAAACTCTCATACACTCAGAGGTGGGCTTGTGGAAGTTGCTTGGATCATTGGGGTGCTCTACCCATCAATGGATTCATTGACTCAGTGGTTCAGCAGCTGAGGGTGCTGACTGGAGTGAGGTCACAGATGTATCTCCTCCCTTCTCTCTCTGCTTCCTGGCAGCGATAACTGAGCAGCTTTCCTCTGCCAGACGGTTCCACCATGCCCTTACTGTCTTGGAGCCAGCAGACTGTGGGCTGAATCTTCTAAAATTAATCCCCTAAAAACTGTGAGGCAAAATAAACCTCTCCTCCTTTAAGCTGTGGGTGTTGGATATTGTGTCCCAGCGATGGGACAGTGACTAAGACAACCAGCCTGGAAGTACTTTTCTTCCCCTACCAGCCAGAGAGGCATAAAGGAGAGGCAGACAGATGAGGTCTTCATTGTCAGGAGTTCTTAGTTCTTTCACATGAAAAGGAGCAGTACCATCATACCCAATCTCTTTGCATCTTGCAGCATTAAACAGCTAAAATAAATAAAGTACCAGAGAAATGCTTGTCAAGTGTACAACTTACACTGACATTTGTGGTTTATTATGCTTCACTTGTCTGCTTCTCCAGTTCAAGCATTTCTTTTGAAGGCAGTGGATTTTTTTTTTCACATCTGTCATCTTCAATTTCTGATAATTTCATTTCTCAATCTCAACACCGTCAGGTTTGTCAGACATGGTTGCCGTGAAAGTGGAGGGAAGGGTGCAAGCCTCTGGGTCAGGCTCAGTGCAGGCACCACTGCTAACGCTCCTTTGACTTTCAACCATTTGCTACTCAGCTGAAAGACTGGAAAGCAGTTTAAGAAACTTAGTCTTCCTTATTATTAAGGACTAACTTTGTATATGGTAAAGCATGTATGTTTATTTTTATAATGGCATTAACTTTTATTCTCAAATAATCTACATCTCTTGATCTTCTCGGCCCTCTTGACACTTCTCAGCCACAAAACAAGGAGCATGTGTTCTTGTTCTCATCATGCAATAACGAATAGAAATGCAGCTAGCAGACCTTACAGTCCAGCCCCAGCAGTCCACTCAATTTGTTCCCAGTTGGATAGACAGGAGAACTACAGTGAAGTTTATGATGGCAGTATTAAATTGTTCTCTCCCAGAACTTAATGATTATTAAAAAGCCACTATCTTTGCCAAAGCTGTGTAAGGGACTAAAATTATATTTAAAGGAAAGTATTGTGCAGATGTATTATCACCGTCTACTGAAGAAGCCTGTTCTTAGGAGGTTGGGCAAAATTGCCTCAAATCTTCATGAATGGCGGTGTAGACCTTGGCACTACCAAGAGGGACCTTTATATTTTCTGGTTATAGTTTATTCCAAGCTTCAAATTCTTTTTTTCCTGCCAGGTGCCAACCCAGTTGAATATTCATCCAAGTTCTATTTATGCTCCTTTGATTTCCATGAAAAGAAAAATAACCCCACATTTTCAAAGGTACTTGTATAGAGAGATAAAAGTTTTATATCTTAGCAACAACCAAAAAAGAATGACATTCTTGTTTTTGAAGGTACTATGGCTTCCCTCCTGAATTATTTGGCCTCCCTATATCATTTTTTTAAGAGTCTTTCCTCTCCATTGTTTAAGATTCAATTCCATTCCATTGGATTCCTCTCTTCATTGTACAGTAAAACAGCTCTCCAGCCATAACTAGCCTTGACTTTCCTTTGACTACTCCAAGTTTTCTTAATATGTTCTGTAAAACAATTGACAGACTCTACTTTCTTTTGTATAAGGGTCAAAAGGACATAGTAAAGGGGTTAAATGGTCATTTTCCCTCCTTCAACACCACTTCACTCATATGAATTATAAAGACAGTCAGGAAGCATGGATGAAAAACCTACAAGCCAGAATACTTTGAGTATGGTTTCAGCTGAGTGGGAGCTGCTGGACTTTGAAGAATCACAGAGAGATTTGGAACTTAGAAAAATCAGGTATGACCAACAAAAGACATGAAGTGGAGGCTGAAAATAGAAGATCAATGGAAAGTCTGTATGTAATGTGATAAATTTCCTCCATACTTCCATGCCAATTGCTCAACATCTGAATATCTGTGCTCCAAGCAAAATATCTGAAGATTCTTCTTTAGGAAATTACCTCCCTCCCCGCAAAAAACCCTACAAACATTTGCATCCTGAAACTCTCTACAATTTGGATTTTAAAAGATAATTTTTTAAAAAAGATAATTTATAGAAAACGGATGCCTGGTCCTACATCAGACTTCCTGGGGCGACAGAACTAGCACTATGTATTTTCTAAAACTCTCTAGCTGATTCTAAATTATAGAGGCCATGAGCAGCTACCCTAATAAGAATCTTACTGTGTGACAAAGCCTACCTATTTCAGAAATAGACATTGGTTTTGAGAAGTGAAAAAGCAGAAATTTGGAAAAAACCTTCAATATGAAGGATAAAAACAAAAATAAACAAACACGAACAAAACAAAACAACCTTTGATATTCCCCGTAGAGATTCAAGAAGTTACTGCATTCAAACAAAAGAACATTATGCAAGAAAAAAACACTATCTGATAAAAAAAATACTGTCAGATAAAAAATAATAGGAAAGATTGAAAAAATTAACAATATTTATAAAAGAAATGAAAGATAATATGGAAAAGATTTTCCAGAAGGTACAATGAAATGACAATTTATAAAAAATAAAGGAGAAATATAGATAGAACAAAGAAACATTAATAAGGTTCCAACATCTGATTAGGAGAAATCCCAGAAAAAAAAATGCAAAGGGAAGACATTATCAAATAAATAATACAAAAAAGCTTCTCAAAGCTATAAAGCACACACCTCCAGATTGAAAGGGTCCCTGAGTCTTCAGATCAATGGGAACAAGATCATCCTAGTCATCTATGATAGAAATATTGTAATCTTTATAATAAACAGCAGGTACTCATATTGTCCAGAGACAAAAAGCAAGCATGGAAACAATTATACACACAAAAATGAATGACCTATAAAGAAACACAAAACATAACAGCATGGCATTTTCATTGGAAGTGCTCAGGATAACAGCATCAGAATCCTGCAAGAAAATGATTTTCAACCCAGAATACTATCAGTGAAAAGTAAGGTCAGAATAAATATATTTTGATGCATATAATTAAAAAAGAAAATTTCTTTTCCAAGTATAAATTTTTTAGGGAGTCACTCAAGATATATTTTAGCAAAATGAAGTATACTGAAGAGGAATATGTGAGGTTTTTAAATTTATTTTTTATTTTTTAAGATGGACTAACAGAAAAGCAGCAAAAGGAAATCCCAGGATATAATTAGTTGCATGAGCTTGGAAGATAAAAATCCAGACTGCAACAGAAGGATGAAGGGCTTCAGGAAGTATGTTTCTGAGAGTCGTTGAATCCTTCTAGGGTTTACATGGAGATATTGAACAAATTTGAAAGTCAGTAAACATACTCAGAAATTATGATTGTATAATGACATAAAACAATACAATGCACCCGGAATTCAGCTAGCTATTTCCTTAAGAGTTGTTTAGTTCTACAGTAGGATGTACAAAATAATGAACATAGGTCGTATTATGTTTTAAGGTCTTTTCACTTAGATAAGATATTTATATGTCTTAGGAGCCAAAGAAATGCCATATTCAACTAAGTAATTGGTTTGAGAGAGATTGTAGCTTTATACGCACCAAATGAAGAATTAGATAATATATTTGATTTGAATACAGAGATGTGAGTGATTTAAGTCTCCTGATGTTATAGATATGGTTCCGTGCTTCATACTAGTGTTCCCAACCAGAATCATGAGCATCGCAGCCCAAATCTGATAATGTTTTGAGAAAGTAATCTCCACCTTCCTTGAGATGATGCAGTGATTTGTTAAGAGACTAGCAAGAATATTTACTGTGGATGTCTATTGCTCCGTGGCTCATGCCCTGGTAAAATGTTTGCCTTAAAGTAACCTCAATTAACCAAGAAGTTGTTGCTTTAGAAGATAAGTATTTTTTTTAACAATGGGAACATAAATAATTTAGTAGAGAACTGCTTAAAGTAGTCTTACCTGAAAAGGTAATTGCTTTCTTTTGTGAGAAAGCATTGGAAAAAGTTAAGACTCAGAACACTTTATTTTTTTGCACTTAAGAATTTATACAAATTTGGAATTTCATCTGTTGATTAAAGTGATACCCTTGTGACACTATCTTGTAATTTATAATTAAGTAATTCAATTACATTGATGATTTTGAAGATTAAACTTTACAAGTTTAGAATATTTAGGAAAACTCAAGGTTCACCACATTTAGATTTTCTTAGAATTTAAAAAATTGCTTGGTCGTTGAGATTTTGTTTTTGGAGTAAAAAACAGATATTTGATATTAAATTAATAAATGGATTGCAAATATTTAAAGGCTTAATTAACTAAATTTGTGAAGGGAACAAATATTCAAAAGTGATGTTGGGCCGGTGAGATGGCTCAGTGGCATAAGTGCCTGCCTGGCAAGCGTGAGGTCCTCAGTTTGACTCCCGGAACCCACATAAAGGAAAAAAAGGGCCCGTGATATCGCTCAGCGGCACAAGCGCAAGGTCCTGAGGTTGAATCCCGGTACGCACGTAAAAAAAAAAAAAAAAAAAAAAAAAAAAAAAATGTGATGTTAAAAAGATTTGATCAAATATGTTAGATTTGTAAATAGAAATTAAAATTTATAAGATTAACTTAAAAGCCTACGGAAGAGCTAAGTTTATATATTTTAACTTTACTTTCCCTTTATGTCTCAAACTTACATTAACTTTTAAAACCAAAATCAACCTCTGATAGTTTTTGCTGTGAAAAAAACAAAACAGTCCTTGAGGGAGCCGAAAAACTTACATTACAATAAAGATATTTTTCTCAAAAAGAAATTAACAAACAAGGCAATTAAACTCTAAAATACACAACAGAAAGGAAAAGAAGTGTTTTCATGATATTTGCAATTGAAAAAATGTATATAATCATAATAATGTAAAGTTGTTTTGATATTTGACTTTTAGAACAGTGTATTGGCAGAACAAAGAGGACTACTTATGGTTATAAAACAAAATACATATGTTATTCATCTTTACAGTACAACATTAAGTGTAAGGATGACAAAAGTTAGGAGGTAAAGTTGAGGTAGGGGAGAGTCAAACAGAATAGGAAAGCATAATATTTCTAAGTGGCAAGTAAACAATTGGTATCTATGGTTGACACAACAGGAATCCAGGTATATGCGAAGGAATCTAAAAAAGAAAAAGGAAAGACATACAAATCCGGTAGGTGAGTGAAGCAGTGGTGAGCGATTGTAGAGTTACATAAATCTTCATTCACCATAGCAGTAAGTATCAAGAATTGAGAGTTGACACAAGCAAAGAATTGATAAAAAAGAGCTCATAAAAAATTAATAAGTATATTTGATAAAATATACATATTAATAAAATATTAATGCATATAATATAAATATTAAACACAGCTTCATATGAATAATGCATATAACATGAATAATGCATGTAATATAAAATATTGTCGATACATGTTAATTAAATATTTATAGTAATAGTATTTAATAAATAAACATTGATAAATATGCTATAAATAAGCAGCAGGGGCACTGAAACAAACATGTAGAAATTGAATGTGTGGAAGGAAAGAGATGAGCTTGGGGAATGTTGCTTATAACCAACACGTAGATTTACTACTTTGATAAATAAATATTAAAAATTATATTGAAAAAGAAATGTTTTCTATCATTTCCATGTAAGAGTCTTTTCACCTACTTTTCAATCTTTTATCATAAAGGAGTATTGGATTGCTGAGCTGTTTACACGTTTACCTAAGACTGAAAAAAATATACGTTTAGGTGGGCAAAAGAAGAATAAAGCTGTCATTAATTTTTATTATGACACAAAAATGACTAGAAAAATGCCACTCCTACTACATAGAGACAACAGGGACAAGCCACAACCTTGATGTGTACCAAACCGAGAGGTGCATTCCGGCGGAAGAGCAGAGCCGGGAGCAGGATGCGGACAGCTCAGTGCAGCCTGGGGGCCAGGCAGCTCCAAGCAAGAGGTCTGGGAGAGCAGGTGGACCTCAGGCAATGCAGCGCCGGCGGCAGCTGATAACCACGTCAGCGAACTCCCCAACTGTCCCACTGTAGATCCAATGCCAGCAAGAAGTTATTTTCTGATGGAAGAAAGAGAGAACCCTGAATTGATTGGGGGAAAAATTGGAATCGAATAAATTCTTCTGTCATTCTTAGGATAAGGAATTGAAATAGAGGTTAAATCGAGTTAAATAAGATTACATTTTTGTGCTCCTGCTGGTGAGATTCATATATGTGAGGATGGCTAATTGGCGGAAGGAAGGAGCGATGTGATTCTAAAAAACTGCTCCTAGTCAACCACTGCTCCGGGAGGACCCAAGGGTGATTCACTTGAAGGATCGTTAACACAGGTGGGTGAAAATGCAGTAGGAGATGGACAGAGAAGTACAGTTATTGAGAATTTTAAGAATTACGGGTTACTTACAACTGTGGGAATGGGGAAAAGATTGACTCAGAGTAGAATTCAGTTGATCTTCATCTTGAAGAAAGCGTAAGATTTTAAAACTATTTTAGGTTTTATTATATATATGTAATATAATAATAGAAACTCAGTTGATATGTGCTAATGGATCCCATCATCATAATAAAAAGAGAAAACTTAAAAATTTGAAATACTTATTTTCAGTTATACAACTTTATGGGTACTATGTGACAATTTGATACATGTATAGTGTATAATGGTCAAATTAGGGTAGTTAACATTTCCATCTCCTTAGACATTTAAAAATTTTATGATTAACATATAATGGTTATACATATTTATGAGGTAAGTTTGATATCTCTCTATCTCTCTATCTCTGTAGCTATGTCTATATCTATACGTATATCTATCTACCTGTCTACCTATCTATACATAATGTGCTGACCAAATCAGGGCAATTAATGTTTCTATCTCCTTATCATTACTTTGTATTTGGAGACTTTTAGTACTTTTAGTTATTCCTAAAACATATAATAGGTTATTGTGATACGTACTCACTCCACTGTGCTATAGAACAGTAGAATTTATTACTCATCTCTGTGATGGGTACCCATTATCCAACATTCCACTAACCTTCTTTCCCTCAACCATTCCCAGACTCTAGTAATTAGCATTCTACATTCTGATCAACAGAGAAATTAAAACTTCAGCGCAACTAACAATTGTTGTCTATGTTATTAGATAGTATAAGCCCATTCTAAAGAAAGTACTAAAGTGCTCTTTATTTTTTGAAAAAAAAAAAAAAACTGGAAATATTTAGACTGCATATAGTAGGAAGTTTTCCTTTTTTTTTTTTTTTTTTTGTGGGTACCGGGGGGTCGACCTCAGGACCTCGCGAGCCAGCAGGCGCCCGTGCCGCTGAGCGATATCACCGGCCCCTTTTTCGTATGTGGGTTCCGGGAGTCGAACTTGGGCCCTCGCGCTGGCAGGGCAGGCGCTTAAGCCGCTGAGCCATCTCACCGGCCCCCAGGAAGTTTTTCTTTCAGACAACACATTAATAAATCCTTTTAGCTTACACCTCACCTCAAACTTATAGTCCAAAAAACAAATTGAATTTTTTTTATTTTAAAGGATTCTTAAAATAAAAGTCACGTTGTATGTTTCTGTTTGCATGTGTGATACAAATTCGTATCATTCACCCTGGAAGTAATAAAATAGGCTTCCTTTATTAAAAAATAAATTTGCACTTGTCATAGCAGTCTATTTTTAAAAAGAGAAGAAAATTACTATTTTTGAGACCATACTCGTAAGTGAAATAAACTGGACGCACATATGTAAACATCGTATTGTCGCCCTAGTGTGAGAAGCTGAAAGAATAAATAAGATCCAAAATGTACAATAGATATTGTAAAACAGGAAGAAACTGTTTGAAAGGAAAGAGAAACTGGGATGGCGGAATGGAGAAAAGAAGGAAGGGAAAAGAAAAAATATGTATATATACAAGATAGTTAAGATAGATACACTAATAATTTCTCTTAGTTCATTGAAAAGAAAGGTTTGTGCCAATATTGTTTGGACAATTGAATGTCAATATCTTGTACTCTGAGTAACTAATTTAAAGATAACAAGACGCAATGTATGACCATGTTACCCTCCTATTATGTTGTTTTGAAATTTTGTTCTATTTTTTTTCTCTTGAAAATAAAAATAAAAGTAGGTGGGGAAAAGTCAGACATTTACTGTGAGTATAAAATCACCTTTACTTTCTTTTCTAAAATTTAGGCTTCAGTGTTGTGTCAGGTGTTTCTGTGCTGTAACATTTTACTAATTGACTGAAAGAGTCCTCTTCAAAGAACAGAAGCTGTCAATATCTGCCTTAGCATAGGTATGGATACAATCATCAAAATAGAGACACAATTGCTAGAGATGTTCATGAATGATAGAATAATCACTGCTAACCTGATCATCCCAGTCCAAGTGTGGCAGTATTTGAGTTAGACCTCAAAGGAAGAATGGGTTGTGAAATTGGATGTGTGGATAGAGGGGAATTGGACACTCTAGATAATGGAAAGAGCATGGGAAAAGAAGGAGAGTCAGAATAGGGTAGTTTATGCAGGAAAGACCAGGAACATTATTAGGTCTAACAAAGTGTAGTTGCATAGATAAGTGGAAGCCAATTAAAACTAGGAGGTGAGGGTATTTATAGAGATAAGGCATTTGTTTGTGTGGCTAGAATTTTAGCACCAATGAAGGTGTTCTGGCCTTAGACTTTAAGCTTCCAGGAAGCTCTGTGACAGTAGACACAGCATGAGGAATAAGTCTATTGAAATTTATGACTGTAAAGTCTCACTAAAAATAAAAGGAAGGCATGAGATTTAAAATCAGTCTGAGAGGTAGTGTGGTTGAAAACCACTGTGTGTAGGGTGTCATAACAACCTGGATGTTTGTAAAGTGTATTCTTGGCTTTGCTTGCTTATGATTTTTAAGAGTTTCTCAGGTTTCCATTTTTTATGAAACCAGACATTTAAAACATAAAATCCCTAGATGCAGAGAAAAAGTTGTTAATATCAGCATTCACGTGAATGATCTGCTTGAGACTGAATAAAAAAATGAATCCTCTTTATGTATCTTTCAGTTTAAGAAACACTGTTCTCTAAAATTCTGTTTCTTTTTGTCTTTTCAATTCAAGAATAAATTCTGAAATATTTATGAGGGAGGCCAATTATAACTGATGGCAGTACACCTTGCTACAGCATCAATTTGTGATGTTTCTAGTGACACTGAGTCCAACTAATGTCTCGGAGAGGTTTAGCAAGTCTCTGCTACTTTCTGTCCTCTAAACACAAGACCGAAATATATGGTTTCTCCATACTTTCTCAGAACAAAAGTAAAAACATACTGTTTTGCAAAAAAATATATATGCTATGTAACTAAGCTTGTTTCATTTGGCACCGTATTTCCAAGACCGGTATGGAGAGAACTTTCAATATCTGTTGAATGAGTAGATGGATACATGGATTAATGGATGAATGAATAAAAGCATGGGTGATTAAACTGCCTGCTAATTGGCTCTTCTTCTACCTCTATCTGTCTAGATTGTTCATTTAGAACATCAAGTTGTATTCCCTGCCTTTCCGTCACAGAGCTTTCCTGACATTTTTCCATCACTTCCATCTCTTATTTCTAAGTTTTGTGGAATGCTGGACCTCTATGAGCTGAGTGGTAGCTTCAGGATCTTTTGTACCTAGTAGCCAAGCAGGAAAGTGGGGCACCTTTCCAGTATTCTCAAAGCAAGAGATTTGCCTTCATCATGGGTGTGGATTATGTATAAAAATTTGTGGTATTTTGTAACAAGAATTAAATCAGTTCAAAATAATTACTAACATATCAGTTGTGTCTAAAACATAGAAATTCTTACTCTTGGGAATATTTTTAATGCTTTCCAATAATCTAGGATCTTTCTTTCTCCTTCTCTCCCATTTTCTTTTTCTCTTCCTACCCCTCAACCTGAGTCTTCTGTGTCCACTTACCTATGAAAGTACAGCATTTTTTTTATTCAGTTAGATAGCTTTAATTTTAGAATGTGAATATTTTCCATCAAAATACTTGCCTACTGTCTCTTAATAATGGGATTTTCTCAAATTTACTAAGCATTCCACATAATTTCAGCAGCCCCATCTTCATATTAATGTGATATGATATGTCACGCTATTAGAATCTTGTGCATTCTTTTTTCCTGAGATAAATGACTCACCAGTGTTTTGGGAGCAATTTCTGAAAACATCATTTTTCACACTCAGGAAACCCTTGACTCAATAGCCTTTTGGACATGGTCTTGACAAACAACATAAGACTGGTGAAGAACGATTTAATAATTTTTATAGGATTTGTTTTTCCACATTACTTTACCTCATTTTCAACAGTTTCCTAGTGGTAGAAAAGTGGGCTGTGTGTCTTCATTCTTCTCTTCCCCGAAATCTCTTTTCAGAGGACTTTTCAAAGCCTTGCATCTTGCTCCTACACATTTTCTCTCCTTCACTGGCTTCCCCCATCCCTCTATTGAATATCATGGTCATTGGATACAGAATAAAATCTTCATGTCTGTAGACATAAATACAGCTTGTGGAGGAAAGAAAGGGGTGAGGGAGCCCAACTGCTTAATTCTAGAGCGGATTTTGTGCAAGGCTAATACATATGGGAGTCGTCCTATGTTGTACAGCTTAAATGCTTTGACAAATCTATTTCCTCCCAGACTTAGTTTGTTCCATCAGACATTATACATATAGGGTTGATACAATTCAATGGAATCACTACTGGGTGTTTCACAAATATAATATCAGATGGCTGTCTTCTCATATCTTATAATCGAAGAGTAGAGATTGATGTGTTCCTCCGTTCCATATAAGACAGAAAAATGTTACATGGGAATGCTATGACAGAGATAACAGATGAAGAGGGTTCCCCCAGGATGGCCAGGGAAGGCCACGTGGTGTCTCAGGGATTCCCCTCTTAGATGCAACCATCTTAGAGGAGTAACTTACCAGAGCATTATTTACCACTGACTAACTACCTTTCATTGATTTATTAGTTGGCTTTCTAGAAAAACTGGGAGTAAGCCTCTCTGGGAGTTGGTATAAATACAGGAAAGTACTGATGCAGGTAGTAGGGGAGGGCAGTGTGTTGTTGGAGAAATAGTAAAGGAAGGAATGAACCCTCATTTAGGGTGACACTGTGTAGAAAGGAACTGAGGGGGCTAAGGGAGTCATGAGGGATGGAGTTGCAGAGAAGTGAAAGCAGGAGATGAAAGAGCGTGGTGAGAAGTAGGATGTGGAAAGAATCAGGGCATATTCTGTGGAGGTTATCTCTTCGCAAGCTGTGTGGCTGAGTATTAAGTAGCTACATAGTAAGCTGCATCTGCAGCGAGAAGCAAATGTACCTCTTGCCTCTTTATGTAACCCATGAAATCCTTTGAGCCACTCCTTTGTCCATCTTGAAGCAAGCAGACTACCATAAGCTGTGGTTGAGACATTTTCAGAGAAATTTAGTAGTTTTTCAAGTCACAGGTGCTTTCATTCACTTTTGGAGTCACTTTGTAAATATCTCCACTTTTGATTTTTGAGTTCATTGATGATAATTGAACAAATGAGAAAACATTTTCCTATAAAACATATTCTACCTGATTTTTAAATATACGGTCTGTAAAATTCAAGTGGATCTGGTAAATTGCTGTTATCATGGGAAACTAGTATTGCTTCTGTTAAGACAGGATACCAAATGGGTTGATCTCTTGGTCTGACTGAGTATGACTGAGTAGCGTGTTTCAATAAATGTGCATTCTCCCATTTTAATATCTTTGGTCTTTCTATATGGTTAGTGCACATATATTTATACATAAACACACCTAGACATTTTAGTTTTTCTGCTATTTCTTATGGAAAGTGATTTTTTCCTTAGTATTTGAGTCACTGACTACAAAGGCATGCCAAAATTTATCTCCTATATCTAATAACTTATTTGGGAACACTTTCTATTAATATGGATTTCAGGAGAATGGGAACATGTGACAATATCTTGGAATGTATTAAATGACACCCTGTGAAATAATTTAAACCTATATTTAGACCAACATTTTGAAAAGTGTGGAGGAGAGGAAATCACCATGAGGAGGATAGAGAACCTTTCTTCTTTTGCAAAAGCATGTGGGTTGATGTATTTTTATCTGTTTTTTTTAACAGTCTGTGACAGTGTAGGCATTGTTAATGTTAATGAAAGAAACAGTGCATCATATATTCCTATGTGTTAGTGAAAAATTACAGGCAGAAGGTTTATTTTGTGAAGTTGAGGATGTAAATAAATATGAAGGATGTGGGCTTACTACAGTAAGATCTAGAAATTACACAAGAGCACGTATTAATTGTTTAAGATAATATTGCCAATATTTGTTATTGTTAATGTTTCATATCTACACTACATATATGCATGACGTAGTGTTATGTGCTATAGAAAACATTTGTTATTTTTTCAGGATGTTTAATATTTTGAGCATCTTTTGCTTTATATTTGGTAAATTCCAACTCCAATGAGCTGCTACTTCCCATTACAGAGATATAATCCCTTTCCCACCTTCTATTTTATGATGGTGCAGGAATCTGCACCATTTGACTTAGGCTCTGCCAGTTGGGTGGTAATGATGAAAGAAATAGGTGTCACACAAAATTCACTCTGGGTCATATGACAAGAGATATTTGTGCCCCTGCAATTTCTGGACAGTAGTAGCAGACGTTTTAGTAGTAATATCTACTGCCCAGTTGTGGGGATAGAAGTGGTACCTTCCTATCAAAGAAGCAACACGTTGCAGGGGTTAAAGTTTCTAGGTGTTGTAGCTAAAATTCTAACTGGGACTGAGTTTTAGAGTGGCCACTTATTAACTATGTGGATCCTGGGTCAGTGTCTGTGTCTAATCATCTCTATGCTTCGGTTTTATCATCTGCAAATATGGAATTATACTAGCATTTTCTACCTAGGGTTATGAAGATTAAATTAGTTAATATTTATAACATGCTTAGGACAGTGTCTGAGTCATGGAACATACTCTCCAACAGGAGAAAATTTCTCCAGGTAAGTAAATTGTCAGGCATCAGTGAATGAGATAAATGTTACTCCCGAGACTAGCTTTTCTATATACTAGTGGAGCTATACTAGTGTAGCCTAAACTGGGTGCCAAGGTGTCCTGAGCCATAGTGACATGGAGGGATTTTTTTTTTCATGGGAGTGGCACAGTGATACTTGACAACTGGTAGGCACCATGAGACTACTAGCTGAAGGCAGTTCAGAGCATCACTAGTTTGTATTATATACTTTTGATGTTATAGCTTTGCAAAACTTTATGTTTGTAAGTCACTGTGATCAAATGCCAGTGCTCTGTAAAAAATGGTGTAGAGTAAGAAATGCGCGTGATATTTTCTAATGCAATTCCAAGGTGTGAAAAGTTGTGCATTGCCCAGTAGATGCACACAGTCCCTTAGTAAATTATTTTGTTTAAGAATAGAACACAAAGATATTTTCTTTTAATAAAGTGTATTTTTTTTCCAAACAGCTACAAGCTTGTTAGAACATAAATGAATTGTTTGAGCTTAGCTAATTAATCAAAAGAATTGTTAGATATTTCTTTTGGCCTAAGGGGACTACATAAAAATCACTGTGACATTAAGTATATTGTAAATCAAACAAAGCTGAGAATTTTGGAGACAGACATTTTTTTTTTTTTTTTCAGAAGAAGCCAAATCCTCAAACAGTCATGCTGATCTATGAAAAGGATACTAAAAGCCAAGTGGAAATCATTAGTTTCCCTTTACAAAAATAAGAAATCAAAAGCAATATCATTCTCTAGAGAGAAATGCGGTAGTTGCCTCTGCCATAAAAACTAGAAAGATGAAGGGATACTGATGCCCAAAATATCTCCATTTGTATTACTTGTTTGTCTAGTACTTAACACCAGTGGACCATGAAGAATTATGGCTTGAGTTCAGGGAGAAATTTTGTCCATGTCTGTGAATTTCTGTGAACATTCCCACCTCAGAACCATACTAAATCACATATCTGACTAGATTTTTAGCTAACACGCATAGTGTAAATTCAGACAAAGATCCCCGGGAGGTGTGACTTGATGTTATAAATCAGAGGTGGTGAACTATGGCAGGCATTCCACAGTCGGCTGTTTGTATGATGGAAAGCTCTCAAAGGTTTGCTATCACTGTAATATAAATTCTCAGTTTATTTTCCTTCCACTCAGAGCCACCTTTGAGATGGGTGAATTTCTGTGCTATGTTGGCTTGTTTGTTGTCATTTTGACACTATTATCATCAATCTTTTGTAAATTCAGGATTAAAAGTTTACTAATGAGAATAATTCAGAAAAGATCTGGATGAGGAGATGAAGAGAAAAATATTGTCATTATTAGATGATTGATAAATGATGAAATATCACAGCTGACCTGTTGCATTGGTTTCCACAGACATTTCAGCTTCTGCAGGGTACTGTAAAATTCACAGCTATGGGGCCTTCACAGACATCTCACTGGGATATGACATTCCAGTGGTTGTGAACTTCACAGATCTCTTTTATAAGGTCTTACTTTGCAGTTGCTTTTTTGGTGGCCTAATGCATGAGGCTTTAGACTTCTTTACTATCTCTCCTTCAGTGCCAGTACTCCAGGCTGAAGTGGTTAGTTACTATTTCTTTCATCTAAATTCTTCCTTCCAGATCTTCATTTTCCTAGCACCTTCTGCATTCCTGTAGCCATAGTTCTTATTTTAAAATTGTTATTTTAGCAATACTAATACTTGCTCTGCTTCGCTGACAAAATTTCATGGCAATCTGGAATTGGTTCTTTGATCTGAGTAGATATAAAGACAACAATGATCCTTTTGTTGGGGATAAGTGGGGTCTCAGAGTCTGTGACATGAAGTGGATAAGTAGATACATAAATAAGCACCCATGATCACCTCGAGTCAAATGTTGAGAGAACACTAGGCTGACAAGGTAGTTGCTGTAATACAGAATTATTGCAGGAATAAAGGGCATAAATTTGTGAGTAATCAGGTTATTTCTCAGTATGCTAGAGAACTCAAAGAAAATGATGAAACCATAGCTTTATATTTGGAAGTTGGGGCTTAAGTAAAGAACCAGATAGATTTCATTATTGCCTTGAAATAAATACTTGTCTTCTGTACCATAGGTTCTCTCTTTTTCTTTTTTTCCGGTACTGGGAATCGAACTTGGGACCTTGTGCTTGCCAGGCAGGTGCTGTGCCAATGAACTATATCTTTAGCCCTGTACCATAAATTCTTAATCATACAGATGGCTGAATTATAACACATGTATCTATAATCTTACAAGGTATTGTATTTTAAATTTAGCATATTAGTTGGGAAAAAGTGGGACCCTGAATAATGAGATGGAGACTTGTGGACGTGCTAGTATTTCAAATTCTGCTGAGCCTTTTTCAGTAGAAACGTCCTTCTTCCCTTGTCTGAGGAAGTTAACTTTCCCTTACTTGAAGAACTTGTGAAAAATTCTCCTGATTTCTGCTAGGGAAATGTCATCCTTTCCTGTGTCTCCTAGTTCCTAGAGCTATAACAGGACTCAAATACAGACCTGCACCCAGGAGTCAGGTGATCTGAGAGAAGCACCATAAACATCAACAATTGGAAAGTTTTGCCACTTTATATTCACATAAATGTGGGGAATATATCTATATCTATATCTATCTATCTATCTATCTATCTATCTATCTATCTATCTATCTATATTTAATTTTAAAGAGAAAAAATGATAAACATAACAATGAAACCGAGTTTCAAAACAGGTTAGTAGAACAGTTACAATAGTTACATTGAGTATTGTTGGCTTCATAGTAGTTATTTAGAGTTCAGGATATAGGCATATCTTGTCCAAACAATATTAGCACAAAACATTCTTTTCAAGGAACTAAGAGAAGCTAGCTGTATAACTATCTTAACTATCTTGTGTATGCATATAATTTTTTCTTTTTCCCTTTCCCTTTTCCCCATCACAGTTTGTCTTTCCTTTTGAACACTTTCTTCCCAATTCATATCTATTGTACATTTTGGATCCTATTTGCTTGTTCAATTTCTCACACTAGTGTGACAATATGATGTTTACACATTTGGGTCTGATTTATTTCACTTATGAGTATGGTCTCGAGTTGCATCCATTTACCCACAAAAGTCTCCAGTTTATCCTTCTTTATGGCTGAGTTGTACTCCATTATATAAAAAAACCACATCTTTTTTAACTATTCCTCAGTTGATGGGCATTTGGACTGTTTCCAAGATCTAGCTATTACAATTTGTGCTGCTATAAACATGGGTGTGCACATATCGCTGTGGTATGATGTTTTTAATTCTTCTGGGAAGATACCAAGAAGGGGAATACCTGGGTAGAATGGGACTTCTAATCCTGGTTTTTTGAGGAGTCTCCACACTGATTTCCACAGCGGTTGTACAGTCCACAATCCCACCAACAATGGAGAAGTGTTCCTTTTTCCCCACAGCCCCTCCAGCATTTGTTATTAGTTAATTTCTTGATGATAGCCGTTCTTTCTGGGGTGAGATGGAATCTCAGTGTTGTTTTAATTTGCATCTCTTGAATGACCAAGGATGTAGAACATTTTTTCATGTATTTATTTGCCATTTGTATTTCTTCATCTGAGAAGTACATATTCATCACAGATGCCCATTTTTGGATTGGGTCTTTGAATTTGGGGGGTCTGATTTTTTCAATTCTTTATATGTTCTAGATAGAAGTTCTTTGTCTGTGGGGCAGCTGGCTATAATTTTTGCCCACTCTGTGTGTTTTCACTCTGCTGGTGATTTCTTTTGTTGTGCAAAAGCTTTTTAATAAGGTGAGATCCCATTTGTTGATTCTTTGTACTATTTGCCCTGCAGTCTGGGTTTTATTCATGAAGCCTCTGTCTAAACCTATGTCTTTGAGATTTCTGCCTATATTTTCTCTTCCAGTAAATTTAATGTTTCTATTTTAATATTTAGATCTTTGATCCATTTTGATTTTAGCTTAGTGCATGGTGATAGACATGGGTTTAGTTTTAGTCTTCGGCATGTGGAGAGCCAGTTTTTCCAGCACCATTTATTAAAGAGGCTATCTTTCTTCCAGTGAACATGTTTGGCTCCTTTGTCAAAGATAAGGTGGCCGAGTGTGTTTGAGAATGTGTCTGCATCTTCTATTCTGTTCCAGTGATCCTCAGGACTGTTTTTCTGCCAATACCATACTGATTTTATCACAGTAGCTTTGTAGTATAATTTCAGGTCTGGGATTGTGATGCCCCCTGACTTGCCTTTGTTGCCCAGAATTGCTTTTGCTATTCTAGGTATTTTCTGGTTCCAAATGAATTTTAGGAATGTTTTCTCTAGATCTGTGAGGTATATTAGTGTTATTTTGATTGGAATTGCATTAAATCTGTATAGCAGTTTTGGGAGTAGGGCCATTTTCATTGTGTTGGTTCTTCCTATCCAAAAGCAAGGAATATCTTTCCATTTTCTCATATCTTCTTCAATCTCCTTTTTTTAGGGCACTGTAATTTTCACTGTACAGATTTTTACATCCTTTGTTAGGTTTATTCCTAAGTATTTCATTTTTTTGGTTGTTATCGTGAAAGGTGTGCTTTTCCTAATTTCTGTCTCTGTGAATTTGTTGCTTGTGTACAAGAATACTAATGATTTCTGAGTATTGGCTTTGTATCCCACTACTTTATTGAATTTGGATATTAAATCTATGAGTTTTTTTGTGTTTTTGTGGTCTTCTATGTAGAATATCATGTCATCTGCAAATAATGATAATTTAAATTCTTCTTTTCCTATATTTATTCCTCTTATTTTTTTCTCTTGTCTAATTGCTCTGGCTAATGTTTCCAGAACTATATTGAATAGGAGTGGTGATAATGGACATCCTTATCTTGTTCCTGATTTTAGAGTGAAAGCTTTCAATTTTTGTTCATTTAGTATGATGTTGGCTGTTGGTTTGTCATAGACGGCTTTTATAAGATTGAGGTAAAGACCATCTATTCCAATTTTCTGTAGGGTTTTTACCATTAGTGAGTGTTGGACTTTGTCAAATGCTTTTTCTGCAACTATTGAGATGATCATGTGATTTTTGTCTTTTGTTCTGTTAATATGGTGTTTTACATTTATTGATTTGCTTATGTTGAACCATCCCTGCATTCCCTTGGATGAATCCCACTTGGTCATGGTGTATAATCTTCTTGATGACTTCCTGCATTCTGTTTGGTAGTATTTTATTAAGGATTTTTGTATTAATATTCATTAGGGAGATTGTCAGTAGTTTTCTTTCTTGGTTGGGTTCTTCTCTGGTTTGGGAATCAGGGTAATGCTTGCTTCCAGGAATGACTTTGGAAGTACTGCTTCCCTTTAGATTTCTTTAAAGAGTTTCAGCATTAGTGGCATTACTTCTTCTCTAAATTTCTTGTAAAATTCAACTGTGAATCCCTCAGGGCCCGAGCTTTTCTTTGCTGGTAAATTTTTAATTACATTTTCAATTTCTTTGGCTGATATCAGGTTATTTAGAATTTTTATATCTTCTTGATTTAGTTTTGGCAATTCAATTGTGTCTAGGAATCTGTCCATTTCTTCTGTTTTT
Source organism: Erethizon dorsatum (assembly GCA_028451465.1). NCBI lineage: Eukaryota > Metazoa > Chordata > Mammalia > Rodentia > Erethizontidae > Erethizon > Erethizon dorsatum. The sequence goes on along the minus strand of CM051835.1, from coordinate 49,854,028 downwards.
TCCATCTTATTAGAATATAGGTCTCATAGGATGATCTGGATTACTGTGGGATCTGTTGTGATTTCCCCCTTTTCATTCCTAATTGCTTTAATTTGTGTTTTTTCTTTCCTCTTTTTGATGAGGTTGGCTAATGGTATATCAGTTTTATTTATTCTTTCAAAGAACAAACTTTTCAATTCATTGGCTCTTTGTATTATTTTCTTAATCTCTATTGCATTAATTTCTGCTCTTATCTTTATAATTTCCTCCCTTGCAGGAGCTTTGGATTTGATTTTTTTTCTTCTTTTTCTTGAAGTTTGATATTCAACAATAGGTTGTTTATTTGAGCTTATTCTGTTTTCTTGATATGTGAGTTCATTGGCATAAATTTCTCTCATAGGACTGCTTCCATTGCATCCTGTGAGCTTTGGTATGTTGTATCAGCATTATCATTTAGTTGTATATACTGTTTAATTTCACCTTTAATTTCCTCAGTGACCCATTGGTTGTTCAGAAGGGTGTAGTATAATTTCCATGTGTTAATGTAGTTTTTGTGGTTTCCTTTGTTGTTGATTTCCAGTTTCATTGTGCTATGGTCAGATAGTATGAATGGGATGATTTCAATTCCTCTGCATTTACTTAAACATGTTCTGTCAGCTAATATATGATCTGTTTTGGAGAATATCCCATGTGCTGTTGAGAAGAATGTGTATTCTGTTGTTTGGGGGTGGAACACTCTGTAGACATTTACCAAGTGCATTTGCTCACAGGCTTGGTTTAATTCTAATATTTCTTTGTTGATTTTTTGTCTGGTTGATCTATCTATTTGTGAGAGTGGGGTATTAATGGCCCCACTACAGTTGTGTTAGTGCTTATTTGGTTTGTTAGTTAATATTTGTTTTATGTAGTTGGGTGAGCCTGTGTTTGGTACATAAATATTTATGATTGTTATCTCTTCTTGGAGTTTTCCCTTAACAAGTATATAGCGACCTTCTTTGTCTCTTTTGATCAGTTTTGGCTTAAAGTTTGTATTGTCTGCAAATAGAATAGCTACCCCTGCTTTTTCTGGGTACCTGTGGCATGGATAACTGTTTTCATCCTTTAACTTTTAATCTATGAATTTCTTTTTGGGTTAAATATGTTTCTTCAATGTAGCATATTGTTGGATCTTGCTTCTTGATACATTCTGCCAGTCTGTTTCTTTTGATTGGTGAGTTGAGACCATTTACATTGATGGCTATAACTGATATGTATTGGCTTTTCTTTTTCATGTTGTTTCCCTATTGTTTGTACCCTGTCTTTCTGCTCTGTTTAATTTCTTGCCCTGCATGGCACTTTCTTTCTACTGGTGTTCTTGTATTTGTGGTCCTCATTATTTCTTTCTGATATGTCTTTCAGAGCATTATGGAGAGCTGGTTTGGTGGTCATAAATGTCTTCGGTTGTTCTTTGTCACGGAAGCATTTTATTTCTCCACCAATTTTGAAAGGTAGTTTTGTAGGATATATCAATCTAGGTTGAAGATTGTTTTCCATTAAGGCTTAAAATAATTCACTCCAAGCTCTTCTTGATTTTAGGGTTTGTGTTAAGAAGTCTGATGTGATTCAGATGGGCTTCTCTTTGTAGGTGATATGTTTCTTTTCTCTAGCCACTTTTAATATTTTATTCTTGTGCTGAATTTCTGGAATCTTATTTATTATATGCCTTGGTGTAGATTTATTTTGGTCATGGCTATTTGGAGTTCTATATGCTTCATTTATTTGTATGTCAAGTTCTTTATCCATGTTTTGGAAGTTTTCTGCCATTATTTCTGTGAAGAGGTTTTTAATGGTTTTTGTGTTGTCTCCAGCTTTCTGACTGATTCCAGTCAATCTTATGTTGTTCTTTGCTTCATCCTGTAGCTGTTGGATTGATTTTTTGTGGTGTCTTGTAATGTTTATATATCTTTCTTTTCCTGGTCACTAGTTGTGTTCCTGTCTTCTAGATCTGATATTCTATCCTTGTCTTCATTCAATCTACTGCACATACTTTCAGTGGAATTTATAATTTCTTGCATTTCTGTTTGGATCTGTTTCATTGATTCCATTTCTTGTCTATGTTTGGCATTAGTGGTTTCCATCATTTTCCTGAGCTCCTTTATTTGTTTATCTGTATCTGCTTTAATTGCTTTTATTTTGATAGTCATTTCTTTTTGCACCTTAGAGATTATTTTTTCTTTGGCCTCTTCCATTTGTTTTATCACTTCTGCTTCTATCATTCCAGAGAGTTCCATTTGTTGGCTTCTGATTTCCTCTATCCTTTTGTGTTCTGGACTTGTCCTAGGTGGGCTGGGCATTTGGGATTGCTTTTTGCTTTTCGTCTTGTCATTTTCTATTTTTTATTTTGTTTTGTTTTCTGTGTTGATGCTTTTAGATTTCTAACATTAGATAGCCTTATCACTGATGTGGAGGCTTTCCTAGGAGTCGCCTGTTCCTCAGGAGGTGTCCTCTAGCTGGTACCACCATCCTGAGACAATGGAGGAAGGGAGGAGCTCAAACTTACACTCCTCTCACCAGCACTGCCTTCCCAGGGCAATGGAGGAAGCACAGAACACAGGATTATACTCCACTAACTGGCACTGCCATCCTGGGGCAATGGAGGAAGTGCAGAGTGTGGACTTTCACTTCTCTCACTGGCGCCACCATCCCAGGGACAATCTGTGAAGTTTTTTGGGGGAATATATTTGGAAGTGAATTCTGTGTCAGAACAAAGTGGAAAGAATTTTATGTTCTATCAGACTGACTTTCTTGATGTGATTATGCCAACTAGTATGTCAAATTAAGCAGTGGAGAATGGCTTTAACAATTTGCTTTGTTGTATGACTGAATTTTGGATCCTAAAATTTTATACATTAAATAAAAATGAGATGCCAGAATGTTCTTGGTGCTCTACAGAGAAAGTATGCAAAAATTTTGGGAGATGAGAATCTGAAATGAATTTATTATTGTATACATAGTACTCAACTATTTGTTACGTGGGTGTGGGTGTATGCCTTCAACAAGGCCTTGACAAATACATCAATATTGGGGAAATTAAGAACCCTGAATCCAGTCAGAGGCTGATGGAAGTTGAGTGATTAATGGAGTACTGGCTTGGGTCCACATTAAAGTGGGCCTAAAAGTCCACAAACCTACCTCATTTTTATTTTCTTAGATACAGAATGCAGAGTTGGTGCAGACATATTCAATGGTTAGCAGAACATCATTCTTGGTTTATTGAACCACAGTTCAGGGCTTTCATTGTGGAAAAGAACTGGAAGCTCCTAAAATTGCCCCTCTACCTTAATAGATAAACAGAACACTTTCATATTTCCTGAAGGATTATAGAAATGAGTGCTCACCATCTGCAAGTTGCAACTTTTCAGTCTACCCGAATCTTACTTAGTTCACCTATTTGGCCTAACCAGAAGGCAGACAGACTTCAATATTGAGAGTAATCGTACATCTAATTAGGTAATGACTCCCATTACAGCTGCTGCTCCATAGGTGGTTTCTTGTGAAAAACCAACCCAGCTCTTAGATCTTCCTCTTAATGTACTAACAGGCAAACCATGTATACTATTCAGTAGGTGCAATTGATTTGGATGACCTCAGGGAGACAGAGATGCTGTTATTCAGTGAAGGCAGAGAAGGAAAGAAGAGCATAAGCAGGTAACCCACAGATGCCATGCAGTAATCTGAAAGCATTGCAAATGCTAATGGAAGATTACAGCAGTTTAATTTAGGCAGGATGCCACACACTCAGATTCCTTAAGAATAACATTTTGTGTCATCTCCTTAAGACCACAATAACCTGTATTGCTGACTTAAGATCAAAATATGCAATGTGAATTATAAAAGTATAATAAATATATAAATATCATAAATAAGTACATAAATAGCTTTGTAAGTTGAAGAAAAATGGACTGAAGTGAGAAATATAGGTATATAGGTATTTTTACTTTCCCTTTTTAACTTCTATTTATCCCCTATAATTCTGTAGAGAGTATGCTGATGGTAATTTTTAAACACAAAAATTGCATATTATCCAAGATGGGATTATGTAGTGAAAGAGGAATGAACATAGCCCAGGGATTCCAGAATTGGAGCTGTATGCAGTAATAAATTTAGTTGCTTGAAAGTTTATGTACTGGAGAAGAATACAGAAGGAGGTTGAGAGGCCAAGGAAGTGGATGGACAATAGTGGATATTTTCCATTCTTTTTTGTCTTTTCCTTTCTTTAGCCTTTTTAAGTTTGAGGGAATTTCTATTTAATAAGCAGGTGTCTCACTATGGAGGTCAGAAACACATTTTTTCCAGTTTTCCTGTGGCTAAGTGGAAATTTGTGACCCAGGCTCTACCAGTTAGACACAACCACTCTGGTCTTTGAAGCAGACTGTAAGTAAGAGAGAAGCGCCCTGCAAAACCATTCTAGTTGGGCTTCCAGAGGCAGCAGTGGCAGCATCCTGTTGTTTATGCAAACCAACGTGCTTATGCTCTCTGGAAATGCAACACCATTCTCCAAAATGCTGTCTCCAGCAGTTTAAAAAATTTTTAAAAATTTATTAGTACATGTGTGTAGTACATAATGTTGACATTCCTTGTGTGGAGTTGGTACAATACAACTTAATTCCTTTTTCATCCTCTTTCCCTCCCTCCATAGGTGTCACCACAATTCTAAAGTCTGATCTAGAGTTCTGATTCTAGCTTTGGGGATCTAAGCTTGTTGTTCTAGTCTTTCTGTAGTTCATGTAGCTACTTAAAAACATTTAATAAATTATTTTTATTCTTTTTTATTTATTTTTTAAAATTTTATTTGAAAGAGAAAAAATAAAACAAAATTTCATAACAACATAATAGGAGAGTAACAATGGTTAATACATTGTGTGTTGTCTATTCTTTAGCTAGATTTAGTTAATATTTTACAACAAAGAATCTTACGATTTACTCTTTTTCATGTATCACTCAAATCTATGTATAAGGAAGGGTTTATAATCCCCAATTTTGTGATAAAATAGAAATTAAATAATTTGTACCAGATCACATGCTTATTAATAAGCTTAAGAATCTGAATTTACATATAGATTCTATAATTTATACTTATTAATTTTCACTTGTAATTGGTTATCGAAATATTACCTAGATGTATACAGTTGTTAATAGCAGTGAGAATGGCAATATTTAATTGCATTTGTATCTTGGTTTAATGTTCTAGTTACTTTTACCTATTCATCTTCTATATATCTGTGAATCATGAAAGATAGTTATGTTGGTTCTATTTATATTGATTATATTTTGTTCTCTAGAACTTGAATTACACAAACTTCTCAAAACCACTCATGCAAATATTTAGTTGAGCAGCATCTTTGTGCTGCTCAATTTTTTACTTGGATTCCTTTTAGCTGTGTCTTATTTACCTCTATCTTTTCCCTCAAATATAATTTTTTTCTTCGACAACAAACTGTAACTGCAAATGAACACATCCGGGAACACAGCTGCCTTTGTATAGCAGGAAGCAATGAGGAAGTGTTAAAAAATATGCTAAAACCAAACATGTTGACAAAACAAACCCACAGATGTGCTCATACCAAATCAGAAGCTGGTAACTTCATTCACATCCAGCTGGTCAGGGTATATACATATTTTCAAAGTTTAAAATTCTATTTTGAAGTTTCAGTACTAATGGTAGCCATTTATATAGTCACAAACAAGATAATGAATATACCCTTGGAAGAGAACACAAATTATAATCAAGAAAATTTTTTTATTCTCCTTCATTAATATTTGTGCTTACATAGCCAATATTGTGATGAACATTTCAATTGCATAAATACATAGTGTGTATGGAGATACAAAAGTTGACCAAAATATAGGGTGGTCAAAACATACAGTGATTATTTAAATTTTAAAAAATTTAAAAACTCCTTGCTTTGTACACAACCACCCCATCATTCTTGGTGCCTTCTGAAGCAGTTCTGGAAATGCTATTTTCTGAATGGCTTTATGAGGTGTGATAAAAAAGTACGGTGAAAGCTACTGCTGAGTTCCATCCAACAAAAAGCCTTGTAAAAACATTACAGTGTGTTCTCATTCATCTATCCACCTTATTTGCTAGAGCTGACGCCTTGTGACTTCTGGCTCTTACCCAAAGTAAAAATGACTATGAAAGATAAACATTTTGAATTAATTTAGGACATGGAGACAGACAACAGCACAACTAAAGACACTCAGGAGAAAGGACTTTCAGAACTGCTTCAGGTGACAAGAACAATGTGATAAATGTGTCCCAAGTGAGGGGTAGTATTCTGAGGGGGATTAACAACAATATGTCTTTGAGTGTAATGCATTTTCAAAAATTTAAACATTCACCATAGTTTTCAATCAGACTAGAATGTTCTACTTAAAGCCTAACATAGTAAAACTATTATTATTCACATTAACAGTCATTCTTATGATTACATCAAGGTATTAAATATGCAAGTGATAAGGAAAAAAAGACCAGTATAAAAGTGCACTTACACATTCTACTAGGGTTGGTTGCTTTATCTTGGTTGAAATTGTTTGAGGAAACTGACAAAGTTAAATTGAGCCACTATTTCACTCACCACTCAAATACACCCTTAAAAATTTATAGACTACTACAGAGAGCAGCAGTTCTTCAGATTCATCGTTCATTTGCCCCTTATGTAAGCAAGGCACTGTGTCAACCATCTACAGTACTACGTCAGGCCAAATGACTCACTACAACCCGATGGCAGGAATTTAGACCCAGGTTAGCGGGCAATTAAATATTCACTCAGATTTGGTTTTCACCTCTGACATTTATTTGGCTGAAGGTATTTAGTGATGTGTTATTAAGGCAGGCAGGTAGGGCTGGCTAAGACTGGCTGAGAAAGTAGGTTCACTGTGTACCCAGGACACATGCATTGTTCCCAAAGCCCTGCACGTGGACTTCTCAGGAAAACTCCAACAGGTTTTTGATAGGATAACCTGAATGTGAGGGCCATGGGGCAAGTATAACAAAAGGACAGCCACCATTAAGCACTCTTCAGATAGCCCACTCTCACGCTGTAGGGGTTATATATATATATATATATATATATATATATATATATATATATATATTTTTTTTTTTTTTTTTTTTTTTTTTTTTTTTTTTTTTTTTTGTGTGTGTGTGTGTGTGTGTGTGGTTACCGGGGGTCGAACTCAGGCCTTCACACAACAGCAGGTGCCCGTGCCGCTGAGCGATATTACTGGCCCTTTTTTCGTATGTGGGTTCCGGGAGTTGAACTCGGGTCCTCGCACTTGCCAGGCAGGTGCTTACACCGCTGAGCCATCTCACTGGCCCTATATTTTTAATTTGTTTCTTATTTTCATACTTTCACTTAGCCCAAACTCACTCTGTAGAGCCTGTTTTCTCCTACATTTGATAAATGTGAAATTTGGCCACCATTTATGCTTGTTTCAACCAATTCTTTGTTCAAGATAGAAAGAACCTAGAAATTACCTTTAGAAAGATATTTCAGCCCCAAACCCCTACCATTATGATCCCTTTAAAGGCAGAGGCCAATTTCATGTATTTTTTGGCTTTGATAGAATTTCATGGGCCTGAACTGTGTGCTACAACTTCTGATATTAACTATTTACTAAAGAATGAGCAAGATGAGTACTTATTTTCTCCCAGAGTTTCGGTGATCATTCCAGGTGGATGACTCATAGATTTATATTTTTATCTCTGGCCTCTCCCCTGGGCTTCTTACTCATATAACTAACAAGTAGAGTAACTGAAAGGAGTATAGATTAAAAAGAGGGGAAGAGAGATTGATGGCAAAAAGAAAAAAGATTTATCTCTTGACATTTCATAATGCTTAACCTTATCTGTTCTTTAACACATAATGAGTAGTGAAAGAGGATAAAATACTTTGGTGACTGTTTTAGTTATTTTCTTGTTGCTAGACAAAACACCTGACAGCCAAAGTTAAAGGAGGAAAGGCTTATTGCAGCTCTCAGTTTGTAGAGGTTTCAGTCCATAGTTGGCTGGCTCCAAGGCAAGGTGGCTGGCAGAGGAGCATCACAGAGGAGGATCAGTTTATGGTGGGCAGAAGGCAGCAAAGCAGCAAAGTAGTGAGGCAGCAAGTGACCACAGCAGCCCTCTTTCTGTCCCCTTTATTCCACCCAGGATACCTGTCCTTAGGGTGGATAGCACTCACACCCAGGGAAGACCTCATTATGCACACTCAGAATTATACCAAACCATCAGTGGACTAATTAGTAATCACACACCCTTGATCCCAGCATCAGACACACTAGATCCAGCCATGTCTGAAAAGCCCCACCTATGACCATATGAGGCTTTGGGGGAACATCTAAATACAAGCCATACCAGTGACAAATATGGAACAAGAGTATTTCTTCATTGAAAGTGAATTTGTGAATTAAAGATGTCACCTCTATGGTTGTGGTTTGAAAGGCTCCAACCTCCAGCTTGCTGAGGGATGTGATAGTGGATGGGACATTTCAAAAACCTTTGATGGAACTGGGTGTGTTTGTGCATGCCTGTAATCCCTGTGGCTTGGGAGTCCAAGCCAGGAAGATCCCAAGTTGGAGGCCAGCTTGGGCAACTTAGTAAGACCTTGTCTCAAAATAAAAAATAAAAAAATGGCCAGAGAAGTAGCTCAGTGCTAAGTCTTGCATTCAATCCCCAGTTCTATCCCTCTCCCCACAAAAAAAGCTTTGTTGGGGCAGGGTATTGTTGCTCATGGCACAACATGAAGGTGGGGAGGAGTAAGAAATAGAACCAACGTAAATGTAGAAGAGGTAGAGAGGCATCAAATAATGTATTTGATTACTTGGTAATTTTAGCTGAATCACCACCTGCCCATGCCACAACCAAGGGCTAAGGGACTTCTGTATGTTGAAATCTATTTACTTTGTTTTGTAGTAAAATGTTGGGCATGGGCTTTCTGTATTCTACCACTGCCTTTTCCCCTTCTTTTCTGCTGCCATTGTTTCTTCTAACATCATCATGTTTCTTTTTCTTCTCATGATTTTTGCTCAAATGACAAATATTAGTGAAGATGGGTATTGGAGTGGGCACTATGGAATATGGAGCTATAACAGGGGTATAAGGTATGTAGCTCTCCTTTAACTATATAATCTTATCTCAAGTGCCCATTCATGTATTCATTCTCCCCACCTTCACCCAAGAAGACTTTTGCATGAGGTACAGGAGAATCACAAGGAATCAGTCAATGGAAGGAACAGATACGGGCAATTTCAGAGGGCAATTATAGAAGTGAAGTGCTTATATATGAAGCTATGTAAAATATATCACCAGCTATAGAAACAAGTGATAATAGCAACTGTGCAGTAAGAATTTAGGGTTGTGAAACTGTTGAAGAAACAGTTGAGGAAACTGAGACTTAAAGAGATTAGGTAAGTTATTCCAGATCAAACATAGAGCTGGTGAGTGGTGAAAGTAGGCTTCTAGCCCTCATAGCAACTGTACAACTCATGCCTATTGTGCCCTATGAAATGTCTTGCAGACTACTATAAACGACGGTCAGCAATGGGAGAAAACTGAGCATTTTAGCTGTTCATGCTTGTTTTCTTTTTTTCCCTCACATTCTTGCCAGGTGCCCTGTGATGATGTGTTTTTGCACTGAGTAAACATCTGACTGGATACAATAGAGCCACCACAGAGGGAAGAACACAGTGGCCCTTAGGATGGCAGTTTTTCTCTCAAAAGCAAAGTCCTAACTTGGGTATAATGGATAGGATCATCTCTCAGAGCAGAGGAGACTTAAACATGCATAAGGAGGAGGACACTGATCAAATATGCTCAAGATTTTCAGCCAGTGTGACCAAGATGATGACAAATGATGCCCTCCTTGAGTAACATTTTAAGTCCTATACTATTAAAAACAGATTTATTAGCTGTGAAAATATTTTATTACATTGCTGAAACATGCAATGCTGTCTTCATAAACTTCCCACATATAAGTGTTTGTAGATGGTTGTCTTGAGAAAACCACTAAAAGTTAATTACACTGTAACTCAGTTTCTCTGACATCATAGATTAACTTACAGGAGATTGGAACATAAAGCACATTTTAGAACAGGAGTTCTATATGTCAGAAAGTCTAAAAACCTTCTGTGTTTTGTGTAAATTTCTGTTTTCTACTTACTGTGTATAGAAATATTTAAACATAATACATTCTATAGCCAAAGAACTCTGTTTTCTCCCAATAATTTGAAACGGAGGAGCTAAAAATGAAAAGTATATCTAGAGGGAAAAAGGAATGATATTTTATTGCTGCTGAATTTATGAATCTATTAGGGAAACTCATTTTAATCTTTAGATATAGTATGTCCCTTTTATCAAGAATGAGACTTTTCTTTGTGTCTATGATAGAAAAATGACACCAATTTAGTTCTGTACTTTGTAGCCCCTGCTTGTCACATTTCTTGAATTATCACAGTTGTCCATCAATTGTGGCAAGGCAGAATAGGAAATTGTGCTGTGGGTTGGGTCCTGTTAAGGTTATATATAGGTTTCTCTAAGATGTTTATAAGGATATTGCTCTTATTCTTTTTTTTTTTTTACAGGATTATGTCTTTGTTTTGCGTGTAGGTCTGTGTGTGTGTGTGTGTGTGTGTGTGTAGCTTTAACTTTTAGATAATATCAGCAGTTTTATAGTCATGAAGACCTTTTAGGACATTCTTTCTTTTAGAGCTTTCATGATCTTGGACTTTAGTTTGTAGTCCTTGAGCTGAGCTAATTGTCTGAGGTCACAGAACTCTGAATTCTTTTGCATATACAAGTAGATATTCTGAATTATGCTCAGAATAATGGGTCAAACTAAGCAGTTAATTCAAGATTTAAAAAATTAATATAATCTGCAATTTTAATAGTGCAAAGAAATTTAAAGGTCTCTTAGTTCAACACATTCATTTTTGCAGATGAGAAAACAAAGGTCCAGAGAGCTATTAGCTTTTGCTGAGGGTCATATAGCCATGAATGGCAGAGTTGGTGTCAGAGCAGAGCAGGTCTTTTACCTCAAAATTCAAAGCTTTTTCTTTTTAAAATTATGAACTGTTAAGTCATAGTGAAATTCCAGAGCATAATATGACTAACAGCTGTGTATCCACCACACAGCTTTGTCTAATCTTATCATTTATGGATGCTTTTTTATTTTTTAAATACATAAAACACATCAATAAACACCTTTGTATACTACTTTACTAATTATACTCTGTCTTGCCAATTTACTACCTTTATATAAAGATGCATAACCCATATCTAAATGTAAAATATGTGGCTTTGGTTTAAAGTTTAGTATAGTATAGGAGTAGAATCATACTGTATTCTTCTAGAACTTGTTTTTACTATTTGCCTTTGTTTTCAAGATTTTTAAAAATGTCAACATGCAGTTTGATTCATTTATTTATTTATTTATTTATTTATTTATTTATTTTATTATTTTTTTTTTTTGTGGGTACCAGGGGGACGACCTCAGGACCTCGCGCGCCAACAGGCACCCGTGCCACTGAGCGATATCACCGGCCCCTTTTTCGTATGTGGGTTCCGGGAGTCGAACTCGGGCCCTCGCGCTTGCAAGGCAGGCGCTTACGCCGCTGAGCCATCTCACTGGCCCGATTCATTTATTTTTACATCTTTCCATTTTGTGAACTTTTTACATATTCATTTTATCTGTCGATGGGTATTTAGATTTTTTAAGCTTCTATTACAAACCATACAATTAAACATTCTTTGTACATGTCTCCATGTGCACCAGTGGAAGGATTTCTTAGCTACTTCCTAGAAATTGTAATACATAGACATTACACATTCTTCTGCAAAGTGTCAAGCAATGACAACCCAACAGACATGAAGTAGTTCATCACTATCACTTTTGTAAACATTTCCCTTATTAATAATAAAGATTATACACATATATTATTGTAAATTTACTTTATGCTACTTATTTCTGTAATAATATTGGGTAACCAACCACCTCAGAATTTGTGGGCAATTATTTACTTCTTGGGTCAACTGGCATGGTCTTGCTTTAGGTTGCAGTTCTGTGGATTCAGGTAAGCTTCACACGTCTCTTATCCTCCTTGAGCCAGTCGACCAGTTAGCAATACTCTTCTTGCAACAAAGGCAAGAGCACAAGAGGGCAAGTTTCATTACTCAAGACATTTCTAGTCCCTGTTTGTGACCTTTCTGCTTATGTCCCACCAACCAAAGCTAGGCACTTTTCTGAGTCCAACAATCACAAAGTTAGAAACATATGAGTGCATATAACTACTACAGAGGAGGGAAAAATTGTTACCAATTATTTAATGCAGCGCCACATACTATTGGCCATTCTGGTTCCATTTTTTGTAACTTGCTGGTTTATAGTCTGCATTCATTTTTCTCTTGGGTTACTTGTCTTTTGCTCATTATGTTGTAAATACTCTTTATTTGTATATTATATAATTGTAAATACTCTTTAATGTATATTATATAATTTAATTGCTTTAATTTAATTATAATTTAATTATAACTGCAATTATAATTTAATTGCTGATATTTAGCAGTCGTACATTTACAACATTCTTAGTAGCTTATGTTTTCACTTCATTTGTGATATATTTTCTTGAACAGAAGTTTAAAATTTTATTGCAATCTAAGTACTTAATCCTTTCCTATCTGGTTTTTGCTTATTTTTTTGATCTAAAGAATTATTTCTATCCTTAAGTCATTAATATATTTTCCAATGTTTTCTTTTAAAAATATTAAAGTTTAATTTTTATACTTAGGTCCATGATTTGTTTGGAATTTTTGTATACAAATGATGTAGAAATCCTATTTTTTCTGTATTCATAAATAATCATTTTGATATATTAACTATCACTTCCTCACTTTTGTAATGCACTGTCTGTTTTATTTCATTTATATATAGTTAAATAGATGGAAACACAATCAGATAGATAGATACCTTGCATCTTTTTTCTGACTAATTGTAAAACCCACCTTTAATGCCACTTGTCTTAATCATTCTAGAATTATAATAAATCTTCATATTTCATATGGTTATGTTAGCCTATTTCAGTATTCTTTGAAATTATGGTGGATATTCTTGGCTTTTTGTTTCCGTACATATGTTAACTTGGAAATTTTCACAAAAAAATCACACTTGATTTTGATTAAAACAGAGAAATCTTTATGTTATTGTTTACCTCCCATCATTAATTAAAGAATCATAACTTTTCCCATAAGTCTTGCATCTATTTCATTGTATCTATTCTAGATAGCTGTATTAGTTCTCTATTGTTATATAACAGCTACCACAAACTTAGCACCTTAAAACAATGTGACTTTATTGTCTCAGAGTTTTTGTGGCTCATGAGTCAGGATACGGCTTAACAGGGTACTTTGGTTAGAGTTTCACTAAGGTCACCATTTTTAATGTATTCATTAAGAGTGAATTTGTGGCCACCAACACTAAACTCATTCCTGATCAATGAATACTTAACACTTACATTTTTTCTGTAAGGCACATCACATCCTTCTTGCACTTAGAAACTCTGGACAGCATGTCACACCATCCTAGTGCAAAGAAGGGGGTGCATTTGAAAACAGCAAAATCATCATTAAAATGCAAAAGACATGATGCTAAGTAGACTATGAAAATGATACTTTTAATAACATGAAATCTGGACCACAAAGGTGCAGTATTCCTCTTTACAGCCCCAAGTAGAAATGTGTATATTGGGTGAACCAAAAAAGATTTGTTTTGCTCATGTATACATGTTTGCAAATGACTATAAACATGCCGTAAGTATTGATTTTGTGTTTACAAATGAATTTTGTGAGTATGTGTACTCACATGTACGGAATCATGAGTAAGGGGCATGAACAGCATTGATTGCCAATCAGATATGGTGACTTAAAGGCTAATGATGCCAAGCATAGTTACATAGGGATCGAAAGCGTGCTAGGCATTCATGCCCTTGGCAGGCATGTCATATGTGACATCATTTCATATGGGGCTTGGCTTTTGAACCAGACACTTATGCTATTTGTTTTCTTCAGTGCTCATTTTCCCACTTTCTCACTAAAGTAAGAGTAAATGTATAGTATAGTCATTGTTTCTGGTTTTGTAAGCAAAAAATATTCAAAGTCTCATTTTGGCTTATGGAAATAGATTCTTTTGTTTGTAACCAAACTACAATCCAATATTTCCTTAAAAGATAAAGTGCCCAAGTGCTTTTTTTCTTTATGTATACATGTGGATATAATTTATTTTCACACATTAATCTAATATTCATCAAGTTTACAGCATTTTAAATTTTTCTTAACATTTTTACCTATAACTTATCTTAGGCATCCTATACAAGCATCATGTCTACCAAAACAAAACTATCCCTAAAAGAAATGAAGCACCACCTTGGAACTCAAACCATTAAAAAGATAAAGTTAGCAGTTAAATTATATACCTCTTTAGAACAAAATCCATTTTAAATGGTGTTATGGGTGACTGATATAAATATTCAAATAATATATAATCTCTATCTTCTGCCACTATTACAGAGAATAATAAAAGTGAGATAACTGGGCCGGCAAGATAGCTCAGTGGAATAAGCGCCTGCCTGGCAAGCACGAGGGCCCGAGTTCGACTCCCAGAAGCCACATACAAAAAAAAGGCTGGTGATATCGCTCAGCAGCACGGGTGTCTGCTGGTGTGCGAGGTCCTGAGTTTGACCCCCGGTACCCCCCCCACACACAAAGTGAGATAACTTCCTAATTTTATGAGGTTAGATCCTTAAAGTTTAAAAAAGAAAAATACTACAAGAAAAGAATATCATATGTTAGTCTCATTTATGATCACAAATGTAAAAGTCTTCATCCAAATGTTAACACACAGAAATTAGCACTGAATTTAAAAAAATGTTTCATGAGCAAGGAAAATGAGTATGATTAATTTTAGAATATCTCTGAAGACAATTTTCTACATTGTCAGATTAAAGAAGAAAAATATTTGGTCATCTCAATTGAAAGTAAAGCATTATTTGATATTATTCAGCATCATTTAAGAGAAAAGCAATTAAAGAAAACCCTTTTGGAACTGAAGGGATTTTTGTTTGATGTGTTGATAAGCATATCTACCAACTTTGTAGGGCACGATTAAGTAAAATGCTAAAAACATTCTAAGAGAATATAATTAAGAGAAAACAAAGAGTGGTCAGATAAGAAGGAGTAAAACTTGTAAAAGGGAGGTTAAAAATGTTAAATGCTGCAGGGTACCCACAAAAGAAGATTAAATGTATCCACAGTATTGTGTTCTGGAGTCACAGACTCTTAATGGATGTGATCGAGCTGACCTGGAGACATCCATGAATATGAAATCTAACTCATAGATAGGAAGGATACTGTAATGAAAGGAAAATATTGGGAACAAAAAAATTAAGAGAAAGATGTAGGATCCCTTTATCTCCTTTTCTTCTTTCTCTACTCCTTATATAATTTGAATTATAATCAAACTGAAATCAACCTCCTCAATGAAATTATATACAGCTATTATAAATCTCATTTTTTTCTCACTTCCTTTTTTTTCTTCAATCAGATTTCATTGGTACATTTTAGTTATATATAATGATCACATTCATCACAGAGAATTTGTACCTATATATATTATAACTTGCTACTTTTTTCCCTATTCTCCTCCCCTCCCTTCATCCCTTCGTCCCCTACCCATTTACAAAAGCATTGTTTCCGTTTTTTCCTTCTTTTCTCATTTTTTACTTTTTCCTTCTTTCCATTTCCCTTTCCCCCTCCCTTGCTCCCCTCCCCATTTGAACATTTTCTCCTTATTTCACAATACCTTTATATATTTTGGTCCTTATTTACACTTTCAGTTTCTCACACCAGAGAATGCAGTATTTACATAAGTGTATCTGATTTTTTTTACTTAAGAGTATGGTCTCAAGGTGCGTCCATTTGCCTAGAAATGTCTCAAGCTTACCCTTCTTTATGGCAGAGTAGTACTCCATTGTATAAAAAAAAAACACGTCTTCTTTACCATTCACCAGTTGATGGGCATTTGGGCTGTTTCCAACATTTAGCTATGACAAAATGTGCTGCTATAAACATGGGTGTGCATATATCACTGTGGTATGATGCTTTTAATTCTTTTGGGAAAATACCAAGAAGGAGGATAGCTGGGTCAAAGGGAACATACAGTTTTAGCTTTTTGAGGAATCTCTACACAGATTTCTACAGGGGTTGCGCCAGTCTACACTCTCACCAACAGTGGAGAAGTGTTCCTTTTTCTGCACAGCCCCACCAGTATTGGTTATTGGTTGATTTCTTGATAATAGCCATTCTTTCTAGGGTGAGATGGAACATCAGCTTTGTTTTAATTTGCATCTCTTGAAAGACCAGAGACGCTGAACATTTTTTCCCATATTTATTTGCTGTTTGTACTTCTTCATCTGAGAAGTGTGTATTCATCTCAGATGCCTATTTTGGGATTGGGTCTTTAAATTTGTGGGGGCCTGAGTTTTTTTTGAGTTCTTTATATATTCTAGATAGTAATCATTTGTCTGAGGAACAGCTGGCAAAAATTTTTCCCACCTTGTGGGTTGTCTCTTCACTCTGCTGGTGGTTTCTTGCTGTGCAAAAGCTTTTTAATAAGATGAGATCCCAGTTATTGATTCTTTATGATATTTCCTCTGTGATCAGGGTTTTGTTCATAAAGTCTTTGCCTACACAAGTGTCTTCAAGAGTTCTACCTATTCTGCCTCCCATCAGATTGAATGTTTCTGTTTTAATATTTAAATCTTTGATCCATTTCAATTTTAGTTTAGTGCATGATGAAAGATATGTGCCAAATTTCAGCATGTGGAAAGCTGGTTTTTCCAGCACCATTTATTTATTTTTTATTTATTTATTTTTGTTTTTGTGGGTACCGGGGGGTCGACCTCAGGACCTCGCGCGCCAGCAGGCGCCCGTGCCGCTGAGCGATATCACCGGCCCCTTTTTCATATGTGGGTTCCAGGAGTCGAACTCGGGCCCTCGCGCTTGCCGGGCAGGCACTTAAGCTGCTGAGCCATCTCACCGGCCCATCCAGCACCATTTATTAAAGAGGCAATTTTTCTTCCAGTGAATGTGTTTGGTACCTTTGTCAAAGATAAGGTGGATAAGTATGTCTGGAATTGCTTCTGTATCTTCTAATCTGTTCCACTGATCCTCAGGTCTGTTTTTTTTTTGTTTGTTTGTTTTTATTTTTGTTTTTGTTTTGCCAGTACCATGCTGATTTTATCACAGTAGCTTTGTAGTATAATTCCAAGTCTGGGATTGTGATGCCCCTTGACTTGTCTTTCTTGCCCAAAATTGCCTTTGCTATTCTAGGTCTCTTCTGGTTACAGATGAATTTTTGGATTGTTTTCTCTAATATGTGAGATATGCTTTGAAATTTTGATCAGAATTGCATTCAATCTGCATAACAATTTTGGAAGTATGGCCATTTTCACTATAATGGTTCTTCCTACCCAACAGCAAGTGATATCTTTCCATTTTCTGATATCTTCTTCAATCTCCTTTTTCAGAGTACTGTAGTTTTCAATGTAGAGGTCTTTTACTTCCTTCATTAGGTTGATTTTAGGTATTTCATTTTTTTGGATTCTATTGTGAAAGGTGTTGTTACCCTAATTTCTCTCTCAGTGATTTTGTTATTCATGTACAGGAAGGCTATTGATTTTTGAGTGTTTATGTTGTATCCAGTTGTGCTACTGAGTCTGGTTATTAAATCTAGAAATCTTTTCGTGGAGTTTCTGGGGTCTACTATGTAGAGTACTATTTTACCCATGAATAATGATAATTTAATTTCTTCCTTTCCTATCGTTATTCCTTTTATTTCTTTCTCTTGTCTAATTGCTCTGGCTAAAGTTTCCATAACTGTATTGAAAAGCAGTGGTGAATGTGGACATCCTTGCCTTGTTCCTGAACTTACAGGGAAACTTTAGTTTCTGCCCATTTAGTATAATGTTGTCTGTTGATTTGTCATAGATGGCTTTTATCAGATTGAGATAAAGACCATCTATTTCAATTTTCTGTAGGGTTCTTTTTTTTTTTATCATGAATGGGTGTTGGACTTTGTCAAAAGCTTTTTCTGCATATATTGAGATGATCATATGGTGTTTGTCCTTGGCTCTGTTAATATGGTGTAAAATATTTATGGATTTGTGTATATTGAACCAACCCTTCCAGGAATGAATTTGCAAGTATTGCTTCCCTTTCAATTTCATTAAAGAGTTTGAACAGTAGTGGTATTAGGTCTCCTCTAAACTTCTTGTAGAATTCAGCAGTGAATCTGTCAAGGCCTGGGCTTTTCTTTGTTGGTAGGTTTTTTTTTTTTTATGGGTACCGGGGGGTCGACCTCAGGACCTCGTGCACCAGCAGGCACCCGTGCCGCTGAGCGATATCACCGGCCCCTTTTTCGTATGTGGGTTCCGGGAGTCGAACTCGGGCCCTCGCGCTTGCCGGGCAGGCGCTTAAGCTGCTGAGCCATCTCACTGGCCCATGTTGGTAGGTTTTTAATTACATCTTCAATTTTATTGACTGATATTGGTTGATTTAGCATTTTTATAACTTTTTGATTCAGCTTTGGTAATTCATAGGCATCTAAGAATCTGTGCATTTCTTCTGCATTTTCCATCTTATTAGAATATAAGTTCTTGAAGTGGGTATATATACTCTTCTGGATTTTTGCAGGGTCTGTTGTGATTTCACCCTTTTCATTCCTAATTGCATGGATTGGAGTCTTTACTGTTCCTGATATGGTTGGCTAAGGGTTTGTCAATTTTATGCAATCTTTCAAAGAACCAACTCTTCAATTCATTGATTCTTTGTATTTTTTCTTAGTCTCCATTGCTCTAATTTCTGCTTTGATCTTTACAGTTTCCTTCCTTGTACAAGTTTTGGGCTTGGCCTGCTCTTCTTTTTCTAGAAGCTTGAAGTTCAACATTAAGTCATTTATTTGAACTCACTCTGTTTTCCTGATATGAGTATTTACTGTTAAAAATTTCCCTCACAGGCCTGCTTCCATTGTGTCTCATAAGTTCTGGTGTGTTGTATTGGCATTATCATTTAATTGTAGAAATGATCTAATTTCTTCTTGAATTTCATCTGTGATACACTGGTTGGTTCAGTGGGGTGTTATTTAATTTCCATGCATTTATTAAGTTTTTGTGGTTTCTTTTGCCATTGATTTTGAATTTCATTGTACTATGGTCTGATAATATGCATGGGATAATTTCCATTTCTTTGCATCTACTTAAGCATGTGATATGAGCTACGATGTGATTTATTTTGGAGAACATCCCATGTGCAGCTGAGAAGAATGTGTATTCTGATGTTGTGTGGTAGAACACTCTGTAGACAATTACTAAGTCCATTTGTTCTAAAGTTTGGTTCAGTTCTAATATTTCATTGTTGATTTTTTTGTCTAGTTGATCTGTCTATTTTTGACAGTTATTGGTGTATTGAAATCCCCAATAAAATTGTATTAGTGTTTATTTCATTGTTTTTGTCCATTAATATTTGTTTTATATAGTTGGGTGTCCCTGTATTTGGTTCATATGTATTTATGATTGTTATTTCTTCCTCTTGAATTGTTCCTTTTACAAGGATGTAAAGACCTTATTTGTCACTCTTAACGTCTCAGATGAAATCCACTTTGTTTGTAAATAGAGTAGCTACACCTGCTTTTCCAGGTTCCTGTTGCATGGAGTATTGTTTTACTTCCTTTGACTTTCAGTCTATGAATTTCTTTTTGAACTGCATATGTTTCTTGTGTACATCATATTGTTGGATCTTGCTTCTTTTTTTTTTTTTTTTGTGGGTACCGGGGGTCAAACTCAGGACCTTGCTCATCAGCAGGCACCCATGCTGCTGAGCAATATTGCCGGCCCTTTTTTCGTATGTGGGTACTGGGAGTCAAACTCAGGACCTCATGCTTGCCAGGCAGGTGCTTATGCCACTGAGCCATCTCACCAGCCCTGGATCTTGCTTCTTGATCCATTCTGCCAGTCTGTTTCTTTTGATTGGTGAATTGAGACCATTAACATTGATGGTTATAACTGATATGTATCAACTTATCCTTGTCATGTTATTTTCCTGTTGTTAGCCTCCCCCTTTTATCCCCCTCTGTTTAATTGTCTGCCTTCACTGGTGGATTCCTTTTATTGGGGTTCATGGAGTTGTAGTCCTTATCTCTTTCTAGAATGTCCTTCAGAACATTTTGGAGTAGTGGTTTGGTGTTCATGAGTTTCCTCATGTGTTCGTTGTCATGGAAATTTCTTATTTCTCCATCAGTTTTGAAAGATAATTTTGCAAGGTACATCAATCTGGGTTGGAAGGTGTTTTCTTTTAGGGCTTAAAAATACTTCACTCCAAGTTCTCCTTGATTTGAGGGTTTGTATTTAGAAGTCAGCTGTTATTTTGATTGGCTTTCCTTTATAGGTGACTTGTTTCTTTTCTTGAACAGCTTTTAATGTTCTGTTCTTGTGCTGAATTTCTGGACTCTTGACTATTATATGTCTTGCTGTAGATTTTTTTAATCTTGTCTAATTGGAGTTCTGTATGCCTCACTTACCTGTATGTCAAATTCTTTTTTCCTGCCAGGGAAGTGTTCTGCCATGACATCTGTGAACAGGATTATTATGTCATTTATGCTATCTCCTGCTTTTTCATTGACTCCAGTCAGTCTTATGTTATTCTTATTTGTACCATCTAGCAGCTGCTGGATTGATTTCTCATGGTCCTTTGCTTTTTTTTTTTTTGGCTCCAGGAATTGAACTCATGACCTCATGCAAGCCAGGCAGGCACTGTGCAACTGAGCTATATCCCCAGCCCACCCTTGCTATTTTTAAGAAATCTTTCTTTTCATGATCCCTAACAACAAGCCTGTCTTATATGTCTGATATTCTGTTGTCACATTGGTTTATTCTGCTGCAGACATTTTCAATGGAATTTTTAGTCTCCTTGATATCTGCTTCAATCTATTTTATGGATTCCATTTCTTTCTGATGTTGGGCATTCATGGATTCCATCATTTTCCTAAGCTCCTCTATTTTTTTCAAATCTCTATGTGCTCTAAAGTCACTAAGCATGTTTTTCATTGTGGTTATCATCTCTGTAGTTAGCCAAGAAATTATTTCTGGTTTGATTTTTTCTAGAGCCTCATTCATTTTGTTGTTGTTGTTGTTGTTACCAATTCAGAAGGGCCAGGTGGGTGGCTTTCAGACTGTCCCATGTCATTGCATCCTGGGTTTGCTTTTGTGAACCGAATGTCTCAGTTTCCATCTTCTTTAAGTGTTTTATCATTTTCTATTTTTTTTAGTTTAATTACTGAGTTGATGCTTATAAATTACCTATAGTGAGTAGCTTTATTGCTAGTGTTTAGATACCCTAGGAAATGATTACTTCTCAGAGGTGTCTTCCAGGTGTAGCTGGCATTTGGATTTTGAGTCTGTTGCAAGATTGTACCTCTTCAATTCAATGGGAATGAGAAGTTGCAAGCTACTTGGCCCAGTCCCCTGTTCTTTGGCACAGGCCCACAGTATTTTCTATGAGCCTTAGGCAATCTCAGCCTTGGTATACCAGGAAGAAAAGCTGTTTAGAACATTTATGTCACTTTGGCCAAAGTGGTAAAATCAGCAATAACAATAGCATCAAACACAGCCTAGAAAATGAAAAACCATTAATTTAACTGTATGAATTAGATTTGTGGTTATGTAACAAATTCTAAAGCAAACCAGAAAATTGTATGCAGTAAATAAGCCCTCAATATGACAATTTTACCCTCAGGGGAGAAAATTTAAAAGGAATGAGGGGAAAAATAGAAAAATAGAAGAAGAGGGAGAGATTAGAGGCAAGGGTGGAGGACAAATGATGATCACACAAACTTTGTGAAGCTGGTGCAGAAGACAGAAGTGAAAGAGAGAAAGAAGAAATAAAAGGAAGAACAAAACAAAAAACAACCACAAAAAAACTAGAAACCATGTTCACACTCATATAAAAACAAGATCAAAAAATTAGGAAGAAGAAAAAGAAACCAAACCAAAAAACCCTCAAACAAACAATGAAGAAGATAGATAGATAGAGAGAGAGAGAGAGAGAGAGAGAGAGATGTCTACTTCAAAGTTTGTCTCTGCTGTCACTGGTAGACAACATGAGGAGGCAGAGTCCAGATCCATGTTGATTTTTCCCAGCAAGCCAGCAGTAGCTTTAAGGTGGGTAGTGGATAGTTTCAGCAAGCCTCCAGCTTTATTTCCCCTGTAGTTCAGGCTGGCTTCTGGTTGTGAGGCTGGAACCAGACCTGTTTAGCCTACAGCAGGCACCAGGCCTTGTGAGTGTTTGAACTCAGGTAGGAGCCACTAGATGGAACCAGCAGTTGTTCTGAGTTCTGAGTTCATTTGGCCCCTCTCCAAGATGGCTCCTGGCCAATTGCCTTCTCCCATGGAATGGCCGAATGTGCACCACTCACCATCTAGTGAGTCCATGGTGTCCACTGTTCCACTACACTGTTGTGTCTCTCTGTGGAGGCCTCTGGGGTTTCCAGCAGTTACCATGTGTCCATAGGTTTGAACTGCTTCTCCCACGCAGTGAGTCCTGACTCGGGGAGAAGGCACCACCTACCACATCCTTCTTCATTGAAGTTTCTCTATTCTCTCTCCCTGTGGGCTTCAATTTGTGCTTCAGATCCTTCCTGAATCCAGGGCCTCCACTTCCCTTCTTCCTTTCCTCACATTGTTATATTCCAGTGTCTGGATACCAAGTCTTGGAGAGGCTTTTTCTCTGCTGCTTACCACTCTACCATTTTCCTGGAAGTCTCTCTCTTTTGTCTTTCTAATTGCTCTAAATGTAGAGTGAACCTCCAAGGCCACTCATTGCCTTGCTGCTCCCAGGCCCTGTGTGTCACGAGGAGAGTCCCTTGTCACTCTATTTTCTCACTTCTAATATAGTTTTTTCATAGTTTTATATACAATTTATTTAATATAGAATCTGTACAGAACCACATGTGAATTTTCCAGCATACAAAATTATATTTCTTTGATGGAAAAAAGCATTAATTTTATACTTTTTTCCCTCCCAAAGTATTTGAGTACTTGAGTACTCACCATGTCCTTTAATAAGTACCTAGAGATTTACTGATATTTTGGAGTGATATATTTCAGTGTCAATGTAGTGATGGAAAGAACTGAGGAAGAGGTAAAACAAAAATAGTAGGAAGGAGGGAGGGGGAGAGGAGAAAGAGGGAGAGAGAGAGAGAGAGAGAGAGGCAAGGAAGCCACAGATATGAAAGAATAAGTCACCACCACCATCTTCCTAGTAAGGAAAGATTTGAAGACTAAGGGAAATTGGAAAATGTATTTTGTAGATGAGTCAGTGTTTTACATAACATTACATCATGAATTTAGTTGTTTTGTGTGCACAAGTTTTAGTCACTTTCATGTTGCTGAGACAATACACCTGCAATTTAAGGAAAGAGTGATTTATCTCAGCTCAGTTTGGGGGTTTCAGTCCATAGTGAGCTAGCTCCAAGGCAGGACAGCATGGAAAAGGGGCAGAGCAGGAGACAGTTGCTCAGGGGAAGGCAAACTGGAAGCAGAGAGAGTCAAGGGAGGAGCTTGGAAGGGACATGTAAGCTTCTGGGCCACAGTGACCTACCTCTTCTGTCCAGGGCCCCCTCCTAACAACACAGTTAGCTATAAATTTATCTGTGTGACTAATCCACTAATGAGTATAGCACCCCCATGATCCAATTACCTTCCAAAGGTCCCACCAATAATTGCATGAAGCTTTAGGAGGACATCTAGATATAAGCTATGTTATGATTTGTGACTATATGTCCCCCCAAAGCCTCATGCAGTCATGGGGACAGGCTTCTAGAGTTTGTGATTGATTCATTGTCTAGTGCTGGGATTATGGGTGTGAGTGCTACACTCACTCTGGGGTGGGTAGCCTATGTACAATATAAGGGACAGAAAGAGTCTACTCTCCTCCCTTTTTGCTCTTGTTGCTTTTGCTGTCTTCTGCCACCATGAATAATTGCTCCTGTGCCATGCCACCTGGCCTTGGAGCCAGATGATTACAGGCTGAAACCTCCACAAACTGTGAGCTAAATAAACTTTTCCTTCCCTAATTTTGGGTGTCAGGTATTTTGTCCCAGCAATGATAAAAAAGTAACCGAGACAGAATTTGGTACCAGAGATGTGGGGTCATTGCTGTGACTATACCTGACCATGTGGTTCAAGAGCCTTTGGGAATGACTTGTGGGAAGAGTTTGGAAAGGTTCAGAGATGTTGCCTGAAAGAGTAAAGCTGGAACATCTTAGGCTGTTCTGTATGGGAGATTCTGGTCACAGCACAGAAGACCAGAAGGCTGATAGAAATCCTGCCAGTAAAAACCAGGCTTGGAGGGTTTCTGCTGGGAAGAAGAACTGCATTGGCTGTTGGACTCCAGATGATATAATTTACAGCTTGGCAAAAAGTTTGTCTGCATTTTGCTCATGTCCAGAGACTTTGCCTGAGACTAAGATTAAGGGCAGCAGACTAATTAATTTGGCAGAAGAAATTTTAAGGCAATCTAATGTCGAGGCAGTGGCATGGCTACTGTCGGGGGTTTTAGCCAGATTTATGTTGAGAATCAAGAGCAAAGAGCCAAGAAGAATGATTTAGAATGTGAGTTTGGCCAGAAATGAAGCTCCAGAAAAGCTGTGGACTGCAAAGATAGAGCAGAGATCTCCACTGCTGAGAAGGAACATGATAGTATGAAAGATGGCCTGATGGAATCACAAGAAGCAGCAAGTCTCCATCCTTTGCAGCCTCAAAACTGCAAAAGTGAAAGGCTTTGCCTTGAGGAGAAAGACACAGAGCACCATGTTCCAGAATGGCAGTGGCCATTGCATCGGGTTCCAGAATGGTAGCAGTATAGAGAATTTTTTTCTCAGAATCAGGTTCAGAGTGCTCAGCAATCCAGGCACTCGACCCCTACAGCCAAAAGAGAAGAAAGCCTGGCTTACTGCTCCAGCAGGCAGCAGACCTTGGCATCATCCGCATGGTGCTGGTTTTAGGTGCATACACAATGCAAGAGCTATGAGGTTAAGAAGGCTTCCACCTAGATTTCAGAAGGCCTGGGAGGCCAGGTAGTGTGCCCCTGAGAGGACAATGTGTGAAGCTGTGACTGTGAAGCCAAAGGTGCAGTGGAGAACCCAGAAGTTTGGAAAAGCCAGGAACTTGGATCATCTAAGGAAAATTGCAAGGACTGAGCAAAGTGGGCCTAACAGGGAATCCATGGGAGCTACAACCATTGGAAGTGCCATAGGGGTGGAGTCATGCAAACTTTTTGGAGCTCACAATTTACCACATGTAACTACAGGACTTAGTGTTTGCCCTGCTGGGTTTTGGACTTGCTTTGGTCCCAATCCTTTGTATTTCCCTGTTTGTACCTTTTGGAATGGTAATGTCTATCTTGTGCCATTGAATGTTGAAAGTGTTTAACTTTCTTTCCATTTGTACAAGGGCTCACAGCTAAGAGTTCGCCTTAGATCTTGGAGGAGAGTTGGGACTGGGACTTTTCAGCAATGCCAAAACTGTTAGGACTCTGGCAACTCTTAGAGATGGACTAAAATGCCTTTTGCATAAAGGGATGTGCATGAATCTTTGGGGGGCCAGGGGAAGAATGTTATGTTTTGTGTCTAGATGTCCCCCCAAAGCCTCATGCAGTCATGGGGACAGGCTTCTAGAGTTTGTGATTGATTCCTGTCTGGTGCTGGGATTATGAGTGTGAGTGCTACAACCACCCTGGGGCAGGTAGCCTACATGCAATATAAGGGACAGAAAGAGTCTATTCTCTCTCCTCCCTTTTTGCTCTTGTTGTTTTTCTTGTCTTCCACCACCATGAGCAGTTGCCCCTGTGCCATGCCACCCTTCCTTGGAGCCAGCTGATTACAGACTGAAACCTCCACAAACTGTGAGCTAAATAAGACTTTCCTTCCTTAATTTTGGGTGTCAGGTATTTTGTCCCAGCAATGAGAGAAAAATAACCAAGACAATCTATAACATCATAGTTTTGTGCTTTTGCTTAGTTTTGAAGCTTTGTACATGTTTATGCCAAGCATTTGGAATATAACTATGTGATTATACATAAAAGGAAATCAGGAAGTTGATTAATATCATTTTAATATTTTAAATTGCATTCTATCTGCATTATCAAATATTTGGAAAAAAGTAAAGTAATTTATCCTCTTATTCATAGACAGTTACTATTAATATGTGTTGTATATAACTAACACAATAATGTTTATACCACTCTTTAACTTGTCTTTCTCACACAATCTTATGTTGGGAATGTAGTTCTAAACCATCAAAATATTTTTATAAGCACATTTTTAGTGGTTTCATCATTATAGCAATTTACCTACAATTTTATAGCTAAAGAGGTAGGTTACACACCATGTAGAATTAAGAATAAATTTATTTTGTTCTGAATACATATGGATAAAAATTGTGTGGGAGTTCCCTTATTACAGTGGAAGACTAAGTGGCTTTGTACCTATTTGCCCCAAAAAGAAAGTAGAAAACCTAGAAAAATACTGAGAAAAGATTTCCTAACACATCAAGTTACTGCCCTACCAGTGAATATTTGTCAAATTAAAGCCTGGGAGTAGAAAAAGTCAAGAGAGATGAACACAGAATTTTTTCTTGATTTTTCTTGCAAGATGCTAAACATAAAAAGTGTAGAGAAGTTGTGAGTCAACTCCTCAGTGCATGAGGAGAATCTGCCCTAGGATGACCCACTGTTAGAAACAAAAGCAGATCTTCTAAAGCAGCAGTGTCCAAGTGGGGAGGGCTAGTACCAAGGCCTCATGGTGGAGGAAAAAGGAGGTGAAAATCATCAAAGACATTATAGCTTTTGCTAGAGAGAGACACATCCCACTAACCATGCTTTGACAAGTGCTGCATGGTTACTCCTGACAGCAAAGAATTGGGAACACAATTGTCCCATGCTGAGACCCAGGAAGGAGGACATAAAACGTTTTTAAAGCATTTAATCTGCTAAAATCAGCTTTGTAGGGTCCTCATTTCTTTAAGCATTTTAACATTATGGACTTTGCAAAAATTAATTCTCCCTGTTGGAGATAGTAGGGCCAACTTGCAAATGGGTACAGTCAATAGAATACTAGTTGAAAATTAAATGTGGTTTGCCACAAAGTGAAATAAAGCCACCCTATTTAATAGTGAATATTTACCTCTAATTTCTTATTCTGCTACATGCCATTCTGCATACATGATCTTTCTAAAGTGCAAATGAGTGTTATCTCAAGTACTTTTAAAGAATGAAGTGTGATACTAGTATTTTTTTGAAAAATAATATATGCACAAATTGTAACAACATGCTGTCTGCTATTTATATTAATTCATTCATTTCTTTCTTTGTCATGTTACTTTTAAACTAATCTTGCCATGTATCTTAGTCCATACTGTGTTTCTCTACCAGAATACCTGAGAGAGGGTATTCTGAGGTACCCTTGAGGATGGAGCACCTACGGTCTAATCACTTCAATACTGTTACAATAGCAATTTAATTGACAGGGCCAAGTGTCCTCTTTTTCTCCCTGCAAGACAGTTGAACAACTTATTCACAGATTGGAAAAGAACACACAGGAAATGCTGTGAATGTATTAAAATTATCCAGTTATATGTCTGCTTCTCTCACTTGCATGTAATTTTTCATCCTAATTTGTTTTTGTTCCCAGTACTAATACAACATCTAACACATAGAGTGTACTTTAAATGTTTACTGGATCAAAATGCAAAACTAGAAAACAAAAGATGAACAAGGACCCTGTAATGGTTGATTGATTGTGTCAACTTGAGAAATTTAGTTAAGAGAAGTTCAACTAAATTGGCTCAGCAATTCTACACCCTAGGGTGTAGAAGACCCACCCTAAGGCAGCTCCTGACCTGGATGGTACAAAGGGGAAATGAGGAAGGATTGGCTTCTGTTCTTCAGAGGAGCCCCATGTCTTTGCTTTCAGCTTGGATGTCATCTCCTGGCTGCAGACCCATAAGCCTCCTGGTATAGATTTGTAGGGGACACTGTAGTGAGCTGCAGACCTTGGACTGAAACCTTTGATCCCCAGTGTGCAGACACCCTCTACACACTTCCTCACCCAACTCTGTGGGTGACCATTGTAAGCCAATCTTGTAATTTCTTATACATTTGTGTATCTTGTGTTATATTTGTTTCTCTAGTAACACACTGACTGATACAGTCTGATTTAATCAAATGTTTAGGATATGACATATAACATATAGGAAAAAAATAAATGTAGAAACTTGACTAAATATAGCTTTCAGTTTGTAAATAATTATATTAACTGGTTTAAAAGGTTTAGATTTGATATGGTGTGAAGATATGGGGACAGGAAACTTAATTTAAAGTGACCTACAATTCCTTTGTCTCAGACTGACTTCATACACCAGAAGCAAGTTCACTGGTTGCTATTTAGGAACCAGATGACTGAGGAGAGTCAGGGATGTATGGAGAGCTGTATCTTTGTGAAATAATAACTGATTAAGTGTGAAGGCTGTACAGAACTAAAACAAAAATATTTGTGTTTTCTTCTGGTATCTCATTACTTGAACATAACAATTCTTATTTCTTAAAGCCATGTTTTCATTAGGGCCTTCTTTTGTCTACATTTCTGATACTATTCTCATGTGCAAATAAGGAAAGAAAATATTGAAAAAGGCCACGAGTTATATTTTCATTATGTGAGATTGTGGTGATTTTATTTTTAACATTTTTATTTATTTATTTATGTATTTATTTATTTATTTGTGGGTACCGGGGGTTGACCTCAGGACCTTGCGTGCCAGCAGGCGCCCGTGCCGCTGAGCAATATCCCCAGCCCTTTTTTCGTATGTGGGTTCCGTGGGTCGAACTCAGGCCTTCACGCTTGCCAGGCAGGTGCTTACGCCACTGAGCCATCTCACCAGCCCAACATTTTTATTTATTAACTGTAGATAATACTGACTTGCAAATGAATAATGTAGCTATTCCTTCTATTTCTAATGTTGGTTCCTTTATGATTCAGACTGTCACATGCCAGTTCTCATACACTCATGGAGCTAATGATTGCTGAGTCATTAGGATGGGTCTGGTTTATTAGGTTAGAGAATTATTTATCCATCCTCTTCAAAGGAGTGACTGGACTGTTTCTTTTTGGTTTCCTAGTTCATAATAAATTATTTTAACTGAATTAGTGTCAGACTTGGACTGGTATTTGTTTACTTAAGTGGAGACATGATGATGGATTTGGGCACCCATACTTGGAAGAGCCCATTCCATCTATGTTAGCAATGGACTTTATATATACAACATGGCTAGATGGTACTATGATTATGTCAATCTAAACTTTACTGAGAACTTCCTTCCTGTTTCTTCTAAGAATTCTTGACAAAAGTTGAGTACAATTAATTCAAAGTGGTTAATATAAATATCTCATTGTCACTTTATCTAAGTGTATACTTTAGAAAGAGTGTCTAACATCAAAATGACTTTCTTTTTTTTTTTTTTTTTTTTTGTGGGTACCGGGGGGTCGACCTCAGGAACTCGCGCGCCAGCAGGCGCCCTTGCCGCTGAGCGATATCACCGGCCCCTTTTTCGTATGCGGGTTCCGGGAGTCGAACTCAGGCCCTTGCGCTTGCCTGGCAGGCGCTTAAGCCACTGAGCCATCTCACCGGCCCCAAAATGACTTTCTTTAGACAAATATTTTTAGTCAGTAGCCAAGTATTTAAGGTCATAGAGTTGATGAGAGTCTACAACTTATGGCCTCTTTACAGTTCAGAAAGACCTATTTTTTGACAGTTTTATGTGGGCCAATGCATCACTGAACATTACATTTTGAAAGTAAAGAAACCTGCCAGTTTTATCATCATATAAAACACAATCTAACTTCTAGAAGTAGATTGCAGAGGACCCAGCATACAGAGGCATGAACTTTTGTCAAGAAATATTTCTGAATATGCTTTAGTACTTTGTTAAAATATTTGATAGAATTTGTAGAGTTCTACGCTATGTAACTGAGGACTTGATCTTCCCAAGCAGTTGTGGTTACAATGGAGAAAGAAATGCCTCAGTAATGCCCTTGTATGGGTTTTCATGAACACAGTGCATACCTGTGAGCTCATGAGTCACCTGGAAAATGATATCCCTATGCAACCAAGCATGATGGATTACCTTTGATATTTGTTGTTGTTACCCAGCTGAATTTGCAAAAGGTCTTCTGAGGCCAGTAATTTCAAATATGCTCTGAGATATGATTATTTTCAAGCCTTTTGGTGGAGTTCAGTATTTGCTAAAATTTTTTTTTGTTAGTATATGTTTGCAATTCATATTAAATGCATTCATCATGGGGAGTTAGTACACATACCTATCAGATCTCGATCCTTTTTTTTATTTCCCTTTCTCCTACCCTTTCTACCATCACTACCTATGCCCAGATCCCCTTCTCTTCTATTTGCTCCAATCATCTGTCTTTTATTCTGCTGTGTAAATTATTTATACTTTGGAATTCTCATGTAAAAGAAACCATGAGGTATTTATCCTTCTATTTCTGATTTATTTCACTTAGATTACAGAATCAAGGTATATCCATTTTCCTAAAAAATGTCCAAATTTCTTTATGACTGAGAGGTACTCCATTGTGAATACATCCCATATTTTCTTTATCCAATCATCTGTTGATGGGTACATGGTTTGCTTCCAAGACTTAGTTATTATGAATTCTGTAGCTATAAACATGATATTCATGTATCACTCAGGAGTTAAGTATTTATATTCAAAAAACTTTTGTAAAATAAATAAGATAAAATTATCATGGATTGTTTTATAATTTACTTGATCTAATCTTGTCAATAGAACTTGAAAAGAAGGTGCAATTCCAATAATCCACAATATTTTAACTGAGAGGGATACAAATTGTGAAAAGTATAAAATAGTTAATAAAATGAGTTTCTTTTGTCAGGAAGCTGCTTTTTTTCTTGAGCATTAAATTACTTGTTCTACAATTAAGTTTAGGTGTCTTGAATTTTGTAACATGTTTACATTTTTTATTACTGATCTAATATCCATTTTTGTATTAAAAATACTCAAATAATCATGAGACTTGGAAATGACAGATGATAAATTTTATAAAACACGTAAGTGTAGTTAATGAAATAACATATTTTAGTTTGAATTTGACATGATGCAGGATATCCAATGAGTTCACACAAAGCAGAATCACAATTTAAGTCATTTTGGTAAGATAATTGGGAAGAGAGAGAGTATAAGGACTAAGCAGGAATGAGAACTATACAGTTTCATACTACATTTAATTCATATTAACTACTTTAAACAAAAACTGATAGACGATAAAATCAACACATGTATATCACCCAAATTTAGCACATCCTAACATCTTGTCATGATTGAATTGTGTGTGTGTGAGTTTGCATTTCAATTGGAGTAGAAGCTCCCATCTTCCTGTTTTCTTTCTCAAATCCATCTCCCATCCTTCCTGACCCAGCTCTGATGTGTGATAAATTTCAGTGCTCTTCCTCTAAGTCAGAAGCAAAAGGAAACCCTAGTTTCAGGAGGGTTTTTGATGAAACTAAGTCATTTGAGATGTTAAAGTTTCAGTGGAGTAATTACTGACTCAAAATCTACTCTCCATTTCTTTCTCAATGGACTTCCTCTGCTCAGCAACAGGTTGGTGACATGTTATGCAGGTCTGGCCAAAACTTGAAGAGCAAAAGCAAAGCTACATTTTAGGCTCTTTGACATTTCACTCTCTCCAGGACTCCAACCTGAAGTAAATAATTTACGCTACAGTGTTTTCAAACACATTTTTAACATTCTCTAAATTAGACTTTTCCCATGTTTTTGGAAGAAGAAATTGGTCTGATGCAAGTTGGTTCATCATAGCCAGAAGCAAAATTCCTTTTAATACATATTTTTCGCCATTCAATTTTAGAAAAGAAAATCCACAATTGTTCACTGTTTCTGCTTACCTCTTGAAAAATACAAGGACCTTACCATGCTTTAATTATTACCATTAGGCCATGCCAGCTTGTCATTGTGGTTTATGTTTTAAAATATTAAATAATATGAAAATGTCTAATTTTAAACATAATTGATCAATGAGAATGTCAATTTAATATATTTCAAAATAAATTTATTCTTGAACAAAAAAATTTTCATTATTTTTATTGTAAACAAATTTACCACCGACAGGCTTTAAAACCTTTTTTCCAGGTTTTTTTTTTTTTTTTTTTTTGTATTCTTGGTTTACTTTCCTTCTTTCTGAAATACATCCTTTTAGATAGTCCTAAGGGTAGTATTATGGCTGGTATCTAGATGTCTCCCCAAAGCCTCATGTGGTCATAGATGGGGCTTCTTAAGAGGTGGATCTAGAGCACGTGATGCTGGGATTAAGGGTGTGCGATTCTAAATTAGCCCACTGATTAGTTTTGGCCTAGTTCTGAGTAGGATAAGGGTGCCCCACCCTGAGTGCAAGTGCTACCTGCTCTAAGCAGGCAGCCTGGATAAAATATAGGGGATAGAAAGGGAGTCACTTGCTGCTTCTTTGCTACTTTGGTGCCTTCCTTCCTTCTGCCCTCCATGAACAGTTTCTCCTCTCTGATGCCCCTCTGCCATGCCACTCTGTCTTAGAGCCAGCCAACTATGGACTGAAACCAGTAATGCCTTTTCTTTCTTTCTTTCTTTCTTTCTTTCTTTCTTTCTTTCTTTCTTTCTTTCTTTCTTTCTTTCTTTCTTTCTTTCCTTCTTTCTTTCAACTCTAATGAAAGACATGGTCAGAGAACTTTTGAAAAAAAAATTTTTTTTTTTTTTAATGGGTACCGGGGGGTCGACCTCAGGACCTCGTGCGCCAACAGGCACCCGTGCCACTGAGCGATATCACCGGCCCCTTTTTCGTATGTGGGATCCGGGAGTCGAACTCAGGCCCTTGCGCTTGCAAGGCAGGCACTTACGCCGCTGAGCCATCTCACCGGCCCTGAAAATTTTAATCACCTCTAAGGTATGAACTGCTTTTTTGTTGTAAGCTATTGCAACAAAAAAGAACACCCTTGAGGTTCTCTATTAGCTGAGGAGATTAATAGATCTTTATAATCAACAGTGAGTAAGGCAGAAAACTTCAATGAACATGAATCCACTGCAGACAAAGTAGTTGTCATAAGTCTTTGTGTGTAGACAGCTCCACTGCCTACATGGTGGTGGTGCGGGGACTGCAAAAAGAAAAGAAGCCTGACTGAGATAAATTAGGGTGTGGCAAAGCTTGTTGTGAAAGTAGGTGTGACCTGTTAATTACAAAATCCTGGACTCATGTGCAGAGCAGATTACAAAGCCCTGCCTGTGGGCTTCTTAGGAGTTTGAGGTTTTCAGTACAATGGCCCAGACCTGATGTCAGCCTGAGGCATATGTCAGACCCATTTGTGGAAGTTCTCATGGGTTTCACTGAGATTTGGACAGCATAAAAAGACATACTGACCATGAAGAGCTTGTTGTTATAGCTTTCTGCAACAGCCCACACTATGTTTCCCAGATGCACCATGTAGTTTTATTTTTGCTCTTACCCTCTTCTTTTTAGTTGGCCCAAGCTCACCCTGCAGAGCCAGCCTCTCCCACTCTTCACTTTTACTTTCTCAAATAAACTTTGTCACTGTTTTCTTGCTCATTTCATCCAATTCTTTGTTTGAGATGAGAAGAACCTGGAATCTAACTCCAGAGAGAGAGGTGGGCAACCCAAAATCTTGTATCATTTAGTTGATGAGCCTGTTTCAGAAGCAGGCTATCCAACAACATGACCTCTGGATAGATTCTTAGGGACAGATCCAGTGAAAGTACTTGTGGATCTGTGAATGGTACATTGGAAGCCACTGGGATCAAGAACTTATAGAATAACAGGAGTCTTGGGGGGGGTGTTACTTGTGGGACTGGGAACATCTGCAGAATTATGTGGGGTCTAAAATTAGGTGGAGACTTTGTTTAAATGTTTCTCTATGGGAATGAAGTTATCTCCACATTAGCTCCCTCTTAAAAGATGGGCTGAGCACACCAGGTAGGAAGGAGGCTAAAGGAAAAGGATTGCAAGTTCAAGGTCCACCTAGAGGGCTTAGTGGGAACCTTTCTTAAAATAAAACATTTTAAAAAGGGATGGGGATATTGCTCAGAGTGATACCACTTGCTTAGCATTTGTGGCCCCTAGGTTCAATCCCCAGTACCAAGAAACGAACAAATGAAACACATCATTCCTGCTCATACTGAGCTGAGAGTGGAGCAGTCGAGACATCACATGGAATGGGCCCATGGGCCTGGACAGCGACACTGGTTAGCAGGAGGTAGCTGAGGAAATGAAGTTAGGAGGAAATGTATGAGACACTAGCACCCATTTCTTGGGTTTGGAAGACAAATGCTCTTAGACATATGAGGTTTTTGGGGGGAGCCCCATAAGAGAGATATTGTACTTCTGCTCATGTGACAATGGAAGTTTGAGCTAGTTGGAGAGAAAAAAATGTGACTACATTAGACTCTTGAGTATTTATACATTCATTCTTAGTTACAATGTCAAGGTTTGGATTTCTTTTTTTTTTATTAAGTGTATCGGTATAATTTAGATATACATAATGATCATATTCATCATAGGGAATTTGTACCTGTACATGATATCTTGATTCTTTTTTTTTTTTTTAACCCCAATTCCTTTTCCCTCCCTTCAACCTCTCCTTATTTATGCAGCTTTATTTCCATTTTATCCTTCTGTGGTGGGTTAACTAACGGGCAATTTGTAACACACAGCTGAACTGAATCAGCATGGTGCTGGGTGTGGAAGACCCACCTGAGGATTGTTGCCAACAACATAAAGGAGAACTGGAGGGCAAGATGGTATGCTGTTGATTCTCCAGAGAAATTTGTTGTGCTGGTTTTCCTGATACGAACTCAGCTGTTCCAATCATCAGAGGAGTTTGGGTCTTCACTGTCACTGAGGATGGCTGCAGTTCTGTTTGAGGGAGCTCTGGTCCTTACCTTGAGCATTGCTTCCTGGCTCCAGTGCAGATCCCTCAGCCTGCTGGCACAGATCCTTCATCCTGCTTGCACAGACTTCCTAGTTTCCACCATTAACCCTTGGGCCTTCCCAGTGCAGATCCTTGATACAGACTTGCATGAGACATTGCCATGGGCTCTAGGTCTTCAGCTGGACTTGTATAGGACGTTGCCATGGGATCCAGGTCCTCAGCTGTATTCTTTGGGTCTGTAGGGTGTGGACTACACACAGTACAAGTGCAAGATCCCTTGCCCTCTTCTGCATTTAACTTTTTGCAGGAATATTACAAAATAATCCCATAAATTAAGTGTCCTTTGTTAAATCTATTCCCTTGTAAACGCTGACTACAACACTTTCTTTTCTTATATTTCTTTTCCCTTCCTTGCTTTCTCCTACCCCCCTCCCTAGTTCCCCTTTCCTTTTGAAAAATTTCTTCCTATTTCACAATATCTATTATACGTTTTGGTTCTTATTTACACTTTCAGTTTCTCACACAAGAAAGATAATGTGATATTTAAACATGTGTGTCCAATTTATTTCACTTTAGAGTGTGGTTTCAAGGTCCATTTAGCTATAAATGTCTCTAGTTTATCTGTCTTTGTGGGTGAGTAGTATGCCATTGTATAAAAAATTTTTTTTATCCATTCATTTGTTGATGGGCATTTGAGTCATTTCCAATATTTAGTTATTACAAACTGTCTTTCCCTTTAATTACTTGCCCTGTCTGTTGGCTTCTTTCTATTGGTGTTCTTGGAATTGTGGTCTTTCTAAAATATCATTCAGAATATTTTGTAGATCTGTTTTGGTTGTCATGAATTTCTTCAGTTGTTTTCTCATGAAAGTATCTTATCTTTGCATTGATTTAGAAAGATAGTTTTGCAGGGTACATCAATCTGAACTGGAGGTTGTTTACTTTCACAACCTGAAATACTTCACTCCAAGCTGTCCTTGACTTGAGGGTTTTTGTTGAGAAGTCTGCTGTGATTCTGATGGGTTTTCCATTTAGGTGATTTGTTTCTTTTCTGTAACAGCTTTTAATATTATGTTCTTGTGCTGAATCTCTGGAATCTTGATTATTATATACCTTTGTGTAGATTTATTTTGATCATGGGTAGTTGGGGTTCTATATGCTTCACGTATTTGTATGTCAAATTCTTTTTGCATGTTTGGGAAGTTTTCTGCCATTACTTCTGTGAACAAGTTTTTTATGGTAGTTAAAATTCTCTGGCTTTTTCATGGACTCCAGTCAATCTTATGTTGCTTTTCTTTGCATCGTCTTGCAACCACTGGATTGATTTTTCATGGTCCCTTGCTACTTTTAAGTTATTTTGCTTTTTGTGGTTGCTAACTGCAATACTGTCTTCTGGATCTGATATTCTGTCCTTGCCTCCATTCAAATGATTGAGTATACTTTCAATGGAATTTTTAATCTCCTGGATATATATTTGAATCTGTTTCAGGATTTCATTTCTTTTCTGTGTTGGGAATTCATGGTTTTCATCATTTTCCTAAGTTCCTCTGCTTTTTTTTTTTTTAATCTGTGTCTACTCTAGATTCATTGAGCAAGTCCTTCATTTTTTTTTTTTTTTTTTTTTTTTTTTTGTGGGTACCGGGGGGTTGACCTCAGGACCTCGCGCACCAGCAGGCGCCCGTGCCTCTGAGCGATATCACCGGCCCCTTTTTCGTATGTGGGATCCGGGAGTCGAACTTGGGCCCTCGCGCTTGCAAGGCAGGCGCTTATGCCGCTGAGCCATCTCACCGGCCCGCAAGTCCTTCATTTTGATGGCCATTTCTTTTTTTTTACCTGAGTGATTATTTTCTCTATAGCCTCATTCTTTTTTTTTTTTTTTTTTAAACTTCTGCTGCTATTTTTTCAGAAAATTTAAGTGATTGGCTTCTGCTTTCCTCTACCCCTTCGTCCCCTGGACTTGTCCTGGGCCAGCTGGATGTCTGCAGTTGCATTTTGCTTCTGTGCCATGTCATTTTCTTTTTTTAAATTTAATTTGGTTTTCTGTGTTGATGTTTGTAAATTTCTTATAGTAGATAGCGTTATCACTAGTACTGAGGCTTCCCAGTAAATGTCTATTCTTCAGAGATGTCTTCTAGGTGTAGATGGTCCTTGGTATTGTGTCTGTCCCAAGATCCTACCTTCCCCATTTATTAAGGATGCAGTGTTGCTTTCTACTTGACTCAGTACCCAGGCCTTTGGTACTGGAGTATGGTGATGGCTATGAACCCTGATTATCACAGTGTTGTCATACTAGGGAGAACAACTGCTTACAACAGCTACAACATCCTGGCTACAGTACAATTAGCAATAACACTGGCATCAAGCACAGCCTAGAAACTGACATACTGTGGTAACTGTTATTTTGGTATCTTTAACCAAAGGGCCAAGATCTACAGTTATATAACAAATTCCAAGATAAATCAGAAACTTGTATGCAAAGATTTTCTCCTTAATAGAGTGATTTTACCCTGTGGTGGGAAATTTAAGAGGGGTAGGAGACAAACAGAGATAAGTGAAGGAAAATATAGTAGAAGCAAGGCTGGAGGACAAAGGATAATCACACAAGCTTTGGGAAACCGGAGGAGAGGGCAGGTGTGCAAGAATGCAGAAGAAAGCAAAAGATTATTGAAGAAAACCAGAAAGACTAGAGACAATGTTCACTCACATGAAAATATAAAATCTAGAGAGATAGTTGAGGAAAGAGAGGAAGAAGATGAATAGAACAAAAATAAATCTATAAATCTACTCTCCTCACACACACACACACACACACACATACACACACACACACACAAACCCAACAGTAAAAGGAAAACTAAACACACAAACAAAGAAAAAAAAATCCTCTGGTGTCCACAGTTCTGTGGTAGTGCCCAAGTCAGTGCCCAAAATTGCTGGATAACACCACCAAGCCTGCAGTAGGATTAGTGCTGGATGTGGGGCTGCTCTTGGCCTCCACATGTGAGGGCTGTGGCCAATCTTTAGCCAGCAGTTTTCTGGATGGCTGCCCACATCTTCCTGCCACCGCTGCCCAAGACTCAAGGCTGCTTTCACTGCTGGTGGCAGGGCAGTGGAGTGCTAGTTTCCTACTCCTTGTCCAAGCTGCTCCTGCCCAAGTCTGTGGTCCAAGTCCCTCCCTCATGCTGGTAGAGCAGGAGGGTCATGTTGTTCCATTAGCTATCCTCAATGCCACTGCTGGTTCATAACCTTGTTATTATCACTAGAGGTTAGAGTTAGCTGCAATTGTGTGTAACAAAGAAAAAGAAAAAAAATGGCGGTCAGTTGGGGAGGGAGCAGTCACTCGCCCTTGTGTGTGCTGGTGTAATTTGTTGCCAGGCTGCAGTGCCCTCTGTTTGCAGGAAATTAAAAGAGGTGAGGGGGTTTATATTCCAGATCTATCCTATGTAGATTGAGTTTGCCACTTATTTGCAGTCTCTCTCTTTTTTTGTGGGGAGACTTCCCAGGAATGGTGGTTCCTGCTCTGCTGGCAGGTGGAAAACCCATGGGCAGCCCTGTGGGCTGGATAATTGTTTATAAATTCCTATACCTATGTTTGTTTGATCCGTAAGTCTCCTATTTCAGATTGATTTTGGCGTCAGGACATATATCCCACTCTTTCTTCCAATTACCTGTGTTTTTAGTTGATTTTCTCTGACTAGCTCCAGTGTGATACCTCCTCTATTCAGCCATGTTGATTCCCCCTAGATTTCTTGTTGTTTATCCTTCTATTCCAATTGTGTCCTGTTGCATAATAAAGCATCTTAAACCTTGCCTATAACACCATTTGTGAGACGCATGGGTTCTCTGGATCAGGAGTTTGGTGTGTGTGGGGGCACACAGGAAGTGTTGGTTTCTGCTTCGGAATGCCTGTGGCCTCAGCTGGAAGACTCACAGGCTAAGAGCTACTCATGAGATGGTGGCTAGAATCATCCGAAGGCTTATTCACATTCATGTGGATGTTGGCTAGGATCTTGCACATGACAGCTTCATGTGCCTTCCCTTTTGGCTCGGGAGTTCTCACAACATGATGGCTAATTTCTGTGGATGAGAATCTCAAGACAAAAAACTAGGCAGAAACTATGTGTACCACCTTTTTTCACTTAGCCTTCAAAGTCAGACACATCATTTCTGTAGAAGTTCTATTTTGTGGGGAAATCACGAAAACCCAGTCAGATTCTAGGGGATGAGAAATAGGCTCTACTTTTGGTAGGGAAGTAGCGAAGTTGAATAACAGCACATGGAATCCAAAATATTGCAGCAGTTTTTAGAAATGTAATCTGTCACTTCCCTTTCTAGCCTTACTTAAATTGAACATCTTAACTAAAAATGGACTGTAAACAATCTGTACTTAAGTAAATCAAATGCTGGAACACAGTAATAACACAAAAAACAAGTACTTTGACATGTACTGCTGTTTTGTTCAATAGTTGTAAAAACCTAACTTTGTAAGTCAGTATTTCTAGATAGACTGTTTGATATACAACAACAGAAAAAATCAACACAACAGTTATTGTTCTCAAGTGTGTAAATATTTAAGATAAAATATCACTAAGCCAGTAATTTCCACAGTAAATAAACAGTTAAGATGCAGCAGAATAAACAATTCTAGGTATTAATACAGTTTTTCATTTTTTTATTTGACATGGAAAAAGTTAATATTCTTCCTTCAGTTTTATCTCACTGGAAATGTATAAATCTCTTCAGTGGAAAGTAACAATATTTATGTCATATTAGCTTTAAAATTCAGACAATATATTTTCCCACCAGTTATGAATTTCATTTATTTGCTGCAGTTGAATAAAGTCAGACAAGATTGCTTTAGGTTTTCAGGAAGGATAACAGTATAAGTACTGCCCTATCTGACCCAAAAGAATAAAGGAAAGCACATTCAGGGAAAGGACCCCAGTGCTGAAGCTAAGGGAAAGTCCAAGGAAGTGCACAAAGTTTGGGAACATCTGTCAGCACAGCTCAGTGCCAGCCAAATGGTAAGATATAGGAGTCAGCACATTAACGTGGTAGGCAGGAAGCAGAAACATCACTGTAACACCAAGGCCTACTTATAGGAGATAGGATGTTTTATTTTTAAAGTTTTTTTTTTAAACTTTATTTCTTTAGCTGATGAAATCTGGGGATACTGATATAATTAGATTCTGTCAACCCACTCTATCAATATTAGATATTAGAGTTACATTGGTAGTGTTAGTAACTTCCTCTCTCTCCTTCCTTACATACTTATTTTCTCTAAAATTAGTGCATAAAAGTAGACTTTGTCTAAATTAAATTTGTATCTAGTAACAGGATTCATTCTGTCATTGACGGTACATTTCTGTTGTAGGAAAAGCTTGAATTGCCTGAATCAAATAATAGGAAATGAAACCAGAATAAGCAAATTCCTCTAATGAAAAAAATACAATGAATAAATCAAGTGTCAGAAGGGACTTATTTTAATATTTCCTTACACTCTCCAGGATATGTGATATCAAATCACATGCAGCCCCACCTCCTAATTCCCCTTTATCTATGGCAACTACCCTACGTCATGAAAACAGATGTCACCAATGAAACATCTTTGGTCATCAAAGGTTATTATCCTCAGTCTGCTCTATTTATTACAGCAAGAAAATGCTTGGAAATTAAAGTAAATTAACTAGAACAAACCTTCGTGAGTATGATGTTTAACAGCTTCCTTTTTGCTTATTGGGAAATAATCATTCAGAAAGGTGAATGACTAATCTCTCTCTCTCTCCCTCTCTCTCTCTCTCTGTCACGCACACGCACACACACAAACATACAAGGTACTTCTCAAAGGTATTTCAGTTTATACTAGGTGACAGATTTCACATTTCAATATATAATAAAATGACGAGTCATTCTGCGGAATAATAATAGAAGCTCACTTAATTAAATCTCATATGCCACAATTTATATTATTCAGGAAAAAAAAATGAAAATGAAGCAAGTAAGTAAGTTTTGACTTACAGGTCAAAACAGCTGCTGCAAATTCTAATACCACAAAAACTGACATGCCTAAGTTCATGCTGCTTATCTGCAGGTGAATCACTTAATTTCAGCCACTATTTCTTTGATGCATAGAGAATTCTAACCAACTTAGTTACGAGGCTTTCTCACCAGATTAGAAGCCACAAGATATGGATGGAAAAAGTGTACAAATTTAAAGGTAAGCGCTGATAAGCATAAGGTGGGATGACTTATGGTTTGACAATAAGAGAGGAGACAGGGACACTTCAAAAGATCAGACTCGAGGCTGCAAAAACATGCAACAAACAAGCTGGTCACTTCTCCAGCCCCTTAGGGAATTACTGGATTAGAACTTCATAAAGATTTGAGATACAAAGAGCAAGATTTTGTTCTTAACTATTTGGAAAATTAACTAGTTCCAGAAGAGTGTTGGATAAACCAATATTACTGTGTTTTATTTGGCTAGGCCTCTGTACCTGTGAACACCTTGCTTTACACTTCTGCTATTTTACTATGTGCCTTTGGAAGTCAATGATTTGCTGACAATAGGTGTTTGCTAGAAACAAGCAAAACAAGTGTATTTTAATTTAGAGTATTGTAGTCAGACCTCTTTTAAATTAAAATTATCTCAAGTAAAAAGAAATTTTATTGTCTGTTATTGTTTATTTCTTCAGTGCTGGGGATTAAACCCCAGGCATGACACACACTAGACAAGTATTCCGCAACTGAATTATATTGCCAGTCCACACTGTTATTTTTAAAGTGTATCAGAGTGAGCTGAAAATCTGTTTCCAGACCCCCAACAGTGTAAGTGGAGAAACCTATCAATTGGAGAAAAGCCACTTGGCTCTATGGAGTGAAAGAGAAGAAAAACATAATGTTGTGTTTTGCAAAACAAGTTAGGAATGGTGAACAGTTGTACACACAGAGCGAGGTTTCCTTTACATGAAGTAGTCAAATATGCTAATAGGAAGAGGATTCATTTCTTATGTGCACTATCTGGAGATATGGGGAAGATGTTTCATCCTAATGGTAGTAAAACCCTGTGGTTTTTATCATTTTTAAAGCTCCTTTAACAAAAACAAGCCATATTTCAGAAGGGAGCAGTGCTTTCTCCCCATCAGCACAACCATGAGCCCAGGGCTCTCTCATCCTTTCTACTTTCCGAGGATATTCAGGAGACACTGAACAGGAGCAATCGTGTTGGCTTGAGAAAAGCCAACAACGCAGAGGGCTGCCAACTGTGTGAAAATTTTCAGCTTGAAGATGACAAAACAGAGATAATGCAAAAAGGTAGAATCCTGGAGGATAAAGTACAGTCAGGACATGAGACGAGGAAAGGATCAAGGAACAGAATTTTGGGAAACAGGGGGCAATGAGTCAACCAATAAGGGAGGGAGGTAGCTGAATCCTCCAATCTTCTCATTCCCCTTACAAAACACATTTCCAGTATGAATTTAGAAGAGTTATCTAAATTCTTCAGTAAAGGGAGGCAAGCAAGGCAGGTAAGACCGGCCCTCCCACACGAGAGCGTTGGATACTGCCTGTACTTCATTGGTGACAGTGGCTCTCTCCTCACAAATGATGATCCAGGTAGAAAAACAAGGGGAGTCATGAGTCATCCCAAATTTTCTCTCCAGAGG
Source organism: Erethizon dorsatum (assembly GCA_028451465.1). NCBI lineage: Eukaryota > Metazoa > Chordata > Mammalia > Rodentia > Erethizontidae > Erethizon > Erethizon dorsatum. The sequence goes on along the minus strand of CM051835.1, from coordinate 49,811,231 downwards.
GCAAAACTACTTGCAGGGTAGTTTTCTTTGTAGCTGAAAAGAAATAAGACTACTACCTGGGGAGAATATGAAGATACACATACAATCAGATTATCTACATTAGCAGTAGGTGTGGAATCGGTGAACCTTAAGCCCTATTTCTCCCACCTATAATTAGAGTTAGAAGTTAGGAGGAATAACTGAAAATTGGGATTTTTTTATGTGTAGCAAACATTTTTCAGTTAGCAATCTGAGAGTATTCAACATAAAAAGGTTAACTTTTAAATCTGAATATTATGAGTAGAGTTATGGAAACCCAGACAAAGATGAAGATACCAGTGTTTTTACTTTAAAAATGTCTCCAAAGAAACAAAAATTCTAGAGATCTGGCTTTCATGATTAGTTGCAAGTAAATTAATTAACAGCTCATAGCTAACCTTACGTTTTTCTTCTCTTTTCCTCCCTCTTCTGCATCCTCCTCTGCCCCCTTCCCCCTTGACTCACAGCAAATGTTGTCATCCATAAGTTTCCTCTGTGATTGTGAAGAACAGGCTTAATTCTTCCTAGCAATGATCTTTAGCTGGTAATACAGAACACCTTGTGGACAGTAGACAAAACAAGGCTGTGTAGCCTACATGGCAGTAACTGGCTGCATGGAGCTATTGAACACTTGAAATGTGAGGAATTCAAATTGACATTTTCTTTAAACACAAAAATACACATTGGATTTCCAGAATTTGATATGAAAAAAAAAAGCATAAAATATCATATTAACTTTTTTGTGTATTTATTACACTTGAGATGATAATATTTTGGGTACGTTAGGTTAAATAAAATTCAATGATAAAGTAAATTTCACCAGTTTCTATTTGTACTTTTAATATGGCTACTAGAAAATGTTTAATATATATTTGGCTTGCATTATATTTCCATGGGACAGCCTTGGTCTAGAAACTTAAGAATTGGCCACCAAACTCAAAACGATTAAAAAAAAAATCAAATTGAGACATTAGAATCCTAAATATTGCTTAACATAATTTAGTTGTGTTTTCTATGGAAGTGTTAATCCCTCTTTGAGAAGAAACTCCTAGTGATATCGTTTGAGCTTGTTATTCAAGGATTTATTTTATTTATTTATTTATTTATTTTTGAGACACGGTCTTACTGTGTAGTTCAGGCTTAATTTGAACTCACTATGTACCCCAGGCTGCCCTCGAACTCGCGGTGATCCTCCTGCCTCAGACTCCCAAGGATTTACATTTTGAGTGTAATCTATCTGCAGTGTCACAGGTATTACAAAATATCCCCCCACAAAATGTTTTGAAAAACCAGGTTTATAGAGATTGTAGAATTCTAAGGTAAATTGGTCATCTCTGTTCCTGAAATCTCTAGTGACTCACTATTCTTTAGTGATGCATGGGGGACACTGAAGGAATGCTGGAGATTTTCTAGGTTACACAGCCACCTCATTTCTTTCTGTACCTCTCCATGGCTCCCGTCTTAGCCATTTCCTGGGCGCTACATGCAAGCATACTGTAAGAATTACCTTATAAACTAAACTTCAGTTAAGGGCACAGTTACGCCAAGATACTAAATAGTCCTATACTATAAGCCTTAACCATAATTTTGGTAAAGTTGTTAGCATAAATAGTGATAGAACAGGACCGTCAAAAGCGCTTTTGGTCAGCCCTGGATGCATACACAGAGAAGGGAGTGCGAAGGCAGAGTCTCACCGTGCTCATTCTGCTTATCTCTGGTGGAGCAAGCGTCTTGCTCGTAGCACGGGAATGTGCAGCCTTTCTTGAAGCATGACTCGTTTGTGGAGCTGGACCGTCAAAATGCTGCCTTTTAAAAATATTGTAGGGCCTGTGAGATGGCTCAGCGGTGTACGCGCCCGCCTGGCAAGCACGAGGGCCTGAGTTCAACTCCCGGAACTCACATACGAAAAAGGGGCCGGTGATATCGCTCAGCGGCACGGGCGCCTGCTGGCGTGCGAGGTCCTGACGTCGACTCCCGGTACCCACAAAAATAAATAAATAAATAAATAAAAATATATATCGTAACTATATCGTTAGGTGGCCTTTTGCTGACCTCCGTATTGCAAGCACCTTTCTTTACCCGGACCCCCTCTCCCTTTAACTTGTATCCTGGAAGATAATGTGTGCCAGTTAGGCGGCGCAGACCTCCGCTCTTCTGAGCAGTTGTAATTCTTCCTATAGATTTATAAATCGGCATTTTGATTCATGTTCTTTAGACTTGGGAGTTGGTGAGTATGACTCATCATCTCTGAATCTGATCAACTGTGGAGTATTGATAAAATAAAATTCTGGAGCTGGGATTTTGAGTGGCTGAACTTAGAAGGTTATCAGTTAATCACAGGAAATGCTATTTTCCCGGGGAGGCCTCTGTCCGCTTTTTAGCTGAACTCCACAGCACGCTGATGTACTCCTGTTAGGGACCCTGTTTTGTCCCGCATTAGGATCAGTCGCTTGGATGCCTATCTTCCTTCCCTGTTAGACTGTAAACTCCAGCAAGGCAGCGCCTGTGGATTTGTTACCTGTAACAGTACAAGTACTATGTCTGCTGCTTAGAACGTGTGCGGCAGACAGATGTTTGCTGTGCATCATAGATGGTGCCTGGATGACTTTGGGGTTTTATTTTTGAAATGAAGCATAGTCTTTTTATTTATTTATTTATTTATTTTTTTCCTTTCAATGGTGAAGATATTATACCATGTTACCATTAGAAAGGCACCTTAGAGCAACTTTTGGATAAAAGTCTTTTCAGAAACAAAATTATCATGAAAGTATTAACAAACTTTTAAAATTTTACACATATCTTTGATTTGTTTAAAATAGGTTATAATAATTTAAGTGGCAAAATTTGGGACTGGGGACTATTTCCATGTACTTGGTTTATTTTCAAAATTATTGTTATAAAATACTGAGTAATTATCAAATTATCTCATAATAAAGATCAATGATACAGTAATTATCTGTCTACCCAGTAGGCATCCATTTTGAGAAATAGCACATTATTATTTTTAAAATCCAATGTGTCCCTCAATAATTTTATCCCCTTCTTTCTTCTACAAAGAACCCAATATCCTGACTCACATTGTTGTTTAATTAACAGGTAAGAGCAAAAAGAAGATCTAAACATTTCTGACACTTATTTGTGGCCAACATTAGAGGTTGAAGTTAATTTATTATGATTTATGATGAATTTTGTAATTATTGTGCATTTTTGGAGAAATAATTAGAAATCAATTTACTGGATTTTTTTTTAAATATTCATCCCAAAACTAGAAGCAACTAGATAGCTATGCAAAAGATATGGCACAAAGAAAATTTTAGTACGTGTTTAAAAAACATAGATCCTAACATTTATGCTGTAGATTTACATGAGGTAAAGTAATCCACAAGGTTAGGGACTTTAAAGCAGGGGAATAACTATCAAGAAGAATACAGGAATACATTTTTCCTGAACTGGTATTGGGATGATATAACTTTTGTTTGCAGATTTTCATGGATAGCCTACTGGATTACAAACCAGTGGGAAAAAAATCAACAGAAATTGGCTCTAGTTCTCTATGGGCATTTGATCACCCCTGTTGTAGGAAATAGAAAAATACTTACCTTCAAACCTAATGAGTGCCACTTGGATGTATTGTTGTAAGGTGTAAACTTTGCTTATTTCCTTCTTGAAACAATATGATTTTATGCTTGCTTTTCCTTTTTAAATGAACATTAATTAAGTCAGAATTTTTAATAGAGTATTTGTGTGGCCATGCAGTGATCTTAAATCCTGGCCCAAGGGATAGCAATCTGTACTGGGAGGGTGGTAGGGAAGTACACATTACAGTAATGGATTTCAGTAACCTGCTTTAAAAGGGAGCATTATTAATGCTTCTGTGGGAAATCATAGGGTTATTTTGAAAGTACAGTAATGGGAATTCTTGAAGCTAAGGAGCTGTGGTTAGATTAGATCCATCAGGCTCCTTGAAAAGGGCTACTAGTCATTTAAAAAGCACCTCAATCTGAGTTTGTTGCCTTCTACATTATCCTCAAGAAATTAAACAAAATTGGTTTAAGACTTTGAAGCAGCAAAATCTATTGGATTTCAAGTAAGTTTTTGTATGGGTGGAAGTGTTGATTTGTTATTTACAGGATACTAGGAAACTTAAAAAAAAACAGTGAAACCCAAATTTGGAGGGAAAAATCTCAGAATGCTGAATGAAGTGGTGCCTGGATCAGAATTTAGCTATATGCAGCTGCTCTTACTTAGCTCAGAATCTAGAGATGATGAATTGGTGACATTTTAAACAAATAGAATTTCATAACTTACGGATGCATGGGCTTGCTTCAGGGATTTTATCTGTGTAATTCCTTTGATTTGTAAGACCTCTGGACTCTAATTGTCCTTTACCATGCATATTACCCATTATTATAAATAATGTGTGCATGTAGAAATAGAATGGACTGCACAATGAGAAGTGACATAGAAAATAATGCTTGGATTAAATATAACTTCCTGGACTCCAGAAACATCCTACCCATGGAGAGTGGCATTTGCCTGATGTTTTCTTCAAGATATGTATGACAAGTTCTGATTTATACACTTGATTTACTCTCTACTTACTTTTACTTGACACATGATAAATATCAGGAACGGAAAGATTTATAACTATGGCTGTAAACTTCAATTGAAATTTGAAACTTCCATGGCAACTTTGCACTCAAAGTTTCAAAACAACACTATTTTTTCTCTGTAATATCAAGAATGATACCTCCTACTTTTCAACTTTTAGGGCTGTAAGAAAATATCTTGCAGTTTTTGACTTTTAGACTCTTCACTACTGTTTGTATAACCTATTTATCATCTCTCAAACTAGCTCCCAGGAAACAAACCCTGCTTGGTTTTTGATTTAGCAGAAATACTGTATCGGTGATTTTTAAAAGACAAGTTTGTTCATCTTATTTCCTGTTTAACATCCTTTAATGACTTCCTGTTGGCAGTATGATGCAGAATCCTTAATATGGCCTCTAACACTGGGCAGAATTTGGCACTTGCCGATCTATCTCTGTGTACAGTGACCTTTCCACATCCTGGGAAGCAGAAGTTTGATTGTCAGGGGGCTTTCTCATATGCTATCCATTGAGAGTGTAGACCAGAAGGTAATCTATTACACTGGAGACGTAATACAAGCTATGTTCACTAAATTCAAGGAACACATGGGATGGAAAAAGTTAAAGTAAGGAAAAGCAGAGTGCAGAATAGTAATGTTTTGGCAACTACCAGAGTGAGATCAGCCAGGATGACAGCTGGTATTCAACCAAATCAGTTGGAATGAACAGCTGAGATACACTTCTGCTTGCCCTAGTGATAGCCCTCTCCTTCTGCTAGTGATATTATAATTAGAAAATCCATATGCAAATAAAGAAACCAGCAATAACAATAAATGTGTGATCCTGAAAAACAGCTTTAAAACTACAAGAACTCTTACTGATATGTTGGTAATCAGTGAATAAACCAGCACTCAAGTACTCATGTTTCTCATTTGTTCTAAAGGTGGCATTACTGGTAGGTAGTAACTATAGGAATGGGAAATAAAATTTGCTAGTTTTGCATAGTAACTTTAATTCATTAGAGTGCATTCCTAATCCTGTGAGAAGTTTATTGCTGTAACTGAAAGGGTTAGTATAGATAGGAGGAAAAGCATATCTTCAGCCTATCTGTTCTTTCTCTGCCCTTCAGCTGGCCAACCCAAGTTGTCTCTCCAGGCTAATGTATCACTTTCTGTTTTCCCAGTATAATTGTTTCCCAGTATAATAGCACTCAGTTCTTTACTTCTCTAAACCTCATCACAGTTTTACCACAGTGTTTATTTTTGTATTACCTCCTTCATTATGTGAGGTGAGTCTATGAGGGCCAACACCAGACTATTTCATTTACCACAGAATTCACATTTAGTACAATGCCTGTTACATAGTAAATGTTCCATAGTAAATAAGCAGGTTCTGGTTATATGAGGTAAAAATGTTTTGTTTGCAAATGACAAAAAAATTTACAGTGGTTAGGAAAAAAACTGGAAAATTCACTTTCTTACATAACTGAAAACCCCAAGGTCATGCTGGCTTTGGGCATGCTGTTGGCTAGAGGCTGAGCGGTATCTCATTGCTCTGCTTTCCAACAGGTAGCCCTGTTTTCAAATGATTGCGCCCTGCTCTTCTGGGCTCTTACTTTATGTTACACAGATGAAAAGGGACCTCAGCAGCTTCAGACTACAGATGGTCACACTTCACAGTCCAGGTGTTCAGCCCAAAACAAGGTTTCTTCTAGTAGCTCCTGCAAAAAAAAAAAAAAAAAAAAAAAAAAGACTGCATCTGTTTCACAGAAACACTAGCATATAGATATTTGATTTTCTTTGGCTTTGAGAGATTTATGGTCACTCCCGTAAATCAATCAGTGTGATCAGGAAGACGAAACGTGGTAGTTGGAATAAGTTAATTTATGTTCATTTATGGATGGCAGGTGAGGTTGATACTACCCAAATTGCAAGTTTAAAAATGGTGGAATGGTGGATTTTCAAAGCAAATTCTGTGGGATAACACTGATGGTCCAAACAAGGTGTCTATTATAGATGTGCATGCATTTATGCTATGGCTAATGCATGAAAAATATCAGTTCCATGTTTTCTTACTTTTATGGTTTCTTTGCTGCTCTCCTACTGACAATGTGTGGTTTCTGGCTCACCATTTCCCCAGGATATTTGGTGTATATAATGAATTACTAGCCCCATTATATACCCACAGCCTCACTTAGACTCAGTACAGTGGTACCTCAGTTCACAAACTTAATTCATTCCACAATTCTGGGGAAGATTGCTGCATTTGTATTGACGTGGGGGAAGGAGGCCACAGGTGTGTTTCTCACCCAATGTGGAGATCACTAACTGAAGGAAAATTCTGCCAAACACTTCTCTTCATGAACTGAATTGTTCACGAACAGTATTTGTGAATCGAGGTAGTGCTATACATGAAATTGTTTCTCTGGCTCTTCACTCTTGACTAGCATTGGGTTACAGTTCAGTGCATTACCTTGTAGCTTTTCCTGTCTGTATATTTTCTCCTTTTCTTTTTGAACCTCTTATGTGGAAGGATACAGCTGGTTTAATTGAAGGGATATATTTTTGATGGTTCATTTTCTTATATGAATGAAGTGTGACAAAAGAGTCTAAGTCAAAGGCAAGGAAACCAGGTCAAACAAATCTAGATATTGGGTTCAATGTTGGAGACTAGAAATAAGAATTCAGAAGTATCAGGAACAAGGCAAAAATTTGAATGGATAGCAAGAGGCTTAGGCCATTGAATGCTATGTCCAGGGTTTCCTGGGCATAATGGATAGTGAATACTTAAAGGATTCCCTGATGAAGTGATATTTAAGCTTTCATCTTGAGAATGTATAGAAATGAGGGTACTCACAAGAGGGAATTCTTCCCTCATGCACTTGATGTGAGAAGCCAGCCCTGTTGGAGGAGTAAAGAGGATAAACTCAATGAGGGCATTAGGAAGGAGTCAAAAGATGAAGTTGGAGTCATGCATGGGAACAAATCACCAGAACTGTGTGCATTATGACAGCAGTCATGGGCAGTGAAACAGCACTGAGCTGGCTTATGGTGAAGAATGATGGAATGGTGTTTTCTTTTAAAAAAGATAAGCTGCTGTATGGAGAATGGGTCAACAGGGGAAGAGTAGTAAAAATGAATGCAGAAGATGAGGTTAAGAGTCATCTGTGACATATTGCGATTATTGAGATCTTGAGATTGGATGGACTCACCTTGGAACTGAGTAGAAATGGGAAAGCCATGTCCCTGAGAGGTGGGGATCCAGAGAACAGAGTGGGTGACAGGGTGAGAGAAGAACATTCTTGCTAATTTGAAAAAGGAAAGGGAGAAGATGGACCCCTCCTTACAGATAGATTTAGAAGAATGATTTAAGGAAGAGGTTAATGACTGTTTAACACATTATATTTTTTCCTATGAGCTCAAAAGCAATGTTAACAGCAGAGAGTAAGGAAAATAGAAGTGAAATTGCAGGTGTGAGTACAGAAGAGAGGGTTAAAATTTAGAGTTTTGAGGATATATGTTTTGCCTTCTTCTGGAGGACTGCTAGCTCTTTCTGGAGATGGACTGGTCCTAAAACAGGTAATGCTAATGTCAGCACTTTTACAGAAGAGTTTGAACAATATGTCTTGATTTCATCTAGTTTTCCAAGTTTTAGAACACTTAAAAAAACACAAGCTACAAATATACTGTTTGCATATTGCCAAGAATGCCTTCAAAGAGACATCAAGATTAAAATATAAGGCTGATTTTAGGTTGATAAGAATTGTTCCTTTGGAGTGTGCCATATAATTCTGTTCTTGCTGAATATGCCAACTCTGAAAAAGTGGACTTTGAGTTTAAATTGAGTTCAGAATAAACAAGAGGGAGTCCCTGCCAAAGACACAGTGAAGGTTTTGAATTAAGCAATAGGGTAAACCCACCTTTGTTGACTGTAGTGGTTGAATTTCTATTTAAACAATGGCCCATAGAGAATTCAATAAAAGACTTCTCTCTAATAAATTTATCAAAAACTGGTGCTGATGATACTTAAACACCTTTTTGGTTTGGTTTTCTCAGCATCTTACCAAACTAAAGAGTGTGTACTGTGGAGACTTTGATGGTTATATTTAACAGCTGCTCATAATTAGACATGATGTGAATGGATTTTAAGCCAAATCCTGTAAGTGGGATTAATGTCCCCATCTCTGTTTTTCCATCCCTAGTGCATATTTAACCAAATTATCTTTTGCTCTCTTGATTTTATTTACTCATTAGCTGTGCTGTAATGAAGATTCCACAGTGACTAATTCCTCTGGCTCATATGGAGGTTGAGCCACGTTAGTGTGGGCATAAAGTGTAGTAAAGAATAACTTTCTCTTCTCTCTCCAGCTGCCAATAGAGTGGTACAGAATTACTATCTGTCATTTAGACACAAGAAGAATCCCCCATAAATTCTGTACCATAAAGCACCAAGGAAAAATTATGGGGAGAATACTGGCACATTAGTGCTGTGTATGTGCTCTATAGTAATTCTGAAGAGCTATAATAGAATTAATTTACCAAAGATGAATTCATGGAAAACTACTCAGGGATGGTGAACATGCTTTTTGTTTTCTTTTCCTATGTGGTTTTTTTTTCCCCCACCACTCAACTTTTCTTCAAATTGCCATACATGGAAACATTTTAAATTTTGTGCTACTTTCTTCTTCCAATAAATTTCTTTTGTTTTTCTTATCTGCAGTATCCCCAAAGTTACTCCAATCTGTTTTCCACAAACTTCCAATGTTTGCTTCTCTTAGTACCTTTTGATCATGGGTTTTGTTATCTTCTCTGGGCATATAGCACTTGTTACTTCATTTTCTACTCATTTTGTTACTCATAGAGTTCTTGAAACAAATCTCTCTGCAGTATTTCCACTAAGACCAAGGTCCCCCAATGGGGAGGAAAGCACCATAGAATAGCTCAATATAAATTAGTTTAATATATTGAAATATTGAGCATGGGGGACCAGCAACCAGCTTGGAAAGAACCCAGGACTTAGTAACTGGCCCTTTTCTCTCATTTTTTTTCTTTTTCTCTTTCTTTTCTTTTCTTCTTTTTCTTCCCTTTCTTTTCCTCTTTCTTTCTTTCTTCTTTTTCCTCTCCTTTCTAAATGGCTGGGGAGAACTGCAGCCACAGAAAAGTAATCCCATTCCCCAAACCCCAGAGACCAAGTTCAGCTAATCCCTCAAATAATCCTTCATTCTTTCTTTTCTTCCCCTTCTCTAGTTTTGCAAACCTTGTGTGATCATCCTTTTTCCTCCAGGCTTGCTTCTACTTCCTTTCCAGTTATCTTTGTTTTATACAACATCCTCTCTAAATTTCCCCACCACAATGTAAAGCCATTCTACCAAGGGGAATCACTTTGCATACAAACTCCTAATTTATGGTCAGTTCTGTTATATAACTATAGACTTTGCTCCTATGGTCTAAAGTACAAAACCAATAGTTAACACAGTTTGTCTGTTTCTAAATTGTGCTTGATGCTATTGTTTTTGATAATTTTACTACTTCAGCTAGGATGTCACATCTGTTGTACTCTATTGTTCTCCCTTCTGTAACAATACTGGGAAGCTCTGGGGTAATAACCTCACCACAGCCCTACACCAAAGGACTGGGGACTGAGCCAAACAGATATCAACATCCCACTCTTAATTAATTGGGAAGATATGATCTTAGGAAAGACACAGACCAAAAATCTCCAACAGACAAAGGACATCCCTGAAGAACAGACTCTTCCTAGAGAGGCCTTGATACTAGTGACATAGCTGCCTACTACGAAAATTCACAGAAAACAAAATAAAAATTTTTTGAAATAGACAACGACAAGACAAAGAAGAAAAATGCAATCTCAGACCTCCAGCCCACCCAGAACAAGTCCAGGAGACATCGACATAGAAGAAATTGGATGGAACACATCTAACATTTCTGAAATTATAGCAACTGAACTAAAGAAACAATTCCATGAGGCTATAGAGGAAATCAGATCAGAAATAATCTCTCAGGTAAAAAAAGAAATGTCAACATTTATAAAGGAATTGCTCAACAAATATAGAGTGGAGATAGATAAAAAAATAGATGCTGATAGGAAGATGATGGAAACCATGAATGATCAAAGAAATAGAAAGAAATAGAAGTAGAAATAGGAAATAGGAAATAGAATGCATGAAGCAGATCCAAACAGATATTCAGGAAATTAAAAATTCCATTGAAACTGAAGACAGACTTTCAGACTTTGAAGACAGGATTGCAGCTAGTGATCATGAAAGGAAAGATCTCTTGAAAATAACAAAAGATCAGGAATAACAGTTAAACAGCTGCAGGATGACACAAAGAAAAATAATGTAAGAATAACTGGTGTCAATGTAAAAGCAGGAGTCAACACAAATGACATAAAATAAACTATTTACAGAAGTAATAGCATAAAATTTCCCAAGCATGGAAACAAAATCTGACATTCAGATAAGTGAGGAATATAGAAATCCAATTAGCCATAACTAAAATAAATCTACACCCAGACATATAATAATCAAGATCCCAGAAATTTGACACGGGAACAGAATATTAAAAGCTGTTAGAGAAAAGCTTTATAAAGGATCATCTATAAAGGAAAGCCCATCAGAATCATAGCAGACTTCTCAACACAAACCCTCAAGTCAAGAAGAGCTTGGAGTGAAGTATTTCAAGTTCTGAAAGAAAAAAACTTCCAACCCAGATTGATGTAACCCACAAAAATACCTTTCAAAATTAATGGAGAGATAAGATACTTCCATGACAAACAACAACTGAAGAAATTCATGACCATCAAACCAAAACTACAAAGAGTACTGAAAGATATTCTAGACAGAGACAAAAATGACAATTCCAAGAACAACAACAGAAAGAAACCCCCAAGGTGGACAAGCAATTAAACAGAGGGGAAATGTAAGGAGCCAACAGCAGGAAAGTAACATGACAAGGATAAGCCAATACATATCAGTTATAACCATCAATGTAAATGGCCTCAATTCACCAGTCAAAAGAAACAGACTGGCAGAATGGATCAAGAAACAAAATCCAACAATATGCTGTATACAAGAAACACATTTAACTCAAAATAAATTCATAGACTGAAAGTCAAAGGATGGAAAACATCCTTCCATACAATAGGAACCCAGAAAAAAGCAAGGGTAACTATGCTGTTTGCAGACAATGTGAACTTCAAACCAAGAATGATCAAAAGAGATAAAGAAGGTCACTAGGTACTTGTTAGGGGAAAACTTCAAGAGGAAGTTATAACAATCATAAACATGTATTCACCAAATATGGGAGCACCCAACTACATAAGACAAATATTAGTAGACATGAAAAATCAAATAAGCAATAACACACTTGTAACGGGGGAACTTAATACCCCATTGTCACAAAGAAATAGATCTACTAGACAAAAAATCAGCAAAGAAATATCAGAACTGAGCCAAACCTGTGAACAAATGGACTTAATAGATGTTTACAGAGTGTTCCGCCCAACAACATCAGAATACACCTTCTTCTCAGCTGCACAAGGGATATTCTCTAAAATAGACCATATACTAGCCCATAAAATATGCTTAAGTAAATGCAAAGGAATTGAAATTATCCCATGCATATTATTGGACAATAGTGCAATGAAATTGGAAATTAGTGACAAAAGAAAACACAAAAATTCCATAAACACATGGACATTAAATAACACCCTCCTGAACAAACAGTGGGTCACAGATGAAATTAAACAAGAAATTAAATAATGTCTACAATCAAACAAAAATTCAAATACAATTTACCAGAACCTGTGGGATGCAATGAAAACAGTCCTAAGAGGGAAATTTATAGTGGTGAATTCTCACATCAGGAAAACAGAACGAGCACAAATAAAAAAACCTAACTAAAGCCCATACAAGGGAATAAATTATAAAGATTAGAGCAGAAATTAATACAAAGGACACTAAGTAAATAATATGAATAATTAATGAATTGAAGAGTTAGTTCTTTGAAAGAATAAATAAAAGTGATAAACCCCTAGTCAACCTTATCAAAAAAAGAAAAAAAAACTCTCAAATTCATGAAATTAGGAATGAAAAGGGTGAAACCACTATAGATCCTGTTGAAATTCAGAAGATCATCAATACCTACTTTGAAAAGCTTTACTCGTATTGACTGGAAAACACAGAAGAAATGGACATGTTCCTAGAAATGTATGACTTACCAAAGCTGAATCAAGAAGATATAAAAATTCTGAATAACCCAATATCAGTTAATGAAATTGAAAACATAATTAAAAACTTACCAACAAAGAAAAGCCCAGGCCCTTATGGATTGATGGCTGAATTCTATAAGAAATTTAGAGAACATTTAATGCCAATACTCCTCAGACTCTTTAATGAAATTGAAAGGGAAGCAATTCTCACTGACTCATTCCTGGAGGCAAGTATTACTCTGATACCAAAACCAGGGAAAGACCCAATAAAAAAAGAGAACTACAGGCCAATCTCCCTAATGAACATAGATGCAAAAATCCTCAGTAAGATACTAGCAAACGGAATGCAGCAAATCATCAAGAAGATTATACACCATGACCAAGTGGGATTCATCCCAGGAATGCAGGGATGGTTCAACATATGCAAATCAATAAACATAATACACCATATCAACAGAGCCAAAGCCAAAAATCACATAATCATCTCAATAGATGCAGAAAAAACTTTTGATGAAGTCCAACACTCATTCATGATAAAAACCCTACAGAAAATCATAATAGACAGTCTTTACCTCAATCCGATAAAAGCAATCTATGACAAACCAACAAACAACATCATACTAAATGGACAATAACTGAAAGCTTTCACTCTAAAATCAGGAACAAGACAAGGATGTCCACTATTAACACTCCTATTCAATATAGTTCTGGAAACATAGGCTAGAGCAATTAGACAAGAAAGAGAAATAAAAGGAATAAAGATAGGAAAGGAAGAAGTTAAATTATCATTATTTGTATATGACATGATACTCCACATAGAAGACTCCAAAAACTCCATGAAAAGACTTCTAGAATTAATTACCAAATTCAGTAGCATAGCTGGACACAAAGTCAACACTCAAAAGTCAATAGCTATTGTCTCTCTAGTGTGAGAAGCTGAAAGAGTAAATAAGAACCAAAATGTACAATAGATATTATAAAATGGGAGAAACTCTTCAAAAGGAAAGAGAAACTGGGATGGGGGAGTGGAGAAAAGAAGGAAGGGAAAAGCCAAAAAAAAAGATATATATATATATATATATATATATATATATATATATATATATATATCTTTATATATATCTTTATATATATATAAAGATAGTTAAAATAGATACACTACTAATTTCTCTTAGTTCATTGAAAAGAAAGTTTTGTGCTAATATTGTTTTGACGTTTGAATGCTGACATCTTGTTTCTGAGTAACTAATTTAAAGATAACAACATGAAATGTATTAACCATTGTTACTCTCCTGTTATGTTGTTTTGAAATTTTGTTCTATTTTTTCTCTTTAAAATAAAAATAAGGGCCAGTGAGATGGCTCAGCGGTGTAAGCATCTGCCTGGCAAGCATGAGGTCCTGAGTTCGACTCCCAGTACCCACATAAAAATAAATAAATAAATAAATAAATAAATAAATAAATAAATAAAAATAAAAAAATAGTCAATAGCATTCCTGTACCCAAACAACAAACTCATTGAGAGAGAAACCATACCCTTCACAATAGCACCCAAAAACATGAAATACTTAGGAGTCAATCTAACAAAGGAAATAAAAGATCTATGCATTTAAAATTACAGCACTCTGAAAAAGGAGATAGAAGAGGATATCAGAAAATGGAAAGATATCCCTTCCTGATGGATAGGAAGAACGAACATAGTGAAAATGGCCACACTCCCAAAACTGTCATACAGGTTTAATGCTATCCCAATCAAAATACCATTAGCATACCTCACAGATCTAGAGCAAACATTCCTAAAATTCATTTGAAAACAGAAGAGACCTAGAATAGCAAAGGCAATCCTGGGCAACAAAGGCAAGGCTGGAGGCATCACAATCCCTGACTTGAAATTATACGACAAAGCTGCTGTGATAAAATCAGCATGGTACTGGCAAAAATCCAGACCTGAGGATCAGAGGAACAGATTAGAAGATGCAGAAACAACTCCAAACACACTCAGCCACCTTATTTGACAAAGGGGCCAAACATGTTCACCGGAAGAAAGACAGCCTCTTTAATAAATGGTGCTGGAAAAACTGGCTTTCCACATGCCAAAGACTGAAACTAGACCCATGTCTATCACCATACAGTAAACTAAAATCAAATGGATCAAAGATCTAAATATTAAAACAGAAACATTAAATCTCCTGGAAGAGAAAGTTGGTAGAAATCTTGAAGACATAGGGGTAGGCAGAGAGTTCATGAACAAAAACCAATCTGCACAGGAAGTACTTCAAAGAATCAACAACTGGCATCTCATCTTATTAAAAAGTTTTTGACCATCAAAAGAAATCACCAACAGAGTGAACAGAAAACTCACAGAGTGGGAAAAAATTTTAGCCAACTGTCCTTCAGACAAAGGACTTCCATCTAGAACATACAAAGAATTGAAAAAATTCAGGCCCCCAAATTCAAAGACCCAGTCCAGAAATGGGCATCTGAGATGAATACACACTTCTCAGAGGAAGAAACACAAATGGCAAATAAATATATGAAAAGATGTTCAACAGCATTGGTCATTCGAGAGATGCAAATTAAAACATGCCTATATTTTGTAATCTGAGCAACCACTTTGAAGAAAACAATATACAACATATTAACCATTGTTAATTTCCTATTATCTTTTTTTTAAATTTTTTAATGTGTTTACCAGGAGTCAACCTCAGGACCTCACGCTTGCCAGCAAGCGCTTGTGCCACTGAGAGATACCACCAAACCTTTTTTTCCTTTATGTGGGTTCCAGGAGTCGAACTCAGGACCTCGCGCTTGCCAGGCAGGTGCTTATGCCGCTGAGCCATCTCACCGGCCCTTGAAATTATGTATCATTGTTTTTATTGTTATTTTTCTCTTTAAAATAAAAAATTTATTGAGCATGTTTCCTTCTAAAATAGAATTCCATTAATAAGAACTCATAACAAGAAATATTGAGGGAATTTCTTACATGTGAGCTCTTGAATTGGGATCATTGGATCTCTTAGGACAGATGCTCTGGTCACGTTTAAGATTAAAATAGACTGCATCCAGAGATTTGGTTTTTATTTTCTATAATACAAATACTTGCTGGATGAACCATATAAGTCTTTGATATGTTGTTTTCTTTGCCAGGGGCAAGCCCTCTGACCCTTGCATGGTGTAGAATGCCCAGGAAGAGCAGAAGGAACTCTGGAACCCAACCACACTGTCCTACCAGCCTCAGCTTCCTGGTCTTTTTAATGGGGATGACACCTATTGTCCTTCTCACAAGCTATTGTGTATTGCGTGGTACTTTGTAAACACTGCTTTTACAGAATTTAGCAAAATCTGTTATAATGTTTTCTTTTAAAGTATAGCTATGTCTAAACTTTGATGAAAAGTTCAAGAATGGATCTCTTTTCATCTTTTAAAATTTTTTAGGCCAGGCGTCATGGCGCATGCCTATAATCCTAGCACTGGGGAGGCTGAGGCAGGATTGCTGTGAGTTTGAGGCCAGCCTGGGTTACACAGTGAAACCCTGTCTCAAAAGAAAAAAAAAACCAAGAAAACAGAAAAAAAATTTTCCATTGCCCAAGAGAGTATAAGCACAGTGTAAAAACTCAAAAGATTTTTTTAAAATAAGTAACTTCAATTCAATAGCATCTATATAGATATTCTATTCCTAGGTGTAATGGAAAAAAATGAATAAGAACTTAGACTTGTTTGATAGACACCCTGGAAAACAACCAAGCACCAGATCAGAGTTTGAAAGTAAGATCATGGAGATGCTAAAGATTCATGAGAGAGAAAGATTCATCATAATGGGAGAAAAGTAGGCTATGTCCTACCAGGGACCAGCTGGAATGAAGGGAGGAATCTGGGCAAGTAGAAGCTCACAAGCAGTACCATGAACTTCATGAGCCAAACTCAGGAGGAAGCCCTTGCCTTCTGCTACACTGTGGAAGGAAGAATCAAGTGGGATTGGACAGTTTTTTTCAAACATTACTCTAGCAGAACACTTGAAGTGTTGTCATTTATAATTAACAGAGTATCAGAAGTTCCTCTTTGATCAAATTTCAGAGTTCGAGGAAGATCTAATAAATAATTCATTGTCTCTAAGTGTTTATCTTCATCTGTAAATTTTTCTTAGATTTGTATTCATGAAAGGAACAATAACCATTTCTTTCTTTTAATGATTTTCATAAGAGAAATAAGGTAGGTTGGGATCATCTTTGTGCTTAAAATAAGCGAAAGAACTGTATAATGTGACTCATAATCTTTCTCATTATTTGGAAAAAATAAAGAAAACAGAAAACAGTGCCACATGGACATGAAATGCCAAGCTATGTCCAGGCATCAGCATGCCTGGCTGGTTTTTTTCCACCTACAATGGAATTTGGTTCTTGGTAGTGAGGAAAGAAGACTTTAGTTTCTGTCTTCCCTCTCCAGCCTGAGCCAACCCAGATTCTAAGCTGGGACTCCTGGAGCTACACAGGAAAGTATCTGTGAGCAGCTCTTCATGATGCTGTTTGGATGCTCTCCACACACTCAGCAGAGCTCAAGATCCAAACCTCTGGCACAAGACCAGCCTAAATACTGCAGGCATAGCTCAGTCAGATCAATCGCCTTCTCCCTCAGTCCTTTTCTAACAAAACACCTGAAGAGTTTTAATCCTTACACTGTACAATGATTCCACTACCTTTGGACTGGAGAATGCCTTTGCTGGTGTCCTTTTACTCAGAGCAGTAATAAAAATGGCTTCTACTGTACATATTACAACACTGGGGATAGCGGAGTAGGGCAGAATGGCTGCAAGTGTAGACAATCGAATAGTAGACCTCAAAAGTGGAGATCCTCAAAAGGAGATTATAAATAAGATATGAATCATTGATTGCGATGTGATACAGATAAAGTAACATAACATAAAAATCCTTGATAGCAGAGGCTATAGTGCCCCACCTCAATGCCTTTGTACCCACCTTCCAGCTTCCTTATTTGTTGCTGCTAATAACTTACTCATGTGACCTTCAGAGAGCTGGGGTTGGAAAGTGTGGCCAGAATGGAGAGCTGCTGAAGCCTGGAGGATTCTTCCCCCCTTCCGGCCAGCACCCTGAAACCAATGACAGAGAGATACGAGTGTATAAAAGAGCTCTGTTGCCTCCACATAGGGCATTTGTGAGGTGTAATTTCTGCTGGAGCTCTGTGTAGGATCAAAGTGGACCTGGGACTTCTCTGAACACACTCTTATTTGTCTTTGCTTCTTCTCAGTTTGGTTTTTTCTACTTACTAGCCTCTTCTGATGGTATATCCTTAATAAGTTACCTGTATCTGACATGTAGGGTTAAAATCTGCTGAAGGGAGAAGCTGGTTTAAGATATAATTGTTACATAGAGGGTGAAGAAACATTTCCCCCACCTTTGGTTGAAAGAGAGTGAGAGAGATGTTTTAATGTTAGCAAGATGAACTGTTCTGAGACACAGAATTATAATTCTACATATATCTGCTACTCTGTGAGGATAAATTTAAAAAATGATAGCAATACTACCAGATGAATAGAAAAGAACAATGTGTATTAGCTACAAGGTCTTGGAAGCAGAATTTCAGAGAACAAATTTATCCTACCTCCCATATTATTGATTAAGCAACCAGGTTACTTCAAGTTGAAAACAAACAAATTTTTAAAAAGATAGTTTTTCTCCTCAGGTAAATAACATAAATGTAACCTGTGTTGATTTTTGACAGGGTAATCTCTTTATATCCTGCTAGTGTAATCCGTTTAAAATTGGTCTGTGTGGCTGCTCCTGTTGCCTCCACAACTGTGATAGCAACTACCATAGTAACTGAAGTGCTTCCGTGGTTGGTTGGTGGATGGCAGAGGAATCATGCAGCAGATCGAATGTTAGGTAAGTCTCAGCTCACAAGGAAAAGAGAAGAGATTCAGGAGGACAAAGAGTCATGGCTGAGTTTGAATTAGTGTTAAGGGATAGTGTTTAGAATGATCATCACTTAAGGGGCTGGGAGATACACACAAGAGAGGAATGCTCTCAATTTTAGGTCTTAACAGTGAGGCTTAAATGCACATATTTTCTCATTCTATCTTTTCCTCATAACTTTAAAAATATTTAGAATGAATATGTAGCATTGATCAGGTTTTTATTTGTAAGATGTGTGTTTCCGAGTTTGCCCTTGCTATTGTTCATCAGTGAACGTGTCCTCTCTGTCTCATTAACTAGAGAATTGTTTCTTCCTCTAAACTTCTGGTGGTGTGCACTCCAGGAGCATCTCAAGTTACTTTTGAGAAATTGATGGTTTCTGTAAAATTATTTTTGCTTCCAGGTTTATAATTTGAGTGCATTCTTATTT
The DNA here is from genome assembly GCA_028451465.1 of Erethizon dorsatum. Classification (NCBI taxonomy): domain Eukaryota; kingdom Metazoa; phylum Chordata; class Mammalia; order Rodentia; family Erethizontidae; genus Erethizon; species Erethizon dorsatum. The sequence goes on along the minus strand of CM051835.1, from coordinate 49,792,036 downwards.
TCTCAAGAGCATTTTGATATTTAAAGAAACCCTGTGGTGATTTATCTTGAAACAAAATCTTACAAGTTATATACAGCAGTTTGCAGGGATTCTGGCATGGTAATTTAGTCTTTTTGCACAGGCTAAATTTTATCATTCAAGGAATTTGATTTTGAAAGTGTTTTGGATTTTTTAGAGACAAATACTGATTTAGTGCAAACTATATTGTATCTGAATCCTCTCCCTACCTCTAGAAATGTAGTTATAATTAGTCAAAGCCCAGCCACATCTACTCTGAAAAATGAGGTCCATACATCAATTCTAATAGTACATTCAGTGAGGGTAAGAATGACCACAGGGAATGTCTTAGAGCCTCTGTGTCCAACTCGTACACTTAGTGTCATCTAGGAATCTTAGATACTTTCTCATCTGTATTCCCTCATAATTAAAGCAGTTTTTCTCATCCATCACATGGAATTTAGCTAATCTCTGGGCCTCTATTTTAAAAAAATTTAAGTTCTAAAATATTTACTTTTGGGCCGGTGAGATGGCTCAGCGGCTTAAGCGCCTGCCCGGCAAGCGCGAGGGCCCGAGTTCGACTCCCGGAGCCCACATACGAAAAAGGGGCCGGTGATATCGCTCAGCGGCACGGGCGCCTGCTGGCGCGCGAGGTCCTGAGGTCGACCCCCCGGTACCCACAAAAATAAAATAAAATAAAATAAAATAAAATAAAATAAAATAAAATATTTACTTTTGTCCAAAAGTAAACAGTACCAAGCAGATCTGATTTTATGGTGAATTTAAAGATGAGCAGTGAGTTCCTTTTTTTTTCTCTGTGAGTAACCCTTCCTGGTTTCTGATCTTTAGGGCAGGATTTCTTAATGCAAAGAAATAGAGATAAATTAAGGAGATGTCATTAATGTAGCCTTTGCTTTTTAGCTTCAAGCGTGAAGATAAGGATTCCAGTACACCTGCTCTTGAAATTATCTTCCTTGGCCTGCTTCTTGGGTCTTTTGAACAGGCTCTTTACTGTTTGGGTTGAGAGCTTACCTAGAGTTTTTGTGATGAATACAGGGACTTCTCACAATTCAACTGGTGCTTCATTATTTGCTCCTGGTCAGTTCACAATATTGTGAATTTGAGCTTGTGTTGTTCCAAAAGTAATAATCCATCCATACTGACCAGCTGCTTAAGGATATCACTGGAAACTGACTCCTCGTACTAATATCTGGGTACGGGTGTGTAGTCAACACAGCAGATTGACAAAGGCATTTATCACTAGCACCTCCTTAAAGTTGGATTTGATTAAAATGGAGAAGAGAAAACAGTTTATGAGAGATGTTGAGAGAATTTTGCGAGATAGAAAGTATGTAGAGAGCCTGACCTACCTTGTGCAGTTAGATGACTCGACTTCAACTCTGCAAAAATTGAGCTAGGCAAGTTTTGTATCAGGATACCTGGATTGTCTGAGGATGGAGTCGGCACTGCATTCAGAGAACACGATAGTGAGTGGAAGTTGACACACACAGTGAGGAATGCCTTTGTCCTCCCTCTCTTGCTTAGTATCTTTCTCTCTAGAAATCTAAAGATGTGAGGAGAGAGACAGGCCCAGGAGCAGGATCTCTAGAGACTTACCTGTCGGATGTCCTTCTGAGATGGTCACTTTTCCAGTTGGTCTGTCTGTAGTAAAGCCCACAGGTCAATGAACTTAGCCCTACTCGGGAGCTTCCAGTCAGCATTCATATACATGAATAGATTCACCAATTATCACCACACACCTCTGGAAGCTTCTATCGTGAAAAATAGAAAAGGGAAGAAAACAGAGGCAGGGATAATTCACAGGAAATTTAAAAATGCAAGGACCATAAGGAAACATTCAAAACACTGAGAAGAGACTGCATTTACAAAAGAGGAATGGGATAAGATGAAAAGAAAATATTTGCAGAAGACAAAGCACTAATCTGATGAAAGATCAAATTGAGAAACTCTGCTAGAAAAGAAAAACATTAATGCCAACGAAGTGATAAAAAACAGGAAAGTTTATAGTTTGGAAGGAAAACGTATCATTTGAAAGTAATACCTTCTATCTTTTTACCCCCACAGAATTATCTTTCTTATTAGTTTTTCTTATCTTATTCAAATGCCTTGGGCTTTCAGCATAATACTGAAGAGTGGCAGTAATAATGGGTTTCTTTGTTTAGTTCCTGACTTGCATAGTAGATGCCACTTATATTCCTGGCTTACTTATTGCTATGATTTGAATATGTCCCTTGAGCAATTTAGGTATTGCCAAGCTAACAGCATCAAGAGATGAGGCTTTTAAAGAGGTGTTTAAATCTTGAGGCCTCATTCCTTGCTAATGGGATCGAGGCCTTGGTTAAAGAGGCTTCATAAAGCAGCTGCAGTAGCACAAGACTAACTTGCTGTCTTGCTTCTCTGCTTTCTGCCACCTGAGGACATGGCAAGAGGTCCCTTTTGGCCTAGAGAACTGTGAAAAATAAGTTTTTGTTCTTTATAAATTGTGAAGTTTCAGGTATTCTATTATAGCAACCAAAAATTCAGTAACATACTTATTTTTAACCATAAATGAGTATTGAATCTTACAAAATGGAGATTTCCAAGTCTCCATTCTAATAACTTTTCCTCTTACACTGTGAAAGCAGTGCTGCATTGGGCTAGGAAAGATTGAGAGCCAGGGTGGAATAAATACACTTGTAAACTTCACATGAACCCTTTATAAAAAATATTTAACTTAATATAAAAATTTTAAAAGCACACATTTATGGTAGCAATAACAGCAATTTTAATTATGACTTTCTCTTAGCAACATGTAGTACTGAGCTAATTCAGTAAAGGAGAAATAATTGCCTTGAACCTAATTCGTTAATCGAATTGATTTGTTTATATCATGTGGTAATATTTTGCCAGTATCAAGAGCACTTTAAGATAAAGTTACAAAAGCTATCATAGGATAAATTAATGAGTTAATGCACTTAGGTAATAAAGAATAGAAATTTTTTATATATCACTGTACAGATAAAGTAAACTTCTGATATATATATATATATATATATATATATATATATATATATAAAATGTTCATTGCTCACTGTGAGCTGGAAAGCACAGCTCTTTAAACATTGTGGAGGGCCAGTGAGATAGCTCAGCATCACAAGCGCCTGCCTGGCAAGCGTGAGGTCCTAAGTTCGACCCCCGGTACCCACATAAAAAACAGAAAACAAAAAACAAAAAAAAACCCATTGTGGAATGGGAAACATGATCTTCTCTGGGTAAGTGAAGTGGAAAGTAAGTACTAGATTTGTTGCAAAAGTCCTGCTTATAAGATCCCTCAAAACAAATACATTATGGTGGTAAAAATACCGGACCATGGAGCCAGACTGCCTGAGTTTGAATCCCAACTGTATTCTACTAGCTTATTGGCATTTGAAAAGTATTTGACCTCTCTGAGCTTCATTTTCCTTCTCTTTAAAATGGTAGGTACTACTTTTCACATAGGGATGCTATAACAATTGAATGAATTAATGTCTATAAGCCTTAGAAGAGTGCCTATATCAATCATATTTCTTGTTGCTGACACAAAACACCAGAAACCCACAACTTAACGGAGGAGAGATTTACTTCAGCTTATGGTTTTGGAGATTCTGTCACAGTTGGCTGGGGGTAAGGAGAAACATCATGGTGGAATGGCACGGAGGATCAAAGCTTTTTACCTCACAGTGGCCAAGAAGCAAAGCAGGGAAGCAGAGTCAGAGAGGAAGAGGCAGGGACCAGATACAGACCCCAAGGCCACGCCTCCATTACCCACCCACACACACCCAGAAGTGCTGTTTAACCAATTCCCTAGGTGGCTCTCAAGCCAGCCAAGCTGAAATTATGTTTAGCCCTCACAGTGTCTGAATGGCTGGGTGTCTATAAATGTCAGCTATTATTATTTCATGTGTTATTTTAAAACTCAACAGCGTGCATCTTTTTCTTTTTATACATTACCAACCAGAGTAATTTACAGTTTTCTCTATCTTAGGAATGAATATGTGTATGTTGTGTGTGTGTATATTATGATTCCTCTTAGCAAAAGTGGCCTAGTGAGTCATAAGAGCAGAGCCTAATGTTGACCATCCCCTGTGTAATAAAACCTGAAAAAAATTGGATTATGATGTCATTGAGTAGCTGCCTACATTTCCTATGACAGCAAGTTTTCCACGTGTTGGGAAATATCCTAGTGTGTTTTGAATCAGAGCTCTTTGCCAATGCCAGAAACCCTTTGTTCTCAGTCTACTTCCTACCTTGAGCTTCTTGTCTTCAGGCTTGTATGATTGTATGTTTATGGAGAATATTCAGGATTTTAGAAGGAAAGATCAAACTGCAATGAATAGAATATGATATAATTTCTTCTTGAACCTAATAAAACTGTAATAACATCATTTCTTGAGTGTTAGATAATCTTTTGGTTTTCCTTTCATCATGATATTACAATTATGCCCTTCCTCAATGAACTCAAATTTAGAAACAACGGACATAGAAAACTTTGTAATTTGGACAGAGAGGTTTTGAAAAATGAGATGTTTTGAATGCACATCCTGTATCTACTAAAAATAGAATGTACCCTGCTTCCAGAATGATTGGAAGTTAAGAACTCCTACTGTTTTTTCCTACATAATCTTGACACAGGGCTAGCTCTGAAAAGAATTGGAAAGTATATCTAGTACTATCTTTCAATTCTTCCCTTCCCAGTGAGCTTCGAGAGTTCAGGAGCCCGCCGTCCTTTCAAGCTCCATGATGCTAGCTTAGCCTGCTCTCCAGAGCTCACAGAGGATAAACACAGTCTCATTAATGTGGGCATAATGCTAATGTGTTACTTGTCCCAGAGCATTTTCAATTTCAGGAGATGAAGAGCCAGTCTGGTAATAGGATTTCGCACATCAGAAAATAACAGGAGGGGCTTGATAGGAGGCTCCTTGTATCTCTGAAAGCACAACGGGCGCCTGCTCTGCTGGTGTGGGACTTTAGGAAGCACTTTAAAGGGTGTTTAATTTCTTGTATATCAATATTTCTAATGACTCTGTAAGGTAAGCATTATTAACACCTTGGCTTTATGGATGAGGAAATGGAAGCCCAAATTAAAAAGCTAAAGCTTCTCTGTGACCTCGTATAGGTTGCTCCTCTCCCTAATTGAGTGTTTCTACTTTCTTTGGGCAAATTGACTTTAGGGGTCCTTAGTGACAAATACAAATTAAAAGTAAATGTCTTAATGCTCCCTGTTGAAGATAAGGAAAGAGATTTTTATTTCTCTCCCTTCCTTTTCCCCAGAGTATTTGCTTTAGAAAACTAGTAGTTACTCTTTGAGATATATAAAAACCCTTTTGAAAACTAAATAGGCCCTTGGTCAGCTTTCTGGCCTAGCCATATTCTCTCAAGAACCTGGGAGCCATCTCTACGGAATGAAACTGTTAGAAGTGAAAACCCAACCATCTCCCAATGTCAATGAGAGAAGAGGGACCTAACATTAATAGGACCCTAACACGTGGCTATTTTGCTCCAAGTTTCAAAACTACCTTCTGCCATAAAGATATTGCTTTTCCAGTGGATAAAGCCAATTGGCTCTAACTGCTCACCCTAATTACTGGGTAAAGTTAGGTGAACTACATATGAATCAAATACTCTTACTGGAGGAATAATTTTTCTTTAGTTGGAAAACACGTCTGTAATGGATTCTACCTGCTAGGCTAGATAAAGGGATGGAAGCCTCCTTTCTCTCTTTCTCTTTGCAATCTCTTAGCTAATTGCATGTGATGTGTACCACTTTCTCATTTAATGCTTTTTCAGTAATAAAACTATATTCTTTCTCTTTTACTTTGGAAGAGAGTTTTTTTTGGGGGGTGGGAGATTTTTGCCTTTAATTTTATTTCCCTGATATATTCAGGTCAGTTCCTATATAAATTTACCATCACTTAAGGAAAAATGAAAAGTATGTATTGCTTGGGTATCTGAAATCTAAATTTACTCTTTGCAACTTTATGTTTGATTGTGTGGGAGTGTTAATATTAGATGATTTTTTTCATTATATTCAAATTTCACTTAGGATGAATACTGTTTTTACTAGTCAATGAGATTTATTGGTCATTTGGTCTTTCTTTAAAACTTACTTTGTCAGTTAGGTCTATTTTTACACTTCTCACTCTTTAGTTTTTAATTAATTTGCCTCTCAGCCACACACAGAACTAAGTAGATCTGGCTACTTGCTGAAAAAATGCCAAATTTAATCAACTCTTCTACAGATACTGTGACCATAGATTCATAGCCTAGGATTGGCTTTGGAGACCTAATATTATTTATATTACTCTTACTGCAGTTTTCCATTTTAATATTTTCAGCATGGCTGGATATATATATATCTATATCTATATATATCTCTCTCTCTATATATATATATATATATATTCTGCTCAATCCAACTGTGATGAAAATACATAACTTATGTGGTGAGTGGACAACCTCCTATTGCTTCCTTCGGTAGAAATAAGGAAAAATTGATTTTTACCTCACTGGGACAAAAATTGTTTCCAAAAAAAAGTTGCTTGAGTTCAAGTCCAAAGTTCAATCTAGGAACTAACATAAGTCAGTGGAAAGATTTGCGCTAATACACATTTATTATCAATTTCCATCTGAAGTTTAATCAGCCTTCAAAGACAAGAGATAGATTAAATGTCTTGATAGATGATGAAAAGATTTTTTCCATTTCTGACTGCTTTTCTACTTTGGCATTTAGAGCTAGGTTAAAGACATTTGTACACCCTCTATATTGATAAAATCTGCTTAGAAGCTACTCTACAGTCATTTGTACACCCTCTATCTTGATAAGCTCCACCTTTTTGTATATAAACTATTTTTATTAAAGTTTAATTGTAATTTGAACAACACATTCCTCTTGGCTGCATTTTAGGGACTGAAAATTTCTCTGCAACGTTTCCAAATGTACTAATAGATCAAATTACTGTATAAATAAGAGCAATGTTTTTGTGTGTGTTTGTGTGTGAAATGAAATATAATTATTATTGGCTTGCTCATGGATTATGATCCAAATTTCCTTTCTTTTTATTGGAGTTGTATATTACAGAATTCTGTGATGGCTCATACCTTAAAATTAAAGATTATTTAAATCTCCCGTTTAATGATTTTTTAGGTAAACCTAATTAGAAAGACAGTTGACTATACTAGAACAGCTGAGTTTTTAGTCAGGACTGAATTTAAATTTAAGTTTTGTCATTTGTCATCATCTGTGAGACTTTAAGAACCTCAGCTGAGTCATTAGTAAATGGGAAGAACAATAATACATACTTCTTCAGGGTTGCCGTGAACATGCCGTGTGGAAAGTGCCTATAGTGTCTGGCATAGTAAATGCTAAAAAATAGAATCTACTGGTATTGTTGTTGTTATAGAAGTTGGGATGTAAGCCATGTATGACTCTCTGTAAGTCATTTAGTTTCATAACCAAATATGTAGTTGTCAGTAAAATGAGATGAATTTGCCCACAGAGGTCGAAACAATTTCAAAATATTCTAAAAATTAATAAGGTGCTCCTCAAGTCGTCAGATGCCCACAAGTCACCCGGAAACTTGTTCTATGCGGATTCTGACTGAATGGTTGGGACTGAGGTAGAACTTCTGAATTTTTAATACACTCCCACCAGGGATGATAGGGCGGCTGGTTCTGGACCACAGTTTGAATATGATTCAGGTGCCAGTGTAAGTCATGCACTTGAAGCAATTGTTATCCTGTAAAAAGTAGTTTATCTGTAAGTTGATAGAGGTACTAATATGCCTACTTTTAAAATTATCTACGGTTGAAAGCAAGACGTGTTTTTACATGACTCTTTTTTTAATTTTTTTTTTTTTTGCACTCAGAAATTGCATTTTTACGGAAAGGTTAAAATATGCCAACCCCTGATATTCTTGTCACTTGGCCTAAATGTCTTCTTTAATCACTTGACATTTATATGCTTCACACCTAGCATAATGCCTGGCACATAGCAGGTAGTCCAGAATTGATCATTATGACATTAAAATATTTGTTAATTAGATAAATTTAACTATTTTATAATGTAGATGCACTTCAAAATACAGTACATTGCACATAATAAATGCATACAATTTTTTCTATCAACTTAAGAAAGAATTGTTGTGTGATTTTAAGCATATCGGGTATAGTGGTTTTCTACCCTGGCTACACAAGTATTACATGGAGCTCTTTTCAAACATACTCGTGCTTGTTCCTCCTCACACAATTAAATGAACATCTGTGAGTGGTTCTTGGCATGGCTTTGGAGCTCCCCAGGTGATTGTAATGGGTAGCCAGGGCAGAACCATTAAAATTAGCATAAATTAACTAACATACAGACATTTTTCTCTACATATCCTACCTGTGAGTTCTTCCAGCTCATTTTGATTTTCATTGCCCTGCTTCCTGCCTGTGTCTAGCATAAGTGTTAATCATATCTTAAGAAGTTTCTGCAATAGACTTTGAACATAAAACGCCCTGGGCAGATTTCTATTTCATAATAATCTTTTACGATGCTGGGTGTTTTTTCTTTTTTTCTCTCTGTAGAGCAGCCTTAAGAGACTTATTTTATTTTTATTACAAAGGTAACACACTTACAAGTTTTTTAAAAAAAGCAAGATGAGAGGCAAAGAAATCAAAGTAAAAAAGAAAACCTTCCCTTCCCATCCCGTTTTTCTACTACATTTAACAAAATCACCTCTATCACCAGTTTTCGTGTTCTGTTCTGGAAATGACATAATATATATTCTTACATAAATACATACCACACACAGACATACACACACATAAACTCTGTCATACCGTATTGTTAGCTTGTTTTTCATTTAACAAATATCTTGGAGCCATTTCCATTAACACCTACAGTTCTACTTTATTTTTTTTTAAGGAATACATAGCATCCCACATATATTCCATAATTTATTTAACTAGATCCTTGTGAAGACACAGTTTCCAGTTTGTAACTGCTATATTAAAATCAATGCCACAGTGGTCATCTTTGCTCATCTTCACATAATTTTGGCATTATATCTGTCTGTTAAAAGTGTTTATATGCACACCTGTCCAATTTCTGTTCTCAATGGCTGTTACTGACAGTCATTCCCGGTCTACCCTCTTATAATAGCTGAATTTGTCCGGCCCTGCTTCTGCCCTTCTCAGTGTCTCCAGTAGATCCTTTCACCACAGGCTCAGTTGTAACCAATTTCTTAGACCCAACCTCAGAGAAGGTTGAAAAAAAATAGAGGAGGAGGAAGAAGGAAATGTTGATTATGCCATAGTTATTGCCAGGACCAATAGTCCTTCAAGCAATCATCTAAAAAAATAGTCATTACATAGGTTTTATTGATGATAAAATTGAGAAACAAATTTATTTATTCAGCCAAATAGGGGTGGGCTTAGGATTCAAAGTCAAGGTTTGCATGGTTTTAAGTACTTAGTCTTCTCTTTCATCCTCTGATCTTTTAATTGGCTCCTACTCACTGTGGATGGGTTCAGGATGACCACTGGGCTTCCATGTCATTTTCTGACTTGCAGTCCCTCACCTTAACTTGAGGTGTCTCTGTTCTGCAACTGGCCAGTATTGTGCTCTTTCATGCCCGAGTCTTACTCCCGTATCCCAGGATCTCTTTCCGCACTTCTTTGGTGTTCTAAATATTCCAAGACTACGGCCTACCCTTCTATTTATGTCATATGGAAGTGCCATTTTGTTGCACTGCATGGGGGTGGGATATTTATAGGAAGTGACAGTGAAGTATCATCTGAGTTTCTGCTGAGAGACACCCTGTGTTCAGCTTAGGTTCCCATCAGGATGTCACTTTACTCAATAAGTTCATATGCCATAACACTTTTTTTTTTGCAAAGAAAAAAAGCCAAACAAGAAGAATAAAGCCAGTAAGAAAGCCAAACAAAATCATAGAAGCAGAGATAAGGAACTGAGTTTGCTGGTTAAGCAAGAAGGGTACACTTCTTCAGTGATAAATTCTAGTCACAGACATATTGCAAACTGTTTCCTGGAAAGATGCGCCTCCTTTGGAATACCGAAGGTGAACCTCAAATGTATGCATTGGAAAAACAGAATTTCCTGCAACATTGGAATCATCAAGCTCCAGAAAACAACATCCCAAAAAGAATAGTGTTAATAAGGCTAGCTGAAGACACACTGAAGACAAATCCCTAAAAGAAATGAAAAGAAACAATGATCTATTTTCATATTAGACGAAAGGATTATCGCTTCTTCAGGGAGGAGAAACTGAAATTAAACACTAATGACTAGATCATTTTTAATCATTTACATTTTCCCAAGAAACCTAACTCCTTTTTTTTTTTTTTGTGGGTACCAGGGGTCCAACTCAGGACCTCATACGCCAGCAGGCATCCATGCCACTGAGCAATATCACCTGCCCTTTTTTCGTATGTGGGTAATGGGAGTCAAACTCAGGACCTCGCGCTTGCCAGGCAGGCACTTATGCTGCCAAGCCATCTCACCGGCCCCGAAACCTACCTCCTTGAACCATCACTACATTATCATACATGATGCCTTAAGATGTGTATGGTGCAGTCCAAGAGTTTACAAACAAGAGTATTCAAAACACAGTATGGTTTCAGTGAGGTTAAACAGGGCTCTTTTCTCCAGTCCAGAGAGAGGTAGAACTTGCTGTGGTTTGGAAATGTGTCTCCTAAAGACCCATGTGTTGAAGGCTTGGTCCCCTACTCATGGCACTATTCAATTGGCGGTGGAACCTTTAGGAGGTGGGGCCTTATGGAAGGGAGTTAGGTCACTGGGGTCGTGCCCTTGCAGGGGGTAGTGGGACTCTGGCTCCTGTTTTCCCTCCTCTCTTTCACTTCCAGCTGCTATGAGTTAAGGACCACACACTCCCTGCAATGATACATTGCTTTGCCACAGACCCAAAATCAACAAGGCCAACTAATTATGGACAGAAACCTTCAAAACTATGAGCTAAATAAATCTTTCCTCTTTGCAGTTGAATATCTCAAGTATTTTGTTACAGTAACAGAAAGTTGACTAGCATATGACTTAATTGGATTGCGACATGGAAGAGTCTTATGGACATGAAAATATGTTATTAAGAGAAATAATACAGTAGTGCACAATTAGCAACTAGCATCTATGCTTTCACCAGGGTGGGTACCACACAGAATTTCAAGGACCTAATACCAACGTAACAGTTTCACTTTGAGATATAGAGAAATGGAGATAAATATCAGACATACACCTGTAGCATACAGCCAAATTGATTCATGATGATTACTATAAAGTCATCTGATTCCATCAAAAGTTATCATCAAAAGATAAAATCAGTTGATTCATGACAGTATCATGAAGATAGCTTTTCCTTTGATCATCTTGCCAGTGAATCCTTCCAATTTCATGAATTCTACTCCATTTATTAAAATTCCACATTGGCTACCAATGGACACACTAACAGTGTTACTAGATAGACCTTTTCTTTAGTTCATGTCTTACTCATAAAGCAACATGTCTCATCTATTATAGGGAGACATTTCCTATGAAACAAAATTTTACAGATCATTCATAGCCAGTGACCTCATGTCTGTCTGTCTTATTACTTCTCTTTTAGTGAGACATTTTTTAAACTTTATTTTTCTTTATGAAATTAACATATGTATGATTTTTTAAAATGGGAATACATGTAAGTAGAGAGAAAAACTCATTTAGTGATCCCATTAAGCAATTACAGCTGCTGTGGAATATGTTTGCTTTTATTTCTGATCTTTTCTTTTTCTATGCATATGTTTTAATGCTTTATTATATTTATACTCCTTTTCTGGAACTCAATTCTAAGGAAAATTGAATTCTTAGCACTTGTGCACTGAAAAGTACCCTGAGTTTTAGAGCTGTTTTCTATCCTGACCTATAGAGGATTCCTTAGAGTTGTGTTGTCCAATATAGCAGCTACAAGCTACTGTATTGTGGCTATGTAATTTCAAATGGAAATTTAAAATTAAATTTAAAATTCAGTTATTCAACCACACCAGCCACATTTCAAGTGCTCAGTAGCCACACGTGGCTCCTGGCTCTGATATTGGACAGTGGAGATGGGACATTTCTCCATCACAGAAAGTTCTGTTGGACATCACCTATAGAAGGATTTCTCATTCTCTACACTGTTGACAGTTTGGGCTCTAAAATTCTTTGGTGTGGGTGTGAGAGGTTGTCCTATGTGTCATTGAGGTTTAGCAATATCCCTGGTCTGTAGACACTAGATGACAGTTAGCGTCCTACTCCCCAGTCAAATAAGTGTCTCCAGACATTGTTGCCCATCCCTGGAGGACAAAATTGCATGTATTAACAACAACTGCTCTAGAGAATAGTAGATAACAACAAAGAAAACAGGCAAGAAATGTGTGGGCAATCTATTATTTTCATAACCCCACCGATTGCCTGGGTTAACTCAGCTGATCTGACTGGCGGGTAGATGTCTCTCCTCCTCCACCAGTCCATGTGTGTCCCCCCCGACGCTGTGCGCTCAGTTGGTGCGGACAACCTTTCCAGTAGAGGAGGCCCATTCTTTGGTCAAGGTTTACAGGCGGCTGTGTTCCCTGCCAGAACTTCCAAACAAGCCTCAAGGTCTATTTGTAGGACAAGATAGGGTAATCAAGCTTCCAATACTCCAGATACATTAAAATGAGGTGCTGCATAGGGCAGGTTGCCTGTCTTTGAGTTAAAAACAAGTCAGTAATAATAATTACCACTTGTTGAACAGTATACATACATAATCTCTGCAATACCCTTATTAGATGGGTATTATTTATTTTGTTATATGAATGAGGAAACATTTTAAGGCAACTTGATTTGTGTCACATACGGATGGATGCAGTAAATCTTTAACTCCAAATGTCTTTTATGTAAAAGCCCACAGGTTCAAGCAATGCACAATGCCATTAAATTGTTACTGTGACCAAATATTGCAATCAACCATAGAGTTTTCTGACACTAGGCAGCATTGTAACATTGTCTACATCCTGTAAAGTATCTAGAGAGCAAAGAGCCCCCAGGGCAGTGGGATAACAGTACAGGCAATTGAAAACTGTTATAACATTCTAGAATAAAAGAAGAAAATAGAAGTTCAGATTTGAAAGAGAATTTAGATGTCATTAGTTAAATCCCCTCTTTTTTGAGTGGCACTTGTGATTGAACTTCCGGGTGCTTTACCGCTGAGCTGCAACTCTAGTATTTAAAAATTTTTTATTTTGAGACAGAGTTTCCCTAAATTGCCCAGGCTGGCCTTGAACTTGTGATCCTCCTGCCTCAGCTGGGATTGAAGGCATGTGCCATCATATGTGGTCTTCTCTCTTTTTAAATAAGAAAATTGACTTTTAGAGAAGCAATATGATGGCCCAAGCTCTCAGAAAGGATCCAGACCAGAACTTGCCTCCTGACTTATAGTCCTAACCAGTGATAGAGAAACTTTTAGAGATGAATGCCCAAATTGCATTCCCACTGGCTCTAGACTCTTACAGTGCTGAAGCTGACCATGTTGTCAATCTTAGATTTATCTTGTCATTAGAGAGAACAAGGGGAGAGAGAGAGAGAGAGAGAGTGAAAGACGGAGAGATAGAAAAAGACAGTGTGGTACATATTTAACAATAAGCTCTTTGGGTGGAGAAAAGCCCTTGTTTGTAGCATTTGCTGATTTCTGAGTAGTGTGTGTGTGTGTTGGGGGTTACTACTCTCAAATGGCCAACTTCAAGCTTTCAACATGACATCACTGAACAAACAGAAAGCTGGGAAGAGCTGGGTAGTAGTACAAAATTTATTGTTTTTCCACCACATAAATACAATAGACATAAATAATTTCAAAAACATATTTAACAATAAATTGTAAGACAAATATAACAGCAAAAATGTGATGTGTTGAGAATTCATTACCTTTGTTTTTTAAATTATTTTAAAAGTTTTATTAGTATGTACATGTTTGCAGTACATAATGATTATATTCACTGTGGAAAGTTTATATAATTTAAATTTTATTAATGTCTCTATTTAACAACTGTGTGGGAAAGTCCTAAAAATTTAACAATTGCTGCTCACTGGACAGAGACACGTCTAACACTTCTATAGGAGGTGGGTTAGTAATTCAACACCAGCAGCTACAGCTGTCTTCAGAGTAGGTCGTTCCCAAAATTATGCCACAAAGGTGATGAGTTTGCACTGAGAGATTGACCTCCTTCATCGTGTGGGAGGCCTGGAACATTCAGACTCAAACAGACCTGTGGCTCCAAGCAGCCCCATTCATTTAGCACCATCTGCTCTGCAAGGGACCACCTCCTGTCATGTTTTGATGGGAAAAGGATTCAGGAATACTGCTTCAGATCACCCACTACTTCCTCTCAAGTCAATATTTCTCTCTTGAGCCATCATCCAACCATGCATTGACTCAAATTTATTTTTTCTATTCATTTTGTATGTATATGATCATTTTAAAATATGATGAGACAAATAATGAGCATGTGGCATAGACTCTGAGGGTTTTTAAAGGGAGTCTACAATAAAACTCCATTCCTGCAAGAATCTATAATCTAGTTACTGAAATGAAACTAACACTGCAAACAATCACAAAAGCAATAAAAGATAGTAAATGTGTGTAATAAAGGGCTAAATGATGTAATAGAGACCTTCATTGTCATTAAACTTCAGAGAAGGAGTGGAGAGAGCAGAAGGAAAACGATCTGATTTTTCCCCCTAGGTTTACAAATCCAGTGATCTAAGTGATTATTTGTCAGCTGAGTAGAAAACGAAAGAGGTCGAAATATCCTAACTTCCAGGCAGGTACTCATTCATATACTTGGTCTACTCCATAATCGAGCATCTATCACGTCCTTGGGCACTGTGCTCAGGGTGATTTCATTAGGCACAGGAGGTACAATGCAAAGACCTTACAAATCTCTTTTAAGTCAGAAGGAAAAAAATGAACTTAGGTGACAGAAAAGTTTTAATATGTGGTATTAATGTAGTTGTCTTTATAGCAATGCAATCATAAAATGTAATTTTTAATAGTTTTTATAAAGCAAGGAGTCCAGGAAGTTGCCAGGAAGTGCCTTAGGCCCATGAAAGTCATCACAAAACCCTGACTATTCTAGGCAGTGGGGAAAGGTAATGGGAGAAGTGAGGCAAACAAAGCCCTGTTTTTATGGAGATTTCATTCTCTGAGGGGGACATACCAATAATGAACAAATAAACCAATCAATAAGCAAGATAATTTCAGATAGTGATAAAGGCTATGAGAAAATAAAACGCAGTTATGAGCAATGGAGTGGGGATATTTCAAAAAGTCCTTTGCAAAAGTGTGATATTAGAGTTAAGGCCTGAATGATGAGAAAAAGGCAGGCTGATGTGAGAATCTGAAGAAAGCACTTTCCAGACAGAAGGAACAGCAGGGACAGAGGCACTGGGCTTGGAGAAGTGGAGGAATGCGAGTCCAGTGGACCAATGAAGAGAGAAACAGGAGGAGAGCAGAAGAGGTTAAAGTAGTGGGAAATGCTAGTGCATGGAGGCTGGAGTCCTCTAAGGGCCCAAGACTGTGTTAAACACAGTGGGGACTCACTGGTGGTGTTTAAACTGGGAAGGACAGGGTGTAACACACGTCACCTTGATTGCCCTGGGTTCAATATGGAGAATGGCTTGGACAGGATGGGAGCGGTGCTAAGGACCCTGTGCATTAATGCAGGTGCATGATGATGAGCCTTAGGTCAGGATGGTATCGCTGGAGAAGGAAAGGCAAGGATTAATCTGGGATCTGTTTTGGCCATTGACTGGCAGGAATGGATGTGGGGAAGGTGGGCAGGAGGGCACCATGGGTGGAGAGACAGGAAGGGCTTCATTCCATAGAAGAGATGAGTATGCAATCTTAGGAACAGATCATTTCATAAAGAAAATAAAACTGTTTTTCACCAACTCAAGAGCTTACTTTAGACTATTAGACTTTAAAAATACACCACAATTAATGGGATAAAATGCATGCATGCCCCAATTGCAGTTCTTTACAATATTTTGGTACTTGAAAATTATGAAAGGAAGAGTAATGTTTAGGTTCATATCATTTATGAATCAGAAGATATATTGCATTATAGTAGTTTTAATTGTTCTGCAGTATATTTTATTGAAAACTTTGTGGATAAATGGGCCACAGGGGAAAGCCTAATTTTGAATAGAAAGACTACTAAAAGCAAATGAAAATAATATATAACTAGAAAAAAAAGGACAATTTTAATGGGTATCTCATGAAACAATGGAATAGTTTCTATGCATTAAATAGCATAATTTGAACCTATTATGTCAAATTAAGCAAGAAGAGATGCATAAAATGTTTAATAGACTCTTTATGTGTTGGTGAACCATGAGGATCAAATTGTAGGATACTATAATGAAGGTCAGAAATATTTTTTATCTCTCCAAGCTCCTTATTCCTAAAATGATGCCCAGTGGAATAAGATTAAATAAATTAAGGTGTAAAGCAAATTACAGTCTGCTATACAAATGAAAAGATTACTATTCAAATATGTGGTCCAAAAAGTTAAGCAAACTACTTACAATGTCAGTTTCAATCCAATTAATTTTAAATTAATTAGCGGGATAAGCCAGATTACAGGGCAAAATTTTTGACCATTTATGAAAGCAAACAACTTTTAAGGAATATTAAGATTACTTTAATAGTGTTGTGTTGTAGAAAAAACTGAAGTTGTACCCCATTTTAATTAATATTTAGTTACGTAGATTTATATATTGTGAGTATCAGAGAAATGATAGAACGTAGTCCATCCAATGTCTCCCAGATTTTGGGATTGCATAGACCAGTAAATTTCCAGAAAAGAATAAATCACATGCGAGACTAAAATAAAGCTGCCAACTTTTCATTTATTCATATTAGAAGATTGACAGTATCAAATAACTACTATCATTTTATTGAGCCCTTAAAATAAGATATTTTATAACATAATTTTATAACAAATCTAACCATATTGTTCCTATTTTTCCACTGTTCAACAGACTACTGAATATTTATCATGAGCCAGTTTATAACATAATTTTATAACAAATCTAACCATATTGTTCCTATTTTTCCACTGTGCAACAGACTACTGAATATTTATCATGAACCAGTTAGCAATTGCTGATGGTATGATCATCAACAGGCAAACATTCTTAAGTTTCTCGAGTGATGCGGAACTTGCCAATGACAAATCATTGGAGGATACATCAAATTTAAAAATAAAAACATAAAGGATAAATTTGCTTACAATTTATCATGATACTCTTTGTATAGCTAGTTTTTTCTTCTTGAAAACATGGCTTCTGTAAAACATGGGTTTCATTGATATAATTCTAATTTATATACAAATATAATTATACTAAGTGCAAATTGTTCTGTTTATTAAATGGTTTTAACAGGATCTTATGATATTATGCTGCATGTAGAACTACAAAATTTTTGTAGAACTTTTAAAATTTTGTAGATTTTCTCACAGTTGAGCTTCGTCTCCCTCCATGAGGACATTTGGTGTTCAGTTATTCGTTTAGCAAGCATCAATCCTTATTATTTATTCTATGTCCCTGGGCTACCCCAAAATGATATATCTAATAATTACTGTAGGACGAGATTCAGGTAGCAAGCAGAGGATGCCCAGAGGGTTCAGAATCAAGACAAATGATGAGGCTAGCATGGGTTCCAAAAGATAAAATAGGAGGTGGCATTTTATGCAAATGCAAGGTAAAAAAGAATTGTTCTGAATGACAGTGTTATTAGTAGTTAAATTCCCTAAAGCAGACAGAAGCAATGATGAGATCATGACAGCAGAGGCTTCTGGGAATTACTTCGAAGGGACCATTTAATTCCTTATTATAAGTTCAGAACTGAAAAAGCAATTCTGAGCTTCAATTTTTCTCTCCTCTCATTCTTGCTGCTTCCAGTCCTCAGCCTACTTCCTCTAAGGAAAATGATATAAGCTCTAGAGCTGACAATGGAGTTCTCAAATACCACTCTAAAGAATGTGTGTGAAACATCATAAACAATAGGCAATTAAACTAAGAAATACACCAAACTGTTTAAATTTATTATCTCTGGCAAACTGATTATAAGCGATGTATATTATTTTTTCTTCTTTTTCTGTAATTTTAAAATTCCTACAATACACTTTATAATTACAAGAAAAATGTTATAAATGTGAAAAAAGCCGGGCATGCAGGAGCATGCCTGGAATCCTAGCACTTGGGAGGCTGAAGCAGGAGGATTGCCTCAAGGTCAGCCTAGGCTGTATAGTGAGTTTAAGGCCAGCCTGAAATGCATAGTGAGATCTTGCCTCAAAAAAAAAAAAGAAAGAAAGAAAGAAAGAAAACCACTAATCCTTACCATTATGGACTACTGATACAAGTAAGTATAAAGAATGTTGGCTGTGAAAGTAAAATGATTTCCTACAAAAGTCTTCATATTTTAAACACTCATGGAATAGTGCCTTAGCCCAGAATAAAAAAGGTGTCTGGTAGATTTAATATATAAAATAGTTGCTTCATCAAAAGAAATATGGGGGCCGGTGAGATAGCTCAGCGGCATAAGCGCCTGCCTGGCAAGTGCGAGGTCCTGAGTTTGACTCCCAGAACCCACATACAAAAAAAAGGGACTGGTGATATCGCTCAGCAGCATGGGCGCCTACTGGCGCACGAGGTCCTGAGGTCAACCGCCAGTACCCACAAAAAAAAAAAAAGAAAAAAGAAATATGGGAAGTAATTGCACATAGTGTACTAAATTCATATAACATCATAAGTCTTATAAAAGGCAATGTGAATCCGTAGTTGAGTTTGCTTTGTAAAAATGGAGGTATTTCAAGAAAAATGTCAGAGAAATTACAGTGTAAAGAGCTTTTCATTGACTTCCTTGGAAAGTACAACTCTAAGATGAAAGGAATCATATTAGAGGCACGAAGAGCCATTGAGATTGGGGTGAGTGGTAAGGGCAGATAAGTCACCTCAGCAATGAAGGAAATGCTTCCAGAAAGCTCCTTTGTTCTGGGTGTGGGGATCCCTGAGATGCTCTCAGCACCTGGTCAGTGTGGTTATCCCTTGGCCAACTCCCATGTGAGTACTCTGCTTTTGCCTTTACAGAGGACAAATTGTCCTAGTTATTTGAAAATCAGTATAGAGATACCCACGCCCAGCATAATGGAATGAGTTATATATACTGTTATACAGCTCATGTATTGTGGAGCTCTGTGGTTTATATTTCTTTAAAGCACTATCTTAGATTTTAAAATGAAAATGTCTTTTCCACTGAGTACCTAGAAAGATCCAATATGAGGTTTACATTTATTCTAAACCACTGTTAAGTGAAACTTACATTGGCGTGACTTGTGTAATTATAAAAATCGTTTACGAAGCTAACATAAAAAATCTTTAATGACTTCAATCCCTTTATCCTAAAACGAAGTCAATAGTTTATGAGATGAAATGTCCCAAGAAAATAATTTTTTATAGTTTCCTTTTTAGCAAAAATATTAAGTACTTAGCACCTCTACTTTTCTGAATGTGTGTCTGGGAAAAGACGACTGGGCTGATTTGACCCTTTTGTTTAAGGAAAAACGTAACAAGAACCCAATGACATTAAGTTTAAAGGCAAGGAAGAGCAATCTTATATACCAGGGATATAAATGACCATTCAGCACAGAAAAGATTTATGTAACGACCAAGATCATAGGACTTAATCCTGCATGGCAAATCACACAGCAAGAAAATCCCTTCATTTGTAAGTCACACCTCTTCCTCTGCTCTTCTAAGGATTTCTGTGAGGTAAAAATTTTAAATTTTGCAGTTATTGCATCATCAACTCGTAATACATGAGAAATGGCAGAGTCCTTAGAAAACCTTGTTAAAACGTATTTGTTTTGTTTTACCAGGGACACACACACACACACACGCACACAGACACACACTCGGAGACACAGACACACACATGGAGACAGAGGCTGAGAGAAGACAAAAAGAATTTGAAAGATTTCCCCTTCATTGTTTAGAAAGCCAACATGCTATAAGTGTACACACTTATATGTCCTAATTTGTCATCTGATGAGCCTTAAAGGCTTATGTGTCTCTCTTTTCCCCTGGAGACCTACATGATTAGAGTAAATCACTGGAATTGTCATAGCATGCATGGACTTATCCTGATTGTTAACCCTTCTGAAATACTTCAGAAAGTTCTTTACCACTGAGATCTCACCTACGGAATGTCTTATCTCAACATCTCTCTGTGTTTAACATGAGTTAAATGCATTTATATGCATATATATATGACACACTGCTGGCCACGGGCTCACATTTCTAATAGACTATAACTCCTTTACTGTCCCTTCTACTCTAGCAAAATTGAATACAATAGTGACATTCTCTGTGGAAAAAATTGTGAATCTACTCAACATTATTTTTAACTAGTTTACTTTTTGTACTTTAAAACATTTCTGGTCATACTTCCACATTGATTGTGATTGGATATTGATACTCTTAATGAGAAGTATTATTTTGTGAAGTTGCTTCATTTGATTTAATCCTTACAGAATCCTAGGCAGTAGGTGCTAATTTTATCTCTGTGTTGTAAATGAGATATCTGAGGCTCAGATAAGGTAAATGGCTTGCCCAAAGGAATGCAGATATTTCTGCATAGTTTTTTTTTTTTTTTTTTGTGGGTACCGGGTGGTCGACCTGAGGACCTCACACCCCAGCAGGCGCCTGTGCCGCTGAGCGGTATCACTGGCCCTTTTTTCGTATGTGGGTACCAGGAGTCGAATTCAGGACCTTGCACTTGCTAGGCAGGCGCTTATGCTGCTGAGCCATCTCACCAGCCCTCTGCATAGTTTTAAATCCTATTTTGATTATGACTTTGGCTTTTCTATGCTTACTTTCTTTTTTCTTTACCAAGTGTAACAGAGAATTCAATTATGTGGTCCAAAATTTCTGTAGGTCTAATTATCACTTAGCAATTTAATAAAATTTAGGCTGAATATCTCAAAAAAGCATACTAGAATTTTTTTATCTATTTCAAAAAGCAAATGGCCCCTCAACATTCTTAAATATATGTATTCGGTATAAATCTGCATTCTCTACTTTGGTGAGATTTCTTGAAAACTTTCTTGAATCATTTACCAACTCTAAAACATTTTGCACTCAATAAGCAATTGATTTAGACATTGTTGCAGCATTAGATTGAAATCACTTTCTCTTCTTCTTTTGTTGAACGATTCGGCTATGTCTGCTGTTCTCTGCTAAGCTCTGGGCTAAAATTCAGGAGAAAGCAGTGAGTCCAAGTGAAGAGGCAACCACTGTCAAATGTTTCCTTTGCTGAGAAAGATGGAAAATCAATTTCATTTAATATAATCACCATGGAGATGCTTCCCTGGATGATGAAAAATTAAACTTTATTTGGGAGCCCAACATCTATCAAAATGCATAGGAGCTAGAAATCTTTCTGGGATAGAGCTTTGGAGGGACTTGCAAACATCCAGAAGCATTGTTATTGTACAGATGTTGACAACATAGTCAAAGCTGCCTGGTACTTATGAAAATCAAAATCAATTTTGTACAAAAAAGCCCAAGATGGGTGATTTCTTTAGATTAGCTGTAATGTTAGTTTTATGAATACGGAGGTGATTAGCTTAGTTCATGGAAAACAAATCCCTATTGTAAAAGGATGTGGAATCTTTCCGCCTTTTGACCGTGACACCAGTCAGTTCTAATGTGAACTGTAATTCTTCAGTGCCCTGCAATTTTCCTAAAAGCTTCCAGATTGGAAACTGCTGCTCAGACTGACAGCTTCTTTCTCTTTTTGTGTATTTGCACAGCAGGCAGACACAGAAGTGACAGAAATGTGTCCCACTTCATTACTTAATCTTTTTGATGGATATTGTGCTAAAAGATACTATCTCTTCATTGTACAAAGCTGGAACACGGCCCTCCTTGCTGTCATGGTTACAACATGTCAGTACTGGAATTTTAAATTGAGATACATTATAGTTGGTGAGAGCTTTTCTAAAATCTCCGCCTAACATTGTCCCTGTCATTGATAACTCTGCAGAAGGAGGTCTGTGTCTATTTCAAAATGTCTAGCCAGTTTCCATAAAGTGATTTTGAAGTTTCTGGATGATCAAAAGAGCTATAAAATCCAATCATTTGAGAATCAAATTGTTTTTATTGGTTCTCTTCAGCGAGTACCACATTTTTGTTATTCTTCAGAAAGTATTAACTGTTTCAGTAAATAGTTCCCCAGGGAGCTCAATTATTTCCCAAAAAATGATATTTTTTTACAAAAATGAAACATTTATTGAAAGAAGATTCTATGAACTGTTAACCAACTTAAATCCTTAGTTTTTGTATAACAATATTTTTATGATAAAGTACCTGCTTTATGTTTTCTCTAGAAATCAGTTTTTCTACTTGGGGTGTTTAATAGATTCAAAATTATAAACAATCAATGTTGACATAATGAATTTTATTTCTGTTTAGGAGAAAATTTTTGAACTAACTGATCTGAAATTAAAAATAAGTTGAAATTATGTCGAAGTTTTTCTGAAGAGTTTTACTTATTATGTCACCTATGATTTAGTATTCAGCATTTATCAGCACCTAATAAACAATAACAATAATTTTTCTAACTTTATTACTCCCCAACATGTTCTTTTGGAAATGAACACACTAACCCAATGTTTTAAAGGAAGAAGAACTCTTACTTTTGTCCTTAAGCCATTTTAGGACCCAATCCAATCACCAGCAAGTTACTAGCTTCACCATGCTTAGTGAATTCTAGTTCATTATCTGTCCTCCAAATCCCAGGAACTTGACAAAAGTGCTCTTAGAACTGAGCAGCCTGTTTAATAATGAACAGATGCCCCTAAGAAAGTAGTTCCACCTGGTGGACTCATGTCTCTGCTTTTCCATCTTCCCTGGAATCTCAGTCTAGTAAATCTCTAATATAATGCCAACAATTGTCTCGTCTCTTCTATATGTCATCTAAGTAAGTGTTGGTATGAATTATCTGGTTTTCTACCAACGAAAGTAGAAGTCTCATCATCTTATACTCATATGATCTTATAGTTCATGTCATCTAATATAGCCCTTTATTATATATACAATATAATTATTATATCTTTCTATGATCATTTTACATTAGTAACTTTTATTTCCCAACAAAACTGGCTACTTTATGGATTTTTTCACACATGCACCTATTACCATCTTCCTCATATTGATATTCTAATTTAGAGCTGAAACGTAAATACAGTTGTGTGCATGTATAGTTTGATATTGTAAGTTCCAGTCAATTAACATAGAAATAAATTGGTTTTATCATAGAAATTATCATAATAATTTAAAATAAATTATGATAGAGGTTAATTAGGTTTAAGAAAATGATACTCTTTTCTTATAGGCAGAATGTGCCTAATCAAAAAATCCAAAATGCTCCAAAAGTTTTAGATTTTTGGATCATCAGACTTGAGATGCTCAACTAGTAGAATCTATGAAAGTACAGTATTACAAACAAACAAACAAACAAACAAACATAACCTCTGAAATCTGAAACACTTCTGGCCCCATACAGTTTGGATAAGAATACCTGAGCTGTATTTAATTTTTTTGTTTGTATTATTGCTCTTTCTATTTTTTTTCCTGCCTTGTAACCACTCTGTACTCCTTTTTTTTTTTTTTTTTTTTTTTTTTTTTTGTGGGTACCAGGGGTCGACCTCAGGACCTCACACGCCAGCAGGCGCCCATGCCGCTGAGCGATATCACTGGCCCTTTATTCGTATGTGGGCTCCGGGAGTTGAACTTGGGCCCTCGCGCTTGCCAGGCAGGCGCTTATGCCGCTGAGCCATCTCACTGGCCCACCACTCTGTACTCTTGCCCTTTGTTGATACCATATGTTCTGATACCATCACTTGGTGAATCGTTCATGCTGGTTAATTTACACAGTCCTGCCTGTGCTTCTGTTCAGTGGCTCTACTCCTAGGCCTCCGTGGAAGTGGAAAGCTCAACCCCAGACCCCCTTTTAGCCACAGCTCACTGGACCTGAAGACACCTGCTGACACACAGAGCACACTGGACCAATTAGACCCTCTCTCCGGAAAGTTGGGATTTTGTTCTAATTAATTTTGTTAAGTAGCAGATTTGAAAAACAATATGGAAAGTACTGAGGCTGCCATGTCTTTAGTAGACATAAAAAGTCTATCTGGACAGAAGGAAATTGAGACAGATACCATGAGATGAGCAAAGAAGGAAGGCCACATCCCCTGAGAGAGTCTCCTATACACTTGCTGAGTTTGTTTCTGCTGTGACACTGAACTTGAGACACACTGTGAGTTATTTCTATCCTGCCATTAAATCTCACCTCCTCCCATCACCTTTTTCCTGTGGCAAAGATTAGCATGAGTTTGTTCTGTTCCTTCAGATTTAAATATGTTTCACCTGTGCAAGGCCATTTCCTAAATTTATTTCTTTATCATATGGTTTATTTTTAACTTTATCTATGTGGCTAACAAATTTAATTGCATCTTTATTGGTCTTCAGAGTAAAACAAAATGTTTGAGCCAAACACCTTAGGTTTCAGACAATTCTTTGCAAACATATCCTATTATATAACCTCTTACTCTATTGTAAACTTACAGGTAGAGATCTCGAATGAAATGATACAAAATGGCTTTGAAAACTCCCAAGAAGAAGCATCGTAAATCTATCCAATCCTTGATTCAAGGCATGTTGCTTGTACAAACAACCAAATCACGGAGTCCTTAATGGCATCATCTTCTTTAACACTTTACAGATGTTCCACCAGGAAATTTTAAAGATGGCTTTAAAGACAAGTTTTCCCATGACTTGTGGAAATGTACTAAAAAATTCACAATATTGGGGCAATTTATCTTAGTTTAAATGTAAAAAAATAAGTCAGTTGTGCTTTATAAAGCATACTTTTGGAAATAATTCAAGCAGCAACTTTTAATACCTGGAAAAACAGCTGACAACATTGTGTTTTTGTGTAAAGATTTCAGAAAATGTTTTTTTTTTTTTAATTTGTGTACTTATGAAACCAGTAGTAATTATGCTCACAAAAGGAGGGGCAATAGAGCTTCAGTATTTTTGATAAGTAAAAGTTTACATAGCATAACAACTTCTTGAATTTGCAGAAAGATGAGTTTGTACACAAGCGATTACCATTTACTTAGATGCATGAAAAGACTAGTAGCAGAGTCAGTATTTGTTATACATTCAGAATCACGTGCTTGTGTAATAATATCCAAATTACACCCAATGAATTCAGAGCACATGACATCCTAAGCATATGGAGAGCCACAGACAAGAAGGCCAAGGAGAACTGGGGGAGAGAGAGCCATGGTGACCCAGAGCCTTCTCAGAGGAAAATGTCCTGTGATAAGCAGAAGAGGAATTAAACCAAGACAACCCAAAGATAAAATGCAAAAAAAAATGACATTTTAAATTAATAATAATAGCAAGCCAAACAAAATATGAGAGGATTTCAAGAAAGCAAAGATTTGGAGAAATCAAGATTGGGAAACACAGTAGAAGAAAGGATGATTCAAAGGACTTGAATATAAATCATAGAAAGTAGAGTGCCTCCTGAGATGAATGCTGTAGGGCACAGCTAGAGATCCTATGACCAGATTGAGACAGAGCAAAAGCAGTTATGAGCTCGCATTGTAACAGTTGTCCTTTAAATCAGACTTTACTGGGTATGTTGTAGTCCAAGTTCATGTCTTCTTCACCTCTTCTTGACTGCCAAGATCTTTACATATGAGGGAAACTCAGATTTGGGAAATGTGCCCAGTCTTCCAAGTAAGAAGGATGATTTAGTGACTATTTCACCACACTTCCACTGAATTTGAAGCCTCAGAAAATGGGAGGGTAAGAAGAGAAACTAACATTCCTTCCCCAACAACATTGGTTCAAATGATTCTTAACATCCAATATACGCCATGATCACTTTTAGGACTTTTTCATATCAAGAAGCCTGCTCTCCACTGTAAAAATCTCATTGGCAGCTCTGGAAGTGGGAGAAGAGATGATTGTTGGCATCATAAGAAACACTTCACCATAAGTTCTCATCAGCAGCCAAAATTAAGACCTGTGTGTTAAGTCCAGAGAAGTACACATTCCAGTAAGGATTGTTTTTTCTAAAGAAGCCTGTATTTATACTTTGAATTATATCCCTTTTTTTCTTACACTTTCCATTAAGATAGGTATTTGTCACTTGGACTCTTAGCACTTAACAAGATGCCTCAAATATAGTGGTTACTCAATAAGTGTTTTAAGTGTTTCTTGAAAGAATGCTTTAAATCTGATGTCAGTGTGTGACAGTTGATTCTTTGTGTCAGCTTGGCTGGATTAGGGTGTCTACATAGCTGGTAAAGCACTATTTATTTTAGATGGTTCAAGAGGCTCTGCACTCATTCCTGTTCTGCTGAAAAGGAAACCCTTCTGCTTTTGATGAGAATGATTGGACTGCATTAGATGTGTCTGTGGGACTGTCTCCAGAAGAGATTGGCATGGCAGTTGGTGGATTGTTGGGAATATCTGTCCTCAATCTGGGCAATTGCCTTGGGGCCCAGATGAAACAAAAACCTGGAGGAAGTGTGAGTTTTCTCTCTCTGCTTGCAGTGTCCATCTTTGTCCTGCCTTTGGATGTCAGTGCTCCAGGTTTTCCTGATTTTGGAACTGACCACACCCCTTCAAACAGACAAAGGCACACACACATACAGTATCCCCTCACCTCTCCCGCTCTTGAGCCTTTAGCCCTGGACTGAATTTTTCCATCAAATTCCCTGGTTCTGGAGACTTAAGACTTGGACCGAACCATGCAACCAGATTTTTTAGTTTTTCAGCTTGCAGATGGACTACTTTGGGACATCTACTGTGAAACTTTTCTGGCTCTATAGTCAAGTAATTCCCCTAATAAATCTATGTTTATCCTAGTGGTCTGCCTCTAGAGCACTCTAACTAAATCAATGTGGAAAGATACTGCTTTCAGTTTAAAGTTGGGAAACCTGAAAGCTTGAAACTCACCTAAATTACATAGAGAACTATGAGAAATAGCCCTCAGACTCTTGTGTTGAGGTTAACGTAGTATTATTACACATAGCTATCACAGATATCAGTTTATTTATTTCAAATAATAGTCCTCTAAATCCAAAAGATTGACAATCACATCTATCATTTCATTTATATAGGCTGCTACTGAGTGTGTTGGTTACTTTTCTTTCATTGTTGGGACAAAATACCCGACACCCAAAGTTAAAGAGGGAAAAGTTTATTTAGCTCACAGTTTGTGGAGGTTTTAGTCCATAATCATCTGGCTCCAAGGCAGGGTGGCATGGCACAGGGGCAACAGCTCATGGTGGTGGAAGACAGCAAATGCAGCAGGAGCAAAAGGGGAAGAGCAAGCCTCTTTTCCTCCCTTATATTGTAGGCAGGCTACCCACCCTGTGGTGGGTGTAACACTCACACCATTTCCATTCCCTCATCTTGCACAGGCTCAGGATGTTTACAAAGTGAGGACCCTGGGTCCCTGCTGAGCCACTTAGTTACACTTCTAAACTTCTCAAGTTAACATAATGAACAACATCCTAGAGAGGTAAGGGCATGTCCTCTACACCCTAGGATGCAGAACTGCTGAGTTACTTAGTTAAGCTTCTAGACTTCTCAAGTTGACACAATGTATCAACCATTACACTGAGGAATTTGAAGACCACTCAAAATCCATCTTTAAGCCATAATTTGCTTTAGGATAATTCTAAAGAAGCTGTTTCAGATGGTTACATCACTTACTTGCTGATGGTTTTCTTCTACTATTCCCATTTTAACCATTACAATATATAAGGAAGTTTAGTAATTTTTGAAATAAATAAAATTCAAACAGCCATACTGGAATATAAATAAACATGGGTATAAATCCACCTTCCCTCTATTTCCAAAATTTCTACACCAACTTTAATTCTCATAATAACATTTAAATCTTCTGCTCTAGAAAATAACTAAATCATCACTCTCCTTGCCTCTGTGTGGAAAATCTACTGAGAATATTCATGTCATGTTAGTCTTCCTGTAAAATGAAAATAGTTTAAAAAGATTTCAAAACAGCAATCAATATTCTCTGCATTAACTTTGACTTAACTTTTCATAGTCATGCTACCTCGAATTTGGTTTGTGGTTTTATATGATGTCTGCTACTAAGGGTCACTTTGTACAGAATCTATCATTGAGGAAAAAGTCATACAACTTGGGGGAAATCCCAAATTCAGCATGGAACATGATGGTGTTCTGTCACTGTGTTTGAAATGAGGATACTGCTTTAGGACATGTTATTAGATCTTTTTGGTTCACCTTTATTAATTATTTTCAATTTTATCATATTATGATAAGAGAATGTTAACTGTAATTCTCTAGTTATGAACTTTTGGACAGCCAAATATATGGTGTATGTTGCTGGTGTTGACAAAATATGTGATTTTTCTAGAGAAATGCAGGTGTACATATAATTAAGTTCATTGAATGTGCTATTAAATAATTATCTATTTTCTGCCACCTAAGTTTAATCAAGTCTATATGAATATCTGTAATCAAATATTCTTGTGTATCTAGGATTATTTTATTTTATGGCCTTAGCTTCTTTGTTTACTGAATGTAGATTTAAATTATGAGTGTTACCATTTAAAAATAATGTATTTTAGTTCTTCATAATGGTCTAAATTTGTGTGTGTTTATAAATGTAGGTACCTTCTGATAGGTATAAGTAGATAAAAGCTACCTGTATCCTCCTCTACAATTTTCCTGCTAGATATTACAATGAAGCAATTTTTAGATCAAAATTTATCACATTATAAATATTTATTAACAATGAGGCTTATAGCATGATCCACAGGGGAAAAATATCAACTTTTTTAAGCTTTGTGAATTTGGTTCCACATCCTTTTACACACTTCATTGCACACTTGGCCTGAGAGGTTCCCTCCAGTGCAAAAATGATGATCATTTTAGGACTTGATTGACTCAGGAAATAGAATACTCTGAAAAGGTGTAGATATGAGACTGAATGGAAATCTAGGTCTAAAGAGGTTCCTCTTAAGGTAGAAAGTTAGCTGATTCACAGTTTCTTATGTTACCTTCTCTTAGTGACAGTGTACATTATTGCAAACTATTTCCTATCTTAAACATGGTTCACTTCATCAGTGGAATATTAATTCTAACATTGATGCTGATTAATGAACCTAGCAATAAGAATCCAGATATTACTTGAAGCACTAGTGATATTTGGGTTAGAAATGTACATCATGATGAGGGTAATGTAAGGCTTATTAAGCACCTTCGGAGTGTGTATTTATAATTAAAATCCCTTAAATATTAATAAACTTATTCTTATGGAATATAATCATTCACAAATATGTAGTATTACCTGTGCTAAAGTGTCTTAAGCCATTTGAACTGACTACATCAACAGAAAGAAAGAGCTCTAGCAGGCTAGATTTAGTTGTTTGTAGATAAAATATGTCATTTCAGTGTTGAACTCATGATGTTCCTTCTAGGAACCTAGCTACATGCAAAGCAGTTGTAATGCCATACTCATATTCAACACAGTCCGCCCTCTTCTCTTTGCCTAACAGAAGCCAAAGATGCTCCTTCTACCACAAGTAACTTTCTCTTCTTAACTTACCATAGGAAACTGAAAAGTGAACTATACTCCGTGTTCTACTACCCAAAATAGCATGGGCTTTGTGTACAAGGTCAGCAATTAATGCATAAAAGAAATATTTCCTTTTACAACCAGAAGCCCTGTTCAAGATACACAAGGACTGGTCATCTCTGTACTAGGAAGCCAGCACAAAATGAGAAGTTGTACAGAGGCATTCAACAAAGCTCTAAAGCCAAGTAGTAACACAGGTGGTAATGAAAGTGCAGCAATAGTGAGAGACTGAATTTAAAACTGCACTGCTAGAGAAAACACTGGAATTGACTAAGCTCACCTAATTGCTTAGAAGAAACTACGTTAAATATTCTGCATTATGCATAAGAGTGTTTTGAGCCAGAAATAAAGCCATACAGAATTACCTAATGATATATACATACATTTTATATACACAAAGACATATGTACGCAGATCTCCTATACACATATATATCATGCTAGGGTTTGTGGAATGTATTGCTGTGAAATTTGTACTCATGTCATATATTTACAGAAAAGAACTTATTTGGGAAGAGAGAATAACAGTCCCTGTGAACCTTTCTTAGAAACTCTTCCAATTATTTTCATGCAGGACTGCCTAACAAAATTCTCTGAAGACAAAGCTTCTTTATATTTTTAAGAGTGAGTACACCTGTTAAAGGACTTTTCCTTGTTCTTCAGGAAAACACAAGTGAATTTCCTCTTGCAAAAATACACTTATCTGATAGAAGCAGAAGAGTTAGAGCAATCTAACAGGAAGGTAATGGAAAAGCTCAATTTTCCTTGATAGGCATCAGAAAATTGGAATTGGGGTGTTACCCCCAGAAGCAGATAGTTAGGAGGAGAGTGTCTGTGGGGTGAAAATGAGTCCATCCTTCCACCCCACCCTACATCATGTACACAGTGTCAGCATATGGGGCAAGAGAGCTAGGGAACAGTTCCTGGAGTTAAAAAAGGCCAAGGGATCTTATTTACTCTTTCAGTTTCTCATACTAGAGAGATAATACGATGCTTACACATGTGCTTCTGGTTTATTTCACTTATGAGTATTTTCTCGAGTTGCATCCATTTTCCTATAAAAGTCTCCAGTTTATCCTTCTTTATGGCTGAATAGTACTCCATTGTATAAAAATACCACATCTTTCTTATCCATTCCTCAGTTGATGGGCATTTGGGTTGTTTCCAAGATCTGGCTATTACAAATTGTGCTGCTATAAACATGGGTGCACATATATCGCTGTGGTACGATGCTTTTAATTCTTCTGGGAAGATGCCCAGAAGGGGAATAGCTGGGTCAAATGGGACCTCCAACCCTAGTTTTTTGAGGAATCTCCACACTGACTTCCACAGTGGCTGTACCAGTTGACACTCCCACCAACAGTGAAGAAGGGTTCCTTTTTCCCCACAGCCCCTCCAGCATTTGTTATTAGTTGATTTCTTAATAGTAGCCATTCTTTCTGGGGTGAGATGGTATCTCAGTGTTGTTTTAATTTGCATCTCTCGAATGACTAGTGATGTTGCACATTTTTTTGTATATTTGTTTGCCATTAGTATTTCTTCATCTGAGAAATGTGTATTCATCTCAGATGCCCATTTTTGGAGTGGGTCTTTAAATTTGGGAGGTCTGATTTTTTTGAGTTCTTTATATGTTCTCGATAGTAATCCTTTGTCTGAGGAACAGCTGGCAAACATTTTTTCCCACATTGTGGGTTGTCTCTTCACTCTGTTGGTGGTTTCTCTTGCTGTGCAAAAGCTTTTTAATAAGATGAGATCCCAGTTATTGATTCTTTGGGATAGTTCCCGTGCGGTTGAGTTTTTATTCATAAAGTCTTTGCCTACACCAATGTCTCCAAGGGTTTTACCTATCCTACCTTCCAGCAGATTTAATGTTTCTGTTTTAATATTTAGATCTCTGAAAGAGTAAATAAGATCCAAAATGTACAATAGACATGGTGAATCAAAAAGAAACTGGTCAAAAGGAAAGAGAGACTGGAATAGGGAAAAGAAAGAAGGGAAAGGGAAAAAAAATTGTATATATATATATATATGATGGTTAAGATAGATACACTACCATTTTTACTTAGTTCATTGAAGAGTAAGGTTTGTGCCAATAATGTTTGGACAATTGAATGCTAATGTCTGGTGTCCTGAATAACTAACTTAAAGATAGTAATACGTAATGTATTAACCATTGTTACCCTCCTATTATGTTGGTTTGAAAATTTGTTCTTCTTTTGATTTGTTTTGTTTTTTCTTCTCTTTAAAATAAAAAAAAAAGGAAAAAAAAAAAAAAGGCCAAGGGAATTTATGAATGATGGTAGAACATGTATTTGTTTGTTGCTCAGCATAATTCTTTCATTTCCCTTAGGGCAGCTTAAATTCTTCTGGGAAATTAACAGTTCCTCCAAGGGCACAGAATCGGGGGCAATCAGACAACTAGGTTTGACTCACTCAAAGGATGGGCATGTGACCAAGTTAGACCAATTGCAGTTGTGATTTGAGTAAAGTAGTAGAGACTGAGAATGACTGGGACTTATTGATTTTGGCAATGACATCCAATGCAGATGCTCCCCACCATTTCTAAGTTTAGTTTGTCAGCTTTCTTATCCATTTTTTGAGCTACTAACACCCTTCCAGAACATTTTACTGGGAACTAGCATAGTATTAGAGAGCAAGAGTATGAATATATTTGAGTTCGAATCCTTGTTCAAAACATTTCCACTTTGTATTTCTGTTTGTAAAATGGCAATTATGATGTTTCTTATGCCATGGAGTTGTTTAGAGGATCAAATAAATACATGAAAAAGCTTGGAACAGTATCTACTACACATCGAATTTTCAACACATTTTAGCTAATGATCTTAGATGAACATAGTTGGTTTCTGTGGCTTACAGATACCATTATTCATCACAGTGATAATACTTAGTTTTTAAGTGTAAGCACTTTTACATTGCAAGGTGCCATCACATTCCTCAGCTACATTGGAAGCCTCCAGAAAAACTCTACTATACCCAACAGCTTCATGCATTTTTTGGAGATTGAAGTAAAAATGTTATATCCTTGGGTGAAGCTGTTGAGAGAGGGGGGAAGAGCTTCAAGAAGCAAAATGATTAGAGAACAACAATTCAGAGACAAGAGTGACAGATGAACATAGGCAGCATGGAACATAAGCAGGAATCCTTTGGGAGTTGGAGGAATGCATAGGCCTTCCCACATGAGAAGCGGGAAGCCTTGGAGGAAATTCTCCTGCCTCAAGTTTTCTATCCCCTTTTCTCTCTGGTCACTTAATATTCTTCAAAACATAACTTGTGACAGAAACTATAAGTTTCCTACCAGTATCCATTGTCTTCTTCATGCTTAGTAACAGAAACCTGATTTTATTTTTATGTTTTTCAGATGAAGATGGCATTATGTGCCTCCTTTCCTCACAGTTAGGTATGGTGAATGACTAAATTCTATCTAATTATAGATAAGTGTTGCGTAGGATTTCAGATGGCTGATTCTTAAAAGGAACAGATTCAGTTTCAAGGAGAGGGAAATAGACTTCACCTTTTGATGGGAAGAGACAAGGTTTTAAAGCAATTTGATACCAGAAATATCATGGTTATTTTGGGAAATATCATCTAATATAAGTTTTATCAAATATAACAACTATTTAAATAGTTGCATTGTTATGCTTTGATCTACTGATTGATACAGTATTAATTGATCCTCCAATATAAGACCACCTTATATTCTTGGATAAATTTCTCTTTAGCAATATTTTAAACTATTGTTGATGCAACTTTCCTATTTTTCAATTGGGAATTTTATGCATCTAGGTAACTCAGCTGAGACCTTCATTCTTGAAACCTTAGTGGGATAAATTTTGATTCTCTAATTTCATAGCCTGAGGTAGTCCAAAACCCTTACAAAATTTTTGCTAACCTCTGAGGGCCTTCATCATTCCTGATTTCTTACTTTCTTGTGTCTTCTGCCATCATTCATTTTACCCCAACAAGATAATCATCTGCCCTTTCAGTTTCCCAGCAGAATTCCCTCAGGCCTGACATCCTTCACAATGATGAATCGGTAGATGTCACAGGGGAGTCGTGGAGAGGAGATAATGCTGCTAGTGGTGTGAACGTCTTCGGAGGGGAGATGCCTCATAGGGTGCAACTTCCAATATCTCACTCACACCTTGGTCAGTGTCCCTCCTTTTTGCCAAAGCCTCTGGGCCTCTCTTCTGCACAGTGGAGTGGCCTTCATGTTGCCCTGTATTATCAGGAATAGATTATCTTTCTTCTGAAGATTTAACAGCCAAACATCATTCATATTTCAGTGGAAGAGTTGGGGATATGCTTTCTACCTTGAGCCTTTATCAAAATGTTTTAAACTGAAACACATGTGTGTGATCCAGACAGAGCCCAGTCTTCACCAGACAGTGAGAACTAACTCAGCCTACACTAACAATTAAACTTGAAATTTGCTAAAGCTCTTTAACCCCTAATAGCATGGTCTGAAACATATTTCAAAGTTCCCGTTTTCCATTACAGCATCTTGGAAGGTTTCTAGGGCCAGATCAGATCTGTATGGGCTGAAACTCCTGCTTTCTCTCATCCTACTCTGGATCATCAACCGACTTACAGCGGAGGAACATGGGAAAGACTTCAGCTGTAACCAACTCTGCACCTCCGCACCGTGGCTGCAGGGCTTGGACTTCGAGTGTGCAAGCCCTGCGCTCTGGCTCCAGCATGCACGGGTGTCTCTGAAGAGCAGCAGTGGTTCTCAGCCTCCCTGAGCCTCAGATCCTCACAGGTGTTCCTCTATTTTCAGGTATGTAGGCCCACGGCCCAATCCTGTGTCAAGTCCACAGAGAATTCCTCTGTGGATTGTTGTCCTGTTCAGAATGAGTCAGATAATTAAAGAGGTTGAAAGAGATTTGTGAGTATACTATTTATCATTTCCTTAGTAACTAGAAATTTACATTTTGCTCCTCAAAAATCACAAAAATAATATAAATATATCATATAGTACTCTTTGTTTTCATAGGATTTCTGCATCTACAAGGGATGATTGAAAAAATATGGTAAATATTTAAAATTTTTTACAAACTTAATACAGTAAAAGACACATTACCATTAATTCTCCTTAAAGTACTTCCCTTTGCTTTGAACACACTTATCCCATTGTTTTTGCCATTTTGTGAAGCAGTTCTGAATGTCTTTTATTAGTGTCTTTATAAGGTATGACCAAAAAAACCACAGTGAATGTTACTGCCAAGTGCCATCCAACAGAAAGCCAGGCTTATGGTGAGTTCTCATCCACCTTATTCACTGGCTGGATCTGCCACTGTGCAATTTATGGCTCTTCCCTAAAGTCAAAGTGACCATAAAAGGTTAACATTTTGGATCACTTTGGGACATCAAGGCAGCCACAACAGCATAACTAAAGACACACACACACAAAGGCTTCTAGAGTTACTTCAGAAAGTGGCAAGAGTGATGGGTGGGATAAGTGTGCTAAAAGTCAGGGGAAATATTTTGAGGGAAACTAATGGCATCTTTACATTTAAACACACACTGTGTTTTTCAATCACACCTTTAAAAATCTTTAGAACAGGGGGCCGGTGAGATGGCTCAGTGGCGCAAGCGCCTGCCTGGCAAAAGTGAGGTCCTGAGTTCGACTCCTGGTACCCACATAAAAGGAAGAAAAGGGCTGGTGATATCACTCAGCAGCACAAGTGCTTGCTGGCAAGCACGAGGTCCTGAGTTTGACTTCCGGTACCCACACACACACACACACACAAAATCTTTAGAACATTTGGGCTAGGTATGATACAAATTTTCTTCCCAGTTTGTGCATGAGAAAACTTTC
Organism: Erethizon dorsatum; assembly: GCA_028451465.1. Classification (NCBI taxonomy): domain Eukaryota; kingdom Metazoa; phylum Chordata; class Mammalia; order Rodentia; family Erethizontidae; genus Erethizon; species Erethizon dorsatum. The sequence goes on along the minus strand of CM051835.1, from coordinate 49,756,382 downwards.
CAAGGTTGAGATGATGTGTGAAGTCTTTTGCAGTATATTAATGGTAGATTTGATACAATTTGAGACAAGTACTATTTTCTCATCATTATGGTCACTTCTCTTGGGTTTCTGGTGATTATAGTAACTTCCCATGGGTGATGAAGCGTGAGGGGCACTTCCACGCTTCTGGAACTCAAGGTGGTTGGCCAGTGTGAATGTGTTTGTGATTCTCTCTCTCTCTCTCTCTTACACACACACACACACACACACACACACACACACACACGTCCTGGGACTTTTTATAATTTTTGTTACATTTCTTATTTTTTTTCATACCATAAATATTTTAATTTTCCCATTTCTATTTTAATTGAAATTATTTTTAGAGCAGTTTTAGCTTTATAGCAAAATTGTAATAGCAGGTACAGAGATTTCCCATACACTCCCTACCCCACATGTGCCTGGCCTCCCCCCTTATTAACCTCCACCAATAGTGGTATCATCAATAAACCTACACTGACACATTCTTTTCAATCACAGTCCATAGTTTATGTTAGGGCTCTCTCATGGGTTATATATTCTGTGGCTTTGGATGAATGTATGACATGTATCCACCATTACAGTATCATGTATAATATTGTCACCACAGTAAAAATCCTCCATCCTGTACCTAGTCATCCTTTCTTTCCTTTAACCCCTGGTAGTCACTATCTTCATGGTTCTTCCTTATCTAGAATATTGGAATCATATATTGTGTAGACTTTTCATATTGGCTTCTTTTATTTAGTAAAATGAATTTAAGGTTCCTCCATATCTTTTCATGGCTTGATAGTTCATTTCTTTTATATCACAGAATAATATTTCTTTGTCTGGATGGAATAAACCAAAGTTTATCTATTAGCCTACTGAAATTTATCTTTGTTCCTTCTAAGTTTTGACAATTATGAACGAAGCTTCTTTAAACATGCAGGTGGTGGTTTTTTGTGTGGACATAAATTTTCTGTTCTTTTGAGTACCAAAAACGCAACTGCTGGATCATAAGGGAAAATTGTGTTTAGTTTTATAAGAAATGGCCAAATTATATTCCAAAGAGGCTGTACTATTTTACATTACCACAAGCAGTGAATGAAAATTTGTGTTGCTCCATATCCTCATCAACATTTGATGTTTTTAATGTACTGGGTTTTTGTGCAATAGTAGCTTATTATTGTTTTAGTTTGGTGATGACATATGATATGGAACATACTTTCATACTGTTATTTGCCATCTTATATCTTTGGTGAGATACCTATTAAGGCCTTGGACCCATTTTTTAAATTGGGCTCTTTTCTTATTGTGGTGTTTCAAAAGTGCTTTGATTATTTTGGTGAAGAGTCCTGTATCATACATGACTTTTGCAAATGTTTTCTCCCAGTCCATGGCTGGTCTTTATAGTCTCATAACAGCATCTTTGTCAGAGCAGAAAATTTATAATTTTCTAGATTTTCTCTGATGCTGTCTTCTAGCAGTTTTAGAGTTTTGTGTTTTACCTTTAGATTTGTGATCTATTTGTAAATTTTTATCACCTTCTTTTTGAAGAGTACCCATAGATACATGTTTTAAAGTTGTATTTGTAACAAGATCACCTATTATGTTTTTTAAATTTAAGATTTCTGATCCCAAACTTTCAGGTTGTCTTCCCACATTATATGAGCATATAGGTTTTTGTATCTATGAAATTTGTGATACTTGGGATGGTACCTGTGCCCGTATTTAGGGTTGGACACCAGTTTCCATTATAAGTGATTGGAAGCTGAACTGTAATTGTTATTTTTACTGGAGATGATCTGGAGAGTGGTGTAGTCATAAGCATATTGTAACTTAGAGTTTGAATCAAGTGTCTTCCAAATGTGTTTTCTTCACAGATAACAAGGACATAGTCTCTCAATTGTTTATAAAATTTAACTGAAAGGACTGACATTTAAATGCAAAGTATCAAAAAATGCAAGCAGGCAGATTTTTTAAATTCTTCAATATCATCACATATTTGAATTTATGCTTTGGGTTATGATGTATTTCTAAATAATGCTATCAACCATATGGAAGGAACAATTTTAATGCAATGGATTATAACATGCTTTTTAGGACTCTAGAGAGAAGACACTTAGAATAATGTACCAGTGCAACAGTTAATATCTTTTTAAAATGTTGATGAATAAGCATGTGTTTGGTGATAAAACATGGAAAAAAAAATCAAACAGGCTGAACACTGATAGCAACAATGGTAAAAATAATAATAGATTGGCTGTCCAATTAAGCTAATTTCTATAATTCACTGATAATTTTAGGAATTCCCTGCTACTTTTCCCCCTTTTATTTGTAGGATAATTAGGTTCAGTCATCTGGGAGGAATTTGTAAGTGTTTTTATTAGTCTCCACTTCCTCTACCTATTGGAAGGAGGAAAAAAGGAAAAGTCTGTTGCTCCTCTAAGAAAAAAAAAATGGCTTCCTAGCCCAAGGCTGCTTGAATTCCATGTCTTTGCTGCCTAGGTCTCAAGGTAGTAGGGCAGGAGGGGTCTCACTGTTCTACTCACTACCCTCACCACTGCCGCTGTGGTCTCTAACCTTATTTTCACTAGAGGTTCCTGTTAGCCACTATTGCGTGAACACACACACACACACACACATACACAAGTGGCACCTAGTCAAAGAGGAAGCAGCTTCCTGGTCACTTGCCCCTAACTGTGCCAGCAAAATTTGTGGCAAGCCTGCAGTGTCTTCTGTTTGGAGGAAGGCAAAACAAGCAAAGAGCCTTATATCCCAAATCTATCCTGTGTGGCTTGAGTTAGCCACATTATTTCAGTCCACAAGGTTTTTGGAAGCTGCCCCAATGGCAGTTCTGCTCCCTGCATAGCAGCAATTAGACAAGAGAAAGAAATAAAAAGAATAAAGACAGGAAAGGAAGAAGTTAAACTATCATTATTTGCAGATGACATGATACTCTATGTAGCAGACCCCAAAAACTCCATCAAAGGACTTCAAGACCTAATGACCAAATTCAGTCACATAGCTGGATACAAAGTCAACAGTCAAAAATCAATATAATTTCTGTACACAAATAACAAACTCACTGAGATAGAATTAGGGAAAACACACCTTTCGTAGTATCATCAAAAAAAATGAAATACTTAGGAATCAATCTAACAAAGGAAGTAAAAGATCTTCCCATTAAAAAAGGAAATCAAAGAGGATATCAGAAAATGGGAAAATATCCCTTGCTCTTTTGTAAGAAGAACCAACATAGTGAAAATGGCCATACGCCTAAAACTGTTACACAGATTTAATGCAATCCCAATCAAAATACCAGTAACATACCTCACAGAACTAGAGAACACATTCCTAAAAGTCATTGGAAACCAGAAGAGACCTAGAATAGCAAAAACAATTCTTGGCAACAAAGGCAAGGCAGGGGACATCACAATCCTTGACTTGAAATTATACTACAGAGCTACTGTTATAAAACAGCATGGTACTGGCAAAAAACAGACCTGAGGATCAATGGAACAGATTAGAAGATGCAGAAACAACTCCAAACACACTCAGCCAGGGGACCAAACTCCCTCACTGGAAGAAAGATGCACTCTTTAATAAATGGTGCTGGAAAAACTGGCTTTACATATGCTGAAGACTAAAACTGGACCCATGTCTCTCACCATGCACTAAACTAAAATTGAAATGGATCAAAGATCTAAATATTAAAACAGAAACACTAAATCTGCTGGAAGAGAGAATAGGTAGAACTCTTGCAGATATAAGAGTAGGCAAAGACTTTATGAACAAAACTCCAATTGTGTGAGAAATACTACAAAGAATCAACAAATGGGATCTCATCTTATTAAAAAACTTTTGCACAGTAAAAGAAATCACCAACAGAGTAAACAGACAACCAACAAACTGGGAAAAAAGTTTTGCCAGCTGTTCCTTAGATAAAAGTCTGATATCTAGAATATAGAAAGAACTGAAAAGAATCACCCCCCCCCAAATTTAAAGACCCAATCCAAAAATGGGCATCTGAGATGAATACACACTTCTCAGATGAAGAAGTACAAACAGCAAATAAATATATGAAAAAATGTTCAACATCACTGGCCATTCGAAAGATGCAAACTAAAACAATGCTGAGATTTTATCTTACTCCAGAAAGAATGGCTATTATCAAGAAATCAACCAGTAACAAATGCTAGTAGGGCAGTAGGGAAAAAGGAACCCTTCTCCACTGTTGGGAGGGGTGTAGACTGGTGCAACCACTGTGGAAATCAGTGTGGAGATGCCTCTAAAACCTGGGACTAGATGTTTCATTTGACCCAGCTATCCCCCTTCTTGGTATCTTCCTGAAAGTATTAAAAGCATCATACCATAGCAATATATGCACACCCATGTTCATAGCAGCACAATTTCTAATAGCTAAATATTGGAAACAACTCAAATGCCCATCAACCAAGGAATGGATAAAAGAAATGTGGTTTTTTTTTTATACAATGGAGTACTACTCAGCCATGAAGAAGGATAAACTTGAGACATTTAAAGGTAAATGGGTGCATCTAGAGACCATACTAAGTGAAATAAGTTCGACACATGTGTAAATAAGGACCAAAATATGTAATAGATATTGCAAAATAGGAAAAAAAACGTTCAAATGGTAAGGGCCACAAGGGGGGGGGAGGAAGGAAGGGAAAAGAAAAAATAAGAAAAGAAAGATAATATGGAAACAGAGCTTTTGTAAATAAGAGAGGGAAGATGGGCAGAAGAGAGGGGAGGGGAATGGGGAAAATATAAGAATCAAGGTATATCATGTATGGGCATAAGTTCCATATGATGAATGTGATCACTATGTATATCTAAATTATACCAGTAAATTTAATGATTTAAAAGAAGAAGAGAAAATGGAAGTGGTGGTAAGAAGCCACTGGTGGTTCACAGATTGGCAGAGAATCTGAATGACCTGGCCGTAGGAAGGACAGAACAGCTTGGATTGCCAGTCATGGAAACACCTAGCTGCCTTAGGACAGGGCCATGGGATGATCTAAGTCTGGATGCAGCTGCCCCACTGTTTGATTACCTTCTTGGGGCCTCATGCTCGAGAGCCCCCATGGCCTGTGGGTGGGCACCATGACTAACAATAAGAGCAGGACCACCAAAGCACTTGCCTCCTGACTCCAGAAACAGACATTAGTACCTGCAAATCTGAAGAAGGCTGCGATGCCGAAAGGGCACACTTAAACTAATTTATCTGTTAACCCATGTTAGAAAGCAGTTGGTAATGTTGTAACACACAGCATTATGTGGCTTCCCTTCTTTCTTTGTCTCACTTACCCTGTTTTCTTACTTCACCACCCTGACCTGATCTCACATCTCCAGATTTGCTTTTGAGAGAATTCATGCTAATGCCATCAGCCTGGACTCCAGTTTTCACCCTCGAGTAGATCTGCAAATAGTTCTAAGTCATGTGACCTGATTGTGAGCAGTCTTGAGTAGACTTGTATAAATTTTGCCTATGGATAAAACAAGAGGAAGCTAGAGTTCAAAATGAAATTCTGTCCATGAAGAGCCCTTAAAATAAATGTATACTAGATGAGCCAAACAGCACAGATGAGAAAAAGCGCACACAAGAATTTTGCATAAAAATGCCTATGAGGAAATGTAAACTTTACCATCTAGATCAGATTGGTTCTAGATCAAAGATGCTTTAGATTTTCAACACGTTCTATTAATAGGAAGACTCTTATTAATAGGAAGACACACTGGTAGTTCTGTAAGTTTCCCCTAAGAATTTCATTCTTGTTAATTTAAGTTCTTTTCAGATATTCTTGGACTTTGAAGTTTTTATTGATCATTTCCCATGAATAATTTCTAGATACCATCATCACTGAAAGCACTTTGCATTTCAGGATTATATTTGGGAAATACTCCTGGTGCTCTAGAGTGCATCAGCTCTGATTTTCAGCAGCTCTAGCTACAGCAGACCTTGCACCAGGAATCATCCACGCAAAGATCCCACAGGTGCATTTCTCTTCTCTGCCTCATTGTTTTCTCTGGAGGCTCCCTCAGCACACAGGTACACATGGCCTGGGCATTCAGGGACTTAATGCTTCTGGGGGAAATACATGAACTGTGGATAAATGCCCAACATCCCTCCTTCAGAGTGACAGTTCTGAGACATACTTTACATGATTCCTCATAGACTTAAGACCAGCTCAGTCACACACCTATCACTGGGCTTTTGGCCTTCTCTGTCTTAATCTTTTGGTTACTTCAATGTTGACACCTAGGATCACCTAGGTCACATACCTGTAACCATTTTCTTTCCTCAGACTCTCCATTATGGGTGCCCCAACATACGTAAATATAAATATAGATATAGATATAGATATAGATACAGATATAGATATAGATTATATAGAGATATATGCTGAGGCACTGAGAATTTTTCTGAACTTTTACATAGTTAAGTGTTTTTGAGCTGTTTAAGTAAAAATTCAGAATCCAGAAGACTATAGCTGTTGGAGATGTAGGGAGTAGTCTCCCGTAAAAAGAGCGCTGTAATTTTTACAGTGATTGACTTGAACCAGAACCAATAGTGCAGTCTCAAGGTTGAATTTCTGTTGCTAGAATGGGACTTGCACACAATTCTTTCCTAACTGCCCTCAAAGAGATTTCCTTGGAAGGAACAGTAGTATTATAAGCATGGATCCCTGTCATGTGTTCGTAGTTACATAGACAGCAGCCAAGATAAAGGCAAAATGATTTAATAGGTGTTTGTGTGGTTTAAAGTGCTTGAGTGTGGAAAAAGAGAGGCTAGGGTCGCTGGATGGTAAGTGGTAAAATACAAATTCTGTGGAGAAACTGATGCATGTGGTTTAAGATTTAATGATGATGATGTACGTGAGAGCTTTATAGGACAGAGCTAGAGATTTCTTTGGTTTTCCGGGTTAGTCAACCATGTTGAGAACATTCTTCTTGGTGCTGTGTGTGTCTGGAATACATCTGCCCCTTAGCAGCCTCCCACATGATAAAGGACTTGGACTCAGGCTCTACAAAAACATGAAATAGGATTGCATTCAGCAAAAACATGAAATAGGATTGCATTCAGCTGCCTGTAATCCAAATGATGCTCTTCCATGCTTGGGGGTGTGGATTCTGTTCTCTTTGCCACCATATTCTATTTCTATCTCTGCATTTCAGGCCACAAGTCTGCGGGGTGCCCAATGTGGTGGCACAAGCTTGTAATCTCTGCACTTTGGGAGGCTGAGACAGAAGATCACAAGTTAGAGCCCAGCCTGGGGCTCTTAGCAATTTAGTACGACCCTGTTTCAAAAAAGTAAATGAATAAATATAAAGGGGCTGGGAATATAGCTCACTGTGAAAGCTCTGGGTTCATTCCATAGTTCTACATAAAAGGTATGTGTCAGGTGACTCTTTTCCTTTAAAAATGAGAGAAGAATAGAGTTTCTCTTAGGCCCATGCAACAGACATTTGTTTAAATCTCACTGGCTAGAACTAAGGACCATAGGAAAGATACACCGGCAAATTCTAAGTAGAGATCTGAAATTAGTTTTAGCTTGTGCTTAATCTGCAAAATGTGAGGTGAGAAACGTTTTCAACTGGGCTTGCTGTTGCCCTGTAGAAGATCAGAATTCTAGTAATCATGAAAAGAGAGAGAGACCTTTTTAGACAAGCAACTCACTGTAAGCACCACAGTAAGAGCCCAGGGAAAAACTAAGATATTTGATTAAAAAAGAGAAGAACAAGAGAACCAACATCTGAAGACAGCACGAAAAACTTTGACTCAGGTGGGTAGCCTTGTTTCTCCTCCTTCCTGGCTCTCACTTGCTTCTTCCCTTTACTTTACACCACAACTCTTATCCCAGAATCTAAAAAGGAGAGAGAATAAGATGAAAATTAATTATGTAGAACTAGTTTCTAGAAAGGCTTGACTAACCTGAGGTAGGTGTATCTGTATCTAGATCTTCTTTATTCTTGTTTTGATCATCCAACAATAGTCATAGGAAAATATTTTCCGTAATCAATGGAAGCATAGTATTATTTCTGTCATTAATTAAAAAATTAAGGTTTACAAATAATACACCCCATGGAGACACTAGAAGATGAATACTGAACCTGGGCTTTGAACTAACATCAGTAGTATTTAAAACTCTCCAAAAGTTTTCACATTAAATGATACACGTTGCAGGCTCTGAATTGGGCACTTCAGACTATTTGAAAGCTATGACTAATATTGTGTCTTTCGCCAAAAGAACATTTCTAGAAGAATTTTGTGCTTAATCTGTGGCCCTATTAGTTTCATTATTTTAAAAAACCCATGGTAGTTTTATATTCACCTCTGATAAGATTATAGATATGCATAAAATAGCACATCTCTTTCCTTTTAATATGAATTCACTAGTTTTATCTGTTCTCACTGACATTGGCCAACATATGTCTTCTAATTGTATGTTGTTATCTAATTCAAAATGGAGAAGGAAAGTATTGTTACTTATCAGTGGGATTTATCCAGTTGAAAACAGAATCTATAAAAACTAGAACTCATGAAGAAAATAATAAAGATGGTATAGGCATTGAAATTTTGAAGATTTTATACCAATGAAAGATGAAGCCATGTTGATACATCTGGTTTTCCCTTTAGTATATAATGTGGCAATGTGAGTTATTCAGGGGCTGAAGTTTGTCTCTCTCTGCTTCTTTCCTTTTCTTTGCCTTTCTTTGTTCCAAGTTCTCTGCCACCCAATAATGTCTCTCATTGGCTTTTTGGAGCCAGGACCTGTCAACCTACATCATACCTTGGATTTGGTCAGAGGCTGCAAAGGAATCCAGCCAGTGGCCAGCTTGCTCTCACTCATCAGCTGCAGGCAGGTAGCTCTGGCTAGATGGTATTCTAAAATAATTTACTGTATTTTTAAAAGGCGGTCAACAATGTAGAATCCAGTCAGGCTGACTATGGAAGCAGGATGCACAACAGGTAGTAATAAGAAGCTGTTTTTCCTCCATCCAGTTGAACAAAAGTGGTTGTCATCTAGTTGTGCTCTGAACTGAGAGTATTTTATTCACGCAGTAAAAAACCAAGTAGGGAGTGATTCCCATATGTATGCTAAGGAGAGGTGTGCATCTCAAGGGTAGCTTAATATTGGATAAAGACCCATAGTCTGATTTTGCCTTCCTATTTAAGACTCATGTTTCACTTTCCAATCCCCACAACTATGCTGTTACCCTTTCAGCAGACAGCAATTTACAGAACGCATTTATTTGATATTTCCTGGCAGTCAAGAGGAATACGAGCAGACTGACGATCAAATACAAGTTAGCAGAGATGGAGCTGATGCATGAGGTGTATTAAAGGCTTAAGAATTTTATGTTTTGGGCCGGTGAGATGGCTCAGCGGCGTAAGCGCCTGCCTTGCAAGCGCGAGGGCCCGAGTTCGACTCCCGGAACCCACATACGAAAAAGGGGCCGGTGATATCGCTCAGTGGCACGGGTGCCTGTTGGCGCGCGAGGTCCTGAGGTCGTCCCCCTGGTACCCACAAAAAAAAAAAAAAAAGAATTTTATGTTTTGTTTTTCACTTCTATTGGGTGTAGAACCTCGATTCAAAAGAAAATAATTAGAAATCTACAATTTTGAAGCTGGAAGGGTCTCTAGAGATCTTTAAGCCTTTTTATCTAACAGCTGAAGCACAGAGACCCAGAGAGAAAAAAAGAGGGCATTTTCTGTTCAAATCACAGAGCTAGTCAGTGGGGGATCCGGATTCTGCTCAGTGTGGAATACAGCTCACAAGTCCCATAGTAAGGTACAAGGTGACCTCTTGAGACAACACCCAATGTGGGGAAAAATGATTTCTAAAAATTTAGAAAGGTCACAATAAGTCATTTAGTTCTATTTTTACCATTCTGATAAAGGTCAATATTTTGTATAATTGTTTAATTGAGATTTTATATTGAAAGAATTATAGATTGATATCAAATGGTAACAAATAATACAAAGAAATCCTATGTATCCATTGCCTGATTTCCCCCAATGGTAACAACCTGCAAAGCTATAGTACAGTATCACAACCTGGACATTGACGTTTATACAGTGAGGATGAAGAACAGTTCTAACACAAAAATCACCCCCCTGTTGCACATTGTGGTGGGTGAGTTTCACTGGGTCAGCTTGATTGGCTTGGGAGCCCCCGAGGGGATTGGTGTAGCACACTGCTGTGTGTATGCATGTAGGTGGGTCATGAAGGTATGAACTTGGGGTCTATGTCTGGTCCTTGGCCCCTTCCTCTCTGGCACTGTTCCCTTGTTCTGCTTCCTGGCCACTCTGAACTAAACAGCTTTGCTGTGCTATGCCTTTCCACCATGATGTTTTGTCTTGGACCCAGCTGACCATGAGTTGAATCCCCTGAAATCATGAGCCAAATTAATCCTCTCTTCCTTTAAATTATTGGTGCTGGGTTTTGTATACTACTGATGGCAAAGCTGACTAATATACATACCACACACATCTCCTAATCTTACCTCTATCATCAGCCTCTGGAAAACATGAATCTGTTCTCCAGTTCTGTAATTTTGTCATTTCAGGAATGCTGTATACTATAAATGAAAGCATAAAATATATAAATAAAATCATAAAAACCTAGTTTTTTGTGATTTGCTTGTTTGTACTCCACATAATTCCTCGAGAGTCACCATTGTTTCATGTATCTATAGCTTGTTCCTTTCTATTGCTGAATAATGTTTCATGGTGTGCATGTACTAAGGTTATTGAACTTTTCACCCGTCAAAGGACATGTAAGTTGTGTCATCTTTCTGGCTGTTAGGGATGAAGCAGCTGTGAACATTTGTGTACATGTTTTGTGTGAGTATATCTTCATTTCTTTTGAACAAATGTCTAGGAATACAATTGCTGGATAAAATGGTAGTTGTAGTTTTAGTTTTATAAGTAACTGCCAAACATTTTCCCAGAGTAGTAGTATCACTTTGTATTCCCATCAGTAGTTTGTAAGCAATCTACTTTCTCCCTGCATCTTCAACCTGATGTTGTCATTAATTTTTATTTTAGTCATTCTGAGAAGTGTGCAGTGGTATTTCATTGAAGTTTAGATTTGCTTTTCCCTAAGGCAGTAGATGTTGAAACTCTTTTCATGTGCTTAATTTTCATCTGTATATTTTTTGAAAAAATGTCTAGTCATTATATTTGCTTATTTATCTGATTGAATGTTTTCAACATTCTTTATGCATTACAGATATTAGCATTTTCTTAGATATATGATTAGGAAATAATTGATATCTTACATAGTCTTGGAGGAAATATTTTTGCATATTTTCACAGCATCTTTTACAGAACAAAAGTTTTTAATTTTGTTGAGGTTTAATGTACCAATTTTTTCTTTAGTACACTGTATTGGTCAGAGTTCCAGTGCTGGGATGAAATACTTCACACTTACAATTTGAGGGAAAAAGAGGTTTTCTTTTGGCTTAAATTTGCAGGGATATCAGTCCATGGTTGGCTGGCAATAAGGCAGAAGCAGTATGGCAGGAGAGTCTGGGATTGGAGAGCTGTTCAATCGTGGCATCCTGGAAGCAGAGAGCAGAAGAACACTGCCAGAGGGGAAGGGGCCAGGGGCCAGATACAGTCCTGAAGGCCATGTCCCTGAACCCCAACAAGACACACCCAGAACTATGATTTACTAATTGACTAAGCTAGTCAATTAAGGGTCAAGATTAACTATCACACACACTTCACTTTTGGAAGCTGAAGGACTCAGTAGAGTCCTTTTTCCCAAGGGTATTTTGGTGGTTCACTAAAAGTTTTTTTTTTGTGTGTGTGTGGGTACTGGGGGTCAAACTCAGGACCTCATGTGCCAGCCAGCGGCCATGCCACTGAGTGATATCACTGGCCCTTTTTTTGTACGTGAGTACTGGGAGTCAAACTCAGGACCTCACGTTTGCCAGGCAGGTGCTTATGCTGCTGAGCTATCTCACTGGCCCTAAAAGTTTTATAGATTTATGTTTACATTTAAGACCAGGATCAGTTGTGAGTTTAGTCTTGTGTGAGATGTAAGGTTCAGGCCAATATTCCTTTATTTTCTTTTTCAATTTTTTGGGGTCAGCCTGCCGTTGTCCATTTGCCTCAGCATCATTTGTTGAAAAAGTTATCTTCTATTTATTAAATTGCCTTTTCAACTTTGTCAAAAATCAGCTGGACATATTTGTGTGACTCTATCTCCTTTCCACTGAGCTATGTCTAATCCTCTGCTAACATTATATACTCATGGTTCCTAAAGCTATACAATGTCTTGAAACCAGCTAAAGCAATTCTTTTCACTCTTGTCCTTTTTAAAGAGTGTTGAAAACATTGTAAATGGAAATATACTTTTAATTTTGGCTTTCACCAAATCTAGTCTATAAGAAATCCTTGTTAGTATATAAAAACAATGTAGATTTTTGTGGATTTGCCTTTGGAACAGCACTCTTCCTCTGTGCTGTTTTCTGCTTGCTATGAACAAAGTAGCTTTGCTCCGCCATGCCCTCCCATAATATTTCTGCCTTGGAATCAGCTAAATCTTGACTGAAACCTCTGAAACATGAGCCAAATTAAACCTCTCCTTTTCGGTTGTGGATGGTGGATATTTTGAACCAGTGATGAGAAAGCTGACCGATACATTAACTATGAATTCTGTACACATCAAAATTATCATTCAGGATTCAGGAGAAATAAAGTAATTCTGAGATGAAGAAAAACTTTTAAAAATTATCACTAACACAACTATCCTGCTTGAAGTTTTTCAAACAGAAATGATATGATACAGAAAGGAAATTTTGAGCACCAGGAAAGAAAAGAGAATAGTATAAAAAGCATAAATATGGGTAAAAACAATAAATTTTCCTTATCTGCATGAATTTTCTAAATCATGTATAATGATTAAAGTAAAAATTATCATACCATCTGACACTCAAAAATATGTAAGAGCATGAAAGGTAAAGCAACCTATATGGTAATGATAAAATGTAGATAAGGGTAGCTTGTGATAAGTCACATATGTCTATTATAATACCCAGGGTAAGTACTAGGAAGTTTATAGACAAAAACCTCAACATTGTTCAAGCATTCCATGGGAAGGCAAAAAAGAAAAGAAAAGGGAGTAAAAAGCAAACAATAAAATGGTAGACTTAGACCCTAAAATACCAATAATTGCCTCCATTATAAATGGCCTGCATGTACCAATTGAAGGACAGAGATTGTCAAATAAAAATATGACTCAACAATTGTACATTCTTTATGAGAAACTCACTTCAAATTCAATAATAAAGTAAGGTTGAAAATAAAAGAGTGGAAAACAATGTTCCATACCAAGATTAGTTAAAACAAAAACTAGAAACCTAAGAATGGCTCTATCAATATGAGATAAAACAAACTTCAGAGGAAATAAACTTACTTTAGGTAAAAAAGGACATTTTATAAAAATAAAATATCAATCAAAAAGTAAGATGATTATAATACATGTGTATACATCCCCCCCAAACAAACAAACAAACAAACAAGGCAGAAAATACATGTACAAATGCTATTAGATAAACTGAAAATGGAAATGGACAAACCCACAGACACAGCTCCTCCATTTTCAGCAACTGACAGAATTGCTACACAGAAAGATACAGAAGAACTGAACAACACAATCAACCAATAGAATCCCATTGACAGAATATGTCACCCAACAACTGCAGAATGCACTTTTTTTTTTTTTCCGAGCACCCATGGATTATTCACCAATATAGACCATATTCTAGGACTTGGAGCAAACCTCAACACATTTGAAATAATTGAAATAAAATGATTTCAGACATGTAGTTAGGTTCTGTGACAAAAATAAAATCAGCCTAGGAATTAATAACAGAAAGACAATGGGAGAGTATTTAAACTATTGGATGTTAAATAAAACATTTCTAACTGAGTCAAAGAAGAGGTCCCAAGGAAAATATACATGACATTGAACGATAGAAAAGTGCAACAAATCAAAATATGCAGAATGCACTGAAAGCAGTGCCAAGAGGGAATATGGCAGTTTCTGGAAAAGACTAGTGTTTAAAACAGTCTAGGAAGTAAGGACAATCAGCCTACACTCAGTGTGTAGGCACTGTTCAATCCTATGGAGCCCTAGAGAGAACAGAAAGGCAGAGGAGAGGTGAATTTGTTCTCTCACTCTGTCTCTCTAAATGGTTGTTTCTCTGGAGAACCCTAATACACAGATATAACATTTTATTATACTCTATTTTATTAGTCTCTCCCTACTAACTAACAGGAGAGTAGCCAAATTACAGGACTACCTTGTACAGGAGCAATAGATTTTATATACTTTATTAATTCAACACATAATTTTCAGGACCACCAAATGTGACCACATAGGTTGAAAACAATGCAACTCTAGAAGGTATCAGTCACATATACTGTAACACATTAGTGCTACTGTATAACCACATGGTAAGATCTGTTGACTATCTACTGTGTTGTAGGTAGTGTCTAGGAATACAGTAGCAAGTAAAAGTGAAAACCCCAAGTGTGTCTTGAATGAATTAGTTGGCCATTGCTTCATCCCTGGAGCATAAAAGAAAGAGCACTTTTTAAATGCAATATTCTGAGTAGGTAATACTTGGTAATAATCTGAATACTTACTAATTTTTTATTCTAACTTTGAGTTGCATCAACTTAATGTGAAAAGACTGTCTCATACAGATCAGATATTTTTATCAAGAATGTGACAGTGACTTATGTTTCCTAGAAAAATAGAATTATTTATTTCCTGTAGATTCTACATGTAGGTTTCATCATATCTCATATTCCTTACTCCTTTATAGAAACATAAATAGTTACCTGATAAAAATTAATAAATGTATCTGGTTGATCAGAACCAATGAAATGCATGGCTAATCTTCCCAGTGTGTACTGTAGAAACAGGGAATTCTATTGTAAACACAATGCCATTTATTATTTTGAATATGAAATTAAAACTAATTATTGCCTTCAAAACAGAACCATAAGCAATCACAAATATACATTTAACGATCTACATCTAGGCATGATTTGTGTTCTTGAAAATCACCCTTGTATTTAAAACTACATGTTCTCAGAAATCCTCAGTGATTCTGTTTTAAGATCAGTGATTGATTTCCAATTTAAGAAAAGCCTTAGACTTTCCTTTTTATTTAATTTTATTAATTTCATTTTCTTCAACAGCAACACATTTGAAAGAAAGAGGCACAATTAGCCATTTCCACTAAGCATACAATAGGAAATGATCTCAAATTGTAATGAGAGAAATGAAGGTAATTCTTTTAAGTCATGTCTTTGCCTCCTGTTCAAGACAGACTTATGTTCCTTGGGGCCTGAATTTTATACAATTTGAAGCACACTTTTTAAAGAAAAATAATACAAATTAGACGTAAGCAAATGTTTAGGATGAGAAGAACAACAGCAGATTATAATTTTTAAAAGTTAACAACTATAAGCAACAACAAAAACATCAGTGATGCAAAAATCCCCAAATACTAACATGTATTCATTTCAGCTGCCCATTTTTTGATTGGCGGGGAGTCTGATTTTCTTGTGTATTTATATATTCTCAACATTTCTTTTTAACATCACACAACATTTTTAGGTACTGTGTTGTACAATAGTGACTCTGTGATAGTCACAGGGAGAATAGAAGTATAAGACAGTCTTATCTTTGCAAGCCTGATCAAAATCTGTTTTTAAAATTATTGGTGATTAAGATAAATAGACATGTGACCTCTCACACAGATTAGACTCATTTTTGTACATTTGTGCCTTACATACAAAGGGCTCTGAAAAATTGTTATTAAAGCAGAAAAATATTCTTTTTTTTTTTTTTTTTTGTGGGTGCCGGGGGTCGACCTCAGGACCTCGCGCGCCAACAGGCACCCGTGCCGCTGAGCGATATCACCGGCCCCTTTTTCGTATGTGCGATCCGGGAGTCAAACTCAGGCCCTCGTGCTTGCAAGGCAGGCGCTTATGCCGCTGAGCCATCTCACCGGCCCAAGCAGAAAAATATTCTTATCTACTTATTCTACACTACTATGTATTTTCCCCATAGAAGACAGTTTTCATTTTGGCTAGGTACCAAGTAGAATGTTTACAGTATTCACCTCTGTAAGATTAGAAAATTAAGACACCCTATGATAAGGTGTTTATGGGATCTGTGACTCCAAGGAAACACATGTGCTTATCCTTAGTTTCCATTTGTACATTTTTTCAGATTTATGTGTATTGGGCATTTCTAACTCCTATTGCATAATTGACTTTCCTCACAAAAGGTATATTTTTCGCCTATCTCTAAATCTTACTGTATTACATTACCTCACAGTATAAAGACACCTAGGAGCCTCCCAAAAAGAGTTACTTTGAAGTATTGAGCCTTTTGGAGAGGGTACCTCCTTTTTGATTTAAATACTTATCATAGGGCTTCTTGATTTTCTAACCTTCCTGTTTTTCTGATAAATCTGAAAATGACATTGAAATCAAATATATGGTATAATGTGGTCAGATAGTGTCACAGAAAACTTCTTTAATAATCCTGCCTTTGCCATTCCCTACAACTGTTTGAGATTGCAGAGCTAGGCAGTAGCTAACGAGAGTAAATAAAGGGGAATACTGGCAAAATACATTAAATTTTAGAAATGTTTTCCATCTTTTGTTTCATTAGCTGGAAAGTAAAGCAACTTCAAATTCCTAAGGTGGCACAGGTTAAAGATGCTATTACTCTAATTGTAACTGTGATGTTTAATGATTTATCAGCTTTTTCAAATTATTTTGGGTGAAACTACAGTTACAAACTGGAGGTGTTTTTTTTTTTTTTTTTTTTTTTTTGTGGATACCAGGGGTCGACCTCGGGACCTCATGCACCAGCAGGCACCTGTGCTCCTGAGCAATATCACTGGCCCCTTTTCCGTATGTGGGTTCCAGGAGTTGAACTCGGGCCCTCGCGCTTGCCAGGCAGGCGCTTACGCTGCTGAGCCATCTCACCGGCCCTGGAGGTGATTTCTTTTAACCGTAGTATGAGTTCTTCGGCAAGATACTTAAAATTAATTCTATCAAATGCTATCATAAAATATTTACACTAATTATAGTCGATCCTCATATCACTGTTTAACTGTTTAATATTTTCTATTTCTTGTTAACACAAAGTATGAATAGAGCTGATTCATTTTTAGGAACACATATGTTGCCCTTTTATTAAATCAGTATGCAACGTATTATCATCTGTATCTGAAAACTGAACAGGCTCATTTTTAAATAATTTTTGAGGTTGACTCATGCTAACTCATTTACTGAGGGAAAACTATGCTTTTTATTGCACACCTTGTTCTATAATTTGTAATTTTGGCTTCATAATATAGGCATTATAAGGCATGAAATGAAAAATTAAGGCTATTATTTTAAAGAATTTATATTTCTGTCCAACAATTTCTCTTTACAAGAAAAAATAAACACCAACCATTCTTAGATTCATCACAGATTCATCATCATTCATCAGGGCAAACTGATACCACTAAACTGGGTAGATAGATGGATACAGACAATTATACCTCACAAGGAGCAAAAGCCCAGGAGGGAAAGCACACCACTGAAGCTGTACTTGCAGGGCCAATTGAAACTCTAAATGATGAATTGTTAGAACTCAGTAAGGGCTAGCTTGAGAGTTTGAGTCTCCAAGGGCTGCAATCTTAGGAAAGAAATCAGAGTTTTAAAAATTTTCCCTTCAGTAGCCCTACTGGGTTTTCACAGTGAAGATCTGGCAGGAGGAGTGGGACCATAGTCTTATAGAAATATACCTGGAATTCTCTATTCTCCTTACTAAGGCCTGCCACAAAGTGAGCCTTGCACTTTTGTCAGGCTGTAGCTGACTGTGGTTTTGATAGCATTATAGTGGCTAACTTACCTGACCTAGGGGAAGGAAATGTACAACTCTGACTCATTAATAGACAAGACCTATTTGTAGGATTTTAGAATTCTCCTCCTACTTGCATGCAAGTTACCAGATCAGTAAGGCTCCAATATAATAATAGGGGATTACAGCTAAAAGAATGGCAAGGCTTAGCCCCCATTTAAGGGGTCTCCAAAGACATGCAAAATAACAGCAGTGACAATAATGCACTTAGGAAAATGTTAGCTTCTAACACACAATTGCAACAAATAATAGATATAGCCTAATTCCTAGCCAGTTAAACATAAACCTCACCTTATCAACCTATCAACTTCTGTTATTTTTTCTGTCACATCATGTCTGATTTTTTACAAAACATTACAAGGTATATTATTTTAAATATGAAGTGTCACCCAGAGACTCAAGTATGGAACATTGGCTCTAATGCAAAAGTATTCAAGAGGCCTAGAGAACTGACTGGATCATGAGACATTAACATCACCAGTGTTAAGTCTAGATCATAATTTGATAATATTATTAAGAGGAGAAGGTGATGGAAATAGGAGGTATTGCCTAGTAGAAGGGAATAGATCATGCGGGTGTGACCTTGGGATTACATATGGTCTTTGGACTTTTCATTTCTGGCTCTTGTTCTCTCTCACTGCTTTCTGGTTGCCATGAGGTGAAAATCTTTGTTCCACCGTGCCCTTCCACCGTCATGTTTCTGCCTCACCACAGGTCTAAGCAATGACTCAGCTAATTACGGACTAAAACTTTTGAAACTGTGAGCCAAAATAGATCTATCCTTCCTTAAGCTGTTTATGTCAGGTATTTTGGCCACAGAAATAAAAATCTAACACATATAATAAAAAAACAGAAACAGCTGAAGAGAAAAATTAATAATCAGAACTAAACTCAGATGTCCAGAGGTGTTTAAACCATCAAACTGGGGATTTAATACACTATTATTAAATCTTAAGGGCTCTAATGAAAAATGGGGGCAAACTTTAAAGGCATGGAGAGCTTGGAGGGAAGTGTTTTACACCCTAAAAGAAAACAACTTCTAACTCAGCTTATATATTCTGCAAATTATCTTTCAAAATTGATGGAGAAATAAGATATTTCCATGATAAAGAGCACCTAAAGAAACTCGTGACACCAAACCAGCATTTCAAGAAATTCTCAAGGGTATCCTAGAAAGAGACAATGAAGCCAACAATTCTGAAAGTTCCAATAAAATAAATACACCAAGTAGGGTGAGGAATTATGTAGAAGGAAAAGTAAATCAGCAGGAGGAAAATAGTACAATGACAGGAATAAGTCAATACCTATCAGTTATAATTATCAATGTGAATGGTCTCAATTCACCAATCAAAAGACACAAATTAACAGAATGAGCCAAGAAACAAAATTCAATGGTATGCTACATACAATAAACATATTTAACCCAAAGAAAATTTAATAAACTAAAACTCAAAGGATGGAAAACAATATTCCATCCAATGGGAATCTGAAAACAAGCAGGAATAGCTATCTTGTTTTCAGACAAAGTAAACTTTAAGTCAAAATGGATCATAAGAGGCAAAGGGAACACTATATATTGGTTAAGGGAACTGATCAACAGGAAGAAGTAACAATTATAAACATATATGCACCAAACATGATGCACACAACTTCATAAAACAAACAATAGTGGACAAAAAATATCATATAAGCATCAATGCAAGTATAGTGGGGCAAACTCAATACCTTACTATCACAAATAGATATATCAACTAAATAAGAAATCAACAAAGAAATATCAGAATTGAACCAAACCTTTGAACAAATGGACTTAAAAGGTATACACCGAGTATTCCATTCAACAACAGCACAATACAAATTCTTTTCATCAGAACATTGCACTTTCTCCAAGGTAGACCACATAGTAGCCAATAAAACATGCTCAAGTAAGTACAAAAGAATCTAAATTTTACCTTGCACATTATCAGATCATAGTGCAATGAAACTGGAAATCAATGGCAAAAGAAATTATGCAACACATTTAGATTAAACAATGCAGTATGAATAATTAGTGAGTCACGGAAGAAATTAAGGAAGAAATAAGACAGTTCCTAGAATTAAATGATATTGCCAGTACAACATACTAGAACTTATGGGACACAATAAAAACAGTCCTAATGTAGTGGAAAATGGCCCCCCCCAGCCAGTATACTTCAGTTTCTTCATTTCCCAGGTAATAGTTCCTGTTGCCATTCTGGTTTCTCCTGTCTCTTAGAAACAGCTGCTCACTCTGATGCATAGCTGGTCATGCTGATGTATATTTTAAGAACCAATCCCCAGTTGACAAGCCATTCTGCCTCTGTACTTCCTGCTTGCTTATTCCATATAAGCCCTAGACCACCAGAGATCAGGGCCTGATATTTTGGGAATGATCCTGATCAGTGCCCATCGATGTAAAATAAATGTGCCTCCAAATCCTGAGTATTATTTCGATGTTTCTGCTTGCTGTTGCACTAAGAGGAAAGTTTATAGTTGTGAATTCCCACATCAGTAAAGGAGTGAGCCCAAATAATCTGAATGTGCACATCAAGGTTCTAGACAAATAAGAACAATCTGTATCCAGAGGTAATACAAGCAAGGAAATTATGAAGATCAGAGCAGAAGTCAACGAAATGGAAACTAAAAGAAAAACAATACAAAGAATGAGTTGAAGAGCTGGTTCTTTGAAAGAATGAATGAGGAGGGATGCCAAAATGGTGGAGCAGTGTGTGCCAGCAACTCAGCTTCTCCAGGACAGAATGTCTAGAGTCTGGAAAATAATAGCTTGGAGAGGAATCAACATGAGTGAAGTATACACAGTAATCACCATAAGGGAACTTACAGAGGAAAATAAAATAGGATTAAGTGATACAGAAGAACTAGATCACACCAGAGAGGACAGTCAATGCAGCACCACCAGTGGTGGCTGGCTAGCTGCCAGCTGGGAGGCAAACTGAAATTAACAACTTTTCTATGCACAGAGAGCTAGAGAACTGCACTGAGTCCAGGAGAGTCTTCTGCAGTTGGAGCCTGCATGCGAAATGTGAGACAATCCTCCTGGAGCAGTCTGCCACACTCAACAGTTGGTGAGTGACCTGGGTATAAATGCAAGAGGCCAGAGACACACAGAGTAGGAGCTGGTGGGGTTGCCATTGAAGGGAAGGGCTGAGTGTTTGGTCCTGGATCCCAGGAGAGCCCTTTGGCTGCTTCACACTACCAAGTTCCCAGAGTGCATGAGGGAAAGACAGTCATGGGAGAATGCCAGCAGTTGAATAGCAGACTTGGGGAAGTCCTGCTGAGAGGCACGGGCTTGTGAAAACACACCCAGGTCTTACTATGAGAAGCCACATTTAGCCTGAACTACACAGGGTTGGAAGCTCACGTTGGTGCCGCTTTCCCACTGTGAGCAGATCTCTACACACAGCAGGGTTTTGGGAGCAGACTGCCACCTTAGACTTCCAGTGTGAACAAAGACATGTCATGGCCTGAGCTCTGCTCCTTAACCCTAGGATGAAAAATAATCATGCATCCAAAGCAATAGAAAACTTCCATTTACTGTTCTTTATGTGATATTATTTTTTATTTTATATTTTTATTTTATTTTTCAAAAAACTTTTTACTCTTTGCTGTCCTCCTGTGCATTATTCTTCACAATTTAATTATGTTATTTTACCCTTTTTTTCTGAGTGCGTCTGTGTACGTGTGCTTCTCTTCCTCTTTTCTTTTTTTCCCCTGATATAGTTTATGGAGGGTAAAGGAATTCTCCCTTGCCCCTTTATACCACTCCAGCTTTTATCCATATCTCTTCTTCTGACTTACTTCTCCTGTCTTTTATTCATTCTCAATTTTTATTTTAATTATTATCCATCTTTTCATTTCGATCTCTTTAACTTTTTCTCCAATATTTTATATCAAGGATAGAGTCTTTTCTGATCCCCAATTCTCACTACCAATGTTGTGCCCAGTTTTCCCTGTTATTACCCTCTAAATATTTAAAGACCCACCCTTTCCATCAATAGAATGTTTTGACATCTTCCTATTTCCCCCTTCCCATACCACAGAGCAGAGAATTTAGAAAAGAACAAACAAATAAACTTTTTTTCTTTTCATTTTTCTCTTCCCTTCTCCCCTCAGGCAGTACCTAGTCTCCAACCCCTGGCCTTTAACTAACTGAATCTATAAAATTACTAGTGAGTGCTGTGCTTTGTTTTGTTGTTGTTGTTGTTTGTTTGTTTATTTTGTTTTTACCAGTATAGGAGACACAGCCATCAAATTTAGAGCACATTAACGGTGGATCAAGTCTTGGGTTGTCATGATGCTTACACTGTAACTGTGGATTTCTTCTCTGGACAAAAGGGAGACCCAAAACAGGGCCTGATGGTATGTTATTTCTAAACTAGACCTGTTAGATATCACTGTAACAGATTAGCCTATTACTGCAGTAGCTGATTTTGTTCCATAGGAATAGTCATGACTCAGTGGACAACTTAATGCCAGTGAACATATCTGCTGAATCCACCATCACAGTGAGGGATAGCGAGAGCAAGAGTTCCTAACCCAAGAGCTCAGACTGGATCAGTCTCTGCATGAATACTTTCAACCTGGAAAAAGTTCTGAGTCTGAGTTAACTTCAGTATAGGAGTAGAGGGACCAGAGGAGTTATTGGGAGAATCACATATGCAATGATCATTGATATATATATATATATATATATATATATATATATATATATATATATATATAATGGGAGCACCTATTTTCCCGAAACAAAAACTGCTGAAATTAAAAGATCAAATAAACACTGACATAGTCATAGTAGGGGATTTTCACATCTCACTTTCACAGTGAGATAGGTCAACAAAAAAAACCAATAAAGAAATTTTAGAGCTGAACCACACCCTTGAGCAAATGGACTTAATGGATATTATACAGAGTATTTCACCCTTCTACAAGAGAGTATATATTCTTTTTGGCCTCACATAGTACTTTTTCCAGAGTAGATCACATACTAGTTCATAAAGGCTGCTTGAGTAATTATATAAGAATAGAAACTACCCTATGCATACTACCAGACCACTGTGCAATGAAAATAGAAATCAACAACAGAAGAAATTTTGAAAAGGCAAAAACTTCTGGAAAATTAACAATATATTCCTAAGTCACAAATGGGTCACAGAAGAAATGAAAGAAGAAATTAAAAATTTTCAGGAAGTTAATGATAATTTTGGTACAACTCATCAGAACCTCTTGGATACTTTGGAAGCAGTTCTAAGAGGAATATTCATCACAATCAACACTAACACTAGGAAAATAGAGCAAGTTCAAATAGACAAACTTATAAGAAATTTTTTTGAGGCAGAGTTTTGCTATGCAGTTCAAGCTGGCCTTGAACTGACTTTCTAGCCCAGGCTGGCCTTGAACTTGCAGTGATCCTCCTGCCTCAGTCTCCTGAGTGCTGAGATTATAGGAGTGCACCACCACCATTCCCAGCCAAGAAATCTTAAGATACTTGAGAAACAACAACAAACCAGTCCCAAACCAAAATTAAGGAGGGAAAATATAATCATGAGAGCAGAAATCAATGAAATTGAGACTAACAAAACAGTAAAAAAAATCAATGAATTGAAGAGCTGGTTTATCAAAAGGATAAGTGAAATAGGTAAGCTCCTAGCCAGACTTACCAAGAGAAAGTGAGAAAAGACTCACATCAATGCAATTGGAAATGAAAAAGGTGAAATCACAACAGACATTGTGGAAATCCAGAAGATGGTTAGAAATTACCACAAAAAAATCAGCCAATTTTGAAGAAATGGACAGATTCCTAGACAGACAAAAACTACCAAACTAACCCATGAAGACATAAATATGTTTAACAACCCAATAACAAGCAATGAAATTGACACAGTAATAAAGAATCTACCAACAAAATAATCCCAGGATCTGATGGATTAACTGCTAAATTCTAAAAACCTTTAAGTGTATCACCAATACTCCTCCAGCTCTTTAAAGAAATTAGAAGGTAGGGAGTAATTCTAAACTCATTTATAGAAGCCAGTATTGCCTTGATTTCAAAACTGGATAAAGGCCCAACAAAAAAAGAAAACTATAGTCCAAACTCTTCAATGTACACAGATGCAAAAATCCTCAACAAGATATTGGAAGATAAAGTGTAGTCCATTATCAAAAAGATCATACATTGTGATCAAGTGTGTTTCATCCCAGAGATGCAAGGATTGCTCAATATATGTAAGTCAATATATGTAATATATCACATAAACAGAAACTAGATCATACGATCATATCAATATATGCAGAAAAGGCTTTTGACAAAATGAAACACTCCTTTATAATAAAAATCCTGAAGAAAACAGGTATAGAAGTACTGTATCTAAATATAATAAAAGCCGTATGTGACAAGCCAATAGCCAGCATTATACAAAATGAGGAAAAATTAGAAACATTTTCTCTAAAATCAGGGACAAGGCAAGAATGTCCACTGTCATCTTTTCTATTCAACACAGTACTGGTAACATTAACAAGAGCAATTAGGCAAGAGAAAGAAAAGGGATACATATAGGAAAAGAAGATCTCTATTTATCACTACTTACAGATGATGTGATACTTTACATAGAAGACCCAAAGAACTCTATCAAAAAATTCTGAGAATTAATAATAAACTTTGGCAATGTAATGAGATATGAGATCAACACACAAAAATTATTAGCATTTGTGTGCATTAACAATGAACTCAATGAGAAGGAAATTATGAAAACAATACTATTCACCATAACGTCAAGAAAAATGAAATACCTAGGAATTAACCTAACCAAGAAAGTAAAAGATCTACACGAAGAAGACTATAGTACTCTGCAAAAGGAGATTGAAGAGGATGTCAGAAAATGGAATAATGTCCCCAGCTCCTGGATAGGCAGAATCAATATTGTCAAAATGGACATACTCCCAAGACTGCTATAGGATTTACTATAGTCTCAATCAAAATACCAACAGCATACTTTACAGATCTAGAGAAAAGAATTCTTCAATTCATATGGAAATAAGAGACTCAGAATAGCAAAAGCAATTTTGGGCAATAAAAGCAAAGCAAGAGGCATAGCAATACCTGACTTCAAGCTCTACTACAAAGCAATGGTGATTTAAAAGGGCATGGTACTAGAATAAAACTAGATATGTGGATCAGTTGAACAGAATCAAAGATAAAGAAACTTCCCAACACATTCAGCTATTTGATCTTTGACAAAGGGGTCAAAAACATGTGTTGGAAGGAAGACAACTTATTCAATAACTAGTGCTTGGAAAACTGTTTATATGTGTGCAGAAGATTGAAAATGGACCCTTACCTCTCACTATATACTAAATTAAAATCAAAATGGATCAAAGATCTAAACATTAAAATAGAATCATTAAACATAGTGGAAGATAAAATAGGTAAAACACTTGAAGACATAGGTGTAGGAAAGGATTTTCTAAACAGAACTTCAATTGCACAAGAAATAGCAGCAGAATCAACAAATGGGGTTATATCAGAATAAAAAGCTTCTCTACATCAAAAGAATCAATTAGTAGACTGAAGGGACAACCTAGAGAATGGGAAAAATTTTTTCCAGCTACTCCTCAGACAGAGGACTAATATCTGGAAATACAAAGAACACAAGAAAATTAGACCATCTAAAATTAATGATCCAGTCAAGAAATGGGCAAGAGAAATAAACAGACACTTCACAGAGGAAGAAATACAAATGGTCAACAAACATCTGAAAAAATGCTCAACATCTCTGGTTATTAGAGAAATGACATTTAAAACAATGTTAAGATTTTGTCTTACTCCAGAAAGAATGGCAATAATTAAGAAATCGAACAATGATTTCTCAAAGAACTGAAATTAGAAATTCCATGTGACCCAGTGATCCCTCTATATGTATCTTCACCAAAGAGCTTAAGTCATCTTACTACAGCTATACAGGCATACCAATGATTGTAGCAGCACAACTTGTAATAGTTAAACCCTGGACACAGCTTGGTTACCCATAAACATATGATTGGATGAATGAAAGGTATCTATATATAATGGAATACTACTTGGCTATAAAGAATGACAGAATGGAGGCATTTGTACGAAAATGGATGCACCAATATAATGTTGAGTGAAATAAATGAGAAACAAGTTTAAATACCATATGGTATCTCTCATTCTGTAGCAGAAAATGCCCCCCCTGCCATATACTTCAGTTTGTTAGTTGCCCAGGTAATAGTTCCCGTTGCAGTTCTGGTTGCCCCTGTCTCTTAGAAACAGCTGCTCACTGTGATACATAGCTGGTCACTATGGTGCACATTGTATAAGCCAATCTCCGATTGACAAGACATTCTGCCTCTGCACTTCCTGCTTGCTTATCTCATATAAGCCCTAGACCACCAGGGATCAGGGCCTCATATTTTGGGAATGATCCTGATCAGTGCCTGTCGACGTAAATAAATCTGCCTCCAAATTCTAAGTGTTGTTTCAGTGTTTCTGCTTGCTGTTGCAATTGCAATTGGAGTGAAGCAAAGAGAATTATTAAGGATGGGTATAAGGGGACTAGGAGATGGACCCCTTGAATAGGGAAGTGTTTCAAGGGAAAAAGCATGAGGGGTGAGGAGGAGGGGAAGGGGAAATAAGTACAATAAATATATGCCATGTACAGGAACCCAATAACCTCAATTAAGAAACTAGGACTACAGGTCCCATTGGAGCCAAGTATTTCCCTTCTTGGGATCTTCCCACAGAATTAAAAGCATCATACCACAGTGATATATGCACACCCATATTTATAGCAGCCTAGTTTGTAATAGCTAAATCTTGGGAACAACCCAAATGCCCATCAATTCACAAATATAAAAAGATGTATTTTTATAAAGCGGAGTACTATTCAGCCATTCATAAATATAAAAAGGTTTTTTTAATAAAGCGGAGTACTATGCAGCCATAAAGGATAAATTTGAGACATTTATAGCTAAATGGATAGACCTTGAGACCATACTCTCAAGTGAAACAAATTGGACACTATGTGTAAATATCACATTGTCTCTCTGGTGTGAGAAACTGAAAGTGTGTAAATAAGAACCAAAAAGTATAATAGATACTGTGAAATAGGAAGAAATTATTCAGAAGAAAGGGAAATGGGGGGAATGAGAAAATAAGATAAAATGGGAACAAAGCTTTGTAAATGAGTGGGGGAGAAGTGTTGGAGGGAGGGGATGGGAATGGGAAAAAAGAGGAAGTAAGATATATCACGTTCAGGTATAAGTTCTCTATGATGAAAGTGATCATTATGTATATCTAAACTATACCAATAAACTTAATTAAAAAAAGAAAACAAAACCTTGAAGTGTGGGTGATAATGGAAACTTTAGATCAATTCTGGACATGGAAAATATTCATCTCTTTACTATAACCTCGCACACCATGCCCTTATAAATACTAAATGTTATATACAAAGATTTTTAATTCCAGCTCACGTACATCATCTGGGACTTATAAGTAACTGTCCTAAGCATTGACATTAAACATTATATGAAAAATAAAATAACATAATATACAATTTTGCAGCTTGGCTAGAAAGGAAGCACCTGTAAATTTGGGGCCAAGAAAACTGTGGTGCTGAAATGTTAGCTTTAAAAAAAAGCCAAGGGGGCCGGTGAGATGGCTCAGTGGCGTAAGCGCCTGCCTGGCAAGCGCGAGGGCCCGAGTTCGACTCCCGGATCCCACATACGAGAAAAGGGCCGGTGATATCGCTCAGCGGTACGGGCGCCTGCTGGTGCGCAAAGTCCTGAGGTCGACCCCCAGTACCCACAAAAGAAAAAAAAAAAAGAGCCAAGTACTTTGAATCAGGACAGTAAGATGGCTAGAAAACATCTCAAAAATTGGCCAGACCCTAGTCTAAACAGGCTCAAAGATATAAAACAGAAAACAACTTTGAAAGACTGATTTGAGAAGAGAGCCTCAGGTTGCCCTGGTCATCCAGGACTAGCTAAGGAAGTATTTCCCTCAGCTTAGCCATTTAAGCACTCAGAGGGCACTGCAGTGATGGTGCACGGGGACATAGTTACTGTCAAGCGGGTGGCAGAAATTAGTATCACCCATGTGGTCCTGGTTTTTCAGGCATGCAGAGTGCAAGAACTGTAATGTCATGGAGACTTCCACCCAGATTTCAGAGGCAGGCCTAGGAGGCTGGGCAGTGTCCCCCAGAGGGTGATGTGTGAAGCTGTGATAGTGGAGTCAAATGTATAGTGGACACTCCGGGAAGCTGGAGATGCCAAGAACGTGGATCATCTGCTGAGGAAAACGACAGGCAGTGAGTAGATCCTGCCAAATGGAGAGGCCACATTGACTGCAAACAGCCAGGCCACAGGGCAGGATTGCCCAGCCCAAGCCCTCTGGAGTTCTCATCTTAACACAGCATGCCTCAGGTGGAGAACAGGGAGCTACAAGATTTAATGTTTACCCCACTGGGGTTTAGTGTTAATTTTTTCTGATTCCTGTCTATCTCTCTATTCCTCCCTTTTGGAATGGGAATGTTTACTTTGTACCATTATATGTTAGAATTCTTTAGTCTTCTTTTTGATTTGCACAGGTACTCACATCTAAGAGTTTGTCTTGAGTGTTTGAGAAGAATTTTGACTAGGATTTTTCAGCAATGCTGGAATAGTAAAACTTCGGGGTCCCTTAGAGATGGACTAAGTGCACTTCGCATTGTGATATTTATGTGAGCCTTTTGGGGGCCAGAGGTGGAGTATTATGGTTTATATCTAAAATGTCCACCAAAAGTTTCATGTATTTTGAAGTGGGCCTATTTGGAAGATGCATGTTGCTAAGAGTGTGACCTGGAAGGGTGTGTTCTTGTCCTTGGCTCCTCCTTTTTCTCTCTGCTTCCTGGATGCCATGGGTTGAGTAGCTTTCCTCTGCCATGCCATTTCCACTCTGGAGCCAACTCACTGTGAGCTAAACCCTCTGCAAACCAGGAGGCAAACAAACTTCTCCAATTTAAAGTTGTAAATGTTGGGTGTTTTTTCCCAGTGACAAGAATGCTGAGTAATACACTTGATTAGAGGAAGGTGACTCTTTCCCTGAAGCTCCTTGCACTGTACACACATGCCTTTCTTTTTCCAGAAAAAAAACTACACTGTTCTGTTCTTTAATCTCCAAGTGTTTAGTTTAGGGTCAAATTCAAGTTCCACATACTAAACGTTGTAACTAAACTAACCACAGATAATATGATACCTACACTCTTAACACATTATTAAGTGTACAATAAATATTAATTATAAACACAATGGTATAAGGCAGATCTCTAGAACTTTGACACCTTGCAGGAATAAACCTTTATACCACTGAATAGCAATTTCCCATTTCCCATTTTCTTTTCTCCCAACCCTTAGCAAACACCATTCTACTCTTTGCTTCTATGAGTTTTGCTATTTTAGATACCTCATATAACTGGAATCATTCAGTGTTTGTCTTTTTGTGATTACCATATTTCACTTAGCATAATGTTCTTAAACTTCACTTATTCTGTAACTCCATAAAATGACAGTATTTCCTTTTATTTATTTATTTTTTATTCAGTATTGGGGGCTGAACCCAGGACCTTTACATTGAGCTACATCTCCAGCACCTTAAAAATATTTTTTTGAGGCAAGGTCTCACTAAGTCACCAAATTTCTCAGGCTGGGCTTGAATTTGTGATCCTCCTGCCTCAACCTCCAAGAAATGGTGTTTTCCTTTTCTAAAGCTGAGTAATATTCCATTAAGTGTACATATGCTATGGTTCAAGTGTATCTCCCATAATTTTATGTGTCAGAAACTTAATCCCCAAAGCTATACATCAATGATAGTTACAGGTATGATCTTTGGTAAATAATTATGATTAGATGAGGTCATGAAAATGGGGTTGTAGTGATAGCATTTATGACTCTATAAGGATAGGAAGAGATGGCATGCTTGCTCTGTATCCCCATATCATGCCATCCACCATGCTAGCAACAAGAAAGTTCTCAAAGGATGCCAAGAATGTGACAGCATCATTCTCTTGGGCTATCCAGCCTCTAAGACTGTGAGCCAAATAAATCTCTCTTGTTTATAAATCACCTGTTTTGGGCATTTTGTTATAGCAATTAAAATTATATGAAGACATACATATTTTTATTCATCTATCCATAGACACTTAGGTTAATTTTATATCTAACTATTGTAAATAAGGTGCAATTAACATGAGAATGTAGATCTCTTCAAGAATCTGATTTCAATCATTTGGATAAATATTCAGAAGTAGGATTGTGAGATATAGTACTTCAATTTATTATATTTTTAGAAGACTTCATACTTTTTCCATAGTGATTGCACCAATTTAGGTTCCTACCAATAGTGCAAGAAGGCTCCAATTTATCCACATCATCATTAACTCATTTTCTGTTCTTTTTTTCCCTGAAATAGCTGTCAACAGGTGTGAAGTGATACTGTGGTTTTTTCACTTCCTTGTTCATTAGTGATGTTGCGCATCTTGCCATCGACCTATTGAACATTTGTAAGTCCACTTTAGAAAATTTCAAGTAACTTGTTCTTTTTAAAAGCATGTTTTCAATTTTTTTTCCTTTTGCCATGCAGAACTTTTAAATTTGATGTAGTCTCATGTGTCTATTTTTGCTTTTGTTGCTTTTGCTTTTGATGTCATACAAAAAATCATTGTAAACATCAGTGTCATACAGCTTGTCCTCTAGGAGTTATATGTTTCTAGTTTTTCTCTTACGCCTTTATTTTGCGTTGCTTTTTGTAAATGATGGAAGTTGAGGTTCCAATTTCATTCCTTTTAGTGTGAATAATGTGATTTCCTCGGGACATTTGTTAAAAGTCTCTTTCCCCACTGTGCAGTCTGGGCATCCATCTCAAACATCACTTGATAGCATTTTGAAGGTTTATTTTTTGGCTTTTAATCTTATATTACTGATCTCTATGCCTGTCTTTGTGCCAATACCATACTATTTGATTTCTGTGGCTTTGGAACATGTTCTGAAATCAAGAGGTATGAAGTTTCCAGATATTTTCTTCTTTCTTGATTGTTTTCACTATTTGGCATCTTTCATAGTTTCATATTAATTTTTGGATTCTTTTTTTTCTATTTGTATAAAAATTTGGATTTTGATAAGGATTGCATTAAATCTACAGACCACTTTTGATAATATAGACATTTTAACATTATTACAACTTCCAATCCGCAGCACAGGATTCCTTCTATGTATTTGTACATATCTGCTTTACCTTTGTTCAGCAATGTTCTGTAATTTTCAGTGGAAAAATCTTTTGCATCCTGTTTAAGGTCAATTCTAAATATTTTAATATTTTGATGCTATTAAAATGGAATTTTTCTTGTAATTTTCTTTGCAGATTGTTCTTCATTAGTATGCAGTAACAGAGTTGATTTTTGTTTATTGATTTTATTTCCTGCAACATGACTGATTTTATTTATTGGTTCTAACAGTTTTGTGATGCATGTATAAAGTTAATAAGGTTTTCTATGTATAATACCATGTCATCTGCAGACAATTTTACTTCTTTCCAATTTTGTTTTCTTTTATCTTTTTCTTTTGCCTAATTGCTCTGGGTAGGACTTCCAGTATTACCTTGAAGAGAATTGGTGAAAATGGGCATATTTATCTTGCTTCCAATCTTAAAAGAAAGATATCAACTTTTCACCTTTGAGTATGATTTTAGCTATGTGGCCTTATTGTCTTGAGGTACATTTCTTTTTCATCTAATTTGTTGAAAAAAAAATTTTTTTTGTGGGTACCGGGGGTCGACCTCAGGACCTCCCGCGCCAGCAGGCACCCGTGCCGCTGAGTGATATCGCCTGCCCCTTTTTCGTATGTGGGTTCCGGGAGTCGAACTCAGGAACTCGCACTTGCCAGGCAGTCGCTTACACTGTTGAGCCATGTCACCGGCTGCCCAATTTTTTTTAATCATGAAAAGATGTTGAATTTTGTCAAATGCTTTTTCAGCATCTACTGACATAATCATCTGATTTTTGTTTTGTTTTGTTGTTTTTTTCAGACAGGGTCTCATCATGTAGGTTGTGCTGGACTCACTATGTAGCCCAGATTGGCTTTGAACTCTCAGCAGTCTTCCTGCTTCAGACTCCTGAGTGCTGGGATTACAAGCATGTGCCAGAATCATATGAATTTTATACTTCATTCTGTAAGTAATGTATATCACATTTAGGTTGCCTATATTGAACCATCCTTGCATCCCAGGGATAAAATCCAGTTGACCATGCTGTGTGATCATTTTAATGTGCTGTTTAATTTGGTTTGCTAATATTTTATTCAGAATATATGTTTATGTTTATCAGGAGTATTGACTGATAATTTTATATTGGCTGATAGTCTCTATGTATGGCTTTGGGAGCAAGGTAATGCTGGCCTTGTAAAGTGAGTTTTTTAGGTGTTCCCTCTTCAAACTTTGATAATAGTTTGAGAAAGATTGACATTAATTCTTCTTTACATGTTTGGTAAAATTCACCAGTAAAGCTATTAAGTCCTGAACTTTTCTTTGTCAGAGTTTTTACATTACTAATTCAATCTTACTCATTATTGATATGTTCAGATTTTCCATTTCTTCATGATTCACTCTTGGTAAATTGTACTTGTCTAGAAATTTATCCATTTCTTGTAGATTATGCATTTTTCTGGACTGTGTTCATAATAGTGATTGATGATCCTTTGTATTTCTGTGGTATCTGTTTTAATGTCTCCTCTTTATTCTTATTTTGATGCTTCTCTTCTCACTTAGTCTAGCTAAAACTTTGAACATCGTGCTGATCTTCAAAAATCAAACTCAATTTTGTTGATTTGTAAATTGTTTTTATATTTTTCATCCTGTTTATTTTTGCTCTAATCTTTATTATTTTCTTCCTTCTGCCAACTTTGAGTTTATTTTATTATCTTTTTTTTTTTTTTTAATGTGGGTGCCAGGAGTTGACCCCAGGACCTCGTGCTTGCCAGCAAGTGCTTGTACTGCTGAGCGATATCACCGGCCCTTTTTTTCCTTTATGTGGGTTCCGGGAGTCAAACTCAGGACCTCACACTTGCCAGGCAGGCACTTATGCCACTGAGCTATCTCACCGGCCCTATTATCCTTTTTTGTAGTGCAGGGAGTTACCTTCTTTACTAACAGTCTTTCATCTTTTTAAATGATTGGTCTACTTTTATAAACTTCCCTTGTACTTTTGCTTTTGCTATATCTTACAAGTTTTGATATGTTATATTTTCATTTGTGTAAAGAAATTCTCTAGTTTCTCTTTTTGTTTCATTTTGATTCACTTGTTATTAAAAAGTGTGTTGAAGTGGTCATGATGGCTCAGCACTTGGAAGGCTGAGGCAGCAAGACCCTTTCTCAAAAAAACAAACAAACAAACAAAAAATGTTTGTTGATTAATTGTCATATATTTGTGTCTTTTTTTTTAGTTTTTCATTGTTATTGATTTTTAGTTTTATTCCACCATAGGCAAAAGCTATTCTTTTGTGTTATTTCTGTCTTCTTGAATTTTCTAAGACTCTTAAAAAATATAATATGTGCTCTCTTGGAGAATGTTTTGCATGCCATAGAGAAAAATGGGTATTCTAGAACTTTTGGGTGGAATGCTTTGTATTTATTAGCTCTATTTGTTCTAGAATGTTATTCAAGATTTTTGTTTCCTCATTGATCTTCTGTTTAGATGTATTAACCATTGTTGGAAGTAGACAATTATAAGCCCTTACTACTATTTTATTGCTGTCTACTTCTCCCTTCATTTCTTTCAATGTTTGCTTAATATGTGTGGGTGCTCTGATGTTGGGCAAAAATATTTTAAGATTGTTATGTTTTCCAAGTGAACTGACACCTTTATCATTATATAACATGTTTCTTCTTCTTTTGCGGGCAGTATTTTACTTAAAATCTATTTTGTTTAATGTAAGTATGGCCATCTCTCTTTTCTTTCATTGTCACTTGCACAAAATATCTTTTTCTGTTCTTTCACTTTAAGCCTATGCATGTTCTTAAATCTAAAGAAAGTCTTTTATAAATAGCTTATCATTAGTTGATGTCTTGTTTTCCTTTTAGCCGCTCCATGTCTGTTCATTGGCAAATTTAATTTATATACAACTAAAGTAATTACAGGTGGAAAAAGAATTACTATTGCCACCTTCCTATTTCTGTTGGTCTGGTAGCTCGTCTTATTTGTCCTTTCATTATTTTTTCTTTTGTGTTCCTTTGTGTGCTTTTTGTTGTTATTGTGACATGTTTTAACTCTTCTCATTTTATTTTCTGTACTTTCTATAGTTATTTTATTTGTATTTACCAAGGGGCTTGCATAAAACATATACTGTTTTAACATCTTGTTTTCTTTGGCATCCTGTCTATTCAACTTAAAGTACTTCTGGTTAGCATTTCTTGTAAGTCAGGTCTACTGGTATGAATTCCCTCAGATTTTGTTTATTTTTGATAATCCTTATCTCTCCTTTTTTGCAGTGCA
Source organism: Erethizon dorsatum (assembly GCA_028451465.1). Taxonomy (NCBI): domain Eukaryota; kingdom Metazoa; phylum Chordata; class Mammalia; order Rodentia; family Erethizontidae; genus Erethizon; species Erethizon dorsatum. The sequence goes on along the minus strand of CM051835.1, from coordinate 49,721,824 downwards.
GTTTCCCTAAAGATAGTATTCTAAGTTGATGGCTTTTCTTTTACTTTCAGTACTTTGAATATATTGTCCCACATCATTTAAGCCTGTAAGGTGTCTGCTTAGAAAACCACCAGTATTATGGATTTTTCTTTTATATGATAAGTTACTTTTCTCTTCTGTTCAAAACTTTTTCTTTAACTTTGACAGATTGATTAAAATGTGTTTCTGTGTGGTCTTCTTTCCGTTCATCTTATTTGGAGTCTGTTGGGGTCCTTAAATCTGGATGTATATTTCCTTTCTCAGAGTGGGAAGTTTTAGCTATAATTTCTTTAAATAAGCTTTATGCCTCTTTCTTTCTCTGTTCTTCAATTAGTACTCCCATAATGCACATATTGGTTGGCCTGGTGGTATCCCAAAAACCCCTTAGCCTTCCTACAATTCTTTGCATTGCTTTTTCAGTTTGTTCCTCTGACTGTTTAATGTTAAATGGCTTATATATAATGTGTTTATTGTTTCTTCTACTTTGTCAAGTCTGCTTTTGAATCCTTCTATTGAATATTTTTAGTGTAGTTATTGTGTTCTTCAGCTCCAACATTACTTTTTTAGTTCTTTTTTGTATTTTGTGTTTCTAATTCTAATTTTGTCAATGAACCATTTTTCTGAACTCATTGACCACCTTTATAATTAATTTTGAATTTTTGTGGAGGGTAATTCATATACCTCTGTTTCTTTTGGGTTGGTTTCTGAAAAATTTCCTTGATATTTTGATGGAGACATGTTTGCCTGTAACTTTTTACTCTTTCTTTATTTCTGTTGACACCTATATATCTGAAAAAAAATACTCACCACTAGTGATTTTATACTGACTACATATAAGAAAAAAAAACTCACCAATAAGTCTGGGTAGAGATTCTGGGATCTCTTCAACCTTTTAAGGATACATTTTCAACCTATTAAAGGATTTTATAGGTAAAATTCCTGATTAAAGGATGTTATTTGTTCCACTTGTTTTAGGAGTGTGTAGCACTCCTGCTCCCTTGGTATCTGTCTGCTATGTTACCGGTCCTCAGGAGCAGCAGGATCCATATGCCTGGATCTTTATGTTTTTAGCACCCCTAACAGATACAACGTATACCAGGTCCTGGCAGTGCTCCACACACGTGGAAGAGAAGCGCCTCTCTCAGAAAGCCCTCCTTTCTCTTTAAAATTGAGAATATTGATTGTGTATTTCACTCTTCTTTCTCTCTCCCCAGGAAAAATGCAGGAGCTGAGATGTTTTCATCCTGATTTTCATGGTCTTTTGGTGGAGGAAAGGAGTATGGTAAGGAAATATCCCAAATTTCAAATTTTTGTACTGACTACACCATGGCTGATTTTGTTCTTTTATGGGGTACAGAGTCCTTATGATTTCTGCATTTATCACAAAGTGAACTGGTCTGTGTTTTGTTCTTAATTCATTGTGTCCATTAGGGGAAGGAAAACTGGGGTTTCCCATTCTGTCCTCTTATGATGGCTTTTCCTCACTTTACATTTTGTCAAAATCTTTGTATCCTGTTTCACGGGATAAAAGAATTTTCTTAAGGGAATGAGTTACTCTAATGATGATGAACTGCATGTGATACCAGTGGGGAGATATTAAAAACCTACACTATATAGGCTACATTTAATACCACTGGGTTGGCATTTGTCATAGACTCCAAGGACAGCTTTTTGAGCAGCTCATGTTGATATTCAGATTCTATATTTATAGGGAGAAATGGGGAATTCCTACTGAGGAATTGTATGTATCAATCTGAAACTTTAATTTAGTGTTCCTGGGATGAATGCTTATTTTAGTGTTGCTGTAGTATCATGTATCAGAACTTTATTAATTTTATGATTGATCAAAATTTTACTCTGTATATATATTCTCTTTTACAATTAAAATTTTAATTGAGACAGTATTTGTATATACTTCTAGAGTATAGCACAATAATTTTATACATGTGTGTAATAAATAATGATCAAATCAGATTAATTAGCAGTTCTATCTCCCAAAATGTTTATCATTTCGATGTGATAGGAAACTTCAGCCTATACTTTTCTAGTTATTTTTAAAATATGTAATAAACTATTGTGGACTACAGTTGCCATATTGTGACTTGAAACACCAGAATGAATCCCTCCTAACTATAATTTGGTATTATCTATGTAATCTTTCTATCCTTCCTCAACACTAGCATTCCTAGTTTCTATTGACCACTATTCGACTCTCTTCTATCATAAGGCCTATTTTTAGTTTCCACAAACAAGTGAGAATATGTGCTCTTTGTCATTTATGCCTAGCTTATTTTGTTAAATATAATGTCCTTCAGTGTCACTCATGTTGCCACCAGTGACAGAATTTCATGCTTTTTTTTTTTTTTTTGGTGGGTACCGGGGGTCGACCTCAGGACCTCACGTGCCAGCAGGCACCCGTGCCACTGAGCGATATCACCAGCCCCTTTTTTCGTATGTGGGTTCCGGGAATCGAACTTGGGCCCTCGCGATTGCCAGGCAGGCGTGTACGCCGCTGAGCCATCTCACCGGCCCGGATTTCATGCTTTTTATGGATAAATAATATTCCATTGTTTATGTATACTACATTTTCTTTATCCATTAATCTGCCAGTGGACACCTTGATTGCTTTCATTTCTTGGTTACTATGGGTAAGGCTACAATAAACATAGGCATTCAGGTAAACAGAGAGTAGCAAGAAATTATTTCATATCCTTTGGCTATGTACCCGGTAGTGGCATTGCTGGATTTTGTGGTATTTCCATTTTTACTCTTTTGAGAAATGTCCATACTGTATTCCCTGATGGCATACTAATTTACACTCCCACTAACAGTGTATAAGAATTCTTATTTCTCTACAACCTCAACAGAATTTCCTTTTTTAAAATATCTTTTCAGTTGTAGCCATTCTAACTGGAAAAAGATAATGCCTCATGGTTTTATGGGCATTTTCCTTACTAATTATAATGTCAGTAATGTCAATTACTTTAAAGCTATTAAAATGTATGTATTATCAGTATTACATTGAAGTTATTTGAGAAATAAAATTAAATATCTTTCAGCAATGAAAGAAGGGAAACCTTCAAATTGAGAGGAATGTTGACATCTTATTGTGAAGTTCTCTATATTTCAGAGTTGTAATCTATACCATCTTGGGAAAACCTTCTCCAGTGAGCCTAATGTAAATTTGTATTCTGTTTGCATGTTGGGGGGTGACATATACTGAATTTTCATCTTGCATTTTACCTATATTCTTGACAACACTGAGGTGTCAAAGAAATACTTTGGATTACAATTATAACAATACTTTAGGGCTTTAATCTAAAGATATTGTAAACAGGGGTTACTTGCCTCACACCCTTGTGACTTGTGTAACAGTATCTCTTATAAAGCTACAAATTCTACCTTATCTATCATCATCTCCTTTGCACTAACCCTGTTATCCTCTTCCTTTTTTTTCACAAATTCAAAGTCCCTTAATAGATTCATGCTTTTGTGTGTATTTGCTGAATTAATCTCTTAGAACTGATTCCATGTGTCCATATTTCATATTTTTTTAAAAAAATTTCCTTCTTTCTTTGTCCATAGTAATCTTTTTTGAGAACAGTAAAGCATCTATCATCACTCTTAGCACCTGGAACAATGTTGCACAGTGAACAGAAACTCTGTATACATTTGAAAATGACATATTCTTTTATTATGAGCAAATTATGCTGGCTCTCTTCTCAGTCAGAGGCATATGGAGAAGCCTTACCAACAAGCAAAAATTCAGAATTCTGAGACATGAAAGACATCTCTCCTCTTCTTCATAAAAACATTTGTTATTCACCTGTACACATTGTATCATGTAATGTGAAAAGCAAGATGTATTGACTCCATCTGAATATTCTATTCTACACCTTGGAATAGCATATAAAATGAAAACTGAAGTTTTAGGACTTTATTCCTTGAAGTCTTCATAGTTCTAAGTGATTGAGAGAGGTAGCATTAGATCCAGGAATAATTAAGAACTGAAGAACTGTCCATACATGCTCATATTATGTTAGCAACATATCAATAAGAGGAGACATTTATACACTCTTTATGAGTAAAACCAAGCTTGTGAAAAATCAGTTGCTATTGTTTTGCAGTTTGCAAACCTCATGTGCTTATTTATTTCATACCCTCCTGAAAATCTCTTTCATTCTTTCCCTATTTTTCATGCCTGCAGCTAATGCTATAGGAGAATATTATGGTAGTCAATCAATCTCTGATTCTAAATATGAATCTCTTTCATGATCTCTACTAGGTGAATTCTTTTTTTTTTTTTAAAGACAACAAGTAAACATTCTCATGCATTAACAAACTCAAGCATTAGAGAATGTACAAATGCCTTTGGGAGAAAAACATTACTCAGTATAAGATTAAGACATGCAAAAGCTAGGTAAAAATAGAAGGCTAAGGAATGGAATAGTTACAGTGAAATTGCATTTTCATACTAGGGAGACAATACGATATTTACAAATGTGCATCCAGTTTATTTTGCTTATGAGTATTTTCTCAAGTTGCATCCATTTACCTATAAAAGTTTCCAGTTTATCTTTCTTTATGGCTGAGTAGTACTCCATTATATAAAAATACTACATCTTTTTTATCCATTCCTCGGTTAATGGGCATTTGGGCTGTTTCCACGATCTAGCTATTACAAATTGTGTTGCTATAAACATGGGTGCACATATATCGCTGTGGTACGATGTTTTTAATTCTTCTGGGAAGATGCCCAGAAGGGGAATAGCCAGATCAAATGGGACCTCCAATCCTAGTTTTTTGAGGAATCTCCACACTGATTTCCACAGTGGCTGTACCAGTCGACACTCCCACCAGCAGTGGAGAAGGATTCCTTTTTCCCCACAGCCCCTCCAGCATTTGTTATTAGTTGATTTCTTGATAATAGCCATTCTTTCTGGGGTGAGATGGAATCTCAGTGTTGTTTTAATTTGCATCTCTTGAATGACTAGTGATGTTGAACATTTTTTCATATATTTATTTGCCATTTATATTTCTTCATTTGAGAAGTGTTTATTCATCTCAGATGCCCATTTTTGGATTGGGTCTTTAAATTTGGGAGGTCTGATTTTTTTGAGTTCTTTGTATGTTCTTGATAGCAATCCTTTGTCTGAGGAATAGCTGGCAAACATTTTTCCCAATGTTGTGGGTTGTCTCTTCACTCTGTTGGTGGTTTCTCTTGCTGTGCCAAAGCTTTTTAATAAGATAAGATCCCAGTTGTTGATTCTTTGTGATAGTTACTGTGCAATTGGGGTTTTATTTATAAAGTCTTTGCCTACAGCAATGTCTTCAAGAGTTTTACCTATTCTATTTTCCAGGAGATTTAATGTTTCTGTTTTAATATTTAGATCTTTGATCGATTTTGAATTTAGTTTAGTGCACAGTGAAAGATGTGGGTCTAATTTTAATCTTTGGCATATGTAGAGCCAATTTTTTCAGGACCATTTATTAAAGAGGCTATCTTTCTTCCAGTGAATGTGTTTGGCACCTTTGTCAAAGATAAGGTGGCTTAGTATGTCTGGAGCTGTTTCAGCATCTTCTAAACTGTTCCATTGATCTTCGGGTCTGTTTTTTGCCAGTACCACACTGTTCTTATCACAGTAGCTTTATAGTATAATTTCAAATCAGGGATTGTGATGCCCACTGCCTTGCTTTTGTTGCCCAGAATTGCCTTTGCTATTCTAGGTCTCTTCTGGTTCCAGATGAATTTTAGGATTGCTTTCTCTAATTCTGTGAGATATGTTGTTGGAATTTTGATCGGGATTGCATTAAATCTGTATAACAATTTTGGAAGTATGGCCATTTTCACTACATTGGTTCTTCCAATCCAAGAGCAAGGGATATCTTTCCATTTTCTGATATCCTCTTCTATCTCCTTTTTCAGAGTACTGCAGTTTTCAGTGTAGAGGTCCTTTACTTCCTTTGTGAGGTTGATTCCTAGGTATATCATTTTTTTGAATGTTATTGGGAAAGGTGTTGTTTCCTTAATTTCTCTCTCAGTGAGTTTGTTATTAATGTACAGGAAGGCTATTGATTTTTGAGTGTTGACTTTGTATCCAGCTACACTACTGAATTTGCTTATTAAATCTAGCAATTTTTTAGTGGAGTTTTTGGGATCTTCTATGTAGAGTATCATGTCGTCTGCAAATAATGATAATTTAACTTCTTCCTTTCCAATCATTATTCCTTTTATTTCTTTCTCTTGTCTAATTGCTCTGGCTAAAGTTTCCAGGACTATGTTGAATAAGAGTGGGGACAGTGGACATCCTTGTCTTGTTCCTGATTTTACAGAGGAGGCTTTCAGTTTTTGTCCATTTAGTATGATATTGGCTGTTGGTTTGCCATAGATAGCTTTTATCAGATTGAGATAAAAACCATCTATTCTGATTTTCTGTAGGGTTTTTATCATGAAAAGGTGCTGGACTTTGTCAAAAGCTTTTTCTGCATCTATTGAGAAGATCATATGATTTTTGTCCTTGGTTCTGTTAATATGGTGCATTACATTTATTGATTTACATTTATTGAACCATCCCTGCATCCCTGGGATGAATCCAACTTGGTCAAGGTATATAATCTCCTTGATTATTTGCTGCATTCTGTTTGCCAGTATCTTATTGAGGATTTTTGCATCTGTGTTCATTAGTGAGATTGGTCTGTAGTTCCCTTTCTTAGTTGGGTCCTTCTCTGGTTTTGGTATCAGGGTAATGCTTGCTTCCAGGAATAAATTTGGGAGTATTGCTTCCCTTTCTATTTCATTAAAGAGTTTGAGAAGTAGTGGTGTTAGGTCTTCTCTAAATTTCTTGTAGAATTCAGCAGTGAATCCATCAGGGCCTGGGTTTTTCTTTATTGGGAGGTTTTTAATTATATTTTTGATTTCATTGATTGTTATTGGTTTATTTAGGATTTTTATATCTTTTTGGTTGAGCTCTGGTAATTCATATGTATCTAGGAATCTGTCCATGTCTTCTGAATTTTCCATCTTATTAGAATACAAGTTTTCAAAGTAGGTGTAGATGATCTGGATTTCTGCAGGGTCTGTTGTGATATCACCCCTTTCATTCTTAATTGTGTGGATTTGAGTACTTTCTTTCCTTTTTTTAATAAGGTTGGATAAGAGTTTGTCAATTTTATTTAATCTTTCAAAGAACCAACTCTTTGATTCGCTGATTCTTTGTATTTTTTTTTAGTCTCCAGTATGTTAATTTCTGCTCTGATCTTTATAATTTCCTCCCTTGTACAAGCTTTTGGCTTAGCCTGCTCTTTTTTTTCTAGAAGTTTGAGGTTCATCATTAGGTTGTTTATTTGTGCTTGCTCTGTTTTCCTGATATAGGTATTTAATGCTATAAATTTCCCTCTTAGGACTGCTTTCATTGTATCCCATAAGTTCCGGTATGTTGTACTGTCGTCATCATTCAGTTGCAGAAACTGTCTAATTTCTTCTTTAATTTCATCTGTGACCCATTTGTTGTTCAGTAGGGTGCTATTTAATTTCCATGTGTTTAGGAAGTTCTTGTGGTTTCTTTTGCCATTGATTTCCAATTTCATTGCACTATTGTCTGATAATATACATGGGGTAATTTCAATTCCTTTGCATTTACTTAAGCAGGTTCTATGAGCTAATATGTGGTCTATTTTGGAGAATGTCCCACATGCAGCTGAGAAGAATGTGTATTCTGATGTTGTGGGGTGGAACACTCTGTAGACATCTACTAAGTCCATTTGTTGCAAAGTTTGGTTCAGTTCTAATATTTCATTGTTGATTTTTTGTCTAGTTGATCTGTCTTTTTGTGACAGTGGAATGTTAAGATCCCCCAATACAATTGTATTAGTGCTTATTTGATTTTTCATGTCCATTAATATTTGTTTTACATAGTTGGGTGCACTGGTATTTGTTGCATATATATTTATGATTGTTATCTCTTCCTCTTGGATTGTTCCCTTTACAAGGATGTAATGACCATCTTTATCTCTCTGAATCATTCTTTTTTTTTTTTTTTTTTCTTTTTTTTGTGGGTACCAGGGGGTCGACCTCAGGACCTCGCGCGCCAGCAGGCGCCCGTGCCGCTGAGCGATATCACCGGCCCTTTTTGCGTATGTGGGTTCCAGGAGTCGAACTCGGGCCGTCGCGCTTGCCGGGCAGGCGCTTAAGCCGCTGAGCCATCTCACCGGCCCTCTGAATCATTCTTGGCTTGAAATTCACTTTGTCTGCAAAAAGAATTGCTACCCCTGCTTTTTTCTGGGTCTTTTTTTCTGAGTATTGTTTTCCATCCTTTGTCTTTCAGTCTATGAATTTCTTTTTGAATTATATGTGTTTCTTGTATACAGCATATTGTTGGATCTTGTTTCTTGATCCAATTTGCCAGTCTGTGCCTTTTGGTTGGTGAACTGAGACCATTAACATTAATGGTTAAAACTGATATGTATTGACTTATCCTTGTCTTGTTATTTTCCTGTTGTTGGCTCCCCCTCTTTTTATTTTTTTTCCCTCCCTCTCTTTAATTGTTTGCCCTGCCTGGTGGATTCCTTCAGTTGGGGTTCCTGGAGATGTAGTCCTTGTTATCCCTTTCTAGAATGTCCTTCAAAACATTTTGGAAAGCTGGTTTGGTGGTTATAAATTTTCTCAGATGTTGTTTGTCATGGAAGTATTTTATTTCTCCATCAGTTTTGAAAGATAGTTTTGTGGGGTACATCAATCTGGGTTGAAGGTTATTTTCCTTTAGAACTTGAAATACATCATTCCAAGCTCTTCTTGACTTGAGGGTTTGTGCTGAAAAGTCCGCTATGATTCTGATGGGCTTTCCTTTATAGGTGATTTGTTTCTTTTCTCTAACAGCTTTTTTAAGATTCTACTCTTATGTTGAATTTCTGGAATCTTGACTATGATATGCCTGGCTGAAGATTTTTTTTATCATGGCTAATTGGTGTTCTATAAGTCTCAATTATCTGAACATCAAATTCTTTTTCTCTACCAGGGAAATTTTCTGTTATAATGTCTGTGAACAGTGTTCTGATGTCATTTATGCTATCTCCTGCTTTTTCATTGACTCCAATCAATCTTAAGTTATTCTTCTTTGCATCATCTAGCAGCTACTGGATTGATTTTTCATTGTCCCTTGCTATTTTTAAGAATTCTTTCTTTTCATGATCACTAATTGCAAGCCTGTCTTCTATATCTGAGATCCTGTCCTCACATTGGCTTAATCTGCTACAAATACTTTCAATGGAATTGTTGTTCTCCTGGATATCTGCTTGAATCTGCCTTATGGATTCCATTTCTTTCCTATGCTGAGCATTCATGGCTTCCATCATTTTCTTAAGCTTGTCTATTTTTTTGTCTGTGTCTGTTCTAGTGTCCTTAAGCATGGACTTCATTGTGAACATTATCTCTCCAGTTATCTAAGAAATTATTTCTGATTTAAATTTTTCCAGAGCCTCATTCAACTGCTTTGTTGTTACCACTTCAGAGATGTCAGGTGGGTGGCTTTCGGTTTGTCCCACCTCATTGTCCCCTGGGTTTGCCTTTGGTGAACTGGATTGTGGGATTGCATCTTGTTTAACTGTCATCTCATTTTCTTTTCTTTCTTTAGTTTAATTCCTGGGGTGATGTTTGTAAATTGTGTATGGTAGGTTGCTTTATTGCTAGTATTTCAAACTCTTAGAAGATGGCTACCTCTCTGAGGTATCTTCCAGGTGTAGCTTATTTTTGGGTTTTGAGCCTGTTGCAATATCCTACTTCTTCAATTTGTTGGAGATAAGAAGTTGCTGCCTATTTGGCCCAGTCCTTGGTTCTTTGGTACTGTGCCACAGTATTTTCTGTGATCTTTAGACAATCTCAGTCTTGGAATACCAGAAAGAAAAGCTCCAGTCAGTGTGACCTTCACAGCCGGTGCTTCTCTGTACCACGGTGTCTCACGTTCCTCTGCGGAGGTCCCCGCTGGAGCCGTGGATGGAGCAGTGGCCGCCCTGAGTTCTGAGTTCAGCTGCTTCCTCCCCCGACAATGGCACCCAGCTAGTCACTCTCACTTGCGCCTGACGGCTGGGCATCAGCACTCACTGCCAGTCAGTGTGTCCTTCACAGCTGCTGCTTCTCTGTACTGCGGCATCTTGCGTTCCTTCACAGAAGTCCCTACTGGAGCTGTGGATGGAGTGGCAGCCACCCTGAGTTTCAAGTTCAGCTGCTGCCCCCCCCACAATGGCACCCGGCTAGTCGCTCTCTCGCACGCAGGACAGCTGGGCGTCAGCACTCACTGCCAGTCAGTGTGTCCTTCATGGCCACTGTTTCTCTGCACCGCTGCTTCTTGCATTCCTCCTCAGAGGCCCCCGGGGGCGCCGACAGTCATCACATGTCTGCAGATTTGCACCGCTTCTGTCGCGCTGGGCTTCCCAACACAGGGAAAAGGTGCCGGTGCCCACCTCCTTCTTCTTTGTTGGAGTTTCTCTTTTCGCTTTCTCCGTGGGCCCCGAACTGTGCTTCAGATCTTTTCTGGGTCCAGGGGAGCCACTTCCCTCTTTCTTGTCCTCTTCCAGTCACTATATTCCAGTGTCCAGATGGTGACTTTTGGAGAAGTTCACTGCCTGCTTCTTATAGATCCACCATCTTTTCCCGGAAGTCCCACTAGGTGAATTCTTTGTCCCTGAACAGCATGTTTCTCTTTTAAATTGCTGCAACAGTGACTATTGCTTTGTGTGAATTCTAGACTGCATTTATTTGGTGTTGAGGCAGCAAGTTGCCTATTTCTTCAGAATTGGAATGTGGAGAAGAAATTACCCAGTAATCATCAGGAAGGTGGGTTACCATAGAATGCGTATTGGTCACTTGCTAGATCTCTACTTTGAATGGTTGATACTCCATACACGCACACAAACACAGACACACACACACACACACACCGCCTATTTGTGTTAATGCCTGGTTTTATGTTCATTAGTCTTTTGTCATATATGTATATTTGATAGCTAAGTTGTTTTCCACAAAGTTTTAAAAAACAAGTCTCTGGCAGGAGAAATAACACATGCTTTATATAGTATAATATAGTATAATAAATACCTGTCTTCTGAGGAAGTTGCCTTCCAATTACCAATGGAAAGGATACATTATTTGCAAGAAAAACTGAAACTGATAAAACAGTTGCCCTTTGAAAAATCTATAGATTACATTGGTGTAACTTTATCCTGTGTTTCCCCAAAATTTATAATAAAGTCACCTCATTGGCTGTCCGTATACTCTGTGGTAGACGAGCTTATAATTGATCAGTGAAGATAACCAGATATATAATAGCCATAAAAAGTTACAAAAGACATGGATAATTTCCCTTTGAATAATAATCAGTTAACTGTAAATCAGAGCTTTTAACCTAATTGCAAGGAAGCCACTTTGCAGGATTGATGCTTTTGCATAATGGAGGAAAATAGAAACCAGATATAAAGACAAGTAGCTTTCTATTCTATCTTTTTTTTGTGTGTGTGTGGATACCGGGGGTCGACCTCAGGACCTCCCGTACCAGCAGGCGCCCGTGCCACTGAGCGATATCACCGGCCCTTTTTTCGTATGTGGGTTCTGGGAGTCGAACTCGGGCCCTCACGCTTGCCAGGCAGGTGCTTACGCCACTGAGCCATCTCACCGGCCCCCTATTCTATTTTTTAAATAGCAATCAAATGTCTAATTTTAGGGGGGACAGGAGCACTTTTAGAAATCTGATGGAAACTATAGCTCCTTTTTCTAGAAAAACACATATGCATAACGTCACTATATGAAAAACATGATATTCCATGTGATTGGAATATCTTAGAGTTTTGCAATGCTGAATTTTCCATCCTAGGGAGTGCAGTTTAGAAATTCTGCCAGGTTTATTCTCTACTGTGATCTTTGGCAAAAATTTGCTGGAAGTCAACTAATCAAGATTTTATTCTTGGGGCCAGTGATATAGCTCAGCGGCATAAGCACCTGCCTGGCAAGCGTGAGGTCCTGAGTTTGGTTTCTGGTACCCACATAAAGAAGAAAAAAAATTTTATTCTTACTGGCCTTGTGTATCTACTACCCCCTAGAAAGGAGGGCATTTTGATATGATGTAAATCAGTAGAGAAGTAGTAATACAGGTGTCACTGAATCTGGGAAAAATTCAGTGGATTCACTCAGAATGTCATAGCTATTTACAGAAGGAACAATGAGGGACATATCCATAAAACAAATGATGTATACATGGCATATCATTCTTATTTCTCCTTCCCCTCCTCCTCATCCCTTGTCCTTGTTCTCTTGGACTACTTCCCTATTGCTAGAGATCTGTCCTCTTGTCCCTTTCTACCATCCTATATCATTTTCTTTGTTGTACTATGCCTCACTCAGATGAGATACTATGTGGTGTTTAACCTTGTGTATCTGATTTATTTTGCTGAATATTACATTTTCCAGGTGCATCCATTTTCCTAGAAATGTCTCAAATTTGTCATTGTTTACAGCTGAGTAGTGTTTTATTATATATAGATACCACCTTTTGTTTATCCAATCATTTGATGATGGGTACACAGGCTGCTTCCGGGATTTAGCTATTAGGAATTGTGCTGCTATAAACAATGGTATACACGTTTTCTGTAGTATGATGATTTAAGTTCTTTGGGAAAGATAGCAAGCAGGAGGATAGCTGGTCACATGGAATTTCTAATTTCAATTCTTTGAGAAATCTCCATACTGATTTCCATAATGGTTGTACTAGTTTAAATTCCCACCAACAATGAAAGAGGGTTCCTTTTTCACCACAGCCATGCTGGTGTTTATTATTATTTCATTTACTAATGTCTGCCACTCTTTCTGGAGCAAGGTAGAATCTTAGGTTTGTTTTAATTTGCATTTCTGTAATGGCCAGAGATATTGAACATTTTTTCATATATCTGTGGACCTTTTGTAAACACTATATATCATAACATGAGCTAAGACAAATAATATCAACAAGTATGAAAAAGGAGATGGGGAACCACTGGAGGAGGAGGGGACAGGGGGAGGGAAGAGGAAAGGAAGGGAAAATAAAAAGAAATAAAGTGTAATATGTACATGTAACCACTCCCAAGGGGATTGTAAACTGCATGCATTGCAAACATGTAGTAATAAAATTGAAAGGAAAAACAAATCCTGTAATTATAGGCGATTATTTCAAGTAAAAAATATCTCTTGTGTCTTGATACAACTTTGAGCTAGTTTCAGTCTTCAGTGGCTGGCTTTATTGAACATTTTAAATTTTCCTGAATATGATATATTTTAAAAATATAATTGAATTGTTGCTAGCTCAGGAATGAAGAGTCAAGAAAATGGCTCTTCACTGAGTTTTGACTTTCTTTTGATTATATTAACAGCTGTTGAGCAAGTCAACCAGCCCAAATAAAGCTCAACTAAATAAGACTGTTAACTCTACAAGCTGAGTGCCTTAGGTGCATGTCCAGGCAAGAGGGCATTCTAAAGGTAGCACTGTTTCTAAGTAAATAATTCCTTTTCCTCACTTTTACTTCCAAGCAGCAGCTTTTATTTACATTTTTACAATGACTTTTACTACACTTTGATGTACAAATGCAGGGATTACTGAAAGAAAGTCACTTTTGGAGGTTGTTGATGTGCAAATGGAGGAAAAGTTAAATGTACTCATTCCAATTAATATGTTTCTTCCATTAAAATTAGCTTTTGAAACTTGCTTATAAACAAGATACCCTACCTAGAATCTATATTTGTATATGCCTTCTCATTTTTCTTCAGAGCCACATAGTAACCTGCTGAAATGGATGGGCCATTTTACAATTAAGGAGAGCATCTTAGTCTTTTTTCTATTACTATGACAAAATAAATAAGGTTGGGTAGTTTATAAAGAGAAGAGGTTTGTCTGGATCACAAGTTTGGAGGCTCAAAGTCCAGTATTGGGTAGCTCCATCTGTTTGGCCTCTGTGAAGGCTGGGTGGCAGATGGCATCTCAGTGACAGAAAGGTGTCTGAAAGAGATGACATAGTGATGTAGAAAACCAGAGAGATTCAAGGGTCAGGTTTTTCATAGGAATCTGTCCCCATGGAAACTAACTGGAGTCACTGAGTACTGCATCAGCTCCTCTGAGGGCAGCACCCTCAGTGGTGTAATCCTCATTAGGCCCCACCTCTTACAGCTTCCACCACCTTAATGCTGCTACACTGAGGACCAGGATTCTAGCACATGAACCTCTGGGGACACAATCAAACCATAACAGAGGCTTAACAAACTAACTGACGAGTAGTAGAAAGATGGCTCAGAACACAGGTTCCTTGGTTCTCTCTACTATGCACCTTCCAACTGTGGCTGGGAGCCTTCTTCAAGCATTCAAGGACTTGTGTCGAGAAATATATTGCTGCCTGGTTTGATTTTGAAGAAAAATACTATCACTATTACTAACTTGTGAAGATAAAGCATTTAAATTCTAATTTTTACCAGTGGAGCAAATAATAGAGAATATATTTTTAACAAAGTTCCACAAGCTTTTATCTGAATCTATCACAATAAATCTGATTTCTGATCCTTAATTCAGTCCTTTTTCATTATACTCATAAGCATTCTCTTCCTCTTTCCTGTAGTGTCATAGAGAAGAAACAAAGCATGCAGAGAATGACCTTGATTATATCTCTTCCCATCGCCGACAGCAATGATTTATTTAATAGACCGGCTTTGTCAAAATGTTTTGGGGAAGATAGAATTTCTTTAAAAGGGAACATGAGAGTTGGAATTAGGTTGTGGGCCATGTATATTTAGTCCAAAACAGAAAAACCTACTTTTTTTTTTCCTGTCTATTGTTACCCTGCCTGCCTCATGCAATAATATTAGATTTATTTCTTTAACCTTGAACTCAGAAAATGCCTGAGTCATTAATTTCTTGGGATGGAAAAGCACTTTCTTAAAGTAACAACTCATTTGATAAAATTTTCCAGTCAATCAAGTCTGTTGAGAAATACATACTACATTTTCACTATAAGTAATGTCAACATGGATTTTGCAGGAGACACTCAAACAATAGCACCCTGTAATTAATTTTGTTTCCCCACAAACTGCAGTGCACTATGTAGAAGAAAATATTAAGTCTTTGATATGAACTGAATTCTCTCTCTCTCTCTCTTTCTCCCTCTCTCTCTCTCAAGCATGCATACTATTCATGTTGAAACCCCCATAGTGCCTCCCTGGGGACCAAGTCTGTAATGTGTGGGCCTTGGGGGCACATTCAAGAACTAAACTATATACATACTCTAGATGTTAATTCTCTGTTGAGTAACCAGCAAACATTTTTCTCCCATTCTGAAGCTGTCTTTTTATCTCCTGTTTCCTTTGCTGTGGAGAAGCTTTTTAATATGATGCCCTTCCATTTGTTGATTCTTATTATTTTCTGGGTTATTGGTGTCTTATTCAGGAAGTTTTTTCCTGTGCCTATGGCTTCAAGTGTCTCCCTGAGTTTTTTCTTCTAGCTTAGCACCAACTCTCTCTCTTTGTTTCTCTCTGTTTCTCTCTCTCTCTCTCTCTCACTCTCTCACTCTCTCTCTCTCTCTCACACACACACACACAGAGGCATAATTTGATCAATAAATGGGAAAATGAATTGAACAGACACTTCTCAAAAGAAGTACAAGTGACCAATAACTATATGAAAAAATATTCAATATCTTCAGCCATCAGGGAAATGCAAATCAAAACTACAATGAGGCACTGACATCAATCAGAACAGTTGTCATCAAGAATACAAAAAAACAACAAATGCTGATGAGGAGGCAAGTTAAAATGAACCCTATACACTGCTGGTGGGAATGTAAATTAGTACACCCACAGTGGATATACGTAATGAGGCTCCTCACAAAACCAAAAATAGAGCTACCATTGGATCTAGCTATACCTGTCCTTGACATATGCCCAAAAGCATTAAAATCAGCCCTCCATAAGGATACTTGCATACTCATGTTTATTTCAGTGCCATATATAATAGCCAAGTTATGATTCCAGTCTAAGCACCAACAGGAGATGAGTGAATAAATAAAATGTAGTGTATATACACAACAGAGTATTATTCAGCCATTTAAATAAAACACAAAATTTTGTCATTTGCAGAGAAATGGAGAGGTCTGGAGATCATCACGCTGAACAAAATAAGCCTCAACGAATAGCATGTTCAAATGGCATGTTCTCCTAATATATGGGATCTAAAGAAGATAGCAAGAAAGTAGAAGAGAGACTATTGTTAGACAAGAAGAAGAGATGATGGAAATAAGAAAGATGGGAGAGGATGGGGAGGTGTAAGGGCAGGCAATAGGGAGCATGGATATGATCAAAATACATTATACCCATTGAAACCCCCAATATTACATGAATCTAGGGGAAGAGCGGGATAATTATAGAGAATGATTAAGTATGTTATATGTGTACAAACCTGCCAAAATGAAACTCACACAAATGTATAACCAATATGCACCAATAAAAAATTTGAAAAAGAAAAAACAAACAAACTGTGGCACAGCCTGAGCAGACTGATACCATCCTTCAAACTTAAATTATTTAAACCATTAATTTAGGATATGCTCAGATTTACTAAGAAAAATAGATGCAGATATTTATTTTCTCTGTACCCTTTCTCCAGCTCCTCTTCAAGTATTATTCAGATAAATATTAGTGTGTGTGGCCATGCAGACTCATGGTGGAAGGAAACAGTTGGGGTCCTTGAAGTGGTTTCCTTGGGCATCTTGAGAGTCTGGTATACCTGACTCTGTCTGTCTACCTGGCAGTCACTAGACTTGCTCACGTTTGTAGTTGATGTTTGTGCCCAACGTACTTCAATATCTAGTCTCTCTTAGTTTGGCCCTCCCTTCCGCTTTGCCTCAACCTCTTCTTGGTCCTCACTGATGCTGTTTGCTCCCACCTATGCTGCTACGTCCTCCCACTGCAGGCTTCCCAACTCAGCCCCCTTGTTTCTGTCTTGGAGCTGGGTGACTTCTGAGTCACATTCCTGCTACATACAAGCCACGAGAGGGGAAGGAAAGATGCATATCACAGTCTCCTTTTTGTCTGCCAAACTACGCTGTACGACACGATGCACATTAATGTGATCTGATCCTGATTGCCAGATTCATCTTTCAGTCCATGGAGAGAGCCAAGGGAAGGGATTCTCTCTGCCTTCAGTTTTTCCCCACTTTGAAGGGCAGAGAACTAGTCATTCCCTTTTTAAACATATTCTCTTATCTCCTTTCATATCTTTTCCTAAATTTCCTCAAATTTCTAGAAGTAGGGAAAAAACATGATTATTCTCTTGCTCTATAATTTTAGTTTGCTTTAAAAGTAGCAACTGTTACTTATTAAAGGAAGCAAGAGTTACGATCTAGAAGTGAGAGGGAAAAGTCTACGAACTGAATCCTAAATCTTGATATATTAATAGAGTTTATAAAGGAATGGCAAATATTTTGTTTCTCTTCCTTCTTCCTTTCCTTCTCCTCTGCCTCCTTCCTTTCCTATGTCTCTTTCCCAGGGGCCATAAATTTCAAAGATATAAAGATTGAAATGAGTATTCTCACAGGAAGAATGAAAATCAATGGCATTGTGTCAACAAATATATTTCCCTTTCCTGTAAATAGGGCTGTCTATTTTTACTATGGATGTGTGCGTGTGTTCTGTGTGTTGATGCATAATTTCACCGTCTATGAACCTTACTCTGGCCAATGTCAGGACTGAACAGATTCCACTCTTGCTCCCAGTGAACACATGAACAGGAAGCAGTTCAGGGTTTCAAGATGTTTTCCCAATACTCCAAGATATGTTCCACCAGCTTATGCAAACTGCTCCTTACTTTGCTTGACACTTTTCTCCTGTAAAGTGAGCACATAAAGGGTATTCACACAATTCTGATGCTGTGTGAATAATTGGTTCTTTGCACCTTTGAAAAAAAAATCATTTACTGAGCTAATCAACTTTTCCTTCAGTTATAGCCTCCTTTTTGTCCTTCCAGTATGCTGCATATTTAATTCTTCCGGGTAAATGAACAAACATCCTGTTGGCCATTTTTAAAATAAGTCTGCCTGTCATATTGCATTTTTGCTTCACATCAGAATCCTAGTGGGAGAGTTACCTTTGATAACGTTCCAGTCTGAGTGCTATATTTGCCCCTGCTACTCAATAAGTGCTATCCCTAATAAGTTCAAGGGCTCCAAGAAGATTTCTTAAGTCCACAGCCATTGATGCTAGCCAGATTTCAGATGTTCAATTGATCATTGTTTCAGTGCTTTAGAATTTGAAAGAACAAGGAATGCCTCTTGTTTTATGCTTCTTGCCTTCCATTAATTTGTTTAATTAAAGGGATTATTAAAGTTTCTTAGGATTGGAATAAACTGAGGATTTCAGACACAAAATTTATTTATTAAAAACTTATCATCTAATGTGTAAATAAAATAGTTTTCATTTTTAGGTGGTGTGGTTCTTTTTTCTTAAAGGTGAATTTTTCCATCAATGATCAAATTGATGAGAAGCAATGATATATAGACACGTACTTCTAGACAGTAATTTGGGATTCCATCATATAGCAGTGACAGGAAATCCTATATAAAGATGTAAGTGGAAAATGATACCTGACTGATGGATTTGGGGGGTTGGCTGATTGGCACTGCAAGGATAAGACTATTTTGTTCCTTGATGGGAGATTAGTACAGAAATAGATGTGTGAGTCAAACCTCAGCAGGGTAATGATTTCCTGACAAGCATTCTTTCCAAACCCAAAGTACATTAAGTTTCAAACCAAAGAGCCATTACACTTTAAATAGTTTTCTCAACTTTTCTATAAATTTGAGGGAAAATTTTGCACTTTTAAGTAGATCCCACAAAAATTGTTTTCTATATAGCATATTACACATTGTAGGCCATGGCCAAAGATAAATAACAAGGGTAAGCTCAATAACTGGCTCTTGGTGCAGTGCTGCGTGACTAAACAATACACCAGGCTGTGCATTAGTTTTTCAGTGGTGGATATTAAGTGCTAATGCAATTTGGAAGAACTCCCAGGACAAGCAGAGAGAGATAAACACCTATCCCTTCCATGACTCAGAGAACCAGGCCATCTTTGATATGTTATACACTTTGATTTTTTTCTTTTATAGGTCTTGGAAAAAATGCTTTTTTTGACTCCAATAGCTATCAAAGTGTTAAAGTAGAATGCAATGAACTGATACCATGCATATAGTGACAATCACAAGACCCAGATGGACAATGTTAGCCCTGGCCTAGGTATTGTCTAGCTGACATCCAGCTACATCTGTGTCTCTTCTGAGGAAAGTACCCGTACCAAAACCATGGCTATCTGCACAACTTAACTTCACTGGAGTGTGCGGAGACATTTCCCATAGTGAGCGTTTTGGACAATTTCATGTCTGATTTAATCTTCACAAAGTCTCAGAAAGCTTTATGAGTGACTTTTCCAGAAAGCTCTATAAGTCCATTTCTTTGTAGCAATGGATCCTGTTGGCAATTGTCACAGTCATTGCCTGACCCTGGGCTTTGCATGGGACTTCCCTGCATAATCCAGCAAAGAAATCAAGAAAGAGCCCTGCCTAGAAGGGAAAATGCAATGCTTACAATGCAATGCCAGTTCTTATTTTGGGTTTTGCTTATAACCTATAGTTCAGATTTGCAAATTAAACACTTCTTACTCTTGTGCTATGTTGTGTGATTACTCTAAATTAAATTGATGCATGTTGATTTAGATTCCTATGGACACAATATTAACATAAAGTCTTTTTCTTGACTAAAGATGCAGAATCTATTTTTTTTTTTTGTAGAAACAAATGTTGATCATCCAGATCATAAGAAGTGATGAGAACTATCCAACAGACCAAAGGAGATTAGGGAAGGCCCTAACACATCCAGGAGAGAAAATCAGCTGGCTAGGATTCGACAGGTTATCTGGAAGCTTGGAAGAGTGAGCAGCAATTGGGTTGTGAGCAAGGTAGGTAGAATGAGACAGTTAAAAGAGAACTAAGGGGCATATAATTGGCAGTTTAGAACCAGGCAGCAGATACTGGTCTTTGATACATGATTCCTAGTGCTAAAGAATGCTCATGATTAAAATAGAAAATATAACAGAGAGGATAGCAATCATAATAGTGATTATGGCAAAGCTACAAAGTACCAGAAATATAGGGCTGGGTGTGTATGTGTCCTCTACAAGTACATGTCCTCTATGAACTTTAATTCATGCTTCCATGTGGGTGTCATGACCAAAGCTTTCCCTTCCTCCTTCTATTGTAGTTTGCTCTCTGCCCTCTCTCATTTCAGTACCCACTGAGTCTTTTCATTCTCCAATCCGTTGGCTCAGGCTAACCTGATTTCTGGAAAGGTCAACTAAAAAATCTTAAACTACTTGGCATATTAGGGATTCCTTCCAATTTTGATTTGTGCTTTGGCATGACCAGGGAGAAGAAAATCATCACTCCATATTCTGGGTACCATGATAGAGATATGGGGGAGGAAGGCGAATATACTATGGCGAAAAGATTGAAATGTCATAGTATAGGCTAGTAATAGATCTTGATTATTTACCATCTCTTGCAACTGAGATGTGAGTTCAAGCAGAACAGGCATCTTCCCCTCACACTCCAAGGTAATATTCCATCATGAGTGGAGGCAAACAATAAATATTTGTTGAATTATTAAATGTGGTATGTAAAAACTTGAACAGGTGATGCTAATTCTCTTGGGGATCACTTGTAGCTTTGCTTAACTTCCTCGGCTACCTTCATGTATACTTTTCTTGAAATTATAGGCATAGAAGTCTAAGAAATTTTGGTTCTTATCATAGTATCCCATTGCAGAGTTTCCTATACTTATCTAAATATGGGAAGGATGAAAGTAAGTGCTGTGGAAATACCAAACTTTCTATGTTAAAACTCCATTTCTTTAGACATGTTGCCCCATACAAGTAGAAACTAAGTAATTTCATTTGTAGTAAATATAGACAAAGTTTTGAAAAATAAATCCTATTGCTTCCAGTTTTATTTTTAAAGAATATATTAAAACCAGAAACAGGTGTTAAGATCTTTGGACTAGATTTTATGTGCTTTGCTTATAAAATCAGAGCATATATTCTGTGTTCAGACAAGTGAGCTGTAATTCCAACTCCTCCACTGGCCTGGTTACTAGATCTTGGCAAATTGTTTAAACTTTTTCATCCTGTTTCATCATTTGCAAAACAAAAATTTTAATAATGCCTGACTTTGTAGTATGCTGAAAGAATTAAATGAGTTATATATGTGCAACACTTATAATAGAATGTGGCACACAGAAGAAAAATGTAAGTGTCATTTGCTGTTAATGTAATAAAATGTGGAATCCTTTGCTTATCCTTCAATGAAAGCATGCTTGCTAAAGTGCCTGAGGCACTAGCAGGCGAGTAACACTGGAGGCGGAAGACAAAGGAGCTTAATAAGGATGCATGCTAGTGCTAGGCTGGATATGTTATATACATTATCTCACTTAATTTTCACATCATTCCTGTTTATACAACAGGCAAGACAAAAAGAAAATAATCTTAAGGTTAAATACATGTTAAGATTCTCCTGTTTGTAAATAGTAGAGTCAGATTTTAATCTGAAGCTGTCCAATTCTAAAGCCTTTGTATTTAAATAGTTTAAGTACAGAGGTATTTAGAGGAGCATGTAGTTCGGAGAATGTTCAGCTATAGGGTTCTGTGCTAAAAATGTTAAAGTGGCTATTGAAAGCATGGTTTGGTTTCCCAAAATAAGTACATTATCTCTCTGGAAAAAAGACTAATTTTCCTTGTAGGACAGTGTTAAATCTTATTAATTTTTCCCTGAGGCAGATGGAGGCCTAAAATATGGCTGTAAAATACAACTTTGATTTCAGAGAAATTTTAAAAATTAGACTGTGTGACATTTTGGAAGTCTAGAATTCTATGAATTATGATTTAGACTGATACAGTTTACTGCCTTCACTTGTGCCTATAGTTAAAAAATAAAGAAGCCTAATTTTCAGTGTTAAGTGAATATATCCATTGCATCACTCATGATCTGTGTGTTTCTCAGCCTCAATCTATCTTCTTTTGTTTCATTTTAGTCATGAGGGAGTCTTGCTTGTGTGCTGTGTTTTAATGGCTAGGTATATATGTGTGCATGTATATTTTTCCTGGTCTTGTGCCTCAGCCTTTGTTAGTATAACTATCTTTTCATTTTCCTTACCCTCACTTTGTTTCTCACACCTCCCTTCTTTGACCACTATAGATCTAGTCTACTTTATTTATATATGCCTGTTATATGTTCTCTTTTCTTAACCTATGAAAATTAATAGATTTTTTTTCTTTAAAAGTTTGACACATGTCACCTTGTTATTTTTTCTTTTAGTGGAATGTGTCAGTCAGGTTTTAATAACTGTACTGGTCAATTTTTTCATTACTGGAACAAAATACTCACACTTGCAATTTAAAGGAGGAGAAGTTTATATTGGGTTGATGGTTTCAGAGGATTCAGTTCATAGTCAGCTGGCTCCAAGGAAGAAACACTGTGGGAGAAGAGTGTGGCAGAGGAAAGTTGCTCAACTCATGGTAGTCCAAAAGCAGAACACAATGGAAGAAGGCCAAGGAGAGTTATCCTCTTCAAAAGCATGGCTCCAGTTACCCACATTCTAACTGGACCCCACAGTGCATTCAACTATGAACATAAGTGTATTAATCCACTGATAAATATAGTGCCCTCAGGATCCAATTACCTCTTCAGGAGTCTTTTAATCCAGTCAAGTTGACAATTAAGCTTAACTGTCATTATTGCTTTAAAGAAATATTTGAGGTTGGATAATATAAAGAAATGAAGTTGATTTGAGCTTATGCTTCTGGAGTGCAAAGGTCAAGGTCCCACATTTGGTGAGGGTTTCTTGCTGGAAGAATCCAATGTGACACAATGTGTCACATAGCAAGAGACAGAGATATATGTGCATCTGTCTTCTGGTCTGTCTTCTTATAAAGCCACTGACATTCAATTATGGAGCATCCACCCTGATGACCTTAGGTAATTATAATCACTTTCCAAGAGCCTCATTGTGAAATACTATAGTCACATTGCTTCCATCTTCTAAATACTTCACAATGGGGATTACATTTTAGTATGTGAACCTTTGGTGGGCATCCTCAAATTATATCCAAACGTTAACATAGCATACTACAATTTCCTCATCTCCTTTGAAATAGATATTCAATAAACTTGTTAAATCATATAAAGTAGCAACATTGAAAATATGATTTAAATAAAGTTGCTTATAAAAATATTATATCTTAAAATATAGGAAAATGGAAAACCTAAAGGGTTATACAGGCTATTTAGATACTCAGAAAACAAACCAGAATTTATCCTTGTAGAAAACTGTCATTGTCAAGCCCTATGAGTCACGGAGAGGATGAAGGAGTACTGTATGTAAAGATTGTTCTTGGGGATTAACCTAAAATCAGATGCTTCCAACAGGCACTCAGTGTTCCTTCGAGGAATGAAGTTAATAGTAAAAACGAGCCCATGTAGAATCAGAAATCACCCTGAGCCTGAAATACACTACATGTACTTGGAATATATAGATGATTTTTTCTACAAATATTTCAGAATCCGAGAGCCTACACTAGAAGACAGAGATCTTACATTCTCTTCCCAGAAAATCCAATGAAAAAGAGTAAATTGGGTTAGCACAATATCATCTACGGCAGGCTGTTGGTATCCCTACTCACTTAAGGTCAACTGAGTCACACTTTGGGAAATGTACTATGGGCCATAACACTTTTCACTAAACGTGGTATGAGTCTTTACTATAGGTTTGAAATATTTTCACCTGAGGAGAATGTACACTCCTGGTGTCACATGTTTTAGGACAGGACATAAGATAAGCCTTAGGAAGAAAAGAGCTTCATTTTGTTTCTAGCACAGGAGGCTGGTGGATCTAATACTCTAAGGCAAATAAATGCCTAAAGCTTTGGTGAGAGTGAGTTTTCTTGTTGGTGAGAGTAGAAATAAGTAGAGTTGAGTCCTGCCAGGAAACAGCAGGGAGGCTCATGGTCTCTTCAAGACTTCCAGCAGACGTCTAAGCTGTGTTTCCCTGATTCCCAAGCTTTCGAATACACTCTCATTAACAGTATAGTTAGGTCACAATTGTGTGGGAATCTAGGGAGTTAAAACCATGGTGCGATCAGAAGACTACTGAGCCCAGAAGTAGGATGACAACATAGATGCCATCTGCCACAGAAAAGGTGGGAGCAAGAGGAAATATGAGGGACTTTAGGACAATGTCCTGGGAAACTTCTGAAAATTAGTGGATGAAGATATGACCATTAAAGAAGGTTAAGTCCTACCAGAAACTTAGGAGTGACGGTCCCTGATGGCCATAAGGGCTCATGCCATGATACTTTGCACACAAAACAAGAAGTCTAACTTCACTGAGTATTCACAGGCTAGGAATTCAGCAATGTCCAATATCAGTAATAAAAGCATAAATATTCTTGCTAAGCTAATTGTGGGCTCAGATAAAAATGAATTGACATTAAAAAGCAAGTTTTAGCTCACCCTTTCAACAAAATGATTATATTAATGTGTTATTTAATGAGTAGCAATAAATTATTTCTGCATGAGAGCTGCCAGCTTTTTGACAAATTATTATTTTAACATTGTAATTATTTGATGTGATTAATCAGCCAGTCAGCAAAGCAAATATTTTCCATCTAAATTAAAGGTGTTGGTGGAGTGATTATTTCTTTAACACAGTTGATATATCTATTTTGTATTTTTATGTGAATAAATTGATTTCAATCATGTTATCTTGTCTCAGTGTCAGTATTGCATTCCTGAAGGTCTTACTTTATGCCAAGATATTTGAGAAGGTCTTTCTGAATGTAGTATAGTCTAAAAAACATTGAAAAGTTTAAAACTGAGTGAAATCCACGTAACTCAGAAAATTTATAACAAGAAATCACTGAGGAAGATCTCTTTTTGAGTTCTCGACACTGCTACAACTGTGGAGGCTAATCTGGTCAGACTTCTCTGAGCCTCAGTTTACCCATCTATAACCCCACAGGATTGTTTACAAAATCTGATGATAAAATAAATGTACATTGGAAATACAATTAAGTTATAGTGATACATAAAAGCTATCTGTTTTTTTTTTTCTCAGTCCTTGGATTGTAATGGGAGATAGGGAGGCAAGGATAACTTCATAGTTACAGATCATAAGGGAAAGATAACTAAACAGTGTCAAGCTCAAATGTTTGAGCTTTAAGATTCTTAATGATTTTGAGGCCACTGAGTAGTTCACTGAGTTGAAATTTCTAGTCCTGGCTATGATTTAGAGTAACAGTGCATAAACTCAAAACCTTGAGCTTCACCTCTCACTGGAGATTTTAGGGCTCCACTGGGTATGAGTTTTCGTATCTTTGTTTTTTTTTTTACAGGGGCACCGGGCGTCAACCTCAGGACTTCATGCTTGCCAGCAAGCGCTAGTGCCACTGAGCAATATCACCGGCCCTTTTTTTCCTTTATGTGGGTTCTGGGAGTCGAACTCAGGACCTCGTGCTTGCCGGGCAGGCGCTCATGCTGCTGAGCCATCTCACCGGCCCAGGGTTTTTGTATCTTAGTATTCAGTTTTCTCCTACTGATGTTAACAGCGTGACTGTATTTGAGACAGATGTCAAAGCTGACTTCTGGAAATTGCTGAGAAGACTTTACTGCATCAGATCATACATAAGAATTTTTCTAGATCAATTTAGGGTAGTTCTGTACCTTTCGATGTGGGTACAATAGGACAAGAAAGTTGTTATTAACAGGATAGAGTAAAAGCTCCTGGGGCTCTATTCAAGTGGCTTAAATGATTTTCAAGCTGTAATTCTCTGGATGACATGCATGGTCTTTCATCTGAATGAGTATTCAAGGGAAAATACCCCTGTTTCATAAAGTAGCAGACAAGAGTAAATATTCACTGGCTGGCTGATTTGTGCTAAGCACTGGACTAGACACTCATGTTGATTATCTCATTTACTTCCCTTCAGAATCCCAGGAAGATGCGATTAATATTATCATGCTGTAGGTGTAAAGATGGAGGCTCCAATAAATTGTGTAACCTATAAGGGCTCATAGTCAATAAAGGATGGAACATGAACTGACTCATCTGTCTGGTTCCCAAGTTCACGACCTGTAAGTCATATTAAAATGCCTTTTCTTATCTTCTAGAACTTGAAGTAGAGCAAATATTTGATGCCATAGGGACTTCCTCTTAATATTTATGATTCTGATGATCTATCCATGTCACATTGTGTGGAAGTCACAGGCATAACCATTGAATTCACTTTCAATGGCTCTAATTGCCACACATGTATGAGGTACCTTGTGTCACATTTCCTCAGCTACTTCTAATTTGAGCTTCAGCCCTTGCTGCCAGCATTCTGCCTGCACCTGCCTTGCTCCATTTCTAGTACTATGAGCTAAACAAACTTCTTTTCTTTATAAAGTATGCAGCCTTATACATATACATGTCAATAAATTGTGGAATATATATATACATATACATATACATATATATAGACTATTTTTTATTAGTATATGTTTGCAGTACACAATGATTACATTCATCATGGGGAATTAGTGCATGTACATGACACACCTTAATTCATTTTTTTATCTCCTTCCTTTCCCTTCCCCTCTCCTCCATCTCTTGGTTCCTTTCCCTTTTGCAAAAGATCCATCTCTCTTTTCCCTCATATTTGTTATATTAACAAAAAAGAAAACAAACAAACAAAAAAAACCAGTAAGACAACTAAAAACTTGGATTTGATTGAAGTAATTTATGTAGAATCTCAATGGAACCATAAGGCTTAGAAACTTCCATGAATGTAATCTACAATAGCTCTCACATTGATGAATATTTTAAATAGGATTCGATGTTAATCTATCTTATGTATGTATGTATATATATATATATATATATATAAAATCTTAATTTTTTGTAGAAAATCAAGCATTTTGAAAGAGGCACAGGGAATTGAATTTTGAATCAACTTTGTTTCTCAAATTTCAAGATAAAAATGTTTCTAAATGAAGACTGCACTGACTCTTCTGGCTTCCAAACGTGTATATATGTGTGTATATATATACACTCATACACATGAATATAAATACATAGCTACTATTTTTATCGCTACAATGATCCCTTTATTTCTCTTCGCTTCATACTTCATAATTATCTTCCCTCCACGCAAAATTATGTCATCTGTTATATACAGTTCATCTCAAGAGATTCAGAGAATAAAATAAGCAATGAGAAGTACTGGGAATAATTATAGAAATGCATTTAGGCATGTGGATGAAGTATTTAATCATGTGGCTGCTTGTGAAGGAAGGAAATTAAGAGACATAAGTAAAAAAATATTTTGTTATTAAGCTTTGGAAAGAAGAGAGACAAATATAATAGTTTTCATACACATTATAGAAATTCAGGTAAGAAGCAAAGTGCTTCCTACAAAGATGCTGGCTACAACATCAGATTACATAATACATCAGGCACATTGGGGTCAAAAGCAGAGAGTGTGGGGTGGGAAAGCTATCATCAAATGATATTTATAGTATGGTATGGAAATGATATTTAAAGCCAGATGAGATCATCTAGAAGCTCATATAGATGCAAAACATAAGAGACCTCAGATCTGAAACTGGGGCTTCTCAGAACCCTGGAATAGAAGAGTGCACAAAAAATGAAGTGAGACCTGTAGGAGAACAAACTGAGGTGAAAACTGACAAGGGTGGATGTCCTGTCACATACTTGTGAGAGACAGGAACAAGAAGGATGAGAGTTTCATGTTTTCCATCAGTTTTCAAGTGAATTTTCTGACATTTCAATACAAATTTTTGATTAAGCAATTTTGAATCCACTTTCCTTGAGCTTATATTTTATACCATACTCTCTACTAAGGGTAAAAATAGTTTGTGATTTTATAGTAATTTTTTCCTATAAAATAATTTTTAATTTTAATTTATTTTGTTTTATTTATTAATTATTATTATTTTTTTGGGGGGGGTCTTTTAGGCTTTCCTGGCCCTAGAGAAAAATACAAGAAGGGTTTGGAAATGTTTGTGCCAGGAAGCAAGAAAATACCCAAAGTTTATCTTAGTCACTTTCTTGTTGCTGAAGGAAAATACTGAACATACACAACTTAAGGAGGAGAGGGTTATTTTGGCTCACAGTTTTTACAGGATTCAGTCCATGGCTGACTGACTTCAAGGCATGAACGTCATGGTGGAAATGTCTGATGGAAGAGAGCTGCTCATGTCATGGCTGTCAGGAAGCACAGTGAAAAGAGAGGTATGGGGGAGGGAGAAATATCCTTTCAGCTCATGCCCCCAGTGACCCACCTCCAACCAGGCCCCACTCCCTAAGAGCAAGTCAGCTATACTGCTGCCATAATCCAATCGCCTTCCAAAAGCCTACATCTGAACATACGAAGCCTCTTGTAGACATTTTGTGGACATTCTAGAACTAAGCCATAACAATGATGTTATGAAAATGGCACATTAACCAGCTTAGAGGGTAGAGCTTGGGCCAAATTTGGGACCATTAAGCATCAGAAAGACTAATGATATAATGGGTTATCACATTCTGGGAAAACATGTATATCCATAGCTATCTGTAGTAGATAAATATCTCCTAAAATGAAGAAGAGCTTGAAGAGAGAAAACTGTTCTTAAAAGAGAATACTAGCTAATAACAGAAGAAAAGATGAATTAAAATATTACAATATTGTATCCAAAATAACGTAAAAGATATAGTAAGGATCATTAATAACTTTTGATACAACTTGAGTCAAAGGTTGTTTGAATGAGAACATTCACAAGATCTCATGTTCATTGCCACACGTAATACTTATTAATTACAATGTGTAAAGGTGTTCCTTTACAAAGGACAGATCTGGTCAACACTAGCTTGTGTGATCAGATCGATACCTGCAGTTATGTCTTTGCTGAGGAGTTCTATTTTCTTAGGCAAATATTTTACTGAACATCTATAATGAGAAAGATACTCTCTGAGCTTACCACAGACACAGTGGTAATTCATTTAGGCTGGGCGAGGGCCTTTCTGACAAAGTCGCATTTCAAAGCTGAAAGCTAACAGAACCTTCCTTGTAAAGTCTATTGGATGGGGAGTTGGGGTGATCTGGACCGGTAGACGAGTTAGATTTAAGAGTCTGTAAAGACCGTGAGGCAGAAGGAGGGATGACTCTTTGGAAAAACTGAAAGGAAACTAATATGCCTGAAAATACAGTATTCTATTGCAGCTATAACAAATGACCACAAACTTTGAATCTTAAACACAAAATTATTATCTGACAGTTCTATAGTTCAGAACAGTTCATGTATCACTAGCCTGGGCTACATTCCTTTCTGTAATCTCTCGGGGACAATCTATTTCCTGTTCATTTTTGTTGTTGGCAGAATTCAGTTCCTTTTATTTGCAGGATTGAGATCTCTCTTTTCATTCTTATTGTCCACTAAGGATTGTTCCCAGTTCGGGAGGCCACTTCATCTCTGGGACCGTGACTCCCTCTGTTTTCAAAGTTAGCAGCAATGGTGGAGTGCTTCTCAGTCACCTCTCACCAACAGCTGGGAAAGATTCTCCGCTTCTAAGGATTCATGAGATGATACTGGGACCATCCAGCTTATCTGAGATTATCTCCTCATCTGAATATAACCTTATACACATCTGCAACTTTCCTTTTTCAATGTAAAGTTACACATCCACAGGTTCTGGGGATCAGGATATGGGCATTTTCGGGAGTCATTATTCTGCCTGCCAAAAGAGATGAGGAAATTAGATCAGGATGGAGTATTTTTACTTCTCTGATGATTCTGGACAAGCTGCTCCTTTTTAATCAAGAAACCTTCGTTGACTCACCATTACCTGAAGACTTAAATTCAGACACCAGTGACTCTGTATTACCTAAGAATTGAATTCAAACACACTTCCTCGTCATGTAGACTTTCCATGTTCTAGGCAAAACCCAAATGTATATTCTTCATTCACCTACTTTCCAGCCATCTTAGCCTGTTCATATTTGGTATTCACTAGGAAAGAATGTCATGGCTTTTTATGCTCACATGTCTTTCTAGGCTGTTCTGTTTCTCTGGAATGTCCTTCTCTTTCTAGAATCTCCATCTCTTGATATTTTATCTATCCTTTGAGACATCACTATACCTATATTTACACTCACCTCAGGATGTGCATGTATACAAACACTTACACACACACACATACACATGCATACTCACTGCCAGCCTTAAACCATATTCTGTAACACGTGACATTCTGTTTTACATCACAATTAGTATGTTTGTTTTTCTTGTTACATTACCAGCTTCCTAAGGGCAGGGAACATGGCCTCCAAAGGAATACTGCTTGGTTTTTTAATCTCCTGTCTGACTGGTTGGTCATTCCTAGTGCCATAGCAGTGGCTAAACATTTTTAATATCATCTCTGGCAGTGACTATGTCTCATTTACCTTTGTATCCTGCACAGAGTACATAAAGGTGTCCTTACACTCACCCATACCAAAGTGATTGAATTATCCTGGATACATTGTATCTTATTGGTTTCCACCTTGTCAAGATCTTTGTAAATTTCGGTTCTGGCATATATCACATTATTTATGACTTACAGATTTGTTTTCTTTTGCAATTTTAATTGAATTTCAAATGCTTGACTTTATTTCTATTTTCTGTGAATATTATACCATATGCCGCACACTGAATGTAGTTGTTCCTTGTCTTTCTTTCTCCAAAAAGAAAAACACAAATAAAAAAACAAACAAAACAACCAGATTAATTTTGTTGTTTTAAACATACATGTTTAATGCCATGCTAGATTTACTCTTGTTACCAACTTTCCTAATGCTAGACCATTTATGTTATTCTCTTTTTATTCCTGACATATTTCTGTCCTGAAATTTGATATATATCTTTGAAAGCATCTCTGTTTTCTGTGCTGTTTTCCCTTGCATTTTTTCTTTTCGTCCTCCTCTGCTTCTTATTTGATTTGTATTTCTTTTTACATTTGAGAATTTGATAATCACAGAATAAAATAAAGGATAGTATCCATCTCCTATAACCAAAACATACAGAATAAATTATTATAAGCATTTAAAATATTTGATTCTCACTTTTTATGTTAATAGTTTTTATACATATGTAATATATGACTTTTCCTTTTTTTTTTTTCAAAGACAGAAATCTGTATGGTATTGGTAAAACCACTTTTCCTTTTAATTTCACTTCTAATCTGATTTGGTATGAATCTTTTTTTTTCTCTTTTATTGTTAGATTGTGTTATGTTTTATTCCACTGAAAATTATATTTTCACTGCCAAATTTACATGTAAATTGTGTCATACTTTGTGTCATTCTGAAACTAGTTTTTTCCTTACCATGATTATTTTTGGATCTATCTATGTTGTTGCATGTACTAATTAATCTTTTAAGCAAAACAGCACCCTGTCCTGTTTCATTTATCCAATAGTGGACATTTACTTTACCTCCAAGTTTTTCTTGTTCTTAAACACTGCTATAAAAGACCTGGGTCCACACAACTTTGTGTACACAAGTTAGTGTTGTCCTGGAGAAGGAGCGTGGTGAGTGAGCAGAAACACAAGCTTGGTAATCTGACTGCCCCACTTCATGTACCGGTTCTGTTAGGTGACATTGGTCAAGGATCTCATCTCTCTGCAACTTAGTTTGCCCACCCTTAAAATGACAACAGCAATAGTCCTATACTGTAAATTTGTTAGAGGAATCAGATGAACTCATATAGGGGAGAACTTGTAATCCTGCCTACACCAAGAAAGTGTTCTAAGTCTATGAGCAGTCATGGTGGTTGTTGTAGGGCTAGATTAAGGAAGACACATGTCCAGGTTTCATCAATGCTGCCAAACTTCTCCTGGGAGGAGCTGCAACTAAATATTTAACTATCTATTGATTGATTGATGGATATTTTTACTTCCTTATAGACTTTCTAGAATTTGATATTGTTTTAAATGTTTCATTTAGAAAGAAAATAATGAGTAAAATCTCTTCACTCTAATTTGATTTTTTGATCAGTAGTGAAGCTAATTTCCTTTTAAATGTTTGTTAGCCACTGCGTTTCATCTTCTCTGGCTTTTCTTTTTATTTTTTTATTGGACTATCTTTTTTTGTTGCTGTTAATAGGAGTTCTTTGTATATTCTGGATTCTAAACTTTAGCCAGTTGTACGTGTTACAGATGTGAGAAGAATCAACATTTTTATAAATCATGCTATTCCTGTATATATTGCATACCCCATGACTAAGGCATTCGCTTATTTCCTTCGGTAAATTTATACAAAATCTTTATATAAAGATCTTCCTCCCTTTTTCTCTTTTTTCTTTTCTTTTATCCTTGTTCATTTAAATTTTTGTTTTAACAAAAGGAATTAATAAGATTTTGTTTAAACAAAAGGAATTAATAAGATGGTTTTTCTAATTTTACTGCATTAAGATCTGGGAAAGCATTTTATATATTAATTTTTAAAATTGGGTTATGATTTGTTTTATGGGATAATTTTCTATAAATGCTCCATGTTGAAAAGTATGTATATGTAATGTCATTTAGTTGTGGAGTTCAAATGTATATTTATAATATGGAACAGTTGATATTCACTCTTCTACACACTTAACGTTTTTGTCTACTTGATTTAAGAGTGTCTGAGGGGCCGGTGAGATGGCTCAGCGGCTTAAGCGCCTGCCCAGCAAGCGCGAGGGCCCGAGTTCGACTCCCAGAACCCACATACGAAAAAGGGGCCGTTGATATCGCTCAGCAGCACGGGCGCCTGCTGGCGCGCGAGGTCCTGAGGTCGACCCCCCGGTACCCACAAAAAAAAAAAAAAAAGAGTGTCTGAGAGACACATGCTAGTACTTCCCATCTTGTGCATTTTGTCAGGTTTTAAAATATGCTTTCTCTTGCTCTCTTATTGCAGCTTTTCATCTTTGTGAAGTTAAAACTATATGTCTTAGAACTTCATTTCTTTGAACATTTAAAAATCTGCAGTCATAAAGTTTGATTCTACCTGATAGTCTCTTCCTTCACTTTTATTAGTTTGACGGTGCCTTGGCTATCCTTGTTGCCTTCCAGTTTCCACTGATTCCACTTAGCCAGAGAGATTTTATTCCTTACCACTGAATCCATATTAATAGTTCCTTCTTTTGTTTATATGCATTGACATATAAATTTATTTAATAAGTCAAAGTAGATATTAATAATATGCTATCTTTTCAGAATTATACTTTCCTTCAGAAATCTATGAACTATATAAACTATATGATATATAATGCATAGCATTTGGAATATGAATGAGAAGAGATGGTGAAAAATAAAATAAATAATTTTCCTGGAATATAAGTATTCCACAACTTAAGTATAAGCTGTAATCCAAAATTTCAACTATAAATCAATCATCTAGAATTCAGGTGATGCTTCTCTCAAGATGTGCACCGGTTATTTGTTTAACTTTTCAACTGATAATTGTGAAGCCCTTTCTCCTCTTAGTTACTATTTTTTCCTTGGTGTATTTTCCTGGTTATTATCCTCAAACTTCTGTAAATTGTTTAGAGATTGGTTGTGATGAATTCATTTTAAAGCTCTATTACATTGCAGAGTTCACAGCTAAGAACACTTTTTCTCATTCATTTCTCTTTGCCTTTACATGACCAAAGCCTAGGACATCACATATGCCTTTTCAACACCAATAAAATAGACAGCTGTTCATTTCCTATCCCTCGCCTTCTTTCAAAGGAAAGACTAAGGCATAAGGACGTAGATAAGATCAGGAAGAATGGCAATTACATCAAATTAGAATCTGATAATAAAATATTTTCTGTGGTATCTAGTCTTTCAGTTTCATATAGAGAAAGACAAAACTTTAGAGATATATTTGAGTACCTTTTGACTTTGTCAATTAACTCCACATCATTTAGACACAGTGAGTAGTAATTATTAATTTTGATGAGTCTGGGCAGTTTCTGTACACACAGAAAACAAGCTTCGGAAGGCTACATTCTGCTGGCTAGCATCCATGTGCACTTGCTGTCTCCATAAATGTTCCGTGGCATTCTCGGGCTGA
This sequence comes from Erethizon dorsatum, assembly GCA_028451465.1. Classification (NCBI taxonomy): domain Eukaryota; kingdom Metazoa; phylum Chordata; class Mammalia; order Rodentia; family Erethizontidae; genus Erethizon; species Erethizon dorsatum. The sequence continues at coordinate 49,687,598 of CM051835.1, read as the reverse complement.
ATGAATGATTTCTTATGAGAGGTAAAGGGATAAACTAGACCTGTACAATTCCTTCTGCAAACTGTTTTTTGTGAGTCTTCTGAGACTACATAATATGAATAAGAACTGACATAGTGACTGCATTTGTTTGCTGGGGCTGCCCAAACTGAGTGGCATAAGGAAGCTAAATGTTGTCACAGTTCTGCAAGCAGAAGGTCTAAGATAAAGGCGTCAGCAGGGCTGGATTCTTCTTTGGCTTGTGGATGGCTGAATTTTTGAATTGTTACATGGTCTTTCCTCTGTGCTTACACATCCCTGGTGTCTCCTTGTATAAAATTTCCTCTTCTTGTAAGATGCCAGTCTTATTGGATTAAACCTCTCTCTAACAGCCTTGATTTACTTAGTCACTTCTTTAAAGCTATTTCTAAGCTGAATGACGTTTTGAGGAACTTGGGCCCAGGGCTTCAGCAAATGAATTTCGGGGGAATACAATTCATTCCATTGCAGCAACTTAAAAAAATGATAGCAAAATGGCCTGATAAGAGCTCATGAGAAATAGAACAGAGCTGAGGTCATATCAGGACCAACAGGACTCTCTCTCAGCCTTAGGTCTGCACATGTGTTCTGACTTTCCATTCATGCTCAGCTTTTAAGAATGTCCTGCTTCTGGGTCACTTCCTGAAGGATTTAAAGGCATTATATTACAGTGATACATGCGTGCCCATGTTTACAGCAGTGTAACTTATAATAGCTAAATCTTAGAATCAAATTATAGGCTCATTAACAGATAGATGAAGAAAATCTAGTTATATATATATATATAACATATATAGAACACATATATATCATATATATATAACACATATATATAATATATATTATATATAGAACATATATAGAACACACATATATAATATATATAATATATTATATGTTATATAATATATATAATATATTATATGTTATATAATATATACTATATTATATATATAGTATATATATTTATATATATATATATATATACTCAGCCATAAAGAAGGATAAACTTGAGTCATATATATATATATACAGTGGAGTACCACTCAGCCATAAAGGAGGATAAACTTGAGTCATTTGTAGGAAAAATAGATGCTCCTTGAGACCATAATAATGCTAAGCAAAATAAATCAGATGTAGAAGATTAAATGTTCCATGGTTTCTTTTATATGATAAAGTCAAAATATAAACAATCTAAAGAGCAAAATAAAAGAAAGATGATAGGAACCAGGTAGATAAACTTAGTAAAGATGGGAAGAGGATTTGAGGATGGGAGAGACTGGAAGACGGAGAGAGAGATGGAAAATAAAATCTATTAAGAGGTGATGTGTATACGTACCAATTCTACAAGATGAATATAATTATAATGTATCACAACCATAAACTAATAAAAAAGAATACCCTGCTTTTCACTCATCTCCTTCTTCTTTCCTATCTCTGATGTTACATTTGGGGTTCACATTGAGAACCAGGCTTATCTCTATGGCCACTGATTCTCAAATACTCTTCCTCTGGTCTTGCATGTCTTTTATTTTGCTTAGTTTCTTGGCAGCTTCAGCCCCCCTGGCCCTGATTTGCACCATTGTTTCACCATGGTCTTGAACTTCAGTTTGCATCCTAGTCCATTTCAACAATATGTACTTATGGTTCTTCTCAAAACTCTGCATAGAACCCAACTGGATCCCCAAGATGCATCTCTTCTCCCTTTATCCTCCTTTGTAGGATGAAGACACAGCATCTATTACAGCTGCCTAAGAGAAGATCAGTGAGGAGATCCATGAGCTACTTTTATGTGAAGAAGTTCTGAAAATGATCAAGTTTTAGCTGGATAATAAAAATTTACTGTGTTAATTAAATTTTATGTGATTATTTTTAAAGAAACTTTGGCTGTTTAAGGAATCCTGGAGTGGTAAGCCCTTCTAGTCAACCTTCTTATTCAGTAACCAGAGAAAGGCAGCAAGAGATGGAAGTAAGTCTAGGGTGGTTATGTGATGGCAGTGTCTGTTTCATTCGTTAAACTTTTCAAGGTGCAGAACTCTCTGTCCCTACAGAAATGAACATCAGTAACTATACTTTGCCTTTTAAGTTTCTCGAATCTCTACTTCAAAAGAAAGAATGAATATTTGTTGATGAAATAAAGGATAAATCATCAATACAGCTAATTATAAAATAACCTTAATTTATGCTATAGTAAGCTGTTGACTGGGGACATCTGATGAAATAAGAGGACCTAAAATGAAGATGTGTTTGTATCATGTGTGTACCTGTATTCATGTGTGTACATAATTATGTGTGCATTTATCTCCTGGCATAATGGTCGGGTTTAAGATTAAATTATTTTTGGATTAGGTCTTTAAATTTGGGGGGGGGTCTGATTTTTTGAGTTCTTTATATATTCTAGATATTAGTACCTTCTCTGAGGAACAACTGGCAAAATTTTTTCCCCACTCAGTAGGATGTCTCTCCACTCTGTTGATGATTTCTTTTGCTGTGCAAAAGCTTTTTTTTTTTTTTTTGTGGGTACCGGGGGGTTGACCTCAGGACCTCGCGCACCAGCAGGTGCCCTTGCTGCTGAGCGATATCACCGGCCCCTTTTTCGTATGTGGGTTCCGGGAGTCGAACTCGGGCCCTCGCGCTTGCCGGGCAGGCGCTTAAGCCGCTGAGCCATCTCACCGGCCCGCAAAAGCTTTTTAATAAGATGAGATCCCACTTGTTGATTCTTTGTAATATTTCCCCTGAAGTCTGGGTTTTGTTTATAAAGTCTTTGCCTACACCTATCTCTTTAAGAGTTCTACCATTCTATCTTCCAGCAGATTTAGTGTTTCTGTTTTGATATTTAGATCTTTGATCCATTTTGATGTTAGTTTGGGGCATGCTGAGAGGGATGGGTCTAATTTTTGTCTTCAGCACGTGGAAAGCCAATTTTTCCCTCACCGTTAATTAAAAAGGCTATCTTTCTTTCAGTAAGGGTGTTTGGCCCCTTTGTCGAAGACCTTTACATTGAAGACTATAGTACTCTGAAAAAGGAGATCAAAGAGGATATCAGAAAACGGAAAGATACGCCTTGTTCTTGGGTAGGAAGAAACAACACAGTGAAAATGGCCATACTTCCAGAACTGTTATACAGATTTAATGCAATCCCTATCAAAATAAATTAGCATACCTCACAGAATTAGAGAAAACAATCTGAAAATTTATTTGGAACCAGAAGAGACCTAGACTGGCACAAACAATTCTGGGGAAGAAAGGCAAGGCAGGAGGCATCGCAATCCCTGACTTTAAATCATACCACAAAGCTACCGTGATAAGATCTGAAGCCTGAAACTTTTTGCAGGGGGGTGAAGATCAGGTGGCTGAGTGTTTGGAGCTGTTTCTGCATCTTCTAATCTATTCCATTTATCCTAGGGTCTGTTTTTTTGCCAGTACCATGCTGTTTTTATCACAGCCTTGTAGAGGTGAATGTCTTCAAAAGAGACACAATGACTTCATATCAATAGTTGTACATGTACATAAATAACATACAAATATATTTTAACATATATGTAATTAACCCCTCAAACCTGCTAAGGAGGAAGCTAAACAAATTTTTAAATATTTAGGGTAAATTGCTTTATTTATAATTTCTAACAACTGAAACAGTCGAAATACCTGTTCCTTGATAAACGTTGACATATCCACTAATGGAATACTGTTCATAAGAAAAAAGAAAGAGCTACTGATACATATGACATGAATGAGTGCCAAAGCATATACTAGGTAAGAGAAACCAGGAAGGAAGTACTAAATACTGTGTGATTCAATTTATATCACATTATAGAAAGACAAAGGCATTTGAAAGGTAATCAGATTAGTGTTTGCCAGAAGTTGGGAGTAAGGGACTGCCGGGAATTGACTGCAGAGGGACAGGAGAAAAGTTTTGGAGATGATTGAAACAGTCTATGATTGAAATAGCTACATGAAGGTGCATTTTACTGTATGTAAACTAAATCTCAAAAAAAAAAAAAAACTAAAAAGTTTACTAAGTTCATATTCATGTATAAGATTCTACCCAGAGCTCTCGATCTTTGAACATGATCAACTGAAAGTGTGTTCTACTTGCTGAGTTGTTTAGACCTTGGGGCATTTTTGCCCTGTTTTTCTTTTCCAGTAACTTGATGAGCCCAGTACACATATAGTCCTGGATGCCAAGTGTCAAAGGGTTGTTAAGGAAACCTCACAAATGGAAACAGTGCAGTATTTGGGAAGAGTGAAATATCACAGAGTAAAAGAAGAAAATAACATTTTTTTCTTCTGTCCCAAATACAGCTCTTCTTTTATATCCAATATATAAACGTCCTGTCTTTGGGCCAATCTAAAATCTTTTCAGGACTCTGTTACATAGTATTAAGAATATCCCTTATAGTGCAAAAGGCAGTGTCAATAATTAAAGACACCAATACACCTAATTACAAAAATGTGAACCAGCTTCAGAAAGTTTTTCCTCTACCATCTTAGTGCTACTTCAGACTGCAAAGTCTGCAGCAGGGTTGAGCGAGGCCAGCCTTTCTATCCTCTCCCCAACTGGGGGCATTTCATTTCTCCTCTTCTGTCCCACACCAGGCTGCCTTTGACTCTTTCTGGATTTTGAAGAAGAATGGGAGGAGTGGAGGAGAGGAAAGGGAAGGGAAAGTTGCATCCAAGTGGCACAAGTGAAATCCAACAACAGTACTTTGTGGTTTGGTGGATTTCACAGAGGGAATTGTTTTCCTGGAGAGATGCTCTCAAGTATTTCCCTAAATCATGTTTATGTAGAAGGATATGAATGCAGTTCCTCAGTAAGGGCCAGGTCCCTCCTCTAGCTGTCCCCACTCTTCCACCCCAGTTTGTGCTTCTAATAGAATGTCTTCCATCTCATTCTGTGCACCCCTCCAATGGAGGCCAGGGGAGGAAAATGACCTCTCATCGCAGTTGTTGACTCAACCATTTGTACCCTGAAGAAGATGAGGACCAAGGATGCATGGACTAGCTTAAAGCATTCTATTCTCTCTCGGTTTCCTCTTACTTTGAGCTATAAGTATTCTGTACCTATTATGTACTTTATTGCCCACGTTAAAATGTGGCTCTTTCTGTCAGTTTCTCAGGTGAAAATGAGACAGAAGAGTCCTAGTTTAACTCAAATAAATCGCACATAGTTATAGTAAAAATCATGGAAATGAAATACAAGTGAGGAAAGATGGAGAAATATTTAGTCAGATTAGGGAAAAAGAGAAAACTTTTCGGAAGGCTTTCAAGGTAGTAACAGTTTTTTTTTCCCCAAAGCACAGAGTGGAAAGGTTTAGAGGTAGGTCAGTAATGAGATGCAGACTGGGAAGTTCCAGGAGAAGATGGGCGGAGCAGCGAGGATCTGAGAGACAAGGCCTGATGTGCAGATCACTTTTGAGAGGAGGAAAAGGACTCTTGTGGTGAGGAAAGGAGAACATCAAAGACAGTATAGGATTACAGTCTTGCCACAGAACTGCTCAGGTCTGCCTCATCCTATGGGCAGCGTTTGACAGAAGGATGAGACAGTTAAACTTGATTGTCAACCTGACTGGATTAAGAGACACCTGGGAGACTAGGGATGCACACTTCTGGGTGCGTCTGTAGGATGTTTCCAGAGAAGACTGGCATGTATGGCAGCAAATTAAAGGGAAAAGGCCCACCCTGGTTGTGGGGGGCACTATTCAGTAGGCTTCCAGGCCAGATGGAATGAAAGGAGAAAGTTGTTCTGTACCTGTAGGCTCAATTCTGCTTAGCGGGTGCAACCACTGCCTCTGGATATCAGACTTCAGTTTCTTTAGCCGTACAACATGGACTCACACCAATTACTCACCAAGGACCTTCCCAGCCACAGAGTCAGACTGGAGCTGCACCCTTTATTCCTCTTGTTCTGAGGCTTCCAGCTTCAACTGAGCAGTTCCTGCATCGTCTGACTCACCAGTGTGTGGATGGCCTGATCTCATAAAGCTTAACATGAGTACATACATATACACGTTCCTCCAGAGAACCCTCACAAATACAAGGGAAATACTTGCATTTTAGTCTAGTGACATGGAAGGAAATGGAAGAAAGTAAATTCTTACAAAACTAATTGGGTCAAAATGATTTTCTCATCACAGAGATGTTTTTAAGACTAGTAATTTTAGAAAATGATTTGAAAGTCTTACTAAAATCTCCCGCCCAGTCCTTTGAAACTTAGTGAATGAGTGAGTGGAAGATTGTCTTGAAAGAAGTGATAGTGGTCATCATCTTTGTCTTTTAAGTGGGTCAGAGTAAAATGAATGTGCCTTCATCTCTGTGCCAAACCAAAGGGTTTTTTTCACTTCTAATTCCTAGATTAATATGCTTTTGCTCACATCTTCTTGTATTTTCTAACAATTCTGAAAATCTCTACTAGTGGAGAAACATTTTATGAAGAGATTGAAGGTAATTACAGTGTGTTTTTTTGTCTAGAATATATAATCAATTTCATTTATTTCCCAAGTAAAACATTCACTGCAGGTTCAATCTTTGAAAGACAACTTGATTATCTGTTCCACAGAGTAAGTCAGGAGATAACATTCTCAGTCCTCAATCATAAATTCCTATTATGAAATGTTTATGCCCTAATCATTTTCCTATTGAACAGGGATCTGATTAACACATAACATTGAATGTATGTGTTTCTTGAAAAACAATCTGAATTGGCAGCATGTAATGTCATTGGAAGTAAATTGCTGTACTTAGCACATTTGCTTTAATTTTTTTTATTTTCTAGAGCTACATAATGTCCTGAACATTTTTTTAACAAAGTGTATTGTTCCACACTTCAAACCCAAATTATAAATGCTCTTTGAAGGTAGGTTAAATAACTTCCCACATACAGTTATTGTGATGGTACTCTTGAATCAAAAAGAAAGGAGCGATAAAGGATAAAAATTAAAAACACACATTTCTGCCTGAAAAGTCATCTTAAATTAACTTCACACTAAATAATAACAATAGAAACTTAAATTTTTCACATGTTAATGTTTTTTGTGAAAAATAAATAAAGAGAAAAAAACTCAACCCGACTGTAGAATAATGATTATAGGGTTTGTGATCAGGGAGTGAATAAAGAGAAGCTGGATTTGATCAATGCACACTGTGTACATGCATTGAAATATCACTCTGAACTCCATTAATATGTACAATTGATACATATGATTGAAAAATAAAAGTAAATCTCTTCACTAAATTAAAAATCGATGTACATGACCTATATTTTCCTGGGCTTCCATACACTGGACTTTCTCCTGGGTAATAGGAACAATTTTCAAATCTCAAATCTCTATTTTCAACTTTAAAAAAATGGAGTACCAGCCTGGAGATTCTCCTTTCTGATGTTTCCAGACATTGTCAATGTCCCCTACAGGGAAAATCGCCTCTGGTTTAGAAGCACTCTTCTTTTACTGCAACAGGAATAGCCCCTCTTTGGCAGTTCCAGCTCCAACTGGGCTCTGGCAATACCATTCTCTCCTCTTTCCTTTGCAGCTCTTCTCGTTCACTTATCCCTGGGATTGCCGCCAGTGTTTTTTAATTCCCTTACATATCTCTTCTCTGTAACTGCTCTCAGTGAATCCATTTAGCATGCATCACTAGTTCCCTGATGAGACCTTGTTGCTCAGAAGTTCTGTGTAAATGGGTGCATTGTACTAAACATGGTTTACACGAGAGGGGATCTGTGTGAGCTATTGCCTTGGAAGCCCACATCTCAGGAACTTCAGACTGATCAGGGATCGTGAACACTTTTCGGACCCTCTGCTTGGAAGGTATATGGTTGACTACTTGGAGTTATCATCTGGCTAGCTTTTCTGTTTACAGCTCTCTTCTCAAAGCTTTTCCTGACCATCTAAGACAGTGGTATGGTTGTGACCATACCAGCTTTGTTGTCACAACATCCTCTGCTTACCCTTTCTGTATGTTGCTCCCTGACCTCCCCCCACCAGCATGGCATACATTCTAAAACATGGGAGCATGTCAAATTTCTCAGGCTTTTGGGAAGCAAAACATTGAGAACTACCCCTCTATGTAGCATGTAGAACAGAAGGTTGTTATGGACTATTCATTCTGCCTCCTTCATTAACCTGGGGCTCCTAAAGAGCAGAAACTATGTTGGGGTCATCACTGATCCCCAGTGCTTAGCACAGTGCTCATCACAAAAATACAAGTCAATGGATACATGTTCATTACTACTGACTTCGTCTGGATTACTCACTCATTAGAACTTAACAGATCCCGCTTAGATCATTAGTCTTCCAAAAAAGTCAAATTCTCTGTGAACTGATCTGATGACTGAGTGTCAGAATGAAGGAAAGCATCCCACATACTCAGTCCCAGAGCCAGGTGGGTCTCCAGAGGTTGGAGCCATCCTTCCTGGGTCTGCCATCTACTATTCTGGGAACTGCTGCACTTGTTTGAGATAATTTCTTGGATCAACAGATGATAAATGAGAGTTTGCATAACAAACAATAAAAGAAGTAATTTGTTCACCATTATTGCTAAGTTTTGCTAATGAAAAATTATGATAACCTGTTTCGACACAGTTTTGTGTGTCTTGCTAGTTAAGCATACGTTAAAGCCTACGGAGACTGTATCAGCTTTTCAGAAGTGTATCGATGAGGTGATGAGGTGAGATTTGTCAATTGGTATGCCAAAAATGTCAAGCAGGAATCTGGCAGTCAGAATTTATTCACTAAATTGACATCTCAGTTGACTCTTCCAGGTTGAAAATTTTTTTAGCTTCAATCAATGCACTTGACTTCTGAAAGAGATGCTTGAAGGTCTTTTTGTCATTGTTGTTTATTTATTTGTCTATGTTAGCAGTACTTGGGATTTAACACAGGCCTTTACACTGAGTTACAAGCCCAGCCAGTTTTTAGTTTTTATTTTGAAACAGGGGTCACCCAGGCGGGCCTCTGATTTGTGATCCTCCTATTTCAACCTCCCAGAGGGCTGGGATTATAGGTGAATACCATCACACTTGGCTTTAAGGACTTTTACATAAAGTTCCCCAACAGGATGCCTTTTACCATGGAGATGTCCCCTGATCTTGGCCTGAGGCCACTTTCATCTTCCAGACTGTACATTTCTGAACACTGTACAGTAAACCAATCATTTTAAAAATAAAAGCGTTCACCCTCTGCTTTCTAATGTTGAAGGTACTGTGCATAGACAAAGTATAAAATCAAGCCCAATTATTGTCCACCGCTCTGTGGCCCCACATTGGACATTCTCATCTACACTGCAGGCAGGACCCAGGGAGTGCTTCCCTCTGACCTCCGTATCTTCCTCAGCCTCCATACCTTCCTCACTCTCTCTGGAACTCTGCTGAAAATGACTATGATTCAGCCTCTTCGATGACATTTCTGTCATTGTGTCTGGGAAAATATATTCCAGGACCTTCCAGAGAGAAGACAAAGAGGAAATATCTTGTGTTCAAAATAGAATCCTCTCAACCGTGTTGGAAGGAGTCCCCGAACAGATGGTCCATTCTTGAGATGTCCGTGTTCCATTCTCAAGTCCAATCATGCTACGGTTAAGACTCCTGTCTTCGATCTTCAGTGACTTTTCTCCTCATCACCCAGCTCTATACCTCATCTGAGTCACCTGCATTTTTTATGCTGCACACAAGATGTTACTGTTCCCTTGCTGCTTCTTGAGAGAAACTATAGCCGCACAAACGGCTCAAGTTTGCTGCTTCTCCAGCTGTGACAAACTGCTGTAACATGAGCTCCACATGCCTTCTTCCTCTGCTCTGCCTCATCAGGGCAGAACAAGACTGACAAGACAGGGTCCCCGGATTGCACAGCTGGCCCCATTTTAGGGACATCTCTTAGAAGGCTTAGATAGGAATTTAAAATTTAAAGAAATTAAGAAATATATTTATCTTTGGTCATGAGTTCTATAAAAATTACAGGAAACAAATGAAGGAAATTTTTTTAAAAACTTTAACTAAAAATGATCAAGATTTGTAGCAAACAAATGATTTTTATCTCAGGTTCCAGGACAGGATGACAAAACCACTTTTCCAGAATCAGAAAAGTCCCTCCTCCCATATTTGAATTTACTTTATTTGCAAAAAAGATGGGGACTCAGCACTCTGAAGAACATGAAAAGTAAACTTAAAATTGTTGGAGCACAAATCGGGTGCAAAACTCATTTACAGAAAATCACGGCTAAACTCTCTACTTCAAATGCAACACTTTGCAAATTGGATAATGAACTGAATGCCAGCATCCTCAGGATTTACTAAAAGTGAGACGCTAATGAGCTAAATAGTACTAACCCCCCTCTAATCCCCAGGGTTTACTTTGTTCCAAACATGTAAGAGTTGCTTTCTGTAGTGACCCTGCCTAATGAAAACTCAGAGAGGAAGGTTACACTGCCAAGGAGAACACAAAAAGTATCTTCCCTGGAGAAGCAGGCAATTTAATTTTAGTCTTTCATCAGTAAAAACAGCAACATCTCAAAGGAGGAACTTTTCACAACTCAGGAATAAATGTAAAAATAGACCCTATTTTTAAAAGGTGATGTGATTTATTAATTGTACTGCTAATGTTCTCTTGTTCTACAAAGTGTTCTTATGTCAAATGCCACCCCCACAGCCAAGTGACAGTAACAGCTAGTGGCAGCTTGTGAGGTCACACAGAATCCCTTCTGCGCTGCAAGCCCAGGCACTTGGTTCCTGCCCACAGCGAGCAGAACATCAGGAATCTGCAGCGCCCCTTATCAACGATGCTTCAATTTCCTCGCACAGTGTTGGGAGCTGATGACTGAGCCTCTCACCTATCGTTATCACAGAAGGACAGGTGCGATGATTTTGTTTAATATCCTGTAAGAGGAAAGTTCCCAGCCAAGAATTATTTTAGGAAAAAAGCTCCAGTTCCATGGAGTTAGAATAGTTTTATAGGAAAACGAGCACTTGAACCCAAGGACAAGACAGATGTTTGTGTTTCTCATTCCCCATAGGACGTATTTTCTTAGACTTCTTTAGCAGAAAATCACGTAGTGGTGCATTTGGCCAATGTTAACTCTCTTAGAAAAAGATGTGGCTGTAGGAAGCTGGCATTCATATCACCAGTGTTGTAGCCCAAATACAGTTGGAAAGGTATTTATAAGAAAAGTTCATTTTATAATCTTTGTTGGTATTCCCAATTTATCCTTCCTTCTCTTGAATTTGTGTACTTCTTACAAGTACCAATAATTTTCACTCTTTTAATGTTTAAATTATTGGATTTTGTTGTTATGAATAAATTTCTGTCCAGGTAAGTAGGACACAAATGGTAATTGGGAGGGTAAGTTCCAGCGCCCACTCTCTGGTTTTAATCTCACTGTGCTGTTTTCCAGCTACCTATAATATTTTGAACAACATTTTTAAGGTTTTCTCATTTATAATATGGGGAAAATAATGTTCCTTACCTTATAGAGTTATTGCTCAGATTAATTTTTCTCCAAAGATCCATGTTTCCTGTATTTTTCTCCATCTTGGCAAATGGCACCCCATTTATTAAGCCATTAAAGATTGATGTGAGGGAATCACTCTTGATCATTCTATCATTCACACTTCCCAGCTAACTTGTAATTAAGTCTATCAATTCTACCTTCATGCAACATTCAACATCGCCCAATGGCTCTTGGATCTTAGCCAATGATGCATGAATTTGATCACTCCAGCTCTTCTGTAGCCCTGCTATCTCTCCCTTGGTCCAGGCTCTGTTAACTTTAAGCCTGGGCTATACAGATGTCACATGTCTCCTTGCTTCTACTCTTGTTGCTTGTAAGCTAGTCACCATAAAACAACCCGAACAATAGTATGGATATGGAAATCATTTCACTGTCCTGCTTAGAATTCACCAGTAACTCCTAGACACTGAAAATACATGTCAAGCTCTTTAACTGTAGCCGTCACTTCCTCTCTAACCTTATCTTGCACACATCAACCTTCTCCCTGTTCCTGGAACATGCAGGGGTTTTCCCCTTCTTAAGGCCTTTGCAATAATATTTCCCTCTGCCTTGAACTTTGGCACCTCAAAACTCATATCATGACATAAGGCAGATCTCAGCTCAAGTGCCATCTTTTAAGAGAAAGTTTCCCTGACTGCACCATTCAAAATAAAGCTCATAATTTTACTTGCTTTACTCACTACATGGTATTTGTGAGAGTCAAAATTTATATTGTTTACTTATGCCATTGTTCATTATTGGCTATCCCAGTAAAGTTTGGTTCTCCATGAGAATAGAAACCCAGCCAATATTGTCCAGTAGCATTCTTCAAGAACCTGGAGCAGTGTTAGGAGGCCTTCGATATTTCTTGAATGAGTGGGTAGAAGATGGTTGGTTTACAAGAAGTTTTTATCAAATCTGAGTTAATTTTATGATTAAAAACAAATACTTCTTTTGTACTGGTCATTTGTCTTGGCCAATTTTTTTTTTTTTTTAAAGAGAAGAAAAAACAAAACAAATCAAAAGAAGAACAAATTTTCAAAACAACATAATAGGAGGGTAACAATGGTTAATACATTACGTATTACTCTCTTTAAGTTAGTTATTCAGGACACCAGACATTAGCATTCAATTGTCCAAACATTATTGGCACAAACCTTACTCTTCAATGAACTAAGTAAAAATGGTAGTGTATCTATCTTAACCATCTTATATATATATATATACAATTTTTTTCCCTTTCCCTTCTTTCTTTTCCCTATTCCAGTCTCTCTTTCCAATTTTTAAATTTAAAGTTTATTTTGCATTTTTTCTAATAGCAATGTTAGTAGTTTAAGGGAAGACAGGAGCAAGGCAAAGCCCATTGTGAAAGATGGCCCCAATAGCTCCAATGTCACCATTTTGTAAAGATGTTTGGAAGATGTTAGAATAGAAGTCTAGGCGTGGTTGGCCTAAATTTCAGAAGCAATAACAGGAAATCAACAGGAAGTCACTGTTTATAGCTGTTCATCTGGATGCTAGACTCATTAGCATATGTTTGTCTTTTTGGATACCAGCTCAAGAATTTCTCTAATTTTTGGCAACTAAGACGCTTAACTGCCTTTTGGAGTTCTGTACTACACCTGGCTCTTGGATCCTGGAAGGAGGCAATGGGAGGAATTTTTCATTTGGTTGTTTATTGGAGAAGGACCACCACATCACCTTTGCTTTGGAGTACCACTGAATTTAAATGTGTGCAATGCTGTAGCACAAGCTCCTTCTGTACTGTGGGAACTTCAAAAAATAGGTTTTCCCTTGCTATGCACTGTACTGCATGTTTTTGTGTTTCATCATAAATCCTCCAAAACAGATTCCAGATTGTTTTCACTAGTCCCTTTGCTACAAAGTGTCCCAGCTCTGTTTCTTTTCTGACATTTGCTAACTTTCCCCCAATTCTCTCTCTCCTTAGACTGGGCCCTAGCCTTTCCCTCCCAAAATACATTGTACTTCATATCCTTACTTGAAGACTCTGGAAATTTGACCTTTTTCAAAAATCCAATGAGGTTTGGATCATTAACCACTTTTTCCAGAAAAAATAAAATACAGCTTAATTTTCAGATTAATCAAAACAATTCTTTAATGTATATCTTTAATTTACTTAAAAATAAGCTTTAGTCTGTCAAAATACCTTTTCATTTAAAGATAAAAGACATGAAAGTTAAACGCTTCATAACTACCATTATCATGTTGGTTTATATCCATTTTGGGGGGGGAATCAGGAATCAAACTCAGGACCTTGCGCTTGCCAGGCAGGTGCTGTGCCACTGAGCTATATTCCTGGCCCCTGGTTTATATCCTTTTAGATTTTTCTTTATACATATAGAAGAGAAATTTTATTACCTCCATACTATGGAACGTTGAAATTGAATATACGTGTAATTTTTAGGTCCTTCCCTGGAAATCTCAAGACCTCAAATGGAGTCACACAGGAGTACAAGGAAAAGAAAGGATTCAAAACTTATCTTTTGCTTCCAATTCCCCAGATTGCTGCACTGCACCTTGAAACAATGAGGAAAGATCAATAGGAATCAAACTTTCCAAAGATACATGGAATTTAGCATTTGTAAACAGGTACCTTATATTCTTCTCTATTATCTGATAACTGATGGGACTATTTTTATTCTGAGAGAAACATATTCTTGTCCATTACCTTGCCTCTTATTGGCTTTTTACTCTAACAGAAACTCTTTTTATCTCAGGAATTATTGTAAATCACTTTCTAAATTTACCTAAGCCCCAAAGGACAACATAGAATAGATCAGTTACTATGTTGCAGCAAAATATGGAGTAGGTGATGAAATCTGGTTTTGCATTCAACTTCTCTTCAGATTCTGATTCTGCTATTTTCTAGCAGTTTGAGCATGAGTTTCTTTTCTAAACCTCATTTCTACCACATAACAAGGGAAGAGATAGTATCTACCCTGAAGATAATTTGGGGAGATTAAGTGAAAAGTATAAATGAGGCACCTGGCAGAGTCACACATACGCTGAAGACTTTCAATGAAAAACAGCTATCGTTTTCATTACTTTTATACAATTCTATTTATTTTAAATTAAGTTAAAGAGCAAATACAACATGAAACATGGTATTCATTGTGGGTCAGTGATTCAAGCATTTAGTGTCAAATTCTAGATATCTTCAAGTTAAGTCACTTGAATATGATGAAAGTCAACACTGACTTGCACACTTTCTTCAGTGGAAAAACATATGTATTCTTACCAAGCCTTGGTGATATCATTCCTGGGAGATAGACTTTTAACCAAGTTTTCTTGGGGCACAGAGCTCTTATTTGCATTAAGTTAGGCTCAGTGGTTTTCCATAAATGGAGACACAATTTGAGTGAATGGACAGATCATTGAATCCTGTTCATTGTTTTAGCTGTAAGCTTTCCTGATAGGTCTCTCTGCATGACTGCGATACCAAGTTATATACGTGGCACAAAATTTGTCTCTGTTCATAGTTAGAAACCTAGTGATTTAGCTAGTAACTTGGTTGATGTCCCTGTGTATTTTATTCCTTGCTCCTGGCTCTATGAGCAGCCCAGTTGCTGTAGGAAATTCATGTTGAATGGATTAATTAGATACGGATTTTTTACACTGTTCAAATTTAAATCTCTCCCAATAGTTAACGCCACATTTTCTTCTCTTCAAAATACGGATGTAAGGGAGAGGAAAAAGTCAAAAAGCTTTTTAGCTTTTATTTCAAAAGGTTGGAAGAAGAAGAAAAGGGGGCTCATGGAAAGAACAGTCGATAACTTCCTCTGAGGTGGTAAAAGGACCTGGGGTAGGAGTAGAAGTAAGTCAGCAGCACCTGGCTCTTTCCTGCAGCAGGAGTTAAAATGAGGTGATAAATGTGCCCAAAGGTGTGAGTCATTGGTCCCGGTGCTCTCAGCCTTGGTAAAGGCGTTTTCCTTGTTTTGGCACAGGTTGGCAGGGCTGTATTCTTTCTGAGACCCTAAGAGAGAATCAGTTTGTTGCCTTTTCCAGCTCCTAGAGGCCACTTACATTCCTTGGTTTGTGGCTCCTTCCTCTCCATCTTCAAAATCAGAAGCATAGCCTGCCTCTCTCTCTCTCTCTCTCTCTCTCTCTCTCTCTCTCTCTCTCTCTCTTTCTCGCTCTCCCCTCTCCCTCCCCTCCTTCTCTCCCACTGTCAAATCTACTTTATACATTCCACCCTCTTACCTCCCTCTTATATAAAGACTCCTGTGATAAAATTGAACCCACCAGGTAACAGTAACTCAGAATAAACTCCCCATCTGAAGATCCCTAATCGCATTTGCAAGTCCCTTTTGCCATGTACAGTAAGATTCAAAAGTTCCAGTGTTAATATGTAAATATTGTAAGAGCTCATAATCTGTCTATCATGCCAATTTAAACAAGTATGATCATATTTTAATGACATATACATTTGGTGTTGTATTAAAATTGAATGGTATCTATATAACTTGAAGTAAATAAACTAATTTTCTAGATGTAAATACTGTTTAAGAGATAAAGCTTCAGTTTCAATAGTATTTTTTTTGCCTTTCATTTTTTACATTAAGTTTTGTGCCCCAGAACAGGTTACACTTCTCAAAGTCTCAGTTTCCTCATGCCTAAGGTAAAGTTGTTGAACTAGCAGGCCTCTGCTGTCTCATTCAGCTAGAACTTATCTGTAACTCTTTTTTTATTCTACTTTACATTCAGAATTACGTTTTAAAAACAAGGAGAACTGGTTTCTCCCCAGAGCAGCAAAAGACAGATCCTGGTTTTGATTTGGTTTTGTGTGTCTAAAGTCTAACAGAGTTCGTGTTTTGGGACTAGAAAAACAATGGATAACTCAATTTTACCCTTAGACTCTCATAAATAATCGAAACAACCTTTGTAACTAGCCTAATAAAAAACAGTTCTCTGGGGCTTTATTCAGAGCAAATAATGTTACACCTGCCGCTTACAGAGGGTAATAAGAGGTGGTACATTTGCATAAATCCTGAGGGTATGAATCATCTCCAGAACGTTTTATTACTTCCCAATTTTCTATAAGGCTATATTTCATTGGAAATATTAAGTTTCAAGTGAATGTTGAGTATCTTACACTTCATGGAAACTATTTAAAATAATGCGCTAAGGGAAACAACCTTTAAAATATAGTGGGTTTTTGTTGATAGTTTTATTTTTGTTTTGTTCTTATTGGTCAAGGAGCTCAAGTGGAGAAAAATCCCATAGGAAGTACTCGCTGTTTGAAATCACTAAGCTATTAATCTAAAACTGGTAAACAGACACAGGATTTACTACATCCACTAAAATTCTTTCTGCTCTTTTTTTCAATGTAACTATACTTGAAATATGTCTAACATGATGTAATAATGTTATGCACAGTAAGTCAGATGATGAATTTAAACAAGTGCCCTGAGACTGGTCAGTAGAAAGATATTAGTATTCTGTTAGTATTGTACCCTCTTCTTTCTCACTTGTAGTATTACTCTGTTGGCAGCCATAGACCATTAACCTCATTCTAAGAAAAGTTACTGTGTTCACTTGTAAGTCACAATTTAAACAACCAAATTCATTCTCATTCTCTTTCTCTCTCTCTTTCTCCTTCCCTCCCTCCCCTTCCTCCATCTTGCAAGATCCAAATCCAGTTATCTTGTTTGCATTACCTTCTGTGGAACAAAGGGAAGGAGAGAGGGCAGGAGAAAATTAGGAGAATTTGTCTAGATCATCCATGTTCTATAAATTGTCAAACAGTTCCCTCAGAGCAGGGTTTTATTATAAATTATTAGTTTACATTGCTTTAATATTTAAATGCTTTCAATATTCATTGCATGGGATCTTACCGGGTTCTGATCACACATTGAGCAGTTATTGAATGCATGCAATAAGCTCTTCAAACACAGCGGCAGGAAACTAAATAGAGTCCTGATTTCATTATTGTCATGTTCTGAAGAGAAAGTCAGAGCTGTCAATCCTGGAGCCACATAATTGCATTTAAAATTGCATTATAATGTGAGAGCAATGTATTGAACCAAGACAACAACTAAAGGTATGGGAGTTTTAGGATAAATCAATGTATATGAGTAATAGAATGTATTTTATAAACATCAGTTCTTGTGGAGGTATTCATGTCACTTCACTGAGAGTTTTTCTCTAAATTAGTCAGTTGAAAAGAGAATTTGCATAATGGAGAATTCAACAGCATTAGAAGCAGAAAAGGAAAATAATGATTAGTCAAGTGACCTTTGCCTAAGATTTCAGATCCATTAAACAGTGATATGTGGCACATTTTAATTAACATCCTGAAACTGAAACATCGAAGGGGTATCAGGTATAATAGAATAGGAAATGTCAAATGTTGCCAGACATTTTGTTGTAAATACAGGGAAATTATAAAGATGTCTCATTTTCCTACTGCCTACAAGCTTGTCCTATATAAAGTGTTTTTATCTGCTACAGAGAGGTCTTTGTCTAACCTTATTTAGGAAGCTTGGTAAGTCGTATTTGTTGTGACTACTTCTCTTTCTTTCTGAATGTCACAAGATTAAAAAGCAAATGCCTTGTTAATTGGAGAAAGCCAAAGTGACATCATAAGATACTGGTAGTACCTGTTGTGTTTTAGAGGGAAAACAATTGCATTTGTGTCAAAGCTCAAGCTTTGACAAGCTTTTTATTTGGGCACTTTCCATATCTCCTAAAAGAGAAAAATTTGGAGAGTAATCAGAGACCTTCAGTATGAGTTCATTCTTATTGCATTCTTAGCTTCACAGAGAATTATTACCAAATTCTTCCAACCACTCCCTCCAAGCACTCGCCCTTGCCATCCTCTTAATTGTTACTAACTTCTCTTGACAGAATAAGAGAAAAGAGAGGAAGGCCTGAAATTTTATTAAGGTTTCCCAAGAAAATGTCTGTCCATATAATATATTTTTCCTTATTCTCTTTTTCCTCTTTTTAAGTGCTGTAAAGGACACCAGTATGCCTCCTTTGTGTAAACTTTATCCTCTGTCAAAGTTAACCTCAAATTTCATTTTATAACAAGAACCATTACCTCACTACCTTGATAAGGGCATTGTCTTATCTTTTGAGGTGCTGTATCATTCATTGTTTATACCCATTTCATTAAACACAGTGTGTGCTTCCTATGCTTTCTTCAAAATAAAACAATTATTGTGGATAACTTAAAAAATAAATACTCAGGATATATCAGCCAGGTAACACACAAGCCTACCAAAGCCAAGAGTTGTATCTTACAAGTTTCTCTGTGCATAGCTGATACCACATGGCTCTAGACGTGGCAAGTGAGCAGAAAGATGTTTATGTTCATGTTTATTGACTGATAAAGGAGAAGGAGGTAGATGGGAGGAGACAAGGAGCAAGAAGAAGAAAATGTAGATATGGGGCAAAACAAATAAGAGCAACCAAATAACATATGGACAGACAGATGTACAATCTCTTCACACAGAGCCCAACAAATCCTGAAGTTATGGCACTCAGCCCATCACATTCCATAAATGTTAAACTTTTTAAAAATTTCTAAAATTTGGTACTTTGAAAACTCTTATTGTTAATCATATGAAATAAAAATATCTACATTTTAAGAAATTGGGGAAAATATTCACCAAAACAATATAGGGCCAGAAAGAAGAATAATAGAGAAAACACAGACAAAATATTAAACCTCAAGAAGAAAGAACATGTGTTTATAAATGTAGGGAGAAGAAAATTGTCTATTTACAGTAGTTGGTTTATTATTATTACTATTATTGCTAAGTGGGTAGGAATCAGATCTGAAATGAGGAGGTTGTGTGTAGAGGTCTTTTGAAGATTAGTCATGGCTTGTTACCATGACAACATGGAAACTTGGAGGAAGAATAGTTGTTCATAACACAGAGATACACAGTCTTTAAGTAAGGTTCCACATAGCTTGTGGAAGAGTACTGCTAGGTGTCACTGCTGACAAACGGGACAGGCAGAAAAGAAGAGTTAAGAACTCATCTATGTCCTAATCCTGTGATGAGAATAGTGCCCCCATGATCCAATCACCTTTCCAAAGCCTCACCTTTAAACAGGGGACTTTGGGGGAGAATTTTAAATCTAAACCTTATGTCCAGTAACCTGGCTGCAGACATCTAAAATGACATCTAATTACAGATGCAGACGTCTAATTACATTGTGCCCAGACACTCAAGAGGCATAAGAAGAGGGTATCAGACTATTTCATGCACATTTTCCCTAGGTATATACACTCTTTTCTTTATCTTTTATTGGTCATGTAGCCCCTGCCACACAGCACCTCTTGTCAACTCCAACAAAAGTTTCCCCACAAAAGGGTTTTTACAACTTTATCATCACAGTATGCTCAATATAAGCTCCCGCTTTCCCTGCCTTCACTGGAACAGATTCAGAGCTGAGCCTGAGTTTTCTGAATTGCAATTTTCCTGACCCCAATTAAAGTTCTTTTTTCTTTTGCATTTTCTGAGTTTGGGTGGATCAATACCTCAGGCCTTGATCCTAGCAATGGATAATTGAATTCAGTGGTCCTTGTCTCATGTGTCCTCCCTTAATCTCCCCAGACTGAATCACTTCTTTCTGTGTGCCCACCTCCTCTCCACAGCTCTGGGATCCAGTTAAAAGGCAGAGGGAAAGTGGTGCAGATGAGGGCTATGGAGTTATGTGTGTCAGACGCTGAAGCCTATCTCTGACCATATCCTTTATATGACCTTGGGTGAGTTTCCTTATTTATGAAAAGGAAACAATTACAATACCTACTTCATTTAGTTACAAATAACATTTAAAAAGAAAATTTCTGGAACATTCTTAGCCTGGCTGAAAGTAAGAATTTGATAAAAATTAACTCTTTTTATTACTACTCTGCCACAACTACTCTCACCGTTAGCACTGCTGTTCTATTGTTTGTGTTCAATTATATTTGGCGAGAACTTTGGGAGCAGGATCATGTCTTATGAGTCTTTCAACATCAGTTACTCTACCAGCAAAATTCTGCTGTTGGTTTATACAGATATTGCATCCTCAAGGAAGGAGAATATAACTCCCTAGTCCTTAAGTGTGCAGCCCAAACACTACCCTACTCATGTGAAAAAGTTAATATCGTCAGTGCTAAGTCAAGTTGGTGGATATGATATGATGAGAATAGCACTCTGCCTCTGTGGTCTTCCTACCTATAATCCATCCCAGTCTAATCATAAGAAAAACATCAGGCAAGTCTCAATTGGGGGATATTTTACAAAATATGTAATCAGTACTCTTCAAAACAGTTAAGGTCACCCAAAATAAGAAAAGTTAGTGGAAATGAAAGTCAGAGAAAATGTCATGGCAAAGAGGGAGGAGTCTAAGGAGAGGCTGAGGTGAAATATAACATGATATTCGGAATGAGATCCTAAAACAGTACAAGGACATTAGGTAAAAACTAAGGGAGGGGGCCAGTGAGATGGCTCAGCAGCATAAGCGCCTGCCTGGCAAGCACGAGGTCCTGAGTTCGACTCCCAGTACCCACATACAAAAAAAGAGCTGATGATATCGCTCAGCAGCATGGGTGCCTGCTGGCGCGCAACGTCCTGAGATTGACTCCCGGTACCCATAAAAAAAAAAAAAAAAGAAAAGAAAACTAAGGATATCTGTAAATAATAATAAATAATAATTATTATTTACAAATAATGTAAATAATAATAATGTGTCAATATAGGGTCATGAGTTGTGACAAATGCATTATTCTAATGTAAGGGATTACCAACAGGGAAAACTGGGTAATGGGAGACATATATGTGTATAGGAATTCACTGTATCTTATTAGCAACTCCTCAGAAAATCTAAAGCTATTCCAATACTGTTAAATCAGTGTTCTCAAACCTGAATATTTTTTACAATTACCTATAGGGCTTGTTAACCAGATTGCTCTACTTCCACCCTGTGATTCTGTAGGAATGAGGTGGGGCTTGAGGATTTGCATTTCTAGCAAGTTCTCAGGTGATGCTGATCTGCGAGTTCACAGACCAAGCCCAGTGCTGTGTACAGGAAGCCTCAGAATTCAAACAAAAGCTTTCACTCATACATCTTCATCATTAAATATGATCAAATGGCTTTATTTGAATATTTTTCTCCTTTGGTAGCCAGAATTGGTGCTATTATTACTAGTATATAATAATTTCATCATAATTTTAGTGAATTTTTAAATTTTATTGCCCTGTGCACATTTTTCACAATCAATAAATATTGTTAATATCTAGTTTGGCTTGGAGAAAAGCTACTTACAGGATAGGTTTCAAATGAAGTGTGGCTTTGCCTATAAAGTTGCAAAAATGTAATAAAAAGTATAGAGTGAATTTGGATTTGGCTTGGAATTTCTCACCTGAAAAATGCATGTCTTTAAAAAGATGAAAGGAAGTCCATGTCTGGCTGTTTTTGCCTATGGTTTCTGTCTGTCAAGACAAATTCAGAAAGGGAAGTGTGGGAGGGCTTATCAGCTTGACAAATGTCAGAGGCTTCACACCAAAGACCTGGATTTGTCTTGTTAGTGAAGGGGATTGTGTGGAGTCAGGCCGAGTACCCTTGTTACAGAGTGAGTGCAAAAATATTCGTGTCCTGATTTAAAGCTTCTTTGAGAACTACTTACTTAAAGACTTAGCTGGGAATAATAACATCCATATGGTTTCTTTAAATGGGATTGTGCAGCTGTGGGGAGATAATTTTAAAAGGGAATGTGTCCGGTTAGATTAAAAAAAAAAAATTCTTGGTTTATGGCATTTCAAAATAAGCTACATTGAGAGACAGTAAATCATTGAAAACCTTTGACGGATTGTTAGATTCTTTTGTGTGCACAGTGTTACTCTGTTTCATATCTTCACTAAAGTGTTTTGAAATTTAGTGACTTCAGTAATTATAGGGTAGAACCCGGTGTATCACTGTTATTACACTGATCCCAAGCCTCTTTAAAATCATCTACAAAGTTTCAGCCCAAAAGGCAGGCTTGTTAATGCCTGCTAGTCCTTGCTTTCAAAATACAGGGCTCCCATCCCATATTTGATTATGGGGTTTGTTGCTGATTTCTGCCATAACTACCTGTAGCAAATCGTCATGTTACTTTGGACCCTACCCTGCCCTTGTGCTCATGCCATGCAAAGACTGAAGACCCCAGTAGGGGATGTGGTTCCCTCCCCTAGAGCTGCGGCAATTGCTTCCCCAAAAACAGCAGCTCAAGCGTCGGGAGGGAGAAGCCTGCGCTGTGGGGGTGGGACCGCTCAGCTCATTCACCTATTAGATAAAGGGGGTTGCTGGGAAGGAATGAAATAGCAATAGGAAAAAATAGCAACTGTCGGCAAAGGGGCTGACAGCTAGGATTGTCAAAAGTCCTCCCCCAGCTCTTCATACTCAAGTTTATTTAATAATAATAACGCAAAAGGCAATGGAGAAATATGTCTCATCCTTCCAAAGAGTTTCTTCGTACTGTACATACTTTCTAGCTTGTCCTGAGCTTCCAGGATTCAACTCTGCCCTTTTCATTCTTCTTGTCCCTCTCTGCCTTATTTTCCTTTTTGGTGCCATATGCCAAAGTCTGGAGAATAACAGAATAATACAGAGGCATGCATTTAGTGACTTAATTTCTTCTCTTGTGCATTGTTTCTCTGATTAATGATTCAGATTCAATTTTTGCTTTATAAATACTTTTGGTTTCTTCTGTTTTCCATTGTCTTTTTTTTTTTTTATAATTTCACTTACAGTTGTGCCCGTTTACCACCCTCATGTATACTTCTGGTTCTCCAGTGCTTTTGTGCTATAACAGGAGTTAATACAAATGTATTATTTGACTGCTGGCCAGAGACTATCTCAGTGCCCACCTTTCTTAATTCTTATGTTGCCATTTCTATTTTTAGTATGGTATAAATTACTGACTTTACCTGGTATAGTATAGTCAGCTTTCCCACTTTTTGTTTAACTTTAGCAATTAAATCCAGCTACTGCTTACTAGTGAAGACCAGTTTATGCTTATTTTTTAGTTGTGCTAGTCATCCTGAAAGTAGGATGTTGCACTGGTGAATGCTATTTTTCTGGAGCCAGAGATAAAAACACGAAAATTGAAGAAAGTTTCTTTTCATGTCTATTAAGTGACCAACACGAAAAAGAGAATTTTTCTGTTATTAAAAAGAAAAATTTGTCCTAGGAACCAGAACAAGAGGTTTTGTAATCACAGGTTTTCCACTTGCTAATCATGTAACCTTAGTATTCCCTAAACTTTTAGAAACTTGATGGGTTTTCCTCCGGGAAATGGAAATGATGCTTGTCTTTCCAAGGCTGCCATGCAGCTCAAATGAGATTGTGCATGTGAAAATAACTCACAAGTTACAAATACTTTTATCAATGCAAATTACACAGTTACACTTTATTCTTTTTTAAAGAAGAGGAGCTAGCACACATCTGCATTGTGTTTTCTGATTCTTTTTCATGGTGCCTGCTTTTTCCACTGCTATGACACAAAGACACCAACTGGGTGTCCGTGAGAGACACATACTGAGGCTAGAGGAAAGTCCCAGGACACTGAGCAGACTTCTCAGAATCCAAGCACAGCCTTTGAGCCCACGTGCACCTGGGCTCAGATCCCAGCCTGTTACTGCTGTGCGTTCTTGGGCAAATGTCCTGACTTCTTAAGGTTCAGCTCTCTCATCTGGGAAACTGGTGCGAGGTTCCTTCTGGGTTCTTGAGAGACACTGTGTGCAACTCCTATGTGATAAGTGACCCATGGTCATCACCTCGAGTGAATAATAGCAGTTATATTAATAGCAACATGAAGGCAATTATTAGTGAGATGTGAGATCAGGAATCAGATTAGAAGGCAGGCAGAGAGTTGTTTGCTGCAAACCTCATTTGATTAATCAGAAAAGGTATTGAGAACACCAGCATTTAAAGTTCAGCCCCTCCACCCTCATAGGCTACTGTGCATGGTTTTCTATCTGACCTTGACATGGGCATTCTCTGGCTCTTCGGCTTGAGATACCCTTTTGAAGACAAGAGAAAGACACACAACCCATGATGTGGCATTGTGGCATGGAATGGTGCTGGGATTCTGAACAGGGATTTTCAATGCCTTTCATGAAGAAGTAACTGAGAGCTTAGCTAAAGCCAACAACTGTTACCATAGAGAGCTCTAACCCCACTGTGTAACAATTGACTGGAGATGTGGATTATCACTCAGTGAAACAAAGAAATGACTTAAAGTGACAATTGTAGAGGAAGACCTGTGCTCTACACTGATCTTAATCAACAGAAACTAAAGGCCACATGATGGAAATCCTCTTAAGAAATGCTGACAGTGCCAGATAATCCTCACTGACAAAACTTGCCCTGTCAGTTTTAGGCAAATTAGCAAGTTTAAATTGATGGTAACAGTGTCTGTCTTCCCAGCTGTGGTGATTCTCAAGCTCAGTGTGATACCTCTAACTACTTGCGTGATCAAAATGCCTGAGAGCTGTGGGCATCCCTCCAGAAGATCACTAGAAGCAAATGGAAGTGTATCCACTGTGCCTGCCAATCTTCCCTATCAAATGCTATGTTTGACTGACACATGACACTCTGCTTCACAGTATGGGGGAGACCCAGAACGAGCCTTGTGTCCTCATAAGAAATGTGAAGAGCCCCAGTCATTTTAAAAAGAAGCCATTTTTTTCTAAATGAGAATGCCTGCTGCTCACTCATTCTTCTCGAATTCTTTATGTTCCTGGAATGATCTGTGCGAGATACCTCTGAAACTTCTGAGCTAGTGTCAGGGAAATAGCATCCTAGGTTTCCTCTGCCTGGATCTCTCTGCATCCACAGCTGTGGAAAGAAAACATAGAGAATCAAACTCCTGTACAGCATCCTTGGCTCTTCTGGTAAATTGATGGCTCGGACATAGTTTAAGTTTATCTATCATCTCATAATTTCCCCTTGGTTCCTAGCCAATGCTTGATTGCTTGCTCAGGAACAGTGCTTGGATTTCCGTGCAGTTTAGACAAAAGTGGGTTGTATAATGAGACTTAAAAGTAGAAACAAGAGGAAATTGTTCTTTATATACTTAAAAATGACAAATTTTCACCAGTGCAAAGGAATATATAGTGGCTTGATCTTTGTATTTAGGCTATGTAACACATATCAAAAGGAAAAAAGATCTAGCCACATTTCTTGGAGATGCTTTTGTATACTTTCTCCATTCTGGTTCAAGAATTACGGGCTGGTCCATTAATTCAAACTGCTACCCTGGTGTTTTCATCCCTGGCTGATCTCATAATGACCAGTCTAAGACATCTCCATTTCCTTCTACCCTCCATCTGCATATTTTATCACATAACCTATCTACTACTTTACTGAAAAGTTAAATAAGCCCTTTAATTCTTATGTCTCTTTTCTATAATATTTTATTACATTTATTCTTCTTTCTTGCTAATTCTTTAAAAGCAAATGGTCAACAATGGTCCATGAAGAAAATCTGGCCTGCCATCTCTTTTTGTAAGTGAAGTTTCACTGGGGCACAATCATGTTCTTTCATGTATTCTCTACACTGGCTTTCACAACACAAGTATTCTTGAGTAGTTGGGACAGAACATGTGGCCTGGAAAACCTAAAATATCTACTATATGGCCCTTGAGAGAGAATCTATTAACTTCTGCTCTAAGAAAAGTGATAGTCTTACTTACAAGAATCCTCACCCAGTTCATGGACCTCTTCTTGACGCCTGCATTGGCTGTCTCCTTCAACCCCTGCTTTTCCTTACTTATTCAATGGTTTCTTCACTGGTCATTCAGCTTCTATTGTTCAATTTACATTTAGCTAGAGATGGTTCTATTCCTTGAAAGTGACATAATTATTTCTGGAGGAACAGTGCTTTCAGACTACAGAAGAGTGGCAGTTTGCTTCTATGGGCCCGTGGTCTGTAGTGTACCTCCAATCCGCGTAATCAGCCATCATTCTGAGTGTGTTAACTAGATGAGCAGATTTAATATAAAATATATATTTGATTATATAAAGGTTTTACGAGGTAGGTTTACAATGATCACCTGTGGAATTGGGTGGAAGAATGAAAAATGGCCGTCTGCATGCTGGGGGGCCAGAGGATCTAGCCGAAGACCAAAGGCCTGAAGCTCACTGCAGAGTCCAGTGTACATCTGTGTCAGAAAGCCAAAGCGTCTGCACTGCAAGGTTAAACAGTCTGCATTAGAAGCCTAAAGAAACTGGAGACAAATGTTCAAAGGCAATGGTAAAGACTGGAACTTTTCCAAAGAAGAAGCAAATACTTTTTTCTTTCCCTTTTTATTTCATCTGGTTGATAAGCCTATTGGTTGATGCCACCCACATCTGCAGTGTATCTTTCCTCTTCCATTTGCAGCCTACCTGTCAATCATCCTCAGACACCTAGAGCTTTACTAATCTGGTGGGCAGTTCTTACTCAAGTCACAATCAATGAGCACACTGAGATATCCAGGATGCTCCCACACTCAAGATAAATGGCGTATAATCCTCTGACATGCCCATATTTTGCTTATGCCATTCACTTGAAATAGCTTCTTCCTACTTACTTATTTGCTATCTGAAGCCGGTTTTTCAGAATTGAGCTGAAATATATCCATACAAAACCTTTTCTTACTTTCCCAAGTTTAATCTTTTTCTCTTTTCAAATATAAAAAACCTCCAAGCATTTTGTTCATACTTCTTATGATATTTACACAGTCAGAATTATATTTCAGTTATTTTATTTTCTCCTCTCTCTCTCTTCTCACTACAGCATTAGTAGAATCTTTGGCATTTTTGTCTTTGATAGCTTTACAATATCTAGTGTTATTTAGATCCCACATATATGCTGTGGTTTGTCCTCCAACAGTTCATGTGCCGGAAACTTGATCCCTAGCATGGTAGTATTGAGGTGACAGACCCTTTAAGAGGTGGGGCTTAGGGACAAGTAATTAGGTCACAGGGGCTCCACTCTCATGAAGGGAGTAATGCTATCTTGCAGGAGTGGGTCAACTTTCAGGGAACTGAATTAATTCTTGCAAGAGAGAAACCTGCCACCTCGCTGGTCTTTTTCTTCCTGTCTCACCATATGACATCTCTCTCTGGCACATGATCCTGCCATATGTTGCCATAAGCCATGAAATACCTCACTCAGAATGCACTCGCCAGAGGCCAAACCGATGAAGCTGCCCAGTCAGAGCCTTTAAGTCTCCAGATCTGTGAGCCAAAATGACCTCTTTTGTTACAGCAGCTCTAAACAGACTGAGATACTACATTCTGTTGAAATGGTTCAAATTCCCTTACCAAGATCAAAAGCTTGGTGAATAAAGGATTTGGGGTTTCCTAAGCCAGTTTACCTTCAATAATATGTTTATAAACCTGAGTAATAGCTGCCTCTGGTTTTGCTTTTACATCAGCTTTTTGTACCTTTTGGTCTTTATTTATGGCATTTTAAGAAATATCTCAGCTTTGGTTGATTTTCCCTAAGTCGATCTTGTTACTCCATAAATCAGTTTCTTATATGGACATGCCAAGATGGCTACATAAAACAGAACATTTTTACAACTGAGGAGCTTTAAGAACGAATTTGCATGATAATGTCTACAGAATTTCATTTATCCTTCCTGGTGAGTGCATCAGTCTAAATTCTGAATTGATAATGAGCACTGACCCTTCCAGGGAATTAGCTGGAGAAAATATCAATGTATGTCAGGGTTCTTTTTATTATTTCAGAAAGATGGTTATAAATGCCATTCAGAGGTTATTCTTGAAGGCATATTTCATCTGAAATTTAGCTTATCAGCTTAAGTCTTTTCTTGGACCTGCCATCCCTGCTGTTGGTTAATTTAATTCCTCTTAATGGTTAGGCTTTGGCTTTGCAGGTAGCAATCTGCTGGGGACTTACAGAAGTCGACGTGCTCCTGTTGCATAGCCGCCATGAGCAGCCATGACCCTGAGGAGCTACTTAGAAACATGAGCAGTTGAGAACAAGGAAAACTGGTCAATGGCATGTGGATGGCTCTCTACCAATATTTTTTGTGGGGGGATCACCTTGCAGGACATATGGTATTTGTCACTATAAACATTATTGAAGAGGACAGAAGATAAAATCTGGAATCTTCAGACAAATAATTATCAAATTCTATCAGCATATCAGTTTGTCCTTTTTAAATTTTTTTTCTTTCTTGGATTTCCTCATTTTCAATCTACTATATATACATATATACATGTATATATGACATATATATATATTTAAGTCTATCTAGATGATTTGAATAAGAGGAGAGTGAAGACACAGGGACATAGAGTGACACTTCTTTTATAAATCATAATATCCACCTAAACAAAGAAATACAGGAATGCCACTGCTTGGCATCAAATCAATTTTCAGCTAAAAGCAACCCACAAAGACGAACTCTACTTATAAGTCCCAAGGGATGAGTTTTCTGATTTCAGGTTATATAGCTTGTGACAACTCAGGATTGAAACCCAGACCTCTTATCTGAGAGTCCATAATTCTTGCTATTATGTCATTCAATTCTTCCTTCTCCTGTCATTTGAGCCTTGCTGTTCCATTACAATGAGCTCTAACCCACAAGTTGAAGGCATGACTCTCTCATGCATCCTTGCAATCTTCCTTTAAATATCTTGTAATCACTCTATCATCATCATTCTTGAATATTTACTCATCACCCTCAATCCAAAATAGCTGACATTTACTGGGTGCTGACGATAGGACAAGAGGTCCTGTTCTGAAGGCTTATGCATACTAAAATATGTGATCTTCACAAAAGCCAGTGCCAGAGGAAATGTTATTATCTCTGCCTATTTTAAAAATAAGAAGTACAGCAGACTCGGAATCTAACCAAAACCGTATGTTCTGAATACTTTACTACTTCCTATCGCATTAAACTTCAGTATGTCCATCTGCACTATCAGAACCTATACAGAACTGTGTGTGTTAATTCCACCCATTATATAGCTGCAGACTAAATCCTTACTTTCTTTCAAGGATCATTGAAAGTGTCCCTTTGAATCTGTCACCTCCCCCCTTGCACGTGTGCCTCACCTTTAGGAGGATTCTCTGTGCCTATCGATTCAAAGTGGCATGTGTGTGTTGTCAGATGTTTTCCAAACTCTTATCCAATATAAATTATATCGGCTACACAGAAGGATTATTTTCCATTAGGCACCACTGACCTTTGTGTGAGAATTCAATTATAAGTAGTATGGAACTATAAGAAGTTAAAAAAAATACAGAGAATGTCCTTCTACTCTATCATTTCCTGTTCTGAACTCTTGGGAGAATTTATCTTCTTCACAAGTATTTCTGTCCAGATTTCCTAGGATCAAAAAATGCTCTGGGCATTTAAGATCAATGGATTTCTGCTAAGAATTCTGCAATCATCTAAACTGGTCCCCTGCTTGGAGGTAAGATGGTTTTGGTTGTTTTCACCTTGTGATACAGCTTTAGCAGGGGAGGCCCTCAGGCAATGGGAAGAAATGGCTGTGTGAATGTTTGTTCAGGGAGATCAGCCTGAGCCCCTACAAATGCAAGTGATCTGTAGAGTGGAAGAAACAGTAGAGGTGTGAACAGCTGAGGCAGGCAGAGCTTCCAAGGCTGTGATAAAAACTGGAAGGCCCCACCCGTGAGTGAGTGGCTGTCAGCATCCCACTGGGGCAGGAGCTCCTAAACTGGGAGAATGTGAGTGTATAGTGCCTCATAGTTCAGGATCATACAGAGTCCTGAGTTTCATAGGGGTTGATAAAATGCTTTAATTTTCCCCAAGTCACATCTATTTATTAATTCCTAAGTCGATTGTGGGTTTGCGAACTTTGTTTCTAGGTTGAAAATATGTTTTGTGAACAATTCAAGTAAATTATTCCAAACCATTCCCATTCTTGAAAAATATCATTTGGATGAACTTTTTTGGCTTCCATTCACATGGCCTTAAAGCTGCTTGACATTCACACCAACCCTTTGCAGAAATTTACACTCAGTCCATGGATTATTCTTTTTGTTTTTGTTTTGTTTTTTTGTGAGTACCGGGGGTTGACCTCAGGACCTCGCGCGCCAGCAGGCGCCCGTGCCGCTGAGCGACATCACTGGCCCTTTTTTCATATGTGGGTTCCGGGAGTCGAACTCGGGCCCTTGTGCTTGCCAGGCAGGCGCTTATGCAGCTGAGCCATCTCACCAGCCCCTGGATTATTCTTAAATGCTTTCTCTTCCTCACTTCTCTTACAAATTCAAAGTTTCTCAGCTAAAGGAAAATTCAACAGGTATTGCTATTGTTGAGAAGATCGAAGGCCCCCCAAAATGAACTCTAAGAACAATTTCAGAGATTGCTTTCTGACATCAAAGCTTGTGAGGTAGTTTAGAATGAAATAGTTTAGAATCAGTGATCAGTGGAAGCAGCCTACCACGGGAGAGAGGAGAGGTTAACCATATTCCCAATGCTATTAACCAATGCTACTGCTCAAATTTATCCAGAGTTATGTCCTACTTAAACTTGCATACTTGAGACAGGAGAGGGAGGAACAGAGGGAGGGAGGGAGGGATAGAAGGAGAGAGGGAGATGAAGAGAGAAAGAATATGGGAAATATTTTCTTGCCATTTAGGATGGGATACTTTCTCTAGAAAAAAGTCTTTGTTGATGATTTTTTATAAACTCACTTCAGATGGAAGCTGAGCTCTCAAGCCTATAGGGGAAGCTGGTTCTCAGATTAAGACATCCCCCACAACTAACCCCGCACTGCAGGTGAAGAGAACTGGATTGAAAGACCTCAGGAAAGACTGGCTTCTGTAAGAAAAAGCAATGGTGGGGAAGAGAGAGAGGTGAAAGTCCCAGGAAAGTGTTGAGAGGGAATTAGGCAAAGAAAAGTCTCTACGGTTAAAGGGATTCTATAATTGCTTTTTGTAAGAAAAAATTTCAACTAAGTGCAAGAGGATAGTTTAAGCTAATCCATTAAACTATTACTGCCTTCATCAAATATCAACACGTGGTCAATCTCAGCTGCAACTTATCTTCACACTGCTCCCTCACTTTATGAAGTAAATTGCAAGCATCACATTTCACCCATATATATTTCAGTAAGTATTTCTGCAATATATATACTATTTTACATAACCTCAGTGTCATCAGCAATAATGACAAAAAAAAACCCACAGCAATTCCTTAATACTATCAAATATCAAGAGATGTACATAAATTGTAATTTTAATGTTTGATTAATTTTCACAAATAAATGCTTCAAGATAGCCAGGACCCCGATAAAGTGGCAGAATATTGCCATTGCCCCTTCCCCCAGTGACTGTCCAACCCAAAGGTAACTACCATTGAGATTTTGAATTTTATATAAATAAATTTATGTAGTATTTGCACTTGTGTGCTGAACATGATGTTTGTAGAATTTAAATTTTTAAAGTGATTTGAAGTGATTCATGTATCATACTTAATTTATATGCTTACATTTCTTTTCATTTATATTCCTTCCTCCCTTTTGTTCTTTTCAAACTTGTCATGAGTTTGTTGAAGAAATTGAGATATCTACTCGAATATTTCACATACTGGAGTTGACTGGTGCCTTTCCTGGTATTGAACATGTTTCTCTATCTCTATATTTCATGTAAAGTACAAATTAGAACCAGAGGTTTCATAAGAATTGGGTTTGACTTATTTAGTAAGAATGTAAAGGGGACTGCAAATGTTTTTCACCGCAACCTTCTTATAAGACCATCAACAAATATTTCACCACCAAGGTGAGCAAATAGATTCTCTACTAGAGGAAGTTTAAAGAGAAAAATGCAAATAGAACACATATCTGAAATATGGTATGCATATGAAAAAAGATTAAAGAGACACACCAAACGGTAACCACAATAGCATGTTGCAGTAAAGAAATTATGGTTGTGTCATCAGTAGTGTGCTTTTCACATGACTATGTTTTATAGTGGAAATATTAAAAACAATAAAACTTTCATGCCTAACAAAGAAATTTCCCTGACTTTTACATTCCCAAGGTTGGAGACAGCACAGACAGGTAGGGCATCCTGACCTCCCCATCATAACCATCCAGCTCCCTCACCTTCAGACTGTGTCCCATTCAACTTACTACTCTTTATTTTCTTTCTCAAGGTAACTATCTTGGAAAAGGAAGGACACCACATTCTAACCCACTTGACAAATCTATTTCTAGTATTCTGTGATGTATTTGTCTGTCTTTGTGGAAAGTGTGACTAACTTCTTAGGGTCTCACATTTTTGGATGATACAATAGGACAAATTTCCTGAACTTCTACCACTAAGGACCAGATTCTGAGCCATGGGTTTCACTACAAAGAGCTGACAGGCCAACAGTTTCCTTTGACAATGCCAACTAGCTTCCCTCTCTTCACTTCTTCACTAGAAGAATGATTTGGGTTCAATTAAGGAGACATCCCATAAAAGACACCATGCTTCCTGTCTAGATATAAGGAGATATCACTGGAAGTATGCTACTTAAATATTTATACATCATTTCCTAAATCAGATATTTTGGACAAAATCGAAAAAATGAGAAGTCTTTTATTTCTGGAAACTTCAGTAAAGAGGATATGCTGTCTATGAAAGTCAGTGGTGTTTGACCTAGTTAGATGCTAAACTATGTAAGGAAAGTTAAATATTAAAATTTACATTTGTTTTCACTGTGTGTGGAGAGTTGGTTCTTATAGGGAATCATTGCTTGGGAGTAAACAAGAGTGTTCTACAGGTGAGGGTCCTTAAGTAGGATAACTGTAGGGTTCGATGCTATAGATGTACTAAAAATGAAAAGTTTAAAAAATTTGATGCATATATATCTTTGTGAGAAAAGCATCCATAGATTTCTGAAGAAATTTAAACAGTTCCTCTGTTAAAAAGAAAGGGAGGAGGAGTTAAGCACGTAAAAGTTAGAGAGGTTCTCAGGTTAATAACATGTAAAATGAGTCTTAGATAACAGAGGAGTAGTAACTCTAAATAATGTGAGAAAATCAATGTATCAAGAAAAGTAAAATCACAGCATGTTTGAAAAGCTGTGCATAGAGAAGGGAACTTGCCCTGTAGGAACCTTGGTAATGGAATTGGGCAGGTGAACTCAGAGTCACCTCCAGAGCTTGTCTTCCAGCGTTCTACCCAAATGGTTACCTGACTTTGCTGTCTTAAGTCTTTGGTGGACATTTTTTTTCTCATTTCTCTTTTATTGCAATGGCAGCCTGCAATTCTTTGTGGAAGAGAATATCACTCATTGCTCCCCAATGATGTACAAGAGATGAACAAAAAATAAACCAAAGACTTATCACTATTTTATATTTTAATACTCTTGTAAACAATGTGTTTTGTTTTCATTTGTTACCATGAAGTGGAAGTGTAGTTGCTTTTCAGTAAACATTTAAAAAAATAAATAAACCAAAGAGCAAGAAGTAAAGAGCTCTATCAAAGGCAATGTTTTTGTGATAAAATTTGAAGGTTAATCTTACTATATAATGGAGAGGAAATGGGTTTTGAACAAGAAAGCAGGAAGCTAAAAGTTTAACCTTCTGGCTTTTCTTGGTTTAGGTCTTAACAATGTGTTTTTGTTGTATAGTTTAGCTGTGAACTCTTCAGGCATCAAACCTATTTGGATGGAGTTAGAGTAGCATTTAAAACAGAGGTTTTAGTGCACAGATTTAGGAAAAGGTAGAATATGTTTTCACATTTAATTAAAATTTTGGAGATAGCATCAATTCAGCTCCTTTTGGAAAAAATGGATGATGTAATAGTATTGAGAGTGATGGGAGCTGCAATCAGCCCCTTCCTTTCCACAGGGCATGTGCAATCAGCATGCCCAAATCCCACCACTCGCATCCCTTGTTATGTTACTTGGATTTAAATTAAACCTCTAAAGCCATAGAAGAATATCTTCCAGATTTGTGTTTTATTCTGAAGGTAATTGGAGATATGACGGTATTTTAATTGGGGAAAGGGGAATGATCAGATTTATGAAGAGTGGAGAAGAGAGAAGTAAAACAAGAGTTAGAGAAATCAATTAAGAAGATTACTTTAGTACACAAATGGGAAGCAATGAGAACTGACCTAAAGCACAGGCACTGAGACTACATATAAGGAGACAAACTGAGAGCCGTCAGGGAGGTAGGAGCAACATGACTTGGTGACATGTTGAAGATTGGGAGAGAAGTAGAGTTGAGTCAAGAAGACTTGAGTGACAAAAGGAAAGGTTAAGTCATGTGTTAATATAGTAACATAAAGAGGAAGACAGTGTAGGAGATGATTGGTGTAGTCTAGCTTTTTAAATGACAAGGAGTCCCAAAGAAATGTAGCCAGAATATGTTATACAAAACCAAGGAGAAATTTTATGTAATGATCTGGCTCTAACAGCTGCCACTGGCTTTTGGGATTGCAGTCAGGCTCCGTGAAAGGCTGCACTAGCAAGTTTGTCGCTTCTGTATTAGTCCCTTCAGACTTCTATAACAAAGTGTCATAGACTGGATGGCTTTTCTATAACATTAATTTATTTTTCATTCTTCCAGAGGCTGGAAGTCTGAGATCAAAACTCCTGCAGATTTGGTGTGTGGTGAAGGCCTAGTTCCTAGTTCATAGAGTACCTTCTCACTACATTCTCACAAGGTGAGAGTCCAAGGGAGCCTTGGGGGCCTCTTTTACATGGACACTAACCCAATTTGTGAGAGCTGTAATCTCATACTAATTACCCCAAAGTTTTCATCTCCTGATGCCATCACACTGGCACTTAGTCCAATATATGAGTTTGGGGTGTTCGACATAAGAATTTTTCTGTTTATGTAGTACTAGCTCCACCCAAGAAAAAAAAGTATATTTTGAATTTTATTTTATAGAATCAATGAATAAGTTGATAAGCATTGCCAAAGGAATCACAGTTGTGGAAAAGAACTTCCATTGGCAAGAGCAATTTGACACTGATCCGTCGTGAATTGCTTCTGGCATATTTCTTTCCTGTACTTCCCAATTGGAGCAGAAGAATATGTAATAAAAGAAGAAACATGATTCACTGGTGATATGATTTCAAACAGGATCCAAAGGGGAAAAAGAGAGTACCTGTTTTATTTCAGTTCAGAAGAAACTCTCTGAATGTCTTTCTGGTGCTATTGATCTTATATTATAGGTAGAGAGGTGCTTTGTGGTATTTTAGGTCAGCCTTACTACCTTGGATGGAGTCAGAAAAGTGACAAAGCCATCTGCTTGTACAATGTCTTCCTCCCCAAGGAAACCAAACTTTGACACATCACGGTATCACTGGTGATCATATAACAGATTACCTGAAGGCTTGGCCTATGACTGCCCTTAGCTTTTTGTAGTCATTACACATATTTGAAGTATTTGATGTTGAATCTTTTTTTTTTCACAACATGTGCAGTGTTTACTTAGAGGAGGACTATGAAAACCTTAGCTAATCTAGTACTCCCTCCAGACTTTTAATAACATCTCCAATAAAATACACAATTAGTCTTTTCGGATCCTTTAAAATAGTAGTCCAAGCATTCCCTTCTTATCTGTAGGAAAAGAAAAAGGAAATAATGTTCTTCTTGAAGTGAGTTTTGTGTCTTAGTTCTGCTGCTTCCTAATTACCTCTGCAGCTGGAAGAGCCCTGGCAAATGGCATCTTGCTACCTGGACAAATGCCCCAGTGTCTGTGAAGAAAGAACTAAGGATGCTACTCAGTCTGCATGCTTGCAAGAAAGGATACCAAAGTTACTGACCATAGCTGAAATGCTGCAGGTTACTTTCTTTTCTGAGAGAAGACAGATGCTGGATGTGAAAGAGACTTGGGGTTGTCCACTACCATCTGATGTCCCACTGAGCTTGTATGGTTCTTCCCTATATATTCTTTTCAAGCAAATCACTCTGTGAAGATGTGTTTGTGTGACAGACATTGTTACAGGAAAATGAACGTTGAACTTTGGCTCATCCTAGATGTCAAGCTATCCTAGACTTTTCCAATATTTTTTTACTTTGAAACTGATAACAGGCATCTGATAATCTGAATGTTTAGAGAATGGATAAAATGGATAGGTCACAGCTCTAGAACCAAACTTCCTGATTTCTAATGTGGCTTCAATACCTACTACTTCTATGGACTTGTGCAAGTTATTTAACATCTTTGCTTCTGTTTCCTCATCAGCAAAACAGAGTCGATGATGATGATAAGAGCAACTCCTAAAAAGATGCGGTGAGCACTGCATAAATTACTACATGTAGTCAAGATCGTATCACTGGACATAGTGAAAGTACAACAAGATTCAGCTTCTATTAGAATTTAGGTAGTCAAAAATGAGAGGTAATAATTATTCATGAATGAAAAAGTAAGAAAAATATTGTTACTCTCACATGGAATTGTTTAGGTTTATGGAACCCAAAATTGTAGTGATGTGCATTTCTGTACACAATGCATATCACTGCAAGTTATATTTAAATCAGGCAGCTCTAAGTCTCTTACAATCATGTGTAGAAATGACCTCAGAAATCATCTACTCTATCCTTTTCATTTTAGACCTACAAAATAGAATTTTATTTATTTATTTATTTATTATTTTTTTTTTTTGGTGAGTACTGGGTGTCGAACTCAGGACCTCAAGTGCCAGCAGGCGCCTATGCCACTGAGTGATCTCACTGGCCCTTTTTTCGTATGTGGGTACCAAGAGTCGAACTCAGGACCTCGCCCTTGCCAGGCAGGCGCTTATGCCACTGAGCTATCTCACCGGCCCAAAATAGAATTTTAGAAAGGTTAGATGTCTTGGGACAAATGGCAAGCCATCTGAACTGGGTTATTCAGATTTTTTTCTCTGGGACAAAATAACTGAGAAAAAGTATTTAAAAGATGAAGGATGTTTTTCGCCTCATGGTTTCTGAGTTTTCATACCATAGTCAGCTGTCTCCCTTGCTTTAGGCCTGAGGTGAAGCGGAATATCATGGTGGAAGGATGTGGTAGAACAAAGCTACTTCCTTCACGGTGGCAGGAAGCAGAGAGAGAGAGAGAGAGAGAGAGAGAGAGAGAGAGAGAGAAAGACCCTGAGTTAGGAGGCATTCTCTCTTTGCTTTTGTTCTACTTGGATCTTTATCCTATTGGATAGTGCTGCCCACATTCAGGGTGGGCGTCCCTCATTGGGTTGCTGTTCCACATACCAGTCATTTCTGGAATTGCACTTACAGACACATCCAGGGTGTGCTTTACCCATTTCCTAAGTGTTTCTCAAGCTAATCGAGTTGACAATTGAGATTAACCATCACAGCACCTAAGCATTCCTTCAATAAGACCATCTCATTAAAGGAGGAAAGATGAGATTATGAGCAAAACAACTTTTCACCCCTCACCCAAGCTCTTCAGGACCCCACTCAGTATAACCAAAGTCAGGAATAAAAGACTGGAAACCCAGCCAGAGAGAGGAAAGAAGCAGGGCCATGCATTACATAAACCATTATGAGCAGCATGTCGCCCACGCCGTGTTTCAGTGAGAAAGCTCAGGGTCACTTTCTCATATGTATGGACACTTGGGTTTCTGGTCCCTTCCATCTCAGTTCTCAGTTTATGTCTTGAGACATGGTGCACAGCAGTTGTCACAGTTTATAAAGACACATCACATTCCAGCAGTGCCACATCACTGGAAAACCTGGACTTTAGGGTCCACAGATACATCTTGGTTTTGTCACTTACCAGCTGTATTATCTTGACATAATCTCATCACTTCATTTTCTTTTTTTACCAAATAGGGACAGTATTGGTTGGACTTTTTAAAAGTACCAAGTTGAGGTGAAATACATGTAATCTGAGAATATATTTCAAGGAGCCTTACCAATTTATTTATTCTCTCCTCTCTAAGTTTGTCCTCCCAATAAGAATCCTCATGATGAATAACACTCATCTGATACCATTTGTGTTTTCATCCCACATTCTGGGTAGCCAAGACACTCTTTTCCATCTTGCCTCAGTGCTTTAATACTCTTTTATGATTAGAGTACAGTCATTAGAAATTTGGACTTTTGACATTTCCCTGTACAGGACTTTTGCACCCCCAGTGGTCCTCCCATTAGGATGCTGGAACACTAGACAACGGAATCTGAGAAGGAGAAGTCCTCAGAAGGAAGATTTTATATGCACGCAGAGCCACCTGGGAACATCAGAACGTTGACTGTGTGGGACAATTGTTCTAAGAGACCACAAACTGAAGGACCCTTTCTCTATTTTTTCAAAAGCAATATGGAAGTCAAGTCCACTAAAAGAAGTATGAACAGCAGTATCTTAGTTACTTTTCTCTCATTGTTGAGGCAAAATACTTGACACCCAAAGTTAAAGGGGGAAGGATTATTTAGCTCAGTCTGTAGAGGTTTCAGTCCATAATTGACTGGCTCCAAGGCAGGGTGGTATCGCAGAGGAGAAACAGTTCATGGCAGGCAGAAGGTAACAAAGCAACAAGGGAGGACCACAGCTCTTTCTATCCCTTATATTTTATCCAGTCTACTTAGGGCAGGTAGCACTCACACCCTTAATCCCAGTGCCCTTAATCCTAGCATTGCACCATGAATCAGTCCCAGTGTCACACACTCTAGATCCAGCCACCTCTAAAAAAGCCTCACTTATGACCGTGTGAGGCTTGGGGGGACATCTAGACACAAACTATAACAAGCAGGGAGGGGAAGAATGCTATTACCTCACTAGATGATTCTGAATATTAAACAATATAAGAAAAAATACTGGGAAGATTATAAAATGCTACATAAATATGACTTCATGTTAAAACTGTGAAAGATCCAAAGGCAATATATAAGTTAGAAGAACCCATATTATTGATACTAAGCATTTTAGGACTACATATGTAATGTAACTTACAAATCACATACATATTATTTTAATTTGTAAAATTTCTTCTATATGGTCAGCCGTTGTTTTGACTTCATGTGTGGACACCCAGTCTAATCTTTTGTCATATTTTTTGTGGGGGAGGATGTGCTCATCAGGACTGATTTTTTTTTTCTGAATGGAATTCCACCTCATATTTTTTATTTTCCTTTGATATACTACTTTTGGATGCATTATATAACTTGATTCCTGAAAGAATTTATGATATACCTTAGGATAGATGGCATCATCCCCAGTTTGCTGGTAAGGAAACCATAATTCAGAAAAGATGAGTTATAAGTCACTTGCCCAGAATTAGTATATGTGCTGCTGAAGTAAGCACTGCTTGCCCAGGATTTGTAAAGGTCATAAGTTGTGGAATTAGAATTCGCATGCAAACTTTCTGACAGCAAATATTTCTTTTGCTGCAATATGTTTTCTTGGTATCTACCCCTTAGTGAGTATAAAGTCTTGCAACTTCTGAGCCATGCCGAGTAAGGCATTTGAAGATAATCTGATTGACAATCCATAATAGTAGACCTGGTTGTGTTATTTAATATCATTCAACAAATTGTCACTATTGTCATTAAATATATATGAAAAAGTACTCAATTTCCAGAAAACATCAAGTGAAATAATTGCAAAAGAACACTGATTTTCCCAACTCAATACTGTAATTTCATGGTTTTCGAAATGTGGTCCCCAAAGCCAGCAGCATCGCATTGCAGATTTCCAGGCTCCACCTTCAGACCTGCTGAATCAAAAGCTGCTGGGGACAGTAGTTTGTGTTTTCACAAGTACTCCACATGACTCTATTGTGCATTCAAGTTTGAGATTCGCTTATATAGCGTACATTAGGGAAGATCTCTCAATTTATAACTAAGGGAATGGTGCCCTAGTGTTTCCACCCATAGCCAAGGTTTGGATATAGATGTGTTGTTTCCACTGAATGCCATCCTCTATAACACAAAATGTCAAGAAAGAGAAAGAAATAAAATTTGGTGCCCATATTTTCCTGGGAAAAAGTTGCATTTTTCTACCTTATTTTATAAGGTTAAAGAAAACTATGTATTTTTGAGGATATAATTTTTGTATTACAGAACCTAATTATTACATTTTGGTTATTAAAGGTCTTTCTTCCTGTATTCTTAAAGAAATATCGTCACATTAATCTCTCAAATAAACAGAATCTCTGAATTTTGCCTGAAATTCAGAGAACACCACCAATAGAGGCATAAGTATTCGTCCTCCTTTGCTTTTAGGCAGTGAAGCTGAGTCATTGGATGTAATTAGCTATAATTTATTAGCTATAATGTAATTAGCAATCAAGGAGTTACTGACCACCCTCTGTTGTTCCTTATATTCCTTTCGCAGTAGGAGAACCATGGTGAAAAATATTGAGGGAGATGGTTGAAATCACAGCTCTAAATCCATGGCTCCAGAATATTTTTTTCAGTTGATTTGCCCTAAGTAACAGCTAAAACAACTTTACAAGTCCTCAGAGTGTTTAGAAGAACCCTTTAACATTTATATTCACCATTCTAAAAGAGTTGCAAAACATCTTTAACCTTAGTGTATCTCATTTTTTTAAATTTCTTTCACTCTCATGTAACTTGTTTTCTAAAAAAGTGAGTTCTCTTAGTTCTAATTATTAAAATATAAATACAAACTATTTAGAAGCTGTGCATTACTTCCTGATATCTAAAATAGAAAGCTCATTCATTGAATGGGCTCACTAAAATATACTATAATTAAATTTTTAATAAGAACCAATGTTTGAATTATATCTACTATTAAGCTTCACTCCCAGGAAAAATGAACTTTGGTCTGGGGCTGCCCAATCTGCAGTTCTCATTATTTCAGAAGCTGGGCTGAGTGTCATAGTCATATCTCTGACCATAAATGGAAGTAGATTCATTATGATTTTGCTATGCAATTATGGCTCCATTATGTTCCATTACAGCAGGAATGTTGCCAGTTTTAGTATCTGCAGATGAAACAACTAATGAGCACACAATTTGAGAGCCTATGTGTTTCCTGCCTCGTGATCTAGCCTGAGGATAAAGACTCAGCTAAGAGAAAGAAAAATGTGGCACATGCAAATGATCAGTTACCAGTGTGTGTGTGTGCGTGTGCATGTGTGTGTTAAAACTAGTTACCCAGTCTGTGTCACAACCGAAGCAGTGAGGAGTTAAACACTGCTATACTCTGAGAGAAAATTCAGTTTCAGATTCCAGTTCTTTCATTTCCTAACTGTGTAACATTGAGCAACTTCCTTA
This sequence comes from Erethizon dorsatum, assembly GCA_028451465.1. NCBI lineage: Eukaryota > Metazoa > Chordata > Mammalia > Rodentia > Erethizontidae > Erethizon > Erethizon dorsatum. Next base: position 49,645,934 of record CM051835.1, on the reverse strand, counting down.
ACAATTTGAAACCCTCAAGTGGCAATGGAGAATATTAATTTGATTTGTGATTTATTAGAAGAATATCAGCTTGTAGAGAATAGTGATCTTTATATCAGCTATTTGAGAACTAAAAAAAAAGGGTGGCAGATTCTGCTTTCTAACACCTTTGTCATTTGTTTTACTATATGTGTTAAATGAGAGTGTTCCGGGCAAATTTACCTAAATCTCTTCCAATTCTGGTTCTTAAATGATCCGGTGTTCACATAGCACACATCTAAATAAAAGGAGAAAGATAAAAGAATTTGAAATCCTATTGCTGTTTTTCCTCCTCTTGCCAAGCACCATCGTTAAAGCAGATGATTTTGTTCAGCAGTTGTGATAAAGATTTCCACATCATCAAGACTAGCTTAGTGTCTGAGGTGTGGGCAGTGAAAGTGGTCATTTTGTCAACAAGGATCACAGAAGTATTTGCTCTGGCACCAGTAGTTCTAGAAGGTTCCATGGCTTTCTGGTAGAAGCCGTTTGTCGGACCACTTCTGTGGTTAATAGCTACTCCTGAAAGCTCACCCGATAGTTTGCCCCCAACCCTCCAAATGGTTACATCAACACTAAAATCTCCAAAATAGATATCATTCTGCTTAAACAAGCCAGAATGGCTGCTATTTTCTATAGCTAAGCTCCGAGAGAGTAAAGTTCTAAAGAAAGAAAATTTTAATAACAGGTATAGGTTGAGCATCATTAATCGAAAAATGCAAACTCTGAAAAGCTTCAAAATCTGAAACTTTCTGAGTGCCAAAATTGTGCCACAAGTAAAAATTACCATGCCTGACCTTAAGTGCTGAGTTGCAGTAAAAATGCCAACTCGAAACACTCACGATTCAGTGTCCCCATGGGGAAAATGGTCCTCCCCAGCCTGCTGCAACTGATATATCTTTTCAGCACATGCTGAGATTTCTTCATGCCCACAGGCCCACAAAAGATAACAAAATGGCACATATGCAGGGCGGGTACACTAATGTCATGTTCCCCACAGTGCCTCACAAGGAGTTAAGACCCCATTTGCACTATTCATTGTGGTTTTGGTTTACTCTCTGATCTGTGGTACGAAGGTACTGTTGAAAATATCAAAAAAAAAAAAAAAAAAAAAAACAACCCTGCAGATGTCACTATGGTTAACAGCAATAAGAAAAAAAGAAACATTTATGTTCACAGAAAGTCAACCTATTGGGAAACCACAGTGATGTAGAATGAAACTTACAGAAGGGTATATTATTGGAATGACCGCCATATATATCTTCAAGAAACAGAAGGTAAGCTATCGAAATTTTATCCTGAAAGTAATGAACAGAAGTTAATGAAAAATAGAAAAACACTGCATAAAACTAAAAATGATGAGGGCACAATCATGTAATGAAAAACCAGATCCATCAGCATTACGGTGAGCACACCTAGTCCCTCACCTGCTTCTGATATTTCTTCTCATCTAAAATATAAAATACAATAGCATCTTGGGTTGCCATTATTAGTCACTGCTGCTATTGAACGGTTGTTGCTGGGATTCTGGTGATGCTGCCACGCTACTTGATTGCCTTGCACACATACACTTTTTCACTATACCAATGATATGTCATATTTTTATTGTCAGATACTACATGTGGATAAGTTTAAGAAAATGATTGCTTATCTATAGCAAATAAACTCAGGGTTAGGATGATGGTAATACCAAACAACTATAGAATGTTTACAAGGGTGGCTGAGATAGCTCTTTCTGTGATTCAGTATACACCAGGTGTGTGCAACCAGCGACCTGTGTGTTATAAAAATTTTTTGCATGAAAGGTAATTTTGTTACTTACATGGTTAACTATTGTGGGGGTTAGGATGGAATGCCAACTTGATTGGCTTTGGGATCCACTGGGGGAATGCTGGACATACTTGTGAGTGTGCCTGGATGGGTCATGGAGGTGTGACTTTGGGTACCACTTTGGTCCCTGGTCCATTTTCTTGCTGGCACTGGTCCCTCCTCTGCTTCCCAGACATCAAGAACCAAGCAGCTTTGCTTTGTCTGCCCTTTTGCCATGACATCCTTGACTTGGAGCCAGCCAACCCTGACCTGAAAACCTCTGGAACTGTGATCTAAATTAAGCCTTTCCTCCTTTAAATTGTGGGTGTCCAGTATTATGTACCAAAGATGGTAAAGCAACTAACATAACCATCGTATGTTTTATATGCAGCCCATGACAATTCCTCTTCCCTCACTGTGGCCCTATCGACCATGGGTGGGACACACCTGAATTGTGCACAAACTTCCTTCATACAAAACAGTTTTTGAAATATTGTAATCTTATCTTCAGGATATGTGTATTAGGTATATATGAAATGTAAGTGAGCTTTATGTTTTGATTTGGACCCCTCCCTAAGATATCTCATTATAGATATGCAAATATTCCAAAATCTGAAAAGAATCCAAAACACTTCAAGTCCCAAGCATTTTGGATAATGGATACTCAACCTTTACTAGAGCCATGTTTTGCTATAGGATATGTTAGATTTGTCATTTATATATAATAATTTTGGATATTTGCCTGATTTAATATCTTTTGATTACTTTTTTCATTTTGATATATCCTCATATTATGATTCTGCTTTCCCAAGTGAAAGCTGGGAAACTTTCTCAGAGAAAGAGAAAGACAAAACATTTTCCCGGGATCTCTCACAGTGAATGGTGTGAGTGTGTAACCTCGCTTCCAGGAATTAAATATATCCACATGAGGCTTGAATGCAGATAATAAGAGTGCAAGGAGGGTCTGAGCCCAGAGAGATCCTGGGCAAATGTGGAAGCATTGTCTCTCGGTTTTTTGATGATGGAGCTTATGGTATCCTGTGCCAAGCATGATCAGCATCTACATGGAGGCAGCAGTAGAAGTAGGATTTTCGCTATAACCACCTGCAGTATGTGGAATTGGGTATTCTTTCTGGCTATATTGTTCTTTGCCAAGTATCCACACCTGTTTTTCAGGATCTCTTATGGGTAGATTCTTTGAGCAATGTAATATCCTTTCATAAAATCCAGTGGACTTGAGCTAGTCAATGTGAATTCCATTGTTTGCTACTGAAAATCTTCACTGATATAAAGGCAATCATATAGTTTTTTGTTTTATGCTTTTCACCCAGATTATCTCTGCAAGATATCTTTCCATGGCTTATAGAGTTACAAAGAAATCAGAAGAAATCTTAGAAAAACCACCTAGTAATCACTCTACCACTTGCCATTTTATGGATGTGGAATCTTAAGTACAGAAAAATGAGTTAAATTGAAAAAGTGATCTGAATTCAGAAACCAAACCCAAATCTCTTTGGTACCAATTTGGTATTAGTTTCACTGTTTAGCACTGTCTACAAGAGTCAATGTGCCAAGCTTCAAAGCAAAGGACAGGTGCGCTGGTTAACTTTCCTATTGCTGAAACAAAACACTTGACATCCACAATTTAAAGAAGAGGAGGATTATTCTGGCTCAAAGTTTCAAAGGTTTCAGTATATGGTCAGCTGATCCCAAGGCAGAAGCACCATGACTGAAGTGTATAATGGAGGAAAGTTGCTCAAATCATGGCATCCAGGAAGCAGAGAGCAGGCAAAGAGCAAGAGTGGAAGTGGCCAGGGACAAGATAAATCCCCCATGGTCATTTCTTCTTGCCCATCTCCTACAACTAGGACCTACCTCGTAACAGTCTATTCAGCTGTTAACTAAGCAGAGGGTTAACACATCGATGGAGTTAGTGCCCTCACAATCCAATCACCTCTCCAAGGAGTGTCTTAATCTAGTCTAGTTCATAATCAATTAATAAGCCCACAGGATACATGCTGGATAAACTGATATAAAAGCTTTAAGGAGTCTTCATTTAATAGCCTTAAATAAAATATTCTCATAAAGTAATACTCAGTCCAGTGATATCCACATTTAATACTTTAATAAGCACTTTAAAAATACATTTTACCTTAGAACTCTCAAAATGTTGAACGAGAAACCTACCTTTTCAACAATGGCAAGTGACAGCTTATTAAGTATAGCAACCTATAATCATCTTTGAAATTACTCATGGTTTTCCAAATTAAACTCTGTACTTCATTCACACTATGTGCAAAAGATATATCATGATTGACTGATAAATTTATGGTGGCAAGTCCTAATTGTAGGTTCATTCCAAGTTAACAGCTAAACTACTGAACTACTTAGTAATTTGCATAGTACACCTCAAAATTCTCTATTTACACTTAATAAGAGTTTTATTTAAAATGTATCACATTCTCATTGTTAAAAATTATGGAAATGCATAAAGCAAACATATTAAAGCCGTATTGCTGTGTAATCTCAGTTCTCAAGAGGGTATGAATCTTTCCTTGTTAGATAATGCCCACCACCTAGAGATTCCCTTGGCAGTGGGAGGGAACCTCCTTCGGGGCTTTACTGAAGTTGCCTCTGTAGAGCCATCGGAATGGAACCCACACCATCATTTTATGGCTCTCAGACTTTTAAGCTACACCACTGACTTTCCTGGGAATCCAGCCTACAGAGAGAAGACTGTGCGACTTCTCAGCATCCATATTCACATGAGACTATACTTTTAAAAAATTAGATATACATGCATATTCTATATGTATATATCAAAAAATAAGATATATATTATATAATTATAATATACATATAATGTGTACCTCTAAGATCCTTCTTGGTTCTGTTTCTCTGTAGAACCCGAATACACAACATTTTCCTGCCTTTTTTTTTTTCACTTCAGAGTATAGAATGGTACTTAGAAGACAGGAGTGTTTTAAGAAACAATTGTTGAATGAATATAAAAGAAGGCTCATTTGTGCTCACTTTGGCAGCATAAATACTAAGAAGGCTCACTAAAATCTTTTAAAAGGAAAACTAGACCTTACAATATTTCTGACACCAATTGTGTGGGTTTTTGTCTCTCCCATACTAACAACCATCTCGAACTCTCTGGGAACTGGGTGGCATCCTTCGGTCCACTTCAGTGCTGACATCATCCATCTGGAGTGCGGATCAGACTTCATAAGTTAAAGGCCTGGTCCTGTGAGGCAACCCCACTTCAGAAGCCAGTCTCAGTGTTCTCGATCTTAGTGCTTCTACCTTAGTTAACGCATCAGCAGTTCTTGCAAGTACTTCCTGCTGTGACACTCACAGAACTCTTTACTTACATTTACTGTTTTATTATGAATGATACAACTTATGAACAATCCGATGGCAGAGATGTATAAAGCATGGTATGGTGTGTGGGGTGCATAGAGCTTGCATACTTTCTCTGGGTGCCCCATCTTCCGGCACATCCAGCAGCCCTCGAGGGTTTTAATAGGGGGTTTATCACATAGCCATGATTGATTAAATCACTGACTATTGGTAATTAACTCAAACTCCAACCATCTCCCCTTCCCTAAGGTGGGATAGAAGGACAGAAAGTTCCAAACCCTCTAATCACCAGACTGGTTTCTCTGAAAACCATCCCTATTCTCCATGAGTCACCTCATTAGCATAAACTCAAACGTGGTTGAAAGAGACTTGTTATGAATAACAAAAGATGCTTCAATCCCTTCTACCTCTACCAGGAAATTCCAAGGGTTCTAGAAGCTTTGTGTCAGAAACCACAAGCAGAAGATGATGATAGATAGATAGATGGTAGATAGGATAGATGATAGATTGAAAGATGATATGTGATAGATATCACAATAAAATAGCATCAGAATGTAAAAAAATTCATCCTTTGAAGTAAATAGATATTATTTATAAATTTTTTGCTGAAGTTAACAGTTTCTACTTATAAAAGTACTTATAAATCATTTTTGACCTACAAAACTTGTAATTTTGTACGGGTCAATTCTCTCTCTTATATAGTACAGTTGAACTTCCCTATGCAAATATTAAAACAACTGGGGATCAAAAATACTCAGAATAAACAATTTGTGTGTTTACAGACTTCTCCCCCTTGTCTTTAATCTCTAAATAATGTAATATAGCATTTAGATTTTATTAGGTGTTATAAGTAATTTTCAAAATTAACATGTAGAACAAAAAAATTTACATGGTCTTGGACAATATACCAAAACAACCTTGATTAGAACACAGGACAATGTGTTGATTTTTTTTAAAGCCTTTTGTAGTAATCTAACTGTGAGAAATGTGTGATGTAGTTCGGTTTAAAAGCCCAGCTCTTTTTCCCTGATCTGGTCAGGAAACTAGGACCCCAACAGGTGGTTCTGTGTGAACGCTGACATCTGACCTGCTTCCAAAACACTGCTGTGAGGAGAGTCCAGGGTAAAGCCTCTTGGTTAGTTTGTGAACCTACCAAGGTTTCACAAACACATGTGTGAACCACATAAAGACTATGCAATCATTAAAAATAGAATCCTAGGGCATTGGTTATGTATCATTTCAAAGCATACTATATGAAGCTTTTTCATATTTAGCAGCTTGAATAGTTGGCAGGCTTGAAAATTGATGTTTTTATCCCAGGGAAGGAAGAGAAAAATGTTTTGGAGTAACTGGATTTTTTTTTTTTTTTGTCAAGCCCTCACCTAATCAGTACCCCAAATTATACACTTATTAGATGAGAGACGGAAGTGCTAATTTTAAGGACATAACAACAATACGACTAAAACTATAAGTGCTTCAAGGTTCTGCTAATATTTAGAACTCTTTGAAGGATGTGGCACAATAGATGGGAGTGATGGATGATAAAGTATTGGCCTTTTATCCAGTGACTTAGCAGACTAAAAATAAATTGAGTCTAGTATTAGTAACTACTGAGAACACAAAAAGGGGCCAAAGATGGCCTTGGCATATTTAGGGTCAACGATGTGAACCAGTATTTTAAGTAGGAGACTATACTAAAACCAAGGCAAATTCTGAGAGAGATAGAACCTCATTATTTGAGAAATTCATCTGTACATACATTCACTGAGTATGTGGCCTGCTCAGTCCTTTGTATTGTACTGGGGACTCACTTTGTGTGTGGCATTACAGTATTGTACGAGAGCCCAAGAAATTACGTCAAAAAAAGGGCATTGTCTCTGCCTTTAAGTTAACCTGCAGGTAGAGTAATGAATTCTGAAAGAAGGAAACCTTCAGTCTGAAACATATACACATAGAATTGTCATTGGATTGGGGTCTGTATAAATTACGCACAAGATTTGAGGGGCTTGTGTTAGAACTCTAGATTTCAAGTGATAGAAACACAACCTAGATAAAGCAGGAAACAGCTGCTAATCCTGAACCACGGAAAAGACGGGAGAAACTCACAAGGACAGCTGAATCAGGATTGGACTCTGTTAGAACTTCCTAAGATTCTCATCAATTATGGGGAATGTGAGGGGAGTTAGTTTTTTTGTGATAAAATTTGCATAACTTAGTATTTAACATTTTAACCACTTTTAATTATGCAACTCAATGGCCAGAAGCCCATTTACAATATTGTGAAACCATCACAACCAACAATGTCCTGCCCTTTTTCACTATCCCAAATGAAAATTCTGTACTTATTTACAATATCACCCTACTCTTCTCCCAGACCCTGGTAACCACTATTCTATTTTCTTTCTCTATAAATTTATGTATTCTAGGTACCTCATAAAAATAAAATCATAAAATATCCCTTTGTGGCATATTTTGCTTAACATAATGTTTTTAAGTTTCCTCCATGTTGCAGTATGTGCCAGTTTCATACTTTTTTATGGCTGAATAATATGTATTTCCATATGTAATATATATTTTCATATATATATATATAATATATATTTCCACATTTTCTTTATCCATCATCCACTGATAGATACTTGGGTTATTTCCACCCTTTGGCTATTCTGAATGGTATTGTTATGTACAGCTTTGAGTCCTTTCTGTTTTGTGGAGAATATGCTTAAGAATGGAATTGTTGGATAATATGGCAATTCTATGTTGAACTTAGCTTTATTGTCTCAGAATATCGTCTCCACAAGGACACAAATCTTGCCTTCTAGCATCTCAATGTCCATACAATGTTCAGACAAGAAAAGAAAGACTGTTTTCCTCTAACCTAATGTCTGAAAACTTAGGAAAGAAGCTAATTGGCAGCTTGACTCGTAAACTTGTAGAGTCACTGTTGAAGGTCAGGAGTGGTGTGCAGAGGCAGGACAACTGGACATTCTGAGGACTGGAACCAACTGGACAATTCCCCTACCACTGGCTGGGGAAATGGAATCATGTAAGAAAATGACAGGTGCAAGTTGGGACTGATCTTTAAATTTAAATCTAGGAGGAGGGAGACAAAATTTCCAAGAAGAGGTGAAGGACATCCTGGATATGGCTACTAGAAAAATTCTAGTTCAGTGATCATCCTAAACCTGCAAATATCAGAATAGTTGCTTTATTTTGCTGTTATGCTTTGTTGTTAAAGTAGGTTCACACACACACCAAAGAAATTACCTGAGTAAGATGATTTAGGACATTTCATCTTACAGCCCATAGTAAATCTCTTTGAATAGTCATTTAATGTGTACAGTGATATTTTCCAGGGAAAACACCTATGAAAATCTCATTATATAGATAAATCATTGACAGTTGCATTTTAAAAAATCTATGCCTCCCATATGAGCTTATTTTTCAGTTTTAGGGCCATCACTGATACATCACTATAAAGCAGAAGAGAATAAAGCTGTTTACCTCAATTTTCATTTACTTACTTTATTTCTACTCTTAGCTGTACTTGAGAATCCAATTACACCAAAGAGATAGAAACTGCCTGTGAATATCCAGGAAAAATTGCATTACTAGCAAATTCATACACCTACTGGATTTGGAACACAAAGACCAGAGCTGGTAAAACTTCTACCTGGGTGTTACAGCTAATCAAAGTTAGTAGTCATCTGATTTCAGGATTCATGAGGTTTTCTATGGTTTAAAACTTCTCTTTTATATTTATACATTCAGCCAAAAAGCTATCTTTCCTAAGTATATAATACAAGCCCAAGAATATATCTATTTCTTTCTTATATTCTAGTGTTTTATCCCATTTTGGTAATCTTTATTTAATCTTTATTCCTCTCATAGTTAAGTTATTGCAACTATTTCCTATTTTTCAGTTTCTAAATTCATTTTAAACATTGCTTCAAGTTTAGGTTTTCATTCCATCATCATCCATATCATATCTCTTGTGAGTCTTCCAGGTCATTCCTGTTGTATTTTACCTATTGCCACATAATAGAGGAGCATAACGTTAAAAAGAATGTTTTGATCACTTGTATTTATTAGCATTCTGGACTGTTGTTTTTCATAAAAGAGAGAGATATTAACACAGTGCAGAGAAGGAAGGCAAAGAGACACAAAGAAGTGCTGTTCATTTCCTCTTAAAAACAATATGCACATAGTTATAAATTGATTTATGTAATCAACTTAGCTTTCCTCTTTCTTGTCCTCTTCTGTCTCTCTGTTCCATTTCCTTACTTCATTCCTTGCCTTACTCCCTACCCCTAGCCCCAAATGCAAACACTGAAAATTTCAAGAAAAAGAAAATTTGTTTTTATAAGATGCTAATCTGAGTTTTTTCAGTTTACACAGATGCCAAAGGAAGGACTGAATCTGTGTTTTCTCCTTGAAGTATCTGGACAGATGTGCTTTACTTTTGTTATGCTGGATTTGGCTTGGGAATCACAAAGTTCTGCTACCACTGTATTCATCTACCAACTTTTTTGAAAAACTGCAGAGGAAGTCTTTGAAGAAAGGAAATGAAGGATAATTGTTAAGCAGGAAGTTGTACATAGGTGAAGGAGAAAGGCTTTAAGAATTTTCAAACTCTTATGCTAATATTTTGTCCCTGTTAGGAGATTTGAAATACTTTCAAGTGATAATCAATTGAATACTAGAAGCTAAGTCCTCTTTCCTTCTCTTATTCATCACTTTTTTCTTCCCTGGTTAACCTTACTGATCCTACTGGTTTTCTTCTTAAACCCTAATTATAATAATATTCTGAAATGTACATCTTAAATAGGCATCCTGACCTCTACCTACCTTTCAATCATGAGATTCTGCTCATCCTCCCTTTTCAGTCAAGCCTGACATTAGGCTTCCTTTCCGATGTGACTTATAAGCCGCACACTGAAAGTTTCCACAGTCACCGGTCCATCCCATTCAGGATGAATCTTCTTTACGAAATGAGAAAATGATTGTCCAAACATTATTTCTTCATATACTTGATGAAGCTGTGAACTTCAAACTTTTCTTGACAATGTAATACAAGGCCTTTAACATTTTTGATGGATTCTATTTCCTCTTCTTTTAATTATCCCTACTTCTTACCTTTAAGACTTCTCATTTTTTCATAATAAGAGCTAAAGCCAATCATATCATTCTCATCAGATTCTGGTCGATGAGGATATAATGAGAAGGTTCCCACAACAGTTAGACACTAATATCTCACAGTATTCTTTCGTAAATGATTTTGAAAATGTTACAGGAAACCTGACTTGTGGTTTCCTGTATTCCCACTCATATGCTTCTTTTCAGACTTCCAGGGAGATTTTTCTCCTTTGTACAATATTACAACCCTGTTTTTCTTTGGGCCTCATCAGAAAAGTGTCTCCAAGTTGGGCCTAGAAATGTGATGTGGCCCAATTGGTTTGGAAGGAAACAAGTTGTATGGTATTTACAGGCTTGGAAAGGGAGTAGCAGGACCAGCTCTGCCATTCTCAGAACTCAGTACAGAACGAAAATGTAAGTCCCTTATCAAATATGATGATATTTGATATGAGTTACTAGTTGAAGGCAACAGAGCATTAGACCAAGTGTGAGGCTCATAAGAGCACAGTGCCCTGTGTGACCCCGACGGTCACCTGTGCTCATGGTGTGAAGAGATAGGAGGTTCTGGCTCTCCAGACACGACCCACCTGTGCACCCTGAGTAGGTAAGCAAAATTTTCTCTTAAGTAGAATATTAAAATGCATTGCTTCATTTGTTAGGCATGTTTACTATTTCTTTGCTAACTATTCAAATGTGTGCTTTCCTTCCTTTTTTATCATAGCCAGTTAGCATACATTTCCCTCTGTCTCAGTATAGTGGTATGAATTTGCTTTCACTGAACTTTTTTCTTGTAAAAGAATGTTCTTTCCTATAAATACACGTAATTGCACAAAGGGAGTCCACAGAATACATATAGTCCATTTATTGCAAATAAGGCTTCTGGATGCAATATGCATAAAAAATAGCCATTGCCCTCAAGTAGCTTTCTGTTTAAGTCAAAAATAGATAAAAACCCAGATTAACATTACTTTAAAATCACTATAAAGGACAACTTTTGGCATGTGTATGTAGTGATGTTGCACAGACCTTGTCCAATTCTGTTTTACTCCTCAGTTACACTTTGTTGGGTTATAGTGAGATCAGTCCCTTCCTGAGCATGGTTTTGTGTGTTAGTGGTTTGTTCCAAGCAGGTAGTAGATAACTTATGGATGGGTCCTTACAATTATTTGGTGCCTCCACCTGTTTTACCACAATACAGAGATATAATGGGTGTAGTGTACAGAGGAGAAAGACCACTTGGCTAGGAATCAAAAGCTCATATTAGTTTCCTCACCAACTGATGGAACTTAAAACATTCTTCCACCCCCTTCCAGCTTTAGTTTCCTCATGTGCTAAAATAAAATGAGTAATTCCTTCCTAGTAAAGTTAGGAAATTGCCAGTGAGCATCCGATAGAATTAATGTGTGAGCATGTTGAAGAGTTTTCCTTCTATGAGTGATATTCTCTGACATGAAGACACTCCCAAACAGGGTCCCTGCCCCTAAGGTCTTTATAGACTAAAAAAGAAGTAAATCAAGTACAGATAACAACTCTGAGAAGTAGTAAATGATAAGTCCCATAAGAGACTTTAGATTGGCTAATGAATTCCAGGTGTAGGAGGCAAACAGTGCACTGTAAAAGAGCAGCATCGGGACTGGGCCTTGGGTAGCCTTTGTCTAGGCTGAGAAAACATAATCTAAGGAATGGAGAGAATATTAGCAAAGTTAGGGATTTGGGAGAGTCTACAACAATGGGATAACTCAAAAGCCCACTTTGACTAAAATCTAAGGATGGTGAAGCAAAGAGAAATTTAAGGTTATCAAGGGTCTTGACTATCTAACTGAAGAGTCAGTTAGATGTTTTCAGGAACAGTGTAATCTTTGGAAAAGTTTAGGAAAAAAAATATTCTCAAAGTATATGTGGAAACAATTTCAAAACAAATGAGTTTATGGTGTAGTAGGCATGCAACAAATTTTTATAGCCTATTAAATGGATTACACGTGACCTTGGTGACAGTCAACAAGTGAATTAATGAAGGTTTCAACAAGATGCTCTCTAAACTTTCAGACATTCAAAAATAATCACAACAAACTTACATATGTGCACATTCATGGTGAGGAATACAAATGGAAGAGTAGAGTCAAGGAAAGTATCTAATACTATGTAAAATGAACTCAGAGTGACGACATTCCATTCAGTTTGTTTATGTGTTTGCTTTAATGAAACATTAGTTCGAAAGTCAGAGTTTAAATTTCCAGAATTATGCAAATGCCAGTGCCAGTATATGCAACTAGGATAAAGATATTTTCAACTCCAAAGCTTTATATTTTTAAATTTTCTTGAAGTCACCAGAATATGCTTGTTTTGCTTCTGCATAAAGTCAATGTCTTTATTCATCCATCAGTCTCATTTGGTGGGTAAGCTGTCTTGGAATCTTCCCCCTCACCAACTGTTTTGCTGACTGTCCTCTGCGTCTGTTAGTCACAGTCCTCGGGGAGAAGTGGGTGGCAATTAGCAGCTTCACTTCAAGGGATCTCCTAGTGCAGGTGGCCTCCTTGGCATTTTGTTCAAAATGACTGGGTAACAATCATCATCTCCTGGTGATGTACCTTTCTGAAGGTAGGCTCTGCATCTCATTTCTGATTATGCTTATTAAAAGTCATGTTGTCAGCTTACCTAGGAGAAGTAACACTCTCATTGGGCATGTGATTTGTTCCTGTAACATTCATTAAAATCTCACTGTAGTTGGCGGAAGTAGCAACTTTTCTAACAGGCATACTAAAGAAACAGATGTGGAATCTGTAGGTACCAGCTGAAAGAAAAAGATAAAATAAAAATTGGGCAGCATCCAACAAACCAAGACTGTTTGAAGCTGAAAATACCTTTGAGCTCAAACAGGTTCCTAACTCATTGTTAACATTCTTTGATGCTAGAGAATGATCAACTATAATTGGAAAATTAGCAAATAACCTTCAAATTCAGATGAAAACTTTTTATTAAAATTAATAGCTGTAGGTATTTACAGCTCTTTGACAACAATTAAAATAAAACCTGATATTTTCACTATTATCGGGAAAAACACAAAATATCTCATACATATGGTTGTGGCCACTCATTCCTACTAAGACTGGACTATCTCCTATCTTATCTGAGAATCCATGAGTACTCAGGGAATCACAACAATCCCTAAATTCTAGTTCTCAGGAAGTGTGTGGGGAAATAGTATTAATTTACCTTTCTTCATTCTTACCAAATTGTTTCCTCCTCTGAAAATTTAAGGAACAGCCTTAGAAAGCCTGTGTCTTCCCTGCCGAACCCTTGTCAATCTTTACTCTACACTTCTGTGGTTAGATGATTACTTAGTGATTTGGCATTTAAAGAAATACAAATATCTGGCTATTGAGTACATCTTAAGGAAATCATTAAGAGTGGCTGTGTGGATTTGTGGACTTCTACAAAATTGACTCATTCCTTATACTGTTCTCTTACTTACTTCCAGAACTTTGTTAAGTGTATTCTTCCTTTTGTTAGTGCTTGAGGAGGAGAATGTAAGTTTATCATATTTTATTGTCAGATATAGTAGTAAAACTTCTACATTTGTGCATTAAATCATATGTCTAATTATGACATTAACAGTCTAAGCTCCCATTCTAAAGACCAAAGTAACCTAAATGTCTTTAAATTCCAAAGTTTGAAGAAGATTCTGCTCCTGTATTATCAATAGGTATTTCACTCGAAAGGGTAACAAGATGGCAAGAAACCTTCATTATAATTGGATATTCGTATAAAACTGCAAAATACGATTTCAGCCTGTTTGGAGATAAGATATACAGTATATCTGAACCCGAGAAGAAAAGTCAAGGCTTTGTGTAATAATGTAAAATAATCATCATAATAATAAAAGATTTTCCAGAAAAGAATATATCACAAAGCAATGCATGAAATTAGCAGGGAACATGGAACTCAAGGCTCATTTGCACACAGTGGTTTTCATTCAGCTTTTCTTTCTGGCTAAGAAAGCAACATAATTCAATAGGATCAACATATTTCACTTCCTCTAATCACTTATTTGGGTCTAGGTATTTCTGATGCTACCAGTGCACCACAGAAATCAGACAGCAACAAAACCTTTTTACCATTCTTTTTTTTCATTATGAATATTTTGGATGGCACTGTTAAATGATCTTAGAAGTTTTTTTCTTGTTATTCTTTTCACTATGTATTTATTTTTATGAAAACAAGATAACTTATAAATCTTTGATCTTAGTGGGAAATAAATTGGTTTTCTAAGTTGAAAATATCAAGAGTATTAGTTACTTCTTATACATTCATCTATAGTGCTCAAATTATATTATTACTAAATTTAAATCAAAACAAGAACTTTAGTTACACCTGATTACAATATTTTTACTACAGGAAATGTGTCCTTCTCCCTGGATCAGCTTCTTGGTGACCATATCAAGGTTATTTCTATATCTTTAGTTTCTTGTTTGAACTTTTGAAGATATTTCCACAGTAGTAAGAAACAAGTACTTAAATTAAGAGATTATACAAACTGGTAACATTGAGACATATTAGAACATTTGCTAAAACATTTCCTCCCACATTTCAGCTATCTTACTGTCTTAACTACTGTGGCTTTCATGTTACTGATTCTTCTTTATAGAGGAAACTTCATATTGAATCTTAAAAGAATGGAAAGTTGGAAAATCTGCCTACTTTGATTGTTGTAGTTTATAAATAAAAGGCTTCAGGGAACTCTTGCAAAGCCTGGCATGCAGTTTTCACCTTTGCTACTGGCCAGCCTCCAATGAGGAACACTTTCTACTAGATGACTCTGTATGTAGGGAGTTACAGAGAATGGAGGGCGGATAACTGTAGTTTGCTTTGGCAGATTCTTGGTACCTTTGTGGGAGGGAGTCACTGAGAATATACTGTTACCGCAACTCAAGATTCATCTGGCTGTGCTTTCCCAAGACTGTAGTTGCCTCTGCTGTTTATTAGTTGAAGAAAAGTAGACTTTTAAACACAAGCACTTTCTATCAATGCTAAATCCTTGTGCATTTAAACCCAGCATTGTCTGGGATTTAAGAATCACTGATGGTTCCACAATAGAATTTAAAGAAGCCCTTTACTTTACCAACTTTTCCTTGTTTTAGTTTTGCAGAAAGTTAACTGCTATTGGCATTCCTTGCAAAGAGCATTCCTTGACTCAAAGCATAGATGCATTGAATAATACATGAGTCTGTGGCAAGATGAGTTAGAAGTACACTAAAAGAGAACAGCAATAGGTGCAAAGAATTTTAAATACTAGATTAAAGCCCAGAATTATTTTATATAAGGATAGGGTAAGATTTAAAGAAAAGCTTCACTTCACTTGGTAAGTTAATTTTTAATTTAACTTTAGCTACATGGGTTAGAAATTGGTGAAAATATATCTTTATCTACTTAAACATAACTATCTAGGCTCCAACAGTAATCTGTATTTATCTTTAAGACAGGTGGAATCAGTTTCAAATATACTAGTTCAATTCTTTCATGTTAGTCCAGTGTGCACAGAAAAATTTCTGCTACTTATTTGCCTACCCAGAGATCTTATGTCATTTGTCACTTGTCACTTCTGCTCATAAACTGCTTCTTTGAGCTGTTGTAAAAGCTTTGCAAAATCTTGTTCCTCTTTGCCATTTGTACATTTCATGAAAATGGCTTAGACAAAAGGAATAGCCATTTTCTATCATCAGAGTTAGTTGTCAGTTGATATTGTTATTAATATGGGTAATGGCTTTTCCAATCACTGGTACAAAATACCCAACACCCACAGATAAAAGAGGAGAGGTTGAACTTGGGTTATGGTTCAGGGAATTCAGTCCATGGTTGGCCGGCTCCAAGGCAGAAATACCATGGCAGGAGCAAAGATGCTTAGTTCATGGCAGCAGGAAAGCAGAGCAGGGGAACAGTACCAAAGAGGAAGGGGCCAGGGACCATATATAGACCTCAAGGTCTCACCTCCATGACCCACCCAGACACAAACCCCTGGGTGGGCCCCAAACCAATCAAGCTTAACTGTCATGAATGTTATTCTTATAGGTAGCTCTTCTTGCAATTCAAGATGAATTAAAACACGAGAAAATGGGAACAATTTCTCTCCCTCTATAATACATATAAAGTATAATATTTAACAATTACATATAAATTTAATAATTATATAATATATACACCCCCTCCATAATAAAATATTTATAAAAAATAATATTTTCCTCCCTCCATAATACATATAATATTTATTTTATACAGATACATTTAGATTATTTCCCTTTTGCTAGATGGGCTGTCTTAGGAGAAAATAAGCAAAGCAGATCATCTGGAACCTATTTTACACTCGCAAAAATAATGAGGTGATTAAAAATTTTCAGTAAAGTTTAAATAAAAGTATGCCTCACTTTCCAACCCAACTCCTTTGTTTTTCATTTTATCTTTTTTTCAGGACCTTCAAAACATCCACAAAATAAAATACCGAATCTATTACTTCCTTGTCTTGACAGATAAAGAAAGATGCCTCAGCCAGGCATGGTGACACACACCTGTAATCCCAGCACTCCGGAAGCTGAGTCAGGAGAATTGTCACAAGTTCAAGGTCAGCCTGGGCCACATAGTGAGTTCAAAGTGAGCCTGAACTACATAGTACTCAGTTTGGATTCAATGCTATAATTTATGCTGAGTTTATTATTACAGCTGAGGTGACACAGCTGTTGCTAGTAATTGGTTTTCTTTGGATTCAAATATCTTGACTACCATGGGGTCATTTATACTATTGTGGCTCATTCCTGGAGAATTGGGAACTGGGAAAAATAAGGTGCAACCTCCTATCCTAAGTAAACACAGGTGGTTGGATCCTGGACAATAGTTAACCCTACCCATGGGACCACTAAAAAGTAGATATTAATTAAAGAGGTCTCTACACTAAAAATAAAGCTTTCCACTACAATCAACCCTCAAGCTTCAACACAAAAACAAGCAAGCAAAGAATATAAATATGAAAAGACAAACCAATAAAATGCCTCCAAAGTCTCCAGCTTCCCCAAAACTGATCCATGGAACATTGAAAGGGAGGAAACCAAAAGCCACACAGCTGATTTATATGAAATGATGCCAAGGAAGATAACAAAACACATCAATAATTCATTTGGCAAGTTCACAAAAGAAGTAAATAAACAGACAATAGGCTAATAAATAAACTGATCGGCAACTATATGGAAAACACTAATAACAAGCTAGCACAGCTAAACAAAATGATGAAAAGCATGAATGACCAGCATAGAAAAGAATTAGAGTCCATTGAAAGGCTGCAAATATAAATTCAGGAGGCTAACACTTCTACCAAAAGTATGGGCAGCAAAATTGATCAGTGTGAGGATAGAAGACAGGGTTATAGTCCTTGACCAATTAATGAGAGATACTTTAAAAAAAACAAAATATGAAAAAATGGATCCAACAGCTCCTAGATGGTGCAAAGAAAACCAATCTAAGATTAATTGGAACTATGTGAAAAAATCTGAACACAGCAAAAATGCCATGAAAACCTGTTTACTAAAATAATAGCAGAAAACTTTCCTAATGAGAGAAAAGAATTTGACATACAGATAACTGAGGCATATAGAATCCAAAAATCTATGATTATAAAAGAACCTCTCCACAACACATTAGAGTCAAAATCCTGGAAGTCCAACACAAGAACAGAATCTTAAAAAGTGGTCAGAGAAAAGCAACAAAGCACTTATAAAGGTAAACCCATAAAATTGCAGCAGACTTCTCAACACAAACCTTCACACATTCAAGAAGGGGCCATAACTCATGTAGGTCGCTGACAGCTGACTCTGACTTGAATTGAGTGTTTTATTGGGCAGCTTGAACTACCACTGATACATGCATGACTGTCCCATCAGATGGCTTTTACCACTTCTCAGGGGATCTTTGATTAGAATGATGCAAAGAGAGGCATCTATTCAGCAGACCAGATATCATCATATTACAGTTTTTTAAGGTAAACATTAAAATGGTATTAAAAAACTGTAACAGAGCTAATTTGTGGCACAGTAAATTATATGTATACATACTATGTACACCAGCAATGGGATATTTGTAAGACTTCCGTGTTAAAATTTAGAGAATTAACTATTAACTCATGAAGAAGTGCCATGGTTGAAATGACAATGTTTGTATAATACACAAATAATTGTATAATTGCTACTATGTGGCACAGCAAATTATATGCATAATATATATATTATATACACCATCAATGGGATATTCATAAGACTTCCATGTTAAAATTTAAAGAATTAACTACTAACCCATGTAGAATTTCCATGAGTACAAATTACTCAGAAAAATTCACTTATAGAAGCTTATTTAGGATTGGCAAGAAATGCGTGCAAGCAATGTAGAGAATGTTATAAAAAATTATATGAAAAAATGGGTGCCGCCGTGGCCACCAAAAAAGCCAAACTATTTTTTATTACATTGGTGCACTCTGCACAAATCAGCCTTTATGTGTAAAATGTTTTAAAGAAATTCATGAATATAAATAAATGTATTTTAACTTAAGAAAAATAAATTTGTTGATTATATAATAAATTTTGAATTGATATGAATAGTATTAATATTTATATTTGGGTAGTAATTATTCAAATTCAAATGACTAGATTCAGTCCATTCATAGCTTTTTTATTAATTTTATTGTTAAAAAGACCAATAAAAGTGATTAGATCCATTTGTACCACCTGTGGTATAAGCTGTCTAATGGGAATGTCATGTGTGCACCACTGGAGATTCAAGCCAGCAGGAATGCGTTAAAGGCCAGAAGAGCTTGGAGTGAAGTGTTTCGAATCCTAAAAAGAAACAATTTCCAAAACAGGCTAATCTATGCTGCAAACAATCTTTCAAAATTTTTGGAGAAATAAGATATTTTCATAATAAAGAGAACATAAAGGCATTCATGACCAACAAATCAGCACTCCAAAATATTCTGAAGGATATCCTAGAAAGAAATAATAAAGCTAACAATAATGAAAAGACAATAGAATGCATACACCATGTACGGTAAGCAGTTAAGTTACAAGGGAAAGATAGGGAATCGGCAACAGGAAAATAAGGCAATGATAGGAACAAGTCAGTACCTATCAGTGCTAACTCTCAGTGTGAATTGTCTCAGTTCCTAATAAAAAGACTCAGACTGGTAGAATGAATGAAGAAATAAAATCCAATAGTATGCTGACAAGAAACACATTTAACCCAAAAAGAAACTCACATACCAAAAAATCAAATTTCATGGAAAGGGAAGAAAAAAAAGAAGAATGTGTAGCTATCTAATATTCAGACAAAGTGGAACTCAAACCAAAACTAATCAAAAGAGGCAAAGAAGATCACTACAGATTGGTTAAGAGAACAATACAACAGGAAGAGATAACAATTATTAATATATATGCATTAAACAATGGTGCATCCAACCTCATGAAACAAGTACTACTGGACATAAAATACCAGATAAACATAAACACAATTACATTGGGGGACCTCAATACCCTACTATCAACAAACAGACAAATCAAGTAGACAATAAATCAACAAAGAAATATCAGAATTGAATAAAACCTTTGACTAGACTTAATAGATATTTATAGTGTTCCAGCCAACAATGAATACACATTCTTTTCAGCAGCACATGGAACTTTCTCTAAAATAGACCACATATTAGCCAATAAAGCAAGTTAAAATAAATATGAAAGAATTTAAATCATATCATGCACATTATCAGATCATAGCACAATGAAATAGAAATCAATAACAAAAGAAAACAGAAACTATCCAAATGAATGGAAACTAAACAATACACTCTTAAATAAACAATGGGTTACAGAAGAAATTAAGGAAGCAATAAGACAGTATCTAGAACTAAACAATAATACCAGTACAACATACAAGAAATTATTGGATACAAAAAGCAGCCCTAACATCCAAGTTTATAGCTATGAATGGCCACATGAAAAAAACAGAGTGAGCCCAAATAAATAACTTTAAGATGTATATCAAGGTCCCAGAAAAACAAGAACAATCCAAACCCAAAACTAGTACAAGGAAGGAATTAAGATGTGCTATGTGCATATACCAACTCCACACAAGGAATGTAAACATTATATACTGGAAACATATACTAATTAAAAAAATTTAAAAATTTCATTTGCTCTACATAAAAAATAAATAATAAAATTTTACATTTAATTCCAACCTATGTCATTAATATGCAAAGAGATCATAAATGTAAAAGAACTTACTGCCAATCCAGGCTGAGAAAAATAACACAAAGAATTCCACACCATGTACATTTCCAGCTTAGGAATTTGAGCAAACAGAAGTCCAAATACTGGTAACGCATTCTTCTGCACACATTCAGGGCATTAATTTTCGTGACTCATTCAACAGGCATCTACTGAGTGCCTGTTGTGTTCTAAATACTACTTCAGCCCTGGAGATACAGCTGTAATAGCAGAAGCCCCCTCCCCAAGGTGCTCTTTTCTGCCCAACACAGGGCAGTGTGGTGAGCAAAATGAGGTACTTGCAGAGAATTCTCGGGGAGCACAAAGTGGGTAGAAGAGAAGCCTTCAGAGACTTCCCAGATAAAATAAGAAGACAAATGAGGTTTAAAAGTGACCTAGGAATCACACATAGTATTTTACAAAGAAATACAGCTTCATACCAAGAGTTCTGGCATGGAGATAGATATATCAGCCATGCTGGGGTTGGTGCCCTTTCAGGCAAGTGGATCCCAGCCAGCTTCTCAAATTCCTTGAGCAGACTTTGACTTTAGAGATGCTTTGTCGTCTTCTGGCACCAACCTCTCCTTTCAACAAAAATTTTAGATTACAGGTAGTGATTTCAAATACTACTTCGTGCCTTTGTTTCATTTCTATGCCTGTGTTACAGTTTCTATAGAGTATATGGGGAAACATCTGCCATGAAAGGACTTACTTCTCATCTGTTTATAGCTGATAGCCAGAAAGACACACACACACACACACACACACCACACACACTAACTACTTTCTCCTGCTTGGATCATAGAGATGTTTTGAGCATTTGGAATAATAAGCATTAAATATGCTGAAGTAAAGTATTATATAAGCATAAAGTATTATTAATACCAGTGATTAACTTTAGTCAGTAAAAATTATAAATCATCTAATTTATGCTTTTTATAACAAGAGAACAGTTGTCATTTTCTCTGAAATGCTCTAAATTAGCCACATTTTGAAGTGAGGCTGAATGTCATTACAAAATAATATGCTAAACTTCTTCAAAAAGGACGTTTGCATATTTAAATTTAAATGAAGTTTGAATAAATGTATTATATCAATGTCCTATATGATAAGAGAATTGTTATCTAACATGTCTTATACTGTTTATAGAAATTATGCTAAGTATTTTGAGTAATACTTTTAAACATCATTCTAATTTTTAATGTAATATCTACAGATAACACAAAGGATAAAATGTATTATATTCATCGACTTATAAGATTTACATTCATCTGGTCTTCTAGTAACTCAAAGAGTGCTTTTGATGTCAAGTTATCATGAGAGCTGATATCCATGCTGTATTAAAGTACATTAGCTCAGCTGTTGTAATCAACTTTAAAAATTCCAGTGGTTTAAAGGATTAAGAGAAAATTTCTTGCATATCATAGTCTTTGTATTATTCAGATTTTCTTTTGCTGGGACACAATTGCTGACACCCACACCTTAAGGAAAGACAGGTTTAATTTGGCTTACATTTTCAAGGGAACTGTACTTAGTCAAGAGTGTCCAAGGTGGGGACACTGTGGTGGAAAGTGCCAAAGCAAAGCTCTTTAGTTTATGGCGACTGGCAAGCAGCGGAGGGGACAGCACCAGAGATGAAAGGGAAAGAGACCAGTTACAGTGCACAGTTCCGTGCCTTCATGACCCACCCAGACACACCTAGAAGTGTGATCCACCAGTCTCCTGGATGGCTCCCCAGCCAATAAACTTAGCACAGTAAAGCCTAACCACCACAGCACATACCTTGTCAGTTTGACACCCAAGCTCAGCTCCTTAAACCATACTTAATCCTCAAGTAAACACGAGGCCATAATTCATGCTCATAATACAACTATCTCATGTAAAGCTGAAAAAACAGAAATCCCTTCCCCCAGAGTCTCAATGGTTCCAGTATTTCTCAAATATCCAAATCCAAGTCTCTTCTGAAACTCAAGGCAAACGCTTAGCTGTGAACCTCTGTAAAAATAAAAGACAAGTTACATAATCCCAAGGTACAATGGCACATTGTACAATGGCGTATTGGAATGAAATATATTTTCATTCCAAAAGGAAAGAATAGGGGGCTAAAAAAGTATCAGACCAAAGAGAGAACAAGACACAGCAGGCTAAACATTAAGTCCTGCAGCTCCATATCCAGTGGCCATGGTGAAAATGTGAGTTCCAAAGGCCTGAGGCAGCCCCACACTTACAGCTTTGCCATTTGTAGCCCACCTGACCTCTTTCGTGGATTAGCACCACTTATAGACTGCAGCTTTCCTTGGAAGATATTCCATATTCCTGGCATCTCCAAATGGGGCGGGGTCTCCATTATACATTTGGTTTCATTGTAACTATAGACCGAAACCTCTACAAACTGCGAGCCAAAATAAACCTTTCCTCCTTTAAATTATGGGTGTCAGGTATTGTGTCTCAGTGATGAGAAAGTAACTAAGACAGTATCTTTCTTCCTGTCTCTGTACAAAATATTTGGTTTCTGTTTAATCTCTTTAACAACCATACTTGTTTTGGCCCAGTTTTTACATGTCATTCCTTTTGAGCCAAAATTCAAGGTTTTCAAATATTTGGTTCTGGTTTTTGTTCCCATTTCTCATTATAAATCTGTATCTTAGGAAACGCCTGCAGAAGGTCCTCTTAGCGAATTCATTCCCCAGGATTAATTTTGCTATGCTCAGTCATCCAGGCACTCAGAGATCATTGTAGCCATTGTCCAAGGGATAGCAAGATAGCAGACCTTGGTATTTTTCCCACGATGCTGGTTTTACTCAAGAGTTGTGAGAAATTGAGTATGGGAGCAGTGCCATAGAGAAAGGGGCAAGAGATCAAATACAGCACCCAAAGCCACCCAAAGATACACCTCCAAGACCTGTCCAGACACATCCAGAAATGTGCTCCACCAATCCCCTGAGCAGCTCCAAGCCAATCAAATTTACATGATCAAGCTTAACTGTCACAGTCAGGAATGGACCAACTGGGTTGTCTTCTCTGCACAGACATTCAGAAGCGTAAGGACTTCCTATCCAGAAGCTCTGCTTTTCCCTAAGACCTCAGAGTCTCCTACCAGACACTTTGCATCCAATTATAAGATAAGGAAGAGGGGCCAGTGAGATAGCTCAGTGGCATAAGCGCCTGCCTGGCAAGCACGAGGTCCTGAGTTCGACTCCCGGTACCCACATACGATAAAAGGGCCGGTGATATCGCTCAGTGGCACGGGCGCCTGCTGGTGCGCGAGGTCCTGAGTTCGACCCCTGGGACCCACAAAAAAAAAAAAGATAAGGAAGAGACAACATATAAAGGATTCACGTAAGTGTTGTTAAATATCTACATTAATTATTTTTCTCCTGAAAGCAAAAGCAAAATTTCTAATCAGAGTTTGTACTTATTTTGCTTACAGCAATAACTGTGCCATTTTCCCTTGGGGATTTACACAATGTGGCAAGTCAGCACTGCCAATAAAAAAGGGTTTTGCATCATAGGAGAAGAATTCCAAAATTGTGAGACTGACAACTTCTTTAGGAGCTAAATGTCAACTCCTCCTCCACTATAAGAGGAGAAACTTCTCCTACTATAAACAAATCTTCCTCTTTCCCAGAAAGGATTTGTTTATATTAGCTGGATAAGGTTTGCTTTTAGCTTAATGAGCTCTATGGCAGTTTTCTTACCTACAGAATCATTAGAGAATAAATAAATACGTGTTATATTAAGGCACAAAGCTTGTAGAAGTTTGTTACAGCAGAAATTATAATGGGTCATTGTGTATATCAATGCATTAGCATGAGGGACAGTGTATAGAGTTACTAAACACTCAGCCCAGGGATGAATGGTCCCATAAGACACTCAGAGGAAAGTTACACAAAAGATGGTTCTACCACCTAATACGTATCCTAAGCTTTCTGAAATAACACTACATAATCCTCTTGTGCCTGAGATACAATTCTTATTTCCCTTTTAAATGCAAAGCTTCTATAGGAACGAAAAAGAGACCAAAATCCTCCAGCATATAATAGAGAAATGTTGTTAGGTACCACTAAGACATAGCTTGGCTTGCTTTGAATCCTTTTGACCTGATTATATAGTGTTATGCTGGGACACTAGATCTGTGAAACCTGGTAACAAGTTTCTACCAGGTAGAAACAAAAGAACACTTTGAAATGAAGATGAAGTCTGCCCTCAATGGAAAGAAGAAATGCAGCTTAGTCTAAAGTGGCAAAAGAGACACTTGCTGCAGATATTCTTTGGGAGCAGTGAATTAGAAGATTTTGAAGTTGGAGGTATTGATACATTCATTGACTTGGAATTCATATTTTGTGCAAGGTAGAGGCATATTTGACATAGATTACCAATTTCATAACTTTCAGGCTTTTCTAAGCTCCTAAATTTTAATATAATCAGGTGGGAGGATTTTTGCCTGAAAATAGAGCATTGACATAAATCTTTTTTACTTTTTATAGACAACTCCGTCCCATCTCTTCTGGTTATGCTGTACATGTCTTGGAAGCATTATTTTCCTATAGGTATGAAGTAAGATTTCCTTCTGCATCCTTATACATCTTATTTACACAATAAAAAATAAACTCTGTCATAATTAATTGACAACATGATTCAAGTAAGAGCTGTGTCCAAAGATCTGAAAGGTACTTCCCCTACCTCTGATGTCCAAGGAAAAACATATTTGTGGACTTCAATTTATGACAATATAGCAAGGCTGTGATCAGGTGTGTATGTGTGTGTTGTGTGTGTGTCCAGAAATGTGAGAATGTATCCCATTTTGAATTTTTAAAGTCAGCTAACAAGCTGCCCAAGAATGAATACAGTACAAATACTGTTGCCTTAAATTCTTTTCATTTGACCTTCACCAAAAAGCATTATGTAGGGCTAGAACACTGGGATTGTCATAGTTTGTTATATACCTTATTAGTTTTCCAAGTTCCAATCAATCCATGAAGTGTTTGCTATGAGCTAGGAATGTTCAAGTTTTATCATAGACTTAGAAAAGGAAGAAGGCCGGTGATATAGCTCAGTGGCATAAGCACCTGCCTGGCAAGCGCAAGGTCCTGAGTTTGACTCCCATTACCCACATATAAAAAAGAAAAAAGAAAAAAGAAAAGGAAGCAAATCATGAGTATATGAGAGTATACACGACTTCGTGGGAAGTTGTGTAGAAAGCTAATTAAATCTCTTGCATAATCCTAGTCATATCTCTCCATAAATGTACTGGTCCTATTCATTTTATTTTGAAAAATTGCAGGTGTGTATAAAGCCACTATAACTTTAAAAAATATAAATAGACTTTCCTGACAGGTTCAAAACTATAAGACAGGACAGAAGAGAGTTTTCTTCGATCATGTGTATTTAGTTTCCACAGAGTTGCAACTTGTAGTTTTCTCTATTGTCATTTACATAGCAGTTCTATTGACATTTGACACCAAGTTTTTTTCCTGACATGTCACTAATTTGATTTTGGAGCTTTTCCTAATTCAGTCTTTGGATACAACTCATAGTACATTATTAAGATAAAAATTCAACTTGCAAAATATTCTTAAAATATGCCACTCCAATAAATTAAGTTTAATAAATAATCCATTCAACATATTCAATTGCAAGAAAGGCTAAAATAAAAATGCCAAATTATCTTACTGTCCCTTATAATAACATGCACTAAATGCTAACTTAATGAGAAGTTACTATGAGGTTTCTTAAAGCCATTTTTCCTCACTGTCAGTTATTTTCTTTCTCTTCAAATTTTCTTTAAAGAAAAGGATTTGACCTTTTGTGCCATGATCTGAGTATATCAAACCTAACATGCTGTTATTTACTACATTAAGTATTTGTATTTACCAAACATAAAACACTAGACAGTACATTTTAACATTTTAAATACTTTATGTCACAAATTTCAACAGAAATCATGTGCTAAGTGTAGGCAAAAATCAAGCAGTACCAGTGTAGGCAGTAACAGCTGTATATGTCCCACATCTTTTCACTGATTTTTTATTGCTAGTTCTTCTATGAGATCAGTCAGAAGTCAGCAAGTATCAAACACAAGGGTAGGATGGACAGATAGCACCTGACAGACGCAAAACTTAGTTGCTGAGCTGTATGGCCTTGGGTTAACATTCAGTGTCCTTGCACTTGTTTCCTTGTGATATTCTACCTATCAACTTTAGAGATTTCGTGTGAATAATGAATGAGATAAGATTTCGATGTTGATTTTTAAAACAAAACGTTCTAATGCTCCCCCAGAAAGCAAAATAAAATATTTTTTTTTAAATTCTTCTTGGGCTGGTGAGATAGCTCAGAGGTATAAGCGCCTGCCTGGCAAGCGAGAAGTCCTGAGTTTGACTCCCAGTATGGACATAAAAAATTTTTTTTCTTAATGTATACACAAAATCATTGCTGTTTAGAAGTTTAAAACAGTGAAAACCTTTAGCCAACAGCTTGGTTCCTAAGTTGGGTGAAGGAGTTAAGACCAAACCCCAACACCCACTCCAAATCTGAGATATCTGAAAGGACATTTTTTAGAGAATCAGAGGGACACACACACACACACACACCCGAGTCTGGAACAAGAATGTAACTGAAGGAAGTGAGTTAGCCCTGGGTACAATGGATAAAAGGAAAAATTTCCCAAAATAATTTCTAACCACTGTCCTACTCTTATGAATGTTTGTCATCCAGATTCATAAAACCAGAATAGGTTGAAAAACTCTGTGATAAAGTATATTTTAAAGCCCCAGGTCCTTGACATAAGTAAATACAAACCTTATCTGCAGAAACTCACTTTATTCGCAGGCTTTAGCCCCACAGATAAAGTTCCTTGAACCATGAGATCAAAGTCAAAAATCACTAACTACACAAGGGATGAAAGCTTCCATGAGCAAGAATTGATAAAAGCAAAATAAAACAAAATACTGGCCCTGACTCCAAAATACTGAAACTATTCAAATGATGAGATATATCAAATGATGAGAATATAAAATAATATTGTGAAATAAAGAAAAAAGAACAAAATAGAAATTATATGATAGTGGAATAATATACTCAAAATACTGAGAGTAAATAAGTGTCATCCTGGAAATCTATGCCCTTAAAACATCTGTATAAAAATATGCAAGTAACATGAAAGAATTTTAAAAGAACTTGGTAAAAAATTGTCTTAGTTTAGGCTTCAGAAACAAAAATACCAAAGATTGAGTGGCTTACAAACAACAGAAAGTTATTTCTCATTGATCTGGAAACTAGAGAGTCATTAATCAAGACACTGGCGGACTTGGTGACTGGCAAGGGCTCACTTCCTGGTTATGAGCAGCATCTTTTTGCTACGCTGTCATAGAGCGCTGGAGTGGAAGCAGCTCTTGGGAGTTTTCGAGTCATTGAGCTGTTCTAGAGAATGGGAACTATATAAACTAAATTTTAAACTTGTTATATATGCACACTTAAATATTTAACTAACTCCCAAAAGAATAGATATAGACTGAAACTTCAAAACTAGCTGAAGAAAAATTTTGATAGAAAAAACCCTTCAATCTTGGGAAAGGCAAATAAATAAATAAGTAAATAAATAACAGAAATAAAAGCACAGAAATTGAATCATGTTATAAAATAAGAGAAATGAATGCAAATTACAAGTCATCACAGTAAGGATAAATAGATTAGGACCCTTGATTCAAAGACAAAGAAATTTATACTAAATTATTTTAAAATTAGTTATATACTATGTGCACCTATACATGAAAAATATATCAAAAAATAATAAATGAAAATATAGGAAAATATACATCAGGGAAATGCCAACCAAATAAACATTAGGTTAGCCAAAGTAGTATCAAACAAAATGGATTTTAAAACAATAACCACATCTAAAATAAACAGACATGGGTATATAAAATTTTCAATTTACCAAGAAAAGATAGTAATTTTACAGTATATACCCAAAAACATAACTTCAAAATACAGTGTTTCACAAAATTATAAGGCTAAAATACAATGATAGATTATATCAGACTGACTTCAGTACTTGATATAAAAGGAGGGAAAAAATCACAAAGGATGAGGGAGATTTAAATAACACAATTAAAAACCCTGAGTGTAAAGTACATAATAGAATACTGCACTATCAATTACAGTACGTGTTATTTTCAAGCACACTTGGAATACTCTTAATATGTTATGAATATGTAAGGCAATTTTTATCTAATTTCAAAAACTTATATCACACATGTCTTAATATTTGACTTCAAGAAAAACTAATTATACAATAATTACCAGAAGGGGACCTAAAAATCCATACACTTGAAATTTAAACACATTCCTTAATTACTTATGGTTAAAGGAAGAAATCACAATGGAAACTGTGATGGAAGATGGAGGTAAGTTATCTTCATACTAAGAGAATATTTTATAGCTTTAGAAAAAGCTTAAAAGTGAAAAAAGTGCCATAAATACCTAGGCTGCATATGCACATGTACCAACTTCCAAGACAAATGTCTTTATCATGTACAGCAAACAAATAATAATAAAAAACCTAGGCTTCAGAAATCAAGCAGAAGTAATTCAACAAACTATAAAGAAGTTAAAGAGATTAATTTGAAGCAGATAAAATGGTCCAAGACCTAGAATGATACAAATTACTAAAATGGACTCATGAAGAAATAGTAAACCCAAATGCTCTATGACTTTTCAGTCAGGAGCCATTCAAGAAAACAGAGCTATTTAATATAAGGGATATTAGGAAGAGGCTTTGGGAAAGCTGAAAGAGCAAAGGGAGATCACTGAGGTAACACAGAGACAGAAGCTGCAGGTGCATCTGCTATCCATAGAGGCAAGAGGAGAAGGACAGAGTCTAAAAGCTTAGAGAAGAGACTGCAGAGCTTGGGCCAGACCTCTGCACAGCTGGTACAAGCATTCAGGAGCTTAGAGGAAGCATCCCTGCAGATTCTAGACTCAAATCACAGATGAATGGAGGACATAACAACTGGTGCTCTTGTCTTTAAGGAGACCCTTGAGGTAGGTTCTGGGACTGTGGAAAAACTGGAAACTGTAAAAACTGGAAACAAATGCCACTACCAAAGTGAAGAAACAATGCTGAGATGTCACTCACAGGAATGGGAAACAAAATCAGGAGCAGATTTCCCCGCCTTTCTCTAGTTTCTCTGTGTTTGTCTAGCAGAGACTGGAAGAAACTAACAGGGAAACAGATGGGAGGAAAACATGTGGTTTCAAGGGGTATGGGGAGAAATTGGTCATCAAGTACAAAGGTAGGAGGAATAAGTTCTAGTTTCTTTTGTACAGTGGGATGAGTATACATTAAAAACATTATATTGTATATTTCAAAGCAGTTAGAAGAGAAGAGTTTGTATGTTCTCACCAAAAGAAAAAATACTCAAGATGATAAATGTGCTTTTCTGACTTTATCATTACAAATATGTACATATGTAAAAACATCTGACTGTAGTTGAAAATATGTGTTATTATTATGTGTTAATTTAAAACAAATTAAAACTTTTAAAATGTTTTTTGCGGGCCGGTGAGATGGCTCAGCGGCTTAAGGGCCTGCCCGGCAAGCGCGAGGGTCCAAGTTCGACTCCCAGAACCCACATACGAAAAAGGGGCCGGTGATATCGCTCAGCGGCACAGGCGCCTGCTGGCGCGTGAGGTCCTGAGGTCGACCCCCTGGTACCCACAAAAAAAAAAAAATGTGTTTTGCAGAGTGTCAATCTCAAGATTTACATTGCAAAGTAGAAAGAAACATGTGTTGGGGAACATGTTATGGCTTAAATCTAGATGTCCACTCAAAGCCTCATGTGCTCAGAAGTGGGAATTTTGGGAAGTGGCTTAATTGTGGGTTGTGATGCTGTATTAAGGTGTGTGATACTGGGATTAAGAGTGTGTGATAACTAAATTGGTTTAGCATAGTTATGGGTGTAGATAATGGAATCCCCACCCTAGGTCTGGGTGGCACCATAGATGTGGGTGGCTTTTATGATAGACTTGTAGCCTGATGGAATATAAAGGAACAGAAGGAAGGCAGGCTTGCACCTTCAGTGAATCCATTAAGCCACACCCAGAACTATGCTAAACCAATCAATGGACTAACCCAGTATCATACACCATTAGTCCAGTATCACATACCCATGATTTAGCCATGTCCCAAAAGAGCCACCTATGAGCCCATGAGCCTTTGGGGGAGGGGATCTAGATACAAGCCATAACACAAACTAAAATCTTCATCAATATCTATCTATCTATCTATCTATCTATCTATATCTATATCTATATCTATGTCTATATCTATATAGATAGATAGAAAGATAATACATATTGAGGAGCAAACTGTTAAAAGTATTCTCTTAAAGAAATAGTACCGCATAATCACTATGGTCATTAATATTCAATATTGTACTAAAGGTCTTAAAATAATTTTGCAAGAAGAAAATGTTATTTCAATAGGGAAAAAGATAAAAAATTATCCATAGGTGAAGTGACCCTTTATGTAGACAGCAAAAAGGGATACATAAATAATAGTAATAAATATGGGAATTTGTCAAGGTGATAAGATATATGATTAATACACAAAAGTTAATTTCATTTCTGTGTAACAGTAACAAAGAGAAAACTCAGTGATTTTAAATGTTTTATTTATAAAACTAACTGAAACGGAAGAGAGAACAAGAAAATAACCTATGCACATATGAAAATTTGAAATAAAGCACAACTGAGAATTAAAATGGCAGAGTAGCTATCAGCACCAAAATTCAGCTTCTACAAGACCCAGAATTCAGACACCTGGAAAATAATAACTTAGCTAAGAGAAAAAAAGAAAAAAAGAACTAGATCTCCAGGAATCAGGAAGGAACTGACAGAAAAACTAGAAGCTGCAGAGAAGTTGAAGAATAGATTACAATGCAGAGAAAAGAATGAAGCAGTCTGGAAGATAACCCTTCTCCCAGGAAGGGGAAACCTGTCCCTGCAGGCACAAGGTTAGCCTCCAAGTTTAGGGAATGCCAGGGAGAAATAATGGACAGGGTCAACAGCACTCCAAGCAAAGCCTATGGCTACTATAAACTGCAAAAAAACAGTGTGATGTTTTACTGCAAAGTGACTCCTTCATGGCAGGCAACAGTTAGAGAAGGAATCCAGTGCAGTACCCACCATATTGCCTTAGTGTTTAATCAGGTGACATTTTAAGGAGGGGTTGATAATTTAAGAAAGACTCAGAACAAATAAAAATCAACTTCGCTTCATAGTTCCCAGTGTAACAATCCCACATTGAATAGCTAAGAGACAGACATGGAGACAGTTCCAGAAAGGAGTGGGCTAGATGTAGACTCCCTGAGAAGTTTAACCTCAGTTCAGGAAGGACCTAGGACCCCACCTTCCGTGGTGAGAACCCAAGCCTGGCTTATGTGGCTCTCAGAAGCAGTTAAGTCTGCAAGTGCTGGCATTAAGTGTGACAGGATGCTTGAACCCTTGCTTTGCTGCTACATCCATCATGGAACAGAGGTATGATTGCTTTCCTCAGCTACCAATGTGAGCAAGGAAACACCTTGGCTTGGATGGTTGCCATAGCCTGAGGTGCAGGAACAGAGAGGCCAAAGGAACAGAGGGACTATTTAGAAACCCATGGGCCAGTAAAACTAGGTAGAGAAAACCATGACTTGCTGGATTCCAAAGTTGCAGATCCTAGAAAGAAAACATTCATTCAAAAATACAAAAAAAAAAATTATTTTCTTTTTCTGGGCACATTTTTCCTCCTTAATTTGCTGGTTGGGGGGAGGGTTGGGGAAATTTTCTTTTTTCCTTTTTCTTCTTTTTCTTTCCTTTTTCTTTTCTTTTTTGTTCTTGTTTTTTTCTCCCCTTTTTGTTCTTTTTCTTGTTTGTTCTTTTCTGGTAACATTTAATTCTATTAATTTGCTTCTACTCCTTAATTGGATAGTTTATCTAACTTTTCTCTCCTTATCTTCCACTGCTAATTTCTCAAATTGTTCTTCTTTCATTATCCAATTCTGAACCCCCTCTTCCTTTGATAGTATAACAATTAATCTGTATTAACATTCAGACAGTTACCCCTGTTGTTACTATTGAATTTTTTCTATTGTTAGAGGAGGTATAGTTTTTACATTTAGTACATATGTGCTCTATGTCAATATTTGGCTTGTCTTAGTGTTTATATCATAATTACAGAGCTCCATTCTATGGTTAAGAGTGGTAGATTATTGGTTCACATGATATATCACTACTCAGTTTGTTTTTGATGATATTACTGTTGCTGATTTACTTGTTTGTGTCAGGGTGGCACAGTTGTTACTATTGATAGGTTTTCTATGTATGACAATATATGGATTGCCTTTGTGATATTAATACTGTGGTCCATTCCTGGAGAACTGGGTGCTGGTCTAATTGTATGGCATCCTCCCCTCCCAAAGTAACAGAGAAGGTTGAATTTGGGACAGAGGTAGAGGCTTATAGTTAGCTAGCTATCCCCAGAGTGCATAGCTGAAAAGTAAACACTAACTAAAGAGAGTTCTATACTACCGACAAAGTCTTTCCACAATAAGCATTCACAAACCTCAGCATGAAACAAAGAAATGAAACAAAGCAAAAAAAGAAACAAGAGAAACCAAGGCAACAAAAGACTTCCAAAAACTCCTAACTACCCCAAAGCCAATCCATCAGCCATTGCGGCTGAGGAAATAATAAGCCGTGCACCCAAGCTTTGTAAAAGGATAACAAAGGAGACTAGAAAAACATCAATAAGGTGCTCAGTGATCTAAAAGAAGATATAATTAGACAGACAATGGATGCCATAAACAAAATCATCAGTGAGTTTATAAGAGACACAGAAGGAAAGCTAACTGAGCTAAAGAAAAAGATATAAACCATGAATAACAAGTTTAGCAAAGAACTGGAGTCAATGAAAGGGTTCCAGACAGAAATCCAGGATAGCTGAAAAAAATCTATTGAAAGTATGTGTAGCAGAAGCTAAATGTGTCAAGAAAGAGTGTCTGAACTAAAAGAGCTGCTATGCAAGACCAATTATTCAGAGATACCTTAAAAACAAGAGACTATCAAAAATGGATGCAGCAATTGCCAAATGATGCACAGAAGACTAATCTAAAATTAATTGGAATTAGTGAAAAATCAGAGGACCGCAACAATGGCATAAAAAAACTTTACAGAAATAACAGAAGACTGCTGGGTGTGGTGGTGCATGACTATTACCCCAGCACTGGGGAGGTTGAGGCAAGAGGATTGCCACATGCCTGAGGCCCACCTGTGCTACGTAGTGAGTTCAAGGCCAGCCTGTACTACATAGCAAGACCCTGTCTCAAAAAAAAAAAAAAAAGGAAATAACAGCATAGAATTTACCAAAGATAGGGAAACAATTAAAACATACAGATTAGTGAGGCATGTAGAACCCCAAATAGCCACAGTAAAAAAACAGAACCTCTCCACGATACATCATAGTCAAAATCCCAGAAGTCCAACACAGGGACAGAATCTAAAAAGCTGGTAGAGAAAAGCAATGAATCACTTATAAGGGTAAACACATTAGAATTACAACAGATTTCTTAACACAAACCACAAAGGCCAGGAGACCTTGGAGTGAAATGTTTCAAGAAAACAATTTCTAACCTAGACATATATATCCTCAAAGATATCTTTTTAAATTGGTGGAAAAATAAGCTACTTCCATGACAAAGATCAATTTAAGAAATTCATGACCAGAAAAACAGCACTACAAAAAATTTTTAAGGTATCCTAGAAAGAGACAATGATATTAACAATGCCCAAAAGTCTAATAAAATAAACACAACAGACAGGGTGAGCAGTTAAGCTAAAGGGGGAAAAAAGAAATAAGTCAAGGCCTTTCATTAATAACTCTTAATGTGAATGGTCTCAATACCACAATCAAAAGACAAAAGATACAGACTGCAACAATGGATCAAGAAACAAAACCCAAAAATATGCACTATTCAAGGAACACATTTTAATCAAAAGGAAATGAAAAATTAAAATTCAAAGGATGGAAAACAATATTCCATGCAATGGAAACCTGAAAACACGCATGAATACCTAGTCTCTTTTCAGACAAAGTGAATTTCAACCAAAACTGATAAGAAGCACAGGTCACTATACATTGGTTAAGAGAACAATTCAACAGGGAGAGATAACAATTAGAAACATATATGCACCAAATATGGGCATGGCCAAGTTCATAAAATAAACAATACTGGACTTAAAAGATCAGATAGGCAAAAGTACAATTACAATGGGGGACCTCAACACTCCCCCTGGAAAAAATGAAAATGTCAACTAGACATAAAGTCAACAAAGAAATATCAGAGTTGAGCCAAACCTTTGAAGTATGTACGTAATAGATATCTACAGAGTGTTCCAACAAACAACAAAAGAATTCTATTAATCAAAGAGTGGCTTGTTTGGAAGAATGAACAAAATACACAAACCACTATCCAATCCTACCAAGAAAAATGAAAGAAAATGTACAAATCAATGCAACTAGAAATGAAATAGAAGAGATCACAGTGGTTACCATTGAAATTCAGAAGATAATTAGTAACTACTTTGAGAACCTGTACATTAAAAATATGGAGAACTCTGAAGATATATATTCCTAGAAACATATGAATTACCAAAACTGAACCAAGAAAATATAAAATCCCTTGAAATTCCAGTAACAGGCAATAAAAGTGAAGGGAAGAAAAAAAAGAACCTACCAACTAAGAACTAGCCAGGTCCCAATGGAGTCACTGCTATATTCTATAACAACTTTAGGAAAGATCTAATACCAATACTTCTCACACTCTATAATGAAATTGAAAATAAATGGGTACTCTAAAAGTCATTCCTACGAGCGAGTATTACCCTGATTCCAAACCCAGAAAAGGATTCAACCAAGAAAGTGAACTGCAGGCCAATCTCATTAATGAACATAGATGCAAAAATCCTCAATAAGATACTGGAATACAGAATGCAACAAGTCACCAAAAAGATCGTACATCAAGACCAACTGAGATTCATTCCAGGGATGCAGGGATGACTGAACAATCATAAATCAGTAAATGTAATATATCACCTGAACAGAAAAAGGGACAAAAATCACATGATCATCTCAATTGATGTAGAAAAAGCTTCTGCCAAAATCCAACATCCACTTATGGAAAATAAAAAACTCTGAAGAAAAATAGGTGTAGAAGGACCTTATCTCAATCTGATAAAAAAAATTTATGATAAAACAATGTTCATCCTATAAAATGAGAAAAACTTGAAAGATTTCCCTCTAAAGTCAGAAGCAGGATGAAAATGTCCACTATCACCATTCCTGTTCAGTGTAGCCTTGAAACATTAGCATGAGCAGTCAGACAAGAGAAAGAAATGAAAAGGATATGTATATGAAAGGAAGGAGTCAAATTATCATTATTTGCAGATGACATGATCTTCTACATAGAAGACCTAAAAAGTTCCTGAAGTTCTAGAATGACTAACCAATTTCTGTAGCACAGTGGTATACAAAGTCAACAAACAAAAATTAATAGCATTCTTATACACCAAAAATGAACTCACTGAGAGAGAATTTAGGGAAACAATACCTTTTATAATAGCATCAAGTAAAGTGAAATATCTAGGATTCAACAAAGGAAGTGAAAGATTTCTGCAATGAAAATGACAGTATTCTGAAAAAAGAGATTGAAGAGAATATCAGAAAATGGAAAGATATCCTGTTCCTGGATAAGCACAACAAATATAGTCAAGATGGCTGTATTTCCAAAACTGTTCCACAGATTTAACACAGTTCAAATCAAAATATCGATAACATCCTCCACAACTAGAAAAAAATCCTTAAATTCATTTAGGAGCAGAAAAGCAAAAGAAAATTGGGGTAACAAGTGAAGGACAGGAGACATTACCCCAAACTTCGAGTTATACTACAAAGATACAGTGATAAAAACAGCATGACATTGGCAAAAATATTAGTGAATTAATGGAACAGGGTAGAAGATGCACAAACAGCTTCAAGTACACTCAGCTACCTTACCCCTGACAAAGGGGCCAAATCCTTTCTTGGAGGAAAGCTACCCTCTTTAACAAATGGAGCTGGGAAAACTGGTAATTCACATGTCAAAGTTTGAATCTAGACTATATCTGTCTACTAAACTAAAATCACAATAAATCAAAGATCTAAGTATTAAAACAGAAACACTTCATCTCTTGGAAGACAAAATAGGTAAAACTCTTGAACACATAGGGAGGGGTAGGCAAGGACTTTCTGAACGGAACTCCAATTGCACAACAAATTACACCAAAACTCAACAGATGAGAAGCTTCTGCATAACAAAGAAAACAACCAACAGAGTAAAGAGACAACCCACAGGATGGGAAAAATTTTGCCAGCTACAAATCAGTCAGAGAACTAATATCTAGAATATATAAAGAATTCAAAAATATTACATACTCAAAATAAAAGACTCAGTCAAATAATGGGCAACTGACATGAACAGGCACTTCTCTGAAGAACATGTACAAATGGCCAATAAATACATGAAAAATGTTCAACACCTTTGACCATCAGAAAAATACAAATCGAAACCACACTGGGATTCCATCTTACTCCATAAAGAGTGGTCATCTCCAAAAAGTCAAGCAATGACAAATTCTGGAGAGGCTTAAGGGAGAAAGGAACACTTCTGAGTAGTTGGTGGGGATGGAAACTGGTATAACCACTCTGGAAATCAGTTTGGAGATTTCTCAAACAACTAAAACTAGAAATTCCATTTGACCCAGCTATTCCCTTACAAGATATCTTCCCTAAGGATTTAAAGACATCATATTATAGTGACACATCCATACCCATGTTTATAGACATAAGAACTTTAATAGCTAAATGTGGGAAGTGGCCTATGTATCCATGAACAGATGAATGCACAAAGAAAATGGGGCATTTACACACAGTGAAATACTACTGTTCTATAAAGAAAGATAAAGTTGGGCTTTTTATAGGAAAATGGATGCCCCTTGTGACTATTTAAGTGAAATAAATCAGACATATAAGCTTAAACATCACATAGTTTCTCTTATATGAGAAACACAAATTATAAATAAAGAGAAAAATTAAATGTAGATAATAGGAAGTAGGGAGATCAATCTTTCTCAAATGGGAAAGGGATGAAGAAATGGAGGGGAGGGGTAGTGAGTGGAGGGAAAGTGTACAAAAAAAGGAATTAAGATATATTATGTACAAGTACCAAATCCACACAAGGAAGGTACACATTATGTACTGCAAACATGCCCTAACAAAAATGCATTAAAAATGATCAGTAATTTTCTATTTCTTAAGATGGCTGGTGAGCACTAGGTTATTCCATTTAGTTTTTTTATTTTATCCCTTTATTCATACTACAGTAAGATAAGAGTTTATTTTCTTCATATCTCCAGCTAAGACTGAGAAAAGGGTATAGAGGTACTTATATGTACATGAGGGCATCTATAGAAAAACCACCTCAAACTATGGAAAAACTTAAGTGCTTATATACTTGGTTGAAAAAAAACCAGGAAACATAGCTAAAATATACAGGGAAACCATACTAAGCTAGGAATTATTTTAACAAGGTCTATTGGTACAGAATTCCCTCGGCCTCAGTTCCTCTTCTATGGTGCTAAGAATGTTTCTTCCTGATATAGGAAAAGTGTCTTTCACAGGGGAGTTTCATATCCTGCTTTTGTTTCCAAACCCAAGTCCTGCTTCTTGCAGCACAGCAGGCAAATTAAGTCAAGAAAGTCTATTTGAAAAGCCAGCTGATCTAGGAAATGAGGGAGTTATCCAAATTCCATCTTCCTGGGATGCTGATTTAGGAGTGATGTATGTAGGAGGTGGGTGATTGCGGACTTGTGGACACCTTCTCTTAGTTTGGCTTTTATCAGGAATTAATAGATGAGATTAATATTTTCCCTCATCGTACTCTAGTAATTCCCACTGCTTTCTTGGTCTGCAAAATTATATATTTTTAAATGGTTCTCTGAAAAAGTCTAAATTAAGTTTTTTGTTTTTTTTTTTTGTGGGTACCGGGGGGTCGACCTCAGGACCTCGCGCGCCAGGAGGCGCCCGTGCCGCTGAGCGATATCACCGGCCCCTTTTTCATATGTGGGATCCGGGAGTTGAACTCGGGCCCTCGCGCTTGCAAGGCAGGCGCTTATGCCGCTGAGCCATCTCACCAGCCCTAAATTAAGTATTTTTGATTGAACTATTTTATTTTTATTTTGCTTTTGACAAAATTCAGACAGATGAATTTTAAAATGATGTGTATGAAAGGGTTTTATATATATATACATATATATATATATATACACAAACATATACATATATATGCAAATGCAAGGTAATAGTTGGGTATAGGGGTGCATGCCTATATTCCCAAGCATACCTGTAATCCCAAACATTCAAGAGGCTGAGGCAGGAGGATCACCATGAGTTTGAAGCCAGCCTAAACTATATAGCAAGACTCTATATCACAATAAGAACATAAAAATAAAAAGTCAAATGAATAAAAGCAAATACAGGGCCAGAGATTTAGCTCAGAGTCACAGTGCCTGCCTGGCAAGCATGAGGTCCTGAGTTTGACTCCGGGTACACCCCCAAAACAAACAAACAAACAAACAAAATCAAATACAAGACATACAGTTATAGCACATGTTTTAAAAAGTAAGTTGAATCACTCCTTTTAAAAAATTTTTTATTAGTACATGTTTGTAGTACATAATGTTTACATTCCTTTCAGGGAATTGGTACATTTATATAACACATCTTAATTTCTTTTTTGATCACTTTCCCTTCTTTCCCTCTCCACCTACCCCTTCATCTTTTGCCATTTTTTGTACATGCTTGCAGTATATAATGTTTACATCCTTTGTTTGGAGGCCACTATAGTAGTATTCTGCAATAAAGAAAGATAAACAAGACATTTGTAGGAAAATGGATGCAACTTGGCCATAATGTTAAGTGAAATGAATCACCTATTTGACTAGAAAGTAGCTAAAAATCAAATTAGATGGCTCTTCTCTGGAACCTCTGATATATCTACTACTTTTTGTTTGTTTGTGTTTGTTTTGATAATAACAAGGCAATATTGTTGAGAGAAACAGATAAGAATAGAGCATCATAGTCCTGTTACAGAATAAACTAGGATTTCCTGTTATGTGACAAAAATGTCACAGGAGGAAAGAACAAGTTTCATCAAAAGAAGCAAAGACATTAAAGCACACTTAATTAAGTTAAAAAGTCAATTATACTACTAATTTCTATTAGTTAATTGAAAAGAACAGTTTGTGATTATGTTGTATGATCAATTTTTCATGTCTGTATCTTGTAATCTGAGCAACTACTTTGAAGATAACAATACGTAATATATTAATCATTGTTAATCCCCTATTAGCTTGTTTTAAAACTCTGTGTCATTGGTTTTATTGTTTTTTCTCTTTAAAATAAAAAATAATTTAAAAAATACATAAAAAGTCAAGAGTTCACCCACCTCAATCCCTGCCACTTCACCATCAGGAATTATATTTATCAGACTGGGTGTATAAGATTTCAGAAGATCATTATAGGGAGAAATACTAAACTTTGGTGAAAATTGATGCATTCAAGATAGTACTTATGTTTAATAATTAGTTCAGGGTATTGCCAGTCAGAAAGCCTGATAATCCTTGGCTGTATCACAACCTGCTAATATCAATATTGGTATTTCTTAACCTTTTATTTTATATGTGATTATTTTGTATCTTAGAATAATGTTTTGCACACAATAGTTGCTCAACAAATATTTGTTGAGTGAATGAGTAAATTACATATCTAAATTAAAAAATCAGAGAATTAAACCCAAAATTTGTGGTTTAAATCAGAGTAAATATTTGCAAGGGCATTTCATGTAGGCTGAGAATAACTAAAGGGAATGCAAAGACTCATCAAACTCATTAGGGAGCAGAATAGAACAACTGCAAGATACATGAGCTTTAAAGTCTAAGGATGTGTGTTCAAAGCGCATCAATACCTACTTTGAGAACTTGTATTCTAATAAAATGGAAAACAGAGAAAAAATGGACAGATTCCTAGATACAAATGAATTACAAAAGCTGAATCAAGAAGATATAAATATTCTAAATAACCCAATATCAGTCAGTGAAATTGAAGATGTAATTAAAAACCTACCAACAAAAAAAGCCCAGATCCTTATGAACTCACTGCTGAACTCTACAAGAAATTTAGAGAAGATCTAATGCCACTATTCTTCAAACTCTTTAATGAAATTGAAAGGGAAGCAATACTCCCAAAGTCATTCCTAGAAACAAGTTATTACCCTGATACCAAAACCAGAGAAGGATCCAACCAAAAAAAGAGAACTACAGCCCAATCTCCCTAATGAACATAGAAGCAAAAATCCTCAGTAAGATACTGACAAAAAATGAAGCAAATCATCAAGAAGATTATACACCATGACCAAGTGGGATTCATCCCAGGAATGCAGGGATGGTTCAACATATGCAAATCAATAAATGTAATACACTTTATCAACAGAGCCAAAGACAAAAAATCACATGATCATTTTAATAGATGAAGAAAAAGCACTTGACAAAGTCCAAGACCCATTCATGATAAAAATCCTATAGAAAATTGGAATAGATGGTCTTTATCTCAAGCTGATAAAAGCCATCTATCACAAACCAATAGCCAATGTCATACTAAACAGTTGAAAACTAAAAACTTTCATGCTAAAATCAGGAACAAGACAAGGATGTCCACCATCACCACTCCTATTCAATATCGTTCTGGAAACATCAGCCAGAGCAATTAGATAAGAGAGAGAAATAAAAGGAATAAAGATAGGAAAGGAAGGAGTTAAATTATCTTCATTTGCAGATGACATGATACTCTGCCTAGATGACCCCAATAACTCCACCAAAACTTCTAGGTCTAATAACCAAATACAGTTGCCTAGCTGGACACAAAGTCAACACTCAAAAATCATAGCATTCCTGTACAAAAATAACAAACTCACTGAGAGAGAAATTAGGGAAACAACACCCTTCACAACAGCATACAAAACTGAAATATTTAGGGTTTCAATCTAACAAAGGGAAAAAAAAGATATTTACATTGACAATTTTTTAAATCTAGTATTGATTTTGGATGCATATTGGAGCTTCTCTTTATAATCTCCATGTCTTCTAAACTCTCTTTTACATTTTGCCTAGATTTCTCTTCCTCTGCTCTTTCTTTCCTATAATTCTCTGCCATATTTATTTCAATTTGCTGCTTGCTTTTCTACTGAGATTTTAAGTTCAGTGATCATAGAATTTGCATCTAGGAGTTTTATTATTTTATATCTTATTTTTATGGCATCTTGTTAACTTTTTATTCATTTCATGATAAGTAAGTCTTTATCCATTGCAATCTTTTTTTTGTTTTGTTTTTGGTTGTATAGATTTGTCTCTCGAGTGGTTTTATATTTGCTTCTGATACATGGATCAGGCATTCTGATGCTTTCTTAGCTGGGATTTCCCCTTTTTCATAGGTAGTATATATTTGAAACCCAAACTGTAGTAAAAATAGCCCCAGGGTGAGGAATTCTCAAATAATCTCCTTTTGATTTTGTTTCTCTGCCTAGAGCTGAGTTAAAGAAAATTTCTTTGTTGTTTATCAGTGTTGAAGGGAAATTTTACTTTCTAGATTTGCCTTTTACTGAGTGTGTCATTTTTCAAAATTCCCTGCTGTGAGGGTTTCAATTCCATTTCTCACCTCCAGATGCCCAGAGCCTTATCTCTTGGTCTTCTTTTAATGTTATACCTTTAACCACAGGGGTTTCTGGCTGATTTCAATTCCCAATTTTTACTTACCTTCTGGAATTTCCCTTACTTTCATGTCTGCTCAGTTATATGGTCCAAGGTGTTTTGTGGAGGGAAGATTCTTAGGGTTTCTACTTTCCTTGTACCAAAATCCATCTCCAAAATCCAACAATATGACTTGCTGATATTTGACTACTTTTGTACTTTCAAAATACAAAATTCTTATATTTTATGAGTTTCATAATTTCATGATTATTAAATACTTAACATAAATATTTTCTGACACTCAAAGTTGACATAAGGGTTAAATGAGAGTTTTTGGCATTTATGATATATGGTAAACAGATAGCTTAACATTACAGACATATACATGTTAATAAATACATGGAATATTATGGAAAGAATACAAACCAATAATATATAATCTGGTGATAGGATTTGCCTCCAGGGAAGAAAACTCAATTGCTAGAAACATGAAACACAGGAAACAATTTTTCCAGTAAATCATTTGGTAACATTTGAATTCTTGAATCTGATGCATATCTTTCTTATTAAAAATTACTTTAAACACTAATAATTATGAATCCATTACAGCTGCATATAAGACACATGATGGGAATGTTTGGAATTATTTCCTACTTTTAATTTTACATAAATATGGGTGTGTGCGTGTGTTGTTCAAAGTTTTTATCATAAACATATTCGTATAGAAATGAAGCTTAAAATATACATGGATATATATACCATCTATACCATATAAAAATTATCTATACCAGTATATCTATCTGTATACCAGTATATCTATAAAATTATCTATATCAGTATATCTATACTGGCATATCTATACCAGTATAAAAATTAATGCTTTATTTTTACCTTCTTATATGATAGAATTAATGTTACATTACCTTAAAGATAATCAAAGAGCAACTCTAATTTGTAAAGAACAATAATAAAATACTTTGAAAGAAGGCAACTTACTTTAAAAACTGAACATTAAAAATAGCGAAGATATTTTATAGTTATAAATTATATTCATGCCTAGAATATTTTATAGGAGGTATGCAGCCTCAGAGTTACATGGCAGAAAAAAGGGATTTTCTTTGTTATTGTTGCAGATTCTCATAAAGCAAAGCACATCTTCTCATTTAAAAAACTTCATAGCAAGGTTCCTTTGTATGTATGGAATGGTCCTGAAGTCACCTACAATAAACAAACTAAGGGATTCTTACTATTGCACCCTAGTTGGGATGTTTCCTATAAAATATGAGCCCATTCAAAAGGGCGATATCACTGCAGTCTAAATGCTAGAGCATCCTTGCAGAGTGTCACTGGAATGGCCCACAGCGGCCCACTGTGTTTATCTGCACTATTGGACTTTCCTTTAAATTCATTGTCTCTAGGGAATTTTAGGCAGTATGGTACTCTGATATCTTCATTTTCCATTTCATTTGATCTACATCAGTTTTTCAGTCTCTGCACAATTGGCATTTGGGGTTGACAATTCGTTGTTGCCAAATGCTGCCCCACAGTAATTCTGCAGTACTACTTTGGAATACTCTCTGACTTGTAACTTTTTTGAAAATATGATTTGCTTCCTTCTTTGTGAAATATTAGCTTCAACATTCTTGGTGGTCAGCA
This sequence comes from Erethizon dorsatum, assembly GCA_028451465.1. Classification (NCBI taxonomy): domain Eukaryota; kingdom Metazoa; phylum Chordata; class Mammalia; order Rodentia; family Erethizontidae; genus Erethizon; species Erethizon dorsatum. The sequence continues at coordinate 49,601,784 of CM051835.1, read as the reverse complement.
ATTGTAATGCCCTACTGAATACACTTAAACTGACCATATTTGCAAGTTGAGAAAAGTTGGATCTTTAAGAGAATACTACTTCTTTGACCTTGCTTGTCTTGAAACTTTCCCTGCTTTTTTCTGTGCAGCTATGAAAGAGGTGCTTACTTCTGTCTCCTCATGATTATAGTGAGCCCTTCCTTGTCCTTGTCGCAGTCCGAGAAGTTTATATTTGTAATCCCATGGAAAAGTCATTGGAATTCTAGCAAGTTAATTCCAATCTACCACTTCCAGTGCAACCCACAGTGAGAATAAACACACTAAGGCATATTTATAGTTGTGGGGAGCCAAGGGGTCCTAAGTCCAGCCAAGATGTTGGTTACTGGAATAAAGGCCTCAACCCAGGGCTGAACATGGGTTTTATTAATTCTGGAGGAGGAGAGTGGCTCAGGCATGAGTGACTGTGAGAGTGGCAGGAAGTACATGAGTGCCATGAGCTGGGCTAGGTAGGTGGCCTGAAATCACCTTTGCAATATGCAGAGGGAAGGATATGCAAAATGGGTAATCTGCATATCACAATTCAAGATAGTATCTAATGTTTTGGGGTCGGTGCTTCAGCTCTGATGTGTAATCTTTTATGCCCTGGGAAGTCATAGCCTCTTTCTCGAGGCTCAATCCCAGCTGACAGCATGGAGCAAGGCTCTCCATCCCACCAGCCTCAACCATGTATTGGGAGCAAAGTGAAGGGGAAAAACAGGCCTGGCACCTTGCTTCCAAGACTACACATCAGGACCTTGGCTAGACTGATTTGTGTTTCTTTTTTTTTTTTTTTTGTGGGTACCGGGGGGTCAACCTCAGGACCTCACGCACCAACAGGCACCCGTGCCACTGAGCGATATCACCGGCCCCTTTTTCGTATGTGGGATCCAGGAGTCTAACTCAGGCCCTCACGCTTGCAAGGCAGGCGCTTATGCCACTGAGCCATCTCACCGGCCCCAATTTGTGTTTCTTAAAGCCAGTTGAAGAGATAAGGAAAAGTCCTAGCCAGCTCTGTACATATCAATACATGGAAATAGGGCCAGGTTCAGCCAAGATGGAGATAATTGCTCTTCTTTCAAGGAGAGCCACCCAGGTGGTCTTCCACAATGATAATGTATAGCCAGGAAGCAACAGGAAAAAGGATATATTCTAAAAGTCACAAATTTATTCTATATTTAAATACTTCTTATTTTATTACCTGAAAGACAAAAAAAAGAGGATGCTAATAACTGATTTATATAAAATGGCTTTTTATGTTTTCCTTGTGTTTTCTCTATCACTACAAAGAGTAGGCTTTGGTGACTGGCTTTCTAGGATGTGATATAGTAGTAAAAAAGGAACCAATCCACATACATTTTAATTTAGAAAAAGCCTGGAAGAATGACCTCTCTACTGATAACAGGCAACCTATATATGACAATGTCTTGCAAACACTTTGTGTGATTACTGCCTATATCCAAACGGACAAGCAAACGGCCTCGTCAACTTCCTGGGCAGGAGACATGAGAACCTGGTGTCTAGCCCATTGACATTCCCTTAAGCACAATGCATGACCAAACAGTGGCATGACCTTGAGTGAGTTTCTTAACTTCTCTGAGCCTCAGATTTGCTTCACAGTAAGTCTTCAACAAATATAGGGAGAATGGTGAGCATCTTATCTTCCATGAGTGCTCTTTGTCCTGGCACCCCTCCTGTCATTCTTGTCTGCTCACCCTGTAGAGGAAAATGGTTGAAAACTGAACAAAATTGACCAGAAAAAAATAAAAATTTATTCATAAGACTGTGGAAGAGCAGATAGAAAGGTTAAGGCCTAATTGGCCTCTTCTGTGAGCACTAGGGTAAAAGGCAGCATGAGTGCATGCTGATGCGCTTCAGGGAAAGTTAATACAGCTGAGATCCTGCTGTTTACTTGGCTATGTACCATGGATGGCAGGAGGCAGAGGAATCCCATCTTACTCTGATTGCCTGTGCCTGTGTCTGAGTGAATAAATCCAAGGTGTGTCAGTCACTTGAGGCTCTTTATCGAAGGGAGACGAGAGCTCTCTGACCCCCTACATTTTAACCTAATTCTGTGTCTCTTTGCTTTTCATCTTCATCTTCCCTCAGTCAGGGAAGCTGGCTCCTACATAAGACTCATTTCTGTTCTGTCTATTAAATGAAGTTTAAGGCACTGTGTTTTGACTGTTCTTTCCCCCTCTCTGCTGTAATGCACATATGTTGTTTAGTAAAACAACATATGACTTGGCTTCTTTAGGAAACTAAAACTTGATATGTTTCAAAAATGAACTTTAGGGGCTGGTGAGATAGCTCAGCAGCATAAGCGCCTGCCTGGCAAGTGCGAGGTCCCAAGTTCGACTCCCGGTACCCACATACAAAGGAAAAATGGGCCGGTGATATCACTCAGCAGCACAAGCCCCTGCTGGCAAGTGTGAAGTCCTGAGTTCGACCCCTGGAACACACCAAAAAGAAAAAAAAAAAAAAGAACTTTAGCAATTTCCACTCTGGAGGCTGGGTCTGTAATGCAAACAATTACACTAGGCAAGCTCCCTATTACTGAGTCTGTCCTTGCTTGCTTGCTTCCAGCGAGGAGTTGGCTTGCTTCAGGTGGTAGTGCTACATCAGTCAGGACATCCCAGGGGAGTTACAGGAGCAGCCTGATGCTCTATCCACTGAGAGCATCCCAGATCAAATTCAGACAAGACCGCCCACGTCCTTGACCCTTGATGAAATTGTCAATTTCTTCATTTATTGTCATCTTTCACTACTGATTCATTTTCCCTCACAGGTTAATATGTATTGCTATCTCTTCCCTGGAAATGTAAACATAATTTCATCTAACTGGAAATTTTTCATGTTTTCATATTGCATTTTATACTTTCTCCAACTAATATACGATCCATTTCTTAAAGAAATTTCAGGGGTTTTGTTTTGTTTTCTTTTTGTTTTTTACTATGGCCAGAATCATGTTCTCAGCAATTTTTCAGTTCTTCTGACACATGAGTAAATGGTGAACATTGGATTGGTTATAGTGAATATTTTTTAGCAAATTAGTTATTGTCATATTCTAGGAAAAACTGAACACAGGTGAAAGACGAGATCAAGAAAAAATTTTGTTTGTAACTTTTATTTTTCTTAGTACAGGTTTGTAATGCATAATCATCATATTCATCTTTAAAAGTTGGTATGTGTATGTAACACTTAATTCTTTTTTCATCCCATTCCTCTCCCTCCCTCCCCTTCCCTTAATCTATTTGTCCCCGTCCCTTTTACAAAAGATCTATCACAATATTTTCTATTATATATCTTGTATTTTGCTCTTTAATTTGATTATACTTAGGGTTTCTCATGTAAGAGAAACCATGTAATGTTTAAGCTTGTGTGTCTGATTTATTTCCCTTTACATTATCATATCAGGTGTATTCATTTCCTGAAAAATGACTCAAATTTATTCCTCTTTACAACAAAGCAGTACTCCATTGTGTATAGATGTTGTGTTTTCTTTGTGCATTTAATTGTTCATGGATACATAGGCCACTTCCCACATTTAGCTATTAAGATTCTTATGGCTATAAACATGGGTGTGCATGTGTCACTATAACATGATGTCTTAAAATCCTTAGGGAAGATATCTTGTAAGGGAATAGCTGGGTCAGATGGAATTTCTAGTTTTAGTTGTTTGAGAAATCTTCAAACTGATTTCCAGAGTGGTTATACCAGTTTACATCCCCACCAACTACACAGAAGTGTTCCTTTTCCCCCATAGCCTTTCCAGAATTTGTTACTATTTAACTTTTTGGTGGTGGCCACTCTTTATGGAGTAAGATGGAATCTCAGTGTAGTTTTAATTTGCATTTTTCTAGTAGCCAGAGATGTTGAACATGTTTTCATATATTTATTGGCCATTCATACATGTTCTTCAGAGAAGTGCCTGTTCATGTCAGTTGCCCATTTTTTGACTCTTTTATTTTGGGTATGTAATAGTTTTGAATTCTTTATATACTCTAGATACTAGTTCACTGACTGATTTGTAGCTGGCAAAATTTTTCCCATTCTGTGTGTTGTCTCTTCACTCTTTGGTTGTTTCCTTTGTTATGCAGAAGCTTCCCATTTGCTGATTTTTGGTATAATTTGTTGTGCAACTGGAGTTCTGTTCAGAAAGTCCTTGCCTACCCCTCTCTATGTGTTCAGGAGTTTTACCTATTTTGTCTTCCAGGAGATGAAGTGTTTCTGTTTCAATACTTAAAGTTTTTAATCTTTTTTATTTTAGTACATGGTCAGAGATATGAGTCTAGATTCCTCATCAGGTGGATAGCCATTTTCCCAATATGATTTACTATAGTTGCTGCTTTTCCTCAGGGTATGATTTTGACACCTTAATGATAAGATAAATGAATGTGCCTGAGTTGTTTCTGCATCCTCTAGTCTGTTCTATTGATCCACATGTCTGTTTTTGTTTCAAAACCTTACTGACTTTTATCACCGTCATTTTGTAATATAACTGGAAATGTGGGATTGTGATTCTGCCTGCTTTGCTCTTCCTGCTTAGGATTGCTTTCGTTATTCTGGGTCTCATTTGATTCCATATGATCTTTAGGACTGTCATGTCTAGTTCTGTGAGCAATGCTCCTGGTATTTTGATCGGGATTACATTAAATCTATATATAAGTTTTGGAACTGTGGCTATTTTGATAGTATTGGTTGTGCCTATGCAAGAACAACTGATATCTTTCTATTGTGTGATCTCCTTTTTCGAAGTATTATAGTTTTTGTTGTAGATGTCTTTCTATTCCTAGGTCAGGTTAATTCTTAAGTATTTAATTTTTAGATGTTGTTGTAGGGCCGGTGATATCGCTCAGTGGCACAAGTGCCTGCCTGGCAAGCATGAGATCCTGAGTTTGACTCCCGGTACCCACATAAAAAAAAAAAAAAGTTCCTATAAATGATATTGTCTTCCTAATATTTTTCTCAGTGAGTCATTATTGGTGTACAGGAACACTATTGATTTTGCTGTGTTGGTTCTGTATCCTCCTACATTGCTGACTTTGTTTGCTTCTAGGAATTTTTTTCTTTTTTGCTGTAATATCTTGGGTCTTATATGTAAGGTATCATGTCATCTGCAAATAATGATAACTTTGGGTTTTTCTTTTCTATATATATTTCTTCCACTTGCCTTACTGCTTTGGCTAATGTTTCATGTACTATATTGAGCAGGAATGGTGATAGTGGACATTCTTGCCTTTTTCCTGATTTTACTGGGAAAGCTTTCAGTTTTTCTCCCATTTAATATGATGATGGCAGTAGGCTTGTCATAAATCAATTTTATCAGATTCAGATAATGTCCTTCTATTCAGGGATTTCATTATGAATTAATATTGTATTTTGTCAAAGGCTTTTTCGGCATCTATTGAGAGGATCTTATGACTTAGGTTCTTGCTTCTGTTTACATAGTATGTAATATTTATTTATTTGTATATGTTGAACCATTCTTGCATCTTTGAAATGAATCCTACTTGGTCATGATTTTTTTTTTTGATGATTTGTTACATCATGTTTGTCAATATTTTGTTGAATTTTTTGCATCTATCTTCATTAAAGAAATTGGCCTGTAAATTTCTTTTTGTTGGGTTCTTGTCTGGTTTTGGAACAAGGAAATTCTAGCTTCCAGGAATGACTTTGGGAGTACTCCTTCCCTTTCAATTTTATTCGAGTTTGAGTAGTATTGGAATTACATCTTCTGAGAATTTCTTGTAGAGTTCAGCTATGAATCAGTTGGACACTGGGCTTTTCTCAGTTCACAGGTTTTGGTTTTTGTTTTTGTTTTTTTCAATTGCATTGCCAGTTATTGGATTATTCAGTTTTTATAACTTCTTTTTTCAATCTTGGTAATTCATATTAATCTAAAAATTTCTCCATTTCTATTAGATTCTCCAATTATATTGGGATACTGGTTTTTAAAGTGGTTACTAATAACCATCTTGATTTTGGAAGCATCCGTTATAATTTCACCTTTTTCCTAATAGTTGCATTGATTTGGCCTTTTCTTTTCTTTTTGGTAAGACTGGATAAGGATATGTCTGTATTGCTTATTCTTTGGAAGAAGCAGCTCATTGACTTCTTAATCCTTTGTATTGCTTTTATAGCCTCAGTATCATTAATTTCTGCTCCTTTATAATTACTTTCTTCTTTATAATTACCTGCCTTGTGCTAGGTAAAATCCAAGGTTTTATTTTTGTAGGACCTTAAGGTGCATCATTAGGTTATTTATTTGGGGCACTCACAGCTATAACCTTCTCTGGTAGGAATGCTTTCATTGTGTCCCATATGTTCTGCTATGTTTTTCTGACATTATCATTTGATTTTAGGGACTGTCTACTTTCTTCCTTGATTTCTTCTGTGACCCATAGATTAGTCAAAAATGTATTATTTAATTTCCATGTGTTTGCATAATTTTGTGTTTCTTGTGTGATTTATTTCTAGTTTCACTGCAGTGTGATCTGAAAATACGCATGGGTTAATTTTGACTCTTTTGCATTTATTTAAACACGTTTTATGGTGGTCTTTTTTGGAGAAAGTCCCATGTGCTGCTGAAAAGAATGTATACTTTGTTATAGTTTGGTGAAAAACTCAGTAAATATTTATTAAGTTCATCTATTCAAAAGTGTGGCTCAACCCTGATATTTTGTTGTTTATTTTTGTCTAGTTGATCTATTTGTGGATGTAGTATATTACGGTCCCCTGCTATAATTCTGTTGAAGTTTATGTGATCTTTTACGTACCGTAATGTTTGCTTTATGGATTTGGTTGCACTGGTGTTTGGTGCATATTTGTCTGTAATTGTTATCGCTTCCTGTTGAATTGTTCCCTTAACAAATATGTGATGATCTTCTCAGTCTCTTCTGATCATTTTTAACTTGAAGGTCACTTTGTCTGAAAATAGTATGGTTATTTCTGCTTCTTTGGGGGCTTCTGTTTCATGGAATATTGTTTTCTATCCATTGATTTTAGTCTATGAATTTCTCTTTGGATTAAATGTGTTTCTTGTATACAACATGGTGTTGGGTTTTAATTTTTTTCTTTTTTTTTATGTGGGTACCGGGGGTCGACCTCAGGACCTCGCGTGCCAGCAGGCACCCCTGCCGCTGAGTGATATCACCGGCCCTTTTTTCGTATGTGGGTTCCGGGAGTCGAACTCGGGCCCTCGCGCTCGCCAGGCAGGTGCTTATGCCACTGAGCTATCTCACCCGCCCTTAATTTTTGATCCAGTTTGCCAATTTGTGTATTTTGATTGGGAAATTGAGATTATTCACATTGAGTGTTATTACTGAAAGGCATCCACTTATTCCCGTGATTGCACTGTTTCTCTTTTCTTCTGCTGCTTAACTGCTCACCCTGCTTAATGCATTCATTCTAGTAGACTTGTTGGCATTGTTGGCTTCACTGCCTCTTTCTGTCATACCCTTGAGAATTTTTCTGAGCACTGGTTTGTCATGAATATTTGGAGGTGCTCTTTGTCATGGAAAGACCATATTTTCACATCAATTTTGAAAGACAGTTTTGCAGGTTATATCACTCTGGATTGGAAGTTGTTTCAGGGCTTGAAACACTTCACACCAAGCTCTCCTGGCCATTAAGTTTTGTGTTGAGATCTCTGCTCTCATTCTGATGAGTTTAGCTTTGTAAGTGATTTATGCTTTCTCTAACAGTCGTTAAAATTCTGTCCTTGTGTGAGACTTCTGGAATTTTGCCTATGATATGTTGCAGAAAAATTCTTTTCTGATCATAGTCATTTGTGGGTCTATATGTGTTGCTTATCTGTATAGTAAATCTTTCTCCATACTTGGAAATTTTCCTGCTATTATTTCTATGAACAGGTTCTTCTTATCCCATTTTTGCTATCTTCTGATTTTTCACTGATTCCACTTAGATTGGTCTTCTTTAAATTATCTAGCAACTGTTGGGTTTATTTTCTATGGCCTCTTGTTATTTTTAAGGTGTTCCTGAGTATATGGTCACCTACTGCAACCCTATCTTCTAGTTTTGACACTCTATTCTCATATTGGTCACTTCTGCTATCCATAAATTTAATGGAATGGTTTTATCTCCTGAATTTTTTGGTACCTTTTTATGGACTCTAAATCTATGCTTAACTTGTTATTCATGTTTTACATTATTTTATTGAACTCAACTAGCTTTTTATTAATGTCTCCTGTAAACTCATTGATTATTTTGTTTATTAAGTCCATAATCTGTTAGATATTTTATCTTTGAGCTCATGGAGCACCTTATTGATCTGTTTTTCAATCTCCTCCTTTATCATTTCATATTATTCAGCTGTTTAGCTTTGATTTCCTCCCCATTGGTGCCCCATGGATCAGCTTTGGGGGAGTTGGAGCTTGGAGAAGCATTTTGTTTCCTTATCTCATATTTTTATTTCTGTTTTACTTTTTGTTCTGAGGTTATGGGTCAATTGTAGTGGAAATAATTTGTTGCTAGTATTGAAGTATCTTTATTTACTCTTTGCTTTTTAGTGATTTACTCTGGGCATGGAAAAGGCTAACTATATGCCTTTGCCTCTATCCCAAGATCCAACCACATCTTTTAATTTAGGATGGAAAGGTCCAGTATAAATACCCCAGTACCCAGTTCTCCAGAAATGAACTTTAGTATTGTTTATGACACAAAGACAAACCAGATACTGACATACAGTGAAAACTAATTAATAGCAACAACGATGTCACCCTGGCAATAACAGAAAAATCAGTGGCAGTGAATCAAAGACAAAAGGGATATTGGCATACTATAAGAAATAATATATCTACCACTGTGTCACCCTTAACCACAGAAAAGAGATCTCTACTTACAATGTAGACATCAAGACAAACCAAATATTGATGTATAGCAAATATCTACTAAATGCAACTACTCTACTACCATTAATAATAGAATAGAATTTAACAATAATAGCATAGAATTAACTAAAGAGGTAAAGATTAATAAAGTTTAATAGTAAACTAGTAAAGATAGAAAGGGTGTAGAACAGGAATGAAAGAAGCAAAATTTGAAAAAGAAAAGGAAGATTAGAAGGAAGAGAGAAAATTGAGATAATTAATAGAATTAGGTAAAAGTTACAGAATAGACCAGAAAAAGAAGAAAAAAAGAGAATAATAAAGAAAAAAAGAAGAAAAGAAGAATAAAAGGGAAAAACCCTCAAAAAAATTGAAAGAAAATGAGTCCAGAGAAAATGCCTCCATGTTTTTGAATTAGTGGTTACTTTCCAGGGTTTGCAGTATTGGGATGCAGCACATATGGAGGAGGGATAATGAGTCACTACTTAGACATATTTTGTTTCCACACTCGGGTTTTCATGTGTGAGTGCTGAATCTCACCTCACCTTTCCTTGAGTGGAGTCGGTCTATGGTTTCCACCTTAGGGCTCCAGTCACTAGCAGCTCCCAGTTTTTCACTTCTGTGCACCCCAAGTGATGGCTCTCTTCACCTAGCCTTATGGCCTCTGGGTTTGTGAGGTACCCCCCTTTCTCCAGAGGCCCCACTTCCACACATCCCAGACTGTGGCAGCCATCTAAGCTGAGGCACACTCTTGCTTCTGTTGTCAGATGGGGAAGCACCCAGACCACTAAGTTCTGGGCTGCATGTGGACAGTGGGGCAGGGGTTCGAGCAGACTGCCTATTTAATGCCAGCACTTTCAGACCCAGGCTTCTCTGAAACCACATATGACCAGCCTGGCTTCGCAAATTGGGATGCAAGACCTTCCTGGCCAGAGATTAAACTTCTCCACAGGCTCCATGTCTAGCCTGTGCTCTCTCTAAACTATCTTTTGTGGCGGTCTCCCACCCAGTCACTGAGTTAGAGTGACACCAAAAGCCTGAAGTATAGTTGTTCAGTAGTTGTTTGTAACTCAGTATTGAATAATTAACTCCTTCCCCAAATCATTCCTAATTAAACCCTCTCAAATATGGTGGGCTTTGTATGCACTGCATTTCTTCTCCAGCTCTAGCCTGCCATGGGGAAGGAGTCACTTTCTGAGTAAAACTCCATGCTGTTTTTGCAGTGTACAATACCCGTGGGCTTTTCTTGGTGCTCGTGCTGCTGGTATGGTCTGTCATTTCTCCCTGGAGCTGCTGACCTTCGCTGGGCTTATCTTGTGTCAGCACAGATAGGTCCCCCTCCCTGGGAACTGGGGCCAGCTTTTCAGCTGGCTTCATTCCTTTCTCTGCTTTGTTCTTTGTTTCTCCAGCTCTTTTATAGTTTCTAGTTTTCCTGTCAGTTTCTCACCAATTCCCAAAGAGTTACTTCTTTTATTCTCTTTACCAAATTGTTGTTTTTCAGGTGTCTTCATTCCAGATCCTTCAGAGACTATATTTTGCTACTTTTCTCTACTCTGCCCCCATCTTTCAAGACAAAATTTCTGATATTAGCATTTGCTAAGAAGTGAGGATATTCTAGCTGTAACTTTTAAATTATGAATTCCAAGATTTTCTCATTAAGATTTGCTTTTAGCATAAGTCAGAGTTCATGAATATGGAATGAATTTCAGTTTATCATTAGTTTTGTCATTAAATGGAACATCATTTTTCATAAGTGAAGAAAAATTCACTCGTAGCCCCAGAGAAGCCTTTTGAACTAAGACTCTTAAAGCTCAGGCAGGTGGCATTTTTGTTCATTTTGGTTTTTTTGTGTGTTCCTGGAGATTAAATTCAGAGCCTTCAGACCGAGTCAAATCTCCAGACTTTTTTTTTTTTTTTTTTTTTTTTTGAGACCAGTTCTTGCCATTTTTCTTAGTCTGAGCTTGAACTTGCTATTCTCTTGATTCAGCCTCTCAGAGTGCTGGGATCAGTCAGGTTTTGTTTCTCTTCATGCTGGTGCCTACATCACAGGGAAATTGGGAGAGGGCAGGAGGATGGTGAGGAAGCACACCTCCAACCTGTATTCTCTGTGACGTGTAAATCATCTTAGTAGAGAAAATAAGGGGGCCGGTGAGAGAGCTCAGCAGCATAAGCACCTGCCTAGCAAGCACGAGGTCCTGAGTTCGACCCCCGGTACCCACAAAAAAAAAAAAAGAAAGAAAAGAAAAAGAAAATAGGTAGAAAAACTGCTAGTTTGTGGTAGTATTCAATTTGTAAAAAACCAAAGGTAGAGTACGAAAACTGTTTTTGTTTTCAGTATAAAATTAAAATTAAGTTTCTTTCCTTTAATAGAGGAGAATTATAATTGGAAGACAAAGCAAATGACTTGATATAAAATATATATTATACTCATTGTAATCTGTCAAGAGTTGTCCAGAGCAGGGCCAGTTTGTAATAGACACACAAAAACCTTGTAGGTTAATCTACCCTGAATACAACTGTACTCAAATGATAAAGCTAAATAATTCTCAGCTCTTGCCCATGTCAGAAAACTTTGAAAGATTACTTGCCAATTCACATGAAAGGGGATATGTGTTAGGCTGACTCCAGGGCTTTTTGGAAGAAAGAGCTGTTTCTTGGAATCCAGACCTTTGCAGAATTCACTATTTCTGTGTCGGCAAAACCTCTTAGCCACTCCCCTGAATGCACTCTGTCCCTGCCTCTTTCTCAGCTAAAGGTTGAGGCAGCATTAGGAAAGAAAATGACCTCAGCTGCTTTATTTCTCCCATCCTGAATGACTGTGGACTCCACCATTTCAAACTTGTCAGAAATTATGACATCATTTACATGGTGGCTTTGCCTCAAAGGTTACAAAACAACTTATCAAGGTTTTTAAGTATAATTTTATCATCTGTACTGCTAAAAATTACACTACTATTATGTAATTACATTTTTCAACTTCCAAACAGAGTAACTTTTACCTTACCTACAGAAAGTTGGGCCTACATAGGAGAATCAAAAGTATTGGCTTCTCCAATCCTTCAGATTTAGTGTGGTAAATCAAAAGATATTTTTCTCACTCCCTGTGTACCTCTTGTTCCTATCAGTATGCCAAAAATGGCTACCTTTACCAAGAATTGAATCCTGTCAGCTGGAATGCCAAGATTTGAAGCGTGGGACAGGTGCATAGAAAGAACCAAAAAGAGATCTTTTCTTTCTTCTCACATGAGTTCCTCCCTCCTTTCTTCCATGCATCCCATCATTTTAGAGTCAGTACTCAAAACTTATTTTACAGTTAGAAATTTTGAGGAAAATGGAAAAATAGATTATTAGATGCCTAACAAAGACATTTTTAACACAGGGTCAATTTTGGGTCAATAAAATATTTTCCATCTAGGAAAATGGACAGTGAAATTTCTAGTTTTAGTTTTTTGAGGAATCTCCATACTGATTTCTGTAGTGATCATTTGAGTTTACATTGCCATAAACAACATAGAAAGTTCTATCCTCACACCCCTAGAAACCTCACAGCATTTGTTATTATTAGAATGCAATCATAATGTACTGAAAATCTGCACTAATAAAAAAAATAACCCATTCCAACAGGGATGAAGCCCAAACACCACTTTCTACAACATAATGTTATGGTTTGGGGTAAACCATGGCATAGCTTATCTAGATATCTATCCAACGGACATTATACTCTTGTTGCAGATATTTGGTTTTAGAGAAATAATGAGTGTTTTCCACTATAACACTGCTTAATTATAAATGCACTGAGGATACTACCAATTGTCTCAGTAAGTTCACTGGAAATTATGTTGGCATGTTGAGAAGGTGTGTCACTGTGCAGGAGAAAGTCACAAAGTCAGAGATGTCAGAGTTAACCTGTCAATGTTGGATTTCAAATACTTGGTACAGGCTCCCTTGGCACAAGCAAAGTCACATTCTCTTTAGAAGAGCAACTGAATCTAAAACCACAGTGTAGCTTAGAACATTATCAAATTTATTAATTTTAAAGATACTTGCATTCAGTTCCATCAGTCTTAGTATAGGTAAGTTTCTTAGGTAAGTGAATGAATAATTTTCAACATTTCTTCAAAACATAAAATATCCTGAATATATGAAAACTGTAGTGAGAAAATCATAAACATGAAACTTCTAATTTTTGAGAAACAAATGATGTTTATACCATAGTATTATAGCACAGAGATAATTTTTATTCTTTTTCTCAGACATAATATAGGCCATAAAATTATTCACAAAATAAACTAAGCTATCATTTATCAATCCTATCAGACACTTAAAATATTTAACTCATTTGTAGAATGCATCCATTGGGAGGAAAAATTATGCATTCCACTGTAACGTTCAATATCATTTTTTCTCTGCTGCCAAAGATGAAAACAGAGTTTACTTCTACTGGAGCAAACACATTATAATCTCATTCCATCAAAGGCCAAACTTCAGAATTATACATCTGAGAGAATAAATTTCCTTTAACTTATTTAGAATGTACTTTTACTGTATGGGAGTGAGATGCCTGGGTAATGCTACTGGTTTGTGAAGTATGATTTCCATTGAAAATTAGTGTCCATCTGAAGAAGACTCATATGTAGAGTGTGGGTAGAGGAATGGATGACAAAGAAAAGCAGTGCATATAAAGGGGAAAGAGAGCCATAAAAGACACCCAAGGAGAAATGATTCAAAAATTCATAGCAAAATGACAGGAAGGCTTCCATTTTCTTCTTTTCATAGGGGCTGTCGCAGCTTTGTTTCTGAAACACTAGCCTGGTTTGCTTGGAGGAAATCTTTCTTTGATGAAGAGAAGCCCAAGGGGGGAAGACAATGTCCAGCATAGGTGGCCAAGTTACTGTTGGTGTTCACACTGCTGCTCCTGCTGCCTCCTTGCACACTAGTTCACCTGGTGATCAAGGCATCGCCTCTGTGGTCTCTGGCTGTGTTAAGAGAACATAAATAGGAGAGAGACACAAAGGGACTGTACTAATCAGCTTTTTGTCACTGTCACAAAATACTTCAACACCTGCAACTTAAAGGAGAGCCATTTTAGCTCACAGTTTCAAAGGTTTCAGTCAATGGTCAGCTGGCTCCAACGCAGAAACAGCATGATGGAGGAAAGTTGCTCCCCTCATGGCAGCCAGGAGGCAAAGAGAGAAAAAAGATCAGAATGCACCCTTTCAGGTCACACCTTAAGTACCTCTCCTGCTCCAACCAGTCCCCACTTGCTAACAGCAATGCAGCTATGAACTCCTCAATGGGTTAATCTACTGATGAGTAGATCCAATCACATTCTAAGAGCCCCATCTCTGAGCATGTGAGACTTTTGGGGTACTTTACATCAAAATCATAACAGGGACAGAGATGAATCTTAGGGGAAAAGGGTGAAGTTTCTGAGAGGTGAGCCTCCTGAGTGGTACATGTGACACTTTGTGTATTGCTCGTTCACTTGCTTGTCTTTCTTAGCAAAGTTCAGGTTTTTTAAGTGACCACCTGTCTGCTTGATGTCACTCTGGCTCTGCAAAGGATTCTGAACACAGTAGTTGTTTAATACATATTGGAGGAAGATACTGAATACAAAAAGTGACTTTCTATCTAGAGGGTAGACTTCTCATCTATTCTTCTTTGTACTATTAGAATCTGGCACAATTCCTGTACTTGTAGAGTCTTGGTAAAAAGTAGTAAGTAGGAAGAAAGATCCAAGACTCTGATGGAATTAGACCTGAGTTTGAAAACCAGCTTCACTATTTATGAGCTACGTGAACTAGAACAAATGACATCTTTGTGCTTCCATTTTCTCATCTGTAAAATGGGGCTGATGATATATTAACCAGGTAACACATGCAGTAAAGGCTTTAGCACAGCATCAGACATGAATAAGGACTCATCTAAATATCAGCAAATCCTATAGCAAATGCTGTGTCTGAAATTAATTCCTCACCGTATAATTAGCTTAATTGTTTATTTAATTTTAATACCTAAAATTCCATGAGAGAAGTAGAAACAGTAATAAAAAGCCTTATATATCTGGTGCACTACCTTTGAAGTAGTTATATGGAAGGAATTACCATAAAATCAAGTGCCTATAATCGAAACTTATAAATATTTATTGACTCCAATGAGCTCCAGATGTTCATTTAGCTGTTCCCTGTTCATGCAGTCACTGTACCTCTGCCCCACCCCCACTCACCAAATCCTTCCAGTGAAACAATAAAGAAATCCTATCTCATCACTAGACAATTTTCCCATTTTATTATAATCCCAGAGGCATTTTTATAGCTATATATATGGAGCTTTAGATTTGTAACCTTCTCATGCCTGACAGAGAAAAGTATGGTTTTCATTTTTCAGAACTGAGATGATGAAAGTTTAGATTAAAGTAGTCTGCCTAAGACAGTAAATATTTGGTAAGGAAGTATCCAGCTACCAGCTGAATCATCCTGGCCCAAGGTGGGGCATACTTGGGTTCCACTTCTCCGAGTGGCAATATATTTATAAAATGTGAGCAATAGCCTCTGCCTCTCTTAATCACATAACGTTTGTGAAGATCAAATGATATCAAAGGCCTGAAACGTTTTTTGAAAGTACAAAGCAAATATTAAATGTAAAATCCTGTATCTAAGGACCTTACCTTTGTTGTTTTTCTCTTTAAAGGGGTTTCTCTTTTAAAACATTGCCAGAACATAAGCAAATTGTTGTTAGAGTTTGCCTTGGAGGGATCCTTTCTCAATCAAAACAAAGATCAATCAGCTTCCCAAGCAATCTATCATGATTTTACTGACTTAGCAAATAAGGAAACTAGAACACAGAAAGTGTGCTCATGGCTCTAATTTCAGACTGCAGGCTAATGTGGGGGCTTCTACACTATGAAGCTAAGCCTTCTGTTCATTGCCCAACTACTGAATTAGGAGGCCTTGGTATTTTATGTGTAGAGAAATGAATCCAGAAGCGATCATTGACACAAATAAAAAAAAAGAGATCACACACAAAAAGAAGTCATCTCTTTCCTCAGAACTAAATTTCTTGAATTTTCAAACTGAATATACATAATTTAGCAGAAAGGAAAAAAATACAGAATTTACATCAAAGATTGGACTCTTTTCTCTTTCCTTGAGGGAAGGGTCTCTCTGGAGAGCTTGTGTTGAAATGCATGCAGATCTGATGGAACTTTGTATTCCCGTTACTTTTTCCTATTCCAAATGATATCTGAGCTATAATTGAGGCTGAAGCTGTAGTACTAGGTCCCGGGAGGTCCTTTATTGTACGTCCTAGCCAAGTGAAAACACCAGCAGCTGAGAGGACGTAGGAGAAATGCCAGCAGCTGCCTTCTGGCACAGTCCACAACCAGTGTCTCACAGTATGGATATGCCAGCTGCCAGCAGGCTTGGAAGATTTCTAGATTAAAGATTCTATTTTTCTTTTTTAATATCAGCATGGACAATTGGTTAATTTATTGAATGATTAATGGTTTATATTCAACTTTGTTGTCAGAGATAATCATTAAGTCATGCTGAATGAGACGTTCTGCCTTCATTAAAATTATCAGCATCATTAATAAATGAAATGTGATTAGATTTCACACAATTTGCACCTCATTATAGAGACTTAAACTAAGCCTACATTTCCCTGGAATAAACACTTGCAAAAGAATTGAGAAAAATGGAGTCAATTCATCAAGTTATGATGTTTTCCTTGGAGTTAAAAAAATATCATTGAACTCCAGGAAGGATGTAGAAGATAATCCATTGGAGTATAGGATTTCCATTTATATTTTCTTTCATTCTAAATATGTATATGAGAAAGAAATCGCCCTCCATACCTAAATGCACAGCTCCAACTGGGGTTCTCCTGCTGACCACAGGCCTCATGACCAGTAGTCTCGAGGTAGGCTGAGGTTCTCCGCAACGTCACAGGTGCACGGTGCTCTTATGCATTTCTTCAACTTCACATGCAGCAAACATCCACTCAGAGTCTTTTCTGTGCCAGATGACACTTGGAGTCATTGAAATGCCACCCCATTTCTCCCCAAATAGAGAATATAAGTTGACCCATATAAATGAAGGTTTATCAACCACGTTACATTAAAACACTGAGCACAGTTAAAGGAGAAGACTGAAAAATTAATGTTGGGCCTGAGAATTCCAGTAAGTGAAAGACCATGGTCACCCCGTGATGCTGTGGTTCATGATGTAATAGTTCCAATTGGGTACAGTAATACCTTGGTTTATGAACAGAAGCATTTGGCAGAATTTTGCTTCCACTTGTGAACTCTACATTGGGTGATGAACACAGTCATGGCCATCTTCCCCAGAATCATGGAATGAATTAAGTTCATGAACCGAGGTACCACTATATTTGTGAAGAGATGATTTCAGCTTTGACATCCCTAAAACCAACCACCCAAATAAGCTGAACTTAGAACAAATAAGAGCTTCAAAGTGCAGTTTTAAAATGTGTTGAACTAAGTAAGATTTTCAGCCATAAAAATCACATTCTATCAATTTATTTTTATTAATAATATTCTAGTGAAAGGTAAATTTTTATAACATGGATAAATAAAACATTGCTTTAAAACATCATTTAATTCACTCCATTCTTCTGTAAGTCTATTGCCTATTTTATAATATGCCTAATATATTAATTACAGTGCTCCTTACATGTCATTTACTAATAAGTAAGAGAAAGTATATTGAAAATGGATACTTATTTTAACCAGTTGGATGCACCATAATCACAAAAGTTGGAAACTCCCAGTTTCTCTAACATTCATAGTGATTAATTGGTAAAACATTGCTTCCTACTGTAGAGTTTAGCTGAATATTAGGTCCCTAGGTGACCTCATCTGGTGCCAGAGCTCTGCATACCATTTAGCCACTCATGGTCCTAAGTATAGCACCAAAGTTTCTCCTCATTCAGATTCAAATATCCAAAGGCTTACTTGATCCAAATATCCAAAGAAAATCAACTAATGGTTAGTAGGCCTCTCAAATTAGCATGCCCAGAAAAGAACCAGTAATTTCTATAAGCAACTCTGTTTTGCTATTTTTTATCTCTTCCCCAGTTAATTGTAATCTAGGAGTCTCCTTTAAGTCTTTTCTTTGCTTTATTTCTTGGTTCCACTCTCACAATTTCTCTCTCCCTCCATCTCTCTCTCTCTCTCTCTCTCTCTCTCTCTCTCTCTCTCTCCATCTCCTTTCCTCTATCCTTCCCTCTCTCTCCCTTCTCCTATTTTTCCCTGTCACAATAGATTTCAATCAATCCTGTGTCTTTCCTCCCAGGCTCCCTGCCACCATGATTTCTCACTCAGACCAAGGCAAGATCTCCTAAGGTTTCTCACTGTTAATCATTGATGTCAACCCACTTACCCAGTGATGTCATCCCCACCCATCTTTCTTTGCATAGCACCTCTGACCACAGAGCTGTGTGTTGCAAAAATCCCTAAATGCAGACAAACTTATCTCAGAAAAAAGAATCAAATTGCCTGCTGTTTCCACTTATTTTTGCACATAAAATTGTGTAAAAGAACATTTGTAACTTCAAAGTACTCACGAGCTGAGAAAGTAGTTCTATTTGGAAGTCCCCCCTCCATATTGAATGTTGGATATTAGAAATGTTGAATCTCATTTAGGAAGACAGATATGTCAAAAGAAAGAAAGAAGAAAGACAGATGACAGAAAAAGGAGAAAGGAAGGGAAAGAAAGGGTGGGAAGGGAAAGAAAGGGAAGGGAAGGAAAAGAAAGGAAAGGAAAGGAAAGGAAAGGAAAGGAAAGGAAAGGAAAGGAAAGGAAAGGAAAAAGAAAAGGAAAGGAAAGGAAGAGACAACACACGTCTTACTGAGGACGTGGAAAAATTGGAGCCCTCGTACTTTGCCGATGGGAACGCAAAATGGTTCATCCTCTTTGGAAGACAGCGTATATGGTGAGTCCTCAGAAATTAAATACATACAGAAGGACAGTATGATTTAATGATCTTATTTCCAGGTGGATACCCAGGATAGTTGAAAGCAGACTCAACAGATGTACACCAACATTCATAGCAGCATTATTCAAAATAGCCAAAAGGTGGAAACAACAGTCTATAGATGAATGAGTGGATAAACTAAATGTGTTTCTATTACATATAATTAGATACTTTTCAAGTTTTGAAAAGAATAAAATTCTGATACATGATCCATATAAGATGAGCCTTGAAAACATTGTGCTAATTGAGAAAAACTAGATACCAAAGGACAAATATCAAACATTTTCAAATCTATGAGATACACACAGGAGTCAAAGACATAAAAAAGGAAAAGAGAGTGATGGGTATTAGGAAATGGAATAAGTGGAGAATGGAAGTTATGGCCCATTTGGTTCAGAGTTTCTGTTTCAGTGATGGAAAAGTTCTGGAGAGACAGCAGTGGTAATTGCACACAGTGTGAAAGTACTTAATGCCACTGAATTGTACACTCAACAAAAGCTTCAAGATGGCAAATTTATACCATGTATATTTCATGAGAATAAAATCTGTGTTCTTCATTTCAGCAATAGTCTCCTACCTATTCTCCATGGACCAGAGAATTTTGAGACTTACATTAGGTAATGTGTCTTCCCCATTGAAAATTCTCTGGGACCTGTCCTTCTATTTTAATTGAAACTTTGACTCTTTTTCAGAGTTTTGGCCCTGGGTCTCCGTCCCTTCCCCATCCCCCTCACTCTACCTTACTGTCTTGCTATTCCTTGATGTCCAAAGCACAGTCCTGCTGGAGGTCTTCACCCTTCCTGAAATACTCTTGGACCTAGAGTCTCACATCCTTATTTATCAATCACTTGCATTGAAACGTCACCTTCACAGAGAAGACTTCCTTAACCACCAACCTCAGCTGGTGCTCCATTGCCCCTGACTGGTCATTTCTAATCCTCTCATTTTGCTTTAATTTCTTAAAAACCTTACTCATTACCTGAAATTGTTTATTAGTTTACCTTTGATTATCAAAATCCTTCACTAGATTGAGGATAGAGACTTTTAACCACCAAAGCTGTGTCTGGTATATCATAAGCATTTCATAATTATTATTTGAATGAATGACTTCTGATAGTGAATATCTAGATTTTCTGAAACGAGGTCCATTTAGAATCAAGCAAGCTTGCTTAACTGAAGCTTAATTGAAGTGAATCTGTTTATGTGAAGGATGTGGATATGTTCTTCCCAGAAACTCCTTCGAGGAAGGGTTGTGGACACAGATGCCATGACAGATGTCAGCAGATGGCCTTGTGCTATTGGTCACTTTAGGGATTGCTGCAATTGCAGGAGGTATCTGGTCAATATGCAAGTCCTTCTTGTGGTAGTCACACCCACTGACTGGTGGGACATAACCATTTTATCCCAGTGCAAGCCACTCTGGAAGGCAGTAGGCTCCAGTGCAAACCAGGATTCAGCAGCAGTCCTCAGGCCGATCACACAGCTTCACTTCTCCCTGTACCTATATCTGCCTCATCCCCTCATTCCCACAGGTTATTGATGACAAAACCCTCCATGAGGAGCAGCCTGCACGCTGAGAACCAACTCAGCATTCACTTGCCATGGACCAGACCTGAAAGAGCTTGTGTGTGCAAGATGAACATGAGAAGACTCCCCTTTCCAAATATATCCCTTGAGTTACAGAAGACCGAATGTAATGTGATCAACTTGGTGAAAGCCTGAGACCAATCAAGAATTTCCCTGCAACACTGATGAGGCTGGAGAAAGCTTTGGTGGTGGTAGAGTTTTTCCACACCTAGGAAAGTTAGCTCTGACCTTTTGGGTCTAGGATTATGTTCATTTAATGAGGCTTTATGCTTGTGTTACCTTATGTTGTTTGTCTTCTAATTTCTGAGCAGGGTCTAAATAAAGTGATTTAGTCTTTGAAGTGAAGTGTTGCCTCATGGTGCCATGAGGGGAGAAGTGCACAAAGAAAGACACCTGCTTAGTTGTACAAAGTGCAGGAGAGATGACTTGGATGGTTTCTTATGATGGAGGATTCAAGATTTTAACAAGTTCACTGATGTGTTTCAAGGACCCTCAAAGAGTAAGAAAAATGGGTATATGCATGCTCTTCCAGGAGACTAGATTATCAAGGGGGCTGGTTCCCTCATATGAGAAATCCAAAACATAAATCAAGGGCAAAAATAAAAGAGATAACAGGAAATAGGGAAATAGATCTTTTGCAAATGGGAAGAGATGGAGGAGAGTGGAGATAGCAAAGGGGAAGGGGATGAACAAAGAATTAAGATTTGTTATGCACATGTACCACCCCCTCCATGAGGAGTATAATCATGTACTGCAAACATGTACTAATGAGAAAACAAAAATGTTTAAAAGGTTAAGAGTTCTGTGATGGTAACATCATGTAAACTTTACTGGCCCAGGGTGCCTACATGTTTTCTTTGTGTATTTGTAAGTATTTTTCCATATGAGATTAGCGTTTGAGTTGATAGACTCAGTGAATTTCCCTCTTCAGTGAAGGAGGGAATCATTCAATCCATTGGAAGTATGAGTAGACCAAAAGATGGAAGAGGAAGGACCTGACTCCTTTTCTTCCTGCCTACTGGGCTAAGCTGAAACATCCATCTTCCACTAGGACTGGCATTTACAGCAACAGCACCCCTGGTTTTCAGGCCTTTATTCTTCAGCTGGACTCACACTACTGGCTTTCCTGGGATCTACTGCAAATAGCAGACTGTGGGACTTCTCAGCTTCTACACTCACATGTGCCAATTCCCCCTGCATGCACAAAGTCGTATACAAACATGACTGGTTTCATTTCTCTGGAGAACTCTGACTAATACAGAGACCTTGACCTCTGGGAACTTTTGCTTTCCATCTTATCCTGTTAATTTCTGTCTTGTTGTTGCTATTTGCACCAGGGACTTATAAGCTACTTGGAGTCACATAACTGTCACATCTGCACCTTGAGTTCATAGGCTTAGTTTTGTTCCAGGTTCTTAGATTAATGAATTTTACCATAGTGGTTTACTTTTATTGTTTTATCTATTTTCCTCTAGAATTTTATCTTTTAGTTTATTTTTCCCCTTAGTCTTCTATATCTTATTCTTTTTTTATTTTTAAAATGAAGAAAACTAGTGCAAGGCAGATAGTCTTGAAGCACAGACCTGCCTTGAATAAGGAATGCTTTTTCCTTCCCCACTTTTGTGCTTAGGGGCTCTCCTCATGTAGTAGACATAACTGCCAGATTAGTGGCTGGTACTCCATTAGAGGTAAAATAAAATATCCAGAAAGCCTTATTTTAAACAGACTTTGGGCCGTTGTGTGAATGCATGAAAACACACACACACACAGAGAGAGAAGGATTTGTACCTTCCTATCACAGTACTATAATGAGAACAAAGTATAAATGTAAACAATAAACCTACTCTCTGCCACCTATAAAATTAGACTTGAATACTTAGAGATGACTAATATTTATTAGCTAATTTGGAAAATTAGCCACACTAGATTGATCCCAAGCAGTTTGTTGGGGCACCTTGACATCTTTCTTGACTATCAGACATCTGGTATCTACTGTGTTCAGATAGAATATCTTGCTTTCAAGACTCTCATAGTTACATAGTTGTGCATGACAGTCTGTGCTTGCAGCCCTGTCAGTGGCTCATGGTTGGCACTGATTAAATAGGAGATCAAACTGTATCTAAATATGCACACAAAGATGCGTGCATGTGACACTCTCTCCCCTAGGTCTGCTAGCTTCTTGGTGGCTCCTCAGTTATCCTCGTTGACACTCATGGCTCCTGAACAGCCTCACCACCGGCATCTCCACTTCAGGTGCCACACAACGGGCAGAAATCGATTTTTATATTTTGAAGAATCATTCTTTAGATTTAAATTGCAAAATATTTCCCATGATAACATTTAGTTTTACTTTGTATTTGGAAAACTTTCCTAGCATACTACCAGCTTTCTCTTTTGGAGATGACATTTGCAGTAGTACAACTCCCCTTCTTTGAAGGGTATATATTCTAAGACTCACAGTGGATGTGTAAAACCTCAGAAAATACTGAACCCTATCATAATATATTTTTCCTGCACATACATATTTATAATTTGTAAATTAGGAATAATAAGAGATGAACAATAATAATAAAATGAGACAATTTTAGCAATGTACCACAGTAAAAGTTTTGTGAATTTGTTTCCTCTTTCTCACAAACTACCTTGTACTCTATTCATCATTTGTCTTCTTGTGAAGAGGTGGAATGGTACAGTACCCATGTGACGAGATGAAGTAACTTGAATGACCTCGGCATGTGACATAGCGTTAGGTTCATTAGCACAAGACACTGAAAATATGTGTTAACTCTCCCATTCTGTATCCCTTAAAATATCATAAAACACATGCTTAAAAATAAAACTCCACAATAGTACTGGGAGAGACGTAACATTTATTAGTATTTAAAAGTTAAAGTGATAAATTATGTCATATATGGAACTAGATGAGGCAAGACATAAGCAAATAAGTTTTTAACCTGTACAGTGAAAGTAAGGCAGGAAAGGAGAGTGTGGTAAAGCTGGTTGGGGAAGTAAGCATGACCAGATTCCAGGATACATGTACCAAATAATTCCCAAGTCCCTGTATATGGACTTCTCCTATGTTCCCACGATGCGTGGGAGAAATAGAGAGGGGACACCATGAGGAGCTCACTACCATGCCTCTTCGCAATAGCCCACCCTGTGTCCCCCAGGGTGTATTTTTGTTTTTACTTTTAATTTTCCCTCCATTTTATTCTGTTCAAGTTTGCTTTGCATGGCCAGTTTCTCCCTTACTCTCCACTTTCCCTTTTCAAAAAAAATTTTGTCATCATTTTGGCTTGTTTCATTCAATACTTTGTTCAGGACAAGAAGATGCTGGTGACATTTAATTGACAAGCTATTTCTAAAAAGAGCTACACAATAGCAGAAGGATAAAATAAGAAATCATCCTAAATAAGAAAGTAAAAAACACTACTTCAAAACATTCCACAAAATATTAATGGTAGATTCTTAAAATAGAAAGGGAGTGTATAACTTCAAAATCATTAGAAAGAAAGAAAATGTAACACTCTGCCATTAAAATACAAGCAAATCTTAACCCAATAAAAAAAAAGAAAGAAAAGCAAAAGAAGCAAAAGAAGATACCATTGTCAATGGGTGGGGTCCAAGGAGGTCCCTTAAATAGGAAGTGGAGACTCAACGTGGCCAGGATAGATTCTTATCATCACAGAAATGCCTTTCAGGATACATCAATGAGAGGCAATGACTGATTTATTCCACAGAGTTGGAAAGCAAAAATGAGCACAACTCTGAAGGAGAAGATCAGACTGGCCCATTCACAAAGGAATGAGACCACCTTTTATGGATTGGTTGAGGTGGGCTGGGGTCTGGTTGGCCATTATCTCAGTTCTGGCTTTGCAAGGTCTCTCCAGAAAAGTCCTTATTGGTTTCTCTGCTTTCCAAGAGATACATATTTCTGCTTGGAGCATTCTCAGGTTTGTGGAGACTTGGCTGGAATCCAAAATGACTGTAGATTTACAGTAGTAACTAGAGACTCCTGGGCACTCCTCGGTAACTGAATGTCCCTGTAAATTTTTTATCTTGGCGTCATCTTGAAGGTAGATAAGAGAGGTTATATAAATTCAGGACAATCGACTTTGTATTGCAAGGTTTTAGGCAGATGATCCCTAAATGATGAAAATGCCTATACACAGAGCTAAGCAAGAATCTGACCCAAAGCTTTAAGGTAACAAAGGAAATGGATACAAAATGAAGGTCAAGCTCTGTTCTACTTTTAGTTACCAATTTGTTATCTCTAGGCCCAAATGAAGAGTCGCTGGTTTGCTTTTGTTGTTGTTGTTGTTCTGTTTTTTGTTTCAACTTTTAAGTTCCTGACTGCCTCAGAAGAAAACAAAATGCATGCTTTTAATGAATAACAGGTATGGCCCACGAGTTTTCTCTCTGTCTTAAATGGTGTATGAAGATTGAGTTTGTCTTCATATCGCAGAAAACTTCAAATAATAATGACTTAAACATGTAACAAATGCACTAAAAAGACCAATAAGAATAGATGCAATTTCAAGCAGGTATGGTATTCCAAAACTCTCAGGAACCCTGGGTCCTTCTATCTCTGGTTAGAATATTCCATCCATGTGGCCTCTTTAAATCTACTTCATGATATACAATGGCTTCTGAAACTCATGTTGCAGATCAAATGAAGAAAAGGCAAAAGAATGAAAAAATGTACACTTTTAAAGTCAATTTCCTATCAGCAGCTTTCCCAAAGGAGATGAGGGAAGGAAATAAAGGCATCAACACACACAGAAACACATTACTAGAATGTTCTGAATCATTACCTGGGTTATCAGGAGAATTAATAACTTTTCCCAATCCTAGTTCAGGTGTTTATGAAACAAAGATGTCAGCCAGAACAGTATTTTAAGACAAATGTATGCAAGCTCTTGATGTCTGCTTTATTGCCTGGGCCCAGCATCAACACAGTTAGATTTATTTTATCATTCCCCACCCCAACATTATTTTTTGTATATGGCAAAAAGCCCTGACAAACTCCTCCACAGATCAATCACCAAACCAAACACAACTTGAGTCTGGAGTCTGTATCACGCCTACATTCCATTACTGCTTACTACACGCGTGTGTGGTCTACCTAGAATGTCATTGCCCTACACTGCATGATCCCTTGCTGGAACAATGCAGAATGTAGATTGCTGCTTTCGCCAAGAATTTTAATCTAGTTGGTCAAATCCCTTCCTTTTGTCTGTCCAAACACTTTTGTTACCAGAAGCTGGGTCCTAATACATAACATCCTAACACTGCAAAGAAGAGGCAACATACCTCAATATTCTTTATCTTTGAAGAAAGATTTCAGAGAAAACATACAGGGTGTCATAAAGAGTATAGATAGAGTTTATTGCAAAATGGTAGGTTTTGAGAGAGAGAGAGAGAGAGAGAGAGAGAGGGAACACACCTTCACAAATGAAGGTGGGCAAGCATCAAAATGGCAATTGCACTGAATGAGTTCTTGGGCTATATTTATATGATTGATTTGGTCTTTCCCTTTCTGAGTTCATGGTTGTTGTACAAGTAAAATGGGTTGCACTTGCCTACTTCAGGGAGAAGTAGGTCCCCACTGACTCCTTAGATGGATGTCTCCATTTAGTCTGTTTTGAGACCTTGAAGTTTCTCCAAAATTTACTACAGTCTATACTTTGTACAAGACCTGGACCTTATCAGCTTGCTCAGAGGATGTCATGTTCTCTTGAGTTAAAGTTTGAAACCACCAGCTTGTGCGAATTTTGTCCATAAATAATGATTAGAAAGCAAAGGGAAAAAAATTACAATTTCTTTGCTTTTCAATTAGCCCACCGCTACCTGTCTCTAAGCCTGCTAATAACTAACTTTCTGCCTAATATTAAAAGAATGCAAAACTTTCCTTAGTTGGTTTCTTTTTTGTTCTAACTCTGTTTAAATGTCTTTTTTATTTTTCCTGCACTGAATAAACTCAATGCTGCACCTATTCCACACAAAGAAAAGTCCTATAATTTTCTCCTTCTGATCAACATTTCTTACCTAATATAAATGCATATAAATATCTGGAAAGCTGAGCATCCATTTTTAATAGTGGTTACCTCTGAAAAGAAGGCTAAAACTGGGAATTGGAACATAGCAATAAAGAGCCTCCATATTTTAGTCTATACACTTTTGAATTGTCTTAATTGATTACAGTGAAAATGTCTTTTGTGTTGTATTATTGAAAAGCAAGAAAACAATTTTTTAAAATATTCTGCATTGCTCCTCATTGTTTTTGAATTAGGTTTTCATGAAAGGTTTTCTTATAGTTTAGATCTAAAATGTCCCCCAAAATCTCATGTTCAGAGGTGGGAGTTTTGGAAGATGATTAGGTCATGGGGGTGCTATGTTCATCAGTGGAATTCTGCCATTTCCCTAAGTGATGAGTTCATAGTTGAATGTGCTGTTAGGAGGCGGGGCCTGGTCAGAGGAGGTGAGTTATTGGAGGCATGAAGGGTATATATATTCTTGTCCCTGGCTTTTCTCCTCTCCTTTTTTTTCCTGGTTACCATGGGTTGAGCTTTTCTCTGCCAAGTTCTTCTACCATGCCATTTCTGCATTGGAACCAGCCAACCATGGACCGAACCCACCAAAGTTAAGAACCAAAATAAAGCTGTCTTTCTTTAATTTGAAGATAAGTATTTTGTTCCAGTGGTGAGAGAGTCAGTAATACAAGTTCTTTTGCTATTATTTGGTTGATTTCTTTTCTTTTCTTTTCTTTTTTAATCTTTGTGTTCCTTTGGGGTTAACTGTGTACTGACCTTCAAGGCAGATAGTGAAAAAGAAAAACACAGATGGACACTAAGATCTCTAATCTTAGCCAGGAATGGCATTGCATGCTTGTAATTCTAGCACTCTGGGAAGATGAGGCAGGAAGATAGAAAGTTTGAGCCCAGCCTGAGCAATTAGGTGACTTAGCAAGACCCTGTCTCAAAAAACAAAACAAAACAACAACAAAAAAATCATAATTCTGAAGATGTACCTCGGTGGAAAAAAAAAAAAAAGAAAGAGTTCAAATCTTATTTTAGTTCTCTTTTGAACCGATATTTAGGGTTTAGGGTACAAGATCCTCAAACATCCAATTCTATGATTAAATCACATGCAGTAAGTCAAACACCACCTTCACTGCGACTGTTCATGCAACCAACTTATTTTTTTCAATTAAGTTTATTGGTACAATTTAGATATGCATAATGATCACATTCATCATAGGGAATTTATACCTGTACATGGTATATCTTAGTTCCTCTTTTTTGTAATTCCCCTCCCCTGTCTTTGATCCCTTTTCCCCTCCTTATTTACAAAACTTTTTTTCCATTTTATCCTTTTTTCTCATATGTTTCTTTTCCCTTCCATCTGCCCCCTCCATTCCCCTTACCCATTGAACAATTACTTCCTGTTTCATAATATGTATTATACATTTTTGTTCTTATTTACACTTTCAGTTTCTCACACCAGGATGACAATGTGATATTTACACATATGTGTCCAACTTATTAAATTTAAGAGTATGGTCTCAAGGTCCATCCATTTAGCTATAAATGTCTCAAGTTTATCCTTCTTTATGGCTGAGTAGTCCTCCATTGTATAAAAAAAAAATCTTTGTTATCCATTTGTCATTGATGGACATCTGGGCTGTTTCCAAGCTTCAGCTATTACAAACTGTGCTGCTATAAACATGGGTGCACATATATCACTCTGGTATGACGCTTTAATTCTTTTGGGAAGATAACAAGAAGGGTAAAGCTGGGTCAAATGGAACCTGTACTCCCAGTTTTTGGAGGAATCTTCACACTGATTCCCAAGGCAGTTGTACCAGTCCACTGCAGTAGTCCCACCAACACTGGAAAAGTGGTCCCTTTTCCCCACAGCCCCACCAGCATTTGTTACTGGTTGATTTCTTGATGGTAGCCATTCTTTCTGGGGTGAGATGGAATCTCAGTGTTGTTCTCATTTGCATTTATTGAATGAGCAGTGATAGTGAACATTTTTTCATGTATTTATTTGCCATTTGTACTTCTTCTGAGAAGTGTCTGTTTATTTTAGATAACCATTTTTGGGTTGTGTCTTTAAATTTAGGGGGTCTGAGTTTTTTCAATTCTTTATATGTTCTAGATATTGGTCCTTTGTCTAAAGAAAAACTGGCTAAGATTTTTTCTCATTCTGTAGGTTGTCTTTGCACTTTGTTGGTGATTTCTTTTGCTGTGCAAAAGTTTTTTAATAAGGTGAGATTCTTTGTAGTATTTCCCATGCAGTTGGGGTTTCATTCATGAAGTCTTTGCCTACACCTAGGTCTTCAAGAGTTCTACCTATTCTCTATTCAGCAGATTCAGTGTTTCTGTTTCAATATTTAGATCTTTGATCTATTTTGATGGTAGTTTAGTGTATGGTGATATACATGGGTCTAATTTTAGTTTTCAGCATGAAGAAAGCCAGTTTTTCCAGCACCGTTTATTAAAGAGACTGTCATTCTTCCAGTAAAGGTGTTTGGCCCCTTTGTCAAATATAACATGGCTGAGTGTGTTTGGAGTTGTTTCTGCATCTTCTAATCTGTTCCACTGAACCTCAGGTCTGTATTTTGCCAGTACCATGCGATTTTATCACAGTAGCTGTGTAGTATAATTTCAACTCAGGGATTGTGATGCCTCCTGCTTTGCCTCTGTTGCCCAGAGTTGTTTTTGCTATTCTAGGTCTCTTCTGGTTCCAAATGAATTTTAGGAATGTTTTCTCTAGATCGGTGAGGTATGCTAATGGTATTTTGATTGGGATTGCATTAAGTCTGTGTAACAATTTTGGAAGTATGGCCATTTTCACTATGTTGGTTCTTAGTACCCATGAGCAAGAGATACCTTTCCATTTTCTGATAGTCTCTTCAATCTTTTTCAGGGTACTGTAGTTTTTGATGTGCATATTTTTTACTTCCTTTCTTAGATAGATTCCTAAGTATTTTATTTTTTCAATATTATTGTAAAAGGAGTGTTTTCCCTAATTTCTCTCTCAGTGAGTTTGTTGTTTGTGTACAGGAATGCTATTGATTTTTGAGTGTTGACTTTGTATCCAGCTATTAGACTGAGTCTGGTTATTAAATCTAGAAGTCTTTTGGTGGAGTTTTTGGGGTCTTCTAGGTAGAGTATCACATCATCTGTGAATAAAGACAATTTAACTTCTTCCTTTCCTATCTTTATTCCTTTTATTTCTCTCTCTTATCTAATTGCTCTGGCTAATGTTTCCAGAACTATATTGAATAGGAGTGGTGATAGTGGATATCTTTGTCTTGTTCCTGTTTTTAAAGAGAAAGTTTTCAGTTTTGGACCATTTAGTATGATGTTTGCTGTTCGTTTGTCATAGATAGCATTTATCAGCTTGAGATAAAGACTATTCCATTTTTCTACACAGTTTTTATCATGAATGGGTGTTGGAATTTGTCAAATTCTTTTTTTGCATCTATTGAGATGATTATATGGTTTTTGTCCTTGGTTCTTTTAGTACGTGTATTACATTTATTGACTTGCATATGTTGAACCATCCCTGAATCCCTGGGATGAACCACACTTGGCATGGTGTATAATCTTCTTGATGATTTGCTGCATTCTGTTTGCCAGTATCTTGTTGAGGATTTTGCATCTGTGTTCACTGGGGAGATTGGCCTGTAGTTCTCTTCTTTGGTTGGATCCTTCTCTGGTTTTGGTATCAGGGTAATATTTGCTTCCAGGAATGAATTTGGGACTATTGTTTCCCTTTTGATTTCATTAAAGAGTTTGAAGAATAGTGGCATTAGATCTCTAAATTTCTTGTAGAATTCAGTAGTGATTCCATGAAGACCTGGGCTTTTCTTTGTTCGTATATTTTTAATTAAATTTTCAATTTCATTGACTGATATCAAGTTAATTAGAATTTTTGTATCTTCTTGATTTAGCTTCAGTAATTTATACATATCTTGGACTCTGACCATTTCTTCTGTGTTTTCTGTCTTATTAAAGTTCTCGAAGTGGTATTGATGATCTTCTGGATTTCCATAAGATCCATTGTGCTTTCACCCTTTTCAATCCTAACTGCATGAATTTGAATCTTTTCTTTCCTTTTCTGATAAGGTTGGATAAGGATAAGGAGAAAATGAAATTACTAAAACTACTTTATATTTATCAGGACTTATATCTGAGCTAGGGAAACAGCCACCCTCTCAAAGAAAAAAAAAAAAAGACCTACAAAAATTCAAGCTTTTTTAAAAAAGGCAATAGAATTGCAGATGAAACATGAGCTTCTTCTAATGTGGTTAACTCTGTGGAAATAAAAACAATAATAATAATTATTAAACATATACCATATCCTTGTCACAGAGCTACCCACGCACTTCATGTTAAATATCCTAAAAGCCAACTTATAAATATGTGCTAATATCAGCTCTAATTTACAGAGGAGGAAATAAGAATGTAAATACCACATCTAACAACTAGGAAGAGATGAAAATGGGCAGAACCTGTGCTCTTAACTATGTCACATTACACATTTATATATTTTTCTCTTTGTATGTATGCTTTAAGAATACTTTCCTTTGATTTTATTGTGATGGAGGCTGGAGAATAGAGATTGCACATTATTCTGTATTGCAAACCAGAACTGACATTTCCATGAAGGCACCTTGTGGGAGATGTGATAATGAAGACAGTTTTCTATAGTATTCTCTTTAAGTTTCCAGTGCTATTTCCTGTATAACTCTTCATTCCACTTTCATTTCCCTTACTTCCATTGTAAAGAGCTGAGCATAGAGAAAACCTCATTATAATTATCATCCTCCTGTCTTCCTTTTCATAACTAATTCCGTATTAGTGGCTGATTTGTAGCTTATGTGTCACACACAAAAAAGAACCTTTCACAACGCAGTAGTGACTTGACAAAGCCTAGGTTCTCTACAGAAGATCTTTGTGGAGGTTTAGTTTACCTGCTTATGCTGCTACAATTCCTTCCAGTCCCTGAAGAGCATAGAGATGTGGAAGGCAGAGGCATTGCTGAAGGGAAAGGATGAACCATAAATTTCATGACACTTTGTTGCCTGAGCCTTGCTACAGATTATTAAAACTTAACAATGGACTACAATGATAGGATTGCAGAAGCACAAAATTGATTTTGCATTTAAAGTTATGTATTTTTTAAGTTTGTAGTTGTTATTTACTCTTCAGATATGTTTAGATTTCTGTGAAGGGAAGGTTGAAACTTGCATGTGATTCAACAAAATTTCTGGTCTAAAATCTGATAAATAGATGGCTGTTATATTGAATTTGGAAATATCTGAATGAGTTTCAGAGTTACTGAATAATTATCTGCATATGAAAAGTTTAGTTTAGGATTTCTTTAGAACTTAAAACTTTACAGTTAGTTGTGTGTGTAAGTTTAACACAGTGGGTGAGACCAAACAGTGAGTGTTATTTTTTGAAGTACATCATTTGATTTGGACATCAGAAACTATCATTTTAAAGTGATAGAAAATCTGCCTCTGAAGTATCAAATTCCTAACTTATTTCTGAGGAAGTCTTTCATTGGAATAATGACAAAAGTTGATCTGGCCCAAAATGTGCATTTTGTCAATAAAAGCTCGATTGCAGAGGCTGCCCATGGTCTCCCTGATCATTAGTCTCAGAATAAGGCAGTACACTGGGTTCTCTTCCTCTCAGACTGAGACACTTTTCCCCCACCTGGCCACCTAATACTCTACAGCTCTGAAGGACCCAACACCTGGTGTTTAATGGTCTGCAGTAACCTACATGAAATTCTGAATAATTTTATCTCGAATTTGTGGGTGAAGATCAATGGATCATGGAGAACACTGGGAGCTTGGAGTCTGAGCTCATACACAGCCCCACTTCCTACTTCCTCTCCAGGAAGGGGCATCAGCCACTTACTCCCCATTCCCTGATGCCTGGGACCCTGCCTGGCCTCTCTTTTCCATCCCCTACTCAGCAACTGCTGTTACCCTTCACTCCCCAGGAGGGGTCTGGGCTTGATTATTTAGAGATCCAGGGTCAGACACATATGCATCTCAGTGTACTGATGCCCAGCCAGGGCTAGCAGCGCCATGGAACATTAAGAGGGTGAGACAGCAGGAAGAAGCCTCTTACCCATAAACCAGGTACCTGGCATGCCCAACACAAAGCTAATAATAACATTGGGGATCACCTGTCTGCCATGTGTTGGGACAGGGGGCCCATGGAATGCGGTGACCCCTAGCTCAACTTCCCCATTCTTTTCTAGCATATGGCAGTTGGTCCATTGACTGTTGGAGGGAAACTGGGTAGCAGGTGATGCATACATGAGTCTGCAGGTGCTAAGTTGCAAGGCAGGGCACTCAGGTATCAGTAAGGTCTGTACTTGCCCTTTAAATATTCCTCTGTGCAAGGGAACATGCCATTAAATGTCAAATGAAAAGCAACACCACAGGTAAAGAAAGAGAACGCAGGAAAAAAAAATGAGATTATATTTGAGTAATTCCAGTGGCACTTTTTCATGCTTTTTTGAAAGAATTCGTCCCTATTTTCAATTTTCACTGGGCTCCACACATTTGATTTTATTCAGTGGGTCCATGGGGCCCATCTGTAGTGGATATCCATTACATTTTTCTGTCTAGCACCATTTCGCCTCTTCTGGTATTAAGCCCTTCTTCCTTTTGGAAGGTAGAGAGGAGAACTGTTCTTCCCCACTCATATTTTTTTTTACATTGTTCTAAAAGAGATGATAATCTCATTACCTCTCCAAACTGAGAGTGGTAAACTTGCACTCCTGGCTGGGCCAACGGCTGAATCCAAGTGATGGCAAATGAGCTAAGTTGGTCCTAAAAAATATATCATAACTTCCATTTCCATCAATATTTTGCTCAAGATATCCTTAAAACTCTCCTAAAAAACATGTAAAAATTTAAATAACATATAACTCCTGCCTGAGAAAATCCTTATCTTTCAAATTCAAAAAAGGAAATGTTGACTGTTGTTTGGACATGATTTCAAGTGGTCACTGGATCTTTTGAAAGAGAAACCAGATCTTAGAGTCATATGAAACAGTAATTAGAATTGATAAGCTCATATAAAGTCTTTGTATATAATGAATAGGGTATATAGTCACTGAAAATATAGGCTATAAAAACTTTTACCTTTCAAACCAAGAAAACTTCTCAAGATTGGGGGTATCTTCTCTAAGAAACTGGTTTTACCTTATACAAATTTTGGTTTTCAAATATACGCTAATATGATTTGAAAACCCCCAGTAATAATCACCAAAAATAGTAGAACTAAGAGAAGTACATAGTACAATTAGTAAGGCACATAACAAAAGAAATGCAAAATTTACTTGAAGAAATCCTTTTTGGCAAAGGCTAAATGGCATTTCCACAATACAAAGCGAAATAAATAAATAAATGAAGAATTGCCAAATTGAGACTATAAAATAAGCAGGTTTAAAATGATTAAAGGTGAAAAGTGAAGACAGCATATTAATATACATTTGAAAACCAAAAAAAAAAATGCCTAAAAGTAAAATCAAAGCTTCCTGGAGAAGATCACCCCCAATCTTGACAAGTTTTCTTGGTTTGAACTGTGAAATTTTTATAGACTGTATTTTCAGTGAATATATACCTTATAAAAATAACAGATTTGAACCATAACTAAAAATTTTCAAGAAATGAAAAATATAATCATTAATGCATGTCATGAATTAGAGTGAAAATTAGATTAAACTGAGACAGTAATATGGAAGGCAGATCTGAAAAAGCTAACCCAGATGAATATCCTAAGATAAAAAGATGGAAAATATGAAAGAAAGTTTAGGAAACATGGAGAACAAAGTAAGAAGAAGCAGTGTAAACCTACAAGTCAATGCATCAGAAAAGCAGTAGAAGTGCTTAAAAGACACTAGTGAAGAGCAGAATTACAGAACACATAAAATGTCAAAATTAAGAAATCTGCGTATGGTAAACAAAACCAAATTTACACCAAAATGTATTATAGCAAAAATGTGAATGACTAAAGATAGAAGTCTTTAAAAGTAAGGAGAGAAAAAAATACCTATGAAGAATGACAGGCTTGCAGCTCTTTTTTTTTTTTTTTTTTTTTTTATAACAGCCACAACAGAAGCCCAAAGACTGTGTAACAAAATCCTGAGAGAAATAAAAGAAATTAGTATCAACTGAGAATTGTATAGCCAGTCTAACTGTTGATTAAATTATTCAAGGCAATCACAGATGTTGGATAGAGTGAAAGTACAGGAGAAAGGGAAGAAAGAAAATATCAGAGAAAGGAAGAATGAGGCAGGAGAAAAAAGAAGGGAAACGAAGAAGGGAGAGAGAGCAGAGCTTATCTTCTTTGCTGGAAAAGCCATGAAGAAGTACATCTAAAAGCTGCTGATGTCCATTCCTCTGCACTGGACAGAAAGCACTGTTTGCATTCAAGCCTTTAGTTAATCCTTTCCTAAAGCTCGTCTCACTTCTGCCATCACTACAGTTTAGTTAAAGACTTCAGTTACTTCCCTTTTATACCTAAGCAATATCAGGTTGGTATTCTGACCCTTAAAACTAAAAGAGATCTGATGTAATTTGTAGATCTTCATATGTCTAAGGAATAAGCACCCTAGATATCAAAAACTAATACCTTATGTCAGAACTTGATTTGAATTTTGTGGTATCCTTTGGGATCTATTTGCTGAAGAATTTAAATCTTAGAATGGCTGCACTCTTCTGCATATTAGAATGTGAGCTACTTCACTTCTGAATACGTGGGTATTTTTATATCACAACCTTTTGTAGACAGAAAGCATCAGAAACCAAAAATCTCGTAATTTATTCAGAACAAAAATGATTGAATTATTTATCTAAGGGAGATGGATGTTTGACTTTAACACTGTATTAAGCGTAACATAATTAACAGAAGAGTAAATTTCCATCATCTCAGACAGCCTGTGACAAGCACTGTCCTGTTACTCCAAAGGGGTAAATAGTACATTGTAGTGAGGAAAAGGTCTAAGAGATAAAATGTCGCATGATTTTCTGCAAATAAAAGCAGACACTTTTCAAAAGGTAAGATGCAGCAAAATAAGGTTCCCTTCAGTGAGAGAAAGCTTTATGCAGGGCAGCAATTTGTCAGGTTTCCAAGTCAACGCTGTTATCTGTGCTCCCTGTGGCCCCTTAGGCTTAGGCTTTGATATAGACCTTGTTAAGAAGTGTCTGGGGTAATCCTGCCCTGGATTCTATGCAGCCTCACACTCCATCTCAGCCAGGATACACCGGCTAAGTTAATACAGCTGCACTTGTCATTCCACTAAGGAAGCAAAGGCTGCTCCAGTGCTCAGACAAGACTGTACTGCTTGTACTGCCCTGACTTCAGTTCTTTTCCTGTATGTGCAGGTGGGTCTTTTCCTGCACTGCCTTCTGAATTGAAAATATTTCTACCATTTAAGAAAGAAAAAAAAATCACTTCTATTTTTTTTATCTACTATAACTCAGAACCATTCTTGAGGCACTGCAATATTTTCTTCCAAACAAGCAGAACTGTTAACTCTGAATGTTTTGAAAGTACAAAGAAAGTCCAGGTTTCCTTCCTTCCTTTACATATATGCAAGTTGGTGCATCGGTGTTTCTTGGAGGGGGGCATCACTGTGCATTTACAATGCCCATGTCGACTTGCATAAGGAAGACTCCAATCTGTGTTGCAATTTTGACAAACAAAGCTCTGGGTATATCCACTCTCAGCCCACTGTTCACTCTCCAACATTGCTTAGCAAGTATTTCTTGTTGATCAACTAGAGATAATTATTTCTTTTCTGAATATAATATAGCTTTTTAATAATATTCCTGCCCAAGAGCAAGCATGTTCCACCTAAATCATTCCTGGTTCAGAGTGTGTGTGTGTGTGTGTGTGTGCACATGTGGTATGCGAGGTATAAGAGGGCAGGGGGTCATCTCTGGTGTTTACTCACATTGGCCATTACCCATTGTTTCATGGTCAAAGAAAATAAAATCGCAAGACCACTTTTTTTTTCTCTGTTCTTCATTACTTACTACACACAGTTTCCATTTATTGTCAAAGGAAAAAAGATTGAAGATCTTTACACAAAACAAATTGAAGATTCTACATACACAAAAGAATGAAGATTCATTGCACTGTGTTTAAAAGTTTTGAAAAGAATGTATCTTGATGACAACATCAACCTTCCGTATTACACAGTCTGGCTCTAGGAAGAGAACCAGCCCTATACCTCGAGAGGAAGTTTGCAGAAATAATGATGTAGTCAGTAAAAATTACAAGCTGACTTCTACTTAACACTCAGGTTAGGTTAAAATGACCCTGTAAATCAGTCAACAAATATTTATTAAACATTTACAGGAAAGAGCCATGCATCCAGAAATATGACACCCATAAAAGAAGGCTCTTCCCAGTTATTACAACTTTGATGAGGTAGAAAATCAGCTCACAAAAATAGTGCATACCTTGTCAGAACACCCAAGCATGCGCTGTATTTCCTGGGGACACAAAAATGGCCCAGGGATTTTATTCTAAAGAGGCCCAGAATTCCCTGGCAGAAGTCTCTCTAAACTGCTTGGTTCTAACACCAGTCTAGGAAGCCAAAATAATACCTCATCTTCTGATGGTTCTGGGTTCCAGAATCCATGCTCAATGTGACCAGTCATGGGCAAAACTGTGAAGTGATGAGGATGATATTAGATGTTGCGCCCTGTTGATTCACCGGAAGTCTTGTGGGTCTGCCCTTCCTCTTACCTGCATGGCATTCAAGCCCCTCTCCTTAGACAACTAAACCTTCCCATAATGAATTAATAATCTGTACTAGTTAAGTCCTGTTTGACTGTGAACATCCACAGAAAGGCTTGGCAAGATTTCTTATACTATTTCCAGAAGTGTTAGATAAGGAAAAATAGGGAATCTGATTTGGAGTTAGAAAAACCTAAGTTCAAATTCTGTTCTTGCTCTTTGCATTTAAGTGATCTTAGGTAAGAATGCTGACTTGTTTATTACTTCCTTTTTGTATATAAAATAAAAATAATGTCAATCTATTTCATTTAAGAATTTATGTCTTTTAATTTTTTATATTAAAATCATTACAGATTTACATATAGATGTGAGACATAACACACCAGGATTCCATGTAGTCTTTACTCAGTTTCCTCCAACGGTATTATATTGAATAACTGCAGGACCATATCACAGCCAGGAAATTGATAGTAATACAGTTAAACAACCATATTTAGATTTCAGCACTTTTTCCAAACTTTTTCTGTGTGTGTGTATGTATGTGTATGTGAGAGTGCATGTGATTCTGTGTAATGTTATCACATACGCAGATTTGTGTGGCTGCTATCACAGCCAAGATAGAGGAGTTCTATTATAAGGATATTTTGGGCTACCTTTTTATAGCCATAGCTACATACCTCCTACCCCCAAAACCTCCCTGCCAGTTATTAATCTGTTCTCCATCTCTACATGTTTTCCATTTCAAGAAAATTATACTGTATAAATGAAATCTTACAATATCTGATCTCAGCAATATTTTTATTCAGCATAATTCCTTAATATCTATCCAACTTGTTGCTATTTCCTTTTCATTGGTGAGTAGTACTCCGTGGTACAGACATACTATAGTTAATTAGCCATTCATTCTCTATGAAGAACATTTAAGAAGGGACTATTTCTACTGTTTTACTACTGTGAATAAAACTTCTATATACTTTCATGTACAGGTTTTTATGTGAATAATGTTTTTTATTTCTGTGGGATAAATGCCGAAATGTACTTGCTGAGCCATATGTTTAGCACACATTCGGTTCTGCAGGAAACAGCCGTAATTGTTTCCCCAGTGATTACGCAATTTTATATTGCCACCAGTGATTTATGAGTGCTCCAGCTTCTCTAAATCTTCAGCAACATTTGAGGCTAGGAGTATTTTTGTATTTTAGCCACACTGATAAGGACATAGTATTTCATTGTGGCTTTAATTTGCATTTTTATAATGAAAATAATATTAAAAAACTTTCACAACCTTATGTGCAGCTGAATATATTTTTTGGTAAAATGATTCATGACTTTTCATTCCCTAATTTGGATTGTACATGTGTTTAACTATTGAGTTTTCAGAGTATTCTATATACTCTAGATATTAGTCCTTTATTGAGTATATAGTTGGAGAATATTTTTGCCCATTCTGTATAATGTCTTTTTATTATCTTCACACAGCAAAAGTTTTGAATTTTGATGAGGTCCTACTTATCCATTTTCTCCTTATGATTTTGCTGTGGGTATCAAGTATAAAAGCTTTTCCCTTATCTCTCAATCTTGAAGATTTTCTTCTATACTGTAAGACTATTTTCTGAACAAAAGCAAAGTGCTGTCCAGGTTTTAGCCTTCATATTTCTCAACACTTGCTTTTCTCAATGTTATTCTTTTCTTTCCAGAAGCTCTGCATCCAAGGTTAGCTTTTCAAGAAAATTCTCCGTTGTAGTTCCTTTCTGGCCTAGAGATTTGGAATGGCCAGAAGAAAACATTCCATGTTCTAAACACATGACTAGTACTTTAAATACATACAACAAATATTCATTGAGGACCTACTAAAAGTTACACAATGTATAGAGTTGGAGGAATAAAAATAAATAAAGATGAGTCCCTCCTCTCAAGGAGCTCAAATCAGGGCAAGAAACTGGTACTAGAACAGCATGGAAACTCACCTAAATAACACTTGTGATAAAAATGACTGTAATGGTTGATTCCTTGTGTCAACGTGAGAAGTTTAGAAGTTTAAGCAACTCAGCAGGGGCCAGGGTCCTCACTTTGTAAACGTCCTCATCCTGTGCAAGAGGAGGGCACGGAGATCGTGTGAGTGCAACACCTGCCCTACGGGGTAGCCTGCTTACAATATAAGGGAGGAAAAGAGGCTTGCTCTCCTCCTTTTGCTCTTGCTGCTTTTGCTGTCTTCTGCTGCCATGAACAGTTGCCCCTGTGCCATGCCACCCTGCCTCGGAGCCAGCTGATTATGGACTGAAACCTCCACAAACTGTGAGCTACATAAACCTTTCCTTCCTTAATTTTGGGTGTTAGATATTTTGTCTCAGCAATGAGAGAAAAGTAACCAAGACAATGACAGTTTTCCCAAATTCAACAAGCATTTGTTGAGTGCGATGTGTGTCATAGTTCAAGTCTGGAAGATTCCCAAAGGCTCCTGTGCTGAAGGCTTGCCTCCAGCTAATGGTGCTACTGGGAGGTGGTGGAATCTTTTGCTGTGGTCTGATTGGAGGAAGTGATGCACCAGGAACATATCCTTGGAGAGTATTTTCCAGCCCCTTGCTCCCTCATGTTTTCTCTCTCTGTCCCTTATATCCTCTCTCCCCTCTCCCTACCATCCACCACGAGGCAAGCCTCTTTTTTCTACCATACACTCCAGTCATGATGTTCTGCCTCATCACAGATCCAGAAGCAACAGAGCCAAGTAACCGTGGTTTGAAACCTCTAAACCACAAGCAAAGATAAACCTTTCCTCCTTCAAGTTGATTTTCTCAGGTATTTTGTCATGGTGATGGAAAGCTGACTAGCACAGTGCATTGCACATTATAGCTAGGAATGGAAAGATGAATCATAATTAGACTCTACTCTGAGAAATTTATTTTCAATGGGAGAGAGAAACAGACATGAGATACATCTCTAACACAAGAACGTGATGGTACACTGACAATAAGTGAAGAATTTGAAGTCACAAAGTTTTGACATCTGCTAATTATGTGAACTTGGGCAAATAGTGATCCTCAGAATTATTTCTTACAAAGTGGAAATGTTAATGCATAATTTTAAGTTTTATTATTAATATTAAATTAGAACATATGCAGAGAATCTTTACATAAACTCAACAGGATTTGGTGATGGATGGCCTGTGTGTGAAGAGGTAGAATAACGAAGTGTGGGGTACTTTCAATGTTTCTGACCTCTGACAAGACAAATGATGTGTGGTCATCCTTGAACAATTTCCATGGATTTATGCATGTTTTATTAGTGTTTATAGAGCCACAAACAGGCAACATACACAGAGCAAAAAGTAATTCTTTTTGTTTTGTTTAGTAAAAGGTACATTTGGCCAGCAGTGGGGGAGATCAGAAGATAACTTAGAAAAAAGATGGAGATGTTGATTCACTTTAGCCTACTGTTGGAGATATATAATAGATACCTGAAAAAA
The DNA here is from genome assembly GCA_028451465.1 of Erethizon dorsatum. Classification (NCBI taxonomy): domain Eukaryota; kingdom Metazoa; phylum Chordata; class Mammalia; order Rodentia; family Erethizontidae; genus Erethizon; species Erethizon dorsatum. Next base: position 49,561,081 of record CM051835.1, on the reverse strand, counting down.
ATCTAATTTAAGATTAAAGTTTAGACTGAAAATTAATAATCACTAGTAAGTAGTCACTTCTCTTAGTGACATAAATTACACTGTTCTAGAATGCATTCTTCTCCATAAAGAGGAGACTAGAAATTTCATAACTTTTTGAATCTCTGGGACCTGATAATTCAGGCTGAGGTCTGGACTTACTTTTTAAATTCTTTTTAATTAAACTACAGTTGCTTTGTGTCCTATATGGTCACATGTAAATATATCTACTGTAGTACATTCAGAAAATTTCCACTGTGGATCATTGCTAGTCCAAACTTTATTCTACGTACCAAAACCTGGAGAGGCCCCTATATTCAGATGGCATTCTTTAGTGAGAAAGATTTTTTCCTATTTATGAAGTCATCTAATTTTAACAAAACTTCTTACAAATGGGGAAACTCAGGTCGAGATTGCTAAGACTACTTAACCTGACTGATGCAGCTAGTAAGTGGAAGATCTGAGACTCCAGTTCACTTCTCCTGACTGCTAAGACAGCACTCTTTCCCAAGCGGTAACTGGGTGGTTAGTCCCACTCTATTACCACACACCAACCTTCCCAAATAAAACTTGGTGGACTCTGAAAAGGTCCACAGTGTTTTGAAAGGTTGATGGAAACTCTCCCTAGTGTGAGGTGGTATGGAAAATGGTGCTCCCTAAAATCTAGTTGAATATGTAGTGTTAGGGTGAACTAAGCTACTGGCTCAGAAAGACAAATGGAACTAAAACTTTCATGCCTTCATAAGTTAACTGATACATTTTGATCAATATTTGGTCTTATGTATCTGAGAAAAGAAATGCCTGCAGCAGTTTGTTTAATGGCCAAGCGTATTCGCTTTCATTCATTCTTTCTTTCTCTTCAGTAAAGGTCAGAGTTAATCAAAGAATGTGGCCTCCACGATCCATCGGAAATTACTAAAGACCTCAGAGATGTGAGGCTGCAATCTCTGAACTGGAAACCCCCACTTATTCTCCAGGAACAAAAAGAAGATGAATCAATTGACACTGTATACAGATTCAATTGTTTTTGCGGAGAACAATTTGTTATTATCTCTTGTCTCTGGTAGCTGTCATCTGCCTGGGGAGTTGATGAATAGCATACATAAACGTGTGGGCATGAGTGCATTAGCCTATGATTCAGACCTATTGTAAGGTCACATCTCATTTTTCATGCCTACTTTGAAAATTTAAAATGTTAACAGTGTAGGGAACCCCAAACAGCCTTGCAGCTCTTAACATGAATTATATTTTCAATAAGTAACATAATACTAAATTTATTATTTAATGATAGTTGTATTAAGACTTAAAACCCTAGTTGCTTAAGATTATAAATTCCTTACAAAAATCATGGTGTTATAAAGATGGCAAAATTTAAAAATATTTTATTTTTTTTTGATTAAGGATTGGTCCCAATTAAAAATGAATTTCATTAGATATTTGAATATTTTAACCTATATTTACAAATGCAACATACTTGATTGCCATACACACAGACCCACATCCAGTGCAGGGAAACTTTGGAAATACATAGATAATCACGTATCCAAGTTAACAATGAGTAGATTTAGATTCTATTTTTTAAAAGGGACAAGAGAAGACCTGGCAATAAGAGATTAGTCTTACTTGGCAGTCTCTGCCAAATCTGCATTTCTAGTGAGTTACAATGATAGCTGATCCTTCCCAACCGTACGTTTCCCCAGCAGCCCCTAAGGTCCAGACCTCCTTTGTAATTGCTATGAGATACTCATGCATGTATATAGTCCATGTGTACTCAGGATACAGCCCTAGCCTAGTTATAAGTGTCCTTGGTAAGTGTTTCTTAAAAGTCCAACTTTAGTTTCCTAAGTGATGGCATCTTTCTGGTTGAACTGTTACATAGAGATTAGAGCTTATACAAAAACATTGCTAAGAGATTCAATTCTGTGGGGTATACCAGCTTGATGTAATGAACCCATATGTACAATATGCAGAGCTACCACAACACAGGGGCTAGAATGTGAAGGATTTTCACTCGTCCCTCTGTGATCCTCTGTATTCAGCACCTTGGTTTGAGAAAGCTAAGAAAATTGAAATTAGAAAATCAATGGGAGGGCAAAATTCATTCTTTAAAAAACAAAAGGAAAGTCTGCATTAAAGTGTTTTTCGTTGAAAGCTATTTCTACCTTGACTGGTGCTATAGGAGGATAAGCTTATGTAGATGATGGGTGATTTGGTTTTGTATCTATATACATTTAACAACAAATCATGATTGAACCAAAACAATCAGCTTATTTTCTTAAAGGTCTTTGATGTTTTCTAAAAGATCACATTTCTAAATGACTGTTTAGCTTGGAGGTTTTTCCACTATCAGTTTTGCTTGGCATTTGAAACACATTTCTTTATAGTACCTTAATAAATCTTTAATCTTTTTTTTTTTGTGTGTGGGTACCAGGGGTCAACCTCAGGACCTTGTGTGCCAGCAGGTGCACGTGCTGCTGAGCGATATCACTGGCCCTTTTTTCGTATGTGGGATCCAGGAGTCGAACTCGGGCCCTCGCGCTTGCCAGGCAGGCGCTTACGCCACTGAGCCATCTCACCGGCCCCTAAATCTTTAATCTTTCCTCAATTAAGAAAGGTAAGAAGGAATAATGTAAGAATAAAAGATAATGGAATGACCTGTTTTCACTTTATCACAAATAACTATTTGTTTTCAAAATATACCTTATTCACACTGCTTTTCATTATCTCTACAAATTCCTAAATCTATCTGCCAGGTAAAAAGTCATTATATTTCAAACAAAACATGCTGTCAACATTAGAATAAGTATTCTATATTTCATTATTCTCAGAGATGTGGCTACTATTTTAGAATTTTAAATGTTTTAGTAATTAAAACTAACTTTACTTTTAAAAAGGGCCAATTACTTCTTCATTAAGCTAAAGATGGGGAGCTATTAAATTTTTTGTTATTCCAAGGAATGAATAAAAAAGATGTGGTATTTTTATACCATGGAGTACTACTCAGCCATAAAGAAGGATAATCTTGAGACTTTTATACATAAATGGTTGCAACTTGAGACCATACTCTTAAGTGAAATAAATCAGACTCACATGTGTAAACATCATATTGTCTCCCTGGTGTGAGAAATTGAAAATGTAAATAAGCTCTAAAATGCACAATAGATATTTTGAAATGGGAAGAAACTGTTTAAAAGGAAAAAGGAACTAGGATGGGAGAAAGGAAAAAGGAAGAAAAATGAAAGTTAGCTATACTATTAGTGTCTCTTAGTTCATTGAAAAGAAAGGTTCATGCTAATGTCAATTGGAGAATTTTGTTATGCCCATATCTTGTACTCTGAGTAACTACTTTGGAGATGACAATATGCAATGTATTAACCATTGTTATTCTCCTATTATTTTGTTATGAAATTGTCTTATCTTTTTTCAATAAAATAAAACAATTTTGGGGTTTTTTTTGACTATGTAAGATTTTCTTAATTCTTCCATTGATAATATATTGTGATAGTAATTTAAGAATTTTTTTTTTGAGGGACCTCAAGATGGCGGATTGAGTAAGAAGCAGGCAGCGAAACTCTCTCTAAAAGTTACCATTGGAACATGGGAATATAGCGACCCGGAAAGCGCAGGAGGGGGGGAGATGCCTCCCCGAAACCCAGAAAAGTTCTGAAGCGCAATCTGGGACCCCCGGCACCAGTGATGGGTGGCTTCCAACAAAGAAGAAGGAAAGAAGGAGCAGACCGCACGTGCGTACCTTCTACTATCCTGGGAGTTGCAGCACCGCGGAGGCTCAATTCTACGGACACACGGTGGCAGCTGGCACCCAGGGAGCCCCCACGGAGGATCCTGAGACAGCGGCGGGGCAGGGGAGCGGCGGAGAATGGCGCTGACCGGCGGTGAGTGTCTCTCAGCCACAGCTGCCCCGCGCCAGAGAGCGACCGGCCGGGCGCCATTGTGGGGGGTGTGGCGAAACTCAGAGTGGCTCGGAAACTGCTCTGGGAACTTGTGCTCCGGACAGGACAGCACGGGGCCTCTCAAGCCCACGAAAGTGTGCTGAGGTCAGCAGGCGAACGAGACTGGACTCTCAGCCACACCTGTCCCGCGCCAGAGAGCGACTGGCCCGGCGCCATTGTGGGGGGCGTGGCGAAAAACCAGAGCGGCGGGAACCAGTGCAGGGAACCCGCGCTCCAGACAGCACGCTGAGCCTCTCAGGCCCAGGGATCGTGAAAGGGCGCTGAGAGCGGAGGCGAGCTAGACTGGTCTCTGCCTGAAAGTACGCGCCTCTGCTCACCACCCGCCAGAGGGCTGCTCCTGGCTTACTGGGACGGACCTGCACAGAACAGGACTCTGTCACAAGGTACCTGCCGACAACAGAGTCAACACCTGGAACTGATTCTTTTTATTTTTTTTTTTATTTTTTTTTTATTTTTATTTATTTTTTTTTCTCTCACTGATTTGTTTTTTGTTCTGGCGAAGGGTTTTTTTGTTTTTGTTTTGTTTTGTTTTGTTTTTTGGTGGGGTTTTATTTTTGATCTGTCTGTTTTATTGTTTTTATCTTCGTTTTTGTTTCTGTATGTGTATTTGCTGTTTCCTTCATTATTCTCTCTGGTTTTTTATATGAGTGTAAACAGCGCCTCTAACTTCTTTGTGATTGTGGTTGTGATCTGTTCTTCCTTTTATCCCTTCCTTCTCTTTTTACCACCTGTCCTCTGCACTAGTGTCCCAATTTTAGTGGGATCCCTCTTGGTCCTCTAACCTTACATCTAATTCCTTCCTCTTCTCCCAATACTCTATTTCCTCCTTAACTCATTTTAAATTTAAACTCCTCAAGGAAAAATTGACATACATAGGACTTGTATACTGCATATAATTTTTCTGGTGTGTTTTAGATTTTGTTATATAACCGCAACTCTATACAGCTAAAAGTGGTAAATAACTGGTTAGCTCAGTCTGTCACTTTTTAGGCTGTGTTTGATGCTTTAGTTAACATTATAGCCAAATGTGAAATAATTGTTCTAAACATCTTTCCTTCCTGATATTTCATGATTGAGATTGACTAAGGGACACAGAAAATACAGTGGCACAGTACCAAAGAATCAAGGACTGGGCCAAACAGGTAGCAACTTCGCATACCCAACGAATTGAAGAGGTAGGATCTGGCAGAAAGCTCAAAACCTAAAAGCAAGCTCCACTTGGAAGATACTGCAGAGAAGTAGTCATCTTCTAAAGATCTTAAACACTAGCAATAAAGTAACCTACTATAGGTAATTTGCAAACATCACCCCAGGAATTAAAGAAAGAAAAAATGAGACGACACTTAAACAAGATGCAACCCCACACATCCAATTCACCAAAGGCAAACCTAGGGAGCAACAAGGTGGGACAATCCGAAAGCCACCCACCTGGCCTATCTGAAGTGGTAACAACAAAGCAACTGAATGAGGTTCTGGAAAAAATTAAAACAGAAATAATCTCACAGATAACTGCAGAGATAATGTCTACAATGAAGACCATGCTTAAGGACACTATAGCTGATACAGACAAAAAAATAGATGAACTTAAGAAAACTATAGAAACCATGAATGCTCAGCATAGGAAAGAAATGGAATCCATAAGGCAGATTCAAGCAGATATCCAAGAGATAAAAAATTCCATTGAAAGTATTTGTAGCAGAATAAGCCAATGCGAGGACAGGATCTCAGATATAGAAGACAGGCTTGCAATTAGTGATCATGAAATGGAAAAATTCTTAAAAATAGCAAGGGACCATGAAAAATCAATTCAGCAGCTGCTAGATGACTCAAAGATAAACAACTTAAGAATAATTGGAATAAATGAAAAAGCAGGAGATAGCATCAACGACATTAAAACCTTGTTCAAAGACATAATCAGGGAGAACTTTCCTGGAAGAGAAAAGGAATTTGACACCCCTATAAGTGAAGCTTTTAGAACACCAACTAGACATGATCAAAAAAAAACTTCAGCCAGACATATTATAGTCAAGATCCCAGAAATTCAACAGAAGGGCAGAATCTTAAAAGCTGTTAGGGAGAAGAGACAAATCACCTATGAAGGAAAACCCATCAGAATCACAGCTGACTTTTCAGCACAAACCCTCAATTCAAGAAGAGCTTGGAATGATGTATTGCAAGCTCTAAAGGAAAATAATTTTCAGCCCAGATTGATGTACCCTGCAAAACTATCTTTCAAAATTGATGGAGAAATAAAATACTTTCATGACAAAGAACATCTGAGAAAATTTATGACCACCAAACCAGCACTCCAAAACGTTCTGAAGGACATTCTAGAAAGAGATAGGAACCCCAACAGAAGGAATCCACCAGGCAGGGCAAATAATTAAATAGCCGGAAAACGGAAAAACAAAGAGTGGGAACCAACAACAGGAAAATATCATGACAAGTCAATACATATCAGTTTTAACCATCAATGTTAACGGTCTCAATTCACCAATCAAAAGGCACAGACTGGCGAAATGGATCAAGAAGCAAGATCCAACAATATGCTGTATACAAGAAACACATTTAATTCAGAAAGAAATTCATAGACTGAAAGTCAAAGGATGGAAAACAATACTCCATGCCACAGGAACCCAGAAAAAACCAGGGGTAGCTATTCTTTTTGCAGACAAAGTGAACTTCAAGCCAAGAAGGATTCAGAGAGATAAAGACGGTCATTACATCCTTGTAAAGGGAACAATCCAAGAGGAAGAGATAACGATCATAAATATATATGCGTCAAATACCAATGCACCCAGCTATATAAAACAAATACTAAAGGACATGAAAAATCAAATAAGCACTAATACAATTATATTGGGAGATCTCAATACTCCACTGTCACAAAAAGATAGATCAACTGGACAGAAAATCAATAATGAAATAGTAGAACTGAACCAAACTTTTGAACAAATGGACTTAGTAGATGTCTACAGAGTGTTCCATCCCACAACATCAGAATACACATTTTTCTCAGCTGCACATGGGACGTTCTCCAAAATAGACCACATACTAGCTCATAAAACCTGCTTAAGTAAATGCAAAGGAATTGAAATTATCCCATGCATATTATCAGACCATAGTGCAATGAAATTGGAAATCAATGGCAAAAGATCCCACAAAAACTCCCTAAACACATGGAAATTAAACAGCATCCTCCTGAACAACCAATGGGTCACAGATGAAATTAAAGAAGAAATTAGTCACTTTCTACAACTGAATGATAATGACAGTACAACATACCGGAACTTATGGGATACAATGAAAGCAGTCCTAAGAGGGAAATTTATAGCATTAAACACTTATATCAGGAAAATAGAGCAAGCGCAAATAAACAACTTAAGGGTGAACCTCGAGCTTCTAGAAAAAGAAGAGCAGGTTAAGCCAAAAGCCCGTACAAGGGAGGAAATTATAAAGATCAGAGCAGAAATTAACGTATTGGAGAATAAAAAAACAATACAAAGAATAAATGAAGCAAAAAGTTGGTTCTTTGAAAGAATAAATAAGATTGACAAACCATTATCCAACCTTATTAAAAAAAGAAAAGAAAAGACTCAAATCCATGCAATTGAAAATGAAAAGGGTGATATCACGACGGACCCTGCAGAAATCCAGAAGATCATCTATACCTATTTTGAAAATTTATATTCTACTAAGATGGAAAATGCAGAAGAAATGGACAGATTCCTAGATTCGTATGAATTACCAAAGCTGAATCAAGAAGATTTAAAAATCCTAAATAAACCAATATCAGCCAATGAAATTGAAGATGTAATTAAAAACCTCCCAACAAAGAAAAGCCCAGGCCCTGATGGATTCACTGCCGAATTCTACAAGAAATTTAGAGAAGACCTAACGCCCCTACTTCTCAAACTTTTCAATGAAATTGAAAGGGAAGCAATACTCCCAAATTCATTCCTGGAAGCAAGCATTACCCTGATACCAAAACCAGAGAAGGACCCAACTAAGAAAGAGAACCACAGGCCAATCTCCCTAATGAACATAGATGCAAAAATCCTTAATAAGATACTGGCAAACAGAATCCAACAAATCATCAAGAAGATTATACACCATGACCAAGTTGGATTCATCCCAGGGATGCAGGGATGGTTCAACATACGTAAATCAATAAATGTAATACACCATATTAACAGAACCAAAGACAAAAATCACATGATCATCTCAATAGATGCAGAAAAAGCTTTTGACAAAGTCCAGCACCTTTTCATGATAAAAACCCTACAGAAAATTGGAATAGAGGGTCTTTATCTCGATCTGGTAAAAGCTATCTATGACAAACCAACAGCCAATATTATACTAAATGGCCAAAAACTGAAAGCCTTCGCTCTAAAATCAGGAACAAGACAAGGATGTCCACTGTCCCCACTCTTATTCAACATAGTTCTGGAAACTTTAGCCAGAGCGATTAGACAAGAGAAAGAAATAAAAGGAATAATGATTGGAAAGGAAGAAGTTAAATTATCATTATTTGCAGATGACATGATACTCTACACAGAAGACCCCAAAAACTCCACTAAAAAACTGCTAGATTTAATAAGCAAATTCAGTAGTGTAGCTGGATACAAAGTCAATACTCAAAAGTCAATAGCCTTCCTGTACACAAATAACAAACTTACTGAAAGAGAAATTAGGGAAACAATACCTTTCACAATAACATCCAAAAAAATGAAATACCTAGGAATCAACCTCACAAAGGATGTAAAAGACCTCTATACTGAAAACTACAGTACTCTGAAAAAGGAGATTGAAGAGGATATCAGAAAATGGAAAGATATCCCTTGCTCCTGGATAGGAAGAACCAATATAGTGAAAATGGCCATACTTCCAAAATTGTTATACAGATTTAATGCAATTCCAATCAAAATTCCAACAGCATATCTCACAGAATTAGAGAAAACAATCCTAAAATTCATTTGGAATCAGAAGAGACCTAGAATAGCAAAGGCAATTCTGGGCAACAAAGGCAAGGCAGGGGGCATCACAATCCCCGACTTGAAATTATACTATAAAGCTACTGTGATAAAAACAGTGTGGTACTGGCAAAAAAACAGACCTGAAGATCAATGGAACAGATTAGAAGATGCTGAAACAACCCCAGACGTACTAAGCCACCTTATCTTTGACAAAGGTGCCAAACACATTCGCTGGAAGAAAGATAGCCTCTTTAATAAATGGTGCTGGAAAAACTGGCTCTACACATGCCGAAGATTAAAACTAGATCCATATCTTTCACCATGCACTAAACTAAATTCAAAATGGATCAGAGATCTAAATATTAAAACAGAAACATTAAATCTGCTGGAAGGTAGGATAGGTAAAACCCTTGGAGACATTGGTGTAGGCAAAGACTTTATGAATAAAAACTCAACCGCACGGGAACTATCCCAAAGAATCAATAACTGGGATCTCATCTTATTAAAAAGCTTTTGCACAGCAAGAGAAACCACCAACAGAGTGAAGAGACAACCCACAATGTGGGAAAAAATGTTTGCCAGCTGTTCCTCAGACAAAGGATTACTATCGAGAACATATAAAGAACTCAAAAAAATCAGACCTCCCAAATTTAAAGACCCACTCCAAAAATGGGCATCTGAGATGAATACACATTTCTCAGATGAAGAAATACTAATGGCAAACAAATATACAAAAAAATGTGCAACATCACTAGTCATTCGAGAGATGCAAATTAAAACAACACTGAGATACCATCTCACCCCAGAAAGAATGGCTACTATTAAGAAATCAACTAATAACAAATGCTGGAGGGGCTGTGGGGAAAAAGGAACCCTTCTCCACTGTTGGTGGGAGTGTCGACTGGTACAGCCACTGTGGAAGTCAGTGTGGAGATTCCTCAGAAAACTAGGGTTGGAGGTCCCATTTGACCCAGCTATTCCCCTTCTGGGCATCTTCCCAGAAGAATTAAAAGCATCGTATCACAGCGATATATGTGCACCCATGTTTATAGCAGCACAATTTGTAATAGCCAGATCTTGGAAACAACCCAAATGCCCATCAACTGAGGAATGGATAAGAAAGATGTGGTATTTTTATACAATGGAGTACTATTCAGCCACAAAGAAGGATAAACTGGAGACTTTTATAGGTAAATGGATGCAACTCAAGAAAATACTCATAAGTGAAATAAACCAGAAGCACATGTGTAAGCATCGTATTATCTCTCTAGTATGAGAAACTGAAAGAGTAAATAAGATCCAAAATGTACAATAGACATGGTGAATCAAAAAGAAACTGGTCAAAAGGAAAGAGAGACTGGAATAGGGAAAAGAAAGAAGGGAAAGGGAAAAAAATTGTATATATATATATATATATATATATATATATATATATATATATGATGGTTAAGATAGATACACTACCATTTTTACTTAGTTCATTGAAGAGTAAGGTTTGTGCCAATAATGTTTGGACAATTGAATGCTAATGTCTGGTGTCCTGAATAACTAACTTAAAGATAGTAATACATAATGTATTAACCATTGTTACCCTCCTATTATGTTGGTTTGAAAATTTGTTCTTCTTTTGATTTGTTTTGTTTTTTCTTCTCTTTAAAATAAAAATAAATAAATAAATAAATAAATAGATAAATAAATAAATAAGAATTTTTTTTTTAGCTGTTAGAAATAGCCAGGTGCTTCTCCTTTTTGGGCTTCTACATCTCTTAATACATATCACACTGTATTGTAATTCCTTTAGTGCTGGAACTCAATCTTATGCAATGTCCTATCTATACTGTCATTGTTTCATTGAGTCTTAATTACATCTAAATTGAATTACTTAAATAGTGATGATTATTTTTCCTACATCTTATCTAAATCCATTAACCTATTTTTTATCTTTATACATGCTTTATTGTGTGAAATTAGTTATATTTAAATAGACTTTCTCATTTTACTGTGTGAAATTAGTTATATTTAAATCACTGATGATTGTACATTTAATTCCTCTTTTATTTTCCCATTCCCCTACCCTCCCTTCAACCCCTCTTCCCCTCCTTATTTACAAAAGCTTTGTTTCCATTTTTCCTACTTTTCTAATTTTTCCTCTTTCATTTTCCTCTCTCTAGTTCCCCCTCCCATTTATTTCACTTAAAGAGTATGGACTCAACATCTATCCAATTACCTAGAAATATCTCAAGATTATCTTTCTTTATGGCTGAGTAGTACCCCATTGTCTAAAAATCACATCTTTTTTGTCCATTCATTGGTTGATGGGCAGTTGGGCTGTTTCCAAGATTTAGCTATTACAAACTCTGCTGCTATATACATGGGTGTGCATATATCACTGTGGTGTGATGTTTTTAAGAGCTATTAAATTTTATTCCTTACTTAGTTTGCTTTCTCACTGGTTGAGCATGGACAATCAGATGTATGAGCCCTGAGCCCCCTTGCTTGCTTTTAGGAACATGTAGTTTATTTGTGTGGCTAGCACAGAAGGAGGAGCGTTAGTCAGCACTAGGAGAGAGACGGATCCACCTGTTACCCCAGGCATGCTTCAGGGAGTCAGGAAATTGCTCATGGCATTTTGCAGTTTTCTGAGGACAGGCTCTAAACATTTTTGTTAGAGTCTCAAAGTTATCTACAACGCCAAATAGATTTAAAATCTGTCTTTGTTTCTTTTCTGAATTTGTGAGGGCATTGCTCTCACTCTGCAGAAGTGGTACATCCCTGCTAAGTTTCCGTCTTCCATCTGGGAGGTCATGAGGCCTGGGTGAAACCAAGACAGGATTGCAGGCTTGGACAGACAGTGGTGTAGTGGCCAAAGCTATCGAATCATCTCCCGTCAGGGGTGCCTGGACTCTCCTCGTGGCATTTCTCCCCTGAGTGTTTCAGGAGTGTTTGTGTGGGGCAAGAGAACAGCACCAGCCCCTATTTCATCAAGATGTGTGTTTGGATAGCACTTTGCATATGGGAATATGTGTCCTTATCTGCTTCTTCCTCGGACAGGAGCCTTGTTTTTCCATTCCTCTTCCCCACTCTCTTGAAGAGCTCCTCATGTATAATAAGTGTCCCATAAAAGCTTATAGAATTGAATTAAGCATTAAAATTAGACATGTTTTATACTGTGTTTTTTATCCAGTCACTTGGGATTTATATAAAATCTTGTTTCTCTTATTTATTAAACAAGCAAAATATCCCTTGAGCTTCAAGTTCTGTACAAAATAACACATTTAATTAAAGCTACCAACAAAATTCTCCATAGACAAAAAGCACATTCATACACACTAGGGAATCCTTTTCACCTAAAATAGAAATTAACTCCATACATACTAGATCTCAAATTCCTTTGTAAACCTTGACAGGTGGATATTCCCAAGAAAAAAAAATAATCCATAGAAAATGGCCAGCTTTCCATCTGCTGATATTTAAATCAAGAGATATTTAAGTTCTTTAATCTTATTAGTTGTGGTCAATGTTTAACAGAATACATCCACTAATATTACATATTTAATTGGCTCTTGTTCTTGTAGCTTCTTTCCTTTTCAGAGTGCAAAGACACTGCATAAATAAACCTTAAATTAAATATCCTACCCCGGAGTAATTGATAAGGAAAATGGAAATGACAAACAGGTGAGTAAGAAAGAGAACACAAAAGGAAATTAAAAGTGAAGGAAGTATACGTAGTCCAAGTGTTTTATCTTATCTCCTGGGCTTCTATTTATTCTGTTTGTGTTACAGCAAATATTTGCTCAGCACCTAAGTCAGGCCATGACCAGTCGTAAAAAGCACAATGATGAAGGAGACAAAGATTATGCCTTCCACCATTAGGGGACACAAACAAATCATCTTCTGTAACACAAGAAAAGACAAAATACATTTTAAATATAGCCATGTGCCAATTAACAAAATTTCAGTCAAAAACAATAGACAGTAGACTACTCCATATGTGACACTAGTCTCATATGATTATATCACCTCGTGACACTGGCATCATCTTAATTTATAATTACCCTCTGTGATGTTCAGACAAGAATGAAATCACCTAAACAGTGTTTCTCAGAATGTGTCCCCTTCATTAATTGTTGCCTGATTTTAATTGTAAGTAATTGGGTACGCCCATGAAAAAACAGGACAAGAGACCTTGGCAAGTCTAACAAAGAGGATATCCAGTGAGCTCTAACATTTCAGAAAAGAGGAAGTTTTTAGAGGCTTGTTCCAGAGAAAAGAAAGCCTGGCTTAGTGTAACACACTGGCCTTGGCCTTGACAGTGAAGCGGTTGCTGTGGGAGGTTTAAAGTTCAGTGCCAGGTGGATGTGGAAGATGGATCAAAGGAGAGAAAGAAAGGAGGGAAGTGCTGAGTGAAAGCAAAGTACAGACAATCCCTGACTCACAATGACGTACAAGTTATCTGCTTTCCAATAGTGTGAAAGCCATTGAAGTCTTTAGAAACTCCACATCCAATTTTGAACAGGGCTGGGTTTATTCAGTGCAGTATGATGCTCTCTGGTGATGCAGGACTGTGCCATGGGGCCGCTGCCCCCAGTCAGCCATGTGATCACAAGGAGCAGGGACCCGTACTCTTCAGGGTACTGCGTTGCTAAGACATGATATTCAGTAGGCCAGACATATTAACTTATAATATTTTCTATTTACAGCTGGTTTATCTGTTCCTAACCCCATTGTAAATTGAGTAATATGATAGGAATACTTCTGCCTCAAGAGTATTCTTTAATTAAGAATAGGATTTACCTAGTCTTCCTTCAAGTTCAGCATGTTAATTCTGTGCTTTTTTTTTAAATTTTATTTATACGTGTTTGCAGTTCATGTAGTTTATAGTTGTCTTGGGGAATGATTACATGTACATATTAGAGCATGTTTCTTTCTCTTTTTTTATCCCCTTACTCTTCCTTCACCCCCTCCCTCTGTCTCCAGTTCTACTATCCTATTTTTCATTCTCGTTTATATTATTTGTGTTAGCTCATGTTATGGCATATAATGTTTACATTAATTGGGCTTATTAAGTTCCTGTGCACGGCAATCTCTATTCTTATTTCCCCTCCCCCTCGTCCACACCACAAACTCTTGTTCCCTTAGGCCACTTCCCTATTGCAAGAGATCCTTCCCCTTGTCCCTTTTTAATCTCTTTTGTCATTTTCTTTGTTTGTATTTTGCTCACTAAAATGAGAGATATACAGTAACTAACCTTGTATGTTTAATTTATTTCACTCAACATTGTATTTTCCAGGTGCATCCATTTTCCTACAAGTGCCTCAAATCCGTTATCCTTTATAGCAGTGTAGTATTCCATTATAGAGATACCACATTCTCTTTATCCAATGGTCTGTTGATGGGTATAGAGGTTGCTTCCAGGATTTAGCTATTATGAATTGTGCTGATATAAATATTGTAGTATGTTGACTTAAGCACTTTGGGGAAGACACCTAGCAGGTGAATAGCTGGGTCATATGGAATTTCTAATTTCGATTCTTTCAGAAATCTCCATAATGATTTCAATAATGGATGTATAAGTTTACATTCCCACCAACAATGAAGGAGTGTTTCTTTTTAAGCACAGCCACACTGGTATTTGCTATTGGTTGATTTTTTAAAAGTAATTGTGATTCTTACATGAAGACGGAATCTTGGTATTGTTTTAATTTGGATTCCTCTAATGGCCAGAGATGTTGAACATTTTTTCATATATTTGTTGATCATTTGTATTTCTTCCTTTGTGAAGTGTCTGTTCATTTCTTTTGCCCATTTCTTGAATGGATCTTGAGTTTTAGGTGGTTTAATTTTTTTTCAGTTTTTTGTATATTCTAGACATTAGTCTTCTGTCTATTAATGTGCTATTAATGTGCTATTAATTTTCCATGAGCTCCTACCTTTTTTGTGATTTCTTCTGTCACTAATTTCTATTTGCATTGCCCAGTGGTTTGATAGTATACCTGGGGTTATTTCATTTCTTTTATATTTAGTTCAGCAGACTTTGTGGGTTAGAATGCAATCTATTTTGGAAAAAGTGCCATCTGCTGTGGAAAAGAATGTATGCTCTGTTGTAGAGGGGTGGAATACACTGTAGATGCATATTAAGTCCATATGTACAAGAGTAGCCAGCAAAAATGTTCTCCCATTCTGTAGGTTTTCTCTTCACTCTACTGATTGATTCTTTTGCTGTACAGAAGCATTTTAGTCTGGTATAATCCCATTTGTTGATTCTTGCTGCTATGTCTTGTGTGATTGAGGTTTTGTGTATAATAGCCCAAAGTGTTTTACCTATTTTATCATCCAGAAGGTTTAATGTTTGTTTTAGTGTTTAAATCTTTGATCCATTTTTATTTTAATTTAGTATATGGTGAGAGATAAGGATCCAATTTAAATCGTCTAGAAACAGATAACCAGTTTTCCCAGCATCACTTGTTAAATATGATATCTTTCCTCCGACATATACTTTTGGCCCCTTTGTCAAAGATTAAATAGCTGAATGTGTCTGGGGAAGTTTTGGTATCTTCAGTTCTGTCCCACTGATCCACATATCTGTTTTAGTCCAGTACCATGCTGTTTTTATCACAATTGTTTTGTAGTATAGCTTGAAGTCAAGTATTGCTATGCCTCCTGCTTTGCTCTAATTGCCCAAAATTGCTTTTGCTATTCTGGGTCTCTTTTGATTGCATATGAATTTTGGGATTCTTTTCTCTAGATCTGTAAAGGATGCTGTTGGTATTTTGATTGGGACTGCATTGAATCTATATAACAGTTTTAGAGGTATGGTCATTTTGACAATATTGGTTCTGCCTATCCAGGAGCAGTGCACATCTTTCCATTTTCTGATGTTCTCTTCACTTTCCTTTTCAGAGTACTGTAGTTTTCTTTGTGGAGGTCTTTCACTTCCTTGGTTAGATTAATTCTTAGGTATTTCATTTTTCTTGAAGTCGTGGTGAATAGTATTGTTTTCCTTCTCACTGAATTCATTGTTTGTGCACACAATGCTAATGATTTTTTGTGTATTGATCATGTATCTTGCAACTTGATGAAGTTGGTTTTTAATTCTAAGGATTTTTTGGAGGTGTTGTTTGGGTCTTCTATACAGAGTATTGTGTTATCTGCAAATGATAATAATTTGAGTTCTTTTGTTCCTATATGTATTCTTTTATTTCTTTCTTTTGCCTAATTGCTCTGGCAAATATTTCAAGTACTAGGTTGAATAGAAGAGGTGATCATGGACATCCTCATCTTGTTCCTGATTTTATGGAGAATGCTTTTAATTTCTCCCCATTTAGTATGATGTTTACTATTGATTTGTCATAAGTAGCCTTTATCATATTTAGGTATGTTCCTTCCATACCTGTTTTCTTCAAGGTTTGTTTTATCGTAAAGGGGTGCTGGATTTTGTAAAAAGTTTTTTCTGTGTCAATTGATACGATTATATGGTCTTCAACCTTGCTTCTTCTTATGTGATATATTACATTTACTTATTTATGTATGTCGAACCATCCTTGCATCTCTGGGATGAAACCTACTTGATCATGATGTATCATTTTTTTGATAATGTGCTGCATCCTACTTGTTAATCTCTCGTTGAGGATTTTTGCATCTATGTTCATTAAGGAGATTGGCCTATAGTTTTCTTTTTCAGTTGGGTCTTTATCCAGTTTTGAGATCAGGGTGTTACTGGCTTCCACAAAAGAATATGGAATAACTCCATCCTTTTCAATTTCTTTGATGTGCTTGAGGAATCTTGATGATATAACATACTTAAATGTTTTGTAGAATTCAGCAGTGAATCCATCAGATCCTGAGCTTTTCTGGTTGGTAAATCTTTTATTACTGTGTCAATTTCATTGCTTGTTATTGAGTTGTTAGGCATATGTATGTCCTTTTGTGTTAGTTTTGGTCGTTTATATGTATCTAGAAATCTGTCTGTTTCTTCAAAATTTTTGAACTTGTTGGAATACAATATTTCAAACTAGTTACTATCATCTGGGTTATGACCTTTTTCATTTTTCACTGCACTGATGTGAGTCTTTCCTCTCTTTCTCTTGATGGGTCTGACTAAGGGCTTATCTATTTTATTTAGTCTTTCAAAGAACCACCTCTTGGTTTCATTCATTGTTTTTCTGGTTTTTAGTCTCAATTTCATTGATTTCCACTCTCATCTTTATTATTTCCCTCCTTAATTTTGGTTTGGGGCTGGTTTGTTGTTTCTCTAGTATCTTGATTTCTCCTAAGGTTATTTATTTGGGTTTGCTCTGTTTTCCTAATGTGAACACTGTGATGAATTTTCCTCTTAGAGCTGTTTTCATAGTGTTCCAGAGGTTTTGGTGTGTTGCAGTCATTGTCATTAACTTCAGAATTTTTTTAAATTTCTTCTTTGATTTCTTCTATGACCCATTAGTTGCTTAGGAATGTGCTATTAATTTTCCATGAGCTCCTACCTTTTCTGTGATTTCTTCTGTCACTAATTTCTATTTGCATTGCCCAGTATTTCATTTCTTTTATATTTAGTTCAGCAGACTTTGTGGGTTAGAATGCAATCTATTTTGGAAAAAGTGCCATCTGCTGTGGAAAAGAATGTATGCTCTGTTGTAGAGGGGTGGAATACACTGTAGATGCATATTAAGTCCATATGTACAAGAATGTTGTTCAGCTCTGACATTTCTTTATTGATTTTTTGTTTAATTGATTTATCTCATTGTGAAAATGAGATATTAGTGGGTTTTTTTTATCTTTTATGTCAACTTTATTGGCTCTGGGATCCACCCAGGGTATTGATTGGTGGAGCACACTTCTGAGTATGTCTGGATGGGTCATGGAGGTGTGGATTGGGGTCTGCACCCTCATTCCTTCCTCTCTGGTAGTGTTTTCCTGCTCTGCTTTCTAGCCACCATAAAGTAAGCACCCTAACTCTGATGCACAGTTCTGCCATATTTCTGCCTTAGAGCCAGCCAACCTTGGAATGAACTTCCTGAATGATGTGCCAAATTAAATCTCTTCTTTAAATTGTGGGTATCTGGACTTCCAGAAAAATGGCAGAGTTGTGAGCAGCAGAGAAAGAGCCTCTCTGACATTTGGTGTCAGAGAATATAGCAACATGAAGAAGAGAAGGAGGGAAGTGGGTCCCTGGGACCCAGGAAGGATCTGAAGTGAGAACTGAAGCCCATAGGGAAAGCTAAGAGAGAAACTTCAATGAAGAAGAAGGAGAAGGCAGGCAGTGCTTTCTCCCTGAGCCTGGACCACTGCATGGGAGGAGCTGCTTCAAACTGAAGACACATGGTGACTGTTGGCTACCTCAGAAGCCTCCATGGAGAAGCACACCAGTGGAGTGAAGCAGTGGACACAACGGACTGCAGTGGCTGGTGAGTTGTCCCAATCAGACCTCCCACGAGAGAGGGCAATTGGCTGGTGGCCATTTTGGAGAGAGGCCAGCTGAGATGAAGAAATAGAAATGGCAAAGAAATATATGAAAAAAAATGTTCAACATCATTGGCCATTTAAGAAATGCAAATGAAAACAATGCTGAGATTCCATCTCACCCCAGAAAGAATGGCTATCATAAAGAAGTCAACCAATAACAAATGCTGGTGGTGGTATAGGGAAAAAGGAACACTTTTCCACTGTTGGTGGGAGTGTAGACTGGTGCAACCACTGTAGAAATCAGTGTGGAGATTCCTCAAAAAACTAGTAATAGAGGTTCCATTTGGCTCAGCTATCCCCCTTCTTGATATCTTCCCAAAAGAATTAAAAGCATCATACCACAGCAATATATGTGCACCCATGTTTACAGCAGCACCATTTGTAATAGCTAAATCTTGGAAACAGCCCAAATGCCCATCAACTGATGAATGGCTAAAGAAGATGTGTTTTTTTTATATATACAAGGGAGTACTATTCTGCCATAAAGAAGGAAAAGCTTGAGACATTTCTAGCTAAATGGATGCACCTTGAGGACATACTTTATTTCTTAAGTGAAATAAATCTGACACACATGTGTAAATACCACATTGTTTCTCTGGTGTGAGAAACTGAAAGTGTAAATAAGGACCAAAATGTGTAATAGATATGAAATAGGAAGAAAATGTTCAAATGGGAAGGGGAACTAGAGTTGGGGGAGGGGGAAAGGAAGGAAAGGAAAAGAAAAAATGATGGGAAAAGAAGGAAAAAATGGAAACAAAGCCTTTGTAGATAATGAGGGGTTGAAGGGAGGGTAGGGGAATAGAAAAAAAAAAGAATCAAGTTATATCATGCACATGTACAAATTCCCTATAATAAATGTGATTGTTATGTATACCTAAAATGTACCAATAAACTTAATTAGTTAAAAAAAGAAAAATATAATAAATTGTGGGTGTCAAGTATTGAGTCTCAGTGACAGGAAAGCTGAGTAATACATAAGTCTTGCCTTGAGACACATGGGGAGATATCAAAAGAGTCAGAGCAGACTTACTTGGACAGCGTCTCTCTGGTTGTTATGTTGAGCATAGATGCCAGGAAGGTAAGTGGGGAAGTACAAAGATCAGAGAAAGTTTTTGCAAAAACCCAGACCAAAGATGATAGTGGTTTGAGCCAGGATAGTACCAATGAAAGTGGTAAGAAGTTAAGTAAACATACCATTTATTTTTAACTATACTTACACAAAGGAAATAACCCAAGTTTTGATCCCCATTCCTACCTTCCTCTCTGAGAGAATCTGAACAGATTTTATTGTGATTAAATTAATTATAACTAGTAAAGTGAGAGTCAAAGGATTAACTACCATAAGGTTGATGAGTAAATTTAAATATAATTTCCCATAACATACACACAAGGAACAACTGTAATTTCCCATATCCTGTAAGTAAACAAACATCGTAGAGTCAAGGTTAAGAGCCATATAACAATAAACCATAATAGTTAAAATAGAGTCTCAGAAAATTTCTTGCAAACAAATAGCATCATTCATTTTATGATGAGAAAAAAAGATAACAACCTGAAAGGAAAACATCTTCATTTCAACCAGACAAATGTTTATTTTCTGACTGTCTATAAGATGGTTGATCTGCAGTGGACTCCAGACATCTTTCCTGCGATGGAGGGGTGGAAGCTAGCACCTGGAGAATGAAGAACTCTTGTTCTTTCAAGGATCATCATTCAATAATTGGTTGAGACTTGTCACTTCTGTCACCAACTCTAATTCCACCCAAGACTGAGTCAAAGAATCTGGGGTCTATAAATTTTAGTTCTATGCTATGTCCAGCCATGAGAAATGCTCCTCGAACAGGGGTGATGATCAATGGACCTACTCAATTTATGGGAATTTGAATTGGAAAATAGGAAAGATTATAGCAGCTAGAAGTAGCAGAAGGAGAAAACGGGAAAAAGCAGGAGAGTAACATTAATGGGTGCAAGGGGAGAAACATGTATGCTCGCTGTGGGTCCTGAGTAGCCCGGGGCCCGGCTCCATGAATGCTGGGATGAGTTATTCCCTTCTTTCAGATTCTTCTCCTTATGACTGCCTTGGAAATTCTGACTTGAGGAAAGTTGAATTGGTTGATTCTTTGTTATTAAAATGCCTCCGTGGACACTGAGAAAAAAGGCATACTATTAACTAAGACCTGTTTCCAATTTATGATGGTAAAATACTCCAAAACTTTCCATTTTGTGGTTGATTCTACAGCTTTGTGCAGCAAAAGCCCATACAGAATATTAGAAAATATTACTAAAGGCGTTTGTCTGAAAAAATGTTGTGCATGATTATACTTTTATGAAAATAGCAAGAATGACATAAAAAGCATGTTGGCTTTCAGTAGCTAATTAGTAGCCCAGAGTCTTAATTCTCAGGTAACACTCCAAGATGCTAAATTATTCATGAATAACTTCCCCAGATTCAAACCCCAGATGATTCCAGAAAGCCTGGAGTTGTTCTCTGTGCATTTGGCTTAATTAACGATCTGAGAAAATGCATCCTACATTTGCTCATAAAAATCATTTTGTGAGGCAGAAGTTCAGCAAGTAATATTTCATTGCCCTTACTAACTGTTCTGTCCTCTGCCGCCCTCACCTAACCATCCCCCGACTCCAGATAAGCAGAGCAGGCTCTTCATATTAGGGAGCAACTGGATACTAAAAAAAAAAAACAACAACAACCAAAAAAGCAAACAACCTGCAGCTGATGTACCTTCATAACATAGAAATGAAGCACCCAAGGGGCAGAGACCAAAAGGAGCTCAGTGTCTGAGCTACACGCAGAAGGCCCTTGAGGGAAGAGGTCCATCAGAATGGCAGACCTCCTACCCTCATGGTGCTTTCTCCTTCTCCCACCCAAGCCACTTCTTGGTGAGCATCCAAGTTAGCAAAAGAGGACCATGGTTTTTCATAGAGAGGTTTGTTGACTTCTTTGGATTTAAACTTTCCCTGGTGTTTTCTTAGGACAGCAGCCATTCTCTTCCATCTCCACTCCAACTGGGTTGACTGCAATTTGATCCTGACACTATTTACCTAGAATTAGCATTAGGCACACCAGACTTAAGGGCAAAATCTTCAAAGTCTGCCTCCACTTCAGGTATCAGCTGAAAGTTCCAGATGTGCCCAGAACACCCTCATTTCTGACTGGTTTAGCTATAAATTCAGGAGTTCCCATTTCCTTTCCATTTAGGTTAGCTAACCCCCTGGAATAACTCCCAAAACTCAGAGAAGCACCACACTTATAATTTTATTATGAAGGATAAATACAGGCTAAGTTTTGGAAGGGACCCAGATCAGCACTTCCATGCCTTCTTCCCTTGAATTCAGGGCTTTGTCCTCTCAATGCTTCAGTGTATTCACCAAGCAGGAAGATCTCCAGGCTTCAGGGTCCAGAATTTCTACTGGTGTTTCATTACGTAGGTAGGATTGATCATCAGCCATCTGACTGGGCTCCATCTCCAGCCCTCTTCCCCTCCCTGGGGTTCTCTCTGGTTAGCATGAAGTTCCAGCTTGGTATTGAGGTTTGTGGTTGTGTTGGTTTCTTTCTGGTGACAAGCCCCAATTCCTTTTTATTATTATTTTATATTCATTTTACAGCTTTATTCCTACATTGTTCAGGGAATATTGACTTTTCTATTTCTTTCCAAATTTCTTATTTTTAACAGTACATGTTTGTATTATATAATGATTACGTTCATTTTGGGGAATTTGTGCACGGGCATAACACATCTTAATTCTTTTTAAGTCCTCTTCTCCCCTTCCTCGTGGAAACACCCTTGAGACCATGTTAAGTGAAATAAATCAGACACACAAGCTTAAATATTGTATCATTTCTCTTATAGGAGAAACCCGAAGTGTAAATAATTAAAGAGCAAAACAAAAGACAGATAATAGGAAACAGAGAAACCAGCCCATATCCTGAAACTATTTAGATTCCACAAGGACCCAATTCCATTAGCATCCTATCACTCATGAAATTCCAAGAGATTTTGTTGAAGTTTTGTGCCAGAAAACAGGACGAAGAACAGATATGTTCTTGATTATGCCCTAGCCTCCACTGTCTACTACATTATAATAATTCCTGAATTTATATAATCTTTGATCCATCCACCAATAAATATCCATCTCTCTGTTTGTCCTCTCTGTATGGCTAACTCATAGGTTTTCCCAATTTAGTATGGACCAAACTAAACTGCTCTTCCACTAACATAGTATATCAGCAGGATCCAATCAAGTAACAAGAGATTCGTAAAGGGCACCTCACTTGATACAGATATGTGGATGTGGGAACTAATTAAACCATCTATATGATGCTGCTGTCTTTGCATCTGATGTTGGAGGCTGAAATCAGCAGAGAGAAAAAGATGAATGTGAAACAAGAATGATGAGAAGAACCTGAAAAACGGAAACATATGAAGATGAGCTGGAACCCATGTTGGCCTCTCACTGCCTCTTACCCTTTAATGTGCATGATACAAATGACCTGCAAGAAAAGCTGCATGGACCTACATGTGCATATCACCCAGGAGCTAGGGGCAGGACTGCAGCCTGGCTGCTGTGCCCCACCATGAAGCCCGTAAATAAGTGGTAATGTTTTGTGAACTGAGAGACTCTCTGGTGCCTCGCACCACTTTGTTATCTTCCAACATAAGAATACGGTTGCTGATTCACTGCTGCTTTCCACATCTCACGCAAATTGGCTCGCAGGGCCTCTATGAATTTGTCCAAAGGAATCCTGAATAATGTAGTTCCAGCTTAGCTACATTTACACAGTACAAGTCAGCTATAAAAGTCCCCCAAAATGATTCCTCTTGCCATTCTTCCATGTCTCACTAAATAGCCACATCCACTAGTTACATTTTTAAGTCATAAACATTGAGAAGCTATCTTCAACTCTTCCCTCTTCCACATAATCTATATCTAATCAATCATAAGTCCTCCTAATATATCTTCTAATAGTTAAGTCTCTTGACAGTGATAGATCCAAGTCACTGCCTATTACTTAGAGCTTAATTTGTGCCACTGCCTCATAATAGCCTGTTAACTAAATTCCCCATGCCAATTGCAAATAAATAAATAAATACATAAAAAATCATTTCCAAAGCTTATAAGGCTCTTCGCAATCTGGCTGTTGCTTACCTTACTGCCTCCCCTTCTTCCCCTGACCACACTAGGTAGCCTTCAATACCTCACAAGTCCTAGGCTGTCTCTATGCTCAGAAACTTGACCCCTCTTTTTCCTCTAATAGACTTTCTTTTGGGACACTTTACATGTAGAAGGCTCAGGGAGAAAAGAGGATTCTAAGAAATGTTGCTTTTTATGTGCTAATACACCATAGTGGTTAACAGTCAGAATATTTGCATTTAAATCCAACTTCCATTGTGTATTACCTATGGGACCAACTAGCTCAGGTAGTTACTTATTAATCTGTCTGTGGCTCAGTGACGTTATTTATAAAACAGTGGCATTAATAGTTTTTACTTCATTAGGATGTCATGCTTCAGACATAGTATGTCCTTAATAAATGTTACTCATCATGTTGTGTAGTAAATTCTTCTTTGACATTTTGGTAACAAATGACACCAAATTTTAATTTGAGCTGCCTTCAAATTATAGTTCAATGATGCCCTGGGCCAAGTCCCTGATTACAGAATCTCACTTCTTACCCCGGTGTCTTAGCAACACTTATGTGACATTTCCTTGTTTGGTGTCTGAATTCTCACTAGACCATAAACTCCACAAGTGCCAGAACCATGTATCTCTTCTTCATGGCTGTATTCCCAATGGCTAGCAGAGTACCTGGAACCTAGTAAGGGATCTGTAAGCATTGGTTGAATGAATGAATGAATCATCAATCGATGAACCCATAGTCAAAGGCAAGCCAGGAAAGATACGCACTAGTCAGTACATTCACCTAAAAACAAAAAATGAGACTTGTGGCTAAATTGATATAACACTATGAGTACTGTATCTGGAATGAAAAAAATAGTGATTTGTGCCCCAATTTTGCCAATTTTATGGACAAACCACTGATTACTCTAAGATCATTTCCCTATTTGTTTACTCATTAGATAATAATCATACCAACCTTATGTGGTGGTTAAAAGGATTAAATAACATACAGCAGAACCCATAATTCTGTATAGTTAGTATACGCCTGACCATGGACTGTTGAGAGGAAATTAACATGTGTTGCATCAGACACTAACTCTACCTCTCAGGATTACACTGAAGGCAGTTTGGGAACTAGGTTTGGGAGGCATAAGCTTAGCAGTGATTCCCACTTCCAGTTTTTGGCTATTTCCTTGACCTTTCATGAAATGGATTACCTGTGACACTTTGGTAAGCATGAAAATTTCATAATGAGTTAAAGACCCTCAGCCTTGAAAATTACCTTTGGATATTATCTTTCCATGGCATTATGATATAATATGAAAGTACAGAGAAGAATTAAGATGACTACAGCACAGCTAAAGATCAAACCTAGAAAAGAATAAGAGAAAATTGATGATGGCTAAAGTCAAATACAGAGAATTTTAGTTTGTTTGAGTCAGGTCCTTGATCACAATTCTAACTGTATGAAGATACTGGCTGAAAATGAGCTCTCAGTGTTATATTTAAGGCATGGAATATAACAAATGTAATATTGCTGAGTATCTATAATGTGCAAAGCATTATCATTCAATTGAGGGACATTATCATTTACTGGCAAGCACCATGGTCAGAAAAAACACCAGAAATGATGAATTTGCTATAATTATAGCTGACAATATAAGTGTTACATATTCTTATCTAATTATATCACTGGACGTTACCCCTGAAGATGTTGTCATGGAAATGTTATGAAGTCATTTTATTCTCAAGGAATCCTGCATATGCTTATTTTTTAATAAAAAAAAATAGGCTGTAATTTTCCTTTCCTCTAGGTAGCCTATCTCTGAGTGCCCCTTTTCCATCCATATTTTTCCACAATCTGAATTTTATACTTAAAATTGTTCAACATGGATTAAGAATTGCCATACCTTGTTTGTTCATAATACAGCCCTGCAAGCAACATAATCAGCCATGAAATATTAGCCCACAGCTAAATCAATAGTTTGGATATTGACTACATAATCCATCAAAATAAAGTGCAACAACTATTAATAAGGAATCTGGATTGACAGGCTGGGAGATGTACCTTGGCATATTGTGAATATTTATTCAGTTATCATGAGAGAATGAAATCTGACCGATCCTTGTGAATATTGTCAGTTAATTTTAAGTTTTGTATTATCCCTTGCTTGGTCTTTCAGTTTTCATGGGAAAGGACAATAGTCCATCAATTCACCAAACTGTTTATTGAACACCTGTTCAGCACAGTCTTGGTTACCTTTGTGGAGGAGTAAATCACTTTTTTTCTTCTCCATTTTACTATACCTACTCCCTGGAAGTCCACCTCAGCCCTACCATCCCCTCAGGTCTAGGCAATGTTCCAAAAGGAGAGGAAATTAGCCTTCTCTACTCTCTATTCGAATTATCTGAGTAACACGGGGCTGGAACACTGAAAGAAAGAAAGCTGGGTTCTACATTACTGCAATATAAGGTGGCCAAAGAAAGAGGCGGATACACGAGGGCTTGTGTGGTGTCCATCCTGGAGTCCTAGCCTTGAGGAACCAGAGCTGCTGGCCTAAGGCAAAGGCAGAACTAATGATTGAAGTTACCACCATAGGGTCCCTTGCTCCATGTCAGACACTTTGCTAGACAATTCACAAACTTTGTCACATTTAATAGCACCAGCAACCCTATTGGAGAGGTATTATTACGTCTCTTTCACAGATATAGTAACTGCGACATAGAAACTCTAAGAAATTTGCCCAAGACATCATGAAAATATACTCAAAACCAGGTCTTTTAGACTCCAGTGTCTCTGATTTTAAAGACTGCTCCGTATTGAAGCCCCATGTCACACTAATATAAGTGAAAATAAGTCACCCAGTGTTAAGACATTCATGCCTTTGCCATGCTTTGAACAGTACTCTGCTCTCCTTGGTAAGACAGGTCCCTCTGTCACAAGCTGGACCCCAACTGCCCCTACCACTCAAGACTGTCCCTCCAACAATTCTTCCCTGTCTTCCACAACATCAAGGCTTCTCCCTGTACTAGTTCTAGTTCACACCCATCAGCACGTAAATGTGCTCTTACTCAAGAGACAGAGGGAAGGGTAGGGGGAGGGGAAAGTAGGAAGAATTAAGATGTGTTACGTACATATACCAACTCCTCATGATGAATGAAATCATTATGTGCTCCAAATATGTACTAATAACAATTTTTAAAAATATACTTTGCATGTATGAGAAATAGATCAAATAAGATTATACAAATAATAATAATAATAATAATAATAATAATAATAATAATACTTCCAGATTCTACATCCCCCTCCACCTGCCACCCTGTTTCTCTATTCCCCTCTGGACCAAAACCTGTCAAATGCATTGAGCATTCTCACTGACATTAATTTTAAGTGGCTTTGTGTTCCTTCTGTATTCTAGTACCAGAATCTGAGGTTTAAAACAATGCAGGCTTCTACAGTACCTTCTACCTCAGGCAATTTCTTTTAGAATATTAAGCCTTAGCCCTTTTATTTCAATTATGCCTGGATTTTTCCCCATTATGTTAGAAATTAACAATAAAGAGCTATGAGTTCACCCATAGAAGAATTCTCTTGTCTCTTTATCCTTTCACCAACATTGTAAGACACCAGAATTGGGAGTATGGAGCCTCAGTGGGAATCCATCGCCACACTGAGAGAAAGCACTGGAAGTTCTTTCCTAGTGATGTCGGGAAGTCTTTTCTTCTATAGATAGAATCTGTATAATGCAGTGTTTGTTGCAAAGTTTATACATAAATCATTTTCTGTAAATAAAATTATGTTTTAAACATACATGGAGAACTTGCTATATAAAAAGACAGATGAAGTAGAAGACACAAAATGAACCTAGAGACACAAGAGAGAGCATTGTGTAAATTACTGTGGATCCTTTTATAAACTAGAGAATGCTTTTGCAACTAAAGCATTTATCTTTTTTCCTGAATGCCTTTGCATCAGGTGTGCTTTAGCAAGCATATCTGTGTAGGAAGGACAGCATTGTTTGTCATTCTATATTTTATCAATGTGCTTTTTTGTATTATGTGTGTCATTTGCAATTCTAAAATGAGTATGTATTTGGGAGTCTCTTTCTTCCTCCCCCTCCCCTAATAAATTTTAAAAGCAGTTTTAAGTGACTCTTACGAAAGATAGTGCTCAGAAAGCAAAATCGTAAGATAATTCTGTTACAGTTATTTACATCTACTCGAACCCCACTGTTTCTGCAATGCTGTAAAAGAAAAGATTAGAAATGACAGACTGAGAACAATCTCCCTAAAAGAAACTCAGTGTAAAGTTTTTACATAAATGTTAACTATTGAGGGGAGAATGAAGCAAGAGATTGATGGAGGGAGACAGAAGAGGAAGAAACTGGAAAGAAATGGAAAAGGGAGAGGGAAGAAGACAGCAAGCTCTTCTAGAATAGCTGTCTGTCATCACGGAGAAGAGACCACCACACCTGTTAAAGAGGCAGGCCTGAAACTAAAATGCTGAAACCATAACATATTTAAAATAAGCAACTTCCTTTTCAACAATTAACAAGGTATTAAGTGTGATTCCTAACCTTGGATATGAAGAAAACACTAATATATATCTATATAAATATATAGATAGATATAGGTATATCACTATTCATATATAAACTCTATATATATATACATATCCTTGCAAAATAGATAACGAAATGCATTTTCAAAATGACTAGTGCTTAATAGGAAAAAGGCAGACAACACAAACAAGAAATGGGCAAAAGGCTTAAACAGCCATTTCATAAAGATGGATATTCAAGGCATCACTAGACAATGGTAACCAACATCATTCCTTATGAGGGAACTGCAAATTAAACCTGCCATGAAATACCAAGGAACACAGTATGGACAATGGTGAGAGTGCCGCTATTCAACAGTTGGAATTCTCACAGATGGCCGGTAGGAGCATAGCTTAGTATGACCACTTTTGAAAACTGTCTTTTCCTCCTGGGGCTGAACACACACATATTCTGTACCCCAAGTCCACTCCTCTACGTATATCACCCAAATTATACTTTTAGACACCAAAAGACATGTACAGGAAAGTTCATAGCAGCCTAATACATAGTAATTTAAAACTACTATATAAATAAATACTACAAATAAAAAAGTACTGCAAATTAAATAAACCATGGTTTGTTTAGCAATGGGAACAAATGAATACACAACAACATGGATAAATCAAAGAGACAAAAGGCTGAGCAAAAGAAACCAGAATTTTTTTATTATTTTTTTTTGTGGGTACCAGGGGGTTGACCTCAGGACCTTGTGCGCCAGCAGGCGCCCGTGCCGCTGAGCGATATCACTGGCCTTTTTTTCGTATGTGAGTTCTGGGAGTCGAACTCGGGCCCTCGAGCTTGCCGGGCAGGCGCTTAAGCCTGCTGAGCCATCTCACCGGCCCTAAGAAACCAGAATTTTAAAAGTACATGATTCTGTTTACATGACGTTCAAGATTCAGGAAAAACCAATGAATTCGGTTTATAATGAGAGAAGTCAGGAAGGTGCTTACCTTTGAGAATGACAGTGTGAACTAATAAGGAATAGAAGAATATTTCTGGAGTGCTGGTAATTATTCATTTTTAAAAGCTGGGTGCTGGTCACCTGGGATCTCTTCCCATCATGGAAGTTCATCAAATTGCATTCATGCCTTAAATAGTTTTCTGTATACATTTTAGGTAGACTGTGTAAGGGAACAAAAGTGATGTCTTCCTCATAAAATCTTAGTTGGAATAGGCCCCTGTAACCAAAGAGACTTGTAAGAGGAAAAAAAGAGTTTATTAACATGTGTATTTCATATTCACATGGAAGACACCCAGAAAATGAGTAATTATCAAAGAAGTGGTTTCAAATTCTAGCTTGTATACCATCCTCATCAAAAAACAGTGACTTTTTAAGGAAAGGAAATTGCTAGGGGCAACAACTTTGAGAAAGGAAGATAAACTGACAGTTTTGGGCAGGTTAGCAACACATTTTAACGTACATTCTTCTGGTGTTATCTCCAGGCCAGTCAGTGCCCTAAGTTGTCCACAATGGCTGACAGGGCAGAGAGCTTTCCCATATCTGTTTCTTCTTGACTACATACTTTCAGTTCAACAAGTCTTCATATTTTACAGTGACATAATTTGGTCTCCTACAAAAGATAATATAAAAATTGGTGGTCATACTGTAAATCTTGGTTGTGGTCAGCTTTGAGTGCAAATGAGATGTAAAATTCTGTTATTCATCACCTGTTGAGTTTGAAACTCAGTTGGGAATGTTTAATATAATAGAATGTAAGTGACATTTCTGAAAACACTTTCTTCCAAGGTGAAAGCTCTTGTGCAGGAGATTTGTGGGAAGCCAGATATTTGAGAATGTTCTAGACAGGACTGAAGCTATATATGATTCTGACTTTGGCAAGGGCACTGGTGCCAATGGATTGCATCAGTGAAGTCCATTAGAAACTTTTCCCTATCAAACAAAAAAACCAAGTTATTCCTTTTTTCCTGAGTCCTAGATTCAAGGTGGAGGCAGAGTTAATAGTCATACATCTGTTTAGTATCGGTTTAGCTCTTGTTTAGCATCAGCGTATGTGGCTGTGTTAAATACAGCCATTTCTGAAATGAGAGTCACACACACACACATGCACATGCACAGACACACACACACATATATATATATATATATATATATATATATAGTAATATTGGCTTTTAGGGATTTCTTTTATATACATTTATGAAATATCAAAGACCAATCCAACCACTAATGGACACATAGTGCAACTTTTTATAAAAGAAAATACTGTTAAAGTAAGACCAAAGCTGATGTCATCTCTGAAATTAACAATTTTCAATATGTTCATATCTTAATTCACAATGGAAAAATATGTTCCAAAATAGGAAACTCATAGTACTTGTGTAAACCATGGATGACTTTAAAAGTGGTGTTATTTTCCCTGGTCACTCAAGACATGCAAATTAAAACAACACTGAGGTTCCATCTCACTCCAGAAAGAATGGCTATCATCAAGAATTCAACAAATAACAAACGCTGGTGGAGATGTGTGGAAAAAGGAATCCTTTTCTACTGTTGGTGGGAATGTAAACTGGTGAAACCACTGTGGAAATCAGTGTGGAGATTCCTCAAAAAATTAGGACTAGAGGTTCCATTTGGCCCAGCTATCCCCATTCTCGGTATCTTCCCAAAGAATAAAAAACATCATAGCACAGCAATGTATGCACATCCATGGTATAGCAGCAGAGTTTGTAATAGCTAAATCATGGAAACAGCCCAAATGCCCAAATGGATAAAGATGTGGGGTTCTTTTTATACAATGAAATACTACTCAGCCATAAAGAAGGATAAATTTGAGACCTTTATAGGTAAATGGATGGACCTTGAGACCATACTCTTAAGTGAAATAAATTGCACACACATGTGTAAATATCACATTGTTTCTCTTATGTGAAAAACTGAAAGTGTAAATAAGGACCAGAATGTATATTAGATATTATGAAATGGGAAGAAAATGCTCAATTGGGAAGGGGAACAAGGCCGAGGGGAGGATGGGAAAAAAGAAAAGAGGGAGAAATGGAAGCAAAGCTTTTGTAAATGGGGGAGGTTAAGGGAATGGGGAAAAAAAAGAGGAATAGCAATAAGTCATTTACAGTTACAAAGTCCCTGTGAAAACTGATCATTATATATATTTAAAATATACTAATAAAATTAATTAATAAAAAAATAAAATAAATGTGACATTATTTTGATGATGTTTCAAATTTTAGAGTCATATTTTATTCTGATCAGAATTTTTATCAAGATATTGAGCTTTTGTTTTTGAAACTAGTTTGTCATAACATAGTGTGCAAAATCGCAGTATTTATTTTGTAGGACAATCATGAATGTGTAGACTTCTGTTTAATTCTAAGGAAACAATTATTTATAAAATAATATTAAATCCAATATTAGCTGCCTATTTCAGACACGTAATACTTGCAGGGATCCATGTTACATTTACCACATGGAAATTTTTGTTAAGAATCACCCTCATTGTTGAAAGTAAATGTACACTTAGGGTGCAAATATTGGTGTTCCAATAAGCATGTGATTATATAAGGGGTAGTAGCTGGAAGATAACTGTGATTTCATTGGGAATCTTAGGTTTAGTAAAGTTTTTGGGAAAGTAGTTTTTCCTGTATTGCTGAAGTTTCTTTTTCATAAACAGTATCTTTCTAAAAGAAAAAGCATGAAGAAGTTGAGGTATGTATACATGTCTTCAAATGACATGCCCAGTGTTGTATTCATGAATACTGTGTATCACAATGAACACTGGGGAAGCTGTTCATTATTCAATCTGAAGTAAAATACTTTCAAGAAAAACAGTGGCTGCCCATGGTGAGACAGACCACTGCGTGTAGTTTGGTTCTCAGTTAGAACATATTTACCATCACTATGATGTGGACAAAGTCTACCTTCATCTTCCCTTCCCTTTGTCAGTACAGTTCTTCCCTCCCCCACACATTTCTAGGGTCATTTGGTCTTCTTTGATGAGGAAGGTATATAAGCTAGAATTTGAAACCAATTCTTTGTTCTCCCTCCCCTGGAGAGCTACATTCCCTGCCCTATTAACAACTATTTTGAGTATGCTCAGAATTCAAATTCTCCTTATAACACATCCCCTAAGAAAGCAGGATTAAGACTGCAAATGGTTGTTTTGAGAATTATATGATTTAATTCAGGTCAGCACCTGGGGCAAAGTCTTGCTCAGGGTGAGCACTCACGTACAAGTTGGTGCTATTACTATAACAGTGGGCACAGGCATGATTATGCCTTGGTAAGAGTCTGAATTTTATTCAGAGTATATGGCAAGAAATGTGGAAATAAGCCCAGGGTAAGAGGAGTACACCAGGAAGAAAAGAGATGTATGACTATTAACTCTGCCTCCACCTAGAATCTAGGACTCAGGAAATAAGGAATAACTTGGGATTTTTGTTTGATAGGGAAAAGTTTCTAATGGACTTCACTGATGCAATCTATTGGCACCAGTGCCCTTACCAAAGTCAGTATCATATATAGCTTCATTCCTTTCTAGGACGCTCTCAAATAAATATCTGGCTTCCCACAAGACCTCTGGTCTCAGGTCTGACAACTCTCTTTCCAGTCTCAGCAAAAAACAAAAATCTCATAGAAGCAGTGATTGTATGGACAGCAGAGAAGAGGCAAGGAGACCCTGGAGACAAAGTTATAGAGAAAAATGTAGAAAAGTGTTAAAGACAATGTAAGACTTTCATATATGCAAATCTTGCCTTTCTAAAAGTTACCAGCATAATGTACAGGATATGTTATACTGCTGACAATGCAAAATGTGCTGTAAATCATTATGAATCAAATATAAGCACAGATAATTTTCAAATATGTAAATTTTGAATATAAGAACTCCTATTTAAAGGCTCAGTGAATTTAGGACTAATGCAGTTTTAAAAAACATAATCCATTTCAAACTAAGATTAACAAAACAGCAATGCTCTTTTCTCCCATATAAAACATCTTATTTTTCAAATGGTTAGCAACTTTTTCTTTAGTATCTTAACATTTGAAATTTTTGCAAACTAAATTAGGAAATACTTTGTATATGAAACAAGTCTGCATTAAATATTGACTTAGACACCCCATACATTACCTCATGTTATCACTATATATCTCAGTAGGCAGTGGCTCACAAGAACCCACTGTGAAATTTACAGGAATCTTATGAACCAATTCTATTGGTAACTTGAAATCTGCCATGAGAATATTTACATCTCTGAAATTGGCAAATGTTGCAAGTCAGTTTCTCACCTTAAAGAGCTGATGTTTATGCGTTTACCAGTCCATCATTGCATCTGAGAATTAGTAAGCTCAGTTTATAGATGAGGAAACTCAACCTCAGTTAAGTTGCAGGTCCTCTCCAAAGTCATCTATCTGCCACTGTGATAAATCTTGTTCTATAATTTAAAAGTATCACTAATAACCTAGTTCATTAAGGTATAATTTATACCTTCACTAACATACTAATATTATATACTAACATCACTAACATTATAATCTTAATTGATAAGCCTAACTTGCAATTTTAAAAATCATTTTTAATTTGATTTTGCTGCTTTGTTATTAAAAAATTATAAGGATCCTTCAACTGGCACCACTAAGACAAACTTACTTAATTATGTTTTCGTTAATTTAATTAAGCCAGTATGATGCCAGTGCCTACATAATGTGTTCCCAGTAGTAAAATCAACTGGAGTATAGGGCCTGCTCAGGAAAAGATCGTGACCATCTGATGAGAACAAAAGAATTCCCTAGGAGAATCATTTTTAACATTGGGATAGTGGTAACTGTGCAGCAGCACCTTATTCCCATGGAGAAGTCCCGTGAAGGACAGGGATGTATGTCAGTAAAATCATATCCCAATATTCAAGAAATGAATTTAAAACCTAGGACAGCTAGTTCTCAACTTTGGCTGTACCTTATTCTCAAAAATATCTGGAACTTACCCCATGCCAATATAACCGGAATCTCTGGAGATGGGACCTGAGCACTGGTATGTATTTACCAACCACCTGGTGATTGTTCTCTCATCAAAGCCCTTGTTTCTCTCTCTTGCACATTGTCACATCACTATGTTAACAATTGGGTCTCTGTCCCATTAACTCAGAGTTCCAGGTATCTTCTAACCACACATTCTGTGCTCTCCCTGACCATGCCTAACCCCCAACGGATCATATCTTTTTCCAAAGTGTTCATAACTGGAGAGACCCCAGCCCACCTTTCTTTCACCTCTTAGAAAAAGCAGATTGCAACTAATACATGACTAAAATCTCATTCTCACTTACTTAAGGTAAACTGCTTACCTTTCTTGAATTCACTAGTTCATTCATTCATTTCTTCATTCTACCCAGCAGTAGAAAGAACACTTCTTTAAATTCAGATGGAGTTTTCAGTCCTCTATCTACTTCTGATGCTGCCCTTTTTAGCTGTCTGACAACAAGCTTTTGATGTTTCCAAGTCATAGTTTTCTTTCTTACAATGTGTGAATAACAATGCCTAACTTCTAATGGATTTGCAAAATCTAAATGTGATGTTATTTACCTAGCATAGTGTCTGGCACCTGACCTAATTCACTGATGAGGTGATAATTTTATCAGTTAATGGTTTAAACAAATGAATTGCATTCCATCTTTGTGGATAGCATTATATGATGGGGACTGTAAAAAAACAGAACGATGAATAAATTAAGAACCTGCCCTCAAAAAAAGTATGGTGTCTAAAAGGAAGACAAGATAAACTCATGAATTATTATAAGAGAGGAAGTACACGTTTCCACAACAGAAACAAAGATAGGGGAAGAGATGATGGCTTTGAAGAGAGAATGGAATGAAAAAGAAAAAACATGTACTTAAAGCTTCAAATCTACAGAGGAAGAACTCCCAGGACTAATGTTATTTGGGAAGATTTGCCCTTCCACATCAAGTCTCTCTTCATGTGAGCTAGAGACTGTACTTGGGAGCCAGCAGTTCTATCCAACAAGGACTCACTGGAATTTGTCTTTCCCATCTTCTCAGTGCATCTTACCATGACCTCTGTGCCTTGGGACAATCTATCCTCATTGCCCCTTCTCATAGGGCTCTTTGTTAAATATGGGCTCTGGCCCATGACAAATTTTTTACTTTAAAGACTACCACTCCTTTCCAGACATGAAAATGCAAACCACACTTTAAGATTCAACCCACCTTTTCCCTGATAGATCTTTAGCCATTATTGTACACACCATTATAAGTTGTAGTTTATTGATGCTGAAATAAATTATCCAGAGTATTTGCAAAATGCATATTCACAGGCTTTAAATCAAATCACCTGACTCTGAGTCTCTGGAGGATGCCTAGAAATCTGTATTTTATATATATATAGTAGGTGATTTATATTCACATTAATGTTTATGGGCAACTCCATTAGCTACTTTGTTTCATTTATTTTATTGCTCAAGAGAAATGCAGGTTTTTGAATCATAGAAGAGGCAGTCTTATAGCTTTCAGCCTTAAACCAGTATATTCAACACCAGAAGAACCTAGGAGTGTGCTAAGTATAGCAATATGACACACACACACACACACACACACAATGTGAATTAGTTTGCTCATAACCAATTGATGGAATCTGAAGATATTACTTGGAAACTATTATTGCTGGCAGTTTTTAAAATTTTAGAGAATGGATTTATAAGATAAAAATGTCAACTAAAAATAATTAAGGTAAGCAAGATTTCAGAATTGTTATGACATTTATCCATTGCTTCTAATAATTCACTAAAGAGAATTTTTGAAAAAAAATGTAGATAAAATTGGTTTAAATGACATGTTAGTCTTATAATTTCTCAGAGGACCCAACGTCTGGATCTGTTACTACCTTAGAGATTTTATCTCAGTTACTATATTCTGTGTACATTTTTCTTTTCTGCAGGAAGGGGAATCCTTAGACAATTTTCATGTCTGCTTTTCCTGTGGAAACAGATCAGTATAAGCCTAAAATTCTTTAGCTCATTCTGGGCCAGAAAACATAACTATTATAGAAGGAATTTAATGAGAAAACTTTTGAATGAATGAGAAAATTGACACATGGGATTTTCAAAAGAAGCTTCAGGCAGTTATCATGTTTTGTTACATAAGGAAGAGGTTAGAAATGTGTGTATACCCAATGGAGTACTACTCAGCCATAAAGAAGGTTAAACCGGAGACTTTTATAGGTAAATGAATGCAACTCGAGACCATACCCATAAGTGAAATAAACCAGATGCACATGTGTAAACATCATATTATCTCCCTAGTGTGAGAAACTGACAGAATAAATAAGATCCAAAATGTACAATAGATATTATAAAACAGGAAGAAACTTTTCAAAAGGAAAGAGAAACTGGAAGGTGGGAATGGAGAAAAGAAGGAAGGGAAAAGCAAAAATTATATATATATATATATATATATATATATATATATATAAAGATAGTTAAGATAGATATACTACTAATTTATCTTAGTTTATTGAAAAGAAAGGTTTGTGCCAATATTGTTTGGACAATTCAATGCCAATATCTTGTACTCTGAGTAACTAATTTAAACATAACAATATGCAATATAGTAACCATTGTTACCCTCCTATTATCTTGTTTTGAAATTTTGTTCTATATTTTATTTCTCTTTAAAATAAAAAAAGAGGCGTAAGCGCCTGCCCGGCAAGCGCGAGGGCCCGAGTTCGACTCCTGGAACTCACATACGAAAAAAGGGCAGGTGATATCGCTCAGCGGCACGGGCGCCTGCTGGCGCGCGAGGTCCTGAGGTCAACCCCCGGTACCCACACACACACACAAAAATAAATAAATAAATAAATAAATAATTGCGTGTTTACCAATTGCTATAAACATTAACTAAGATGGAAGTTTTCATCCTAGATATTTTGCTTAGAAAAACAATGTGCTTCTTTGAAATATTGAAAGATTTATTTTAATCTTTTCAAAGATTATCCATTTACAATCGTGAGGCTAAGAATATTTATCATAGGAAATTTTGGTTAAAATATTATTGTAAAGAAATGTGTTCATTGAAAATTAAATTTACCCACTAACTTTGCCAAGATTACCCATTAAATAAGACATCGGAGATCTAGCTCTGACTGACTCAGCAATGCTAAAATGAGGTTCAAATTCCCTTAACATTAAGCACATAGTTAATGCAGTCTCCTTTCTAGAAATGAAAAAGGAAATAATTTAAATCCCAGTGCATAGCTCAATTTTACATTTCAAACTTCTGGCTTCAAGAAATATGTTCCTATTAAATTACAGGCAGAATGGATAGAATGTTTAGAAAAATAAAAGATAAATTCAATATTGACTTTTATTTCTGGCACAAAAAATAGACTAAAGATCTCTATCACTCTGGCTACAAAACACCCACAAATGTAAAAGAGAAAATGGATAATATTTTAAATTAATGGAAAAACTTGAAAGACAGTGGGGAAAATCCTCTTAATGCAGGATCCAAGCAGAAAGAGCAACAAGCTCTGAAAGCAGCATTAACCACGTCAACCTCTAAGAGCACAGAGGCAGGGGCAGAGGGGCTGGACCTAGAACCCTTAGAGCCCACTGCAGAGAAACAAAGACCAAACTACAAAAATCTATGGATCAGAAAGGATATCCATTGAGGAAAATGCTTACGAGAGGCAGACACCAAAGAAAAGAGAACTTACAATTCAGAGGAAAGTACCACACATACAATTAACACAGGATCAGGGTCTTACACAAACGATATCTCAAAGGAAAAAAGAAAAAGACAAAAACTCAATACAAAGAGATAGCAAAAACGTATGCAGTGGTGCTAAGAACAGGTGGTATTTCCACTACTGTGTTTGCAGATCCCTGAAGCCAGTTCTTTCCCATCCAAGCAGAAGACTAGGAGAGATTTGTTATGGGAACTGACTGGCCAGGAGGAAAAACCTAAACATATCAATATCAAGTGTTCCTTCCTGTTGGCTCAATGGGATCATCCAATATTTAAGATGACAGTCAGCAATCCCTACTCTGGTGGTCAGAGCTGCCAATAAGCTATTGAAACTCCTGTTCTAAGGAATGGATACACACCCAGGATCATGAAACATCCTAGGAAACTTCCCAACATAGAAAATAGAAAACACAAATAAAGCAACTTGGAGAAAGTAAAAAATATTCATGAGAGCACACAAGCCTTTGGTGGCCAAAATGACTGGAACCATGACACCCAGGACAGCCTGGTCCAGGTGCACTGGTGCACACATGTCTTGGGCGGGTGGCCTGAATGGAACCCCTGAAACTGAGGACAGCTAGTCCCAGGTATACAGAGTAATCAGCGAGACTAGCAACATGGAAGCATCTGAAGCAGCAGCGAGGAGCCAGAAGTTGGACTCTGGAGAACTCCACCAACAGAAGACCAGTCCCAGCCCCCACACCCAGAAGCCAAGATCAGCTCCATACCCAGCACATTTTTGGGATTCAACATGGACACTATCACAGAACTGTAAACACCACAGGTATTTTACTACTTTTATTCTCCCTTGTTTGTCTGACTGACTATACCTTACCTGTCTGCTTGCATGTCATCTTGTTTTGTATTCTGTGGTTATTTTTGTATTTGGGTTTTTTGTGTGTTTTTTGTTTGTTGATTTTTCTTTCTCCTCTCTTTCTCTGATCTTTTTCTTTCTTTTTTTCTTTTCTTTTTCATTCTTTCTCTTTCTTCCTTCTTTCTTTCACTGTTTAGATTTACCTTTCTTTTTCATTTTCTTCTACTGATCTTCTTTCTCTCTTTCCTCAACTACTTCTTGAATCTAAACATTCAAGTGAGTAAACATTGTCTCTGCCCTTTCTGATTACGCCTTCACATTCTATTTCATTCTTTCCCTCCTGTGTCCTCCAGTTTCTCAAAACTTGAGTGGTCATCCTTTGACCTCCAGCATTGACTCTACTATATTTGACCTCATTCATCACTTTAGCCTGTCCTCTACCCAAATTAAGCCCCCTGCCCCCCAAAGAAGGGTAAAAACACTCCACTAAGGGGAAAATCACTGCATACAAGTGCACAGTATATGTTTGATTTTGTTATATAACTCTAGAGTTTGCTTCTGTGGTCAGAGGTAGCAGGTTAATGGTTACCATAGTTTGTCAGTAGTTAAGCTATACTTGAAACTATTGTTATTATTAACTGTACTATTTTAGCCAGGATGTCATACATGTTACAATCAGTTTTTCTCCCCTGTATGATAATGCTATGATTGTATGGGGTCATAATCACCACCACAACCCAATATAAAAGGACTGAGTGCAGAGACAAATAGTAATTTTGCATCCTTTAAAAATTGGATATAAAAAAATTGGGAAGGTAGGTTCTTGGGATAGCTATAAAGAACCACCTACATCTAGAGGACATCCCTGAAGAACAGAGATCTCCTAAGGAAGCCTCAATAATAGTGATAAAACTATTATAAGAAATGGACAAGCATCAACACAGAAAACAAAATAAAATAAAAAAAGAGAAAATAGAACATGACAAGACACGGAAGCAAAATGCAACCCCAGACCACCAGCTCACCCAGGACAAGCCTGGAACACAATGAGATAGATGAAATTGGAAGTCAAACACTGGAAATTTCCAAAATGATAGCAACAGAAACGAAAAAATAAGTGGAAAAGATTGTGGAGAAAATAATCTCTCAGGTACAAAAAGAAATGATGCTTAAAATGCAAGCTTTTAGAGAAGATGCAGGTAAAAGAACAGATGAGCTTAGAAAAATTATGGAAATAAAAAATGCCCAACATAGGAAAGAAATGGAATCTATGAAACAGATCCAAACAGAAATCCAAGAGATTAAAACCTCCATTAAAAGTATATGCAACAGATTGAATGAAGGAGAGGATAGAATATCAGATTTTGAAGACAGAATTGCAGCTAGTGATCATGAGAAGAAAGATGTCTTAAAATAGCAAGAGACCATGAAAAATCAATCCAACGGCTGCAAGGTGATGCAAAGAAGAATAAAAGGATTGATTGGGGTCAGTGAGAAAGCTGGAGACAGCACAAATGCCATGAAAAATATTGGCAGAAAACTTCCCAAGTGTGGGAAAAAATCCGTGGTAAAATCTGCATGGTAATGGCAAAAAGACAGACCTAAAGACCAGTGGAATAGATCAGAAGATGCAGACACAACCACAAACACACCCAGCCACCTTATCTTTGGCAAAAGGGCCAAACATGTTCAATGGAAGATATATAGCCTCTTTAATAAGTGTTGCTGGAAAAAATGGCTCTGTACATGCCACAGACTAAAACTATACCCATGTCTATCACCATGCACTAAAATTATTTCAAAATGGATCAAAGATCTAAATATTAAAACAAACACTAAATCTACTGGAAGAGAAATTAGGTAGAAATTTTGAAGACATAGGGGTAGGCAAAGAGTTCATGAAAACCCCAAACTGAAGGGAAACACTTCAAAGAATCAAAAACTGGGATCTCATTAAAAAGATTTGCACATTAAAAAAAATCACCAACAGAGTGAAAAGACAACCCACAGTGTGGGAAAAAAATTTTAGACAACTGTCCCTCAGACAAAGGACTTATATCTAGAACTATAATGAATTGAGAAAATCAGGCCCCCCCAAATTCAAAGACTCAAACCAAAAATGGTCATCTGAGATGAACACACACTTCTCAGATGAAGAAGTACAAACAGCAAATAAATATATGAAAAAATGTTCAACATCATTGGTCATTCGAGAGATGCAAATTAAAACAACACTGAGATTCCATCTCACTCCAGAAAGAATGGCTATCATCAAGAAATCAACCAATAACAAATGATGGTGGGGCTGTGAGGAAAAAGGAACCCTTCTCCACTGTTGGTGGAAATGTAGACTGGTGAAATCACTATGGAAATCAGTGTGGAGAGTGCTCAAAAAACTAGGATTAGAGTTCCCATTTGACCCAGCTATTCCCCTACTGGGTATTTTCCCAGAAGATTTGAAAACATCATACCACAGCAACATATGTGCACCCATATTTATAACAGCACAATTTGTAATAGCTAAATCTTGGAAACAACCCACTGCCCATCAACCAAAGAATGGGTAAAAAAGATGTGGTGTTTCTATACAATGGAGTACTACTCAGTTTTAAAGAAGGATAAACTTGAGACACTTATAGGGAAATGGATGCATCTTTAGAACATACTCATAAGTGAAATAAATCAGACTAACATGTGCAAACATCGTATCGTCTCCCTAGTGTAAGAAGCTGAAAGAGTAAATAAGAACCAAAATGAAAAATAGATTTTTTGAAATGGGAAGAAACTGTTTCAAAGGAAAGAGATACTGGGATGAGTGAAAGGAGAAAAGAAGGAAAGGAAAAGAATATATATATATATATATATGATTGTTAAGTTATACTACTAATTGCTATTTGTTCATTAAAAAGAAATGTTTGTGCTTTTGTTGTTTGATCAATTTTTCATGCCTATATCTCATAATATGAGCAAATACTTTGAAGATAACAATACACAATGTATAAACATTGCCACTTTCCTACAATTTTTTTGAAATTTTGTGCAATTGTCTTCTTTTTTTTTTCCTTTAAAAAATATTCATGAAGAAGAAAATCTCTTATCTCCAGGTAGATAAGATTTTGAGCCCATAAAATAAGGACTTGATATAACTTGTTTATAAAAAGGAATATTCAGGGGCCGGTGAGATGGCTCAGCGGCATAAGCGTCTGCCTGGCAAGTGCAAGGTCCTGAGTTTGACTCCCGGTACCCACGTACGAAAAAAGGGCTGGTGATACCAGCAGCGCAGGCACGTGCTGGCACGCGAGGTCCTGAGGTCAACCCCTGGCACCCACAAAATAAATAAATAAATAAATAAATAAATAAATAAATAAATAAATCAAAATAAAAATAAAAAGGAATATTCAGACCAGAATGAATCAGCTGCAGGAATACTGGAAGACAGTTTTCCATGAGCTGCTCACATTTCTGCACATATTGCCAATGAGGTATTTACTGTTCTTTGTTCCAGACTATCTATTTAAGGATGTGTCTATAGCTTTGGAAAAGAGATAGCATCTGCCTCTGGAGCAAACAGCAGGCATGCTTACCAGGTGTTACTGAAGACTTGGGTTCCCTGACTCAAGGTTCCTCTCCTGTATCAAAACCTACCATATATGCAGGTGCTGTCTGGCCTCTGGGCATTAGCTTCTGAGTACTGAATCTTTGAAAACCAGCAGAAACAAGACATCTGGCTGCAGAGTGAATGAGATACTGACATCACCCCCAACCAGGAATTTTATATGTAATTCTGTATTTCAAATATCTCCCAACAGAAAAATCATTTCAAAGTTACTGAACTCAAATACTACTGTCGCTTCATCAGCCTCAGCTTTCCCTTTGGATAACAACCTGACAAACTAACAGCTACATGGTGTCCATGAACTGATAATTGTCTTATATTTCTATACGCTTTTCAATGCCAGAAAGAAGAGCGAGATGCTTGAGTATGTGAGGGGCTGTTTTATAAACAAAAGGCTGATACTGCACTTTAGTTCAGGAAAATCATAAAAATGAATTAATACTTCTCTTCTGTATTCCACCACCTAGAAACTCAATAACATTTGGCAAAAATTAAGAGTTCAATTAAGTATCCACTCCAGGAAACCATTTAAATGGGACTGTCGAGCAGCTTTAAATTTATTTTAAAGCCCTCGCTTATGATACAATAACCTAAATAATTTCCATGAAATAAAATAGTTATAAACTGAAGATAAGGCAAAATATAGTTATTGGGATAAGTTATGTATTTTTTGAAAAGCTAAAAAGAGAACAATGAACCCCTTTAAACTGCCAAACCCTACAAAAGAATGTACCTGGGAAGAAAACAATCTCAATGAACTTTCTGTACTTCCCCTTAATGCCCTAAATTTCAGGTTATAACTTTTAATCCTTCAAGATATTTGCCTTTAGAATTTACTTCCACATAAAAATGAAAAACTTTTTTACAAACCAGAGGTAATTTCAAAACTTTTCCTCATCTAGGCATTATGAATCATAAAGATATATTTAGAGAATTTTTAAACTTCCTCCT
Organism: Erethizon dorsatum; assembly: GCA_028451465.1. Classification (NCBI taxonomy): domain Eukaryota; kingdom Metazoa; phylum Chordata; class Mammalia; order Rodentia; family Erethizontidae; genus Erethizon; species Erethizon dorsatum. The sequence continues at coordinate 49,517,807 of CM051835.1, read as the reverse complement.
CGGCAATACTAAACAATGATAGTCTTACCTAGTAAATGATAATGGTTTCTTTTAAATGGATATTGAAACTTTTGAGTAAGAACATTGTTGAGCACTTACAACCTTTTCAAACAAATGTGATTTACTAGTACCAGCCTGCAGAATGTATTCTAATTCCAAGGAAAAACTATTTAAGCTGATAATGTTATTAGCATTCCATTTTAATGGTTTCTTTGGTGCCAACTTCTTATCCTGACTCCAAAACACAATAAGGAAATTTGCTTCTATCAATTTAGTAGTAGTGAAGTTATGTTGGATTACTCCAAAGCATGCTAGGAAAAACCATTCTTTCACTGACCCAATATGTATTGATTGAACATGTGTAGCTATTAAATGCCAAAAAAAAAAATATATATATATATATATATACATATACATATATATATATACATATTGTAGGAAAACACTGATAAATTGTAAATTGAAGCTGACATCAAACTACCCCCTAAGAGGAGAAATGAAATGTCCATAAATGACAGAAATTCAGTGAGTGACATAGGGAAAAAGAGTTAAAGAAAAATAATCCTCAGTGACAATAGAGACCTTTTATCTTACTTTTGTTGTATCTACTATACCAGGAAGGTGTTCTGACGTTTAGTAGGGGTTCCCTGAACAACAATCAAGGGGTGACATTTTAGCCGGGTTCGGAAGATTATGATGATATTGCAAGCGATGTCAAAGAAAGCACATTTGTAAAAATCAGAGGCTTGTGAGTTTTATTTCACTAATTCAGGTCTTTTCCACATTATAGTAAATGACACATGATGATTCTAAACTTCTTCACACATTTCTGTCACTGGTATTCATGAAATCATCAATAGGCCTAAGGGCATCACAGTTGATCCATCCAATCACTGTTGTTTCTTTTGAAGGAATCGCTTTGAAATACATAACACATCTTAATTCTTTTTTTATTCCCTTCACTTCCCTTTCCCTCCCTTACCCATCCTTCTGTCTCTTGGTCCCTTTCCCATTTGCAAAAGATCTAGCTCCATTTTCTTCTTTTCTATCTTTTATTAATTTTTATTTTTCTTCATATATGTTTGCAGTACATAATGATTACATTCCTTATGCGGATTTAGTACATGTACGTAACACTTCTTCATTCTTTTGCATCACCTTCTCCTGCCCCTCCCACTCCCCCATATCTTAATCTCCTTCCCTTTTGGAAAAGGTCTATCTCTCTATTTCCTATTATCTTTTATTTTGCTCTCTATATATTGGGTTTCTCATATATGAGAAACCATGCGATATTTAAGCTTGTATGTCTGATTTATTTACTTAATGTCACTTGCTTTTAAGCATCCTCATTATCCTCAATATTCACAGATCAGAAATCAAAATGACCTCAGACCATTTAAGCAAAAAAAGAAAATTAAAGACAGAAAAGTTGACAAAATCCTGAAGAAATGGGATTGTGGGATATACTTACTATCTATATTGCAGATTTTATTAATTATTTTAGTCTTTTCAAAGATTATATATTAGTATTGGGGGAATAAACAAAGATTTTTTTAAAAAACCTATGCTTTCCTTTAACCTCAAATCACCACAACATGACTCAGAAAGTTTTAAGACCTTTTTGAGTACAAATTCCAACTCAAAGTTTATACTTTTTCCTTTGATAAAATGTATACTGTCCAGTTGCTTCTTTTGCAAAAACAATTTCGATCAAATATTTAAGATATGTGAAAGTTTATAAATATTATTAATCATGAACATATGTCCTTCACTGAGTTTAAGAATTAAAATATTGTGAAAATTCAACTCTTTTATCACATTTCTCTTCCTCTTTCCTAATGGCAGCCATCTTACTGAATTATTTATTATTCTTGCACATTTTTTATTATATATATGTAGAGACCTAAACATATGTTTTCATGTGTTTAAAGTTTAAGTGGTAACATAAAATAATATTCTTTTTCCACTTTGAATTTTTGCTCAGTATTATGTTACCATATAAATAAAAAATTCTGCTTCATTGACGGACTTATATTTTGTTTCCTTTTTTTCCTATTATGAACAATACTACTCTAAAGATTTTTGTTCATGTTTCCTTAAGTTCATGCATGAACTTTGCCTTCAGTTTTGTGCATATGAGTAGATTTTCAGGCTTCTACTGCTCATAGGCATCTTTGACTCAGTCTATTTCCAAATTGCTTTCTATAGTACCTAAATTGATTTATACTCCCATTGAGTGCATAAAACTGCAACTGCTTCACATCTTCTTTTAGACTTTAAAAGTTTTAACAATATGATGTATATTTTATTTTTATTAAAATTACTACAACAAGATGATCACCATATGTGTGTATGTGTGTGTGTTTCCTTTCCTGATTTCTATTCTGCTAACAGTTGCTGATATTTTCTGTCCTTTTTCTATAAAGCTGTACACCCCTTTTTTAATTTGTAGAAGTTGTCCATACATCTTGCACTCCAAATTTGTATGTGTTACAAATATCTTATCCCACTCTATTGTACATCATTTTACCATAATTATGCTATTTTTTTGTTAAACACTTAAAGTTTAATGTAAGCAGGTTTTCAATTTTTTTATGATGGTTTATGCTTTCGACTCTCCATATCTTGTGAGTATAAAGCTATTTTCCTATATTTTCTTATAAAATTCTAAAGATTTTCTTCTTTAAGTTTTTAATGGGCAGGTGATATGGCTCAGCAGCACAAGCACCTGTCTGGCAAGTGTGAGGTCCTGAGTTCGACTCCCAGTACCCACATAAAAAGGAAAAAAGGGCTGGTGATATCACTCAGTGGCACAAGCGCCTGCTGGCAAGCTCGAGGTCCTGAGTTCGACTCCCGGTACCTACATAAAAAAGAAAAGTTTTTAATTCAACTTTTCTAAGTGGTGTAAGGTAGAGATTTAATTATACTTTTTCCATTTTGGTAATTAATTGTCTTGAACAATTTATTGGTTAGTGTAGATATTCTGACAGATCTGCAAGGCCGCTCCATCAGATATCAAGTTTTCGTATCTGTCTGTATCTGAGCTGGTTTTTTTTTTTCCTATCTCATTGGTCTCTATCAATCCCTTCATCAATATTATACTTTCACAATTACCATCACTTTAAGTTTGATGCCTAATAGGGCAAATTGTACCCCCTTGCAAATTTCCTCTTCTGCAAGAATATCTTCAATGATTACACTTTTATAATGTACATTTTGGATTACTCCTATTTTTACCATTAAGTTTGTTGGTATGGTTTATATATATATATAATGATCACATTTATCATATGGAACTTGTACCCGTACATGATATACCCCAGTTCTTATTTTTTCCCCATTTCCCTTCCCACCCTTTTCCCCTTATTCACTTCTTATTCAAAAAAGCTGTGTTCCATTTTATCTTTCTTTACTCATTTTTTCTTTCTTTTCCCTTCATTCCTTTCCACCACCCTCCTTCCTTGTGGCCTTCCTCACCTGAGCATTTCCTTAATATTTTGTAATATCTATTACACATTTTTGGTCCTTATTTATACCTTCAGTTTCTCACACCAGAGAAGCAGTGAGATATTTACACATGTGTGTCCAATTTAGTTCACTTAAGAGTATGGTTTCCAGATGCATCCATTTACCAAGTTATGTCTCAATTTCTCCTTCTTTATGTCTGACTAGTCCTCCATTGGATTAAAAAAAAAAAAGACAACCACCTCTTCTTAATCCTTTCATTGGTTGATGGTCATTTGGACTGTTTCCGAGATTTAGCTACTACAAACTGTGCTGCTATGCACATGGGTGTGTACATATTACTGTGCATTAATACTTTTGGGACGATATCAAGAAGGGAGATAGCTGGGTCAAATGGAGCCTCTAGTCCTAGTTTTGATTTTGTTTGTTTTGTTTTGTTTTGTTTTTTATTTTGTTTTGTTTACTAATCTCCACATTGATTTCCACAGTGATTGCAACAGTCTACACTCCTGCCAACAGTGGAAAGAATCCGTTTTCCCCACATCCCTGCCAGCATTTGTTATTGGTTGATTTCATGATAATACCTATTTTTTCTAGAGTAAGAAAGAATTTCAGCATTGTTTTAATTTGCATCTCTCGAATGACCAGCAATGTTGAACATTTTTTCATATATTTATTTGCCATTTCTACTTCTTCATCTGAGAAGTGTGAATTCATGTCAGATGCCCATTTTAGGATTGGGTCTTTAAATTTGGAGGTTTTGATTCTTTTCAGGATTCAGAATTTAGAATATATATCCTAAATATCTGTCTTTTGTGAGGAACAGCTGGCAAAAAAATTTCCCAGTCTCTGGGTTTTCTCTTCACACTGTTGGTGGTTTCTTTTACTGTGCAGAAGATTTTTAATAAGATGAGGTACAGTTGTTGATTCTCTGTAATATTTCCTATGTAATTGGAGTTTTGTTCACAAAGTCTTTCCCTACTCCTATGTCTTCAAGAGTTCTACCTATTCTCTCTTCGGTGGATTTAGTGTTTATGTTTTTTTTTTGGTGGGTACCGGGGGTCGACCTCAGGACCTCATGTGCCAGCAGGCGCCAGTGCCGCTGAATGATATCACTGGCCCTTTTTTCATATGTGTGTTCCGGGAGTCGAATTTGGACCCTCATGCTTGCCAGGCAGGCGTGTACGCCGCTGAGCCATCTCACCAGCCCATGTTTATGTTTTAATATTTAAATCTTTAACCCATTTTGATTTTAGTTTAGTGCATGGTGAAATATAAAGGTCTAGTTTTAATTTATGTGGAAAGCCAGTTTTTCCAGCACCATTTATTAAAGAGACTATCTTTCTTCCAGTGAGAGTGTTTGGCCCCCTTGTAAAAAAGAAGGTGGCTAAGTGTGTTTGGAGTTGTTTCTACATCTTCTAAACTGTTCCACTGATCCTTGGATCTGTTTTCCTGGCAGTACCATGCTGTTTTTATTACTGTAACTTTGTAGTATAATTTCAAGTCAGTGATTGTGGTACCTCCTGCCTTGCCTTTGTTGCGCAGAATTGCCTTTGCTAGTCTAGATCGATATTGGTTCCAAATGAATTTTAGGAATATTTTACCTATTTCTCTGGGGTATGTTACTGGCATTTTGATTGGGATTGCGTTAAATCTGCATAACAATTTTGTGAATAGGGCCATTTTTACTATGTTGGTTCTTCTTATCCATGAGCAAGGGATATCTTTCCATTTTCTGATATCCTCTCCAATTTCCTTTCTCAGAGCACTGTAGGTTTCAATGTAAAGTTCTTTTACTTCCTTTCTTAGATTGATTCCTAAGTATTTTATTTTTTGGATGCTATTGTGAAGGGTGTGGTTTCCTTAATTTCTCTCTCAGTGAGTTTTTTGTTTGTGTGCAGTAATGCTATTAATTTTTGAGTGTTGGCTTTGTATCCATCTACATGACTGTATATGGTTATTAGATCTAGAAGTCTTCTGGTAGAGTTTTTGGGGTCTTCTATATAGAGTATCATGTCATCTGCAGATAATGATAATTTAGCTTCTTCCTTTCTTATCTTTATTCCTTTTATTTCTTTCTATTGTCTAACTGCTCTCACTAGGGTTTCCAAAACTATACTGAATAAGAGTGAAAATAGAAGACATCCTTGTTCCTAATTTTAGAGTGAAAGCTTTCAGTTTCTGACCATTCAGTAGAATGTTATCTGTTGGTTTGTCACAGATGGCTTTTATCTGATTGAGAAAATGACCACCTATTCCAATTTCCTGTAGGGTTTTTATCCCAAATGGGTGTTGGACATTGTTAAATGCTTTTTCTGCATCTATTGAGATAATCATGTGATTTTGTACTTGATTATGTTAACACAGTATATTACATTTATTGATTTGCAGGTGTTGAACCATCCCTGCCCTTCTAGGATGAATCCCACTTGGTTGTGGAGTATAATCTTCCTGATGATTTGCTGCATTCTGTTTGCCAGGATCTTACTGAGGATATTTGCATATATGTTTATTAAGGAGATTGGCCCCATAGTTCTCCTTTTTTAGTTAGATTTTTCTCTGGTTTTGGTGTCAGGGTAATACTTGCTTCCAGGAAGGAGTTTGGGAATCTTGCTTTCCTTTCAAATCCATGAAAATGCTTGAAGAGTAATGGCCTTAGATCTTCTCTAAATATCTTGTAGAATTTAGCAGTGAGTTCATCAAGACCTGGGCTTTTCTTTGTTGGTAGGTATTTAATTATTTGTTCAATTTCATTGATGAATATTGGTTTATTTAGAATTGTTATAACTTCTTTTTTTTGTGTGTGGGTACTGGGGGTTGACCTCAGGACCTCGCGCACCAGCAGGCGCCCATGCCACTGAGCGATATCACCGGCCCTTTTTTCGTATGTGGGTTCCGGGAGTCAAACTCGGGCCCTCACGCTTGCCAGACAGGTGCTTACGCCACTGAGCCACCTCACCGGCCCCAATATAACTTCTTGATTCAGCTTTGATAATTTATATGTATCTAGGAATCTGTCCATTTCCCTGTGTTTTCCATCTTATTAGAATACAGGTATTCTAATTCTATTCTAGGTATTTGTGACCTGGTTTTGCATAGGGTCCATTGTTATTTCACTCCTTTCAATCCTAATTGCATGGATTTGAGTCCTTTCCTTCTTTGATAAGGTTAGCTAAGGTGTTATCAGTTTTATTTAGTACTTCAAACAACATATTCCTAAATTCATTGATTCTTTTTAGTTTTCTGGGCCTAAATTGCATTAATTTCTTCTCTGATCCTTATCATTTACTCCCTTGCATGAGCTTTGAGCTTGACCTGTTCTTGTTCTAGAGTCTGAGGTTCAACATTATATTGTTTATTTGAGCTCACTCTGTTTCCCTGATGTGAGATTTCACCATTATACATTTTCCTTGTAGGACTGCTTTCATTGCATCCCATAAATTTCATTATGTTTTATCAGCATTATACTTTAATTGTAGATACTGTTTAATTTCTTCTTTAATTTCATCTGTGACCAATTGGTTGCTCAGGAGTGCGTTATTTAATTTCCATGGGTTTATGTAGTTTCTTTGGGTTGTTTTGCCATCCACTTCTAATTTAATTGCACTATGATCTGACAATATGCATGGGATAATTTCAATTCCTTTGCATTTCTATCAAACTAGCATGTTCTATTAAACTAGTATGTGTTCTATTTTGGAGAACATCTCGTGCACAGCTGAGGAGAATGTGTATTCTGATGTGGTATGGAACACTCTGTAGACATTTACTAAGTGCATTTGTTCACAGGTTTGATTCAGTACTGGTATTTCTTTGTCAATTTTCTGTCTAGTTGGGGTATTGAGATCCCCTTTACAATTGTGTTAATGCTTACTTGTTTTTTCATGTCTGTTAATATTTATTTTATATAGTTGGGTGCACGTGTATTTGGTGCATATATATTTATGATTGTTATCTCTTCTTCTTGGAGTTTTCCCTTAACAAGTATGTAGTGACCTTTATCCCTTTTGATGAGTCTTGCCTTTACATTGTCTAAAAATAGAATAGCTATGCCTGCTTTTTTTCTGGGTTTCTGTCACATGGAATGTTGTTTTCCATCCTTTGACTTTCAGTCTATGAATTTCTTTTTGGGTTAAATATGTTTCTTGTATACAGAATATTGTTGGATCTTGTTTCTTGATCCAGTCTGTCAGTTTGTTTCTTTTGATTGGTGAATTGAGACCATTTACATTGATAGTTATAACTGATATGTACTGACTTATCCTTGTCATATTATTTTCCTGTTATTGGTTCTCTTTCTTTCCCCTCTGTATAATTGCTTTCCTTGCCTGGTGGTTTCTTTGTGTTGGTGTTCTTGGAATTCTGTTCTTCCTTATGTCTTTCTCAAATACCTTTCAGAATATTTTGTAGGGCTGTTTTTGTGCTCATGAATTTCTTCAGTTATTCTTTCTCATGGAAGTATCTTGTTTTTCCATTGATTTTGAAAGATAGTTTTGCAGGGTGCATCAATCTGAATTGAAGGTTGTTTTCTTTCAGGACTTCAAATACTTCACTCCAAGCTGTCCTTGATTTAAATGTTTGGTTGAGAATTCCACTGTAATTCTGATAGAATTTCATTATAGGTGTTTTTTTTTTTTCCTTTCTCTAACAGCTTTTAATATTATTTTCTTGTGGTAAAGTTCTGGAATTTTCAATATGGCTCACTTACCTGTATGTCAAATTCTTTTTCCATGTTTGGTAGTTTTCTGCCATTACTACTGTGAATAGGTTTTTTATGTCATTTGCAATGACTCCTTTTTCATTGAATTTGATCAATATTATGTTGTTCTTTGCATTTTCTTGCATCTACTGGATTGATTTTTCATGATCCCTTGCTATTTCTAAGAGATCTTTCTTTTCATGATTGCTAATTGCACTCCAGTCTTCTTAGGTCTGATATTGTCTTCACTTTTGCTTATTTGATTTTGCAAATTTTCAATGAAATTTTTAATTTCCTGGTTATCTGTTTTGATCTGTTTCATGTATTAAATTACCTTCCTATTTGGAGTGCTTATGGTTTCTATCATATTCCTAAGCTCCTCTATTTTTTATCTGTGTCTACTCTACATTCACTGAGGAAGTACTTCATTATAGCAATCATTTCTTTTACCTGAGAGATTCTATCTGATTTGATTTTCTCTATAACCTCATTCACCTGTTTGTTTTGTACTCCTGCTGCTATCATTTCTGAAAATTCAGGTGAGTGGCTTCTGATTTCCTCTATCTCATTGTCCCCTGGACAATGGTGGGGTGGAGGTCTAGATTTGCATTTTGCTTCTGTGTCTTGTCATTTTCTATTTTTTTCTTTTAATATGCTTTCTGTGTTGAGGCTAATAATTTTCTTATTTTAGGTTGCTTTATCAGTAGCATTGAGGCTTCATTAGGAAATGTCTATTCCTAAGAGATGTCTTCTAAGTGTAGCTGGCTGTTGGTTTGTGTCTGTTCCAAAATCCTACCTTCCCAATTTACTAGGGATGAGAATTTGCTACCTATTTGGCTCAGCATCCAGTCCTTTTGTACTGGACTATGGTGAAGATTATAACCCCAGACAATCACAGTGTTGTTATACAAGGGTGGATAACTGATCATAGTGGACACTTGACCTTCAAACTCAATTCATTCCTGAGGGTTTTTTGTAACTCAAGTTGTCAATTGAAGACTTAGGATCCTCTACACAGCCTTTAAAATCTCTCTCTTGTATACAGGCAGATCTCAGTGTCCTTAGAGAAACATTGGCCCAGAGTTTCTCCATTAACCACATACAGGAAAAGATATTGTAATGTTCTTTCCAGAAATCTTTAAGGGTTAAATCTTTATCTGAGACCACCTGCAAGCAGAAGCAGCTAGTATTTGGGCCATAACTCAAGACTTTGATCATAAATTAAAACTAAAATTCTGGTCATAAGCAAAGTTGTTTGTATGTTGGGCCAGTTGAAACTCAAGGGTCCTCTGTACATCAGGTGTGGTATCCCGGCTAAAGTAGTACAATCAGCAATAACAATACCATCAAACACAGCCTAGAAAGTGACAAACTGTGGTAACTGTTAATTTGGTACCTTTAACAATAGTAGGAAGATCTATACTTATATAACAAGATCCAACATATAGCAGTAACTTGTTCAGAGTGACTTTTCCCTTGGTAGACTGATTTTACCCTTTTAGGGGAGTACTTTAAGAGGGATAGAGGGCAAAGCAGAGTGATAACTGAAGGGAAATATAGTGGAAGCAAGGCTAAAGGACAAAGGATGATCACCCAAGCTTTGGGAAAGGGGAGAACAGGACAGGAGAGAAAGGATGAAAGAGAAAGCAAACAAATATTGGACCAAACCAAGAAGACTAGAGAAAATGTTCATTCACATGTAAATATCAGGGACTCTAGAATGACAGTTGAAGAAAGAAAGAAATGGACAGAACAAAACAAACAATTTGTGTCAAAACCTAAACAACTTCCCCCAAATAAAAACAACAGAAAAAGGAAAATGAAACAAACTAATAAACAAAAAGAGAAAGAAAAAGAAAACAACATTCCTCTGGTACCCACAGTTCAATGGTAGTGTTCAAGAAGTCAAAGCCCATATCTGGGTTGGCTAACCTTGCCATGTCTTCAGTAGGGTTAGTGCTGGGTGCTGGGCCGATCTTGGCCTTGGATGTGATGGCTAGGGCCAGAGTTTTCATCCAGCAGATTTCTGGATGTCCCACATCTCCTTACCCTGATTGTCTCACCATCGCTCTCCCAGTTGCTGTGGCACCCTCAGAGACAGCCCAAGGCTGCTCCCAGTCCCATGTACAGTTGGTTCCTCCTGGACTGTGCACAAACTCTGTTTCACACCACTGACTTCTCTCACATGCAAGATGGGGGGGGTGTGCTGGCTTCCCACTTCTTGTCCCTCTGCACCCAAGGCAGTTTGCTCCACTGGTCTCAGGGTGGATGGAGTGCTGAACCTCCACTCCTTGTCCCTCTGCCCTAAGGATGCCTGCACTGCTTGTGACAGAGTTGGAGGGGTACTGACTTCCCAGCCCAAGGCTGCTTGAATTCCACGTCCACAATCTGCATCCCTCTCTTGCACCAGTCAGTCACAAGACAGGAATTTTCATGCTGTTCTACTCACTATACTCCCTGGCCCTGCTGCAGGCCCTAACCTTGTTGTCACTAGTGGTTCTAGTTAGCTGCTAAGGTTCATGCAAAATAACAACAACAATTGACAGCCTATCTGGAAGGGAGCAACATCCTGGTCACTTGCCCCTGTGTATGCTGGCAAAATTTGCTGCCAGGAGGCAGCGTTTTGTGTTTGGAAGAAGGCAAAAGAGGCAAGGGGCCTTATATCCTGAATCTATCCTGTGTGGCTTGAGTTAGCCACACTATTTCAGTCCATAAGCTTTTTGGAAGCTTCCCCAATGGCAGTCCTGCTCCCTGTGGAGGTGGAAGAGCCACAGGCAGCCTTGTGGGCTGTATAATTGCTTTATAAAGTCCAGTGCCTATGTTTTGTTTGATCTTCAGTCTCTTATTTAAGATTGATCTTGGCATCAGGGTATATGTCCCCACCTTTCTTCCAATTACCTGTGTTGTTTTCATTGATTTTCTCTGAGTAGCTACAGTGTGGCTCCTTCTCTATTCAGCCATATTGAAATTTCCTCATGGACCATTGCTCTTTTCTCATATATTTTCAGTTATCTTCTCAAGTTCCATTAAAAAAAGTATATTTTAATTTTGATCAGAATTACTAGATAATATTTTGGAGGAGAGTTATAGGAAATGACATCTGTATTGGGCAGTGTGTCTTTCACAACATGATTCTGTAATAGACAATTAAGACTTAAAAATATAAAATCCCCTTGATCATTGAACAGTATTGTTTTAATGGCCCTGGACTAAGAAACTGTGATCAGTGAGCAGCTGTAAAAATAAATCCATTTTAGGCCTTTTAATTTTGATAGCTCTAATTTTATATGTAAACCTTTGTCGTAGTTACTTTTCTTGTTTCTGAGACAAAATACCTGACACCCAAAGTTAAAGGAGGAAAGATTTATTTAGCTCACAGTTTGTAGAGGTTGCAGTCCATAGTTGGCTGGATCCAAGGCAGGGCAGCATGGAAGAGTGTCCTTAAAGAGAAGAAAGAGTCACGGTGGGCAGAAGGCAACACAGCAGGTAAGTAGAGAAGCAGCAGCATGTGACAAGCAGTGACTCTCTTTTTGTCCCTAATATTCTATCTAGCTTACCTACTCTTAGGGCAGGTAGCACTCATATCTAGGCTAGTGCAGACTTAATCCTGGCATCACACCATGAATCAATCCCATCATCACAGCCTTAATCCCAGCATCACACACCCTAAATCCAGCCACCTCTGAAAAGCCACACCTATGAATGCATGAGGCTAGATACAAGCCACAGCAGCCTTTTATCCTTTATTTTTCAGTAAAATAAAATTTCTCTCCCAGAATTGGGATTTTCATAGTAATTACAAGCATGCCAAGCAAACATGCAATAACCAGCACTAACATATGCTTCCTGCCACAGCAATTTAATAATTGTCCATTTGTATAAAAAGCAACACAAGCAAGAAAAAACAAATCAGTATTGGGCAGTTTAAAATATGTACCAATGTAACTATATTTTGTTCCCTCTGATGTGTGCCTATGTGGTGTGTGAGAAATTAGTCATAAGGGGATCGAGGCTCAATTGACCTTCCATGCAGACACAATGGCATGTTGCTAGTTTCAAAGAAGACAACAGCTGAGATCTAGTACAAAGAAACACTTACCGGAGTACACTTTGCAAATAATGAGAAACAGATGAATTTTCCATTAACCTAAATGCTTACTCACTTGCCTAAGTTGAATAAAACCAAAATGAGCCAGAGGTTCAGGGATTTTTGTCCACCAGAAGCAAGGCCACCCCGGCCCCTCTTTTTTTCTTTCTATTTTCTTTCAGCATATTTTAGACAGGGTTTTGCTATGAAGTTCAGGCAGGAATTGAACTCACTTTGTAGGCCAGGCTGGCCTTGAACCCCCAGCAATCCTCCTGCCTTAGCCTCCCTAATGCTGGGATTACAGGCATGCACCACCACAATTGGCCTCCCTCTTTCAAAATTATATCTGTATCTTGTCTTTAATCTCTGTCCCCTCCAGTTAGGCATTCCTAGCCAGCTGGGTTTCTGCAGTGCAGGATATACAAAGGGAAAATGAGATCAAAATAATTTGAACTTTATAAAGGAAAACAAAAAGGAAATAGATATGGATAAGATAATTAGTTTGATCATGACTATTTCAATACATATATACCAAAATATTACATAACATATCTTACATACAATTTTTGTCAATTATACCTCAATAAATTTGCAAAACATACTGAAGCAATGACAATAAAAATATAAGCATAAAACAAAATATTTAAAAGTAAATTTTTCTTTAAAAAATGAAAGCATGATTATCAATATATGTTTTAGAATAAGTTGCAGTTTTATTAAAATTTTTATTACCAATATGATATCTTCAACTCTCATCTCCTCCCAGCTCATATTAAAAATTTACCTTATTGCTGTGACTTATATATTTTTTATTTTAAAGAGAAAAAACAATAAAAACAATTATACAAAATTTCAAAACAAGACAGTAGGAGAGTAACAATGGTTGATACATTGTGTATTATTATCTTGAAAGTAGGTGCTCATATCACAAGATATAGACATGACAAATTAATCAAAGGATATAAGCACAAATTTTTCTTTTCAATGAACTAATATAAATTAGTAATATAGCTATCATAAGTTTCTTGTTAAGATAGTTTCCACTATCCCAGTTTCTCTTTCCTTGTGAACAGTTACTTCCTATTTCACAATACCTATTGTACATTTTGGAACCTATTTGTTCTTTCACATTCTTATACTAGGGAGACAATATGATGTTTACACATACAAGTCTGATTTTTTTCACTTATGAGTGCAGTCTCAAGTTGCATCCATTTACCTATAGAAGCCTTGAGTTTATCATTCTTTATAGCTGAGTAGTACTCCATTGTATAAAAATACCATATCTTTTTTTATCCATTCCTCATTTGATGGGCACTTGGGTTGTTTCCAAGATTTTGCTATTATAAATTGTGGTGCTATAAACGTGGGTGCACATATATCACTGTGGTATGATATGTTTAATTCTTCTAGGAAAATATCCAGACGGAGAATATCTGGGTCGAATGGGACCACTAATCCTAGTTTTTTGAGGAATCTCCACACTGATTTCCACAGTGGTTGTACCAGTCTACAATCCCACCAACAATGGACAAGTGTTCCTTCTTCCACACAGGCCCACCAGCATTTGTTATTCATTGATTTCTTGATGATAGCCATTCCTTCTACAGTGAGATGAAATCTCAGTGTTGATTGAATTTGCATTTCTCTTAAGATGAAAGATGTTAAAGATTTTTTTCATATATTTATTTGACATTTGTATTTATTCATCTGAAAAGTGTGAATTCATCTCAGATGACCACTTTTGGATTGGGTCTTTGAATTTGGGAGGCCTGATATTTTATAATTTTTTACATGTTCTAGATAGAAGTCCTTTGTCTGAGGGACTGTTGTCTAAATTTTTTTTCCACTCTGTGGGTTGTCTTTTCACTCTGTTGGTGATTTCTTTGGATGTGCAAAAACATTTTAATAAGATGAGATCCGAGTTTTTGATTCTTTGAAGTTCTTCCCATTCAGTTTGGGTTTTTTTCATGAACTCTCTGCCTTACCCTATATCTTTAAGATTTCTACCTATTTTCTCTTCCAGTACATTTAGTGTTTCTGTTTTAATATTTAGATCCTTAATCCATTTTGACATTAGTGTAGTGTGTGGTGATAGACATGGGTCTAGTTTTAGTCTTTAGCTTGTTTAAAGCTAGTTTTTCCAGCACCCTTTATTAAAGAGGCTATCTTTCTTCCAGTGAATATGTTTGGCCCCTTTGTCAAAGATAAGGTGGCTCAGTGTGTTTGCAGTTGTGTCTGCATCTTCTAACCTGTTCCACTGATCCTCAGGTCTGTTTTATTGGCAGTAACATACTGTTTTCATTAAAGTAGCTTTCTAGTATTATTTTTATTTTAAAGAGAAAAAATAGAATAAAATTTAAAAACAACATAATGAGGGTAACAATGGTTAATACATTGCATATTGTTATCTTTAAATTTGTTACTCAGAGTACAAGGTATCTGCATTCATTTGTCCAAACAATATTAGCACAAACCTTTCTTTTCAATGAATGAAGAAAAATTAGTAGTTTATCTATCTTAACTATCTTTTATATTTTTTTATTTTGCTTTTCCTTTCCTTCTTTTCTCCATTGCCCCTCCCAGTTTCTCTTTCCTTTTGAACAGTTTCTTCCAATTTTATAATATCTATGTACATTTTGGATCTTATTTACTCTTTCAGCTCCTCACACTAGGGAGACAATATGAAGTTTGCACATGTCCATCTGGTTTATTTCACTTGTGAGTATGGTATCGAGTTGCATCAATTTACCTATGAAAGTCTCAAGTTTATCCTTCTTTATGGCTGAGTTGTACTCCATTGTATAAAAATACCACATCTTTTGTATCCATTCCCTGGTTGATGGACATTCGGGTTGTTGCCAAGATCTAGCTATTACAAATTGTGCTGCTATAAACATGGGTGCACATATATAGCTGTAGTATGATGTTTTTAATTCTTCTGTGAAGATACCCAGAAGGGGAATAGCTGGGTCAAATGGGACCTCCAATCCTAGTTTTTTGAGGAATCTCGAGTCTGATTTCCACAGTGTTTGCACAAGTCTACACTCCCACCAACAGTGAAGAAGGGTTCTTTTCTCCCCACAGCCCCTCCAGCATTTGTTATTGGTTGATTTCTTCATGACAGCCATTTTTACTGGGGTGAGATGGAATCTCTGTTTTTCTAATTTGCATTGCTCAAATGACTAATGATGTTGAACATTTTTTCATATATTTATTTGCTGTTTGTATTTCTTCATCTGATAAATGTGTATTTATCTCAGATGCCCATTTTTGGATTGGGTCTTTAAATTTTGGAGGTCTGATTTTTTTGAGTTCTTTATATGTTCTCAATAGCAATCCTTTGAGTAACAGCTGGCAAAAAATTTTTTCCCACGTTGTGGATTGTCTCTTTATTCTGTTGGTGTTTTCTCTTGCTGTGCAAAGGCTTTTTAATAAGATGAGATCCCAGTTGTTGATTCTTTGTGATAGTTCTTCTGTTTTGGGGTTTTTATTCATAAAGCCTTTGCCTACACCAACGTCTTCAAGAGTTTTACCTATTCTATCTTCCAGCAGATTTAATGTTTCTGTTTTAATATTTAGATCTTTGATCCATTTCAAATTCAGTTCAGTGCATGGTGAAAGATAGGGGTCTAGTTTTAATCTTCGGCATGTGCAGAGTCAGTTTTTCCAGCACCATTTATTAAAGAGGCTATCCAGTGAATGTGTTAACATTGATGGTCAAAACTGATATGTACTGACTTATCCTTGTCATGTTATTTTCCTGTTGTTGTCTCCCACTCTTTTTTTCCTCCCTCTGTTTAATTGTTTGCCTTGCCTGGTGGATTCCTTCTGTTGGGGTTCATGGGGTTATAGTCCTTGTTATCTCTTTCTAGAATGTCCTTCCAAACATTTTGGAGTGCTGGTTTCATGGTCATAAATTTCCTCAGATGTTCTTTGTTATGGAAGTATTTTATTTCTCCACCAGTTTTGAAAGATAGTTTTGCGGGGTACATCAATCTGGGTTGAAGATTGTGTTCCTTTAGGGCTTGAAATACATCACTGCAAGCTCTTCTTGAACTGAGGGTTTCTGCTGAAAAGTCAGCTGTGATTCTGATGGGCTTTCCTTTATAGGTGATTTACTTCTTTTCCTTAACAGCTCTTAAGATTCTACTCTTGTGTTGAATTTCTGGAATCTGGACTATGATATGCCTGACTGAAGGTCTTTTTTGATCAGGGCTAACTGGAGTTCTATATGCCTCATTTATCTGTACATCAAATTCTTTTTCTCTACCAGGGATGTTTTCTATCATGATGTCTGTGAATAGTTTTTTAATATCTTTTATGCTATCTCCTGCTTTTTTATTGATGCCAATCCATCTTAAGTTATTCTTCTTTTCCTCATCTAGCAGATGCTGCATTGATTTCTCATGGTCCCTTGCTATTTTTAAGAATTATTTCTTTTCATGATCACTAACCACAAGCCTGTCTTTTATATCTGAGATCCTGTCCTCACATTGGCTTAATCTGCTGTGAATACTTACAATGGAATTTTTGTTCTCCTGGATATCTGCTTGAAACTGCCTTGTAGGTTCCATTTCTTTCCTATGCTGAGCATTTATGGCTTACATAATCTTCTTAAGCTCATCCATTTCTTTGTCTGTATCTGCTCTAGAGTCAATTAGCATGGTCTTCATTGTGGACATCATCTCTGTACTTATCTGAGAAATTATTTCTGATTTGATATTTTCCAGAGCCTCATTCAATTGCTTTGTTGTTACCACTTCAAAGATGTCAGGTGAGTGGCTTTTGGATTGTCCCACCTCATTGCCCCCTGGGTTTGCCTTTGGTGAAATGGATGTGTGGGGCTGCATCTTGTTTAAGGGTCTTCTCATTTTCTTTTCTTTCTTTAGTTTAATTCCTGTGGTGATGCTTGTAAATTGCCTATGGTAAGTTGCTTTATTGCTAGTATTTAAAACCCTTAGGAGATGACTACTTCTCTGACATATCTTCCAGGTGTAGCTTGTTTTCGAGTTTTGAGTATGTTGCAAGATCCTATCTCTTCAACTTGTTGGAAATGAGAAGTTGCTGCCTGTTTGGCCAGTCCAAACAGGTTCTTTGGCAGTGTGCCACAGTATTTTCTGTGTCCCTTAGTCTATCTCAGTCATGGAATACCAGGAAGGTCAGCTGTTTAGAACAATTATGTCACTTTTGGCTATAGTGGTACCAAAAGCATCAAACACAGCCTAGAAAATGACAGACTGAGCTAACCAGTTATTTGCCACTTTTAACCATGTCAACTTGATTTTTTAGTTATATAACAAAATCTAAAACAAGCCAGAAAATTATATGCAGTATACAAGTCCTTAATATGTCAATTTTGCCCTCAGCAAAAGTTTAAATGAGTTAAGGAGAAAATAGACAAGTGGAAGAGAGGCAGGAATTAGATGTAAGGCTGGAGGACAAAGAGGGATCACGCTAACTTTGGGAAACTGGTGAAGAAGACTGGAGGGAAAGAGAGAAGGAAGTGATAAAAGGAAGAACAGAACAGAACCACAGCCACAAAGAGGTTAGAAACTCCATTTACACTCATATAAAAACAAGATCAAACAATGGAGGAAAAAAACACCACCACAACAAAAAATGAACAAAAGAGAGGAGAAAAAAAAGTAAAAATTTCACTTCCATGTTTGTGTCTGCTATCACTGGTAGACAACCTGTGGAGACAGAGTCCCATTCCATGATGATCTGTCCCAGCTAGCCATCAGTAGCTTTTCTGTGGGTAGTGGATATTCTCAGCAAGCCTGCACTTTCTGGCTGAGACCAGACTCATTCACCCTGCAGCCATCAGTGTACCTTCCATGGGTCTGAGCCCAGCTGGGAGCCATAGATGGAGCCAGCAGCTGCCCTGAGTTCCAAGCTCAGCTGCCCCCCACCGATGGTTCCCAGCCAATCACTTTCTCACGTGGGATGGCAGAGCCCTCAGCACTCACCGCCAGCCAGTACAGTCCTCCACGTCTGCTGCTCCCCTGTGCTGCCACGTCTCTCTGTGGAGGCTCCTGGGCCACCAGCAGTTAATGTGTGTCCACAGGTTTGAAACGCTCCTGTTGCACAGTGAGTCCCGACCCAGGGAGAAGGTGCTGGCAGCCACCTCCTTCTTCTTCGTTGAAGTTTCTCTCTTCACTCTTTCCTTCGGCCCCAAACTGTGCTTCAGATCCTTCCTGGGTCCAGGGGACCCACTTCCATTCTTCTTGTCCTCCCCAAGCCACTATATTCCAGCATCTGGACAGTGACTCTCAGAGAGGCTCTCTCTCTGCTGCTCTCCACTCTGCCATCTTCAAGAATCTTAAAATTTTTAAAAATGTTAAATAAAAAGTTTAAAAAGAAAGAAATTTAAAATTAAAACAATTAAATTTTTTTAAGTATAAAAAGATGTTCTTTCATTCAGAGTGCTCCCCAGCTGTCTTTTTAGTATAATTTCAAGTCAGGGATTGTGATGCCCGTACCTTGGTTTGTTACCTAGGATTGTCTTTGCTATTCTAGGTCTCTTCTGGTTCCAAATGAATTTTAGGAATGCTTTCTCTAGATCTGTGAGGTATGCTAATGGTATTTTGATTGGGATTGCATTAAATCTGTATAGCAGTTTTGGGAGTATGGCCATTTTTACAATGTTTGTTCTACACATCCATGAGCAAGGAATATTTTCCATTTTCTGATATCCTCTTTGATCTCTTTTTTCAGAGTACTGTAATTTTTTTGTGTGTGTGTGGGTACCGGGGGGTCAACCTCAGGACCTCGCATGCCAACAGGCACTCGTGCCGCTGAGCGATATCACTGGCCCCTTTTTCGTATGTGGGATCCAGGAGTCGAACTCAGGCCCTCGCGCTTGCAAGGCAGGCACTTACGCCGCTGAGCCATCTCACCGGCCCGAGTACTGTAATTTTCAATGTATAGATCTTTTACTTCCTTTTTTAGTTTGATTCCTAAGTATTTCTTTTTTTTTTTTTTTTGGATGCTATTGTGAACGGTGTGGATTCCCTAATTTCTCTCTCAGTGAGTGTGTTGTTTGTGTACTGGAATGCTATTGATTTTTGAGTGTTGCTTTGCAACCAGCTAAGCTACAGAATTTGGTTATGAAATCAGGAATTTTTTTGGTGAAGCTTTTGGGGTCTTCTATGTAGAGTATCATGTCATCTGTGAATAATGATAATATAACTTCTTCCTTTCCTATTCTTATTCCTTTTATTTCTCTGTCTTGCCTGATTGCTCTGGCCAATATTTCCAGTACTATATTGAACAGGAGTGTTGATAGTGGACATCCCTGTCTAATTCCTGATGTTAGAGTGAAAGCTTTGAGTTTTTGTCCATTTAGTATGATGTTGGCTGTTTGTTTGTCATAGATGGCTTTTTTTCAGGTTAAGGTAAAGACTATCTGATTTTCTGTAGGGCTTTTATCATGAATGAGTGTTCAACATTATCAAAAGCCTTTTTTTCATTTATTGAGATGATCATGTGATTTTTGCCTTTGGCTCTGTTGGTATGGTGTATTACATTTATTGATTTGTATACGTTGAACCATTCCTACATTCCTAGGATGAATCCCACTTGGTCATGGTATATAATCTTCTTGATTATTTGTTGCATTCTGTTCTCTAGTATCTTATTGAGGATTTTTGCATCTATGTTCATTAGGGAGATTGGCCTGTATTTCTCTTTTTTGGTTGGGTCTTTGGTTTTGGCATCAGAGTAATACTTGCCTCGAGGGATGAGTTAGTGAGAATTGCTTCCCTTTCAATTTCATTAGTTTGAAGAGTATTGGCATTAAATCTTTTCTAAATTTCTTGTAGAATTCAGCCATGAATCCATCAGGATGTGAGTTTTTCTTGGTAAATTTTTAAGTACATTTTCAATTTCATTAACTGATATTGAGTTATTCAGAATTTTATATCTTCTTGATTCAGCTTTGCTAATTTATATGTATCTAGGAATCTTTCCATTTCTTCTGAGTTTTCTATCCTATGTGAGTAAAGATTTTCAAAGTAGGTATTGAGGATTTTCTGAATTTCCACAGGATTTGTAGTGATTTTACCCTTTTCATTACTCATTGCATGAATTTGAGTTTTTCTTTTCTTTATTTTTGATAAGTCTGAGTAAGGGTCTATCAACTTTATTTATTCTTTCAAAGAACCAACTCTTCAAATCATTGATTCTTGCTATTGTTTTCTTAGTCTCAGTTGTGCTAATTTCTGCTCCGATCTTTATACTTTCCTCCCTTTTATGGGCCTTGGGCTTGACTTGCTCTTATTTTCTAGAAGCTTGAGGTACAGCATTAGGTTGTTTATTTGTGCTTGTTCTGTTTTCCTGATGTGAGAATTTGCTGCTTTTCATTTCCCTCTTAGAACTGCTTTCATTACATCCCACAGGTTCTCACAGTACCTGAACTATCCCTGCATGGTAAGTTGTATGTGCAATTTTGTTTGATTGTAGATATTGTTTAATTTCTTCCTTAATTTTATCTGTGACCCATTGGTTCTTCAGGAGGGTGTTATTTAATTTCCATGTGTTTATGGAGTTTTTATGGTTTCTTTTGTCATTAATATTCAATTTCAGTGCACTATGGTCAGGTAATATACATGGGAAATTTCAATTCCTTTGCACTTACTTAAGCACATTCTATGGGCTAGTAGATGGTCTATTTTAGTGAATGTCCCATGTGCAGCTTAGAATAATGTGTATTCCGATATTGGGTGGAACACTCTGTTAATATCTGCTAAGTCCATTTGTTCACATGTTTGGTTCAGTTTTTTTATTTCTGTGCTCATTTTTTGTCTAGATGATCTATCTCTTTGTGACAATGGGGTATTAAGGTCTCCCATTACATGTGTGTTATTGCTCATTGGATTTTTTATGTCTATTAATAATTGTCTTATATAGTTAGGTGCTTCCATATTTGGTGCATACATATTTATGATTGTTGTCTCCTCCTCTCAAAATTTTCCCCTAACAAGTATGTAGTGACATTCTTTGTCTCTTTTGATCATTCTTGGTTTGAAGTTCACATTGTCTGAAAATAGACTAGCTACCACTGCTGTTTTTGTGGGTTCCTGTTGCATGGAGTATTGTTTTCAATCCTTTGACTTTCAGTCTATGAATTTCTTTTTCAGTTAAATGTGTTTCTTGTATACAGCATATTGTTGGATCTTGTTTTGTTATCCATTCTGCCAATCTGTTTCTTTTGATTGGTGAATTGAGGCCATTTATGTTAATAGTTATAGCTGATATGTATTGGCTTAATTTTGTCATGTTATTTTCCTGCTGTTGGTTCCCTGCTTTTCCCCTCTCTTTAATTCCTTGCCTTGCCTGGTGGTTTCTTTCTCATGTTGTTCTTGAAATTGTGGTCATTTTTATCTCTATCTACAATATCTTTCAGTAATCTTTGTAAGTTTGCTTTTGTGGTCACGAATTTCATCAGTTGTTCTTTGTCATGGAAGTATCACATTTCTCCATTAATTTTGAAAGATAGTTTTTCTAGTATTCATCGATCTGAGTTGGAAATTATTTTCTTTCAGGACTTGAAATAATTCCCTCCAAGCTCTTCGTGACATGAGTGTTTGTGTTTAAAAGTCTGCCATGGTTCTGATGGGCTTTCTTTTATAGGTGGTCTATTTCTTTCTCTAACAGCTTTTAATATTCTGTTTTTCTGTTGAATTGCTGGGATGTGTATTATTATATTTCTTGGTGTAGATTTACTTTGGTCATGGCTATTTGGTGTTCTCTATGCCTCACATATCTGTATTTCAGATTTTGTTCCCATGCTTGGGAAATTTTCTGCTATTTCTTTTGCAAAGATTTATTTATGTCACTTGTGTTGACTCCTGCTTTTTCATTGACACCTATGAGTCTTATATTGTTTTTATTTGCATTGCTTGCAGCTGTTGAATTGTCATTTCCTGGTCCCTTGTCATTTTTAAGAGATCTTTCCTTTCTTGGTTGCTAGCCATGATCCTATCTTCAAGGTCTGAGAGTCTATCTTCAGTTTTGTTCAAATGATTTTGCCAGCTTTCAGTGGACATTTTAATTTCCTAGATATCAATTTGAATTTGTTTCATGCATTCTATTTCTTTCTTATATTGTTCATTCAGGGTTTCCATCATTTTCCTAGGCTCCTCTATTTTTTTAATCTGTCTACTCTAGATATGCTGAGCAATTCCTTGATTTCTTTTTACCCGAGAAATTATTTCTGATCTGATTTCCTCTATATCCTCATGGATTTATTTCTTTGCTTCAGCTGCTATCATTTCAGAAATTTCAGGTGTGTGTCTTCTGTTTTCCTCTATGTCGATGTCTCTTGGACTTGTTCCGGTGGGCTGGATGTTTGAGATTACATTTTGTTTCTGCATCTTGTCATTTCCTATTTCAAAAACATCATTTTTTTTTTGTTTTCTGTGATGATCCTTGTGAGTTTTTGTAGTAGGTAGCTATATCACTAGTATCAAGGTCACTCTAGGAAAAGTCTGTTCTTCAGTGATGTCTTCTGTGTGTAGATTTTGGTTTGTGTCTGTACCAAGATCCTAACTCCCAATTAATTAAGAGTGGAATTTTGTATCTGTTTGGCTCAGTCCCCAGTCCTTTCGTGTTGGGCTTTGGTGAGGTTATTACCCCAGAGCTTCCCAGTATTGTTACAGAAGCAGGAACCACTGATTACAACAGAAATGATATCCTAGCTACAGTAGTATAATTAGCAATAACAGTAGCTTCAAGCACAGTTTATAAACTGACAAACTGTGGTAACTTAATTTTGTACCTTAGCCCATGGAAGCAAAATCTATATTTATATAACAGAACTGATCATAAATTAGGAGCCTATGTGCAAAGTGTTTCCCCTTGGTAAAGTGATTTTACCCTGTGGTGGGGAAATTTAAGGATAGTGTGCAAAACAATGATAACTGGAAAGGAAGTAGTGTTATGGCAGAAGCAAGGCATATACTCACAGGAAACTGAGAGTCAGGAAACAAATGAGTTCTTTTATTAAAAAGAAGCTGGCAGCCAGCAGGTCACTTATAGGAGTCAAGTCTGCTGACCCCGAGCCTTTGTTTCACAGCTCTGTAAATACACATTTGGGGGTTTTACAAAAGTCCTTGGTTGTCATAGAGACCACATCTTTACTACATCATTTCTTTGGAATGTCACAAGGTCCTTCTCAAAACATCAGGTTAATTGACACACAGGATGTGGGCAATGGTCAGTTTGACCACCTTGTGCTAAAACGGTTTGTTCCTCCTTTAATAGTTTTATGACTACAGGAGGGGAAGGGACTCTTTGGGAAGTAGGACTAAAGTTCATCTAAAGGTTTACCTATTAGTTAAAAATGGAGGCTAAGAAACAAAATGGATATACTCTTGCCCTAATAGTAGAAGCAAGGCTGGAGGACAAAGGATGATCTGGCAAGATTTGGGAAACTAGAGAAGAGGGTAGAAAAGAAAGAATGATGGATTAATAAAGGTATTATCTGAACTTGGTCTCTGGGTTTGGGGGATAGGGTTAGTTTTCTGTGGCTAGAATTCTTCCCAGCCATTTAGAAAAGAGAGTAAAAAAGAAAAAAGAATAATAAGAAGAAAGAAAAGGAAAAAGGAAAAGGAAAAGAAAGATAAATACAAAAATAAAACAAGAAAAATAAAATAAAATAAAAAATTTTTAAAAAGGGGGGCAGCCTCACCTGACTGCTTCTATTCCATGTCTTTGTCCCTAAACACAATGCTGATTCATCTAACTTACCACTTTTGTCTCGTATTTTGGGCTGCTAGTCTCTCCTGTCCAATGTGTGTGCCCTAGTTGGGTTCCTATTGTGTGGCTGGCATTCCCCCAGTCGCCTGGTCCCACTGATGTAAGGGGAAGGGCCAGTCACCTGGATTCCTCCAGCAGGGCCAGTTGGAGAGTCTTCTTTTGGCTTTTAGAAAATAGCTTTTCTGGGGCTGGTGAGATGGCTCAGCGGCGTAAGCGCCTGCCTTGCAAGCGCAATGGTCCGAGTTCGACTCCCGGATCCCACATACGAAAAAGGGGCCGGTGATATCGCTCAGCGGCACGGGTGCCTGTTGGCGCGCGAGGTCCTGAGGTCGACCCCCCGGTACCCACAAAAAAAAAAAAGAAAATAGCTTTTCTAATAAATGTGAGGTCATATCTCATTGTAATCTTAATTTGCATTTCCCTGATGACTAGTGATTATTGAAGTTAAGCATTTTTTGCATACTTCTAGTCATATCCATCACCCATTCTTTCCATTGAAATGTTTTCTTACTATTTAAATGTTTTAGTTTTTATATATTTTGGATAGTAATCCATAATCACATATATAGAGGTCAAATATTTTCTCCCATTCTGTAGAATGTTTCTTCATTTTGCCATCTTCTTTGCTGTACAGAAGCTTTTGTTTGATATACCCCATTTGTTTGCTTTTCTTTTTGGTGCCTGTGCTTTGGCAACCACATCAAAAAATCATCACTGAGACCAATGTCATGGACCTTTCCCATTATGTTTTCTTGTAGCAGTTTTACAGTTTCAGGTTTTATGTTTATATCTGAAATCCACTTGGAGTTGATTTTTACATATAACATGAGATTCCTAAGTGTGTGGATATTCGGTTTCCAAAATCATTTGTTCAAGAGATTCTGTTTCTGCCATTGTGTGTTCTTAGTACTTTTCTCAAAGGGAAACTGACTATAAATATATAAATTTATTCCTGGGCTTTCTAGTCTGTTCCATTAATCTGCATGTTTCTTTACAGCTCAGTACTATAATTTTTTATTTTTATTTATACAGATTTGTAGTAGATTTTCAAATCAAGTAGTGTAATGCTCTAGCTTTTCTCACTTTGATCAAAATTGCTTTGCATATTGAGAGATGTTTTTGGTTCTATATGAATTTTAGGGTTGTTTTTTCTATTTCTGTAAAAAATATCAGAATTACAGTAGGGGTTGCATCAAATCTGTAGATTGCTTTGGGTACAATGAATATTTTGCCCATATTAATTCTTCCAATCCATGAACACAGGATATATTTCCATTTATTTATGCTTCTTTCACTGTTTTTAATCAATGTTTTATAGTTTTTAATTAAGAGATATTTTAACTCCTTTGTTCAATTTAAGTAATTTCTTTTGTAGTTCTTATAAATGGGATTTTTAATTTCTTTTTTAAATAGTTCATTGTATACAGAAATGCTACTAATTTATGTGTGTTTATCTCATATCCTGCAACTTTCCTGAATTTACTTACTTTTTACTTAATTATTTTTGTGTCATCTTCAAGTTTTTGTATATAAAACCATGTCCTCTGCAAACAGAAAATTGAACTACTTCCTTTCAAATTTATATGCATTTTATTTCTTTTTCTTGCCTAACTGCTTTAAATAAGATTTCTAGTCCTCTACTGAATAAAATTAATGATTTCACTTCTTTATATTATTATAACCACTCATATAAAACTCCACTACTAATTCCAAGATGAACGCTCTCCTATGGCATTTCAACACATAAACTGCAACACTTTAGATTTCTCGTATCATTCATTTAACTAATTTAAAATAAGACTCTCAGATTTTTAGCCTGGAAATATTTTATTTTGTGTATACTTCAGTAGGTGGGATATATGGTTATGTAGGAAGACACCTTTCATGGTAAATTGTTCTCTTGTCTACATCACCCTGTACTCCTTTTGCTGTACCTGCTGAAGCTTAACCAGAATCAGTCTGAGGTTTTCATGTAGTGAGAAGAATGGGAACTGGAAAGGAAAAACTCAGTCTGAGAGCATTTATTTGCTTAGGAAAGCTCAAGATCTATTAGTCTGAAAATAATATTCCTGAGGGTGCAGGATTGGCAGCAAACAAATGGTAGAAGATGGAAAGTTTGAATAGCCAGGAAAATATGCTTTCCCTTCATTCATCCATAATAAGGTTTCTTGGGAGAATACTAATCATCTCAACTTTATTTCCTGACAACATATTTGTTCCCAGTGCAATATTAAGGATAGCTAGTAATGAGATGTAAAAACATGTTGGGTTTTTTCAAATTGTAATAGTGGAAAGATAAATTCTTCTTATGGTTCTATCATTGATTATAGGTCCCTGATCAGAACTGAGATGTGTTGTGTACCTGTACTAACTCCCCACTATGAATGTAATCATTATGTACTGCAAACATATACTAATAAAAATACATTTTTAAAAAAATTCTTATTTTAGGAATAGGTATTAAAACAAATAATATGAAAGATATTTACTATGTAGAAAAAATTGAGGGTAACATTAATGTCAAAATGTACTTTATTTTGTTCTATTATTTGATCATGTTATGATTATGTGCCTATCAGAATTATTTTATGTAAGATATTTTATTACATGCAAATGTTTAAAATAAGTTTAAAGAGCAGGAAACAAATCTATATCCAGTACACATATTAAAAGCATTCAAAATTAACATGAAAAAAGGAAATGGTACCTAATAGTTAAAGACATGACCTTAGATATAGACTTCCTTGACCCAAATGCTCATTCCATCACTTAGTAATTGTGTACCCTTGGTCAAGTTACTTAATTTCTATAAACTTTAGTCCTCAATTTACAGAAAATGTCAACAATTATTCCTATCTCAGGGTTAATATATCTGAAACAGTGGTACTTCAGTTCACAAACTTAATTTGTTCCACATTTCTGGAAAAGATGGCCACATTTATGTTCATGCAGGAAAAATGCCTGCAGTCATGTCTGTCACCCAACACAGAGTTCATAAACAAAAACAAAGTTTTATGAAACAAATTTGAAACAAATTTTTCGCAAACAAAAGTATTCATGAACTGAGGTACCACTGTAAATGATATAATTTGCTTTTGTTTAATACAATACCTGCCTCCTAGGAATCCCTTAATAATTAGTAGCTGTGATTGCTGCTATTATTAATATTGGTATCTAACATCATCACGCTCCAGTTCTCACATCTTAAAATGCAGTGGGTGGGAGTTAATTTAATTGCTATCTCCTTGAATATGTGCATATGCAGATTTTCTCTGCCAGCCTTCCTGGCTTAGGTTTATTTAAATCTATTTTAAATGGTGAGAACATATAGTTTTTGTTGTCTGAGGTAGTATTAGTTTCAAGCCATTATCAGTTCCCTGTGGTGCCTGATGCTTAGCACATAATTACTGTAAACCACTTAATATTTAGAATACCTCTGCTTTTTCTGTAGCATTAGTCAGCTATACCTTTGAGTGAAGGGCTCACATTACTTTTCTGTCTCTAGGGGCACACGGTATTGGAGAAGAGGGCTGATCTTTTGTTTTCTCTAAAATAAAATGAGAACTAAAAGTGAATTTTGAAATTATACAAATCCCAAACAAGCATATCAAAAAGTTGATGGCTTTCATGAAGGAGTTGGAAAATCATATTTAATTGCCAACAAGATTATGAACATGAAATACTGTAAATTCTAAGAGTAAAATTTTACTGATGTTTGTGTAGGAAGGAATAAATGTCATTCATAAAAGTCTAAGAAAACATAACAAAAACTACGATAGAACTTTTCAACTACACCAATGCAATTTTTAGTAAAATGTCAAATTTTTCCTTTAAAAATAATGTTCGTATGGGTGTGGCTAATACAAATGTGCAGGCTGATCTACAAAAATTGTTCACATGTAATTATAGTTAATTGAAGTAGGTAATAGTCATAAATGTTGTTTCTACCCTAAAGACTCTAAGGTAAATGTTCCCATTATGAAGACCAGCTTGCAGGACCTATGTAAGGAAATGATAGGAGGATAAGCTTTGGAGTCAGGCTGTTTCTGAAATATGATTTTGATTTCCTATCCTTGTAACTTTAGACACTTTTGTTTCTACTTTCAGCCTGCATTTCTTCTCCTATAAAATGTCGTGACAGGAAGCTTTAAATATTGCTACAGCAACTGAAAATGCAGCTATTACAACAAAGAATCATGTGTAAATACTAATGAGCAGTATCTTTAAGCTTGTATGTAGGAACAGTAGTTTGCTGGGAATTGGAAGGAACCAACAGGAAAATTAAAAGCTACAGAGAAGTTGGAGAGATGGTCCACAACACAAAGAAAAAGATAAATCTGGACTCTTCCCACCTTACAGCTTGCAGGGAGGGGAACCTGGCTTCCCAGCACCAAGCACAGATCTGAGGTCTGATTGCCTTTATTATTTACCAATGTGAGCAAAGACATCTCAATGTTGACGCTGACACAATCCGGGGTAAACAGAGAGGCATCTAGAGTAGTGGGGTCACCTCACACACTGAGAGGCCATAAGGCTGGGTGGAGTAAAATCACGGCTTACTGTACTCCAAAACTGAATCCTGTGCAGAAACCACTCATTCAAAAATACACAGAATTTTCTTGTTTATTTTTGGACCAATTTTCTTTTCTGTCCTCTTTTTTCTTCACTAATGTATTGGTGCTTGGGGAATTTTTCTTTATCTTTTTTTTCTTTCTTCTTTATATTATTCATTTTTCTTTTTCCTCTTTTTCCTTTCCTTCATCCTTCAACTTTTTAATTTGCCACATTATTTCTTCTTTTTCCCTTTTTATTTTATCTTCTTTTTCTTTTATTTTCTTTTTTGTTGTTGTTGTTGTTACCTTCATCTAATTCTATAAATAACCTTCCACTCCTTAACAGGATCCTTTGTCTCAGTTCTCTCTCTTTCTTCTTTATCTCCTACTGTTTAATTTCTCAATTTTTTTCTTCTTGCATTCTCCCAGTCCCCATCCTCTATATCCTTAATACCATGATTATTTAGCTTTTTAAAATCTTTACATAGTTAACTCTATGTTACTACTGATGAATTCTTTTCTATCATTTGTGGACATATAGTTATCAAATTAGGTAGTTATTTGCTCTATGTCCTGGTATTTATAGTATAATTATAGATTTCTAAGGTTAAGCATGGTACATTATCAGCACTTAAGCTATGTCTTGGACAATATTACTGTTGTTCATTTACTTGATGTTGCCAGGGTCACATAGTTATTGTTAATAATTGGTTTTCTCTGAATGCCAATACCCAGATTTTCCTTTTAACATTAACAATAGCGGGGTGGATTCCTGAGAATTTTGTGCTGGCCTATTTATACTGCATCCTACCGACTTGCCAAATTAACAGAGGCTGCTAGATCTTGGGACAAAGGCAAAGGACCATAGTTAGCTAACCCTTAGTACATCACCAAAAAGCAGTTACTAACTAATGAGATCTCCATATGAGCAACAAAAATCTAATCACAAAACAAAACAAATAAACAAACAAACAAAAAACACTAGAAGCATAAGAATACAAGGCAACAAAATGCCTCCCAAAACTCCCGAATCCCCACAAAGCTGATCTATGTACATTAAGGGGGAGGAAAGCAAACACTATACAGTGAATTATTTAAAAGGATAACAAAGGGGATAAAAAATGAAACAATAGGGTACCCATCAGGGTCACAAAGATATAACTAATCATATAATGGAAGTAATAAATAAAATGATTAGGGAGATTAGAGAAGACACTAAAAAACAAACTAGCTGAACAGAAAAAAATGATACAAAAGATGAATGACCACTTTAGCAAAGAATTAGAGTCTGTGAAAATATTCCAAACAGAAATTCAGCAGATTAAAAATTATATCCAAAGTATTGGGAGCAAAAGCAACCAATATAGGGAAAGAACATAAGAATTAGAACATAGAGATTCTTTCAAACACCAATTGCTCAGAGACACATTAAAAACAACAAAAGAACATGAAAAATGATGCATTAGCTACCATGTGATACAAAGAAGACTAATCTAAGTTTAACTAGAATACATAAAAAATTAAAAGACTGCACAAAGGTGATAAAAATTGTTTACAGAAATAATAGCAGAAACTTTCTAAATATTGGGGAAGAATAAAACATACAGATAATTGAAGCACGTAGGACCCAAATAGCCACAATCAAAAAAAAAACCTCTCCATGTCGTATCATAGTCAAACTTCCAGAAATTCAACACAGGGAGAGAATCTTAAAAGCCGTTAGAGAAAATCAATCAATCACTTATTTTTTTTTTTTTTTTATTTTAAAGAGAAGAAAAAACAAAACAAATCAAAAGAAGAACAAATTTTCAAACAAACATAATAGGAGGGTAACAATGGTTAATACATTACGTATTACTATCTTTAAGTTAGTTATTCAGGACACCAGACATTAGCATTCAATTGTCCAAACATTATTGGCACAAACCTTACTCTTCAATGAACTAAGTAAAAATGGTAGTGTATCTATCTTAACCATCTTATATATATATATATACAATTTTTTTCCCTTTCCCTTCTTTCTTTTCCCTATTCCAGTCTCTCTTTCCTTTTGACCAGTTTCTTTTTGATTCACCATGTCTATTGTACATTTTGGATCTTATTTACTCTTTCAGTTTCTCATACTAGAGAGATAATACGATGCTTACACATGTGCTTCTGGTTTATTTCACTTATGAGTATTTTCTCGAGTTGCATCCATTTACCTATAAAAGTCTCCAGTTTATCCTTCTTTATGGCTGAATAGTACTCCATTGTATAAAAATACCACATCTTTCTTATCCATTCCTCAGTTGATGGGCATTTGGGTTGTTTCCAAGATCTGGCTATTACAAATTGTGCTGCTATAAACATGGGTGCACATATATCGCTGTGGTACGATGTTTTTAATTCTTCTGGGAAGATGCCCAGAAGGGGAATAGCTGGGTCAAATGGGACCTCCAACCCTAGTTTTCTGAGGAATCTCCACACTGACTTCCACAGTGGCTGTACCAGTCGACACTCCCACCAACAGTGAAGAAGGGTTCCTTTTTCCCCACAGCCCCTCCAGCATTTGTTATTAGTTGATTTCTTAATAGTAGCCATTCTTTCTGGGGTGAGATGGTATCTCAGTGTTGTTTTAATTTGCATCTCTCGAATGACTAGTGATGTTGCACATTTTTTTGT
Organism: Erethizon dorsatum; assembly: GCA_028451465.1. Taxonomy (NCBI): domain Eukaryota; kingdom Metazoa; phylum Chordata; class Mammalia; order Rodentia; family Erethizontidae; genus Erethizon; species Erethizon dorsatum. The sequence continues at coordinate 49,486,576 of CM051835.1, read as the reverse complement.
ATATTTATTTGCCATTAGTATTTCTTCATCTGAGAAATGTGTATTCATCTCAGATGCCCATTTTTGGAGTGGGTCTTTAAATTTGGGAGGTCTGATTTTTTTGAGTTCTTTATATGTTCTCGATAGTAATCCTTTGTCTGAGGAACAGCTGGCAAACATTTTTTCCCACATTGTGGGTTGTCTCTTCACTCTGTTGGTGGTTTCTCTTGCTGTGCAAAAGCTTTTTAATAAGATGAGATCCCAGTTATTGATTCTTTGGGATAGTTCCCGTGCGGTTGAGTTTTTATTCATAAAGTCTTTGCCTACACCAATGTCTCCAAGGGTTTTACCTATCCTACCTTCCAGCAGATTTAATGTTTCTGTTTTAATATTTAGATCTCCGATCCATTTTGAATTTAGTTTAGTGCATGGTGAAAGATATGGATCTAGTTTTAATCTTCGGCATGTGTAGAGCCAGTTTTTCCAGCACCATTTATTAAAGAGGCTATCTTTCTTCCAGCGAATGTGTTTGGCACCTTTGTCAAAGATAAGGTGGCTTAGTATGTCTGGGGTTGTTTCAGCATCTTCTAATCTGTTCCATTGATCTTCAGGTCTGTTTTTTTGCCAGTACCACACTGTTTTTATCACAGTAGCTTTATAGTATAATTTCAAGTTGGGGATAGTGATGCCCCCTGCCTTGCCTTTGTTGCCCAGAATTGCCTTTGCTATTCTAGGTCTCTTCTGATTCCAAATGAATTTTAGGATTGTTTTCTCTAATTCTGTGAGATATGCTGTTGGAATTTTGATTGGAATTGCATTAAATCTGTATAACAATTTTGGAAGTATGGCCATTTTCACTATATTGGTTCTTCCTATCCAGGAGCAAGGGATATCTTTCCATTTTCTGATATCCTCTTCAATCTCCTTTTTCAGAGTACTGTAGTTTTCAGTATAGAGGTCTTTTACATCCTTCGTGAGGTTGATTCCTAGGTATTTCATTTTTTTGGATGTTATTGTGAAAGGTATTGTTTCCCTAATTTCTCTTTCAGTAAGTTTGTTATTTGTGTACAGGAAGGCTATTGACTTTTGAGTATTGACTTTGTATCCAGCTACACTACTGAATTTGCTTATTAAATCTAGCAGTTTTTTAGTGGAGTTTTTGGGGTCTTCTGTGTAGAGTATCATGTCATCTGCAAATAATGATAATTTAACTTCTTCCTTTCCAATCATTATTCCTTTTATTTCTTTCTCTTGTCTAATCGCTCTGGCTAAAGTTTCCAGAACTATATTGAATAAGAGTGGGGACAGTGGACATCCTTGTCTTGTTCCTGATTTTAGAGGGAAGGCTTTCAGTTTTTGGCCATTTAGTATAATATTGGCTGTTGGTTTGTCATAGATAGCTTTTACCAGATTGAGATAAAGACCCTCTATTCCAATTTTCTGTAGGGTTTTTATCATGAAAAGGTGCTGGACTTTGTCAAAAGCTTTTTCTGCATCTATTGAGATGATCATGTGATTTTTGTCTTTGGTTCTGTTAATATGCTGTATTACATTTATTGATTTACGTATGTTGAACCATCCCTGCATCCCTGGGATGAATCCAACTTGGTCATGGTGTATAATCTTCTTGATGATTTGTTGGATTCTGTTTGCCAGTATCTTATTAAGGATTTTTGCATCTATGTTCATTAGGGAGATTGGCCTGTAGTTCTCTTTCTTAGTTGGGTCCTTCTCTGGTTTTGGTATCAGGGTAATGCTTGCTTCCAGGAATGAATTTGGGAGTATTGCTTCCCTTTCAATTTCATTGAAAAGTTTGAGAAGTAGGGGTGTTAGGTCTTCTCTAAATTTCTTGTAGAATTCGGCAGTGAATCCATCAGGGCCTGGGCTTTTCTTTGTTGGGAGGTTTTTAATTACATCTTCAATTTCATTGGCTGATATTGGTTTATTTAGGATTTTTAAATCTTCTTGATTCAGCTTTGGTAATTCATACGAATCTAGGAATCTGTCCATTTCTTCTGCATTTTCCATCTTAGTAGAATATAAATTTTCAAAATAGGTATAGATGATCTTCTGGATTTCTGCAGGGTCTGTCGTGATATCACCCTTTTCATTTTCAATTGCATGGATTTGAGTCTTTTCTTTTCTTTTTTTAATAAGGTTATATAAGGGTTTGTCAATCTTATTTATTCTTTCAAAGAACCAACTTTTTGCTTCATTGATTCTTTGTATTGTTTTTTTATTCTCCAATACGTTAATTTCTGCTCTGATCTTTATAATTTCCTCCCTTGTACGGGCTTTTGGCTTAACCTGCTCTTCTTTTTCTAGAAGCTCGAGGTTCACCCTTAAGTTGTTTATTTGCGCTTGCTCTATTTTCCTGATATAAGTGTTTAATGCTATAAATTTCCCTCTTAGGACTGCTTTCATTGTATCCCATAAGTTCCGGTATGTTGTACTGTCATTATCATTCAGTTGTAGAAAGTGACTAATTTCTTCTTTAATTTCATCTGTGACCCATTGGTTGTTCAGGAGGATGCTGTTTAATTTCCATGTGTTTAGGGAGTTTTTGTGGGATCTTTTGCCATTGATTTCCAATTTCATTGCACTATGGTCTGATAATATGCATGGGATAATTTCAATTCCTTTGCATTTACTTAAGCAGGTTTTATGAGCTAGTATGTGGTCTATTTTGGAGAACGTCCCATGTGCAGCTGAGAAGAATGTGTATTCTGAAGTTGTGGGGTGAAACACTCTGTAGACATCAACTAAGTCCATTTGTTCAAAAGTTTGGTTCAGTTCTACTATTTCATTATTGATTTTCTGTCCAGTTGATCTATCTTTTTGTGACAGTGGAGTATTGAGATCTCCCAATATAATTGTATTAGTGCTTATTTGATTTTTCATGTCCTTTAGTACTTGTTTTATATAGCTGGGTGCATTGGTATTTGATGCATATATATTTATGATCGTTATCTCTTCCTCTTGGATTGTTCCCTTTACAAGGATGTAATGACCGTCTTTATCTCTCTGAATCCTTCTTGGCTTGAAGTTCACTTTGTCTGCAAAAAGAATAGCTACCCCTGCTTTTTTCTGGGTTCCTGTGGCATGGAGTATTATTTTCCATCCTTTGACTTTCAGTCTATGAATTTCTTTCTGAATTAAATGTGTTTCTTGTATACAGCATATTGTTGGATCTTGCTTCTTGATCCATTTCGCCAGTCTGTGCCTTTTGATTGGTGAATTGAGACCGTTAACATTGATGGTTAAAACTGATATGTATTGACTTGTCATGATATTTTCCTGTTGTTGGTTCCCACTCTTTGTTTTTCCGCTTTCCGGCTATTTAATTATTTGCCCTGCCTGGTGGATTCCTTCTGTTGGGGTTCCTATCTCTTTCTAGAATGTCCTTCAGAACGTTTTGGAGTGCTGGTTTGGTGGTCATAAATTTTCTCAGATGTTCTTTGTCATGAAAGTATTTTATTTCTCCATCAATTTTGAAAGATAGTTTTGCAGGGTACATCAATCTGGGCTGAAAATTATTTTCCTTTAGAGCTTGCAATACATCATTCCAAGCTCTTCTTGAATTGAGGGTTTGTGCTGAAAAGTCAGCTGTGATTCTGATGGGTTTTCCTTCATAGGTGATTTGTCTCTTCTCCCTAACAGCTTTTAAGATTCTGCCCTTCTGTTGAATTTCTGGGATCTTGATTATAATATGTCTGGCTGAAGTTTTTTTTTGATCATGTCTAGTTGGTGTTCTAAAAGCTTCACTTATAGGGGTGTCAAATTCCTTTTCTCTTCCAGGAAAGTTCTCCCTGATTATGTCTTTGAACAAGGTTTTAATGTCGTTGATGCTATCTCCTGCTTTTTCATTTATTCCAATTATTCTTAAGTTGTTTATCTTTGAGTCATCTAGCAGCTGCTGAATTGATTTTTCATGGTCCCTTGCTATTTTTAAGAATTTTTCCATTTCATGATCACTAATTGCAAGCCTGTCTTCTATATCTGAGATCCTGTCCTCGCATTGGCTTATTCTGCTACAAATACTTTCAATGGAATTTTTTATCTCTTGGATATCTGCTTGAATCTGCCTTATAGATTCCATTTCTTTCCTATGCTGAGCATTCATGGTTTCTATAGTTTTCTTAAGTTCATCTATTTTTTTGTCTGTATCAGCTATAGTGTCTTTAAGCATGGTCTTCATTGTAGACATTATCTCTGCAGTTATCTGTGAGATTATTTCTGTTTTAATTTTTTCCAGAACCTCATTCAGTTGCTTTGTTGTTACCACTTCAGATAGGCCAGGTGGGTGGCTTTCGGATTGTCCCACCTCGTTGCTCCCTAGGTTTGCCTTTGGTGAACTGGATGTGTGTGGTTGCATCTTGTTTAAGTGTCGTCTCATTTTTTCTTTCTTTAATTCCTGGGGTGATGTTTGCAAATTACCTATAGTAGGTTACTTTATTGCTAGTGTTTAAGATCTTTAGAAGATGACTACTTCTCTGCAGTATCTTCCAAGTGGAGCTTGCTTTTAGGTTTTGAGCTTTCTGCCAGATCCTACCTCTTCAATTCGTTGGGTATGCGAAGTTGCTACCTGTTTGGCCCAGTCCTTGATTCTTTGGTACTGTGCCACTGTATTTTCTGTGTCCCTTAGTCAATCTCAATCATGAAATATCAGGAAGGAAAGATGTTTAGAACAATTATTTCACATTTGGCTATAATGTTAACTAAAGCATCAAACACAGCCTAAAAAATGACAGACTGAGCTAACCAGTTATTTACCACTTTTAGCTGTATAGAGTTGCGGTTATATAACAAAATCTAAAACACACCAGAAAAATTATATGCAGTATACAAGTCCTATGTATGTCAATTTTTCCTTGAGGAGTTTAAATTTAAGATGAGTTAAGGAGGAAATAGAGTATTGGGAGAAGAGGAAGGAATTAGATGTAAGGTTAGAGGACCAAGAGGGATCCCACTAAAATTGGGACACTAGTGCAGAGGACAGGTGGTAAAAAGAGAAGGAAGGGATAAAAGGAAGAACAGATCACAACCACAATCACAAAGAAGTTAGAGGCGCTGTTTACACTCATATAAAAAACCAGAGAGAATAATGAAGGAAAGAGCAAATACACATACAGAAACAAAAACAAAGATAAAAACAATAAAACAGACAGATCAAAAATAAAACCCCACCAAAAAACAAAACAAAACAAAACAAAAACAAAAAAAAACCCTTCGCCAGAACAAAAAAACAAATCAGTGAGAAAAAAAATAAAAATAAAAATAAAAAATAAAAATAAAAATAAAAAATATAAAAAGAATCAGTTCCAGGTGTTGACTCTGTTGTAGGCAGGTACCTTGTGACAAAGTCCTGTTCTGTGCAGGTCCGTCCCAGTAAGCCAGGAGCGCCCTCTGGTGGGTGGTGAGCAGAGGCGCGTACTTTCAGGCAGAGACCAGTCTAGCTCGCCTCCGCTCTCAGCGCCCTTTCACGATCCCTGGGCCTGAGAGGCTCAGCGTGCTGTCCGGAGCGTGGGTTCCCTGCACTGGTTCCCACCGCTCTGGTTTTTCGCCACGCCCCCCACAATGGCGCCGGGCCGGTCGCTCTCTGGCGCGGGACAGGTGTGGCTGAGAGTCCAGTCTCGTTCGCCTGCTGACCTCAGCACACTTTTGTGGGCTCAATTGAGAGGCCCTGTGCTGCCCTGTCTGGAGCACAAGTTCCCAGAGCAGTTTCCGAGCCGCTCTGAGTTTCGCCACACCCCCCACAATGGCGCCCGGCCGGTCGCTCTCTGGCGCGGGGCAGCTGTGGCTGAGAGTCCAGTCTCGTTCACCTGCTGACCTCAGCACACTTTCGTGGGCTCAATTGAGAGGCCCTGTGCTGCCCTGTCCGGAGCACAAGTTCCCAGAGCAGTTTCCGAGCTGCTCTGAGTTTCGCCACACCCCCCACAATGGCGCCCGGCCGGTCGCTCTCTGGCGCGGGGCAGCTGTGGCTGAGAGACACTCACCGCCGGTCAGCGCCATTCTCCGCCGCTCCCCTGCCCCGCCGCTGTCTCAGGATCCTCCGTGGGGGCTCCCTGGGCGCCAGCTGCCACCGTGTGTCCGTAGAATTGAGCCTCCGCCGGCGCTCCAACTCCCGGGATATTAGAAGGTGCACGCGCGCGGTCTGCTCCTTCTTTCCTTCTTCTTTGTTGGAAGTCACCCGTCACTGGTGCCGGGGGTCCCAGATTGCACTTCAGAACTTTTCTGGGTTTCGGGGAGGCATCTCCCCCCCCTCCTGCGCTTTCTGGGTCGCTATATTCCCGTGTTCCAATGGTAACTTTTAGAGAGAGTTTTGCTGCCTGCTTCTTACTCATCCGCCATCTTGAGGTCCTCAATCAATCACTTATAAAGGTAAACACTTTAGAATTAAATAAGATTTCTCAAAACAAAATATAAAGGCCAGAACTTGGAGTGAAGGTTTTCAAGCCCTAAAAGATAACAATTTCCAAGTCATGATTATATATCCTGCAAATTTTTCAAAATTGATAGATAAGGTGTTTCCATGACAAAGAGCACCTTGAGAAATTTATAACTAACAAACCAACACTCCAAAAAATTCTCCAGAATACCCTAGAAAGAGAAAGTAAAGTCAACAATGCCAAAATATCTAATAGAATGAATATACCAAACAATGTAAGGAGTTAAGCAGACAATGGGGAAAAAAGGAAAGCAGCAACAGGAAAACAATGCAATGACAGTTATGTCAGTGTCTTGGGCTAGTAACTTACAATGCGAATGGTCTCAGTTCCTCAAGCAATGGACACAGATTGACAGGATATATCAGGAAGCAAAACTTAGTGATATGCGGTATACAAAAACATATTTAACCCAAAAGAAATTCATAGGCTAAAAATCAGTGATGGAAAACTATTCTGTGCAATAAAAACCTGGGGAAAAAAGCAGCAATAGCTATTCTAATTTCAGACAAACTGGAAAGCAAGCTAATACTGATTAAAACAGGCAAAGAGCATCACTACTTACTGGTTAAAGGAGGAATTCTACATGAAGTGATGAGAATTATAAACCGAACGTCAGTGTACCCAACTTCACAAAACAAATACTACTGGATATGAAAAAAATCAGATAAACAACAATACAATTACAATGGAGGAGCTCAGTATTCCACTATCAAAATAGGCAGATAAACTAGTCAAAACATCAGCAAATAAATTGCAGAATAGAATGATACCTTCGAACAAATTTACTGAATAGATATCTACAGAGTGTTTCATGCCAAAACAATAAAATACAAATTATTCTCAGCAGCACATGGGACTTTCTACAAAATAGCCCATACAGCATGCTCAAATAAATGCAAAAGAATTGAAATTATCCCATTCACATTGGGAGATCATAGTGCAATGAAACTAGAAATCAATAACAAATAAACCACAGAAATTAGGCAAAAACATGGAAATAATACACTCTTGACTAATAAACAGGTCACAGAAGAAATCAAGGAAGAAAGTAGACAGTTCCTAGAATCAAATAATGCTAGTACAATATGCCAGAACCTATGGGACACAATGAAAACAGTCACAAGTGGGAAGTTTACACCTGTGAATGCTCACATCAGAAAAACAGAGCAAGTCCAAATAAATAACCTAATGGTACACCTGGAGATTCTAGAAAAACAGAATAAATCCAAATCTAGCACAAGGAAGGAAATTTTAAAGATCTGAGCAAGCTGGATGTGGTAGTGAATGTCTCTAATATCAGTTCTCGAGAGGCTGAGGAAGGAGAATCATTGTGCATTTGAGGCTGGCCTAAGCCTTATAATGAGTTCACACCCAGCCTGAACTATACAGAGACCCTATCTCAAAAGAAAGAAACAAACAAACAAACAAACAAAGAAACAAAGAAATGAAACAAAGAAAAAGATGAAAGATCAGAACAGAAATTAATTATGACAAAAAATACAAAGAATCAATGAATCAAAGAGCTGGTTCTTAGAAATAATAAAGGAAATAGACAATCCCCTAAACAATCTTACCCCAAAAAAAGGAAAAATAAGACCTAAACCCATGCAATTGAAAATGAAATGGGTGAGATCACAATGGGTTCTGCTGAAACCCAGATGATTATTAATAACTATTTTGAGAACCTGTGATCTAACAAACTAGAAAAATTATAAGAAATTTATAGATTGCTAGATGTATATGAGCCATCAAAGCTGAACCAAGAAGATATATAAATCCTGACTAACACAATATCTGGCAATGAGATTGAAGAAACATTTTTTTTTAATTTACCTAGTATGACCTACCCTGCTACCAAAGTGTTCACTGCTGAAATCTATCACTTTAGGGAAGATATAATGCCAATACTCCTCAACTCTTCTATGAAATTGAAAGGAAGGAGTACTCCCAAAGTCATTCCTGAAAGGTAGTATTACCTTTATTCCAAAATGAGAAAAGAGGGCCGGTGAGATGGCTCAGCGGCTTAAGCGCCTGCTCGGCAAGTGCGAGGGCCCGAGTTCGACTCCCGGAACCCACATACGAAAAAGGGGCCGGTGATATCGCTCAGCGGCACGGGCGCCTCCTGGCGCGCGACGTCCTGAGGTTGACCCCCCGGTACCCACAAAAAAAAAAAAATGAGAAAAGAACCAACAACAAAAGAGAACTACAAGCTAATCTCTTTAATGAACATTAACACAAAAATCCTCAAAAAGATTCTGACAAACAGAATACAACCAATCATCAAAAAGATCATACATTATGACCAAGTAGAATTCATCCCAGGGATGCAGGGATGGTTAAGCATATGCAAATCAATAAACGTAATACCTCATATAAACTGAAGTGAGGATAAAAATCACATTGTCATCTAAATTGATGAAAAAAGCCTTTGATGATATTTAACATTCATTCATTTAAAAAACAAAAAAAAATGAGCATCTCAATCTGACAAAGCTATTATGACAGAACAACAGTCAACATCATATTAAATGGGGAGAAGTTGAAAGTGTTCCCTTTAAGTCAAAAACAAAATAAGAATGTCTGCTATCACTACTACTGATTCAATCCAGTTGTTGAAACTTTAGCCAGAGCAATCAGGCAAGAGAAAGAAATAAAAGGGATATGTACAAGAAAGAAAGAAGTCAAATTATTATTTGCAGATGACATTATCTTTGACATATAAGTCCCAAAAAATTCCACCAAAAATTCCTGGAATTAATAGCAAAATTCAGTAGCATAACAGGATACAAAATAAACACAAAAATAAATAACATTCTTGCAAGTCAATAATAAACTTAGAAATTAGGAAAACAATACCTTTCACAATACCATCAAGAAAAATTAAATTCTTAGCAACTAAAATAAACAATTAAATGAAAGACCTCTACAATGAAAACCACAGTAGTCTGATAAAGGAGATTGAAGAGGACACTAGAAAAGGGAAAATACCATCCCTTCTGGGTAGGCAGAACCAAAAGAGTCCAAATGGCCACACTTCCAAAACTGATAAATAGATTTAACACAAACCCATTCAAAATACCAATAGCATTTCTGACAGAATTAGAGAAAATAATCCTAAAATTCATATGGAACCAGAAGAAAACCTAGCATAGCAGAAGTAATCCTGGGCAACAAGAGCAAGGCTGGAGGGATCGCAATCCAGGAACAGAAATCCTGAATCTGCTGGAGGATAAAATAGGTAAAATTTGTGAAGATATGGGTGTAGGCAAGGACTTTCTAAACAGAACTCCAATTTCACAAGAAGTAATATGAAGAATCAAGAAATGGAATGATATCAAATTAAAAATCTTTTTTACTGCAAGGGAAATAACAAACAGGGTAAAAAGACAACCTACATAGTACAAAAAATGTTTGCCAGCTATTCTTCAGACAGAGGACTAATATCTAGTATACACAAAGAATTCAAAAAATTAGATCTTTCCAAAATAAAAGACCCATTTTAAAAAATGGGAAACTAAAATGAATAGATGCTTCTTGGAAGAAGAAATACAAATGGCCAATAAATATATGAAAAAAGGTTCAAAACATCTAGTCATTAGAGAAATGCAAATTAAAACAATACTGAGATTTCATCTTACTCCAAAAAAAATGGCTATCATCACAAAAACAGATAATAGCAAATCCTGGGGAAGCTGGGGGGGGGTCAGGGTCAAAGAATGTTTCTACATTGTTGGTGGAAATATAAACTAATACAATCATTATGGAAATCAGTATGTAGATTCATCAAAAAACAAAAAAAAATTCATACAACACAGATATTTCCCTTCTCAATATATTCCTGAAAGAGTATAGACACAAAATTACAGTGATACATACATTCTCATGTTTATAGCAGCACAATTCACAGTAACTAAATCTTGAAATTGGCCCATTTGTCCATCAACAGTTGAATGGATAAAGAAAATGTGGCATTTATACACATTCACTCTACCATAAAGGATAATTTTGAGTTATTTGTAGGAAAATGGATGCTCCTTGGGACCATAATGTTAAGTGAAATAAATCAGATAGACAAGCTGAAATTTCATATTCTTTCCCTTATATGAGAAAACCAAAATGTAAATAAAGAGCAAAATAAAAATAAATAATAGGAAATGACAAGATATAGCTTTTTACACATAGAAAGGAGATTAATAGATGGAGGGGGGAGAGAGGCGATAGAAAGAGGATAAGAAAAAAAGTTGTGTTATGTACATGTACCAGCTCCCCAGGAGGAATGTGATCATTATTTACTAAAAATATGTACTAAAATGTATACTAATAAAAGTAAATAAATGAATAAAAATTTAAAGAAAAATGCTAACATAAAAATAATCCTGGATCATAGTAACAAAGATAAATGTTAAAACATACTATTTCTCTTATAAGAATGGCGTTGATCAATGGTAAGGATGTTGGCAAACTGTACTTACATACATATGCTGATGTAATGTAAACTGTTACACTCTTTTAGGGCCACCAGACATAAAAAGTATAATTAAAATGCACACGCATGCACGCTCACACACACACACAAGATTTGCGTATAGTAAATAACTGAAACTTCCTTGAATGGAGATTTGGCCTTTAGCCTGAGCTCCTGGGAGATAATCTTCAAGCCACTGGAATGTTTTGCCTGATAAAAATGCTCTTTTTAAACTAGGGCCCTGAAAATATCAGGTAATCTAACAACATGATTTAATGTAGAACTTTGGGCAAACAGTATCAGCTTGCCCTCCTAAGTTGCTGATGACCAACAGCCAGCCATGCCTATATAACTAAACTCTAGTGAAAACTGGAGATTTTGAAAGCATTATTAAAAAGCAGTAGAAAATTCATATATGAGAGAATAAAATGGCAGCAGGATAATTCATTTGTTTGACTTGTTACATTCAAAAGTGTATTTCTCATTATCCATAAAGATTCCGATGATACTTTTAAAAGGTGTGTTATATATGGCTCAGTATACAAGGAAAATGTTTTCCTTAGTATCAAAAAGAAAAGATATGGTGATATATTTTCACAAGTAAATTGTATCAGGTGAGTCCTCATTTTAAATCCTTTCACTATTTTCCTTTGCTTTTAGAATAAAACCCAAACTCATTACCACAATAAACAGAATGGTTTGTATTTTTGTGACAAAGTATAATTATGAGGTACACTGTGATATTATGATATATGTATAGTATAAAATGATTGAATCAAGATAATTAACACATCCACCACATTAAGTAAGTACCACTTATTCCTCCTATTCAAGTGCAACTCTCTACCATATGACCAACACCTTCCATTTCCCTACCCCTCAAACTCAGTTAATGACCATTCTACTCTCCATTTCTAAGAATTTGTTCCATACATAAGAACACACAGTTTTATTTTTCTGTGCCAGGTATATTTCTCAATGTCCACCAAGTTCATTCATGCTGTCTCAAATGACATAATTTCTTTTCCTTTAAGGCCAAATAGTATTGCATGGTGTATATATGCTGTTTTCTTTGTTCATTTATGTCTTGATGGACATATTTCTGGCAATTGTAAATAAGGATGCAATGAACAGGATAGAGTAGATATCATTTATACATTCTGATTCAAGTTTTTTGTTTTTTTTTTTTTTTTAGTGATGGTGGTGGTACTGGGGATTGAATCCAGGGATTTCACACTGAATTACAACTCCAGCCCTCCAGCATTTATATATTTATATGTTGAGACAGGGTCTTGGTAAGTTTCTAAGGGTCTAGGTAAGTTGCCCAGGCTGAGCTCCAAAACTGGGGTTCCTGAATTGTATGATAATTCTATTTTTAGTTTATGAGAAGACCCTGTAGAGTGTCCCAAAATGGCTGTATGAATTTATATCCCTCTAATAGTGTTACAGAGTTTACATTTCTCCATATCCTCATTAGCACTCATTATCTTTTATCTTATCAATGAAAAAACAAGACTTCCATCACATCATGCTAATAGATGTGAGGTGATATCTCACTATGGTTTGTATTTACCTTTCCATGATAATTAAGTGGTTGTGAGCATTTTTTCTTCATATACCTATCAGGCATTTCTGTCTTCATTTGAGAAATATCTATTCAGGATATCTGACCTTTTGTAAAATCTGGTTTTCTGTTGTGGTGGTGGTGGTGGCAGCGGAGGTTTTTGTTTGACTGTATTGCTATTGAATTATAGGAGTTATTTATATTTTGGATTCAATCCCTTTTTAATTATATTGCTTGCAAATATTTTCTCCTGATCTACAGGTTGCAAAAGATTTTTATTTTTATATAATCTAATTTTTCCCTGATCTTTTGGTACCAAACCAAAAAAATCACTCCCCAGAAAAAAGTATACTTTTCTCCCTGTTTTCTTCTAGCATTCTTACAGTTGTAAGTCTTGCATTTATATTTTTCATCGATTTTGATTTGAATTTTATATGTGGTGTGAAAAGTCCAATTTCTTTTTTCTGCATATGAATATCCAGTTTTAACACCCTTTACTGAAGATGTTATCCTTTTCCCAATGTGTGTTTTTGGCACCTTTGTCAAAAACCAATTGAACTGGGGCTGGTGAGATAGCTCAGCAGCATGAGAACCTGCCTGGCAAGCGCGAGGTCCTGAGTTGGACTCCCGGTACCCACATTAAAAAAAAAAAAATTGACCTAGGATTAAAAATGGCAGAATTGGGCCGGTGAGATAGCTCAGCGGCATAAGCGCCTACCTGGCAAGTGCAAGATCCTGAGTTCGACTCTCTGTGCCCACATAAAGGAAAAAAAGGGGCTGGTGATATCACTCAGTGGCACAAGCACTTGCTGGCTAGCACAAGGTCCTGAGGTAGAACCCCCTACCCACAAAAAAAAATATGGCAGAATAATACAGGCAGTAAAGTCCAACCTCTCTGGGACCTAGAATTGAGACACAGAAAACAACTTAGGGAAGAAGGAAGAGGAGGGGGAGGAGGAGGAGGTGGGGGGAGGAGGGGGGGGAGGAGATGGGGGAGGAGGAGAAGAAGGAGGAGAAATCTCCAGAAATCTTGGAAGCAGTCTATATATTCATCAACAGATGAATGGATTTTTAAAATGTATTTATACACAATGGAGTACTACTCTTAAAAAGGATAAATTTGAATGACTGGTAGGAAGATTTGATATAGTACCTTGAGACCATAATATTAAGTGAAATAAATCAGATATACAAGTTTAAATACTCATAGTTCCTTTTATATGAGAATCTCAAAGTATACATAATTTAAGCTGCAAAATAAAATATAAATAATAAGACATAAGGTATATCTTTTGCAAATGGGAAGCAGACCAAGTGATGGAGGGAGAGGGGACAGAGGAGAAGGGAAGGGGAAGTAAAAAATTAAGATATGTTATGTACAGGTACCTACTCCCCACAATGAATAAAATTATTATGTACTACAAACATGTAGCAATAAATATATAAATTTTTAAAAATATGTAGATGTGGGACAATGCAGAGAGTAACTATATTGGGAACTAGACAACCAACGAATACTACACTGAAGACAAATTCTGAATTGAGCACGGAAAGATAAAGTCCACAAAGTATGAAAATTATCTAAAAGAAATGAATCATATTAAGAAGCATATTGAAAAAGTGTTAAAGTTTCAATTAAACAACATGAATAAGTTCTGGAAATTATGGAATGGCAGGATGATTGTGAATACTATATATAGTATAGTATAGTGAACACTATATTTTATACCTAATAGTTGCTAAGAGTAGATTTCTTTTTTTTTAATGTGGGTACCAGGAGTCGACCTCAGGACCTCGAGCTAGCCAGCAAGCACTTATGCCACTGAGTGATATCACCGGCCCCTTTTTTTCCTTTATGAGGGCACAGGGAGTCAAACTCAGGACTTTGCACTTGCCAGGCAGGCGCTTATGCCACTGAGCTATCTCACCGGCCCAAGAGTAGATTTTTAAATGTTTCACCAAAAAATGATAAGAATCTGAGTTGATGAATATGTTATCTAGCTACATATATTGTTTATATGTGGTATCATTTCATATATCATAGTACTAAATAGGGCTATGTAAGTACATAAAAAGTTTGTAAATTATACCTCAGTAAAGGTAGAAAATATGTATTCAAAGATGTACAATATTGTAGATATGAATACACATATAAAACAAGCATATTCTGATGGTAATAAGACAAAATATCAGAAGTATTAAAAAATCACAATTATAAATTGCATTTTAAAGTGAGTCTTGATCCTATAAATCCCATGTTTTCCCAAAAATAATACCTAAGGAAAATAATCAGCCTTGAAACTTAAGTATCAAAAATGCCAGCCCGAATCAGCCTATCCTTGCCTAGAGCCATTACAAAGTAGCCACTGAGCAAGAGAATAATGAGGTATAATCTTCTGCCTGACACTGGCCATCACCATGGTAATCACCAGCCTAGTTCTCAAGGCTGACAATTTTCTGGTTAGGTCTTATTTTTGGTGAAACGGGGTAGCAGATTGTGTTGGCTCCTATCTCTCACCTGCTCAGGACATCACTTTCAGACAATTGCCCTGTGCCCTAGTGTCTTCTTTTCATCTCTGTGAGGGCCTTCTGGTGGCAAAAATATTTTTCAGGCCCTGTAAGAAACAGGCCAGCAATGCCTACCAATATCTGGGGGCACCATTCAAATAATGAAGGAAAGTGTTGAGAAAATACTCCTGTTTCCTCAGAGACTCAGAGAAAAAATTTTAAGACTTTTTTCTCACCTTCTTGTGTCAAGCCCAGTAGACACTTCAGCAGCCCGTAGCAGTGACGCCTCGGTAATGTACATTTTAGCGGTCCTCTTCCTTCCTATCCTGTCTCAATTCCCCATCTCCTCACCAGGCTTCTGCTGAACACCTTCTGTATAAGTAATTGTGCCCAGATCCTTGTCTCGAAATCTAAGGTGTTAATTTCTTAAGTGTTAGTAAGAGAAAACTTTGTCTCTGATTTTTTTTGCACTCTGTTGGTTGTCTTTTCACTCTGTTGGTGATTTATTTTGCTGTGCAAATGCTTTTTAATAAGATGAGATCACAGTTGTTGATTCTTTGTAGTGTTCCCCATGCAATTGGGGTTTTATTCATAAACTCTCTGCCTACACCTATGTCTTCAAGAGTTCTACCTAGTCTCTCTTCCAGCAGATTTAGTGTTATTTCATTTCCATGTGTATATGGATTTTTTGTGGTTTCTTTTGCCATTGATTTCCAATTTCATTTCACTATGGTTAGATAACATGCATGGGATAATTTCAATTCCTTTACATTTACTCAAGCATGCTTTATGGTCTATTTTGGAGAATGTCTCATGTGCAGCTGAGAAGAATGTGTATTCTGATGTTGTGGGGTGGAACACTCTGTAGACATCTACTAAGTACATTTGTTCACAGCTTTGGTACATATTTGATATTTCTTTGTTGATTTTTTTGTCTGGATGATCTATCTATTTGTGATAGTGGGATATTAAGGTCTTCCATTACAATTGTGTTATGCCTATTTGATTTTTCACATCCGTTAATATTTATTTTACATAGTTGGGTCATGTGCATTTGGTGCATATATATTTATGATTGTTATCTCTTCTTGGAGTTTTCCTTTAACATGTAGTGACCTTCTTTATCTTTTTTGATCAGTCTTGCCTTTACATTGTCTGTAAATAGAACAACTATGCCTGCTTTTTTCTGGTTTCCTGTTACATGGAATGTTGTTTTCCATCCCTTGACTTTCAGTCTATGAATTTTTTTTTTGAGTTAAATGTTTCTTGTATATAGAATGTTGTTTGACCTTGTTTCTTGATCCATTCTGTCAGTTTGTTTGTTTTGATTGGTGAATCAAGACCATTTACATTGATATTAACTGATATGTACTGACTTATCCTTGTCATATTATTTTCCTGTTGTTGGTTCACCATCTTTCCCCTCTGTTTAATTGCTTGCCCTGCCTGATGGCTTCTTTCTATTGGTGCTCTTGGCATTGTGGTCTTTGCTATCTCTTTCTAAAATACCATTCAGAATATTTTGTAGAGCTGGTTTGGTGGTCGTGAATTTCTTCAGTTGTTGTTTGTCATGGAAGTACCTTTTTTCTCCATTGATTTTGAAAGATAGTTTTGCAGGGCACATCAATTTGACTTGGAGATTCTTTTCTTTCAGGACCTGACATACTTCCCTCAAAACTGTCCTGACTTAAGGGTTTGTACTGAGAAGTCTGCTTTGATTCTGATGGATTTTCCTTTATAGGTGATACATTTCTTTTTTCTAACAGCTTTTAATATTGTTCTTGTGCTGAATTTCTGGAATCTTGATTATTATATGCCTTGGTGTAAATTTATTTTGGTCATGGCTAGTTGGAGTTCTGTATGCCTCAGTTATTTGTATGTCAAATTCTTTTTCCATGTTTGGAAAGTTTTCTGCCATTACTTCTACGAACAGGTTTTTGTGGCATTTATGCAGTCTCTGGCCTTCTTGACTCCAATCAGTCTTATGTTGTTCTTCTTTGCATCACCTTGCATCTGTTGGATTGATTTTTTATGATCCCTTCCTATTTTTAAGATATATTTCTTTTTACGGTCACTAACCACAATCCTGTCTTCTAGATCTGATAGTCTGTCCTTGCCTTCTTCAATGAGTTGTGTATAATTCCAATGGAATTTTTGATCTCCTGGATATCTCTTGAATCTGTTTCATGGATTCCATTTCTTTTCTATGTTAGGAATTCATGGTTTCCATCATTTTCCTAAGCCCTTTTGTTTTTTATCAGTGTCTACTCCAGATTCATTGAGTAAGTCCTTCATTTTGATCATTTCATTTTTATCCAAGAAATCATTTTTTCTTTTTTTTTCTTTTTTTTTTTGTGGGTACTGGGAGTTGAACTCAGGACCTCACAATTGCCAGGCAGGTGCCCATGCTGCTGAGCTATATCACCGGCCCTATTTTTTCCATAGCCTCATTCATCTAATTTTTTACTTCTGCTGTTGTCATTTCAGAAAATACAGGTGGGTGGCTTCTGATTTACTCTATCTTATTGTCACCTGGACTTGTCCTGGGTTGGCTGGAAGTCTAGGGTTGCATTTTTCTTCTGTGTCTTGTCATTTTCTATTTTTTATTTTATTTTGTTTTCTGTGTTCATGCTTGCAAATTTCTTATAAGGATAGCTTTATCACTACCATTGAGGCTTCCCTAGGAAATGTCTGTTCTTCAGAAATGCCTTGTATGTGTAGTGTTCCTTGGTGTTTGTGTCTGTTCCAAGACTCTTCCTTCCCAATTTATTAAGGACGAGCTGTCGCTATCTATTTAGCTCAGCATCTAGTCCTTTGGTACTGAACTATGGTGATGGTTATGAGCCCAGTCAAATACAGTATTGTCATAAAAGGGAGAACAACTGATTACAATAGGTATGACATCCTGGCTGAAGCAGTACAATTAGCAACAACAATAGCGTCAAGCACAGCCTCAAAACTGACAAAATGTAACTATTAACTTGGTACCTTTAATCATAGGGGCAAGATCTATAGTTATGTAACAAAATCCAACATAAAGCAGAAATTTGTATGCAAAGAGTTTCCCCTTAGTAGAGTGATTTTAACCTGTAGCTGGGGTGGTGAATTTAAGAGAGATAGGGGAGAAAACAGAGAGATAAATGAAGAGAAATATAATAGAAGCAAGCCTGGAGGACAAAGGATGATCATGGAAGTTTTGGGAAACCGGTGAAGAGGGCAGGAGAGAAAGAATGAAGGAGGAAGCAAAAGATTATCAAAGCAATCCAGAAAGACTAGACACAATGTTAACTCACATGAAAATATCATAAAATCAAGAGAGATAGTTGAGGGAAGAGAGAAAGAAGATAATTAGAATAGAACAAAATGAGTAAAAACCTGAGTGAGTAAAAAAATAAAAACAAAAATAAAAACCAACAACAACCAGACAGAAAAATGAAAATGAAATAAACAAAGAAAAAAATAATAAAATTCCTCTGATGTCCACAGTTCTTTGGTAGTGTCCAAGGCAAAGCCCAAAACTGCTGGGTAACTCCACTAACCCTGCAGTAGGATTAGTGCTGGATTTGGGGCTTATCTTGGCCTCGGGGTGTGAGAAGCTGTGGCCAGAGTTTTCAGCCAGTTACTTTCTGTATGTCACTTGGTGGCCCACTCACTCCTTACCCTGTTTGTCTCTGTATCTCTCTCCCAGTTGCTGTGGTGCCCTCAGACAGAGACACCCCAAGGTTGCTCTCAGTCCTGTGTACAGTTGGCTCCTCCTGTTCTTGCACAGCCTCCTCTGTTTCACTTCCACTGAAATGCCTCTGTCTTCTCATGCTGCTTGTGGCAGGGTGGGGTGTTGTGGGGTTGTTTGGGGTGACTCTCTGCTCCTGCTGCCAACGTGGAGACTGTACAAAGTTGCTTGGTCCCACTTCAATTTCCTCTTCTGCAGAGGTGTGCCAAACTTCCACTTGTTGCTGTGCCACATGCAAGACTGCTTAAATTCCCATGCCTTGTGTCAAGCCACTGGTCAGTGGGCTGCTGTCCCTGCCTCAGCCTTGATTGTTGCCACCTCCACTGCTACCACTGCCAAGGTCCCTAACCTTGTTGTTCCTAGAGGTTCTAGTTAGCTGTTCTTGTGCATAACAAGACAAAAAAAACCCAAAAAACAAAACAAAAAAAGAACAACAAAACAAAACTAAGTGGCTCATTGCGGAGGGAGCCGTTCATGTATGCTAGTGAAATTTGCTGCCAGGCTGCAGTGTCCTCTGTTTGGAGCAGGGCAAAAGAGAAAAGGGGGTTTAGATCCCAAGTCTATCATTTGTGGCTTGAGTTAGCCTCACTATTTCAGTATATCTTTTTTTTTTTTTTAATTTCTCAGCAGTATGGTGGTCCTGCTCTGCTTGTAGGCAGGAGGCCCACGGGCAGCCCTGTGGCCTGAATCGACATTTTAAGTCCTATGTCTATGTTTTGCTTGATGTAAAAGTCTCTTATTTCAGGTTGATCTTGGCATCATGATGGAGGTCTCTCCCTTTCTTCCAGTTACCTTTGTTTTTAGTTGATTTTCTCTGAGTAGCTGCAACATGGCTGCTCCTCTATTCAGCCATATTGCACTTAGTCGAAATTTTTATTTTGATGTATATCACATTTCTATTTTTGCTTTTGTTGCCTGCACTTTTGGGTTTAGATCTGAACATCATTGCTCAGACCAATAGCATATAGTGTTTCCTCTAGCACGGTCATAGCTTCAGATCTCATGTTTAATTCTTTAATCTATTTTTAGTTAATTTTTATACATGGTTCAACATAATCCAATTTCATTCTTCTGCATATAAATATCCAGATTTCCCTACACCCTTTTGGAGACACTGTTCTTTTCCCAGTGTGTATTTTTGACACCTTTGTCAAAGATTAAATGAAAGGAAATACATATGTTTATTCTGGGCTTTCTATTCTGTTTCATTTGTTGATTTTTTTTAATGAAAGTAGTATTCTATTTTAATCCCTATTGCTTTATAGGATAGCTTAAAAGCAGGTAGGGTGATGCTTAGAACTTTGTTCTTTTTGCTCACAGTTTGCATTGGCTATTTAGGTTTTTTACAGTTCCATATGAATTTTTGTTTCAATAAAATATTATATTGGAATTTTTGTGGGTATTATATTGAATCTACAGAGCACTTTGTGTATCATGGACATTTAACAGTACTAATTTATCCATAAACATGGGGTATCTTTTTATTGATTTGTAAGTTTTTTAATGTCTTTCATTAGTACTTTTGAGTTTTCAATGTACATGTTTTTCACCTCTTTGTTTAGATTTATTCCTAAGAATTTTATTTTTGTAGCTATTAAAATGGGACTTCTCTTTTTCAGAATGTTCATTGTTAGTTGTTAGTGTATAAATGCCAATTTTTGCTTGTTGATTTTATATCTTAATTTTTTTGTATTTATTTATTACAGGAAGTCCCTAATTTAGGAACATTTGAGTTGTGAATTTTCACAGATGTGAAGGGATCTCACATTACAAACATTTGAACATTCGTAGATGCGAACAAATACCGGAAGTAGTTCATGCGTCTGTTACATATTGTCACAGTTGTGCTGCTGTGTGCTTACGGTACAGTGTGATAGTGTACAATAGTACAGTATAATCAGGGACTTACTGTATTTTTGTGTGTGTTTGGTTTTTTATGCTTTACATTGTATATTTGTGTCAAAGCTGTATAGGACTCACTTTGTTGGACTTGACTAACAATTCTGACTTACAAACATTCTTGCAGAAAGGAACTTGTTTGTAATTGGGTTACAATTCTAAAATTTTATGAATGGAATCTTTAGAGTTTTCTCTGTATGTCATGACATCAGCAAAGAGCAACAATTTAACTTCTTATTTTCTTTTTACTTGGATACCTTTTCTTTCACTTGCTTAATTGTTCTGGGACAAAGACTTGTAGCAGTATGTTGAATGAAGTGGTGAGAGTGGGCATTCTTGTCTTTTCTTTGATCTTTGAAACAAGCTTTCAACTTTTCACTTTTGAGTGTAATGTTAGCTGTAGACTTTACCTGTCTTTTATTGAGATACATTTCTTCTCTATCTAATTTTTGAGAGTTTATCTTTAAAGGATATTGAATTTTGCCACATGGTTTTTATGCATGTAGTAAGATGATAATATGCCTTTTGTTCTTCATATTTCAAAACATTGTATATGAGACTTAAACTTTTACAAAGGTTGAATCACCCTTGTATCTTTGGGATAACTCACATTTTATTGCAGTGAATGATTCTTTTTCATGGGTTAAATTCAGTTTGCTCACATTTTTTGAGGATATTTTTATCTATGTTCATCAAGAATATTGGTCTCTAGTTTTATTTTCTTGTAATATCCTTGCTTGGTTTTGCTATTAGGGTAGTGCTGGTCTTCTAAAAAGAGTTTGAAAGTATTTTTCCATCTTCAATTTTTGGAAGAGTTTATGAAGGATTGTCAGTTTTTTAAATGTTTAGCAGTGAGGCCATCAAGTACTGAGCTTGTCATTGATGGACTAATTTTTATTACTGATTTCTTCCTTTGCTTTTTATTAGTCTGTTCAGATTTTTTTTTCCTTCATGATTCAGTCTTGGTAGGTTTTTATGTCTAGGAATTTATCCATTTCTTCCAGGTCACCTAATATTTTGTCATATAATTGTTCATAGTAGTTTCTTATGCTCTTTTGTATTTCTCTGGTATGAGTTATAATATCTCTTCTTTATGATTTTACTTGAATCTTCTCTTTTTAATGAGTCTTGCTAAGGGTTTGTCAATTTTGCTTATCTTTCCAATAAATCAACTTCCAGTTTCATTGATTTTAAAAAGTGTGTTTTATTTATTTCTGCTCTACTCTTTATTATTTCTTTCTTCATCTGATATTGAGCTTAGTTTGTTCTTTGTTTGTTTCCTTGGAATATAAAACTAAGTTGTTTATTTGATATCTTTTTTTCTTTTTGATGTAGATATTTATTGTTATAAACTATCCTCTTAAAGCTGTGTTTGCTTCATCTTTTAAAATTTGATATGTGTTTCCATTTCAGTTTGTCTCAAAAATTTTTAAATTTTCCTTTGAATTTATTCATTGATCCATTGATTTTTCAGGAGTATGCTATTTAATTTCTCTGCTTGTGAATTTTCTAAATTTTATCCTGTTACTGATGTCTACTTCCAAACCATTGGAATCAGAAGAAGTACTCAATATGATTTCAGTTTTCTTAAATTTGCCAAGACATGTCTTGTGGTCTAAAATATGATTTACCCCAGAGAATATTCTATTCATTCTTAAGAATGTGTAGTCTGTTGTTAATGGTCTACACATATCTCATGTTAGACTGATGTTTCCTTATTAATTTTCTGTCTGGAGTACTGTCCTTTATTAAAAGGAGAGTGCTGTAGTCTCCAGTATTATTGTACTGTATTCCATCTCTCCCTTCAGATTCTCTAACATTTATTTTATATATTTAGATTTTTTAATGTTGCATGTATGTATACTTTATTTACAGTTGTCATACCCTTTTGATGAACTGACTCATTTACCATTATCTAATGTTTCTCTTTGTTCTTTTTATACCTTTTGGCTTAAAGTCCAATTTGCATGATTATAGTAGCTATCCTTGTTCTCTTGTAGTCCCTCTTGTGCAGATTGTCTTTTGCCTTTTTCAGTCTATGTATTTCCTTAAAAGTGAAGGGGATTGATATAGGTAACATGGTGTTGGATCTTGGTTTAGTCATTCATTTACTGCATGACTTTATTGGAGAATTTAATATATTTATACTCAACCGAATTCCTAATAGGCAAAGGCTTACTAATACCCTTTTAAAAACTATTTTGTAGATACATTGTCTCTTCTCTCTTGCTGCCTTCCTTTGTGGCTTGGTGGTTTTCTAGAGTGTCACTCTTTCAGTTTTCCACTTTTGTTCTATGTGTTTGGTCAGATTTTTAGTTTGTGCTTGCCATGCAGTGGGTGTTTTGATATGCCATCCCATGGGATGCTCTGTGTCCATTCTGACTTGTACCATCTTCCTCCATTCTCTTTCATCACGTCGTGAATAAGCAACAACATGCCCTACAACAGCTTAGCTTATTCAGAGTCTATGAGAAAAGGAAAATCAGCTTCCGCTTGTCCCCTTTAATCACTTGCCAACCCATAATAAGGGCTTATATGAACAAACATAAATCCTTTCTTTTTGTTTGTCCCTCTCCCAGTTTCCATAAATCTTTTAATCTAATGTCTTTTCACCCTGGGATTCCATTTCTCTTCTGGCTCTAGAACCCCCTATGGTTTGCCATTCTGTACTCTTGTGCTTTGCCCTTCAGTTCTGTTAGAATGAGCTGTGAGTAGAGTTGGTTTGGGGTTAGTGTCTAAGAGATGAATAGGATCAGATGAAGAACCCTTTAAACAGAGAAGAAATGAACTCAATTCAATAGAGAAGAAATAGGACTGGAGAGGAAACTTTGAGTAGGACATTTGCTTAAAGGAAAGGAATTAACATGGAAGGAGGAGGAAGAAATTAGACATAAAGGACAGGGCTTGATTAGAATCCTGAGCTCCTGAGTGTAGAAGAACAATTTAACGTTTGTAATGGATTCTTTCTGTCTTACATGTGTTAAAGGCCTGTAGTGATACAGACTAAAAGAGATAATGGATCAGGAATTGAACTTAGTTTAAACAAGCTAAATAGGTGTTCATGTTTATCTTGTGTAACAAGATAGGGAGGGTTGGCAATGCAGGTCTCTGGGATGGGTCCTTCCTGGAGTCATTAGACCAGGCTTTCTGTGGCTTCCTCTTCCACACCAGCAGGGATTGGCTCTTATCAACACACTAACATAATGTAGCAGAAGAAACTCCATTCACATCTCACTTCTGAGGTGTCAGAAAGGAGGACAGGTCAAAATATAAAAAGCTTGTTCAGAGATGCTATATCCAATTATTCCTGGCAGGAATTGTGTCTTACACCAACACACTAACATAATGTAGCAGAAGAAACTCCATTCACATCTCACTTCTGAGGTGTCAGAAAGGAGGACAGGTCAAAATATAAAAAGCTTGTTCAGAGATGCTATATCCAATTATTCCTGGCAGGAATTGTGTCTTACACCAACACACACAAAGGAGGCCAGTAAAGATGGGATTTTAGCTGGACCACTTGTCCCCGCACTGTACAAAAGAGATTTCATTAAACCTTGGGTTCTATTAAGTGTGAGATGAGTATCTGTCTCATACTAACACATTCAGCCAAACACAAGTAAATGCTGTGTTGTAGTTAATAATTAGATATTATTGGTTACCTAATAATTATTAGCTAAATGAACAAATGAATGGAAACATTTCTAAATGTACAAATTTTGAAATAGCTAGTAGTCACTTTCTTCATTTGAAAGCTCATTGGCTATACTTATAAGGGGTGATCAAAATATATGGCAGATTTTTAAATTCTAAAATTTTATTATAGTGAAAAACACATTGCCATTATCCCCCTCAAAATACTTCCCCTTGCTTCAAACACACTTCCTCTATTGTTCTTGCCACTTTCTGAGGCAGTTTTGGAAGTCTCTTTTCTGAGTGACTTTGTGAGTTGTGATAAAAAAAATATATCATGCATGCTGCTGCCATTCCTAAAAAAGGACTTTGATAAAGTGGCAAAAAATGAGGAGGGTTGAGCATGTTTGAAATGGGGAGGAGTATTTTGATAGAGACTGATGGCAATATGTCTATTATTGTAGTAACTTTAAAAATTTAATCATTCTTGTCTTTTGATCATACTCTTTTTTTATCTGTAGCACTACAATTTGAGTCCTTATGTTCAGAACATATAAAAGAGGGAGATCCACAATGAAAAGACTTCTCATTTATTACTTTATTACCTTTCTCCATTTGAGGACAGGCAGAACATATAGTAGAATGAAAGATCAAGATTTTATTCTAAACCTTTCCTGTTTGTGTGTGTGTGTGTGCGTGCATGCACACATTTGTGCTTTGTCCATATAATGATCTCTTTTTAAGTAAATAAGTCCTCTCACAGTTTCCTTTCCATTCCAATTTCTTCTATTCTTTGCTTAGTCAATTTCCCCCCTGCTTAGAGTGCCTTCATACTTCTCTCTCTTTCTTTTTTTCTCTGTGTAGCTTTCACAGGGTTTTAATACATAAACATGTGTATTGGTCCATAAACATACTTTGGCCTTGCTGATGACATAGGCCGTGAGCAATATGAGAGAGTGAAACATTTTCACCTTGGCAAGATGGATGGGGACTACGCCATTGAATTTTTATTTATTTATTTATTTTGGCCTCCTCTGCTGTATGAGCAAGGTATGCTCTGGGTGAAACATCTGTATCCAAGTTTTCTAATCTTGGGTTTTTTTATGTTCATGAGGTCAAGAGAAGCTTTCCAAATTATTCAAATCTCTCATGGCAATGGAAGCCCAAGCAGAAGTTCAACACAATTTCTTTTCCTCTTCAAGTGATTGTCTAACTACCTGACTCAAACCCTCAAATGGGTGGTCAAGATATTGTAAACAAGTGGAAGACAGCTTTTGGGGGTTTTCTGACTTTCAGGAGAAAAACTTACAAAAAACTTGTACCTATAGTCAGTAAGGGGGATAGATTTAATTCAGATCAGAGTTTCAAATAGGAGTTAAGCCCAACTAATTAAAAACATCACTTCAATGGAAAATAGAAAAAGCCTTAATTCTACTGATTAAGGTTCTGATGGCAGAAAAAGGATCCCTTCTATGTTAAAAAAAAAAAAAAAAAAAAAAAAACATTCCATATCTGAGCCTTAACTCTTATACATTTCTCTGCTATTTTCAGTATATAAAGTATTTTGCTTGCTCTTATGCTAATGCACCTTGTATAAAAGTCAGTTTGCTTTAATCCATATTCATAATATTCAATTTTATAAACTTAAAATCTTTACACATATTTTAAACTGTTTCACGTACATTTAATTTCTAAAAATATCTCTTTATCAGGAAAATAATACCACATAAAATTATGTTGAGTAGCACTTCATCAAGGTTTGAGGAAAAAATGAAAATACTCCCATTAACCATAACAGAGTACCAGTTAACAAATTACAGAGTTGTTGATGAAGATAATAGAAATATATTTCTTCTGTTCTAGAGGTGGAAGTCCAAGATCAAGTTGTAGGCATTTTTATCTTATTTAACTTTATTTAACCTTAACCTCTGTAAAGGCTTCATCTCCAAATATAGTCACATAGGGCATTAGGACTTTTACATATAAATATTGGTGGTGGAGCCACAATTTATTCCATAGTTCTGCCTCAATGGGACTTAACACCATGGTGAAGAAAAGGGCCAGATTATTACCTTCTGAGTCAAAATCCCTATTGGAACTTTGATACACAAACAAAAATTAAAACAAAATGAATGGTTGAATATTAATGATGTATATATGTACTACTTATTTGCTACTTTGGGATCTTTCTGGCTTAGCCTTTCTCACAAATTTGTTTCTAAGTCTTTGCTATAGGAATGGTATTTATTTCCTCTTTAGAACATTATAAAATTCAGAAAGATATAAAAGGAGCATGACTATTATAGAAACAGAACTGAGAAAGATGCTTTGATCAAATTAATTTAGAAATGAAAATTGTCTTACTGACAAGTGACATTCACTTTAGTGCAATATTTACCAAAAGATTCCAGCCAGTTAATCATATGTTAATAACCTTAATGGGCCAAAATCTAATTGTGTCAAGTCATTCAGGCCAGATTTCAGGAACTAAAAAGAGATTAAAAATGTAAGTAAACTTGGCAAAGTCTTTTGAATATTTATCAGGGGCAATTTATCTTCTTCCTTATAGGGTGAGTTCAATTTTGGAAAACAATTAAGTCTGTCTTTGTGGATGATTAATCTGACAGTATATATGTAGTTTGCTACATGAAATGCCAATGGTGATGGACTGACTTCCTGTGCAGCTGAAAATCAGTTCTGTTGAGGAAGGCACTGGAAGTTTTGTGTTTGGATTTTTGCTTTCACTGTTCTGTGCCACTCTCATTTCCAGCTCTCAGTTTTGAAGCTAATAACCTAGTTAAGGATCTTGAATTATTTAATTCTCAAAATGACCTCCAGCTCTTTTAGCTTTTTCCTCTTAGTTTTATGGCAATGTTGTGGTACAAGAGATCAACACATATTTTTACCAGAAAAAGTCTGAGGGTCTTTATTGGGTGGGAGATGGAGTGGATGTGGGGAGACCAAAGAGTCAGGACTCAGAAGAACCCTTTGAAACCTTACCAACTTCTGGGAAAATAATCACAAAATAAGTCCATTTGTTTCTTGACCTTAGTGTCATAAAATGTATCACCAAGCCTTCTTGAGGTTCACCAGGTCTATTCCATTTACACTTAGAAAGTAGTCCATCATCCAACCATGATGGCTTCATGAAGTCTGGGTGAGTATTTCATATTTTGTGACTTTGGCTTACAAGTGTTTTCTCTCAAAACTGATCCCAATGTATAAAAGATGGCAGGTTTATAACTACATAGCATTTTATCTCTAAGAAAGTAAAGGAAGGACTAAAATTGGGCATTTCAAGATTGAATAAAATAAAGAGTTGTCTGAGCAGCAGGAAATTAAAGTGGCAGAATAAAGATGATTGGGAAGGACTTTAAGATGCAGAATAAAATCTTGAAGTTGTTCCTGAAAGGATGGTTGTGCCAAGGAAGGATTCATGGAAAGAGCATTCCTTTGCTAGTTTATTTTGTTAACGGATGGTCTTGATGTGTATCTTAGTAATAGGGGAAAGATAAAAATGAATGAAAACTAGTAGAGACTGCTATTGTTACTATTATGTCAGAAAAATGTGACAGGACATCCCATCTGTCAACTATAGAGTTAGAGTGAAAATAGAAACACCACCTCAAAAGAGTGGATTTTTTTGGAAGTAACACTGGGCAGGTCCGCACAAACTATGAAATAGTCTATAGAGAGACTTTTGAGCTCTTAGGAAGATGTCTTTGCACAATTTGTACAATTGCCAGATTTAGTAAAAAAAAAAAAGACATTTGGTTAAATTTGAATATCAGATTTAAAAATTGAGAGTGTATAGTATCTTTAGTACATCCCACAGACACACTAAGTAAATACACACACACACACACACAAACACAATACCCTCCTCCATATATAGATACTAAACTCAGTGACCGTATTTATTAGTATTTGGGTGACTCTAAGAAAGGTAACTTGACTTTTTTAAGTCTCAAGTTTTCCATCTGTGAACTGGGATGGCAATAATATTATCTCCCTTGTTTTCAGGTGTAAATAATTCTAATAAAGCATTTAGCAGTATACCTAGCATGTAGTAAACACTCATTATTACAGGGAAAGATAGAAAAACAAGATTTGGGGAATTTTTTCAGTTGAAACAGTGAAGTTCCTTTTTTACACATTAAAACTGAATTTCTTGTGGAAAATGAGGTTTTCTTTTTTCTTTTGAGACAAGGTCTCACTAAGTTGCTAAGTTGCTTAGACTGGACTTGAACTTAAAATCCATCTGTCTCAGCCTCTCTGAGTGCTGGGATTACAGGCATGTACCAGCATTCCCTGCTGAAATATAAGGTTTTATTCTAGAAGCTTTATTTATAATTGATAAAACCTGGTAGCAAACGAAATATCATTCATAAATGAATGTGTAAATAAACCATGGTATGTCTATATGATGAAATATCATTCAATGAGAAAATAAAGCTAGCAAGTCATAATAATACATGGACAAAACTTATTTGCATATTGTTAAGTTAAAGAAACCAGACTGGAAAGGCCATGTACTGTTTGAGCCTGGTATTATGACAGTCTTGAAATGACCAATTATTGAACCCATAAAAAGATAACTATTTGCCAAACATGTGAAAGAGGAAGGTAAAAGGGGTAAGAAAGGAAGGATGAATTGGTAGAGAATAGGAATACAAACCATTTAACATTTTTAATTGAACAACTAATTCTAACACTCATTTTATTTTTATTTTTCATTTTATTTATTATTTTAAAGAGAAAAAGCAAAAACAATGATACAGAATTTCAAAACAAGATAATATGAAATTAACATTGCTAAATATACTGCTTATTGTTATCTTCAAAGTAGTTGCTCAGATTACAAGACATAGGCATGCAGAATTGATAAAACAATATAAGCACAAACCGTTTTTTCTTTTTTTTTTTTTGTGGGTACTGGGGTTCGACCTCAGGAGCTCACGTGCCAGCAGGCACCAGTGCCACTGAGCAATATCACCGGCCCATTTTTCATATGTGGGTTCTGGGAGTCGAATTCAGGCCCTCACTCTTGCCAGGCAGGCACTTACGCCACTGAGCCATCTCACCGGCCCCCGTTTTTTCAATGAACTAAAAGAAATTAGTAATTTTTTAGTATTAAAGAATTACTGAAAGAAATTAGTAATTAGAAATTTCCTTTCCTTCTTTTCTCCTTTCCCCATCCCAGTTGTTCTTCCCTTTTGAGCAGTTTCTTTCCCTTTCATAATATGTATTGTACATTTTCAATCTTATTTATGCTTTCAATATTCAATTTCATATTCAATCTTCTTTATGCTTTCAGCGTCTTACACTAGAGAGAATATGATATTTATACATGTGAGTTTAATTTATTTCATTTGTGAGTATGGTCTCAAGTTATATCCATATACCTATAAAAGCCTCGAGTTTATCCTTCTTAATAGCTGAACAGCACTCCATTGTATAAAAATACCACATTTTTTATATACATTCCTCTCTTGATGGGCATTTGAGTTGTTTCCAAGATTTAGCCATTAAAAATTGTGCTGGTATAAACATAGGTGCACATATATGACTGTGCTATGATGATTTAATTCTTCTGGGAAGATACCCAGAAGGAGAATAGCTGGGTTGAATGGGACCTCTAATCCTAGTTTTTTGAGGAATCTCCACAGTGATTTAACAGTGGTTGTACCAGACTACACTCCCACCAACAGGGGAGAAGTGTTCCTTTTTCCCCACAGCCCCTCCAACATTTGTTATTGGTTAATTTCTTGATGATAGCCATTCTTTCTGGAGTGAGATGGAATCTCAGTGCTGTTTTAATTTGCATTTCTCAAATGACAAATGATGTTGAATATTTTTTCACATGTTTATTTGCAAATTGTATTTCTTCCTCTGAGAAGTGTATATTCACTTTTCAGAGGAAGTGGATGGATGCCCATTTTTGGATTGGGTCTTTGAATTTGGTGGGCTGATTTTTTTCAATTCTTTATATATTCTAGATATAAGTCCTTTGACTGAGGGACAGCTGGATAAATATTTTTGCAATCTGTGGGTTTTCTTTTCACTCTGTTGGGGATTTCTTTGGATGTGCAAAATCTTTTTAGTAAGGTGAGATCCCATTTGTTGATTCTTTGAAGTACTTACCATGCAGTCTGTGTTTTGTTCATGAACTCTCTGCCTATACCTGTCTTCAAAATTTCCACCTACTTTCTCTTCCAGTAGATTTAGTGTTTATGTTCTAATATTTAGATCTTTGATCAATTTTGACTTTAGTTTAGTGCATGGTGATAGACATGGGTCTAGTTTTAGTCTTTAGCATGTGGAAAGCCAGTATTTCCAGCACCATTTATTAAAGAGGCTATCTTTCTTCCAGTGAACATATTTGGCCCCTTTGTCAAAGATAGGGTGGCTACTGTGTATTTAGTTCTGTCTGCATACTATAATCTGACCAATGATCCTCAGGTCTGTTTTTTTTTTGGCCAGTATCATGCTGATTTTATCACATTAGCTTTGTAGTATAATTTTATGTCAGGGATTGTGATGCCTCCTGCCTTGCCTTTGTTGCCCAGGATTGCCTTTGTGTGAAAGACCACCTGGATGACTCTCCTTGAAAGAAGAGCAATTATCTCCATGTTGGCTAAACCTGGCCCTACTTTTATGTACAGATATGTACAAAGCTGGCTAGGACTTTTCCTTACCCCTTCAGTTGGCTTTAAGCAATGCAAATCAGTCCAGCCAAGGTGCTGATGTGTAGTCTTTGAAGCAAGGTAACAGGTCAGTGTTTCCCCACCCCTGTAGATCCCAAAACATATGCCTGAGCCTGGTGGGATGGAAAGCTGTGCTCCATGCTGTCAGATGGGATCGAGCCTCGAGAAAGAGGCTATGACTTCCCAGGGTATAGAACTGTCCAGAGCTGAAGCACCGACCCCAAAACATTAGATACTATCTTGAATTGTATTACGCAGATTACTCCTTCTGCATATCCTTCCCTCTGCATATTGCAAAGGCAATTTCAGGCCACCTACCTAGCCCAGCTCATGGTACTCACGGACTTCCTGCCATTCTCACAGTCACTCATCCTTGAGCCACTCCCCTCCTCGAGAATTAATAAGACCCGGGTTTGGCCCTGGGTCAAGGCCTTTGTTCCAGTAACCACCATCTTGGCTGGACTTAGGACCCCTTGGCTCCCCACAACTGTAAGTATGCCTTAGTGTCTTTATTCTCACCTTGGGTTGTACTGGAAGTGGTAGATTGGAATTAACTCACTAGAATTTCAATAACTTTTCCATAGGGTTACAAATATAAACTTCCTGGACCATGATGAGGACAGGGAAGGGCTCACTATACCTTTGCTATTCTAGGTCTCTTCTGGTTCCAAATGAATTTTAGTAATATTTTCTCCAGATCTGTGAGGTATACTAATGGTATTTTGGTTGGGATTGCATTGAATCTGTATAACAGTTTTGGGAGTATGGCCATTTTCACAATGTTGGTTCTTCCTATCCATGAGCAAGGGATATCTTTCCAATTTCTGATATCCTATTTGGTCTCTTTTTTCAGAGTGGTATAATTTTCAACGTACAGATCTTTTATTTCCTTTGTTTGATTGATTCCTAAGTTTTTCATTTTTGGATTCTATTGTGAAGGGTGTAGTTTCCCTGATTTCTCTCTCAGTGAGTGTGTTGTTTGTGTACAGGAATGCTATTGATTTTTGATTGTTGACTTTGTATCCAGTTATGCTACTGAACTTGGTTATTAATTCTAACAGATTTTTGGTGGAGTTTTTGGGGTCTTCTATGTAAAGTGTCATTTCATTTGCAAATAATGATCATTTAACTTCTTCCTTTCCTATCCTTATTCTTTTTATTTATCTTTCCTGTCTAATTGCTCTGGCTAATGTTTCTAGAACTAATTTGAATAGGAGTAGTAATAGTGGACATCATTGTCTTGTTCCTGATTTTAGATTGAAAGCTTTCAGTTTTTGTCCATTTAGTATGATGTTGGCTGTGGATTTGTCATATACGGCTTTTATCATATTGAGGTAAAGATGATCTATCCCAATTTTCTGTAGGGTTTTTATCATGAATGAGTGTTGGACTTTATCAAAAGCTTTTTCTACGTCTATTGAGATGATTATGTCATTTTTGTCTTTGGCTCTGTTGATATGATGTATTGTATTTATTGATTTGCATATGTTGAACCATCCCTGCATTCCTGCAGTGAATCCCACTTAGTCATGGTGTATAATCTTCTTGATGATTTGCTGCATTCTGCTTGCTTGTATTTTTTTTTTTTATGTGGGTACCGGGGGGTCGACCTCAGGACCTCGTGCGCCAGCAGGCACCCGTGCCGCTGAGCGATATCACCAGCCCCTTTTTCGTATGTGGGTTCCGGGAGTCAAACTCAGGCCCTCGCGCTTGCCGGGCAGGCACTTAAGCCGCTGAGCCATCTCACCAGCCCTGCTTGCTTGTATTTTATTGAGGGTTTTTGTATCTATGTTCATTAGGGAGATTGGCCTGTAATTCTCTTTTTTGGTTCTGTCTTTCTCTGATTTTTGTATGAGGGTAATACTTACCTCGAGGAATGAGTTAGGGAGAATTCCTTCCCTTTCAATTTCATGAAAGAGTTTGAAGAGTATTGGCATTAAATCAACTCTAAATTTCTTGTAGAATTCAACTGTGAATCCATCAGTACATGGGCTTTCCTTTGTTGGTAAGATTTTAATTATGTTTTCATTAACTGATATTGGGTTAGTCAGAGTTTTCATATCTTCTTGATTCAGCTTTGGGAATTCATACATTTCTCAGAATCTGTCCACTTCTTCTGTGTTTTCCATCCTGTGCAAGTAAAGAGTTTTGAAGTAGGTATTGATGATCATCTGAATTTCCACATGATCTGTTGTGATTTCACCCTTCTCATTCCTTATTGCATTAATTTGAGTTTTTTCTTTCTTGTTTTTGATAAGGTTGGCTAGGGGTTTATCAATTTTTTTATTCTTTCAAAGAACAAAATCTTTGATTCACTGATTTTTTGTACTGTTTTCTTAGTTTCAATTGCATTAATTTGTGCTCTGATCTTTATAATGTCCTCCCTTTTATGGGCTTTCAGCTTGACTTACTCTTTTTTTCTAGAAGCTTGAGGTGTGGCTTTAGGTTGTTTATTTGTTCTCGTTCTGTTTTCCTGATGTGAGAATTCACTGTATAAATTTCCCTCTCAGAACCACTTTCATTGCATCCCACAAGTGCCTGGTAATGTTGTATTTTCACTTTCTTTTGATTGTAGATACTGTTTAATTTCTTCTTTAATTTCATCTGTGATCCATTGGTTGTTTAGGAGGGTGTCATGTAATTTCCAAGTGTTTATGGAGTTATTGTGGTTTCTTTTGTCATTAATTTCCAATTTTATTTCACCATGGTCAGATAATATGCATGGGATAATTTCAATTCTTTTGCATTTATTTAACATGTTCTATGGGCTGGTATATGTTCTATCTTAAAGAACATCCTGTTTGCAGCTGAGAAGAAATTGTATTCTGATGTTGGGTGGAACACTCTGTTAATGTCTACTAAGTCCATTTGTTCACAAGTTTAGTTCTGTTCTGTTATTTCTTTGCTGACTTTTTGTCTAGTTGATTTATCTCTTTGTGACAATTGGGTGTTAAGGCCCCCATTATGATTGTGTTATTGTTTATTTGATTTTTCATGTCTATTAATATTTGTCTTTTATAGTTGGTTGCTCCCATGTTTGGTGCATATATATTTATGATTGTTATCTCTTCCTCTTGAATTTTTCCCCTAACAAGTATGTAGTGACCTTCTTTATCTCTTTTGATCATTCTTGGTTTGAATTTCACATTGTCTACAAACAGAATAGCTACCCCTGCTTTCTGAGTTCCAGCTGTATTAAGTATTGTTTTCATCCTTTGACTTTCAGTCTATGAATTTCTTTTTGAGTTAAATGTGTTTCTTGTATACAGCATATTGTTGGATCTTGTTTCTTGGTCCATTCTGCAAGTCTGTTTGTTTTGATTGGTGAAATGAGGCCATTAACATTGATGGTTATAATTGATATGTATTGGATTATCTTTGTCATGTTATTTTCCTGCTGTTGGTTCCCTACTTTTCCCCTCTGTTTAATTGCTTGCATTGCTTGATGGTTTCTTTCTGTTGTTGTTCTTGGAATTGTGGTCATTTTTGTCTCTGTCTAAAATATCTTTCAGTACCATTCGTAGTGTTGGTTTGGTGGTCATGAATTTCTACAGTTGTTATGGATGTATCTTATTTCTCCATTAATTTTGAAAATAGCTTTGTGGGGTTCATCAATCTAGGTTGTAAATTGTTTCCTTTCAGGACTTGAAATACTTCACTCCAAGATTTTTTTTGACTTGAGGGTTTGTGTTGAAAAGTATGCCATGATTCTGATGGGTTTTCCTTTATAGATGATCTGTTTCTTTTCTCTAACAGCTTTTAATATTCTGTTCCTGTTCTGCATTTCTGGGATCTTGATTATTATATGTCTGGATATAGATTTATTTTAGTTATGGCTAATTGGAGTTCTCCATGCCTCACATATCTGTATGTCAGGTTTTGTTCCCATGCTTGGGAAATTTTCTGCTATTACTTCTACAAATAGTTTTTTTTTTTATGTCACTTGTGTTAACTCCTGCTTTTTCATTGACGCCAATTATTCTTATATTATTTTTCTTTGCATCATCTTGCAGCTGTTGAATTTTTATTTCCTGATCTTTTGTTATTTTCAAGAGACTCTCCTTCCATTATCACTAGCCATGATCCTGTCTTCAAGGTCTGAACGTTTGTTTTGAGTTTCTTTCAAGTGGTTTTGCCAGCTTTGAATGGAATTTTTAATTTCTGAACATCTGTGTGAATCCATTTCATGCATTCTATTTCTTTCTTATATTGATCATTTACAGTTTCCATCCTCTTCCTCTCATCATGTATTTTTTATCTGTCTCTACTCTAAATTTGCTGAGCAATTCCTTTATAAATGTTGACATTTCTTTTTTTTACCTGAGAGACTATTTCTAATCTGATTTCCTCTATAGCCTCATGGATTTGTTTCTTTACTTCAGGTGTTTGCCTTCCAATTTCTTGTATGTCAGTGTCTCTTGGACTTGTTCTAGTTAGACTGGAGGTCTGAGATTGCATTTTACTTCTTCATCTTGTCATTTTCTGTTTCAAAAATTTTTTGTTTTCTGTGATGATCCTTGTGAGTTTTTGTAGTATGTAGCTGTATCAATAGTATCAAGGCCTCTCTAGGAAAAGTCTATTCTTCAGGGATGTCTTCTGCATGTAGGAGAGTTTTGGTTTGTGTCTGTCCCAAGATCCTACCTTCCCAATTAAGAGTGGGATGGTGGTATCTGTTTTACTTAGTCCCCAATCCTTTGATGTAGGGCTGTGGTGAGGTTATTACCCCAGAGCTTCCCTGTATTGTTACAGAAGGAAGAACAACTGATCACAACAGATATGACATCCTATCTAAAGTAGTATAATTAACAATAACAATAGCAGCAAGCACAATTTAGAAACTGACAAACTGTGGTAACTATTGATTTTGTACTTTAGACCATAGGAGCAAAGTCTATAGTTATATAACAGAACCAACATTAATTAGGAGTTTGTATGCAAAGTGTTTCCCCTTGGTAGAGTGGTTTTACCCTGTGGTGGGAAAATTTAGGGAGGATAGTGTATAAAACAAAGATAACTGGAAAGGAAGTTGAAGCTAGCCTGGAGGCCAAATGATGATTGTGAAAGGATTGGGAAACTAGAGCATGGGGTAGAAAAGAAAGAATGAAGGAGTGTTTGAGGGATTATCTGAATTTGTTCTCTGGGTTGGGGGATGGGATTAGTTTTCTGTGGCTGGAGTTCTCCCCAGCCATTTAGAAAAGAGAAAAATAGAAAGAAAAAAAAAAGAAAGAAAGAAAGAAAGAAAGAAAGAAAGAAAGAAAGAAAGAGAAAGAAAGAAAAAAAAGATGAAAATGAAGAGAAAGTAAAGAAAAAGAAGAGAAAATTTTTGAGAGAAAAGGACCAGTTACTGAGTCCTGGATTCTTCCCAAGCTGGTTGACTGCCCTGTGATGTAGGGGGAGAGGCCAGGCACCTGAATTCCTCAGGCACAGCTGGTTTACGAAGTCCTGGGTTCTTCCCAAGCTGGTTGCCTGTCCTGCAGTGTAGAGGGAGGGGCCAGGCACCTTGATCAGAACTCCTGTGCAGCTCTCATTTTATTTTTAGCATTTGGGAAACTCCTAAAAGAACAGATTATTTTGCCAGTAAATAACTTAGCCTTTCTACTCCAAAGGAAGGCATATGGAGCTTGTTAAATATAGGATCCCAGCCAGAACTGAGGCATGCTGGATCAGATTTGGATTTAGCTAGACTTTGAGGTGTTTTCCATGCATATCAAGCTTGAGAAGCACTAATATTACAGTCTTGAATATGGGTAATGATGTCAGGTGGACTTGGTTTTGAGTCATATCTTTTATATTTCTTCTAACAGTGCCTTTTTAAGTCATCTAACATCACTAGGTCTCAATTTTCTTACCTATAATACAATTAAGTATCTATCTTTAAGGTTTATTAGGTGTAAAAATTGAGGAAATGTTTATAAAGCTGTTAGCATGGCTTTGGTAAATTAAAAGTAGTGAGTAAATGTTAAGAATGGATCTCCTTAACAATGTCAATGGTAGTAAAAACCTAGGAAGAATTAGAACTTTTTATATTAGAGTTTTACTTTTTAACTTCCCAAATACTTTTTCATCCTAAGGATGGGAGAAAAAAAGGAGGCAGAGGGGTAGAAAGTTGGGGGAGAAAAGAAACAAGGAAGAAAGTCTTCCATGAAGGAATAGGCATTCTAATATCACTCCTCAGCAGGATTGTTCATTTCTATTTATGGAAATAATCAGCATTGCTCTCTTGGAGTTTTGCATAAGAACTGAATTAATCTGCCACAGATTGACACCACACAAATGAACTCATTTAGCTCTCATTTAATCCAAATGACTGTTGCTAGTTGGCTACTCCATCTGACAGGAAGACATACTAGGGTCCCCTTAAATTCCTACTCGGAACAAAAGTACCAATGTATCTCAGCACTGGAGCTTGATATCTGGCTTTCATGTCTGTGTTAGATCCTATTATTTTTAGAAGAAAGGTGAACAGTTTAGGGAATAGAATTATACTTTATCTGAGAAAGACATTTTTCGACTTTGTAATTCTACCAATTATCTGATCTGAGCAGTCAAGCAAATGAGTGATTCCGCTACTATCAAAAGTCATTGGGTATATAGTTTCTTTTCACAATGCTAGTATAGGAAGCCATCCATGTGGACTTGAATGTAGAGGATGGCTCAACTGGCCATGTCAGCAAAAAATTATGGTGAGCTTCTTTCCTAATATGGTTCCTTCTGTCTCAAAGATTTTGTTTTTCTCTTTTCTATACAACTCCTACTTGTTCCTAAGATCCAACATACATGTCACTTCCATGACCCCTTCTCCAATTGCTTCGGTCATAGTTTGAATGTTTCCACTTATGGTGTTTGATGCTGACCTCTGTCTGTACCATGTACTGTGTCTCTCTGCTTAGTGCTGGCTATTTGTGTGTCTGCCTTGAGCCCGCAGATTCCCTGAGATTGGGAGTTCCTGAAGCAGCGGGACCATTTCACTCATATCTGTATTCCTAGTTCTCAGTCTTGAGAGCCAGCAGGGGACACTTCAGATGTGGTTGTTGATGAATTTTACAAGTAAATTGCTGCCAGAGTTATTACTTGGGTAGTGTATTAGTTACCTATGTTTGCCATAATTAAGTATCACAGCCAGATGACTTAACATTATAAATTTATTCTCTTATATTTCTAGAGGCCTGAAGTCTAGAATTAAGGTGTCTGCAGGGTTATACTTTTACCAAAGCCCCCAGGGGAAGATGTATCCTTGCCTCTTTTAGTTTCTGGAAGCACCAGGTGTTCTTTTGCTTATGGCAGCAAAACCCCAATTTCTACCTCACATGGCCCTCTTCACACCAAATCTGACCCCAAAATTTCCTCTACATGTGAGGTACTAGTCATATGTGACTAAGAGCCTAGCTTGCTCCAATATTGACCTCTTTTTAATTAATTATATCTCCAGTGACCCTATTCCCAAATAAGGTTATGTTCTGAGACTTTGGGGTAATTACCTTTTTCTGGCGGGGGTCACACAATTCAACTCATAACATATCATGGATCATAGGAAAAATCCCACAGTGGTCATGGTCTCTGTGTACAGAAAAATTCCAATATATAAATAAAATTGCAGGTAGCTTTAATAAGTAGCAGCCAGAATACTAAACATAGGGAAAAGAGGCTAAAATACTATAGCAGCAAATGCGGTATTAATTTCTTGAATAGTATAAAAGTATCACTTACCTAGAGCTCTCTTTATATTTAAGTGAATAAAAATTAAGCCGAAGTTTTTATAACTGTCAATGGAATGAAATAACATCCTGTATGTTACAAATAACAAACATTCCTGGTTGCTAGTCACTTTCCTGTCTTCCAGATCTGATATTCATTGATTCCATTCCTTGTCTGTTTGACATTTATTGCTTCCATTGTTTTCCTGAGCTCCTCTATTTGTTTATCTTTGTCTGCTTTAATGTCTTTTATTTTGATAGTCATTTCTTTTTGCACCTTAGAGATTATTTTTTCTATCGCCTCTTCCATTTGTTTTTTCACTTCTGCTGCTATCATTTCAGAAAGTTCCATTTGTTGGCTTCCAATTTCCTCTATCTCTTTGTGCTCTGGACTTGTCCTGGGTGGGCTGGGCATTCATCTTGTCATTTTCTATTTTCTATTTCATTTTGTTGTCTGTGTCATTGCTTGTAGATTTCTTATGTTAGCCTTATCACTGGTGTCGAGGCTTTCCTAGGAAGTGTCTGTTCCTCTCGCTGTCTTCTAGATGTAGATAGTTCTTGGTCTTTATGTCTATCCCAGAAACCTACCTTCCCAATATATTAAGACTGAGGAGTTGCTATCTATTTGACTTAAGGCCCATTCCTTTCATACTGGACTATGATAATGGTTATGACCCCTTAGAATCACAGTGTTGTCATACAGGAGGAAAAATAGTTATAGCATGTATGACATCCTGGTTAAAGTAGTTCAGTTGGCAATAATAATAGACTGAAGTACAGCCGGGCTACTGACAAATTGATATTAGCCTGATATCTATAACCATAGGAGGAGGTCTACAGAATTATAATATAATCCAACTTATACCAGGAACTTGTATGCAATGATTTTCCACTTAGTAGAGTGATTTTATCCTGTTGTTGGGGGGCATTCAGGAGGATGGGGTATGATGGAGAGATGAATGAGGTTCAACATAGTAGGAGCAAGGTTGGAGGGCACAGGATGATCATCCAGATTTTGGCTAATTTAGGACATAGGAGGGAAGGATTGGAAGAGAAGGCCTAGGAGTTTTGAAGTGAACCAGAAAGAGAAGAGAAAATGTTTACTCATATGAAAGTATCATAAAGTCAAGTGAGATAGTTGATGAAAGAGGAGAAGAGGACAAGTAGAGTAAAACAATAAGAAAGGTTAGAGATCACCTATTGGCTCATATTACTAATGTTGCATGGGATATTTCCATGCCTCTAGTTCCACCTGTCCATTGTGTGTGCCTTAGTTAGGGTCCCACTGTTTTGCTGGCATTCCCACAGGCCTCTGGGCCCTGAGTCCCACAAGTGAAGGGAGGGAGGGGCAGATCTCAGACTTCTCTCACCAGCTGCTCTGTCCTGTGTTGATGGAGGAAGGGAGGAGCTGAACTCAGACTCCTCTCACCAGCTGAGCTGTCCTGGTGCAATGGAGGAAAGGAGGAGTGCAAACTCACACTCCAGGCCATGCTGTCCCGGCCAATGGAGCACTCCTCCAAGATTTCTATTTCCCGGACACCACTTTATCTCCTGAATTCAAACTTTCATTATTTTTGTTTTTGTTCTTATTTTTGGTCCTGGGGATTGAAGCCAGGTCTGGTGCATGCTAAACATGTGCTGTACCACTAAATTGTACCAGCACCCTGGCCCAATTATTTTAACTGGCTTATTATGAATGGCCTCCTCATTTTTTACCCTGATTTTACCCTTCTTTATTTCATGTTCCCCTGTGGCTTTAAGAGTGATCTCTGTAAAATAAAATTCAGATATATTTCCTTTGTTTAAAATTATTCACAGGGGCCGGTGAGATGGCTCAGCGGTGTAAGCGCCTGCCTTGCAAGTGCGAGGGCCCGAGTTCGACTCCCGGAACCCACATACGAAAAAAGGGCCGGTGATATCGCTCAGTGGCACGGGCGCCTGCTGGCGCGCGAGGTCCTAAGGTCGACCTCCAGCACCCACAAAAAAAAAAAAAAAATTATTCACAGACTCTCTGTTGCTCATAATTGGTATGTGATCATATACTTGTGACCACTTAATAGATTAATGTGTAAAGACTTTGATCCATATGTAAAATATGTTTCTGCTCTAACTGAGACTAGATGATGAGTTCTATCCGATGTGGGTGGAGAAGGTCATGGAAGTCAAAATTAATTGGGGTAAACTTGTGACAATACCATCAAACCAGGAGAAAAGAAAAGTTTTTCGGAGTTTTTTGAGTTTTTTGGAACTCTCATGTCACTGGGTCAGGAGCATGGAAGAAAGCTCAAGAGGGAAAGCCTCAAATAGTTCCACAAAAAGAGCAACACTTTGCTAAGAGATGACCAGAGTTATGGTCTGCTAATTCTACTATAGGTTTCTTTTAACCTAAATATCTGAAAATTTGGATTCTTAACTCATAATCTCTGATAATTTTATGTATGAAATGGAAAGTTTTAGTTCCACTGAATAAGAAATGAACAGACCCACCAAATTTAAAGACCCAATTCAAAAATGGTCATCTGAGATGAAAACACATTTCTCAAATGTAGAATTACAAATGACACATAAATATATGAAAAAATGTTCAATATCACTGATCATTCAAGAGATGCAAATTAAAACAATGGTGAGATTTCATCTCACTCCAGAAAGAATGGTTATTATCTAGAAATTAACCAATAACAAATGCTGGTGGGGCTGCAGGGAAAAAGGAACCCTTCTCCACTGTTCATGGGAGTGTAGACTGGTGCAACCACTGTGGAAATCAGAGTGGAGATTCCTCAGAAAACTAGGACTAGAGACACCATTAGACCCAGCCATTCCCCTCCTGGGTATCTTCTCAAAAGAATTAAAAGCATCATACCACAGCAATATATGTGCACCCATGTTTATAGCAGCAGAGTTTGTAATAGCTAAATTTTGGAAACAGCCCAAATGCCCATCAACCAATGAATGGATAAAAAAGATGAGGTTTTTTTAATACAATGGATTACTACTCAGCCTTATATAAAAAAGGATAAA
The DNA here is from genome assembly GCA_028451465.1 of Erethizon dorsatum. Taxonomy (NCBI): domain Eukaryota; kingdom Metazoa; phylum Chordata; class Mammalia; order Rodentia; family Erethizontidae; genus Erethizon; species Erethizon dorsatum. Next base: position 49,444,927 of record CM051835.1, on the reverse strand, counting down.
CTTGAGATGTTTCTAGGTAAATAAATGCACCTGGAGACCATACTCTTAAGTGAAATCATCAGACACATATGCGTAAATATTGCATTGCCTCTCTGGTGTGAGAAACTGAAAGTGTAAATAAGAAACAAAATGTATAATAGATATTGTGAAATAGGTAGAAATTGTTCAAAAGGAAAGGGGAACTAGGGAAAGGGGAGGAGAAGGACGGGAAAAGGAAAAATGAGAAAAGAAGAATAAAATGGAAACAAAGCTTTGTAAATAAGGAGGGGAAGAGGGGTTGAAGGGAGAGAAGGGGAATGGGGGGAAAAGAGGAATCAAGATCTATCATGTAGAGATACAAATTCCCTACAATGACTGTGATTAAATATATCTGAATTATACCAGTAAACTTAAAGTTTGTACATAATAAAGGAAACAGAGTGAAGAGACAGTCTACAGATTGAGAGAAAATATTTGCAAGCCATGCATCTGATATAGGATTTATATTCAAAATATATAAGGAACTCAAGTCTATACAAAGAAAATAATTCAATAAAGAAATGGACAATGGACCTGACCAGATATTTCTCAAAAGAGGACTTACAAATTGTTAACAAGTATTTGGAAAAAATTTTCAACATTAATAATTAATTAAAACTTTAATGAGATCATCTCACATCTGTCAGAATGGCTATTATTAAAAGATAAAAGTTGACAAGTATGAGTGTAAAAGAGTTAGTGGAGAAAAGGAAAATTTTGAACACTGTTACAGAAATGTGAATTTGTATAGCCATTTGAAAACCTGTACTGTGGTTTTTCAAAAAAACTAAAATTAGAATTATATATGATCCAACAACCCCCATCCTATGCTTACCACAAAAGACTTGAAATCAGTACTTCAAAGCGCTGTCTACATACCCATGTTTACTGCAGGAATATTCACAATAGCCCATGTTATGGTTTGTGTCTAGATGTTCCCCCAAAGCCTCATGTGGTCATAGGGTTTTTTGAAGGTGGCTGAATCTAGAATGTGTGACTGATTCGTAGTGCAATGCTGGGATTAAGAGTGCTGGGATTAATGGTGGGTGATTGCTGAATCAGTCCCCAGGTTGGATTCGCTCCATCTTAATCGGAATAGACTGGATACAATATAAGGGACAGAAAGAGGCTTGTCTTTCTTTTTGCTTTTGCTATCTTCCACCGCCACAAATGGTTGCCCCTCTGCTATGTACCACCCTGCCTTGGAGCCAGCCAATTATGGACTGAAACCTCTACAAACCGTGAGTTAAATAAATCTTTCCTCCCTTAACTTTGGGTGGCAGGTATGTTGTCTCAGCAATGAGAGAGAAGTAACTAAGACAGCCCAGATATAGAATCATCCTAAGTGTCCATCCATAGATGAATGAATAAAGAAATATAAGTACACAGTGCAATACTATCCAGCTTTAAAAAAGGAAAATTTGTTATTTGCAAGAACATGGGAGAGTCAGAGAATATCATGCTAAGTAAAATAAGCCAGACACTGAAGGACAAATTCCACATGTTCTCCATTATTTGTGAATAAAAACGATTGAATTTAAAGAAGCAGAGAGTAGGATTGTGATTACTAAAGCCTGGGTAGGTGGGAGTGAATGGAAAAATTATGCTAAAACATAAAACCTTAATGAGTAGAAATAAGATTTTTTCTTTCCAGAGATATTACACAGCATGGTGACTATAGTAAACAATAATGTACTATACATTTCAAAATTACTAAAACAGTAAATTTTAAATGTTCTCACCGCAAAAAAAGTAGTCAGATGATAGATATGTTAATTAGCTTGGTTTAATTATTCTACCTTGTATTCATGAATCAAAATATTACTTTGTATGCCCAAAGCACATATAATTACAACTTGTCAATTTTGCAATTTAAAAAGTAAGAAATTGAAAATCTATTGTGAAGGGGCATCTCAGTTAGGTGAACACACGGACATGCTGTGAGAACATCACTTTCATTCTGCAGTCACGCATAGTACCTGCTCAGTGGGCCTACATGCAAAGGAGCCACGGTGGCCAGGGCGGAGGCTGTGCATAGGCTCATAGCATGGACTTCCCCTCGCCAAGGCTGACCTGTAGATCGCTATTGTTGAATGCTTAATCTGCAAACCTCAGAAACCATTGCTGAGCCCCTGATGTGTCAATACACCCCAGGGGACCAGATAGATTAATTACATTTCTCTCCTCTTTGCTTAGAGGAGGCAGTGATTTATCTTCATTGGAATAAATTCATCTTCCCTCTTTGTAATGTTCTGCCAGGATCACAATTTGTAAACCCATGTATTGTTTTACTCTACACTATGGTATTATGCAAATGTTATTCCTTTCTAGAGTAAATGTTTAGAATGTTCCACCAGGTTAAAAAAAAAAAAAACTTTGACCTGTTGAAGTTGTGGTTGAGAACAAAGGAAATTCAGCATTAGTGGTTTAAAAAAGAAGTTATATACTGTGGCCTTGCAACTATTTATAGAATAGTTATACAAGTAATGACTAGGTGGTCATTAATCAAGGGGTTTATTTCAGAAGAAAAAGTTCACGATGGGCTGGTGTCCATGTTCACTAGATGTCTAACACCAATTACCCAGAAGCAAGTGACCTAGAAAAGGGTGGAACAGACTCAGTTACGGTGTCAGTGTTCTATTTTATAGGATGCAGCTTATACTTTGAATCAGTGGCTGATATATAGTGCTGTCTCTCCTTTAGAACACACAGACCCAGGAGTTAATGTGTAGTTTATATATGGTTCCCCTCCCTGTTAATAATCTGCTGGCAGAATTTTTGCTAAGAGGGATTTTTACTTTTAGCTTTGCCAGTTTAGAAGACTTGGTTAAAAGAAAATGTGTTTCTGCCACAAACAGAATAATGGTTTTACTGAATTAGATATTAAGACCACAACCTGCCATTTTGGGTTTTTCATTCCACTTATACCATAAGCAAAGAAGGGGTGAACTGACTGGCTGCAATAACTGATCCAATCACCATGAGGAAATTGTATTGTTGCCTACAGTGGGGACAGAGAGGACTGTGGAAAAGGGGGATAAAAGTTTGGAACCCAGGAATTTCACAGTACAAAAAGGCAGGTCCACTGGAAAGTCAAACCTTTTTAGAATAAAGTTTTAGAATGTTCCACCAGGAAAAAAAATAACAACAACTTTGACCTGTTGAAGTTGTGGTTGAGAACAAAGGAAATTCAGCATTAGTGGTTTAAAAAAGAAGTTATATATTGTGGCCTTGTAACTATTTATAGAATAGTTATACAAATAATGACTAAGTGGTCATTATTTATAAAAACATTTACTTTGCTAGTTGGGTATGCATCTTTTTATGTAAAAATAAATTTGTTTTTCTCTTACACTCTTCACCTTATTATTTTATACAAAATTAGTTGTCAGTGAGCTTTATAATTTTTCCTTATGTGACTAAATGTTGAGACAGAACTGTGACTGAATTTGGGAATAATAATAGATCAGAAAAAGTGTCTACTTACAGGTGTCAGCACACTTATGGCTAGGACTTGGGGCTCCTCATTTTGATAAAAGAATGAAAATATCCTAGTTTGTACAAAGGATAGTTCCATTTCTGAGAGGAAACGTGGACTTGTTTTTGCAGTTTGAAGTATGTGGGTGTGGTGAGTAACAAAGGATGGATTTTCTTCCTTGGTGGGTAAAGGATGGAGCTTTACCCACCCTTCTGCTTTCTGATGCTGGGACAAGGATTCTACAGACCATATTTTTGCTCTGCTGGATGTTTTGTTAGGCTCAGCCATCAGGTCATGCTAGAGAAAAAATACTAGCCCAGAGGAAGATGAAGCTCTCTCTTTCTTGTCACTATATGATCCTTATTCATTTCCCTATCAGGGTCACTCATCCTTACTTCTTCATTCTGAGTAGCAGCAGTTAAAGCAAATTTGAGATTTCTAACATTCGCAAAAGCAGCCTCATTGTGGTCCCTCTTCAAACATCAGTGCAAGCTGTCCACTTCCCTTCTCCTCAAAGGTTTGAGTTTCAGCTGCACAGGAAACAACTTCTAAGCCTTTAAAGTTTAATGATTTCAACCTCTTCCCTCTATTTCCTCAGCTCTTAAATTGATATTTGATGCCTGCAGTTGCTGTCCATATGCTATCTTGGCATTCTCTTTTTTCACTTCTCTGATAACCAGTCAACAATATTTTATATTAAATTCTTTCAATGAAAATGACTTGTTTCTGACTGGACTCTGAGTGATATAAGGATAAATGCAGGCTAGCTCATAAAGCATCTTACAATATCAATTAATAGATTAGCCTGAATAAGATGATGTTGAAGGATGTTTTGTTTTTTTGTCTTTTTGAAACAGGGTCTCACTGTGCAGTTCAGGCTGGCCTCAAACTTACTTTGTAGCCCAGGCTGGCCTTGAACTCACAGAGATCCTCCTGCCTCGGCCTCCTGAATGCTCGGATTACAGGTGTGTGTCACCATGCCTAGTTCGTTGAAGGATTTTTAAAGTAAGGAAGTGACATAATCAGAGTTAGATTTGAGAAAAATTATCCTGACAGACTTGTAGAAACTAAAGCAGAGGGGTCAACTGGAGGAGGCAATTGGGAAAGAGCTGCAGAAATCCTGGTGAAATAGCAGCTTGCACTAAAGAGATGAAAAGTGTAGATAATAAAAACTGAATTAATATAAGAGTTATTAAATAGCTAGAATCAATAGGACTAGATGAAGATGAGATGGAGGGAACAAAGTTATTTCATGTGAAAGTAAGGAAGAGGTATATATCAAGGATGATACTCAAACTTGGACAACCGGGTGATTCAACTTATAAAAAGAAGCCCAAACATTGGAGGGCAATCAGATTTAGGACAATTGAATGAATTGAGTTTTGTTCTGTGATCTTTGCATCTCAGGGTATCTAAGAGTGGATATCCGATGGATTCACAGGTATGGAGCTCATAAAAAGCAAGATCTGGCCTAGAAATAGAGATTTGGGGACCATAAAAATACACAGCATAGGAGTCAAGGGAGCTGATAGATACCCAGAGAGAACGAAGAGGTCTATGATCAAAACCTTGGGGAAAACGTATAAAAATGTTTGGTGTAATTCTTTGAGTAAACAGGTGTACCTCTCTTTGATACTAAATGGAATGGTACCACCATTTCTGTCCACATTTAGGAATTTAGGAAATGTAGTTCGTAAGTCCCTTCCTTTGGAAAAGCTGTTATCATTTACTGTTCACTGCCATGAGTGTTATGTCTGCTTGCATAGGAGACTCTGCAGACTGTGGGTGTGACCACTGGGCGACTAGTAAGGGGTGCTTACTATGAGGAATTATGAAAGGTGGCTAAAGGCTTGAGAGAAGGCTCTGAGCAATAGGTGAACACTTCGTGTGTCTGAGCCTTGGAAAGCAAATGGCTAAGGGCCCACTTGATGAAGATGCAACCAATAGGTGCTACCCAATAGATTACCTTTATTAATTCAATTACATTTTCCTTTGAGAGAAAATATAATGGTGTAATGGTTAAAGGTACAAGTGCCAAGAAAACTAAAAGCACTGAAATTCCAGGTATTTGACATTTAGCAAGTTATTTCATTGCTCTAAGTTCAGGCCATTCATTCATAAGATAGGTAATGTAATAATAACCTAAATAAAGTTGAGGCTTAAATAATCTATGTAAAACCATCCATTTAAATTGATAAGTAACTGTAATCTATTTTATGTATTTCTCTCTTTCTACTTCTCTGTCTCTCTGTCTCTCTCTAAGTGATATATATATCAGTGTCTGGAATGTAAGTGTTCCATATGAATTGTATTATTACACTATTAGTTTCTTGCCTTCCCTCTGTGAAGTCATTCTGCATCACCAGCTCTGTAACAATGGAGATTTCACTATTTCTTCTCTGTAGTGAGCACAATGTTAAGCTCCCCCAATGGAAGGTGCTGTAGGGTCATTGCAAACACAGCGAATCCCTTATGTGCTGCCATTTTTGTTTTTTCTTTGCTCCCACATGGTGCTCAGCAGCACATGTGTTGTGTACTCCACCCTAGTTGCACACCCAGGCTGTATAATCTCATCATGCTGTAGACTGACCTGGAATAGTGATCCTTCACATGGCCCTCCTGACATAGACGGTGAGCATACTTCATGGTACCCTATCCATGTCCCAATGCCCCAACTCTTGTGCCTCCCTGGCTACCAAACTCTTCCCTTTGTACCTCAAAGTTGGTTCTTGTGTCCATCTATTCATGGGTAGCATACACTCCCAATCACTCATTCCCCATAGCCTAATACTCTGTATGTGCCTGACACTGGCCTATACTGCATGAGGTTATTTCTCAAGGCTCCAGCAATGCACACAGCCTCACTAGTGAGCAGAATCCCCAAAGCCCAACCTCCTCTGTGAGCACCAGCACCACTCTACTTGCTAGAGGGTAGATCTCTGTTTGCTCAACAAATACAGACTAGTTATATTCTGAGTAACACAGCAAACATCGCTGCTATGCAGTGGGATCCAATCACACCTTCTCTAGTGAGCTCTGAATCCCAGCCCTGGGAAGTAACCCTCTCCTAAGTGTATTCATCTCTGGTCACTCTATCTTTGCCCTAGAACATCCTTTAGAATTCCCCTTACATCTTTATAGCAACAACTATTTAGTTCTCTTTTATAATAAACTTTTCATGTTCAAATTAATAGTAGTTTTGGTCTCCAAGATGATCCCTGGCTAATATATATATATATATTTCTTTTTCTTTTTCTTTTTTTTTTTGTGGGTACCAGGGCTCGACCTCAGGACCTCGAGCACCAGCAGGCGCCCATGCCGCTGAGCGATATCACCGGCCCTTTTTTCGTATGTGGGTTCCGGGAGTCGAACTCGGGCCCTCGCGCTTGCCAGGCAGGCGCTTACGCCGCTGAGCCATCTCACCGGCCCCAAACTAATATATTTTTAGACATTATTTTATTCAACAAATATTTATTGGGTCCCTACAATGTGACTGACAGTGTTGTAAGTAATGATGAAACATCGTTGAAACAAAATTCCTGTCTTTATGGAAAATGCATTCTCTATAGGAAAACAACAGTTAGTGACACAAGATGTCTCTTTGGCTGAGATGGGTGCCCTCTCATGTTCCACAAAGCTAAGCTTTGGGATCAAACCGGCATCTTTTCCCTGTTTTAAAAGTTGGTTTAAAATATCAGCTAATCCAAATCCAGTTCACTCAAATTTTTTACCATAATCTTTTTAGTCACATTTTTAAATCAACTTGCTTTTGAAATTCATTGTGATCATATATATATATATATATATATATATATATATATATAATTTTTTACTTGTCAAAATTTAATATGCTCATAATCTGATGTTTGGTTCTCCTTTCAGTTATCTAATGTGAGTGGCAGCATTCATTGGATATGCTGTTACTATACAGATAGTTATTTTCTTAATGTTGCTTAGTAACTTATTCAACATTCATTTCCTTTCAGCTTTTGCACTTAAGATAATTTGAAACCCTGAAAAGGGTGTACTACTTTAGGTACATCGCAGTGCACTCTATCATTTCTTTGTTAAAACAGCAAAATCTTATAATTAGCACACATTTTAAAGGCCATAATAACTGGCAGTTGATCTTAGCATATCTGCATGTTTCTATAGGTCAGTGTTAGCGATGTCCAAACACAAACTATTTGGAATTAGCATATTTGTGTTTCAAATTCACTGATATTAAGAGTCCATATGCATTTTGATCAAATAAATCCTGAAAATGAATAGATGAAAAATGTAATACACCATATAAACTTAGCCTCCTCAAACATTTCAAAATCAATAATTTATATGAACTTATGTTCTAACTAACTACATTCTAAAGGTCTTATGGTCTTTATCAGGTCTCCCATCAAAACAATAAATTAGGAACAAAGTAAAAATCCCAACAACTCTCAAGTGTTGTTCACTGAAAAACCATCTTTTTGAAACACATCAATGTGAGATGGTGCCAAAGTCTAGACAGTAAAGAGTTTTATCAAAATAAATAGAAGCAGCAAAATAACCATTATGGTTATTTTGCTCTTAAACAAGTACATTCTTACATTGTATGATGAACAAGTTTATGAAATATTATGAATAATTCAAAATTGGGAGGAGTTGGATTATGTTAAAAGCAAAAAAGAGAGCTAATTATGCTAAATAAAAAATCACAGTTGCTCTTAATTAAAATAATTTTCACTTTATTGTTTGTATTCAGTCAAGGTTTGTTGTTGTTTGTTTAGTTTGTTTTTAATATAGTACTGGCACTCAATCCCAGAAACTCATCATAATTTCCTACAGAGGTTTTTAAAATCACTAATGCTCGTGCTCTAGGGTGGGTGCCTAGTCACTTTTACTTTCAAAAACCTAACATACTCAGTGATGGAACATTCTCCTTACTGGGTCCAGTATGACTCTTATTGAGTGGGAAGAGGAGTTCCACATCCTACCCATTCTTTTTTCCTGAAATCCTTTCTGTGGACTTAGTTTATCCTTTATCTGCTGTCTTTATTTTGAATGACTATCTTTCCCACCCTAGGAAGTTTTACTGCCTTAAAAATTGAAATCAATTAGGTACATACATTTGCAACTTGAAAAATACTTATAAACACACATCTAAATATCACCCTGTTTAAAAAACAAAATTTTGCTATCCGAGACCTCAGAAGACATCATGCATCATTTTCAATTCCGACCTTGTTCAACTCCCCGGGGATAAACACTATTCTAGTATTTGTGACTGTCATCTATTTGACTTTATAGTTCTACAACTAATATCTGCACATTCATAATTTCAATTTGCCCGTCTTCAACTTTGTACAAATAGATTCATATCATATGTATTTGTATTTATGAAAACAAGTTCATTAAGGATCAACATTATATGACTACACCATAATCTTATCCATTTGACTATTGAGGGCTATTAGCATTGTTTATGGTTTGGAGCTACTAGAATAATTATATGAGCTTTCTTATACAGTATGATACTCCTCACTTGCACAACACAGTCTAGCTGAAATTTAGGAGTAGTAAAATAATGTTAGTAATGGTAAAAATGATAGTGCATACTTTATAGTGTTTACTATGTTCCAGGTACTGTTCTGAACATTTTAAACAGAAATTCTGAACAACACTAGAGGGCAAAAAGTGATATTTGGAATGGAGAGACAAAACCTTATTATTTTCAAGTATAAAGTCATATACTTAAGGTCATAGAATTAGGAAGTTGGGATTCAAATTTACATCACTGGCGGCAGTATCTGTACTGTCACCCACAATGCAATACATTCATTGATGCATTAACATCATAATAATGCAGTAGTCTGGGTCAGGCATGGTGGCCCATGCCGGTGATCAGAGGCAGAATTGATGGTTCAAGCCTATCTTGGGAAATTTAGTGACTTAGCAAGACTCTGTCTCAAAATAAAAATTCTAATAAAGTGCTACGGATGTACCTAAGTGGGAAGGCCCTGGGTTCAATCCCTAGTACTGAAAAAAAAAAAAAAAAAAAGAAAAAAAAAGTGGAAAAACATCTTCAAATTTTCTAGGGAATGTGAAATTTTTCAAAAATAAGCTACAGGGGGCCGGTGAGATGGCTCAGCAGCGTAAGCGCCTGCCTGACAAGCACGAGGTCCTGAGTTCAACTCCCGGTACCCACATAAAGGAGAAAAGGGCCAATGATATCACTCAGCAGCACACGGCCTGCTGGCAAGTATGAGGTCCTGAGTTTGACTCCCGGTACCCACATAAAAAAAAAAAAGCTGCAATTTACACTCCCAGTATCAGGATAAAAGTTTCAGTGACTTCTTATGTTTGTTAACATGTTATTTCAGACTTTATTTTATTCAATATAGAAATTATATACAGTGATCTTACTTTGATTTATATTTGCATACACCTATTTCAGATGAGGCCACAGACTTACATTTACTGACAATGTGAACTTCTTTATTTGTGAATTTCTTGTTTAAGTACTGGTCTTGTTTAAGTTATTGTATTGGTCAGCTTTCCCATTGCTGCACAAAGTACCCAACACCCATAACTTAAAGGGGGAGACATTCAATCTGGCTCATGGTTTCAGAGAATTTAGTCAATGTTTGCTGACTCCAAGGCAGGAATATCACGGTTGAAGTGCATGATGGATTCAAGCTGCTTAGCTCATGCCAGCCAGGAAACATACTGCCAAAGAGGAAGGGACCAGGGACCAGACATAGTATGGAAGGCAACGTCTCCATGACCCACCCAACACACCAGAAATGACTTTACTAATCACCTGGGTGGCTGTAAGTTGACAACTGAATTTAATAGTCACAACTGTTTTACTCATTTTTTGCTGAATTTTATGTTTCTTAATGATATGTAAGAAATTTTAAACATTTTGTATACTTGTATTAGGCCTTGGGGCCATTTTGTTTGTTGAAACTCTCTCCATACTCTGTGACTTGTGTTTGTATTCTTATTGTTTTGATGAAAGAAGTACCAAATACTGTATTCATATTTATTTTTTTCCTTTATAGTTAGAGCTTGTTTTGTTTTGTTTTGTTTGTGGGTACTGGGGATCGAACTCAGGACCTCGCACTTGCCAGGCAGGCGCTTATGCTGCTGAGCTATCTCACCAGCCCTGTTTTGCCTTATTTTGAAAGCCCTTTCTTACTCTAATATTTTGAAGATGCTATTATTTTCTTGAAATGTTATGCTTTTACCTTTCATATTTGGGTCTTTAAGAAACATATAAGCATTCATTATACTAAAGTTTTCCCCACAGAAGACCCATCAGTCCCAGAGCTATATACTGAGCCTTTTATCTACTGTAGTCCACCATTTCCATAACTCACGCCCCCATGTAACAAAATTCTACAGTCATAATAATTAAATCTATATTTTGATATTTGGTGGGGAAAACCCTGTCAGATCATTGTTCTTAAAAGTGTTGAGTTTCTTTACCCTTTGGCCTTTATAATACACATTTTAAAAGTAAGCTGGTCAGTTAAAAACATTTGGAATTTTGATGAAGACTGTATTGGAACTGTAGACCTTTTGAGGACAATTAAGATATTTACAAAACTAAATCTTTCAGTACTTGTGCATGCCTCTAAGTCTTCTTTAGCACCTTTAAGTAAAATCTTACAATTTCCTCCCATGAACTTTGAGCGTCTTTTGGTAAATTTGTTTCTAAATATTTAATAATTGTTGACAAAATACTTCTAAAATATTCATGCTGTGTGTTGCCATTCTACAGAAATGCTATTGATTTTTCTATGGCAATATTTGCATTCAGCAAATGTATTCTTATTCATTCTAATTTGTAGATTCAGATTTCCTACATATGTCATCATATTATCTGAGACTATGAGTTTTGATGAGAAGTGATGACAGACATCCTTTTTTTCCAATGTCAAGGAGAAAGCTTTCAGCGATTCATGTTTGCTGCAGATGTTTGGTAGAAACCCTCTAATTAGACTGAAGTGTCCTTATACCTAGTTTAACAGTGTTTTTATTCTGAATAAATGTTTAATGTTTAGCAAATGCTCTTTTTCCATCTCTTGCAATGATGATTAAGTATTCTTTGATTATATAGTGGATAGCGATAATTGATTTTCTAATGTGAAGACAACTTTGGATTCCTGGCATAAACCCAACCAGATCAGGATGCATCATCACCTGCTGGCTTTGTCTTGCTAATACCTAATATAGGGTTTTTTTGTTTTGTTTTGTTTTGTTTATATGTGGGTACTGGGAGTCGAACTCAGGACCTTGCACTTGCCAGGCAGGTGCTTATGCTGCTGAGCTATATCACTGGCCCTAATATAGGGTTTTGTATGTATGTTCCTAAGTGAAATTGGCCAGAAATTTTTCTTCTTCATATTTCATTTGCTCTCAGATATTTTCTGGTCTCATAAAATGAATTGAGTATCTCTTTTTGTATTCTCTGGGAAGACTTGTTTAAATTTGTTATTTCTCAAGTATTTGCAGTACTCTCCCCCAATTAAGTTACTTAAGCTTGGAATTTTTTCTGGGAATGTTAAATTGATGACTCAGTTTCTTTCATGGCTATAGAACTATTCTTTTGTCTTTGATAAGCTTCATTTTTGAAAAAAAAATGTCCATTTGTTCTGTATGTTACAAGTTTATTGGACTTGTTTTCATATTTGATGTCACAAGAGAAATAATTATGCCTTTTTTCCTTCCCAATATAGATTATATGTGCCTGCCTTGCTTTTCTAGATTAATTTGGCCAGGTATCATTCATTCTTATCAATCTTTTCTGAAGAATAAACTTTTGATTTCTTAACCTTCTGTAAGCTAATCTATTTGAGCTAATTTTGTCTTTTTCTAACTTGCCATTTTCATTTCTATTAGACATATTAATCAATTTACTATAAATATTGGTTTAATTTTAATCCATATTTTATTAAGCATTTTCACCTCTGTTTAGTTTCACTTACAGTTCAAAAAAATGTGAGGCTTCTTAATCATTTCCTGCCTAGGTAAGTGCCAATTTAGAATTACCTTCTCAGTGAATCAAACTTTTCATTATGGGAAATGACCCTCTTTATCCCTAGAGATATTTCCTGCTTAACATTTTTTTCAGATATTAACAGATCTGTATCAGCTTTCTCATTTTGTGTAACTTTACTCATTTTACTTTTAAACGTTCTGTATTTTATGCCTTAGGTATAGTTTCTGACAGCATATAATTGTCATTTTTAAACCAGGTAACAATTTGCCTTTAATAACTTAGTCCATTTATATTTAATGTAATTACTCACATATTTAGGTTACATCTATTATCCCTTTTCTATTGCTAACAACAGAGTGTCACAGACTGAATAAAGAAAAGAGGTTTATCTGAGCTCCAGAGTTGAAGGGCTGCACCTGCTGGCCTTCTTGCAGAGTCGAGTCCTATGTGATCAGGGCATCACATATATAGGGACATGGTGAGAGACAGGAACCATGCATGTCATAATATCTCGCCCTCTTCTCATAAAATCCCCAATATTTAATTGTGAGAACTCTACCCTGAGGACCTTTATCTAATCCTAATCTCCTCCCAAAGACCTCACCTCTAAACACTACAGTCAGATTAAGTCTCCATGATCTTAACATCTCACAGCAGGGGTTTAAACTTCAACAAGTTTCAGAGAAAATGAACCATTATCAAATCATGGTATATGATTATGTAAGAAAAAAAGAGAAGAAAAACTTACAGCAATGATGGGCTCAGATAAAGAACTGAGAGTGGCCCCTGGTTCCAAAGTGCCAGAGCAGCTTTCTTACAGAGTAAGAGGTTTATATGGGGTAGCTAGGCTGGCAGAGAAAGAGGAAGCTGGAAACTATTCTAGGATCAGGTCATCTTAGTCTGTGGTCACTTTTCCATTTCATGTTTGGATAAAGTTCATTATTTTTCTGGAGCTGAGGGCCCCTGGTCAGGAACAGTCTGGTCTATGAACTGGCCTTAGGGGCAGGCCAGTTAATTAGGGTTATTATAGTTACAAGGATAATAGAATGTGGGGAAAGGTTGGAACTCCTAGGAAGATATCCTGGGACTTTTCTGATTATTTTTTCCTATTTCAATTTTTCACCCCTAACTCGGATGTTACCACTCATTTTTATACAACAATCATTTGAAGTGGTTAAGCCACACTTACGCTTAAAATTAATCAGTCTTTATTCTCTTCTCAGACCATCCAGACTGAGGGCACTTATTCCAATCACGTGGTATTTTAAATCTCTCATTTTTAAACTCCACAAGACATCATTACTGTTCCATATGGTAAATGTCCTTTAGATTCATCCATAATTAAAACCTTCTTGGTCTTCAATTCCTTTTTTAATCTCCTTCCCTCTATGTAATACATACTTTCCTTTGGCCAGAATCTGCAGGGAGCAACGAATTTTGGTGTCGGAAACTTTTTCTACCATCATTCTTGAACTATATATGCTGGGTACAGAATTTTAAGTTGGAAGTTAATTTTCATTTAACACATTAGAGATAGTCATTCAACTGGTTCCTGGTTTCCATTACTACTGTTGAGAAGTCAGCTGAAGATCTAGCTGTGAGGAAGATTCACCATGCAATGGTTGTGACTTCAGTCTACTGCATCTTCCATAGCAATTTTTAGTACTTCCAAGTCTGGTGAGACAACACTGACACACATATTACATGAAGTCCACTTATTACTCATAGATAAGCAGCAAGAGATGACAGCAGCTGGCTCAGGAAATCTGCCTGGAGAAGTCTTGTCTGCATACTCCTTAACGGCACTGCAACAGAAGGCCCCTGGAAGGCAGTCCTCCCTCAGTTTTATACTCTGAGGGTGACCTTGTATGTTGAGCTATAATGTTGAAGGTTGTACTGGTAAGCTTTCCTGTTGCTGGGACACAATATCCAACACCTAGAACTTAAAGGAGAGGTTTAAATTGGCTCATGGTTTTAGGGGATTCAGATCATGCTGGGCTAGTTCCAAGGGAGGAACATTATGGCAGAAGGGTATGATGGAACAAAGCTATATAGTTTACTGTCACGAGGAATGCAGAGCACTAAAATGGCAACAGAGAGGAAAGGGCCAAAGACCCAATATGGTGCCCAAGGTCATGCCTCTGTGACTCACCCAGACACACCCATAAGTGTGCTTTACTAATCCCCTAGGTGGCTCTAAAGCCAATCAAGTTACAATCCAATTTAATTGTTACAAAGGAAATCCTGTTCTAGGAGGGACAGGAATACAGCCCAGGCTGTTCTGGACAGTCTCTCCTTATCTCAGGATTTTCCATTACCAGCCTATTCTCAGAACATTTTTCTGAGAACTATAGTAGAGAAGAGGGGAACAACTGACTTGCCAGTCCTATTCAGGGACCTGTCTTGCTCTAGCTGATGTCCTTCGCAAGGTTGTCTGGAACTTTTGTTTTGGCTAATTTAACAAGTTTTTGTCTTTGGTGTTCTACTTTGATTATGATACGTCAAAGTGAGGATTTCATATATTGTAGTTTTTTTACTTGAAAAATTTTCAGCAGTTATATCTTCAAATATTGCTTCTATCCCACTATCCATCTGAAACTATTAGGTAGACATTAAACCACTTTTGCCTTTTCCCGCACTCCCATGTTTTCAAGCTAATTTTCTATGCAACATTCTGGATTCCTTCTGTGCTATACCGTAGTCTCTAATTCTTACTTCAGGTCTATCTTAACTTTCTGTTGAATCTGTCCATTTAGGTTTTTCATAGTTTTGTTTTAGTTATTCTGTTCTTCATTTGTAGAAGTTCTATTTCATTCTTTCTCAAGCATGCTAGCCAGTTTTATCATGCTTTGATCCCTACAGACATTATAAGCAACTCTTATTCTAACACACGGGCTTTGTATTACACATGTGCTAATTTCTGTATCTGAGTTTTCTGGTGGTCTGCCTTTGCTGCCTCAGTTGTGGTGTTAGATTTCTTTGTGGAATTTATTTAAACATAAGGCACCCATTTTTTCTAAGTAAACTGTGACCTTAATATCTTCCAAACATTTGTTTACATCTTCCAGGCACTTATTTGGGGGGACCATGTTAGGTAAATTCACAACTTTTGTTTTAGCACACAGATGACTTGAATTTGGGATGACCTAAAAATTGCAGAAATACTACAGCAGACTTTTGGGTTGCTCTTACCCCAGGGGTATAGTCCTTAGGGTCCTGACTTCCAAAGGGCTCTAAGTTTTGTATTCCGTCTTTAGTGTTTCTAAGCACAAGCAAAACCGAATCTGAAATTTACCCTCACAAAAAGGAGGCTACATGAATTTCACTTATCAAAGTTAGCCTTTTAATTACTTAATCTGTTAGGCTATTTTCAGGTCCCAGATGCGTCTAAAAATGCTTTTTTAAAAAATTCTACTGAAGTTTCACTTTTCAGTAGAAAAGCTGCTCACTTTTCAGTGGGAGACCAGTCAGGCATTACTCAAAAGGACGTCTAACATTTTGTGAAAATTCTACATATTATATAGCATCTTTTTCTATCAATGTCAGAAATGTCCTATGTCATTAAAAAGTCTTTGTTAATCTAAATTTAAATGAGTTCACTCATGCGTCTGCCCGTGGGCAACAGCTGGCTGGTGTGGGGCAGCTCCAGCTGAGTGGTTCCCTCTGCTTCCCATGGCCTGCTCCTCTGCTGGGCCATGCAGACTTGTTTGCATGGCAGCTGGGCAGGGTTCCAACAGTGCCAGTGGGACTGTGCCAGGCTGTGTGGCCTAGATCCTAACTCTGCATAATGCCACTACACCATTCTTTTAAGCAAATCAATTCACAAGGCCAGCCCAAATTTGAAGGGCTGGAAAATGGATTATAGGAGGAACTGTAAAGTCACCTTGCAAAGGGAATGATAGAGAACTACAACCATTTTGCCATCCATTATGTAATGTTGCTAATAAGGAGGCCTCAAGGGGATAAGAAAAATCTGAGGTGAACTACAGAATTCTAAACTGGTTAACTGGGATATGATGTTTATTCACTGACAAGGAAAGAAAAGTTTGATCTTTTATGAGTTGGAAATGCTAAAAGAAATTTCAAACACATATCTGAAATTCAGAAATAAGATTTAGTTTAGTGTTGCAGATTTAAGAATATAACTAATATTTGAAACAATGGTGAAATAGATGAGAATCCTGAGCATGAAACCCTGGAGACTATCAAACAAGAAGCAGAGATAATGAGATGTTCAAACCTCACAAGGTAACATAACACTCTTACACTGACTGATATCCCATTGATTTTGGCAAGTGAATGGCGATTTTGGCAAGTGAATGGTTGGTTATCTTGGCAGAAGCAACAGAAAAGGGGAAAAGAAGAGGTGACGCTGTAGAGTAGATGGCTGAAGTGAATAATTACAGAAACTAGAGAAGGTTCATATGAAAATGAAGGCAGTAATGGAGGGACACTAAACATAGCGAGTGGCCAAAAGACTGCAAACTACTATTCCCTGACACTCCCCAAGTCAGCAGTTCTCAACCTTTCTCAGTTTACACGTTCTTAGTGTATCCAGTATTTTTACAGTACCTCTAGAAAAAAGTCTAACAGCAAAAGACTTAGTTTTGTTTATTAAACAATCCAATCAGTATGTCTTAAAACTTTAACTGTTGGGCTGGGGATGTAGCTCAGTGGTAGAGTGCTTGCCTAGCATGCATAAGGCCCTAAATTCAATCCCCCATACCACAAACAAAACAAAACAAAAACAACTTTAAGTGTTGGACACTATCCAATTTCTCAAACTTTGTAATCCTGTTGGACATCACCACATTCATTTTCCATTACTAATCTCAGCAAGCACTGAAGTCCAGCTTCATGGGTATATGTTATTAAAAGAAAGTAGCAATATAAAAGTCGAAGGGTGAAATACTTTTAGTTATTTGTGTGGTATCTAACAAATGTAGCTATGATTTCTTCAAAAATTTAAAACATCCTGCAACATCTCTGTGAGCTCTATGGTACCCCAGGGCATCTCAGTTCACAATTTGGGAACCATAATCCTAACGCTGCTTTATTTTTCTCTATAGTACTTATCACTCTATGCATAATATTTATGTATTATGTTTCCTCTTTTACAATGTGAGTTCCACAGGGATAGACGTTTTCTCTATCCATGGGGATAACTGCTTTATCATCCCATTCCTACAATGATATCTGACACTTGCAGGTGTTAAATATGTATTTGATTTTAAATTCATAAACCAACTTAAGTGTACATAAAAGTTATAAAAGTATCTTTAATCTCCCCAACCATTAGGCAGTAAGTCAAATTCTCAAATTAACTACAAATAATTTTAAGGCTCATTTGTTATAAACACTGTATAAAGATTATACTTTGTGTAATCTATAATACAAATGATAGTATAGCATTGAATCTTAGAGCTTCTATTTAACCTTTCATTGTGACTTGACAATGATTTTTTTTTTTTTTTTTTTTTGTGAGTACCAGGGGTCGAACTCAGGCCCTCGCACTTGCCAGGCAGGCGCTTATGCCACTGAGCTATCTCACCGGCCCTTTCAACAATGATTTAGAGAAAAGGAAACATTCATATAATTGAAGTAAAATGATAAAACTTTCAGAATGACAATATATTTAATAAACTTCCTGTAATCCACATCTGTTTGTTATCATAATAAACTTAAATTATTAGCCCTGAAGCGAATACTTGAGTAAGAATAGCATTTAAAATAAATTTATATACAAAAAACATTCTCAGGAAAATCCCAGTTTGTCTACTCTACAACCTTTCTTATTTATTCCAAAAATAAAATTCCATTCAGCAAGTGCTATTATTCCAAAAATGTCATTAAGTTTTCCAACTGTCTACTTGATTCATATATTCTATTCTTACCATCCAAAAATAAAAGAATACTTCATTAATGCTGAAATAATAAAGTTCAGGCATTCTTAAAGCTGAAATAAAAATTTTAAAAGTCAATGATAGTTAAAAGTTAAAGGTTCTAAATTTTACATGAAATTTACATGCTTTTTAAAACTTTATTTACTAAAATTTTGGTTTTGTAGATTCAGTAATACTAAATTGCTTGTTGGGTTTAGTAGCTTCTTGCATCAGCTCCTGTAACTGTCCAATTTGTTCATCACGAAAGTCGTTAAGTTTTTCTTCTGAGAGAGAGGTGCCAAAACATGCTTTTCCAGTTGAATTTTGTCTGTTTTCATTAACTTGTTGCCTTAATGCTGCTGCATAAACCTAGTAAAAAGAGAAAGAAAAATGAAGTTACAGATATAAAATTAAGATTTATGTTAATTAATTACTTAAGAAGGACATGAAGTCTAACTCTGAGTCACCTATTTTTTAATATCACCAAATTTTCTCCATTTGGTTAAGAAGATACAAACAATAGAGTCATGCATTTACTATTTAGTGATGTTCAAATATACCTTATTTTTAGCACTTTAAGAGTTGTAATACATTTAACAAAGTTCTTAACCTGCAAATCACGGTGGGGGTACTCAAGGATAGACATTAAGAACAGGCACATTCAGCCAAAAACCACATGCAGAAGTATTCACATACTTCTGGGGCCATAGCATTCATCAGATTTTCAAAGAGGACCACAGGTCTCAAAATTCATTAAGTCTATTCCCTTATCTTCAATTAAAATTTAAAACACACCAGATAGAATGGAACTTTTTAAGTCTTTCTAAACCTTCAATATTTAACAGCCATATTTGCCAGGAAAAACCTCTATATTTTTCATGTTTAATTCTGCTCTTATTCAGTCAGCATGCTTAGCTTAATATTCAAATTATCATTTTCTGCAGTGTCCCATTTCTGAAACAGATCTTGATCTAAAATGAATCTTTTAACCAAGCAGAAACTACAATGTATTTCAGTTCCTAAAGATGATACGCATATACTAAGTAAGTAAATCAATCGGTTAATACCAAACAATGCTGCTGCTCAGCATGGTTTGAGGCATCTAAATTATTTATGCTTACTATATTACCGCACCACCAAAGCAGCATCAATTTTCATTCCAAATTTCTACTTGTAATGGAAGTATTTTCCTTATGCTTTACAGAAATTCATTTCAAAAAATAATAAAACATTGCACACACCATAAGGTTTATAAATTTCACTTCTAAGTCTATATCTCAGAGCAGGGTTTCTCAATTTTGGCATACTAAGAATTTTGGATAATTGGGTAATTCTTTGTTCTGTGATGGGTAAGAGTTCTTTCTTGCATTGTAGGATATTTTAAAGCATCTCTGGTCTGTAACCACTAGATGGTATTCTCATCACCCCCCCCCAATATTGATAATTTAAAATGGATCCAAACAGTGGCAGTATTGCCTGGCAAGCAAAATCATACTTGATTAAGAACTACACAATAAAAGCTTTCAAGCATATGAACAGTAAGCACGCCCAACAATGTTTATTAAAACAAGAAAGTGGAAACAATCTAACTGTACTTCAAGAGGAGAAAGGACAAATTAAACCTGAAGTTTATCCAAAGAACAGATGATAATGAAGTAACAGCAAATGAGTAAAATGTCTACATACCAACATGGATGAACCTAAAAACATCTAAAAAGCAGGCTTACAAAAGCTATTCACTTACAGAAATAGAAAGCTTGTTCTCAAATTAATATAAATGTAAAGGGACCCTAAATAGCCAAAACAATCTTGAGTAAGAACAAAATTGGAGGTCTTAAACTTCCAAAATTCAAAACTTCCTACAAAAAAAAGCAGGGGTGCTATTCTGTTTGCAATGTGAACTTCAAACCAAGAATGATCAAAAGAGATAAAGAAGGTCACCACATACTTGTTAGGGGAAAACTTGAAGAGATAACAATCATAATATATATGCACCAAACACAGGAGCACACAACTATATAAGGCAAATATTAATAGCCATGACCTTGTAATGGGGGACCTTAAAACCCCATTGTTACAAACAGACAGATCAACTAGGCAAAAAATCAGCAGAGAAATATCAGAACTGAACCAAACCTGTGAACAAACGTACTTAGTAAATGTTTTCAGCGTGTTCCACACAACATCATCAGAATATACATTCTTCTCAGCTGCACATGGGACATTCTCTAAAACAGACCATATACTAGCCCACAGAATGTGCTTAAGTAAATGCAAAGGAAATGAAATGATGCCATGAATATTATCTAACCATAGTGCAATGAAACTGGAAATTAATGGCAAAAGAAATCACAAAAGCTACTTAAATACATGGAAATTAAATAACACCCTCCTAAACAATGGGTCACAGATAAAATTAGGAAGAAATTAAACAATATCTACAACTAAATGAGAAAGAAGATACAACATACCAGAAATTATGCAACACAATGAAAGCAGTCCTAAGAGGGAAATTTATAGTGCTGAATTCTCACACCAGGAGAAACAGAACAAGCACAAATAAACAACCTAATGCTGCAACTCAAGCTTCTGGAGAAAGAAGAGCAAGACAAGCCCATACAAGGGAGGAAATTATAAAGATCAGAGCAGAAATTAATGCAATAGAGACCAAGACAAAAATATAAAGAATTAAAGAATTGAAGAGTTGCTTCTTTGAATGAATAAAGAAAATTGATAAACCCCTAGGCAACCTTATCAAAAAAAGGAAAGAAAAGACTCAAATTCACATAATAAGGAATGAAAGGGATGAAATCACTACAGATCATGTGGAAATTCAGAAGATCATTAATACCTACTTACTTCAAAAATCTTTACTCACATAGGATGGAAAACACAGGAGAAATGTACAGATTAGTATATATGTATGAATTACCAAAGCTGAATCAAGAAGATATAAAAATTCTGAATAACCCAAAACCAGTTCATTAAATTGAAAATGTAATTAAAAACTTACCAACAAAGAAAAGCCCAGGTTCTGACAGATCCACTGCTGAATTCTACAAGAAATTTAGAGAAGATTTAATGCCAGTACTCTTCAAACTCTTTAATGAAATTGAAAGGGAAACAATCCTACATAACTCATTCCTGGAGGCAAGCATTACCCTGATACCAAACCAGAGAAAGACCCAACCAAAAAAGAGAACTACAGATCAATCTCCCTAATGAACACAGGTGCAAAAATCCTCAGTAAGACACTAGCAAACAGAATGCAGCAAATCATCAAGAAGATTTTACAACATGACCAAGTGGGAATCATCCCAGGAATGCAGGGATGGTTCAACATATGCAAATCAATAAATACAATACACCGTATCAACAAAGCCAAAGACAAAAATCACATGATCATCTCAAAAGATGCAGAAAAAGCTTTTGATAAAGTCCAACACTCATTCATGATAAAAATCCAACAGAAAATCGGAATAGATGGTCTGTTCCTCAATCTGATAAAAGCCAGCTATGACAAACCAACAGTCAACATCATACTAAATGGACAAAAACTGAAAGCTTTCATTCTAAAATCAGGAACAAGACAAGGATGTCCACCATCACCACTCCTATTCAATATAGTTCTGGAAACATTAGCCAGAGCAATTAGACAAGAGAGAGAAATAAAAGGAATAAGGATATGACAGGAAGAACGTAAATTATCACTATTCACAGATTATACTGTCCATAGAAGACTCCAAAAACTCCACCAAAAGTCTTCTAGATTTAGTAACCAAATTCAGTAGCATAGCTAGATACAAAGTCAGCACTCAAAAATCAATAGCGTTCCTCAACACAAACAACAAACTGAGAGAGAAATTAGGGAAACCATACCCTTCACAATAGCATCTAAAAAATGAAATACTTAGAAATCAATCAAACAAAGGAAGTAAAAGATCTATACATTGATAATTACAGTACTCTGAAAAAGGAGATAGAAGAGGATATGAGAAAATGTAAATATATCCCTTGCTCATGGTTAGGAAGAACAAACATTGTGAAAATGGCCATACTCCCAAAATTGTTATATAGATTTAATGCAATCCTGATCAAAATACTATTACCATATGTCAGAGAACTAGAAAAAACATTCCTAAAATTCATTTGGAACCAGGAAAGACCTAGAATAGCAAAAGCAATCCTGGGCAACAAAGGCAAGACAGGAGGCATCACAATCCCTGACTTGAAATTACACTACAAAGCAAATGTGATAAAATCAGCATGGTACTGGCATAAAAACAGACCGGAGCATCAGTGGAACAGATTAGAAGATGCAGACACAACTACAAACACACTTAGCCATCTTATCTTTGACAAATGGACCAAACACGTTGATGAAGACAAGATAGCTTCTTTAATAAATGGTGCTGGAAAAACTGGCTCTCTACATGCTGAAGACTAAAACGAGACCCATGTCTATCACCATGCACTAAGCTAAAGTCAAAATGGGTGAAAGATCTAAATATTAAAATAGAAACACTAAATTTACTGGAAAAGTAAAGTAGGTAGAAATTTTGAAGACATAGGTGTAGCAGAGAGTTCATGAGCAAAACCCAAACTGCATGGGAAATACTTCAAAGAATCAACAGCTGTGATCTCATCTTATTAAAAAGTTTTTGCACATCCAAAGAAATCAAAAACAGAGTGAAAAGACAACCCACAGAGTGGGAAAAAATTTAGCCAACTGTCCCTCAAAGGACTTATATCTAGAAATATAAAGAATTGAAAAAAATCAGACCCCCCCCAAATTCAAAGGCACAATCCAAAAATTGGCATCTGAGGTGAATATGCACTTTTCAGATGAAGAAATACAAATAGCAAATGTATGAAAAAATGTTCAACATCAGTAGTCATTCGAGAGACGCAAATTTAAACAACACTGAGATTCCATTTCACCCCAGAAAGAATGGCTATCATCAAGAAATCAATGAATAACAAATGCTGGCAGGGCTGTGGGAAATAAGGAACCCTTCTCCATTGTTGGTGGAAATGTAGACTGGTGCAACCACTGTGGAAATCAGTGTGGAGGTTCCTCATAAACCTAGGATTAGAGGTCCCATTCCTTGCAGCTATTCCCCTTCTGGGTATCTTCCCAGAAGAATTAAAAACATCATACCACAGCAATATATGTGCATCCATGTTTATAGCAGCACAATTTGTAATAGCTAAATCTTGGAAACAACCCAAATGCCCATCAACCAAGGATGGATAAAAAAGAGGTGGTATTTTCTTACAATTTAGTATAACTGGGCTGTAAAGGAGGATGAACTTGAGACTTTTATAGGTAAATGGATGCAACTTGAGACCATACTCATAAGTGAAATAAATCAGACTCGCATGTGTAAACATTGTATTGTCTCCCTAGGGTAAGAAGCTGAAAGAGTAAATAAGGTCCAAAATGTACAATAGTATTGTGAAATGGGAAGAAACTGTTCAAAAGGAAGGAGAAACTGGGATGGGAGGAAGGAGAAAAGAAGGAAGGGAAAAGGAAAAAAAATATGTATATACACAAGATAGTTAAGATAGTTATACTACTAATTTCTATTAATTCATTGATAAGAAAGGTTTGTGCCTGTATCATTTGATCAATTTTCATGCATATATTTAGTAATAGGAGCAACTACTTTGAAGATAACAGCATTATATTAACCATTGTTACTCTCCTACTTATTTTGAAATTTTGTATCATCACTTTTAGTGTTTTTTCTCTTTATAATAAAATTTTAAAAAATAAAATAAAAGACATGGCTCACTAGTTTCCAACAGGGCTGTCAAGTCCATTCACTGAGAGAAAGAGCAAGCTCTTCAATAAATAGTACTGGAGAATTGGACTTTCACATTCAAAACAGTGAGGCTGATAACCAAATATGTGAAAGACCTCTATAGCGAAAAGTACAGAAAACAGAAGAAACATAAGACAGTAGAAGATGAAAAGACCATCTCTGTCCATGGATTGGCAGAATATTGTTTAAATGGCCATAATACCAAAAGCAATCTACAGATTCAATGCAATGACCATAAAATACCAATGACATTCTTCACAGAAGTAGAAAAAACAACCTTAAAGCACAGAAGACCCATTAGGAGCCAAGCAATCTTGAGTAGCTCTGCCGGAGACATCAAAATATCCAATTTCAAAATATACTACAAAGGCACAAGAACAAAAACAGCATGGTACTAGAACAAAAAATAAACATGTGGGGCCAGTGATATGGCTCCACAGCATAAGCGCCTGCCTGGCAAGCATGAGGTCCTGAGTTCAACTCCTGGTACCCACATAAAATTAAATATGTAGACCAATGGAATAAAACAAAGAAACAAACTAACACTACTACAGCCATCTGATTCATGACAGAGGGACCAAAAAACAATGTGTCTTTAGCAAAAGATGCTGGTTAAAGTGTATATCCATAGGTAGAAGACAGGAACTAAATCCCTCTCTCTCATGATCTACAAAAGTTTATTCAAAATGGATCAAAGACCTAGGTGAAAGAACCGATTTTTTTTTTTTTTTTGGTGGGTACCAGGGGTCGAACTCAGGATCTCGCGTGCCAGCAGCTGCCCGTGCCACTGAGCGATATCACTGGCCCTTTTTTCGTATGTGGATACTGGGAGTTGAACTCAGGACCTTAGGCTTGCCAGGCAGGCGCTTATGCCGCTGAGCTATCTCACCGGCCCCAGAACTGAATTTTTGAAACTCCTAGAAGAACACATAGGGAAAAAAATGAAGTCTTTCAAAGTCAGGCAAAGACTTTCTGAATAAGACTCCAACAATACAGGAAATAATAGAATTACATGAAATTAAAAAGCATCTGCATAACAAAGAAAAGAATTAACAAAGTGAAGAGACAGCCCAGAGAATGGGAGATCTTTGGTAGCTCTGCTTTTAACAAAGGATTAAATCCAGAATGTATAAAGAACTCAAAAAAAAAAAAAGAAAAAAGAAAAAATGGGCAAATGAACCAAACAGACAGACATTTCTGAAATAGCCAGTAAGTGTAAGAAAAAGTGTCCAACAACTTTGCCATCAGGGAACTACAAAGGAAGACTGCACTGAGATTCTATCTCACCCAGTCAGAGCAGTTATCATTAGGAATACAAAAATTAACAAATGCTGGTGAGGGGGCACAGCTGGAAGTATGCGCATAGGTCTTCTACACTGTTGGTAGGAAAGTAAATGAATACTGCCACTGTGGAAATCAGAAAGGAAGATCCTCCAAAAACTAAAACTAGTGCTACCATTTCAACCATTTATATCACTTCCTCAGTATATCTTTGAAAGAATGTATAGTATACTATAGATACCTGATACCCATGTTTACTTCAGTGCAACTGACAATAGCTCAGCTATGGAAATAGCCTACATGCCAACTAACAGATAAATAAATAAAATTTGGCCCATATACACAATGGAGTATTATTCAACCATAAAGAACAAAATCATATCAAATGCAGTAAAATGGATAGAACTGGAGATCATATTACATGAAATAAGCCAGACTCAGAAAGTCAAATATCTTTGTTTTCTCTCTCATGGGGAATCTAGAAGAAAAAAAAAATTTTTTTTTTGGTGGGTACCGGGGGTCGACCTCAGGACCTCGTGCTCCAGCAGGCACCCATGCCACTGAGCGATATCACCGGCCCTTTTTTCGTATGTGGGTACTAGAAGTTGAACTCAGGACCTCGCACTTGCTGCTGAGCTATCTCACCGGCCCAAGAAAAAAATTTTAAAAGAAGACATGAAAGTAAAAAGGAGACTATTAGAAAAGAGGAAGGAAGGGGGAGGGAAATGAAATAGGGGAGGTGATCAAAGTATGTTATATGCATGTATGAATATGCCAAAATGAGACCCACTCTTCCGTATAATTAACATGCATAAAACAACACCACTTTCCAATGTGCAGACATCACAGGTCTAGCCAGATCTTGAGGCTCTTGCTTTTCAGCTGTGTGGCAATGTACCACCTCACACTGGGCTCTCTGCAGAGCAGAGGAGCTAAAAGGGTTTACCATTAAACAACCTGAGTTTGAATCCTGATTCTACCGCTTGCCAACTGCGGTTTTCAGGACAAGTTCCTTTCCTCTGTGCCTCAGTTTCCTCACCTACAAACTGAGAATAATAAGAATCCCTGTTGCAAAGTGTTGTTGTAATGACTAAATACATTAATACATACAAAGTGCTTAGAAACTTTCCTGGCACAGACTATGTTTTTAATAAACATTTAGTATTATTTGTATTACTATTCAACAAAAGAAAAAGTGAGGCTGGATTCTCATCTCCCGCTGC
Organism: Erethizon dorsatum; assembly: GCA_028451465.1. Taxonomy (NCBI): domain Eukaryota; kingdom Metazoa; phylum Chordata; class Mammalia; order Rodentia; family Erethizontidae; genus Erethizon; species Erethizon dorsatum. Next base: position 49,418,228 of record CM051835.1, on the reverse strand, counting down.
ACACAAAAACTAACTCAAGGGGGCCGGTGAGATGGCTCAGCGGCTTAAGCGCCTGCCCGGCAAGCGCGAGGGCCCGAGTTCGACTCCCGGAACCCACATACGAAAAAGGGGCCAGTGATATCGCTCAGCGTCACGGGCGCCTGCTGGCGCGCGAGGTCCTGAGGTCGACCCCCCGGTACCCACAAAAAAAAAAAAAAAAAAAAAAAGAAACAACAACAACAAAAAAACTAACTCAAAAAGGATCAAAGATCTAAATGTAAAGAGATAAAATTGCAAAGCTACTAGAAAAATATGGGTAAATATTCATGATTTTTGACTTAGCAATGGATTCTCAGAGATGACACCGAAGTCCTGAACAGCAAAAGAAAATGGACTTCATCAAAATTAAAAATTCTTGTACATCGAAGATACCAATATTGTGAAAAGACATACAAAATGAGAAGAAATATGTGCAAGTCAAACATTGATGAATTTTGTGTCCAGAATATATAAAGAACAACTTTCCAACAAAAGGAAAATTCAATTAAAAACAGGCAAAGAACTACAGTAAATATTTCTCCAAAGGACACAGATATTTAACATCATTTGTCATTAGAGAAATACATATCAAAACTACGAGATACCAGTTTACACTCACTAGAATGGCTACTATAATACCAGAAAATAACAATTGATAGCAAGGATGTGAAGAAACTGAACCCCCATTCACTGATGATAAAACTATAAAAACGAGATAGGCACTGCAGAAAAATTTGACACTTCCTCAAAAAAGTAAAACAGAATTTGTAGATAGAAACTTAGATACTTATACAACCATGCTCATAGCAGCATTATTCACAATATATAGCAACAACCCAAGTGTTCATCAATAGATAAAACCTGGATAGACATACAGTGAAATATTATTAACCTTTAAAAAAGAATAAAATGTTAATACATGCTACAATATGGATGAACTTTGAAGATATGCTAAATGAAATGTCATATAAAAGGACATACATGATTTCATTTTATGAAATATCTAGCACAGGCAAATTCATAGAGACGAAAGCAGAACAGAGATTATCAGGGGCTAGGAGGAGGTGGAATGGGGTGTTACCACTTAGTGGGACATTTTATTTCCTCTAGATGAGCAAAATATTAGGGTATAGTGGTAATGGATGCACAACATCATAAAATGATTAAAATGGCAAATTTTCTTATTTTACTTAAAAAACATAATGCAAGGTATTCCACTTCCATTAATGGTGCAGTTAAAATATAGGCCAACCCTCTTATGGATACATAACAAATTATGGAAAGGCAAAGAACAAAACAAATTCTGGACAAAGCATAGAACAAAACAATCCAAAGGCACTAAAGAGCATTCCAAGTTGGACAGAAATTGGGAAGGAGTTGATTGCAGAGGTCAATGGAGGACATTAGGGTAGATTCTCAGTTTTTTTGTCTAAAAGATCCCATTTGGTGCTGAAAAGAGACTGACAGCAGCCTGTCACATCACCAACTGAGGAATCAGAAGACAGTTTGGAATTCTCTAGTAACTGGAAAGTGAGAAGGGGAGATGCCAGGAGAAAGAGAGAGCTACTGAAGGAGAGGCCCAAATTCTATAAATCAACTGCCACAACTCCCTATCTGTGCATGCTCAGGATAGTCAAGCTGCTAGTGAAGGCTAAAAGAACTATTAGACATTTCAGCTGCTGCTTGTCAAAAGGAAAAGAGTTTGGAGTTTGAGTTCTGCCAATTTAACTACTTGGTTAAATAAAAAACAATTGGTACACATCAGAAGAACATATAGCTTACAGTGTTCAGGGGGAAAATATCCAAACTTATTAGAAATATGAAAAAGAGAAAATGTAACCTAGATAAAAGGATTAGCAGAAAAGGATTTTAAAGCAGCTATTACAAATATACTCAAGTGCATAAAGGAAGATATGGTCAAAATGAATGAGCATATGAGAAATCTGAAAGAACCAAAAAATATAGTCACTGGAATATTTAAAAAATCAATAGTAGACTGGAAATGAGGGAAGACAGATTCATGAATTTGAACTAAGAGACAGAAGAGAAAAAGGGGTATAGATAAAACAGGATTGGCCACGAATTAATAAATAAACGTTGTAGCTAAGTGATGGGCATATGGTGGCTCATTTTGTTCTCTGATCATCTGTACCTTTGAAATTTTTCCCATTGATTTTTTAAAAGCACATGTGCATATTTATATATGCACATATAAAATAAATTAGAAATAAATTTTAATTAATAGAATTGAATATGAATACCATCACCTAAAACTATTTCAATCACTTCTAAACTATGGGTTTGAAATTTCTTATCTACAGAGCTTTCCAAGCACTGAAGAGCTAACGTTGGCCAAGTTTAACCACAGGACTGTAAATCGACAGAAAGAATCTTATACTACTGCTTCACCAAACTGAAGACCACAGCTCTCAATCATTTGTTTCAATGAGTGAAGGTTACAAAACATCTCCAAAGATGAACTAATGTTGGGTCGGTGAGATAGCTCAGCGGCATAAGCGCCTGCCTGGCAAGCGCGAGGTCCTGAGTTTGACTCCTGGAACCCCCATACGAAAAAAGGGCTGGTGATATTGCTCAGGGGCACGGGCGCCTTCTGGCATGCGAGGTCCTGAGTTCGACCCCCAGTACCCACACACACACACACACACAAAAATGAACTAATGTTTATGAATCAGCAAAGAAAAAGTTTACCCAGATTCAAAATTATCTGTGTTTTATAATCTCAACTTCTAAAATAAGTCTATTGTTTCCTTGTAGATTTGTCAGGGTCCAAAGAATAAAACTGGTTATCTTTGAAGGTATCTTTTCTTAATCCAAAGACCTTTATATTCTAATGAGGTCATAATGATAACCTGGGTAACAAAACTTTGTCCATTATAGCTCCCTTATCGCTTTGTCCCTTAACAGCTAACTTTGCTGTTCATTAATCTTTAATCTTCATTCTCTCCTGCTACCAATTTATTTCACTGTTTCTCCCACCTCTCTAGTAAGTGTTCACTAAAGAGCACCCTAAAGTTCTTTAATGAAGAAAGCTTATGTTTACCAGCAGTTTTTCTTCTTAAAATATTATCTTATTCTTAAAGTGTCAGTTTTTTTCTTTTTAAAATTTTTATTAGTACATATCCATAATATGTAATGAATATATTCATCACGGGGAATTGGTACATATCACATCTTAATACTTTAATTTTTTACCAATTTTTAAAAATCTAAATAGGACACACCAACATTATTCTTAAATAGATTTTATAGGAATTTCCTCAGGAAAAGAACAAGATTTCGGAATTGTCACTTTATTACAAAGCTAGGGAACTGATTTGATCAACGTTGGACATCATTAAATTAGCGCCTGCATTCATAATATGAATCATTAGTTTGGTGCTATTTTCCCCACAGGACAGAATCAAAGTGGCATAAAATTCCTTATACAACTGGTACACAAAAATTGAGACTGAAAGGTTCCCAAGAATTAATCTGGGCCATCATTTGTAAGATGCCAATAAAGAACAGAGTTACAAGAGAATAGAATTTGAATATAGGATGATGACAGAGACATAGAAACCAAGTAAGTCACAGAAAATCCATCAATCCAGAAAGAATGGTACCATCAAGAAATCAACCAATAACAAATGCTGGCAAGGCTGTGGGGAGAAAGGAGCCCTTCCCTTGTTGGCGGCATTATAAACTGATACAACTATGGCAATCAGTATGGAGATTCCTTACAAACTAAAAGTAGAAATTCCATTTGACCCAGCTATTCTCCTTCCAGGTGTCTTCCCAAAAAGAGTTAAAGACATCATACCACATCATGTATGCACACCCATGTTTATAGCAGCACAGTGCATAACAGCTAAAGCTTGGAAACAGCTTGTATGTCCATCAGCAGATGAATGGGTTAAAAATGTGGTGTTTATACACAATAGAGTACTACTCTGCCATAAAAAAGGGTAAATGAGTTATTTGTAGGAAAATAGAGGCATCTTGAGACCACGTTAAATATCTTGTGGTTTCTCTTACATGAAAAATTATGTATATGTATATATAATATAAAATACAAGACAGATAATGGGAAAAAAGAGAAAGAAAAATAAAGATGTTGTAATCCAGTGTGTACAATGTATCTAAAAGTGTACCATGACTTAGTACAATTGTTTTACACCTTTTATGTGTTCTTTGGCTTATTAATCTGGTTTTCAATCTGTACATATGATAATTAACTTTATATGGTTTTAAAAGATAAATAAATGAATCTGATGCTGGAAAAATAAAAGGGAAGTGGGGGGGGTTAAAATGTGCCATGTACATGTACCAATCTCCTATAGTGAATATAATCATTATGTACTGCTAACATGTACTAATAAAAGAAATAAAAATAGAGCGAAAGAGACAATAACAAAAAGAAAATCTACAGGATTCAGAGTAAGTATGGGTAACAGGAATATTAGGGCAAAAAGCTACTAGACCCATTCACATCTCTTTTTTTTTTTTTTTCAATTTTATTAGTACATGTTTGCAATTTATGCAGTTTACGATCAACTTGGGAGAGGTTACATGTACACAGTACAGCTTGGTTTTTTCCCTTCCCTGCCCTTCCCCCTTACCCCAGCAGTTCCTCTATCCCTTTTCATACTTGTTCATGTTGTTTGTCTTGGCTCATGTTATGCCATATAGTGTTTACATTAATTGGGGTTATTGGGTTCATGTATATCATGTATCTTTATTATTTCCCCTTCCCCTCCTCCTTGTCCCCTATCCTATTTGCTAGAGATCCATCCCCTTGTCCCTTTCTATCAATCCTATAACATTTTCTTTGTACTATGGCTCACACAGATGAGAGATACCATATGGTATATTTAAGCTCATATGTCTGATTTATTTCCCTCCATGTTATATTTTCCAGGTGCATCAATTTTCCAAAAACTGTTTCAAATTTGTCATTCTTTATAGCCAAGTAGTATTCCATTTCATATAGATACCATATTTTGTTTATCCAATCATCTATTGATGGGTATACAGGCTGCTTCCAGGATTTAGCTATTATGAGTTGTCCTGCTATAAACATTGGTGTGCGTGTAGCACTGTGGTATGATCTCTTAAGCTGTCTAGGTTAGGGTTAGGGTTATATGGAATTTCTAATTTCAGTTCTTTTAGAAATCTTCATATTGATTTCCATGATAGTTGTAATAGTTGACATTCCCAAGAAACAATGCAGGAGGGTTCCTTTTTCAAGACAGCCATGCCAGCATTTGTTATTGTTTGATTTCCTAAGATTGTTTTAATTTGCATTTAATGTCCAGAGATGTTGAACACTGTCGGGAATGAGAATCTGTAATAAAGGGGACTCAGGGTCCCCGACCGGTGCATGTTTTGCCCTGTGGGCTGGGAGGTACGCAGAAGCTCCACTTGTCCTGGTCATGGTGGAAAGACCCACATAACCGTGATGCTCACAGGGCAAGGTAACATCTGGTGCGGTTTCTGTTTCCTCGATTCTGTTCCATTGATCCATATGTCTGTTTTTGGTCCAGCCAAGCCATTTTTATCACTATTGCTTTGCAGTACAGCTTCAAGTCAGGTACTCCTATGCCACCTGCTTTGCTCTTATTGCCCAGAATTACTTTTATTATTTTGTAGACCCATTCACATCTTAAAGAAGCACTCACTTGTATACAAAGAGAGGTATAAGAATTAGTCAAATTAACTATGGTACATTTATACTACGGAATAGTAAAAAGAATTAAAGAGTTAAAAGAATAAAGTCAAGGGCCGGTGAGATGGCTCAGCGGCATAAGCGCCTGCCTTGCAAGTGCGAGGGCCGGAGTTCGACTCCCGGAACCCACATACGAAAAAGGGCCGGTGATATTACTCAGCGGCACGGGTGCCTGCTGGCGCGCGAGGTCCTGAGGTCGACCCCCCGGTACCAAAAAAAAAAAAAAAAAAAAAAAAAAAAAAAAAGAATAAAGTCAAGAATGTACTGACAAATAAAAAGTTCCCCCAAAAAAATCTGAAAAAATCAACTTGCAGAATATTATATAAACACAATGTCATTTATATTCTTAAAATATGTACAAATTTATATTTGTAATATAATACTTACATATGTGAAAATGGTGGAAATTTTGGAGGGTAGTCACTTTACATTTTGTTCTGAATACCTCACCTCTGTGCTATGCTGATTTTTTAAAAAATAACTACTGAAATAATATTTAAATAATTAAAAGGAAGGGAAAGAAACCAAGGATGAACTACAGGAGAAACTTTTCTTAGTTGAAGCTCTAGTTTTCTGGGATTTGTCTTATTAGCATGGGTCAAATCAATTTGCCTATTGTAACTAATAAATATTATCAAAACTCAAATTCTCATAATTTTTAAATTTAGTATGTTCTTTTGTTTTTAAAATAAAAGCCCAATATGCCAAAAGTACATTTAAAAACATTTTAATTGTAAAAAAAAAAAAAATCACAATATATAAAGAATTGAAAAATATCAGGGCCCCCAAATTTAAAGACCCAATCCAAAAATGGGCATCTGAGATGAATATGTACTTCTCAGATGAAGAAATACAAATGGCAAATATATGAAAAAATGTTCAACATCATTGTTCATTCAAGAGATGCAAATTAAAACACCACTGAGATTCCATTTCACTCCAGAAAGAATGGCTATCAAGAAATCAACCAGGGCCGGTGAGATGGCTCAGCGGTGTAAGCGCCTGCCTTGCAAGCGCAAGGGCCCGAGTTCGACTCCCGGATCCCACATACGAAAAAGGGGCCGGTGATATCGCTCAGCGGCACGGGCGCCTGTTGGCGCACGAGGTCCTGAGGTCGACCCCCCGGTACCCACAAAAAAAAAAAAAAAAAAAAAAAAAAAGAAATCAACCAATAACAAATGCTGGAGGGGCTATAGGGAAAAAGGAACCCTTCTCCACTGTTGGTAGAAATGTAGACTGGTGCAACCACTGTGGAAATCAGTGTGGAGATTCCTCACGAACCTAGGATCAGAGGTCCCATTCCTCACAGCTATTTCCTTTCTGGGTATCTTCCCAGAAGAATTAAAAACATCGTACCACAGCAGTATATGTGCACCGATATGTTTATAGCAGCACAATTTGTAATAGCTAAATCTTGGAAATCACCCAAATGCCCATCAACCAAGGAATGGATAAAAAAGATGTGCTATTTTTATATAATCTAGTACTACTCAGCTATAAAGGATAAACTTGAGACTTTTATAGGTAAATGGATGCAGCTTGAGACCATACTCATAAGTGAAATAAATCAGACTCACATGTGTAAACATCGTATTGTCTCCCTAGGGTAAGAAGCTGAAAGAGTGAATAAGGTCCAAAATGTACAATAGTATTGTGAAATGGGAAGAAACTGTTCAAAAGGAAGGAGAAACTGGGATGGGAGGAAGGAGAAAAGGAAGGGAAAAGGAAAAAAACAAAATACGAGACAGGTATATTAATAGTTTTTCTTAGTTCACTGAAAAGAAAGGTTTTTGCTAATATTTGGAGAACTTTTTATGCCCATATCTTGTACTCTGAGTAACTACTTTAAAAATAACAATATTCAATGTATTAACTATTGTTATAGTCCTATTATTTTGTTATGAAATATTGTTTCTTTTTTTCCATAAAATAAAAAATATAGGGCCGGTGAGATGGCTCAGCGGCATAAGTGCCTGCCTGGCAAGCACGAGGTCCTGAGTTCAACTCCCGGAACCCACATAAAGGAAAAAAGAGCCGGTGATATCGCTCAGTGGCACAGGCACCTGCTGGCACGCGAGGTCCTGAGTTCGACCCCCGGTACCCACAAAAAATAATAATAAAGATATATATATATATATATATATATATATATATATATATATATATCTGTTGTAAAAACAGTAATTATAAATGCACAAATCAAAAAAAAAGAAAATCCAAATTGTCAAACTATGTTGATAAAAGAAAATTAGTTGCTTCAAGAAAGAATATTTGCATCTAGAAAAGGATTTGTCATAGGCCTCCATTAATAATGAAAAAAAATGGTTGAAAACATTTTATGAACATAGTATTTTCAAGATTCTCATCAACTGTACAGAGTATGATTCAAGGAAATGTCTATATAATAGGGGTCTTATTAAAAAACTGACATTTATTTTGTTTCATATTTTACAGTTTTCTTCATAGAATAGAAGATTTCAGATTAAGTCAGATTAAGTCATGAAAATGCTACTGCAATTTTTCCACAGAAGTGGAATTTAGTCTGAAGAAGCCTATCTTTCTATTTTATTCCACTGGTCTGTGTATCTGCTATAGTTATTACTATTGCTTTGTAGTGCAGTATATTTTTGAAGTTAGGTACTATTGTGATACCTTCAGTGCAGCAATCATATTATAATTTTAACCATGTATTAGGTGGAGTGATACAGAGCTTACTAGTTTATTAAAGTATATAGTATTTGGATACTTTACTGTATCCAAAGTAAAGTATCCAAAGTTTTTTTCCTGGTGGGTGAAACAAGATGACTTGCTCAGATGCCTGAGGTGTTTTAAATTAATATTAGCAAAAAGACTTAAGATTTCTCATTTGTCTACTGTAAAAAGTCTTTTAGAGAGACAGTTTTTGTTCATTTAGTCTTTCATAAGCTTCTGCACACCAATCAAAACTATATCCCATTTTTTGTAACATGTTTGGATCTTTTTTTCCTTTATGTGCCTCCCAAGTTAAAACTTCATTTAAGTTTTCCTTGGTATCCATTTTCTTTTGAATTACATAATCACATTACCTATTTCCTTAAAGAAAAAAACAAATTAAAGTGATATATAGTGCTATGTGTGATATATATGTAGAGAGAGAGACACACACAGAGAGAGTGAGAGACAAATGTCATTCTCACAATTTCATGGAAAGCTTAAATGATAGAATTTTTTTATAGTTTTGACGGATTATTTGTACTTCTTCACTGTAAAATCTCAAAGAAAAGGACAGCTATTAGATCTACAAGGTAAAAAAAAATCTTTCTCCAAAAATTTATTCAATTATTATAAAGTCCTATTCAGCAACAATGAAAGAACAATTTGTTTGCAGAATTTAGTCAAGCTTTCCCTAGAGAACTGATTAAAATGCCAGGCCTCCTCAAGGAGCAAAAATACCCTCCTCCACAAGAACCTGAAAGTTACCCAAATTACAACAGCTAAATTCAAAGACACCTTGGGGATTTGAAGTACATCTGCCCAAGTCATTAATACAGAATATTCCATTTTATAGAAAAAAGAATCTACTTTGGCAATGATAACAAGTTTGGCTTCTTGGTTCTTTTTGACCAGGTTTTATGATTTTCATGTCACTAGTCATAAATTATCCATTTTTATACTATATCACCAAATGATAACTTAATACTACTTCTTAACCCTTTAGCACTAAAATCACATTGATTTAGCACTAAAATCACAGACAACAAACAAGGGTAAAAAGTAACTCTAGTGTCACCAATAAATGTATTTCTCAGATGGCCATGAAGCTGGGTCTCTCTGGAATCAAGTTACCCAGGTTCCTCTGTCCAATGTAGTAAACCAACACAGGATTCAGGGTTAAGCAAAAAAAAAAAAAAAGATTTTAATTGCTACTTACAGCACAGCTACCAAACAAAAACAAAACGAAACAGAATAAAAGTAAAGACATAGAAATTTCTTGGCTAAAGAAGTACCAAGGAATTATTGGGAAAGATCTGGCTTACATATACTCTTTACACTTGTTTACTACAAATTTTGTATGTCCTTGACATTAGAAATATACAAATCAAATATGATATAATGTCAGAAATAAGAAGTCAGTGCAAATAAATACTTTTTTTTATGAAATTCACCTCAAAGTTCAGAGAAACATAATAAAAGCAACACATTTAAAGTGAGTATTCAGAGTGTAAATTACCATAAGTTGAGTATTCGGAGTGTAAAATACCATAGAATTTTCTAACGTCTTGGGCTGTGTCTTTCTGAGTACTCTTCCTTTGCCTGGAATGCTCTTCTTAGGGCTACCTTCTCATCCCTCAGGTCTCAGCTTGAATGTCTCTTTTCTGGAGAGATTTTCCTAACTCATTTATTTAACAATGTTACTTTCTCAGTGCTCTACATTTCCTGCTCTGTACTTTTTTTTTTTTTTTTTTGGTGGGTACCGGGGGGTCGACCTCAGGACCTCGCGCGCCAGCAGGCGCCCATGCCACTGAGCGATATCACCAGCCCCTTTTTCGTATGTGGGTTCCGGAAGTCGAACTCGGGCCCTCGCGCTTGCCGGGCAGGAGCTTAAGTCACTGAGCCATCTCACCGGCCCCTCCTGCTCTGTACTTAATCCCAATCTGATATTATTTTGTTTCCCCACACGAAAAATAGAGATTCATTGATCATTTCCATTACTGCATCCCCTTCATCTAGCACAGCAGTTGGAACAAAGACAGTGCTCACTAATGAGCATCTTAATGATGAGTAAATGAACGTTTCTAAACATCTGCCAGAAACCACTCCCAAGAAGAGGGGCAAGGCCAGGTGGCTAATATTCGACCTGAAGGTACCTACATCAAATGTCTAATTTTCAGATTTTTATAAAGATTTAAAATTTAAGATTATATTACATTTGGAAAGCTTACAGTGGTTGATACAAATTTTCCAAATTTGTGCAAAGCAGTGATGAGTACAATAACTGCTTGTTCTACAGCCTCAATCTGGCTCAGGTATCAGCCGTTTTCCTCATCCCTGGTTTCGTACTAGCGACTGTAATTGTAGAATACAGTCCTTCCCAAAGTTTCTTTCAGGGACCTCTGAACTCACTAAATGCCCTTTCTTAGAAAAAAAGATAAGGTCTGCCTAGGTGCATCTGAAAAATGCTGCATACTATATTCTATTCTAGAGATTAACTCTTTTCATTAGTGTATTGAACGTTTGAAAAGTACCAAAAGAGAAAACTATAAAACTCTATAACGAAAAGTTCCAAAAACAGGTCCATAGACATTGTAATGAAGAGATTTTTCAAAGGACACACATGAGAAAATACTACTGTCACCAGAACATTTCATCTTTAGAAAGAAGATTCCAACTGGCCTCACAAAAGCCACTATTCTTTCTGACGTTTCAGTTTTCCCTCATTAAATGTTTATTCTTCTTGCCAATTATAAGGATTTAACAAAAATAAAATCTATACAAACAATAAAGTATTTACATGACTTCCTTTTGGGAGAAAAAAACATAAAAATGTGAAAACAGATGTATGCCAACTTAGTAGGACATGAAACAAATGAGGTCACGCTATTAGAAAGAGCCAAAATGAATATTATTTGCATAAAATTAATCATCAAGAAATCTAAAATGACTCCTAAAAGTGTTAGAATAAGGGAGCTCAACAAAATTAGTACCAACATCCTTACAAAAAATAAAGTTAAACTATTTGACATTTGGAAACCCTGACAAATTGTACAATCTATTTAATAATATCAAGTAAGAGTTAGGAAAAAAGGGGGGGCATATATTTTCCTGGATGGAAACATCAAATATACAGAGATGTTTAATTTGCAATTAATAAGGTTTTTGACTTGACAATTTTTAAAAGACATTAAATTTGGGGTAGTGATTATCTCTGGGTTAGTGACTAAGAGAAAGCACACTGTGACAGATGCACTCTACTATGAAGCCTATAAAATAGCAGAGTATTACAATTATTAAGACAGTAAAGAAGCAAAACAATAATAAAAAAAGCTCCATATCTGTGCTTGACTTTAAAGTTGTTCTCTTTATTTGCTCATATGCTTACATGTTTCCAAAATATCCCAAAGCATTACCTCTACCCCTACATTCATAACACTTAACAAATCAAGGAGGCAGTTCTTATAACCCAGGTTCCCTAGTCCCAGTTCCAAGTTCCTACAAAATAGAATAAGGTTGGAGCCTATACTTGGTGTCTAACCCTTAATTAATTATCTTTGATCAGGGAGAAAATAATGGGCCTACTTATTGACCAGGGGTAGTGAAAGTAGACTTCAAAAAAGGTATAAATAGATTCTGAACACACAGACATTTAAAGGCTAAGAGAAAATAACTGTTAACTTAGAGGGAAAAGGGAAGAAACACAGCAACACTGAGGAATATGACTGCTATAAATGGCAAAAAGTAAATACTCCAAACATATTGGTTATAAATATTGACTCAAAAATTAAAACGCTAAAATAACAGATAAATGAGTATAAGAATCTGCTCATCTACAATGCAGGATAGGTCCAAATTTAAAAAAAAAAAGAAAATAGATTATACACAATAACAAAAATTATGCATTTAAAGTATACCTCGATGTGGCAATCTGTTTAGAAAATCTTCAAAGAGTTATCAAGAAAAAAAGTTGTCTAACAAGTTACTAACTTATATTCTGCCTGTCAAAAAAAATCCTCAGCAGCCTACATAATTCTCAGACATTCTGCAGAGCAATCTATTAAAAGATCAAGTGAGATACCACATCAAATATCTTTTAAAAATCACACGTGAAATTGACATAATGGTATATTCAATTCAAAAGGTCACATGCCACTAGGTTTTAAGAGTATTTTGTTTCTGAAAGACAAATTAAAACATATGCACTAATAGTTGCTCCCTACAATTAAATATTCTAATGAACCAAATGAGACAGTGTAGCATTATCACAATCATGTTTTGAATTACCCAGAAACTACATATATCAAGCTAAAACCCAAAACAACCCACTGTCTAAAGAAGACATTATGATTAAGTGTATAAAACATTATGATTAAGTGTGTAAATTTTGGATACTTATCTGTAAGTTTAAAAACAAACGACAGGAAGAAGAGGGGACATAAACTAGTTTATGGAATAACATAAAAAAGGTAAAAAGGACATGGAAAGCATCAAGCTAAGGAGTAAAATCCTCCTGAACATACCCCTTCTGAACCACCTTGGCAAGAAAAAAAAGCACTGAATGCTATAAAATGTTACTGAGCATGTCCATGTCAAGTGATTGGGCGAATGAATATTTGATCCCCTAGAGCTGTATCTCTCATCAGGTACTAAAGTAATATCAAAATGGATCAAACATCTAAATGTTAAAACAAAACGATCTGCTGGAAGACATAGGCACATGCAAAGGACTTTCTGACCAGAACCCCAACTACATAAGCAATAACATTAAGGATCAACAAGTAGGACCATGTCAAATTCAAAAGCTTCTACACAGCAAAGGAAACAACCAACAGAGTAAAGACACAACCTACAGAATGGGGGAAAAAACTGCCAACTACCCCTCAGACAGAGGACTAATATTTAGAATACATAAGGATCTCAAAAAAATTAGATCTCCCAAATAAAAGACCCAATCAAAAACTGAACTGAAATGAACAGACACCTCTGAGTATAAGAAATACAAATGGCCAATAAATACATGCAAAAAATGTGCAACATATCTGACCATAAGAGAAACACAAATTAAAATGATACTGAGATTCCATCTTATAGAGAGCCTTTCTCGGTCCTCGTCGCGGTCTGGGAAGTTTATATTTGTAATCCCATGGAAAAGTTATTGGAATTCTAGCGAGTTAATTCCAATCTACCACTTCCAGTACAACCCAAGGCGAGAATAAAGACACTGAGGCACATTTATAGTTGTGGGGAGCCAAGAGGTCCTAAGTCCAGCCAAGATGGTGGTTACTGGAACAAAGGCCTCAACCCAGGGCCGAACCGGGTTTTATTAATTCTCGAGGAGGGGAGTGGCTTGGGGATGAGTGACTGTGAGAATGGTGGGAAGTCTGTGAGTACCATGAGCTGGGCTAGGTAGGTAGCCTGAAATCACCTTTGCAATATGCAGAGGGAAGGATATGCAGAAGGAGTAATCTGCATATCACAATTCAAGATAGTATCTAATGTTTTGGGGTCGGTGCTTCAGCTCTGATGTGTAATCTTTTATGCCCTGGGAAGTCATAGCCTCTTTCTTGAGGCTCGATCCCAACCGATAGCATGGAGCACGGTTCTCCATCCCGCCAGGCTCAACCATGTATTGAGAGCAAAGGGGCAGGAAAACACAGGCCTGTCCCCTTGCTTCAAAGACTACATATTAGGACCTCGGCTAGACCAATTTGCATTGCTTAAAGCCAATTGAAGAGATAAGGAAAAGTCCTAGCCAGCTCTGTATATATCAATATGTGGAAATAGGGCCAGGTTCAGCCAAGATGGAGATAATTGCTCTTCTTTCAAGGAGAGCCGTCCAGGTGGTCCTCCACATATCTCACTCCAGAAGGAATGGCCATCATCAAGAAATCAAATAATGCTGGTGAGGCTGCAGGGTAACGACTATGGAATCAGTATTCCTCCAAACACTAGAAATGGAAATTCCATTTGATACAGCTATTCTCCTTTTAGGTAGTATCTTCCTGAAAGAGTTAAAGACATCATATTTCAGTGATATGTGCATACCCATGTTTATAGCAGCATGAGTTATAATAACTAAATCTTGGAAGTGGACCATATATCCATCAGCAGATGAATGAAGAAAATGATGTATTGTACTTATATACAATGGAATACTACTCTGCCATAAAGAAGTATAAACATGGGTCATCTGTAGAAAAATGGATGCAAATTCAGTCCACAATGTTAAGTAAAATGAATAAGACATACAAGCTTAAATATCACATGATTTCTTTTATATGAGAAATCCAAAATATAAATAAATTGAACAATAAAATAAAAAATAGATAATAGAAAACAAGGGGACAGACCTTTTGCAAAAGGGAAGGGACTAAGAGATGGAGTGAGAGAAGGGGAAGGGAGATAAATGGGATGAAAAAAGAATTAAAGATGTGTTATAAACATGTAGCAACTCCTCCTGATGAATGTAATCATTATGTACTGCAAACATGTACTAATACAAATTTTAAAAGACACTATAGTGGCAAAGGGTATGTCACTATAAATAGCTTAGTCACAAAATTCCTTGTATACAACACCAGCTATGCTTAATAAATACCTTTCAGATATGCATGTGATTCTTCAAATTGTAAAAAGTGGTGGCAATTATTTCTAGTGTTCTACAAGGTCCTTCATCATTGAGCTTATTTCACCAGCCTTATTACAAACTTCTAGTAGTTGCCAAGTATTCTACTCAATAGACATATATTCCTTCTATCTGGAATGTCTACTTCCACGCCTAAGACTGAGACCCATTTCAAACACCACTGCTCAGGGAAAGGGACAGGAACACAGTATATTAAATGTGCTAGCCAACCAAAACCCGTGTTTTCAGTTCACCTGACAAGTTGTGTTTCACAAAGGAAACTGCCAGTTTAGGAAGACAATTACATATTAACCTCTTCAATTTCACAAAAACACACAAAATTGACCATTTTAGTGGATGAGCTTGCAAATGTAACATCAAAATTCAGACTCTGAATTAATCCCAATTAGATATGAAGTGCAGACTAATATAGGCATTTTTAAAATTTCTTGTTTATACTATTTTACAAAACCTTACCTAAAGTCAATTTAATTTTTAATCAGAAATAAACAATATTTGTGAAAGGGAAAGAAAATGCTCAAAAGGAAAGAACAACTGAGATGGGGGAAAGGACAAAAGGAAGGGAAAAGAAAAAAAAATATATATATATACCCACACACACATATATATACACACATACATATATATACAAGATAACTAAGATAATTATACTACTAATTTCTATTAGTTCATTGAAAAGAACGGTTTGTGCTTATATTGTTAGATCAATTTGTCATGCCTATATGTTGTAATATGAGCAACTACTTTAAAGATAACAATTTGCAATATATTAACCATTGTCAATCTCCTATTATCTTGTTTTGAAATCCTGTATCACCGTTTTTATTGTTTTCTCTTTAAAATAAAAAACGCAATATATAAAAAGGCAACAAAGTCTCTTTAATTCCATCTTTGAAAGTCAAATATTCACTTTCAAATTAATTATAGAAACCATACTAATGGAGTGCTAACTTGTAGCCAAAATGAAAACAATCAACAAAAGAAACAGTAGGCAAATGTCTTTCAGATACCCTAATTTGAAGTCAATAAATTTACATTACCAATATAATACAACTGTAATCTTTTTTTTTTTTTTTTTTTTTAATGCGGGTACCAGGAGTCAAACTCAGGACCTCGTGCTTGCCAGGCAGGCGCTTGTGCTGCTGAACTGTATCACCGGCCCTGTTCTCTTGAAGTCAATCTACAAGGAGTTCTGAAGATGTTCCTAAAGTCCTATTCCTTCCTCCGTACAATGTAAAATCTGTATCACAAAAATTAATCTTATGTATAGTAAATCACATCAGTTTTCTTAAACTTTTATTTTATTGAAAGGACAGAAGGAAGTTTTTATTTGTGAAAATTTTCTCAAATGGTAATAAATCTAAAGACTGCTTAACAAAATCAGTTGTTTACAGAGGAGGATTTTTATGGAAACACCATCTTTGCTTTTCACCCAGCTATAATTTAATCTTTCACAAAGTGAGTTACGATCAAAGAATTCCAGCTACTGTATTCCATGATACTAACAGTCATGACGTATCGCTTTAAACTATGTGCCCAAATATATTTATACATCTTTCCTATAGTTTAAGTACACCATATAATTTTGTTTATATGATGAAAATGTTTATATATGTCATAAATTATGAGAAATTATGTTAATCTATTCATGCTCCATCCCCAAATTGGTAGCCTGATTTTAGTCTAAATGGTCACTACCAGTTACTCACTGGGAACAATTCAAACAATTCATCAAGATAACAAGCGGCATAAATGTCATCATTATATACAACAGTACCATCAATCAGCAGTTTAGTTTAGCTTGGAGAAAATAATTACCTTACCATTCTACATTCTTTTAAACTAAATAAACTGAAGGGTATTAGACTGAGGTTATCTCCATACTCTGAATTCCTAAGTAAGAAAGTACAATCTGATTTTGTACCTGAACAGATCAGAACTTACCTATCTTTATAGCCAATAGCCAAGTTTCAGGCAATCAAATAGCCAAGCTTCAGTCAATCACAAGCAGTTAACTCATTAGATCATGGTCAAATAAAGCAAATGCCTCATGTCACAACACCTACATATATTAGATGCTTAGCTGCAGCCCATCATACAATTTTTCTTCTTTGCTTCAGTTGCACACAAGCCTATAAAAATTTGCTGCTCATAGTTAGGTGGAGCTCTCTATGTCATCTGGTTCTCAGTGCTACCTCATTCATGAATCTTTCTTTGCTCAATAAACTCCGTTAAGTTTAATTTGTTTAAATTGGGGGTGGTTAACAATTTGGTATTAGCCAGCTACCCATAGGAACACTGAGTGCCCACGGCCAAGTACATACACTCTCCAGAACCATTATTCATACCCTCTCTCTCTCACTCATGAGACTGAGGTTTAAGCCCAGGGCCTTCTCATTGACTTACATCTTGAGCCCTTTTCTTTATTTTTATTTTTATTATTTATTATTGTATTATTTAGTTGCTCAGTCTGGGCACCAAATTGTGATCCTCCCACCTCAGCCTCCCAAACTGCTGGGATTAGAGGCATGCACCACCATGTCCAGCATAGACGAGCTTAAGAAAATTATAGAAACCATGAATGCTCAGCATTGGAAAGAAATGGAATCCATAAGGCAGATTCAAGCAGATATCCAGGAGAACAAAAATTCCATTGAAAGTATTTGTAGCAGATTAAGCCAATGTGAGGACAGGATCTCAGATATAGAAGACAGGCTTGCAATTAGTGATCATGAAAAGAAAGAATTCTTAAAAATAGCAAGGGACCATGAAAAATCAATTCAGCAGCTGCTAGATGACTAAAAGATCAATAACTAAAGAATAATTGGAATAAATGAAAAAGCAGGAGATAGCATAAATGACATCAGGACCCTGTTCACAGACATTATCACGGAGAATTTCCCTGGTAGAGAAAAAGAATTTGATCTTCATATAAATGAGGCTTATAGAACTCCAACTAGAAATGATAAAAACAAAACTTCAGCCAGACATATCATAGTCAAGATCCGAGAAATTCAACAGAAGAGCAGAATCTTAAAAGCTGTTAGGGACAAGAGACAAATCTCCTATAAAGGAAAACACATCAGAATCACAGCGGACTTTTTAGCACAAACCCTCAAGTCAAGAAGAGCTTGGAATGACGCATTTCAAGCTCTAAAGAAAAATAACTTTCAACCCAGATTGATGTACCCCGCAAAACTATCTTTCAAAATTGATGGAGAAATAAAATACTTTCATGACAAAGAACATCTGAGAAAATTTATGACCACCAAACCAGCACTCCAAAATGTTCTGAAGGACATTCTAGAAAGAGATAACAAGGACTACAACTCCAGGAACCCCAACAGAAGGAATCCACCAGGCAGGACAGATAATTAAATGGGGGGGGGGAACCAACAACAGGAAAATATCATGACAAGTATAAGTCAATACTTATCAGTTTTAACCATCAATGTTAATGGTCTCAATTCACCAATCAAAAGGCACAGACTGGCAAAATGGATCAAGAAGCAAGATCCAACAATATGCTGTACACAAGAAACACATTTAATTCAGAAAGAAATTCATAGACTGAAAGTCAAAGGATGGAAAACAATACTCCATGCAACAGGAACCCAGAAAAAACCAGGGGTAGCTATTCTTTTTGCAAACAAAGTGAATTTCAAGCCAGGAATGATTCAGAGAGATAAAGACGGTCATTACATCCTTGTAAAGGGAACAATCCAAGAGGAAGAGATAACAATCATAAATATATATGCAACAAATACCAGTGCACCCAACTATGTAAAACAAATATTAATGGACATGAAAAGTCAAATAAGCTATAATACAATAGTATTGGGGGATCTCAATACTTCACTGTCACAAAAAGACAGATCAACTACACAAAAAATCAACAATGAAATATTAGAACTGAACCAAACTTTGCAACAAATGGACTTAGTTGATGTCTACAGAGTGTTCCACCCCACAACATCAGAATACACATACTTCTCAGCTGCACATGGGACGTTCTCCAAAATAGACAACATACTAGCTCATAGAACCTGCTTAAGTAAATGCAAAGGAATTGAAATTATCCCATGTATATTATCAGACCATAGTGCAATGAAATTGGAAATCAATGGCAAAAGAAACCACAAGAATTTGCTAAACACATGGAAATTAAATAGCACCCTACTGAACAACCAATGGGTCACAGATGAAATTAAAGAAGAAATTAGACAGTTTCTGCAACTGAATGATAACGACAGTACAACATACCGGAACTTATGGGATACAATGAAAGCAGTCCTAAGAGGGAAATGTATAGCATTAAATTCCTGTATCAGGAAAACAGAGCAAGTACAAATAAACAACCTAATGGTGAACCTCAAACTTCTAGAAAAAGAAGAGCAGGCTAAGCCAAAAGCTCATACAAGGGAGGAAATTATAAAAATCAGAGCAGAAATTAACGTATTGGAGGCTAAAAAAACAATACAAAGAATCAACGAATCAAAGAGTTGGTTCTTTGAAAGATTAAATAAAATCGACAAACTCTTATCCAACCTCATTAAAAAAAGGAAAGAATGTACTCAAATCCACGCAATTAAGAATGAAAAGAGTGATATCACAACAGACCCTGCAGAAATCCAGAAGATCTATACCTACTTTGAAAACTTGTATTCTAATAAGATGGAAAATGCAGAAGAAATGGACAGATTCCTAGATACATGTGAATTACCAAAGCTCAACCAAGAAGATATAAAAATCCTAAATAAACCGATATCAAAAAATGAAATCGAAGATGTAATTAAAAACCTCCCAACAAAGAAAAGCCCAGGCCCTGATGGATTCACTGCCGAATTCTACAAGAAATTTAGAGAAGACCTAACACCACTACTTCTCAAACTCTTTAATGAAATTGAAAGGGAAGCAATACTCCCAAATTCATTCCTGAAAGCAAGCATTACCCTGATACTAAAACCAGAGAAGGACCCAACTAAGAAAGAGAACTACAGACCAATCTCCCTAATGAACATAGATGCAAAAATCCTCAATAAGATACTGGCAAACAGAATGCAGCAAATAATCAAGAAGATTATACACCATGACCAAGTTGGATTCATCCCAGGGATGCAGGGATGGTTCAATATACGTAAATAAATAAATGCAATACACCATATTAACAGAGCCAAGGACAAAAATCATATGATCATCTCAATAGATGCAGAAAAAGCTTTTGACAAAGTCCAGCACCCATTCATGATAAAAACCCTACAGAAAATTGGAAGAGATGGTCTTTATCTCAATCTGATAAAAGCTATCTATGACAAACCAACAGCCAATATCATACTAAATGGACAAAAACTGAAAGCCTTCCCTCTAAAATCAGGAACAAGACAAGGATGTCCACTGTCCCCACTCTTATTCAACATAGTCCTAGAAACTTTAGCCAGCGCAATTAGATAAGAGAAAGAAATAAAAGGAATTATGATTGGAAAGGAGGAAGTTAAATTATCATTATTTGCAGATGACATGATACTCTACGTAGAAGACCCCAAAAACTCCACTAAAAAATTGCTAGATTTAATAAGCAAATTCAGTAGTGTAGCTGGATACAAAGTCAATACTCAAAAATCAATAGCCTTCCTGTACACCAATAACAAACTCACTGAGAGAGAAATTAGGGAAACAACACCTTTCACAATCACATCTAAAAAAATGAAATACCTAGGAATCAATCTCACAAAGGAAGTAAAAGACCTCTACACTGAAAACTACAGTACTCTGAAGAAGGAGATTGAAGAGGATATCAGAAAATGGAAAGATATCCCTTGCTCCTGGATAAGAACCAATATAGTGAAAATGGCCATACTTCCAAAATTGTTATACAGATTTAATGCAATTCCAATCAAAATTCCAACAGCATATCTCACAGAATTAGCGAAAACAATCCTAAAATTCATTTGCAATCAGAAGAGACCTAGAATAGCAAAGGTAATTCTGGGCAACAAAGGCAAGGCAGGGGGCACCACAATCCCCGACTTGAAATTATACTACAAAGCTACTGTGATAAAAACAGTGTGGTACTGGCAATAAAACAGACCTGAAGATCAATGGAACAGATTAGAAGATGCTGAAACAACCCCCGACATACTAAGCCACCTTATCTTTGACAAAGGTGCCAAACACATTCACTGGAAGAAAGATAGCCTCTTTAATAAATGGTGCTGGAAAAACTGGCTCTACACATGCCAAAGATTAAAACTAGATGCATATCTTTCACCATGCACTAAACTAAATTCAAAATGAATCAGAGATCTAAATATTAAAACAGAAACATTGAATCTGCTCGAATGTAGGATAGGTAAAACCCTTGAAGACATTGGTGTAGGTAAAGACTCCATGAATAAAACCTCAACTGCACAGGAACTATCCCAAAGAATCAACAACTGGGATCTCATTAAAAAGCTTTTGCGGGCTGGTGAGATGGCTCAGCGGCTTAAGCGCCTGCCCGGCAAGTGCGAGGGCCCGAGTTCGACTCCTGGATCCCACATACGAAAAAGGGGCAGGTGATATCGCTCAGCGGCACGGGCGCCTGCTGGCACGCGAGGTCCTGAGGTCGACCCCCCGGTACCCACAAAAAAAAAAAAAAAAAAAGCTTTTGCACAGCAAGAGAAACCACCAACAGAGTGAAGAGACAATCCACAACGTGGGAAAAAGTGTTTGCCAACTGTTCCTCAAAGGATTACTATCGAGAACATATAAAGAACTCAAAAAAATCAGACCTCCCAAATTTCAAGACCCAATCCAAAAATGGGCATCTGAGATGAATACACGTCTCAGATGAAGAAATACAAATGGCAAATAAATATACAAAAAAATGTGCAACATCACTAGTCATTCAAGAGATGCAAATTAAAACAACACTGAGATTCCATCTCACCCCAGAAAGAATGGCTATTATCAAGGAATCAACTAATAACAAATACTGGAGGGGCTGTGGGGAAAAAGGAACCCTTCTCCACTGTTGGTGGGAGTGTCGACTGGTACAGCCACTGTGGAAAT
The DNA here is from genome assembly GCA_028451465.1 of Erethizon dorsatum. Lineage (NCBI taxonomy): Eukaryota > Metazoa > Chordata > Mammalia > Rodentia > Erethizontidae > Erethizon > Erethizon dorsatum. The sequence continues at coordinate 49,396,095 of CM051835.1, read as the reverse complement.
CAGTGTGGAGATTCCTCAAAAAACTAGGGTTGGAGGTCCCATTTGATCCAGCTATTCCCTTCTGGGTATCTTCCCAGAAGAATTAAAAACGTCATACCACAGCTATATATGTGCACCCATGTTTATAGCAGCACAATTTGTAATAGCCAGATCTTGGAAACAACCCAAATGCCCATCAACTGAGGAATGGATAAAAAAGATGTGGTATTTTTATACAATGGAGTACTATTCAGCCATAAAGAAGGATAAACTGGAGACTTTTATAGGTAAATGGATGCAACTCGAGAAAATATTCATAAGTGAAATAAACCGGACGCACATGTGTAAGCATCGCATTGTCTCCCTAGTATGAGAAACTGAAAGAGTAAATAAGATCCAAAATGTACAATAGACATGGTAAATCAAAAAGAAACTGGTCAAAAGGAAAGAGAGACTGGGATGGGGGAATGGGGAAAAGAAAGAAGGGAAAAGAAAAAAAATTGTATTTATATATAAGGTGGTTAAGATAGATATACTACTAATTTTACTTAGTTCATTGAAGAGTAAGGTTTGTGCCAGTAATGTTTGGACAACTGAATGCTAATATCTGGTACCCTGAATAACTAACTTAAAGATAACAATACATAATGTATTAACCATTGTTACCCTCCCATTATGTTGTTTTGAAATTTTGTTCTTTTTTGATTTGTTTTGTTTTGTTTTTTCTTCTCTTTAAAGTAAAAAAAAAAATGTAAACAGGCTTATACAAACTGTGGCCTGGGGGTTGCACAAGTCTGTTATAATAAAAATGTTTTTTGAAAGGTAGTTTTGTTACTCAGATACATTAACCATATTATATGTTTTACATGCAGCCAGAGAAGCCACTCATGTCCAACCCATCGGCTGCAGATTGGGCATGCCAGAAGCAGATAGTGATAAAATCGTGTATCCTCTTCTTATTACAGAGACTGAAGATAGTGGGGACCATTAGTAAACATGTCTTGTGCCACTCTGAAAAGTTTGTAATTTTTCAAATTCTACAAATGAAAAGGCACATTCTCTACAAATTATGATTCATAGATTTACCAATTTATAAAATGCTGATGTGACGGATAATTTACAATTGCTTGCCTCTTAATTTTCTCTGGAAACTAAGGTTCCTTTGGGTTAAGAATTCTAATTAATACATGCAATTAAAAAATTACTAGGGCCGGTGAGATGGCTCAGCGGCATAAGCGCCTGCCTGGCAAGCGCGAGGGCCCAAGTTCGACTCCCGGAACCCACATACGAAAAAGGGGCCGGTGATATCACTCAGCGGCACGGGTGCCTATTGGCACATGAGGTCCTGAGGTCGACCCCCCGGTACCCACAAAAAAAAAAAATTACTAGAAATAATAAGGGAAACAACTCTACATACAAAAATAAAGTGTGATCAAAAAATATGGTGGATTTTTTTTAAGTTTACTATAGTAAAAGATGTATTGCCATTAATCCCCCTTACCTTCAATCTCACCTTACATTTATCTCACCATTCTTGCCATTTTCTGAAGAAGTTCTGGAAGCCTTCTTTTGCGAATGTCTTTTAGTTGTACTTTCATGGCTGGCTTGATGTCCTGTATTGATTCAAAACATTTACCTTTTACAATCATTTTGACCTTGGGGAATAGCCAGAAGTCGCCTGGTACCAGAGCCAGTGACTCAGGTGGATGGCGACAAACCATAATGTTTTTATGATCCTGCCTGTTTCCATGGATAGTACTTGGCAACAGCATCCACTCGATTTTTTATCACACGTCATAAAGGCAACCCCAAAAAAGGACTTCCAGGCCTGCTTCAGAAAACGGCTACGTAGCCAGGTGTCATGGTATATGCCTGCAATCCCAGCTCTCAGGAGGCTAAAGCAGGAGGATCGTCCAAGTTCAAGGCCAGGCTGGGCTAGGCTACATAGTGAGTTTAAGACCAACCAGAACTGTATAGTGAGATACTGTCTCAAAACCAAGCCAAACCAAACCAAACCAAATCAAACCAAACCCAGAAAGAAGAAGAAAGTGGCAAGAACAATAGGACAAGTATATTTGAAGTAAGAGGAAGTATTCTGAAAGGGATTCATGCCGATGTGTCTTTTACTGTAATTTTTTAAATTTAAATACTCGTATAGTTTGATCATCCCTTATTTATAATAAAGATATATTTTGATAAGAAAGCTCTAAGGAATATGGATGTGTTTTATTAAAAGATAAAGAGTAATTTCTGTCCTAAAGTAAAATGGTTGTTCTATAGTGAGAAAGAGAAAATACACAGGACAAAAACTAAATGGATATAAGAAAGTTGTAAATTGAAAGTAATGGCAACCCTGTACTCTCAGCTAGGAAGAAGACAGAGGACTTCAAGTTCAAGCCCATCCAGGGCATTTTGGCAATACTCTGTCTCTAAACAAAAAGGGTAGCTCGGGATGGCTCAGTGCTGGAGCACTTGCCTAGAAGGCACAACGCCAGGTTCCATTTCCAGCACGGGGGAAGGAGGGAGGATGGGAGGCAGGGAGGGAGGAAATTACATGTAAACGTTGGTAGAAAAGCAACCATAGAAAAAAATGTTATGTGTAATCAAATTACAATCTGAGGGGATTACTAGTAAGTTTTTAAAATCTGAGCATTAATATGAAAGTACAATGATGCAAAAGAATTTGGTTCTCACTGATAAAACAACAAAGTTTTCTCCAGAGCATTAATCTGCCATGTAGCTTTCTATACTTACCTTTGAAGTCTTTTAATTATCTCTCATTAAATATTTTTTCCACAGTAACTTGTGATCCTATTTTAATCAAGTGTTTTATAATTTTTGAGAACTTCCAAAATTGAATTCTTTTAACCTCAAACTAATTTTAGGAATTTCTAGACAGGCCCCTAGAATATCTCAAAAGAATTTGTCCTCCTCCTTATAAAAACAGAGATATTAAGCTAACTAGGTTTATTTGAATGTTAAATTACATGAAAAGTATTTTCAAATAATAACACTGAACTTTCCTAAAGACACATGAGTATGTTATATGTTTAGAAGTTCTATGAAATTCCTAGAAATATGAAAGTCCTAGTATAATGCTATCCGTCATTGTTCTGATTATCTTAAAATGTTGTACATCACAGAAACAACAAAATTTCCTTAGAAACTATATTGTAGTGAGTTCTCGTCACATCTTTAACAAAGGCTATTTTTAAGTCTTGTCATTACATTTAATTGTTCTACTCTAGTAAAGAGATACTTTTCTGAATGCTATTATAAGCAACAACAAACCTAGTATTTTATCTTTGAGAAGATTAATAAAAAGGAGATGCCTGACAGGAACAAGTTTCTGATAACATTAAGATCATGCAATTAGATTGATCCAGAAGAAAAAAATCTAAGAACTCTAATGAAGAAACTGGTTGGTTCATAAAACTGCTAAACTAATCTCAAGCAGAACAAGAATTAACTGAATTCCAAGGACATGCTTGGTCAGATATCCACATAAAAGTCAGCTAGTACTGAACCTGCTACCATGTACAATTTCTATAAAATTCATATGATAACCTTATTAATAAACAGTGCTAAGCACCTGATTTGATTAAAAAAAATTGATATCTGAAAAGATATACAGTTAATGACACACATGGACTCGAGTAGGACCTGAACAGCAACCTGGTTGTTACTGAATCCTTAAAGCTTCCATTTTTAAAAACTGTACTCCTTGACTCAAATAGATAAAATGATACAAAGTATAAAAAGATACTAGTATAATGATTTTTAAATTGCTAAAATGATTTATAACCAATGATTATGGCTTTGTCAAAGGGTACATTTCTACCACATGCTGGATCACTGGATTGCTTACAGATAGATTTTGTTCAATTACTACCCTCAATGGGATACCAACATATTCTTGTAATTGTATGTTCTTGGTTTGGATATAAGTTTTCTCGTGCAGGAAGGCCAGTGCTGTTAAGAGTCACTAAAAGTGATCAGAAAATGTGTTTCCCTTGTGGAGCACTCCTGAAGAAACTTCCAACTAAGGGGTACTCATTTGACTAAACAAATAATAAAACAGTTAAGGCAATACAAACAATGACATTACCATTGTCCCTATTATTTTTAATCTTTTGGGAAAGCTAGAAGAAAAATGGCATTTAAAAACTGAAATTGGCAAAATTAGCTGAATTGACTAGATCGCTCAGCCAAAGGTATTACCATTGGCCCTGATGACGATTAGAACCACCTCTACCGGAAAACACAAAGTCACCCCCCTTACGAAATAGTTACTAGGAGACCCACACCCCTAACAGAACTTCATGTATCTCCTGATCTTACAGACTATAACATAACACAAAAAAAAGGCTTTAATGCATATGCCAAAAATTATTTTCACCAGTTTAAAAAAAAAAAAAAAAAAAAAGCCTTCCAGAGCCACTACGTATGACAACCCAACCTTTCACAATCTACAGCCCAGAGACTGGGTCTTTGGGAAATGACACTAGAGAAAGACTGTCCTTAAACTGTTAGAAGGGGGGGCTGGTGAGATGGCTCAGCGGCTTAAGCGCCTGCCCGGCAAGCGCGAGGGCCCGAGTTCGACTCCCGGAACCCACATACGAAAAAGGGGCCAGTGATATCGCTCAGCAGCACGGGCGCCTGCTGGCGCGCGAGGTCCTGAGGTCGACCCCCCGGTACCCACAAAAAAAAAAAAAAAAAAACTGTTAGAAGGGACTGTATCCTTCTTGCCACCCAAATGATAGCAAAACTTCAGGTCCTCAACTGAACAAGGGCCCTTTCAGACTCTTGGGACCATATGATATGAGAGACCATATGATATGAGACCTTGACGTTATAGGCTATAATAGAGTCCCTTGCTTTTGAAGGGGTTTATCCCTAGAAGCAGATGACATCCTAGACACAGCTTTATCAAGATCATGAATCGAGACTTCGTCGTTATCGTATCTCTGATCTTTCCCTCCTTCACCTGTGCCTTCTTTCTGTGTGTGCATGGTAAAGTAATGCTACTATCAGAATTTCACAGGGAAAGGGAGAGATGGTAGCAGCTGCTAGGAAGGCGGGTGGTGGCAAGGACAGGGAGCCCCAGGGAACCTGGCAGAGTGGAGATAGTGAAGGGGCAGCCATTGGATGTGGGCCTTACTACACACAGTTTTAGTACACTGGCAAAGGTGCCCACAGTATGGTCAGCTTGGCTTATGGCCACATGCACGACTTGTGTGGCCATAAGGATCAGCCCTTTCAAGCATCACAACTACTGCCAGCATACACCATGGGAGACCCAAGTCTTGCTGCACTTCTGCCCTAAGAGTGTTACCAGCATCGAACAGATTCTTTACGTACCTCCCCCAGAAGTCATGAGAAACGTCTATACTGGGCAGGAGCTGATGAAAAGTTGCACACATTGCTCAAAGGCTACCAGCTAAGCAACAACCACATCTGCTATTTCCTCTACCAGATGCGGCAGGGACACAAATATACTCACATTTGGCCAATGTGCTCCACCAAGACCTAAAGCCCTCCAACCCACTCATCAGTACCACCTGTGACTTTAAGAGCTGTGATTTCAGCCTGGCCTGAATTACCAAGCCTGAGCATAACCATGCCAGCTTTCTGACCAAATATGTGGCCACATGCTGGTATCAGGCTCCAGAGATCATGCTCAACTCCAAGGGCTACACCAAGTTCATCACATCTTGTCTGTGGGCTGCATTCTGGTTGAGATGCTCTCTAACTTACCCATCTTCTCTGACAAGCATTACCTGCACCAACTCAACCATATTCTAAATATCCTGGGCTCCCCATCCCAGGAGGACCTGAATTGTATCATTAACATAGAGGCCCAACACCGCTTATAGTCTTTGCCCTCCAATAACAGCATGGCTTAGGCCAAGCTTTTTCCCAAGTCAGATTCCAAAGTTCTTGACCTGCTGGACCAGATGTTAACCTTAAACCCCAACAAGTAGCTCACAGTGGAGGTGGTGCTGGCTCACCCCTATCTGGAGCAGTACTACAACCCCATGGATGAGTCAGAGGCTGAGGAACCCTTCACTTCCTACATAGAGCTGGACATCTACCTAAGTAGTGGCTGAAGGAGTTTATCTTCCAGGAAACGGCCCACTTTCAGCTGGGGCACCAGAGGACCCCTAACCAGGACAAATATCTCTGCCCCCTAGGGTCTGGTGTCTTGTCATTTGAGGTTCAGGCAGCCTGAAGAAAAGAACAGAGCTATGGGTTAGATTAGACATCTTTATTTTCAGGAGCCACTCAGCCACACACACTCAAGTGACAGTCCTCAGGCCCCTATCCCACCCATTCTTGCAGCAATGCTCAGGCACTTAGCCTGCCCATTAGTCCAGCTATATATGGGTCTATGTGATAGTGGTCATGTGCCAGTAATAACCTTGGTTACAGAAGTTACTTACGCCTGCCAGCATCGACCTTGGATACATCATTTATTTAAACTAAGACTGATGAGGTGTGCCTGTGCCGAAATTTTGCTGACTTGGACTTAAATTTCTATCAGAAATCACCCCACCCCCTCCATCACAACCTGAACCATCATGCAGCCATTTTGGGTTCCATTTTTCCCTACAATCCACCCATTTCAGACTGTGGGGTGTCATTTCTTAGTGGGTATACAGGCCCACTGTGCTGATCCTTGTACCCACATGTCACAACAGCAATACGTTATAGGCCATAATAGAGTCCCTTGCTTTTGAAGGCCTATACATATAGTCACCTTTGGGGCCCAGGCTGGCACACACACACTCAGCTAGCTCAAAGCTAGGAGTCAAATTAACTCTCTGGCTCTTTGCAGATGTCTTATCTAGTCCCTTTTCCTGGACCCAGGCCTCCTGGCATCAACACAGGGGCTTTTACCTATTGAGCTGTCCCCTTGTATTGATAAATTTATAGAAACTGTATATTAGAAATTAGTAGCCTGTTACTATATTGAGACAGGGTATGCTCGTGCTGCTTGTCATGTAATTAGACTGTTAAGCAGTTAGCCTTGACTGCGTCCAGCTGCTTCTAGATAGCACGCCAGGACAATATGACCACACCCAGCTGCAATGTCTGTGTTTTTCTACCTAAAATATGTATCTGGGTTTTTCCAACATGTTTCAAGGACATTTTGCCCAGGACAGACTGGCCCAGTTAAGGACACATTTAACTCTACCTGCTCTGCTCAAACCCCCCTCCCTCCCAGAATGTTCCCGCCTTATGATAAATAATTCCTTTTAAATAAAACCTGCTTAGAACAAATCTGCCTGCCAACATACGACTTGATTCATGTAACCAATCATATAATAACCTGTCAGCTTTGTACTTCCTGCTTGCAAACTGTATTTAAACTGAACTCTGAGCTGACTCTGGGCTGGTGATTTGGACTCAGACTCAGTCCCCCAGCCCACCGGTGTTAATAAACAAGGTGCCTTCCAAACTCCTTGGTGCAGGGTGTTTTCCTTTCGGTCCAGGTTTTTCTGCAACACCCTCTCTAGAGAGTACCTTTGTGGAGAATGGAAAAGTGGCTCTCTCCTCTGGGCAAACCCTTCTCTTTTCTTATGGACCTTAGTGTGCTACACAACCTGTAAAACTGCAGAAGGTGGCTCCGCTGACCTTTATGCAGCCCCAGAGCTGGCTGTGCCCTGGCCTATTTTACCTGTTTAGCCTTTGTGTGGCCTCTCTCTCATAGGTCTTGTCCCATGGCTTGGTCCCATGAAGGTCAATGGCCAACTAGCCACCCTGTGGCATTCTACATAGAAAGTCATAATCTCAGGTCTTTATATACTGCCCAGCTGTCAGTGTATATGGTAAGGGGCCCTCTTTCCGGGTAATTATTACCTATATGTCTCTCAGCTCAGCCCACTGACTACTCTGTATCAAACTAAATACTGCTTCCGGCTACACAGCAACAGCTGTCTATGATGTGGCGGGTCCATGGCTTAACCTGTATGTATACCAGGCACTCGCAGTATCGGTAGCTGATGCTCCCTGTAGGAAATTTTGTATGGCTCTTCAGGTGGATGAGATGATGGTGCAGCATCGTCTACATGGTCCACTGGCCCTAATACTTGCTATAGCTCAGCAGGAAGGGAGCTTGTTTGCACTCTGTTACTCTAAATATGATCTTTATTTGGCCAGTATTGTGCTTGAGCAACCCCAGGCTTGGGGACAGATATCTATGAGCACAGCCACCAGGCCACTGAGTAGGTGGTTTGTGACTCTATAAGGGCTTCCCTGGTCAATGACTCACAGGCCAGTTAGGCTGCATGTACAGCTGCTAGCTGTTTCTCTATGAGGGAAACTGGAGTTCTGCCCCCTTCCATACTTGTGACTAAAATTCCAAAGGCATCCATGACATTCTGGGGGCTGCTATAAACCCCAACCAAAGCCCTTGGTGGTTACATCAACAGCCAGTTCACAAGGATTCCAGAGGCCGGCCACTTGCAGAGCTTGCTCCTGCTGAATAGCCTGATTTGCTTCCCAAATATCTGACAGCATTTTGTCCTATCTCAAGCTACATACTTTTTATGCAGATTGTACAAGAGTTTTAAGATATGGATTAAATGAGGAGTAAAAGTCCTCTAATACTCCAGAAGCCCTAGGAAAGTCTGTGGTAGTGCAAGAATACTTCTGTATCTTAATAACAGTCTCTGGTATTGCCTCTGTCCCACTCGACCAGTCAACTCTCAAAAATTTAACTGAGAGCCCAGGTCCCTGGACCTTGGCCTTGTTGATGACCTAGCTACACACTGCTAAGTGCTGCCAGAGACCACCAACAGGATGTTCCATACCTACAAGAAAATCAGAGGTTAACATAACATGGATACAATAAAATAACCACACATCCCATGGGGCTGACCATGCAGCCAAGTCCCTTGCCATCAGCCCATGGCAAACAGTAGGACTGTACAAGTAACGCTCTGATGAACGCCTACTGCCTTTCTTCTCGTGTGAAGGCAAACCATTCTTGCCATCTCAACCTCTAGAGGATGTCCACCCCCAGAATGTCCTCGGGTACCAGGGAAATGTGCATGGCACAGACTCAAGGAGGCAGACAATCTATACCCACAGTCACAGTCACATTCACTGGTTTCACTTTGTCGGCATGTCCCTCGGAGCTATCTATGCAGGCTGCCTTTCCCGGGCATGTCTCAGGATTCTCATAAATCAGGCTGTCCTAATGTTCATTAATACGAGCACGTAATGCACATTTATGGGGCACCGATGAATGACAAGCTCCGGTCCTCTGGTCTTCCCCTTCACTGGGTGCCTTGGTCCTATCTCTCATCAAAATTAAACACCCGCACAGCATCACTGCAGGGGCCATGTGGTCCTGAAATTTTATGTCCTGGGTCTGGACCACTTGTTTTCCCTGGGGGACCTTCCCCTTTTGGAACTGCTGATTGGACTATAACTGCCTTCGAAGGGTTAACAGCATATCTATTTGGCTGTTTTTAGTCTGCTTGGGTGCCTGCTCCTATATGGCCTGAACTCTACGCTCTTTTTTGTGTTCCTCAGTATCTCCCATGACTGCACTGTAGCTGCCACCTCTGCCCAGCCTTGGGTTTGGTCCCAACTCTAGATCTGCCTCTGGCTTTTGGCAACTGCCAGATTCAGCTGCCCCAGCAGTCTCAGTTGAACTCCTCCCAACCCCACTGGCTAACTGCTGCTACCAACAGGCAGTGACTATTTTACGCCCAGCTCTCCTATGATGTGTATGAGTTCTGTGTATTCATGGTCACTGGCTGGAGTCTCTCTAGACCGTCCAGTTGCCATAAGCCAGTCGATCTTTGGCAAGGAGCCATAACTCAGTCTTCTGGGAAGGAACTGCTACCTGCTTTTTTTTTTTTTTTTTTTTTTTTTTTTTTTAATAATGGCCCCAGGATGAGCCCTGGGCCTGCCTCAGACTCTTATATTTAAATTCTGCTTGTAGTTCTGGCACAGGATCCATGCTTGGGCCTGAAATCCTGGGAGTGGGCTTTGTCCCCCTCTTGGCCCTACCACTGCCCTTCTTTACCTTCATGGTATTGCTGGGCTATGGCTCACTGCTTTATTTTGTGTATCATCACCAGATGGGCCTTTCTGCATAAAACCAGCTCATATTCTTCAGCATAAGAGCTCTCTGTGTTGGTGAGCTCTGCTATGTCAGCAGCATGCATTCTTTCTGGACAGAATTTATGAGCAGCATGTATCTTCTTTTAACCCTTTGGTGCAGGTGCCTCCTCTTAATAAAGTTTTTGCCTTGGCCCAGGCTGTGACGAATCTTGACAACTACGCCAAATATCTTGTCACCAGTTGAGACTGGGGAAGTTCACCTGAGTTTCGGACAGCCCAAAGAAAACAGAGCTGTGGGTTGGATTAGACAACTTTATTCTCAGGTGCTGCCCAGCCACCTACACTTGGGTGGCAGTCCCCGGCCCCCTAGCCTACCCAGTCCCACAGTAGTGCTCAGCTACTTAGCCCATCCATTAGTCCAGTTTTATATACGGGTCTACATGATAGTGGCTACGCGCCAGTAATGACCTTGGTTATCTAAGTCATTTACAACTGCCAACACTGACCTTGATTATATCAGTTATTTACACTGATACCAGAGAGGTGTGGCTGAGCTGAAATCTTGCTGACTTGGACTTAATTTCCACTAGAAATCACATCCCCCCACATATAGCCTAAACCACAATGTAGCCATCTTAGGCTTCATTCTTCCCCATACCTGGCCCTGCCTCCTGCCTGTGTGCAACCCAGGCCAAGGCCAAGGATGGGCCTGGCCCCTTCTTTCACTTTGCTGGGGTCTCCTGTATCAGGCAGGCCAGGCCAAGGCTCCCTCCTACCCTGGGCCTGAGGACCTCAGGTGGCCTACAGCAAATCTTCACTGTTCTGCCTTCATCTCCCCCAGCTGGCCCATCTCTGGTAGACTACTTTGGAATAGAAGCACTTTGGCTGCCCCAGAACCTACCCGGAGCACTCAAGGGTCTCAGTAGGAACTCAGGGCAAGCCCTGCCCTACTCACCTCATTGAAATCCCATCCCATTTTCTCTGCAAGAACATTCCCAGTCTCAAGGGCTAGTATCCCTGAGGAGGTGATGCTAGGCTGAAAGCCCCTCACCCCTCAAACTGCCACATTAAATGCCCTTGCTGCTTCTGTGTGTAGCACAAGAAGAGCCCAGTGCCCCTGCCCACTTCCCATGCCTGTATCTAATATATAAATATAAAGAAGTAAGGAAAAAAAAATTTCACAATCGCTGGCTTCTACAGGGAATTTAACTGAATACTGGATACATCAGGTTAAAGCTAAACCCCTATGTGATCTTAGAGAGCCTCTAGTCTACCTTATAGCAAATTTCATTGGCATTCAAGGTATGCCTACCTATACAAATTGTACACTGGCCCTTTCTATAGGGTCAGGCTTCTAGATCTATATATCCAGATTCTTTGCTTAAAAACAATAGGCAAAACCTAGGGTGGAGGTTTTGCAATTAAATTATGTCAGGAACCAAATAAGAAAACCAAAGCAACAGATAACTCAACAGTTTGTAAAAATATTCATAACTTTAGTTCTCTAATTATTAACAGCCTTCAACCATGCAATAATTCAATAGTAGAGCTTCGGAGAAATACTACTAGTGTTTCTGTACTGGTGACCTCTAATGATCTGACTTAAATTCACTTCATTCATGGGGTTCTTCCTCAGTTAAGGAGTACTTTGTTCTTTTGGCATTATTCTCCTGATAGTCATCAAAGTAGTCTCTCTGGTATACTATATGTAGGATTGTTTTCTCAATTTACTTTTCACACAGTTTGCTACTAACATAATAAACACAAATGATTTTTATACAGTGATTTTGTATCCCGTAGGAAACTGCTATTTGTACCCCTCTAAGTTTTATTTTTATCTGTGGAAGACACAACGGTCAACCATACACACACATACAACTCTATAGCTAGCTAAGTAAGTAAATAAAAGCCCAGTGTGGATTAGAGATTCTAACAGTACCACTGTCACTCCATAACCAGGTAGAACCTGAACAATGGAGTATATACCTTAATTCTGGTTTACAAAATAAATTGGAAATTTCCAGCAGGTACAAATTCCTTTAAATGAGCATCTTTGGGTAAAACACTCCTTTGCTGCCTTGGCAAAATAAATGAGGTTTAATTAGAAATCTGTCTCAGACATTAGCTACTATAACTCCACAGCAAAGGTTTATAGCTGCCCAACAAACTTCTCTAAGCTCCCTTGCTAAAGTGGTTTGGAAAACAGGATTGGCAGACAGGATTGATTTTGGCAAACGGGAGGGATTGTGTGCAATAGCTAACTCATGCTGCATTTAGATAAAGACATCTGGTACTGTAAATTTCAATTACAAGAAATCAACAGACAGGCTACTTGATTAAAAAAAGTACAATAGGTTCCCAGCAACATTCGAGTTGTGAACTTTCACAGATACTAACAGCCCTCACATCACGTAGAAGTGAACAAATTATGGAAGTGGCTCGTGTGTCTGCCGGACATTGTGACAGCTGTTACTGTGTGTTTACTGTACAGTGTGGCAGTGTGCAGTAGTACAGTGCTCAATCAGAGCCTGGGATGTCTGGAACCAAGAGGAAAAGCAGTGGTGATGTGGAGGTTTGTTTTTTCTTTGATTTTTATGTTTTACATTGTATATTTGTGTCAAGTGTATAATACTCACTTGGTCAGACTTACGACTTACAAACAAATCCGACTTACAAACCTTCTCCAGGAACAGAACTGGTTTGTAAACTGGAGACCTATTGTAGATTCTTCTAGTTCATTGTCTTGGTCACTTTCTCTTTGTGGGACAAAACACTGGATGCCTCCAGCTTAAGGAAGGAGAGGTATACAGTATTTTGGCTCAGTTTGCAGAGGTTTAGGTCCATCATCGGCTGGCTCCAAGGCAAGACAGCATGGCACAGGGGCAGGGCAGAGAAGAGCTGCTCAGCACAAGACAGTCAGGAAGCAGACAGAGAAGGGAGAAGGGAAGGGAAATAGAACGTTCTGTGTCATGTCCTCTCCTGAGCAGGCCCTACCTCCTAGCAGCAAGTCAGCTGTAATGAATGCCACTATAATCCAATCACCATCCAAAAGGCCCACTGTGAGCCCAAGAGGCTTTGGGGGCACATCTAATTAAAAACCTTTACACTCACTCTTTGATTCGATTTCGTTTCATCCTTGGGGTCCTTGGTTAAGGAAGGCATTTCATTCTTTTGGCATTATGCTCTTGATAGTCACCACAGTAGTCTTCCTGGTGCGCTGTATCTGGAATTGTTTTCTTAACTTCCTTTTCAGGTATAGTAGTTTGTTACTAGTATACAGAGTACAAAAACACAATTGGTTTGTATGTTGATTTTGTATGTTACAATTTTCCTAAATGTATTAATTCTAACAGATTTTTGCTGAAATGTTAAGATTTTCTATATATAAGGTCATGTCATCAGCAAACAGAAATTTACTTCTTCCACTCTAATTTGGATGCCTTTTATTTGTCTTGCCTAACTGCTGTCTAAGACTTTCACTATACAGTATGTTGAAAGAGATGGTTAGAGTGGCTATCCTGGTCTCAGAGGAAATACTCAGCTTTTCACCATTAGGTACACTGTTATCTCTGGCTTTTCGTACATGGTCTTATTTTGTTGAGGCAGACTAAGTTTTAAACCAGTTAAAGTTAGAACTACTGCAGATACTAAAACTCTTAGTCATACAGATTGCAAGGAGAATAAGGTAACAACTGAGTGGGCTGCATGTATTTCCTATGCTGCATGGTAACTAAAGGCAAACCCTACCGGAATTCTGTAATTCTCACTTTTCTTATTTCCTAGTTTTGTAAAGTCACATTAAGACGACAAGAAAATGCAGACAAGTAGAGTTGCTGTATTTCATAAGGTTCATGGTCCTAATCCCTTTACAAGTTTCTCCATCTCACTGAGTTTGACTCTGGTTTCCAAGGGATACATATAATGTACAGTATGTACAGACAATAAAACTTTTTATACTAATCTTCGAATAATAGAACAAGAAAATTTTAAGTACATTTTTGAAAAACTGAACATTCAGCTCTAAATTACCTTAAAATATCTGCTTTATTAGTACACATACAAATTGTTAACATTATCTAAACCAACATGCTGGAAGAAATGCTTTTGATGTTTACTTTCAGTAATATTGTTTGTAATACACTATTCTCTTTTTCCAATTAAAAAATGTTACTAGTTTGGTAAAATACACTCAGGGAGCAATTAAAACTACTATGATCATATCCTTCCTTTTCCAATCTAATTATGGGTTGATTTTTAAAAGAAGAATAACTTATGGGTCACTAGAGAGAAATTATTTTGAAACTCTCAAGAGATAATGACTTGTCTATATTTTAAAATACACTTTTGAAATTTTGTGCGGGGTTTCTTCGTAGTAACAAATAAAGCCTATGATATCTACTCTGCAAATGGCAAGGTACACTGAAATTTTTGATAAGTTTCATCTCACTGCCTATTCTTGGAATGTCCACAGGATTTTACATGCAGTGCTAAATATGAGAGAAGTAAAGGCTGAAAGTAAAAAGAGAATGAGAAAAAAATAGAATGGGATAAGATCACCATGATTATTTGAAGGAAAGGTTAGACATAAAGTATTAAAAATGGTTGTTCAGGTTGATTCAGTGAAAGTTAAAAATCTCTGATCTTACAGTAGCTAGAAAATAAGCTGCATGAGTTTAGGAGAAGGAGGATTTAGGAAACTGAAAGAAAGAAGTAACAGAAAACAAAAGCAGAATTGAGTATACATAAGCATCACTTAGTGACAAGGATACTTCTGAGAAGTGTGTCATTAAGTGATTTCATTCTCATGTGAAAACCCACACAAACTAAGAGGGCTACATCTTTACATATCATACACTAAAGGGAATCAGTGTTGTATATGTGGTCCTTTGTTAACCAAAACGTTGTTATGCATTGCATGATTATTCAGGTCTTTTTCATTTCCTTTAACATTAATTAGTGATTATCTGATAAAAAAAAATCTAAGCAGAAAAACACTGCTTTAATTATTCCTTCCTCTAAATCCAGGAAATCACCATTTAACTGTGAAGTACAATCTCACAGACTATACTTTTTTTTTTTTTTTGGTTAGAAATGACCAAAAGAACTTAGGCTGAGAGTGTAACTCAGTGGTAGAGTGCTTGCCTAGCATGTGAGGTCCTAAATTCCACTCAAGCATCACACACATACACAGAATGACAAATTGGAACATAGAGAAAATAATGTGTCAGTTTATAATGAATTCCAAATGTAGTTTTCTCACTGAATAAAGAAGTACTTTACCCATTTCATAGGTTTCTTTATACACTCTCACTGCAATTCTTTCTGCAAATTCATTTCCAAGTTCTGGAATCAAGCACTAGTAAATTCAAAGAACTAATATCAAACCCTAATATGTTTCACTCAAATTTACAACTGCAAATAAGGCACTGTATTAGTCAGCGGTGCATCATTGGAAACACAATGCCCAACATCCATAACTTTAAAGAGGAGAGGTTTAATTTGGCCTACAGTTTCAGGAAATTCAGATCATGGTCAGCTGAATATCATGGCTGAAAGGTGTGACAGAACTAAGACATTTACTTCATGGCAGCTGGGAAGCAGAGCAGGAAAACACTGTCAAGAGGAATGGCATAGGACCAGACACAGATTCCAAGGTCACACCTCCATGACCCACCTAGAGACACCTAGAAGTGTGCTCCACCAATCACCCAAGTTGATTACAAAGCCAGTCAAATTGACACCCCACCCTAACTGCCACATTCCACCCCTTGTCAATTTCATACCTAAACACATCTCCTTAAACCATACTTAATCTCTAAATAAAGAAAACAGCAAGTTTGCAATACTGCCTGACATAATACAACTATCCACATACAACCAGAAACTCAACAATCCTTTCCCTAACATTACAACATTTCCAGCATTTTTCAAAAGTCAAAGTCAAAATCTGTTCTAAGAATCAAGGCAAACTCTTAGCATTGAACCTCTATTAAAAATAAAACACAAGTTACCTACTCCCAAGGCACAATAGCACAGGGTAAACATTCCCATTCTAAAAGGGAGGAATAGGGGGATAGAAAACTGGACCAAAGCAAACATCAAAACCTGTAGCTCCATATCTGGCATCTGGGGCACACAGCAGTAAGATATGAGTTCCAGAAAGTGTGGGCAGACCCACCTTTATGGCTTCTCTCTTTGCCTGGCTTCCTTCTTGGCCTGCAGTTTTCCTTATCAGATGTCCCATATTTCTGGCATCTCCAACTTCTTGGAGTCTCAACTGCACCTTTGACTTCATTCCCATAGCTTCACACACTGCTGTTTCAGGACCCCTTGCCTGGCTTCCCAGGTTTTCCTTGGAAATCTGGGTAGAAGATTCCCTGATCCCACAATTCTTGCATTCTGCACACTGGTATAACCAACATCACATGGATGATGCCAAGGTCTGCCACTAGCTCAAGCAGTAGTCAGACACCCTTCAACCATGGTGGTGGTGGCCACTGAGTGTCTAAATGACTGAGAACAATGAAATTAATCTTAGGGAATAAATTTTCTAGGAGGTCTTCTTGAACAATGTGCCCAGGGACTCTTTTCTCAAATGAAAATTTAACTTTTGTACCCCTGAGCCTGTGATGGATGGGGTCTTGCCGATTCCTGAGATTCCCTCAAGGCATCTTTCTTCTTGTCCCTATACAATGTCCTTGGTTTCATTTTAAAGGTACTAATCTCTTCAGTAGCCATGCCTCCCAACATTACACATGGTTCCTCCTAAAACAGATTTTTTCAAATTTTCTGCTCTGTCTTTTGCCCCTGAATCTCAGTACAACTCTGGTCAAAAGTGGCCAGAAGTACCCATGCCAAAGCTTAAATGTGCTTTCCTGAAATTTCATCTGCCAGATCAATTACTTTACTTCCCTTAATCTCAGTCACCCACAAAATTTCACAACATGGGCAAAATACAGGCTTTTTTTTTTTTTTTTTTTTTTTTTGCCAGCGTATAACACACAGGGTCTCCAGTTCATATGCCAGTGGAGTACTTGTTCTGAAATGAACCCTGAGTCTAGTATTTACTATCAACAATCCTATGAGCATTTTGGTCTTCTCAGCAGAATCAGCCATCAGGCTCTGCTTACAGCATTCTAGGGCTTCACTAGCCCAATTCTCCAAAATTTTCCAAACTCCCACAAATAAGTTCCAAAGGCTTCTAAACCACATGTCAGGAACAGTCACAGCAAGGACCCCATTTCTCCAGTACCAATTTTCTATTTTAGCTTTTCAACACTGGAACACAATGCAAGACACCCATAGCTTAAAGAGGAGAGGTCTATTTTAGTTCACAGTTTTCGGGAATTCAGCCCATGCTTGGCTGACTCTGAGGAAGAAACATCCTGGTGGAAGGGTGTGGCGGAGCAAAGATGCTTAGTTCAGGACAGCCAGGAAGCAGTGCAGGAGAACAGTGCCAAGAGAAAGATCCAGACATAGACCCCACAGTCATGTCCCCATGACCAACCCAGACACGCCTACAAGTATGCTCCACCAACTGCCCAGGTGAATCCAAATCCAATCAGGTTGACATTCCATCCTAACCACCACATGCATCTTCATTTGGATTCTTTTCTATTTTTAACACAACCTTGCCATCATTTTTTTCCCTTCAATATCATCTAAATAAAGCCATTCTAAAACAAAAATCCTAAGAGTGGATGTCAGCAAAACCAAAAGGTGGAATAGGAACCTCTGATGGTTATTGTTCCACAAAACAACAAATAAACCAACCAAAACTGCTAGAGTACACTTTCTTAGAACTCTATAAACTAATGGAAAGCTTTCAGAAATCAGGTAAATATTTAATCAAGAGAAAAGTCTTGGTAAAGAAGTTTCATGGGATTTTAACTCACTCTGACACCTTTCCATGCTCCCCAGATAGGCAGTGGCCTTAAAGACATCAGCCCAGGCACAGGTACCAGGACCAGAAAAAGCAGACTTTATTTTCAAAGGGGGTTGCTGTGACCAGCTCAGTGACTGCCTGAATGATCGTCTCAAAGGGATTCTCTGTATCTTGCTTTACTTGGAATTCTCCCAGGGCTGAGAGGAACACCTGGGGAAGTTGATAAAAAACACACAAGGCAATGCTAGTCACTGCTGCCTGGGGCAATGGGTAAAAGCAAGGACTAATAACAGACTAACAAAAACTCTTGGGATGAAAGTCTGATGAATAAGAGGTTTTGTGCAGTAACTATTTGAAAAGAACCCACATGCTTCTAGAAATATAAAAGGGCACACACACAGCTACATGTCTAAAATGCTGAAGGAATTTAGATACTATTGTCACTGTTTAAAGGAGATTCCTTCCAGGACTGCTGCCTGAACAGGAACATCTACAGCGTACTTTTTATTAAAGAGTATGACATACTTTTTTTTCATATAAAGCCATGAAGACTTGGGGATTATTTGGTACAGAAGATAGCATTAATTACATGAATAATACAAACCAAGAATCTAAGGAATCTAGAAGACCTGCATCCTATGTTGCTGAAAAATAAAGAATTTGTTTAACAAAAAATGACTGTCTTCTTTATATATGTTCTATTCAATTAGGACATTAGAAGTATATTTGCTTTATGTTGCTGAATTATTATGATAGCAAAAACATTTAAAAAAGAAAACTACAAAATTTGTCTATATTTGTCAATGACTTGCTTTGGGCACTATAAGTTGGCCATCATGCCCAACTGAATCTTAAATTTCATACTATAAATTGTTAGAAATTGGAACTATATGCATTAAAATTTAAGTTTGGTACAGTCCATTTATTTTATAAGATGAGTTTCACTTAAAGAGTTTTAGTGTTACCATGTGGGAATAGTAACCATGGAATGAACAACTATGGACAAATTTTAAGCTAAAAATGAATAAATGACCCAGCCAATATGAATCTACTCAAATTATATGTAAATTGATGCACTTATTCTTCTGAACAACAATGCCTCAGAAGAGGAATATCTGATGAGAACAGCCCTAAGTAATAAAAATAACTTAAAACAATGGAAAATTAAAGTAACTAATAGAAAAACAGGCAATTTTTATACATTTAACTGAATGACCAAAGCCCTAAACCTGCATTCATATTGAATATATACTTTCAAACAATAATAAAATAAGTTTCATAAAATGGTCTAGAACATATATCACAAAAACTGAATTTAGGAAACAACATCTCAATTTCTAATTTTATAAATGAGACATAAAACATTAACTTCCTTGAACATGCTATCACATTCCATACTACAAAATACCATATATTTCTCCACCCCCCGATAGCATCAAAATGCCAGTTATCACATTTTGCAATTTACTACTCTGATTTAGAGATTCAGTATTTAGTATTACTTAATGTGCAGCCTACTTTCTGAATGCTAAGTTCATAAATGCTAAACTAATACTAAATTAGAATATATTATAGCCTAAAAGCATAATGTACATGTTTTCCTCAAAAATATTATAGATACCAACATCCAATGACAACAACAAAATAAAAACTAGAACAGAATTCTCATCACTAACCATCACAAAGCTAAAGAGTAATAACATGGGTAGACTGTTCAAGTACTGCTATTAACTGTAACCAATTAGCATTAAGAATCTGTCAAAATGCCCAGAGATATTTCCTTCTCTTTACAGCAACTTTGAGAAAGCTATGAATCGAATTTCTAAAAGACAAAGAAAAATAAGAGAAGAATAACGTTATCAGAAATAAAGCATCTTATAGTTAAAAACCTCTTTGGAAATAAACCAAATATTAATAAATAAATTTAGCCCTAAATAATCTCAGTTTAAATTCATAACCTATATAATGTGTTTCTTTAATGTGATGCTACACTGCATTATTTTCAAATAATTTCAATTATTGTTTCTAATGATAAAGCTCATCTACTCGTTTCAAAGAAGTACTCAAACATGTGAAAACTAAAAAGGTGTTTATAGGTTGAAAGAAACAGCGGTTAAAAAAGAAAAAAAAAAAAGGTTGAGACCTGAGTGCACTGAAATTCTATATTCCTGGAGAATATAAATATAAGCCTCCTGGAAGTATTTTCTTGATTAACTAACCTTCAAAAGAAAGTTTTAAGACAGGTAATCTAGCAATGGCTGAATTTCTGTAAGTATTCTCAGGTTCTAACAAGAATGTAAGAAACAGTACGCATATCTTCTTGTCAGAAAAGAGAGGGAACTGTCCTAATAAGGATACCATGTACACAAAACAATAACTTGAAGTTTGAAAAAAACATTTTAAAAAATTTCAGAAGTCAGTAAAATGACTTGTGAAATTCTTTTCATTTTCTACTAGATTTTAGTCTCCAGAGTCAAATGTGAGTACATCAGGGACTTGGGGATCACATCACAGCAACTCACAGAGATAAATGAAGAAAATACTGGAATTTTTATTTAGATTTTTTATTTAAAAATTAAATAAACATAGTATTAACATTTAAGTTACAGATTGTGCTTGGCATTCTAATGACTACAACATATAGTTTAAATCATGTAGGATACAAGCAATAAACAACACTAGGGAAGACTAGGACGTCCTAAATGCCACTAAGACCTATCCCTGGCACCGCTACATTTGCCTTTGACATAAGCTACTTGGATATGTTATAATTTGATATGCCAGTTAAACAAATTTACAGTTTATATTGTCTTGTTTAAACCAACCCATGGGCAAGTAACTTTAATACAGAGTAATAACTACTGTTACACACTTATTTGATTATGATGTTTTGTTCTATTATTTTAAAAAATAAAAAAGGTGACTACAAAGAATCTTCTGGTTGAGGACACTATGATTCATATAAATACAAGCAAAAGATGATGATAACAGAGGATGGATACTTGCTCAGCTACTAATTCAAGCAACATTACTGAAGTGAAAACAATAGCAATAATGTACCCTTAATATGACATCATGAGAATGGCATTTTATCTCTGCAGTCTTCCCCTCAAACAAAAACATCAGAATCACACCAGAGGACAGTGGCCCCTCCCATCACCTCTCGGCCACTCTGGGACCCAGATGAATCCAACCAGAGAGGAGTGGCCCCTCCCATGGCTTCTCCACTACCCTGACCCCGGTGAACGGCAAAGAAGGCCTAAAGAATGGCCCCAGCCATCGCTACTACCACGACTGACGTGAACCGCTCAGGGAAGGACCAGAGACCAGAGGGAATGCCAGCGACACACTAAGGTCCCAACTAAGGCGCACAGGATGGGCGGGAGAGACTAGTGGCGTGAAAAGTCCAAAGCAATGAAAACAATACGAGCCAACAGGTGACTGAGGCCTCCCAGGGACTGTTAACCAGCTCAGGAAGAATCTAGGACTCGGTAACCTGCCCTTTTCCCTCAATTTTTTTCTTTTCTTTTCTCTTCTTTTACTTTACTTTTTCTTCTTCTTCTTCTTCTTCTTCTTCTTCTTCTTCTTCTTCTTCTTCTTCTTCTTCTTCTTCTTCTTCTTCCTTTTTTCCTTTTCTTCCTTCTTTTTTTCTTTTTTCTTTCTTTCTTTTGTTCTCTTTTTCTCTTTTCTAAACGGCTGGGGAGAACTCCAGCCACAGAAAACATCCCATTGCCCACACCCAGAAACCAAGTTCAGATAATCCCTCAAATACTCCTTCATTCTTTCTTTTCCACCCCATTCTCTAGTTTCTGAAACCTTGAACAATCATCCTTAGTCCTCCAGCCTTGCTTCTACTTCTTTTCCAGTTATCTTTGTTTCATACACTATCCTCCCTAAATTTCGCCACCACAGGGTAAAACCACTCTACCAAGGGGAAACACTTTGCATACAAGCTCCTAATTTATGATTAGTTCTGTTACATGACTATAGACTCTGCTCCTATGCTCTAAAGTAGAAAATCAATAATTACCACAGTTTCTCGGTTTCTAAATTGTGCTCAATGCTATTGTTACTAATTTTACTACTTTAGCTAGGATGTCATATCTGCTGTAATCAGTTGTTCCCCCTTCTGTAACAATACTGGGAAGCTCTGGGGTAATAAACTCACCACAGCCCTACACCAGTGAACTGGGGAATGAACCAAACAGATACCAATATCCCACTGTTAATCAATTGGGAAGGCAGGATCTTAGGACAGACACAAACCAAGAATCTCCTACACACATAAGACATCACTGAAGAACAGACTTTTCCTATAGAGGCCTTGATACTAGTGATATAGCCACCTACTCCAAAAACTCACAAGGATCATAACAAAAAACAAAATAAAATTTTTTTTGAAATAGAAAATGACAAGACAAAGAAGCAAAAAGGCAATCTCAGGCCTCCACCTCCCAGGACAAGTCCAGGAGACATCAATATAGAAGTAATTAGAAGACACACACCTAAAATTTCAGAAATGATAGCAACTGAAGTAAAGAAACAAATCCATGACGCTATAGTGGAAATAAGGTCAGAAATAATCTCTCAGGTAAAAAAAGAAATGTCAACATTCATAAAGGAATTGCTGAGCAAATCTAGAGTGGAGATAGATTAAAAAAAAATGATGAAAGGAAGAGGATGGAAACCATAAATGATCAATACAGGAAAGAAATAGAATGCATGAAACAGATTCAAACAGATATCCAGGAAATTTACAAGTCCATCGCAAGCTGGCAAAACAACTTGAGCAAAACTGAAGACAGACCTTCAGGCCTTGAAGACAGGATTGTGGCTAGCGATGATGAAAGGAAAGATCTCTTGAAAATAACAAAAGATCATGAAATAAATCAACAACTGCAAGACAATGCAAAGAAAAATAATATAAGAATAATTGATGTCAATGAAAAAGCAGGAGTCAACACAAATGACATAAAAAAAAACTTTGCAGAAGTAATAGCAGAAAATTTCCCAAGCATGGGAAAAGAATCTGACATACAGATAAGTGAGGCATATAGAACTCCAATTAGCCATAACCAAAATAAATCTACACCCAGACATATAATAATCAAGATCCCAGAAATGCAGAACAAGAACAGAATTTTAAAAGCTGTTAGAGAAAAAAAAACACATCACCTATAAAGGAAAGCCCATCAGAATCACAGCAGACTTCTCAACATAAACCCTCAAGTGAAGAGTTTGGAGTGAAGTATTTCAAGTCCTGAAAGAAAACAACTTCCAACCCAGATGTGATGTACCCTGCAAAACCATCTTTCAATATTAATGAAGAAATAAGATACTTCCATGACAAAGAACAACAGAAGAAATTCATGACCACCAAACCAAAACAACAAAGATATTCTAGACAGAGACAAAAATGACCACAATTCCAAAAACAACAACAGAAACAAACCACCAAGCAGGGCAAGCAATTAAACAGGAGAAAAGCAGGGAAACAACAGCAGGAAAATAACATCACAAAAATAAGCCAATACATATCAGTTATAACAATCAATGTTAATGGCCTCAATTCAGCAATTAAAAGAAACAGACTGACAGAAGGGATCAAAAAACAAAATCCAACAATATGCTGTATACATGCAACACATTAAACTCAAAAAGAAATTCATAGACTAAAAGTAAAAGGATCAGTTCATGAAATTGAAAACGTAATTAAAAACTTATCAACAAAGAAAAGCCCAGGTCCTGATAGATTCACTGCTGAATTCTACAAGAAATTTAGAGAAGATTTAACACCAATACTCCAGACTCTTCAATGAAATCGAAAGGGAAGCCATACTATGTAGTTCATTCCTGGAAGCAAGTATTACCCTGATACCAAAACCAGAGAAAGACCCAATCAAAAAAGAGAATTACAGGCCAATTTCCCTAATGAACACAGATGCAAAAATCCTCAGTAAGATACTAGCAAACAGATGCAGCAAATCATCAAGAAGATTATACATGATCAAGTGGGAATCATCCCAGGAATGCAGGGATGGTTCGACATATGCAAATCAATAAACATAATACACCATATCAACAAAGCCAAAGACAAAAATCACATGATCATCTCAAAAGATGCAGAAAAAGCTTTTGATAAAGTCCAACACTCATTCATGATAAAAGTCCAACAGAAAATCGGAATAGATGGTCTGTTCCTCAATCTGATAAAAGCCAGCTGTAACAAACCAACAGCCAACATCATACTAAATGGACAAAAACTGAAAGCTTTCATTCTAAAACCAGGAACAAGACAAGGATGTCCACCATCACCACTCCTACTCAATATAGTTCTAGAAACATTAGCCAGAGCAATTAGACAAGAGAGAGAAATAAAAGGAATAAGGATAAGACAGGAAGAAAAATTATTATTATTCACAGATTATACTGTCCATAGAAGACTCTAAAAACTCCAAAAGACTTCTATGTTTAGTAACCAAATTCAGTAGTGTTGCTGGATACAAAGTGAACACTCAAAAATCAATAGCCTTCCTCAACACAAACAACAAACTCACTGAGAAAGAAATTAGGGAAACTATATCCTTCACAATAGTATTGAAAAAAATGAAATACTTAGGAATCAACCTAACAAAGGAAGTAAAAGATCTATACACTGAAAATTACAGTGCTCTGAAAAAAGAGACAGCAGAGGATATCAGAAAACAGAAAGATATCTCTTGTTCATGGAAAGGAAGAACATTGTGAAAATGGCCATATTCCCAAAACTGTTATACAGATTTAATGCATTCCCAAACAAAATACCATTAGCATACCTCACAGATCTAGAGAAAACATTCCTAAAATTCATTTGGAACCAGAAGAGACCTAGAATAGCAAAGGCAATCCTGAGCAGCAAAGGCAAGGCAGGAGGCATCATAATCCCTAACATGATATTATACTACAAAGGTATTGTGATAAAATCAGCATGACACTGGCAAAAGGACTGACCTGAGGATCAGTGGAACACACTAGAAGCTACAGACACAACTACAAACACACTCAGCCATCTTATCTTTGACAAAGGAGCCAAACATGTTCACTGGAAGAAGACAGCCTCTTTAATAAAGGGTGCTGGAAAAACTGGCTTTCCACATGTCAAAGACTAAAATTAGACACGCCTTATCACCATGCACTAAAGTCAAAATGGATCAAAGATTTAAATATTAAAACATAAACACTAAATCTACTGGAAGATAAAGTTGGTAGAAATTTTGAAGACATATTGGTCAGCAGAGAGTTCATGAACAAAACCCAAACTGCACGGAAAGTACTTCCAAGAATCAATAACTGGGATCTCATCCTATTAAATAGATTTCCACATCAAAAGAAATCACCAATGAAGTGAAAAGAAAACCCACAGAGTGGGAAAAAATTTTAGCCAACTGTCCTTCAGACAAAGGACTTCTACCTAGAACATAAAAAGAATTGAAAAAATCAGACCCCCCAAAGTCAAAGACTCAATCCAAAAATGGGCATCTGAGATGAATACACACTTCTCAGATGAAGAAATACAAATGGCAAATAAATATATGAAAAAATGTTCAACCTCATTGGTCATTCGAATAATGCAAATTAAAACAACACTGAGATTCCATCTCACCCCAGAAAGAACGGCTATCATCAAGAAATCAACCAATAACAAATGCTGGTAGGAGTGTGGGGAAAAAGGAACCCTGCTCCACTGTTGCCGGGAGTGTAGAATGGTACAACCATTGTGGAAATCAGTGTGGAGATTCCCCAAAAAGCTAGGATGAGAGGTCCCATTCAACCCAGCTATTCCCCTTCTAGGTATTTTCCCAGAAGAATTAAAAACATACCACAGCATATATGTGCACCCATGTTTATAGCAGCACAATTTGTAATAGCTAAATCTTGGAAACAACCCAAATGCCCATCAACCAAGGAATGGATAAAAAAGATGCAGTATTTTTATATAATGGAGTACTACTCAGCTATGAAGAAAGATAATCTCGAGGCTGTTATAGGTAAATGGATGCAACTTGAGACCATACTCATAAGTGAAATAAATCAAACTCACATGTGTAAACATCATATTGTCTCCCTAGTTTACAAGCTGAAAAAGTAAATAAGATCCAAAATCTACAACAGACATTGTGAAAGGGAAAAAAACTGTTCAAAAGGAAAGAACAACTGAGATAGGGGAAAGGAGAAAGGAAGGGAAGAGAGAAAAAGTATATATATAATATATATACAAGATAGCTAAAACAATTATACTACTACCTTCTTTTAGTTCATTGAAAAGAACAGTATGTGCTTATATTGTTTGATCAATTTTGCATGCCTATATCTTGTAATCTGAGCAACTACTTTGAAGATAACAATATGCAGTATATTAACCATTGTTAATTTCCTACTATCTTGTTTTGAAATTCTGTATCATTATTTTTATTGTTTTTTCTCTCCAAAAAAAAAAGTAAACATCAAAATATCCCAATTTGGGAACAACCTGGAAAACACCTGACTAGTACTCCTCAAAGTAGCAAAGGTCACTAATTACAGGAAAAGTGGAAAACTAGCACAATGTGGAACAAAGAAATACAATGACTAAATATAATGTGGTTTCCTGGATGGTATCTTGGAGCAAAAAAAGTTGTTAGGTAAAAATCAAGCCCATGTGAATAAAGAATAAATTTTAGATAATGTATCACTTCAATATTGATTCATAAAATGTGACATATGTGCCATACTATTATTTAAAATGGCAATATAGTCAGATCTAAAAAAACTCACTCCAGAATTTTCAAAAAAGTAAAAATACTACACAGGCTGGGGACTTATCCATGAGTCACCCCCAGCCAATGCAGAGGCCTACTAGGGATCCAAGGACTCAGAATTGAGTGGCCTGCTTCCCAGTCCCTGCATTCTCCACAGCACAGGGCAACATAGCCTACAACCAACAGACTGACCTGACTGAAGAAGAGATCAACACCCAGGTGGAGAGTCTTGCTTCAGGATTGAAGTGATACCCTTGCAAAGAGACTAGGTGAGAAACAACCTTGGGAGATAGGCTTGGAGAGGGTCAGAGCTAAATATGGGTCTCTTGGGATTCCCCAGGAAGCCCATCACCAAGCCTGTATTCTGTTGTGTGAGGCCAAAATCAGTGGGAAGCTAGAATCAGTGGGAGTAATCGTCAGAGAGTGGGGAGGTCCTGAAGAAAGTGGCATTTAACCTAGTGGTATGTTTGCGCTCTGGCACTACTGCAACATGCAGCAGAAATCAGTGCTCTGAATTACAACATAGAAAAGAACAGGAGTCCATAAGAAAGTTCCAAACAGAAATCCAGGAGATTAAAAACATGCTTGAAAGTTCAGGTAGCAGAAGCAACCAACGCAAAGATTGAAGAGGAGGGGAAGGGGAAATGAAAGGAATAAAGATGTGTCATGTACAGGAGCCTAGTAACTCTAAATAATGTAAACACTACACACCATAACATGAGCTAAGACGAATAATATCAACAAGTACAAAAAAGGGGACAGGAAAACCCAAGAAGGGGGAGGAAAGGGGACAGGGACTTAAAAAAAAAGGACAAGCTGTAATATGTACATGAAACCACTCTCTGAGATGATTATAAACTGCAAGAATTGCAAACACATACTAATAAAATTTTTTTTAAATTATAAAAAAAACTACCATGAGATACTATCTCACTCTAGAAAGAATGGCTATCATCAAAAAATCTAGTAATACCAAATACTGATGAGGATGTTGGGAAAAGAAACTTTACTACATTGTTGATGGGAATGTAAACTAGTATAACCACTATGGAAATCAGTGTAGAGATTCCTCAAAAAAGTAAAAATAGAAATGCCATTTGACCCAGCTATCCTCTTGTAGGTATCCTACCAAATGAGCTAAAATCATCACATTATAGGGATACACGCATACCTATGTGTATAGCAACACAATGTATAACAGCTAGATCTTGGAACAGCATGTATGTTCATCAACAGATAAGTGGGTAAGGAAAATGTGGTATTTATACTCAATGGAGTACTACACTGCTGTAAAGAAAAGTAAATTTGAGTCATTCATAGGCAAATGGATGTAACTTGAGAACACAATGCTAAAGTAAATCAGACACAAAAGCTCAGATATCATATGGTTTCTCTTATATGAGAAACACAAAAAACAAAATAAAAGAGATAAATAAGAAATAGGGAGATCAAATACTCCTTCCAAACTATAAATTCCATTGTTTTAAAAATATTTCAATAAATATGCTAATTGGTTTCATTTATACTATTAGTTTATCTTAGTTTGTTGAAAAGAAAGATTTGTATTATTATCTGTTTATTTTTGGAAGATTCTTTTTGGTTCATGTCTTGTACTCTGAGTAACTACTTTGAAGAAAACAATACACAGTGTAACAACTATTATTATTCTCTTATTTCATTATGAAATTTTTAATTTCCCTTTTCATAAAAAAGAATAACACTTGGAATTCAAATTTACATTCACTCTTATTAATGAATATTCCTCACAAGTGTATGTTAAGTTTTGGATATTAGCTAATGAATACCATTTCAGAATTTATAAAAAAATACATATTCATGTGACTGATACATGCTTCAAAAATTTGGAGATTATTACAGAAAATGACGAGTAGTCACTATAAAAATAAACAGATGTGGGGCCGGTGAGATGGCTCAGTGGCATAATCACCTGCCTGGCAAGCACGAGGGCCTGAGTTCGACTCCCGGTACCCACATACGAAAAAAGGGCCGGTGATATTACTCAGTGGCCCAGGCGCCTGCTGGCACGTGAAGTCCTGAGTTCAACCCCCGGTACCCACAAAAAAAATAATAAATAAATAAAATAAATAGATGTAACAATACTCTTCATACATCACCAATTATTTATTGTATACACATTAAATGTCAGCTGTTGGGTATAAAAAGATGATCTCAATTTCTAATTCAAATACTTTTTCATTTAGTGGTAAAGCAGCCAACTAAAAAGGAAACTCTGTAAAACCACCTAAGATGAAAGACCCAGTGAAGAAATGGACAAGAATGCCATGATCACTTGGAATGGTCACTGCCATAAATAGAAATGAACACAGAATTCAATGGGAGAAACTGGGCTGACAAATGAGGCAAAGTGTCATCTAATCTGAGTTTAAAGGGATAAAGACTTGGTAAAGCTAATTAAGATGAAGCAGGAAAGCAGTATGTACAGGTATCTAGAGCTGTCCAATAAGGTAGCCACAAGTCAATATGAGTACTGAGCACATAAATATGATTACTGAATTCTTAAGGAATTCTTAATTTTATTTGATCTAAATTTTAATTTTGATTTTAAAACTGAAACACTTTAGCACAGTAAAGAACATCAATTCTCCCAAAGTTGGGCTCCAAAGTTTAACACAATTCCCTATCAAGATCCCAGCCATTTTTATACACAAATTTATATTAAAATAAGTATTTTTAAAAGGCCACAGAATAATCCAAACAATTTTGAAAAAGAAGACTAAGATGATAGTAATCACTCTAACATTAGAGCCTAGTGTTTAGCTTCAGTAATCAAGACAATGTGAACCTGGCGGAACAATATACACAGGGATCAATAGACTAGAACTCAGAGCCAGAAATAGACTCACAAAAATATGACTAATTAAATTTTTGCTAAGGGGCAAAAGTTTTTCAATGTAAGTGAAATATCCTTTCAAACAAATGATGGTGAGGCAACTGGATATCCGTAAGAAAAAAAAAATCCTGACCTAAGCCTTGCACTGTATCCAAGTGTTCATTCAAAACAGATCATGTAAAATGTAAAATAAAAACAGGAATGAATCTTTCAGACCCAAGAGTAGGTGAAGTGTTCTTAGACTTGTCATCAGAAGTATGACCCATAAAAGGAAAACATGATAAACTGGACTTTATAATATTGAAAACATTTTTCTGAAAAAACTTAAGAGTGCCTTAGTCACTTTCCTCATCACTGGGACTAAATACCCTACGACTTAAAGAATAGGTTTGTTTTGGCTCAGTTTGTAGAAATTTCAGTCCTTGTATGGTCAGCTGGCTCCAAGGCAGGACAGCTTGACAGAGGGGGATGGGAGAGGAGAAACTGCTCTTGTCATGGCTGGCAGTCAGGAAGGAGTAGACATGAAGGAAGCAGTGGTAGGGAAGGGAGATATATTCTTGCAGGTCATGCCTCCACTACCCACTTCTTTGGACTAGGCCCCACCTCCTAATAGCAAGTCAGGTATAAGGCCCCATAATCCAATCAATTTCCAAAAGCCCCACCTCTGAGCGGTTTAAAGGGGACATCTAGATAAAACCATACCATTCTGCTCTAGCCCCCAAAACACTCGTGCACATCTCTAAGCAAAATACATTCAGTCCACCTCTAGGAGTTGCAAGAAAAGCATTACTATTTTAGCATTACTGAAAAGTCCAACTCCAAAATCTCCTTTAAGACTTAAGGCAAACTCTTAGCTGTGAGCATCATACAAAGTCAAAAGAGAGTTAAACATTGCCAACACCCAATGTTACAGTAAACATTCCCATTCCAAAAGGGAGGAATAGGGGGATATAAACCAATGACACCAAAGCATGAACAAACAGGGCAAACATTAGACCCCATAGCTCTGTGTCCAGCACCCAGGACAAGATCTGGTGAGGGTTCAGCAGGCCCCATCCTCGGGAATTGCTGGTGGTTACACCCCTCATGTCTTTTCTTTTGGGCTGGCTTTGCTCACTCCCTGTGGTTTTCCTCAGACATTCCACAGTTCTAGCTTCTTCAGCTTCCTGAGGTCTGCATGGCACTCTTGGCTAAGAGTGATGGTAAACCTTCTAGAGCTTTCAATGATGCAAGCAGCCTGCTGTGGCATGCGTGCCCTAAGTTCACCACCACTGAACTAGGAGAAAATATCTTCACATCGCATATGCCAAAGGACTAGCACTTAGAATATAAAAAGAACTCTCAACAGAAAAAAAAAAAAAAATCCAAATAAAAAAGGGGCAAAAGACAAACTGAAATTTTACCAAAGAAAACTTACAAATGGAAAAAAATATAGATAGATAGATAGATAGATAGATAGATAGATAGATAGATAGATCCTCTTTAGTGTTGGAGAGTCAGAAAATAATACCTCCCCAAAGTAAGAAGCTTTGACATAATGAACTAAAGCAGCAGCCTCATGGTCTTCTGACTGCCCCCTAACCCCAGCCCATTTTCTCTTGATCCACTTTCTCTCCTGAAGCACAGGAATGGACTTTTCCTGAAATTTCCTTATTTACCTAAAAACTAGATCTACAAAAGGGGAACACAATTGTGTTCAATCTTCCTCAATTTCAAATTCAAGGAAGAGTAAACTCACATCACAGAGGGAGAGAATGAAAATCAAACCACCATACCTAGAATCCAAAGGCACTTTGTTCTTAAAATAATTTACTACCTCTCTAAAACTGTCTACTGCCCCCTTCCATACCTCTCTCTCTTCCATGAAGAGATATTTAAGCTGAAATAATGTGTGATTTGTCAAATTTTCTATGACTCCCATTCTTAATGCACATCAATAAATTCACATGCTACATTTGCATGATTTTTTCTCCCATTAGTCTGTCTACTACCAATTTATTTTAGCAGACTCAAATAGCCAACCTTCAGAGAAGTTTGAACTTTCCTATATTATCATTAAGAAAACACAAATTAGAACATAACATCATTACAAATCTATTAGAATGTTTCAGAACACTGGGCCTTTGGAGGTTCTGTTTTCTGAGCCAACACAACTAAGCACTGACAAAGATGTGTGCAACAAGAACTCTCATTCCTAATGAAAATACAAAATGGTGCAGCCATTTTGGAAGACACTTTGGTGGTTTCCTACAGAATTAAACATATTCTTACCGTAAGACTGAGCAATCACATTCCTTGGTATTTATCCCAAAGAGTTGAAAATGTATGTCCACACAAAAACCTACACACAGAGGTTTATGGAAGTTTTATTCATAATTGCAAAACCTAGAAACAATCAAGATATCCATCCTTCAGAATGTGACAAGATAAGTAAGCTGTCGTATATCCAGACAATCAAATATTAAGCAGACCCCCTCAAAAAAATGGAAGTGGGCTGTGGAGACAGTAGATCTCTCTGACTCTACCATACCCCAAATCATTAATAACCACAGAAACTATACAGAGACCACACTATGAATCCCAGCTGGAAACAAAGCTAACACTGTATAACAAACTGACACCCCAAGACACGTTTCAGGGTAAAGCTACTTACTAGGAAAGTCACTCCGTAAAAGGAGTAGAAATAACTGATTCATCAGATATGCAAATCTCAACAAAAGAGCTCAAGGAATATGGAAATATAAGGTTACATGATATCTCGAAAGAATAACTCTGTAGCAACAGATCCCAAAGAAAGTGAAAGGATGGAAAAAGATATTCCAAGCAAATGCAAACCAAAGGCAAGCAGAAGTAGCCATACTTATATCTGACAAAATAGAGCTGAAGACAGAAACCATAAGAAAACACAAAGATCACTGAATGATGATCAATTCAAAAATGTGTAACAGATGGTAAATATATACACACGTAACATAAGAGCACCCAGTTTTATAAAACAAACACCATTAGAACTAAAGGGAGTGATAGGCTCCAAAATAATAGTTGGGGATTTTCAATACCCCATTTTCATTGAAGGACAGATCATCTTGACAAAAAAGAATGAATAAAGAAACATCAGCATTGGGCCAGTGAGATGGCTCAGCGGTGTAAGCGCCTGCTTGGCAAGCGCGAGGGCCCGAGTTCAATTCACGGAACCCACATACGAAAAAAGGGCCAGTGATAACACTCAGCGGCACGGGTGCCTGCTGGTGTGTGAGGTCCTGAGGTCGACCCCCGGTACCCACAAAAAAAAAAAAAAAAAAAGAAAGAAACATCAGCATTGAAGTATACTATAGAGAACACCTGCCCCTAAAAAAAAGATTAAAAATGAAGACATTTCAACGGATACCACAGAAATAAAG
This sequence comes from Erethizon dorsatum, assembly GCA_028451465.1. NCBI lineage: Eukaryota > Metazoa > Chordata > Mammalia > Rodentia > Erethizontidae > Erethizon > Erethizon dorsatum. The sequence continues at coordinate 49,363,101 of CM051835.1, read as the reverse complement.
AACATCATTAGGGATTATTATGGAAAACTGCATGTTAACAAACTGGAAAACAGAAGAAATTTCTGGACACCTACAACCTATAAGGACATAAAATATCTGAATAGAGCAGTAACAAATAACAACATTGAATCAGTAATTTATAAGTCTCCAAAGAAATGCCCAGGACCAGATAGATTTTCCAATTAGTTCCTCCTTTAAAGAACTAATGCCCATTCTTCGCAAACTATTCCAAATATCTGAAAGGGAGGAAAACCTTACAAATTTATTCTGTATGTCCAGAATTACCCTATTACAAAACCAAAAACACAACAAAAGAGAAAACTATAGAACAATATCTCTGATAAAAATAGTAGCAAAAATTCTCAACAAAATAATGGCAGATTGAATTCCACAGCACATCAAAAAAGATCGCGAACAATTATAAAGATAGTCTTAACCCAGGGATGCAAGGATGAGTCAACATACGCAAATCAATAAACAATCATATAAATAAAAGAAGATAAGTCATATGATTATCTCAACAGATGGAGAAGAATGCTTTGGTAAAATTCAATACCCCTTCATAAGAGAAGCCCTGAACAAATTAGGCATGGGAGGATGGCCTCAACATAACAAACACTACAAATGGCAAGCCCACAGCCAACATCATAATAAACAGGGAAAAGCTGAATGCCTTTCCTCTACGATCAGGAAGACAAGTATCCACTCTCACTATACTTATTCAACATAGACTAGAAATTTTAGTCAGAGCAAGGAGGCAAGAGAAAAAAAAAAGGGATAAAAATAAACAGAAAAGGAGTAACAAATTGCTCTGTTTGTAAATGATACAATTCTATATACAGAAAACCTAAAGAGTCCACTAAAAGATTAAAACTGATCAAAGAATTCAGTAACTGTCTTACATACTTTTTTGTTGCTGGGACAAAATACTTGACACCCACAATTTAAAGGAGAGGTTTATTTTGGCTTATAGTTTTTAGAGGACTCAGTGCATAGCCAGCTGGCTCTAAGACAGGAATGGCATAGTAGAAGGGTCTGGAAGAGGAAAGCTGCTCACATCATGGCAACCAAAAAGCTAACAGAGAAGGGAGGTGTTGGGTAGGGTCACAACTTCAGGGACCTACCTCTAACCAGGCACCACCTCCTAAAAGGCGGTGATATTCAGCTACTGAATTCATTTGTGGATGAATCTACTGATAATATAACACCACCATGGTCCAATCACTTTCCGAAAGGCCAGTCTTTGAGTGCATGAGAGTTCTGGGGGACATTCTACTAGAACTAAATCATAACAAAAAGAAAGAAGTCAAATTATTCTATTTGTAAATGATATGATTCTATATACAAAAAAACCTAGTCTCCACTACAAGATTATTAGAACTGATGAATGAATTCAATGAAGTTGCAGAATATAAAATCAACACACAAAAAATAATTTTATACACCAATGATGAACTTGTTAAAAAATAAATCATAACAGAAACCCTATTCACAAAAGCTACAGAAAATGAAATAAAATAATAAACTGAGGCCATAGCTCTGTGGTAGTGCTAAGCTTAAGGTGTAGCATGTGTGAGATCCTGGGTTCAATTCCTGGCACTGGAAAAAGAAAATGAAAATAAATAAGTAGCCTAGGAATAAATTTTAAAAAGGGACTAAAATACTCCTACCATAAAACTTGCAAACACCAATGAAAACTTTTGAAGAAAACACACAAAAAAGGAAAGAATCCCCATGTTGGTGAACTGGAAAAATTAAAAGTGTTAGAATTTCCATACTACACAAACCAATTTATAGATTAAATGTGATACCCATCAAAATAACAATGATAATCTTCACAGAACTAGAAAAAAAATCAACAATTTACGTGAAGTGGGTGTGATGGTACACACCTGTTAATACCAGCAATCAGGAGGATGAGGCAGGAGGATCATGAGTTAGATGTCAGCATGGACTATACAGCAAGTTCAAGGACAGCCTGAACTATGTATGTACTGAGATCCTGTCTCAAAAAGAAAAGAAAAAAAATCACAGCAAATCATAAAAGACTTGAAATAGTCAAAATAATCTTAAGCAAAAAGAGTAAGTCTAGGGGAATCACAATACTTGACCTCAAAACATACTACAGAAAAATAGCAATCAGAATAGTACAGTATTATCATAAACGCAGATACACCAGCTGATGGAACAGAATAGAAATAAACCCATGCTACTATCGTCAGTCATTCTCAACAAAAGTACCAAAAACACGTATCAGAGAACAGAGAGTTTTTTTCAGTAAACAACATTGGGAAAGCTGACTTCCACATGCAAAAGGCTAAAACTTGATCCTTATCTCTTAGCCTGTACAAAAATCAACACAAACTAGAACAAAGACCTAAGTCTAAGATCTGTCACTATGAAATTACTAGAAGAAAACAGAGGAAACACTAAAACATCATATGAGTAATAATTTTTTGGGTATGACTTCTGTCTTAGTTACTTTTCTCACTACTAGACAAAAAAAAAAACAACATCTACAAGTTAAAGGAGGAAGGTTTGGGCCAGTGAGATGGCTCAGCGGCTTAAGCGCCTGCCCGGCAAGCGCGAGGGCCCGAGTTCGACTCCCAGAACCCACATACGAAAAAGGGGCCGGTGATATCGCTCAGCGGCACGGGCGCCTGCTGGCGCGCGAGGTCCTGAGGTCGACCCCCGGTACCCACCAAAAAAAAAAAAAAAAAAAAAAAGGAGGAAAGGTTTATTTCAGCTCACAGTTTAGAGGTTTCAGTTCATAGTCAGCTGGCTCCAAGGCAGGGTGGCATGGCAGAGGGGCACTGCAGTGGAAAAATAGTCCAGGCCAAAGCAGACAGGAGGCAGCAAACAGCAAAGCCTCCTTCTCCCTTTTATCACATCCAAGTTAAAAGCCTTTTGGGTGGTACCACCCAAACCCAGAGTGGGCCTTCCCATTACCACACCCAGAAATGTCCAAAACCATTCAGTGCACTAATTTAGTTATCACACCCTTAATCCATATTTACACACCTTGGTTCTAGCCACCTCTGAAAAACCCCAGCTATGAGCACATGAGGCTTTGTGGGGACATCTAGATACAAGCCATAACTCCAAAAGCAAAGGAAACAAAAACAAAATTGACAAATGGGATTATATCAAACTAGAAGGCCACATAGCAAAGAGTGAAGAGAAAACCTATGGAATGGGAGAAAACATTTGCCAGATACTTACCTGACAGTTAATATCCAGAATATATAAAGAACTCAAAAAACAAAAAGCAAGTAGTCCAATTTAGGGCATTTGATCTAAATAGACATTTCTTAAACAAAAAAGTACAAATGGCCCATAAATACAGACATTCCTCATTTAATGACCTACCTGTTTAACAACTGTTTGGACTTACCACCCATCATTTTTTTTGTATAGTTCTGTACATTTTGTGTGTATACACACACACACACACATATGGCCTCAATGTCTTTTTTATTTGTATAATACACCTGGTTTACACAGCACTATAATTTTTGCTGATTGCACTGTACAATACTGTAGTTTTATGTTGTTACACATTACAGTACTGCAAGAGTTATGCAAATAAAAGCAAAGTCATCCAGTTGGAGTTTCTTTTGACCATTTGTTCTGAATATTGTAATGCACATACTATATACAGAGTTCCTCATCTAGCAGCCAATTCATTTAACAACCTAGTCGCAGGAATGGAACTCGATCATTAAACAAAGAATGTCTGTATAGAAAAAACGTTCACCATCCTTAGCCATCAGGGAAACACAAATCAAAATTTCAACAAGATACAATCTCACCCCAGTTAGAAAGGCTATCATCAAAAAATAAATGCTCATGAGAATCTGGAGAGAAAGGAATATAGTGGTACCTTGGTTTATGAATTTCTCTTAATTCCACAATTACGGAAAAGACGGCCATATTTGTGTTTGTGTAGGAAAGATGGCCGTGGTCAAGTGTGCAAACAAAAACAAATTTTGCCAAATGTTTTCATCTGCAAACTAAATTGTTCACAAACAAAAGCATTCATGAACCAAGGAACCACTGTACTTATATACCGGAATACTTAAACACTGGTAGTAGGAGTGTAAATTAGTAAAGCCACTAGCTAGTAGTTCCTCAAAAGAATAAGAACAGATCTACCATATGATCTATCAATCTCATTTCTGATTATATATCCAAAGGGGAAAAAGTCAGTATAGGGCCGGTGAGATAGCTCAGCGGCATAAGCGCCTGCCTGGCAAGCACGAGGTCCTGAGTTTGACTCCCGGTACCCACATACGAAAAAAGGGCCGGTGATATTGCTCAGTGGCATGGGTGCCTGCTGGCATGTGAGGTCCTGAGGTCGACCCCCAGTACCCACCAAAAAAAAAGAGATATCTGTATATCTATGTTTATTCAGGAACTATCCACAATAGCTAAGATTTGTGATCAGCCTAGATGCTCATGAATAGATAAGTGGTAATGAAAAAAATATATACATATATATAGATAGATTCAAGCCATAAAGAATATATATACTTCAGTTGTAAAAATAATAAAATCCTGTTATCTGCAACAAAGTGGAAGGAACTAAAGGACATTAAATAAAATAAGCGAGATACAAAAAAGACAAATGTTGCATGTTCTATCTTATGTGGGGGTAGGACCTGAACATAGAATAGTGATTAATATAGGTTGGGAAGGATATTGGGGATAGGGATGGAAAATGGAAGGTTGCACTAGGAGGTATACACCATAAGCATGTGGGCATATAGAACACTGAACTCTACATACAATTAATACAAGCTGTATTAGTCAGCTGCCAGTTCTGGGACAAATTACTTGATACCTATAACTTAAAGGAAGAAAGGTTAATCTTGGTTCAGTTTCAGAGGATTCAGTCTGTGTACTCAAATTATTTGATGATAAACATGCAACATAAAGACTACTGCAATGCCACTCACCACATAAAAACCGAAAGACACAAATCTACATCAGCATTTTTTAAAACATATTTTGAATTGAGAATGTATACAGAGACATATGTAGATGCAGACATGTATTTACATATTACACTAATAAGTATGATTTTTTCCAATTAGCTCAACTCTCTAATCACCTAAATTAATTTTACTCATTTCGATCCTCAAATTTTCTGCACATATTAAAAAGTAAGTCACTACTTGTTAAACTGCTAGCAAAAGAACTAGTTGGCAAGAAGTTAAGTAATGTGAATTTCTATCAGTGATACCAAATGCTTCAAGTACAAAACTAGTTTAATTAAGTCTAGTAATAGCCTGATTTCTCCATCAGATTCATTGAATCAAAGTAAAGCTATTGGAAGTTCCCTCTTTTAAAGGTGAAACATCTGCTATTGTGAATGCTGCTATAAATCAGTTTGTAAAACTTTAGCCCTGACAATAAAATGGCTTTTACAGTGATAATACAAATATAAATTTTGGTGAAGCAGAATGTCAAAATAAGAAACAATGTTGTCATTCAATTTAGAGACCCAGAGAAGTAATAGACTTGGAATTAGTTGTGGTGGGTATATAACTGTTCCCAAACCGTGATATTCTAATAATCAAAACAATCTAGTCTCAAATTGACACTTTTCTAAAAATCTGTAGTTTATAATCTATAGAATTTTATACCACAACTCTTATTGAGCACAAACACTTCAGCACGGCAATACTAGCTTTCTTTCTCTCTGTGCATCAGCTATAGATTTTAGAAATACTGGATCCTCTGCAGAACTAGTTTGAAAATCAAGCTAAGTATCCTACAATGACATTGAGCTGTTCTGTACATTAGTACCCTAAATTTTGATTGCATTTTGTTCAAATCAGTAGCAATTATTTAATCGAAGCACTGGACAAATAAACAAAAAAAATTCCACAAATGGAATTTTAAAGGTAAAGGATTGTTTTTAAAGGTAAAGCTTGTAAACTGGAAGACTGAAATTTACTGCCAAGAAAAAAACAATGAATTAAATTCAGAGAGCACAAGTAGTGTACAAGATTTAATTTTGCATATCTATCTCCATTTCTGAGAACAATATTTTCAAGGACCTCCTATTTTAACTGGAGGTTTTTCTACACATACCAAAATAGGAAAAAGTTGAAAAGGTATGTGATTGTACAGTATGTAAATTTGGCAAAATATTCATAATAATCCTAAATATGTATAAATGATCTGATAAATTTGTCTTACAACACTATTTATCAAAGAAAACTAATCTAAATAAAGACAAAAAGATAGTACTATTAAAATATTTGGGCTGAAATATTTATATACTTTTTAGAACAACATATATTGATTTTGAAATTATTTTCCATTGAACAGAATTTGTTGTGAGCCTCTCTGCTATCTCAGCCCCCACAGAAAGATCGTTTCCTGTATTAATCACGGAATACAACTTCAGAAAAGACTGCAATTTTTTTAAAGATTTAAAAATAAAAATATATTGCAAAATGTATATTCTGCAGCAAAAAGCAACACACTTTATAGACAGAAACAACTAAAAATAAAGTACATTAACATGACCCAAGAATTCTTTTCTGTTCTTTTTGTATTAGTCATGTCATGCAGTTACAATAAAGTTTTTCATCTTGAAGTATAGATACATTTAGATATTTTGAAAACTTATGTGAGAAATCATCACTAAGAAATATAGTTCTAGCAGTATAATAAATTCAATTTATAAGTCAATACACACTTCAAATATGTGTATGATTTATTTTAGTGCTTCTTTCATCCCCAATAATATTCTAGTTTTGACAAGTTATACAATTGAACTACCAACAGATAAAAACAGCTTATGGGAAAAGGTCAACGTTACTGAGCAAAAGTAAAAAATGCTTTCTCTCCTCCTCTTTGTTAACGATATCATCTACCATCTAGTATTTGAAGAAAAGTAGAAAAACTACCCTACTTAATATTTTATTGAATTTCCAAACATCTATTTTGACTTTAGGTCATCACTCATATAATTCATAACTTCATACTTTTACAGTTAACCTATAACTTTGTAAAAAGCTATATAATATTGAATTTTATGAAAAAATATATTTTTAATAATAACTACAAACATTACCTCAAACACAATCATGTATCTGGTGCTTCTCCTCCTCTTGAGACTGAGAACACAGAAAACAAAGACTTTTTTTTACCACTATGCATCATCAGTGTCTACAGAGGTGTCTGAAACATGGTAGGTATCCTGACTTAGATCTAAAATCCCCCCAAATTCTCATGCGTGTGGACGATGACATCATGGGGACTCTACACTCATCAGCGGATTCACCCATTGACGAGTTCAGTAGATGAATGTGCAGTTAGGAGCTGGGTCCATCTGGAGATGGGTCACTGGGGGTGTGACCTAGACGAGTGTGTTCTCCCTGGCCCCTCCCTTCTTCCTCCACTTCCTGGCTGCCATGGGTTGAGCAACTTTTCCTTGCCATGCCCCTAGGTCATCCTATTTCTGCCTTGGAGCCTGCCAAGCATGGCCTAAAACCATGAACCAAAACAAATCTCTCTTTCTATAAGTTGTGAGCGACAGGCATTTTACCCCAGGAACAAGGAAATTGACTAAAATAGTAGAACTTTAATAAAAATTCACTGGATCACGATTTCTTAAATTAAGACCACAAATATTTAAGAGAAGATTTGAAAGTGGTGGAGAATAATAGGAAAGAATCCATAATAGTTGAGACCATGAGATGGCCATTCAAACTTCTAAGCAAGTTAACATAAAAGAATAAATGTTGACTGAATTCCTTAATTTCTAAAATAAAGCCAAATAATATTTCATACATTAAATTTTATATATTTACCTATACATAGGAAATAACTACGATCAATTTCTCCTGACTTAAGAAAAAAGAATGTTTGCCAAAAAATTATTGAAAATACTATTCAGGGGATGCCTATAAAATCTTTAAAAACTTATCGTATATAAGAAATAGAAAAAAATTATTTATTCCATTTTAGTAATAGCAAATACATTTAAAATACTTAAGATGGCAACAACATACCTATATTAAATAATATGAACATAAAAATTACTAGTTGGAATACTAAAAGACGAATATTATTTCATATTAAAACTGAAATAGTTTTCTCAATTTCATTCACTAAAATCTTCCCAGATACAAGGATCTTCTGCCATCATGTGGAAACTTTTGAAATTACACATACATTAAAAAAATTACTGCATCTAGCTAACATACTAATTTGTCCCAACAGTTTCCTATTTTAAAATAATTATTATCAGATTTTAGAGAAAATGTTTGTGTACATGCTGCATTTCTCACTTCTCCCTAAAAAATATGTTCATTTGTAGCATAAAGATACCGCATGGCAGACTTTCAATTTTATTTTCATTCTTTCTTTCCTCCCTATTTGTTTTATTTTCTCCCCCTCATTTTCTTATCCCCTTACCTTCCCTCTCTTCTCCACCTTTCATGTGGCATATGTAGAAGGAGCTATCTACATATATGGAAAAGAGAGTAAGAGTTAACCAATGCCTTAATTTAAATACTATTCATAAGCATGTCAGGGTAACCTTTTACCAAAACTGTGTTTACAGGATCCAAACAAAACTAACTGCAAATATCTTAACAGATTCCAACAATCTCACAGCTTCCCTCAATCTCTAATTGCACTTCCCTCCCTCTGCATCCCTCTTCCGACCTCCACAAATACTCTATCAAATCCCCTCAACACTATCCCTATACCTCAGCTATAAAAGTAAATCCAACAGACTCCAACTCCCGGGTATTTTTACCTACTGGCTTTTCTCTTATCTTCTTCTTCTTGACCTATTCCCTTCAATATTCCCTTCCTCTTTCCTTCCCCCTCCCTCTGCATCCAAGACCAACCACTAATCGCAGTATAGTATAGTGTGTAAGGGGCATTGATAAAAGGATGAAATTATTAAAACAAGTTTTAACATTCATGATTGATTATGGTTGAACCTATTGTTGCTGTTACAACTAGTAACGATTCTCTCCTTGTAACACAGTAGCTGAGTACAACCCTACTAAACTGAGTAGACTGAGTGATAGACAATACCACTTAACAAAACCAAGATTACATAACTGGAAGGTAAGATCTAACCAAAGAGATCTTCACATCAATATGAAAGTCTCTTCACTCTATTTGACCTCAACCCTCAGCATACACAAAACAAATATATACAGAAACACGAAAAAACAAGGCAGCAAAACACATCCAAAACTTCCAACTCCCCCAAAGCAGATCCAAGGGGCACCAAAGGAGAAAAACAAGAATAATCCAAATTCAAACGAAGTACAAGAGGAAATCAAACACCAATGGCTGAAATGATCAAAGAGTAAGCAAAGAAACTAGGTGAGGTCAAAGATGATACAACCAGATAATGGAATTAATAAACTCATCAATGCATTTAAATGAGTCAGATTAAAAAAAAAAAAAAAAAACTGAAGAACTAACCAAAACAATGCAAAACATGAATGACGAATTAAGCAAAAAACAGAGTCCATGAAAAGGTACCAAAAAGAAATCCCAAAGATAAAAAATTCTATTGAATATATGAGCAGAAGTGACCAATGTGAGGACAAAATGTCACATCTAGAAGACAAATCTGATGCACAAAGCCATATATTCAACAACACCTTAATAACAAGAAAGCAAGGAAAATTGATACATCAGCTACTAGATAACACAAAGACGACTAACCTAAGATTAAATGGTGTTAGAGAAAAGTCAGAGGACAGTACAAAGAATAAAAAAATGTGTTTACATAAATCATAGCAGAAAATTTTCCAGGTATGGGGAAAGAATTCAACATACAAGCAAGACACACATACAGAACTGCAAATAATTAGAATCAGAGGAAGAACTCTCCAAAATCCAAAAGGGAATTATGAAAATCAGAGTGGAAATTAATGAAACACACAAACATACACAAACACACACACACACAGAATGAATTCATCAAAGAGCTGGTTCTTGGAAAGAAAGAAAGAAGATAAACCTTTAGTTAATTTTACCAAAAGGAAGAAAAGACCCATATCAATGCAATTAGAAATTAAAAAGGTGAAATCACAACAGACACTGTCAAAATCCAGATTATTAATAACTGCTATGAAAACTTGTACTCCAATGAATTGAAGAAACCACAAGAAATGGGGAATTTGTGAATCTCCAAAACTGAAGCAAAAAGATATAAAAACCTTGAACAGGTCAATAAAAGGCAAAGAAATTGAGGCAGTAATTAAAAAAAAGAAAAAAAGCTACCTAAGGAAAACCTAGGGCCTGATGGATTCAATACTGAATTCTACAAGAACTTCAGGGAAGATCTAACTTCAATACTCCTCACACTCTTTAATGAAATTGAAAGAGAAGTATTTCCAAACTCATTCATGAGAGCTAGCATTACCTTGATTGCAAAACCAGACAAGGACCCAACAAAAAAGAGAACTGCAGGCCAATCTCTTTCATGAACATAGATGCAAAAATTTGCAGTAAGATACTGGCAAATAGATGCAACAAATAACCAAAAAAAGAAAAATCATACATCATGACCAAGTAGACTTCACCCCTGGGATGCAAGGAAGGTTCGACATACACAAATCAATAAATGTAATACACCACATAAACAGAATCAAGGACAAAAATTACATTATCATCTCATTAGGTGCAAAAAAGAAGCCTTTGACAAGATCCAACATCCATTCATGATAAAAAATCCTGAAGAAAAGTTATAGAAGGATGTTACATCAATCCGATAAAAGCCATTTATGACAAACCAATGGTCAACATCATATTATATGAGGAAAAGCTAAAAGCTTTCCCTCTAAAATCAGGAACAAGACAAGGATGTCCACATCACCACTCCCGGAAATATTAGCCAGAGCAATCAGGCAAGAGAAAGAAATAAAAGAGATTAATACAGCAAAGGAAGAAGTCAAACTATCATTATTCACAGATGACATGATCCTTTATACAGAAGACCCAAAAAATTCCACCAAAAGACTACTAGAACTAATAAATTCAGCAATGCAGTAGAATACAAAAGCAACACACAAAAGTCAATAATGTTCCTGTACAACAAAATGAACCCATCAAGAAAGGAAAACAATACCATTCCCAAAAAAACCTCAAGAAAAATTACTTAAAAATTAATCTAACCAAGGAAATGAAAGATCTCTGTAACAAAACTACAGTACTCCACCAAAAAGCTCAAAGAGGACATCAGAAAATGGAGAGATATCCCCTGTTCCTGGATGGGCAGAACCAACACAGTCAAAATAGCCATACTTCTAATACTGGTATACAGATTTAATGCAGGCCCAATCAAAATACCAACAGCATTCCTCACAGAACTAAAGAAAATAGTCAATATTTATATGAAACCAAAAGAGATCTAGAATAGCAAAAGCATTTGCGGGCAACAAGAACAAAGCAGGAGGCATCACAATATCAGATTTCAAGTTCTATTATGAAGCTACCATGATAAAAACAGCATGGTACTGCCACAAAAGCAGACATGTGGATCAATGGAACAGAATAAAAGATTCAGGGAAAACTCTAGGAATGCGCAGGATCTGATCTTTGACAAAGGGGCCAAAAACATAAGCAGAGGCAAGACAGCCTCTCTAACAAACTGTGTTGGTAAAACTGGTTATATACATGCAGAAGACTGAATCTATACCTGTATCTATCACCATGTATCAAAACAAAGTCAAAGTGGGTCAAAGACCTAAATATTAAACAGAAACAATCTGCTGGAAGATAAAATAGGTAAAACCATGAAGACATAGGCGAAGGCAAGAGCTTTCTAAATACAACCCCAGTTACACAAGAAATAACACCAACAATCAACAAGCTGGATTATATTAAATTAAAAAGCTTCTACACAGCAAAGCAAACAAGTGAAGAAACAACCTACAGAATGGGAAAAAATTTATCCAGCTACTCCTCAGACAGAAGACTAATATCATATAAGCAATTCAAAAAAAAAAGAAAAGAAAAGAAAAAACCTCTCCCAAAATGAAAGACCCAATCAAAAAGTGAACAACTGAGACTAATAGAAACTTCTCCAAAGTAGTACAAATGGTCAGTAAATACAGGGAAAAAAGTTAAACCTGTCTGGCCACCAGAGAAATGCAAATTGAAGCAACGAGACTCTACCTTCAGAAAGAACACCTACCATCAAGAAATCAAACAATAACAAATGCTGGAGAGGATATGGGAGAAAAGGAACCCTTCTCTATTGTATATTGTATATTTGTATATTGTATATTTATATTGTATATAAACCAGTATAAGCACTATGGAAATCAATATGAAGATTCTTCAAAAACTAAAATTAGAAATTCCATTCTACCCACCTATTTCCCTTTTAGGTATCTTTCCAAAAGAGTAAAAGACATCATACTACAGTAATACATGCATACTGTGTTTATAGCAGCAAAACTTACAATAGCCAAATCTTAAAATTGGTCTATATTTCCATGTGGTATTTATAGACAATGGAGTACTACTGTACTGTGAAGAAGGATAAATTTGACTTATTTGTGGGAAAATGGATGCACCTTGAAACCATAATGTTAAATGAAATAAATCAGACACACAAGCTTAAATATCACATGGTTTCTCTTATATGAGAAACCCAAAGTATAAATAAAGAGCAAAATAAAAGACAGACAATAGGAAACAAGGAGATAGATCTTTTGAAAAGGGTAAGGTGATCTAAAAATGGAGGGGATGGGGAAGAAGGTGACTGGAAGAGGAATAAAAGGAATTACGATGTGTGACGTCCATGTACTTACTCCCCATGATGAATATAATCATTAGGTATTGCAAACACAAATAAAAAAGTAAATAAAATAAAAGTTAAATTCCATGGTTAAAGAACTGTAATATATCCAGAAAGATTAAAGTTGAGGACATTAAGCAAAATGTAACCGTATTTGTTGAAAAGAATAAAGTTAAAATAATCTATTATATTTTACTTACTAAAGTGCCAAATCTAAATCTATTCTTCACATCAAACAGAAATTAAATTTTCTTCTTTTTGGACACATGCAGCAACATTCGTAGACATACCTATTTTAAAAAAATCTGATGTATGCAAATGCGATTTTACACAAACAAATATGTGCTGATTATTCATTTGACAAACTCATAGACAAACATGGTTAAGTAGTAAATTTGCCAATACACTTAAAACAGGTACATTTTTTAAAAAATAAATTTGTAAACAATTTTTAGAAACACATTCAAGTATAAAATTAGTTACAAGAATACCAAGCTTTAAAAATCCCTATTATTACAATTTTGTCCCAGTATCTTGACACATGTACCAGGTAAAATGAATGGCTTAAATATAATACAAAAAAAGTACACAGAATACATATGTAACTAAGTTAGTTTATGATAGTACTTTTACAAATCTTAATAATCATCAACCTAGACATTTTTTTCTTTAAAAATATACTCAGGAACTAACAAATAATAAAGTCAATATGGCTAAAGGTGACTCCCCAAAAAACAAAGGACAAAGAGCTAGTTTGCCTTCTTTGTTAAAACAAAAGAGAAGTACAGGAAAAAAGGGTAATCTGGAGATCCCCATTTGTTGCAGTTTTGTAAGAAAACCTCTGACAGAAGAAAATGCCTGGGAAAAGGAAATCCACAGCTAATGATCCAGAAGTGAATTAGTCCAACCAAAGGAGGCAGGAAGGATCCTAATGCCCCCAAGCTGCCACTACTAGCTGGGTTCTTCCTGTTCTGTTTGGAGTTCCACCTGAAGAACAAATCTACAAACTGCCATCATCACTGAAGACCATAAAGACAGGTGAGGGCCGGGGATATAGCTCAGTGGCACAGTGCCCGCGGTGAGACATGGAGTAATAAGAGTGACAGCTAAGGGCTGGTGATATAGCTCAGCAGTGCAGTGTCCCTGCCTGGCAAGCGCAAGGTCCTGAGTTTGATTCCCAGTACCAAAAAAAAAAAAAAAAAAAAAAAGAGTGACCGCTAAAAGCAGCCTCACAATAATGAGGTGCTACTTAAAGAGAAATATGATAAGAATACAGCCACCTGAGGAAAATTTGATGGTGCAAAAGGGATAACACATATTGCCATCAAAAAATGAGGAAGATAAATGACAGGATAATGAAGGGTTTGAGGAAGGCGTAGGTTGAAGAAATTGAACTGAATATCTGATTCCATGTAAATTCTACAGACTAAATTCCATAATATAGCTCTTTGAGATAGTGTATCTGACCTCAGTAAGTTTAATTACAAAAGTAGAATATGATTATATTGCTGTTTCTAAATGTGCGCTAGAAATTTTAGGTATTTGCATAAGCATCCTGGGGTATTATGAGTACTCTAAAATGGTTTCAAAGTTGTGTATTTTTCCAAATACTTTAGAATGAGAAGTTCTTCTCATTCTACGTGCCTTTCTATTAGCCTGTCGTTACTTTCTTGTCACTGGGACAAAAAACCCAAAACCCACAACTTAAAGGAGAAGAGTTTATTTTGGCTCACAGTCTACTCTGGCTCCATGATTAGCCAGCAGCTCCAAGGCACAAACGGCATGGTGGAAGGGTTCAGTGGAGGAAAGCTGCTCACATCATCGTGGCCAGGAGGCAGACAGAAGGTAGAAACCAGGGAGGAAACTATATCCTTCCAGATCACGCCCCCATGACCCTCCTGTTCTGACCAGGCCCCCACCTCCAACAGAACATTCAGCTGTGAACTTATTAGTAGATTAATCCACTAATGTGCACAGTGCCCCATGATCCAACCTCCTGAAAAAAGCCCTGCCTCTGGGTGCATGAGAATTTGAGGGGTCATTTTAGATCTAAACCATATCATAGATTTATAAAGGCATTTAAAGATGCTCACAGAGTTTTCTTTTAAAGTGGTATTGACTATGGTGATTGGCCAGAAATCCTAGAGTGATCAATTGCATATACGTATCTATAGCTTATAATATCAATAAGTAACAAACACTCGAGGACCACGACTAGAAGCCTGAGGCAGTGAACAGTATGCATTTTGGAGGGGGTGAGATTTCAGAGTACACATTGTGAAGCTGGACCAGTATCTGTCTCACTCATGTAACTGTTGCAGCTGCTTTTTTTGTGTGTATATATATTTTTTCATATATATAATATACATATGAAAGAAGTACAAAGAGTATGAATTTGAGTGGAATAGTTTTTACTGAACCACAGACCTGCTCATCAGCAGCACAGTGGAGAGTCACTGCATCGAAGCCCAGAAACATCTGGTACTTAAACGTGTAACATTCTGGTTTGGTTTGGTTTGGTCTTTTTGTTTTCTTTTGTATGTTTATAATAATGAACTGTCTTTAACAAAAATAAAGCATATCTTTAAAATCTCAAATAATGGGTAAATATTTTAGCATTTTAGAGTTTATAAAAATTGCATTTTAAAAATGCTTTAACTTATCATAATTTAAAAGTAAAGAAGAGGGTAAATTTGTAAATAAGGCAAATATCCTCCGTTAATTAAGGTAATTAAATCTACACACAGAATCTGAAATCTCTCAGGACCAAATGCTGAATTAGACAGCTTACTCTATTAACTTACTCTTACTCTATTAGGTATAAAAATAATGTCTCAACAGAGAGAAGATAGATAACAAAAATAAAGGATTGAGGGAAAACTTGCTAATGTGTATTCAGCACTGTACAGGAAAGAAGAGCAGAACCCCATAAATGATGTTTTCACACAGTGAGGCCTCTAACAAAAAGTTTCTCATGACTATCAATTCTCATTATTTTAATTCCATGTTTACCAGGGAGCCTTTCTAAGCACTAATTCAGTCTCCCAGAAAGCCTAGCAAAATTGCTTATTTACAATTCTGAAGTCAAAGAAGTTCTGCAAAACAAAAGCTCTTTCTGAACTTATCTGGCAGTAAATCCTAACTTGAATGAACACAGTTTTATGAAGTCATTTTTTCCGCAGATATGTTAATATATTTGATTACAGAGAAATTCACTACATACTTCCTATTACCTTTAGAAAAATCTAAAAACTACTGAATTCTGAGACACAGCTGCAAAAGTCTATCTCTCAAAGGTTTTCTTAGGAAACTGCAATAAATAGGGATTTCTGCTTGGATTTCTCTCTTTTCTCTTCCTATTACAAAGAAGGCAAAGTAACTCTTTGCCCTTTGGTTCGCTGGGGTTATCTTTAGCCATACTGACTATTTTTGTTAGCCCCTAAATATATTTTTAGAAGAATTTTTCATAACTGAAAAAAAGAAAGAAAGAAACATCTGGACACAGTGGTACACACCTATAGTCCCAGCTCCTCAGGAGTCTGAAGCAGGAGGATTATAAGTTTGAAGCCAGCCTGGACAACTTAGTAAGACCTTGTCTCAAAATTTTAAAAAAGGGCTGGGATGTAGCTCAGCGGTGGAGCACTTGCCTAGGACAGGTTGGGCAAGGCACTAGGTTCAGCTCTCAGTACCACAACCAAACAAATCTTTGCAGTGGAAAGTGAGGTAAAGCACCTCCAGCTACTAAACATAAAATAAATTATCAATATTTAATTGTTTATGACAATTATGCTAGAGATATAGAAAATTAAAAGGTAATCAAAAAGCTTTCCTTTCCCTCAGGAAAAATATACAAATTGAAGAATCAAATAGACAAATAGAACCTAGAAAACAAGATACAAAAGAAAATAATCTATAATCATTTTATACTGCAAAAGTTTTACAGCATTTTAGAAATATTAATTTCCCAAATCTTAAGTAGACCTTCATGAGGTAAAAAAGCAAAGTTTTGCCCTCTCTCTGTGTGTGACACAAAAAACTACTGTACTTCTTCTGCAGGCCACAGTTACCTTTTTTTTTTTTTTTCCTTAATAGGCCTTAGTTCTTTCATCTTTAAAATGAAAAAACAGAGTTTCCAGGTAAAGATATCTGACTAGAGAACTCACAGCAGCCTATTTCTTATCTCCTCTCTCCTCGAAAACCCCACTGAACTGGAACAAAGAAATTTTTAAAAGGAATAATCCGTAGTGACTAATGAGAGAACCATGAGCAGCCAAGAGAGTACAACTTCTGAAAATGGAAAGCAGGCAGAGAAGTATAGGTAATGAAGCAGGGAGAGGCCGTCACAGCTCAAGGACACAAATATGAAAAATGCAGCCGAAGAGAAAGTCAAACCACCAGTTCAGAATCAACTGAACTCAAATACCGAAGCAGTAAGGGAATCAGGAGTGGAAAACAAATAGAAATGAAGTTGAATGAAATGCTGCAACCCTAAAAGTAATTTGCCCAATCAACCAAGCCTACACATACACAGTTATCAATCAGTTTGTTACTGCTTTATTCATTAATATAGACAGATTTGATCAAAATAAAACAATAACCTTAGGAAATAAGTTAACAAACAGAAGAGTATATATTGCTTTTTATTATAAGCCCTCCCAAACTAATTAATTTTGTAACCATATGCACACATTATTCTGATTTTAATAAGAGCTGAAGTGCATTAACTGGGGGAAAAAAAGTTTGAGAATGGAAAATGAAGCACCTTTCAGTCATTTCTAATACAGTACTCTTGTTACAAAACTTCAGATGTATCTATTGTTCATATTAAACAACTGTAAGCATTTACTTCATAAAATAGTTTAAAAAAGTAAATTATTATATATATAATCCTTTCTTAAATTTTGTACAACTTCAAATTTTAAGAATACTATATATATACACATAGAGGTGTATTTCAGAACCATGATCACTAACATATTAGTCTTACTGCTATTACTATTATTTTATATTAAATAAGTAAATACAAATAAATTTTGAATCACTTAAAAGGAGCATATCTATGTTCCAGTAACCACGATAAAATCAATAATACATGCAATATTGTTCAAATTATGACCTCTTAAAACACCTTTACTTTAGAAGAATTGGTATGATACATCTCATGACATCAACAAAAGCTAAATATTTCTAAATAATAACAATATCTTAAAAGATTCACTAAGAATTCAAATGCTTCAGATAGGAAAAAAGGAAGTATCTTGTTACGGTTTGTCCATATGTACGTGTATGTGGTTTGCCCCCCAACAGTGCACATGTTGGAGGTTTTGGCTCCAGTATGGCAATATGAGAGGTGGGAGGCCCTTTAAGAGATCGGACTTAGTGGGAAGTCCTCATGTCACTGAGGGACACTGCCCTCAGGAAGAGTTAAGGTAGTTCTGTGAGACAATGAGCTAGTTCGTGTGAGAACTAGATGTTATACAAGAGTGAGTCTGGCTTCTGAACTCTCTGGCTTCCTGTCTCGAGATATAATCTCTCCCTCCCAAACATGCTGCCACCTTTGTGATTTCATCCACCATGAAGTCCTCAGTAGAGCCAAGCACCATGCCCCTGAACCTCCAGAACTGTGAGCTAAATAAACCTCTTTTCTTTATACAGTCACCTATCCTCAGATATTTCATTATAACAAAAAAAACTAATACATGTTATGTTGTAAGGAGACAATGTTTCATACGTTCTTATCCTATTTTAGACCTTAAAGGATCACATTATGCCTAAATTTTTTAAAAGATAAAGCCTGATACAGAAATCATAAACATGCTACATATCATCATTTGATAAACCACTAAAAAACACTACGATGTGTAATACGCAGAATAAGCAATACAACAGAAATATACGCAAATGACCCACTCATACTTGGTAAATGTATCCCCCACACATACACATTTACTAAACAGAGGTCACACATCCCTCTTCTTCCACAAGCTAAAATACAAACTACAAATCAGGAAGTTCAAAAGCAAGAAAATGAGGTCCCAAAATTAGGTAAAAGAGGCAACAATTATAAAAGCTAGCAAAATACCCATCCACTTCTAATTATGCAAAGTTAAAGAAACTCTAAATATATGTTACATGCAACTTAATCACATATTTTTATCTAATAATCCATGTGAAAATCATAAAGAAAAAGATATCCCATGTGAGTTACAAACGAATGGCTACATGAGCTTTGAAGCATTTTCTCCTCCCTAAAACAAATACAACAAAACAAAAAGCAAATGTCATACTATAATATCTAGACAGTCATACGAACATAAAGAATTAAACCTAGTCGGAAGGATTAAAGTACGTTCCATTGCAAAAGTGGCTAGGAACAACAAAACACAACTTTTTTTAAAAAAGAGAACAGTTCCAGCACTACATTACTACCTTCATTCTCTCAACTCCTAAACATTAGTGGTCTAACTTTGACTACCTTCCCCTAGATGTTAGTGTTCTTTGACCACCCAACCTGGGTACTTCCATCCGTGCCTTTGGACCATCAACTACAGATAATGAATTGTGAATCTCTATCTCCAACCACAATCCGTCTTCTGATTGTCAGACCAATAGATACGTTAGAACATCCCTACTTAACTATCCCAATGGAATTTTTAACACAAAATCTACCAAGTTGAACTTATTCTTTCACTTTCTGTTATGTACCTATTCTGGTTATTGATACCATAGTCTAAAATCTAAGAGTCATCCATTGTATTTCCTCCCTACTTGCTAATCCCATGTCATTCACCAGGTAAATTCTATCCTAAGAAGAATAATTCATAAATCTACTCTCTACTCTTATTGTCTCTGTCTTGTTTCAGGCATGTACATTTTTAGATTACTACATCAATCTCCTAACAGTTCTCCCTATTTTCATTGTAGCTTCTTTTTTAATCATTTCTCTATATTACTGTTGAGATCTTTCTAGAATATAACTTGAGTCATTTCTACAGCTGCTTAATATCTTTTAATGATCCAAAATAAAACCTAAAATCTTTAGCAGAGCATCTCTTCCTGCCGCCTCTTTATCACTTCCTAATCTTCCATGTAGAAAACTAAATTACAACCCTATCAATGCAGTTCCTGTGGAAAGTCATCCTGTACCTCAATACCTCTGTCTACTACTCCTCTTTCTGGACATTCCTTTTCTTGACATGGTAAGTTTGACTTGCGCAGGACTCAGCTCAATCACTGTATTTGATCTTCACCTTTTCCATTCCTCCTTGGTCCCACAGCACAGACTGTATAATTAATAGAAATAATAGTATAATTGTGTATTCTGCTCTACTAAACTTTGAACACTGTAAAAGCAAAATGTATTTAATACTTATTTTTGTGTCCCTCAATGTCTATCACACTGCCTAAGAATAGTAAGTGATTTCTACTATTTGTAGAAATATTTAGACCTTTTTACCTTTTTCCAGAAAACAGAATTTCCATTGATAAACATCCCACAATAGACACAAAGCAAGGGAAATATTTAAGAAACACAAAAGAAAGCAGTCAAGAAGTCAATTGAGGGCCGGGAATATAGCTCAGTGGCACAGCGCCAGTGCCTGCCTGGCAAGCACAAGGTTGTGAGTTTGGTTCCTGGTATCAAGAAAAAAAAAAAAAGAAGTCAATTGACATAAATAAATGGAGCAGAAAAAGGAAAATCAAATACATGGCTATCTTCACAGTAGTTCCTAAGTACATACTGGTCTTTGCTTTCTGTCTCACATTCTCTCATCAACATGTTTCATTTGCTCCTTAATCTTGAACACTTATTCTAAGTTCCTAGAAAGTATGTAAATGGTAAATGGAATAAATAAAATGAAAGCATTACACAAATCAGCTAGTTTTCAAAACTAAGCATAGTTAGAATTTTAAAAATGCCATGAGACCCTGATCTACCTAACCAAATTATACTTCCTACAATTGCCTTCTAAAACACTTGACAGTGAGATTATCATAGACACTTTACAAACCACATACACATTATAAACCACATACATACATCACTGTCCCTAACAGAGTCCCAACACCTTTTTCTTAACTTGTATTTTTTATACAAGTATTTGTATAGATACAAGAACTTGTATAAATATAAAAACTTTTTATATATTTAAAAAACTCTATAAACTCAAAATTTATTCTGTAAATATGCATTTTTATCCTTAAAATGAAATAAATGTTTTCCTCTAATTGGTCCATGAACAGAAACTTCTCCAGCTGAATTCTCTCTACTATATGCCTGTTTTCTATGATCACAAATGAAAAGAATTAGAGAAATCCTAATTCTAGGCCTCTAGCATTCTTGATCCTTTCCCTTTTCTTTTATCAAATGGTACCCTTACTCAACTTTGCCCATTGACATAAAACAAATTCAGAATCATTCAAGTCCATAATTAATTTTCAAAGTATGTAAATCTCTGAGACTAAAGTCCACATAGCATAGTTAAAAGGCACAACAGTGTTATTCTCATTTAGCTTGACATAAACATAAGCATCACGGGGCACAGTGCCTGACTCATGGTACTGGAGGTTTGACTGTTCCTGGTCCCAAAGAGGGGCTAGGCCATCCAAAACCCTCATATGATGCTCTGATGACTGAAGAGGCCCAAGGGAACCTGTAATGTCCCTGTCCACAGACATCACCACCTCCTCTGAGGAACCCTAGGTAAATTCAGATGTCATGGGTGAGCCAATTCAACTGCTTATTGATACAGGGGCAGCTCATTCTGTCTTGACTTCCTTCTCTGGAAAACTCTCCTCTAGGTCTATAGCCATAGTTGGGGTCGATGAGAACCCTAGGCAGAGATTCTTCACTCCTGCTGATGTGTCATTTTAAAGGTCAAATATTTAAACATGAGTTTCTAATTGTCCCACAGTGTCCTGCTCCTTTGCTAAGAAGAGATTTATTAGCTAAATTGGGGGCAACTCTGAAATTCCAGCTAAGGCCAAAACAAATTTTACTTGTTAGACTATACCAGGTCTCCTTGACCAAATTAGCCAACAAGTGGATCCTGCTGCAGGGTACAATGCAATAACCTGATATGACAAATTCTGCTATAGTTATAATTCTGCCAGTAGTTACAAGACTAAAAGACCCCAGCCAGTTCCCTAACTGAACACAGTACCCAATCAAGGAAGAGGCACATAAAGGCATCCAGCCTCTCATAGACAAATTCCTCAAATATGGCCTTCTGAAGTTGCCAGTCCCCTTGTAATAGTACCATTTTCCCTGTAGTAAACCCCTCAGGAGAATATTGGATGTTACAAGACCCCTACCTCATTAACAAGGCTGTCATTCCAATCCATCCTCCAGTGGCAGATCCATATACAATTATCTCCGAAATTCCAGGAGACACTAATTGTTTCTCAGTCTTGGATTTAAAAGATGCATTTTTCTCCATCCCCCTACATCCAGACACCCAATTTCTGTTCACCTTTGAATGGGAAAGCTTGGGTTTTCAAGAGAAAAGCAGCAATATACTTACACAGTTCTCCCACAAGGGTATAGAGACAGTCCTCACCTTTTTGCTTGGGCACTAGAAAAAATCTTGAGGGACTTAAAGCTTAAACAAAGAACCATCCTACAGTACGTAGATAATATTCTACTGTACTTCATAGCTGTCCATCCACTCTGGGGGCCCAAGGGAGATTTTCGCGGGTGAGGTCCCAAGGTTAGAGAACGCACATGTGCAAGACACCAGCAACAACAGCAGGCAGCATAGAACAGAGCAGAGAGCCAGAGCGAGAGCCAGAGAGCCACCTGTATCTTTATTGTATAATTCTTACACAGGTTGTTATCTCATATTTACATTCTTGTATAGTGCCATAACCAGCACATACGTGTTTACCTGTGCTAAGTCATGGTTACATAACTGTATCCCACTGTGCGCCTGTGTGTCCTCAGGTGTCCTTAGATGCCCCTGAGCTTTGAAGTAGTCTGAGTGGTTCCCTACGGTAGCCCAATTCAGAAATTATCTAACTATAACACTGTGTAGACTCTTAACTTTCTAGCTAAGAGATGTAAAGTCTCCAAAGAAAAGGCTCAGATATCCCCAAAAAGTTATTCCTGTGAACCTCTGGAAGACATGAGATTTCCCTTCAAAATGCAAAGCTCCTGTCCTCCTACAGGAAGCCTGGAAATCTGACCTGCTTCTCATATTTGGGCTAATAATAAAGGTCAATGGTCATTAACTCTTTACTCATTGTTTCCTGACAGGTTTTTCCTTTCTTCAACCCAGCTAATGAGCCACAGCACCCCAGAGCACATGATCCCCAGTAGGTAGGGTCTACAGCCCCTTTTAGCTTGATGAAGCTATAAAAGACAGAGATCTCCACTCCCTCAGCACCCATGAAGACGTACAGGGATTTGTGTCTCTCAGGGAAATGAGATAGGTGATTAGGGTGTGGCAAAAGCTTGCTGGGGAAGTAGTCATGACCTGTTAACTACAAGATCCCAGACACATGTGCAGAACAGGTCTCAAAGCCCTGCACATGGACTTCTGGCAAAAACTGGAGCAAGTTTCAATAGGGCGGCCTAGACCTGACATCAGCCTGCGGTGTGGAATCCCAGCACTGCCCCTCAGGGCCTGTATGTAGAAGTTCAAACTGGTTTCCTTGAGATGTAGACAGCATAAAAAAACACATTGACACCATGAAGACTTTCTTATCATAGCTTTGCATGAGAGCCCATACCGTTTCCCAGACGCAGTGTGTACTTTTATCATTGCTCTTACCCTCTTCTTTTTACTTGGCTCGAACTCGCTCTGCAGAGCCAGTTTCTCTCTCTCTTCACTTTTACTTTCTCGGATAAACTTTGCCAGTACCTTCTGCTTGTTTCATTCAATTCTTTGTTCAAGATGAGAAGATCCTAAAGTCCAACTCCAGAAGGAGAGGCGAGCAACCCCAAACCCAGTAACATCTAGTTGCCAAGCCACTTTTTAGAAGCAAGCTACCCAATAACACCCATGTAATCCCAGCTACTTAGGCAGCTAAAGCAGGAGGATTCCAAGTCCCAGGCTTGCCTGAGCAATTTAGCAAGACCCTGTCTCGAAAAGTGCTGAGGCTGTGACTCAGAGCTCCCTGGGTTCAATCCTCAGCTGGAGGGAAGGGAGAAGCCTGCAATTCTGTGCTCCACAATTAAAAAGAATACACTTTCCCGGCTTGGAGCAAACAAATTACATGTAATATGTCATGATTTTTAGCAAAGTTCTAACTTTCACCATTGTTCTACATGTCCTCTTTAAAACTTCAATGACTCTACAATCACAAAGTCTGGATTTCACTGCAAATGTTCTGTTAACCCTAACGTAACCTGTATGATTTAAAGCAGACTTCAGTCATCTCCAGCCAGCAACCCTGCAGGCTGAAGAACTGCTTACCTCTATTCTCATACCAACCAGCTTCAGACTTTTGAGTCTTACCTAAAACGTCCTCTAATTTCCAATTCCATTCATTTCTTTACATACACAAATTAGAAGAAATCCTGCCCGACCCTCGGGTCCACAAAATACTCTGAACAGCTTTTCTCCTCTACTCAAAAGTCAAGTGACTACTCCTTAATTCATGTGTCTCCTTAAGACAGCGCAATAGTGCTGGGTGATGTAGCAAAGTCAAGTCACTTGGGACCATAAAGAAACCAAGCTTCACCTGGCTTCATTTGAACCAGTAGTTTTTCTTTCAGAGTTTGTGACAGTCAAGAAAGCATTTTTATGTTACCTGTATTGGTCGAGTGAGAAAATTACCAAGGGTCTGAGATTAAAACAGTAATAATAAATCGTGGAAACAGGCCTCTAAGTCTAGATGAGAGAACCATTAACTCATTAATAGGTATTTGCTACGTGCAAAGGGAACAGAAAGGCCAAAAGCTGGCGAGCGCTGAGCACTTAACGGTGAACTTGGTCAACTTTGTGTTCTGCCACCCTCCCCTCTCCGGCGCCTGGCATCTGCAGGAACTCACAAAGCTGAACTACACTGGAGCCTCTGACGCAAGGGGATCTGCTCCAGCGAGGAGCGCGCGTGGGGCGGGGTTTAGGATGTAATTCTGCAAAGTGTTCTCGGTACAGCTTTACGGTGTTTAATTCAAACGGAACACCCCCCAACACCCCGCTCCGTTTGAGCCTGTAGCGGGTAGTGGGAACCAGTAGGACAGGCAGTCTCTGAAAGACAAAAACCGGACACCACTGAGGACCTCAAAGGTCTGGTGCGAAATCAAGGGGGCGTCACTTGCCTCCCATTCCTGCAAGAAACGCTGGGCCTCCTCAGAACCAACGGTCTTATGTCTCCTAAATTCGTCCTTTACGTACTGGTCTCCCAGGGCTTTGAGATCCAGGGGTAGAAGCCGGTGTAGCTGCAAGATGCGCCTATATAAAGCCCGGACTCGCGAAACATGCCAACCCGGCATTGCACCACGCTTGGGTCTCCAACGGCGCCTGCGCAAAATGGACGCGTCTTCGCCCCCTACTCCCAGACAGAGTCACCTGGGGCAGAACCGCAAAGCGCGGGACCTTCTTCCGGTTTGGTCCGCCCTAGAATCCGGTCCCTCCGGAAGCCCGCGCTTTGCCGCGGATCGAAAATGGGCGGGTCCTTCTCTGTGAGAGGCGTGGCCTTCGTGACGTTGCTGGAGTTCCCCGGATCGGTTTCTCGCGGGCTGTGGCGTAGGCTTCTGTGCCTCGTTACTTCTCAGTCGCACCGCGTCATCTTTTCCATTCATCTTCGTCCCTTTTCCTCCTATCAAAGGCCTGGGGAAGAATTCGTGGAAATCGGACGCCTCCAAAAAGCCTGCCACGGTTAACCTAACCCCCTGGAGGAAACCGAAGTGTCATGTCTTCTCGAGGTGTCAGAGGGATCCGCTCCCCGAGGCCCGCGCCCGGTGCACAGCGCTGCCTGCCGCTTTGTGCGCTGGAAGCGCCGCGTTCTCCGCGGAACCAACGCAAGCGAGCCCTGAACCGGCAGGCGTTCTAAGCCCAAGTCACGTGTGCTGTGGAATAAGCGTTAGGGGGACTTTTAAGGGTACTGGTCCAGAGCCACCATCCTAAAAGATTCTGATTAGTCGGAGATTAGAAACGAGGAGTCCAGAGGTTTACAAAGTTGCACCTTTTGCAAAGGTGATACTGAAAGTGAAATCTCTTTCCACCTTGTCCTCTTTCTCATCTTCCATTCAGTCCTTCGGCAAATTCTTATGGCTCCACCAACAAAATATATGCAGAAATCAACCATTTTTTCCTCATGTACTATACCCAAATCACCTATCTCCCCTGGATATAGTGGGTTTCCTTATCGGTGCTCCTGCTTCTGGAAGTGACTAACTTTGGTCGCGAACCACCTAAACTGTAAATCAGATCGTGTTATTCCTGTGCTCAAAAAAATCCTCTAGTGACACCTTATCAGAGTAAAGGCCAAAATCTTCCTAACCTTTAAAGTTGTAAATTTTCTCTGCTGTTTCCCTAGTGGGCCAGTTCCAGCCACACTGACCTTTAGCTCTTGGTTCATCTCTGTAAATGTCCCACACACTCCCAACTGAGGGCTTTGGCATTTGCCATTCCCTCTGCTTGGACTGTTTTGTCACCTGTGTCTTCTTAGGTAACCCTTCATTTCATTCAGATCATTACTTCCAGACCCTGCTAATGAAACCCACCCTAGCAACCCTATTGGAAGCCGGCTTGAAACTGCAGCATCACCAGGCCAAGAATTCCCTGTGTGTTTCCTTTTTTTTTTTTTCTCTCTCTCAGTAGTACTTACGTACCGTATTTTATTTAATTACTTATTTTCGGTTTCTGCCCTACTAGAATATAGATTCCAAAGACATAAGAATGGGAAGCAGGGGATCCACACTGGCTATCAGTGACCTGTAGAAAGCATACAGTAAATATTTGTTGAATTAATGTTGAAGTTCATTACTGGTGTCAGGCGCCTCACAGACTTGCTGGTGGGCAAAAGACAAAAATGCAGAAACTTGTGTAATTTTCTCACAAACCCCAGACTTCTGTCTGTGCAAAGACTCTTTTGATTTTTTATGCCCATATCTTGTACTCTGAGTAACTACTTTGAAGATGACAATATGCAATGTATTAAGTATTGTTATTCTCCTATTATTTTGTTATGAAATTGTTTTACCTTTATTCAATAAAATTTAAAAAAAGACTTTTTTGAAAATCAAGAGACACATAACCCATAAAGACTTACTCATTTTATTACATTTTTCAGAGCCTACCACACTACCTTACAAAAAGTAAACACTCCAATATTTATTGCTTTGAATAGTTTTTCCTTTTGCTTAAATTTAAGGAAAATGTGTTAAAAAAAAACAGAACTTTTTTTTGAACGAGTTTAATTTGGTATTGTGACAAACCACATTGATGGCAAGTATTGAAGGGCAATGTGGTTATTTTATTTCAGGAAATTTTTCTAACCATACTTCATCTGTTAATATCCCTGTAAATTGAAAATTAATTTTTTGTTCCAGTTTACTTTTCTTTCTGGTTTCCTTTGGGGTTAAAGTACATGGATAATAAATACTTCTTTCAGAGCCAAAGCTCTTATAAAAATGTGGAAAAAACATTCTGTCAATAAATTAATAAAAAATAATAAAAGAATTAATTCAGCCTAAAGGGAAGAAAAAATGTCCACAAAACACTGGGAAATCGATGCTCAGAATTGGAGACGATAGGCCAGAAATAATCTAAAACATGGTAGTGTGGTTAGACCTTGAGAAGGGGAAAGAAGCAATAATAATGAAAATGACAGAGAAGCTGTATTTTTTTTTTACAATAGGATAAATAGTGAGATACATTTTGAGAAAAAGGCATTCTGTTTCTCTGACCTACCAATTTATTTTTCTTCTTGCGGTCAAACAGCCATGAGCTGAAAACTAGATCTGAGTTGAATTCCTGGCCACCAGTCCAGATTAGAACATTTCATGCAGGCCTTTCCTTCATGTTTTCTCTGTGTGTCTTTCTTTTTCCTCTATGTTACCAATTGGGTCATTGAACTACTGTGTGCTTATATTTTCTCATATCTCAAATGAGCCAGATTAGGCAATTCTCAGTATCCCCCACCAATATAATTCATTGATAATCATAACTCTTCCCAGGTTCCTTCAAATATTTGTAATGTGAATGAAGACATATATCCATTCAAACTGCTTTGGAAAGACATATTTAGGAAAAAATGAGGAAACACCTCAAATTGTATGCAGAATATCACCTGAACTATTCAGGACACACAGAGTAACCACCCATACTCATAGGAAAATCAATGCAGCAATTTCACCATTTGAAGTGGTAGTTGTGTAGACTATCTCCCTAACAGACATGGAAGAGGGAGCCAGAGAGGGTTTTTGATAAGCAGAGAGAATTTTCAGGTGAAAAAAAGAAAAGGTGAACACAGAAAAATGAATTGGAAGAAGAAAGGGAACACCCGCATAAAGGATACTGAATTATTACTTTGTATTATAGTACACTAGTCTTTACATTAAAATGTGAAAAATAAGTCTTATTTGCCAATAATGTAAAAGTGTTTTGCTCTACAACATAAATAAGAGATTGGGGAGTGAGAGGAGCTGGTGGTGAAAGGTTTGGGGTTTTTTTATGTTGTTAGGTAAGGAAATAACACATTCACAGACTTGAATTTGATTACTAGGTGGTTCAGTTGTGAATTTATAGTTACTCAAATTTCAAATTCTATATCACTGAGAATAATGAAAAGTCTGGGACAAGATGTAGCTTTTCTCATTTCCCACCTTAAGAATTAGGCATATCACTGCATTGAGGTGACAAATGTAAGAAAGAAGGAATTCTGTAAACATTCTGAATTGGTGGCTGAATATTTTTAATCATTGATGTGCAATGGCAAGGAAGCAGATAGATTTCAGGTTTAAACATGGAGTTAGAGGAATGGGAGAAGCAAATAAATTCGTAGACAGTATAGCCCCAAAAATCCATTAGATAATAGTCTTTATTTAATATTTTCCTGGAAACTTCATGTTTTCTGAAACATTTTACAAAAAAGACTCAATGTACTTGTATCTGAAAAGAAAGATCAAACTATAATGTGTATTGTTCTGAAATGTTTACATGTGTTGATTAATGAAGATGGAAATCAACCAAAAGGCCAAAGGAAATGTCATGCTTCATAATTTAATGATATATTAGTTAATCTAAGGAGAAAAAAATGACCACTGCCAGAGGAGTCTAAAAACACTGGACAAGTTCTTGATTTTAAAATAATAAGAGTAAACTAAGAATCAATAGATTCTGCAATACAAAAACCAGCATCTTAGTTAATGGGAAAATATCTGAGAAAGTAGACAAGGTTCTGCATAAAAAGGAAATGCAAAAATAACACATGTGTTTCCTTAGTTCCATGATGGTGAACCTTTTAGAGACAAGGACCCAAACTGCAAACCAAAACCCACTTCTAATTGCAAAGTGCCAACACTGCAATTAAACCTGAATACTGAGGTTTTAGTTTAGAAAAAACAACTCATACATTAACATCTTTTGTCTTAAAAGAAAAACAACGTGCTTGCAAAAGGTGCCCCACCACTCACTGCCTTAGTTTAAAAAACAGAAAAACCAAATTCTGATTTTTAAAAACTACTTATAGTGATGAGTAAGCATGAGGAGCAAGGTGGAAAGGAATGAAAGTGAGATATTTCTGAATTTGTATTTTATATATTTTTGACATTTGAAGAATGAAAATACCTCACATAGAAAAAAATTAAATTTATAAAAAGCCAAAATTAACATTTAAAATATGACCTAAGTACTATTTCTATGTATTTTTTGTCATATGATGCAAGTTTTAGTCTAGTTTATAATTTATATTTAATTCCTCTTTCCTCAAAAGTTGTTTAGTAGCTATAAAAATAGATTTTTGTCTCCTTTTCATAACAGCTGTCTAATTTTATTGCAATGTAATCAGTAAATACACCCTATCATTGATCAATGTATACAGGAGGAAAAATTTCTTCAGATTTTCTTTGAGACCCATTACACAATTTTTGTAAGGTTCCAACTGTGTGTAAAAGAATATGTTGTCTCTATTTCATGTGTACAAAGTTATACATGCAAAATGTATTTTAGATCAAGGTTAATTATATAATTATATTATTCAAATTTTCAATATCTTTTTTTTTTTTTTTGTAGGTACCGGGGGTCGACCTCAGGACCTCGCGCGCTAGTAGGTGCCAGAGCTGCTGAGAGATATCATCGGCCCTTTTTTCGTATGTGGGTACCGGGAGTCAAACTCAGGATCTCGCGCTTGCCAGGCAGGCGCTTATGCCGCTGAGCTATCTCACCGGCCCTCAATATCTTTTTTTAACCTATTTGATCTTTCATAAAGTAGAGCATTGGCGTCACCCAGTGTGATTATGGACCTCTCAATTTCTCCATGTGGTTGTATCTACTTTTGTTTTGTGTGTTTTGAAACTATATTGTTATGCTCATACCTCTTAACTACATGAAATAATTCTTCTAGCTCCTGTTAATATCCTTCAATTTTATTTAGTCTGATGTTAATACAGTTAAATTGCTTTTGTCTTGTTATCATTTGCTTCTGGTACCTTTTTATGTTCAACTACCATATGTCTTTTTTTTTTTTCCCCATGTTTCTCTCCTCTGCATTATCTGTTGCTGGATTTTACCCAGTCTTTCTATAAATGAGTTTAGCCTACTCATATTTTGTGTTCAATGGTCTCTTTGGACTAAGCTCTGCAGTCATATTTCTCCTACTTACCACTATTTTCAGAGGATTTTATACTGTATTGTCTTTTATTGAAATACCAGTTGGGAAGTTTGAAATTCTATTTCTGTTTTTCTAAACATTACTGTAGCATTTTTAACATGTAACCACAATTTTTTGTCCTGGGTTCATTATAGGATCTAAGAATAGGGTTTTGGTGCTTTTAAGTTTGTTTTGTTTTGGTTCCGATCTATTTCAAACTGAAAGCGCCTGACTTTCATTACGTCTGGGAGGTTCTACTCTTTTCAAATTTGCCTTCCCTCTCCTATCTCCACTGTCTTCTAGTGTTTATATTGGATGGATGCTGGAACTTTAAATCAGCTGCTAACATTTTCCATAAGTGTTTCCTGAGCACTTTGTTCCAGAAGATTTTTTTGACTTTATAGATGTGTTGCTACTGTCATTCACCCCATCCATAAAGTTTCTTAGTGATGCACTATCCTTTCTTCTGTTTGTGGATATTCATATACTTATCCTAAAGTCCTTATCCTTGCTCTGTTAACTGTTTCTTGAAGTGTAAGTACATCAGGTTTTGGGGTTTGCCATCTCTCCTAAGTCCGGTTTTTCCTCACATGTAGATGATTCTAACTAGGTACAGTACTTATTTTTGTATTTCAGATGTCCAATGAATGTATCTATCTATTCTTTTTGCTTTGTTCAGTGGAATTACAAGACATGCTACCAAAGATTGCATGCCCTCCTATTCAGTAAGAATGAAGGAACTGAGCGGATGTGCTACCATGAAGATATCTTGCCTGCTGGTGTATCTTAAATGGATAAATATCCTTTGTTTTGTGCCTCTGTCAGCCAATAAAAGGCACTCTCCTTTCTCTTTGCCCCAAGATTTCATATCCATTTCCCTCACCTGGAGGCAGCCACCTGTGGCACCCCAGCTAATCCCCCAGTTATCTTCCAGTAGAAGTTGACTGGAAGCACTGCTTCCAGGAATGATAAGGTTCTTATCACCCTCACCTGTTGCTAGCATGCCTCTTTGGATCACCTGTTGTGCTGAATTTTCTTTTTCAAGGAGATCCCATATACTCTCCACTTCTCAAGGACTCTTCAGTTTCTTAGCTATTATGAATTGCTTTTTCCAATATACTTACACCTTTTAAAAATTATCTTTATTGCATTTCTCAAGTTTCACAGGAGCGGGAAAGCTATAGTATGGTTCCAGTATTATCTTAATATTTGAAGTATTAAATATTGCTTATAGTTGTAAAAAACGGAAGCAAATCTAACTGCCCAACACCAAGGAATTAAGTAGACAATTCAGTAGTGTAGTGGGATACAAAGTCAACACTCAAAAATCAATAGCATTCCTGTACACAAGCAACAAACTCACAGAGAGAGAAATTAAGGAAAGCATACCCATCACAAAAGCATCTAAAAAATAAAATACTTAGGGATCAATCTAACAAAGAATATAAAAATCTGTACAGTGAAAATTACAGTACCCTAAAAAAGGAGATCAAAGAGGATATCAGAAAATGGAAAGATATCCCTTGCTCTTGGATAGGAAGCACCAACATAGTGAAAATGGCCATACTCCCAAAATTGCTCTACAGATTTAATGCAATCCCAATCAAAATACCATTAGCATACTTCACAGATTGAGAGGAAACATTCCTAAAATTCATTTGGAACCAGAAAAGACCTAAAATTTCAAAAGCAATTCTAGGCAACAAGGGCAAGTCAGGGGCATCACAATCCCAGACCTGAATTTATACTACAAAGCTACTGTGATAAAATCAGCATGGTATTGGCAAAAAAAAGAAAGGGCCAAAGATCAGTGGAACAGAATAGATGATGCAGATGCAACCCCAAACACACTCAGCCACCTTATCTTTGACAGAGTTGCCAAACATGTTCACTGGAAGAAAGATAGCCTCTTTAATAACTGGCGCTGGAAAAACTGGCTTTCCACATAACAAAGACAAAAACTAGACCCATGTCTATCACCATGCACTAAACTAAAGTCAAAATGGATCAAACATCTAAATATTAAAAACACACTAAATTTGCTGGAAGAGAAAATAAGTAGAAATCTCGAAGACATAGGTGTAGGCAGAGACTTCATGAACAAAACCCAGACTGCAAGGGAAATATTACAAAGAATCAACAAATAAGATCTTACCTTATTAAAAAGCTTTGGCACAATAAAAGAAACCACCAACAGAGTGAAAAGAAAACCCAGTGTTGGAAAATGCCAGTTGCCCCACAGACAAAGGACTTCTACCTAGAACATACAGAGAATTGAAAAAAAATCAGACTCCCCAAATTCAAAGACGCAATCCAAAAATGGACATCTGAGATGAATACACATCTCAGGTGAAAAAATGCAAATCGCAAATAAATATATAAAAAAATGTTCAATATCATTGGTCATTCAATAGATGCAAATTTAAACAACACTGAGATTCCATCTCACCCCAGAAAGAATGGCTATCATCAAGAAATCAACCAATAACAAATGCTGGCGGGGCTGTGGGGAAAAAGGAACACTTCTCCACTGTTGGTGGGAGTGTCGACTGATAAAACTATTGTGGAAATCAGTGTGGAGATTCCTCAAAAAACTAGGAGTAGAGGTCCCATTTGGCTCAACTATTCCCCTTCTGGTTATCTTCCCAGAAGAATTAAAAACATCGTACCACAGTAATATATGTGCACCCATGTTTATAGCAGCACTATTTGTAAGAGCTAAATCTTAGAAACGACTCAAATGCCCATCAACCAAGGAATGGATAAAAAAGATGTGTGTGTGTGTTTTTTTTTTATGGTGGAGTACTAGTCAGCCATAAAGAAGAACAAACTCGAGGCTTTTATAGGTAAATGGATGAAACTTGAGACCATACTCATAAATGAAATAAATCACACCCATGTGTAAACATCATATTGTCTCACTGGTGTGAGAAACTCAACATGTAAATAAGATCCAAAATGCACAATAGATATTGTGAATTGTGAAGAAACTGTTCAAACGAATAGACAAACTAAGATGGGGGAAAGGAGAAAGGAAGAAAGGGAAAAAGAAAAAAATATATGTATACACAAGATAGTTTAGATAATTATATAACAAGTTTCTCTCAGTTCATTGAGAAGAAAGGTTTGTGCTAATATTGTTTGGACAATATTGTTTGGACTATATCTTGTACTCTGAATAACTACTATGAAGACAAAAATACTTAATGTATTAATTATTGTAAATGTCCTACTAACCTTTTGAAACTCTGTTTCATTGTTTTTTAAACTTTTTTTCTCTTTAAAATAAAATTTAAAAAAGATAATCTCCAACTTAAAAAAAAAAATCTCATCTCTTATGCCTTTCCCTTACACTACCATCCTATTTTGCTGTTTATTTTCATTGGCAGACTTGCAAATATATATTCCCACTTTTTCCATCTCCATATCAATTCCCCATTTAATCTGGTGTTGGTCCCTCTCCGCCTCTGAAATCACTTTCTTCAAACTGTCTAGTCACTTGCTACTGTTTACACATTTACCCTCTCCAGACTTTAGACACCATTTACATCTTGAACTTCCACATATTTGTGCTATCCAGGTGATTCCAACTCAGAGGCCCACTGCCCCTGTCTCCTCAGCTGGCTGTAATTCTTCTAACTCACAAATGTGACCATCCGAGGCTCAATCAAGGATCAGCAACCTGCTTGTGCTCTTGTCCTGGCCAACTGTCTCCAGCAACTGGTGCTGCTTTGCTGCCCCCACCTGGCCAAGTCCACTCTAATCACTCAGAGCCCTCCCTGGACCCTTACCTGGAAAACCACCAGGAAAGCCTGTCCAACCTTCTCCCACACACCTTTGACCTCTAGCTTTCCTTTCTATATAATCAGTGCAGTAGTCCAAGTAGGATGTCCATCCATCCCTTCAGAGTCCCTGTCCCAAAATAAACTCATCCTTTTCCTACCAAGACCCTCCTCTCTATACCATTCTTCAATTTACCTAGACTTACAACTTCGGTGGCATCTGTGACATTTTCCTTTTCTTCATGTATCTCATTATTGAAGAACCCTTGTTGAGATAAGACTTGTTTTGTAAAGCAGTCATTATTTTCCTTGCCACTGTCCACCTAAACTCTGTATACCACCCTTAAAATATTCCAGTAGTCTTCTAATGATATCTCCTTCCCGAGTGTTTTTCCACCTCTAATTAATAGAACATAAAAGTCAAGTTAATCTTTTTGACAGGTGACCTCACTGAGGTGTTCCCCCTAGTTCAAACTCTGTTTCAAAGTTTCCCATTATCCTCGGGGTAAAGTCTGTGTCCCCTAAGATATAAAACTTGATATAAGATCACACTGAAATCAAAGGCAAGATTTGCAGCTGAACTATTGTTAACCCACTCTCATCGTATTGTGCGTGACATTTTTAAATTTGAAAGGAAAAATCTAATTAAAGATTCAGAGATTTTAACTCCATAAGGCCATTATACTTTTACCCTGTAGGAAGAAAATGTTAACATATAAACATGCAAAAAAAAAAAAGTTCTCTGACAAAGGAAGTTATTCCCCTACTCTCCCTGCTCTGTAAAACCAAACAAATTTACAGTATGTATCCTACATTCTCATGAATTTAAAATCACTAAATCATTCAATTATATTCCAGCTCAGGTCCTTTTTAACTTGGTGACTTTGGACTAATTGCTTAACTTCTCTTTTTTTAAATTTATGTACTTTTTATTTTTTTATTTTAAAGAGAAAAAAGATAAAAATAACAATGAAACAGAGTGTCAAAACAGGTTAATAGTTACAATAATTAATACATTGAGTAAGTTGTCTTCACAGTAGTTATTCAGAGTACAAGATATAAGCATGATATCTTGTCCAAACAATATTAGCACAAACCTTTCTTTTCAATGAACTAAGAGAAACTAGCTGTATGACTATCTTAACTATCTTGTGTATACATATATTTTTTTCTTTTTTCCTTCTTCCTTTCCCTTTGTTCTTTTATGTTACTTTTATCTAATTATACTATTTAATTGATCCCTTATTTCACTTTTCTCTCCTCCTTCTCATCTTCCATTTCTTTATTTTTCAAATTTTACTTCTTTCATTTTCCCCTTCCCAAGTTCCTCCATTTTTACTATATTGAGCATTATTAATTTTTGAATGTTTAGATGACTCTGAGGTATTATTGCTAATGGTGATATACTTCTTGCATTTAGTAGTTTTTTACAGTAAGTCAGTATTATTTTCTCTTTGTGTCTATACTGCAGATCTCTTTACAATTTTTAAGACTGGTACAGCAGTAGCTTTTATTGGTACTTATGGTATAACAATATGCAGTTTGTCTTTGACTCTATTACTGTTATTTCTCTTATTGCCAGTAGTGGTATAATCATTGCTATTAATTTGTTACTAGTATATGAAATATTGGGTGTGTCTTTGTTTTATCAACATTAATGTGGCCTGTTTCCAGGGAACTGGATGCAGGGTCAATTACACTGTACTTCTCCTTCACCAAATTAATGGAGACCATCAGACATTGAGACTGAAGAAAAGCCCTATAGTTGATCACACCCAGTATGTATCACTGGAAATCAGATGCCAACTAAAGAGACACCCATACTGCAAATAATGTCTTTCCACTTTAATCAACTCTCAACCCTCTGCATAAAAAAAGAAGCCTGAGAAAATAAGGTTAAAAAAAAAATGGCTCCAAAAACTCTCAATTCCCTCAAAGCTGATCCATATGGCATTCATGAGGTGGAAATCAGCAGCCATACAACTGAATTAATCAAAGTGATAAGAGAAATAAAAAATAGATCAATAAGGTGCTCAGGAAGATTAAAGATAATATAACTAAACAGATAATGGACTTAATAAACAACATGATCAGTGAGTTTAAGAAAGACAGTAATAAAAAGCCACCTAAACTAAACAAAATAGTACAAAACATGAATGACCAGCTTAGCAAATAATTATGTTCCATGAAATGGTAACAAACAGAAATCCAGGCAATAAAAAAATTCTACTACAGGTAACGGCAGTAGAAGTGACCAATGTGAGAAGAGACTGTAAGAATGAGAAGATGGGCCTACTAATCATTTACTCAGAGTTTTGTTAAAAACAAACAGATCTAATGGAAAATGGATTTCACAACTGTTGGATAATGCAAAGAAGACTAATATAACATTAATTGGAATTAGTGAAAAATCAGAAGACAACACAAATTCCATAAAAAAGTCTGTTTACAGAAAAAAATAGTGGAAAATTTTAAAAACATGGGGAAAGAATTTAACATACAGATAAGTGATGTTTACAGAACTCCAAATAGCCAGTATCAGAAAAGAACTTCTCCACAATACATGATAATCAAAATCCCAGAAGTCCAACACAAGGACAGAATCTGAAAAGTTATTAGAGAAAAAGCAATAAATCGCTTAAAAAGTAAGCCCACTAGAATTACAGCAGATTTCTCAACACAAACTCTAAAGGCCAAGAGACCTTAAAGTGAAGTGTTTCAAGCCTTAACAAGACAATTTCCAATCCAGATTGATATATCCTCAAAACTATCTTTCAAAATTAATGAGAAATAAGGTATTTCTGTGACAAAGACCAGCTTAGAAATTCGTCACCACCAAACCAGCACTCTACAATATTCTCAAGGATATGTAAGGATATATGAGAGAAAATGAAGCCAACAATGCAAAAAAATCTAGGGGAATGAATACACGAGGTAAAATGAGCAGTTAAGTGGAAAGAAACAGTAACAAGAAAGTAATGCAATGACAGGAATAAATCAATAACTTTCAGTAATCACTTCCTCAATGTGAATGCTCTTAACTCCCCAACCAAAAGACACAGATTGCAGACTTGATTAAAATAAATAAATAAAATAAAACCTAATAGTGGGGCCAGGGATATAGCTCAGTGTCACAAGCACCTGCCTGGCAAGGACAGGGTCTTGAGTTCGATTCCCAGTACAAAAAAAAATAACCCTAATGGTATGCTGCATACAAAAAACATGTAATCCAAAAAGAAATTTATAGACTAAATATCAAAGAATAAAAAACAATATTCCATGCAATGGAAATTCCAAAATACACAGGAGTAGCAACCCTATTTTCAGACAAAGTGGACTTCAAGACAAAACTGATCAGAGGAGGCAAAGAAGTCATACATATTGGTTAAGGAAATAATTAAACATGAAGAGATAACAATTATAAACATATATGTACTGAACATGGGCATGACCTACTTCACAAAACAAACACTACTGGACATAAAAATCAGATAAACTTAAACACAATCATACTAGGGGACCTCAGTATCCCACTGGCACAAATAGACAGATCATCTAGACAAAAAAAAAATTAACAAAAAAATTTCAGAGTTGAATCAAACTTTCAAACAAATGGATTTTAGTAGATATCTACAGAGTGTTCCACTGAACCACAAAATTATGCATTCTTTTCAGCAACACATGGAACTTTCTCCAAAATAGACCACATATTTGCCCATAAAGCATGCTTCAGTAAATGCAAAAGAATTAAAGTTATCCAGTGCATACTATCAGATCACAGTAAAATGAAACTAGAAATCAGTGACAAAAGAAACCATAGAAATCATCCAAAGAAAGGAAATTAACTAATCTCTTGAACAATCAGTAGGTAACAGAAAACAAGGTAAAAATTACAGTTCCTCTAATCAAATGAAAATGCCATTACAAAATGCCAGAACTTAAGACATGATGAAAGCAGTCCTAAGAGGGAAGTTTATAGATGTGAATTGCACATGTGAGAAAAACAATCCAAAAATGGGCATCTGAGATGAATATGTACTTCTCAGATGAAGAAATACAAACAGCAAATAAATATATGAAAAAATGTTCTAAATCACTTGTCATTAGAGAGATGAAAATGAAAACAACACTGAGATTCCATCTCATTCCAGAAAGAATGACTATCATCAAGAAATTAACAGGGCCGGCGAGATGGCTCAGCGGCTTAAGCGCCTGCCCGGCAAGCGCGAGGGCCCGAGTTTGACTCCCGGAACCCACATACGAAAAAGGAGCCGGTGATAGCGCTCAGCGGCACGGGTGCCTGTTGGCGCGCGAGGCCCTGAGGTCGACCCCCCGGTACCCACAAAAAAAAAAAAAAAAAAGAAATTAACCAATAACAAATGCTGGCAGGGCTGTGGGGAAAAAGGAACCCTTCTCCACTGTTGGCGGGAGTGTAGACTGGTGCAACCACTGTGGAAATCAGTGTGGAGATTCTTCAAAAAACTAGGATTAGCAGTCCCGTTTGACCCAGCTATTCCCCTTCTGGGTATCTTCCCAGAAGAATTAAAAACATCATACTCAGCGATATATGTGCATCCATGTTTATAGCAGCACAATTTGTAATAGCTAGATCTTGGAAACAACCAAATGCCCATCAACTGAGGAATGGATAAAAAGATGTGGTATTTTGTACAATGGAGTACTACTCAGCCACAAAGAAGGATAAACTAGAGGCTTTCATAGGTAAATGGATGCAACTTGAGACCATACTCATAAGTGAAATAAATCAGACTCACATGTGTAAACATTGTTTATACACAATGTAAACAGACAATGTAAACATTGTCTCCCTAGGGTGAGAAGCTGAAAGAGTAAATAAGGTCCAAAATGTACAATAGATATTGTGAAATGGAAAGAAACTGTTCAAAAGGAAAAAGGAACTAGGATGGGGAAAAGAGAAAAGAAAGATGGGAAAAGGAAAAAAAAATATATATATATATACACAAGATAGTTAAGATAGTTATACTACTAATTTCTCTTAGTTCATTGAAAATAAAGGTTTGTATTTTTATTGTTTGATCAGTTTTTCATGCCTGTATCTTGTAATCTGAGCAACTACTTTGAAGATACCAATACCCAATGTATTAACCATTGATATTCTCCTATTACCTTGTTTTGAAATTTTGTATCATTGTTTTTGCTGTTTTTTCTCTTTAAAATAAAAGTAATAAACTCAATGATGAAAAATTAGGGAAACAATACCTTTCACAATAGCATCAAGAAAAACTAAATACTTAGCAATTTAGCTATCCAAAGAAGTCAAAGACCTCTACAACAAAAGCTATAGTACTCTGAAAAGAGGACATCAGAAAATGTCCTACATAGGCAGAACCAGTACTGTCAAAATGGGCATACTTCCCATCTGATATACAGATTTAATGTAATCCAAACAACAAACAACAAAATACAAACAACATTCCTCACAGAGCTAGAAAAAAAAAATCTTAAAATTCATATGGAACCAAAAGAGACTCAGAATAGCAAAAGCAATCCTGCGCAACAAGAGCAAAGCAGGAGGCATCATAATACTGGATTTGAGTTTTATTACAAAGATACAGTGATAAAAACAACAGTGACTGGCACAAAAATAGACATGCACATCAATGGGACAGAATAGAAGATGCTGAAAAACCCCAGGCACATTCAGACATCTGATCTTTGACAAGGGGGTCAAAAACATATGCTAGAGGAAAGATAACCTCTGTAGCAAATGATGCTGGGAAAATTGGCTATATTCATGCAGAAGATTGACTCTAGACCCATATCTCTCACCATGTACAAACAGTAAGTCAAAATGGGTAAAAGATCTAATTATAAAAAAAGAAACAATTTGTGGGAAGATAAAATAAGTAAGACTCTTGAAGACATAGGCATAGGCAAGGACTTTCTGGACAGAACAACAATTGCATAAGAAATAACACAATCAAAAAATGGAATTATATCAAGTTTAAAAGTTCTGCACAGCAAAGGAAACAACCAATGGAGTGAGGAGACCACCTACAGATTGGGGAAGAAATTTTGCTAGCTACTGCAGAGACAGAGGACTAATATCTAGAATATGTAAAGAACTAAAAACAAAAAATTTAGATCCCCACCAAAACAAATGACTCAATCAAATATCGGCAACTGAAATGAATACACACTTTTTCAGAAGTATAAACAACCAATAAATGCATGAAACAAACCTTCAATGTCTCTAGTCATTAGATAAATGCAAATTAAAAAAACACTGAGATTCTACCTTACTCCAGAATGAATAGCCATCATCAAGAAATCAAATAATAACAAATGCTGGCAAGGCTGTGAGGGAAAAGGAACCCTTCTACATTGTTTGTGAGAATGTAAACTAGTACAACTACATGAAAATCAGTATGGAGATTCCTAGAAATTCCATTAGACCCAGCTATTCCGCTTGTAGGTATATTCTCCAAAGAGTTAAAGACATCATTTACAGTAGTACATGCATACCCATGTTTATAGCAGCACAATTTATAATAGCTAAATCTTAAGAACCAGAGTCCTAAAACATAATCACTAACATAACCTAACAGACAACGATGTTTTATTTATCCCAACTTAACCCTCTTATTTAGATGTATATTATTTGGATATTTTAGATTATTTGTAAAAATTAAAATTTCTCAGAATCAAAGTGCAATTTAAAATATTAAAGAAAAGAACAAAAACAGCCTGGAATATTCTAAGAATTAAAGCGCTAAGGCAAGAAAGAAAAGACACTATGAATGTGATCACCAATCAGTCCAGCCTTGGAAGCTCAGTCCGCAGGTTTGGGGATTTTCTAGCCAGAGGGGATAGCTTCGTAGGGAGTTTGGGTGGGCTACTTATTGAATCTTAAGTGCTGCAGGCTAAAAGTATTCACAAAGTCCACAACTGCCTAATCAACTTGCTTTTATGCTTTTGGATCTTCATTACATTACCCCATAGGGAATTTAAACACAACATAAACATATATTTAAATGAACTTAGAAAAAAGCTTGTTGTCCCGGCTCCTGTTTTAATTAGATATGTCTTATACAAGAAACACATAAATGCAGACTCTGTGGTTTTCCTGGCAGGGTACAGCACTAAGTAAATCCACTATAGTATCATTTTGTTTGCTTTTTTTCCCTTAATTAAGTTTTTAAAGTTTCCTTAGCTCTCTGTGTGGCTGCTGTAGCTTTGGCAGCTGGGTTTGTGGTGAAGAGTTGAGAGCACGCATACCAGTCTCCCTCTCCCCTCCCAACTGGACCTCCTGT
The DNA here is from genome assembly GCA_028451465.1 of Erethizon dorsatum. Classification (NCBI taxonomy): domain Eukaryota; kingdom Metazoa; phylum Chordata; class Mammalia; order Rodentia; family Erethizontidae; genus Erethizon; species Erethizon dorsatum. The sequence goes on along the minus strand of CM051835.1, from coordinate 49,321,468 downwards.
GCAGCTAGATAGGGAAAGCAGAATAAACAGAAGGTTAAAACATCCCAACTGCACAATAGATACCCTTCATATAAATCCCCTTATACCATGCTTATGAAAAGCCCGTTCTTTTACCTAGCATATTGGTGGGGAGAGGGGTTTTCACAACAATTTCTCCAAGTTTGTGGATGGACTTCCAAGGCTAATGGAAAATGAAGATAGTGCCCAATTGCACAACACCAATGTATTAAAATATTTCTCTGGTCCAACTGCTATCTTTATCATAGATCTCTGGACTGAAGCCGTCCCTGAAGCCAATTTAAGTGGCTGCAATACTGTGTTAGCAAAATAAACAGAAGGCAGTATTTACGCCTCTGAGTTTTTGTGTTTGTTTGTTTTTGGTGATACTGGGGACTGAAACCAGTGCCTTTTCACTGAGCTATGTCCCCAGCCCCCACTTATTTTATTTTACTCAGGGTCTCACTAAACTGTCCAGGTTGGGCTGGAACTTGAGATCCTCTTGCCTCAGCCTACTACAGTGTTAGTATTACAGGCAGGCACCACCAGTTCCTGCTTCTCTTCCTTTTGTTAAAGCCTCAGAGAAGAAAGTTTGGGTTTAAATTGCCATGTACTACCAAATGACTATGTAAATGAAAAAGCTGAATGATTTTAAAACTTTGCAAGTTTTTATCTCCCTTCTAAATTTTGTGTTGTTTTGATTTAATATAGGTTAGGTCTTCATTGTATGCTCAGAAAGTGAGAGCAAAAAGAGGATATGAATAACGTGAAGTATATGTATCGATACAATTGGATTCTAATAGATAAAATTAAGCTAATAGTGACTCACATAAGATATATTTGCATTTTGCCTCCTAGGACTACAGTAGGGAAGAAAATGAGGTAAACGACGTAGCATTCTTTATGTTTCTGTTCTCCACGTTATGTACTTGTTTAAATGCATTAAAATTCATGTATGAACTAAGATGTATGCAGAAAAAAAGACTGGAAGAAATATACCTAAATATTACTAGTGATTACCTCTGAAAAATAAAATTGGAGACGATTTTTAAGTTTTTCTTTATGTGTTTTCTTCCCTCCTCTCTCCTTCCAAAAGTTCTGAGTCTTTTAAAACAAAAAGAAACAAAAAATACATAAACGGAAGTATATTAATAATTTTTTACTGATATTTGTTTCACAACTACTTTACATAGATTACTTAATTCAAATCATTCAACATAGTTTAATAAAAATCTCCAAGGTACTGTGCTTGGCATCAGGAACACACTAATGTACACACATTATATATTTGTATCAAACTAACATTTCAACAAATGTTCTTCATTGGCCTATGAAAGGATGCTAGACATGCAGGCTCCAAGACACCCTGCTCCTCTATTAAATTACTCGTTCTTAATGTAGGCAAAAATAGAATTACTCTGGCTAAGCAAGCATTTTCATGAGTTTGTTTTGATCTTCAGTGAAAGAAAAGGCACCTCATGACATATGGATAACTGCTCTCAGCCGTGAAAACACAAAAGTACAAAGCTTGAGTCCATCTTCACAGTGCTTTATGCCCAGAACTGGTAATGGTAAAGAAACTCCCGCACATCTGAGGCAGAGACAGGCCTGGGGAGGCAGCAGTGAGCCACAGCTCTTTCCCTTCTGAAGACTCCTATGTTTAGGAAGCCCCAAGAAAGCTGCGTGAGACCAGGCTCATCAGACAGAATAAACAAAACCTGATCAAACGCTCAAAGACAAAAGTCTGTAAAAGATGGCTTAGCGAGTAAAATAGAGATCTTCAAAATGGAACTTTTTGTGGATGCCCAGATTCTAGAAAGAAACAGTGTGATTAGCAACTCCCATTCAACATTGAAATTCTAATGTTTGCTAAATGGTGTTCCATCACTGTCTAGGTGTAGTGCGTTATTTAAAAATATCTGCAACCAAGCTCATGCTGCTGCTTTCCACAATATGCAGTGCATTCAAAAGGTTCCTTGAATGGGGTATTCAAGGTCCTTTATAAACTGATCTTAGCCCTTGTTCCTCTTATTTCTCCATTACTTTTCACTCTAGCCAGCTGAAATAATGAGCTAGCCCTAGAAAGGATCTCTCCTTTTCCCACTTTTGCTCTTAAGGCCTCCTTTGTTGTCTCCATTTTATCCATCCTTCCACGATAGGTGAGATTCACTTTTTCAAGAAACTTCCTAAGAGGACTTTAACTTCCAGCATGCCCTCCATCCTTGCACTCTATTGTACTTCTCTCTATAAAATTCATTGGTTCATGAATGGATGTAAGAAAGTAGATGGTTTGGATTGAGTGGGATTATCAGTCTTTACATGCATTTAGAGCTCCTTACCATTTAGTACCATTGCTTTGGCTCTGCTTCTGTTGCATGAGACAGCCCACCTAATAGAGAATTTAGCTAAGTCTTCAATGAGCGTAAAGCTTCTTGTGTTGCAAAGCACATAATGGGTAATTAGGTATTAAATTATTATTTTATGGTCTCACTGCTCTTTAACTTTTCATAGTTGAGTCTACTCACATTGGCTCTGTGCTTTTTGGAGGCAAGAATCATCTCATATTCTTTTATTCTCTCAGATCTCCCAAGGCAATTTTGCACATGTGAGGTGCTCAATAAATATGTTTGTGAATTTGTTTTTCTATTCAGTACCACCAAGAACAAAGGGTTCTCATAGAAATATTTCAAAGCAAAAAAAAAAAAAATAAAATGTAGCTTATAAATCTGGAGCTGGGAAGCTCTCCAGCTACATTCCTTCTGGCCCCCCAGCCAGGCAGATCCCTTCTATGGTCTGGGTATTCTCCAGTGATACCCACATTGTATGTGGTTGCAGTGACTCAGGTGGGAAAAATGAGAGCAAGGAAAGCATACCAACGTTAGCAAAGTTATCCCTGCTATCAACGATTCTAGGTATAATTAGTAAATCTATGTTTTTTGTTTAGTACTGGGAATTGAACACTGAACTACACCCCCCCCACCTCCACATGTTTGTTTGCTTGTTTGTTTGTTTGGGACCAGATCTTGCTAAGTGACACAAATTGGCCTTGAACTTGAGATCATTCTGCCTCAACCTTCTAAGTAGCTTGGATTACAGGAATGTACCATTACACCTGGCTAAACCCATGCTTTTTTTTTTTTTTTTGGTACTGGGGGTTGACCTCAGGATCTCGCGTGCCAGCAGGCACCCGTACTGCTGAGCGATATCACCGGCCCTTTTTTCGTATGTGGGTTCCAGGAGTCGAACTCGGGCCCTCGCGCTTGCCAGGCAGGCGCTTACGCCACTGAGCCATCTCACCGGCCCCTAACCCATGCTATTTTTATGACAAACTATTTGTAGACCCCTAATACCATCACTTCTATTTAGAAATAGAAATCCTATGTTTGCGGCTGGGGATGTAGCTCAGTGGTAGAGTACTTGCCTAGCATATACAAGGCCCTGGGTTCAATCCCCAGTACCACAATAAAAAGAAATCATATGTTTTCACTAAACACATCACTGTCAAGCTGGGAACTACATTTTTGAGCCTTCTTTGTATCTAGACAGATATATATGATTAAATTCTATCAAAGAGGGTGTGAATAAAAGTATGCAATCTCTTGGGTCAACTCTTTGAAAAAGGAACTTACTTAAAGTCTTTTCTACCTATTCTATCTCTCTTTCCTTTGTTTTAGATTCAAATACACAGCATAAAACTAGTCAGGCAATTTCAAAGATACCAACACCCTGAAGAATGACATAGCAACAAATAGAAGGAATCCAAGTTCCACAATTATTTTGTGACCAGGACAACCTACATGAAATTCAGGATTGTTATATGAAGGAAACATGAAATTCTATTCCATTTGAACCCTGATATTTCTAGGTCTTTTTATGAGAGTAACTTAGTCTATAATTAATACAAATATTATCCAAATAAAGCATCTTAAATGCAAACTCTCACCCTTGATTACACCACACTCTTTACTTTTCAGCACTCTTATGCAATGCTTATTAATTCTGGCTGGATTTATCTCAGTACATGAAGTTTCTTAAGGATATACTAACAACATGAACACAGTATGCCACATTCACTAACTATTGCCATATTTGAGTTACAAAGATGTAATTTCTCCAGGATTAGCAGAGCAAAATTTTGTCTTTTCTCATTTTGTCTTTCTTCTGCCAAACATACTTAATGTCATTTCTTTCCGCGTGAATTCATACATCGGATTATTTTCACCAATGTACTAATATTTGAAGGCATCAATTTTTGTGAACAGGTCTTCCATATGGCATATTCTCCTGTAACCCATTATGTCTAAAACCTAGATTCCATAACATGAAAGTCATAATCATTGAAAGAGACAGTTGATAAGCCGACTTTCATTAAAAGTTAAAACTTGTGTTCTACAAAAGGCACTGTCAAGTGGATGGGAAGACAAGCCATAGAACGGTAAAAAAATATTTTCAAAAGACTTATGTGATGAAGGACTGCCATCCAAACTATGCAAAGAACTCTTAAAAATCAACAACATGTAAACAGATTTGAAACAAATTTTTAAATTGCCAGAAGAAGGGGCTGGGGATATAGCTCAGCAGCACTGCGACTGCCTGGCAAGTGCAAGGTCCTGAGTTCAATTGCCGGTACCAAAAACAATTAATAATAATAATAAATTGGCAGAAGATACAGAAATTTCACTAAGTATATAACGATATAGAAATGTCAGATAACCATATAAAAAATCTCCACATCATATGTCGTTGAGGAATTGCAAATTAAAACAACAATGAGATGTAACACTGTAAACTTATTTAGAATGTCCAATATCCAGAACGCTGGCAACACCAACTATTGGCAAGGATGTGGAGCAGCAGAAATCCAAATTTATTGCTGATGGGAATACAAAATAGTATTATAAAAGCCACTATATTTAAGCCACTTATTTAAGCCACTATAAAAGCCAGCTTGGCAGTTTCTGACACGTGATTTATCACATGATTCAACAATTTCATTCTTTAGTATTTACCCAAATTAAACACATGTCCACATAAAAACTGGCACATTCATGTTTATAGAAGTTTTATTCATAAATGTCAAAACCTGGAAGCAACCAAGGCGTACTTCAGTATGTGAATGGATAAATAAATTGTGGCATATCTAAACAATGGAATATTATTTAGCACTAAAAATATGAATTATCAAGCCATGAAAAGAAGTAGGAGAAATTTAAAGGCATATTACGAAGTTAAAGAAACCAATCTGAAATATCTGAGGTCTATATGATTCTAACAGTATGACATTTTGGAAAAAGCAAAACTGTGGAGACAGTAAAAAGATGAGTGGTTGGCAGGGGTTACCTAAGGGGAGGAAGAGAAGCATAAGCAGCACAGAGCATAAAACTACTCTGTCTTGTACTACAGAGGTGGATCCATGTTATTATGCATTTGTCCTAAAACCCATAGAATGTACACACCAAGAAATCCTAACAGGAAGTGCACTCTGAGTGGTGAATGATGTGTCAACACAGGCTCATTGATTGTAACAAACATACCTTTCTGGTGCAAGATTTTGATAGTAGGGGAGACTGAGCATGTGTAGGGGTAAAATATATATGGAAATTCTCTGTACTTCTTGCCCCATTTTTTTGTGACCTAAAACTGCTAAAGAATAATGTTTATTCAAATGAGACGGGGGTACTAACTGGTTTCTAAGAAGGATCATTCCAATCAGGGAAGTCAAAGCGTGTGTCTCTGAGGTCCCAACCTCAGACACAGCCACTACCCCGTTTGCAGAAATATTTCTGGCAGAGCTCTGGAACGCCGTGTTAAGAAGCCCTCTCTCCCTGAGGCTGGTGTGCTGTAACAAAGCCCAAATGAAGCTCCACGGAGAGGCCATTGATTGGTCTTGTGCCTGTATAAAGAGAGAGGTGCCCGGCTAGCTGTCAGCTGTTCTAGCCTCCTCCTTTCTAGTTCCAGCCATTGTCTGGCTATAATCTGATGGGAAATGCCAGAGCCAGAACTGCTTAGCTGTCAGGGCCCTTCTTAAATTGTCCATAAAAATCATGAAGGTTCAAAAACTGTGATTGCTTTAAGTCACCAAGTTTCAGGGTAGTTTGTCGCACAACACAGACAACCAGAACAGTCATTAAAAATACAGAGCCTACTACCCAATGTTGCTTGGGCCATGAGGGAACAGGTCCTCCTATTTCTAACCAGAGGACTTGTTGCCTAAGAATTTTAACCTAGAGACCACAGGGTTTGAAATAAAGAGTCCCAGTCTTTATTTTTCAGTCCAAATTGATTATAAAAGACAACTTCAAGGAATTCACTTGATGTTTTTCAGATTCCGTATCTACAGAGTAAATGGAACCAGTATTTATGTCCAATATGGATCTTGGGAAGACTACGTGAGCCAACTGAACACAGTGGGAATACCCCTCCCGAGGCAGGTGCTCAGTGAATGTTGTCTGTGGCTTGACCTCCTCATGCCTTTCCATCTTCATGAAGGTCTTGGAAGACACCACACTGCATGAAATGAATCATTATTCCTCCACTGACTCAGTTCTAGCACAGCCCTAACAGATTCAGTGTAGATTTCAATTTGTCTCACTTACCTTCTGATTTGTTAAATTACACATGAAAAGCACTGTCCTCTCCATGACTTGTGGAGAAGAATGCTGCTTCCCATCCTGAATCTCTACTCTGTATTTCCACATGGCTAGTCCCCATTTCTTTTCAATAGGAGAAAAATTTGTCTCTCCCAAAGGCTCCTTTTTATGAGCTCACTCTCTGTGAGATCTCAGGGAACCTATGTGGTCAGGATCATTTCTTCCAGCACCACAGCCCTTTTCAAAATCCCTTCTTTGGCAGCCAGCAAGTTTCTTATAATCCTTTTGGAAGTAGCTTTTCCCAAAGAATAATCACCCTGGCAAGAAGGCAGAGAAGAACACATAACTATGTCCCAGGAAGGCCAGGTCTGAGGGCCCATTTCATGCCAATTCCAGCACGGTATGGAGACCGCTGAAGGAAAATATTGCCTTGGTATAGAAATCAGGCTCTGCGGCTGTTCAGCATGGGTGGCCTGATGACCAAGTAGGAAGTAACTTCAGGGACAGTTCTTAACCTAGGTTACTTCTAATGTTCAATAGTAGGAAGAAAACATTGAAAATTAATTACTTTAATGTTTATCCAGCTACTTATCCTGCCTCTAACCAGACAGAGCAGAATCTGAAATAGCTGCTACCTTAAAACTTACAACTGAGAATATTTTCTTTAAAAACACAGATATACTTTTGTTTATAATCCAATATGAATTTCTAATCATTGTGAATTTTGAATGAAAACCTTGAGTAGCTTATTAACAGTAAGATTAACAAACCTCAATATTTTAAAATAACAGAAAAATAAGCACAAATTTTCGGTACTGTACTAATTAGGATCCTACACATTTAATTGAATAGCAATGTTGAATTCAGTGAAATTGAATTTGACTGCATCAAAGTAACTAATAACATCACTAGAAAGATGTAAATTTAGAAGAATGTGTTGTATGTTATAGGCTATGTTTAAGAAATATTTACCTTATCTTCCAATTTGTCCCCACAAACCCATTTTTGCTAGAGTAAGAGAACAAAAACATTGTGTTTCTGGTTTGCATAGGCTCCCTTATTTTTAAAGCTTCTAATGTAAAGAAAAACTCAGTTCAAAAAGCTACCTTAACTCATAGTGTTAAAACTCTAAAAAATACTAATTTTGGACATACAAAAAGATACATATTTTTGAATAGGATTAATACAGTCAAACTACTAGTAATTTTTCAGTCAACATTTTTCCTACCACTACAATTTTAAAGTCTTTCATGCCTTTTAATGGAAGTTTTCAGGTTCTATCCTGAGTCATTCCATTTCTGTGAACAGATCTGTCCTGGCTACTCATTGGCATGTATTCCTGTGCCACCCGCGTTGAGCTCCAAATGTGGATCCAAGGACTGCTGAGCTGTGAACACTCTATTTGTGTAATTCCGCCAGTGACCACCCTTAAACCTCAAAGGAATCAAAGGAAAGCAAAGATATGCTGAAATATAGTTTTTAAGAAAACCCTTAAGGACATGTATAAGAATGTGAGTTCTCTATACTATACCCTGTCAAATGTACAGGTCCTACGGGTCAAGACCACCTATATACCATTTTTAGCTGCTAGGGGGTCTGGGCATGATCTGTGGCTAAATTATATGTGCATATGCACCAACCTGCCCAGTGCTCCATGAAAAAAACATCAGGACTAACCACAGCCTGAAAGAGGAAACTCTCATTTAGTGCAAAGAGTAGGTGAATTGTGAGACCTCGGTCAAAATACTTTCTTGTACCCTCTTCCATCTTTAACTAAGATTTATATGTATGTGCATAACTTTGTACTTTAACTCAAAATGAAAAGACATGGGACAGCAGGGCTTCCCCATCCAGCAACTATGGATCAGGCAAAAGTTAAACAGAAAGACATATAATAGTCATCTGAACCTTAACTACTTACTGACTTTCTTGCCAACATTACCAACACTAAAAGCTTTGTTTCATCTTGATTTCAATTTGTAAGTTCAATTTAACTCAGTATTCTGAATTAAAAAGAGGGGAACATCAGTTAATTATAAGTTAATTTTGCCATAATCTGGAATAAATTAGATGATTGCTTAGCTCACATAAATATATTGTAATCATAAATTGGGATTTGAGACTTCGAAGGGAACTTTAAAATTACTTCCCATCCAAACCTCTCATTTTAGAGATGAAAAAATGGGTATCCAGTGTAATTAAATGACCTGCCCAAGGTCATACAGCTAATTAAAAGCTAAGCAAGAGCTATGTTCCACGTCTCCTGCTTCCCCATTGGGGTATTTAGTATTTTGTCTGTTATCTTAGCTTTTGATTAGTCATAATAAGATCTAGCAGTGGTCAGGATTAAACAAAATACCAAATAGACCTCCTGTGTCCTTTCTTTGTTCCTGGGCTTCTTAAAAAATGAAGTCATTTTGTTTTGCTAGTTTAATTATTTTAATATTCTTTGCAGAATCTAACACTGAGGTTTCAGCAAAATAGTATTGAGTAAATTGTACTGAATAATTAGGGAAATTAATTGGTCTATCTTTTGAGAAATAGCAGATTAATGTTTATAGTAGCCCTCTTGATGGTGATGGCAGGCTGCTTTCTAGGTATGGAATGATAGTAGAAGTTGGTCTGGAACTTGTATTTTCCATTTCTATACCACAAAGAATAAATCACATGGAAGCAACAGAGACAGCAAGAAAACACAAATAGCAGTATTATGCACGTTATGTGAATAAGCTGTTTCTTTTTCTCATTATCTTTCTCAAGTTGCTGATGAATCATATTCTAGCATATACAAGCATGATCAAAATATATGATGAATATTTAAATTTTTAAAAATTTATTACAGCAAAAAAAACACACTGCTAGTAATTCCCTCAAAATCCCCCCTCCACACACACACACACGCACACTGAACACACTTATCCTATCGCTTTTGCCACTTGCTGAAGAAGTTCTGGAAGTCCTCTTTCATGAGTATCTGCACAAGGTGTGAACACAAATACTGCTGCTGGGCACCATCCAAACGCACAAGATAAGTGTGTTTGAAGCAAGGGGGAACATTTTGAGGGGGATTAATGGTAATGTGTCTTTTACTGTAATAATTTTTTAATTTAAGTATTCATTGTAGTTTTTCAAGCACATTTCATATAACTTTCTTTTGCAAAATTTATTTTTCTCAGACATATCTTAAGTCATCTCCCCATATGTGTAGTATAACTAGCCCTGAGGTCATAAGGTTTCAAAATAGGTTGCTAATTAAAATTTTAGGAGAAGCAGTATTATATATTATAAAAACACTTGAACTGAGGATTAGGAGACATGATTTCTAGTTCTGGACCATCAACAATAACCTGTTTGATTTTGGAACAAGTTTCTGGTGACATCCCATCTTCCCTCCAGCTTTAAAGTCATGTGACTCAATGTTCTTTTTAATGAAGTCACAAATATTTGCTGAATACTTCCCAGGTGTCTATTATTCTAAAGAAGGTAACTATCTCAATTGGAGAGAGCAAACTTACCATACCACGCATCTTGGGTCCATTTTCCATGGCTATAACAGAATACCACAGACTGGGTAAATTATAAAGAAAAGAAAAATTTCTCACAGTTCTGAGCCTAGGATGACTGAGAGCATGGACTGGCATCTTGCAAGGGCCCTTATGCTACATGATGATGTGGCAGAAAGGGGAGAGAGAGAGACAGAGAGACAGAGAGAGACAGAGAAACAGAAACAGAGACAGAGAGACAGAGACAGAGAGAGGTGGCTTTTATAACAAAGCCACTCCTGCCATAGCTGACCCACTCCTGCAGTGACAGCATTAATTTGTCTATGAAAGTAGAGCTCTCACAACCTAACCACCTCTTAAAGATCTCATTTCCCAGTACCATCACAAAGGCAATTAAATGTCAACATGAATTTTGAAGGGGACATTCAAATCATAGCAACATGTTATCATCATCACAAATAGAATGCTCAAGTCACTTGCTAGGCACCAAGTGGGGATAAAAACAAGTATAAAACAAGGTCTCTACCCTTGAAAACTCTTTTTTCTTTTTTTACACCTCTTTTTTGCTGTTAATGGACCCATAATAATTTTACATATTTATGGATTTAACAAACGATCTGGGAAACCAAAATCTCGTATGAGAGGATAAGTAATGTTCACATTAGCTTCGACCATGCCAAGGGTCTAATTTGAGTCTAGTTGGTTTTATTCATGAAATATTTTTAACAAGTACTAAATTAGGCTACATAACCTTTAAACTCTATAACCACTGAGAGAGAGAGAGAGAGAGAGAGAGAGAGAGAGAGACCTAGACTAGAGCTACATACATATCCTGAAACTGGAAGGTTGAAGCAAGATTAACTAGGGAGGTGGCTCCTTCGTCCAGGCAATGCAACAACTGCCACTCAGAGCCCCACAACTGGAGTTTAGTGATCTGTGTTTGCACTCTTAAAACTCTTTGTAATAACCTGACATGATGACATATGCCTGTAATCCCAGCACTTGGCAGGCTGAAGCAGGAGGATCAAGAGTTCAAGGCCACAAAGTAGGTAGAATTCTTGAAGACATAGGGGTAGGCAGAGAGTTCATGAACAAAACCCAAACTTCATGGGAAGTACTTCAAAGAATCAATAACTGGGATCTCATCTTATTAAAAAGTTTTTGCACATCAAAAGAAGTCACCATCAGAGTGAAAGACAACCCACAGAGCGGGAAAAAATTTTAGCCAACTGTTCCTCAGACAAAGGACTTCTATCTAGAACATATAAAGAATTAAAATAAATCAGACCCCCCTAAATTCAAAGACCCACTCCAAAAATGGGCTTCTAAAATGAATATGCACTTCTCAGATGAAGAAATACAAATGGCAAATAAATATATGGAAAAATGTTAAACATCATTGGTAGTTCAAGAGATGCAAATTAAAACAACACTGAGATTCCATCTCACTCCAGAAACAATGGCTATCATCAAGAGATCAACCAATAACAAACACTGGTGGGGCTGTGGGGAAAAAGGAACACTGCTCCACTGTTGGTAGGAGTATAGACTGGTGCAACCATTGTGGAAATCAGTGTGGAGATTCCTCAAAAAGCTAGGATGAGAGGTCCCATTCAACCTAGCTATTCCCCTTCTGGGAATTTTCCCAGAAGAATTAAAAACATTATACCACAGCGATATATGTGCACCCATGTTTATAGCAGCACTATTTACAATAGCTAAATCTTGGAAAAATCTCAAATGCCCATCAACAAAGGAATGGATAAAAAAGATGTAGTATTTTTATATAATGGAGTACTACTCAGCCATAAAAAAGGATAAACTCGAGGATTTTATAGGTAAATGGATGCAACTTGAGACCATACTCATAAGTGAAATAAATCAGCCTTATGTGTGTACACATTGTATTGTCTCCCTAGTTTAAGAAACTGAAAGAGTAAATAAGGTCCAAAATGTATGATAGATACTGTGAAAGGGGAAGAAACTGCTCAAAAGGAAAAAGAAACTAGGATGGGGGAAAGGAGAAAAGAAAGAAGGGAAAAGAAAAAATATGTATATACATACACAAGATAGCTAAGATAATTATACTACTAATTTCTGTTAGTTCATTGAAAAGAACAGTTTGTGCTTATATTATTTGATTAATTTTTCATGCCTATATCTTGTAATCTGAGCAACTATTTTGAAAATAACAATACACGATATATTAACCATTGTCGATCTCCTATTATCTTATTTTTGAAATCCTGTATCATTTTTATTATTTTTTCTCTTTAAAATAAAAAAAAAATTCAAGGTTAGCCTGGGCTACATAGACCATGTCTCAACAAATCAAAAACAAACAAGCAAAATCTTTATAATGTTATCTCTGAATCTGGATGTTAGGAGTGAAATTCAATGGGACTATGGAGTAAAGAGCACAATCTTGGAACTTACCTCCCACATGGTCCTGCTTCCACCTCTGGTGGGCTGGTTCTTAGCTGCTTGCTCCCCCATTACCTGCCTCCTTTCCACACCCCCATCTCCCTCTTTGGCCCCACAACTACCACTCTCACCCTGGCAGGAGTCTGGGTGCAACATGGAGAGGGTAGGGCTTACACATATCCACTCAGTGTGGCAGCTGACCCCAGTCTTTGCCTCACAACACCACTGCATATTTGCTGGGCAGACTGCCAGAGGATTCCTCTGGACAGGACAAGCCTCTCCACTGCCCTCACCCAGACCCTGAGCACATTCCAGCAGTGAGGTTTAAAGGTCTAGGAGTCACCCATTTCTTGTGGATTGAGGTGGACCCACAGTGTTCCTAAAACCCACCCTCAGCTGAGGTAAATAGGTTCCAGTTCCCAACAGGAGCAGAACCTGGTATCTGACTGGCCCAAGCACATAGGCTATTATGCAGCTGTGAGGGTCTGCACTCACTCACAAACACCCACTGTTCCTCCTTTCACCCTTCCTATGATTTGTATTTGTTTCTTCTGGCCCACCAGAAGCCAGAAATTTCTCATTCCTTTTTATATAGTACTCTGACATTTGCATTTAAAACCGGACCTCCACAATATAAAATGAACAAGAAAATTTATGTTGAGCAGTTAATATCTAAAATTTTCTGTAGTTAGAATGACATTAAACAGCAAAAAATACTGGGACATGGTTGAAAGACTCCAAGGAAGAAAGCAGAAAATCCATATACCTGTAACTACAGCTTCCCCTTGACTTTTATTTATTTATTTTTTAATGTGGGTACCGGGAGTCGAACTCAGGACCTCATGCTTGCCAGCAGGCACTTGTGCTGCTGAGCAATATCACCGGCCCTTTTTTTCCTTTATGTGGGTACCGGGAGTCAAACTTAGGACCTCGTGCTTGCCGGGCAGGCGCTTGCACCTCTGAGCTATCTCACCGGCCCCCCTTGACTTTTAGACAAGGGCCCCACACTTGAATTTGTACAGTACCCTAAAAATTATGTAGTCAATCTCACAAATAGAAAGAAAAAAATCTGTTTTTATAAAATGTCCTGGCGCTGAGGGAGGGTGCATTCAGCGGTAGAGTGTTTGCCTAGCATGTGCAAGTTTGCATCCTATGCACTGAAAAACAAAAATGCTCCCTGACTTGCAGTTATGCTTATATAATTTTAAAATCTCTGCTCCTCTTTAACTTGTTCCCTTGCCCTTTCCTTGGAGGCTCCTCAAGCCTCCAGAATACCTAAGTTTTAATATCTGATACTTAGAAGTAGTTGTTCCACCAACCTTTGCACCCTTTTATCAACCATTTCGAGCCAAAAATATTAACGAGATACAAATAAATGGCATAAAGAGAGATTCCAGAAGAATAAAGAGCACCTGCTGTGCTACAGACTCAGTTTGGGAGAGCAGAAACTAACATTCCTTGGCCTAGTACAACCCAGCTGGCCCCAGGAGCTGAGAGGGTACAATAGATCTTGGAGCATGGGGAAAAGGCAATGAAAGTGTACAACAGTGATTTTCCTTAATGTATTTTGAAGGAAAATGTAGAGACAAAGGATAAAAAATCATTTATAAGGTAGATGGAATCAAGGGACTATGTGCTTATTCTGTACTCTGTATTATTCACTTGGTCTTAAAATATATCTTTAAATGTATCTACTATAATTTACTTAATATTTTCTTACCTTGGATATTAGTTGTTTGTAGTTTTGTACTCTCAGTCTCTCACATTTAGGATTACTTCTGCAGCAGCAAACAGAAACACTAAAACCTCACCCAGGATTTGGAGGCAGATTTATTTATGACGACTGACACGGATAGGGATTCGTTCCCAAAATATCAGGACCCAAAGGCTCAGAGAGGGAAGTTTTTATGGGGTAGCAAAGCAGAAGTACAGAGGCAGGGTGGCTTGTCATTTGGGGATTGGTTCATACAATGTGCATCATAGTGACCAGCCATTTCTGAGAAACAGAAGTAACAGGAACTGAAGTAAACTGGAGGTTACCTTGGCAACTAACAGAAACTGAAGTATACTGATGGGGGGCATTTTCTGCTACATTTACCCCCTCTTTTAGTTTCCTGGCAAATCTTTGCTGGCATATTATATGTGATCTTTTGAGATGAACTGGGTAAGCCAATTAATTACATAAGGCCCAACTAGAAGCAGTAGCATTAGGGCTGTCAGTGGTCCTAGAATGGGCCCTAGCCAATTTTCCCAAGATTGGTAGGTTTTTTTAATCAGGATTTTGTGGTTTGTTTCCCTCATTAGCGTAGTAGCAGCATTCTTCTTTTCACCCCTTAATGGCTGTGATTTACTATTACTCTGGCAAGGGAGTGAAGGAGTTAATCTGATCTAGGAGACTGTCCAATGTGTCTTGAATGCTCATCAGATCTTGGTCAATTGTAGAATAAGGGGAAGGGCCTTACTGGTTGTTTTCTACTCTCTCAGGGCAACCATCCATGGAACTAAGGCAAAATCCACAGCTAGCAGGAGAGTGGAGAGCAAACACCAAGTTGGACAATACAATATCAAGTACATATGTAAGGTGAAATGGAAGCAAGGACTGGGGTAAGCAGCTGGAAAAGCACAAAAATCAAGGGGAGTAATGCATTGAGGGTATGGAGAAATCCCGTGAACAATGTCCTCAAGTTTCAGCTGTGCGTGGACTGGTCAGCATCTGGAGTGACCAGAACAGGGCTTTGGGTGCATTGTCTCTTCAGAGTGAGCTTCAGAGGAGCGTCTGGTCCAGGTAAACTCTCCAACTACTGTCTGGATGGGCTCTTTTAACTCTGGTATGATGGATCTAAGGCTGGATTTTTGAAACTTGTAGAGGTAGTTAATATGCACTTGGGTTATATGTGTGTGCAGGGTTGTCTACAGGTATAACTGGTCTTTTAACTAAATTTTTACGGAGCTGGTTATAAGCTGTTCCTATAAGGCCATGTTTTTATTTTTTTTTAACTCTTTTAGAGCTTTGTGGCCTACATGTTGTATAGTTCTGTCAGTTTTGAGTTATCTCTGCTACAAATGCAGGCCTGTCATCACTGCCAATGGTCAAGGGTAGGCCATATCTAGGGTTGACACTGTAGAGAGGGACTTTTTAATTTCATTGAAGGCTTTTCTTGTTCTGGGTTCCAGTAAAAAAGTGTCAGAGTCTTTTTCAGGCAAGGCATCATATAGGGGCTTTGTTTTTTGTGAACTCAGGGATCCAGATTTTACAGAAACCAGCAGCTCCAAGAAATTTATGGAGTTTATTTTTCTTGTGGTTGGGACCATAATGGAACAGATGATCTCTTTCCTTTTTGGTAAGTCAAATCTCAGACATCTAACTTTTTGTTTGCAGATTTGTGCCTTTACCCAAGATACCTTGTAGTGAGTTTCTGTCTGATGTTGCAGCAGAGCTTTTGTGCCTTTCCAGCAGTTTGGTGTCATTAATCAGAAGTGCAGTGATATTTTGCGTTGGGAAACTAGTGAGGTCAGCTGTGGGGGCTTTTCCAAAGAGGGTAAGCAAGTTTTTGAGCCTCTGGGAAGTTGAGTCCAGGTCAGTTGCCTTTTGAGTTCAGAACTGGGATCTTTCCATTTAAGGGTGAAGAGGGGCTGGCTGACAGGAGCCAACTGAAGACAGAAGAAGACATTCTTTAGAACCTGGCAGGTGTATTAGCAGGCTGTGGGTGGCAGAAGACTGAGGTTTGGGACTGCAGGATGAAGGGCAACTGTGGTGGCATTGACAGCTTAGAGATCCTGAATTGGGTGATATTCCCCACTGGGTTTCTTTACAAACAGAAGAAGTGTTTCTGCTGGATGTGTCCTAATTGAGCTTCTCATGGTGTGGGGTACTGTTTGATGCAGGCAGGGGTTGCCCTGGCACAATCAGAAGCAGGTGGTTGACGGCCCAGACTCAGGGAAAGAGCATTCTTTTCTTGGGGGACCATGACGGCAGGCAGGATGGCCAGATCTATTGTTAGAGCCTCCCCAAAATAGTGGGAGAGTTCTTAAACCTTTGTGGCTATTGATTCCAAATGAGCTGGCCTTTTCATCTTATCTGAGGATCTTCCCAGAAGTGGTAGGGGGCATTCTGGCATATTCAGGAATTTACATTTCGGAGATGTACTCCCAGGCTGCAAGTCTGTGCCTGGCAGAAGGGACAAGAGGCAAGAGTCCCAGTTGCCCTGGTGATGGTAACTTTTTCATGGAGGGGCCATAGGTTGGCTGTCTGCCAGGAAAGTCATAGGTTGGCCCCCAATATGGACATGGACTGTGGGCTCCCATTGACCCAGCTGAAGAAGGGAGCCTGGTCTGGCCTAGTTTGAGCCCACGAGACCAGTAAAAGGGTTGTCATCTGATCCAGGTTGAAGAATTTGAGAGTCCTTATCTTTTAGTCTGAATGAGCACTTATTTTTAGTGTCCATAGCCCTTATAACTCACATATTGGTCTTTAGCCAGAGGGTATGGTCATCTATCAGCCTGGATTTTCTTGTGGATATCCAGTGCTTTTTGTCATCTGTGGATTTTCAGGGGCTTTAGGTTCAAAGGACTGTAGACCCTGTGGGCTTCATAGAGTCTTTCATGAAAGTCTGAAGGGCTTTTATCAGGCTTCTGGGTAATGGTAGTAACTTTTGACATATCGATGGGCTTTGTTCCCCCCTCTTTGATGCATTTGAGAAGCACTTGACTGGGTTGCTTTGTTTCTTTTTGCTGGATTCTGCAGTCCTAGGTGAGGTGACCTTTGGGAAAGGCCATGGCAACCCATTTGCCAGGGCTGACAGATCATGGAGCAACTTCTCTCATTAATCAGTTTTTTTTCTCAGTCAAAATACAACAGTGGTTCTGTGTTGAACAGTCAGAAGGAATTGACAGTCATCTTCGGTGGGCGTTAGATTATGCCATCTGACCAGGGTAGATGTGTAAGGGTAGCTGTGAAGCAAAAAGCTCGGGGGGGGGGCCTCTGTGGCTGAACACAGGCAATGACTGATTGTACTTGAACCAGTTCAGTTGGCTGGAAGTAGACGAGTCGGGAGTGGGAGTGAAACTGTAGGTGTTGGCAGCAACTACAGTGGCCAATGAAGGGTAATTCATCTGCCAAGGCAGAATTCTCAGGGAGCAACAGTTTGGTTTCATTTTAACTACATAATCACCAGAAAAGCCCTTTTTAAAATTCTTGGGTGTGCAGTCAGGGACTGTAGGTTTGGACTAATTAGTTCCCATTGCTGACCTACATGTGTGTAGTGTACCTTGAATGATGGTGCAACAGACAAAGGGTGGGTGCCCCTCAGAAAGAGACCATTCAGATGCCCACCTGGCTGCTTGCCTCTCAGCAATATTGGAACCGTCCGGACAATGGAGAAGTGTCAGTAGATTCTCTATTTTGTCCTTTCTGTCTTTGTTCTGTCCATGAAACAGCAGGTTAGGGCCCAATCAAGCTCTGTAGTTTGGAGAGGAATCCCTCCCTCTCACCATGGAGCACAGAGGGAATAGTCTATTGCTTTCACCAACTGCTATATTCACACAATCATTCAACAGGCATTCGGAGGTTAAAACATTCCCTCTCCCAAACCACGGGGAGGCCACAGGAGAGGCACTCAGGGGCTCTTTCTGCTTGAACTGAGTAGGCACACACTGAAACTGGTGCCCCAGGGGTCTTGATTCTAATCAGGCAGGCAGGCAGTCAGGCAGACTGCATCCTCCTCCCTTTTCGGTCCAATGTGAGCTGCTCAAATGGTGGGCTAGGAATCCTCCTCCAGATTTCCAAGGGGACTTGAGAAATCTCAAGGTTGCACCTTCCCATTGGGACCTGGAGAGGTCCTTGCTCCATCTGTGAGGGCCACAACCAGTGACCAAAGAGTTCAGCACAGTCAGTCTTCCTGGCTGATGCACCAGATGCAGTGGCAAACAGAAACACTGAAATATCAGGTAGGACTTGGAGGCAGATTTATTTACATCGATGGGCACTAATAGGGATACATGCCCAAAATATCAGGCCCTGAAGGCTCAGGGAAGGAGGTGTTTATGGGGTAGCAAAGCAGAAGTAGAGGCAGGGTGGCTTGTCATTTGGGGATTGGTTCATAAAATGTGCATCATAGTGACCAGCCATTTCTGAGAAAGAGAAGTAAGAGGAACTGTAATAGGAAATGAAGTAAACTGGAAATTACCTGAGCAACTAACAGAAACTGAAGTATACTGGGGGGCATTTTCTGCTACACTTCCTTAGGATAGGTTTCCAAGTATGGGGACAAAGAACTTGAAATTAATAGAGTATAATGTGGCTGGGGATGCAACTCAGTGACACAGCACTTACCTAGCATGTGTGAGACTCTGAGATGAATCTCCAGCACTGAAAAAAAAACAATATTGGTAAATATTTTCAACTTGCTCTCTTAAAAGTAATAGAAAATTCTACCCCTACAAACTTGAGTATTTCAAAGCATCCTCTCCAATGCCTAACTGTTCAACTAATTATTCAATTAATTAGTCATTTTTTAATTCAAAGAGTAAATCATACTGCTTATGTTAATTTGTATTTATTTGATTACTAAAAAGACTGAATATTTATTAGCCATTTTTAATATTACTGTTTTTTAGAAGACTATCTCTTTATGTTCCTTTACAAGAACAAATAAGCTATGGTGGTAATATAGGCAAGATTAGCCTTAGATTTACATTATGCTGGCAAAACAAGGGCAGCAAAAAGAATTTCCTTTTCTTAAACTATCACTAGCCTGAAAAGGATAACACATACACTCCTGAGTCAGTCATCATGGGAACAGAATAGAACTAGACTTTAATTTTCAGACCCTGAGTCATAGGCCAACCCAGGATGTGAGGGGGTGGAGTCAACCCCAGTTGAGCTGGGAGCAACAAACATCATCACCTAATATAAGTTCCTGAACAAGACTCGGAACTGTAGGTATCACCACACATGGTGTTCAGTGTGTCTCCACGCCTTCCATTGGGCATAAATGCTCATGGGCTAAAGGGAATGAAGGACTAAATAATCACCAAACAAACATCTGTACAAAGCAGGATCACTTGCTGGTGGCTGATTATCCACTATTTAACTTCCCACATACAAAAACTAATGCTCCTGGCCTGTCTGCTGCCAAAGGAACCCAGGTGAATCATGCCAGAGGAGAGTGGCCCCTCCCATCACCTTTCCACCACTGTGATCCAGGTGAACCGCCCTGGAAGGCCTAAAGAATGGCCCCTCTCCTTGCCACTGCCACTACTGAGGTGAACTGCTCAGGAAGGCCCAGAGGCCAGAGGGTACACCAGCAACACAGTAGGGTCCCAACTAAGGCAAACAGGATGGATAGGCGAGACTAGTGGTGTGAAAAGTCTAAAGCAACAGTAACAATAGGAGCCAACAGGTAACTGAGGCCTCTGAGGGACCAGCAACCAACTCAGGAAGAATCCAGGACTCAGTAACTGGCCCTTTCCTCTCAATTTTTTTTCTTTTCTTTTCTCTTCTTTTTCTTCTTCTTCCTTTTTCCTTCTTTTTTTCTTTCATTTTTTCTTTTTTCTTTCTTTCTTTTGTTTTTTTCTCTCTTTTCTAAATGGCTAGGGAGAACTCCAGTAAGAAAAAATTAATCCCATCATCCAAACCCAGAAACCAAGTTCAGATAGTCCCTCAAATACTCCTTCATGGTTTTTTTCTACCCCATTCTCTAGTTTCTCAAACCTTGCGTGATCATCCTTTGTCCTTCAGCCTTGCTTCTACTTCTTCCTTTCCAGTTATCTTTGTTTCATATACCATCCTCCCTAAATTCTCCCACAATGGGGTAAAACCATTCTACCACAGGGAAACACTTTGCATACAAGCTCCTAATTTACGATCAGTTATGTTATATGACTACAGACTCTGCTCCTATGCTCTAAAGTACAAAATAAATAGTTACCACACTTTGTTAGTTTCTAAATTGTGCTCAATGGTATTGTCACCACTAATTTTACTAAATTAGCTAGGATGTCATATCTTCTATAATCAGTTGTCCCCCTTCTGTAACAATACTGGGAAGCTCTGGTGTAATAACCTCACCACAGCCCTACATAAAAGGACTGGGAACTGAGCCAAACAGATACAAACATCCCACTCTTAATTAATTGGGAAGGTAGGACTTGGGACAGGCACAAACCAATAATCTCCTACACACAAAAGACATCCTTGAAGAACAGACTTTTCCTAGTGAGGCCTTGATACTAGTGATATAGCTACTTACTAAAAAAAACTCACAAGGTTCATCAGAGAAAACAAAATTTAAAAATTTTTGAAATAGAAAATGACAAGACAAAGAAGCAAAATGCAATCTCAGGCCACCAGACCACACAGAAAAAAATCCAGGAGACATCAATATACAAGAAATTGGAAACACACACCTGAAATTTCTGAAATGATAGCAACCAAAGTAAAGAAACAAATCCATGAGGCTATAGAGGAAATCAGATCAGAAATAATCTCTCAGGTAAAAAAAGAAATGTCAACATTTATAAAGGAATTACTCAGCAAATCTAGAGTAGAGATAGATAAAAAAGTAGATGGCGATAGGAAGAGGATGGAAACCATGGATGATCAATATAGGAAAGAAATAGAATGCATGAAACAGATTCAAACAGATATCCAGGAAATTTAAAATGCCAGTGAGAGCTGGCAACACCGCTTGAACAAAACTGAAGACAGACCTTCAGGCCTTGAAGACAGGATTGTGGCTAGCAATGATGAAAGGAAAGATTTCTTAAAATTAACAAAAGATCAGGAAATAACAATTCAACAGCTGCAAGATGACACAAAGAAAAATAATATAAGAATAATTGGTGTCAATGAAAGAGCAGCAGTAAACACAAATGACATAAAAAAAAAACTATTTACAGAAGTAATAGCAGACAATTACCCAAGCATGGGAAAAGAATCTGACATACAGATAAATGAGGCATATAGAACTCCAATCAGCCATATCCAAAATAAATCAATACCCAGACATATAATAATCAAGATTCCAGAAATTCAGCACAAGAACAGAATATTAAAAACTGTTAGAGAATAGAAACAGATCACCTATAAAGGAAAGCCCATCAGAATCATGGTAGACTTCTCAGCACAGACCCTCAAGTCAAGAAGAGGTTGGAGTGAAGTATTTCAAGTCCTCAAAGAAACAACTTCCAACCCAGATTGATATACCTGAAAAACTATCTTTCAAAATTAATGGAGAAATAAGATACTTCCATGACAAAGAACAACTGAAGAAATTCATGTCCACCAAACCAACACTACAAAGGGTACTGAAAGATATTCTAGACAGAGATCAAAATGACCACAATTCCAAGAACAACAACAGAAGGAAACCACCAATCACGGCAAGCAATTAAATAGAGGGGAAAAATAGGGAACCAACAGCAGGAAAATAACATGACAAAGACAAGCCAATACATATCAGTTATAATCATCAATGTAAATGGCCACCATTCAACAATCAAAAGAAACAGACTGGCAGAATGGACCAAGAAACAAAATCCAACAATATGCTGTATACAAGAAACACATTTAACTCAAAAAGAAATTCATAGACTAAAAGTAAAAGGATGGAAAACAATACTCCAGCAACAGGAACCCAGAAAAAAGCAGAGGTTGCTATTCTGTTTGAAGACAATGTGAACTTCAAACAAAGAATGATAAAAAGAGATAAAGAAGGTCACTACATACTTGTTGGGGAAAACTTAAAGAGGAAGAGATAATGATCATAAATATATATGCACCAAATACAGGAGTACCCAATTATATATGACAAATATTAATAGACATGAAAAATCAAATAAACAGTAACACAGTTGTAATGGGGACCTTAATATCCCATAGTAACAAAGAGATAGATCAACTAGACAAAAAATCAGCAAAGAAATAACAGAACTGAACCAAACCTGTGAATAAATACACTTAGTAGATGTCTACAGAGTGTTCCACTCAACAACAGAATACACCTTCTTCTCAGCTGCACATGGGATGTTCTCTGAAATAGACCATATACTAGCCCATAGAACATACTTAAGTAAATGCAAAGGAGTTGAAATTATCCCATGTATATTATCTGACCATAGTGTGATAAATTAGAAATTAATGATAAAAGAAACTGCAAAAACTCCATAAACACATGGAAATTAAATTAAGGAAGAAATTAAACAATATCTATAATCAAACAAAAATGCAAATACAATATACTGGAACCTGTGGGATGCAATAAAAGCAGTCCTAAGAGGGAAATTTATAGCAGTAAATTCTCACCTTAGGAAAATAGCATGAGAAAAAATAACCTCATGCTGCACCTCAAGCTTCTAGGAAAAGAAGAGCAAGTCAAGCCCAAAGCCCATACAAGGGAGGAAATTATAAACATCAGAGCAGAAATAATACAGTTGAAACTAAGAAAACAATACAAAGAATCAATGAATCAAAGAGTTGGTCCTTTGAAAGAATAAATAAAATTGATAAACCCCTAGCCAACCTTATCAAAATAGGGAAAGATGTTTTGTTTTTTCTTCTCTTTAAAATAAAAAAAAAAATTTAAAATTCAAAATAGGGAAAGAAAAAACTCAAATTCATGCAATAATGAATGAAAAGGGGGAAATCACGACAGATAATGTGGAAATTAGAAGATCATCAATTCCTACTTCGAAAATCTTTACTCGCATAGGATGGAAAACACAGAAGAAATGGTCAGATTCCTAGAAACATATGAATTACCAAAGCTGAATCAAGAAGATATAAAAATTCCAGATAACCCAAAATCAGCCAATGAAATTGAAAACATAATTAAAAACTTACCAAGAAAGAAAAGACCAGGTCCTGATGGATTCACTGCTGAATTCTAGAAGAAATTTAGAGAAGATTTAATGCCAATACTCCTTAAACTCTTTAATGAAATTGAAAGGGAAGCAATCCTCCCTAACTCAGTCCTCAAGGCAAGTATTACCCTGATACTAAAACCAGAGAAAGACCCAACCAAAAAAGAGAACTACAGGCCAATCTCCCTGATGAACATAGATGCAAAATCTTCAATAAGATACTAGTGAACAGAATACAACAAATCATTAAGAAGATTATATACCATGACCAAGTAGGATTCATCCCAGGAATACAGGAATGGTTTGATGTATGCAAATCAATAAATGTAATACACCATATCAACAGAGCCAGAGGCAAAAATCACATGATCATCTCAATAGATGCAGAAAATGGTTTTGATAAAGTCAAACACCCATTCATGATAAAAACCCTACAGAAAATCAAAATAGATGGTCTTTACCTTAATCTGAAAAAAGCCATCATCTATGACAAATCAACAGCCAACATCATACTAAATGGACAAAAGTTGAAAGCTTTCAGTCTAAAATCAGGAACAAAACAATGATATCCACTATCACCACTCCTATTAAATACAGTTGTGGAAACATTAGCCAGAGCAATTAGACAAGAGAGAGAAATAAAAGGAAAAAGGATAGGAAAGGAAGAAATTAAATTGTCATTATTTGCAGATAACATGATACTCTACATAGAAGACCCCCAAAACTCCACCAAAAGACTTCTAGACTTAACAACCAAATTCAGTAGTGTAGCTGGATACAAAATCAACACTCAAAAATCAATAGCATTCCATTACACAAACAACAAAATCACTGAGAGAGAAATTAGGGAAACCATGCCCTTCACAATAGCATCCAAAAAAATGAAATACTTAGGAATCAATCTAACAAAGGCAGTAAAAGATCTATACATTGAAAATTACAGTACTCGAAAAAGGAGATAGAAGAGGATATCAGAAAATGGAAAGATATCCCTTGCTCATGGATAGGAAGAACCAACATAGTAAAAATGGCCATACTCCCAAAACTGTTAGACAGATTTAATGCAATCTCAACAAAAATACCATTAGCATACCTCACAAGTCTAGAAAAAAGATTCCTAAAATTCATTTGGAAACAGAAGAGACCTAGAATAGCAAAGGCAATCCTGGGCAACAAAGGTAAGGCTGGAGGCATCACGAACCCTGACTTGAAATTATACTACAAAGCTAATGTGATAAAATCAGCATGGTATTGGCAAAAAAAGGGGGGGCGGCTGAGAGTCAGTGGAACAGGTTAGAAGATGCAGACACAAATACAAGCACACTCAGCCACGTTATCTTTGACAAAGGTGCTGAACATGTTCACTGGAAGAAAGGCAGCCTCTTTAATAAATGGTGCTTGAAAAACTGGCTTTCCACATGCCGAAGGCTAAAACTAGACCCATGTCTACCACCATGTACTAAACTAAAGTCAGAATAGATCAAAGACCTAAATATTAAAACAGAAACAATAAATCCACTGAAAGAGAAAGTAGGTAGAAATTTTGAAGACAGAGGTAGGCAGAGACTTCATGAATAAAACCAAGCTGCATGGGAAGTACTTCAAAGAATCAACAACTGGGATCTCATTTTATTAAAAAATTTGCACAACAAAAGTAATCACCAACAGAATGAAAAGAAAACACACAGAGTGGGAAAAAATCTTAGCTAACTGTCCTCAAGAGAAAAGACTTCAATCTAGAACACATAAAGAATTGAAAAAAATCAGACTCCCCAAATTCAAAGACCCAATCAAAACACAGGCATCTGAGATGAATATACACTTCTCAAATGAAGAAATACAAATAGCAAATAAATATATGGAAAAATGTTCAACATCATTGGTCATTCAAGAGATGCAAATTAATACAACACTGAGATTCCATCTCACCCCAGAAAGAATGGCTATCATCAAGAGATCAACCAATGACAAACGCTGGTGGGGCTGTGGGGAAAAGGAACACTTCTCCACTGTTGGTGGGAGGGTAGACTGGTACAACCATTGTGGAAATCAGTGTGGAGATTCCTCAAAATGCTAGGATGAGAGGTCCCATTCAACCCAGCTATTCCCCTTCTGGGTATTTTCCCAGAAGAATTAAAAATATTATCACAGCGATATATGTGCACCCATGTTTATAGCAGCACTATTTACAATAGCTAAATCTTGGAAACAACCCAAATGCCCATCAACCAAGGAATGGATAAAAAAGATGTGATGTTTTTATACAATGGAGTACTACTCAGCTCTAAAGAAAGATAATCTTGAGGCTTTTATAGGTAAATGGATGCAACTTGAGACCATACTCATAAGTGAAATAAATCAAACTTGCATGTGTAAACATCGTATTGTCTCCCTAGTGTAAGAAGCTGAAAAAGTAAACAAGATCCTAAATCTACAAAAGATATTGCAAAAGGGAAAGAAATGGCTCAAAAGGAAAGAACAACTGGGGTGGAGGAAGAGAGAAAAGAAAGAAGCGAAAAGAAAAAAAACTTTATATATATATATATGTATATGGACAAGATAGCTAAAATAATTATACTGTTAACTTCTTTTAGTTCATTGAAAAGAACAGTTTGTGCTTATATTGTTTGATCATTTTTGCACTACTTTGAAGATAACAATGAGCAATATATTAACCATTGTTAATTTCCTACCATCTTGCTTTGAAATTTTGTATCATTTTTTATTGGGTTTCTTTTCTCTCTAAAATTAAAAAAAAGAGATATAGCAATAAGTCTTTTAATGAGTTAAAGTTGAATTTGCCAGAAGAAATCACTGAAGTTTCTGGCTGGTATAAAAATAATGATGTGCAATGTAATAGGATAAAAAATGTTTATTAAATGGTATTGTGCCAGGTGTGGGCACACACCTGTAATCTAGCACTTGGGAGGCTAAGGCAGAAAGATTGCTTCAAGTTCAAGGCCAGCCTAGGCCATATAGTGATTCAAGCCCAGCCTGAACTATATAATTAGGCCCTGTCTCTAAATAAATAAACGAATAAATAAATAAATAAATAAATAAATAAATAAATGGTATTGAGTTCCAGTGCCAGTATTATTTTCCCCAAATTTGTGGTATGTGAGTGCATGCAGAATGGATTTCTATATACCCAGGATAACATAGAAGCATGGCACAGAAGATAGGGAAATTCAACAGGAAATGCTCAAAACAGTGCATGCTGAATCACAGAAAAATTTTAAACAGAGAAAACTGTGTAGAAAATGAATATGAGTGTATTTTTCAAGGAAAGCTATGCACTAAAATATTTTTAAAAACCTATTTAGCATGATATAATTCTTCTAAATAGAATAAATGATCTTAATGATCATGAAGCTAACTAGGTCTTATGAACCACCTCCAAGCACTTTCACTTTGTCATGTGTTGAATTTTCTTTTTCAGTGACCCTCCTTCCCTCTTTCTTTCCTTTCTTCCCTTCCTTTCTTTCCTTTTCTTTTCTTTCCTTTTTCTTTTTTCCTTTTGTTTTCTTATCTTTCCTTTTCTTTTCTTTCTTTCTCCTCTCTCTCTATGAGGTTTTTTGATATGTGAGTGTATGGAAGTGCTTTCTCACAATGCTGACTTTGTGTGTAAGCATTGTCCATGTATGCAAGATCACTGTCACCTTTTCAATAAATGAGAAAGATTCCTTTTTCTACTCCATGTTAGTGAAATATAAAATTTCTTCAGGTCTTGGTTTTTCAGGCAACTACATAATGAGTGGTGATATATTGTGGTTTTGACCAGTCTTATCAAATGACTTAAGTTTTCTGTCAGGTACTTTATTTATTTTTTTTTTTGTGGGTACCAGGGGGACGACCTCAGGACCTCGCGCGCCAACAGGCACCCGTGCCACTGAGCGATATCACCGGCCCCTTTTTCGTATGTGGGTTCCGGGAGTCGAACTCGGGCCCTCGCGCTTGCAAGGCAGGCGCTTACGCCGCTGAGCCATCTCACCGGCCCTGTCAGGTACTTTAAATAAAGCTGAGTACACATAATTACCAACTATAGTAATATCTGTTTATATTTTTCACTTTTGATCTATTTCTTAATGAATACATATTGTGTGCTCATAATTGTTATTTGAATGTTATTAGCATACATGAATGTTTATGCTTACCAAAATGTTTATCATTGCCTATTTTACTCTATAAATTGATCTATCAGTGTATTTACATGTTTCTCAAATAAATATTTTTATTAGAACTTAAAAAAAAAAAAGAAAACTAATGCTCCCTTTGAAAACTAGGCATCTGCTAAAAGCAAGTACTGGATGAAATCTCTTGTACATAGCATTTTATGAAAACATTAAGTTGCATCCTTAATGAATAGTCAAACAAATTTTACCATGACACATCACCCATCATTATCTTTTCCTCTAAGCAAAATTTGTCTGGAGTGAAGTAGAACAATAAAAACCTTTCTAAATTGTAGTAATGGAAAAGTGCTTCTTTTAAGAGATATACTTTCAGCTTATACATTCAGAGAAAGGGAAACTATGAAAAGATGATTCAACAGAATTTTGAAATCTTGAGGCTCAGCAATGCAGGAAAGTATATAATAAAAACGTATCGAAAGTGTAAATAAAAGGAGCATGATAAGATTACCTCTCAGTAATGAAGTCTTCTAATTCTCTTTTTCACTTATTTTGATCACAAGATCAAATATCATGAAGCATCAATTTAGTTAATTATGTTGGCCCAGAAATATATATTAGTATTATGATTCATCCCCATTTTTTCACTGCCTCTTTCATTGCTAAAGGGAAAAAAAGGTTGGGCCAGTTTGATGGGGGAGCAGGATTGACAAAGAAGCTAATTAACTTGTCTGAAGTCACAAGGACTATCACTAACAAAGCCAAAAGCCAAAACCCTGTTCCCTCCAGTCTAATCCACCAAATCTCTCCAACAATCACCGTAACCACAGCAGTTGGATTTTTCTGGGTGTGCATTCCAGTGACAGGAAGTCAGGCAAACTGTAAATGTCACCAGTAAGTGCTAAATGGTAACTAGTGACCACTCAGAGCTGAACATAAATCCCAACTCCAAGTACTCTTTAGTCGATTCATTTTTCACATATTTTCCTGAGTTCTCCTGGATATTATTATTGCCCTGGAAAGAGGGTTGGAAAACTTAGCATCAACTATGCAAGTAAAATGAAAATGAATAAGTTCTTCTTTTAAAAGAGTTTCTTTCTTCAAAACATTGGCTTAGAATCTGTGGAAGCAGCCGAATTTAATTTAATTTAATTTAACAAATGCTGCCAAGAAACCTCATGTTTTCAGTGTGGCAGGCATGGTTTCTACCATCTGTCCTTTTACAGTTGTAGAGCCTCCACACAGTAGATGTGGTAAAAGAAACCGTGATTGGTTTATTCCCTAACAAACACTTTTCATGAAAATTGTCATCATCTTAACTACCATCAGAATGAACAAAATACGACACAATAGATATAAAAGGAGTAGTATTTTCAAGTCAGTTTTTGAAAAGGCTCTGATTTTTGGTGATATGCTGTCCATTTTCTTCATTCAAAACATGTTATAGTTGTCACCCATCCCAAAATGAACATCATAAAAGGGGAGGAAGACTTAGGCAGATGGATGAACATATGTTCCCTGATTTTTAAGATAACAGGGTACCTGAAGTGCCTTGAAAACCTATCGTTAAGAAAAATGCAGAAAAATGAGATGCCACATGTGCTGTAGCACAATATAAAACAAGCTGAGAAGTCAGCACGGAGACAGGATTTGTTTTTTATCTTGGTTATATCACAAGTACATGAAGGTCTTCTCTTCGTACTTGCAGATCTGGAATAATATTACTCATACTCAGGGAGATTTCATTGTTGCCAGATAGATGATTTTAAAAGCAAACAGTTATTACTATCACTGCAGTCATTTCAGAGTCTTACCTCAAAATCATTTACAATGTAAAATCATATAAACCCAACTTCCAAAATATCTCTTGACTCCACACATTTCTCTTCATTCCCATTGTCACTGTCCTAACCTAAGAATGACATGAGCTCATAAAAAGGCTGCCTCGCCAGTCCATCCTCTCATTTTCCTACCTCCTTTTTTGTGCAGGGTTGACACCGGAGGCTCCAAGTCATGAAAAGATTATAGTTCCTGTGCCCAATCCCACACTAATTTGAATAAAACTGTGCTTCATGTTTTTAAAAGCTTTGCACGTGACTCTGGAAGACAGCTTGTCTTTTTCTGGTTTTCAAGATAAGCATGTGACCCTTTTCGCTTAGAGTACTATTATCTGATACAGAATGCGTCTTTGGGTGCTCCACATTTCTAGATCACATTAATTAGAATCTAGAACAAAGTTCTGATTGATTAAAAAAAGAGCCATGAAGGTCACAGCGTCATGTTCATGAATCTTTTTTTTTTTTTTTTTTTTTGTGGGTACCGGGGGGACGACCTCAGGACCTCGCGCGCCAACAGGCACCCGTGCCACTGAGCGATATCACCGGCCCCTTTTTCGTATGTGGGTTCCTGGAGTCGAACTCCGGCCTTCGCGCTTGCAAGGCAGGCGCTTACGCCACTGAGCCATCTCACCGGCCCATGTTCATGAATCTTAATGAGAATGTCAAGCCGAAGAAATACTATGTACAGTACAACGGAAATGCTACTTCGGTGGCACTTCATATTTTTGCAAGAGAAGCACGTCTCTTTGCTTTGGAGAAGCACGTCTGTTGTTTTGGCCTGCTAAGCATCCACTAATGCCTTTGGAGCGTCATGCTTCCCCCACTGGGTACACCCTTGAGGGGCTCCAATCAAGAGAATGAGCACATGGTCCAGGGTACGTCAGTCGGAGACTCCCTTTCTGGATCTGAATGTGGAGGAAGTAACATAGATCTAAAAAATTCAAGTTTATTAATTCTGATAGCAATAACCTAAAACTATCCACATGTTCCTGCTATCTATAGTCCTGAAATTATTCTTTTTAAAAATTAAAATCAATAAACTTGTTTTCAGTGTTATAGATTAAATTTTTTTTTTTTTTTGGTGGGTACCGGGGGTCGACCTCAGGACCTCGCGCGCCAGCAGGCGCCCGTGCCGCTGAGCGATATCACCGGCCTTTTTTTTTCTCATATGAGGGACCCGGGGGTCGAACTCGGGCCCTCGCGCTTGCCAGGCAGGCGCCTATGCCGCTGAGCCATCTCACCAGCCCTAGATTAAATTTAGAATAAATTCATCATTGAATGAAAAACTGAGAAGCTGGGTATAGTGGTACATGCCTGTAATCACAGCTATTTGGGAGGCTGAGGCAGGAGAATTGCAAGTTCAAGGCCAACCTGGGCAACTTAGTGAGACCCTGTCACAAAAAGGGGGGTAGGATGTGGCTCTGTGTAAAGCTGTGGCTTCATACTGAGAAAAAAATAGAAATAAATAAATAAATTATTTAAAGGCCTGGGGATGTATCTCAGTGGTAGAATGCCTGCCTAGCATATGTGAGGCCCTGAGTTTGATCCCCAGGACCACAAAAACAATAAAAAATAAAAAGAGTCACAAACAAAAAAGGGCTCCCCATGCCAAGACCACTATAACACTGGGCTTTTTGTTTTTTGTTTGTGAATCTCTTGCATCACACATGGAAGGGATGAGATGACTTCCGGACCAGCACAAAATGCAGGCTTCTGAGTCTTCATTTTGATTCAGAATGGGTATGCGTGTGGGGATCAGGCTTTTGCTGAGGGTTCCCTTTCTCAATGAGCTATCAGACTCCTCCCATGAACTCAATCCAGGCATCCTGAATACTGAAGCATCTTTCTTTTTATCTTTTCTTTTGTTCTATTAGCGCATATAGTTATGAAGGATAGGTTTCATTCTGGCATATCCACACATGCACATAACTACCTGGACCCTTATTCCCATGATCCCCTTCCCCTTTCTTCACCCCTCCCCCAAACCCTTTCTCTTTTCTAATAGTCTCCTTTTTACTTTCATGTCATCATTTTCTTTTTTTAGATGTTTCATGTGAGAGAAAAGATGCAACATTTGACTTTCTGAGTCTGACTTATTTAATTTAACATGATGACTTACAGTTTCATCCGTTTTTAAGCAAATTACATGATTTTGCTCCTCTTTATAGCTGAATAACATTCCACTGTGTATATATGTCACGTTTTTTGAGGGATCTCCATACTGATATCCATAGTGGCTATACTAGTGTACATTCTTACCAAGACGGTGGAAGGGTTTCTTTCCCTCCCCTAACCTCCGTCCCCCATATTTTTGCCAATATGTATTACTTTTGTATTCTATTCTGACTAGGATTAACATAGAATCTTGATGTAGTTTTGAATTTGCATTTCCCTAATAGATAAGAATTTTGAACATTTTTCAGAAACGTATTGGCCATTTGTATTTCTTTTGAGAAGTGTGTTCACTTCATTGGCTATTTGTCGACTGGGCTATTTGTAGGGGGTGAGGATGGTGTTAAGGTTTTTTTTGTTTTTGTTTTTGTTTGTTTTTTACCAACATGATTTTTCATTGTTGTTTATGGTACTGGGGGCTAAACTCAGGCCCTGCACAGTGAGCTACATCAACAGCTCTTTCTGTAGTTTTTATTTTCAGATAGGGTCTCCCTGAGTCATTAAGTTGCCTGGGCTAGGCTTAAACTTGTGATCCTCCTGCTTCTGCTTCCCAGAGTGCTGGGATTACAGGCCTGCACCACCAACCAATGTGTCTAACAAAAAGGCAATGTGTGAGAAACATTTATTCATTTATCCAACAAATACTTACTGAGTGCCAACTCTGTGCCAGACATGGTTCTAGACTCTGAGGCTAAAAAAAAAAAAAGCTCTAATCTTGCCTCTGGGATTTCCATTCCTTTAAAGCACATCTGTCAGGACTAATACCCCAGAAGGGTCCACACGCATTTGTGCAATAAGTGAATAGACACTTCTTACCTCCTAAAGAAAACATACTTTCTGTGGCAGGAGCTGGTGAGCGCGCACACACAGTATCTCAACAGTCTCACAACAGAGAACACTTTTGCCATCAGGTGAATGAAGATTTTCCACACACACCAAGCAATTTTCCAGCAGACACCAACTAGTTCTCCCATAATTCAATTCATTTCGGACATCTACATGGAGACAGAGTCAGATCCTACCACTTAAGGCCTCAGTTCCAGAAAACTGCCCTGGTACAGTTTATATCTAGATGTCCTCCCAAAATCTCATACATAGGTGGGGAGTTTTGAAGGTGGCTGGATTAGGGTATGTGACTGTGGATTGGGGGTTTGATACTGGAATTAAGGGTGTGGATAGTGCAAGCCCCACCCTAGGTATAGGTGGCACCAATCAAGAGGCTTATAGCCTGGATGGAATAAAAGGGTCAGAAAGAAGGCAGGCCTGCTACTGCTGCTTGCTGCTCACTGCCTTCTGCTTGCCTTGCCTTGCCTGGACTGTTTCTCCTCTGCGATGCCCCTCTCCCATGCCACCTGCCTTGGAGCCAGCTGACTATGGACTGCAACCTCTACAAACTGTGAGCTGAAATAAACCTTCACTCATTTAATTTTGGGTGTCGGGTATTTTGTTTCAGCAATGAAAAAAGTAACTAAGACATGCCCCGACTTCAGAAACTGAGCTCTAATCCTAGTTTGTGACCTCTGTTTCTAACCAACAGGCCACAAACCAGAGTTCCCAAGACTCCCCTCCTAAGGTTCAATAATCTACAAGGACTGCTCATAGAACTCAGGAACTCAGCACTCCACTCGCAGTTATCTGTTTATTACAAACAATACCATAAAGAATACAGATAAATGCCCAGATGAAGAGGTAAAAAGGCCAGGTTTGGAAAGGTCTCAAACTCTGGCGGATCTGCTCCTGTGCAGTTAAGGTGCACCACCCCTGTCCCACATATGTAACTCCTAATTTCCAGCCTTTTGAAGGCCAAGATCTTTGGGTTCGGACAACAATATCTTTCTAGAAATTTCCTTTTTTTGTTACCATTAGTCAACGTTGATTATTGTTTGTTGCTTGCAACCAAAGAATTCTACTTATAGTTTTCATATCCATTTAGTTTCAATACAAATTATAATACCTAATACTACTTAATTTCACAGCAAGAAAAGTAATAAAATAATATATTTAAAAGGAGAAAATCTGTAATGCATGCAGTTCTGGTCACTCATTTCATTAGTGTTGTTTAGATAGAAGATGGTGCTAGGAATTTTTTAATTGTTTCTGCTATATATTCCCCCACACACACATCCCATTGGAGTAGTCACTGGATGTGCGATTAGTTCAAAGTGAACAAAGGGATATTTTTCACTGGTGTTAAGAACATCTACAACGGGGAACCACTCCCTAATGATCCCATCATGCTGGGGTTTCTTCATGCAACTCTTCCCATAAATGAGTGACTGAATCCTTCTTGCCCCATCACTATTGGGTCTATAGGTGGAGGAATGTAAGGGACTTGGGATTGATGAAGCAGTGGCCATATCCATTCAGTTGTTATCCAGCAACATTCTTTCATGATCTTCTGAAAGCTGAAATTCCTCTCACTTCAGGAGAGATTTTATCATATCAACTTAAATATAAAGACCTTGAACAGTGAGGAATAGCAAAATGCATAGCTCCAAAAGAATGTTACTCCAAGTCAACATCCAAGATGCCATACATTTATGTCAACAGTGTAAAAAATATTTCTGTAAAACCTCTATTAGAATTAGCTAGTCTTGTTACTTTTTGATTGTCAAACTAGTGCCAAATGATTATTTTTGTTTCTAGAAATCAAGTTTATTCCCAAAGAATGAATGCATGATTATTTTCCAAAGGATAAAGTTTCAGAGCAATGTATGTAGTAAAATTTCATTCTGTAAACCAAATGCAAATGCAGTTGTCTCCTGATATCCTGTAAGGATTTAGTTCCTAGATTCCCCAATGGATACCAAAATCCACACACAGATATTCTTGTCCCTTACATAATATTGTGTAGTATGTGCATAAAACCTAAGTACATCTTCCCATATTCTTAAATCATCTGTACACATAAATGATATGTACAATGTAAATGATATACAAAGAGCTATTATGCTGTGTTGTTTAGGGAATAATGATAAAATGGGCACATGTTCAGTACAGATGTAAATTGTATGTAAGCCTAAATATATGTACTAGCAATGTAACAATTTCCCCATTATTTTCCATCCATGGTTGGAACTTATGGGTGTAGAGCACCAACTGTATGTTCAAGACACATTATTTCCCCCATTTTAATGTAGAAATGATTTTCAATTCCCAAAATGCTATTATTAAAATAATGGTTCATCACACAATCACTGGCAGCTCAGAAATGAACACTATTATAAATAATTTAAATATCCCCAAGTCTTCTTTCCTAGTTTAATATCCCGTCCTTTAGTGTCCATAATAAAAAGCTCAAACATCTATCCAATTTCTTCAGGATCCAGCACCCATCCTAAAATATCCTAGGATTCCTTAGAGTCTCTATTATCTTCCCTTGGTCTGAATACCTGCTCCTGCTGAAATCTTGATTTTAAATTTGTCATCTCACTTCCTTTTCTGAACTCCTTGAAATGAATGATAACTGACCTTCATTTCCCAAACATCATTAACACAAAGCTTTAAGGAAGTTTCATCTTTTATCAGAATTTGTGGAAAATGGAGACGATACAGGCCAGCAGAAAACAGAAAATAATATGAAATGGGATTTTATAAATCTTAAAGATTTTTAACCAGACCAGCCCTAAGGAACTTTACAACATGAGTTTTTCTCCCTGGCCTCCACTTTTCACTATATTTTGGGCTGACTCTCCTTAATGCATACATCTCTTTCCCGTTTTCTCAGCTCTTAACTTCCATTCCAGAGCAGTCTCACAGTGTTATTTCATACCAAAACTCCAAAGCTATTTATTTGTTTACTTCGAAACAACTATGAGATGGGAGGACTTGTGAGTGAGGTACACAGATAAAACAGACTGGACATGCACTGAAAATTATCGAAACTAGGTAGTGAGTTGGTAATAATAATGTCTGTACTTTCACAGATGTAACGCAGTAAGAAATTTTTTGAAAGACAAATAACACTGTGGAGTAAATGTAAATATGACTTGCTTTTTCAGTAGACATAGATGTCCCTCATTCAGAAGCTCGTAAGTATCAGTGGGACTGCATACAAATGGCAGGAAGGTATGTAGAAGCAGCTACTACCTGATCCCATTCTTTAGAAAGGCCTGGCAAGCCAGTTTCATAAAATGCCCAAATTCACCAACACTGTTGCTTGCTAGCTCCTTTCTGAAACTTTGTAAATGCTATTCCCTCTACCTGAAATGCTTGTCTCTTCCCTTGTCCCCCATTTACCTGCTGGCTTTGATTTGTATTACAGATGTCACAGCCTTTGTACAGTTGAGTTCTCTGGACCACTTGGGTTGTCCCACTGTGAGCTCCCATAGCATCTTTTACTTGACCTCTCAACACTCATCACACATTATATATGTTTGTTTGTGTCAAACAGTACTTTCTATGAGGGCAGGGATGAAATACACCTGTCCTCACCTCTTCCCAGAGTGTTTAATCATAGTGCCGAGGAACAAGAGGCAATCACTAAGTATTTATTGGTCGAATGACTGAATGAAAATGGGGCTAGGGGTATAGAGTGGTAGAATACTTGTCTAGCATGCATGAAGCCCTGGGTTCAACACCAGTACTGGGGGAAAAAAAGCACCATCCCAGTTATTAGTCAAATACTACATTAGCAGGCTGTCAATAATTATATACTGTAGGAAGGGAGAAAAGGAGAAATGGAAATTTATAATCAGAATTATACCAAGATAGAAAGGAATGTGGATAAAGCATTCAAGCAAGATCACTCTTGCCTTTCCAGTGAAGTAGGGGGTTAGGAAAAGGGCAATTAAATGGTAAGCAATAAAACAAATCACATATGATAAATCTTGATTATTTTCAGATTTATTGTAGTTCTTTCACTCTACCATATTGCATTCATTCTTGACTTTTCTATACTTAAATGTCTATCATTCTCACCAGTTTTAATTTAACCCAGGAACAAAAGGCACACTAGTATATAATTTTAAGATGAAATATATTTTCATGTGTTAATGCTATAAAATAAGATGGTATTGGAATGGTTAATGCATTGCCTTTCTTTATTTGTGATTTGTATGTTTGCACATCTCCATGTATATGTGTCTGAGTGTATGAGTATGGTTTATGGTGAAAATACCTTATTGGGCTGGAGTGGTGAACATTATGTAAATATTAAAAGTAACGTCAAAATTTCCTCCATTTTTTAAATAATTATTCAGTTGCCAAGGTTTCCTCTAGTAATTTTCTGATATGCCCCCTACAACCACAGCAGAACTGACTTCTTTGCCCCTAACTTAGAAAAAGCATTAGGCCTAGCCTTGAAATGAAGGTTTTCATAATATTTAATCTTTTTTTCATCTTCCTTTGCTGCAGTTTAAGTCCCATTACTCCTGGTCCTGTCCTTGTTGACTAATGAGGATAATTGGTCCCTCTCCTCCGGAAAGCATCCTTTTATGTGTTTTGGGGAGTTATTACCACCCTTTTTAGTCTTCTCCTCTCTAGGCAGAGCAGGCCTGATTCTCGTAACCTTTCTTCACGGGGCTGATTTTCCAAACCTTTGATCATTTTTTTTCTTCCCCTCTGAACTCTCTCCAATTTGTCTGTCTCTTTCAAAACATGGTGCCCAGGAGAAAATTCGATCCTTCAGTTGAATTTTAATCAATATGGTATTAACCTGGCCAATGCTTACTGGATATGAAATAGAATCTTACATGTTACTTATCCAAATTGTGGTGCAGAAATTCCTCTTATTTTAAAAACAATAGAAATTGGGAATTTTAATTTGACACTCAGTGTTCCTCAGATAACCTACATGGTAGTATACAAGAGTATTTGAAAAACAGCGAGCTTCAAACAATAGCGAACAGAATTTGAGTTGGAGAGATAGAATAACATTTTCAGAGCGGATGAGACTTCTAAAGGAAGGTAAATAGAGCCTTTCAAATGCGAACAAAGACTTTCATACTGTTCTATACCACTTTGCTCTGTTATGTAGTATCTAATGCTTGTAAAAGGATTTATTCTATGTGTATGTTTCCTTGGAAATCTCTGAGGTATAAATTTTCACAACTCAAATTGATAAAAGGCTTATTTTTTTGTTTTGCATTTCAGGTTAAAATTATAGCAGCAGTTACCAAAAATTTCAGTACATGAACTGGTTTGGCAAGAAGAGATAAAGCTTTTCAACTAAAACCTGAAGAAAGATGATATGCTTTACATATTTTATGCTATTAAAAAACAATGAACCCCATGATGAATGTAATCACTATGTACTGCAAACATGTACTAATAAAAACAATGAAAAATATGAAAAGACATATAAGACATCAACACTTGCTTTTGCAGTGTTTAAACACCAGCAGATGAGACAAGATCGAGAAGCATGAACCATTAATAACGCAGTTTAATGCTTTTCTGTGTGGTACAAGTATGAATAAAATGGCAATTCAGAGAAGAGAGGGGTCAGCATGGATTTGAGGAATAAGGCATGGCTCCATAGAAGAGATGGACTTAAAATGATTCTTGAAAAACAGGCATCAGAGGAGAAAGAGAGAAAGAGAGACAGAGAGAGAGAGAGAGAGAGAGTATAAAGGAAGAACAAAGGCAGGAAAGAACTATGATGGGTCCAGAGGACAAAAAGGAAAGCAAATTGGTTGGAATAGAGACATGAGTTGAGGAATTGTGAGAATAAGTAAGTTAGACAATTCTCAGGAGTGTTTTGAAAGCCAGCCAGGAACATATGAACTCAGGGTAGTAGGCAATGGAGACAACCGAAGGATTGATAAAAGCTCCTCTTTGGGGAAATTAGCGTGGTGGCAGCCTTCAGTGTGATGGCGCTGTGGAACAAGGCAGGGCTAAAGCAAACCAAGCACCTGTGAGCGTTCTACCCATCACCAGGCACTTTGGGCTGTCAAACTAGTCCTTTTAAATACGTGAGCCCAATCATTCTTCTTTGGATACATTGCTAGGTGACTTTCATACAAGTCAAAGAAATACTCACACTTAAACATCTCAGTCTTGATCCATCAACACATCCATCTGAAGACTCCTGAAGACCCAGAAAGACCATTTAAGGAGGATAGTAGTGGTAGAGAGACTCAACTTTAAACACCTCCGGTAACACTGAGGGGGGAGAGAAAGAGGAGTGAAATCCATGTGACCACTAGATGTCACTGTTGCTAGGCTACTTCGAGTTTTTAGGTACTGTACAGTCTGTATTCAGCAAAATAAGAGATAATAGGAAAAAGGAAGATACGTTTTTTGCAAAAGGAAAGGGGAGCAAGAGATGGGGGGAGTGGAAAGAGGGGAGAGGAAGAGAATGAAAAAAAAAGAATTCAAATGTGTTATGTACACATACCAACACCCCAGAGAGATGTAATCACTATGTGCTGCAAACATCTACTAATAAAAACATAAACTGAAAAAAGAAAAATTAAATTAAAGCAGTTCTAAATACACAAAAAAATGAACGGAGGTTTATGTTTGTTTTTCAGAGCAAAAGAAAAATTTTAAATCCATAATACCTGAAGCCAAAATGCTCCAAGTCCAGCTCTCCCCCACACCCATCTTCTTTCTAAGATGTAATCAAGATATTCATCTCAGGACATATTACAATTTCTAAAATAATCAGACTGATTTTTGTTTTCTTATTTTTTCTGTAACTTCTTTCCTTAGCACTAGTTTCTTTGAAGGTTTGTATGTAGTTCTAGATTGTCCCTTCTTAAGAGGTATACTTGACCATATTGACATGATGGATTAGTTGTTTTTTTAATGGTTGTTTAAAATTTTTTATCATTTAGTGTCTGACTTGGAGTGTTTGGTTTACTTGCATATACCACATGTTTATTGCCAAAGCAGAATTCCAGAGTTCTCTGTGTCGCTGTTTCATAAAGTGGCTTTTAATATAGTGGATAATTTGGAAGCCTAAAGCACACTTTCTTATGTGTTTACATAGTACTAATTACCATACACTATTAAGGATATTTTGGATATTTTAATTATTTTATATGTTTAGGCTATGGCTTATGGTCTGAACATAACATCCTATAACAACATGCTTTGTGTACCTAATAAAGGCTCTTAAGTAGCACTGTATGTACTCTTTGTAAATAAATACAGCATAAAATACCTAATGAAATATTTAAAGAACATCTTCTATAGTAACCAAATTGTATTTAACCAAAACTGTTGGGTTTTTCCCCTACTCCTCAAATATACTATTTTAAATTAAAGTGATAGTAAACTAGCTACATATTCACTTGGAAGCATGAATTCATAAGGCTACAATCTCAGACTAGATTTTTCTGTCACCTGCTTTCTTGGGGTAACAAAAGTATTTCCACTGCCTGTTTCTATCTCTGATTATAACTTCATGAAGGAACTAAAATTCTTATTGAATTAAGGTGATTAAAGAAAATGCAAAGTTATTCCTTGAACTCATGAAAATATTTTTTTTTTCTCTTTTATTTTAAGGGGTTGAGGGTGGGTATAGATTTTTTTTATTGGATTTTTTTTTTTTTTTTTGGTCATGCTTGGGATGGAACCTAGGGCCTTGCACATGACAGAGAAGCACTGTACTACTGAGCTACATTCCCCTCCACCCCAACCCTTTCAAACTTTTGATTCTTTTAAACCTGGTTGGTTCTTTCTCCTGAACTTGGGAGGCATACACAGCCAAATTTCTAGCCAATAATTTTCTTGTAGGCATCTGCTTCTCTGGAGAACTGCTTGGTCACTTCCTCAGCTGGACTCCTAAGGGCACAAAACAAGAGAAATTCATCTCTCACCATGATTTTAGCACAGACATTCCAGCTGCAGAGGAATGAATGCAAGGGACTCAAATGATTCCAAGAACAAAGATGTGAATGCTTTCAAGGACCCAGACAGGAGTGCCAATCCAGCAGAGCACAAGCAGCCAGATTTTCAAGGGCACTGAGGATGTACACAAGATCTCTCTCTCTCTCTCTTTCTCTCTCTCCCTATCCCTTCTTCCCTCCCTTCCCCTCCATCTCCAAAGAAAACTTTCTGTTCTTCCCATCTACTCTAATTCACCGTGAGGGGCAGATTCTGGTTGGCAGGTTCTTTGAATAGTATCCACGCAACACGAACTGAGTGGCCAGAAAGGTTTACCTCTCTATATACACCCACGAAATGTGAGAAAGTACATCAAGCCCTATTTTAAATATCTTATAGAAACTTAATTCTTGAAAATACCATACACTATGATGAATTCTTGTACTGATTGTGGATATTCAAATTTGTATATATTGGTTTAGTTTCAAAGAATGAACATACTTCTTTTTGTAAGTGAAAATGGTGATATAAAAAATATTTATATTGACAAAATAAAATGAGACTTTGAAACAATATGGATAACTTGCTAAGAATTTATGATAGTGAAAGAAAATTAAAGGGTTGTTGTGTTTGTCGTGATGTATAAATCAAAAATTAATAGAGATTTATAAATCTCAAGCTAAGCCCCTAATTATTCAGTTATCTTCATCAGTTCTGCAGCAACAAGCCAAAAAGCTTTTTTTCAGCATTCTGGAAAAATAAAAAAATAAAAACAACCTGGAAGTGTGGAGTCCATATTTTATAAGTTAAAATGTTTACCAAATGATATGATAGAGTATATGTTTTTCGGTTATAATGTTTACACACAAAGAAGTTTACATATTTTCCATTAAAAATTATCTTGGTAATGCTTTTGGGCACTTGTTAAGTGATTTATAGGATAATTTGGAGCAACCAGAAAGAAATTGCTGGTATTCCTCAATTCTACCAGAAGCCATACAAAGTTTTCCTAATTTATGTGATGCAATAATATTTGTAATGTAGGTGGTTATTTTCATTTGAGGTCAAAATATGGTAACAATAGAAAATCAGACATTTGGCAGGAATCCCAGCTTTAAGCTTTATGAAAGAAAAGAACTGTTTGATCACTTTAACTTGGGTGAAAAAAAATTTTTGTATTTAGTTTTATGACGAAAGACTTTCAAATTAACAATTGGTTATTGGTGATGAAGTTTGATAGAATATTTTAATCTAAACAAAAATGTAATACTTCAGAAGGGAAGCTCAGATTAGAGGGGGAAAGGCAGTTAAAACTCTGGGCAAAGAGTCCCAGGAGGAACGTGCTCTTCGCGATGACTTGTCTGGCATGCACTTTGGAAATACTCTCCCTCCGGATGCTCCCACACTCCAGCACGGGACCTGTGCCAGACCCACACCACATCCGAGCAAAGAGAAGGGATGTGAAATTGAGAGCGTGGCTGATCTTTCCCAAATCCAAGTCCTGCGCAGTCAATAAGGAAGGAGGAGCTTGTGCTAAACAGAGCGTATCTCACAAATGTCTCGATTCACAATATGGAGAATATATTTTCAAATATATGAATTTTGTGTATATGACTGTCATGTCAGGTGTCAGCTGTGATTGAAACATTCAGGGTTCAACACTTCATTCATTTACCCAGACAGCAGAGATCAAGTGCAGGAGAGCTGTGCACACCGGTCCAGGACGCAGGCCTTGAATTGGACCCTCCTGGTCCAATTCGAAAACAGCACTACGTGCGCTCCTGCACCCTTGTATCCCCTAGATGTCCTCTACCATTTCTTTCCAACTATCCCATGCACCTAAGGAGAGAAGGGAACATTGCATGTTTATTTACTTGTGTCAACTACAGCTGCCTATTTCCCCCCAAAACAAGCAAATGAGTTAAGAATCCAGCAACAATGGGATTTAGAAAAAAGCATGCATATTAGTGAGGATATTTTCAGTCTCTGTCTTCTTTTGCGAATGCAGGAAACTAACACCAAAGGCAATAACAACAAAAGAAAAAATGGCCACACTTTTAGGAATTCAGCAGGGTAAGTAGAAGAAGTTCTTGGTGCTCCAAGAGAACTGAAATGCCTGAAAAACGGCCCAAACATCTGTGCT
The DNA here is from genome assembly GCA_028451465.1 of Erethizon dorsatum. NCBI lineage: Eukaryota > Metazoa > Chordata > Mammalia > Rodentia > Erethizontidae > Erethizon > Erethizon dorsatum. Next base: position 49,279,036 of record CM051835.1, on the reverse strand, counting down.
GCCCTGGTGAACAGGTTAAAAGTCCATCTGCTCTGGCTGAGATGTGCATCCTCAACAGTGCACTCTCTCAGGGGCAAAGCTTGATTCTTAGGAGAAAAGAAAATCTTACTTTTCATGTATGGTTATGCAGACATTCTGGAAAGAGATAGACTTTCTATCTGTCATATTAACATTTCACAGGGAAGTTGGTTACCAAAATATTTCCTTAAAGGCTCCTGTGGGTGAGGGCTACAATGACAAAAAACAGATCGAGAAACATTAGATTAAGGGATTTTTTTCAGAAATGCTCTGTGAAAATTACATGGGCAGGAAGAACACAGAATCTCATGATGGACTGAGAAGTACTCAGTGAACAATGCATGCAGTGCCTGGTATCATAACAGAACCAGAAACACAAAATGTGCTTCCCTTTTATACAGTGTGTAAAGCTTAGCTGTACAGAAAGAATCTAGCACAAAATAAACAGATGCCAATGTGGCTGTTAACATTGATTATTGTCTTAGTTACATTTTTCGTTGCTGAAACAAAATACCTGATGTCCAAAGTTAGAAGGAAAGATTTATTTGGTTCACAGTTTGTAGAGGCTGGCTCATAGTTGGCTGGCTCCAAGGTAAGGTGGCATGGCAGGGGGGCATTGCAGAGGAGAAACAGTTCATGGTGGGCAGAAGGCAATAAGCAGCAAGCGACAAACCCCCAAACCTCTTTCTGTCCCTTATATCTTATCCAGGCTCCCCAGTCTTAGGGCAGGTAGCACTCATACTGTTAATCCTAGCATTGCATCTATGATCCCAGCATCACACACCCTAGATGCAGCCAGCTCCAAAAAGTCCCACCTATGACTACACGAGGCTTTGGGGGGACATCTAGAGACAAGGCATAACAGCTATGTAAAAAACTTTTTAAAATATTTTAATAATGCTAAACACTTTATCAAAAGAGGTAAATAATGGTACAAACAACAAAGCCAAGGATAGCCCACAGAACAGAAAGTAATGAGTGGGGATCTGGGAAGGTTTCATATGGGAAATGGAATTTGAACCAGAGCTTTTAAAATGAGAATGATTCAACTCGGTAGAAAAATGAGAAAGCTTTCAAATAAGACTGAGGACTTGCATCCAAACACAGAGCGAGATTCTCAAGCCCAGAAGGAAAATAAAGTCTAGGAGAACTGAGAGAGCTGTGCTGAGTTTTGATTGGTTTGACTGTCCCACCATTTAATACTTTTTAGCTATTAATTTAGTTATCCTAGTGCATGAGAAGTGATACCTCATTGCGGGATTTTTATTTTACTTATTATTTAGTAAAATATGTAGAACTTAAAATTTACCATTTTAACCATTTTTAAGTACAGGTCCCTATGCACTGTGTCAAATGAAAGGTATGTATTAGCCCTGTGACCTTGGCCAAAATAAATTGTAGATATTTTTATTTCATACTACAGGTATTACAGCTATCTCTATCACTATGTCATCACTACTTTGGAATTGTAATAGTTATTTCACCAGATTTTATAATTGAATGCACTAAGACATAACATCATGTATTATTATATTACACATTTGGTTTTAAAAATACTTCATTAACTATTTCAAAATTGAATTTCATTGTGATCTTTTGCTTTTATTTTATGCATTAACAAATATTATTATTAAAAAAAGACTCCATAGGCTTCACTAGATTCCCTCATGGATCCATGATCAAAAACTGTCAAGAACTGTTGCCAACATTGTCAGAGCTCTCCCATGGGTTTGAAAGCAGGAGGCGCACGCTGAGGGTTTGAATGTCCTACCGCAAGAGTGGTGAGGCATCAGCTTTGCTATGTGAGAATTTACAAACATGAGGGAATCTTAAGAGATACTGTCTGACATCTTCCAGGACAAAACAAGTTTCAAGCCAGCTGAGTCTCAGGGGCAAAGACTGCTTATGGTTTCCCTTTCAGTCCTAACTCCCACTTTAGAGATTTAGTGCAAAGACTCCGACCACTGATCCCCTACCATTGATTTGCTTCTTCTCTTCCTGACTTCCCCAGAAAGAACAGCATTTTCCTTTGCTCCTTTTTGCAGCTTGAGCTCTTCTATGTCATATCTCCCTTCTCTCCTAGGGAAGAATTTCACAGCCGACTCATCAGAAGTACAAGGTGAATCTTCCTTAAACAGTGGGGAAAAATTCATGATATAAGTTGGCCAAACCTAGCTCTGCATATAAGAGCTTTAGGGACAGCTATTAATTAGACATCATCAAAGAAAAAAATATGTCAGTTTAATACCCCTATTACAATGGATAGTAAAGACTGACTACCACCTTTGTGAGTAGGAAAATTTTGGACTCATTGATGAGAAGAAAGTCTGAAGCATAAGGATGAGCTGTATCCATATTGAATTGAAGATAATTGTGGAATAAATGGAAGTGTCTACTTGAAGCTTTATAACTGGAATTCAGGAAAGAGATTTGAAAAAGTGATGTAGAATCTGGGATTATGAACAGTACTAGACTTACTATGCAGAAGTGTCTGCACTGAATTATTTCAGGAATAAGACAGTGTTATGGTTCATATCTAGATGTGCCCCCCACAAGCCTAATACACTCATAAGTGGGGTTTGGGGGAGGTGATTAGATCACTGGGGCACTATACTTATTGGTGGATTAGTCCACTGATAAGTTTATAGCTAAATGGAGTCTGTTCAGAAGAGGCAGGTCACTGGGCATGACCTGGAAGGGATATCTCCCTGCTCTGCTCCTCCCTTCCCTCTCTGCTTCCTGGCTTAAATAAGGTGAGTAGTTTTCCTCCATCCAGCCCCTTCCACCATGCAGTTTCTATGTCTGAGCCTGCCAAACATGGACTGAAACTTCAAAACCGTGATCCAAAACAAATCTCATCTACTTTAAGTTGTGGATGTTGGTATTGTGTCCCAGCAACAAGAAAGTGAGAAAGACAGACACTGACGGGTTCCATGTGTGGGGATAAAAGTGAGACAGCTGATACTCAAAAAACAAGATGCGATCAGAAGAGTATGAGAAGAGCCACCACATAATTACTTGAAGGTAGGGTCCACGCCTTTATCATTTTTGTATCATTATGTATTTATGTACCTATAAATACATAATTATAGTGGACATCCATTTATATGTTAAGAATGACAAAAGGAAAGAAAGAAGGCAAAAGATAAAGAGGGAAAACTGGATCATGACAGGATCATGCCATAAAAGCCAAATGAGGCAGGTAGAGAATAGCCACCCAAAGGTCTCAATGTTCTACTTCCTGGAACCATGGTAAAATGGACTCTGAAAATATAATTACAATTACAACCCACAGATGAGAAAGCCATCCTAGATTATTTGAGTGGGCCTAGTCAAATCATACGAGCCCTTGAAAGCAGAAATGTGGGTCAGAGAGATGTGACACGAAGACCTCGGTCACTATTTCAGGCTTTAAAGACAGGAGAAGAGGGCTGGGGATATAGCTCAGCAGCACAGTGTCTGCCTGGCAAGTGCAAGGCCCTGAGTTTGATTCTCAGTACCAAAAAATAAAATAAAATAAAGATAGTAGAAGAGGTCCATGAGCTAGGAGCACAATGGCCTCAACAAGCAAGGGACAGCTTTCAGCTAAGAGCCAGCAGAACAACTAGGACTTTGGTCCTACAAACTACAAGGAAGTGAATTTGACCAACAACATCAGGAAATGGATTCTCCCCTAGAGCCTCCAGAAGAAATGCAGCCTACCAACACCTGGTGATACCCATACCAGACTGTGAGCTACAGACCATAAGATAATAGTTGTGTTATTCTATGTCATTAAGTTTCCAGTAATTCGTCATGGCAGCAATAGAAAGCTAACAGACCTGTAAAGGTAAGGAAAGGAGAAGTCACTAAGATAATGTTGCAGCAAAGACACAAAAACTCTTATCATTTCATAGGTTTTAGGTAAATAGCTCAAAAAGGTGATCAGTGTGCTGAAGAATGAAAGATGGTAAATGAAGAAGCTCTAGAGCATAGGGCTACTCCCCAGAGAGGAAATGCCTGTGGGAAGCCTTAAATATCTGTAAGAGAGTCCTGGGAACCCAAGAGAAAGAAGGAAAAAGGGGGAATACTTACAGACAGGGATCAATTTAGATAAAGTGTCCCTCTTTTGCAATTTTTCTCAAGGTTAGACATGGAAAACAACTACAACAACATTAAGCTTAAACTAGGAGTTCTTTTTGCCATTTGGGATTATTTCCTTGGCAGAAAAGAAAATTGCAATTAAAAAAAATTCATTTACTAAGGTTATATTTTATACATTTGGATTAATGATCAATAAAAATGCATAAAAATTTGGAGTAGATATATTTATAATCTAATCTTGAACTATAATATTTTGTTATCAGAAGAAACATTATATTTTATCTGTGTTATCTCAGATGTTTATTAAATTCATCTGGGCCTCAGTTTCTTTCTTTCTTTCTTTCTTTCTTTCTTTCTTTCTTTCTTTCTTTCTTTCTTTCTTTCTTTCTTTCCACAGTGCTAGAGATAGAACCCAGAGTTTTTACATGGAGCTGCATCACCAACCCTTCTGTATTTTTTATTTTGAAATAGGGACTTGCTAAGTTGAACAAGTAGGATGTGAACTTTTGATCCTCCTGCCTCAGCCTCCTTCAGGGCTGGGGTTACAAGTGTGCATCACTACACTTGGGTAGTTTATTCATTTTTAAATGTATGTATAATACCTTTGTTTCATACAGAAAATGAGCTATATCATGTTATTTCTTGAAGCTCTTTTCAGTTCTAAAATCCACGATTCAGGAACAAATCCATAGGTATCCTCATTGTAGGGAATAATTGAATCAGAATTGCAATCTAATATAACCAAAGGCTGTTCTGATGCCAGTGGCTTAGACATCAGGGATGCCAAACTGGGTTTATCTGAAGCATCATCTCCAAATAGTTCATTGAGGTTGACCTGAGTGCTATGATAAGGATTCCGAGAGCAAGCAAACTTTGCAATGCAAGTGGAAAGACTGTCAGGGGCATGGGAAGGCAGGCAGGGCTTTGTGAACCACATGCTTACCATCTCTACAACATGAGTTAAAAATGATTAGGAAGTATAAAGATCTATCATTGACAATGCTTGCTATTTCCTGGAGAAGGAGACATCTGAAATGAGCAAATGAGAAATGAGAAAATAAGATATGTGTAGACAGAGAGGGAACAGGGCAGACTTTGGGGAAATGAACAAGGACTGGTGTTAAAACAATGGGCTTGAGTTCTCAAACTTTATCCACCTAAATTCTTCATCAAGATTTCTTTGCAACTAGGATTCTGTAGTACAGACTAAATAGTATGTCTTATATTCAATATATGAAAGAGAAATGAAGGAGAAGCCATTTTATATCCCTTTAGGCTTTTTACTGCTAGTGACAGATATGGAAATATGAATTTTAGTGCCCATCAATACATTTTGGTGTTTTTCCCCAGCGTCTTTGGTTAAGAGGAAACTGCAAGAGTAGTGATGGCAGCCGCTCCTGATCCCTGAGCCGCTGCTATTGCACCGTATTCACAATTTGGTCTTTCTGGCACGAGCTCCCCCAGTGCTCCAGGAGTTGTACCTGGAGGCTCAGGGTGGACTCTTCCTCCAGCCCTTCCTACACATTGTAAGCACCCCAATCCTATTGTTAAATGTCTTTCTGCCTATGACATCTGATTTCTATACTGAACCCCAAACATACATGGTCAAAGATGTAGAGATAGAAAATATGATTAAGGAACAAAGAGGAAATCAACTTGACTGAATAAGTGAGATTGTCTGCAGAACTCTAAGGAGATGGAGAGTTACAGGGTTTACAGGGTTGTAGCAGAGTCGGAAAGCCTTCAGTACGCCATGACACCGAGTTCAAACTTGACCTCAGAGGGAGCAGCTATCACTGGTGAGGTGCCAGATGTAGAGCTCAGAGCGACTGAAGGTAGGAGTACCAGTGCAAAGCTACTGAGATTTCAGGGCAGGAGGTGATCTGAGACAAAGACACTTGGCCTGGAGTGAGGAAGAAAATGGAAATTCCAAGGGGTAAAGAAAGACTGAAGGTTGAGCCTCTAATATAAATGATGCAATATTCCTAACCATTTGATTAAAAACACTAGCTTGTCACAAAGCAGGTAGAGCTGCAAGTAAACCAACATATATATAGATATTTGTGAAATTACAGATGTTATGACTTCATTCAATTAAAAAGAAAATGTATGTACTTTTCACTTGGTTTCTTCCTTTAGCAGGCAGGTGGAGGAAAATTTGGTAAAACAGTATTAATATAAATCATGTTATTATCCTATTTATATAGACAAAGGTAATAAACTGATCCATCTATAAGTTCTGACCACTGGCAGCACTTTCACTGCTGAATCAATGCACAGAATATCCAAGGAAAATAATAACCCCAAGACTCTGGAATATTGCCCTCTCTAGCAGAGGAAGGGCTAAGCATAAAGAAATGTCTCCTGAAAAGTCCCACTTTCAAACCGCCAACATTTCTGCCATAGTTCCTAGGCCATGGAAGGTCTCTTGCATTATAGAAAATTTTCCTCCTTACTGAATGAAAACTATGCTGAAGCATTATGCAAAGAGTTTTACATCTGTCATCTCATTTTACCTTCATGATAATCTTCCTGATATTTACTTCATAATTACACAAATAAGAAAACTGAGGCTCAGAAGGTTTATAACATACTGACCAATTCATACAACTAATTTATTTCATCACCCTCAAATTAGAAATCAGGATGAATTATAGGATTCAGAAAAACACAATTCGTCCATCCTTGAAACAGTCAACACCATGTCTTTCAAGCCTGGGTGTCATTGGTAGGGTATTATGTTTGGTAAATACTTTAGAAAAAATACAAAGGAAATTGAGCCTCAATAATTAAGATTGCTATAGCAATATTGCTATAGCTAATATTGTTTGCGTATCATCCTTACAGTCATCATTTCCTGATTAGTAATTAGAAGTTGAATGCTTTTTTCCCAGAGCAAATCAATTCCATTTTGTTAAGACAGAGCCTTTAAATAATTCCAGATTATCTACAAAACCTTTACAAAACTTAGAATTGATTTTCATTCATTGCCATGACAAGTATGTAAATAGAAAATATGGAAAGCAGACCTTCCAATTTAAGTGAAATTTTCTCACATCTTGCCTGCAAGACAGTTGCTATTTGCTATATGTCTTTACAACCAACTTTCTTAGGCTTAAAAAAGTTGAAGAAGAAAAATTCAGCCTCTTCCTGGTCCTGTAATATTGTCTAAGTCCTCTGTTCATTATTCTACTTGGTGAAAAAAAGAAAAGTAAGTTTTGCTAGATCCCACGAGCACTGGGCAGGCTAATTAACAGATATAAAATACTTTCAAATGCAGAATGCTATATTTGTATGTGCTAACTATTTTCAGTGATCATGTTAATACCCTATTCATTTCACTGGTAATTGTATAACACCATCATAATGTAATGATGTGCACCATGCAAAAGTCAGGTGAGATGATCTAATGATGCTGAGATGAAATGCTGTCAGTGTAAGTCTATAAAGATAGTATAACACTGTCAAAAATGAAAGGAAATTATGGCATTGTAAGTTCTACTACCATTAAAAGGATGTTAGAAGGAAAGGGTTCCACAATCTCGGGCAACGTCTGTTGTGACAGATCTGCTCAAGCAACTTATAAGACAAACTGGCATTCCTCATCTAATTTTCTTTATCCAAAGAGTTTTTATTAAAATTCTCTGTTAATTTCCTACGTGAATGTCTTCAAGCCCAGAATAGGACGATGAATCTCAAAAGCAATTTGTGTTTGAAACATTCATTGTTCTTTGGGTCTATGGTCCAACATTAATTGCACCAGATAATAATTTCTCTTGCAAGGGCAGGGAGTATATTTTTAAAGTTTGTGAAAGGTAATCGTCTAAGTTTCACTCTTTGAAGAAACCTCAGCAGTGAGGTAGAATTTTTATACAGGGAACACCTCACAGAAGAAAAGAAATATAGCCCTTTAATGCATGGTCAGTTTAGGCACAAGCATTTATTGTCTTTTTATATAGTGGATTTAGAAAATCCCTTAGGGAGGCCCAAACTGAAAAGAAAATAAAACCTGGTAAAATTTTAAACATTTGGAAGATTCAGGTTTCAATTCTTTGAAGTTTTCCATTATGTAAAGGATATAGATTAAGTGATTTTTAAAAATATAGAGGCATGATTTCTACCAACACAATTAAAAAGAAAATAATTGAAATGAAGTAGGGAATAAGGAGACAACACTTAGGAAAAATTAGACAAAGGATTGAACTTTGTTGTACTCAGTAATTCCACCAGCCTAAGTGGTGCCTTTGTGTGAATTAGAAACTGATGTACTTTTCACAAAGCAGATACAATCTCTTACCTGGGCACATGACTGGGCAAGGATGATGCAGACTTGTATCCAATACCTATTTCCCTTTCATCATGGCATGTCTGAGTAATATACAACCTGTACAACCACAGCTAGTGGTCTTGAACATGCCTAACCTGCAAGGTATGGGTCATGTAGGTCAATCCCTATGTGTCTAGAAAGTCTCTGCTCTATCATCCAGGCACTTTCCCATGATGCCATGTTACTAGACAGGAGAGAGCCTCCTGAAGAACTTTGCAGAGTGTTATAAACATATCACAAAATCAAGATTTAGCCAGGGATTATTCCCATTTACTTAAGTCATGCTAGTATGGTTACTAACGTCTCCTTTCACTTAACAGAAATGACTTGACTGTGATAAGAAACAATGTGGAAAATTGCAGAATAGTCTGTAGATAGATGTGAGAGATACATATGTGTGAAAGCAAGGGATAAGAAAGAATGAAAGCAAGTAGTGACACAGGATCTCCTGCTCAGCTCCCTAAAAATTGGTCACCAGCTCCAAGGACCAATTATTCATTGATGTTTAACATCAGTTATGAAATTAAGCTTTATCTTTTTAAACATATTTTTAAATTGACATGCTGCATTGTATGTATTTGTGTTATACACTGTGACATTTTAGTACATGCATATAATGTGTAATGATCACATCAAGGTGACTTGAACATCTATTAACTCAGACACTAGCCATTTCTTTGCGTTAAGGTTCAAAATCTTCTCTATTACCTGTTTTGGAATATATGGTTAACAGTGTTGTCTACCATAGTTATCCTGCTGTGCTATAAAATACTCAAAGTTATTCCTTCTATCCAATTGCATCCTGTACCTGTTAGCCACTATCTCTCCATCTCCCTACCTCTGTGCCTTCCCAAGCTCTGTTAACCACTACTCTATTCTCTACTTCTTTGAGATTACCTTTAGCATCCACATATAAGTGAGAACATATGTTATTTGCCTTTATGTACCTGACTTAGTGAAGTTAAGTTTTCCATTAGAGCAAATTGCCCTGAATTTCTCTTGCTCCAATGTTGACCTCCTACCCCAGATATGACATATCTCAAAGAACAGTGAGACTCATTAAAAGAAAAGGAAAGTGTTGATGTAAAGAAATCATTACAACTAAAAGAGAAGAAATGTATCTTCTAGTTTAAGAATACAAGGAGGGCTGGTGAGATGGCTCAGCGGCATATGCGCCTGCCTGGCAAGCGCGAGGTCCTGAGTTCGACTCCCAGAACCCACATACGAAAAAAGGGCCGGTGATATCATTCAGCAGCATGGATGCCTGCTGGTGCGCGAGGTCCTGAGGTCGACCCCCGGTACCCACAAAAAAAAAAAAAAAAAGAATACCAAAAAAGTGAGATGAGCAATGGAAACACTAATGTCTAAAGTTCTAATTATTTGCTTTTATTTTCCACAGGGCATAGAAATTGTGGTGTTAGAGATTTTCCATGCAATAAACTTATTAGCCACAGGATCATAATTAAGTTTCTTAACCTCTCTGTCTCACATTTCTCAGTGTAAAGTGGGGGTAATGATAGCACCTCTAAATGCCTTGCATGCATTCTTTCATCTATTTCATGAAATAATGCATGCAAAGTGTTTAGCCCATGGTAAATGTGTAATGAGCATAGTTGTTTGTTATACAAAGAGTAGCAAGTTTGCTTCTGTCTGTGTCCAACACTGTGCATGTGTGTGTTCTGTATGTGGAAAGAGAGAGAGAGAAAGAGAGAGATCTTATTTTGACTATGGGAAATTTTGACTACTCCAGAAATGGCACAATTTTACATAGCGTATGTCAAATAGGAATTTAGGAAGACAGGCTTCTCCTGCCTTTCTTACCTTTTAGGCCATTATGAGGGTAAATTCCAAATTATATAAGACTGATCTGGGATTTTAAAAATAATTTTAAAACTCTAAGCAAAAGCAAGCTATGATTATTTAAGTAGACTCATTGGGCCTCAGTGTATTAATCTATCAAACAGGTATTCAAGGAGTATCTTTTATCCAAAACTAATGTATCAAAAGTGGGTATCCATTCCCAAGGAAGTAAACAAATATAAAAGCTCTGTGGTTCCTGCCATGCTACCTCTCTCTATCCCAACCACCTGGAGGGCAGGTGAGGGAGCTATTTTCTTTCATGGATATGAGACAGCCAAGCAGACATAGCCCTCTCTCGGGAGCACATTTGCTACAAGGACTACAGCCAAAGGTTAGGTAGCTCAATGTCTTGTCTCTCTACCCATGGAGAGAGTAAGGATTGCAAGGATGCAACAAGGAGGAAAAGGAATTGCCCAGGCTGGAGAAGATGGCAACACTGAGCCAGCAAATCTGTGGCTGGATATTGCTAGTGCTTGTGAGAGGTGGAGGGGACTCACACCTGGTTCTGTTCATACCAGCCCTCAAAGGCCAGAGCCTTTCCTCCCAACAGCAGTGGCTGGCAGCTGTGCCACCACATCACTGCTCAAACTCACCAGTAAAGGGTGGGGTAGGAATGCCACTATGGAATATGAGCAAGCTCAAGTTAAATAAAAGGAAAATACATAAAAGTTGAGGACCACCCACAACAGCCTGACATAGCTACTTCTCAAGGCTACTGTGAAAGTAGAAGTGAATTACATGTGAACTCATTTTGGGAAAAGCCATTTAAAGGTCTATAAAATTTGCAAAAAGTATGCCAAATGTTCAACGTAAGACTTAGACAAGAAACGAAGCCCAATAGTGGAACAGAAAACTTTGAAGAATATTTCTCCTACCTCGTGGCATTTGGGTCCAGGTTGGATTTAAGTGACTGTCATAAAAGAAAGTCACAAAGAAATGAACCATTGCTGGAACTCACTGCCCCATTCATTTCACATCCTTTTGTGTGGCCCAAAAGAAAATCTTTAGGTGGACAAGTGCTTTAGATTAAATGCCACCTAGTGATTATTCTAGTTAGGAGAGAGCAGGGAGGTTCTGTTTTTGTCTATTTGCTTTTTGTTTTTATGCCTACCTCTTTTTCTAATCTCTTCCATTTTTTTTTTGATCGCTTCCATTTTTAAGTTAGAAAAATTACTAGGCAATTTTAATTATTAGATAACTAGCCCTCTCTGTTTGTGCATAATTGACAGGTTTCAAGAGTAATTCTATTAAAAGTATTGTCGTGGTAGCAAAGATGGTATCTTTGGTTCATCTATTTTTTCTCGGTGTTAAAAAGTTTCCCCAGTGCTCTCCAAGTTTACTGTGAAAGTTAACTGCCAGCAACCTGGCATGGTTACTCCATAACATGACCCTGAAAGTATCTGAAAGTCTTAAATGTCAAGTGTGAAACAGCTGTAAAACAGTGCACCCTGAAGCAGTCAGAGACTCAAATAACCAGATAAGGAGAAAGTATAGGGAAAGAGTGCATCCAACAGTGTATTCCGAGTTTTTTCTATGTATAACTATAGCGATTCCTCTGGTCCTGCTGCTGCAGCCATTGAAGAGCAGCGGCCACTGAAGGGTAGCAGCCATGGCTCTGCACCACCCCATGGCCGTGGGCCTCAACAAGGGACACAAGGTGACCAAGAATGGAAGCAAACCGAGGCACAGCCACCGCCACAGGCATCTAACCAAGCGCACTGAGTTCGTGCGGGACATATCCGGGTGGGGTGCCACTTCGTTCCCCCAGGACTGGGGAGCCATGGAGCTGCCCCAGGTCTCCAAGGACAAACGGGCCCCAAGTTCATCAATCAAAGGGTGGCGAAGCACATCCGCGCCGAGGAAGCCAGGAGCCGAGCAGTATGCTGACCGCCATGAGGAAATCAGCTGCCAAAAAGGACTGAGGCCCTGTCCTCTGTGCAGAATGAATCTTTGCAGAAATGAGGGTGAGAGAGAGAGAGAGAGAGAGAGAGAGATTCTTGCCTGGATCTACTAGTTATTTGATTTGTTAATTTCCACCTTTACTCTCTCTCTCACCCCCAGAATGCAATATATGTTCATATTCTGTTCAGAGTTTCATAGAAAGTATCTTTCCCATTTATCAATCCAAGGATTCCTGGAATTTATAAGAAAAAATTCCAGACATCCTTAAATTCTATTTTAATCTAACAGTAATACACTCAGATGCATAGTAGGTTGCCTGCAAAGTGAGTTTGTAGCAGCAAAGTGTTCCTTGATTTCCTATGGAACCAATGAAAATGCATACAATTGAGGTTAGGGGCTACTAAAACGCACACAAATTACTGGGTACATGTAAATTACATACTCAAAATTATGAGCTGGGATGCAGCAATAAATTGTATTAGTGTATACATTTACAAAAGCTTTGCTACATGTACCATCTGAAAGCCTGCTATACAGTGAGACACTGACATAAAATGAAATTGAAGACTTAATGAGGAAAAAGTAAAGTTTTGCTTAATTGCTTATTGGTTATATAGACATTCCTCTGCACCTGTCAGGAACCACCTCCCCTACTAACGTCCACGCATGCTCAGGACCCTTATATAAAATCATTTCTAGATTACTTATAATATGTAATACAATGTAAACACTATATAAAAAGTTGCCAAATTGTTTAAGGAATAATACAAGAACAAAAGTCTCACACATTCAGTATAGATGCAATTTTTTCCCTAACACATTCAATCCAACATTGGTTGAATCCGAGGATGTGGAACAATGGGAATACAGAAAGCTAACACTGTAAGTTGAGTTACTAAGATTCTGACTGCAAATAATGTATCTTTTCTGCCCACAATTTTAAAAAGTGACTCTATTGCAGTGTCAGCTGCACTTCACTTGGAAAGCTATTGACTTTTCCTTTCTGTTGCCTTAATTTTCTTCTGCAAGAGCACAGAGGGATGCAAGTCCAGGTGGGCACTGTGCCTTCAGCTGATTATCCCGTATAACTCAGCAGGGGAAGCTCTTATCTCTGAGGTTGCCTGTTTAAGAATTTTTTTTCCTTTATAAAAGGCATAAGATAGTAAACACAGCTGTAGAAAAAGGTTTTATGTTTTCTTGCTGTTTGTTTTAATCTATTAAAATGATATCATTAAGGTAGAGTACAAAGATGCCTACAAAATTATACTATCTCCCCTTGTACATACATATTGTGGGCCAAGTTTAACCTAGCTCACGGTGTCTGATAATCTGAATGTATTTGACTTTAGAAGTAGTTTTCTACATCCTTGCATAAAGTGGTGTCAGATCATAAAAATTAGAAGCCTAGGATCAATGACCTTTAAAATTCTAAATGGACCTTGGAATTAGGATGTTATTAAAGATCATTTAAGTTTCACTCATGTTATTTCCTTCCCAGAGTTGGATCATTGGTATGAATTTTGTCTGCTAATTAATTTTCTTTTAACTCTATGAGGGAGATTTTTAAATTGGAATATTTATATATATTTAAGAAGGATAAAGGTTTTATAAACAGTATCACAGCCAGACGTTCCTTTTAAGAAGATGGAATCTGAGTTTAGGAATGAAGAATATGCCTCAATTTCAGTTTGCAAAGACACATAATAATATAATCCCATTTACTTCTTCCTTAGATGAACTTGAAGTGTTTTCAGCTGTGTATATTAAATTCATACAATAGAGAATAGATGTGGGCAGATACTTAAGGCTTTTTTCTTAGCTAGCTATGTTTAAGTTAAATGAATAAACATATTTTAATGTCTTAATTATAAAAACAAAACATATTGAAGTCTATGATCTGCACTATCATTTGGAATAAACTGGAAAATCCTGTTAGGTTGGAATTAAGTGGAAAATACTTTTCCCTTCTGGGGATTTTTAATTTATTCAGAATATTTATATAATTGCCTACTAGTGACTCCTTTGAGATTATGGTACTTTGTTGGAGATGCTCTTTAACTCCAAACGCGCTTTTTTTTTTTTTTTCTAGGATAAGGGGGTATTGTAATTAATTTCAGCACAGGAGGAAATCTTCCGTATATTTATCCTTCTCATTGTCTCTGCACTCATTTTTCCTTTTTCTTCCCTGGGTGAGCTCATTGTTGATTTATATGGCTCCTAAGAATTTTGGCTTTGGCCTGGTTGGCTAAGCCTAATAAAAGCATGACCCTAGATGGGGAAATTAAACAGTTTTGCTATTTCAGAAAGTGAACTATGTCTGAATGTCAGCTCCACACCAGAGTGCCTGGCCTTCTGCTAGGAGACAAAGGCCATTCACCTGCATTACCAAAACCAATGATCGGCAACTTGTGATTATTTGTGAAAGGCTTCATTTCTTCTACAATCATCTCTCCTGTCTTCCCATATCACTCAAATTCATGGAAATGTATATTTTTATATAATCATGATAATGAATATTTCAGGGCTATTACCTTATGTTATTAAATGATCTTAGTGCCCTAGTTCAACAATAAGTGCCGCTCCATTGTTCACTCAGATCTACCACCACAGCGTGTGATTTAACCAGCTTTGTTTATATCATATATACATATACAATGCTGGCGTGGTATTATAAATTCCTTTATCTGAATTGTATATAACTGGTAGTGTGTGTAAAATATATTGAATAAACACAAGTTTCTTAATTTGTTTATTTTGTGGTAATGGGGACCAAATCTGGGGCACTCTATCACTAAGCCACAGCCTTATTTATTCATTTATTTACTTATTTTTATTTTGAGAACTTGTGATCCTCCTGCTTCAGCCTCCCAAAGTGATCAAAGTGATGGGATTACAGGTGTGTGTCACTGAACCCTGGTAAAATTCCCATATTTAAGAGATTGTAAGTTCATAAATTAAACAGTTTCAAGTGCATTGAAGTGTCTGAGCCTCAAGCTCAAAGAGCACCATGGCTATGAATAAGTAGTTTTCCAGATGGACAGAAGGAGTGAACTGAGGCAATGCTGCTATTAAAGTTCTCTCTTCCACCCATCCCTTCCTTCACACTCCCCCTGCAAACTCAGAGTAACACTATCTTTCTGGTTCAGAGGGGTAGTGAATGACCAGAAGCCTCCCCAGTGCCTCATCAAGACACAGAAAGGCCTATTTCTTCATCACTGTTTAGAGAAAGGGCCGCTCTCAATGTCCTCCAGTCACTCCAGCTGGAAAGATTCCACAGAGCACACAAGAACTGAAAAAGCATACAAGGGAGCAGAGACCCCCCCCACCAAAGATGATTCTGTGGGAGGGGAGGGAAAGTACAGAAGGAGAAAAGGAAAAAGCCTGTAGGGGTAGGAAGAAAGACGTACTGGAAATGGAAAGAAAGAAGGCCACCTGGCGTGGACTCCAACCTAGAGGACCTGAGGGATCAGCCAGAGTTATCCAACAGGGACTTGAGTTTGAAAAGTTTGCCATTCATATGCTGTTTCTCAGGACACTGGGTGGCGCTCGTAGTAAAGACTTGCACTTCTCTTAAGATCTCTCCCCCCCACACACACACACCCTTTGCAAATTTCAGCTACTAAAAGATGAAATTACGCACATTATTCCTGCATATCTCCTGGGGGAACATATTGTTGGAGGCGTTTGATGCCATAAGAAGTTTCTCCACAGGGTCTGCTGGGCTGGGTCTGTTCGTGGTACCTGAGAGGCACATCCAGTCCACTGCCCTTAGGACAAAGCCTGAGGCCTTAATGTCAGAACCACCTCCTCAGTACCAGCAAAAGTTGTGGGCCACAGAACCCAGACACCCATTGCTTTTAACTCTGAGTGTGAGTCCGAAGCTACAGGTCCACAACGAGGCTAGCAGTGCTCAGATCCACAATGACTACATTGTGAAATGAAATAGGAGTGCAGTGTGAAAAGACTGCAGCTGCTTTTAGCTTAGTACTCCCTCTTCCTCCCCTTTAAGGAAGGACTGGGAGGGGGGGGTCAACCTAGCAAAGGAGCAGTCAAGAAAGTTAGGGCTCTGGACCTTCCAAGACACACCCAGATTTGGTCTCATCCAGAGGCAGACTTGACATAAGTGATTCAAGTCTACATGAAGACCAACATTGTGACACTTCAGATATTGAAACAAAGTTAAATTTTTCCCTCTCGACCCATTCATTTTGTCTTTTATGTAACTTGGGCAAAAATACCCTTTTGACCACAGAGGTAGAGAGGTAGAAAGTGAAATTTAAGGAGGTTTAGAACTAACTTAACGTTGTAACATTGTATTGAAATGGATACAGAAGCTGTCAATTTTGCCCAAATTCAGGAACTTCCAATCTCATTCTGGTTGAAACCTGCCTTGTCAAGCTGTGAGGACATAGCTAGGAACATCTCAGCTAATAAAACTGTATTGACCATATTCCTCTCCCCTCCTCATTGTTAAGGTTAAAATCTATTAAACAAAGTACTGGGGCTGGAGAATTAGGGCTGCCCAGCTCCGTGACCCCCATGCCTTTTTGCCAGGAGGCACTTTGGCCTATCTCTGGTGTTGGTTTGGGGAGCGATTCCTATAATTAGGCAGAATGTGTGTAAAGTGATGCAGTGGGCATAGAGAGAACTTCTCCAGAGCTGAACCCAGGACCGAGGCCCAGTAGTGTCAGCAGTTTCCTTAACACCTTGAAACTCTTCACAGCCTAAATCTAGAAAGTGAATACCTGTGGAGAAATTGATGGTCAGGGCAGGTTAGCTGCAGTTGCATCTGCCCCCACGTCTATCTATGTCAGAGGGGAAATCCACTGGCCTGGTTACCCTAGGGACAGGGTGACACTTCAAGAGTCCAACTTCTTTGTGTGCACTGGCAGTGAAGTTTCTCCCCAAAGGAAGTACGCTAACGCTGTGCTTTTCTGTGGATCAGACAGCAGAGGCAGGGTTGAGGCACAAGCCGCTGCTCTGCTTTGCAGTTCCGAGTTCAGGGGTGGGGCTGGCATCTTGCTCCGAGTTCCAGACTCTCTCCTTGGGCTGTTACTAATCAGAATAGCCCCACAGTCAACATAAGGCTAAACTAACACTAGACAAAACTGACACAGACATTTTTTTGGTTGGAGGAGAAGAGGAAGAGAGGCCAGACAGTCCCATATCAAATATCTGTTGGATTTCTCAGGGTTTTGGCCTTGGATTTCCCAAGGGGAAGATGCAGCAGTCCCATATCAGGACCCCACTTCTATGGTTGCCTATCAGAGGAGGGTGGAAATGGGAAGCAAGCAGACCTGTTAAATTCCTAGCCTCCGCATTGGATCACGACTAAAGCAAAAGTAGCACATAAGAAAAAGTAAACTTTCAGCCGTGTGTACCAAATGTATGATTTTTGAGCTCTTTCTCCCTTTGTATATGAACTACAATGTCTTGTTGGTACAAAATAAAAGCTGAGAGGGTACAGGAACCCAGACTTGAGGAATGGAAAGGAGGAGCCTCCAGGGCCAGGGCCATGGGGTGAGGGGCAGGACTACCAAACACCATGAACTTCCCCAAAGGGCTCGAGACCTGTTTTCCCATCTTCTCCACCTTCCCACTGGAAGCATAAGAGGTCTTTCTTGGATTCATTCCTCTTTTCAGGAATCTTGACTACGGAATAGTGGCTTCCAATACATGGGAATATCACAGAAGTGGGGTTGCCAGCTCTTCTAGGAAGCCAGCAAGGTGGATTTAGGGGTGATTCAGTTATTTGTGACTAAAACAGTTATTTTTAAGTGAGTTGCAAGAACTCTGCCATTAACAGCTCAATGGGCAGAGTTCGTTCTTGAGCCTCTCTGGGCATCCTGTCGGAGAGGTACTCATCTCCTGCAAAAGAAGTCCTTGCTACGCATTTGTATCTTTTTCAAGTTGGAAGTTTTCAACACAAATTGTTACAACTTGCTTTTCCTGCACTCCACTTTAAAAAAAAAAATACTGCTCTTCATTACTTCGCACCTTCACCTTACATTCCTTCCCTTTTGACTTCCAATTTCAGTATCACTGTTCAATTCTACATTCTCCCTTAGTGGAGCCCACTGGGAGTAAGGAAAAACCATAGCCACCTCATCTCCTCATCCTCCACATCCTCCAAACGTGCACTTTTGAGGGCGTTTATTGGAAAACACTGTCTGTACACATCACAGAGCTGGGTTTTGGGATTTCTGCGTTGTCTTTGGGATTCACTAAAAAACAGATGGACTGAGACCCCCCCTCTCCTCGCATGGATACACTCACTTGCGCGCGCATCTCTCTCTCTCTCTCTCTCTCTCTCTCTCTCTCTCTCTCTCTCCCTCTCTCTCTCTGTCTCAAGCAATGCTTTGTTGTGCTAAAACTAGTTGGACGAGTTGGGGTGTTGCTGCTGCTCCCGAGGCCCTGGCCAATGGAACCCGATCCACCCCGCTGTGCGTAAGCGCGCAATTAAGGATTTAACCAAGGCTGTGCTGCGCCTCAGCCAGCAGTCAGCCTGCTGGAGACAGAGCTTCCACGACTCCCCGCCTCCTTCTCGCCGCCGCCGCCACCGCCTCCTCCTTCTCTCCTCCTCCTCTTCCTCCTCCTCCCTCGCTCCCACAGTCATGTCTGCTTAGACCGGAGCAGCCCCACCGCCAAGTCCGGCAGCAGTCTCCGCCACAGCAGCAGGGACGGCCGCCTCCGCCTTGAGCGATGACAGGCGTGTTTAACAGAAGGGTCTCCAGCATCCGATCCGGCGACTTCCAAGCTCCGTTTCAGACGTCTGCAGCCATGCACCACCCCTCTCAGGAATCGCCAACTTTGCCCGAGTCGTCAGCCACCGATTCCGACTACTACAGTCCTACGGGGGGAGCCCCGCACGGCTACTGCTCTCCTACCTCGGCTTCCTACGGCAAAGCGCTCAACCCCTACCAGTATCAGTACCAGGGCGTGAACGGCTCGGCCGGGAGCTACCCCGCCAAAACTTACGCCGACTACAGCTACGCCAGCCCCTACCACCAGTACGGCGGAGCCTACAACCGCGTCCCGAGCGCCACCAGCCAGCCAGGTACGGGGCAGGGGGCAGATTTAGGGGGACCAGGACTCGGGGGGTGCGAGGCAGGGTGGCAGACTGGGGACCACACTGTCCGCTGAAGTGGAAGGCACACCCGGAAGAAGGGAGTGGGGGCCGGGACTCTGCAAACACGGGCGCTTGGACCAGCATTGTATCGATGCTTCGTGGAAGAACCCTACGGAGGTCACACTGTGGTCTCCCTGCGGCATTCCGATGCCTCGGTCGCTAGATTCCCCAGCTCGCCTAGCCGGAAAGCCAGCTGAGCTGGAAAGAGAATAGGGGTGGAGAGAAGAAAGAATTAAACAGCCCCGGTGGCGTTTGCGTAATAAAAGGCAGGTTAGTTGTCGACATTTTTGGTAAGCGTGCTGGTCCGTGCGAGTAGGAGTGGTAGAGACTGGGTCGGGTCGAGTGTAGGAACGGCCGATAGCCAGAGACGAGCTGGGGAACTGGGAGCTGTAGTGGGCCAGAGAAGAGCTAGCCGAAAGCGTTGCGGTTAATCCGAGACATTTCCAGAAACAAAAAGCCATTTAAAGGTGCAGGAGGGTTACTAAGAGGTCACATCGTTGGAGGGATTTTTTTCCTCTTTCTTGCCATAGGCGCCTAAAATGTGTCTGCCTCCTCCTCCTAACTTTCTCCTTTTTCGTTCACCTTGAAACTTGGAGAGTTTAAGAGGGTTAGTGCACTTGGGCGGTAAGAGAGGCATGAGGTCTCCGTGGAGAGGTTTTACTGGTCGAGTTTGATCTCTCTCCACCAACGCATTAATAATCCTGCTAATATTAGCATCCCCTGCTCTGGCAGAATGGACACCACAGCCCTGATCCTCCACCCTTCCTCCCCCAGGACACACACACACACACACACACACGCACGCACGCACACACCCTGGAGAGGCTCTCCACCCTTTCCAGAGGTGTAGTACTCTTTGGGAAGGGGACTGGTGGCCGCGGGGCATGTTCATAAAACACGCGTTGGGGAATCTCCCCCAACCCCACCTTCTACATTCATGACAGTGAGAAATTCATCCGGATCTGCCTCCCTTTTGCTACGAAAATATCCCGCCAACTATTTTTTTATTTTTAATTTCCTTGCTAAACTTTAAAAGAGAGCCCCATTCCTTTCACTGTCTCTGTATTTCGTGCATAAGTGGAAGATTTTTTTTTTGGCCGAGAACATACTAAGTCTATTTGTAAAAGAAACCAGACACATCTGTGCCCTCGCAGATCTGCAGTGAGATTATGGGGGCTGCATAATCGGCCCTCTGTCTGCGGCAGCCCCGACCGCTTGCTGCTGAAGTGAAGGAGCATAGTTTGCTTGTGGGTCTTTGAACTTTGGAGACCTCGTTTAGCTTCTTCCCTGCCCATGCGTCTGGCCTCTGCGGGCGCCCGAGCAGACGCCGACAGAAGCGAGGTCACGGCCCTGGAGGAATTGGCCGTTCTCGCCCCAGAAACACAGGGGAACACAGGGTGGGCTTAAGATCAAGTCTGGTACAAGTAGGAATGGCCCGAAGGGCTAAATCCCACACGCCCAGAATCTGTGCCGCACGGAGCACTTTGCAAAAACCTACCTGAATGAACAGAGTAGGAATTAATTAGAGACTACCTGGCTCTTCCATGATTTGGGGAGGGACATATTTCTCTAGGTTTTCAAAAGCAAAAGTGGCGATATAAGGAACAAGAATAAAGACGGGTGGTTAAAAAAAAAAAAAAAAAGCCAGAAACAGAAGCTTCAGGACTGCATCTCAGGCCCTTCTGCAAAAGGGCCATTGTCTGCCCACAAGCTCTAACCTAGTCTGTTTCGATTGTTTAGAAAAAGAAGTGGCCGAGCCCGAGGTGAGGATGGTGAATGGCAAACCAAAGAAAGTTCGTAAACCCAGGACTATTTATTCCAGCTTTCAGCTGGCCGCATTACAGAGAAGGTTTCAGAAGACCCAGTACCTCGCCCTGCCAGAACGCGCCGAGCTGGCGGCCTCGCTGGGACTGACGCAGACGCAGGTAAATCCTGTCGCCGCCGGGTACCAGGCCTGCCTCGCCCGCGAGCCTGGCAGGGCTGCGCGGTTCGGTCCCGACCGGCTGGAGCCGATTAGGTAGTACTCTCGAGAGACGCACACACAAAGCCACCAGCCCCTGCGCCCTTCCCTGCATGAGTCAGGCCAGCTGGTGCCGACGCGTGGCGGTGGGGACGGGTTTCTTACGCGTCCCAACTTGGCCCCCTGCCTCGTGCCTCCAGGGGCGGAGGCCAATTTCCTAGGTTGAAAGCACCGGGTGGGTTATTTCTAGACGGTCTTGCAATCTTAACAAAGTGTCTGCTTCTCTTTACATCGCGAAGCCTTCCCGGGGTGAGCAGGGAACGACGGCCTCGCGGTGGTCTGAGGCCGGAGACCTAAGAAGGGTCGCGCCCTGCTCCTTCGCAGATTTGGGCCGCGGCCGCAGCCTGAGGGTCGCAAGGTGGGGGGCGCTGTTGTGTGGGGAAATCTTCCTAGATTGTCCCCTTCCATTCTCTCCCAATCCAAATGACAGGGACCTAGATAAGCACAAAGAATGTTCAAGTCGCCGCCCAGACCTGCAGGCGGATTCTGGCCTCGAGGAGCCGAGGAGAGTGAAGGGAGTCGCTCAGGAGATAAGGAAATCACTCCTTTCCCTCCGCACGGAGCTTTGGGCCGAGCCCACACCCCTTCCTCGCCGGGCTCGGCCTCGGTTCGCTACACCTCGGCCGCACCGCGTTCCGTGCGCCAGGCAGAGGCCTGCAAGGGCGCTCACGCAGCCACCGGCTGCGTCGCTCTCACCCCGCCCCCCAAGACAAACAAAAGACTAAAGCCTGGGGTTGTACCCTTGCGGCGGCCAGTGCGACCCCGGCGGCCGGGGCGCCTTCCGGGCTTTGCCTAAGGCCCAGCCCTTGGGCCGAAGGCAAGGAACTGCTAAGGAGATGCCAGGGCTGGGCCATCTAGGAGCCCGAAGATGTCTCCAGGAGCGGCCCGAGGATGGCGCGGGCTACCTCTGAGTGTCCCGGTAACGTGTGCCTTTGTTCCCCCACCCAGGTAAAAATTTGGTTTCAGAACAAAAGATCCAAGATCAAGAAGATCATGAAAAATGGGGAGATGCCCCCGGAGCACAGTCCCAGCTCCAGCGATCCTATGGCGTGTAACTCCCCGCAGTCTCCAGCGGTGTGGGAGCCCCCGGGGTCATCCCGCTCTCTCAGCCACCACCCTCACGCCCACCCTCCGACCTCCAACCAGTCCCCCGCGTCCAGCTACCTGGAGAACTCCGCTTCCTGGTACCCAAGCGCAGCCACCTCAATCAATTCCCACCTGCCTCCGCCCGGCTCCTTACAGCACCCGCTGGCACTGGCCTCGGGGACGCTCTATTAGATGGGCTGTTCTCTCTTGCTCTCCTTTTTGGGACTACTGTGTTTTGCTGTTTTAGAAAACCATAAAAGAAAGGAATTCATATGGGGAAGTTTGGAAAATGGAAACAAAAAGATTCATGTGTAAAGCTTTTTTTTTTTTTTGCATGTAAGTTATTGCATTTCAAACGACCGTCCTCCCCCTTTTTTTACAAACGAACTTTTTTTGCGCAACTGTGGACACTATCAAAGGTGCCTTGAAATCTATGACCTCAACTTTTAAAAAGACTTTTTTTTCAATGTTATTTTAGCCATGTAAATAAATGTAGATAGAAGAATTAAACTGTATATTCTGGATAAATAAAATTATTTCGACCACGAAAGCAGAATATTTCTGAAAACTACGTTTTGCCCGGAGGGAACTGCCTAGTGAAGTCTTATGCAGGTGGTTAAAGAAAGACAATCTCTGTAGAGATCTGACAAGGAAAAGAGAAAACCAAAGTTGGAGGCTATATGGATGCAGAACTGTGTCTGCTGGATGCTCGAGTTTATGTCTACATTGCATATGTGGCCTGTTTATAGTACTGTCGTGTAATATATGTTTAGGTGTTTTTCTGGTCTAACCACAAAACTCGTGTAGATAGTGTTAAGTTTAACCCCAAATTGTTTCAGGTAGAAAGTAATGCTGGAGTCTAAATACCTCTCTCCCAACCTACATATGAGTAAGCAGGTAACAGAAATCCCTCAATAAACCCTCTGAATTCTAAGCTCAAAGCAATTATCCTGGTGGACTGCCTCCCCATCAGCCTCTGTGCATTGCCAGAGCAATTAGACAAATTACACTCCCTTCAATGGGAGCTTCCAGAGGTTTGAAATGGGAAAGAAAGAAAAGAAGTAGAAATCTCTTATTCCCACCCTATCACATTTTTTAAAAATCTGAAATGTTTGGGGTGTGGCAAATGATAAAGCCTTAAACTCCTTTAGTGTACAATTATAAATGTGTTGGAGCTCTTACAGAAAGAGGAAGACACCCCAGGGATTGAGAACAAAGATAGACCTTTATCAGTAAGGGCAGGCACATAGGTCTCCATCCTCCAAGAGAGGGATCTTCTGGATGAGGGAGAGACATGGACATATTGTAGCCTTGTATTGATTTCATTTCATGTGAGATAATGCCCTTAATAGAATATCTTTGGCCTTCACTCTCTTTATCATGCTATAGTCCCCCCCCCAAAAGGAGCTACCTCTGCTTTGATTTTACATAAAACAGTGGTAAGGTAGGTTGTAAACATCGGGGAATTGAATCTGTTTGTTGGGATTTCTTTTTTGAGGCAGATGTGAAGAATTTGATGCTACCATGGTCTATGTCTTATCTTTCCCCTCACCCTGCTTGTAGATATCCACAGTGTGACCAGAGCTAGGGCTTGGGTCCAGAGCTGTGCCCTCAGGCCTGAATTGTAGGCATCTTTCTGGCTGCCCTTTAGTCGCCTGACTCTATTTCCTTAGGATGTCAAGGGAACTGTGTGTTAGAAATTACAAGATGCATGTGAAATATTTTACAGCTGTGAAGTCAGCAGCTGTAAATGTGACAAGAGTCTTCTCAAGAGTGGGGGGGTGGTTTAGAACATAAAAAATCATATCCTGTCATCTGAGGATTTCTGAGAAAGCTCTTCCAGGGTTAAGATACTAGACCTGAAAAGGGGAGCTGTGTGCCCTGAGAGGGATTTACCTGTGTTCTCTGTCCTCTCTCCGGTTCTCTTGCCACAGGCCTTCCATCTCCTCTATTTCTCCCTTCTCTTCCTTTTTCCTTTCTCTGCAGAAAGGACAAGACCACCAGTTTGGAATTACTTGGGCCCTGAAGAACATACTCTGACAGTCCCAAGGGCAGCACACCACTGCAGCCCAGTGTGGTCCACTCCTTTTCCACCACCCTCATTGACCCATCAGCTGCATATCCCGGTTTCCCACTCTCCAAATTCAGCTGCAGTGGTCATTTCTTGGAAGACATGTGCAAGGGCTAGGCACCTGGGCTGGGGGTGACAAGGTGAGGGAGGTGCCCCATTGTGTTTTCTGCACTGGCTGAGGATAGAATGGGGGGCAGTGAGAATATCAACTTCCTGCTTTTCTTTCTTTGCTTGCTAGGATTTAGGTAGTCTCCATTACACCCAAACCAGGGCTTTATTTCTAGTGACTTGGGCTGGGGGAAATCCCGAGTTTGAAGTTTGCAAGTGCCTGGCTTTTCGCTCTAAGGCGCACCTCTCCCTGCCCCAGGGTGTGTGAGTGTTTGGGAAGATTGGTGGGGGGCAAACTCACTGCACGTCTCCAACATGTCCCACCCACTGGCTGCCTGAGAGTGTCAAGAATGTGTTTGGAACACACTCTTTCCCTTTCTGCACTTGGAGAGGGCATTTACCCCCATTACTGGTGCGAAAGTGGGATCCTTCACTCCCTCCAATTAGCCACACTGTGCTGAAGGAGGGAGGACTCGCACTCTCTCCCGAAATAAGAGGGAAGCTTTTTCATGACCACTCTCCATGCCCAGCTTTGACACTGCTTGTTCTTAAGCACACCAAAGCCTGGCTGCAGGACAGCCAGGCCCAACACTTTGTGGACCCAGATTTAGCTTTAGGATTCTTTCCCTTGTGATAACCTCACTCGTTCCCCTTGCAGTGCCCTCTTCTCTCGCAGGTTTTTTTGTTTTTTTGTTTTTTTTTTAACTTGATCTTGGAACCCTGAACAATAATGTTCTGGCAAGCCAATCTGCAGCGGGCTTTCCCTGGCACCACAGGGATTCTCCCCAGGGAATTTAACTCCCTGCAGTCCTGGCCCAAGGATGTAAAAATAACAGAAGCTCAGCAAATTCTAAGAATATCAGTGCTGTTTCTCCCCCTCTCCCTTTCTCTCTCTCCTCCTCCCTCTTTTCCCCTACATTCTCTCTTGTCCTCCATTGTTTCTTCCTATGTCTAATATCTATGTGCACTGCTGCTCAGAGTATTTCCAAACTGGCCGACCCAACATTTCTGGACTGGGCACTGGAATCCCCTCTGCCTACCCCTACCTACCCCTGCTTGCCTAGCTCTCTCATTCTTGTGCTTGGAAGCATTCTCATGCTTCCAAGATGCATCAAACCCACTCCAAGATTAATTTTCTTTTCGGTGGCCTCTTCCCACACACCCCAAATACTTCCAACCCCCACCTCCCATCTTTCTACCTCCTGGCAAAGCCAAGGGGACTCAGGGCATGCAGAGAGGGCTTTGCGATTCCTCGGTGCCCTGCCAGCCTCATAGGTCCTCTTGTAAAAGATGAGATAAATTTGCCTTTGTTTGAGGCTCCGGTTGGGCTAGGCGGACTTCTGCCCTTTTCTCCCTCTTTTTCCTGGCGGCCACCTCCTTGTGGGACAAGAGGCAGTCTGGGGATCCGAGAGAAGCCGCATTCCTGTGGGTGCCAGG
This sequence comes from Erethizon dorsatum, assembly GCA_028451465.1. Taxonomy (NCBI): domain Eukaryota; kingdom Metazoa; phylum Chordata; class Mammalia; order Rodentia; family Erethizontidae; genus Erethizon; species Erethizon dorsatum. The sequence goes on along the minus strand of CM051835.1, from coordinate 49,252,995 downwards.
CGGCTCCAGTGCTGAGCCACAGGGCCTGAGACACACACAGAGGAACCCACAGACCTCGCTGCCCTTAATCTAGCTCTCTTGCCCGCTCTCCCTCCCTCCCGTCGGGGCACCCACCCGGGAGCCTGTCCACCCACACTCGGATCCACCCAGGGCTTGGCCTCGGGCAGGAGCGTGTTGACCCACACAAAGATGCACACGTACACCCTCCCAAGTGACAAAGGCCGGGCCGGCATCTCCCCGCCCCTGCCAGTCTTCTCTCCCGCCTCTTATCCCACAATCCCAGACGCGCCGGCTGGCCTCCTCTGGCTCCTTTGATCCCCCGGACGCTTCGCTGCTCGCGGCGTCCGGGCCGCGCCGTCCTGGGAGCCACCTCCCGCGCGCCGTGGCCAGGCAGCTCGTGCCTCCTACCAGCGCGCCCTCGACAGCGCTCAGTCTCCGGAGGCCCCCAGCCCGAAGCGCACTGGATGCCCGCTGCAACCCTGCCCTGGCACTCCCACTGTCCTCAGCTCTTCCTTGTATTCAGAAAGAGGACCTTTAGGGCCACCCAGCCACCCCTCCCCGCCCCATCCCCGCAACCCCTGGGATCGCGCGCCTCCCACTGGCCGCTGGGATCTCGCCACCCTCGAGATCCCTCTCTCGGGGAGGCGCACCCTGAAGGCAGAAGCCCTGGGCACCTCCGGAAAGGGCCCCAAGCCGGTGGATCCACTGTCATGCACCCCTCCCTACGGAGGCTCTGTGGGTAGCTCCCACCTCCCGAGGCTTGTGGAGGGGGCGCTACCGCTGGCTCTCGCCCTCAGCTCCGGTTCCCAGGTTGCTCGCGGACCTTGCACATGGTACTTGGTTCTTTCAACCCCGGCCCAGTCACACCAAACTTTGGACCTCGAAAATAGTCCAAATAGCGGTGGCACATGTGGGATTGGTTAAATGTTTTCTACGCAGCCTTGTCTCTTTCTCTCCCCAACACTGACGTTTTCTTTTCCTTTTGACAGGCTTTAGATTTTGCTGTGGTGCAGGGCAGAAAGTATACATTGTATCTCCTGCGGGGGCGGGAGGGGGTGAGGAGTTGGGAAACTTCCCTTTCAATCATCCGGGCTGCTGGCTGTAATGTAATAAGCTGTTTTATAGGTCGGGCTCTAACCGTGAAGCTAGGAACCGAGGGAATTTACATAAGTCTCTCTTGAAAGGAGATGAGAGTCCTGTTTTGCAGCAATTAAATGTTTCTGCTCTTTTGTTCGCTTGAACTTATTTACTTCTGATTTATGGGGACCTGAAGGAGTCTTTTTGCCAAAAGCATATGTATTATTGAGTCTGTTCCACATCCTAAACCAAGATTTATTTAAAACCGTGAAATACCACACATTACGACCTTTCACCACAGGAAGAAAAAAAAAAATGGCTTCATAACATCATTCTACCCACAGGCGGGCATACACACACACACAAACACACACACACACACACACCCTCCTGGTTTCAGTAACAATTCTCTGTGGAATCTCCATCATACATAATCTATTTTTTTAAAGAAGTGGATGGATGAAGGACAGGAAACATTTCCTAGGCTATGATTTATTTTAAAGCTTTTTTTTTTTTCCTTGAAAGGTGTGAAGACAGAAACTGCCACTGGAAGCTTATTGTCACCCAAGGACTATTTCTGCCACTTGCCATTTGCAAGGTGGGGAAGAGAGAGGCGGGGGGAAAGAGAGTAGATATGGACTCAACTTTCACCTATAAATAGGGGTCACTAAACAGGGGACATTTCATTATTGGCCTTAAATTCACAGGAGCTAGGAAGCCTGCTTGCCACCCTGCAGGGTGGCCCTGGCTGGGTAGCTCCGGGATGGGGGGGGGAGATGATAGGAGAGAAAATCAACACACACTAGCTAGAGGCTGGAAAAGATGCTCAGAACATTTTCTGTGTTCATGGTGGGAAAATCTGAACTCCTGGGGATTTAGGTATCTTTGACTAGGAGGTCCCCGCCAGAAAACAGATTAGTCTGAGGAGGTCTGTACCAGACCAGGCCTTATTCTCCCAGAAGTAATAGCTGGAATCCTCAGAGGGCTTGGACCAAACCATACTGTCTCCCAGCCCCTCTCTAACTTCCCCCCTCTCTCACTCTGTGTCTCTTTGGTCCTCTTATATTTTAAGTAGACTGGCCTTGCTCTTTCAGGTGTATGGTGACATGTAACAAAAGAAGTAGCTGGGCTGATTTATACGGGGGTTTATAAGTTATATGATTTATGACTTTTAATAAAGTTAATAATGGGATTAAAACCAATATAGCCAAGTCAGCTGGAGAAGACAGCTTCTCATCCAGCTATATTTAATTAGCAGCAATCAATATGTTCTGTGCTAATATCCTCCAGGACTCTCCATGATTTTTTCACTGTGGAAGAGGGTGGAGAAGGTGGAGATGGAGCACAGGAACACTTAAAAGCACCCAGGGTGTTCTGCTCTGATGATAAGAGATTGCAAATTCATTTAAGAAAATATTCATAAACAAGTGACAGGCACACTGTAAGGCAGCTGTTATGGAAACAATAATAAACCTGACAAATATTCTTTGCTTTGGGCAGGGGCACTTTTTAAAGTAAGAAAATGCTTTGGGAGAGAAGAGAAAGACCAGATATTTTAAAAAAGAAAGAAAGAAAAAGAAAAATTATTTCAGACTGCAGGCAGCAGCAGCAGACACAGCAGCCCTTGCGAACACATCAGCTCTGCACTATTGAGGACTTGGACACGTAATGCTTCAGACTACTGATTTGCTATTTTCTTAATTCCCGCTCTTCTTTTTCCATATGAATCAAACAGTCTTTTGTCCTTCAGGGTTTGATTTGATCGCTACTGTTCACATTTCACTTTTGTATTTTCCTCTTCCTATACCATTACTCATTGAGTGCCCTGTGAAATTACAATCGTACATTTTCAACTCAGCAACCCATTTGCAGTGCAAAAATAGGGTCTAAATAATGGCTGAATTAGCCCTACTGGACAGTTTCAGATGTAACACTCTGTAATAATTATATTGCAGGCTGGATTAGGATGCTATTATCATAATCTGGACGTTTACAATTATCTGTAATTTGCAAAGATGCGCCAGGTCTTGATTACAGCAGTTTTTTTTTTTTTTTTTTTGTATCACGCTAACCATCACTAAACAGTGACAGTAATAACAGCTAATTTTGCTGGCAATATAAGAGGTGCTGGGGTGTGCAAACAATTTCACACCTGGATGTGCTCACTCAACCAAGAATATAGAGAAAGAGCTTCTGTCCTGAGACTCAGAAAAATATTCTCCTCTGCTTCGGTTCAGAATAGATTTCTAGACCCTGATCATTGCTTATGAAGTATTCACTGGGTAAGTTTTTATCTCTTGCATGCTTGAAGGCATAGTTCATATTTCTCTTCTCTTGCTTTCCAACCTATATGTTTTATTGTTGCAATTTATTGTGGACTACAGCTTGGCTTTATAGATTTTTCAATTCTGCCCTTTTATTCCCCTTAAACAGTAAAAGAGTTGTTATTCTGGCGAGTAACAGGGTTCCGGTGAATCCTTAAGAACCTGATTTACCTTTCTTGTTTTCTGTGCTGTTGATGTGTTTGGTACAGTTGGCGACTGCAGACTGTGTGAAGGGCTGGGTTTCTATAAGGTGCGAAGGAGCCTGAGACTCCAAGCTGAAATCTATTTGAGAATAACATTCACAGCTAATCCTAGGTGAATCCATTGAGATCTTTACATGTGGCCATGATTTTAGGTTTTGAGGAGTCAAGAGATGAAACAGGAGCTCCCGGGAGGGCTCCTTCAGAATCATAGGTATACAGACTTTTGCAAAGCCAGGTGCAACCTGAATCTCTTGATTTGGTAGTCTCTTGGTGATCCTTCCTCCAGCTAGAAGAGTTTTAGGGGTGAACGGCCTCTGAAATCCTTCAAAGCTGTTTTCAGGGCCTTTACCTCAAGGGTGTGTGTGTGTGTGTGTGTGTGTGTGTAGGAGGGGGGTGAGGCTGGGGGTGGGTATGCGGGTCTTGGGAGTTTATTGCCCGCAGAGTGCAAAAGATGAGGCCTTGGGGTTGAAGGGGCACGATTGGTTGAGGCGCAAAGCCTAGCTACAGAGCCGAGGAAGCTGTCTGGTTTAGGAACGCACCAAGGAAGACTCCGGCTGTTGTTCTATCTATAGATGACACTGTTTCCTGACTGCGTAGACATTATAAGCAGCTAGAAACGTGGAGTGTAGGAGTCTGAGAAGTCTTTGGTTTCCCCACCCCGGTACAGAAGAAGCCTTTCTCCTACGGCAGGCAGGAACCTTTTGACTAAATTGTGTCAAAAGATAATGAGATGCTTATTGGCACCCAGGAGAAATTGTCTCCTTCACCCTTACCCAGCCCCTCCACCCGGTACCTGCAGCTTTTGTTCTCTCTCTCTCTTTTTCAAAATGGGAAATATGGTCAGAACTCGACTCTGGAAGTCGAACTCTGCAACCTCCGGGGAAGTTGGAACGCAGGGAGGCGTTGTAGGCAGCGCAACTGGGCGACGCCTTTCGCCCACGCCCCTCCTACCAATCCCTCCCTCAGGGAATCGGTTTACTAGGGGGTCAATACATTCTAAAGAGCGAAAATATTAACCCTTCAAGTTCAGAGGATCCAGAGGAAGCCCAGTTCCAAGGACAGTTTTAGGGGAACTCCTTGGCAGAATAAAACTCATGTTAAGAGATAAAGAGCTCGACACAGATACCTCACATTAACACCTCCAATACGTTAACACACGTTTGCTGGTTTTCAGAGTTCCATGCACTCACAGTGGTTTGGCATGTATCTGGTGAAAAAAAATTTTTTTTTTTTTTAGAGAAAAATTAGTGTTGGTTTCAATGTATGGTAGCTTTCCCCCTAACGTAATTTGAATAATTCAGCAAAGCCCCACTACCAGCTGTACTTCTGCAGCCTCTTCCATTCTTTTCAGCATTATAATTTTGGTTAATTTTCAATTTTAGGTCCTACGTCTCTGCAATTTGTGTATGAATAACAGAATAATTTCCCTCTTTTGTTTCGCCTTTCCTGTTCCTGAATCTAAATAAAGATGGCTTTTTAGTATTAAAAGTGGAAGAAAATTACAGGTAATTATCTTTGACGGTAAAAACGCTGTAATCAGCGGGCTACATGAAAAATTACTCTAATTATGGCTGCATTTAAGAGAATGGAAAAAAACCTTCTTGTGGATAAAAACCTTAAATTGTCCCCAATGTCTGCTTCAAATTGGATGGCACTGCAGCTGGAGGCTTTGTTCAGAATTGATCCTGGGGAGCTAGGAACCCAAAGTTTCACAGTAGGAAGGGGGAAAAAAGAAAAGAAAACATTTTTCCTAATGTAACAATGCGAATGCTAGAAAATGACAAGACTGATCGGTTTTAAACCATTCTGAAGACTGACTGAGCGTGGAAGTTGCTCAACAAAAAAAGGAACGGGTATATTGGTAAGTAGTCTTTGCTTTGTGTCTAATTATAGTGACTGTCCTTTTGCACGACTGTATGTCGCTGTCATTATATGGAGCACTCTGAGTATCTCTATTGACTTCTGATAAATGGCTCAGTGGTTTCAAGGTTCATAATTTGAAGGATGCCCAGGTCTGTAGCCATTAATTCTCACAGTATGGGGCTTCCTGCTTCTATGACAAAAGGACTTTTCATTTTCCTTATTTCTTTGCTTTCTATAAGATCGGAAGGATGTATTTCATCCAGGATCATATATTTTCCTACCTAGCTAGCTTGCAATGGGTTTTAAGCATTAAATAGGCATAATTGTGCGTATTACTTTGTTTTCTTTATTCTTTCCTTTTTCATTAAAAATTGCCTCCAAACAAAGATAAATACAGTTATATCATTTTGGCTGGGAAAAGAGAAACAGGAGTGCTCAGTTTCAGTACTAGAAACTACTGGCTATCTAGAGGTAAACCTGGGGATAGCTCATTCTAGTATTTAAAAAAATAGATAAATGTGTAGAAATTACAATTAAAAATTAACGTGGAAAAGAAAGCTGAGAAAACATCCATGGTTAATGGTGAAATACTTAAGATAAAGGCTAGATGTGCAAAGTGACATCTTTTCAGGCACTTGATGTTTATATATAGGGCTTCCCATATTACAAAATAGAAATTCTTTTAAGAGTGATAGAAAATATGATGGGAGGGAGGAAAAGGGAGGAGGAGAGAGACAGAAACACACAGAGAAATATACAAGACACTCCCAGCATTTTGTGGCTTTTACTCCATATATGAAAGAAGACAAAAACATACAAAGTATATATACAACTAAAATTCAACAATATATACAGAAATGTTTCTTAATATAAACGTCCCTATTAGCTTAGTGAATGCCACCAATTCACCTAGTAAAGGTGTCAAAGCAACAGAATGGTGATTTTGGTTGTTTCCTCTGTCTTTCCTGATTGCAGTTCAAGGTTTGGGGGTGGGGTAGGGAACGAGCTTTTTTCTTGTTGTTGTTTGTATTTTAAATGAATCATCATTTCTGGTCATTGCATTTTGATAAAACATGCAGCATTCCTCTTGTGGCAATATTCTAATTTTACCGCCAATTTTTCCTTTTTCTTTAGAGAAGGGTTGTTATGTGAGGGTTTTTTCTCTTTCTTTCTTTCTTTCTTTCTTTCTTTCTTTCTTTCTTTTTTTTTTCTGTCTGGGATTAGTAAATAAAAATGCAGGAGTTCAAAATGCTTCTCTTTCACCATGAAATGTCTTAAACTCATTAAACAAGTAAAAATGCTGCCATGTTTGTGCAGATTCTTCTGGTGGGGAGAAATGTCTGTAAAAAAAAGTCATTTTGATGGATACTCCCAAAGAGAAGAGGAGGCTCAGAGCCTGAATCCCAAGGGGTAAGGGAAAATATCCTTACAGTGAGGGGTTTTCAGAGCGCTGGCATAGAAACTAGTCTTTCTCTCTCTCCTCTCTCTCCATTTTTCCTCTGTCTCTCTCTCTGAAATGCAAGATAAATTGTTAAGGTTGCTCAGGGAAGAAGGCAGTTGAGGAAAGGACAGAAAAGTAAAGGGGAAAAAAGAAAGAATGAATGAAACATAAGGAAAAGTGAGAAAAGGAGGGGGAGGGGGAAAAGGAGGGGGGCAGGGGGAGAGAGAGAGACAGACAGAGAGACAAAGAGAGACAGAAAGAAAGAGAGACAGAGAGAGAAGAGAGAGGAGCCCAGCCAGCTTCCGGCCACGCATACAAGTCCTCCTGAGCCTGCTCCTTCGGCTCGGATTGGCAGACACAAGCAGGTCCAGGGTCCTCCTTGTCTTGTTTAGGCGTTCCCCCTAGTGTTCCCTCTGACAACTCACATCATCTGGGGTCTCTGCATCGTGTCTTGGTGTGGTGAGGAGTACCAGTGCGAATAGCCAGGCATGTAGCTGTTAGGGGGCATACTGACGCCCTTGGCAGAGGCAGAAACGTCCCACACTGGAGGCAGCGCTGGCGAGCGAGGCGACAGGGCTGCGGATCCTGGGAGGGGGTCGCTCTCATGCGGGTTACTGCCCTGCTTCAGCAGCTTCTTAAACTTAGAGCGCTTGTTCTGAAACCATATCTTCACCTGGAAAAAATGCAGCAATCATTAGTGCCTCTAGTGTCACTACAGGTTTAAGAAACAATAAGAGTGGGGACCCACCCACCACAGCACCAAGAGATCAAGTCCTACCTTAGTCTACCTCTTTCTAGCCACCTCCACCCTCCACTCCCAACCTACTAGATATTTTGTCTGGATACCTAAAGTCCTCATGAGTCTTGAGTTAGATACCATCCTGTGTTTAAAACATAAACAGAAGTGAGAATAACATAAGAAAGTGAAGGAGAGAAATGGGTCCAAAATTTGATGAAGGACTTTTGAAATGAGCTCTTTCCATATTGAAGCCATACAACTGAATGCACTTCCTCTGACAGTCTGTTTTCATATTTACCAATCACAAAAGCTGGCATCTGTATGCATGTACAGTGAGCTCATGACTATGAACAGATTAAAGCCTTTATATTTATAATCAAATACCTTGACCAGACCTAGGCGTTTAGTGCCCGTTGTCACAGGTGCTGCGTGGAGCATCTTTCTCCAGACATAAATATAACCCCACAGTCAGTCCTGCAGGCACTGAGGATTGTACCTCCCCCATCTTCCACTTTGTACATTGCTTATTCAAACTGGAGTCCACAATCATCACATGATTGTTAGTGCAGTCGCTAAAAGTAAAAGGCTTCGGAAAACTAAACATGAATCAGGAATCTGGGATAGGAGCATATGTAGGCCGACACCCCATATCTACTTTATTTGAAGAAGAAAATTCTATGGTACATCTTTCTTTACCTTTAAAATCCCTGGAATCTGCTTTTGCAAGAATAATACAAGTCACTGAATAGCTGGTATCACTTCATGCAGAGTCCCGATATTTTCAGTGGTAAATGACAAGGGAGAGCACAAGCTAAGCTGAAAAGAAGAGCTTACAAGCGTGTACTTTAAGGTCCCACATTATCAGTCCTGAGCAATCTCTCATAAAACCTGAAGTTCCTTTGCTGAAGGAAGATCACCTACCTCAGATGAGGCCTATTACCCCATGCAACTAAATCAACTGACAAGGACAAAAACTACAGGTGACTGTAGCCCGGCTTTGTGAGCAGGGTCCTAATACTCCCATCTAAGCCCCTTCCTGTGAGTCTTTACATTAGTGGGATTGAAGAACTTCAGCAACTGTATGTCACTGTGGCTGCCCCTGCTAGAATTTGGAGAGTAATTGTTTTTGATCTTCAGCTCTGCCATTGCCCCAAGTCCTGTGCTACCTCAGCCCGCACCAGCCCATCCCCCAGGATGACTTAACCACTGAGATTAGGGCAATCTTTAGGAAATCCCAGGACAAACGATTCACACATTAGTGCCGTTACCATCTCCTTTTGGAGCCTATGCCTACTCTATTACAACCCTCCATTTTGCTTTATAATTTTTCTTTCTCTGTCAAGGAGTTGAAAATTTTATAAGGCCATGAAAATATCCTTAAGTAAGGTGGGCCTTATTTGCCTACTAGCCTGTATTATTTTTTCTTCTTCTTCTTCTGCACAACTGTTCTTTTTCCTGTTGTTCTGCTCTGGAATAGGATTTGAATGAATTATGAGTTTTGTCGCCAATAGAAGCTAGGCTGGGGCAGGGTTGCAGAGGGTTGGGCAGATGTGTAAATCCAATCCAGTATTCAATACCAGGTTATTTATTCCACATTGTGTGATCCCAAGAAAATGTGCAAGTGGAGCAAAGGCATTTGTCATTAAGCTCCTTCATCCTTAGTTGACTAGGCCAAGAATTCCTGCCGGATCTGCAAGGTGGGCCAGCATTTCAGGGATTTTCGGGCTTCTCGGGAATTACCTGTGTTTGTGTCAGTCCTAAGGAAGCTGCCAGTTCGGCTCTCTCGGGAAGGGCCAGGTACTGAGTCTGCTGAAAACGGTGGTTTAAAGCCTGGAGCTGCAGGCTGGAATAAATGGTCCGAGGCTTCCGAATCTTTTTCCCTTTTCCATTGAACCTGATTTCCCCGTTTTCAATCACTGTAGTTTTTTGTTGATCTGTAAGCAAAAAAACACAGAGGAACGGTCACCCGTGAGGCTGCTGCTGCCATCTCCCTGCGCTGGCTGGCTGGGTCTGGGTCGAGTCTATTAAGGGTTTCCTCGAAGTATCCCATCACCGTCCAGACCTCTCCGGGCCCACTGTGCCCGTGGGTTCCCAGCGGCTGCCTAAGCTTCTCCCAGCTTCTCCCTGTCTCCGGCCCTAACAGTGCCCCGTGGCTGGACGGAGGGAGCATGGGGGCCCTCGGTCCACTTTGCTGCAGCGGTCGCGGCGCCGGTGTCTTTCTGGGGCGCGCGGTGCGGCGAAGCGTCAGTTATTTGGCTGCGTGGAGTTCACTGCGTGGCCTTACAGTCCCTGAAGCTGTCTTGAGCCACCGGGTGTTACGCTCCAAGCCCAGTGCATCAAGTCCCTTCGGCGTGTTCAAAATGATTCTGCAGAGACGGACCAAACCCCCAAACCACACACCACAAGGCTCTTAGACCAGCCCGGAGCAGGCTGCGTCTCTCACGACAACTTAGACCCTTGGGCGCGGAAAGCCGTCAGCCCAAGGCCCTCTGCTTCGCCTCCACGAACAAAGGAGCAGCCAACACTGTATTACAAACCCCGAAGGAAGGGGCCGGGGTGGGGGTGGGGGAAGCTTCAAACTCCACAGAAAAGAGCTGTATTGTCACTAGCTTAAAGAGCCACAGGCCACGCAGCTTTCCTCCAAGTCACCAAGGCGCACCGGCCGCCCCACGCAAAGTAGGCCAGTACCTGCCCAGCGTGGGCTGGGAAGCCAAACACTCTCCCCAGTTTTGGCCCAGAAATGTCCCCTACACTCTCCTGGCAAACGCGGGTTACAGCCCGGAGGGAAGGAGCCAGGCGAGGGGCGCACAGAAGCCGCGGTCCGGAGAGCGCAGTGCGGACCGGCCCGGGGCGCAGCCCGAAAGGCGCTCAGCCGGGGGCCGGGGGAGCCGGGCGGGCCGCGGGCGCGGAAGCCGGGGGTCCGCGGCGGCGGCGGCGGCGGGAAGGGGCCCGGCCGGGAGAGGCCGGCAGGCAGGCGCCAGGCGAGCGGGCGCGCACGGGGCCCGGCTGGGGGCGCGCCGGGCCGCCTGGGGGAGGGGGCCGGGGCGCGGAGGAAGTGAGCGGGGCGCGCGGGCGGGGTGGGGGGCAGCGGGGAGGCGGGAGAAGCGAGCTGCCCCAGCGGCCTCTCACCTGTGTCGTCCCCGCGCGTCTGGGCGGCCGCGCTGCTGTTGTGGTAGGACTGGAGGTAAGGGCTGTGCTGCGAGTGGCTCATGTAGGGGTAGGCGGCGAGCGAGCGGTGGTTGTAGGAGTTGCCCGCGCCCGCCGCGTAGGGCGAGCCGTGGTGCTGGTGGTGGTGGTGGTGGTGGTGGGAGCCGGCGGCCGCCGAGTGCAGGCAGTGCAGCGGGTAGTGCGCGCCCGCCATGGCCGGGGAGCTCTGCTGCGCGGGCGGCGGCGCGGGCTGCTGCGAGTGCGGCGGCGGAGGCGCGGGCTGCTGCTGCGGCGGCTGCTGCTGCTGCCCGAACTCCATGAAAGCGGATTTGGACGAGTCCTGGCCTTCCAAGCCGTCAGCCATCGTAGTCATGGTCATCATCAAAACTTTGGGGGCTGGAGAGAGCCTTCTCCCGGGTTTCCTCCACCCTCCCCCACTTAGCTCGCGCGGCTCTCCCCTCTGCAGCCACCTTAGCTCTTGGGATCCTTGCAAAAAAAAAAAAAAAAAAATTAAAAAAGAGGGGGGTGGAGGTGGTTCTCCCTCTCCCTCGCTCTTCTCTAATATATATATATATATTTAATATAAAGAGAGATATAGTGAGCGGGGCCTTGTTAACCCAAAGGGAGGAGGAAGGGGGAGGGAGAGGAGAGGGGGAGGGGAAGCTGCTCTCCCCCCCTTACTTTCCCCCCTTGGATTTTTTGGGGGCTGGTGCAGTTTAAGGCAGAGATTTTAAGGTGGATTCTGCGAAAGTTGCGCGTCTGCTTTCAGACTTGATGTAGACGCCACGAGTCGAATGGTTTGTCTCCAAAGGGCAGCGCCTCCCCATTGGTCAGTCGCCCCCTGACGTCACAGGCGCACGGCTTCTACTGGCGTGCGCGCGGCTCGCCGAGTTCTTCGTCTACCTTCCGCAACTCCAATCCCAGCCCGGAGCTGCGGGCCGCGCGGCGCGGCGCCCGGGGCAGCCCGGGAGGGAGGCGCCTCCGCCCCGGCCCGCCGCCGACGCTGTCCTTCGAAGCTCTTGCCCCAAATCCCGGGCCCCCTGTTTGCAATATCACAGCCTTGGCACCGCCTGGCTGGAGGCTGCTCTGCCTCACACCTTTCGCACCCTTGCGGGCTGCTTGTGCTCAGAAGCAGTGCCCCTTGCATTTAAAGCCAGGCTCCCCTCCCTCGAACTCCCCCCACCACAACTCCACTACCCTCCCGCGGGAGCGCCCTGTCACCGTGGATTTTTCTAGACGTACTTTATTGAAACCACAGAAGAAAGAAGAGCCCCCACACCTGGGCTCCACCCCACGAGGGGGGTGGTAAAGAAAAAGAAAAATCAGACCTAGTTCTGGTGAGGTCCCTGCCCGTTCCAGGCCGTAATTCCTATATATTGGACGGGGTGGGGGGAATTTAATTCCCCCCCCCCGGAACGCAGCAGCCTGTTTTGAAAGCGAATCGTTGGAGGACTGACAGTAATGCATTTTTTCCTATTGAAAACAGAAGCTACTGTAATGCTTTCAAATATATGCAAATGGTACATGCGGTTAGTGGTTTGGCAAATCTTGATTACAATATAAACTACCCAAGTAAAAGTGCCTTCGTCCTAAATTTGTCTCTCGATTACAATTCCAATTGATTTTATTTTATTGTCAACATTGTTAATGATAAAAATAGAGTCGTTTTACAGTTATTTTTACTTTCTGGAAGGAGGCAATTAGAGTTCTAATCAGGAATACACAAAAATCTCCCATGATTAACTGCAGTACTTTGTTCAAATTGCTGCTATAAAATTCAGAACAATTTGCCTGTAATGATTATGGACTGGGTTTATTTTGGGAGGTGGAATAAAAGTGGATATAGCATAAATTATCCTCTAATTATACACCAGTGTCGCCTCAATTATCCTCTTATCAAAATGGTTGTCTAACTGCCGCATTTAGTTTCAATTCTCTCCTTTTTTTCTATAAAAAGAACTTCATACCTTGTTATTATTAATCCATTTATTATTTGCAAGGGGATTTATATCCGCACATCCAGGTGGTAGAACCACTTCTCTTTCAAAGATGGACTGGGGAAAGACACTAAGTTTGGAGCAGCCCAGGGCTGCGGATCTAGCCTTTCTCCCTCCGTTCTCCAGACCCACTCAGGTCCAGGCAGCCGAGCAGAGACAGCGGAGCCCCGGCGGTGGCTCAGGCCCAGACACCAGGTAGGAAAGCCGGCGCCGGCGCCGACGGAGGGCCAGCCGAGCCTCTCTAGGCTCCGAGTCCCGGGGCTGCGGGTAGCCTCCAGACTGGGTGGGCGAGACCTGAGACCCCCGCGGGCCGGGCGCCGGCTTTCGGTCGCGCGGAGACCGAAGCCGCCAGCCTTTATCCGGACGGAGAAATGTGCAGTCGAACAAGCCTGCGTCGTCGTGTCTGAAGGTTTCGGGGATGAGTCTGTCTCCTTTTAAGGAAAACTACTGGGAACTTCCTTGCACCCTACTTCGCCTGTACCCCCCAAGTTACGGGACCCAAGGAACCTGAGAATGGTAGTGTGCTGCTTGCCCCTGTTAACCGCAGCGAGGGCGGCTGCGGACGGAGCTGTTCGGACTCGCTTCACAGGTTGCTCACACAGGTCGCCGGCAGCGGCTTATGCTAATTGATTTTTCCAGCTCCCAGCCCGGGGTCTCCAGGCATCGCCAGGCGAGTTTGCCTTTTTCTTTTCCTTCTTACTCTCCATCCTTTATCAAAATGGTTATCCAAAGACCTCCAGCACGCTGACCCCAGGTTCTCTTCAAGTTTCCAGGGCAGCGACGTTTGTTCTCCCCTCCTTTCCCCAGCTGCCGCGTTAAACTTCTTGATTCTCGGGAGCCGGTTCAGTAACTCTGAATTCATGTTTAAGTGATGTCCCTTGTTCCCTTCCTTTTAACAAGAGGTGCACTTTAACACGCGAACCAGTAACCCGATCCATACATTTACAAATCGGTAGTGAATTAAGACAACAACATAAAAATCTTGAAGGGAAATGAAAGGTGGTAAGGGGAAGATGTGTGTGTGGGAGAGGACAGAAAGAAGGTCAAGGAAATAGGAGGTGCCCCTCCCCACCTCGGTGCGCCCTCGGTGTACCCGGGCTGCGCGCCGAGCCTGCTTGTAATGTCCTTAAAGCCAGCAGGTAGACGTGGCAGTTTTATTGCTTTATACCCTGCAGCTTGTTAAAACAGTGAAGGCGTTTCTGCCCCTGTGCTTCTCTCTCCCTCTCCCTCCCTCTCCCTCTCTCTCTCTCTCTCTTTCTCTCTCTCTCTCTCTCTCCCCCCTTTATGCTCGCAGGTGCACAGCTTTTCTCGTCAGCTTCCCGCAACTCTGACGGCACACGGAGCGGGGTGGACCATGGCGAGGCCTGGGAAGGTCCTCGCACTTGCGAGCACTGGTCCTGGGGTGTTGCAACATCTATTTGTAAAGGGGGTTTCGCCCCCTTAGTTTGTTCAATGACCGAGGCAGTCGGGCAGGCTGGGACTGTTGGTCCGAGTCGTAGTTTCTGGGCTCTTATCTCTCCCCTCTTAGGTGGTGGATAAAATCCCTTAACCCTGTTGGAAGGGTGCAGGTGTGCTGGTGCGACGAGGTGGTAGCTGTGCGTGGTAAAGGTCCTGCTGAGACTTGCTGGGCGACCCAGGATGGGCTCTGAGAAACAGGGAGGAAGGAGTGCAGCGTTTGATAGCGGTCTCCGCACTTGCGGGCTAGAATCCAAACTGCGGTCATGACCGCCCGACTTTCCCGCCAGACCCCGGAACGGGGAGCCGGAAAATCCGTGTGGCCCCACACGGCGCACCAAGGTGGCTCACTGCGAGGCACTGCCACGTGTGGCCTGTGCCACCAGCCAGGGCGCAAAGACACCAGCGCGCGGAGACTGCTGCGGAAGCGGTTCCCATTTGTCCTTTATCTCCAGTTCAAGTCTTTGGTTCATCTTCCAGGGAGGTGGCTGGAGTCGCTTCTAGTTTGCCCTAGAGCAGGCCGCATCTTCAGCCCTTCTGGGAGAGGCAAAATATCGGGTTTTTCAGAGCTTTGCAAAAAAAGGCGCACACCTCAGGGGCTCCCGGCCCCGGCGCCGGGTTCGCCGCCAGCGGAGTCCTGGCTCCTACCTCTTTGTTTCGCCCGCAGGGGAACCCGGCCAACCCTAGGGGTGGGAGGAGGAGGGCCTGCTCGGGAGCGAAGCCTTTATCATTCAAATGGAAGTAAACCTGGCACCTGGGGAGTCCGAGGCCTATGGGCTCTTTTAGGGCCTGTTGTAGATAAGGGTCATACTCTCCAAAGTTTTAGGAGGCACGTTTTGAAGCCTAGGCTGAATTTTGTCTTTTGAGGTGTTGAGGTGTTGGGACTGACATTGGCTGTCATGTTATTTAAAAACATTTGCATATTGCCGACACAAGACCGCGTGGCTCAGCCTGCCAGAGGCTGACATTGGAGGAATGGGCGCATTGGGCCTGAGAATTCCTGCTGTTCTAGTTCTGGAAGGGTGTTTGTGTACACAAGTAGGCAGGGAATGCCTGGATGGCTGAGGTGGGTTTGCAGCCTTGGAGGGGGCTTTGGAAATATATTGAAGCTGGCCAGGGTCTGACTGGGTTTGGTTGCTAAGTTGGGCTCAGTTATCACGTTAATTCTAAAGAAATTAGACCTGGATAAATAGCCTTTGAATTCAAAGAAATAACTCAGTATTGATTTACATAGCCATGCTAAGAACCCCCTTCTCAGTGGAGACACTGGCAGAAAAAATTTCCTGCCAGCATTTTCTTCATTCAGTGTAAAATTTGGGGTGTGTGTGTGTGTGTGTGTTTGTGTAGGGTGCCTGATATCTTGGAAACTCAGACACCCGGCTTCCCTCCCCCATCACACACACCTGTGAAGGCTCCAGGGCACAAGGGAGCTGCCTCATTCCCTTTCTTAGCCCGGGCTCATGATGGTATCTTCAAGATAGCCAAAAGAATCAACCTAGGCAAGAAAACTTTTGAGATCTTGGTGATATTTGATATTTTCTCTAGTGACAAAACTGTGATGTCTATGTTAACATTCTACTCTCCCAGTTTCCCCAAATCCAGCTAACATGTGGGCTTTGTTTACACCACACCCAGAAGAGAGCCTCACTGAAGTTTGGGGGTGTTTCCCTCATCTCTGCAGCCCTGTGTCCTGAGAATAGGCAGCTAGGAAACTCTGACACAGCACCGACTCTCCAGAGGGCTTCAGAGTGCCCTCTTTAGAGATGATCAATCAAGCATACCCCAGTCTAGAGGCTCCTGCTCCATGCATTTAAAACCTGGAGTTTAATAGAGTTAATGAAAATGAAACCAAGTAGGTCCTCAAACTCCAGTACCCAAAGCTTTCTTATGAGACAGAGAAGAAAGATAATGGAGCTAGTTGAGAATCTAGCACAGGTTTCTTCCTCCCTGAATTTTGGAATTGTCTATATAGAAGCCTGTGTGCCTGTTTTTCCTGCTTTCCTCCTCCTTTTCTCTCTTTCATTCTGTTCCTCATTTTCTCTCTCAACTCTCTCAGCAACCATAGGATCCTACTCCCTAATATATAAAGATTCTTCTTTCAGCCCAGGAAAAAAGATCTTCACAGAATTTAAACACTTAGTGTAAAACAGGGTAAGTGGAAATGTTGTCTTTTCAGTATGTAGGCTAAACCGACACTGAGCACTGCCTGCCCCCCCCATTCGCTCTGCTGGGACATATAGCAGGACAAAGGGAAACAGAAAGGGGTCTGAGAAGTCAGCTTTCATCAAGCCAGTCTTTAGAAAGCAGGAGCCCCTGACCACTGCGGGGTACAGGCAGCCTTAGAGTGGCAAGGAACAAGCATCAACAGGAAACAGCACACTATTTTTAGGCATAATAAGGAGTTAATATAGCTATCCAACCATCTTCCTAAATGCCTTGGAGCATCTTCTGTTTAATTCTTTCATCCCTTCATCAGCTCTAACAATAATAAAGTCACAACAAATGCCTCATCATTAAGGGAGAGCCAAGATTGGGACAGTTCTTCAGGAAAACCTGGAATGAAAAACATCCTCTCACTCTCCTGTGAACTCTTAGATGGTTCTCTTCTTACAACAGAAAAATTAATGAAAACCACTTTTTTATTGGGGGAAGAAATGTGTGTTCTGTGTCAGTCTATCCTTGAGATGTGAATGCACTGCTAGTTGTCATATCTATACCTGTCGATAGTCACTTATCTCCTTTATTTTGGAATATCCTAATAAATGGGGAGGTAATTCATTAGCTTTTAAGTAAAACTTTCTTTAAGGGCCAACAGTTTTGTGAGCTCTTAAAAGAAGCTAATTTTTTTTTAAACCCAACTGCTCACTTTCTGTTTCTTTTGTCCAGAAAAAGATCTTTGTTTTTCTTCCCATGAATGTAGGAGCAAGGAACCCTCCTCTATTCTATCCTGAGATTGAAATCCTTTTCCTTTTTTCCCTGTAGTTTTCACTAATTTTGTGTAGAAAAATATTCTTCATTCCTTTTACTTTATCAAGCCAGGCCCATTCCCCCACACAGCTCCAAGCCTTTGGTTCTTCAGACACACGTTGAGAAGTGTTGTTCAGTTGGCAAGCTTATATTTGAGGTAATTGTCTTTGAGGAGCAGAGAAAAGGGAGCAACAGAAAGAATATTAGAGAGTGGGCAAAAGAGAATGGGTGTGACTGCTTATTTTGGGTGTTTTTAAGTTTCCTTCTGGTCTTGCTTGCTAGACACCACTGCCCCACAAAGTTAGTTGCACAAGTAAAGAAAACTGAAGCTGATAAGGCGGCCCTACTCGCCCGTGGCTCTCTACGGTGTGCATGTACACCAGGGACTGGGGGCGAGGTGGGAAGTAGAGGCGGGTGTGCTGGACCTGCCAGAGTAGTGCTCCATGCTAGTCTTCCTTCCTCCTCATTGCTTAGCCCGCTTTTCCATCAAACACCTAGTGCATCCCGTTGCCCCCTCTAACAGCAAGATCAGTAGGAGGACTCCTAAGGAAGCTATGAAAGAGATCACTGTTGCGGGACAAAACGGGCCATTTAAGAACAAGGCCAGGGAACCTCAAAAGTTCGGGCCAAGAGTTTAAAAAGCAAGAGTTGCGTTTCGGGACGGCAGTCCAGCAGTCCCAGATGGACAAGTAGGCATCCTGGACTCTCCCCGTGTCTGGGGTGAAGGACTGGGCGAGGGGCAGGAGTCGGGAAGGCGGGTGGGCAGGCGGCAGAAGCCCAGGGCGACAGGAGTTCCCGCGCCAGCAGCTGGCTCCCACGCCTGCCGCCGCCGTCTGCGGGAACCAGGGGCCGGGTAATGGAATTCAGGAGGCAGAGCTCCTCCGAGAGTCAGCCACTGTCTTGTACAGATTTGTAGAGAAACCCTCATGTAATTAAAACCGTACAGTTAGATTAATTCAATGTGTTGCTCAGCAGCGTTTTTAATAGTAAAAATCCGCTTTAAAATTGAATTAGGGTCGAAGAAAATTTCTGCGAGACTCTCCGGATTTGCCAGCTTTCATTGAAGCCAGCTCGGGTGGATTTAAGCGCTGGCTGCCTCCCCCCACAACACCCCCCAAGCTGGGCCGAGGTGGAGGTGGGGATGCGGAGGCGCTGTCAACGCGGGGTGCCAGTTTGGGCGCCAGGCCGGGTGGCTGGGCCAGGCTCTCAGCGCAGCACTTCCTCGCGTTAACCCTTCTGAGCCTGGGGGCTGTGCACAGATTTTTGACACCCAGAAACACCGCTACCACTACCCTCTCTACGGAGTTCTTGGCTCAGGAAAGATGGGGGGGGTAGGGAGAGAAGAGAGCCCTGCCGTATCTTGAAGCAATTTCTCGCTGTGTGTCTCCGCGTGTGCTGGAGGTTGGATCCCTCCAGGCCGCTTGAGTGACAGGAGAAAGTTGTGGTTCTTTCATAGCCCCCACCCCCTTTTCTTCTTGAAAATCTTCCAAAAAATTAAGGGTAATATTTCAAGCTTGCTGTCAAAATGTCTCCCAAGCTCTGATTTGGCTGGCCGTCCCCTTCCCTCCCCACTCCACCCCCACCTCGAGTCCTTCGCATTGCGCGTGGTTGCAAAAACACAATTTAGCATTATTGTTTCTCCCTTTAAAGTTAGACACCTTGGAGCTGAAAACTTGCTGCGGGGTTCCCAAAAGCGGGACTAATGGAGAGGCTCTCACCGGAGAGCAGCCTGGGGGGGCGGTACCGGTGGAGGGCGGGACGCGGCCCCTTCTGGAAGCCAACAACGTGGTTTTCAGGCACCCAGAAGCGGTCCTGGGCTGCTGCTTCCGCATGGATCTGGACATTGCAGGGCTTCCTGGCTGCTGAATAAACAAACACACAGACACACACGCGCGCGCGCGCGCGCGCACGAACCTGGGACGCAAATTCCCTAACAAGTTAGTCACATCATCAGGCCTGGGAAAACAAAAACCACTGTGGGTCCCTGTTCCTGCAGCAACAGCGCGCAGACGCTTTAATTGCCACAAATTGTCACTCTGTCCCCTTTTCATTTTCTCGCTCCTTCGTTTATTTTTAGTACACTTCAAATGCCTACACACTTCCCTAGTAAGGAGATCGAGGAGCAATTATTGCCTTTGCCTTCAGGGCCTGCTTTGCCAATCACTGAAAGAGGACGGAGTAAACAGGGCGAAAAGCCAGCGCGGTATTGGTCTTGCTTATTTCAGGTGGAGGTTAGTGAAGAAATCTCTCTATCGCGCCGCCCCCGCCTTCATTTCTTGGGTACCAGTTATCTGGAAGGAAGGAGAGGCGCACCCCTCCCCTTTCCCCCATCGCACCCCACCCCCTGTGCACCAAGTTGTACTGAAATCCAGCAAATCTAGTTAGAATTGGCGGGTTCCTTAGAGAGTAGTTAGGAGTAGATAATTCCACAGAGATCCAGCGCTTTATTCTATACAGAATCTTAGAAAGGTGCAGAGGCGCCTTCCCTGCCCCCAGGCTGGAAAATAGGGTCCTTTTTCTCTAAAGGGTAGGTGGGGGACATCTGCCCCCAGGCAGGAGACAGCCTCCAGGGACCCTTTCTAAGTCAGGGCAAGCTTTGGGTTAGTTTGGAGCAGGTGGGACAGTCCGTTAAGATGGCATTGAGATTGCTGTTACTCTAACTAGGAGCTAGGAATCCTTAAAAGAGAACTTGAGATTTTGTGATATGTTGTCTTGAATGCCATTGGGTCCATTCTGCATCGCATCGTCTCTTCTCCGTCTTTCTTAGGACAAACACCCCCCCCATGGGGCAGCTGGCAGGTGTCTGCAGCAGCCGAGGGGGCACAAGGCTTCCTGCAGATGGATTCGAAACAAATCAGTATGGGATTAACTTGTCTGTTGAATTGTATCCAACTGCTAAAGCAGCTCAGGCCGGGCCAGCCAGGGCGAGTTTTGTCTCCTTGCTTATCCTAAACCAGCAGTCTTGTCCCTGCCACTGCCGGCACCGGCAGGCTGGCTTGGGACCTGTGGGGCTCTCAGGCTGGCAGGCTGGACATTTGAAGGGAATGTAGCAAGTATGAACTACTCTGTTCTCTCGGGCAAACACACCCTTCTCTCTCTCTCTCTCTCTCTCTCTCTCTCTCTCTCTCTCTCTCTCTCTCTCTCTCTTTCTTTTAATGAAAACATTTACAAGGAGCATAATTTCAGATTGTGGAAATAAATTTCATGCTAGGATATATTTTACAAAACATGTAATCTTTTGAGACCGGAAGACGTTTAATTAAAACCATACTTTGACAAGCTGAGTTTCAAAGGGAAGTCACACCAGTGGAGAAGGCTAATTTATATTCAAGATGTAGCCTATAATTCCAGTTGTTTGAAAATGCCGCCCAGGCGGCTGACCTGAGTAACACACTGCTCTCCTGCTGGCTACCTGTCCAAGGGTTCAGGGACTCTCAGAATTTGGACCAGAGTCATTATCCTATCCTCCCCCCACCCAGCAGGGTACCACCAGGAAAGTAGACCCTGGCCAGGGGGTGACCAGGCACCCCCTGAAAGCTCAGTGGAACTAATAAAGAGTCCCAAGCCTCTTATCTTTCCTCTTGCCCCTTGGCTGACACATGCAAGAGAAACATAAATAAATAAATAAATAAATAAATAAATAAATAAATAGGAATCATCCACACTGTCCTGACTCCTGATGACCCAGAACATGAGTTGGGGTGGTTTTCAATCAGCACAGCTGTCAGGGTCCTCAAGAAAGAGGCAGCATTGGTTCCCAGAAATCTCTGCACTACCTACTGCACTTGCATAGTCATTGTCCTCAACAACCCCCCTTTTAACTTCCTTACCCGTTTCCTTATAACTCAGCCACTTTTTACTTAAGTCAGAGGTAGGTAGCCCTATAGGGGAAGGTGTGCTCCAAGCTCAGCTTTTTTTGTTTTAAACCAACTAGCCCTGCTGATACTGGATGCTAATGGTCAATCATGCCCACCTATATGGGAAGGAGCGAATAGGTACCCTGAAGTCAGCACAAACAGGAAACAGATTTTGCAGAGCTATCTGGGTTAAAGCAGAAGCTCCAGAGGCTGAAGCTGTGGCTGACGCTGGGCTCCTGGTCATGGTACTGAGCCCGCACTTCAGTGTCCCTCTTCTCTCCTGGTCTACTCACAGAGCTGACAGTGAGCCAGTCATCGAAGTCAGCCTCACTGGTGACCTGCAACCTGCCTCCAACAGAGATCAGGATGTGAATTTGCAATTTATGTTGATTAAGTTTTCCCCATGACAAACAACAATAACAAAAACTTCACTTGCCAGGTGTGGTGGTGCACACCTGTAATCCCAGCACTTGAGGGGCTAAGGCAGGAGGATAACCATGAGTTTGAGGCCAGCCTGGGCTACATAGTTCAAGTCCAGCCTGCACATCAAAGCAAGACCCTGTCTCAAAAAAAACTTCTTCTCTTATCCCAGCCACCCAGAAGACAAGAAAAGTGGATTTTGTTTCAATGGGTGGCAGTAAAAATAATTGATCAGCTGTTGGCCTTTTTTTTTTTTTTAGGTCTATGTTTGCTTTAAACACACTATTATTTCCCTATTCCTTTAAACATAAAGATATGTCTAT
Source organism: Erethizon dorsatum (assembly GCA_028451465.1). Taxonomy (NCBI): domain Eukaryota; kingdom Metazoa; phylum Chordata; class Mammalia; order Rodentia; family Erethizontidae; genus Erethizon; species Erethizon dorsatum. Next base: position 49,231,182 of record CM051835.1, on the reverse strand, counting down.
TACAAGAAAAAGCCTAAAATTCAAAGTATTCAAAAAATATTTCAGACTGGGGGTGTTCAGTGGTCAAGTGCATGTCCCAGGCTTTGGGTCCCAGGGTTTAATCCCCAGTTCCTACATATAAATAGACATGGCTATTGGAAGCTGTATGTCTCAACAGTATGCCAGCTTGATACTTACTGATCAAATGATATTGCTTTTAGATAAACAGGTGAGACTTTGAAGCCACTCTTTAGTGCCTTACCTTTTAGAGATCTAGGCTGGGGCTTTGGGTCACACACACACAAAGCCATGATATAACTGTAGGCCTGAAGGATGGGAAAGACAAACAGGCACTGCTGAGATGGTTAAAGCATCACATTGTATGAGCTAAGCACTAAAATCTATGTATCTGACCGAGTACATTTGAAGCTTAATCCTATGTTGGAAACTTGTGAGTTACACAAACGAGGGACAGGAACTACAAATAATCCCCACTTGTTTTATTTCAGTGATAAAAACAAGCAGTTTTCTTGTCATGGGATATGAGTCCTCTTAGACAGGGTTGTTGGAGGCCTATTTGTGGGTAGCAGTTCTGGCAGGGCTACATAGTGGGAAGAGTGCAAGGCGGTTGGTAATGGTCAGAATGGTGCTACAGCTGGGCCAGGCCTTGGTGTAGGATGGGTAATATTTCCCAGCTGGCCCATCCCTTCTATGGCCCCTGAGAATCAACTGCATTATTTCTAGCTTCTGAGCTTGAGGGAAGGTAACAGAGGCCCAGACAGAGAGGAGAGCATGCCATTTGTCTACTTTTTTGGTTTCCTCTGTCTTTGTATAATTGGCCCCATTTCACAGATGCGGGAGCTAACACATGGACACCTCCCCCACCATCTCTTTGGTGTGTGGGAAAAAGAGAAGGATGGAACACAGGTGTTCCAGCTTCCCATCGCCCTGGTAACCATATGTGTCTTGGGATGGGGTAGAGTAAGCAAACTTTGAGGTTGCTTTCCCTAGCCATGCCTGTACAGGCACAATTTATGTTTTTGAGACTCATTTGGTCAACGAAGGGGTGGGATTTTCTTGTAGCAGACAAAGCTCAGCATTGGTCCAACAGATGACAGCAACCTCAGGATTCCTTGACTTCCTGCCAGGGCTCTTTAAACAGCCTTCTCTCCTCTGCCTTCTAACTTTTTCTTAAATTCTGAATACTTTAACCCTTGCTTGTAGTAAATGTATTTATGGTTCTAAAATGTGTCCATTTCCTACAGAAAGCGTCAGTGCCTAGGTAAGTGAGAATCAATACTAAACACTTTATTTTTGAGTAAGGTTTAAAGGCCTATTGTGGGGGAACCAGGATGTCAGTGTGACCCGGAGGCGCGGGGAGAGCGCGATTCTATTGGCAGTGATGGCCTGGGGCTGCACAGGAGTTGGCTCACTGGGAGCCTTCTCGTGGAAATCCGAGGCTCAGACATGCGCACTGCATCTCTCAGGTACCTGCCTTCATCTCGTAGTTGAGACCAAGGCTTCCAGATGAGCAATAATTAGGTTTCCTCATTAAACAAAGGTTTCCCCATCATCCCCTTCCTTCCACGATTCCTCAGCCTCCAGAGCTCCTCACTAAACCAAACTGCTTACCCATCTCCTCGGCTCCTCCCCTTCCATTGCTATTTACACTTTGGCCACCTCCCCTACTTCTTAGGGTCCATGAATTTTAGGGCCATATTGTATACCTCTCCATCATTCTTTTTCTTTTGACAGCTTTAAAGGGTGTTAAAATCTAGTTTTCTCTTCTTGTAGTCCCCTCCTTCTTCTCTCTCACCCAACAGGATTAAAAAAAAAAAAAAAAAAAAAAAAAATCCCTACCGATCCCTGCGCGGGAAACAGGGCTTTAATAGCCTGGCTCCCCTTTCCTGTCGGTTTCTACCCCCTTTCTGCTTCTTGGCCCTGTCGATTTCAGTCCAAAGCGCTGGGTGTGATGGCTCGAGAATTCGAGGGGCATGAGCAAGTCTCCGGCCAAGCCCAGTCCCCACACCCTTGGGCGTGAGTCCAGGCCACAGAGATCCCAGGCCTGCCGTGTAGCCCCCTTCGGCTGTGTGGGTGCTGCTCTCGGGCTGTCACCCCCCAACCTCCGAGGAGAGGCGCAGGACTCTGGAGCGCCTCCGGGGTGTTCTCTAAGCCCCCAGGATCCCAGTGTGGGCACAGGGACCTCAGGGATCTGTCTCCCGGAGCAGGAGGATGGCCTTTTCCGGAAAGTCCTCTCCGTAGGCGGAAAAAGAGCGACCACTGAACTCAAAGCTTCCCGCGGGAGGCCCGGGCTGCGCTCGAGTCCGCGCTACCTGCTTGCTGCGTGGAGGCCAGGAAGGCGTCCACACGCGCGCTGAGCCGCGCTCGGCTCGCTCTCCCGGGCACACACAGGCGTCCTCCTCTGGCTTTCAGTTACTCTCAGTTTACCTGCAGGGCGAACGGATTTGTATTTTTCCACCAGAAACCTCCTGCTCCGGATTCCCCCTTACCCCTCACCCAAACGTGAACCAGGAGAAGGGAGGGATAGGGTTTGCTGCTCTGATATGACGAATAATTGTTGCATCGTGTAACTTCCTACATCTTGGTTTTAATTTTCAGTGAACCAAACAAAGATATTTGCAATTTTAAAATAAGCACTCGGTTTAATAAATGGGAACATTGTGCAGGGAAGGCTGCGCCCCCCTTCACCCCCTTCGGAAGACGTTATTAGCTCTGACAGCATGCCGCTCAGGTTTGCGGAGAGGATTTTGTAAAGGGATGACAGACAGGAAGGCCAGCAATCATGGACTCCTTGGCTGAAGCTTTTTTCCCCCCTTTCTTTCTTTCTTTCTTTCTTTTTTTTTTTTATCAGAATGTTCTGTTCGATGCCATTTATCCTTGATGATAGAAAATTGCGCTGTTGCCAGGACGCTGCCGCCGCCGCTGAAATAGAGGGCAGGAGCCACATTTCCATTTTCCGGCTTGAAAGCTATTCAAATGAATTTGCAGAGAGGGGGAAAAAAATCTAGCGATAAACAAATGAGAATAAATCGAGTTCCCCTTTCCATTCTTTCCTGTAAATGGGTAGCTTTTCATTTCCCATATAAAGATTTTTGTTCATCAGTGTTTGGGAATACCTGGGAGATCGTGTAAGCCAACGCACGATTTATTTTGGTACTCTTAAAGTGACTAACCACATAAACATTTAAAAAGAAGTGTATGTCTAAACATATAGAGTATAAAAAATATATACATAGATCGCATACATAGCTGCCTTCACACAATTCCAAACTACAATGGAAGATAAACTCAGCGGCTTTTCAGTTGAGTATAATTCGCAAGTAATGGTAGCTGCCCATAGATGGGACTTCATACTAGTTGTATGGATAAGTATTGCTAGATGGGATAATTTTTAAAGCCCTCCTGGCCATGTTATGTATTTCAGGAGTAATTTAATTGCTCCATGTCTAACTAATTTATACATCCTCCTTTCGAATGAAACAAAAATCACCCTCTGTTATGTGTTTGTTTCAAATTAGCTTTCCAAATTTACCTATAAAGTTTTTTTCTAAGTTAGGAAATGCAAGGGAACAGAACTGGTATGCCGCATCCCTAAAAGATATGAAACAAAGAGAGACTGAAGCCTGTATTTCCCTTCTTTAAAATGTAGATTCTTTGCTGGCTTACAAAGATTCTGTATTGGTGTCATAACCAAATGTGACTTTAAAAAATGAAAACTTCAATACAATCCAGAAAAAAAAAAAAGAAAAAAAAAACTTTTACTGAATTCTAACTCTAATGTTTTGTTCCAGTTACACAGGTGGTTAGAAAACTTCAGCAGTATAAAGGCCTTTAAACTACAGCATCTAATTATGCTCGAGATTTCAGTTGATACTTTAAACTTAAAAAAAAAAAAAAGACGAACTTCACATTTTAAAAACGAATCGAGGGCATCTCTAACTATTGTGCTTTTAGCTACCTGGGTCCCAACGCTGGGCAAACCTGGGCTGCGCAGAGCGTAGCATGAAGTCAGAAAGACAGAAGGGCGGAGGGGGATGCTGATATTGACGTTCAGAACTTTTCAACGGGATTTTCAGGTGTCTCCTTCCAGCCAGCAGTGATTCCTAGTGACCGATTCCCAAATAATCGTTCAGCTAAAATTTTCCCTGTTAAAACATTAGTGTACTAACAAGAAAGCAACAGTTAGGTAAAGCCAAATAAAGGTTTTGGTAGAAAAAACTGGAGGCGAGCTCATAGTGGTTGGGCATTGAGATTCCTATTCCTTTATTCTTGTTCCTGGGTGTTGCATTCTGGACAAAAAGCTTCACTTAACAGGCTGTTTTCTCAGTTCCAGCAACTCAAGGCTTTTCGGCGAATTCCCCTGCAGGTACGCGCTAGGGGCGGGCAGCGGGAGTCCGGCGCCGCTGGGACTCAGAGGCGAAGGCGTGGGCGCTCGGGCGGGGCTGCTTAGGCGCCAGCACCTGCGGCCCCTTAGACTCCTGCGCGCCTTGCCCGGAAAAACCCAGACTCCAATCCCAGGCTCCCCACTGGCTGCGCCTACTCTGGAGGGCATGAGGGGCGCGAGGCAAAAGGAGGTGCAAACTCCTGGGGTACCAAGGGAAAGACCCCCTTTCGTCGTTCTCCGGTGGCTTGGAGGTCTCTCTGGTCAGTCCTGCTGTGTCTTCCTCTCGGGTCATTTCCTTGGCTTTGGCCACGAAGCCTGGACTGTTTTGGAATGTGGCCTCCAGCCAGGGGAGAGAGGAAAAGGGGAGGGAGGAAAGGATTTGGCTTCTATCGCTAACCTAAAGGAGCATGGAAGGAACGTAATGAACTTGGTAGCAGGACTTCTGACCTAGTGAAAAAGCAAGGCTCAGCTGGTTGAGCGGGCTGTAGGTGTTGGGACTTCTTGTTGTAAGGATGTCTTTGTGGGGCTGGGGAGTTGAAGAAAAGTTGACTTTGCTTGGAACTGTAGAGGGCAAGTGTGGAAACTGTGGGGACACATCCCAGGCAGAGAGAACCTCCACCCCCATCCCTGAGATCCTGTTCTCCTGAGGAGTTCTGAGTTCATTAAAGAGAGAGGGGGAGAGAGAGGGGGGAGAGAGAGAGAGAGAGAGAGAGAGAGAGAGAGAGATCAACAAAAACTCTACGCTGAGCTACATGCGCTGTGGCGCGCCCTCTTCCAGGTAATGCAGCTAAAATCACAGTTCAGTTTAGAGGGACGCATCCCCCCAACCCCAAGGGGTGTGTACACTAAGCATTACAAATGAAAGTGATTTTTTTTCACCTTCTGAGGTCCCAGGCATATGGACTTGCCTTTTTCCTCAACAAAAGAACAAGCAATTCTGAAAGGCTTCAGAAACACTCACGCTTTAGGGGTTCCAGTATCCAGGAATGTCACATGCGGTGGAAACACAAAAGCTCAACATTTTGATATTTTAAAAGATTTCTCCTCTTTTAAATCCTTCTTGTAAATGCCTGGTTGTGGCAACGTGAAGGTGCTTTCGTGTGAAAACATGCAGCAGGGTTCCTTTCCCTTTTCATATGTGCTTGCAGCTGCAAAACATTCCGAATGAGCCAGAAGGTCATTATGGAGACTGTTAATAAGGTGGCATTCAGTGCTGGCCTCGTCAGCCAGCTAAGATCCTTGCCCCAGAAAATGAGAAAAGAGAACGTGACTGCTCACAAATACAAAGTACTGTACTCCCAAATCTCAAATAACTTCTCCTAGTTAGCCAGCCCTTTTGACACTAACCCAACCCCACTCAAGCTCCGTTTCTCCTGTGTTCCAAGGCTGCATTTATACTTATTTCTTAAGCCTTTAGAGCTTTGAGATATGCAATGGAAACAGTAGAGAATCACATTAATCCTGCTTTGATCTCGAATGGGAGATCATAGGACAAAGCAGATCACCACACAGGTAGGTGCTGCTGTGAAAATGAGCCCCATTCTTCTTCCCTTGTATCTTCCCCCTTTTCCCCTTCTTTTGCAATATCTTACTTGGCTTTGACACATACACAGCCAGCTGACAAACTAGGAAGTTTGTCAATATGGACTACGAACAACTTGTGATTTAAAAGTAGGATAATTAAGCTTCTTAGGTGGAGCCTTTTTTTTTTTTGTCTTACAGATCTAGATGCTAGATAGAGTTAAGGTACTCACCATGTCTACCTGGTTATTTACATAAATACATTGGGCCATGTTCCAAATGGCCCAAACACAACCTCCACAGGAACTTAATTGCCTGAAAATAAAGATTTGTATTTCCTTTGCATTTTTTACCCCAGTCCTTTAAGCATAGGATAATGGTACTTAATCTGCTTAGATAATTTAAGACTTAGCGATTAGAAGGCCTATATTGACAATTTCAAAATTCAAATCTGAGTGCTTTGGCTAAGCAAAGCTTAGGAGATGACAGATGCGATAAAAGAACTGCCAAAAAACTAGACTTTATTAAAACTAAAAAGTGTGATGTTTTCGTGGCTTTGAAAGAAATGATTGCTATAAATCTCATTCAATCCAAACGTGTCCCTAAACAAACAACTACAGCGGTATTTTATTTTATACTACCTGATATTTATACACACAATACAGTATTTCACTCTGCTTGCATATACACATACAGATAAATTTTATAGTGCCTTTCAATCCACCTTCCATATATTATTGTATAGTTAATCAACTGGTATAGTTAATATAGCTGAGCTACATACTGAAGTGATGTGTGCATAATCATAAGCAGTCATACTATATACTATCATTTCCCTTATTTCCCAGTTTTCTGTCATAACTTCAACATTATCCTGCAAGAGCCTGCTTATAAAACCGTAGCTGCCACACAGCTTTCTTCAGAATTTTTAGAATGAGAACATGTACAGATAACTGAATTTGTTTAAAATGCTATTCTGCTTCAGATCATCCCTATTAGAGTTGGTTTTCATTTAACCTCAGTGGAGCAGTCTTGGTGACAGCCCAAATCACACTGACACCAGTGTTACCCAAATGCTTTTATAAGTAGGACAAAGTACATTAAACTGCTTTGCATATCAGATACATCCTTTCACAGTGATTTTAGCCCAGTGGTTTGGGAGCACAGTTTGGAAAGAACTAAAATGGAAAGAAGGAGTTTAGGGAGGAATAGGGCAAAGAGGAGAGAAAGTAGGTGAAAGAAAGAGAACCACATGAATGATTGTTTAGGCAGAGAAATCTTCTGTGGCCAGTGATTATGTCCTGTGAATTACTGGAGATATTGTCAGATTCAGATTTGTGCCCATCTTAGTGTTGTCCCTTTTCCTGGATCCATTCCTCTAAATATGGATCTAGAGAGTTTGTAGCCTCGAAGCCACCAAAATATTCCCTTATAGGATGTTTGGTATATTTTATTGGCTATGGATACATTAAGTATTGCATTATATATTGCAGGAATGCTCATTTTGGTGATATTTTGCTGAAAAACTAGTGTTCATATGAGCTGTTTCTACATTGTCCTACTTGTGATAATTTAGAGCTGCAGTTCACCTTATTTTTTTTACAGTTCATTTTAATAAACTGACTTTATACCTATCGTGAAGTAAAAACTACTTTCTCTGGAAAGTAACAAATGTTGTGTACTTGTTGGTCCTTAAAGATGGCAAAATACATTCCACCTTAATTATATTTAGGGTTTTGTTAAAAATTATAATATTTTCAGTCTGCTGTCTTTTTTTCTTTTCTTTTCTTGTAACCAGTATCCCAACATGTTGTATGTGTGTAAGGAAAAAGAATAGACCTCCTTGTCTGTTTAATTAAAGTTTATACAGCTTGTAGAAAGTAGTAATTTTCTAGAAAATTAAATCATTTTAGACCACTATAGTTCCACTCTTTTGCCTTTAACATGGTTCTAAGAAAATCTTGCCCTTTAAAAAACCATCAATTATAAAGCAAAGATTGCTGGAGAGGTATTCTGAATTTAAAGTGGTGAGGTTTAAAAACCTGATTCTGCCTCTATGAGAATAGATATAAATGATGGTTCTTCTGTGTATGTATGGTGTGACAACCCATGTTGGCGTCTACATGGCATATAAGAGTAACACACACATTCCCATTCCTCTTTGTTCAAAACAGCATCACTGTTACCTCTCTCTTCCCTTGGTTGTGATTCATGGGCACAAAGGAGCTTTAGTAAGTCAAACTTCCTTTTCTAAACAAGATGAAGATCAAATTTAACTAGGAGGTAATCAAGGTATTGAATCAATGCAGTGAAAAAAATTAAGGATGAATGGAAATCTTTCTCATAAAAAATGTTATGCTGGGCCAGTGAGATGGCTCAGTGGCATAAGCGCCTGCCTGGCAAGTGAGAGGTCCTCAGTTTGACTCCCAGAACTACATACGAAAAAAGGGCCGGTGATATCGCTCAGCGGCACGGGCGTCTGCTGACACGCGAGGTCCTGAGGTCAACCCCCAGTATGCACACACACAAAAAAAATGTTATGCTTTTAAGAGATTCATCTAAAATTCTTAGTGGCTCCCATTGCCTGTAGAGGAAAGAGAAGGAAGGCCCTATGATAAGCATACCTGGGAGGCCAGAGAGCATAATGGTGACCATGGACTCTGGAGTCTGACTGCTGTATAATCTTAAACAAGTTATACTTTTCTGAGCCACATTTTCCTTTTAGTACAATTGGAATAATAGAACCAACTTATATGGTAATGGTAGAATTAAATGAGAGAAATTCTGGTGAGATGCTTAGTAAGGTGCTTTGTGAAAAGTAAACAAATACTAGTTAATGCATAACATTAATATGGGTGTAATACTTTAACAATTATAGTGTCTGCTTCAGCATATGGTATCTCCTCGTTCTAGGAAGCCCTGCCTGGCTTATTCCCACCTGTCTAACTTCTCACCTGTCCAACTCATCTCATGTAACACCACCCCTGGGAAATCTCTGATTCTTGAAATTAGGTGCTTATCTTTATGCCTCCATACTGCCCACTGCTTGTTTCTTTTAAAGCATTTTGCAGATTTTATTATAATTATTGCTTTCCTTATTTGTCTTCTTATTTGTAAGTTGTTGCTGCATATTGTAATATTTATCTTTCTCAGAGCTCACAACTGAGCCTGATGAGTAGTAAATATGTATATTGAATTAATAAATAGTCTTTCCCTTCTGTTTTGCTTGCATTTATAAGTAAGTTGTAACTGGGTAGATCCTTCTATATTTAGTTTTTTCTTCTTAGTATTCCTTAAGAAGAGTGCTAAAAGGAACCTGAATATTATTCCCATAAGTAATTTTATGAAGTGTTTTGATTGTAACTCTAGTGAATTGTTGGCATTTTCAGGACAAACTATCTTTAGTGGGTTTTCTATTTTAATTGAAGAACTCACGGACAACTTGAATTACCTATCCAGTCCTTAGACATTTGATAGGATTAGTACATTTATATGGCTTGTTCTTTGGGTGGTGATTTAAATTATCAATGAATGGTAATAGGTAGATTTTAACTCTACAAGATCCTGCCCAAGTGGGCTACCAATGAGCCCAATTATGTTATTGGTTCAAAGGTCATAGTTATATGTAAAAGTAGTTAGTAAGGATTAGAAGGATCATAAACATTTGAAAAGACCATTTAAGCTCACTTCAGTGGCATCTTGGGTTCATACAACTCTCGAACAGAAATATAGGGAAACTCTCACTATGGTAGACTAATTTGAGATAAGACCACTATTAAACTATGATATGACAGAATTACAGAATATTATAATCCACTGTATAGAAAATATTTACACAAGCCAGAGACCAATACTCTGTGGTTGAGATTCATAACTGGGTCTACTTAATAAGCAGGCCAGAATTCTTTGTAATTATTTCATTAATCATCAGAAACAGTTGTTACTGGAGTGTTTGAAAGCAGTTTGTTTTCTTAAGAGGATTAATCACCCCCTGCAAAGCTAATTTAATTAGATTGTAAACTCTCTTTCTTCCACCAAAGGAAAAGTTAAGCCATTTCCCCATCTTGGAATTGTCAAATGCTTCAAAGGCACAAGATCCAAATTAACTAGATTTTCCTTGCATAACTTAATAAATATACAAGTTAAGTGATAATAATGATGATTCTTTTTCTGTTCATGTCAACTACAATTAATGTCTATAACCTAGGCTAGGAGAAATCCTAGGCCCTTCAAAAATAAAATAAAGTGATGCAAAATTACAAAAGAAAGAAAGAAAAAAAAAAGAAATTCTACTTCATTGTGAGAACAATAGAATTTCTATTGATAAGGAAGGGATATTAGGGTCCTCAAACTAAAGAATGAAGTAAATGATTTGATTGGATGGCAGGTCTAGAGGATGGGCCTCATAAAAAGCTGAAAAGGGGGCTTGGAAAGGGTCCTGCCATGTATTTTCTTGCACTCAGCTTAGACACTCCTAAGCCATCATCGTGCCATTCTACCTGATACTCCAGACAGGGCTAACCCCACACTCACATCTTCCCATGAGGCATTTCAGTTGCCTCCTTGGGCAAAAGAGATCAAAGAAAAGGATAGATAGAGAAAAAGCAATTGTATTTTGCACGGGGCATAAAACAATATGGGCTATGTATGAGCTCCTAAGATTAGGAAATGGTAAATAACTAGTAAGAAAAATGGTAAGGGTTGCTACACTAATGGATCTTCCCATTTCTGCCACTTCCTATCTGTTTATGCCCACCTCTTTCCAGGAAGGATTTGAAATGGCTTTAATAACTAACATGTAAGACAAAACAAACTTTGCCTTTTCTCACTTCAGATTCAAGCTACCAAGTTCTTCACAGCAGGCTGACCAAGAAATTTTCCCAATGGAAGTGTTCATTAGCTAGTTTTATTATTAACATGACATGCATAAAAAAAATCCCTTACTTTCTTTTTTCTATGTAGATACATTAGTTCAGAAAAAGACAACTCCTTTTCTCTCTATAAATACCAAAATAAGTTTTTGTCACATAAATGTGTCCTAATAGGTCCATCTATGAACCCTATTGACAACGTTTTCAAACAAGGGTTTACATCTTCTCTTGGCACCCTATTCCATGTGGTTGCAGAAAATATAGTGTGAAAATTTTTTGTTGTTTCAGATTGGACCTCCCAAACCTGACTGTGAATTTCTATGCCTGAATATCTAAAAAAACTAAAAAACAAAAACAACTCAAATCACCACATTTGCTTTCTTTTACATTCAAACCCTATAAACCCACCACATTTTATATGGTTTCTACCCCAAACCATATGTTGACATGAGATCTCGCTAGATGCTGTGCTCGGATCTAACTGAAATGTGTACCAACCTTGACAACATTTTTGGTGGACTTGTCACTAACTTGTTATATAGGTGACACAAGATGAATACTATTATAGTTTCTTCTATTTGATCCTGTTAGCCCAGTCCTACCCCCCAATCTGGGACACACAGCCATCTTGTTGTCCTTGGTCAGTCACTGTTACACACTGGAACATTTCATAGATGCCTGCCTTGCCTTGGACTTTTTCTTCCTCTAAATTCTTATCTCTTCCATGTATCATTCCCTCAGAGTGAACACTTTAAGGCTAGTTAGGGAGATAAGTTTTTGCTAAGGTAATAATGGGTTAAAATACAGGACACTAGATTGTAAGTTCCATGTGGCAGACATGTTCACTTGCTGACAATTTAGTTTCCTAATGTCTTCGTTACTTTTCTCTCACTGCTGAGACAAAAGCCCGACACCCAAAGTTAAAGGAGGAAAACTTTATTTGGCTTCATAGAGGTTTCAGTCGATTGTTGGCTGCCTCCAAGGCGGCGTGGTACATGCCAGAGGAGCATCACAGAGGAGAAACAGTTTATTGCAGGCAGAAGGTAGCAAAAGCAAGCAAGGGACAACCACAGCTCTTTCTAGCCCTTATAGCTTATACAGACTACTTAGGGCAGGTAGCACTCACACCTTTAATCCTAGTGCCCTTGATCCTAGCACTGCACCATGAATCAATCCCAGAGTCACACACTGTAGATCCAGCCACCTCTGAAAAAGCCACACCTATGACTGCATGAGCATTTGGGGGGACATCTAGACACAAGCCATAACACCTAAAATACAGGATTTTTATTTGCTAAATGTGGCAGCTCTATGACTATTGTTTCCTTATCACCTGCTACCCCCCAAAAAAGCAAGTGCTCAATAAATATTATTTGAAAATAAATAAATAAATAAATAAATAAATAAATGTATGTACGTAACAGGGGAGAGGGATTTTTTGCAGTGTTGGGGATGGAATCTAGGGCCTCATAAATGCTAGGCAAGCACTTTACCACTGAGCTATACCTCCAGTTCTCCTCTGAATCTTTTGCTCTCTCTAAATTGTATCATATAAGGAGCTGGCTCACTCTGTAGGTCTGGAACTACTTCATAGGTTTCAGGCCTCTGAGTATTGTTTTTGGTGGAGACTGAGATAGTTGCTGTCTTTGACTTTTTCATCCTGTCTGTTCGTGCAGCTGTTGCTCTAGCAGAACAGCCTTCCTTGGAGGAGCCTATAGGACAGAAGAGGGTGAAGCAGGGTTACCTGCTGCCCTCTCACAGGTCGCTAAGGGAAGAGCAGCCCTAAATTGGGTTGGAGGGGCTTTGAGAAAATAAGGACGTTAACAGGTCACATCCTGTTATCATCTTTTACCCAACAGAAGTGGGAGCTCCCTTGATAACTACGAATAGGAGACTTCTGGGAGTCCACTGATACTGGGAGCGGAAGTAATAATAGCAATTTGGGCCAACCACAGTCTTTTATAAATAGCCCTACTGCCCCCAAAGTCATCATCATGAGAATTCTTAAGGCCTCTGTGGAAGGGAAAACTGTCTTAACATTTTATTTTATGATAATGTTAAATTATCAATTATTGTTTTCACTGCCATATAATTGAAGGAAGGTTCTTTTTTAAGAGGTAGGGACTATTGGAAATAAGGGCAATTTTGACTTTGTCTTCCTAGATTACATCTGTTTTCTTCAGGAAGTTCCTAATACTTTGTTGTGTTTCTCCTTGGCATGAGGCAGCCAATATCTCTTAGAAAATGAGACTTGGAAACTTAAGAACTTGGTGGATGAAGTTAACACATCGTATGTTAGCATGCCATCTGTTGACAGCTGTGACCTCAGTCATAGTAGATATGTTTTCAGTCCATTCCATCTTTTGCCTGCCCCGAAAGACAAGGGAGATGCTTCAATCTTGAGACAAATTCCCTCCGAGCCAAACTAAGCCTACAGTGCACACTCACTCACCCACTCCCACAAATTCTGTTTTCCTAGTGTGTTATCTTTACCACTTCTCTGATTTTTTTTTTTTTTTTTTTTTTTGTTGTTTTGTTTTTGGTGGCAGTGCAGGGGATCCAACCCAGGGCCTCAAGCATGCTAGGCAAGTACCACTGAGGCACATTCCCCAGCCCTGTTTATCTGGTTTCTCGAATCTACTTCTGGCTTCAGGCACATTGACCACTAGAGACAAATGCCTTCTTGCTACTGAATTCTGTTCCTCTATCAAAATATGGTCAAAACGGCTTATAGGACTATCCAGGAAAAATGCTTTCAAAGGGAAGGTTTTTAGTTTTCTATGCAATATGGGTTAAAAATGTGGGTTTGGAGTCAGCTTTACTTGAAACAGAATTCCAAAACTCTCTCTCCAATGTCTGGAATCAAGTTATTTTACCTTTCTAAGTTTCAGTTTTCTAGTATGTAAAGGAGAGATTAATTATAGTATCTACTGCTTAAGGTGGTTGTTAGGATTAAATGATTTATTATATTGAAAACATAGCCTATACATGGTAAATGCTTAACAAATGACAGTCATTATTGACTGTCTATATCAAAGTCTACAACAGAAGATTTGCTTTTAAACAGAATCTCAGAATATTTTCCAACAAACACAACTATGTAGCTTGGATACTGCTTGTAGGCCATGATAGGAATTATAGCAGTAAAATCCCTGCACCTGGCTAGTCACATTCCTGGCCCCTCCCCTGAATACCCAACTTCTGGTTTAACTGGAAGTTGGGAATTAGGTTAGAACACTATGACATCCTTTAATATAGCCAGGGTTGGAATCTGGTACAAGGAGGTCGAGGCCTCCCTGGTGTCAAGCAAAATTGTCTCTGACCTGCCCAGCAGCTCCTTCTACCCAGCTCTCCAGAGGTTATTTTGGGGACTGTGTATTCCCAGCCCTGCAGAGGTGGTGTCTTGGCCCAGTGCCTGGGCTCTGCTGGCTTCCTGGCCCTGCCTCCAAGCTTCCAGTGCTCTTCTGGCTCAACCAGAAGTTCAGGTGTGAAGTGGCCTGCTCATGTGCGTTGGCCGGGAGAGTGGGTGGGGTGCAGTGAAAAACACTTGAGCAAAGCCTGCAGAGGCCCTGGGGAAGGGTGTGTGTGTGTGTGTGTGTGTGTGTGTGTGTGTGTGCGCGCGCGCGCGCATGATTATACTTCATGCTATTTGTCTTTTCTACCTAGTCTGAGCTTTCAATGAGTTCAATTCCATTAAGAGGGTAAAGGTCACTGCAGATAAATTATAGAAAGAAGAGATTGGGGGAAGAGGAAGAACTTGAGATGGGGTCCTCCCTTCCATATTCTTTCTCCTCCCAGCATCTTTTTCCTTTTAGTCTTTCTAGAATGTTCATCCATGTCTGGCCATCACAGGAAGAAAAGCTGAGATGAGAAGGTTTAGGAGCTTTAGACTTTTATTGCCTTTGTTCACCCTTGTTCATATTTGTTCACATTTTCTTCTTCCTTCTTTTCCTCCTTCCCTCCTCCTCCTCTTCTTTTCTTTTTCTTCTTTACTATTCTTGTTTTTAGGGCATAGAAAATGTGAACTTTTAAATTATTACTCAAAATAGAAAAATAACTTCTGAAGGAAATGAAATATATATGGCTGGTAACATATGGATGATGGAGAAGAGAAGGATGAGGAAGGGTTAGCCCCTCAATTCCAAGTTAACAGGAAATTGTCCCAAGTTAACACAGAGCAGGCAATGTCTCTTTTCTTACTTAAACTTCAGAGAAGGACTTGATAAAAAAAATTACTTTTTTGAGACAGGCTCTCACTATGTAGTCCAAGCTGGCCTTGAACTCATGGCAGTCCTCCTGCTTCAGCCTCTCAAGTGCTGGAACTACAGGCGTGTGCTACCATGCCTGGCTGGGCTTGCTGAAATTTGATAAAAATGGCAAAGAAAATCTTAGGGAAGGAAAGCCCAAAAAGATTAGTAATGATACTAAAAAACTCAAAGTGTTGAGAGGAGATCTGGTTGTATGTCTGCAGATGACACATCCAGATAGATCAAAAGGGTTAAAAGTATCGCTTGAGGTTGATGATAATTATTGATATTTTCATGGTATTGATTATTTTAAATTTGAGATATTGTATCAATAACTGCAAAGTATTGTATATAAAAATTAAATTTATAGGCTTGGTATATAGGCCTTATTTTTATTTAGCATTAATTTAGTTCACATTTATTTATTTAATTTGTAGCACGTTTGAAACATCCACTAATTCTAGGCAAGTCATAACAAAGTAAATAGATTATTATTAGTGGGGTGTGATGGTGCAGGCCTGTAATCCCAGCACACTGGAAGGCTGAGGCAGGAAGATCACAAGTCTGAGTCCAACCTGGGCAAATTAGTGAGATCCTGTCTCAAAATAAAAAAATTAAAAAAAAAAAAAAAGGCTGGGGAATGTAGCTCAGTGAAAAAGCCCTAGATTCAGTCCCTAGTATTGAAAAAATGATTATTATGTATATGGAAGCTGTAAATTAAGAAGTCTCCACAAATTTGAAAAAGCCAACTAACTTAAATCTATACTTAAGAAAATTTGTTTTCCTGTTACAGAATGATACTGTTTAATAATTTGTATGTATAAACTTTCTGAATACTATCGCAATGTGAAAACGGCTTTCCAAAGACTTCCAGGTATTTGTATCTCCAGCAGAAGGTCAGTGCCTCATGGCCAGGGAGTTGCTAGTCTGCTGTGTGGCCCCAGTACTGGCACAGTGTCGTGCACGTAGATGTGCCAACATTTCCTTGCCAAACTAAAGGGGGGTGGACAACAGCGAAGGGGAAATTCACTTTCTTCTTATTTAGTGTCCTTATTGCCTTGGTGGTAATCTCCTTAAGAAACCTATTTGGATTTTTCTCCTGAGACTAAGCTCCAAGAACACTGTAATTAATAAAAAATTTTGCCCCTGTTGATTGACTTGTTCTTATGTGTTAGGCTCTCACATTTCCTGGGTGCTTGGGACTCTTCACAAGTGGTATTATTTCAGCTGTCACAGCAATGCCGGGGGATCCTGACTCTTTTGCACAATGTGTCTAGCACATTCCCTGGGCTCAGTACATCATAAACAATAGCGGCAACAGCTGCAGGAGGAATCCAAGGATCAATTTGTTGGAATAAAGCAAAACAGGGATTTGCCATATGGGAGATCTCATTTAAGATGAGTTTATTGGATGAAGGATTCTTTTTCCTGTAACCTAAGGGCTTTCTGGAGGGAATCTAAAATCTTTTCACAATGCTCTCAGATTGCCAGATGTGGAAACAGTGAAGTAGACTTTATCCTCTCTGTGCATGCATGTGAGTATACACACGTATGTGCCTGCGTGTGTGTGTGTGTAAAAGCGGTGTATCCTGGCTCATATACCAAGGTTCAGTGTATCTCACACTCATTTTCTTATGTGAGAATTTTTTCATGCACTTCTAAATTTGCAACAAGACTATTCCCCCCTCCCATATCTGAATACATTTATGTTCACCAATACACAAAAACAATGGCAGCAACGTAATGATAAAACATGGCTATTTAACAAAGGACCTTATTTTGTACTCTGGTAGTAGGATGCAATGGAGTGCTCCATGGAAACTTAAAAATTCGTAATGATTATTGACACCATTAATCAGAATTTGCCTTGTGAACAGCTCAGGGATCTGTTGTATTAAGCTGTCATGTGGTTTACAATCATACCTTTTAACTGCCATCAGAGGTAACTGTCAGCAACACCATATCTTCTCTCCAGTCTATTACGGCTTCAGTTCCCCAGGGTTCCATCCTGAGTCCAGGGCGATTTATATGGTACACTAATGACCTGCTGATTGTCTGCACAAAAGCGAAATCATACGCTGTTCAGGCAACACAGTGATTCTACACAAAAGCAAAGAACTGTCTGGTGTCAAAATAATACCATACTCTAACTTTGATAAAGGTTTTTTAACTGACTACAACGTACTGTTTGGTGCTAAAGTGTGTGGCAGAAATAATGTTTATTTAAATACATAATAAGTTGGCAGTAGGTAAATTTCAAAAGTGTGTGTGTATGTGTGTGAAAACGTGCTGTTTAGATAGCTGTTTCTACTCAGATTTTACTTCTAATGTTGAAAGGTATCAGAATTAGCCAAATGTTTTTGTTTCAGTTAGATATGTATTCATGTTGGTAATTATTGATATACATTTTAAATAATGTCACCAAAGAATTTTCCTAACAGATGGAAAATGTGTGGTGAGCACCATATTGATCTGTTTACCTGTTTGTTGTAGTCAGAGTTTACAAAGGAAAAGATTTAATACAGGACACATAATTTATAGGATTATTTTAGAATATTCACCCAAAGAGTCAAATGCAGAAGAGTGCAGGAGATCTGTCCACGCACTAGAGACCCAGAGAATCCCGCTGAGTGTCTGGATCCCACGGCAATGTCCTGCACGAGTCCAGCTGAAGACCTAGAGCCCATGGCAATGTCCTCCACGAGTCCAGCAGGAAGCCTAGAGCCCATGACAATGTCTCATGCAAGTCTATACGTGGATCTGCACTGGGAAGGCCCAAAGGTCAGTGGTAGAAACTAGAATACATTTATCTTCACCAATAAACATAATGTATTTATGTTATGACTACAAAGTCTGCACCAGTGGGATGAAGAATCTGTGCCAGCAGGCTGAGGGGTCTGCACTGGAGCCAGGAAGCAACACTCAAAGTAAGGACAGGAGCTCCCCCAAAGAGAACCATAGCCATCCTCAGCGACAGAGAGGACCTGAGCTCCTCCGATGATAATACCTGAGTTCGTATCAGGAAAGCCAGCGCAGCAAACTTCTTCAGGAGAATCAACATTATACCGTCTTCCCCTGCAGTTCTCCTTTTATGCTGTTGGCAACAGTCTTCAGGTGGGCCTTCCACACCCAGAGCCATGTTGATTCAGTTCAGCTGGGTGTATTACAAGTTGACCTTTGGTTAATCCACCACACTGTTCATCTACTGAAAAACTGCTATGTTCTGCCTCAGTGACTAGGTGTGGGGCTGCAGGGGTTAAATGAAGCTATCTTAGTCTCTGTGTGGCTATGCCTGCCCTGCAGCATCTTCCTTCTGAATCTGATGACACCAGAGAGAAACTGAACTGGTGCTCAGAAGCTCTATAAAATCCTACCGTGCCCCTCTTTCACTGCCCTTACACTCTATTGGCTGTGTGATGATTTGGGGTGTGTGTGTGTGTGTGTGTGTGTGTGTGTGTGTGTTTGGCGGGGGCTGATTTTCCCTTGGAGTCTTGTCACTGGGTTTTCTATCTGTTTAGGGATAAAGAAGAATTCCTGCTGAGACTGACCCAGATTCCAAGACTTGGCTTATTTTTTTAATTTGTTCATTCATTCATTTAATTTAAGCCTGTTGTTTTATAGACATTGGCATGATAATGAACTCTCAAATTTTAAGCCCCTTATAGGAGCTAGTGACCAATCATCTGATATTTACCCAATGCTCAACAGATCATCAAAAATTCCTTATCAGCTATAACCTGAAAAATTTAAAGGGAATGGGTATTATAACATGTTGGCAAAATGAAGGCTCCCCCATTAGACTGGAGCTTGTTTAGGACAAGAACTGAGTCTTATCCATGGAATTATCCATAGCTCTGACCACAGGAATCGCATGGAATGTATTTTCTGTAAAATGTTAGTGAACTTTTTGAAATACCTAAGGAAAGAATCTTTTGTAATAAACAGGGGCCAGGGATATAGCTCGCAGCACCGTACCTGCCTGGCAAGCGCAGGGTCCTGAGTTTGATTCCAGGTACCAAAAATAAATAAATAAATAAATAAACCACACACTCCATAATAAACAATAAATTACAGGTGTTAGAAGTAAAGACTGTGGTGTCAGTTGTGGTCTGGTCTACATTGATAGTTTAACTTAGGAACCAGTGATAGCTCTACTCTATCAAATTTATCCATACATTTCCAAACGTATGTGTTTAGTATCTATGATATGTCAAGGCATGTGCTGGGGCAATCGATTCAAAGGTGAACAAGATTAATAAAACAGGATCTTTCCTCAAGTAGCTCACAGTAGAGGAGCCTTGGAGGACCTCAGAACTGGTAGAGAGGATTCCAATAAAACATGTTAAGTTTTGTGACAGAGGAGGACTATTGTTACCTGGACTGCCTCCGGGGAGGACTGGGAGGTGGTGAGGGGAGTGTTTCAGGCATAAGGGACTACTATTCAAAGGTGTAGAGTGAGAAAAGCATGGCGCATTCCAGGGACTTAAATATATTCAGAGTCACTGAATTGTCACCTGCAATGAGAAGAGCTTGGGATGAGGCTGGGAGGGGAGCAGGGCCAGATCTTGAAGGGCCTGTGGGAGTGCTGAGGAGTTTAGACTCCATACAAGATCAAAGGGAATCACTGAGGGAATTCGAGCAGGGCAGCTCATGATGAAGTCTGCATTTCAGAAAGATTGCTTGGGTCATACCTTGGATGAAGGATCGATTACAGAGGGCCTGTTAGGAAGGCTTTTACAAAAATCAAGGTGGAAGATGGCCCACAGTCAAACAGCGAGGTGTCAAAGAAAATATACAAGCTTGACGCCTGGCATGGCGGTGTGCAACTGTAGTCCTAGCACTCAGGAGATTGAGGCAGGAAGATCACTTGAGCCTAGAAGGACAAGCCTGGGCAGCATAGTGAGGCCCTTTAAAAAAAAAAGGTATGTGTATGAATTTTTTCTTATGTATGATTAAGAATTCAATACAATTTGGCTGTATATCTTGAGATATGTGTGATTGCTAGCAAGTAACCAGTTATAGGCAGGCTATACATTTTTTGTTTCAGTAAAATGGAGCAACTTTGTATAGCTGATGTGGAACTTAAATGAAACACAGTTCCTAAGATGCTGGGCTACACACAGCACACTTGGATGCACCAGTCCCTTCCTGTTGCTATTAGTGGTACTTCCCAACCCTCCTCTTGTAGCTTTTCTCTTTGATGTACAACTTAATTATTTTAAACGAGATATTTTGTTGCTGGTGGTCTTTTTTATCCCTGACCACATGGATGGGGAACGCTCCTGTTTTACTTCTCTCCTGTCTACTGCTGTTCTCCCAGAATGCTCTGGGCCATCACACGATTACCTCTGCAAAAGCCAGCTCTGTTGAACACTTTATTCTGGTTTGGGTGATGTTATAACCAATGAAAACGAAGCTTGGTGAGGTGTTTGCTTCCTTCCCTTTTGGGGTTTTCTGGTAACTACATTCTCTTCCTCATGCCCTCGGAATGCAGCTTGGCTGTTATCTTTGGCTCTCCTCGGGGCTACTTCTTAAGCACTGTGTAGAAAGAACTTTGTATTTTTTATAAAATAGGCCTTATTTTTGCTCTGAGAATATTCCAAAATCCTGTCATATTTTCCTTTCTGACATCTCTAAGACTCATCTTTTCCCATTGGTCTCTACTAGCTATAATCCTTTCCCATATTCTGGCCCACTTTTCCTCCTATTTTTTGTAAATACCTCCACTGTGGTCTCTGTTCTTCATTTCTCCTCCCTCTGGTAAAGCAATCTCCTTTGGCCTTCATTACAACGTCTTTTTAAAATGCCTTCCCTGTGTTCTCTCATCTGCATTAAGTCTGGGCTGTAGGGGCCTTCACTGTTCATTGCCTGATTATTTTTTTCCCTGCTGGTTTCCCATATTTCTTCTTAAGTTCTTAATACCCGATCTCCTTATATATGTTCTTTTTATTTCCTTCATTCACTTTTGTTTTTCTAGCCAGTTTTAAAGCTATCTCCTTGCTAGCCAAGAACATTTTCTTTCCTTTGTAGATGCCAAACCAGTCTTGAAAAAGCTGTACCCTGAAACCCCCTCTCTCCTAGCTCTACTCACATTTGCTAATATCTCCCTCTCCATGACGATAGTCTTTTTTTTTTTTAACCAATGGATGCTCTAGTGTATGTGTAACTCCTTTAATCTAAATAGATCTATTATTTATTGGGGAAGATCTTTGTCACTAGTTGACTTCAGTAGTTCATTCTCCCTGTTGTGATGCCCTTAGTTCGGGGCTCACAAGGGCACCTACCTCCCATCTGGTCTCACTCCCTCAGCTAGCTTTCCTGCCTATTTTACCTTCACATCATCCTCAGGGATGTCTTTCCTGATCTGGTCCCTTTTCCTTCTTCAATAAGATGAAGCAATGAAGCTTGTGGCTTTCCCTGGCCTGCAGAAGAAAGTTTACCTTCCTGGGGTGGGCTTCGAGACTCTTTATACCCTCACCTCCTCATGTTTTAGACTTTCCTTTCACTTCTCACTCCAAATCCTAGGTCCTAGTCACACAGAACTGAGTGATGAGCCATTTTACTGCGTGTAGAGGTCAAGGGTGGACTATTTCAAGCCAAATCTGGTCTGAAGAATTCCTTGTCATCTCTTAAAAACCAAAAACTTTCATGGAAAACTGTTTCATTGGCTTCATCTCATCTCAGAAAATATGGTGAAGGCAGCACCTACCCACTTTACAACAGAAGGTTGGAGCTGAATGATGGTGGCCCCTTCAGGGGAAGTGGGCTTTCTCTCCACTTTGCCGTCATTTCTGCCATATCCTATTATAGCCCCAACATCCGGGCAAAATGTCATTTGCCTTTCACCATTGCTCTTGCGCTTTGTTTTATTATATTAAGAGAAATTGTCCCATATCTTTATGGGTAAATAAAAGATGGGCAGTTTTTTTTTTTTTTTGTATTTTAAAATATAAGTGAGGCCCACTTCATACTTTCATTGTCCTATCCCCTTCGGCATCTGAGTGTGAGTCCCTGACAGAGGGGCTGAGCACCAGGCATCTGTTCAAATTCTGGCTTCATCACTTACTATCTGTTGGGCAAGTTACACATTTGTCAATTAGGGATGACAATAGTATGCACCTTTTTTTTTGAAAATTAGATGAGATAACCTCTGTAGAGAATTTAGTGGATCATAACATGGAAAGTATTTGATGAAACTTAAGTTATACTGTTATCACCATTATTATTTTATGTCTCCAAATCTAATGGTGGAAATGTCAGATCCATAAGAGACGTGGTTTAGGACAGAGGATCTTTTGGCGCCTATAAAACCAGATCCCTCTAGCTATTGGCTTGGTGAAGTTATTTAATCTTATGCATCTTCACTTTGTCATCTGTAAGGTCTTAGTAATAGCAGTATATTAAATATGTTATCTGCATCTTTGGTTTTAACATATCTTCTGAGGTTGCCATGTACTGAGACTAACATGTATTGTGTGTAATTCATGTCTGCTATAATAATATCCGATAAATGGTTGCCATTATTGTCATCAGCTGCGTACCCCTTACCCTGAGGATGTCACCTGATAGTTGTGAGGACCCAAGGAGCCAGGTGGCTCACCTGCATGTGATATGTGGGGCCCATACTTCTCTATGGGCTTTTCAAAAGTGAGATATAATTCACCAACCTTAAAATCCACCTTCTTAATGTGTACAGTCCAGTTGTTTTTAATATAGTCGCAGAGTTGTGTAATCATCACCACCATCTAATTCTAGAATGTAGAATGTCTTCATCATCTCCAAAAGGAACCCCTATCCTTTAGCAGTCATCCCCCATCCCACCTTCTTCCTAGCTCTTGGCAACTGCCAATCTATCTTCTATCTTTATGGATTTGCTTATTTTAGACATTTCATATAAATAGAATCATATAATATATGCTGGACATGAGCTCTTCCTGTGTATTTTCTTAAAGAATAAAACTGTATCCTTTCTCAGAAAACATATGGGAGTATTAAGTAGGAAGATAGCATATGTCAAGACTGTTGATAGGAACAAAACCAAACATGAGTTCAAGGGGCCAATTTAAATTAGGTTAGGAATAGAGAGGAGGAAGAGGAAGAGCTGAGGGTACAGCTCAGTGGTAGAGCACATGCCTAGCATGCTTAAGGCCCTGGGTTCAATCCATACCACCCCAAATTTGTTGCTTAGGATTCACCTGGGAGCTAGTTAAAAATACAGATTCCAGACTTTTTTCTCAGGCTCAGCTGAGTCGTAATACTTTGGGTGGGGGTTTAGGATCTGCCAGAGTTCTGCCAGGCAGTGGGTTTAGAAATTATTGGGTGAGATGGGAGCTGCTTGTGTGACACTGCTCTGTGCTATTCTGTCGCAGTGACACTGCCCTGTAATGATGACATTCTTCTTACATGTAGAAGTCGGCTCATAATAGGTCTTTTACAACTAAGGCTTACTTTTTTTTTTATTTTGGGGGCACTGAGGCTTGAACCCAGGAGCTCATACCTATACTATACTTCTGTATCCCTAGGCCCCTTTTTAAAATTTTGAGAGAACATCTCACTAAATCACCCAGGCTGACTTTGAACTTAAGATCATCCTGCCTCAGTCTCCTGAGTAGCTAGGGGCTGCAAGTGTGCACCACCACACCTGGTGAGGGCTTGCTTTTGTTTGTTCATGTCAGCCACCCCTGCATTCAGTCTTACACAAAATAGGGGCTCAGCATATGCTGGAAGACTAGTTATATAGGGATCTTGAGTATAGATAGGATATTGTCAGCCATTAAGGACAACGGGCCTAAGAAAAGGTCTTTCTTGTCCATTCTAAACATACTTTGAGATTTCAAAGCTGGTGTTGGTCTCCTGGTCTCCAATTTGTGATCCATAGTCAGGAGATCTTCGATATTTGGGCTCGGGCATATGGCCCAGAGCAGCCTCTTCAGTCAGATCTTCTAGCCCTCTGTACAGCGCTGACAGGCTGAGTAATCAGGGATAGTTCCTACAGCTACAAGGTCCGAGTCCATCAGGGAGCCTGTCATGCAGATTTCTGTGCCTCACACCAGTCCCACTGAGCCAGTCTGTTGTCCAGGAAGGGGAAATTAGTACCCAAATACCACCAAACACTGCTTTAGAGCTTCAGGAAGAGGATCTTCCTAGCTACAACTTCCTGTGTAATGCTTTTGACAGAAATGTCCTGAACTGCTGATATTCTATCTAGACCATCTTGGAGTGTGGTTGTGTGTACCATTCTGTCTTATTTTGTTAAAGACTCTGGGGACCAATCATATTAATCGCTCAGGAATTGGATAAGGCTTGGGCTTCTGTGTTTCTTTTTATGAAATCTTAAATCCAAGCTCATCCCCAAATATTACTTACTCAGTTCTCATTCAAGTTGTATAATCACTTATCTGTTTAGGTCAGCTCTGTGCAACACTGTGAAGAAAAAGTGACTGTTTTTGTATTCTTCAGGTCTTTCATTTTCCCCTAACATGTCCCACTGTAGCTCACACATTCTGCATGCTTCATGCATGCAGACTCACCAGTACTTAATTGCAATTACTGTATAGTTTTTCCTTCTCCTTTGGTATCAACAAATTAATGAAGGGACAGAGAATCCTTTGGCATCTTTGTGGGTTCCTGTAGCCTGTGGCTCATTGGGAAACCACAGGCTGCATTTAAAAGTCAACGTCATCAGACTTTGTTTAAACCATATATTTACTAAGATCCTCACTTGTGTGGTAGTTTAACTTTATAATGTGTGATTTATCATTTTACAGTTGCTGAGATTGAAGGAAAACTCACTCCTTCGGAAGAGCGTGGCCTTTTCCCATATTGCTTCCCTACTGCTGCTGAACTCCTTGAACACTGGTCCCTGAATACCATCATGGAGAAGACTTCGTAGTTGGGCTGCCCAGTCTTCTGGAGAAGAGGAACATCAGCTGCAGTTTCTCACTCGATTGGCTCTTCATTCAAGTAATGGCCGTCATCAGGATCAGGCAAAAGATGAACCAGCTGTACAATTGCTTGGAGGACTAAACTCTAGGGGCACTGAAATGTCAACAGTGTTCTGACATATCCATAGAAATGCAAGGGGAGTAAAATGTATTTCACAGCCCTTCTCAGGGAATATTCTATGTGATATTGGAAGGAATGGGTTGATAAATTCCTCAGGGATAGAAAGTAGGGAGTAATCAGAACATAGAGGGATGGGAAGCTGTTTTACTTCAGGGTTCCTCTTTTTCCAACTGAGATGTATAAACTAGGCACTCCAGCTAGCTCATCTGTGACTAGAGGACAGGTTAAGTACTCTGGTGGGCCTTCTGCTCAGTTCTTCTCCTCTAGTAAAGAGCAGACGAGGAAGCACCAATTCATTAGCCTCCATGTCCTTCCTGTGCACTCTAGAGCTTGACAGTGCACACAACAGCATAGCCTGTCTTGCTGTTCTAGGATGTGAGCTCTTAGGGCATCTTTGTTTACTTGAAGGTGCGGGTCATTGCTGATAGTACTTCAAGTGAAATGGAATTTGAACTCTTTGTCTATAGGTCAGGTGGTCAGATCCTGAACTGAATTAATTAGGTCAATGGAGACACCAGGTAGAGCTGGAAACTTCTGAGAGGCAATATTGCTGGTTATTTGTAGAGGAATGTGTCATGGAACAAGCTTAGAATAATGAAATGTGGAACTCGTGGTCACTTTTTAATAACTGTATGAACATAGGCTTCTCACGCAAGCTCTGCAGAGTCCTGTGATGCCCTGTGAAGTGCTCGGAGTTGGGAGGGCTTCTGGGGAAGGAAACGTGAAGTGATTTGGGTCAAGAAATGGGCAGAGGTGGGATCCAGAGCCAGCTATTGCTTCTGCTCTGCATAGAAACTGCAGTGTGAAAAGGGCTGAAACACTTCAGACCTGGATCTGAGTCTTTCTCCTGACGCTAACAAGTTCTGTGACTCGGCAAGACACTTCGCATGCCACTTTGATGCCTCTTGAGTGACTCCACATCCCTTTTGGCTTTAAAAATGTTAACATCAGGCTCCAGACAATAGCAGGCCAGTTTCAAACTCACTTATTCTAAGCTGTGAAGTCAGATGGATATTCAAGAGTTACTTGAATTTTAATATTTTTGGAGGTAGTGTTTGTCTTTGCCAGTCTTTTAGGTGCTAGCTCCATACCCTTTAGACTCAGAGGGGCTTTATTCCCTCTCTCATCACTTTTTTCCCTGCCTTTCTCCCTGTGCTTTGCTTCCTCCCAATTTTACTGAGCAAATACTATGTGCCATGAATCAGGTATGTGCTAGGTTTGAGGGCACAAGGTAAGCCTGACACTTTCTAGCTTTTCCTTCGTAGGGAATCAACTATGCCCCAGGGCAGCATGCTGGTGGGATTCCCAGGGTGACCTTCTATAGTCAGGTGCCCAGTTCTTCTCAATCAATTTCATACTGCCCTAAGATACACATCAAATCATCATTCAGGCCCAGGGTCACCACGGAAGAGCTCCTTCCAGATGTAAAGAAGAAAGAATTTTTCACTTCGTGGGATAAATCTGAAGAGGAAAAGTTCTCAATACAGTGAGGGCCACTGATTATTCCACCCCCTGCCTCTCATCCCTGCCCAAGTAGGAAGATCCTAAATTTAAAAAAACAAAATAATTTTCCAAAAAACAGACATTTTTCATGTACACTGTTCTTCATATCTTCCCTGTGGCTGGTGACCTTTTTATTTTTATTATTTATTTATTTATTTACTTATTTTTGAGACAGGGTCTCAGTATGTAGTCCAGACTGGCCTTGAATTTACTATATAGGCAAGACTGGCCTTGAACTTGTAGCAATCCTCTTGCCTCAGCCACCTGAGTGCTGGGATTACAGGTGTGTGCCACCATGCCCGACTGTGGTGACCTTTTTAAAAAAGGAAAGGAAAAACACTAATCAGACAAAAAGATATTGCCATGGCCTCCTACCTCATTAAGCAACTTCTCAATTTGTTTCTTCCATCATTGGCAAGTCTAATTAATACAAATACCTGAATGCAGAAAATATTTTGTAGAAAATAAATCAATGTAATTTCAAATTTAGCATTGCAGACATAATCTATTTGGTTTGAGAATTTTATTCTGATAAATAATTTCAGGTTTTTTCATTTTACAGCTTAAATTGTGGAATTAGTTACTCATGACTCTCAGTTTTACTTTACAGTTGAGTTCAAGGAACAGAGACACCTCCGGGTAATGTCTATACCTCTCCGTGATTAAAAGCTTTGATTTTCTTTGTTGCCCTTATTTATGAAAATGTACCTTACTCCTAAGTGGAATAAGGTACCTCCTCTGCTTCTCATTTCCCCTCTGGTAAATATATTAAAAGTGGTAGAATGTGTGGAGGGTCCTTAAAGGGAAACAAAGGCCCTATTAATACAGTATTCCTCCCACTAAGCAGAAACAGAATCAGTAAATCTATACAACTCTAAGCATTCTTATGAAAAGGGCAACATTCTATCAAACATCTTACATTTCCAAATATCTGGATATTGGCCATCATGCAGGCAAAACATACACATGATAAAATTGTCTTTCCACTTATTTTTTTTTTTTGTTTTTTTGTTTTTTTGTGGGTACCGGGGGGTCGACCTCAGGACCTCTCGCGCCAGCAGGCGCCCGTGCCATTGAGCGATATCACCGGCCCCTTTTTCGTATGTGGGTTCCGGGAGTCAAACTCGGGCCCTCGCGCTTGCCGGGCAGGCGCTTAAGCCGCTGAGCCATCTCACCGGCCCCTCTTTCCACTTATTATTTGTATGTTTTGGAATTTTGTAGCTCTAGTCATTGACTCTAAGGCAATTTATATTTGTTTTCTCTGTTCCTCTTAAGAGGAAACAAAAATCTTATTTTTCCAAGCAATTAAAACTCTTACGCTTCAGCTAGGATGAAAGAATTAGGAGTTTTCTCTCCTTGTATATATTGTATGTTTCATCCTTTTTGTTTTAATGATTGACAGAAAACCGATAAACTTAGATCTCTGAATTAGGGTTGGATGTACTCTCTTGGTGGCCCTACTGCTAATTTGTTTCACTATTTTGCAGAATTTCTTACTCTGTAATGGAAAGGTTTATTAAATATGAGGGGTGCAAAGCTTCCTGAATACTAATGAACTTATTTGCCAAAATTTAAATGTTCTTCTTGTCAGTGAATGCCTGTCTTACTTAACAGGATCCAAATTGAATAATGAAGAAAATTAGACTCTATCGTACCCTCAAGAGAAATTGTGTGTGAATTGTAATAGAATGCTGAGAGGGAAAGGGGTCATATTTTAGGAAAAAAAGAGTAGATAATTTGGATTACTTAAAAAAAGGATAAACTCAGAGAAACTCAATTCTTTTCCAAGAAACATTCAAGCAGTAAGACTCCTTGCTGCCCCAGCAATCTACACCTTTGGCCAGCTTAGAAAGTCCTAGTTATATGGAGATAGGTGCTAGGTTCGTGTGGTTATGCTTTAGCCTTTTTCTCATATATATGTCTGTGATGGAAAGGGGAAAATCAATAACCTTGAAAACTGAGCACTGTTCTCCACAGAAGTTCAGTAGGGTGACGGTTAGACGTTGGGAAATTGCTACAATTCTTCCTTTAAGCATAGTGCACTGTGACTTTTACCAGGTCAGTGTGCTTCTTTCTTTCTAGTGCCTCAGTGTTGCCACTAACAGAATAATTTATCATGATGTCTTTCGCTTGCCAGCACCCAAGAGCCCCGCAGGGACAAGAGAGCTCTCCTCTGGGCCTGGATAGGCTGGGAGAACGTAGGCAGCCATACCAACTGCCAGACAAGATCAGAGTCAGAAACAGTATCTGCAGGGAAGAAATAAAATGGCAGAAGGGATATGAGGGAGAAAGTAAAGGTGACACCACAAATGTGGGAATTTTTCCCCGTAGTAAACTGGAAACGGGAAAACATGCACTGTGAAAGGATGAGGGGAGGAAGGATTCTAAAGTGAAGAAAACAATGGGAAGAATGATTATCTCCAATGTTTGTGAAAACTAATTCTCCTGACATTTCAGGGAGAGAAAAGAAGGAAAATAAAACAAAACACAAAAATTTAAAAGCTAAGATTACACTCTTCTCTGAAAAGAGTGTGAGCAGGAACAAAAGTTTGGTGACACCAAGATTTATACTTCAGGGTTTACTTTCAATCCCTATGTGAAAAGGTTTATAGACATAGAATCATAAGACACATTAAAATGTGCCTTTTGGAAATAATACCAGGCTTCATACCTAAAGGAGACAAAAAAGGGTGAACACATCTCAGGTTAACACCAATCAATTGTGAATATTTCATTTGAAAGTAAAATTTTTATACCTAATTAAATAAAAAAGAAACACAGAGTATTTGATTGCTTCTGTGGGAAGACTTGAGGATTATAAACCCAGACTTTCCCCTTGGAATGATAATTGATTTTGAAAATTAAGTAAATAAATGGAAGGAGATTTAGATTCATCTCAACCACTTCAAATCATAACCTGAACCTTTGGAAACAAAGAATTTATGAAGTGGGAATGCAAGGGAACAAGATGACAGAAGAGGGGGAAATGCTACGATTTGAGTAAGACTCCACAATTTGTGAGAAAATTAAATGAACAACAGGGTTTGGAGGATAAGTGTATAATAAGGAATGTGAGATAATAAGATATTTAAAAAGCAGAAATTACTTGCGAAAGTGAGGATGAATGATGAATTACATGGGAGATGATTAAAGGATTTGGGAAAGCAGAAAAGGGAGGAGGCAACTGGGGTGGGAAACAAAATGTGACTAGGGGCAGTAAAAGGGCAAATCTGAACTCTGGATGGCATATCCCCCAACCTTTGGAGATGCGCACAGCTTAGTAATAAAGGAGGAAAAGATGAAAAGAATTCATGGTTAACATGAAATCATAAGGACAATAGAAGAAGCAGTAAGTGTCATTAGTCTTCAGGAATGAAAGCATTTCTAGAGAAAAGTATTAGTCTATGTTCTCCATTCATTTATGAGTAGAATAGTCTTCATCTACCTTTACAAAAGATTGATTTATAAAATGAATGCTATTGAAGGAAGAAAAGCTAAGCATTATCACGGAGGCTGAAGAAAAGATTGCATCTAGAACAACTGAGATGGGGGGTATCCAAGCGAACCTGTGCACAGCTTTTTATATAAAATTTTGAAATTCAGCATCTTAGGAAAGCACTGGAGATAATTTACCCAAATAGAATGTGAATAGTGATGATGGAGGAGGTTTTTGCTGTTGTAAATATTTTAGAATATATTCTTCCACAACATTTTTCTCCCACAAAAATGAGTGAGATTAAGTAAAAAGCTTCTGGATTTTGCATTAAGCACTTGGATGAGAGGATTTATAGCAATGTAAAGTTACTCCTAGTAACAGAAATAACATTAAATTTTCAAAAATGTTAATATCTGGAGCAGATCTAAATGCTTGTGAATATCCTTTTCCCTTACTTGTGTTGTTAGGGGATTCTTTCCACCAGGCAGTTCCAGACCCCCTTTGGCGGGAAGCTGATAAAGTAATTTAGCTGGAAAGGCTTAATGAGATAATGATGCTAAGGCTAGTTAACACCTAATAAGAACATAACCACGAGGGATGATATTGTTGCTTATTAATTATAATGATGATGTGGAGGAAAGAGACAAGGTGGCACTCATTTAGCAGAGTGTACTCAGGAGTATGGCTGTTTCCCAAAGGAGAAGTTATAGTCAGTTAAGTTAGAAATAGGTTAACACTTCGCAGAGCTGGGAACTTATGGCCATTGGGTTATTCTGGAGACCAGAGAACTGGAGGCAACAGAGGAGGTAGTAGATAACCTTCCTGATGACAGCCAGGGCTGGAGTGGGGACCACTGTCGCTGCTGAGCTATGTGAGGGCTCCCAGCCTCCTGGCCATGTTCTGCGGGCAGTCCGCTTGACAGGGACTCCACGGTAGTCTTGGGGGCAGAGAGGCAGGTGCCCAGAATGGGTCGGGTGGACTCCAGTTCTCTGACCTGCCCTGAGATGGGTGAGTCAGACCTGGAGTGCAGCTCTTCAATCCGCATCGGCTCCCTGCCCTGGTAAGGGAGCCCAGAAAATCCTGTGGCTCTGTTTGCAGAGGCACAGCTCTAGCCATTACCTGTTGTTTGGGTCGAAGGGTTTTTGGTGTTAGCCACAGCCCCCACTCCACTACTGTTCACCTAGGAGAGTGCACTTGCAGTGGCTGCTCATTACAGATACACTCATATCCCTTAGTCAGGTGGGCCAGTGTAGAGAAGGTGAGGAGGAAGCATCATGAGGAAGACATGGAGTTTTCAGAAATCTTACGATTCATCAAGGAAGCATGGAAGCTTGAAACACTGGGACCAGCCTGGGGAAGCTGACTGGGGCCCAGTAAGGAACATGAAACTCACCACCTTATTCCCTGTTTTTTGCAGCCTAGGCTGTTGCTCACCTCTTGCTGGGTTTTTCTATGTTACTTCTGCAGTGATAGGAGTGGTTTTTCTATTCCTTTGTTTTTTGGGGGGATATTTTGAGATAGGTTTTACTGTGTCACACAGGCTGGTGTAGACTTTCAGTCCTCCTGCCTCAGCCTTCTGAACACTGGAAGCAAAGGCGTGTGCCACCATGCCCAGCTTTTACCACGCCTTCCAGTGCTACTAATTTCATTAGCTGGCTGATCATCTTACAAGATTTTTTCATGTCCTGTTTGATGGTTCCACTGACCTCTGCAATAGAAAGGATATAATATTTGCATTGTGAGCTTTTTAAAGCATGTATATTTTATTGTTATTAAGTGTATGATTTGAGAGGCAAAAAGTGAAAAGTGCTGTACTAGAAGACAAAAGATAAAGCTGCAGTTTGGACCGTCATACCTAGCATCTCTTGGGCGAATCTCTTGCCCTTCTGGGCATTGTTCTCCCCATTCATAAAATGAGGGGTGATAGAGGATAGTCTTTATGGTTTTAAAGCATATCCAGCTTTAAAATTATATATCTACATATGTTTTTAAGGAACCTATGTCTATATTTTATGTGAAAAGTAATTGGTAAACTCTTGCAACAAATATTGGTTGAAGTTCATGATTCAGTGTAGTCAGTTAAAGTCAGAGTTTCCGAAGAATCACTGGCAGAACTATTTTTTAATAACTATATGGCAGCCACACACCAGCCTTAAAGGCAGATGTTTCACAGAGGAGGAAATGAAGGCTTCCAAAGATTAAATAAATTGCTCAAGTCCGACATGGAAGTGCACACCTGTAATCCCAGCTACTGGGGAGACTGAGGTGGGATGATAACAAGTTTGAGGCCAGCCTGGGAAAATTAATGAGACTCTTCCTCAAAATAATATTGTAAAAAGGGCTGCAGGTGTAGCTTAATGGTAGAG
Source organism: Erethizon dorsatum (assembly GCA_028451465.1). Classification (NCBI taxonomy): domain Eukaryota; kingdom Metazoa; phylum Chordata; class Mammalia; order Rodentia; family Erethizontidae; genus Erethizon; species Erethizon dorsatum. Next base: position 49,198,789 of record CM051835.1, on the reverse strand, counting down.
CACTTGCCTATCATACACAAGGCCCTGGGTTCCATCCCTAGTACTACAAAAAGAAAATAAATCATTCAAGACCACACAGTCAATAAAAAGTGGAACCAACATTCAAAGGCTACTGTCTCTGAAACTGAAGCCCGTGACTGTAGTCACTACTGTGTGTATCTCTCATGTGTAGAACTCAGTGCCTATTTTCCATGACTTATGGCACCAACCATGGAGGTTTGCTAGGGTAGGAATAGGGAGCAAGGGAAAAAGTAGCTTGAAGAATCCCCTGCCTGACTCTGGCACACACATCTCTTTGCTTCTGTACTGCTCTACCCACCCGCTCTCTGACCCATCACTTGGCCAGAGTCATACCTTTTTTGGAGGTGGTGGTGGTACTGGGGATTGAACCCAGGGCCTTTACACTGAGCTACAACCCTAGCCCTTTTTAATTTTGAGATGGAGTATTGTTAAATCACTAAGTTTTCCAAGCCGGGGTTAATATTGTGACCTTCTTGCCTTGGTCTCCCAGAATGCTGGGATTACAGGACTACACTACCACCACATCCAGCTCAGAGTCGCATTTGACTCTTAGGATTATTTGACTCATGATTGCATAAGAAGCACCTTGCGTGTGATTGAGCATGGTGATACATGCTTTTAATACCAGCGCTCTGGGATGCCAAGGCAAGAGGATTACAAGTTGGAGCCCAGCCGGGGCAACTTATGACTTAGTGAGACCCTGTCTCAAAATGAAAAATATAAAAAGGACCAAGGATGCAGATCAGTGAGAAGGTCTTGGGTTCAGTCCTTAGTACTGCCAGAAAAAAACAACAAAAACAATAAAACTACTTTGCGGTTCTTATTTCTGTTTCTTCTTGCATGCTGAAGGAGAGGCACTGAACACAGTGATTCCTTTTGTCTTCCAAACAGGGACTGAAGCAAAGAGCAATGACCAGTACGACTTCCCTCACCTGCCCCGTCGTCACTGAGCTGACATCTCCCACACTTTCAGACTCCAGCTACCGCAAAATATCACCTTGCAGCTAGCTCAGTTAATTATATATATTTTTTCTTTCTTTCTTTCTTTCTTTTGTACTGGGAATCGAACTCAGGACCTCGTGCTTGCCAGACAGGTGCAATAATATATTTTCTATAATAAGGAAAGTATCACTTTTTTTCTGGAGTTCTCCTGGGAATGTGTCATTTCAATGATACTAGTTTATTTGTAACATCTGTAAAATCAGCCTTTTTGAAAAATACTAATGCAATGGCCATTGGCAAGTGCCAAGTGGAGGAACACGGTTCCTTTCTCCCTCCCTTCATCACTTCACTCCCACCTCTTTTTTTTTAAAGACAAGGTCTCATTATGTAGTCCAGCTTGCCTTCAAACTTGGAATCATCCTGCCTCAGCTTCCTGAGCACTGGAATTACAGAAGTGTGCCACCATACCTTGTGGAGTATGGTTTCTTAACCAGGCATTTCTATTAACAAAAGATGACTGTGTAGACATTATTGACTGGTTCCAGAAGAATGCTTCATTGAGGTCCTTAAGAAGGTTTGTGTATCTAAAACAGAGGGGCTCCTCATTTAATCTTCTTTGGAAGTAATAAAAACAGTGAGTTCCTTTTTGAGAATAAGGATGTTAGCATTTAGAATTTCAAATTGCCTTTCAAAGATTTATGTAAAACAAAAAACTGGGCCGGTGAGATGGCCCAGCAGCGTAAGCGCCTGCCTGGCAAGCGCGAGGGCCTGAGTTTGACTCCTGGAACCCACATATGAAAAAAGGGCCGGTGATATCGCTCAGCGGCACGGGCTCCTGCTGGCATGCGAGGTCCTGAGGTCGACCCCCGGTACCCACAAAAAATAAAAAAATAAAAAATAAAAAAAGATTTATTTTAATCTGTCATAGACAAGAACCTAGATTTAGTATTAATGCACAATTCTTCATAATCTCAAATACCTCTTTGTTGGTCTTCTTTCTATTTCGGTATATTCTCTTTCCTTTTGCTGGGTAAATTCTAAATTGTTATTCAGTATGGTTGCATTCAACTAATTGTGAAAAATTAGAAACATCCAGGCGTGAGATTTGATTAAGAAAAAAACAAAATACTGTGTTTTCATTTGAAAAAATGAGGTAGCTTTATATATGGAATGGTCTCCAAGATATAAGTTAAAGTTTAAAAAGCAAAATATAAAACCCGTGTACGTATGCTATTGTTTGTATATGTACATAAATACATGTATATATTTAATATGTGTCTATGCGTTGCCTAACTGCGGAAAGATACTTCAGGAACTGGTAGTGGTGGCTGCCTCTAAGGAGAACTGACTGGCGGGAAGATAGGAGGAAGACTACATTCCGTTGTCATCTTTACATAGAGTACCATGTTCATGTATTACCTAGTCATATTTTTTATAATGAAGGAAATACAGCTATTTCTACTAAGATGAAAAAATGCAAAAGATGTATTGTTCTGTATAAAAAGCAAGCTACCCAATAGTGTAAATAGTATATGATCCAAGTTTGGTAGTCATACACCCATACACATGGGTACACGCAGGCCCATCTGTACAGATGTGCACCAAATTGTTAACAGCGGTTTCTTCTAGGGAGAAAGAAAGTCTGTGTGTGTGTGTGTGTGTGAGAGAGAGAGAGAGAGAGTGTATGCACTTTCATTTTATTTTATATACTCTATAGTGTCTGAATTTTTTCACAAAATGCACACTAATTCCCAATAAATAATTAATGAAACACAAACCAAACTTGACTTTTAAACAAAACTTCAAGATCAACTTTCTGGAGAGGCAATTTTGTTGTCTGTTGTATCTTACAGATTTACATGCCTGACCTCTCCTCTGAAGCATCCTGGACTTCTTGTTCCCTTACTTTCTGTATTCCCTGTTATGAATAGGGCCCAGCTACAGTTGTGACCAATAATTCATAATAATACTACTGCTAGTTCCCTTTTCAACTACTGTCCTTTTTAATTAGTCCAGAATGATGCAGCAAAAATCTTCCTCATTCCTACTTTAGAGATTTCGATGTGGATTAAGTTAAACTCAGCTTATTTTGAGAACATATGGGGCTGGTGAGATGGCTCAGCAGCGTAAGTGCCTGCCTGGCAAGCGCGAGGGCCCGAGTTCGACTCCCGAAACCTGCATACGACAAAAGGGCCGGTGATATCGCTCAGCCACATGGACGCCTGCTGGCGCCTGAGGTCCTGAGGTCGGCCCCTGGTACCCACACCAAAAAAAAGAATATATGTTGGTTTTCTGGACCATTCCTATCAGCAGGCAAATAGGCTCTCTCATTTTAAACAGCAAAAAATCTCAAGAAACCTGTAAATTCACATTTCCTCCCAATACTGCTCTATTTCTCCATATTTCTTTACAGTAGTTTTTGAAGAAGTTGCAATAATTTTTGTGAAAACACCTCTTTTTCTCTTTTCATTCTTTTTGTTTTGTTTGGTTTGGTTTGGTACCGGGAATTGAATTCAGGACCTCACACTTGCCGGGCAGGCGCTGCACCACTGAGCTAAATCCCCAGCCCCCTCTTTTCATTCTTAAATTCACTCCTCTCAGGCTTTTGGTCATGACCACTCTCCTTAAATTCTCTTTTCAAGGCCATTTACAGTATTTACTTGACCAAACCAATGGTCACTTTTCAGTTCTTCTCTACTGCTCAACTCTTTGATCACAATGGATCACTTTCTCCTTCTTGAAATATTTTTTCCCCTCTTGGTCTTCTGGATCTCTCTGTCAAATTCTCATTTGACAGATTGCCTCACAGATTGCTCCTTCTTAGATTCTTCTTTATCCTCTTCACCTTCAAATGTTGGGATACTCATGGCTCATTTTGGGGGTCACTCTCCTTCTTTATTTAAACTTACTCCGTAGGTGATCTCATCTGGCTCTTAACTTTGAATACTATCTCCACGTTGAGGTCTATCCACACGCCAACTTGGACCTAAACTGTAGACTCTTTGTCTTCTCGACATCACAGTTTAGCTTTTTAATAGTCATCTCAAACTTAACAAGTTCAAAACAGACTAAACCACCTGCCCCCATCTACCTTATCTGGTTGGTAAATGACAGCTTCATTGGAATTGGACTTAGAAAATGTGTCCTGAGCCCTATTACTTTCACTACCTCCACCACTGAAGCCCTCGTCCAAGCGTCAGCATCACTCACATGGATTAGTGCAGGTGATCAGCTTCCTCACTTCTACCCGTTCCCATTATTGTTTACCAATAGCAGCCAAAATGATTTTTTAAAAACTGTAAATCACACTGTGTCCCTGTTTTGCACAAAACCCTCCAACAGCTTCTGTCATACTCAGAGCAAGCTCCAAGGTTTTTACCATGGACTTTAGGGCCTGGAGTGCTTCCTGCATTCACCTGACATCTCTGAACTCATCCTGTCCTTACCCTCTTCATGTTCTCATGCCACAGTGATCTCCTTGCTACTTTTTGAATGTTCTAGGCATGCTCCCACCTTAGAGCCTTGCACTCGCTGTAGTGTCTGTCTGGAATGCTCTTTTCTCAGGAACTTACATGGCTCAGTTCTCTCCTCCACCCTGCTCAGATAGGACTTTGTCAGAGACCCTTTCTTGCACACGCTGTCTGCAGCAGCACTCGACTATCTTACTCTGCCCCTTTACCCTTCTTTACTTTTACCACCACCTGCTGTGTTGTATATGTACTTGACTAATATTTGTTTAATATATATCTGTATCAGAATGGAAAACCCATGAAAATGGGAACTTTGTCTTATTCACCATTGTATCTTCAACACTGAGAAGAATGATTATTACAGAGGCAAGGCTTAAAAATATTCCCGAATGATAAATAAAGACTTTTAAGAAGTTCAGAATTACTTCTTTAGCATATTAAATTATATGAAATCACTCCTATGACAACTGATTTCTCCATTTCAATTTTTTCTTGTCTTTAAAATTTTTTAAATCTTGTTTCAATTTCTTTTGAGATTATTTAGACTCACAAATATTTGCAAAGATTATATAGAGAGGGATCATCTGCTCTTCACCAGCTTCCCCCAAGAATAACATCTTCCATAACTATTCTTTTAAAAATTATTTTCTTTGCTTCCTTCACTCTAGCTTGTTCTTTATCCTGTAAGAATTTCTACAGAGGCTTATTTCATAGCCCAGCCATTGATGGACATTTTTCAACACTGACATCAAATTCCTTCTCTGCGATGTCTTACTCAAGGGTGGGATTGAAAACTTCAATTAAGTGGGGAAAATATGTTTAATCCTATTTTTATACTAACAATTCAAAAGTAAAGAAAAACTTCCATCTTTTGAGTTTGTAGTTCTACAGAGACATAATATCTCCGGAAAGTTCTGTATATAGCAGCTTGTTTACTGTGATTTCTAAAGACAGGCATTTGTTGACTCCCCTGTGTATTTTATCTCTTTTATGTAACTGGAAAGAATTGAATAAAAACAAATCTATGATTCTTTATATATGTTCACATTTCATTTTGAGAAATTTTTCTGCTGAGTCCATGTCATTCATTTATTCATAAATATTCCTCGTGCACCTACTTTGTGCTAACTTCCATGGTAGTGATGCTCTTTTATGCACCCATCTGATATAGGTTGAACATCACATTTAAAACACTCTAAGCACTGAAAGACAGATTGGAAACTTCAGACTTCCAGGTAAGTCAGTTACCTTCCATTGAGTGGGCATTCATGTTCAGGTGATAAGGACAGTATTATAATTAGTTTCCAGTGTTAAAAAAAAACTGATGTCCCTTCCAATATGCCTGACATAGATAAGATAACTGACTGAAAGGATAAGGCTTACCGATTTAATAATTAGTAAAAAGAGGACATGGCTGGGATCCCCTATAATTAAATCCCTATAATTAAAATGAACATGTATTAAACTCCTAATAAAAGCTTTGTTCATATTAAGCATTAATTGGAAAAGCCCTGTGTCAGCATTCTTCCACATTCTCATTTCCAGTATTAGAAAGAGACTGTGTGCCCTGTAGGCCTGAATGTCCTGGTTCACACCTGTTGTTCTAGCATAATTGTTAATTGCAGCCCTTTTCACTCCTTAAAGGATCCTGGTTTAGATGATGAATTATGTGGTCAATCCACGTATTAGGGACTCTGGGATAAACTATCAAGGCGCCATTCCTATTTATTGGTATTACCTTGTCACAAGCTGTGAAAACAGTTTTCCTTTTGATTGTTTCTTCCTGAGTTGTCACAAAGACCTTCACATAAAATCACTCTCTCCCATTAAAGTAATTATTGAAACCCCCTTCAGTAATGACCACTCATTTTAGTTTTCCTCCTCAGATTCCAAAGACCAAATGTGGAGATTGCTTTTGCTGGGTCAGGATCAAAATTGTTCAGAGGCACCAGCCTTGTACGGGGAAAATTTTGTCTTACTAATCCACAAGAATCTTAAAGAGACATTTCTCCCTAGAAACACGGTCTTGCAAAATTAGTCTGTAACTGCAACCTGGAGCCCCCAGTATGGAAAGCCAGTTCCAGTGAGCCATGGGTATTTCTGCACTCAGATGCTTCGTGTCTGCAGAGTTGCTACTAGGGAATGAGTAATGGGAAGGTGACTCTGGGTGGCCTCCTCAAGGGCAATCTCTGTTAAAACTATTTAATCTCTTTGACTCATAAGGAAAGACTTTCTTAAGTTGCTGAGTAGAATGACATTTCTGGGATTACATGCTTCTACTAGATTCTTGGCTGATGGTAGGAGTGGCACCGCACTGATTCATTATTTAATTTTGGAAAACTAATCACAATTTTTTTTTCACCTAAGGCTGTGTTCTTATAGTCCTGAATGTAAAAAAAAAATTTCAATTTTTAAAAAGTATTTTTCATAATGGAGAATCATGGGAACAAACAAAAACTAGCAAGGAGACAAAAACTAAATTGTTTTATCTAATTGTTTTGGTGTTTTATAAACCGTCTATAAACTGGAAAAGTTTTCTGGGTTTTCGCCTTCCAGAGGCAGTTTTTGTAAGTACATAATATACTTAGTAAAATATTATGAGTATTTGGGAAAATAGATGTGGAATGACTTTATCATTTTTGTTTGTAATTTGCTTGAAAAATTAAATGAGACAAATTGGGTAAAGTGTGTTTTTTTCCCTATCCTTTTTTCCTGTTTTCTATTTAACATGAAAGTACATTTAAAAATATTATTACTTGTAGACAGCTTCATCGTAAGACACAGATGGACCCTGAAATATCATTGATACTCCTCTGGTATTGATTTAAACAAATTCCATACCTTTGTCAAAAATCAAGAAAGTACCAGTAAAACTAGACTCTTAAATCCCTTTTTAAGTCAAACAACTGGGATGAATTGCTGAAGGAAACTTCTGGTAATTATCCCTTTTCCTATCTCAGGCATCAACGCTACTCTCTGCTACTCTCTTCGCTACTCTCTTCGCCTACCTCACTTGCCCCTCATAGAAAACCCATAACAAATCCTGGAGCGATTCCTTCCAGATGCATCAAGACAGCTCCTTTTCAAAGAATTCCAGGCCTGTTTATGAAACATGGCCTGGGCAATTGCCCCAAGAGCTCTGCTCTCCCTGAGTGGATAGGGAGGTTCCATGATTTGAAAGTAGTGGCCTCAGGTGGTTGGAGGGGGTGGGGTGATGGATTAGGCTTCTCATCTTCTGGAAAACCAATTCCATTGAGATCATCTTAGTAGGTCATATTATCTATTAAAAACACCTACAGTTTTCTTAAAGGATAAAGACCTTCACAAAGGAGGTAAAGATTTGGTGAGATTTTGGTGAGCTAGAGGGAGATCTTTTTTTTTTTCCTTTACTGATTTAAAAATAATGACTTATTTTTGACTATGGGATGGGAACTCCCCAGAATCTCTTCTTTTGGCAGGGTTACTGTGAGTAGCCTGGGCTGATCTGTGCAATTCTCAAGAGGTTTACTCATTGTCTTCCAGTCAACCAATGTGACAAGGTTTTATCAATATGCCAAAGACAGGGCTGGGTGTCAGAATTGAGAAATCTGGGACATGATTATTCAGTTAAAGATCTCCAGATTACTTGAATATTTTTGTTCCATGAATGGTTCACAGAAAAGCTTAGAGGCTGCCATAACAACTGTAAATCTCCCAAATGGAAAATGGGCAGAAGGACAGATGGGAGTAGGGTATGTGTTTGGGAGGAGGGGTGACACTCTTATGATAGATTTTCCTGGAAAGTCTACCATCTAGCAGGGCTTACATTAGGAAAGGCCATGAATGGTTCTTCTGCGACATTTTCCTACTTTGGAAGGGCTCTTCTTCTCTCCTACTTTCCCAGTGCCCGGAAGTGTAATTTCACAATTTCACCCAAGACCTCCTCACTGTGGCCCTTACATAAGCTGATATATTCTGGACCTTGTCTATATTTTATGTTAACCAAATTCCCTATCCTATTCTACCTACACCATGGTCATTCCAGTTGGATGTTTACTTCTGCTTTCCAAGGGAACAGGAAGTTATCTGGCAATCCAATTAGAATGAGAACAGAAAGGGAAAAGACAATTAAACGCACTATCCCTCCCACTAAGTGGGGTGGAAAGTGAGTTCATGAGTGACTCTTGAGAAGCAGTACTTTAAGTCAAAAGAATTTTCAGTGGTAAAATCTATGTTTCAAAATGATGGTAGTAACATTTTGGGGAGAAGGAGACATTTTTTTTCTTAGTTCCCTTAAAGTCACATGCATGGACAACTACCTGAGTAAGGAGTGCCCAGCATTGGAGGCCAGGAGAGTCAGTGTCTGTTTTGTACGGCTAGGTGACCTCTCAGTGGAGGGAGGGGGAGGCACTGGCATGGAGCAGCAGCACAGCATACATGACTGCTCTGTCAACGAGACAGCAGAGGACTGTACATACCTTTCTCCTCCTGAAGGGTTGGCACAAAAGTGGGTACTCGGCACCCCTCCCATGTTCACATGCACCCTCGCCCAGGTGCTCCCAGCCTCACCCCATGGTGTGCCTACAGGCTGATTCCTAAAAGATCAGAAAGACAAATGATTCAGAAGTGCCTGCAGCTGATTCCTCCTTAGAATACGTAATCTCACAATCCATGTCTGTTTTCTTTTAAATCTTGTACTGTATGCCACAGACAAATCTTCTCTCCCTTTTCGTCTCTTTGAAAATGGCAGCAATGCTTTGTTTCTGATTTGAGCCAAAGAACTTTTTTTTTTTTTTTGTGGGTATTGGTGGTCGAACTCAGGACCTCATGTGCCAGCAGGCGCCCGTGTCACTGAGCGATATCACCGGCCCTTTTTTCATATGTGGGTTCCAGGAGTCAAACTCAGGACCTGGCGCTTGCCAGGCAGGCGCTTATGCCGCTGAGCCATCTCACCGGGCCCCAAACAACTTTTTAAAAAAATGCCCACAGCAGTTTTGATTTGACATTGTTTATATTTCCGCTCCGCTAATCCAAGATTTTCTGAACATCTTTGTCACCTTGGCAGAATATATTCACTGAGTTATTAACTAGACAGGGCTCTGATTTAACTTGAAACTCTTAGAAAAGTTTCCCATGTGACTTATAGTGATTTCCAGTGAGACTCAAGAGCACTGTTGTTGGTTCTTAATAATTCCATGGTTTCTGTATGTAAATGAATGTCTTTCACACACACAAAAGCATACAATGCTTAGGAGTTCCACTGTTGGTGTAAGCCCACATGTACACACACACTTATATGCCCCATGAACCTCTGGTCTTGCTTTACTAATGGTTCCCCATTATGAGTCACTTATCCACTGCTTCTCTATGAAACAATAAATACAGAAAGGTGCCTAACCAAAACAACCTAATCGTAACTGTTCATTTTAAGGAATAATGGCACGGAAACTAGACATATATAGCCACACAGGGATTCTTGTGGGGAAGCAGTGAGGTGAACAGTAGAAAACAGATCTGCTTTATTAGGAAAGAGTAAATACAGAGTTTTGCCATTCCTCTAAATGGTGATATAACTAAAACATGAAGAAATGCCTTTCGGGGCACATGTTTTCTTCCCAGTTTAACACAGATCTGTATGCGTGAGCCCACATCACCTTTGCTGTTTCTTTCCCTGGAAAGCAACACTGTCAAGAGATTCTTGGGGTGGTGGTGCAGTGATGCTGAATTCACAGAGTTCTCAATAAACCTGAGCAGGGGAAAATCCACATGAAAAAGAAAAGAGTGAAACAACTGTAAATTAGACCTAGACTATTCCCTCTGGAGAGCAAGCGACTACCTACCATTTTTGCAGCACACTGAATATTTTCCATATCATATAGGTCCCCGAGAATCAGCAGATACTATTTCTGAGTCTGTTGCAAGCTCTGTGCTTCACACTTTACTTGATTTAAGCTTCATAATTACTTCTTAGGTAGAAATTCTTATCATGCTCATCTTACAGATGTGTACATGTTTTAGAAACAGGTGTGTGTAAAGGCCGATGCCTGGAACATTGGAGTTTGAAGTTCCCTGCAGTCAGATCCAAGTGGCTCACTTGGGAGCTGTGTTGGGACACATCAACAGAGTTGTCGCTTTTTCTCTTACACCGCTGGTGTGCTATGGAGCATGCTGGGGTCTCTATGTGTATGCACCTGTGCAGCACACATTTGAGGTTTTGTCACCAGCTCCGCCCCTTTTCATTACTTGTGATGGAAGTCAAATCTGCCTACTTTGAAGTCTCTTTCTGTGGACTCTCTTGTCCACTAAAATTTTATGGAATTTCATATGTCCTAGGAAGTCACCTCTAGAAATTTCAAGGGATATTAACTTTTAAAAATACAAACACAAAGTCTTAAATTCACCATGAGAGAAATGCTAAACCTAAATTCCATCTTCCCAGATGCCTTGAAGGCTAATGCCATTTTAGCTTTGGCTCCACCCTGCTCCTTTTCTATCTTTCTTGTGGCTTGGGGACTTTACAGCTTTGGGGGCCTTTACAGTGTTTGCATCTCTGTGCCCCGTTGGTTCTGAGATCAGGCTCCCTGATACTGTACCTCTGTGTTGCTTGGAGAGACAACTTAAAATACACAATCTCCAGATGGGAGTGATTTAGCAAAATTAAAAACAGACAGGGGGCACAGAAGACAGGAGGTGTCAAATGTTTCCTCTATCCCACTATCAGTTTGATGTGGTAGCCTTGTCCCTACCTAGTCCCCCTTTCATGCTTTTCACTACCCAAAGATAAATATCTGAGATGTTAACAGAATACACATGAGTAGAGATACGGAGGGCCTTCCTTCTCCTTTCTAATCCAATACAAGGAGTTTTAATTGGGAGTTTTAATTTTGCCTTATCCTTATGATGAAAGCAACTCGTTTCAGTAAGTCTCAAGAAGTATTGTGAAACACACAAGTAGTTGAGAGCTCAGCCACCTCAGAAGAAGATTGTTACTTTTGATAGAATATTTGCTTTTGAGTGAACTTCCTCTTCCGAAACACGAACATGGTCAGGTTGGTGAGTTGACATCAAGGTTCTGACTTTACAATATACATACTTATTCATTATTCATGTACATGAAATCAATGCTTTTTTAAGACATAAATCCAAAGGAATCATGCAAAAGTAATATGTGGGGAAGCAAGATCATGTAACATATCCTTTTCTTTGTCTCTGCCTGGGGCAAAATATAGCAGCTCAATAGAGCTGGGAGGCTTAATTATAAATGGAGTATTTCCAAATTTCCCCTGCTCTTAAATCAGCTTGGTTCCACATGACCCATCAAGCCATAGCTAGGCCCAACGTAATGACTCAGATTGGGATGGCATGACCAGCGCTGAATGCAGAAATGGTTAATGAGAAGCCCAGGAGGGCTACCATTTTCTTCTTATCATCCATCCACTGTTTTCAGATCTTGTGTTCATTTTAAAATCCATACTGGACAAAAGACTACTATTGGTTAGGCTGCACCTAATCTGTAGCATGCCTCTTGAACATAGCCGTAATATGAACTTACAGCTCTGTTAGGGTGTGACCAACTTTCTAAGTGGTTTCAAGCACTATTTCTGAGCTCTAGTGAGGATGAAAGTTCCTGATAGTGCCTTAGCATGGCTTTCTGAAAGACACGACCCATGGATTTCTGCAGCACAAAATGATAAGATGTTCGGTATCTTTCATTTTCTGCAAATAGTCTGTATTTACAATACTATTCCAGTGGTTTCTGACTACTGCTTAGGGCAATTTTGCTTAGCCTAGCGGAATGTCCTGGAAACTACTGGCAATGATTTAGGCTCCGAAATTGGAACACATTTAGTAGAGACAGAAAGCCTATGAACAAATAGTGGGCATGTGCCAGAGTAAATAAGTGTGGTTCATGAGCTGCGGTCAGAAATGTCTCTCTTTCAGTATGCAGGGCAAAGCTTTTGCCAGCATTTGCCATAAAGTCATCCCACGATGCAGTTTTTTCTCTCAGTAAGACAGACTCAATGAAAGAAGGCTCTAGTCTCACCATCTACTATGGGCCCAGAGTCACAGGTCATGCCAAAGGAGACCTGAGCCGAGGGATCTTTGTCTCCAGTTAGCCTTTCTTACCTAATTTGCCAAGGTTCCATGAAAAAAGGAATGATAGCCATGAGGGAGTAGGAGGAAGCTGGAAGAGTTGGAGGAGGAAGGACTCTTTGTAGCATTCAGAGCTCCTCCCAGGATCTCATAACAAACCACAGAGTCAATTTGCTTCTCCTTTTTCCAAATCCAAACTCTGGCCCTGCTGCATAACTCCTTCGAAGGACTTGGTGAGGCTCTTGTTACTGGGTGACACTTTGAGACAATGAGGTGCTTTGCTGCCCCTTTCTTTACAGAGACTAATGAAGACAGACAACTACAGCTTTCCACTTTAGGCTGTTTGCATTTTCCTTTCAAACTTTACTCCTTGACCACACATTACAGAAGGATTTAGTACATGTGGATTGGCCTAGCACAATTTCTGGTGCAGCGTGTATGTCTGCCCTCTGAGACTGGAGTTTGGTTTCATGTACTTTTCTAATGCTGTGTAGAGTATGCAGTCTTAGCAACCACTGAAATTTAGGAAGGAACCTTTAAACAAAAAACTGAAGAAACCACCAAGCAATAACTGGTAAGATTCATTCATTTTGGAGATATTGTTGTAAGGGTGTTTGTAGTTCACCTTGAAGAAAACACATAGTTGTTTTTCAAAAGTCTCATGATCATCATAAAATAGTAAAATGTGAATGGGTGTTTTAAAAATACTTCAGACATGGCAGCTTAGGAACAAAGAAATTCAAAATATTTCTATACTAGGTAACAAACTTCCTAATTAATTCCCATAATTAAGCATCTCACAGTTAAATTAAACCAATATTAATTGGACAGCCACTATGTGCCAAATGTTATGGTAGGTACAAAGAATACAAAATGAAAGATAGAAAAAAGTATATGCAAGTATTGACAATTGTCAGTTCTGAGTAGTGCAACCTACAAATTTGCACTCACACTGGGTGTCATGGCACATGCCTGTAATCCTAGCACTTGGGAGGCTGAGGCAGGAGGATTGCTGTGAGTTCAAGGCCAGCCTAAACTACATAGTGGACCTTGTCTCAAAACAAACACACAAACAAACAAACAGGAAGAACAAAAAAGGGTTTGTACTCTGTTTAATTTGGAAACTTAAACAGGATATCTTTTTATTTTTAAATGAAAAAGAAAGAAAAAATGATAGCCCTTAGTTTCAAGGTGCTTGCGGTCGATGCACATGGAGCTGAGTGACCCAGTCATTTACATATCGTGTGATAGGCAGCAGCATAGGAGAGGGATGCTCAGACGCAGCACGGCTTCCTTACGGGCCAGTAGTAAGCAGAACACGACAGTCGCAGTCCACCATGGGGGAATAAGAACTGGCTTAAGAGTTTAAAAAATGCAGCTCATTTTACACGCCTATTTCTTGTTTATTCATGTAATCATGGACAAACTGCTTACCTTCCCTAACTTACAGTTCCTTCCCCTGTTAAGTGGGGATAATATTCTCTGTCTTACAGTGTTGTTTGGAGGACTGAATGTGAAAATAGATGTGAAATGGCACAAAAATTGTGCAAGAAAGTGCTGTTTTTATTACCGGTCTCAGACCCTTATTGCTAGACAAACACAGCCAACAGTACTCTACCACATTCTCCCTCCCTCTCTCTCTCTTTCTCTCTCTGCCTTCCTCTCCTCTTCTTCTCTTCCTCCCTCTCTCTCTGACTGACTGATACTCCTTTCATTGAGTATCTCCAAGCTTTTTCTCTGAAGTCTCATCATCAAGGATTGAGGTCCTAAAATGAGGAATGAGTAGGCTCACATCATTGAGTAACTCCTGTCTTCAGGAGCCAGGAGCATCAAAAACACTGTGGCACCTCAAGTGAAGTTGGAAGACAGAATGGCCTAGTGGGATGAGCACATGTTTGGAAATAAATGGACCTCTTAAAATTCTTGTATTTCAATTTCCCCCTTCTCATAGCACATAGGGTAAAAATACCTATCTCAAGTGTTTGTTAATATTACCTAAGATCAGAATGTGAAATAAGTGGACATGATAGCCACTCAATAAAGGCAGCCCTCTTCCTAAGCACCAGGGGCATTGATCTATTGCGATCTCAAATTTTATTTTATAGAGCCCATCTCCTTCTATAAATCACTGCTAAAAAGTGAAATAAACTATGTTGATATTTCAATATGAGAAATGAAGTGGTAATGAACAGAAAAGGAATAATCAAAAAGAAAAATGGAAGGAAGTTTGCACTTACCCTGTGGAATTAGCTGATCAGGGAGCTCTGGACTGGTCTGAGTATTCATGAGTAGTGAAAATGTGAATGCCAGGCACTAACTAGGATTGACTCAAACTGAAAGCTGGGCATTCTAATGGCACTTTAGTTGTTTTTTACTCCAAAATCATTTCCTCCATGTTTCACTTCAACAGAAGGCAAACATGCTTCCTTTCCAGTTTCTGGTCCCCTTAATTTTCCTTGGGCTTGTGTCCTTCTGTGCCAAGTCCAGCCAATGTCATAGTTTTGGCAGCCACCCTTCTGCAGGGAGCCCTGCGGTCACAGAGCTTCTGCACCTGTTTTTCCACTGCCAATCACAAAAGAACAGAATGACATGTATTCAAAATGCACAGGCAAAACAACAACAACAACAACAAAAAACAACCAGTTACTGAAAGGACAGAGAGGTTCCATGGTGTATGTCATTTCTATCCAAGGTTCTGAAAAAGGCTGCTCTATTATCATCACTGCAGTGCCTCACCTGCCAGCTCAATCCCCCAGCGCTCAGGATGAAACCTAGTTTAAGGGCAGACAAATGTAGGCTACACAAAAAAACACTCAGTTCCCTTCAAAATGGTTCACATTTTTTATCTTTCTCCATTTGGTGATTTTTAGTGATAGAAACACCTTTTCCTTGTTCTTCTGACCGTTTTGTAAAAATTTCACAGTGAATGACATATCAGCAAAGAGTTGTAAGGTCTGATAAAATAGGGCAGGATCAAAACCTAGCCATCATCATTTTGATCATTTCAGCCATATCTATGATCATGTGTTTTTAAACATTGATTTTTGAATTTTTATTTCCTTTAAAAATCTTTCAAAGATATCGTGTGATATGGGAAATAATGTGGCATAAAACTTGGTGAAAGAAAATCATCATATGAAGTTGGAACAGGGTAAATATCAGGCTAGTCTGGTCAAACCAGAAAAAGCAAATAAGATCATTTTGGTCACACACACACACACACACACACACTTAGTGCCTGCACGTGCCTACAGACTAAGTATGTTTACCTGTATTTATTCCCCCATCTCTCTTGTCCTCGCTTGATCCTTCATATTTCCAGAATTTAGAATACTTTATTTACTTTGGTTTTTTTTAAAAAAAAAAAAACCTCCTAGGCTATTTCAAAGGCATGAGAAAAACACAACTGAGAAAGGGTGTAAATCAAAATGATCCACTTTTCTGACTTGTGATGTGGTCAGGGTATCTGGACACTGTCAGGGCACTGCAGTCCATATCCTAAAGTGACTTTGTTATATGAAAGGAGTTTAATTTTTTTCCTCTTTGTAACCCTGTGAAATTTCCACATTAAAAAGCAATCACATCTTTCAAACTAGAAATGATTGTGTTTGGCACCACAGTCTCTGGTGTAATGGGTTGAACTTGTTTTCACTAAAACGAAATCAGCTTTCAAAATAAATCATCTGTAACAACATTCTACTCCCCAAATCATATAATCCTATTAACACAGTTTCATTTTTTTTCTTATTGTCACTGGGCTGACAAGATTGGCCAAGTTTCAACAGGGAGAAACAGAAAGTTTTAGAGGACCTGGCCAAGGCAAGGCATGATATCTAACTGCAGCCTTATTAGAGTTTAATGAAACCTTAAATATGTGTACCCACCTCTGCTCTGTCTCCACCTGACGTGTTTGTGGGTAACATGGTTATCTAGTCCCTTAGCAATTTAAGCCACCCAACAAATAGTCCAGCTAGGACAACCGTAGCATAACTGGTTACTATGGTCTTCTTGGTGAATGTGACCTCTATCAAAATCACACAAATGCCAAGCACTGAATAACGTATCTCAAGTGGCAAATCTTTGCCAGAAGTGTAAATTATGTGGCAATATCTAAAAGAGCACCTTGTAATTTCAGATGTCTCACAAAAGCATATTTTTCTTTGGTGGTTAAAAAAAAAAAGAAAAAGAAGCATAATAATCAAGTAAATTTGTTTTCTTCTGCCAGCAGGAAGAAAGAACTCCTAGAAAATATTTAGGGAGTTCCCAGCCAAAATGTACTATTCAGCTTGGTCTTTGCCCCTTCTAGCCAGTCTGAGAACTATTTACCTTTGGATTTATCAGTCAGGCAACTGACAGTCTGTGAGCATAATGTTCTTATTAAGGTAATTCAGCCGAAGCAGTTGGAAGCTGTAGTCAATTTCTAATTTTTCATAAGTGACAGGTCACAAGTGTTGTCAGCCAGAACCAGGTTCATCTTGGAGGAGCTGCTCCTTGGAAAGTCTTCCTTCACGTGAGTCCTCAGGGACAGCTTTGTCTATGAGCCAATGTCTTCTGGCACTACACTGACACTGAAGGGTTAATCAGTTCTTCTGAGTCAATACAAATTTGGGATTGGCCTGATTTTTGTCCTTTGGAATGCTCTTCTCAAGTCAGAGTCTCAAGTTAGACTCCTTGGTTTTCAGCTTTTCTTACTCTATGCAAGTAACTGTGACTCTAGATCAGACTTGGGTTTGGATTCTGTCTCTGCTACTTAATAACCTAATAAACTTAGCTAAGATATTTAACATTATTAAGACGCAGTTCCTCAGTCTATTGAAAGAGTATAATTATATTATCTGGCTTAAAGGATTATTGAGAAGATCATATATTAATTGGAAATTATAAAAATTAGTAGTTATCCTCCCCTTTTAGAGCAATTATGGGTCCATCATGCATAAAATTAGTTATATGTAAATGAGCAATAGCAAATAGTGGGAATAAATAATTCTGTAAACTCAAGCCTCTGAAAATATTTCTCTCAAATTTTTATTATAATAAAAGGCTAATTAGATGTAAATGGAGGGTTCTAGATACTCACCATTTTCCTCTTTGAATTTCCTAGAAATAGAGTGGTTTCCTTATATTACAGATTAAACAGTATTTAACAGCTGATTTGATTTTTCAGACTAAAAGCAAAGCAGCAATTTTTTATATGAAGTTACCTGTGGGTCTGAACTAGTTTTAGATAAGCTGGCAAGGATCATAGAGTTTGAATCAATAGCTGGCTTTTGTAAGATGTCTCACTGTTTAAAGTAAACCAGTGAAACTCGAGGTTATGTTAAAGAAAGATGGATATTTCTCTTTCAATGAGAAGTAGCTATGCTAAATGAAAATAGCTATATAGCATGTGTATATTTTAATTTCTTAAAAAAATTAAAAACTATCTTCTTAGAAAATATTTATGATTATAATTTTATAAGAGTATCAGAAAATTATGAATAAAGGGAAGATTACAATTTTTTCTGTTTCATTTATAAAGTTCTTTTTTTTTTTTGAGGTACTAAGGATTGAAAACAGGGCCTCATGCATTTTAGATAATTGCTCTACCACTGAGCTACATCCCCAGCCCTTATAAAGTTATTCTTATGTTCATTCTTTCCCAATGATGGATTGAGAAATATTCAACTTTGTTTACATATTGTCAGATCTAAAACATTTTAAAATTTTAAATATATTCTGTGCTGAGTTGGAGATGTGAGTAAACAAATGTCTATCTTAATTTAAAAATAATTAGTTGTAACTAAAGCAAATTAGATTTTGGAAGATCAATTCTTATGACAAATTGGGGCATTTAAGGGTTCATTAATGGCATATTTCTTCATGACAGACTTGGCTGGGCATGATGTGAATCCAAACTAGTTGTCAAATATCTGAAAATATTACATTGGATATTTATTCATGTTTTGTTTAATAACATTTATTGTTTATTATAAACATTATTATTAACATTTATTGGAACATATTTTATATACCATAAAATTTCTCATTGTCAGTCCACAATCCACCTTTTCAAAAGTAAGTTAATAGAGTTACATAACCATCGCCATGACCTAGTTTTATAATAGATTAAGCAATTATGAATCCTGAGTTTTAGATCGTTTGGAAGGAGCTTCAAGAATGTGAAGCCAAAATAAGAGGGTCTTCAAAGAAGTTTGTCATCCCAGGTTGCATTATTAATTTTTATCATACAGTAATGAAATAATTTTTGTACATGGCGGTCTCTCTAAGTAGCCCCCTAAGTAGCTCCAAAATCTGGGAATGGGACCTCTATGAGTGGTAGATCCAGTACCAATGCTGTTCTCAGCAATTGGTTTCTCAGGCTCTCTAACTTCTGATTTACATTTCCTCATTGCTAACATGCTAGAAGTACTTTTGTTAAGTGTAAAATAAATAAAAGCTTTCTGTAACTTGGGCTGTTGAGAGCATTTTTAAATGGCAGGTGCTTGTAATCAGGAAGGCAGTGATCTGAGAAGACAGGCACGGGATGTTTCTGAGCCAGGGATAGTGGCAATCTGTCAGTGCACATGCCTCTCTGGAGCTGCTTCTGCCCAAGGACTTCCGCTGGAGCTCCACTGTTGACTCAGTCTCTTCACAGAGAAACGGATACTATGCAAAAGGGATAGTTGAACATCACTCCTCCCAGACAGGTCGTAGCACTTCTAAGCAACCAGGTGGAATATGGCACAGAAGTTGGTGAAACCGTCCTGTTCCACTCTGATGACAATAGCATTCAACTGGAGACTGATTGTCTGACCTTGTCCTCCAGGCTGCTAAAACAATTGCTAGAAAGTAAAAATGCAGTGACTCAATTCACTTCTCTGATACCAGTGGATTCCCCAATCTTCTCCACCAGGAGTACACTCATTGGAATGGGTGCTCCGCGAAATCAGAAGCCGTTTTGGCCGTCTGTGTGGAGAGTCTCTGTGAGAAGCATGTGGAGCACTTCCTGGCCTTGTGGAGTCTGACGATCTAAACCTCACGCTGCTGTAGTCCTGGGTACAACAGAGATGCAGCCAGGCCAGGGAGTCACTTAGCACAAATTTCTCCAAACAAAGTTGAAAAGGCTGTCAGCAAAAACCTAGCATCTCTGGTCTTTTTTCCAGAGGGGTCTTGGAAAGGGGGATGTTTTCAGTCTGGTGAGAAGGGGGACCTCTGTCCGTGAAACATTAAATCCTTTTGTCCCCTTCAGAGCATTAAGTCTTGACACTTAAAGATGAAAGACAGACTCAGACTCAGGGCTTATGAAGTTAACTGCAAGTTGGAGTAAGCAAGGATATTACCTCATTAACCTTGGGCAAAGAACTGGGCTTATATCATGGTCTGGAGTCTGTCCCTTAAAACCCACAATTGCTGCATATTACACGATCAGCTGACTGCTAACAATTACTTCCATGTGATTGAATGACATTCTCTTCCTGTTTATAATAATGTGACAATTTCCCTGGGGCACAGGTGTCATCCAAAGAAGGCCCTATCATCTGCATGACTTTTTTTTTAATGCAGAAGTTTTGTCAAACGGCTACCACTTACTTCATTACCTCTATATGCCCGCTAATGTTTTCTGCCCCAAGCAGGAATACGTAAAAGAAACGTAGAAGGGGACATTGGGTTTTTAACACTCTAGTAGAGTAGTCAGGTCAAAGGTTGAAGTCAGACGGATTTGGTGACACACATCTGTAATCCCAGCTACTGGGGAGGCTAAGGAAGGAGGATCTCAAGTTTAAGGCCAGCCTGGACAAGTTAGTGAGATTCTGTCTCAGATTAAAAAATAAGGATTGGGGATATAGTTGTGTGCTAGAGTGCCCCTGGGTTTGATCCCTAGTAACACACACCACCACCACACACACACACACATGCAGGTGTTTTCATTTATAAGAATATTGTGAAGCCCACTGGGGTATGCATGCCTTTGGAGGGTGGAGTAATCAGCAAGATCAGCAACATGAAAGCATCTGAAGGAGCAGTGAGGAGCCAGCAGTTGGGCTCTGGAGAACTCCACCAACAAAAGACCAGTCCCAGCCCCCACACCCAGAGGCCAAGATCAGCTCCATACCCAGAACATTTCTAGGATCTAACACGGACATTATCACAGAACTGTAAACACCAGAGGTATTTTACTACTGTTGTTCTCCCTTGTTTGTCTGATTGGCTATCCCTTTCCTGTCTGGTTGGATGTCATCTTGTTTTGTTTTGTATTTTGTGGTTATTTTTATTTTGGGGCTTTTTTCTTTTATTCTCTCTTTCTCTGGTCTCTTTTTTTCTTTCTTTTTTGTTCTTTCTTCCTTCTTTTTTTCACGGTTCAGTTTTCTTACCTTTCTTTTTCATTTTCTTCTATTCTTTCCTCAACTACTTCTTGAATTCAAACTTTCAAGTGAGTAAACTTGTCTCTCCCCTTTCTGATTACTCCTTCTCATTCTATTTCATTCTTTCCCTTCTGTGTCCTTCAGTTTCCCAAAACTTGGGAAATCATCCTTTGACCTCCAGCTTTGACTCTACTATTTTTGACCTCATTCATCACTTTATCTTGTCCCCTACCCATCTTAATGCCCCCCGCCCCCTACAGAAGGGTAAAATCACTCCACTAAGGGGAAAATCACTGCATACAAGTACATGGTATGTGCTTGATTTTGTTATATAACTTTATAGAGTTTGCTCCTGGGGTTGGAGGTAGCAGGTTAATTGTTACCATAGTTTGTCAGTAGTTATGCTGTACTTGAAACTATTGTTATTACTAACTGTACTACTTTAGCCAGGATGTCATACATGTTATAATCAGTTTTTCTTCACCATATGGTAACACTGTGATTGTATGAGGTCATAATAATCACCACAGCCCAGTACCAAAGGATTGGGTGCTGAGCCAAATAGTAACTTTTCATCCTTTACAAATTGGGAAGGTAGGTTCTTGGCATAAGCCAATACATGTCAGTTGTAACCATCAATGTAAATGGCCTCAATTCACCAATCAAAAGAAACAGACTGGCAGAATGGATTAAGAAACAAGATCTAACAGTATTCTGTATACAAGAAACGCATTTAACTCAAAAAGAAATTTATAGACTGAAAGTAAAAGGATGGAAAACAATACTCCATGCAACAGGAACCCAGAAAAAAAGCATGGGTAGCTATTTTGTTTACAGACAATGTGAACTTCAAACCAAGAATGATCAAAAGAGATAAAGAAGGTCACTACATACTTGTTAGGGGAAACATTCAAGAGGAAGAGATAACAATCATAAATATGTATGTAGCAAATACAGGAGCACCCAACTATAGAAAAGAATTATTAATAAACATGAAAAATCAAATAAGCAATAACACAATTGTAATGGGGGATTGTAATACCCCATTGTAACAAAGAGATAGATCAACTAGACAAAAAATCAGCAAAGAAATATCAGAACTGAACCAAACCTATGAACAAATGGACTTAGTAGACATTTACAGAGTATTCCACACAACAACATCAGAATACACATTCTTCTCAGCTGCACATGGGACATTCTCTAAAACAGACTGTATACTAGCCCACAGAACATGCTTAAGTAAATGCAAAGGAATTGAAATTATCCCATGCATATTATCTGACCACAGTGCAATGAAATTGGAAACTAATGACAAAAGAAACT
Organism: Erethizon dorsatum; assembly: GCA_028451465.1. Taxonomy (NCBI): domain Eukaryota; kingdom Metazoa; phylum Chordata; class Mammalia; order Rodentia; family Erethizontidae; genus Erethizon; species Erethizon dorsatum. The sequence continues at coordinate 49,176,615 of CM051835.1, read as the reverse complement.
GCAAAAACTCCATAAATACATGGAAATTAAATAACACCCTTCTAAACAACCAGTGGGTCACAGATAAAATTAACGAAAAAATTAAACAATATCTACAATTACACAAGAATACAGATACAACATACCAGAACTTATGGGACACAATGAAAGCAGTCCTAAGAGGAAAATTTATAGCAGTGAATTCTCTCATCAGGAAAACAGAAGGAGCACAAATAAACAACCTAATGTTGCACCTCAAGCTTCTAGAAAAAGAAGAGCAAGACAAGCCCAAAGGCCATACAAGGCAGGAAATTATAAAGATCAGAGCAGAAATTAATGCAATGGAGACTAAGAAAACAATACAAAGAATTAAGGAATCAAAAAGTTTGTTCTTTGAAAGAATAAAAAAAATTTAATAAACCATTAGACAACCTTATCAAGAAAAGGAAAGAAAAGACTCAAATTCATGCAATAAGGAATGAAAAGGGTGAAATCACTACAGATCATGTGGAAATTAGAAGATCATCAATTCCTACTTTGAAAATCTTTACTCGCATAGGATGGAAAACACAGAAGAAATTGACAGATTCCTAGAAATGTATGAATTACCAAAGCTGAATTAAAATTATATAAAACTTCTGACTCACCCAATATCAGTTAATGAAATTGAAAATGTAAGTAAAAGCTTACCAACAAAGAAAAGCCCAGTTCCTGATGGATTCACTGCTGAATTCTACAAGAAATTTAGAGAAGATTTAATGCCAAAACTTCTCAAACTCTTTAATGAAATTGAAAGGAAAGCAATTCTCCCTAACTCATTCCTGGAGGAAAGTATTACACTGCTATCAAAACTAGAGAAAGACACAACCAAAAAAGAGAACTATTGGCCAATCTCCCTAATGAATATGGATGCAAAAATCCTCAATAAAATACTAGCAAACAGAATGCAGCCAATCATCAAGAAGATTATACACCATGCCCAAGTGGGATTCATCCCAGGAATGCCGGGATGGTTCAATGTATGCAAATCAATAAATGCAATACACCATATCAACAAAGCCAAAGACAAAAATCACATGATCATCTCAATAGGTGCAGAAAAACCTTTTCATGAAGTCCAACACTCATTCATGATAAAAACCCTACAGAAAATCGGGATAGATGATCTGTTCCTCGATCTGATAAAAGCCAGCTATGACAAACTAACAGCCAACATCATACTAAATGGACAAAAACTCAAAGCTTTCACTTTAAAATCAGGAACAAGACAAGGATGTCCACTCTCACCAGTCCTATTCAATGTAGTTGTGGAAACATTAGCTAGAGCAATTAGACAAGAGAGAGAAATAAAAGGAATAAAGATAGGCAAGGAAGAAGTTAAATTATCATTATTCACAGATGACATGATACTCTACATAGAAGACCCCAAAATCTCCACCAAAAGACTTCTAGATTTAATAACCAAATTCAGTAGCACAGCTGGATACAAAGGCAACACTCAAAAATCAGTAGCATTCCTGTACACAAACAACAAACTCCCTGAAAGAGAAATTAGGGAAACCACACCCCTCACAATAGCATCCAAAAAAATGAAATACTTAGGAATCAATCTAACAAAGGAAGTAAGAGATCTACACATTCAAAATTACAGTACTCTGAAAAAGGATATCAGAAGAGGATATCAGAAAGTGGAAATATATCCCTTGCTCATGGATAGGAAGAACCAACATAGTGAAAATGGCCATACTCCCAAAATTGTTATGCAGATTTAATGCAGTCCCGATCAAAATACCTTTAAAATACTTCACAGAACTAGAGAAAATATTGCTAAAATTCATTTGGAACCAGAACAGACATAGAATAGCAAAAGCAATTCTGGTTAACAAAGGTAAGGCAGGAGGCATCACAATCCCTGACTCAAAACTATACTACAAAGCTACTGTGATAAAATCAGCATGGTACTGGCAAAAAAACAGACCTGAGGATCAGTGGAACAGATTAGAAGATGCAGGCATAACTACAAACACACTCTTATCTTTGACAAATTGGCCACCTTATCTTTGACAAAGAGGCCAAATAAGTTCACTGGAAGACAGATATCCTCTTTAATAAATGGTGCTGGAAAACTGACTATCTACATGCCGAAGACTAAAACTAGACCCATGCCTATCACCATGCACTAAACTAAAGTCAAAATGGATCAAAGATCTAAATATTAAAACAGAAACGCTAAATCTACTGGACTAGAAAGTAAATAGAAATGTTGAAGACATAGGAGTAGGCAGAGATTTCATAAACAAGACGCAAACTGCATGGGAAATACTTCAAAGAGTCAACAACTGAGATCTCATCTTATTAAAAAGTTTCTGCACATCAAAAGAAATCACCAACAGAGTGAAAAGAAAACCCACAGAGTGAGAAAAATTTTTAGCTATCTGTACCTTGGACAAAGGATTTGTATCTAGAACATATAAAGAATTGAAAAAAATCAGGCTCCCCAAATTCAAAGACCCAATCCAAAATTGGGCATCTGAGATGAATACACACTTCTCAGATGAATACAAATGGTAAATAAATATATGAAAAAATGTTCAACATCATTGGTCATTCGAGAGATGCACATTAAAATAACACTGAGATTCCATCTCACTCCAGAAAGAATGGCTATCATCAAGAAATCAATAACAAATGCTGGTTGAACTGTGAGGAAAAAGGAATTCTCCAGTGCTGGTGGAGTGCAGATTGGTGCAACCACTGTGGAAATAAAACTAGGATTAGAGTTCCCATTTGACCCAGCTATTCCCCTTTTGGGTATTTTCTCAGAAGAATTAAAAACATCATACCACAGCAATATATGTGCACCCATGTTTATAGCAGCACAATTAGTAATAGCTAAATCTTGGAAACAACCCAAATGCCCATCAACCAAGGAATGGATAAAAATGATGTGGCATTTTTATACAATTTGTACTACTCAGCTGTAAAGAAAGATAAACTTGGGACTTTTATAGGTAAATGGATGCAACTCGAGACCATACTCATAAGTGAAATAAATCAGACTCACATGTGTAAACATCGTATTGTTTCTCTAGTGTAAGATGCTGAAAAAATAAATAAGATCCCAAATGTACAATAGATATTGTGAATTGGGAAGAAACTATTCAAAAGGAAAGAGAAACTGGGATGGGGGAAAGGGGGGAAAAAAGGAAGGGAAAGGAAATATATATATATATAATATAACTATCTTTTTTTTTTTTGTGGGTACCGGGGGGTCGACCTCAGGACCTCGTGCGCCAACAGGCACCCGTGCCGCTGAGCGATATCACCGGCCCCTTTTTTTTTTTTTCGTATGTGGGATCCGGGAGTCGAACTCAGGCCCTCGCGCTTGCAAGGCAGGCGCTTACGCCGCTGAGCCATCTCACCGGCCCTAATATAACTATCTTATACAGTAGTAGTATAACTATCTTAACTATCTTGTATGTATATATACTAATTCCTATTAGTTCATTGCAAAGAATGGTTTGTGCCTATATTGTTTGATCAATTTTTCATGCCTATATCTTGTAATATGAGCAACTACTTTGAAGATAACAATACGCAATGTATTAACCATTGTTACTCTCTTACTATCTTGTTTTGAAATTTTGTAACACTGTTTTTATTGTTTTTTTCTCTTTAAAATAAAAAAAGAATAATGTGAATTTTGGCCAATTCAAGACTCTCTCTCCCTCTCTCTCTCTCTCTTTCTCTCTCAGATTTAACTCAGGGTAACCATGTACTGTATCACCACTGTACAATTCCCCCAACCCCAAAATGTCAGCCTCCTAATTTGATCATCTAAAATTCCCAAATCATAAAAAGGCTGGCTCAGTTGATTGAAATAGAGCAATGGATGGTTGAGGTGAGTTGATAAATCTTAGAACATTAGTTTATATTTACAGCACATATGGTGAAACAGAACATTTCACCTTAATTCCTATCTCATATTACTCTATGACACAAAGATGGAGCTTGAGGTGTGCTTACATGTATTGTATATATCGCTGTGTTGTTATGATCACATATTTATGTGGTTGTGGCTGTATACTTTATTAAGTTGTGGTTCTAGAAGAACAAGGACTGAATCTTAGGCATTTTTTAAATTTCCAACTTTTGTCCCAGGTTTTAAGTATTTTGTAAATGAATAAATTATAGCAGTGTGAAGATACTACAGACATGAAGGGATGTATATTGAATAACATGATGCTAAACTTAACCAAAATTCTAAGATTTGGGATTTTCTTAATTCTAGATCATTAATTGAAAAATAATTCACCTTCCAGTTTTGACTAACTTAAGCTTTCAAACAGATAGCTATTATGTATTATCTTCTTTTATGGAAAGTAGATAAAATAGAATGCAAGGCCACCCTAAATAGATATTAATGTAAAAACAAAAGAAATTGCTAAAGAATCTATTGCTGCTTTTCAAAACTAGCACAAAAAGCTAAAGATCCCATCAATCCTAATACCTTCTAATGAGTCTTTCAAATATATGAAGTCCATTTCAGACTCACCTACTGAGTTTACTCTTTTTTTTTTTTTTTTTTTTGGTGATACCAGGGGTTGACCTCAGGGCCTCGCATGCCAGCAGGTGCCTGTGCCGCTGAGCGATATAATGAACCCTTTTATCGTATGTAGGTACCAGGAGTCGAGCTCAGGACCTTGCACTTGCCAGGCAGGCGCTTATGCCACTGAGCCATCTCACTGGCCCCTGAGTTTACTTTTAATGAGTACAATAAAAACCTCATTGTACTTATTCTGTATTTAATTTATTCTACCTTTTACCCAAAGGAGGTCAGGGTCTAATGTCAAATGGCATCTTATTAATCCTCATTATGTCTCAATAAAGTGGCAAACATTGTGATATTCATTGTGAATTTTAGGAATTGAAGACAAAGACAAGTTACATTATTTGTCATAGTTCAATCAAGTCAGGCATTTATTCATGCAATATTTCATAACCATTCTTTGTATTTGTTCAACAGATATCAGAATAGAAAAGAGTAGAAAAAGAAAACAAAATGGAAAGATATTAAAGTTTATGTTCTCTCTTTCTTTAGCAATATTCATGTAATGCCAGTTCTATTAGTTAGGGCAATGCTGACTGTTATAATAAGCAAATGACAAAATGTATAAGGGCTCACACACGACAGAAGTTTATTTTCTGCCTGTAAAGTGTCCCACGTCATTTTAGGTAAATGGGGAGGGACTGAGGAGAAGACGTTTTTCCCGGTCATTCAGGGACACAGGCTATAGAAGTCCTGCAGTTTGAAGCATTTAGCTTCCAAAGTCACTGCGATCGTTTGTTTGATGGCTGGAGGAGGATAGTGCAGTGAAGAAAGTTTGGGAGGTTTTAAGAGTTGGCCTGAAAGTGGAACCCATCACTTCTGTTCCTATCCTATTAGCTAGACCTCAGGCATATGGCACTGCCAAGGTGCAGAGACTTGGGAATAGCTGAGCAGCCAATTTGGCACAATTCTGTACCATTGAAAGGGAAGTACACACCTCTGGGAACAGACAACTGTCATGCCACACAACCTACGCAGGCTTTTCTGACCTTATTCTTGCAAACTTTAGCCAGTCCTGTCCTCCCCTGCTGGGGTCACCAAGGTGATGATTTGATGTCAGAGAACCTGGTCTCCAGTGAACAATGACAGTGCATTGAGTATCACGGTTTGCATGTGTTTGCTACTGGACCTGTTTCAGTTAAATCTGGGTTTTCTGTTTTAGCTGGTCCTAATTTGATGCCTAGGTTTATGTACGTGGGATTCACGCTCACTCTGGTGAATGGGTTCCTAAGGAATCACTATCAGCCCCATTCTGGCTTGCATTTCTGTCTACACTGTGCTGGCAAACGGAGTGGTGTTTGTTTTTGTGTCATCTACATTGTTACAAGCAGTTGTCTCTTATGTAAAATATAACATCTACTTTTTTGCTGTTTATTGTTGAAAATTCTCTTGGGAGCTGGCAAATAACAGTTCTTTATTTTGAAAATGATTTTTCCCCCTACTTGTGGCTGTTTTTTCCCTCTCTCCTACTATATCTTCTGAGGTACCATGATGGCATTTTGAGTGTGCCTGGTGGGTCTGCTTTGATTATACCTAAGAGCCAAACAGGAGTTTGGAGAAGATGCTGAATGGCTGGATAAATACATCATGGGAGAAAAATTCACCTCTGTTTCCGATGCTAATAACAATGGTTAACGTATACTGAACACCTAGTCATTGTCAATTGTGATGGTTGATTTTATGTATTGATTTGACTGGGCCATAAAGTGTTCAGATTAAACTTTTTGGTGGGTGTGTTTGTGAGGGCGATTCTGGATGATATTAGCATTTGGATCTGTGGACTCCGTAAAGAAGATTGACTTCCCCATGTAGATGGGCATCATCCAATGTGCCGCAGGCCTAAATAGAATGAAACGTGAGGGTGGAGGAACTCCTTCTGCTTTCCAGCTTGAACTGGGTCATCTCATGCACTGGAACTTACACTGTTGCCTCCTTTGATGTTCAAGCCTGCAGACTCCGACGGATTATACCACCTGGGTCTTTCCTGAGTGTCCAGCTTGCAGATGGAAGATCATGGGACATCTTAGCCTCCATCATCACATAAGCCAATGCCTTATAAGAATATTTCTTCTCCTTTTCTCTCTACATCCTTATGTATATCTTATTGTCTCTGCTTCTTTAGGAGTCTGAAAAATGTAGAACTTTTTATAGACATTTCATTTAATTATTTTGATCAGTTTTGAAAGTCAATATATTATTCCCATTTTATACATGATAAAACTGAGGCAGAGCGAGGTAAGTAACTGTCTAGGCTGTACCAGTAATAAGCATCAGTACCACGAATGAAGTCAATACTCAGTGACTCCAGGTTTGTGATTGCCCTTCTCTAACCATCTTCTCAAAGTTTCTATTTTCCATGGGTCCTCCGTAAATAAAATCTAGATGTATTCCATTAAGTCTCTTGGCAAGCAGATGGTACACTAAATAAAAACAGACATTTCAAGGTAGCTTTTCCTTGACCACTTTGCTCCTCCCATAAAATTTTATGTGCTAAAGAAGGAACAGACTTGTTAGAATCCACATTTCCCACCAGATGAGTGAATATCTGCTCTTCAATTGTAGTACTTGACAACATTGCTTAATAAAAAGATTTAAATCCACCTATAACTTTATACTTAAGAACAGATTACCCCATCCTTTAAAGGCAAAATAGTATGAGAAAAATGATAATGTAGTATTCCCTGGTATGGATTGATTAAATATGAGCATTTTGACTTCACTACATTGGTTAATTTTGATTGGGATAGTTAAGTCAAGTTGATTTAGTACTACTAACAAAAAGTTGGGAATCTGAATGAGAAGAATAAGAATACTAGCCGTAATAAAAATGTTCAGCCTGGACATATTATATAGATAGTTTTAGGTTATTTTCATTTACTTATTCTAATATCCATCTGGAGTCAGATAGATCTGACATTTTGCATGAAAAATATATGAAGCACTTGGTGATCACCAAGCAACAGTAAGTGTTTGCATTAGTCTACCTAGGCTGCCATACAGACTATCACAGACTGTGTGGCTTAAATAACACAAATCAATTTTCTCACAGGTCTGAAGACCGGAAGTCCAAGATCAAGGTGCTATCAGGCTCAGTTTCTGGCGAGGGCTCTCTTCCTGGCTCGTAGATATCTTCCTTCTTGCTGTGTTTTCGCATGGTTTTCCTCTCAGGTATGTGCGTTTGGGAAGGCGGTTTGGTAGGTGGGTGGAGAGAGCTCTCTGGTGTCTCTTCCTTTTCCTATAAGGACACCATTCTATATTGGCTTAAGGCCTTACCCTTATGACCTTATTTTACTTTTATTACCTTCTCACAGGTCCCATCTTCAGAAACAGTTACATTGGGTTCTGGGGCCTCAACATATGAATTTCGTGAGGACACAGTTCAGTTCATAACACTATGATTTTTCATTACTATGTTTTTCTTATATACTCAGTCAGTACACAGATTTATCTTATGTGGGTATGAGACTTCATGAATGCTTTCAAAGTTAAACTCAACTTAGATTCTTTGAAGGAATCTCCAGAACAAATGGAACTTAGGTATTGAATGTCGTGTCTGGTAAAGTGAGGTATTAATTTGGTCTCTGACGACATGTGGTGGTGGTGGTGGTACGTGTTTGGGTGGCTGGGGGATGCTATTCAGACAGCACTCTACAAATAGAAGTAGCTTGTCTTGAAAATATTGGCTTACTAGAATGGAAATTTCGAATCATTGTGTATGATTAAAGCTTTTATGAAACACTAATGTTTCTCTCACTGTTCTCCCTCTAATTAACACCAATCCAGGACTGTGAGTGCCCATTTTAGTTGAATTGGAAATCTGGAGTCAATGCTTAGCTGAATGTGATTTTTTTTCACTTTGTACACTACCATCTACTCTCTGTCTCATCCCATCCCAAGCATCTGACAGGTGGTAGGAGTCCCTATCTTAAAGAATCAAGCATCTGTTCTAAAGTTTGATGCCTGAATTATTCATTTCATTCTCGCATTTGGGGGTCATTTTGCTGACCACCAAAGATTGACAACACAGAGCAAATGTTAGCAAGATGAGAGAGTCTGGCTCTTAGAGCAATTTTGAAAGTAAGTCTCAATCTTAAAAGAGCTCTTTCCAAGCCTCAGAAATGACAGGCTGCCGAGGAGCTGGGAGTGGGGAGGGGTCTGTACTGCTGGACAGAGCCACCTGCATTTCCCTGTGGAATAATTTTGGAAGTAGTTTTTAAAATCTTTCTTCTTTTGGCAGGACATTAGTCATCATAATAAAGATCTGGTATTTACCAGATCCTTTTAAACAAATAATCTGGAAGCAACAGGAGGAAATCTGCAATAACTTACAATCAGCTCTTAATTTAGAGCTGTTTAGATTTTTCACAGTGTGCCTGAAATGAGTGATGTTTATACAAAGTTCAAGACTTCCGCAAGCAAATCTGCACTCCTGAGGGTGACTGCTTGTTGCTGGCTTTCAAAAACTAAGGCCTAGGGTTTCATACCCTGTTTGACATGCAGCATCTGGACAGTAGGTCTACAGCTCTAAGGAGGGCTTATGGGGAAAGGGCCACCCTAGGAAAAGAGCTGCTCTCCTCAGGGCTAATGTTTCTATTGCAAGAGCTTTAAAAGGAGTGAATACAGATCTATATCAGGAGTCTGAGGGAAAAATGATGAGTAAAATTTCTGATTCCTAATCCCAGTAGCATATCAGTGAGGTAAGGTGGCATGACCTGACTCAGTGTAAATGTAGAACTTGCTCCAAGTGATTTATCAAGCCAGAAAAGGCAATGAAAGGGACAGGTGGAACTGCACCTAAGCCCTTACATTCATTCAGAAATATGCGGCAAATACCTCTTAGATACTTGTTACTGAGCCAGGCAGAGGAGTGATAGAGAAGATACTGTCCTTAATGTAAAAGAGCTTTAATTCAAATGGGGGAAAGAGACATTGACCAACTTAAAAGAACTATAGTTTAGAAAAAGGGCAATGAGGGAAATAAAAATTTACAGAATAAAAAAGAGGCAAGTGGTAACTTTAGGCCAGCAAGAGTCCTTATTAGCAGGTGACACTTTACATGAAAGGAAAGATTGATCCATAAGGACATCTACTGGGTGAGGGACCACTCATAAGGACAGTGAGGGCAATGAGGCTACAGATGACTGAGCCTGGCTGATAGTTGTGGGAGATCACCCAGATTTTTGGATGCTGGGGATGGGAAAGGGGGTGGGGTGAAAGTGGGCTGGAGGCAGTAAGTTTAAGGTACTCATACACCTTCCCTGCAGAGGGAGGCTAAGTAATATGGTGGGAATGTCCTGAAGCACACAGACAGTCAAACAGAAAGCTAGTGGCCCTTACCTGATCATGCACACAGTGCTTGAGATTTGGGAAGCCAGATCTCTATTTTGTCCCTTCTGAAGAGATTTCATCTTTCCCATCTCCAGAGAGGGAGCAATTTTCTGTTCCAGTGTTTGTTTAGCATTACCATGTAAAATGTGCCTTCTTAAAGACAGTATCTGAGTGTGTGCAGGCTTGCTTGCTCGAGCCCAGCTTCCTTCCCTTGCCTCCTGCTCTTCGTTCATCTGTCAGTTGAGATCTGTAGCATCCCTCTCTGATAACTCCCAGGGCTGTGCTTTGGACCAGTCAGGGCAGACCTTTCCCAGGAAGTACATCACCGGAAGTCTTTTCTTTTGCTGCTCTGTGAAATTAATGTGATTTTGTTTTAGAGTTTCTGGCTCTCATTCTTTGGAAACCACAGGGAAAGGCTTTCATCATACCCCTCAGGACTGGCCCACCCAACTCAACATTGCAGCAGCAGAAATTCTGCTCCCAAAGGGAGGGTGGGGTATTATTTCAGATAGATCATTAACCAGAAGACTGAAATTTCCTTCACTGTACTATCTTGGGCAGAATGTCACTTTGTGTTTATTTATAAACAGCCTCAGGCTCTGAGGTCAAAGAAAGTCTTGTACCATTAGACTGCAAGGTCAGACCCATATATCCTCCATAGTTTATCCTGGAAAGAGATTCGGGTACATTTTCCTGTGCAGACCACTATTTCTAGTTTAGAATAAATTGCATTTGGACAGCCTACCTACAAGGCATTGTGTGTATCAGAAAAAACCCTCTGCTGTTTTGCCTTTTCCTAAAGAAAGAGGAGCAAAAATAAAGTAAAATGAAAGACATGACAAATATTCATAAAAACCGACTCCTTCGTGATACTATCTTTAGAAAGTAAGCCCTGAAGACAAGAGGTGACTTGCATGAGAGGTCATGCTAATATTATTAATGTACTAGACACAAATATAAACATCCTCATTAATATTCAAAAGAATAAATATAAGCACAGAATTTCACCTGTGGACAATCTTAAAATATAGCTAAATTACATATAATCAATATTTTCAGGAAGGTGATCTTTCTTATCTCTATACTTAGAAGTATAAAATACTTTTTGATGAAAATTAAATTTATCGTATTATAATTCTGTTCTTAGGCTCTCTGAAAATATATACTTCCAGTGCCTGTTTAAATTTTTAAATTCTGAGTTTGAAACTCACAGTATTACTTTGAACTATGTCCTTTCTTTGAGGAAATTCACGTATTTGGGGGTGAAGAATGGGGAGCGCATTCTGCGTGACTTTTCAGTGAGATTCAATAACGTTTTTATGACTCACTTCTTCAGTCACTTGGGTTAGGAACAGAACTGGACCAGAACTAGAATGCCCAGCGCAGGGCATCAGACACTGGTCAAAGAGGAGATAAGAAATAGGTCAGTGCAGCCAGCTCCATGAGGTGGATGTGGAAGGTGACCAGGGCTGTGACCACACTGCCCCACTCAGCTCAGTATTGTCAATTATGGCTTCCTGCTGGGCACCTCAACTGCACTCAGTATTTAATAGCGTATCCATATTTTGTTCATCACTGAGAGATTACCGGACTACCTGGGATTAAAAGAAAGGTCATCAGAGCAGCTGACATCAGATCCAATTTAGGCTTTAACACTATAACAACTTCTTGGCTTATAAACAAGCCTATCAGAAAGTTTTTCAAGGCTAAAGCCATTTTTTCAAGGGCTTCTCAGAATTGGGTAGCAACGAATTTGTAAGTTCCTAAGAATCCACAATGAGTAGGTACGAAAGTTTCAGTTTCCTTCCGGTAAAATCAGTGTAATAATAGTTATTTCTTAGGCTTTCAGAAGGATCAAGTCAGAAAAACTAAGTAAATCTCATTCTCACTAGAATATAGTGAGCCCTCAATAAAAATAAGTGATTAATATGCACCAGGATTATCTGATGTTCTTTTAAAAATTATACCTGCTAATGAAACAATTAAACATAGCCCCGTTTAATTTGTTTGACTGTGCTGTAAACATAAATATTTTCATCTATCTATCCATGCAACAAATACTTGAGTCCCTACTATGTATATTTCATACCAGGGTTGGATCCAGATACTGGAGCCACAGCAGCAAAGAAGTCAAGCAAAATCCTTGCTCTCACACAGGTGTGCTCTTGTGGAAGAGAAAAATTAAACAATAAAAATATATGTGAAATATCAGGTAATAATAAATGATCAGAGGGAAAAATTAAGAAGATAGAAACAGACTGGCAGAGATAAGTACTATTTCTGATTAGACAGTTAGAGAAAGGCTCTACAGAAGTGATATTCAAGTGAAGACTGTAATCAATGAGGGAGTGAGGCAATCATTCATCTGAAAAAACAGTGTTCAAGATCAAGGGTAGAGGTATGGCGAGGGTCTCAAAGTGGGAAGGAGTTTCAAGTTTTCAGGGGAAAACAGTCCCAAAGTCTTTGTTCACCTCTACTGCTACTGCAGCCTCCCAATTGAGGAGTGAAGAGTGGGAGGGCATAAGGGTCTCCTTGCTTTGACTCTTACAACTCTCCAAGCAGCCAGAGTGCTTTTTAAAAAACTTAAATCAGATCATGTTCTTCACCAGATCACAATCCTATAGTAGTTTCCCCACTCACTTAAGAACAAGTCCAGAATCCTCATGTGGCTTTCAAGGATCACCCAAGGTCATGTGGCCCCTACCTATCTTTTCCACCACCACATTCAGGTAGCTTACCCCTCTCTAGAAGGGAGGTGAACACAGTAAAATAGCAATGGGGGGCTGCTGTTGCTCGTGAGAGAATTGAAGGCTTCAGTGGTAGTGCTGGGGTGGGGGCAAGTGGTTAGATTCGGGGTATATTTAAGGGAAATGCTGACAGGCTGTGCCAACAGATTGAGTATAGCCTCTGAGTTTGTAGCTGTCTCCTTGACCTCTCCACTTTGACAAATGTTGTAAGTGGCTCCTCTTAGTTTGACCCTCTTGTTTTCCAGGAGGCATTATTCTTCTGTACCAAACTATAGGCAACAGATGTAAATATTTTTTAGATGATCAAACTTCTCCCATGAAATTTCATCTCATCCTGGCCACAGAATTGAAGCTAGTTCCCCAGAATTATAGTGAAACTTAGGCTCTATGGGGTAGGCAGTCTACCAGTGAATTATTCAACATTTCAAAGAGGAATGGGAAGGAAAAAGAGATGAGAGCCAAATTACCAACAATGCTTGTACAATCACTGTTCAGACACGACTTCCACTGAAGCAGATATTCAGATTCCTGTCTAAAAAAGAGTTTTGGGTTATCTATGAGTCTACTATTTCTGTTACAGAACTCATTCTAGAAGGTTGACACTATTAAATGATGAGTATGTATTTTGCAAACAACAGATGTCCTAGACTTACAAGACCTCATGGACTCTGGCTCACATTCTCTGCCTCTCTGATTTTCCTTTCTCTCACCCCCTCACTCTGCTCTACCCACACTGGTCTCACTGCCATTCCCAGAACATGCCTCTTGCACTATTTTGCACTGATTTAAGTATTTTGCTTTTTTCTGATATGCAAGAAGTTCACTTCATTCATTCTGTTTAAATCTTCCTCAAATTTTTCCCGTTGGTCAGTCCTACCTGGATCATTCTACTTTAGTTTACATACAGCTACCCAAACCAACCCTTACCCACTTCCTTGCTGCTCCTGTACCCTTTTGCCCATCTCACTGTATAATGTACTTGTATGTTTGGTTTGCTTTATTGTTTGTCTCACTGGGATGAAGTTCCACAAGGGCAAAGATTTTTAATTTATTTTGTTCTCAGACATATACTGCCCTGCACATATTTGGCGCTCAACAAATATTTGGTGAATGAATGAATGGTTTTCGTTATAACACGGTGAGATGAAGAATGGAATGAAAGAAACCTCCAGACGAGTAGTTAATGTGTATGCCTACCACAAATTCAGATATATAGTTCTATAAGTAGTGTTCCTAAGAGGAGGAAAGCCTCATGGGAAGGGAAAATGGCTGAACAGAGCTACTCAGCTAATCCTCAGTGTTTTGGGCTTAAATTGCTGGATGCTAAGGATAACTCCGAAGCCTGGTTACAGTATTCTAAACAAGTAAGTAACTCATCCTGGGGAGAAGTTTCTAAATCAATGCATCAAAGGAAGCTGGCACCATCACTGCCTCTGACTCCTCCCTTTTTGTACCACAGCCAGAGTCCTAGGACATGGGGCTGGAAAAATAGAGGGACTAATAAAAAGCTAAGTCACAAGGCAGCTCTGTTTTGTGGCCTAATAGCAGGGTGTGATGCTGTTAGGGGAGGATATTTCCCTACACACCCACAACAGTTGGGAACTACTGGCATGTGAAGGAAAAAGTGGCCTCATAGGAAAATAGCAGAGAAGTTGCTCCAAGAATATTTTCTCATAGCTAGATCTTAAGAAGGACTGCAGGTGATCCATGCAGTTACATAAGCATTCTTCCCTGGGGCCACAGTGCTAGGTCAGGAGGTCACTGCTGAAAGTGGAAGATTTAGAAGGAACTGTTCACCAGCCATGTTACTAGGGTGAGGAAGACCTAAGAACAGATATATTATTTCTATTGCCACAGCTTTGCTGTACCCAGACTGATGTACTACGAGCAAATTCCCATTGGTCACATTTATTGCTGGAGGTTACCGTCAGTTCAGGGAGAAAAATAAGGGTTCTGGATCCACATAGCCCCTGCTTCTCTATTAATACACAGCATTGGAGGAAAGGAGTCCATTCCCTGAGGTTATGGCTAGGATCTGTGATCACTTTGCAAAAACAATCCAAAATTGTCATGCATTTAGGAATTCAGGGAAGGAATCAGAGGTGGAATCCATGATCATGCTAGGCTTAATGGATTTCCTGGCCAGTTTCATCTGCTCTGGATTCAAGGTGCTATGGAGAGACCTTCCTATCCAACTGTGGAAATCACATTTGCAAAGGAGACTGGTGGTACCAAAAGGAAGAGGAAAGAACTAAAATCTACTCTGATATTTCTCATCTGTTTTTTGCCAGATTGCCTGAAAATAATAGAGAAAAGAGCCTTCTTTACAGGATTTTGGCACTTTTGTTCCCTTTTGGGAAAATAAAAAAGGAAGTAATGAGGCAACACCACATTTTTTTTTAATTTCTCAAAGTAATACAATTGAGGTAAAATTGCACTTTTCCTTTAGTTCCTTGAAGAAGGACCCCAAAAATGAAATAAACTGAAAAACAGAAAAATGTTGGAAATTTAACTTTTTCTTGAGTGTTCATGCAGCAACATACAGTTGACTTTTGGGCCACAGATAGGGGTAGCCCCAACCTGGACTAGTTATTTTTTAAAAATGCTACTTTATTTTATGCTGCAATAATTTAAAAAGGAGAACCATGGACCAAGTCTAACACATTTAAACATCTCCTGCTAGTTCCTATTAGCTCTAGTACCTTCACACCTCACTAACATCATCTCAGTGTGAACAACATCTCAGAAATCAAACTGACAACACTAGACACTACTGAGTTTCCTTGGGAATATCATTGGCCCCAAAGTCATACAACTTGTTGAAGACTGTTAGGAAAAGGAGATGTGATACACCAGCAGAACCTCCTCCAAAGTCATAGCAGATAAATTCTTTAAATTAGGAAGGACTGGCCATCTGATGGATATGGACTTGGTGAGGTTCCATATTTTCCCACTTGTTGACAGAATATTATTGTCCTAGGGAAACCTAAATTGTACTGGACAATCGTACTGGACATGCCAGGCTTACTGCTGAAGGGCCCTAGGGAAGGAATCACAGACTGAATAATATTTTATTTTGCTCTTTGGATAGATGTTTGATCTATGGGCAGTAGTTTAAGATCCCAGAAAAACTGAAAGGTTACTTTAGGGACTGCTTGTGAAAACTATAACCAATAGATTGCACCCAGACCTGTTGGGAGGGTAAGGGCACAGATATCTGAATTTTAACAAGTTCCCCAAGTAACTCTTGGAGAATCCAAGGCTCAAGGGTCCTGGGAGATTCCATGGAAGGTCAGGTTGGTTACAGGGACCTCACTGAGATATTAGAGATTCTTCTGTGAGATGTGGTATGTGTGTGTATGTAGAGGTGGGGAGGAAGAGGGATGATAAGTAAGTAGTTATGTCTTATAATGTATAGAAGGAAAATAAAAGTTCATAGTATTTCCTGAAAAACAATTGCCATTTCAGAGTCCCTTGATTCTGGATTTGACATGAGAAAGAAGGAATGGAAACAAAACTGTCCCTCACCAAATGCTTACTGTACAATGTGCTATGTATATGTGTTTATTTGTTCACAATCATGTTATGGTTTGTATCTAGATGTCCCCCTAAAGCCTCATGCACTCATAGGTGGGGATTTGGGGAGGAGATTAGATCTTGGGGGCATGGTACTTATTGGTGGATTAGTCCACTGATGAGTTTATAGCTAAATGTAACTTGGAAGTTGAACTCTGGTTAGAGGAGGTGGATCACCATGGAGACACAGCCTGGGAGCATCTATCTCCCTCCCAGCTCCCTTGACCTCTGTTTCCTGACTATCATGACATGAGCTCTTTCTCCTCTGCCCTGTCCCGCTGCTATGCTACCCTGCCTCAGAACCAGTTGACTATAGATTGAAACCTTTACACAATGTGAGGCAGACTAAACCTTTTCTTCTTCAATTTTTGGGTGTTGAGTATTTTGCTCCAGCAATGAGAAAGTAACTAAGATAGATCATGAAGCACATCTTATATGTCAAGCATTGTTGCTAGGTATGGGGGTTACAAAGATGAAACAGTCTATCCTTGGGGAGCCCACAGGTAATTACCATGCAGGGAAACACATGCTAGATGAAAGATGCTTTGGGGAACTGTGGGAGGGGTTCTGAACTCAGAATGGGCATGAGTGAGTCTAGGAAGGTTTCTAAGAAAAGTTGACATTTAAACTAAATTTTAAGTAATTATGATTCTAATATTTACTAAAGCATGTAGTCCAAAGTGGTTTAGGCAGATAGAATTAGGGAAGGGAAATAAAATGGTCTAAGTAGGAGGAAATGGAGCCAGAGATGAGACTAGAGAGGTAGGCATGCTGGAGCCAGGAAATAAGTTGCCTGACTTTCCCCTCCAGATACAGCAGGGGAAGCTGAAGGAGTGAGAGCAGGGAAGACGGGATCATATTTGTGGCTTGGAAAACACAATATGGTGGCTGTATACTGAATGCACTAGCTAGGAAGGATGAGAAACTGGACAGAGTAGCTTGAGATGAAACAATGAGCATGAGAGTAGAGAGGAAGGAGTTGGTGGAACACAAATATCCATTGTTCGGGGATAGAAAAGTCAAGGATGGCACCCAAGTTTCTTTTTCAACAACTGGATGAATCATGGTGCCACTGACCATTCACTATTTGCTTTAACATTGCTCCTTTTTTTTTTTTTGCCTTCATAATAACCTTCAGTCATTTTTAATAGATAAAATAGGAAATCTCAGAGATGAAATAGAAAGGTAAGAACACCCAAGCTCTCCAGCTTGTATTTTGGGAGCTGGAATCCAAATTAGATCAGACTGAGTTCTGAGACAGTTTCCAGCTAAGTCCTCAGACAAATACAGCACTTAATAAGGCTAAAAAGGAAGAATATGCCTTTGAGTAGGCTACATGTACGATAGAAACAACATGAGCTGTGATCTGAAAAGTAGACTCTCAGCACTTGAAATTTATTCTTGACTTCAGTCAGCATAGTGAGATATGACCTCTTTTTTGCCAAGGGAGTCAGTGGTTTCTTTCCTGTGCTGTGCAACCGTTTTACTTCACTGATGGCAAATTCGATTGAACAAAGGTTTTTAAGGGGGATATAGGCTGTTAAAATATTCTTATTTTTTAAATTTTTTTTAAAAAAGTGAAATGAAAAGTTTTAAGTTTTGTTTCAGAAATATGTTTATGCTGCCTTGAAAAGTAATTTGTTTAAAAACAGTCATCTTTCTGGGGAAGTTTATTGCCAATTTAAAATCTTAATGTAAAAATAGACTTTTACCTAGAGTCTTAAATAGTAATGCTAATTCCTGACATGAGACTCAAAAGAAGCACATTATATTGAGTATCCAGACTTTCTAAGACAAATAGTCATGCAGAAGACCTCATGAGGCACCCAAGAGGGTGTCAGGCCACTGACAAATCCCCCATTCAGAGCCACGTGGACTCCGTAGGTCACCGCTGCAGACACCAGGCATACATTTGGCTGTTTCATGGTGTGGTCTGACCTTGAACTTCTGTTGCCTTCGTGGCTGAAATTAAATGTGGTCTATGTGTCTAGTATCTTTGAAGTGATTTTTGCCTTTCAGGTTTGGTAGAAGCACCTTCCTTGTTAGCAGAATGGACCATTGCCCATGAGTGATATTCCTAAAATCCACTTATGATGGTTTGAATTGAATGAATATGAAACAAAGCATTGATTGAGATTTGCCTCCTGTATTTATTACCCTGAAACTTATCTCTATCCAACTTACCTCCCTAACTGTACTTCTTCACTCAAAAGCACGCAATCCCCATGACGAAGTTCAATTTGCTGGTTTGAAGAGTTTGTTGGTGCCACTCCGTTTGCTGGACTTCAGCTTGCTGGGACCTGCTCCAGGGTTCTGGACATTTTTATTTCCTCATCTGTTGGGTTGGCTTCACTCATCTTGAGAGATTACTGAGGCACAGCTCATAAATGGCCTCACAAACTGCTCTGCAAAAAGTATGTCTCAAAGTCTATGGTGCCAGATTCAAAAGAGCTCAACTGTGTGTATCTGGTCAAAAGAAAACTGAAGAGGTTTTTTAATGCTGGACAAGATGCTGAGGAGCTGCCAGTCTTTGAGGCTCTGGTGGTGGTGGGCACTGTATTTTCTTTGCCTGTCTGTACTGGCCAGAAAGCGAACTAGCATTCTTTTCCATTAATAGCATCCAGCTTGCAGGTCTGTTCTTTCTCTCTTTCTCTACAAGTTGATGGGTCCCTATTCCCCCAGTCGTCAAGGGCAGGGATTTTGAGACAGTAACTCCACCCTCTCATAGCAGGTCATGTAAAATGCTTAGAAGCTGCCCTGCCCCCATGGGCAGCAGGCCCATTTATGTAAGAGAACAATAAGGAGATGGTTCCTTTGCTTCTGCTTCTTTGGCAACGTAGGTGAAGGAGGTGACTGAAGCCAGACACCTCGGCTCCAACACATGCCCAAGCCTTTTTCAAAGTCTCACCCTATTGAGCAATAAGAAGGCAACTGTCTCCATATTAACATTACCAATGATGATGCTATAACTGGATTGGCTAGTTTTTTCATTGAAACCTTGGCATAAAGGGTGTGTCTCCAACAACATAAATGGAGAGAACCAAAAGGGAAGCAAGGCAAAAGTGAAATCACTAATTTCTTGGCAAGAAAAAAATGACTCCATTTTATAATGAAGACAATTACCACTACAGCTGAGCAAAGAGCTAGTTTGAGATACCAGTGAATTGCTTAAATACATGGGTCTTCGGGTCTGTGAAACTTAGTCATGTATAAAATGAATTATCAAGGTAACTATTAATTTATCATTCAAGCCAAATAGACTTTCTACTATCGTTTCCAAATTCTTCTAACTAAAACTTTGCCACACCTACTATTGAAAGCACTTGTCTGCCTGTTTGCCTTCAAGCCTACTGTTCACTCTACTTGAAATGCCCTTCAGGTTTCAGTGTTTTTACAGCTGGAGATGAAAAATTCACTTTCTAAATTCCATTATGAATGTCTGTCCTACTTTCCTTGTGTCCCCGGGCAAAACTTGTTGTTTACGAGGGGATCTGTTTAAATTCAGTTTAACATCGGCATATCTCTTGCTTCCAGGGAATTGTGACTTTCTTGGATTTGAGGACTGTTTCTTGTTTATTCCTGGGTCCTCAGAGCTTTTTGTGGTTCTTCCCATTAGCCGATACAGTGTTTTTTTTTTTTTTTTTGTCCTAACCATAGGGTAGAAATGTTTAAATTGTCCATATTTTAGTTACTGTGACATTCTTAATGACGAGATCTGATTTTTAACATATGTCTGGATTTTGGGCTTATTATTTTTTCTATTTTCATAGAATATAAGAGTGAATATGAGGCATCAATATTGCTTTCAAAAAGTTGTACTCAAGGTTAGCAATATTTTTCTTTCACATAAAACACAAGACTTCTGGCATTTGCCTTATAGGTAAAGGGGAGTGGCTGAGAAAGACGATGTAAGATGGAAAGGTAAGGATGGGATCAAAAAGGCAAGGTGGGATCTTTAGCACAACATGATGTTTCTTAAAATTGGGCATGTGGATCCAGGCTGCCTTCAGGAAGGTTTTAGTTGCATGACCTGCATATAGTTGTATTCAGAGTCTAGAATTGTGACTGACCTTAGCTTCAGAGGAATGTATTTTACAGGAATAAACTCTTCCATCTGTTTATCAAATCAATCATCTGTTTTGCTTAAGACTCCAGGTACATTTATTTCTGTGCATTCTTTTAAGTATAATAGAAGAAATTAAGACTCTGAACTTACGTAACTTCTCTCAGTTCTTTGCATTTAAAAATATTTTCTTAAAATTAAAAAAACTGAAGCCATGTAATTTATAGGAAATTATAAAATGAAAATCAGCAACACACACACACACACACACAAATCACCCAAACATCAATATCTGAAGATAATCACTGTTACCACATTTACTGACTTTCATTCAACACATATTTGTTGGTGTAAATTTGATTTTTGGAGTTTTTATTGCATCTGTATGCCCACATCCATGCATTTTTATTTACAGCAAAACGAAGAAAGTATGATGTGCTTCTCTCCGGGCTATTCATTTGTATAGGTTACCATGACTTATTGAACTAATTCAGTATTGTTACAGAGATGTTTTGGCTGTTTGTGATGTTTTGTATTACAAACAAGACCACAAGGAACATCACCTTAATATTTCCTCTCTACCTGTTCAATTGTTTCCTTAGGAAAGTTTTTAAATGAAAGAATTGTAGTAAAAGAAGTGAATGTACTTTCAAAGGTTTTAGAGTATTTGACCATTTTTTCCCCAAGAAGCATTGTAGCACTATCAAGAGTGCCTGTTTTCCTATACCTTTACCAATGTGGTGAACTCTCATTCTTTAAAACTTTTTGCTAATGTGGTATATAACACATAACACATTGTTTTAGTGATTTTTTTTTTTTTTTGTGGGTACCGGGGGTCGACCTCAGGACCTCGCATGCCAGCAGGCGCCCGTGCCGCTGAGCGATATCACCGGCCCCTTTTTCGTATGTGGGTTCCAGGAGTCGAATTCGGGCCCTCACACTTGCCGGGCAGGCGCTTAAGCCGCTGAGCCATCTCACCGGCCCCTGTTTTAGTGATTTTTGAATTATTAGTTGTCTTAAACATATATTTGTATTTGTACATTTGTGTTTCTTCATGAATTGCCTATAGATTTGTTTTGCCCTATTTTTTAAACTGCAGTATGTTTTACTCATTGATTTGTGAACACTTATACATTAAAGACTCTAGCCTCCCTATACAGTAAAGATATAAGATATCAACTTTTCCTTTTCTTTCTTTTTTTTAGTTTATTTCTCGTTTTTATGATAATTTTCATAAAAAATAAAGGGGATTAGTAGTCTTTTTCTTTCTTTTTTTTTGTGGTGCTGAGGATTGACCTCAAGAGACAAGGTCTTTCTATGTTGCCCAGGCTGGCCTTGAGCACCATACAAAGGTTTTAAAATGCCACAAACATTGGGTAGTACTCACATGAAGTAACATTCAGATCTCTTAGTACTACACAGAATCATGTCTCTAAATTAAAAATTTATATTGCTACATCACTCATTGGCTGTGCTTGATGTATTCTACATGTATTAACATACTAATACTTATTTTATTTGCAAACGTGACTGTCAGTACCACCACAGCCGTAAACACTCAGCTATAACACAAAAACTGTTGTAAGCAAGACCGGCCCATTAGCTGATGACTACTTCTGCCCTCTGTGCCCCTCTCTTGATTCCCAGAGATGTTGGTCAACCTTGACTTTGACTCTTGTGTCTCTCCATTTCCTACTCTTGCTTTCGACATGACGTCAGGGGAATCCTGTCTTTGTATTGATTACTACATTTTAATTCTTGCAGGATAATTACAATTTTTTCCAGTTTTCTTAATTTCCTGAAGGTTTTCCTCAAGATTTAAAAAACACAGCAAATTCCCAACAAATACTGGGAAGATGTTCCTGTGTCAAAGGTATGGAGTTGCAGTTCTACAGGGTGAATAAACCTAGAGTCCTACTGTACAGCAGAGGGCCATAGTTAATGATTTTGCATTGTATACTTGAAATTTTATTAAAAGGATAGGTCTTATGTTAAGGATTCTTATCACAAAAATTAGTAATAATGAGTGAAGAGGATGAGAGGGAACCTTTTGAGGCGATGGATATATTTTGGCATATATTGTTTCACAGATATATATAGTACTTGCCTTCAAGTTCATTCAGTTATCTATATCTATACTAAATATGCATGCACAAAATTTTGTATGTCAATTATGCCTCCATAAAGTTTTTTTGTTAGTACACATTTGCAATACATAAGGATTATGTTCCTTGTAAGGAGTCGGTACATGTACAGAACACATCTTAATACATTTTTCATCCTCATCTCCTCTCCTCCTTCCCGCCTCCCTTCATCTCTTGGTCACCTTCCCTTTCGCAAAAGACCTATCTCCCTGTTTCCTATTGTATATCTTTTGCTTTGATCATTAATTTATTTATATTTTGGGTTTCCCATGTAAGAGCAACATGTAATATTTAAGCTTGTGTGTTTAATTTATTTCACTTAACATTATGGTCTCAAAGTGCATCCATTTTCCTACAAATGACTTATGTTTATCCTTCTTTAGGGTAAAGTAGTATTCTATTGTATATAAATACCACATTTTCTTTATCCAACAGATGAAGGGATACAGAAAATGTGGTGTTTATATTGATGGAAAGACAGGCTAATTCCAAGACTTAGCTATTATGAGTTATACTGCTGTAAACATGAGTATGCATGTATTACTCTAATATGATGTCTATAACTCTTTCAGGAAGGTAGCTAGAAGAGGAGTAGCTGGATCAAATGGAATTTCTACTTCTACTTTTTGAGGAATCTCCTTAGTGATTACAATAGTGGTTGTTCTAGTTTCTATTCCCATCAACAACGTACGAGGGTTCCTTTATCCTTGCAGCCTCATCAGCATTTGTTATTATTTTGATGTCTTGATAGCTATTCTTTCAAGATTAAGATGGGGGCCGGTGAGATGGCTCAGTGGCGTAAGTGCCTGCCCAGCAAGCGCGAGGGCCCGAGTTCGACTCCCGGAACCCACTTACGAAAAAGGGGCCGGTGATATTGCTCAGCAGCACGGGCTCCTGCTGGCGCGTGAGGTCCTGAGGTCGACCCCCCGGTACCCACAAAAAAAAAAAAAAAAAGATTAAGATGGAAGCTCAGTATTGTTTTAATTTGCATTTCTCTAATGGCCGGAGATATTGAACCATTTTTCCTGTACTTATTTGTCATTTGTACTTCTTCTGAGAAGTGTCTACTCACTTCAGTTGTCCATTTTTTGACAGGGTCTTGTTTGGGGGAGAGTCTAATTTTTTTGAATTTTTTTATGTGTTCTAGGTATTAGTCCTCTATTTGAGGTAGAGTTGGCAAATTTTTTTCCTGTTCTGTTGGTTCTTCCCTTTGCTGTGCAGACATTTTTTAATTTGATATGATCCCATTTGTGATTCTTGATGTTATTTCTAGTGCAATTGGGGTTCTGTTCAAAAAGTCCTTGCCTATGCCTACTTCTTCAGGAGTTTTACCTATTTTATCTTCCAGCAGATTAAGTGTTTCTGTTTTAGAGTTTGGATCTTTGATAAATTTTGATGTTAGTTTAGTGCAAGGTGAAAGATATGGATCCAGATTCAATCTTCTGCAAGTTTTCCCAACACCATTTGCTAAAGAGACTATCTTTTTTTTTTTCATTTTAAAGAGAAGAAAAAACAAAACAAATCAAAAAAACAAATTTTCAAAACATAATATGAGGGTAACAATGGTTAAAGCATTACATATTATTATCTTTAAGTTAGTTATTCAGGATACCAGACATTAGCATTCACTTGTCCAAACATTATTGGCACAAACCTTACTCTTCAATGAACTAAGTAAAATTGGTAGTGTATCTATCTTAACCATCTTATATATATATACAATTTTTTTCCCTTTCCCTACTTTTATTTCCCTATTCCCCTATTCCAGTCTCTCTTTCCTTTTGACCAGTTTCTTTTTGATTCACCATGTCTATTGTGCATTTTGGATCTTATTTACTCTTTCAGTTTCTCATACTAGAGAGACAATACGATGCTTACACATGTGCATCCGGTTTATTTCACTTATGAGTATTTTCTCGAGTTGCATCCATTTACCTATAAAAGTCTCCAGTTTATCCTTCTTTATGGCTGAATAGTACTCCATTGTATAAAAATACCACATTTTTCTTATCCATTCCTCAGTTGATGGGCATTTGGGTTGTTTCCAAGATCTGGCTATTACAAATTGTGCTGCTATAAACATGGGTGCACATATATCGCTGTGGTACGATGTTTTTAATTCTTCTGGGAAGATGCCCAGAAGGGGAATAGCTGGGTCAAATGGGACCTCCAATCCTAGTTTTTTGAGGAATCTCCACACTGATTTCCACAGTGGCTCTACCAGTCGACACTCCTACCAACAGTGGAGAAGTGTTCCTTTTTCCCCACAGCCCCTCCAGCATTTGTCATTAGTTGATTTCTTAATAATAGCCATTCTTTCTGGGGTGAGATGGTATCCCAGTGTTGTTTTAATTTGCACCTCTCGAATGACTAGTGATGTTGCACATTTTTTTGTATATTTATTTGCCATTTGTATTTCTTCATCTGAGAAATGTGTATTCATCTCAGATGCCCATTTTTGGAGTGGGTCTTTAAATTTGGGAGGTCTGATTTTTTTGAGTTCTTTATATGTTCTCGATAGTAATCCTTTTTCTGAGGAACAGCTGGCAAACATTTTTTCCCACGTTGTGGGTTGTAAAGAGACTATCTTTACTCCAATATGTTTTTGGCTTTTTTGTCAAAGATCAGATATCTGACTGTGCCTGGAGTTGTTTCTGCATCCTCTATTCTGTTCCACTGATGTGCAGGTCTGTTTTTGTGCCAGCACCATGACATATTTATCACTGTAGCTTTGTAATCTCACTTGAAGTCCAGGATTGTGATGTCTCCTGTTTGCTCTTGTTGCCCAGGATTGCTTTTACTATTCTGGATCTCCTCTGGTTCCACAGGAATTTTAGGACAGTTTTGTCTAGCTTTGTGAGGAATGCTGTTGGTATTTTGATTGGATTGCATTAAATCTGTATATCAGTTTTGGAAACATGATCATTTTGACAATATTGGTTCTGCCTATCCAGGAAAAGGAGGTATCTTTCCATTTTCTGATGTCCTCTTCAATCTCCATTTTCAGAGTACTATAATTTTAATTGTAAAGTCTTTTACTTCCTTGGTTAGGTTAATTCATATGTATTGAAAATTTTCTTGATTCTATTGTGAGTGGTGTTTTTTTTTTATTTTCTTTCTCAGGGAATTTATCATCAGTGTACAGGAACACTATTCATCTTTGTGTTTTGATTTTGTGTCTTTCTGTATTGCTGAATTTGTTTATCAATTCTAGGGTTATTTTGGTAGAATTTTTTGGGTCTGTATGTAGAGGATCATGTCATCTCCTTTTCCTATACATATCCCTTTTATTTCTTTCTCTTGTCTGATTTCTCTGGCTAATAGTTCAAGTATTACATTGAACAGGAGTGGTAATAGTGGACATCTTTGTCTTGTTCTTGATTTTAGAAGAAAAGCTTTCAGCTTTTCCCCATTTAATATTATGTTGACAGTAGGTTTGTCATGAATTGCTTTCATCAGATTGAGATAAGGTCCTTCTATATCTATTTTCTTCAGGTTTTTTTTTAAATCATGAATGGACGTTGGATTTTGTGAAAGGCTTTTTATGCGTCTATTGAAATCATCATATGATTTTTGTCCTTGCTTCTGTTTTGGTAATATATTACATTTATTGATTTGCATATGTTGAACCATCCCTGCATCCTTGGGTTGAATCCTACTTTGTCATGATGTATGTATGATCTTTTTGATGATTTGTTGAATTTTGTCCAAAAATTTTTTTTTTGTCTTTTTAAAGAGAAGCTGAATGTGTATGAGAAGAAATAACATTTTATTGTTTGATTTCTTGAGGTGTCAAGGTCAGAGAACAGAGGTTTGGCAGGGTGGGAGAGCGGGTTCTGACAAGCCCCCAGAGCAGTGGCCAGCAGCCGGTACTCACTCTCATCCTCTGCCTGATGTGCTCCGGGCAGCTGTGTTGATGGGAACCGGGGGATGCAAGCAGCAGGTCAGTACCGTGTGCTTGACTGATTAAGTTCCAACTTGCCTTTGCAATCAGACATTTTACCATATTTTGTGCTAAATCCAAAACTTCAAGGAAACCATATTGATTAGGATATGAAATAATGATAAAATAATAGTGAAAATCTCTGTCATTAGGGCTAAATATGAAACCTAACCCCAGCAACAGCTTTAAGACTTCAAATGTTTTTGTGGATTTGACAAGACTTGAATGGGGTGGAGAGCGGTACATTTTTTCTCACAGAGGTGAAGTGGTTTCACTGTAAATTAGTAATAAACATACTCATTTGCATCTGTGATCAACAACTGTTCTTTAATGTAACAAGGTACTACTTGCTAATGCTCAACCTGTCAAGTTAGCTTGTTTTGTGTAGAAAGACCCCTTGACAGTGGCAGAGGATATAGATTAGAAAAATATTTTGGGAAAAAGTGATTTGTTTATCCACATTTGAATGATTCATTTGCCAAAGAACATTTACCATTCACAGGAAAATTAAAACGGTTTCAATTTCACAAACAGAACTAGAGCAGATTACACAAATCACCACCGCACACTCACGTGAGCATTACATAACCCATCCCTCATCAAGCCTACTCTTTCTCATCTTTCCACTCCCTGGAGCCTGCTCAGAGGTGCCAGGATCACATGAGACAACATCCTGGGTATTCCTGCAACACTTTGTCCCTCGCTCACCACAGCACACCGGGGCGATGTGGGTATTTCATAAATATACGCTCAACACCAAGCCAGGTGGTCAGCATAGAAAATGCAGATGGCAAGCCAGATATTTCACATACAAAATCTTATTCTGTTCTCTCAATAACTTTACAGGGTAGTGATTATCATCCTAATTTTACTGGTGAAGAAACTGATGTGTTAAAATACTAGATAACTCAGGCTAGCAAGTCCTGATGCTAATCCCAAACCCACCCCATGAGACAGGGTCTTGTTAGGTAGTTTGTGCTGGTCTTGAACTCACTATGTAGCCCAAGCTGCTCTCAAACTTGCAGTGATCCTCCTGTGTGCTGACTGCTAGGATAACCATCATATCTGCTTTGCTCTTTCTCTCTTTCTGTCATTTCGTGTGTGGGTATGTGTATGTGTGGTGCTGGGGATTGAACCCAGGGCCTTGAGCCTGCTGAATGAATGCTCTACTGCTGAGCTACACCCTCAGCCTGCAGCTGTGAATATGGCCCATTGCCTATTGAGTGCATTTACTCTGTTGATTCAACGACAAAAAGGCCACATCACTGACCTAAAAAGCTTACTCTTGAGTGAAAGAAATTACACCTTAGCATTCTGTCATAGTAAATCTTGGGAATAAAATGCAACACCTGTTTTGCTTCTGAGAGATGTTTAAAGAGACACTAACTAGGGACATTTTGCATAATAACTTTTTAAATAAATTTCCTAGTTTGGGTAACTGTCACCTTTTACTTTTCAAAATAAGTTTTTAAGAGTATATCCACATAACCATGTTAATTGGCTGATTCTGTATGGCTCATTGACATTTACAGGTCTTTCTTAAAATCAGTACCTTTAGATTTTTGATTTTATCAAAACTTGCTCAAACCATAAAACCTAGAATAAACAAATTGTCTAGTTACACTGAAGAATGCATGCTGATGCCCGCGTTAGCAGTTGAATAATTATTTAATGATTACTCTTGTAGTAGCTGAGTAAGGTGGCATTAAAGATGATGTAGTAAGTTACAGAAAGATAGAAGCAGCAGGATGGAATAAGAATCATGGTTCAAGATAGCAGATGGGAAGGTTTATGGGCTCAAGAATCAAGAGTGAATAGAAGAGGGTTTAGAGATAAGCCTGTTTCTTGGGGAGGCAGAATTAACCTCTTTCAGGGAGCCAACTGGAGAAGTAATTTAACATACTGCATTTAGTTGTCCAGAAAAGGTAGTCGGGAAAGGTTGCTACAAACAGAGCTAAGTCCGGGGACAGAGTAAAGAGGCCATTCTGAGATGATGATTGAAGATATTTTAAAAATTGTGAGATGTGTCTTTCTGAAGACTGGTCTTTTGGGTGTGGTGCAGAACTTCTGACCTTTGCAAGTCTTTCTTCATACAACAGCCGTATGCATGCGTTCACCCATTTGTTCTTTGGTCCTGGCCACTGTGCCTTGGTTCCTATAAAAGCGTGTGGTTTTGATGGGACTTGTCTTGGTTACTTTTCTCTTGTTGCTGAGACAAAATACCTGACACCCAAAGTTAAAGGAGGAAAGGTTTTATATGGCTCACAGTTTGTGGAGGTTTCAGTCCATAATCACCTGGCTCCAAGCCAAGATGGCACATGGCAGAGGGGCAACAGTTCTTGGTGGCTGAAGACAACAAAAGCAACAAGAGCCAAAAGGGGAGGAGCGAGGAAGAGAGCAAGCAAGCCTCTTTCCCTCCCTCATATTGTATGTGGGCTACGCATCCCAGGGTGGATGTAGCACTCACATCCATAATCCCAGCATTGGACCATGAAACAATCGCAAACTCTAGAAGCCCACCCCCGTGACTGTATGAGGCTTTGGGGGGACATCTAGACACAAATCAAAACAGGACTTTTCATTCATGAGATTTTCCTTGGTGGGGGGACTCTGATGTTCCATCTAGGCAGTTTAGAGCTGAAGTGCCCTAATGATTTAACCTGGTATGGTCCATTCAAGTCTATCTAGATTGGGTGGTTTTTATCATCCCATGTTTGACCTCTAGCAGCTGACAAAGGCCTCCACCTGGGCCAGGGTTTTCCTCTGCTGTCTCGCAGCAGACAAGCTCTTAGATGACTCATTATACCTTGTTGACCATGATGAAGCAATGCAGGTTTGAGGAGGTGTATCAGCATCTACAGTAAACAGGAAAGACTGAAGGTACAGAGGATTTCAAATGAAAACTTAACCAGATATTTCAATTCATTAGATGTGAATGGTGAGAGGACTCCAAAAAAAGATTTTGAGCTTAAGAGATTGGAGAAAGTTTCTGCCTATAATAAGATGAGACTGTAAGAAGAAAGATGGGATGAAAGATATTGACTTTGGGTATTAGTGGGACATTTTTGCAAGTAAGTATAGCAGGAATTTATGTGTTTTATGGAATTTATGGAAGCATAAAAGTGGCAGGTGTGGTGATAGAGTGGTGATTGCTAAAGTTCTGTGAGTGGAAGAGATTTGAACTAAAAAATGAAGGTGGTCCAGGAGGGAGTTTTGAGGCATGTTCACATAATGGGATGGAAAGAAGGCAGGAATCCTTGAAAAGACATCCAAACTTGTGAGGAATGCAAGAAAAGAACCTGGAAAGGGCTTTGTAAAAAAAATTAAAAAGTCAAGGAAAAGACAGCACCAAAAAGTAGATAGTTAATAGTAAAGAACCGTTGAAGGCTCAAGTGGGAGGAGGACCATCCCATCTAACAACGGGAAAAACGCTTATCAGCCAGGTGCGTACTCTCCAGAGAGGGCCTGTCTAGTTAACCTGGGTGTCCTGGAAGAGGAATTGCTCTTATGAGGAGTAATTGGAAGACCAGAGCTGGGCGTGATATTCCAGGTAGACTATCATGGACGGCCACGGAGAATGGGGTATTATAAGGGTAAAGTGTGACAGCGAAACAAAGCCAGTCTTGAGACAGAAGCCCCAGTTTCCACGCGTTCAATGTTCTTTAAATGCTAAGCAAAATAAAGAGCACAAAGTTTAGAAGTCAAAACAGAAATAATTATGCCTTTGTATTACAAAGTTAACTACACACAT
Organism: Erethizon dorsatum; assembly: GCA_028451465.1. Lineage (NCBI taxonomy): Eukaryota > Metazoa > Chordata > Mammalia > Rodentia > Erethizontidae > Erethizon > Erethizon dorsatum. The sequence continues at coordinate 49,146,475 of CM051835.1, read as the reverse complement.
ATTTATTGTTATACTTTAATTTGTTTATTTTAATCCAACAAATCACACATTTGAGAATTAGTGAAAATAGTTATACAAATTTGCATAAAGGCAAGATCCGGGTCTATTAAGAATAGGCTTATCAATTTTAGTTTCAAATGACAGTGAATATAAATGTTTTTGATAAGTGAAAACTATGTGCTCTTAGCCTGAGATGGATTCGTCAGCCTTTCTTGTACTAATAGTATAACAATGGTTAGCAACTGCCATGGACTGAAGCAGCCACACCCAGTAGCATTCGGTAAGAAGTCTCTGTCACTGCCTGTAACACACATGCAGATTCCAGGCACCAACATCAGCTGCATTCGTGTTCTGACTCCTCTGAGCAAGGCAGGGATGGGATGACCTTATGAAAGGCACCAACTCTTTCCATGGGCAGAGACAGGTCATGTTACCATTTAACCTCTCCAGATTTTATTTTTCCCTGTCATCAGGAGAATGAGAGGGATGTATGATATTATCTCTATTTTCCTTTGAGAAGTAATGTTCTGTGATTCTCTAATTCCAAGATTTATCTTCTGTTATAGCTTGTGTCTAGATGTCCCCTAAAAGCCTCATGTGGTCACGGGTAGATCTTTTTCAGAGGTGGCTGGATCTAGAGTGTGATACTGAGATCAAGAGTGTGTAATTACTAAATTAGCCCACTGATCAGTTTGGCATGGTTCCGGGTAGGATTAAGGGTGCCTCATCCTGGGTATAAGAGCTACCTGACCCAAGGGTGGGTAGCCTGGATAAACTATCAGGGACAAAAAGAGGACTAATATCATTGCTTGTTTGTCACTTGCCACTTGCTGCTTGCTGCCTTCTGCCTTCTGCTTTGCAATGCCCCTCTGCCATGCCACCATGCCTTGGAGCCAGCTGACTATGGACTAAAACTTCTACAAACTGTGAGTTAAATAACTTTAACTTTGGCTATCAGGTATTTTGTCTCAGCAATGAGAAAAGTAACCATGACATCTTCCTATATCTACTAAAATATTAAAAATCCAAGGTAAGATCCTTCTATAGCAATCTCCTGGCATTCTTTTCTAGTTCTTCTAGTGCAGTGATTATGTAATCATGAGTTTTCTGTATTAAATTCCTTTCTGGTGAAAATACCTATATAGTTTCTGCTAATTGCATTAAATCCAGACAAAGACAAAGGTACTTTGACCCTATGCATAGATACCCCTGAAGGCCAATCTGTGGGTTGCCATGGGTCTCTCTTTGGTCGCAAACACAAGCTCATTAGTTTATAGAGCAAAATGTCAATTTTGCCACTTCAGGTTCTCAGTTTAAAGCCTTGAGTTTTGAGTAAGATACATTACCTCTTCCTCCCTCTGCACCATTTAAAGTGCAATATTATTTTAATTGGGGTTATTGAAGGTTGTGTAAGGATAATTCAAACAACCCTTATTTAAGAATCTAAGTGACCAATTTCTATTAGCATTTATAGCCAGAAAATATTTGCTTGTCTTGGTTATTTTGATAACAAAAACAATAGAAAGTACTTCTTTCCCTCTTTTCACTCTGGTTCTCAGAAGTTTAAAGTCAAAGTAGAGGTTAATTGTAGCATCTCCCTGGAAAAATATTTTTATCCTCTTTAGGTTTCAGATCTTTTATTTATAGCTACTATATATATTAAGATATATAAATATGTACATATACATAATTTACTTCAAAATAAGATATATGTGTAATACAGAAGTAAAAATGGACCTATTTCCTCCCCACTTTGGGTCAGTAACTGCTACTGGCCTCAGCACTGTTCTTCATGTATATTTCAACATCTCACATTTTGTATTTCATAGACATTGATGTGAGACTTCTTAGATGGTGTGTCTGGTACAAGAAATAAGAGCTCTAAAGAAACTCTATTTTTCTAAAGAAACAGCTATTTTTCTCAATATTCTAACATAGTTTTAAAGCTGATATGCAAAAACAGTGAGTCAAAACAGAAAAACAAGAATATTATAAACAGCAAAGAGTTAACTTTCAAAGTGTGAGTAAAAACAAAACAGAAAAACCCCTCTCTGCTTTTTTCTTTCTAATATTCTCCTCACACAATTTCCTGTTAGTCTCTCCGGCTTTTCTGAGGGATATTATTTTCCTTTCCAGTACCAATTTCAGCAGTGATGGCCTAAAAGGTTCTGGTGCCCCAAGTGAGACTGGATTATAGGACTCCATATGGGGTCAAAGATAGGAGGGTCCTTATGGATTTTTACCAACAAAATAAAAGCGGTGGGGTTTCACTTCACTTCAAAGTAAAGATACCAATACAAGCAAATTCTCTTCTTGTCATATTGATAAAGAAGCAGAGAGATCCCTCTGTCATGCCAGTGAGAGCGCTGACAGCCAGGCCAGGTGAACTGAACTATAAAATGGAGTGTTTTGTGAAATTCTCCCTATATATATATATATATATATATATATATATATATATATATCAGAGAATATGTGTGCTCACACACACTTATCCACATACATAAACACACAGACACACATATGGAGACACACTCAGTTCTTGAAGTTGAGAAAGATTTTCATGTATTCAGCAATACATGTCATGCCTTTTAGCAAGCTTTTCTTTAGTGTTCTTTTCTAAATATCTATAGATCTTTAGGAGATATAATATGAACACCAGCGGCTTCTTGAAGCATTCAACATCAACCTCGTGTTTCCTACCTGCTAAGACACAAGAATTAAATGATCCTAAAGGGAGACTAGAAGCAATGAGAAACGTACTGTCTCCTGCCCTTTTTTCCTTCTTGAAAGACTCATGCTTTCTGAGAGTCTCAGTCATGTTCAGGGAAGGGACCAGTAAGAAAGGTGGAGCTTGTTGATTTCTTGTAAATTTAAGACCTACTGTCTCCATAAATACAAGTAACTTCTGATTTGAGTATTAGAAATGACACTCATTGGACCGTGGTAGTCTTAAAAGAGAGAGCAAGTAATTAGTGCTTTTCAGGATGTTGGAGAGATGTCACGGAATGCTTGTATTTATTTCTCCATTTTGAGTTCTGTTAACGAAGAAGTTAACACTCAATGAAGTTTTCACTCAAATGAATACTTCTTTATTCTCTGACCTCTAGAGTCAACACCAATTCACAGAAGGCTTGCTTTATTTAGAAAACACTATTTTACTTCTTGGGACCAAAAAGAAATGGTGTTCAGTGCTACAACCAGAGGTGACTTATGTGTGCTCTTAGCTGGCGTAGCCCACACTCCGCACAGCAATCAGACAGATCTTGGGTGGAGTTCTGGTCACTTGACATTTCTAAACCTCGAAATCCTCATATAAAAAAGTAGGGATAATAATAGAATCAATTTCATATGGCTTTGGGAAGTAGGTAAATGATGCATGCAAAGTGTTTAACCCAAGTCCTGGAATATACCAAGAACTCATTAAATATGAAATACAAAGGCAGCTTTAGGAAATAACCTTCCTGCTCCCTCCCAATCGCTCTCTCAGGCGTCTAAGCCGCTGTTTGTGCATCTGTACTATGCTCTCATCGCTACTCATCACAGCCTTCTCCTGTTAGTCTGTTCATACTGCTGTAACAAAAGAGTGAGTAATTTATAAAAAACATAAATTTCTTCTTCACAATTATGGGAGTGGGGAAGTCCCAGATCAAGGTGCCTGCAGGTTTGGTGTCTGGTGAGGGTCTTGGCCTGCTTCCAAGATGGTACCTTGTTACTGCATCCTCAGAGAGAATGAACACTGTATCCTCATGGCAGAAGGGATGGAAGGACATAGAGCTCTTTCTTTCAGCCCCTTTATTGGCACTAATTTGTTCACAAATACTAAGGTTTCATGATTTAATCTCTTTAACACCCAAACCCTTCTTAACATATTACTATGGGGCTTTAAATTTCAACAAATGAATTTTGGGGGGACATTCTGATCATAGCATCTCCCTATGTGGCTTATGTAAAAGTATGGCAGGAGCTAATATAAATTAATTAACTAAACTAATTAGCATCTTTCTACTAAGCAGCATCCTTTCAGATCATCTGTCATGTAAGGGTAGAAAAATAATATGAAAACCCTTTTAGTACAACATACTTCATTCCAGGGCCTATATGGAATGTGAGTCAGTTATTATCAATACTTCCGAAGTCTCCAGTATCAGAATAGTCTTGCATATTCAGGACTCAGATTAGAATTATGGTCTGCATTCTCTCATTATTTTAAAGACAGGCTGAAAAATTCTTGTTTGTATAGGGTTGTTTCAAATTTTGGTGATGATCAGAAGGCTCTTTTTTGAGGCTCAGACATTTCAACACAAACTAGGGAGATCAACTCTTTTACAGTCTGGCACACAGTCTCTTTTTAGAAGTAGCTCCGGCCTAACACTTAAGGGGGAAACAACGCCAGACTCAACTTCCTAATCCCATGTATTTCTAATTACCTGCAGAATTCTTTCCACTCCAAAAGGCCCCAAGCACCCAATAAACAACAGCAATGCAAACTAGCTTTTAATTTTTTTGGAAGTCATGTTAGTAAAGTTCTTGTTATGTCATGTGAAATGCTACCCAGCTGTTTGCCAGAGATAGTTAAAGACTGTGTACTACTTTTTGGGTGGTTAATACCTCAGGCAAAATTTATGAAAGAAACATGAAAGTTCTTGTACTACTCAAGGTTAATTACCTGTGTGGTGAAGCGTAAGTATTTGGTTCATATACAGTACTGATCTGTTCCTCTCTCCTCATCTAGATGGGTGTAACTTGAACTGAAACTATGGTATTGTCAGTGGAGTTTTGGACACATATTTCTGAGTGCATATGGATGAATGTAATTTTAGTTTGTTTTGAAAAATATATTTTCGTACAACATAATAGCCAAGATATAGACCAGGAGTCAGAGAAATTTCACACAGGTAAGAAAATCAAGAGATCTTCATATTAGTATCAGGATAATTTTCATTTCTCTGAAAGTAAACAATCTAAACCTCCGTTTTCTTAGTGTGCCTAATGTCTTTATATAATAGATTCTAGAAAACTATAGGAAAAAATAGTAATCACTCTAATTGACATTAATTAGTCTTAGTTTTTATGTGAGATATGCATGATTTTGGGGTGGCACTTAATGCTTTAAAGTTGATATAGCTACATTTCAGTTTTAGTGTTGGGTCAGGAGTTAAGACACAGCTGGGTATCTGTACAGTCAATCTAAGATAATTTATTATGTTGCAGAATAATTATGAAACTAATAGATATTTCTATAAAACAGATACAGATTATATCCCCCTGCAGAAAATTATATGAGTCATCTACGGAGAAAGTGTTAACCACGCCAGCCCAGAAATGTCCTGTTTGCTCTTTTTTCTTACAGTGCTATGGAGATCTGAACCAGGGCTAGAGGCCATGTGGGTACAGATGGTCCCCTCTACTTTCTCCTACACCATGGATGACAACCTACTGACAATATAATATTCAAATGAAAACTAACGTGAGTTATAGTGATTCTTTAGGTCTCATACTTTTGATGAAACTCAGTCAATTTAGAGTAAAATTGCTCAAATATTGACTTTGTGAAGAAATAAGCACTAGTCACAGAACTGATGAAAATTAGGATTATACCAAGTGCTGAGGGCTTTCAAGAATTGTATCAGAAATATGTTGTTTTCCCAGCGAAGCATGACAGGCCATCCGAGTTGGCTTTTATTTATTTATTTATTTTTTTTTGTGGGTACCGGGGGGACGACCTCAGGACCTCGCGCACCAACAGGCACCCGTGCCGCTGAGCGATATCACCGGCCCCTTTTTCATATGTGGGTTCCGGGAGTCGAACTCGGGCCTTCGCGCTTGCAAGGCAGGCGCTTAAGCCGCTGAGCCGTCTCACCAGCCCCCGAGTTGGCTTTTAAATGTACCATTTGAATAGTCAGAATCTTTAGTCAGAACCCATGTCAGGAGGATGCCTCTGATCTGAAAAGAGGTGGGTAAATGCCATGATTAGAAGGCCTGTGGTAGAGTGGCATTATTTTTTCATGCTTATTGTAGGTGCCTAAAATAACTCCCCATGTAAGCAGGAGGAGAGATGGACATAATTTCCATGAAACCCCAGAGCTCATGTCTGTGGACACTGCTACCCCCAGAACATTAGAGCTCAGAAGAAGCCAGAAGAGAAGATAGCTGGTGCCCCATAGGGAATAGTGCCTGGTCAGAAGGGACAGGAGAGCATAATTGAATTTGTTCCTGTGGCCTTCAGCAATCTCAGTCACCTGAGGTCTTCACTGTTCCATTTTCTTTCTCCAGAAAGCAAATGTGAGGAGAACCAAGTTAAAGATATTCCCCTTAGTACCAGCTCCTTTGGAGAAGTGTGTAAGTTTTTCAGATACAAAAGAGGCTGCCCAGCATGGAATAGGGCAGGGGAGGAAAATTACTATGTATGTCCTTCTGATCCTCCCTGTGTGTCATGAAATAGTCATCTGAATAGAAAAGGTGACAGGTGAGCCTAGCAGAAAAACCCAAATGAACCCAAAATAATACAGATAAACACATAGACCCAGAATCCATTATTTTTCTAGTATATGTGAAAAAGATACAAAACAAGAAGTAGCACATCTTGATTGCATTAAAGTGATGACAACAACAAACACACACAAAAAAAACCCAATAAACCTATCTTAAAGAACAAACTAAAAATAAAATACATGGGAAACCCACAGGAATCAGCACAGACTTTCTTACACTTTTATGCCTCCCTCAGCTGCAGGAAAATGTGGGGGACTTTCTCTGAGAATCCTGCAGCCGAACATAAATGATGGTCTACATCACAAAAGGGAAGTCCCTCTTGTCTGCTGTACAAGTATTTCAATCCCTTAGCAGACAAGGTATACAGGAGAGCCAATTCCTCGACACAGGTGACCATCATTCCTTGATGATGTTTTCTGAACATTTTTTTGTGTATGCAGACTTTACTGGGACATTGGAAAAGGTCAATTTTCTAGAGATTTTTCGAAAGTGTACATTTTCCAGAATGGAATATTGCCCGATTCCCCTTTTCCTAAGTTCTGCCTTTGCTTTCTCCAGCATCTCTCCAGCAGTGTGTGGCTGTCCCCACACTACCCCAGTTCCCAGACCAGTCCTCGCCACATGGGAGGGATGATCTTAGCAGTTGGTAGCAGGGAGTAGAGGCTTTGTAAAAATAAATAGCACTACGGTCTTGTGGCATAAGCCTTAGCTGTTGTCGACTCAGCTCCCTGGTATCCCTGACCACCCCCCCACACACACACCCTGATTGTGGTCAATTAGATGCCACCGATGCTCCTCTAGGCTTGGCGCCTCATCTAAATTCCATCTCACTTAAGATACGCCTGTTGAAACTGCCCGCTCACCTGACTCCTGACCACAGAACTGGGGGAGCTTCTACTTTCCCTGAAAAACCAGGACATTTGATCTTTTCCTTTCTTATGGAATTTTATCCTCTATATCTTATAACCACTCAAATTTCAGTTCCTTAATGGTAATGCTTTTTTCATCTTTAAGGTACACACTGAAAGAGCTAAAATTCTTCAACCCTTCTCTGGCCTAATCTATGCCTCACATGTGTAGAAATTCAAAAAGTAATTGCTAAATAAATGATTCTTGTGTCCCAGAGTTCCTTTAGCCTATGATTCTTAAGCCTTGCTAGTGGCTATGAGGAAACTGCTTCATGCAGGATTTTAAGGAACAAAGGATTGAGAAGACTGTTTCATGCAGGATTTAAGGGGTTTGAATGCATTCTATGGAAATGAAATCTTGCATTTTCAAACTTTTCAACCAGAGACCATCCTAGAGGATTCAAAATAAGCAAATGACTGACTGCAGCAAAATGAAGTAATCCTGATGCTTTGTTGGAATTTTTGCAATGAAACCTAAGACACTAAAAGATTCATTGTGGTATGTATGTGGTCATCCACTCACTCATGCATTCACAAGTTACTCATGAAAATGATTGTTTATCAGATGGTGTTAGGGCTTGTGTCTAGATGTCCCCCCAAAGACTCATGCAGTCGTAGGTAGGGCTGTTTCAGAGGTGGCTGGATCTACAGTGTGTGACACTGGGACTGATTCATGGTGCAATGCAACAATCAAAGGCACTAGGATTAAGGGTGTGAGTGTTACCCACCCTAAGTACCCTGGATAAAATATAAGGGATAGAAAGAGCTGTGGTCATCCCTTGCTTGCTTTGCTACATTCTACCCATCATGAACTGTTGTTTCTCTTCTGTGATGCCTGGCTGCTATGCCATCCTGCCTTGGAGCCAGTCTATGATGGACTGAAACCTCTACAAACTGTGAGCTAAATAAATCTCTCCTCTCTTAACTTGTAGGTGTTGGGTATTTTGCCCCAGCAACAAGAAAAGTAACTAAGACAGATGGCATTATACAATGTATTAGTTTAGCACATCAAGAAATATGGGTTATTAAATGATTCACGCTGCACTCCATTTAACAGTTGTTTTTCCTAGAATGATACTTTCAACATTTAACATACATACACATGGTCTAGAGATTCTGTTTAAGATTCAGGTTCTGGTTCTTTTGTTTGGGATAAGGCCCAGTACTGCATGTCGGACAAACTCCCAGTGATGCTCATCGCACTTATCCAGGGATTATACAAGAGAGAAGGTCCTAGAAGACCTTGTTCTTGGTCTCAGTGCCGCTGCTTAAGAGGTTAGATCTAACAGAAAGACCTGTGTGATTGAAAAATATGGTGAATGTTTACTTTAAAAAAAAAAGTATTATAGTAGAAGACAGAGTGTCATTAGTCCTCCTCAAAATACCTTTACTTTTCACACACTTATCCCATCGCTCTTTCCCCTTTCAAGCAGTGCTGGAAGTCTTTTTTCATGAGTGTCTTTAGATATGCTGTTATGCCTTCCTTGATGTTCTGAATCAATTAAAGATATTTACCTTTCACAGTAATTTTGATGTATGGGAAAGAACCAAAAGTTGCACAGTGCCAGATCCACTGAGTAAGCTGGATGACACACTGTAATGCTTTTATGAGCCTGCCTTTCTTTTGGAAGGCACTCAGCAGCAGCAATCACCATGTTTGTTATTTATTATACCGCAAAAAGACAAGAAAGAGAACTTCCAGAATTGCTTCAGAAAGTGGTAAGAATGGTGGAACAAGTGTGTTTAAAGTCAGGGGGAGTACTTTGAGGGGGTATTAATGGCAATGTGTTTTTTACTGTAATACTTTTTTTTTTTTTTTTGGTGGGTATTGGGGGTCGAACTCAGGACCTCGCGCGCCAGCAGGCGCCCGTGCCGCTGAGCAATATCATCGGTCCTTTTTTCGTATGTGGGTTCTGGGAGTGGAACTCAGGACCTCGCGCTTGCCAGGCAGGTGCTTATGGCGCTGAGCCATCTCACCGGCCCCTGTAATACTTTTTTAAACATTCACCACTGTATTTTTTTTTTTTTATCAGCCCTTCTAGGTTCTTGTTTCTCAAGATAATGCTTTGGGCAAAGGAGCACCAACATTTTGAGCACCTATAAAATGGGATTATAATATTAACTCCACCTTTCCTAAATGAGTTGTTAAGATCACATAATATGCCCATGAGATATTCCTAGAAATGAAAACATTATGATTAATATTGATAATAATTACTAATTTCACAATTTAGGTGAAATGTGGAGTCTTGAGTAATAGAGATATCAAATGGAAAAGAGACAAAAGCCTTTGTAACACAAATATCTGATAGTTCTGTTTCTTGACCAACAGGAGAGTTCAGTGACAGTTTGGGGAGATGTTAAAGACAGTTTTCGGAAAGCTTTCTTATGTGTTCAGTAGGGACAAGTCTCCCTTGCTGCCATGTAAATGGGACTCATTAAAGAAACAAATTCCATGAAAAGGCTTTGGTGTTGAAGTTTGAATTTACTTCTTTATTGCATTTGACTAGTACACATACCCTGGGTGGTGGCATTACTTATTTCCATTTTAAAGATAGGGATCTATGAGCTAAAGGAAGGCAAGGCTGGTATTGGTTTGCTCATAGTGCATTCTTAGCAGTAGCAGAAGGAGAGTAGACATCCTAAACTATTTGTTTATGAATGAATCAGAATCTGATAAGGAGTCTAGTTTAAGGCCACACCAAATTAAGTGGTAGATTAGATGTTATCCCAGATCTATTTAGCTTCTAAACCAAATAAATGGCTTGATCCTAGGATTCACCTGAGTCCTTGTTGGAAATATAGGCTCCTTTTTAGAGTCAGGTTTCTTGGTTCCTCCGGACCCCTGCAGTTTCTCATTCAGCTGGTCCATGCTGAGCCCACTTACCTGTATTTTTCTTAAGTTCCTCATTGGATGCCTTTGACTTATTCATTTGTTGAATGTATACATATTTATTAAGCATGTAATATTGTCAGTCACAATTCACAATGCTGGGATGCTGCTATCAGAAAACAAAAGAGGCAAGACTGCTTGCTAATAAGGCATCAAGATAGTTTAAGAAGTGCTGCAAAATACCGTGATGGTTCTGAGTTCTGTTTATTAAATTAAAATTAGGACCCAAGGGTGATTTCATTTATCTTTTCATTCAAATTTGTTGTGAGAGGTAAGGGCATACTGGGTAGATGAAAGTAATTTCAAGAGGTCCCCTTTGGAGAAGGAGCCAGGGCTTTTGGCTGTTTGGCCTTCCTGGTCCCTGACACTGAATATCAGTATTCCCTCTTTGGGACAGATGACAATGCCCCAACTCCTCTACTGGACCCTTTCCTGTGGGACGGGAAGTAAGGACGTTTTGATGGGAATATGCTCAGGGAAGATTTCTTGATTTCCCTTTTGAGGATCAAGCTCCATTTAATTGGGTGGAGATACTTTATCAAGACAACGTTGTATTTTAATTATGTGTAATGCTCCCACAAATCATTCATTCAGACTGTTGAACTATTGCACGAAAGGTCTTGATTAACATCATTAACATGCATTGCCCCTTTTTATTTTAAAAACATGAATAGAAATTTGAGGCAGGTGAAGGAAGGGGGCAAATGAGTACGTTTTTAAGTGTCTGCTACTTTAAAAATTTGTGGCTGCTTATTCACTTAAATGAGTAACCTGCAAAATTGTCATATTTTTAGTCCTTAAAAATCTGTTTTTGCAATGGAAATCTTCCTGCAATCAGTATAATCAATTGCAAAATTAATAAACTGGGGTAATCTTCAACACAGCTTTTTCTGCTTTGAGAAATGAGGAAAAATACCTCCATGTGTGGTTTAGTCCTGAAGGACTTTTAGTAACAAATTCTGAATTGTATGGCCTTACTTTGAAGTCTTTGATGACTCTCGTTTTTCTGTCATTTTCTTAAATGTTTTCTGTGCCAAACTCAGCATTTAAAATGAGCAGAAGACTGCAACTTAGGGAAACTCTTAGTGGGGAAAAACAATTTCTGAAAGAATTTTGCATAAAATTTCAGTATAAGCTATTCCATATTTTAGATGAGAAGCGAAGTTAGCTACATGTTCAGGCAAACATGTAAAGACTCAAGATTTTTATCTTGTTATGCTTCATTTGTTATCATAATATCGGAAACAAAATTAATGCAGTTGCTATACAATGATATAGAAAGTTTGTACTATGACTTTCTACATGAAATTGGAGAAAGCATTTAATGTATAGAGTTTTTGTTGTGTGGTGGCAATTCATATTGCTCTAAGAAGTGTAATTAATTGTTGAAAATGGCTCTGTCCTAATACAATGTAACAATAGCCTATATATCCTTTTTGGGGAGTATCAGTCAATTCATGTTGTTTGTAATTTCATAAAAAAAGGGTAAGAGAGAGGTTTTTAGCACTTTTTAGCAATTGTCTATTTTGTAAACATTTAATTTCTTTATTACATGATGCTCAGTGAGCTTCCTCTTCCTCCCTACACCCAAGCCTTGGGGAGTGCCAAAAAACAAAACAAAACAAAACAGAAAGTGGACGCAGTCAAGGGACGTTCCATAATTTTAATCCACTGAGCTTTGATAGTTCTCATGCTGGAGTGCCTACTTCTGAGAATGGCTGCTTGCCTGAAACTATCCTAAGCAAGCGAAAGTCAGTAATTTCTGATAGTTCATTTGTAGTCTGAAATGAAAGTCTGCAGAAATGTTTAAACATGTATATGTTGTACATACACCTAATCAACTTATATGGTATACTTCCAAGGTCTCTCTTATTCAGGTCACCAAAGTACAGTGCCTGAATAGACAGTGCCTTAATGTCTCTTCTTAGAAAGGTTTGGCTTGCTTTTAGCCACTCTCTACATAAAAGTAATAAAACTAAGTGCATCAGGGTACATTTCCAGTTTATAATGAACCTCGTTTTGTTTTCTGTATTACAGAACTGCATTAGGTTTTTGTTTTGTTTTGTTAAAGGTACAACAGTGTAAAAAGGCAAACTTAGGAGTAGTTTGCTATGGAAATCCAAACCAAAAGTGGGTATATCCAGAAAAGAGTTCATTTTGTTCTGTTAGGGAAAGAAAGAGAAAAAAAAAAGATGCAAATCTTAAGCTTAATTGCTGTTACTATTAGTATCATAAAAGTGTTAATTACCTAAGTAGACATTTGTAATAAATACATATGTAGTTATCATGTATTTCATATAATTGAAATCTAATTTTGAAATATTTTTCTGTTAATACCAAATACGAAAACCCGGCAAATTAATGGACCTTTTAAAAAAACAGCCTTGTGGAATTTTAAAAAAATCTGTTTATTAAAAACATCTTGTTCATACCATTGAAAATATGAGAGTAAAAGTAAGGTTTTTACTTTACAGTTTCTTTATTTTTTAACATCCTTGAAAGCAAAATTGTTTTTTCATGAACAGCAAAGATATAAGACACAATGAAATATAGGCACTATGCAATGACAGTCAACCTTACTTAACAACTAGCTGCTATAAAAATAAATTATACTGTATGACTCAGGGAAGTGGTTAATAATTCTACTTTGTTTACATTATGCTTAGAAAGCAACATAGCTTAATGAGATCAGATATTAAGCTAATGGTGTATCTTGGAATCATAACGTTTTCAAGCTCTGCCAAAACCAGAGGCAGATTGAATGTGGGTAGTGTTTACTGATAGCATTTTCAAAAAAGGAAGTGAATAAGGCTCTGTACAATATTAGAAACTATGCATTCATCGCCTAAAAAAGAGTATTAAGTGCATGTAAATTACTGAGCTGCTTAGAAAGGACACAAACAACTCAAGAATATGGGGAAAAGCTCATGTGGGTGTGTTTAACAACTGTGAATAATAGTAACAATAAATAAATAAATTTATGAAAAGCCTGTAATAACAAGTGACCAAATTCCCCCCCCCTCGGTTGTCACATTCATAAGCAGGTGAGCAGTGTTTAGAATTCCAATTTCCTGCAAAATAAAGTTTGTTCCTACTTATTCCCTGGGCTCTTTGAATGGATTAGTTACAATGAATTAGGCTATACTCAGTTTTTCATTTGTATGACCATTGCTTACTTGATTTTTAAAATAAATGTGACTTTCAAGAAGCCAGTGCTCTCAGCAACCCTTTCTTAAGCACATAGATTGATCGTTCACATGGGATATCAATGAAAATGACAAGAATAAAAGCTACTGACTATGGTGACTTTAGTTGCCAGCAACCTGAATGTTGCCAACATATAACCCAGCACAGCAGAATGTCTAATAAAAAGCATGGTCTTTGTAGAAATCTTTGCATATTCATTGCTTGTTTATTTCTCAAAATTGAACTGACACTGCTTCCTCTTTCTCCTTACATCCAAGCCTTGCGAAGTGCAAAAAAAGCAAACAAACAAACATACGAACAAAAAACGCAGCCAAACACCCACTCTGCCAAATTAGTGAGAAAGCAGGACCTGCACAATGTAGAAATTATTCACTTTGCACCAGTGGGTCATGTCAGCTGCAGGCATACTGCTGCCATGTCAAATGTATGCACTTTTTCTAAGAGAAAAGTACAGCATGTGTCAGTAGACTCGGCTTCACATAAAAATAAATATATTTCAAAAGAAACAAGACTAGGGCAATGAGAAAAACATATTTTGCAAAGCTTATTGCTAACTAGTGAAATGATGCTGTTTTGTTCCTGCATCCAGAAAATGACAGTATTTCTAGGGTAGGAGGGAAGACATGTGGTATAATTTAAATGATCTCTAGATCCAGCACTGAAAGGAATTACGTACCTTGAGGTGATGCCGTTAGGTGCTGTAAGATGCATGTGTAGTTTATTAAGCCATATCATCTCCCAGTTCTTTTATGAGACAAACTCAAGTTAAAGTACTAAAAAGGAATGACTGTCTTGATGAATAACTCACCATTCCTTCAATTTTAATCTTCAGTGATTATAGAAATCTCAAAGAAACAAATTCATAGGGTTTTCTTCTATGCTGTAGGGAACAATGTCTGTTTTAGTTATTGCAGTAAAACAAATCACTCCAAAAGTTAGTGGCTTAAAACAACAATAACCATACTACTATCTCATATTTTCGTGGCTCACGAATTTGGGGTAGACTCAATTAGGTTGATCTGACTTGAACTTTCACCTGATTGTGGATAAATAGAAATAGTTGCTAAAACTGGTTTGGGTAGGGGGGCTGGTCAGGCTTTCTTTCCTTCCTTTCCCCCTCTCCTTTCCTCCCTGATTTCTATCTTGCTCCTCCTCTTCCTCTTCCTCCTTCTTGTTCTTGTTTCTCTTACTCTCCTTCTCCTCTTCCTCTTCCTCCTCCTCTTTCTCCATTCTCTCCTTCTTTTTTCCACCCATCCACCCATCCTTGTATCTGTCACCTTCATGTAGTCTTAAGGCTTCTCCATGCAGTGTCCCCTGCATGGAGACCAGTCCAGGATTCCTCACAGTATGGTGGCTTCAGAGCATTCTCACTTTTTACATGGTAGCTCAGGACTCCAGAAGGAATGTTTCATCAAGCAAGGTGGGACATAAAACATTTTTTTTCTGACCTACTAAGCTTAGTAGTCACATAGACTTCTACCACATTTTATTGGTTACAAGGAAAGAAGATAATTAGATTCTACTTGCTAATACATGAGTGACACTAGAGATATTGTGGGTGGTCATCATTGAAATATATAGCCACAGTGGTTTTTACTCTGAAATAGTTATCTTCGTCAAATTGCTGATGTGATATTTTGAGTAAAAATAATACCTTTTGTTAATAGATGACTGAGAATGAATAGTCATGATAAAATTTAAAATAATTAGACAAATCTCCTGACTCCTTGAGGTAAGATATCTTCTTTGTCAGTGATGCTTACACTCGTGGAAATTCCAGTAATTTCCCATACCAACAGTGGGCTTTTAGCCTTGGGCCTGTTTAGCCTTGGGCCTGCCCGAAGGTCTAGAATCACACCTTTTGTCAAAACTTTCATTTTTATTGTGAAGATGTAGTAAAGGAGGGAAACAGAGAAGTGGAGACCAGCTGGGTCAGTTAGGTAAGGAAACAGGAGAAAACTGATTCAGCATTAAACTGACAGAAGGGATAGCATATTTCAGGCCAACCTAGTAATCTTTCTTGGTGTCACCTTCCCATTCTGTAAAGTAGAAGGAAGCATTCCTATTTGGCTCACAGAGCAATGGTGAATCAAAGCTGTGAAAAAAATTGGGGGGCAAATTTTAAATATGTGGTTCTACCTGGATGCCAACTAGGAGATGTACTCATGGTAATTGGATTAGTTCAGCCATGTGACCACAGTATGGCCTCTGTCTTTTGGAGGTAAGACCACAGACCTCTGCCAGATACTTTCTTTGAATGTTTATCTGTAGTGGGGATGGATTTTTGCTGGGCCACCCACATTCCTACTGGCATTCCTCTTCAACAGTAGAATGCCCTTGCTTGGTGGCTGGCAGGGTTACCTAAACCTCCACAAGAAAGACTAACATACACTAGTTTTTGTGGTACTTTGTCCTATTAAAAGTACATTCTAAACAAGGGAGTCTGATCTCAAAGCTTTGCAAAGCCTCCTAGAAAAATACTTATGGAAATCCAATATAAATTCTGAGAAACTGCAGTAGATAGGCATTCCGCACTTGAAAATAGAAGTGATATTGCAAGGGTGTAACCGACAGAAGTTTTAATTCTCAGGTATCAGAAGCTTACTGCAAAAGGGTAATTCAAGAGGACAATGAAGGGTGTCAAGGAAATCTTGTTCTCTGTCGAAGGGTTTCCCTGGTGTCTGGCAACAGGATCACCTCCTTAATTTCATAGGACTACAGAACATTCGAGTTGAAAGTTACTTCTTCAAGATTAGTGTAACAAACTGAACATGATCTTCTGAGATGAACATCGTTCCAAAATTTTAAATCCACGGGACATTCAAGGTGTGTTGATGGCAAAATCTCCGGAGCAGGTTTGGTTGTGGACAGCTCTGTGCTCCAAGGGTAGGAAAGGTATTTTGGTGTTTGAGGAAGATGCTCTAACACTCTCACCTTTCCATTCCCATTAGATAATGCCTGACTTTTAAGACAGTGGAAAGGAATTGAGCCCCAACTGATTTTTTTTTAAAGGCAGATTACAAACACAGCAATTATAGACCAGATGAAGAGATAAGAAAAGTTTTAACAGTCCTTTAAATCAAATTATTTGCTTGCAAGAGGCTCACCTGTATGGCAAGCACAGCATGATGCTTTTGTAAAGTCCTCTGACTCCCTTGTAAAAGAAGCCATATTTAAGTAATCATCCATTTATACCACTTATACCGGCAGATAACTGCACACCAAGCAACACTTTGTACTTCTCTGAGGAAATTTGAGAGAAACAGATTTTCCTAAAATGGGATTTCAGTGATATTTTGGGTTAAACATAGTGCTTCTATTATTTCTGTAATTTAGAGTCTTTACTACTGGTGAGCAAAGAAAAGCAATGATTTTGGAGACTTTTGTAAGGTAGATAATCTAGATTATATTTCATACTCTTGCATTGTTATTCCTAGTGAATAATTTCCACTGGGCTAATTAGCCTTAGAATGAATTTCAACTCAGTTGGTGTATTGAGCAGAAGAATTGTGTACTGTTTTGAAAACTAAGCATAAAACAGGTAAGGTGCTCCTTGAATAAATAATATTTCATGGATTCTAGGCACATCAAGAAGGTATAACGAGGTGAAAGATTGAGCTGCTCTAAATGGAAAATTAATATAAAAGGTAGGACTTCAGAACCAAAAACCAGTCTGACTTTTACTTAGGAATAACTTACTGTGTTTCCTCAATATGAATTTTGTATAAACAGGTTAACTTTGTTTTCTCTGTGTTTCCAAAGAGCCTGGAAATTAAGAATTAAGTAGTGCTTCTGCCTGTCCCTTAAAACCAGTCAAGTCTTCCCCAAGTTCAACACCTGTTGAAAATCTACCATACAGTGGCCTTCATCTTTATCATCTATGCCAACAGATGTGAAGATGCTGAGGGGTTCCTCAGATGTTTGTGCTTCTGGGTCTTGTGGGGGCACTGGGAAGGGGAGGGAAAATGATCCTGGAATTCCAAAGGTCACTGCTGGGCTGAAATAATGAAAATTGCCCATATGTAAAAAAAAAAAAAAAAAAAAACCCTCAGATGTGATTACTGGAAAGTCTGGCAATCAGTATAACAGCTGACTGAGCTAGAATTTCATTTATACTTATAAGAAAAAGAAATAAACAGAAGGGTGGTGTATCAGAGTAAAAGGGAAATAATTATTATGTTCCACAGCCTTCAGGCTACCACAATTAATAAGTTCAAACATAAAATGAAAGAAATATTTATTTACCTGTAGCAAAAGTAATCAACTGTTAAAACACCTACACAAGCTGTCATTTCTGAAAACAAATCTTAGAATTTATTGTGATTTAGAGAGGTGGAAAGTAAAGTAATGTCTTTTACAACCAAGGAAGAATGGGATATATTTGAACTTTAAAACACTTAATATGTTTGACTCGTTTCTTTTTTTTTTTTTTTTTTTTTGTGGGTACCGGGGGTTCAACCTCAGGACCTCGCGTGCCAGGAGGCGCCCGTGCCGCTGAGCGATATCACCAGCCCCTTTTTCATATGTGGGTTCCGGGAGTCGAACTCGGGCCCTCGCGTTTGCCAGGCAGGCGCTTAAGCCGCTGAGCCATCTCACCAGCCCTTGACTCGTTTCTTTATGACTGTTTTATTTATAAGGACACCTTTTCCTTCATCTGAAATTATATGAAGGCCGCATGTTGATGTTAAATTATAAAATAAATAAAAAGTAATTTTACCTATGTCAAAATATGTCAAAAAGCAGCATTTTTCTGCACAAAATATACTTGGCAATTGTATGTCACAACTTCTGCTTTGTAATTTTTTGTTTGTTTTTGACTCTGGGTTATCAAGCAGGACACCAAGAGGTAACATGGGGTTCTGGAAGGCCAAAGGGTTTGGAGGGCAAAGCTGGGCTGTATGGTCTTGGGTAAGTTATTTCCTTTATTTATTCATTCATTTACTGAGGGACTATAGACACCTGTGACAAGCTCTGCACCTGTGCTGTGGTCACACAGAGATTGACAGCCCAGCTTTATAGAGCCTTTAGGCAATTTCACTTCAGTAGGTTTGGTGCTAGGACACCGGAAATGCAGCAGGAAGTGGAGGTTCCCAGGAAGGAAGTGCTCCTAACTCAGCACCATGGAGGAATGAGCTCAGGGAATGTTCCCCAGGAGATGCTAAGACTGGGACCAGGGGCTCATGTAGGAGTTGGCCATGGAGGGGAAGGGAGGGGTTGTGGAAAGACTGCTTTAGACAGACATAGCACTGTATGTGAAGACCTGGGGGCAAGCTATCTGCAAAGACTTTTTGTGCGTTCTTTTAGCCACATATGTTTTGGTTTTGAGACAAGAAAAGATACAGCGTTTCGTCAAGAACTAAAATCTTTGGAGACAAATTACAGAGACAATAAAATAATGAATATTGTAGGGTCTGGGGGGTTCCTTCAGCTTTCCTCATTTTAGCCCAAAGGGTTCATGGAAGACCACACAGGTGGAGACTTGAGGTTTTGCTTTGAGTAACAAGAGGAACTTCTTGGGTTTTACCAAATCCCTTGAAGCTAGTGAGATTCTACAGCTGGCTTTTCCCAACCTCAGATGCATCTTCCAAAATAAGCACATATTTCAGAGTGATGCTTCTAGAAATTTATATGTGCATAAAAATTACCTGGGAATTTAGCTAAAATGCAGAATCTGATTCAGCAGATAATCCCAAGAGTAGCCATTTAATGTTTCCAGATGATGCTGAGTTTTGTGGTTTGAGGATCCTACTTTAAATAGTAAGGTCTTAAAGCAAGGAAGGAAGGCCAAATTCAGGGTGATCAATTTTCCGAAAATCTTAATAGGGTGTTTGAGGTGGTTGCTTTTTTTTTTCACTCATCAACTCTGCCTAGATAATATCATCAAATAATGAACTTGGGTGATGTTCTGGGATATAACAATTCAATCAAGGTCCCTGATAAAATAATTCAGAGATACTTGACAATTCAAAGCTAACAGCCCTGCATGGGTTTGTCCCAATATTCCACCATAGACACCAAAGTCAGAATCCTTATCAACTTGTTTCCAGTCTTTGGAAAAGAGAGCTGGTGGCCTGATACATTAAAAAAAGAAAACAACAATTCCAACTCTTACAATCAAATCTTGACCTGATGCTCAGCTACATCTGCCCTGCATCTATATAAGATACAGAAATCTAGAAGGCATCATAGAGTATTTCTTGTTCCCCACCAGTGCTGTGGGTTGGAGAGTCAAGGCTTTATGCTTATCATTTTTGTTTACATTTACTTTCCAGAACATTCTCTTCCATTGTATTAGTAATCACCATAGTCACTATAATAATTGAGAGCCACAGCCACTTCATTGGCTAGTACCTGCATCTCTTTCTTTACTCAGTGGCACCAGTGGTGACCATTTGAGTGATCATGATGTCACTGTATGATTTGGATTTCCAGTGTTTGCTATCTTTTGGGCAAGACTTCTTTTATATACTCTTCAAATAGGAGCAATCCAATGCTACTTTGAGATACTATTTGTCGTAACTCATACCTAGTCTCAGTTACCAACTTGGTCAAAGTCCCAGCACAGCATAGTCACAAGATCTAGAGATAGCTTAAAACAGGGCCAATCAGTGTTTTAAGAGATGCCCATCAATCTCTGCTAGCTGGAAAGAGCCCATATGTCTTTCTATTAACTGCAGTATTACCTTTCACAGGTAAGTTTCATAATCTGTCTGGAATTCACCTTTGCATATCATACAGATTTATTTATTTATTTATTTTTTGTGGGTACCGGGGGGTCGACCTCAGGACCTCGTGCGCCAGCAGGCGCCCGTGTCGCTGAGCGATATCACCGGCCCCTTTTATTGTATGTGGGTTCCGGGAGTTGAACTCGGGCCCTCGCGCTTGCCGGGCAGGCGCTTAAGCCGCTGAGCCATCTCACCGGCCCCAGATTTATTTTTTCCATGGAATAAACCGGTTTACTTTCAATCTTGCAAAAAATCTATTACTTTCTGGCTGATTTGTTATATATGAAATTACCATAAATGCAGATGTCTGTGTTTTATTCTATAGTCTATTTGTCTGTTTCTATGTTACTTTTATTATCCTAGTTATGTAGGATGCCTTAATCTCTGGTAGATTAATGGTGCATCTTATATCAATCCATATTGTTAAACTCTTTAAACAACCCAGTATGCTTAATAACTAATAGATGATTTTAAACTACCATGCAGAAAGGGTGCATCTAATTATCTTCACAACTTCTGTTTTGCTGAGCAAGATGTATAAGTCAAAAATAAGCTGAATTACTCATTTGCCACCTGTGATTTTCCTTCTTTCCCTTTTCTTATGTAATACTCAATCCCTTTTCTCAATAAATATTGACCAATGTTATTGCCTGAATTTTACCCCCACCTTCAATTCAGTTATGCCTCACAGCATAACTATATATGGATACAGGCCTTTGAAAGAAATTTAATAAGTTAAAATGAGGTCATTAAAATGAGCCTTAATCTAATGACAGATATCCTTGAAAGAAGAGGAAATACGAACACAAAGTGTGCAGAGAGAAGACCTTGTGTAGACAGGGGGAGAAGGCAGCTATTTGTATGTCAAGGTAAGAAACTGCAGAAGAAACCAACAGCTTGATCTTGGACTTAGCTTCCAGAATTGTGAGAAAACACATTTCCATTAAGCCACCCAGTCTGTGACACTTTGTTATTTCAGGTTTATCAAACTAATACAACCAAGCACTGAGAGCATATTAATGTAAAGGAGTGTGCCAAATTTTAGTCTCGATCTTACACGTATGTGTCTTAATCTAGCCTTTTCAAATCTATGGACCTGATTTTGGTCTTTTGTTTCTGAGGAATAGACTTTGTCAACCATGTTTTTGCCATTCCTCCACATATCTCTATCTGGAATCTGGAGCTCAAATGCTCCGAAGCTAAGTCGTGACTTCTTTTTTTTCAATTTTGCTATTATCCAGTGATCTCTACCTTGTATTATAGCTGTGAAGAGACCTGAGAGACCCTAGATCTTGGTCCCCAAACCCGGGCATTACTTTGAGTACATATCAAGGGTTAGTTTATCATGATTATTTCAATCTCTGAAATATTTCTTCCCTTGACCTCTTCCTATCCCAATGACTACCATGCTGCTTCGAGCTCTTGCTATTTTTGCCTGATCTATTTCAATCGGCATCCCAGACTCCATCCTCTCCATCTCTCTGTCCATCTTGTGTCCTGTCCCAGTTGGTATCGTCTAAAACATGGCGATCATGTGACTCAAGCCTTTGATAGTTTGATTATTTAAATAATCAATTTCTAATTATTTAGTGAGACTTTCAAGGCCTTTAACAATCAGGACCAACTTAATATCTCCACTTCTTCACTACCACGTGTCTCCCTTGCCAATATCCCGTGTTGTGCTGCACCAATCTAGTTTTGCTTCCTATAATATAAACTATATTTTACACCATCATGGCTTTTACCGTCTATTAATGAATCTGAAATGTCTTTTACCGTCTATTTTGTGGTTAAAACTTCACACATTAAACATTTTTATTGGTCTATGTTTACAGTACATAATAAATACATTTATATAGACTTTTTTTTCTGTGTGTGGGTACCCAGGGTCGACCTCAGGACCTTGCGCACCAGCAGGCGCCCGTGCCGCTGAGCAATATCACTGGCCCTTTTTTCGTATGTGGGTTCCAGGAGTCGAACTCAGGCCCTGGCGCTTGCCAGGCAGGTGCATACGCCCTGAGCCATCTCACCGGCCCCATTTATATAATCTTGATCCTTTTATTTCTCCTTTTTCTCTCTTCTCTCCCATCTCTCTCCATCTCCACGATGTCTACCTCCATTTCCTATCATTTAAAAAAAATTTTTTTCTTTAAAATTACTTATATTTTGGGTTTATCATATAATAGAAGCCAGGCAATATTTAACCTTCTGTATCTAATTTATTTCATTTAGCATTACATCTTTAAGTTTCAAATAAAATTGTATTTTCTCCAGCAAGCTGCCCTTGGTACCTCCAGTTGGGATTGACAGTCTGATGTTTAGTGACCTCTCCCCTACAAGGCACTTTTTTCAATTCCATTCCATTGTATTTAGCGCATTTTGTTCTCGTTTTGTACCATTGGCCTTCTTAAGCAGGTGGTGGTGAGCTCTGTGAAGGAAAGGACTTTTTTTTTTCACTTTTCTACACTCACCCAGTGTACTAGATACAACTTTGTATATTACAGGTGAGCTATAAATATCTGGATGAATAAAGAGAATTTTCCAAATATCAATTATAAAAGAGTTTTGAGTTTGGAAACATGTGAGCAATTTAATTAATTTTACTCTACTCATTTTATGAAATATATGTCTTACTCATTCACAGAGCCAAAGTACAGTATCAGAAGGTTCATTTCTCTCTTGGCTACAGTATCAGAAGTTTCATTTCTCTCTTGGCTATAAAATAGATATTAGAAAATGTTATGTAAAATGAAATACAAGTTAATCAGAGAAGTGGAAATTGAATTTTCTTCGAAATGTCCTCAGAACAAGAATTTAGATAAATCATTCAGAGAGCAAAAATTTGATTGCAGTTGCCAAATCCAAAATATTTTTACTAATATTTTATGATGAGTGTCAATTGTCTAAGGGCTTAGATAGACTATGGATATAGCAGAATCACTTTTCCGAATCTTAAAGAAGAGCTATTTCCAATTGACAGTAGCCTTACAGTTTGAGAGACTAGCAAAACAGAGAGCATTTGAGAAATGCCCAGCACTAAATAGACTAACTTTCACTATCTTTACTCTCTTCCCCAATCATTTTTCAAATCAAGGCTGGTTTAAGTCCTACTGACTGGTTGGACAGAATCTGGCAGTGTGATGGCCTAGCCCATTAAATACTCCCAAGTTGTAGAATCCTTCTGCCTTAGATCTTGATGTGGTGTTTTGTTTCTTCTTTTTTGTCTGCAATTACACTTCCTGTTGTAGGGTTCGATTAATCTAAGAGGAAACCCAGACCACTGTCATTTAAGTTTCCTGTATACCTATTATATTTGCTTTTTGAGAACTCTCCAAACATGCTTTGTAGAACCCTAGGTCATCAGAGCCCAAAGTTGAAAACTTCTAGTTTAATAACATTAATTCAGCTTTGTAAGGAAATATGAAATTTCTTTTGCCTTGACAGTATGAGGTCTGAATGTCTCTACTTCTTAGTAGTTGATAAGGTACTTCTTCAGTAAATTTCCTAAATCTTGACAAGGACAATCTTTCTTAATTGTGATTAAATGAAACCCGACAAGAAAATTTGATAGGAAAAGGTAAAATATTTGGCATCCTCTTCATCACTAGAGGGTTCCTTTTCTCTATTCTGAGCTCCTATTATCTATAAAATTAATAAGGGAAATCTTGCATATGAGAGAAAGTTTAAGTAATGCTAGTTTCTCCCACGATCCTTACAAATCCCCATGGGGTAGATACTACTATGGAATTGCCATTGCAATAAAAAAGGTTGACACTATCAACTACATATAGTTTAAACTTTATTATTAATATCTCCATTTACAGAAGAAAATCCTGAAGTTTTAGAGGTCAAGTAACTTATTGAGGGTTACAGAGCAATTAGGTAACAAAACCAGACCCTAGACCTAGAAACCTACATGAATCTGCTCTGCAGCCTTGCCCTTCTCCACCGTGCATCATTGCCAGGTGAAGAAAGAAACTAGACTAAGAGGAAAAAAAAATGGCTTTCTTTTTCCTGTTCATGGATATAACAGAGTGACGGGTAGCATGTCTTTGTTGTAGTCATAGTTGTGACTCATAAAGACAGATCCACACTTTTGCAAGCATATACATTCTAGTTTCCTCCTTTCTGAGCCTTACCTGTGCTAAATAAACAATGGTATTACAGCTCTTGATCCATGGATAAGACATGGATAGCCACAGTTTTAAAATATGTAATGTATTAAGTCACCAAGACTGTGACTAACAGGAAGATTTTCACATTGACTTTGGGTTTTCAGCTCAGTTTTCCCTTCTAGATAGTAAGGTGCTCAAGAACAAACAGCTTATTCTCTTTGAGATCTCCCTCCCAGGCCACATAAAGAAGTGGTAACTAACCTTTAGCACAACTGTATCAGTCTGGAAGTGGCAGTGACCCAACTATAAACAAAAATGTTACAGCTCAAACAAAAACAAAATACAGCAGCTCAATAAAAAACACATACCCTTGGAGTATACTTCACTTCTCTAGTTTTGCTTTCCCTTTGGGAGGGCTGCTTTTGATTTCTTTCTCTTTCAGTGTGGCAGCTTTGTAGCTGTAGTCAGTCCTTTCTACTACTGCCCAAGTTCTACTTGAGTAAGAGCAGTTGATTTATGCACAAAAGTCTACTAGTATAGAGAAGGTCATTCATGAGAACTAAGGGGCCTGTTTAAACAGTGGTGGGCATGCAAATGAGTGTGATTGTTGGCCCAAGTCCTGAAAGAAATTATGTTAAACTAAATAGCAAACAAGCTATGCAAGACTTTGATTTTAAATAAGGTTTGAAATCATACATTTCTACTCTTGCACCAGATTTTTTTCACGTCACTATTGAGCATTTCTACCCATTGCATGAAATTAATAAGTGCATGTAAGAGGACTACAGAGATTGGCTCAGGTGGGGGAGGGTGTGTTTTTGCTAGGAGCATTGTTGGCAGAGTGATAGATTTTTTTCTTCACGGTTTTATTAGACAACGTCAAAATGACTTTGATATACAGCTTTATTTTTTTCAGTTATCCTGCATCACCCTCCCCCATAATGTAAGGAGGCTTGAGACCTTATATCTCTGAGGCCAAGAAAAGGGACAGTGGAGAGGTGCCTTCTCTGGGGCCAGGATCACTGTGACCCTTGCCTTTCTATGCTAGTTTGACAGGACTTATTTTTAAAGGTGCTGGTGGATCATTTCTTTTCAAACTGATGTTTCTCTGCCTTTGGCTGTTCTGCCCCACCTACTCCAACAATGGACAACTTGGGCAATTGATAGGGTGAAGTTCAGGAATTTCTGGACGTGAGTAGTAAATAACAGGAAGTGATGCAACACACCTTTGGCTAATCCTCTTAAGTTCCACCCTCTCCCCCATTCCACCAGTTCCCTTGTCCCATTTCTACTTGGCAGCTACTGCTCAGCTTACCAAAGGGATGGTAATACTTCTCTAAATATAATAGTGTAATGACACTCTCATGATCTTATGTCCACTTATTTTTACTTTGTATATTGATATATAGGGTGAAACTAATGAACAACACTAAGATTATCTCTGTGTTGGATCAGCTGTCTAGGGTATAAAAAAAGATATAAAGCTCACACTAGATTATAACCTCCATTCATAAGGTTATTTTTAAATTTTTTTTTTTTATTTTAAAGAGAAGAAAAAACAAAACAAATCAAAAGAAGAACAAATTTTCAAACCAACATAATAGGAGGGTAACAATGGTTAATACATTACGTATTACTATCTTTAAGTTAGTTATTCAGGACACCAGACATTAGCATTCAATTGTCCAAACATTATTGGCACATACCTTACTCTTCAATGAACTAAGTAAAAATGGTAGTGTATCTATCTTAACCATCTTATATATATATATATACAATTTTTTTTCCCTTTCCCTTCTTTCTTTTCCCTATTCCAGTCTCTCTTTCCTTTTGACCAGTTTCTTTTTGATTCATGTCTATTTTTAAATTTTGAATTAAGAAAACTATATGGTGTTAAAATGAATAGCCATGTACCCACCCCGTTGCTTAAGAAATAAAACACAACACTGCCTCAGAATTGTACCATCATCTTTTGCCTCTCAGGGGTAACTGTAATCTTAAATATTGTCTTATTAATTTCCTTGAATTCCTTTGTGGTTATACCACATATGCATATATACTTAATAAATCACTTAATTTTGTGAACATATGAACTTTATGTCAGTGGAATAATATCTATGTGTATGCTTCTACGCCTGTTTTCTTAAAACTCAACATTATGTTTTTGAGATTGTGTTGCTGTGTATATTCAAGGCTTGTTTGTATTTTGTTATTGCATAATATTCTATTGCTTGAACTCAATTTTTCTTTTGCTGATGGATATCTGTCTTTTTCAGTTGCTTTGATATTACAAACAATGCCTCTATGAACATTCACGTGTTGTGATACTCGGGGGTCCACGCGCAAATGTTTTTGGATAAGTGTTCCTAAGAGCGTACCGGCACGTGAGGTGTGCACATTATAAATTTGACTAGGTGGTACCAAATATTTTCTATAGTGCTTATATTACCTCATAGCCCTGTGAGTAGTTTGTGAGGTTTGCTATTGTCCATATCTTTACCAACATATTAATTTCTATCAGTCTATTAAGTGTGAAGTGATATCTCACTGTTTTATTTGGATTTTTCTGGTAAAAACACTAAATATCTTTTCATATGTCTGAGTCATTCACGTTTCTTCTTTCTTGAAATTCTATTCATATCTTTTGATTATTTTAATTGGGCTGCTCATTTTATTTTTATTGGCTTTAAATTCTGTCCTTTATTATTTACATTTGATGAAATGTGGAGACAATTAGAATAAAAAATTCAGAAGGTTGCTATATAAAAGGTGACTATGATATTTCCATACAATAGTGAGAAAAACTATTGTTATGCATGTAAAGTGGATCATATCACACATATGGACACGTATATACAGGTGTATAGCCTGACCTGAGCACCACAGAGAATAATCTAACGATCTGTACATCTTGGGAGTTGTCTCATTATTGGCAAATAATCATGTTTGACTCCTTCCCGTAGTATCGCTTCATTTTATTTTTCTAGTCTTACTGTGTTAATAAAAATTGTTAATAAAAATCTGGGTTTATAAAAATTGATGAGCAGAAATGCTGATAGTAGATATTTTGTACTTCATTTTAAAAGAATTCTTGTATGATTCTACCATGAAGCTGATGTTTCGTGTTGATTTTTTATGCATCCTATCAGGTAAAAGAAGGTACACTGTATTTTTCTTTTATCTAGGGTTCTTTTTTTTTTTAATTTATGAGTACATGTTGAATTTTATCAAATGTATTTTTTGGATTTATTGAAATGATTATGTTTTTGTTTCTTAATCTGTTAGTGTGATGATGATGAATTATACATTAATATATTTTATTTTTTTATTTTTATTTTTTTTTTTTTGTGGGTACCGGGGGGACGACCTCAGGACCTCGCGCGCCAACAGGCACCCGTGCCGCTGAGCGATATCACCGGCCCCTTTTTCGTATGTGGGATCCGGGAGTCGAACTCGGGCCTTCGCGCTTGCAAGGCAGGCGCTTAAGCCGCTGAGCTGTCTCACCGGCCCACATTAATATATTTTAATGTGTTAAAATAACCTTGCATTTTTGGTGTAAATTCAAATTGTTCATTTTACAACATTTTTAAAATATATTGTTGCATTTGATTTATTAATATTTTATTTAGAATTTTTCATCTTTGCTCATTAATGAGATTATTTTCCTCTTTAGTATTTGCCTTTGTCTAATACTGGGATTATATTAATTTGGAAAAACATTTTGGGGAATTGTTCACTCTTTCCTCAATTCTCAGAAAAATTTTGTAATGAGATTGGCACGTTCTATTCTTTTTATATTTTTACACATTCTTTTAAAATAACTTGGTTCGATATATATTTTATTTTTACTACTGAATTAATTTTTTAATGGCTAAGAGCACTTCACAACTTTTTCATGTTGTAATACACAGAAAAATATGATCTGTGCAACAAAAAAATCTGGAGGAATATTGAGATACTTACTGTAAACATGCATTACAATTAGGTTAAATAACTATGACTATATAAAACCTAAAGAATTGGAAAGTACATAAACTATAAAATTCTATATAACTTTTACATTAAAATTACATTAAAATATTTTTAGAGTCTTTTTTTTCTTTTTTGGTACCAAGTATCAAACCCAGGGCCTCACACTTGCTAGGAAGGCACTGTACCTCTGAGCTACATCCCTGGCCCTACATTAAAATATTAAATAGAAAATTCTAAACAAAATATTTTAAAAGTAGTTAGTCAGATTTTCCTTTTGAATACAATGGCTATATATAATTCCTAATCAAATCTTTAAAACTTAAAATTCTTGATAATCATCATGAACATGCTTTGTTCATACAGTTTAATGAAGAAATCTTTTCAATATTTTTTACACTATTATTTAAAAAACCTAATCATTTTCTTCTATTGACAAGTACAATATTGAAATTTTTATTATTTTGTGGCAGTAAAAGGGAATTCTAATTTAATGGAACTGTTCTCTAACATGTAGACCTTTTAAGCAGTATCACAGCAGTCACTTTGCAAGGATATAGTGAGGTACTGCTAAAAGGTCCCATCGGCCTGAAACAGACAGAAATACCCTTTGTAGTGATTTGAATTAGTATCACTCCCAAATCCAAGCCTATTCGGCACCTCCAAATGTGACCATGTTTGGAAATGGCGTCTTTGCAGATGTAGTTTAGATGCGGTTGTAGCGGGCTGAGGCAGGCTTTAACTGCGGTGACTGGCATTCTTAAAAGGGCAAGACACAGGGAGACACCTAGTAACAGAGGGAAGAGCCTGTGTGACAGAGACAGGGTGATGGAACCACAAGCAAAGGATTGCCTGGAGCCTCCAGAAGCTTGGAAAATGCAAAGAAAGATTCTTCCTTAGAGACTTCAGAGCAAGCATAGCCTGCTGACATCATGATCTCAGACCTAGAACTATAAGAAACTAACTTTCTGCTGTTTAAAGTTACCCTAAGAAATGAAAACACGCACTGATGAGGGTAGATGGAACACTTCATGGAGCTTTGTCTTCCAGGAGACCATGCCTGGTTTCTCAGCTTCTATACCCCTAAACTGTGATATATTAGTTGAAGGCCACATTTCTTAAGGACCAAGGCTGTCATCTCCTCTGACAGCTCCACCCGCTAAATTGCTGTCTGCCAAGATCAGTGTACAGGTGGCTCACACAATCAACATTCAGGTTTCCGAGCTCCTGTGGAACTGCCCTCCGTGAGTCCAGCTGGTGGTGAGAGCACAGTGACTTTTGTAGGGCTCATTCTCTGCAGGGACTCGGAGCCACTGCTTCCTCTGCTGAGCAGTCCTCCTTGGTGTGCCAGGAGAGACTGTGTATCAGGTGGCAGTAATCAGTCCGGCAGAAGTTCTGGCGACTTCAGGCCCATATGACCACCTGGAATGCTGATGAGCACCTCATGCTGCCTGACGAGCTCAGCCCTTAGCTAGCAAGTCTCAGTCAGCAAACTTCAGCAAGTACCTGGATGTAAAAGTTGCCTCCAGCATTTCTGACTTTTTGGATTTTTGCTTTCCCATTTCTGGCCTTTGAAGGAAACCTTTCTCACTTCTGCTACAAATTTGAAATTCTAAAACATTTTTTATTTACTTGTTTTGTACAAGAAGGTTTTCTAGGAACACTTGAAGAAAATAGAATGAGGCTGGATTTTTATTTTTATTCTGGTCTAGGCCTTCATGTGTTGCTGTGCCTTGGAGTAGGATGTTGGTGCATTTCTGCTTGAGAAATCTGCCTATGAAAGCATAGGGCGCTTATACCCTTGACTTACCAAACCTTACAACGAACACATTTTCAGAATCTTAAATCAAAACATATGGGCTGACAAACATTACTATGTATTTATGGACAGAAAACATTTTGAAATTTACATTTTCATGAAAAAAGTAACTAATGGTCAAGTTTCTGGCACTGGACTCGAGTTTAAAGTCTTAATCTAACACTATTTATTAGCGATGTTGCATGAACAGGCTATTTATAATCCTTACCTTCCACATCTTCATCCATAAAATAATAGTACTTATATCACTGAGCTGTGGTGAGAATTAAATGAAATAATTCATATAAAGCACTTGAGCCACATCAATCAATACAACATATGCACTCATCAGGCATACAATTATCATCACTCAATAAATCCCAGTTACTGCCATTGTTACTGTAGCTGTTGTTTCCCAGGCCGGGACTACCTACAGATAGATTAACAGGAAAAGAAGGGCTGGTTGTGCCTCTTCTCCTCTTGCTGTGTGATCTCCTCTTTACTTCGCATGCTCCTTAGGAATCTCTTAGGATTCCTGGGGTCTCCCAATGATATATAATTTCTGCCACTGCCCTGCTTACAATAACTAAGGGCTGCACTTTAATAGTTTTCCTCCTATGTTGTCCTACTCTTATTAAAATACAACTGGAGGGCCGGTGAGATGGCTCAGTGGCTTAAGTGCCTGCCCGGCAAGCGCGAGGGCCCGAGTTCGACTCCCGGAACCCACATA
Source organism: Erethizon dorsatum (assembly GCA_028451465.1). Taxonomy (NCBI): domain Eukaryota; kingdom Metazoa; phylum Chordata; class Mammalia; order Rodentia; family Erethizontidae; genus Erethizon; species Erethizon dorsatum. The sequence continues at coordinate 49,115,635 of CM051835.1, read as the reverse complement.
CGAAAAAGGGGCCGGTGATATCGCTCAGTGGCACGGGCGCCTGCTGGCGCGCAAGGTCCTGAGGTCGACCCCCCGGTACCCACAAAAAAAAAAAAAATAAATAAAATAAAATAAAGTACAACTGGACATGCCTACCCCATTGAGTCTCTGTTATACTAAAAATCTAAAAATCAATGAAAACCTAGGCAAAAATATAGGAGAGCCCATTTAATGCTCATTTACCATGTAATATTTAAGTTTAGTGAGGGTTGTAAGTGCTTAAATAAAGGTAGTGTTTAATATTACAGGTATAGGAATGCAACAATGCCCTCGTACTGTGAATTTTTAAGCAGGAAACATTTTAGTGTCATGGAGGCATAATCCACAGAAGATTAAAAAAATGAGTTAGGCTGTGAAAAGGTGAATATATGCTATTATTATTCTCATTTTACAAATAAGAGAATTGTTGCTCAACTGTTGTATAATTTTCTCAGGTCACACAGATATTCATTAGGGAGGATTTGCATCAGCTCTCTAAAATAAAGCCTTGGCTCTCATACAAAAAGCTAGTGAGCATAAGTTAGTGAGTAAGGTGTGTATGAGAGTCAGAACTCAGCACAAAGCACAATATAAAGAAAAGGGGAAACAGCAGAATTATGGCAGGAAGCCTTGAAGAAAAGAGAGTGGACTTCCAGAAATACAGAGGTTGTTACCAAAGCTGTTTATTAATGTGCTATCAGCAAATAATGTTTTACTATGCAAGGACAGCTATATAATCCAAGAATAATACAAAAGAGGCAAAATGTCGCCACTTGGACCTTGAGCCTGACACAGGGACTGGAAGAATTTAGCTGTGTTTCGAAGGGAGTTGTTACTAATTAGCTAAATCACACTTTTTGGGGGAGATACATATATACATATGTGATGCAGTTCCCTGGCTGTCCACATCCATCCCTTATATCAATTGTCACCTATACAAGTAACTGTACTAGATACTGTTAGGAATCCAAAGACAGTAGAGTTGCCTTACACCCAGCAGTGTATGTATAATTCAGCTATCTGGTAACTCTCTTTATTTTACTCTGATAGCATTCTGTGTACTAATTTCTTTAGTATAATTTTCAGTAAAAAGAACTTCTTTCAATTTTTGATAACAGAGAAACATCAAAATCTGGCCATAGATGTAATTGATGATGTATAAATTTGGGATTGCCCATGAATCAATCTGCCACTTTCAAAATCATTCCCACCAATAACAAGGAGTGTCTCTGCTTTAAGTATTGTCAAGAATTTCATGTAAGTTTCCTTTTTTCAACTGTAGAAAACATAGGTGCTGGCTCCCATATTTCTTTTGATTATTACATCAAAACTATTTGTAATGGTATGAACTGTTATTTAGTTCCTTTAACAACACTGTAAATACCAAAGTTGTCGCTAAACTTCAGAAATGAAGGCTAGGGTGGGATGCTAATTTTCTGAACCTGAGGAGGCAACTTGAGTAGAGAAAAGAAACTAAAGGCTCCTCTTCTCTCTCCCCTGTCCTTCATCACAGCTGTTTAATGTCAGTGATAAAGAGGTCACCCTCTGACTTTCAAGTCCTGGCTTTGACTTACTAGCTATATTACTATAGCAGGTTATTTCATCTCATTAAAGCTTGATTTCCTCATGTGTAAAAGTGAGTATGGGGGCCGGTGAGATGGCTCAGTGGCGTAAGCGCCTGCCTGGCAAGCACGAGGGCCCGAGTTCGACTCCTGGAACCCACATACGAAAAAAGGGCCAGTGACATCGCTCAGTGGCACAGGCGCCTGCTGGCGCGAGGTCCTGAGGTTGACCCCCCCATACCCACAAAAAGAAAAAAGTGAGTACGATAGTATGTGTTATAAGATTGAAGTCCTTCAATGGTATATAATGAGATAATGCATGAAAAAGAATTGCTGTATTATGTTATCTGGTATTTGTTTAGTGTAAACAGAAGTTGATAACCCATGTGGCCCACTCTTACATCAGTGTGACAATAGAAAACATATACCCTGTACATTATACAAAAATCCATATGCTCAGATTCTTCACTTACATTTAATCAGTCTCTGGGAGAGGATACATAGTCTTTAGTCCCCTCCTTACTCTCCCACGCACTGAGTTACTTGAGTTCTCTCCAAAAATTCTTACCTTTCCTCTCCAATTGTTCCTAAATTTTGAGTCACAAAATCCCATAGAAGACACTTCTTTAGGGAGATCTAGGGAAGAGATTCAATGTGCAGAGTCAAATTCTTCTTAGTGTTTTGTTGTCCACTGTTGAATGATTAGCACACTAACATAGAGCACAACACTTTTCCCCACAGTGTTATCTAACTTTATCAATTCTGGTGCCCTTTTAAGAATTATCATTCATTCACACATTATTTGAGGTATCTGTAGCCTGATCAATTGAATCCATAGCCAATCAAATTCAAACGAAGTTCTGAAAAGCATATAGTTTTCCAGTAGAGTACATCCAACACTGTGGAATAATTATAAAAAACAATACCTTTCAAATAGTTATATACATTTGTATTTCCCCTTACAATTTGCTAAGAGTTTTCACATTTTTTTTCCTCTGAGTCATCACAAAAATCCCGTGAGGAATTACTTCCTTTTTTAATGGATGTCGAAGCAGAAGTTAAGGACACTGGTACCACGTGAGGTGCTGTGGGGAGTGGGAGGACTCAGACACCGAAGGAGCTGTCCAAGATCGCTGGTCATCTGGGGAAGGTACTAGATGGCCGCTGGTGGCGGAGTGACACAGGAGGGGAGGGCCACTTTTTCCTACCCTGCTACTGATCCTGGGTAGATCAGCCGGTTTGGTACTGATGCCTTAGCTTGTTAGTTCTTTCCATACATCTGCCTAGTCACTTTGTGGCCAGACTATGATATTGACACCTAATAGAACATTATCTGCAAAATTCATTAGTCTAAGAAATTTTATGTATGCTGGTTTTCTTCTACTATGATATAAAAAACATAAATGAGTTGAAAATTAACTACCTTTTTTAAGAAACAGGAGAAATTTTCTTAGGTTGATTTTTAATAACAAAGTATTGTTAAATATGTCTGTTGTGGTTTTAGAACACAAGGACGCCACAGTCAAGTAAGACCTTTTATCCCCAAGGAGAGAGCAATGGTAAGTTTTATTCAATACATTAAATTACAGAGACATTAGCCACAACATGTTGATTCAGCTTCACAGGAAATGAAAATCAATACCATCTGTGTGCATGGCTGCTTCACAGCGCCGCAGTGTACTCTGTAATGTGTTCATTGCATCTTAGCTCCAAAACCTCACTTCTTTAGAACAACCTCATTGTAAATTTTTAAGTCACTTTACTATGCATATAAACAGTCAAAAAGTCAAAACTTGAATCCAGATTTCAGCAGGAATACAGTTGTCCCTCTGTATAATTGGGAGATTGGTTTCAGGACCTCTGAGGATACCAAAATCTATGGGTACTCAAGTATTTGCATATAACCTATGCACATCTTCCCATTTAAATCATCTCAGATTACTTATGACACCCAATACAATGTAACTGCTATGAAAATAGTTGCTTAACTGTATTTCTCAGGGAATAATGACAGGGAAAAATAGTTTGTACATGTTCAATACAGACACATTTTTTTCAAATATTTTTAATCCATGGTTGGTTGCATTTGTAGATATGGAACCCAAGGATATAGAAGGCTGACTGTATTCTCCAACTATTTTGATTTGCCTACCATTTGATAAATTCTGAAACTACCATGAAAACTGTATCTTCCAGCACTGTGAGATGAAGCCCAGCTACTTAGCTTTGAGCTTGCCACACAGCATGTGCTCAAAAATACTGTCGTTTTTCTGGGACGAGATTAGTTCTGGGCTTGCACTTTGTTAGAATTCACTCAGGATTCCAAATAACTCTGATTTGGATAGGTGCCTTACTTGACCTTTTTTGGCCACTGATATCTAACATTTAATTCTGGTCCTTTATTTAGCAGGGAGAATTGGTAAAATGAATGATTTGCTATTATGGGAAGATAAGCATGGGAAGTTGGAAAATCTTGTTTAAGCGCTTCATCAATCTCACTCATATGCAAGGAATTTGCCAAGGGAGCATCTTTGTTTCACCCATTTCCATAGCCACAGCATTAGTACAGAACTTAGCTTCAGTCATATGTGAAAGAACACCTGAGCTAGAGTCCAGCAGTGCCTCTGCATCAAATGCTCAAATCCTAGCAAAAGTCACAAAATATGAATTAATATGTACATTAAAATGTTGCCTTCATGGCCTTGGAAATTAGGGCTCTATATTTCATACCTTTGAAAGTCAGAAATGCACTTTAAATTGATTGGAGTGGGGTAAAATTTGATCTTTTGAGTTACGCTCACCTTGTGAAAAGCTTGTTGTCACGTGCACATATGAGATGGTCATGGTGGAGACAGTGTGCATTTGCCTCCACATAACTACATGCTATGGAACTGTACCATTGCAGATTCTTCAATCCAAAATTTTAACCAATTCTTTTTGAACCAAATCTTCAGTATAGTCATGCCAAACCTACAGCTTCAAAATGAAGTCATCTTTAAGCTATTTGAACATGGAAAAAAATCTGAACAATTTCTGAAAGCACAAAGCAGGTATTTTCTTCAAACTCGAGTAACTGAAATAACTGAAGATAATTAGTTCAAATTGCAAATAAATTCGCCTTTGGATTGAGACAAGGCTAGAGAAATATCAGACTCGAAGGTCAAAAGGAACATTTTGGAGTAGGTTACAAACAGAAAATAGGGATTTAGAATGGAAAAGCTGAACTCAATAATAGGATGGGGTCATGACACCTTGGCAAGTATTTTTTTTTTTTTTTTTTTACTTACTGTGTTAACCCAGAACTTTATTTTCACTGGGTCTAATTGAGATTATTTTATTGGTTTTATTTTTCTTTCTCTGTGTGTATGTTTTTTAAAATATGGGGAAGTGGTACTTTGTACCTTGTTATGTCTTGGTTCAGAGGAATTTAAAGCATAGATATTTTGGACCAGTTCTCACTCATATTCCCTCCCTTTCCCTAGAACATATGTTCCCCAAATCACCATTTCTTTGTAGGATTAGCCTATGGCTGCTACAGTCTTAAATTTCCAGGGAGAATTACCTGTTCAAAGGAACATTAATTTTTCAAACATCCAAATTTTCCCAGCCACCACCAATTTTGATGTGAGTAAACCAAAATTGCAAATTTAAAAAACAGATAAGATTATATGTCTAGGCCGGTGAGATGGCTCAGCGGTGTAAGTGCCTGCCTGGCAAGCGTGAGGGCCCGAGTTCGACTCCTGGAACCCACATACGAAAAAGGGGCCGGTGATATCGCTCAGCGGCACAGGCGCCTGCTGGCGCGCGAGGTCCTGAGGTCGACCCCCAGTACCCATGAAAAAAAAAAAAAGATTATATGTCTGCCCATAAGTAATTAGGAGAAACGCATTTAAGTCTTTTTAGAAAGTGTAATGCGACTGGAGTAACTTTTGTTATTTAGTACTTCTACACTGGTAGAAGTTCAGTCAGGACTCAAATTCCATTTCCTGAGTAAAGGCTTCCCTGTGTGTCCTGAATAATCACTCTCTCCTCACCCTTCGGCACAGGCAAGTAATATAATCTTCTAGTAGTATTTACTGGGTGGTTTGCATGTCTACTACCTCAGTGGGCTGAATGATCCTTGAGGGCAGGTGACTATGTATCTGCCTTTTTGTCATCCTAGTACCTGGCATAGCATGTGCCTTTGAAATACCTGGCCATACATCTTGTTAGATTTCTCATGTACATACCCTATAAGTATAATTTTCTTTACACAAGAGATCTATGCCTGAAAATGTATTTTTTAATTTTGGAAATTTTATGAGAATTTTCATTTTAAATCAGTTGAAATTTTAAAAAATTAAAAATTCAGTTCATCAGTAGCACTAAGTTTACATGTTCAATAGCCACACTAGGCTGGCGGCTACTTTGTTGCATAACACAGACAGAACATTTCCATCATTGCAAAAATTTCTATTGTGTACAGTGCTATTGAGAAACTGGTGGTCTTTGGTAACCTCTCAAATTATTTTGCAATCACATTCAAATAAAGTAACTTTGAAAATCTAGATGGTAACATAGCCAAGTTATTCATATAGTCTTAAAAAGTATTATACTCTCTGATACAGCCAACCACTTTATAAACATTTTAGTCTGTTCAACAAAACAAAATAGTGAACTAATCAATTTAATATGATGACCTAGGTTCAACATTTTATTACATCTTCTTCATGAGACATCAATAAAATCAAAGTAAAAAATAAGTCTTATAACTCCACAAGAAAGTTTGATAAGGATTAGTAAACAAGGGAATTTGAAAAAATTTTGGAATATAATATGGAAAAGTGGTTGTGGAAGTTAGGGTGGAGTGATTGGCTTTGGGATCTACCTGGGAAACTGGTGAAGCACACTTCTGGTTATGTCTGGGTGGAGGCATGTTGGGTATTGTGTCCAGCAATGGGAAAACTGCCTAAAACAGTGATGAATTGGAGAAAGCAGCAGTCTATCATAGGTAGTCTTAATTTCTTTTCTCATTGCTGAGACAAAATACCCAACACCCACAAGTTAAAGAATGAAAGATTTATTTTGGTTCACAGTTCATAGAGGTTCCAGTCCATAGTCAGGGCAGCATGGCAGAGGAGCATGGCAGCGGAGAAACAGTCCATGGCAAGAAGGCAGGGAGCAGTAAACAACAGCAGCAGCAGCAGCAGCTTTCTTTCTGTCCCTTTATATTCTGTTCAGGTTGTAAGCTTATTGATTGGTGCCACCCATACCCAGGGTGGGGCTTCCATTATCCACATCAAGACCTATGCTAAACCAATTAATGGACTAATCTACACCCCCTTAATCCCAGCATCACTCCCTTGATCCATATTCATACAACCTAGATCCAGCCACTTTCAAAAAGCCTAACTTATGAGCGCATGAGGCTTTGAGGAGACATCTAGATACAAGCCATACCAGATAGACAGACAGATGGACAGACAGACAATGAACTTTGAAGAGTGGAGGTCTCCAGTCTCTATACTTAGGAAGACCAAATATTAAGGAGGTCAGTAGTAAGTTATGTGACAAAACAGAGGGATTGATTAAAATTTGGTACACTAAATTGTCAGTTTGAGAAGGCCCACTGCATGCTTAGCACAGTAAAGGAAAAATTATTTATGTCTGTATCATGGAGACATTTTAGAATAATAAAAGGAATATTGGGAGAGAAAGAACCATCTAAATAACAAGATGCAGCCTGGCAAGAAACCTCTCATTAGCAACTCTGGATGCTAGAAGACAACGGAGCAAGGGTTTCAAGTTTCTTCGTCAGGTAAGAAAGCATCAGAAAGACACGTTCAGATGTTTACTATTCAGAAAGTTTACTTACCATACATTCTTTCCTAGGAAGTAGCTAGAGTATGTTCTCCAGCAAAATAAGGGAGTAAAGATTTCATAGGGTCTTCTGTAGATCGGATTATGGTTTCCCGTTGTTCACTTGCCTACTATCAAAAGGTACATTCATGTCTTTCCCAAGTGACTTCGCACTACCTCCACTAGAGAAGATGGAATGCTCTCCATTACTTCTTTGATGTTGGGTTGGCTATATGATTTGCTTTGGCTATGGAACATTAGTGAATACAACATGAGCAAAGGCTCTAAATATGCTCCTTTGGCTTAATCCCCCCCGCTGCTCTCTCCCTTTCTGTCCCTTTTCCTCTCTCTTTTTTTCTGGGGTCTACATCTCTTCTGTCATCTTCCATGAGAAGAGCATTCCTCAAACAGCTGCTAAATTGAATAAAGTACACTTGGAGCATATTGAATTCAACCCACAGTCTGAAGTAGAATAAGAAAATTAAATGTTTGTTGTTTCCACTGAAAGTTTTGGAATTTCTGCTATGCAGCATCATGGTTATATAGTATTTTAACTGACTGAGAATCTATCCAATCTACGGGAGCAGAGACATCCTATTTCACAATGCTTGCTGTGCAGAAGATCTAAAAGCAACCAGTTTAATTTGGAATATGAGGATTAATAGTCCTGGGAGATGGCGCTCTGGGCAGTAAGAATCACAAGAACAGAAAACATGACTGAGAACTTGGAAATATAGTAAAGGCAATTGTGGGGCACACACATGAAAAATCCATTCCAGCTGCATTCTAGGAGGACAGTAGGCACGCCCCTGGAACCTGTTAAAAAACTCTCGATCACACACATTATTAGTTCAGCAGTGAACAATAGTTGCACAGAAGCAATTAATTAAGCTAATTAAATATTTTTCTTTTAGAATTAGCCATTGGATGCAGCATAGTCCAGAATGTGAAGGCTTATTAAAAAATATAATACAATAAAAATTGCAGGAGGGAAAGGAATGGGACAAGGATGAGAGTTTGAGCATTCATTTTATAGAAAAGAAATCAAGGTAGCAGGGAAATGGAGATGCAGGAATATCATGGGAGTTTCAGTGGTGGCCAGAGGAGGAAGAAGAATGGTGCTAAAATCCAAAACCATCTCACTGGGCTCCGTGGTGCTAGGATCTCCATATTCCATGTTCTTGTCAATTGTGACAGAAAGCCAAGAACCAATATCTGAAGTTGATAAATCAAGAAATAATGTTACAAACATTTTATTTGGATTTAAGAGGTAGCCACCAATAGAACTGACAATTCTGGGGTGTCAGGGTATTTTTGTCAATGGTGTGTTTCTTTTTTTCCCCCCTACAGAACCCTCTTCCCTTCCCTACAAACACAGAAAAAAAGGATAAGAACAGGGGAGGAAAGTGCTCCCAGAAAAACAGTCCAGTATCTGAAGTTTCACCCAGGCTAGGGTAGAGGAGCCAGCCTACAAACAGGGCTGGCTGGCCTCTGATTTCCCCAGCGGCTTGTGAAAGTCCACTAGGAGATAAGTTCAGCAGTTATTTTAGGTACAACGCTTTTGAAGGCCATGGCCAATATCCTCTTATTTCGAATGTCATAAAGAAAACACTTTAGAGTTCATAGTTTAGTTTCCTTTGTCACCATTATGTGAAGTCCTCTGCCCATGGCCTGTGGGCTGTGTGCACACAGCAGGGTGTGCATCTTGCTGAGCTCCACCCACAGCTGTTTGCATCTCGCACTACCTGTCTCTCACCCATCTCGCTGGGCTCCACGGTGCTAGGATCTTCATACTCCACATACAGTGAAGGAAGTATGGTGTGACCTCCTAACAGTCACACTTTTTGTATCACTGAGTGCCACATGAGACTTGATCATCTCTATTCTGCTTTCAGATGCACGCTGGTTGTTTCTGGCTCATCTAAAACACACCTGGCTATGGATGAAGGTGAAGAACCTGCCAGTGGCCACTGACAGGTCCCGGATATTGTGAGATCATGAGGTTGGACTCACTTCACTGGGGAAATTCCAAGGGAGGGAACTGACTGTGGAAGACATATCTTGGGGGAAGCTGATCCTGTCTGGGGGTGTGTCCCTGCAGCTGGTTGTTGATGTAGAGAAGGGCCACAGGCTCATGCTGGGGGTGGGGGTTCTGTGCTGCAGCTATGGTTTGGTTTCTGTCATTTTATTCCTTTTTTATTTTAAAACCTTTGATCAGACTTATGTTCTAAAAACATAACATGTACAACTCACATATTTAAAAACAACTATACTTTTCAATCCAATAATAGTCTATAACATTTTTTTCATACTTAGTGTTCTTTTCCAATTTTTTTAATGATTCCCTTCACACAAATAGCTCCATAACACCTCATTTTCTTTCTTATTTACTGAAAAAAGAGGAGAATCTAGCTAAAGTTTGACAGTAGTTAAGTCTGAGTCAGCATTTCTATTACAAAAAATACTTTTTTTTTTTTTTTGCTACTTCGTAACCACCAAAAGCAGCAGAAGCAATAACAATGCAACAAAAATTCTCCAGGCTTAACCTTGACTTAAATTTATTTCAGTTGCCAAACATGGTAGCACATACCTAATCCCCGCTGCTTTGGAAACTGAGGCAGAAGGATGGCAAGTTCAAAGCCAGCCTGGGCACCTTAGTGAAAACTTGTCTAAAATAAAAAATAAAAATGAACTAGGGATATAGGTCAGTTATAGAGTACTCCTTACTCAATCCCCAATACTGCAAAGAAAACAAAGAACAAAGAAAGAGAAAAAAATTATTTTAGTTGCAAAAGAGCAAAGGAAAAATTATTCTTTTTTGTGCTGGTAAAATTAAAAATTCAAGGCTGGGGATATAGCTCAGCAGCGCAGCGCCTGCCTGGCAAGTGCAAGGTCCTGATTCGATTCCCAGTACAAAAAAAATTTTTAAAGTCATTAACATGAAATTATTTTATATTTTAAAACACAATTGTTTTAATGTTTTAATAGTCAGATGATGGGCAACTCAATAGTCAGATGATGGGAGCAGATACATATGTGGGTGAGAGAGAGAAGCTCTTGTTTAGATTTCCCAAAGGAAATCTTGTCTCTGAGCTTTGGTTTTCCCTCTACACAATGTGCATAGATCCCTCACTCTGACTGTAAATGGAATTTCTAGTTTTAGTTTTTTGAGAAATCTTCATACTGATTTCCATAGTGGTTGTACTAGTTTACATTCCTACCAACAAGGTAGAAGTTTTCCTTTATCCTCTCAGTGTTGTCAGTATTGGTTATTATTTGATTTCCTGATGATAACTACTCTTTCTGGAGTAAGGTAGAATCTCAATGTTGTTTTAATTTGCATTTTTCTAATGGCTAGAGATATTGAACATTTTTTTCATATGTTTGTTGCTCACTTGTACTTCTTCTGAGAAGTGCCTTTTCATTTCAGTTACCCATTTTTATTGGGCCTTTTGTAGTTTTTGTGATTTCTTTTGCCATTAATTTCCAATTTTATGGCACTATGGTCAGATAATATGCATGGGATAATTTCAGTTCCTTTGCATTTACTTAAGCATGTTCTGTGGGCTAGTATATGGTCTATTTTAGAGAACATCCCTTGTGCAGCTGAGAAGAATGTGTATTCTGATGTTTTTGGGTGGGACACTCTGTAAACATCTACTAAATCCATTTGTTGACAGGTTTGGTTCAGTTCTGTTATTTGTTTGCTGATTTTTTGTCTAGTCAATCTATCTATGATCCTATCATCAACTATTTTTTTTATCTATCTCTATTGTAGATTTGCCTTTATAAATGTTGACATTTCTTTTTTTACCTGAGAGATTATTTCTGATCTGATTTCCTCTGTAGCCTCATGGATTTGTTTCTTTACTTCGGTTGCTATCATTTCAGAAATTTCATGTGTGTGTCTTCCAATTTATTTTATGTTAGTGTCTCCTGGACTTGTTCTGGGTCAGCTGGAGGCCTGAAATTGCATTTTGCTTCTTTGTCTTATCATTGTCTATTTCAAAAAAATTTTTATTTTGTTTTCTGTGATTGTCCTTGTTAGTTTTTGTAGTAGGTAGCTATATCACTAGTATCAAGGACTCTCTAAGAAAAATCTGTTCTTCAGGGATGTTTTCTGTGTGTGGGAGGTTCTTGGCTTGTGTCTGTCCCAAGACCCTACCTTCCCAATTAATTAAGAGTGGGATGTTGGTATCTGTTTGGCTCAGTCCCCAGTCCTTTGGTGCTGGGCTGTGGTGAGGTTATTACCCCAGAGCTTCCCAGTATTGTTATAGAAGGGGGAACAACTGATTACAGCAGATATGACATGCTAGCTAAAGTAGTAAAATTAGCAATAACAATAGCATTGAGCACAATTTAGAAACTGACAAACTGAGGTACTTTAGACCACAGGAGCAGAGTCTATAGTTATATAACAGAACTGATTGTAAATTAGGAGTTTGTATGCAAAGTCTTTCCTCTTGGTAGAGTGATTTTACCTGTGTTGGGGAAATTTAGGGAGGATGGTGTATAAACAAAAATTACTGGAAAGGGGCCGGTGAGATGGCTCAGCGGCATAAGCGCCTGCCTTGCAAGCGCGAGGGCCGGAGTTCGACTCCCGGAACCCACATACGAAAAAGGGGCCGGTGATATCACTCAGCGGCACGGGTGCCTGTTGGCACGTGAGGTCCTGAGGTCGACCCCCCAGTACCCACAAAAAAAAAAAAAAATTACTGGAAAGGAAGTAGAAGCAAGGCTAGAGGACAGAGGATGATCACGCAAGGTTTGGGAAACTAGAGAGGCGGGTAGAAAAAAAAAACACGAAAGAGTATTCAAAGTATTATCTGAACTTGGTCTCTGGGTTTGGGGGATGGGATTAGTTTTCTGTGTAGTTCTCCCCAGCTGTGTAGAAAAGAGACAAGAAAAAGAACAAAAGAAAGAAAGACAGAAAAAAGAAAAAAAAGAAAGAAAAGGGAAAAAATGAAGAAGAAAAAAAGGAAGAAGAAAAAAGAAAAAAAAAAATCAAGACAAAAGGGCCGGTTACCAATTCCTGGATTCTTCCCAAGCTCGTTGATGGTCCCTTGGAGGCCTCAGTCACCTGTTGGCTCATATTGTTATTGTTGCTTCAGACTTTTCAAGCCGCTAGTCCCATCTGTTCATCCTGTGAGCCTTATTTGGGACTGTACTGTGTCGCTGGCTTTCCCTCTGGTCTCTGGGCCTTCCTGAGCAGTTCACCTCTGTCGTGGCAGTAGCGATGGAGGGGCCATTCTTTAGGCCTTCCGGGGTGGTTCACCTCGGTCACTGCAGCAGAGAAGTGATGGGAGGGGCCCCTCTCCTCAGGCACAATTCATCTGGGTGTCCGTGGTGGTGGAAAAACGATGGGAGGGGCCACTCTTATCTGGCGTGTTTGCATAATTTCTGAGGTTACTTTTGCCATTGATTTCTAACTTCGTTGCACTATGATCTGATAATATGAATGAGAAAATTGCGATTATTTTGCATTTATTTAAGTATGTCTTATGACATAGAATGTGGTCTATTTTGGAGAACCCTGTAGAGAAGAATATGCATTCTGTTGTTTTGCGGAACACTCTGTAGATATTGATTCTTTTGCTATTTGATCTATTTGTGGCAGTGGGGTTTTGAGGTCCCCTACTATAATTGTGTGGGTGTTTATCTGATCTTCTGTCCAGTAGTGTTTGTTTTATAGAGTTGGGGACGCTGGTTGGTGTTTGCTGCATGTATGTTTATAATTGTTATCTCCTCCTGATGAATTGTTCTTGTAACCAATAGGTAGTGACCGTCTTTGCCTCTTCTGATCAGTTTTGACTTGAAGCCCACTTTGTGTGAAATTAGGATAGTTACTCCTTCCTTTTTTTCAGGTTCCTGTTGCATGGATATTGTTTTCAATTCTTTGATATTTATTCTGTGATTTTCTTTTTGTATTAAATATGTTTCTGGTATACAGCATATCATTGAGTTTTGTTTATTGATCCATTCTGCCACTCTGTATCTTTTGATTGTGGAAATGAGACTGTTCCCATTGAGAGTTAGTACTGAAAGACACTGACTTAATCCTGTCATTGTATTATTTCCCGTTGCTGACTCCCCTCTTTTTTTTTTTTTTTTTTTTTCCTTTTAACTGCTCACCATGGTGTATTCATTCTATTAGACTTTTTGGCTTTGTTGGCTTCATTGTCTCTTTCCAGGATTTCCTTGAACATTTTTTGTAGTGCCGCTTTGGTGATCATGAATTTCTTGTGGTGCTCTTTGTCATGGAAATACCTTTTTTCTCCAAGAAAATTTGAAAGAGCATTTTGCAAGATATATAAGTCTGGGTTGAAAGTTGTTTTCTTTTAGGGCTTGAAACACTTCAAACTTTCCTGGCCTTTAAGGTTTGTGTTGAGATGTCAGCTTCCCATTGCAATTATAATAGGTTTACTTTTATAAGTGATTTGTTGCTTTTCTCTAGCCACTTTTAAAATTTTGTCGTTGTGTTGAACTTCTGGGATTTCGACTATGATGTGTCATGAAGAGGTTGTTTTATGATCATGGCTATTTGGGGTCTTACATGCCTCATTTATCTGTATGTTTTTTTTGTTTTGTTTTTTGTTTTGTTTTTTGTGGGTACCGGGGGTCGACCTCAGGACCTCGCACACCAACAGGCGCCCGTGCCGCTGAGCGATATCACTGGCCCCTTTTTCGTATGTGGGTTCCGGGAGTCGAACTTGGGCCCTCACACTTGCCAGGCAGGCGCTTATGCCGCTGAGCCATCTCACCGGCCCCTATCTGTATGTTTAATTCCCTATATTTGGAAAGCTTTCTACTGTTATTTCTGTAAACAGGTTTTTTATGTCATTTGTGCTGTCTTTTGATTTTCACTAATTCCAATTAATTTTAGTCTTCTTTGCATCATGTAGCAACTGTTAGATCCATTTTTAATGTTCTCTTGTTGTTTTTAGGGTATTTCAAAATAATTAGTCCCTGACAGAAACCCTTCTAGTTCTGACACTGTCCTCATGTTGGTTGCTTTTGCTACCCATATTTTCAACAGAATTTTTTATCTCCTGAATTTCTGTTTGGAATCTTTTCATGGACTAATTCTTTGTTAAATTGGTTGTTTATGTTTTGTATTATTTTATTTAGCTCAGCTAGTTTTTTATTAGTGTCTTCTCTAAAATCCTGGATTTTGTCCAATATCTGTTTAATTATATGTTCTTGGAGGTCACCAAGCACCTTATTGATCTACTTTTTCATCACCTCTGTTATTTTTTCAAATGATTCAGCTTTGTGGTTTTTCTTTCATCTCCCTCAATACCTCAGGGATCAGCTTTGGTGGAGTTGAGAGTTTTTGGAGGCATTTTGTTGCCTTGTTTTCTCATGTTTCTACTATTTTCTGTTCATTTTGTTTTGTGGTGAGGTTTGTTGGTTCTTACAGTGGAAAAATTTTGTTGCTAGTATGAAGATCTTTTTAGTTAGTGTCTGCTTTCCAGTGATGCACTCTGGGCATGTCTATCTATAGGCTTTTGCCTTTGTCCCAAGATCCAACCACCTCTGTTAATTTGGGAGGGGAGGCTGCAGTGTAATTGGCCCATAGCCCAGTTCTATGGGAATGGACCTCAGTGTTGTTAATGACACAAAGGTGATCCGGATATTGGCATATGAAAACAACCTATTAATAGAACAACTCTGCTACCATGCCAATAGAAAGTAAACCAACAACAGTAATATCTTCCATGACAAACTGGATATTGACATAGCATAAGAACAAATAATTTACTTCTCTTCATCATAGAAGAGATGTTTTATAGTATAAACACTAAGACAAACCAAATATTGATATACCGTAAATATCTACTAAATGAAACATTTGTACTTCCCCTAATAATAGAAAAGAATTCAACAGCAATAACAGAAAGTTAACAAACTATCTAAAGATCAGTGAAGCTTAATGTTTGTACTATAAAGATACAGGGGGTGGGGAACAGTAGCATGAAAGAGTCATCTTGGAGGAGTCATCTTGGAGCAAAATCCCACATTGCTTTTGGAATTCACAACAGCTGTGGGCCCCTCCTGGGAGCCAGTGCTACCAGCCCATCTGCCATTTCTCTCTGGAGCCACCAACCCTGAGGACTTACCTTGCATCTGTGGAACACGTTCTCCTTCCTGGGAGCCAGGGTGAGCTTCTGGACTGCTTCATTGCTTTCTCTGCATTGTGATCCATTTCTCCAACTTCTCTGTAGCTTCTAATTTTCCTGTCAGTTCCTTCACAGTTCCTGGAAATCTACTTTTTCTTTTTGTTCTCCTCACTAAGTTGTTATTTTTTAGGTGCCTGAATTCTGGGTCTCAAAGAGGCTGAATTTGCTGGTAATTGCTACTTTGCCATTTCGGTTCCTCCAAAGATGGATTTTTACTAACTTCCCTAACTTATTACTTGCTAGAATCTGTAGCTATGTTTCACTTCCTTTCTTTTAAAAGTAGAAATAGGAATACATTATGTCCTCATTTTTTACTAAATTTTATCTTTTCCCTTACAAATTAACAAAGCAGATAGGACTTCAGTAAAATTATACAAATTGTCCAAAAAATCAGAATCTAATCATGGAGGCAGAGTGGTTAAATTGATTTGACCAGAGTTTGATAGAAGAAAGGACAATTCCACATTCACCTCTCATGAGAATGTCAATTCATGAGATCATCCAAGGACTACAAAAATCTTTTGCTAAAAGCTTCTATTTTAAGGCTCTTAGTACATAAACCACTCACTCAGTTTCTAGTTGTAAAGGTCAGTATGACTTCTTTAATGACATAGAGCTCTGGAAGACTGTCTGCTTTCATGCTATCTGGCAAAGCAGTGACTTATTGGAGATCATTGTTGAGAAAAAAGGTGTACTGAGGGAGAGCTTAGTATGTTAGGGACACCCTCGGCCTCTTGTTAGATATGAGGTCATTCTGGAAGCTCTCAAAATTCCCAAAAAATAGATTGTGCAGTAGACACTGAGTGAACACAAAATTCCTTCTGTATTGCTCCTTAGAACTACAAGAAATGTGGCAGAATGTGCAACTAAGGATTTTTGTTTTTTAATAGACTGATGATCACTCATCAGAAAACACAGAATCAGAAATATTCCAAAATCTGAAACTTCAAGCCCCCAACACGATGCCACAAGTGGAAAATCCCACTTCTGACCGTATGTGATGGGTTGTGATAAAACATGAGTACACTGAAAATATTGTATAAAATTAATTTCAGGCTTTGTGTATACAGAATATATGAAACATAAGTGAATTTGGTGATTAGACTTGGGTCCAATCCTCAAGCTGTGTCTCATTCAGATTATGCAAAAAAGTCCCAAAATTTAAAAAAAAATCCAAAATCTGAACAACATCTAGTCCAAGATATTTCAAATAAGACATGCTCAACTTGTACAAGTACATTGGAGAGAGTTCAGAGTAAACAACAAATTGATGAAGGTTCTATGTAGCCTCTAAAAAAAGGTACAGAGTGCCGAACATGCTTAGTTTAAAGGGAGAAAGACTGGAATAAAGCATCGTAACATCTCTAAACACATATAAAGATATTAAACGTGAGAATTTCCTAGGACTCTCAATAGTGATTAATGGGCAAAAAGCTCAGGAAAGTCACAAACTGTAGGCTATTCAAAAACAATTCTCTCCTGGAGTCTCAAAGTAAAAGAAAATTTCCTTTAGTTCTCTCATTAAGTTAGCAAACCGTGAAGCTACACATCTAGAATTCAATGTTTACAACACAAAAAAGATGAAGAATATTTGTGTAGGGCACAGGCTAAATAAACTATTTAAGTAAATAAACATTATGTTGATGAAAACTATAGTTTGGAGGAAGGAAAAATACCATCATCTATACAGCTGATTTAAAATCTTAGAAAGAGGCAGAGTGAGTAGGAAAGTTAAAACAGGAGCCAAGAATATTGATATATTAGTACAGTACACACTAATATATCAACATATATATAGGTGCAAACCAATATATTAATAGATGTAGGTACAAACTCAAATGAAGAAAAGGCTAAGATACAAGAAGAAGTGAAACAGCATGGAAACCATCTTATCTTGAGTGCTCATGAAGACAAAAGAAGTCTGTTCTCTGTAGGGAGAAGAAACTCTTATAAATTCACATAAACAAATCAAAGTTTAACAATGCAAAAATCTCAGGCCTTTGTAAGAGTTCTCAAGCCCTGTGGTTGCTGTGAAACCTGTGCTGAGAAAGTGACACTAATCATTTACAGTAGTCTGGATTGTAGAGATAGTCAAGAAAGATGAATAAACCACAGTGAAACTGCTGAAATAAATCCTAGAAATGGAACAGAAAGCGCACTAAAGAAATGATTTTGACAGATGTGTCAATCAGGTTGGAAGTATCTAAACAAGTGCAGAATGGAACCATAAGAAAATCACAAAAGAAAAGCTAAAAATCAAAAGGTTTTGAAAACCCTACAGGATGCTATAGAAAGGAAAAGATATTAATACAGACCATTTCAAAGTACGAGTCTGTAGAGCTGACCAAGATTACAAAGAAAATCTCTCTGCAGTGATAATGGTGAAAAAGGGACACAAAGATATGAGCATGTGGGCCCAGGGTATATAGACAAGGGACCTGGAGCAAGCTTACCACATGCAGGGAATTAAAGAGAGGGTGGTTGACAGAGAAGAATAAAACGTTATTAAGGAATGTGTCTCTTTGTGCCAAGTGCTATCTTGTGAATCCAAACAAGTGGATGAGTGAAAGTAAGATTTGCGGTTGGATGAAGAGCCTTTAAAAGGTACATCCCTGAATCACAGAAATCAGACCCTGGCAAGTGCTTGTTGGGTGATAGAGTTCACCATCTCAGAGCATGGCTGATCCCGGCAGGTGGCTGGCAGGTGCTGTGTCCAGGCGAGTTCCAGGCTGGCAGAATCTCATGCACAGCAGGCAGCTTTCAATTACTGTATAAAAACCAGGATGTTAATACTCACATATTAACTGTTTCTGGCAGACAGACAGAATAGAAGTTTAGGTCCTTAGAAATAGTAGTAGAAAGTTCTGAGGAAAAAGTTTGAGGGGACAGACAATGTATACTTCCTGTAACTGGAAGTAGGGGGAAAAAAAGAAAGGTAAGGGCCGGTGAGATAGCTCAGCAGCATAAGCGCCTGCCTGGCAAGCACGAGGTCCTGAGTTCGACTCCTGGTACCCACATACAAAAAAAAGGCCGGTGATATCACTCAGCGGCACAGGCGCCTGCTGGTGCGTGAGGTCCTGAGGTCGACCCCCGGTACCCACAAAAAAAAAAAAAAGAAAGAAAGAAAGGTAAGATCCAGGAACAGAGGAGGATGCTGGTGGAGATGGTGAGAAGTGAGGCCCTGGAGAATCTCGTAGGTCTTGGAGACACTCTAAGGAGTCAGCACAAACCATTCAATCACCGCTGGAAGCAATTGAAATAAAAGACTTTAGCAAAATAAAGTGAATCCTAATCGGGGTACTGATGAGTTCTGTAATAGCTAGTTTATGCACACGTAGTAATGTTAAAGAGAAAATATCATACCTAGTGTCTATGATAAAATAATGATGGGTCACAGCAGAGTAATGATACACATTTGTGAAATTCTAGTTTTGTTTTACTAACCACTAACTTTTGTTTTGCACAGGGAGAACACAGAAGGAGCTGGTTACAGCAATGCCCAGAGAAAAAACTTTAACAAGTAGAGAGAGCAGGCATTCCCAGCTTGTTATGTAACCAGGGACAGGGTTTTGCTGAGGAAGTTTGGATGAAGCAAAAATACTGTATTCAAAGGAATCTCTATTTCAAAGGAACTTAGAGCAACTGCAGTTTCAAAGACTGAAAAAACCTACCAATAATCCCAGGAGTCCCGATATGAAAAAGAGATCAAACCCCAGAGAGAAAAACCCCTCAGATCCCAGAACATCCCTTTAACCATATCTAGCTAAGAGTTTCACCACTTCCTTGGTGATGAAAAGCCCTGGAACAATCAGAATTTCATTTGAAGGAAAGTGTTCAAAAATACGATTCATAACCCTGTATTATCACATATATGTATTTCCCAGGCCTTAGGATAGGCATTTTTGTTATCTTAATGGCAGAGTCATCTACTGTTGAAAGTAAACATCTTAACTGGGCATCCTCAGATCATGGCAGTCAAAATTCTTACACTGAGATGGCAAAATTTACATATGGGCGAAACTATGGGTTATGCTATAACAAACCATGACTAAACTCACGATCTTACCAGTGGGAAGATTTTTTACACAAAAGACAGCATAGGTTTTTGTTTCACTTTCATCTACATTAAAAATCATCTGAAAATAATTTAGTGATGCAAAGTTTCTCCAGTGAGACTAGAGCTTGGAGCAGAATTCTTCTGTTGGTCATACCCCCATGCACAGTATTTATGCTGCTATGTCTAATTGGCCATTACTGGCCGCACCTTTCATAGAGACAGTGGTCACAGCCAATTGTCTTGTGTCATATGATCACAGGCTTTCTCCTTGGCTATCCTCCATACTTTCTATGTAATGCATGAAAAAGAGTTGAAATAGGTGCCTTTATGTATTTGCTCACTTGATGTAAGAAACTAGTATTTCCTAACATTGGAAAGATGCAGCAAAGGCTAACTAGTAAGTATAAAGCACTTTAAAACATCAAATACAGATTTCATGATAGCAGAAATAGCAATGTGCCAAAACAAAACCAAAGCCACAAAAGAATTGCAGTTTTCAAAACTGTAACAGAGAATGATTTCTCTTTTGTTTCTTTAAATGAGGAAGAGTTTTTCATCCATAAGACTGTGTATGTTTCTCCTGTGAGATTGTCCCAGGACTGGTAAGCTTGAAAATTTTGCTACATTATTATGTTAGGAATAATAACCTCAACATATGAAAGTCTGGTCTTGGCAAATTAGGTGATTTCACAGTTATCTGCTGAATATTTTTGAGAATTGGCCCACCCCTCCAACATGTGCCATATTGTTGGTTGATTTCTAATTTCACAATAAATGATTGTAACTTACCAAGTCTATTTAACACATTTGTTAATTTTATGACAAACACTGTTGAAACAAAATTCATAAGAATGTAATGGTAGTATCATGATGTGACATTCTTCATTTTTGTATGGTTTTTACCAATTTTAGGTTTCTAAACATAGTCATATCTGTTCATAAAATCTTTAATACTATTTTAAACACAAATTCTAACTGGCTTCCCAGACTGGCAAATGCATCCTTAATGGAGAAGTAAACATTTAACATTAATAATGATAATAAAAGCCCTCATATGATCTGATGAATTGACAATTCTGTTCTTAAACATTCTATCACGTTAAGCCATGGCACTGTTCATGTCCCTTCAACAAATTTCAGGGGCCAGGGATTTAGCTCAGTGGCACAGCACCTGCCTGGCAAGTGTGAGGTCCTGAGTTTGATTTCTGGTACTCCCACCAAAAAAAAGAAACTTTACATTTTATTAGTGTTCTCATTTATATAAAGTCCTCTAAAATTAGTAAAGGTTATGAGAGAAAGGATTTTTTTTTATTTTAAAGAGCAAAAAACAATAAAAACGATACAGAATTTCATAACAATATAATAGGAAATTAACAATAGTTAATATATTGTGTATTATTATCTTCAAAGTAGTTGCTCAGATTACAAGATATAGGCATGCAAAATTGACCAAACAATATGAGCACATTTCTTTTCATGAGCTAAAAGAAATTAGTAGTATAATTATCTTAGCTATCTTGTGTGTGTGTATACATATATATATATTTTTTTCTTTTCTTTCCTTCTTTTCTCCTGAGAAAGGATGTTTTTAATGAGGAATTAAAACTTCAGTTAACAGTTTGTTTTGTTCCCAGAAAACTTGAGTTTTGCAAAGGTAGATACAATAAAACAACAGTGTAGTTAGAAAACCAAGACGAAAAGAAAAGACAGGAACATTAAATGAATTTGAGATTGAATCAGAAACCAAAACATGCGATATTAAGCCCTGTCTCATTATGAAGGATAGCTTTCATGCTTTTTAGTGGTGAAGTCCAGAAAGAAATGTCCTCAGTTACCTGTGCCACACTGTTTTTTTGGTGTTTTTATGGTAAATGTAAATATACTACATAAATGTGACTATTCCTGATACTGAGACTAAGAAGAAGTCTCTCAAAGAAGTTTCTCAAAGAATCTGCAAAGAAGCTGTATTGAACAACATGCTCACATTAATCCCAGAAACAAATTTCACAGAGCTATTCCTTAACAAACCCAAACTGGAACAAAAAGCAATTTTATAAAGATGAGGATTGAGGGTTGTTGTACTGGGATCTACTTTCTTAGTGCTGAACAGATTCACAAAAATAATCGCTGTATAAACATAAGACTATCAATTTTCATTAAGGAACTCTCATAAAATAACAATATAACCACTTCCTAGGCATATGAATCTACTTAATATCCATTTTAGAATAGTAAATACCATCACTATTATTTTTTTTTCTTTTTTTTTATGTGGGTACCAGGAGTCAACCTCAGGACCTCGCACTTGCCAGCAAGCGCTTGTGTCGCTGAGCAATATCACCAGCCCTTTTTTCCTTTATGTGGGTTCTGGGAATCGAACTCAGGACCTCGCGCTTGCCAGGCAGGCGCTTATGCTGCTGAGCTATCTCACCAGCCCCATCACTATTATTCTTAAAGCTCAAATATGAGTTTTTAACGTTTTCATATATGATCTGCTTTTAACCAATTATTTATAAATATCTTAAAAGTAAGCAAATAAAATTCTTATTCTCATTTATTAAAATATCCCACTTTCCTAAATATAGAGATAATAAGGTTTAGTTTAAATGATATAAAAGTTTTTTTTTTCCTTCAAATATATAATGGCTTCAGTATATGTCATGATATCACTGATTTTTAAAACACAGAACCTTTCTTATTTTCTCAGAAGCTTCAAAAAGGAGAAAAGTCAGTGTACTGATCCCTACAATGGATTCCAATGTTATTCTAGCTTCAGAAGGTGTCCAGTTACAGAGAAACATTTTAGTAATCGTGAAGTTCAGACAGACCTTATGTGACCCTATTCATTCCTGACCAGCAAATAGTTTTTGTTTAACTTCGAAAGAAACCAGACAAACCCTGCAAGGTTACTTGTAATCATGACACCATTTTTAGAATTGCCATGTGCTGGGAACATGCCTTCTCGCTTCCTCCTTCTATCTACAGTATAAATCTGAAGGACTTTGTTATGGCTCTTATACTTGGCACATCTTAGGCCTATTTAGAACATCAACACCATCAATCACATAATATGAGGCCGACCAGCTGGATGAACCCTGGCTATCATGCAGGGGTTATTTGTCATCTGGGCATGTCTGTTTGGTATATAACACTCCTTCAGTCCCAGAACAATTTTCCCTCTCCAAAAATATTCTCTTTGATTCAGGAAACACGTGATTAATAAAGGACAAGGGTTTAAAGCTGGAGGTCAAGGCTAAAAGTCTTAACCAAACAAGTGCACTGCTTACTAACGTTTGCATCAGCAGTCAAAAATTCCCTTGAAGAGCTCCCACACTGAAGAAAGAGTCTTTAAATCACAAATTTTAAGGGACTCCAGCAACTACGTTCATCTTGAGGGATTTATTTTAAAATAATGTTGTGTATCTGAGAAATGTTTTGCTACAGAATAATAACAGTGCATCAGCATTTAAAAGGCTCCATTACAAACATTTACAATTTAATATAAAAAAATTAATGTTGAAAAGACATAGTTTAACCAACATGATATGTAAAGGAAATTTATACTATCACACTAGAACAATTTGCATTAAAAATAATTGTTTTCTTCGAAGGCTATTTATACTAAAATGGATTTAAAAGCAACACTCCTTCTCTTACACTTTTTGTCTTATTTATATGCCAATCTACAATATTTTGTGGTACTTTTCCATTAGATGGTTTTTCTCTTATTCATGTTTTCCCTCCTTCCACCAAAACAGCATTATTTCACATTTATAGAATATTAGGTTGATTTCTTTCCAGGCAATTTTATAGTTCTATAATAGTATTTACAGTATTTAACATTCATGAGTTGTTTTGTATGACAGATTTAAAAAGCAATTTTTAACAACAAAATTTTTTAATAAAATAGTTATTGGTCAAGGTTTTAAAAAATCCTAATATTGCCTTAACTAGAAGTGGCTCTATTTTTTGATCTACAAAAGTGGATTCAATAATGTTTATTTCACTGGAATTATAAAGGGGGTTGCAAACTCCCATTGGAGTTCTGAACAGTTTCTCGAAAGGTGCTAAGTAAATTGTATTATAGCACTGATGATGTCAGACGGCCTAAGGGGCACATGTCACTCATCACTTTATTCAACTTGTAACAGGTTTCTAAGTTTCTGAACACAGGCCACTTTAGGTAACCATACTTACTGAGAATTTATCTTTCTTTTCCTCTCACCTCTCTACCAAATGCCATTGGAATAAAAATAGAAACTCAGTACAAAACAAATTGTATTCAAAATAAGTTTCTGTTGAAATTCATACTGGCAATGCATTTATCCTACTGACTATCTCAGAATCAGTTTTGCAAGTATGAAGTGGCTTTTGATGTTTTCTGGTCAGACCCCTCATCCTGTTGCTGCGGAGACTAAGCCTTCAGTGAAATATCCGCAGAGGTGAAACTAGAACATTGGTCTCCCATGATCAGTGTCGCCTGTGCAATGGTTCAAAGATTTGGAAGTCTCCACTGTTGGTGTGGAATCTTCGGGTTATTCTGACTTGCTTACATGGTGGCCAGCTGTTGCTCTGCTACTTATGCTAATATGATGACATTAGATATGTGACTGCTGATGGGGTCTCCTTGGCACTGTACACGCATAATGCTCTCAGTTAACTTAGCTGACCCTGTTAAACAATGACAATGTGTGTGAGGCCCCAGTTGGTTAGCATTCATTGTTATAGAAACAGGGTTACTGACCTTGTCATATTTAACAGCACTGAGCAGATACAGCAATCTGGATCCTGAGGGCAAATAAAGAATTTCCACTGGTGATGTAAGAACTATGGTAATTAGCCTACCCCTCTGTTCTGTTTCCAGGCATTGAATAGTGGTATGGTTCAGCTAGAAGGTTCACTGCACCCTGAACTAATAAAACCCAAGAATTTTTTATAAATAATAATAAGAATGTATTTCAACATGACATCTCTCAGCAAAAGACTGGCTTTTGCAGAGAAGTGTGCTGGGGTGACTGACCACCTTATTTTTGCTGTTGTGTCTATCCCATATAGAAATGAAATGACAATGCAGATTGACCAAAAAAGACATAAAATAATCATCTTTTCAATCCATATTCCCTTAAAAGCATTTTCTCAGCTTAAGCTTTAGTAAATGCTACCACACTCTAAAATGGGCTTCATTCACATACCTAAACATTTGGATATGAGTGTTCTTACCTTAGCAGAAAAACAAGCTGTGTTAATTTTTAACATTGCAATATTACCTTGATACATCTTGTTCTTTCTTTCCCTCAGGGTCTTATAGGAATGAATAAGAAAATTGCTCCCTTATGTTTTAAGGCTGAGTCTGCACCTGTGTTAAATTCGCATGAAACTGGAATTGGCTGTGTGGGGGTGGGGATAAATGTCAGCAAAACTAATAGGATGATATATCTGAGTTTGAATTCTCACATGGATTAGCATCCAGTGCAAAAAACATTGACAGGAACATTTTCATAGGCATATTGTCTCATACCCAGAACTGAAATTAGGGATGTAATCATGTTGACCAACTGTCCTCGAGTTTATGATTAGAACCATTTGGCTCCAGATATTAAGAAACTCAGATTATCAGATGTGGATCCTGGGTCACTTTTCAAGTTTTAAAACAATCTCTATGTTTCAGACATCTTATGAACGTTCATGAACGTTCAAGCAAATCATTGAAGCAAATATAGAAAGCAATGAGAAGTTGAAAGAAGGGAAGAGATAATGATCTCTAGATTTGCAAGAGCAAGCTGACTTTTTGATGATCTTGACAGGTGTGTGGATGGGAGAAAAAGAGAGGAGGCATCAATACTAAAGTGAAAGGAATTAAATGAGAAAAACAGGTATGTGAAGAAAGTTTTTTTTCATGTTCTAAGTCTGCTCATCATCCATGAATAGAAGTGGTCAGGACAAATCTGTTTGCCTCTGAATGAAGCAAACATGTTAATGAAATGTCACATCTTCTTAATTTATATTGTGCAGTACAACATTGGTGTTTTTAGACAATAATGGACATCATAGGAGATGCATTCTGGATGAAGCTATATGCCTGAAAGATTCTGTTATCAGAGAAAGGAAGGAAATGAGAGAAAATTTGGGGCTCTGAGAGTAAAACACCTCAATTTTATCAGCCATGAGGTACACACTGAGGAAGACAATTATTTGCATATTGCAATGGAGGCTGGTTAAAATGCAATCAATTGACTCCAGATGTGGGTTTCTTGTGAAGATTTTTATTTTTTTAAGTGAGAGTTGCCAAAACTTCATGAAAGCATAGACCACAAACTAATATAAGCCAAAGAACTCACAAAGTACAAGGAACATTATTGACTTATAAGAAATCTTACTTCTTGAAGTTTGGTGACTGCAATAATGTGGTTGGTCTAGGATAAATTAGTTTGAGAGTATTTACCAATGGCTGGCCCTTGTCTAAACAAAATATTCCCTAAACAACTCTACAAAACAGTATTCCTGAGATGGTGTCTGAGGTGATATTTAGAGACCACCACAACTGGTAGTTTATGTTCCTTGGTCAGGAAGTAAACTCCAGGAAACAATCCATGAGAAACCGTCTCCTGGCACATGGTGGTTATGAATAGAATTCAAATAAAAGGTAAAGGTATTTTGAGAAGGTATAAGGGTCATAGGAATTCTAGCCCTCTTAGGAAACTAACTGGAAAATCTTTAATCTTTGAAGTTGATTAGTTACTCGAATATTGGGAAATTATTTTGTAAGGAATTTTGTTGTTTTTGTGCTTTCTTTTCAAAGGTGACTAATTTTGCTTAGTCCCATCATAACCTTTCCCTTGAAACCAGTATTCTTGAAATAACTACTTCA
Organism: Erethizon dorsatum; assembly: GCA_028451465.1. Classification (NCBI taxonomy): domain Eukaryota; kingdom Metazoa; phylum Chordata; class Mammalia; order Rodentia; family Erethizontidae; genus Erethizon; species Erethizon dorsatum. The sequence goes on along the minus strand of CM051835.1, from coordinate 49,089,112 downwards.
GGACTAAAGTGTGTGCCACTATGAGTACAAATACTTTCTTACAGTTTGTTTTTCTAAATTTATCAAACATTTAAGAGTAAATGAAAAGAATAATTTCTCCACAACCCCATCACCCTGGCAAATCAACCTATTTTCATGTTCCTAGGTTGTCTTCTAGTCTGTATTTATGCAGTTTTCTTTGTATAAAATTATAGGTGTGCTAGAATTAATACTTTTATCTAAAAACTAATCCAGCAGAAACTTTATTATTTAAATTTAAATATGATTCAATGTTCTATACTTACGGAATTTAATGTATAAATATGTTTATATATCTATTATGTATCTATTTATACATCTATTAACCTGGCTAATTATTTTTTAAGAAAAATTTTTGTTTGCTTGTCTTAGACTATGACTTTTTTCCTGAAATCTTAAATAAGAGCCAAAATTTGTTTGCTCTCTTTCCAGAACTTTGAATTTTTCCTTTATTTATGTTAGATCATTGAGTGTTACTGTAAAAATATGCCATCAAATTTGGGGATGAGAAATTCATAAATGATAAGACAAAAGTGTTTAGTTAGAATAAGTTGGATCCATTTAAATTCCACTGAATTTAATTCAACCACACCAATTTATTTTCTATGTGCTAGGAATTCTAAGGGACACACCAACACCTGAGACTTATCTGTGTCTGCCAGGGCCTTTTGATGTGTTGCACGGACACATTGGACTTAAGGCAGAGTTTAATGTAGGAACAAGCAAATTTCTTTGAGAACTTCCAACCAAAGGGATGGAAAGGGTATTCAAACAGAGCAAGGGCTTCTTAGTAAGTGAAAATTAAACAAGAAGAATGGGAAGACATGATTTACTTTTGTTTGGATCCTTTGACAAACTCATCTCAATAAATAACATATGTCTTCTGAGGAAGTAAGTTATACAAGAAGGATTGTAAGCTACTATTGAGGTATGGAAATGGAGAGGCAGTAAATTGTTTTTGTGAACTTACATGTCATATGTATGAGGCATTTGTGCTAAGTAAGCCTTTCTTTCTGCCAAATAAGCCTGCCTTTCCCCTTTTTCTCTTTCTTTCTCTTTCTTTCTTTTCTTTCTTTCTTTCTTTCTTTCTTTCTTTCTTTCTTTCTTCCTTTCTTTTCGTCTATTTCTCTTCTCTTTCTTTTTTGTTCTTTATCTCCCCTTCCTTCACTTTTTTTAAAGAGAAAAAACAATAAAAACAATGATAGAGAATTTTAAAACAAGATAATAAGATTAACAATGGTTAATATATTGAGTATTGTTATCTTCAAAGTAGTTGCTCAGATTAAAAGATCTAGGCATGAAAAATTGATCAAACAATATAAGCACAAAACGTTCTTTTCAATGAACTAATAGAAATTAGTAGTATGGTTATCTTAGCTATCTCATGTATATATATATATACTTTCACTTTACTTCTTTTCTCCTTTCCCCAATCCCAGTTGTTCTTTCCTTTTGAGCAGTTTCTTTCCCTTTCACAATATCTATTGTACATTTTGGATCTTATTTATTTTTCAGTTTCTTACACTAGGGAGACAATATGATATTTACACATGTGAGTCTGATTTATTTCACTTATAAATATGGTCCCTAGTTACATCCATTTACCTATAAAAGCCTTGAGTTTATCCTTCTTTACAGCTGAGTAGTACTCCATTGTATAAAAATACCACATTTTTTTTATCCATTCCTCGGTTGATGGGCATTTGGGTTGTTTCCAAGATTTAGCTATTATAAATCATGCTGCTATAAATATAGATGCACATATATTGCTGTGGTATGATGTTTTTGATACTTCTGGGAAGATACCCAGACAGGGAATAGCTGGGTGGAATGGGACTTCCAATCCTAGTTTTTTGAGGAATCTCCATACTGATTTCCACAGTGGTTGCACCAGTATTCACTCCCAACAACAGTGGAGAAGAGTTCCTTTTTCCCCACAGCCCTGCCAGCATTTGTTATTGGTTGATTTCTTGATGATAGCCATTCTTACTGGGGTGAGATGAAAAAGCAGTGTTGTTTTAATTTGCATCTCTCAAATGACCAATGATACTGAACATTTTTTCATACATTTATTTGACATTTGTATTTCTTCATCTGAGAAGTGCATATTCATCTCAGATGCCCATTTTTGGATTGGGTCTTTGAATTTGGGGGCCTGATTTTTTTCAGTTCTTTTTACAATCTAGATAGAATTCCTTCATCTGAAGGACAGTGGACTAAATTTTTTCCCACTCTCTGGGTTTTTTTTTTTTCACTCTGTTGGTGATTTCTTTTGATGTGCAAAAACTTTTTAATAAGATGAGATCCCAGTTGTTGATTCTTTGAAGTACTTCCCATGCAGTTTGATTTTTGTTCATGAACTCTGCCTACCCTATGTCTTCAAGATTTCTACCAACTTTCTCTTCCAGTAGATTTAGTGTTTGTGGTTTAATATTTAGATCTTTGATCCATTTTGACTTTAATTTAGTGCATGGTGATAGACATGGGTCTTGTTTTAGTCTCTGGCATGTGGAAAGCCAGTTCTTCTAGCACCATTTATTAAAGAGGCTATCTGTCTTCCAGTGAACATTTTTGGCACCTTTGTCAAAGATAAGGTGGCTGAGTGTGTTTGTAGTTGTGTCTGCATCTTCTGATCTGTTCCATTGATCCTCACGTCTGTTTTCTTTTGCAATACCATGATGATTTTATCACAGTAGCTTTGCAGTATAATTTCAAGTCAGGGATTGTGATGCTTCCTGCCTTGCCTTTGTTGCCCAGGATTACCTTTGCTATTCTAGGTCTCTTCTGTTTCCAAATGAATTTTAAGAATATTTTCTCTAGATCTGTGAGGTGTGCTAGTTGTATTTTGATCGGGATTGTATTGTATCTGTATAACAGTTTTGGGAGTGTGGCCATTTTCACAATGTTGGTTCTTCCTATCCATGAGCAAGGGATATCTTTCCATTTTCTGATATCCTCTTTGATCTCCTTTTCAGAGTACTGTAATTTTCAATGTGTAGATCTTTTACTTCCTTTGATAGACTGATTCCTAAGTATTTCATTTTTTGGATATTATCATGAAGGGTGTGGTTTCCCTAATCTCTCTCTCAGTAAGTTTGTTGTTTGTGTACAGGAATGCTACTGATTTTTGAGTGTTGACTTTGTACCCAGCTACTCTAGTGAATTTGGTTGTTAAATCTAGAAGTCTTTTGGTGGAGTTTTTGGGGTCTTCTATGTAAAGTATCATGTCATCTAAAAATAATGATAATTTAACTTCTTCCTTTCCTATCCTTATTCCTTTTATTTCTCTCTCTTGTGTAATTGCTCTGGCTAATGTTTCCAGAACTATATTGAATAGGAGTGGTGATAGCGGACATCCTTGTCTTGTTCCTGATTTTAGAGTGAAAGCTTTCAGTTTTTGTCCATTTAGTATGGTGTTGGCTGTTGGTTTGTCATAGATGGCTTTTATCAGATTGATGTACAGACCATTTATTCTGGTTTTCTGTAGAGTTTTTATCATGAATGAGTGTTGGACTTTATCAAAAGCTTTTTCTGCATCTATTGAGATGATCATGTGATTTTTGTCTTTGGCTCTGTTGATATGGTGTATTACATTTATCGATCTGCACATGTTGAACCATCCCTGCATTCCTGGGATGAATCTCACTTGGTCATGGTGTATAATCTTCTTGATGATTTGCTGTGTTCTGTTTGCCAGTATCTTATTGAGGATTTTTGCATCTATGTTCATTAGGGAGATTGACCTGTAGTTCTCTTTTTTGGTGGGTCTTTTTCTGGTTTTGGTATTTGGGTAATACTTGTCTCCAGGAAAGAGTTAGGGAGAATTGCTTCCCTTTCAATTTCATTAAAAAGTTTGAGGAGTATTGGCATTATATCTTCTCTAAATTTCTTGTAGAATTCAGCCATGACTCCATCAGTACCTGAGCTTTTCTTTGTTGGTAAGTTTTTAATTACATTTTCAATTTCATTAACTGATATTGGGTTATTCAGAATTTTTATATCTTCTTGATTCCACTTTGGTAATTCATACATTTTGAGGAATCTGTCCACTTCTTTTGTGTTTTCCATACTACCCAATAAAGATTTTCAAAGTAGGTATTGAAGATCTTCTGAATTTCCACAGGATCTATAGTGATTTCACCCTTTTCATTCCTCAATGCATGAATTTGAGTTTTCACTTTCCTTTTTTTGATAAAGTTGGTTAAGGGTTTATCAATTTTATTTATTCTTTCAAAGAACCAACTCTTCAATTCATTAACTCTTTGTATTGTTTTCTTAGTCTCAACTGCATTAATTTCTGCTCTGATCTTTATAATTTCCCACTAGTACTTTTTGTAGGGTTGGTTTGGTGATCATGAATTTCTTCAGTTGTTCTTTGTCATGGAAGTATTTTATTTCTCCATTAATTTTGAAAGATAGTTTTGCAGAATACATCAATCTGGATTCAAAGTTGTTTTCTTTCAGGACTTGAAATACTTCACTCCAAGCTCTTCTTGAGAGTTTGTGTTGAGAAGTCTGCCGTGATTCTGATGGGCTTTCCTTTACAGGTTATCTGTTTCTTTCTCTAACAGCTTTTAATATTCTGTTCTTGTTTTGCATTTCTTGGATCTTGATTATTATATATCTGGGTGTAGATTTATTTTGGTCATGGCTTATTGGAGTTCTGTATGTCTCACTTATCTGTATGTCAGATTCTGTTCTCATGTTTGGGAAATTTTCTGCTATTATTTCTGCAAATCGTCTTTTTATGTCATTTGTGTTCATGCCTGCTTTTTCACTGACATCTATCAGTCTTATATTGTTTTCCTTTGTATCATCTTGAAGCTGTTGAATTGTTATTTCTGATTCCTTGTTATTTTTAAGAGATCTTTCCTCACACGATTGCTAGCTGTGATCCTGTCTTTAAGGTCTGAAAGTCTACCTTTGGTTTCATTCAAGTGGGTTTGCCAGCTTTCAATAGAATTTCTATTTTCCTGGATATCTGTTCGAATCCATTTCATGCATTCTATTTCTTGCCTATATTGATCATTCACAGTTTTTATTATTTTCCTATCATCATCTTTTTTTAATCTATCTTTACTCTTGATTTGCTGAGCAATTCCTTTATGAATGTTGAAATTTCTTTTTTTACCTGAGAGATTATTTCTGATCTGATTTCCTCCATAGCCTCATGGACTTGTTTCTTTACTTCAGTTGCTATCATTTCAGAAATTTCAGGTGTGTGTCTTCCAATTTCTTCTATGTCGATGTCTCCTGGACTTGTTCTGGGTGGGCTGGAGGTCTGAGATTGCAGCTTGCTTCTATGCCTTGTCATTTTCTCTCTCTTTTTTTTTAATGTGGGTACTGGGAGTAGACCTCAGGACCTCATGCATGCCAGGCAAGCACTTGTGTCACTGAGCGATATCACTGGCCCTTTTTGTTCCTTTATGTGGGTTCCTGAAGTCAAACTCAGGACCTCACGCTTGCCAGGCAGGCGCTTATGCCACTGAGCCATCTCACCGGCCCTGTGTCTTGTCATTTTCTATATCAAAGGTTTTTATTTTGTTTTCTGTGTTGATACTTGTAAGTTTTTGTAGTAGGTAGCTATATCACTAGTATCGATATCTCTCTAGGAAAAGCCAGTTCTTCATGGATGTCTTCTGTGTGCAGGAAGTTCTTGGCTTATGTCTGTCCTAAGATCCTACCTTCCCAGTTAAGTAAGAGTGAGATGTTGGTGTGTGTTTGGCTTAGTCCCCAGTTCTTTGGTGCTGGGCTGTGGTGAGGTTATTACTCCAGAGCTTCCCAGTATTGTTACAGAAGGGGGAACAACTGATTACAACAGATATGGCATCCTATGGTATAATTAGCAATAACAATAGTATCAAGTACAGATTAGAAACTAGCAAAGTGTGGCAGCTATTAATTTTGTACCTTAAACTATAGGACCAAAATCTATAATTATATAACAGAACCAATTGTAAATTGGAAGCCTGTATTCAAAGTGTTTCCCCTTGATAGAGTAGTTTTACCCTGTGGTGGGGAGATTTAAGAAGGACGGTGGATAAAACGAAGACAACTGAAAAGAAAGTAGAAACAAGGCTGGAGGACCCAGGATGATCACACAACCTTTGGGAAACTAGAGCAGAGGTCAGAAGAGAAAGAATGAGGGAGTAAACAAGGGATTATCTGAACTTGGTCTCTGGGTTTGGGGCATGGGATTAGTGTTCTGTGGCTGGATTTCTCCCCAGCTGTTTAGAAAAAGAGAAAATAAGAAAATGAAAGAAAAAAAGAAAAATAAAAGAAAAATAAATAAATAAAGAGAGAACAGGGGTGGCCCCAGTTGCCTGCTTCTATTCCATGTGTCTTTGCCTCAAAGCGCAATGCTGGTTCACCTAACTTACCACCTGTTGGCTGGTATTGTTATTGTTGTTTTGGCCTTTTCATGCCACTAGTCCCGCCTGTCCATCCTGTGCGCCCTAGTTGGGACCCTAGTGCGTCACTGGTGCTCCCTCTGGTCTCTGGGCCTTCCCGAGTGGTTCACCTCATTGTGGCAGCAGCGAGGGGAGGAGCCGTTCTCGGGGCCTTCCAGCGTGGTTCACCTGGGTCGCAGTGGCGGATGGGAGGGGCCCATGTGGTTCACCTGGGTTGCGCAGTGGAGGAGCTGGTTATGGGAGGAGTTGCCCTCCACGCTATTCACCTAGGTTGCGGTTGCAGAGATCCCTTCTTTTCATTTTATTGTCTTTCTCTGCTTTTTTTTTTTTTTTTTATGGTACTAGATATTAAACCCATGGACCACTGAGCTACACCTGCAGCCCTTTTTTTTTTTTTTTTTTTTTTTTTTAATGAGGGTACCGGGAGTTGAACTAAGGACCTCGCGCTTGCCAGGCAGGCGCTTGTGCTACTGAGCTACATCACCAGCCCAGCCTTTTTATTTTGAGACAGGATCTTGCTAAATTGTTCAGGCTGGCCTCGAACTGTGATCCTCCTGCTTCAGTCACCGGTGTAACCAGAGTTATAGCTGGCCTTCCCTAAGCTACTTAGCAGTGAGTAGGGCTGTCTTCAGTGCAGTACCACAAGATTTTGAGCTCAGAAGGGCCTTGTATTTGGGGTTTAATGTGCTGCAGTTACTGTCTTGAAATTCTTAATAATCTTACCTTTGTAAATAAATGAATCCAATGCTGTCAAAATAAAAGGAGGGTGGAGGGTAGAGGAAAAAAAGAATTGAAATGTGTTACGTACCTGTACCAATTCCCTGGAATGAATGTAATCATTATGAATTTCAATTATGTACTAATAAGAGCAAAAAAGTATCTTATCTTTGCATTTGTGTTTTATAAGTGAACTACAGCAGGAAAATACACTAGGGGCTTAGACTCTTGACTCACTTGCTTTTCCATCATAATCACCCTCTTATCCAATACTCTGGACAGATTCTTAGCCCTCTTTTCCCTCTACCTGGAGCTACATACCTCACTATCTCCATCCCTGCCCTGTATGAAGAAAATAAGGTGCTTTCCTCTTGGTGTGGCTATCGACTTGCACTGGCAAGAGAGAAGACTGTGTCTTTGTGAAAAGCCACCACCATGGCTGTTCAGCTATGTGCAAGGAGGTACCTGGCAGCACTATAGTGCAACTGCAGTGATTGGCTGGGGGCTCTTTTGCCCAACCTATGTCCCAGGGGAGAGCTCGCAATCTCTTGGGAGTTGCCTATGTATTTGCTGTGGATTTGGGAGATTGGCTTCCCTATCTCAGCCAGGATCTTCCATTTTATTTTACAAATCAAGGAGCTAGCCCTGACACTGAGGCAGGTATTATTAAATCTTCTATTACATATGAGAAACTAGAGCCCAGAGAAGGTCTGGTAAGTGGCAGAGCAGGTCTCACTCTAAAGCCCATCCCTTCCCCACTGCGATACATGACACCACCTCCCTTGAGAAACAGCTGGATGAGTAAGCAGTGCCTCACTGCTGATTTCACTGTGCCTTCCCTTATGGAATGTTCTGGAGGTGGCCTGAAGCACTCTCTTAACAACATGACCTGAGCTTAATTATCTCAAGGTGTCCATGCTTTCTTCTAGTGGACAAGTAGAACTTTTTGAGGAAAATTCTGAACTCCAGGCTTATTATTGTGGATGAACTCCTCTAAATTCATAAGTTAAGCACTAACTGGTAGAACCTCCGAATATGACTGCATTTAGACATAGGAGCTTCAAAAAGATAAGTTAAACCAAGACCATGAGCTTTAATGCAATCTGAATGGTGTCCTTATAAGACAAGGAAATTTGGACACACAAAAACTCACCAGAAATGTGTCTCAGAAAAGAAAGGCCACCTGAGGATGTCTGGCAGATGGTCATCTGTAAGTCAAGGAGAAAAGGCTCAGAAGAAATGAGTGGTGTGGCACCATAATCTTGGACTTCCAGCTTCCATAACTACGAGAAAATAAATGTCTGTTGTTTAAGACACCCACTCTATGTTACGGTAGCCCTAGTAGAGTAATACAACTACTTATTCTGACATTAATTCACCACTCTTCTGTTGACCTAAACAGTACAGTAATAGGATATATAATATAATATTATATATATTTGAATAAGACCTGAAGGTTGGAAGAGAAAAAACAAATGGGATAAAACAAAAAGAAAATAATTAGAATCCCTTAGGTAAGAAGCAGTTTAACTGTTACATCTTATCTTCTTTTTTAAATTTAAACAAGTAATATATGAATAACACATATTCATTTTTTAAAGAAGCGTAAGTCAATGGAGTAAAAAAATCCAAGTCTTTCTATGCCTTCATTCCCCATCACCCTTCCACCTTCTCAAAGGAAACCACTGGTAGGTACACTCTTTCAGATTATTGAGAAAATGTATTTAAGGATGCATATTTATTTCTGTATATGCTTAATTTTGATTGCCTCAGTTTTGATTATTGATAACAATGCAATTATATAATATTATCATTTTGTGATTTGTGCTTCCAGGTAATAATATGTATTAGGGATTTTTCCATATCTACCATAGACATTTACCTTATGTCATTTATGATGAAACATGTGGAACATGTATGAATTCTTCATAATTTCTTTAGTCATTACTTTACTGATAAACATTTAGGTTATTCCCAACTTCTTATGATTATAAAAAGTACTGTAGGGAAAACTTTTCTGACATTGAGATTTCTAATCATAACCATATTTCTCAGTTACTTTCATGATGTCATTTTACTTTTGGATTTCTTTTTGAAATCTATGGCTAAGATGGTCTTTTCTGATGTGAATTAGGTATGTGAAAATGGCCTAAATGTTTTTCCTTTATTATCCATATAACCGGAGCTATGTATGATTTCCTGTTTCCTTGACAGAGCATGAAGAAAGTGCTCTGTTAAAGCCATGTAGCATGGTCACTCTAGGCCAACAGCACACAGTATTTTCACAGAAGTTTAACTGTTGAGCTTAACACATAACTTTTCTGTGGTTTGGGGGTGAGGGGGAAACATAGCTGTGACCTGGGGGTGTGACTTAGTGCCAGAAAATATCCAAGTCTTAAGAGAACAGTGCCAGTGTAGAATCACTCTTGTGATCCTCTCTGGAGCAGATACGCATGGTGTATACATGATCTTCCTCACTGAGGAGGTACAGGAATACCCTGAACAAGAGCGGACATTTCTTCCCTATTTCTTTCAGTTCAAGCAGCCCCTGACCAGTGAATAATGGCATCTTAGGCTACAGTTGAGTAAAGTAATACATACATCCCTCGACTTATCATGGAGTTACATTACTATAATAAACCCACTGTAAGTTGAAAGTGCATTTGAAACACTTCTCCCACAGAATGTCATCGCTCACTAACACAGCACACTGTAGAGGGTCAGGAGTTTCCCCACATATTCACATGGCTGATTGGGAGCTGCTGCTTGCTGCTACTGGCCAACGTCACAAGAGAGTGTTATACCACATATGGATAATTGAAAATAGCATTCCGTTTAAAATGCAAAACTGCAGTTTCTATTGATTGTGCATCATTTTTGTATAATTGTCAAGTCAAAAATTCATGAGTAGAACCATTATAAGCATAGGACCACCTGCACTGTATTTTTTATTAAAGAAATAAATATCTAGAATGATCTATCCAAATAGCTTAATGGTTGAAGATGAACACATTGGAGAGCAATATTTAAAGATCTGAAGTAGTTAGAGATGGGTTAAATATGTCATATCACTGGACTTTGGGCCTTCCTGCTGAAGTCTAAAAGGCTGCAATTCTGAATTCTTTCTTACTGTCTGAAACCTTCCAGTTTCTGTTCTTTTTGGCAGAACTCCTCGCTTCTTGGCTTCAGGCAGGCAGTTTGTCAAGAAAAATTGCCATTTTGGCTTGTTTCAACTTTATGTCCCCTTTCCTCCATCCACTCAGGCTTCAAAAGCCTCTAATTAGCTGTTTACCTGAATTATTCCAACTAGAACTTCATCTGGTGGCAGGGTTTCCCACTTCTAAAGACTCAAAGTGCCTGCACCTCCTCATTAGGAAAATCATCTTCTTTTCCTGAAAAAATGCATCCCTCACTTCTACTCTGTGTCTTGTGGCTTTCATACCCAAGGGGGTGGAGGAACCTGGCAGTAGTCTTAGGCATCAGATTCTAAACTGCATCTATTCCATGTTAGAGAAAATAAAACCTCTTATATAGCCCCCAACAGAACAAAGGGCTTCAGCTCAGGCCAGAATTTGCAGACTAGCTACTAAGTACAGGACTCAAGCACAGTCTGGGCTTAGCTCACGTCTAGAATCTGCAAGAGATTTAGAAGATAGTAAGTTGGCACCCTTTGTCTTAATCAGATATCCTTACCTCTCAAGTGTTTTAGCTCAAGATCATATAAACTCAAAGTAAGACACCATGCAACTTGAGGACAATTCTACTAGTTGTGAAACTGATTTATGTCAAGCCATGATCAACCTTATAAAGAATAGGTAGCAGTCCCCTGGGGTGACACTGAATAACGAAACATGATTTGGGGTTTCACAAGACTAGCCATAGAAACTGGACTCATTTTATGTAGATTTTTTTTGATAACTGTCTTACTTTTCTCTTGTTGCTGAGACAAAATACCTGATACCCAAAGTTAAAGGAGGAAATGTTCATTTAGCTCACAGTTTATAGAGGTTTCAGTCCATAATTGCCTTGACCCAAGGCAGTGTGGCTTGTCAGAGGGGCATCTCAGAGGAGAACAGTTCATGGCGGCAGAAGTCAGCAAAATCAAGCAAGAAAGGGAGAGGAGAGAAAACTTTTTCTGTCCCTTATATTATATGCAGGCTACCCACCCTAGGATGGGTGTAACACTCACACCCTTAATCATAGCCAGAACTATGCCAAACCAATCAGTAATTTGCTAATCACACACCCTTAACCCCAGCATCACACACTCTAGATTCAGCCACTGTTGAAAAAGTCCCATTACTGCATGAAGCTTTGGGGGACATCTAGACACAAACCATAACAATAACTAATGAACTCTTGACCCCTTGATAAACAATATTTTTGTTTTTGAATTTTTACTTATAGAAATGTGCTGGCAAATGATATTGTCATTAGTTTGAGCCTCAATTAAACCCAAGACCTACCTTGTTCTTTAGGTGAAGTCATGAGAGTAGAGATTGAAATCTGGTAGAAATAGAAGTGTTTACTATGAAGTTTTTGAGCATTTTCATATTAAAGTTGACTTTGGAATTGACTAGGTTCTTGGTTTTCCAAGCTTCACAAGATAAAATATGAAATGCGTCATTTAGGCCTCTTCAGAAATGTGGACTGGAAGTCCTACTTACCACCATTACAACAGAGCTGCCCTCTTGGTCCATCGTGAGCCTGTCCAGCTGAAGCATTCTGAAGGTTAGTCTGTCAATTATACAAAAAAGGAAAGGTTCTGAAGATTATTTTAAGCATGATGGTTTATTTTACTTGGAAGCTTTGTCCCATTCAGTTCTTTTAAAATCCTCATATATTTTTAAATTTATTTAAAATTCAGATTCTCTATTTCTCATTTACCACTGCTTTAATTAGGCATAATAGATTGAAATTAGGTATCACAGAATACCTCTGCATGTTGAGACTAACAATACTGCAATTTATTCCACGTGATGATCCCCTTCCCCTGTCTGAGTCGCAAGGCACACATGAATATGCAAAGAACAGATCTTCATACTTCTAGATTCTCAGATTCTGAAATTTAAAAAATTAGTTATCTGCTTCCAAGACTCACGAACTAATTCCAAATCTAGAATTTTCACTTTGTGTGTAATGACTGAAAAGCAAGTGCTGAAGAAGCACTCTATAAAATAACCAGTGTGTATAAAAAATGAATAAAGGGGAAAATATGCCACAAGTTATTTGCACATGCTAATTTCATAAAGCATTCCCCTTGGGAAGTACCTGAGTGAAATTAATTTACAATCAGTAGGAACCCAGTGGGAATGTGTTCATCGAAATAAATAATCCAAAATTATTCTCGGGCTGTGAGGTTTGTTTCCTGCCTTAACTGAACTGTGTATCAAACACAAGTGCATTAGCATTGGCTGTGGGTTGGGGGAGTCAGGCACGACCTTCGCCTCCTGTGTTTTTTATCCGTTCTGCTGTTTATGTTTCATGGCAAGAAGTTTAAACCACAAGGGGGGTTTTTCTCAATACTGTGTGTGTGTGTGTGTGTGTGTGTGTGTGTGTGTGTTGCTCACTGATGCCATAGCACCTCTTCAAAAGGAGCTCAAAAGTATGGCTGAGCCAAGGGTGAGATGAAGGGGAAAGGGAAGTAGAAATAATTAAGATGTGTTATGTCCATGTACCAACTGCTCATGATGAATGTAATCATTATGTGCTGCAATGTGTACTAACAAAAATTGTTTAAAAATTTAAAGAAAGTATGGCTGAATTCTTGAAAGCTGATTAAAAGTTTGCTATTTTTAAAATTTATTTTAAAAATACTGTACTGGTAAACAGCAGTGAATATTCTTACTTGCAGAAATAAAAAGGGTTTCTCCCCATGCAGAATTCCCAGTGCTGACTACCAGGTTTCAGAGTATCCACCTTTGCCCACTCCCTGCTGTCCTCTTTCAGTCCTATACAATGGTTGTTGCTGATGATATTGTCTTAAAAGTTTAAGTGGAACAGATTCAGCACAGGGCCTAAGTATCAGAAAAACAAGTGTTGTTGTCTGTTTCATGATCAGAGCCACAGATAATCTATGAACTTATTATACCTATAATAAGTATACTAAATATATTATTATATAACATGTAAGTTTATTATATTATTATTATTATATAATATATAAGTATATTATTATTATCAAAAGCTGTTAGGATTATTATTAATAAAGTTTCACCATCAGGAAAGATTGGCACTGGTTACTTTTGGGTCATCATTGAGATAACTCTCGTGGTGGATGAGGAGAAGCTTATAGGAATAAGACATTAATAGCCTTTCCATGGCTCTGATCATGAAACAGGCAACAATGCGTATTTTTCTGATGCATGTGAAAGGACATAGTTGCAAGGGATGCCTCTTCTTACCTGAAAGCAATTATTCACTTTCTCTAACCATGGAAGGTGTATAACTACTTATCTTCTTTATCTTCTTCCCCAAGTGTGCCACTTTGGGACTTGGACAACTGAGATAATTCCTTCAGGATATGGGCTTTTGGATCTATGGAGTGAATTAGGTATTTTCGGGGCTAACAATCTTTATTCGAGATAATGAATAGAATTAGTAGAATTACAGGAATTAGAAGAGCAATATAACTACTACCTGTATCTATTTTCAGGTTTCCACTTCAGACATGATCATTCTGGGTGTTGCTTTTTGAAACAAACCCATGTGTAACCACCTCTTCTTTATGAAGTTCATTTTGCTGGTGTTGAGCTAGGCACACTGCTCCGTAGTGGTCTCACAGAAGTGGAAAAAGCAGGGTTTAAACACGGAATGTTGGGATCCCAGAGGCTGTGTTCATAACCACAATACACCCCTGCTTTCCTTGTGCTCTTCTCAGCTGCGTCATTCTCTTGCAGAAATCTCCCTCTTGGTGATCCTTTCTCCTTCAAGGCCACCTTCAATGTCCATCCTAACGAGATCTCCCTTGAATAAAAAGTGCTGCTGGGCTGAAGCCCCACCTATACTGAGACTCACATGATCTGACAGCCAGATGGATGGATAGGAGGATGGACGAATATATGGAAGGCCAGATTTACTTTCTTGGAACACAGTGACCAGGAGTAGGGTGGGGATAATGTTACATTCACAACATGTAGTAACTAGTCAAAGGGATACTTAACGGCAGATAACAAGCAGCTCTGTCAAGATGTCAAATCGGAATGCCACAGATGGTTACTGGTCCCATTAAAACATTCTAAACTGGATGAAACCACTAGATAGAGGCTATGGGTACTGTAGTGATTAGGAGGCTGGAGTCTGAAGGCAGAATTTAAATTAATTAAATTAAATGCCAGGGTTTAAATCCTTACACTAACATGTGATCATAGACATTTTCTCTGTGCCTCCATCTTCTAATCTATAAAGTGGACATCAAAAATTGCTCCTACCTCATAGGATTGCTGTAAAGAATTTGAGTAAATATATTTAGTGCCTGGCATATAGTTTGTTTAGTATTAGTAGTAGACAATTTTTTTGTACTTGATCATTCCCTTCTCTCGAAATCTGACTGTAGTTTTAAGTGTCTAATACTCAACTTACATGTAACTCCTGGTATCTCTTTAATAGAGTTTTTGGATTCATTTGTATTCCATACCCCTGCTAGAAAATTCATTTTTACTCAATAACCCTGCTATAAAACCATAACCTAAACATTCTAATCACAGACTGAATTTGTGGCAGATTTTTAAATATTTGGTAGTGAATCCCTTTTCTATTCTCAAACTGGAATTAAAAGCATGACTTCAAACTATCTTCAAGTACCAGAGTATTTTTACCCTACAAAAAGGAAAAAAAAAAAAAGACTAAAGAATCATAGAAGGGAGAGAGGAGGAGGAAGGCACAGAGGAAGGGCCCAAGAAAGAAAGAAGGAAAGAAAGGAGGAGAACAGAGAGAAGGAAGGAAGGAAGGAAGGAAGGAAGGAAGGAAGGAAGGAAGGAAGGAAGGAAGGAAGGAAATATGTCAGAGGGCAATGTAAGAGAAAGGTCACAAGGCAAGAAGAAAGCTTATGCTTATGTTTGGTCAAGTTTCTGCACCAGCCTTTAACATAAGATGCTCAACAAGGGGCACTGTTTGTATGCGAGACTGACTGCCGCCTGTTTCCATGATGACGTCCTCCTAGTTAGGGAAAGAATCCGAAGAGGAAACCAACTCCTGCCCATATGAGATGTTAGTTTTTCTTCTTTGTTATTCCTAGCAGGTTCTCCCCAAATCATAAAATTCCATTCAATCTAATGAACTAGAGATTTTACTGAATAAACCTGACTTTACAAATTTAAGGAGCTATCTAAATTTGCAGTGTGGAAGCCTTAAACACTGAAAACTTATTCTAGGTACTTAACTCTCATTAACATACAATGAAATTCAACATTGTAAAAAGTCTTTCTAAGGGACTACTATTAACATATTTTTTTACAAATATGATTGTCCACAACATCAAAGAATAACTACATTTAGAACAACTTCACTAAATGGTTCTCTTTTCTATTAGTGCTTACAAGAACTTAAAGCAGCAAAAATAGTGGGGAGAGGATGATGAAGAAATAGTTTCTTTTAGGACAATTGCATGACTAGATTTTACACTTAGTATCTGTAAGACTGTACAAAGATGCTTGCTCAGTGAATTCATGTCTCTGTGTTGTAGCTTTACTCAATCATGTAAAAAAGCAACATCATTAATTTCGCAAGTAAAGGGAGTCATTGAAAAAAGAATGCATCCTTTCATTAACTTACAAAAATACAATTAGTAATTATTAGTGATTTCCTGGAGAAAGTCCAGAGCTGAATTAAAAATATCACTAACCACAGAGATCTTCATTGGTTCTTTAGAGGGAAAAATGCACTATGAGGCTTATCCATTGTACTTGCTTTTAAAACATTAAAAGACTAATTCATAAGGCAAACACACAACATTTGTAATGCTTTTTATTTTCTTTTGCACTCTCTGGGAAATGTGAAGAATGTTCCTTTTGCTAAATAAAATGCCCTGTAGCATTTAGTCTAGCATAAGAATGGTTATTTTTTCATTCAAAATTTATAGATATTTTGCCAAAAAATAAAACCATTCTCTGAAAAGGCATATTTTTTTAATTTTGGCATATTCTTTTTAATGGGCAATATGTTTAATGCTAATTCAAGAAACATGGAGGAAAATTCCTAAAATGTCAACAATCTCTGGGGCCAATCTTACTTCTTTTATCATACAATATTCAAGATCTTGCCAGCTATACATGTTAGAATTATTAAAAAGGAGGTTGTTAATTCCAACCTACTGGGATGACAGTCTCCAACAGTGGTGGCGACGGGCTCCCAGGTACCTGCAGATCCTTCCCTGTAGGTGCTTTTGTGCTGTTCTTCCTTGGGTCTTGGTTTGAAGAACTTCACAGTCCTGACCTTCCCAGAGTATGAAGAGGCACGCACTCTGCCCTCACACACATATGGCTCTTTGAAGATGGGTGTTTTGGAGTAGGATGACACAAGTTCAGCCAAGCTCCCTGCTGGCATCGGAAAGAAGGAAAAGGAGGCCCAGTCTGGGGAACATTTGGAGGCGGACTCCAGAGGATTCCCTTACACGTATTCATCTGCTTGCTATTTCAACCTGTTTGATTGATTGCTCTTCTTTTTCTGTATTGCCTTTTGTAAAAATAATACACAGTGTTGAAATCTGCTGAACAAACTGCAAAGTCTTGAAGTTTCAGAATGTATATGGCCTCATTTGCTATTACTCTGACATCAAGTTCTAGTCTTAGTTTATTTGGTTGTCAGCTGTTTCCTCGATCTGTCTCTTCTCTTGAGGATCCAAAACTTAATTTAAGGTTAGACTAGAAATGGTCAAGAAATTAAATCTGCTTCTCAAGGAAAAAAAGGCATGTGACAGAATGTCCCTCCTTATGCCCTTCACCCATTCCCATCCTTACCTCTGTGAGTAGAGGTCCCTTAGTTTTGTATCACATGGATGTGTTCCTAATGAAAGACCATAAATTGTTATAAGGAACTCCAGCTTGTAAGTCCTTCTCTCAGGAATTTGGAGGTTCCAAGACCAGGGTCTTGGCTATGTGGTATCATCATCCTCTTGCAGGAAGGACTCCATAACAGGTCTCCCTGGTTTTGAGTAGATGAGATACATGCAAGGAGGAGACAGAGCTCTATCCCAGTTTTGGTCCAAGGCAGATGAGAGGAAGAGGCAGGGAGAAAGAGACCAGGGGGAGGAAGTGCCTGGAAGCCTGTCTGGAGGCAACTTGGTTTGCACTCAAAGATGAAGGGAGATGGGAGGTTTTACACTGTCTTGTGGGTACTTTCTGTATTTGGAATTGAGCAATAGAAATATTTTCTTTCTGCAAAGGTTTTGTACCTTCATGTGTCTCCAGACAGAGCCTGGTGTTCAAAATAAAAGATTTGGAATTACCTATGTTTTCACTTGCCTCTATTGGCAGTGAATTTAATAATTTAAAGTTAAACCTGTGCTATGATGCATTATATACTATACACTAAATAAAACAAAACAGAACACCAGCTTGAGACATTTCTAGCTAAATGGATGCACCTTGAGGACGTATTCTTAAGTGAAATAAACCAGACACACGTGTGTAAATATCACATTGTTTCTCTGTTGTGAGAAACCAAAAGTGTAAATAAGGACCAAAACGTATAATAGATATTGTGAAATAGGAAGAAAATGTTCAAATGGGAAGGGGAACTAGGGCTAGGGGAGGGATAAAGGAAGGAAGGGAAAAGAAAAAACAATGATGAGAAAAGAAGGAAAAAATGGAAACAAAGCTTTGGTAAATAAGGAAGGGTAGAGGGTTGAAGGGAGGGGAGGGGAATAGAAAACAAAAAAAAAAGAATCAAGTTGCGTCATGTACAGGTACAAATTCCCTATGATGAATGTGATCATTATGTATACGTAAAATGTATCAAAAATGTAATTAATTTAAAAAATCTAAAATTAAAATGACTTCTCATACCAAGAGTTGGTGAGAATATGATGCTGTCTAATTATAATCGCTGAGAAACAATTTTGCAGTTTTGTGAAAGGTTAAACATATAGCTATGTAT
The DNA here is from genome assembly GCA_028451465.1 of Erethizon dorsatum. NCBI lineage: Eukaryota > Metazoa > Chordata > Mammalia > Rodentia > Erethizontidae > Erethizon > Erethizon dorsatum. The sequence continues at coordinate 49,070,873 of CM051835.1, read as the reverse complement.
AATCCACTTATTTCTCTGTTAGGTATTTACCAAGAGTGATGAAAGCAAATATCTTTAGAAAAATGTGTAGATCAATGTTGATAGCAGCATTTTCGGTAACAATAAAAAGATAGAAAACAAAATAAAAAGAAAACGACAACAAAAAAACAGAATACCAAAGGGCATGGCTAAACGCTGACATTATCTATTGAGTGGGAATATCTCCCTGGTCCAGACACAGTTGCTAGAAAACTAACAGGGCAAGAGAGTTGCAGATTGTATCTAGAACAAAGACCTTTCTGAAACTGCAATTTTTTTCCCCCTTTAATTCTAGGGACCAAAATTAAGGGTTCCTTAGGGCAGTTTTACAATTCTGAAAAGACTGATTGTTCTAAAGCCACACCTTGGTTAATTCCTCAGTAATTATTACAATGGAAGTTCATTGTCAGATGCATGTTCAGGAGAAGGAAAGGTACTCAGGCTGTAGTCTGCCTGGATTCCACGGGAGGCAGAAAGAGGGCTCATGCTTTGGGGTGGCATCTCCCACAGACCTGGCACGGGTCTCTCAGGCAGACCCCACATCACTGCCGCACGGTCTAGCAGAGCAGACTCTTATTGCCGTGGACACATCTACTCTATAACGAATGAAAGACTTTAGTTTAAGTTTCAATTCTATTATAAACTGGCCATGAATGGATTTTGAAAAAAATCTTTCTTAAACTGTTTCCTTGTCTGTCAAATGGGCATACCAATAACCATTAAGCTACATCCAAAATTGTCACCAGGATCAAGTGTACACCACTATACCAGGCACATAAAGTAAAGTACTGGTACGTGAACTATCCAGGGTAAAGCACAAACAAGTTATTTGTGATCAGCTATACCTTAGTACTAGACGAAAAGTGTTTAAAAAGCAAAACTAATTTTTTTCTGCTGCAGTTAGACAAAACCTTGAACATATATAATGTAGTTATATGGATGAAAACTATATACCTTAAGATAAAGAAAATTCCTTCAAACAAGCGAGTAACTGTCCAGTGCTAATCTCAAACACAGATAAAACCCGAAGCACTTCTGGGGTTACTGCCTCCCTAATAAAAAAAACTTTATCCTAGAATTTTATAATTATAAGATATGATAGGCCTTGTACATACTCCTTATTTTTTCATTCAGTGACTGGTCCTCATCCTTGAAAGACGTCCCCCACTGAGGTAAGGAGCCCAGTCTTTATACTACCTGCATTATCCAGCCACCAGGTGGGCTGCCACTAGGAAAGGGGCATGACTTAAGGTAAAGCACTTCCTGTGTGGAGGAAAATTCTGGAAGCATGTGGTTCAGCAGGAGGACACACTGCTGGCAGATGAGAGAATGGATGCTTCCATGCTGGAGGGGAGCCAGGAGACATGTCACTGTATTCACTGTAAATAGGTCTCCAGAAGTTGGGTTATTGATTAAAGTATGAGTTCATAGTTCCAATATAAGTGGGCAGATTATTTTCTTCTAAAGTTATTGTAATTTGCACTTGTATCATCAATGTATTAGAATGATGTTCCCCCAAATACTCATTATTACTTTCTCAAATATTTGACAATAGCATATCATTGTTCATTTAGATTGCATATCTTTTTTCTGGTTATAAGCATTTCTGCTTTGGTAATATTTTTGTATATGCATGTGTATGTTCTTCACCCATCTTCCTATTGTACTTGTTTTTATATATAGATGATATTAACTCATCGTGAAGTGTTCTGGTAGAGTGGTCTGCCTGATTCTTAAAATCTGTTCTCCACTTTGCTTGTTGTGCACACGGTTAAAGCACATTTCCCAGCCTCCCTTGCAGGTAAGTGTAACGATGGGGCTATGTTCCAGACAGTGGCTTAGGAACACGAATATATTTTTTATGCCTATCTGACTTTCTATCCCTCTCCTCTGGGTGGACACAGATGACAATGGCTATGGTAGAGCTAGAAGATGGGAGGAGCCTGTGTCCCTGAATCAGCACATGGGATAGCTGCCTGGAAACCATAAATTTGGACTATTAGGTAAGTAGCCACCCTGGACCATTACGTAAAAAACAAATTTCTAATCTATTTAAGTTACTAGACTTTATGAGAGGTATTGTCTCAGCAGTTTAGTCCCCCGTAAGAAAAGTATATTGTCTAATTTCCTCCCAGCCTGTTGTCTGTATTTGACCACAGATGCAGGCTATCTTTTAAAGGTCTGCTTAGAGAAGAACACACATGCAAATAAGTTCCAAAAGAGAGGATAGAGAGGCAAAAGGAAAACAAGGATAATGTAGTGTCATGGAAGCCAAAGGAAGAGAGTGCTCTGAGAAACAAGCCATGATGGGTCGTGTTTCATCCTGTTGGGAAGCTAGGGAAGGGAGACCTGAAACCTGGCTGGTACTTGTCTGGGGCAAAGAGCGCATACTTCTGAGGCCACTGTGTTCACTCTTACATGGCGGCCTGCCCTCGCACTGTAGGGTATACTTCATTTCCTACTTGGCCCAAACTCCCCCTACAGAGCCTATTTCTTTTCCTACCTTTAATGAAACTTTGCTACTTTCTGGGAGGCAGTATTAGAAAGTTTTCCTGTGATGGTGAGGGCATTTTCCTGAAAAGTGAATGCGCACAAAATGTCCACCTTCTGCCAATTAGTGGTCAAATCTGTAAAAATTCTGTAAGGTGCCACCCACGCCTGTGAACAGCAACGAAAGCACTGCTCAGTCCTGAAGTGTTGATCCATGCATCTGTGTAGGCCTAGCAAGGTGTTTCTAGCTCAATCCACCAAATTCATCTGCAGGCAGGTCCCGTGAACCACTAGTCTGTTTAGAGTCAATTTGGCCGTTCACACCCGCACTAACTGTGCCTTTCCTAAAAGGCACAGCATTCATGAGGAATAACTTTTTGCCTATTATTCCCTGTGGTCAGGGACATATATCAACTTTCAACTTTTCATCCACACCTTATTAAACTTTGTTTTTTTTCCTCAGGGGAGCCCCTCCAAATGACTTATAGGGACAGAGCATTCTAGATTACTGAATCTCAGGACAGAAATAAATTTTCTAGTTTGCCAGCAGAAACAAAACATGGTAAAATTCTGTTGCACAATTCCAGTGAAGGGATTAAGAGGAAATATATTTTGATTAATCTTTTAAATGAAATGGCTATGGAGATAATTTATCTACTATAAAAGTGAGACATGAAAGATATTTAGACATGTTGAAAGACATCAATACATGCACTCACTAAAAGTATATAGTGAGCTTTAAAAACCTGGAGCTGAAGGTGACTTTTCTAATTACCCATGACATGTGAAGTCAATTGTCCTTAATACACTAGGACTGACACATTACGAATGAGTAGATATTAGAGCTTTCTGCTCTGCTGCTCAGAGAAACATCTCATGAAGGACAAGAACTTGGATGTATCACCTTAAACCATAGGAAAAAAATAAGAATAAAAAGATGACAATAGCAGAAGGTAGAATCATTGTTTTCTTTGTACTTCTGGTAATGTGAACCTGAAATAATTCTTTGGAGAAAAAATTTGTTCTTCAGTTTAAAGTATGTAATAAATTTAACCTGCAGAATTAAAAACCTTCAATTTTACTTGACTCAAAATGCTTATTAGTTCCTGGCAATTAAACAGCATACATGCTATCCGTTTTAAGGTAATTTATCTCTACTTTCTTCTTATGAACCTATTTAGAAAACCATATAGAATTTAGCAGTAGGAAGACAAATAGAGTCTATTCTCTTACTACATCCTGTTCATTATATATTATTAAGACTTTAAAGCACCTATTTTCTTCCATGACTAATTTTATAAATTACTTCTACTCATTATTAGCAAGAAAATTAAGGGAATATTCACATTTTGAACAATGAAATTCTCCAGAATTCCAAGATACTCACATATTCCTTAACATTTTGAATAAATTACTTAAAAAGTTGTGATGTTTTTACACCACAGAAACATGGGCAAATAAATCATCATAATGTTACCATAATGTTACCAAGGATATCTTGGTAAAAAAAATAAAATATTATCTCTATTTCTAGATTTTATGCATTTCCTGCACATTTGGTGAGACCTTTCATATTGGGCAGAACATCATGGAAAGTGAAACCATGGTAGTCTGTTTAATCTCGCCTAACACATGTATTGTGTTGATAAATAAATACTGTCCTCTGAAATAGACTGCACCTCATCTCTCCCTCTTTTGCAGGGTGTGCCACATTTCATTCCATACTTTTGTTGTTGCTGAAAGCTTTCTCTCCCCACGTGCCCCACAGGTAGTCAGCTCTCAGTATATATTTGCTGAATAAATTACTTCAACTGAACCAAAGCATATTCTACTTTGCTTTTTAAAAAGTGAACAAATAGTTCTATATATGAGTAATTTCCATTGATTCCCCTAGTAGATGTATTAAAGCACATCTTTGCCGAAATTCTTTGATAAGATATTACTGGCTTTATACACAAAGAGAATAAAATGCAAATGTTTTCATTTAATATAATTCCATCCATACTGTTTTCCTACACTCTTTGTGGTCAGAATATGGTCAGATGTTTCCATCTCTTTTCCCATGTTTGACTTTGTGAACCTTCCTTTTTATCCACATCCAATATAGCTCCCTATCCTTTCTAGAAGCTTCCTACAAATATGGCAACTAATTTACTAGCTATCCAAGAAGGCTTCCCAACTGCTGCTAATCTGAAACCTTGTTTACACCATGTACGATATTTTGGAGCATACATACTATAGGGTTTTTTCTAGAACTTCTTACTTAGTCACTGGCTAGGTTCCGATTTAGATGTTACCATATTATATCAAGTTTTATTATGTGACAAATTATGCTACAGCCAATGTTGTTTTTCTTTCACAAAACCATTGGAACTTTTTCTTTATTGTGTTGGTGGCCTTGAGACTACTTTTCCTTGGCTAAACTTATTAGTTTTAAGGACACTCCGTATGAACCTAGTGTTTAGCCTTCAGGAAGACAATTGATTGATCATGTCTGTGAACCATTAGTCCAAAGAACAGCTCCAGATCTCATAGTTTCAGGCCTGGCTGAAACTCAAGGTCTCTGTCATCCCACCTGATGCTTGAATAATCTAATTTTCATACCGACAAATATTCAAAGACATTGAGTCACGCTACTCTTCCCCAAAAATTCCTGCAACTCAAATTAAGCTAAAATTAAATTTAATTGGTCAATTTTTCGTTTCATGTGATATAGTTTTAAACTTCCTCACCCTTCTAGATTACTAGTTTTGTAGTTCATGTCAAACCTCAGCACAGTTTAGAAAACGTGGAGCACCTTCACGTGCTCTACATACTATATTCACCCTGGCCCAGAGCTGGTGAGAGTCTGTTTTGTGCCAGGCACTATCCTGAGTGCCATGGCCACACAGGTAAACATGAGTCACAGTATCTGCCCTTGTGGAGCTGCTACCCAGATCTGAGCAATCTGTTAACATAAAACAAGAAGGGGCCGGTGATATACGTCAGCGGCATAAGCGCCTGCCTGGCAAGCGCGAGGTCCTGAGTTCAACTCCTGGTACCCGCATAAGAAAAAATAAAAAATAAAAAAAAATAAAACAAGAGGTAAGTCGTACTTGGCCACTATAGAAGAGGTAGTTTGGGGATTAAATATTAAATGTAGTAGAGTAGAAAGAACACAGCGCTTAAAGTGAGGCAGACCTAGGTTTGAATGCTACTCTATAATTCATTATATAAGCGAAGCATATATACAGATATGTTTTAAACTTCAATCTGTAAAATGGGATAATAATATTTATCTAATGCATTTGTTAAGAGAATAAATTCAAATAATCAATGCATACAGTTGGTGCTTGAAAATATTTACTTCTTTCCTGTTTTTTTTCCCAGTGATTTACTCCAGGAAGAAGGTGTGATCAAATTAATTGGAAAAATGAACAGGTCTAAGCAAAGTTACTTAGGTTTTTTATTTAATTACAAGACTTCTCAGAGCTTTTAATTTAATAACATGGTTTACAATTCTCTAAAAAGAATATGGTTTGTAGCATTTCCCAGATTTATTCCATCACGGAACTCTTTTTGTGTGGTACACAGAATAACATCGTGTGTTTTCTCCGAACGTGGTGTGAGAAACATTGTCCTAGTGGGATCTTTGGATATGTTGCTCTGCCCCCTGGGCATGTACCGAATATGGTTGTCCCTCTGGGTCCTAGGAGTGGCCTGTGCAGGGAAATTCATTCCAAGTAAACACAAAGAGGGAAAATATTTTCCCTCTGCTCCAAGCAAGAAAATGGGAGTCAGCAATGAAGTAAAACCTTAAGTCTTTCAAAGTCTTTTCATTTATGATGGTTAGGTATAGTTCTCAGGTTTGGGAAACCATGAAGAATAACTGTAATGAAAATGCTGTGAGGAATAAATTACCAGGATGGAGGGAACGCTGAAGATATTATGTGCTGGGTTGGGCAGAGTCAAGCATGCTGTCCTCTTCCATGAAATTAAATATTTCTGTTTATATGATGGAAAATCCGTACTGATTCATTCTCATTAAGGCTCTAGCAAGTTCATCAGAAAAAACTTTATAGAGACCTTGGGGAAAACTCAACAGGGGGGAATTTCCTGTTGGGGCTGGAGGTGGGGAGAGAGAATTTTCTCTTTATTGGGGTTTGCTTTGTTAATTGGTGTTTGAAGAAGCCCCATTTCTTTCATAGTTGAAGCTAAGCAGAATTAATGTTAATTAAAAAATCATGTTAGTGTTCCCAGAGCACACTCAAGCTGTTCGTTGAGAAAAGGTTTATCCAAAACACTTTCTCATGACTTTGTTTGCATGGGGAACTGATGAGTGAGACATTTCAACAGGGCGAGAAAGAGGGAATGGCTAGATTATTTCTGAAACACAAGTGGATGTGTTTCAGAAGACACTTAAAGAATACACTAAAAAGTATCCTCCCCAAAATGCCTTTGAAAGCCAAGCCTGAGACCTGTCAGATTGGATGCTGTGCCAGACTGTGCGAGTTGGTGTGGGCTGAGCATAGAAGGAAGGTAGAACACAGTGATTGTCAGTATTCTAAGGATAACACTAACGTTTTTCAACTTTACTATTTGGAGTAGGCTGTCTTTTCCTACGCTTATACAAATCCATACTGGGGCCTTTCCATTTAATATTCTGTAAGAACTATTTTACTTCACACACGGAGGACTTCAATAAATAGATACATTACCATTAAATCCCTGAGGTCTACATACTTCCTCTGGGTATAATTAACTTGGATGGCTCACTAGATCTAAACAACTACCTCAGACAGTAGATGGAAAAAATCGAAATACTGCATATATTTTTCTGAGGATTCTGGAGCCCTCTGATTATTTTTTTAAGGTATGAGTTACATATTACAGAACAGGAATGTCTAAAATTAAGTTACATTTAGGTAGAAGTAAACTATCACTAACAAACTCTCAAACTTGAAATGAGTTCCAAATTCAATGAACATAATTATTTGGCTATTCATTTATGTATTCCTCATCTCTTTCTTAAAACATCTGAAATGGTTTATAACCAAGATCACATATAAAATAAGTCTGATAATATAAACCCAGCAATTGGAAAGGAGATCTGTAGAAAGAGATGAGAATAAATCTGTTAATGTCAAAAACTGGTATTTGGCCATTCTGGTTGAGCATCCATTTTAATTCTGAGCTTCCTGAAAGCAGAATTAAATGAGAAATATTTTGCATTATTGTAATTAAAAATAAGGAAACATGAATTCTTCTTTGAAGGTAAGTTTTCTTTAGGATTAAATTCTAAAGGAAAAAAATTATGTACTTTTAGCAAGTGATTTCTCTTTTGAAAATTATTTTTTAAACACACAAATGATTCATTAATGCATTTAAGGAACACAAAAATATGCATATTAAAAAGCTCAAGTTCTCTTTCACTCTTTCAAACTCATCTTCCTACCTGAAGTTTTTTTGTTTTTGTTTTTGTTTTTTTTTTAATGTGGGTACCGGAAGTTGAACTCAGGACCTCGCGCTTGCCAGCAGGCGCTTGTGCTGCTGAGTAATATCACTGGACCTTATTTTCCTTTATGTGGGTACCAGTAGTCGAACTCAGGACCTCACACTTGCCAGGCAGGCACTTATGCTGCTGAGCCATATCACTGGCCCTGAGCCATATCACCGGCCCCTACCTGAAGTTTTATGTGAATCATTTTTCTAAAACCCCCTTCCAGTATAACCCCTACCCCATGTATATCATATACATCATATACACAGATAATACATACAAATTATTCTTCAGCTTGCTTTTATTTATGTCTTAAAAGTCACTTATGTCAATATAAATAATTCTATCTCTTTTGTACACAGATGTCCTAAAATTTTATTAAAACAGGCTTGGAGTTTTTGCAATTCTTTATTATTACAAATAATGCTATAATAAGTGGCATGTACACATAATTAAATTTTTATGTAGTGGATATTCTATACACTTAGAAGTAGAGGGCCGGTGAGATGGCTCAGCGGCGTAAGCGCCTGCCTTGCAAGCGTGAGGGCCCGAATTTGACTCCCGGATCCCACATATGAAAAAGGGGCCGGTGATATCGCTCAGTGGCACTGGCACCTGTTGGCGCGCGAGGTCCTGAGGTCGACCCCCGGTACCCACAAAAAAAAAAAAAAAAGAAGTAGAAAACAAGGTCAGAGTATGTGCACAAAAATAAAATCATGAAGAAACTTCATTAATTGAGGGCAGTAAACCCTTAAAATCAGGAATTCTCAAACTTTTGGTATGAGTGGTAAAATCTGTGGGTATTAATGCTCTTTGGGGAAATTTCTTACATATTGCTAAAGATAATTCTACCGTATGAACACTTTCTCGATCATACAATATGTCCTTTCATGCAGGTGATATGATAATACACTGTAATCTCACATCTTAGGTCAAATTGGCATATGAGGACAAGACGACCAGTTGTTCCTGAGGAATTTTATTTCCAACATCTTGTGACTTCTTTTTCCTTCTTCCATTTTTGTTTTCTACTGGGAGTGGAACCTTCATACTGAGCTATATTTCCAGCCTTTTCGTATATTTTATTTTGAGACAGGGTCCGCTGAGTTATTAGATTGCCCAGGCTGAGCTCAAACTTGTGATCTTCCTGCCTCAGCTTCACAGAGTGCTAGGATTACAGGCCTGCACCACCATGCACAGGTCATTTTATTCCTTGGCTATTAGGGTTTGTGAGTAGATAAACAGTACATCAATAAATAAACAATGAGAAAAATTAGTAATATTTTTAATTCAGAGTGAAAAGGTGCCTGCTGCTGAATTTTAGCAGGAGAAAAATCTAGGTTCAGCATGTTCTGAGGGAAAATAGTTTGAAAATCATTGTTTTTGAGTAAGTCAATGACAAAAACAAGAAAAAGAGTTATATATACTATCACTGTAAGACTCATGTTAAAGTTTTAGCCAGTGCCCCTTTGCAAAGATGTGCTATCAAAAAGGATTTTATAACAAATTTTAGGTGAATTCCAGACTGATAATATCTTTAATCTTTTCTTAATTGTTTAGTTCTGAAATATACTTTGTGGTTCCAAATCAGTTCATCTGAATATATACAAGTAGGTTTTGCTTGCGCTTAGAAAAACTCATGTCCTTGGTTAATATTCCAGTCTTTTTTTATATTGTCTGAGAAAAAGAATGACTCCTTCCAGCCATGAATCCACACAATTCTGAAGAAATGCTGAATAAAGACAGAGTCACTGGAACAAATTACAGTGTGCTTTGGAAGTCTGCCGTTGTTCCTGGTACAACTTGAGAATAAAAGAAATAGAGCTACAATCTTTAGGTAAACACCAGTATCTTCCAAACACCAGTATCTTCCAAATATTCAGTTCTTATCAGGTCTGAATTTGATCAGGTCTTCTGAAAGACAAAATTCAGAGTGAGTTGTACTCTGCAGAATTATTTGAGGTTTAAGGCACTGAGCAACTCCTCTGTTCCAGTTCCCATCTTTTAGCCTCCTCATCCTAGCTTTTTGGGTAAGTCTTAGTCATTATCATGTTGGAACACCTTACACCTTCAGTCACTAGAAAGCAAGAATCCTGTGGCATTAATCAGACATTAATTATTTTATTGATACACTGAGCATTGGAGAAGGAAATGTAAAGGCCGTCAATTACTTCAGAACTATAAACATTACATGGAGACAAACGACAGCTATCCCCATAAGCAGATTTGTTCACAATACCCATAGCCATAGAACACCTTCAAAAATATGTCATTGGTCTTTTTTCTTTTTCTAAACAGGCATACAATTGATTGGATGCTTTAAAGGATTTTGAATTTAATGGAAATAGACACGTCTTTTATCCTTCATCCTAGCCACATTTCTACAAGATACATTTAGATTTTTACTTGGGAGATCTGGGATGGGGAAATTCTGACACCAAGTCCAAAGACTTTGACTACATTGACCTTGATGGTAACTTAATTCTTAGATCTCTGGTTTCTTATGGAAATCAATCTTCTTACCTAGCCAGTTTTTAAAGTTCAGAATACAAAGATGATCAATCAGCGCTAACAAGAAAGAATTCAACTAATTGCCACTAATTCCTTTCCTTCCCAGTTTTTCTTGGATTTGAACCCTAGCTTCATAATTTGAATCCTATAGCATGGCATTACTGAAAACTGACTTTTATGTCTAAACACTTTTACTAATATTATATATAATCTTCCCTGTAGCTACTACTGGCCCATCTACCTGGGCAAAAACTGGTCTGATCTATATTCTGGATAGACCATAAATTCTGGATCACGTTTTCCACCACCACCATGGTACTGAGATCGATATGGATCCCAGTTACAGCACTGACTCTACATTCTAAAGTTTCCTAAAATATAATGGAGCCACTACTGACACATTCTTCCAAGGTGTTATGGGGATTAAATGAGGAAATATACACAAAGAGCTATCATAATGCCTTAAACTAGCTTAACTGTCTAGCAATAGTTATCTAGGAGGCAATCAATTAATTGATCAATCAGACACAGACCAACTCCTTAAGTTCACTGAGGCAGATATTTGGTTTATTTAATACCCTTCTCTCTGCTCTTCCCACTTGGGTTCTGATTCTTCTTATGTAATATCAAAGTCAGCAAATGAGGTTACATAGGTTCTAATGGATCTCAAGGCCACCATCATAAACAAAAGACCATCATCATCATCTATTGCTCTCCCGGTTTGTAAGACCAATAATGCTTGACACCATCTACACCAAATGATCTCCGAGGGGCATACAAACTAGTTGAATCCAGTGAGATGTAAAAACAAAGGTATCTTTGGGTTCCATAGTCATGATAAGAATGCTATTATGAATGATGCAAAAGATTGGCTTTCCTCCAGTAATTGATGAAGGCCCTTTGATATGATCCTGAGTTCCAGGACCTAGTCCAGCATTCTGTGAATGTCTGTGTGGTTTTGGCCAGCCCTCAGCAGTACGAGGTGGACCAGAGCAGTGTATACTTGACCAAGCAGAAGCACCATTTCTGGGACAGCATTAGCCCACAGGCTATACAGTTGTATCCCACAAAACTTTTGCTCCCCAGCGACTGAAGGCCTAACGTGTCCCAGCATGTCCTGTGTATACTGGCTAATGCAAACAGTTTCCATCCTTATTCTTTACCAAGACTGCCTCCCTCAGCATGAGAACAATTATACTTAGTCCAAAGCCGAGCACAGCAGAAGAGCCAAAGAAACTGCTTCTGCCTCATTCTTCCTCCACCAGGATTTGCATGGTTCTTCCTGGTGAAAGTTGATAGTTTTAACATTGTAGCCATAGGCAGTCTTGACACTGAGTCTAATCCAGTTTAAATCTTCTTCTAAGTCCTTTTCCTGTCACACATCCTTGAATAATACAAAAATAAACTAGTAAAAGATATTCTTGGCAACCAAGATCATATTGGAAGCTTGGCATGGACCACTCCATGTTTAAGAACACCAAACAGCTGGATATTTCATCTATTGGATGTTAAATGTGCTGCTCATCCTGCTTTGTCTGATTTTACTTTAAGCTTTTGAAATTCACAGTTTCACACCCATCTCCGTCTATTTTATGTCTATCTGGGACAGTGTGAGTACTATAAGCTAAGCAGAGAATGGAGAAGAGTCCAGGGATTTCCTGGATCAGGATGAGGTTCAAAGATCCTTTCTGACCAGGTCACACCTTCACTGTGTAGCCTATCCAGCGGCAGTGTGTACAGGACCGTTGAGTTTTTCATGTAAATTCTTTCCTAAATCGACCCTGGACAAACTCACAACAGTATATAAAAAGAGTGAGGCCAGAAACAGCCCAGGAAACTATTGATGAAGAATAAAGTTCAAAGGACAAGTGAAAGAGAAGACACTGGAGGGAAGGAGACAAGGACCAGACGGCAGAGGGTCCTATTATCATGTAACCAGCTCACAAGAGACTTTGTGGGTCGAAGAGAGCCTTCAAGGCATTTTGGCAGAGTAAACTGAAATGAGGGAGGTCAGGGACAGGAGGTCCAGTTAGGCTGCCATGTAGAAAGCCAGGCAGGAAGTAGTGAGCCTGAACTAAAGCAATGGTCAAAGGGATAAAAAGAGAGGGTTCACTTGAGAAATATTAAAGACAGTTTGCTGATTGATTGAATGTGCAGGCTGAAGAAATAGAAAATTGTGATTATCCTCGACCTTGGGGAAAAGATGGATATTAATTCTAAAACACAGAATAGCTGATAGAAACAACACTGAGAAGCCAGGTAATTGTCTCTTAAGAGCTTTTTTTTCTACAGACACAGTAAGAAGTTGGATGAACCCACTAAGGACTCCGTGTCACCTGGTTTATCACCTGGTTACACTCTTCAGCCTGGCTGTATACTAGGGAGTTTTTAAAACTGGTCTCTACTCAGTTTCTGTAGGTGAAATCAAGACATTCTTTTTTTTTTTTTTTGTGGGTACCGGGGGTCGACCTCAGGACCTCACACGCCAACAGGCACCCGTGCCGCTGAACGATATCACCGGCCCCTTTTTCGTATGTGGGTTCCGGGAGTCGAACTCGGGCCCTCACGCTTGCAAGGCAGGCGCTTACGCCGCTGAGCCATCTCACCGGCCCAAATCAAGACATTCTTAGCCGACACTGATCTATGGTTTCCCTAGACTCAAAAATCTACAATTTATTTCAATGCTCATGCTTCAATTGACCAGACACCTTATATATTCTCTGAAACTAGAAAGACACGAAAGCATTTGAAGTACAGACATTTTGGGGCTTTGGTTCTGAATGAGAAAAGCTTGGTTGGCCCTCAGAACCCACGAAAGATGCAGTCCAGAAGGCTAAGACTGAACTCTCTAGGTTTATATCCATCAAAACTTGGTCTGCCAAGGGATTCCTGACCCAGTCGGGTAGAGGGACCCGAGGGAAGTGGAGTGCCAGGACTGCAAAGACCAGCTTCTCCAGTGATTCATGATCCTGGCAACCACACAGCTGAAAGTCATCTTCAGATAGCAAGCTGCACTAGAGTCCTGGAGCTGCCATAAAAAAAAGTACTGATAACTGGTTGGCTTACAACCACAAAACCTTATTCTCATAGTTTTGTAGTCTACGGGTCCAAAATCAAGGCGCTGGAAGGGCTATTCTTCCTCTAAGTTCAGGAAGAATCTTTCTTGGCCTCTTCCTAGCTCTTGGTGGTTTCCAACAATCCTTGCTATTCCTTGGTTTGTGGCTATAGACTTCCAGCCTCTGTGTTTGCGTGACCTTCTCCCCTGGGTGCATCTCTGTGTCACATTTTCACTATTCTTATGAGGACATTTTATAAACCCACCTAATCCATTATGACCTTATCTTAGATTGATTACATCAGGAAAGACCCTAAGGTCGCATTTATGGTTACTAGGAGTTAGGACTTAAGCATATCATTTAGCAGGATACAGTTCATGAGAACACAAGGCCTGTGTTACCTGTTTGGAAGGAGAAATCCCACTGCTGCCTCTAACTAATGTGTTGACTTTTCAAACTTTAACCTCTGCTTTCTGACTATAATTGTCTGTGTTACCATCCTTCAACCCCAGCTGACATCTCTATATCTTAGATCAACTGAGCCACAGATTTCAGAGGATGTCCTCTCTATACAAGCATTGCCAACACATGCATTTACCAACTAGAAGATTGAGACCTCCCCACTCCTACTCTACCTACTCCCAAAAGGAATCTGTAACTTTATTCTTGTCTGAACTTCTGACTGGAGCATACCGCAATTATCTCCTCCTCAAATTCTTCCCTTTTAGACCACCTCACTCTCCTTTTCTGCTTTACTATCTTCACACACCTCCTTTATATCCCACCTACACCATTTGATACCAGTACTCTTCACCAACACACCACTGTCATTTCTGACTTATTGGAAAAACTTATTAAATTCTTAAATTGGAAAGTCTTGGTCCACTTTAGACATTGGATTAACCTCTGCTTTTATCACAATTTAAGAAAAAAGTCCCAAAGATTAAAAAAAAATCCCCTTTCCTATTTGGTGACCCTTTATGGTATCAGCTCATTTTTCTGCACAGTCATAAAAATGGACCTCAAAGATGTGGACCCATTCCATAATTTGTATAGTCCATTTCCTTGAGCCCAGACTCCTACCAACCCAAACCCACTTCCTCTTTAACTAGAGACCCTCCTTGCTCTAAAGTCTGATTAGAGAATCTGGGATTAACTACATGAAAGGCAGTCTTCTATTTTTATGTTTGTCCTTTTACATTAGAAATCCTAAGGGATGATCTGTTCATGCTTCACTGGGCCCATAACTGAAATGCCACTGGGAGTTTTCCCTGTTATTTACTGACTGTTAGATTAACTGCTGTCTATTTCTGGCCTTGAAAAAAATTTTTTTTCTGTGAACTCAAACAAATAATTTAACCTCCATTTCCTTTTCCTTATAAAACCATATCCTTATTTCCTATGGATGTTAATAGGCTTAACAATGTTTTTACTAAGTGATTATAGATCAACTTAAAATTATAAAGCATGTTATACTTATTTTTACTGGTTAGGATACAGTACACTTCAATACAAGAGGCATTTATATACTGGGTGCCCACTATATATCTAGCATTGTGTTATTGGGCTTGTGAGGAAAATAGTAAATGTCCATGTGTATCTGATTGATCAATGTAAAAGATATAGCCCTTGCTTTCAAGGAATTTAGAATTTCTGTGGTCAGGACTACTTTGCATATTTTGAGGAAAAAGCAATTTACTAAATAAAATGTTCTCTTGAGAAAGTCTAGGTATTAGCATGGTCTAAGGAAAGGAAAAGAATCCAATATTTAGTAAGGACTTAATATAATATACATTAAATACTTTAGCAACACTGTTATACTTTATCCTTACCACAACCTGTAAGGTAGGCATTTATCATTCCTTTTTCCAGAGAAGGAAAGTGAGGGTCAAAGGGGTTTGGGAACTTGCCCAAGTTATACCTAGTAAGTGTGGAATGAAGGTTTAATGGCAAATGCACTGGACGCAAGCCTGCTTAACTACAAAGCCGGTGCTTTCTTTGCTACACTAGTTTGCTAAGGCTGGTTGCCAAGCCCTAGGGCATGGTCCCATTGTTTGGTCCTCTTTATTGCTGCTGAAGTAGAAGGCTTCAGATTCTCCTGCCAATACATGACCAGGCTCTGAGAGAAATAGCCGAAAGCATGATGATCCAATATTTCAGCTCTCTAGTGCAATCTTCTTTTCTCACTTTATAGGCTATTCCTTGCCCGTCATTCATTCCAGTTATTATCTCTGTGCTGCTCATTCAGCATATCCCAAATCAAATTCATTATCTTCTCACCTCTCTTCCTTTTTATTCCCCAGGTTGGGGAAATCTTGTTTCTTCTTGTTTAGTGTTACCTCCTAGGTCAATGCCGTTATCAGCTAAGGTTGCTGAAGATAGAAAATTTATCATTGTTTCTTTGCTCTATTCCACCTCTTCACTCATTCAGTGTCCAAGTCCTGTAAATGTGACCTGTCACACCACCTGCCCCGGTCCATGACCAATATTACCACAGTTCAATTGTTGACTTCTAACTTGAACAATTACAAAGATTCCTAGTGGGTTTCCTTGGCTCAAGTCTCTCTCTATTCTTATCCCATTCCCTACTCCAATCTGCAGCAATAGACACACACACACACACACACACACACACACATGCACACATACACACACATGCACACACTGCCATTTTAAAATTATATTTACTATGCCTCTCTACTCGGAGTGCTTTTAACAACAGTGTTATTTTGCATGTATATTTTTTATTGTGAAGTTTTTAAAGTATTCACAAAATGTAGCTAATAATACAATGCTGGCTTTGTTATATATTCTTCAAGTATTTTTAAATAAACAAAATATTGCAGATAGATTTGCACACTTCTGTGTACCTGCTCCTACCTAATTTCCTGTCTTGCCAGAGCTATCCATCAACCAGAATGTGCTCAGTCTCTTTGCCCGCACGTTTTCACATTTGCTATATATTTATGTATATATAATCAAAAATTTCGCAAGTTTTAAAAACTATCATAATGATCCTCCACAACCAAATTTTCCTTTTTGTTCACTATGGTGTTCTGGAGACTTAGCTGTGTACATAGATGTGGCACGCGTTTGTTAATTTTAACTGCAGTCGTCCCCTCTTATCCATGGATTTGCCCTCTATGGTTTCAGTTATTCATGGTCAACTGCAGTCTGAAAATATTAAATAGATAATTCCAGAATTAAATAATCTAGAAATTTAAATTGTGTACTGCTCTGAGTAGTATGATGAAATCTTGCACTGTTTGGCTCCATCCTATCTGGGACATGAGTCATCTCTTTGTCCAACATATCCATGTAATATATCTACTTGGCCATTAATCACTTAGTATCATCTCAGTTATCAAATCCACTGTTGTAGTATTGTCATGCTTGGACACAGGATCCAGTACTATCCATGGTTTCAGACATTCATTGAGAGTACTGGAACATGTCTCATAAGGAGGGACTATAAAATAGATCTTTCTCTTTTTTTTTTCACCTTCTCCCCACACTCCACAAGTACCTCATACTTTCGTAGTATTTTACAGATGCCTAGAACTCTCTCAAAACATGTTTTCTTGGGCTGGAAACCATAATCCATGAGTCATTATCTGATTTTCTTTTTTTATCTTTTAAAATTGTGGTAACGTAGCATAACTCTTACCGTTTTAAGCATTTTGCGTATACAGTTCAGTGGCACTAAGTACTTTTACATTGTTGTGCAACTGTCACCACATCTATCTCCAGGAACTTTTCATCTTCCAAACCAATATTCTGTGTCCATTGAACATGAAGTGATCATGTTTCTCCCAGACTCTGGCAACTGATACTCTACTACCTGTCTATGAATTTGAGTTCTCTATGCACTTCGTGTAAGTGGACATATAATATTGTCCTTTTGCATCTGGCTTAGCATAATGTCTTCAAGTTTCATTCATGATGTATCATGCATCAGAATTTCATTCCTTTCTAAGGCTGAATAATATCACAATGTATGCATCTACCATCCTCATCTGATTTTACCTGTGTCTTTTCCCCTTAGGTACCAGATGGATGATGACGAGCCAAACAAATACAAACTGCAGCACGTAAATTATACAGGCTCCCCATGATGGCCCTCAGACACAACCTGGGGTGTGGTATGTCGGGAAGAACAATGGGCTAGGAACAAGGAGTCGTGAGCTGGGTTCAGTCATCTGGATGGCCTTGGAAAGTCACCTTAACTTTTCAAGCATTAGCTCCCTCATCTAATCTAAAACAATAAGTAAATGAATAAAGCCTGTCCTTCTGAAATCATATAGTCTTAAGGAGTGTTCCTCAACTCATGACTCAATGTCAGTAAGGAAAATGGTGTGAAAGCATCATAGCAAAGCGGGTAAGGGAAATGTTAGGGGCGAGAGTAACTTCTCTCACTCACACACATACATACAGGCATGAGGAAAGATCTGAGGCATCAGACAGTTTAAGGTCTAATGTTTTCTTGTCTAGAATTGAAGGCCGAATCATGGAGACTTTTTACCTATTTCATTTAAGTTTTGAATTCTTACCAGGCCTCTGAGATTTAGTTGGGTTTGTTTCATTTTTTAAAACTTAGTTACATAGACTATTTCAAAAGAGGAACTATTTTGGATACTATTGAATTTCTTCTGTATTGTTACATGTTCTTTCACTTTTTCCATGTTTAAATGACTCTCTGATCTTTATCCTTTGTGGATACGTTTGTTCTTGCGTGCACTTAAGGACTGCCCCAGGAAGCAAACAGTAGACATGTGGCCAAAAGCACAGCATGGATCCACTCCATTCCTCCTGCTCTAATTGGTTGGGGAACAAAATGGAAAGGAAGGGAAGAATTTTGAGACTTCATCTTCCCACACTTCCTAAATTTAATCTCCTGTCTTTACATTTATTTAGGTTGCCATTGTTATTGTTTCTAACTACTCCTTTCATGGACTCTAGGCAAAAGAAACCAACATGTATTTTTTATTATAACTGTTTTTTTTATATATGTGCTTTGAAAGTTTAGATAGATGGGCACACATGGCACTAAATCATTGATTTAATGACTGCACAGTATTATGTTTTATGAACATAGTGATTTATCTTATTTATCTGTTCCTTCATTGATTATTAGCTTGTTTTCAATTTGTCCTTGCACATTTCTCCATGAACACATATGAAGTTACTCTCAAAACCTTACTATTATGCCCAGGTTTGTGGTATCTGCTTTTCTTATCTGCTTTTCAGTTTTCATTTTTATTAGTACATGTTTGCATTACATCATAATTACATTTTTGTGGGGAGTTGGTGCCTGTACATAACACATTTTAGTTATTATTTTCATCCCTTTTCCCCTACCTCCATCTCCTTTTTTTTTTTTTTTTTTGGTGGGTACCGGGGGTCGACCTCAGGACCTCGCGCGCCAGCAGGCGCCCGTGCCGCTGAGCGATATCACCGGCCCTTTTTCCGTATGTGGGTTCCAGGGATCGAACTCAGGATCTCGCGCTTGCCAGACAGGCACTTACGCCGCTGAGCCATCTCACCGGCCCCCTCCTTCTCTTGATCCTCTTCTCATTTGAATAAAATCTATCTCCCTACTTCCTATTAGGTATCTCTTGTTTTTCTCGTTTATATTTTGGGTTTTTCGTGTAAGAGAAACCACGAGGTATTTAAGCTTGTGTGTCTGACTTAGTTCACTGAACATTACATTCTCATGGTGCATAATGCAGTAATACTCTGTCATAAAGAAGGATAAACTTGAGTCATTTCTGGTTTTTTTTTTTTATGTGTACCAGAGGTTGAACTCAGGACTTCGCACTTGCCAGCAGTTGCTTGTGCCACTGAGCGATATCACTGGCCCTTTTTTCCTTTTTATGTGGGTACTGGGAGTCAAACTCAGGACCTTGTGCCTGCCAGGCAGGCATTTATGCCGCTGAGCTATCTCACCAGCCCCATTTCCTTATTTTTTTATATAAAATTTTGATGAACTCCAAAAAGTTCATTTAACAGAAATAAGCTGAGCATGTACTGAGTACAAAGATGCCAGGAAAAGCTAAAACAGAGTTTCTGTTCTCAAGAAGAGGCCAGTGGAATAGAATAACAATCATGTAATAGTGCAAATAAATATAACAAAACAGGTGCAATAAGTAAATGGAAAGAAAGGTCCATCACCCAGTAAGAGAGTAGAACAGGGACACCTGCTTAGCTTGCGATGGCAAACAGAAACATTGAAACGACACCCAGGATTTGGAGGCAGATTTACTTATGTCGACGGGCACTGATTGGGATCATTCCCAAAAAATCAGGCCCCAATCTCTGGTGGTCTAGGGCTTATATGGAATAAACAAGCAGGAAGTACAGAGGCAGAATGGCTTGTCAACTGGGTATTGGTTTATACAATGTGCATCACAGTGACCAGCCGTTTCTAAGAAACAAAAGTAACAGAAACTGTAACCGGAACTATTACCTGGGCTACTAACAAACTGAAGTATACTGGCGGGGGTGGGGGGCATCTTCTGCTACAAGCTCAGGTCTTCACTGATGGTCAGAAAGGAGAAAGATGAACAAAAAAGAGTTAGCATGAATAAGAGCCTAGTAAAAAGTGTGGGGTTTGGGTTGGGCTGGGGGTGACAAAGCATCCCAGGCTGGGGGAACATCGACTTCAGACCTAAGGCTGGAAAAGAAAGTGGACAATGAAGAGGGAAGGCCCTGTGCCTGCAACAAAGAGAGAAGGAAAAGAAGGTGTGAGACACAGGAACAGGATGGCTCAGAGCACCCGGGACATCTGGCTTTTGTTCTAAAATAAAGAAGTGCCTTGAACCAGTTTTAAGCTAAAGAAATACTGATATTTTTAAGATGAAATATTGTCACAGTTGAGATTCAACATAGCAAATTCACTGGCTCCTGTTTGGTGAAGCCTTGTTGGGATTCTTGCACCAGCTGAGGGTGAACCTGCACAACTGAAGCCAATCCTGAAGCAGGGCTCAGCATTTTCTTGAAGAGTGGTCTGAAATGAGGAGATGCTTTGAAGTAGGAGGATCTCCCCTTGTGGCAGGATGAGCAGCAGAAAGAGGAAAGTTGATAGTGTCCGTGAAGTGCCGAGCGTCTTAAAGAAAAGGAAAATGTTTAAGAGGAGTTGAGGTAAGGGACAGTGTCCACAGAAGAGGAAAAAGACGGGGAGAAAAGACAGCCTGTGAGCTTAATCCTGGGCAGCCTCTTGGGCAGTAGATAGAGACCAGGGTGACCTAAGCAAAACAGCTCAGGCATACAGGAGATTTCAGTTACAATTTGGAAGGAAAACATAACTCTCTAGGTAATCCAAAGTGGACCTCATAGCCTACAAATCACACAGTGTAGCAACTAAAATCCTATGGTCTCTGTGAGGCCTGAGTGCTCTTACATTCAGCCCATAATTAATCTTCCCTCTTCTTCAAAAATAAAAGTCATGCTCTGAGGCATGTGCCGCCAGTGCTGTCACGTCTCCTCCTGGTGACTCACAGTACCCACTCCATGCGCCCCTACTCCAGTCCCGTCTCAGCTGCTCCTCTACTCCACACCACAATGCTCTCCTGGCTTTCAAAGAGCCAGGCTTTACTTCCCCTATTATTTAGCAATGTGTTTTCCCTTCTCATGCTTTCAGTAGATGTTTAGTTTCTAAGACAAAGGGAAAAAAACACAAAGAATTCTGACTCAATTTGCAGTGAGGGAAGTGCTCTATTACCAGATAGAGTGGGGGAAGAACTCTTATGAAAAGGAAAAGATTTTATTTGGCACTTTCAGAAAGTATGTATTACCATAAGAAAGATTTCGATGCTAACAAAAATACAGTCTCAGAGAAGAGCCTGATTGGAGAATAATTGATTATGTTGGACAATTACAAATGCCCTTATTAAATAATTACATTTAAGCCACATGATAGCTTTGTAACTGATTTATAAAAACAAAATTGTGAAAGTTTAAGTGACATAATTGTTCTCAGTATCACTACAATTTTCAAATGAAGCAATTTTGCCTTAGAAGCAATTTCACTTTTCATTGTGATGTTATTTTGGTGTCAGGCTGCCAGCTTTTGTTCCACTCCAGAGTTCTAGGAATGATGATTAACCCCTCCATCACCTTGGCCAAGGCAATAATACGTCTTTCTAATGCACCAGGCTTTCAGATTTTGCTGCAGACCTAGTAGGTTATAAAAAGAATGTTTTTCAAGCCTCTAAAAATTTATATGAATTTCTATTTAATGAGAAGTGGTAGCTTCTGCATGCATGTGGGAAATGTAAATCAAAGATTAGGATATTTGCGAATAGTAAAAACAAAACACCTTGCATATGAGGGTACTGATAAACAAGGTTAATACTTTTTGCATAATTTTGCTCAAAATTACATCAACACCAGAAACAATATGAGAAAAGTCCTGGTAACTCAGGCACAACACCACAGAATGTTAATCCAAGGACTAAATTTCCAGGTATATGAATAAAGGGTCTTGAACCACTCAGTAGATAAAAGACAATAACATTAATGTGCTCGTTTTTTGTTTCTGTGAATTAGCTTTATACAAATACTGTCTCTATGTCACATACAAAATTCCCAAGGTATGTTCTACACTGGTAATAAGAGCTAGACCTGCCGTATTTCATTTCAGTCTTGCTGATAGCATTTATCAGCAAAATCTGGCTAAAAACAGAGTATGCAACTTAAGCCTGATCATAACTGGACTATAGAGGAATAAAGTGGGGGATTATCTGGAGACCTGGAGCACAAATATAAGATTGTATTGTCATTGTATGCTATAGGCCTTTTGGCAAACTGTAGTGTAAGCCCCAGCTGACAGGCCTTTTCACAACTGACAGAGGAAAATATGAAACTTAAATTCTTAATGACAGATAAATCTGTTGAATGAAAGGAAGGCCGATAGGATAGCAGTGGGACAAAAAAGAATTGCTTCTAGGTAAACTCCCTTAATTCTACTTCTTTTGTAAATATATAAAATAGGTATTCAATGAATATCTTCTAAACTCCTACCCATCAACTTTGCTAAGCAAGCTGCTAAATTGGAATGATAAAATAAGCATCTTTTTTCAGCACATGAATACAAAATCTTATAAGAGAGGGGTGGCAGATTAAATTTAATATGTGGGCATGAAAGATATTTCCTGGATGGCTATCAACTGGAGTAGATTTCTTGAACCATAGTTGACATGTTACTGTTGTAGAAGGCTTATTAATTGAGATATTAAATGTACCTAATCCACCATGATTGGGATCTTGTCAAATTTTTTAAAAAAATATGACTATAAGTAATTGCTCTTTTCTGTCAGTGGGCCCTGAGTCTATGAAATGTAACCAGAGACCTCTCAGGATGAATAGCATTGGCCTTTCCACTGGTGATACATAGACCTTTCACCTTGTCGAGGGTGCTGGAACCTCCAGGGGTCTAAGATTCTTTGCTTTTCCCATGCTGGGTTGGCACTAACATTTTCCTCATCCTGAGAAAATTTGGTTAGCTACACTAATTCTCTCCAATTCCAGTGGCAGTCAATGGAAAACGACCTCAAACCATGACAAGCAGATTAGAATGAAAAAGCAAGGTTTCTTGATATGCAATTTTTTTAATCCCTGGAGTTATTCACCGTGCAGTCTTGCTGCTGTTTAGTATCTCCTAGAGCAGTGATGGTGAACCTTTTAGAGCTTTCAGTGATAAACAGCCGGCTGCAGCACGCGTGCCATAGGTTTGCCATCACTAGAGAAAGCACTCTAAGCAGCACCACTTGTCGGGGATAGAAGGCTCCTAAGGCAGACTGCCTCTTTGATTAGTGAATGACTGCTGCTTTGTCAAACCTGAGGTCCAGCTGATAGACAATGTCCTGCTGATAAAGCCTGAAGCAAGTTTCAGGACCCAAGAGCAGATCTTCCTTGAACTGTCACTTTCCCTGGTTGCCATGGCTAATCTCCAGCACAAAAAAAAAAAAAAAAAAGAAAGAAAGAAAAGAAAAGAGAGGGAGAGAACAGGAGAAAGGAAAGATGAAACAGATAAGACTGCTGAGAGTCAGTTTTCTCCGAGACTTCGTGCCCCGACCAACTGGTGTGAGTTGTCCTTCCTCCAGCCAGCCAGTCTCAGAACGTCTGGCAGCAGGACTGGGCCAGAGTCTCAGGCCATGGGAATCTTCCATTAAGGCAAAGGAAGAAGAAGACAGTAAGAGAGTCTGAAAGTCTATGAATGGAAGAAGGTGGAGGAAGGAGATGAGGAGGAGGAGTGGGGAGGGGAGGGGAGGTGGAGGAGGAAGAGGAGGCGGAGGAGGAAAAGGGGAGCCAGCCTGGAGTCTGAGAGAAGAATCCAGGCGCCACAGTGTAACAGTTGCCTCAGGTATGCTAGCCAGTCTCAGCTCGCTCCCAGCTCTTTCTGGCAAGCCCCAGGCTCAGGCTCAGGTACACACATACACACACACACGTACACACCAAGCTGTGTCTGTTATAAAGAAGCTACTGCCCTGTCTGCAACTGCGTCCTCCAGATATTCACGGAGAGAGCTGGGCTTGCCCAGCACTGCTTTTCATAACTGTGGTAAAATTGCCTAAGACCTTGGTAAATAACAAAATCTACTCAAATACAGAGGGAATTAACTAACTCTAAAGATTATTGTGTTTTGTCTGCTGGATAAAATTGCTTCCAAAGTTATTAGAGAAACTCGACATTAGCACTTGCCTTTCTATAAAGAAACAAACCACACACACACAAAGGTGAAGCATTAAACGGTAATTATCCAAAATGCTACCACTCAGAATTATAAGTACGCTGTGTGTTTACACAGCATCTTTCTTTTCCAGATAATTCAAATAGCTACACTACCCATGTATCATTATTCCTATCAGCAGCCCTCTAAGCACGATATGGGCGGCAAGGATAATTATCCACTTTGCATGGGACGGTAACTGGAGCAAAGAGAGGCACTGAAGATCGCACAGTAAGGAAAGACCAGTTCCAGATTTACTATATACAACATTAACTCTCAAAAGTTTTACTATTTAAATAAAATACATATTCCTCTTTTTAGCTTGATTCCCTAAAAACAATTTAGCAAAAGTCTTTCCCCTTTAGGGACTATTCTGAACTGCGTGCAGTCTTTGCCTTAGCACTTATCTGTGTTCGTCATACTTTATTTATATGCCTGGCTCTCTCCTGATATTATATTCATCTTGAGGACTGGGACTTATTCGTCTTTGTATTTCTAGTGCATAGAACATAGTCGATGTTTCTTAGATATCTATTGGTTGAATGAATGAAAAAAAAATGAATTAATGAACAGTCCTCTAAGAATTTCTGACAAAATAACAATAAATGCAAATTTAGACTTACACTAAATGTATCTCACCTGATTTTATCTTTGCCATGACAAATATGTCCACTTCACAAGCTTTCTTTTTAAGAATCCACTGAATACATTTTAAGTTAATTCTTTTCCTGACAGGGCTGTTGGATTTATTGTTTCAAACAATAAACTTAGACTTGTAGAAATACTAGGCCTCCAAATGGTCTACTGTAATTATTTGCCTCATAGTCTTCTCTTTTTGATATCAAAAGGAAAGCATTTAGGTGCAGAGGTTTTAGGAAGTGGTAATATATAGTTATTATGCTGTCCCCAAAACCCTTTCCTTTGTGTATTGAATTTTAAAGCCAGACTGTTATTTGGGGGAGGAGGTGTAAACCCCAAAATAACAATAGGAACAATGATTGCTCTTCAAGGAGACTATAAATTTAACTCTCTTTTATATATTTTTCAGTGATCAATACAAAAAAAGCAAGGTAATATATGTTAATCTTTACCAGATGTACTTTATGTATCCCCTTACGTTGGAAGCCTAGCAGGAATAGAATGTCACAACAGACATTTACTGAAATACCTGGGGAAATGTAACAAAAAGTGTTAGAGGAAAATGGTCTTTCAGCTAAATTACCTAATATATTTGCTAATGGTATCTGATTTAAAAGCCATAAAAATACCAAGTTAAAAGCACATTAGAAGATGTGTTATATTTATAAGTATTTGTCACCTTGGCAACAAAAGCTATATTCCGAATCTAACACTAGCTATGATGGGCCAAGACCTTTTAATATTGGTAAATACTTCTTTACGGCAATGATCTGCTTTCAGCTCCTGAATGTTAGTACTAGAAAAGGCAGGTTCTTCATCGTATAGAAAGGTTTTTGCTAGCTTTCTACTATGGGTAAGCTTTTTCTATTAGTTATTATCATTTTTTCTTAGCAAGAAAAACAATGCACATTCAAGTAAAACATCAGTCTTAATAGTTCCTTTCTTGCACTTAGAAATGCAGATATAAGACTTAGAAAGAGGATTCCTAAAGATTTAATTTATTAACCTACACTTCAATTTGTCAACCATAGCACTGCCCGTCATTGTTGGTATTCCACAGATGTAAGTCATAAAATCAACCTTCGGCTACAAAAGATTCTATATCCCAAGCAGCTGGCTGAAATAGGTCTAATTTGGTAGGCAGTCATACAAAAAGAAAGTTTTGACATACCTTTGCCTTTTGAGCTAGCTACATGAAAACTGAAAAACTCCTACCACCATTTCTCACTGAAATTCTTCTTTCTGCTGTTTCATCTAGTAAAAATGGATGATTTGGTGAAGAGAACCCATATTTGCAAAGGCAAATTTCAGGTGGACTTCAAAAAGGTTTAGATATGGACCCTTACTGAGCTCCCCTCATTTTTCTAAGCCTCAATCTGATTTCCAAATCCTATAAAGAATGTTTGGGTTATATACTAGTCAAAGATATAATTCCAAGCGTCTAACTAGATTCCCATGTGGTTGAGCCAATTTTCAGAAGTAAACCATGGAAAAGGTCTGGGTAAACACACATTCTTTGTGGGCTGTGGCTACTCACTGGGAGCCTAGACAAGTTGTCTGTGCAGCTAGCTTGGGAAAACTGAATCTAATGATTTGTAACTATGCTCAGCAGGTTCTCAGATCGATGGATCACTTAAAGGCCTGGGACCATCACTCCAAAGTAGTATTTCCAAACACAAGGAGAATATGTTTCTTGTGTCCTGAAAAAAATCAGTAGAAATTCCCTGACATTAGCCCACATAAAATATTTCTAGGATCTTTGATTCTTTTTTTATTTTCTAAGAAATAAGGTCTCTTTAGTGAGCAGGAGAAATAAAGTTCCATCTATGAGACAGTGAAGTTAATGGTGTACGTAGACAATGTTCTAGAAATGTACTAGAATTAACAAATCAAGGTAGTAGCCCTGAATTCAAGTATTTACTATATGAACAAAGCTGACAAATGTGTCATACATATTTAAACCAGATTTACCTCCCATTGACTAAAGGCCAAAAAATCACACGGATTGACATGTATTCTAATACTTACACATAAATGTAACTCACCTCTTGAGAATGTTCTGGTTATATCACCTTATACTAAGCATTATTTAACTCCTAACAAATCAATTACCAAATCAAAATCTGTTGGTGAATTTTTTAAAAGTCCAGTTTATTTCCTCTCAATATGAGTTTTATTATTATTGTTATTGTTATTGTTATTTGAGGCATTGGTCACTGAACTCATGGCTTTACACATGTACTCTGCCATTCAACTACACCACCCCATCTCAGTATGAATTTTAAATAATCTAGGATAGAAAATTACATCTTTTTTAAAATCATCTATACCATATTATTTAAAGTGTTAATTTCATAGTATTTACTCTCTGTAAAATACAAGCAAAAGGCTATCTATGATACAAATTCCACCAAATATAAAGGCATAAGATACTTCATAATAATCACCTTAGCAAAATGAAAAATAAAACATTCAGCATTGTCAAATTTCTAAGAAAAGAACAGGCCTATGAGAAAAAAAATGATACTTTTTCATCCTTATATCCCCTGCAAGCAATAAATATTTGTAGAAATTGAAAATAAGTATTGTATAGATGAACTTCAGTAAGTCTATTTTATGTATTCTGAATGATAGCTCTCACCAGACAGGGTCCAAAGAGATCCCACCAGAGAGGGGATCTTAACTCAACCCCCCCGTGGCACAGGGCACAGGATCGCTGACTTCCATCATACATCGTACCAAAAGAATTTCCAGGACACATCAGTGAGAGGCATGAAGGGATTCATTAGGCAGAATTTAAAAGTACACACTCAAAGAAATTGACCGTGGGCTTGAGAAAGAGAAAGAGGGAGGTGCATTCTAGTCTGGAGGTCTGCAGCTTGGGAGATTTATGTGTTTTGGTGGTGGAATTTGGAATCTATAGAAAATTTGGGTTTGATTTACAGAAGAAAATTGATGGCTAAGGTAGAAAGGCAGAAAGATAAAGATAGATGACAGAAAGATATAGGTGAAAGGTAGCCTATTTTACAGGAGAAAGGCAGGGAGGGGGCCAGTCTATTGTATGTCTTAAGGTCAGGTTTCTGCCTTTTACCTTATCAACTAAGCTAATTCAAGGACTTAAAGTATCTATAAGGGATTTTGGGTGTGATGGGTATGTAAAACAAGAAGTACAAACAAGCCTGGAGAGCACAGATACGGATAACCTCGGCTAACTTGAACTGTGTCCTGAAGTTGCAGTCTTCTGAAAAGTACAATCTTTAAATTATGATTTCCCTTGTCTTCTTTCCACCTATCTTTATTTCTTCTATCCTACCTCAATAGCCACAAATTAAGGAATGAGTGTCTACATGAATGTGTAGCCAAGAAAACATGCTAAAAATTACTAAAGGTAAGACTAAAACAAAATACCATGATTCACTCCATGTCATGCTCCATTTGTTGATATTTGTGTGTAGCCTTGTTTTCTCTGCAGCCCTGAAAGATGAGTAGAAATTAGATTATAAAAAGGATGGGGCCTCAGTAACCCAAGGCAGCAAGGGAGAACAACCTGGCAGGAGCTTTAAGGAGTCTTGCTTAGCTGGCCCCAGTGAATACTACAGATTTACAAGTGAGTAGGAAATGTGGTTAAGTAGATAGGATGGAGCTAGTTACAGACCATGAAAGGAAATTAACATTTGCTAAGTGCCAAGCCTTGCACAGAGGTTCTTTTGGATTATTCATCATGACAAGATCCTAAAGTAGGCGTGATTATCCTTACAGATTGGAGAGTCTCAGAAAGTTTAAATGACGAATTCAATAGCTCTCTGCAAGCACATGGGAAAAATGAGACATAATCCAACATTCTTTTCACAACACGATATTGTACTGAAAACCACGCAGAGACAAAGAGAGTAACTCACATAGAAAACAACAGCATATAAATCAAGTCCAGGAAAGTGGAATCTAAGTAAACAATTTAAAAATGTGCATGGTTTAATAGGACCTCTGGCTCCTCTGAGATTTTTTTTCATGTGTAAAACGAACAACATTATCACATAATCATGTTCTTAACCCGAACAGGGCCGCCTGGTTAATTTTCAGTTACAAATTTCAAAGTAGTACTGATTAAGTGCTTGTTGCTTACTACTGTTTGTCATTCCGGAAAACCCCAGGTCTGATTCGGAAAACATAAAATATTCTACGAGCAGATCTCAGAATGGGAATGTAGACGTTGTCTTTTTTTTGGCAAGCTGACAGATCCACTGCTACTCTCCTCCCTTTGTGGTTGACGTGCTGCTTCCATATATGACACCGGCATCCTATTCGGAAGCTGATTGTTGTGTTTGGGTTTATATTTCATACAACAACTGTCTTGGGCCACTTCCAAGAAGGGATAATAATGACAAATTTGAAAATTTCTCCCCAGGAAAGGAGGCTGTGGTGAAAACAAGAGACAACATTTAAGCAGCTACCATTAAAGGCATTTTAATTTTCTGTTGACAAATACAATTTTCCAAATGATTTGCAGTGAGGCTTCTGGGCTGACCGCCATAAAGCCTGTCTAGGACAATGTTTTCTGGTTCTACAAAAAGTGCTAATGAAATCTTCATTCTTCTGTCGGTTACTTTCAGTGAGAGTCTTCATGCCTTAAAAACCACAGCACTACTTAGGTTGCTGGTTCCCCAGCCTCTGCTTGCATATTCATACTGAATTTCTTGTTTCCATCTCTGGAACCAGGCTCTCCCAATCCCAAACGTCAGTCAGTGCTGAATGGAGCTCCAAGATTTAAGGAGCACGGTCTTCACAGTTAGCTCATACATTGCCCTCTCATCTATGGGGGACATATTCCAGGACGCCCAGTGGATGGCTGAAACCATGAATAGTACAGAATCCTAGATATACTTATGATAAAGTTTAATTTAAAAATAAGACACAGTAGGAGATCGGTATCAATGAATAATAGAAAAATTATAACAATATACTGTAATAAAAGTTATTTTAGGGCCGGTGAGATGGCTCAGCGGCTTAAGCGCCTGCCCAGCAAGCGCGAGGGCCTGAGTTCGATTCCCGGATCCCACATACGAAAAAGGGGCCGGTGATATCGCTCAGCGGCACGGGCGCCTGCTGGTGCGTGAGGTCCTGAGGTCGACCCCCCGGTACCCACAAAAAAAAAAAAAGTTATTTTAAACTTATGAATTATTGGGGGAATTTTTCATGTAATATTTTCAGATTGCTGTTGAAGTCACAGAAAGTGAAACTGTGAGAGAGGACAACTGTATGCCCTTTCAGTGAAAGCAGCCTTGTTCTAGGCTCTAGGTCTGCAAAATGGAATTTTATCTTGCTCAGGAGGTTCAGT
Organism: Erethizon dorsatum; assembly: GCA_028451465.1. Taxonomy (NCBI): domain Eukaryota; kingdom Metazoa; phylum Chordata; class Mammalia; order Rodentia; family Erethizontidae; genus Erethizon; species Erethizon dorsatum. The sequence continues at coordinate 49,040,616 of CM051835.1, read as the reverse complement.
CTCCATTAACTTTACTTTAATGTACGTATTTCTGCCTTCAGTGCCACCTGTGTTTTTAGCTTGCTAGAGAGATGCTCAGTCTCTCTTGAGAGTGAAGCCCTGTCATCCTCCTGTCACTCTGTCCTCCCTGCAAACTCACAGTCTAGAATCTTTCTGATGCTCAGGGTCTGCCCTTTTGTCTGTCTAGATTTTCAGTTTTGTTTTGGAGATAATTTTGTACAATGCCTTCAGTTTACAGACACATAGGAAAGTTGGGAATTTGCCCAAAATTTCAGCACTAACCATTAGACCTCAGGTCTACAAACTTTAGGGCCTACATTCTTTCACATGGCTGGGCTTAGGTTGTTAGAAAAAGAGATTAGTCCTGATTTGAAGAACAGTGTCCTCAATATGCCTGTTTTATTCCAAGACAGCTGTGCAGATAAGTACAAACTTTCTGGTCTACAGTTGTTCATAATACAGCTAGCTGTGTTTTAGACAAGTGGAAGAGGCAACTATATAAGATAACTACTTCCTATAGTCCAGGAGTAATAGATGTCCAAAGGAAAGCGTTCTGGGCAGACAAAAGATATCGACTGCCTCTTCCATTGTGCTGGTGTGATCCTGACATTACCTAGAAGTCACTTACCTGCCGGAATAAATGCTGATGCGAAAAAGCATATTTATAAAACCCTGAAAGTAGAACACATTTCATTTTGTTAAAATTATAAACTTGAATATTTCAGTATAGATATTTCAGTTATAGGAGCAAGTTTTGCTAAATGACCTCAATATCTTGTCTTATAGGTATAAAAAATTAGGCCCCTCAAGGAATACATAGGTTTCCTTTGTCCTAAGTCGCACAAGTTGGCATAGAAGCAGATATGAAGACCAGTCTTCCGGACGACTTCGTGATGGTTAAGGTGCTCTTTGTCTTTAACTAGTTTTCTTATATGGGAGGTGTATTTTGGATCCTCATCCATATATAGCACTTGTGCACAGTATATTTCAAAGAGCAATCTGACTTACACCTGCCTGCCTTCTCTGATGTTTGCATCTGTAAGGCCCCTGAGCTGTCATGGTGACAGAGTGATTCAAAATTAACAACAAATGGAAATTCACAGGCCTCCAGAAAAGGAACTTTCTCCTACATTGCTCAGAAAAAAACAAAACAAAACAAAAAAATCAACCCTGGGCCGGTGAGATGGCTTGGCGGCATAAGCGCCTGCCTGGCAAGCGTGAGGTCCTGAGTTCGACTCCCGGTACCCACATAAAACAAAAACCTCTATGCCTATATACTGAGAAGAAAGTCACTTCAAATGTGGGAACATGATCCACGGCAGAATGTATTCTCCCAAAGCACCATGATACTTAGCAAAACTCCTTCCAAAGAAATTCTAATGAAGCCTACAACAGCAGAAACAACCATACTTTGAAAAGCTCAACACTATAACCAATATGAATTTCTCGTCTGCCTGGCCATGTGTTAAGGAAGAAATGAAGGGAATTATTAGTGTCTGGGTCTTTGTATCTTGTCCTGTCTCTCTCCCCCTCAGACTCCATTTCCTTCTTTACCTGTGAAGGTGGAGTCAGCTTCTCACAGTTCTTTTACTCCCTGTAGAATTACACACACTCTCACCAGGGTCTCATACTTCCCTGACCACGGGGCCATGTGTGTTCCTTTGACTATGGGATGCTACAGCTGTCATGGGCACAGAGCCTTTAGGTGGTGGAGTTTTCTCTCTTTCATTCCTGACTTTGCCATAGAAAAAATGTGACCCAGGTAGACATCAAAGCAGAAGAACGAGGGAACAGAGTCTCCCGACTGACCTGCAGGCCTGCATGTTGAAGCAGAGAAGCCCATTAGACTCCAAGCCAGCGCAGGGCCACAGATGCCAGCTGAGCTGCATATGCATGAACAAACCTAGCCAAAACCAGCAGAGCTGCCCTACAGATGGTTGATACAGTGTTGTTCAGTTTCTTGTGTGCCTTGGGAAGTAGCTTTCTTCGAGATTATAATGTGTCATTTGATGTCATCACAGCAGTGACTAACAGATTTGCTCCTAATTCCCTTTCTCCTCCTGCTCCTCTTTCTTTCTCTACCTCTCTTGCTCCATCTTTCTCATCTTGGAAAAGTGCCCCTCCTTAGCTGCTGCTGCTGGCCCTCGAGTTTGTCGGCTTCTGCTAAATTGCAAGGTAAATCCAAGATAATCTACTTGTGAAGCTTCTTACAGTTCTGAAGGGAAGGAGTCCACATAAAAAGATGTGAGTGGTCATGGTAGTATGCACATGAGATCCCAGGCTGAGGCAGAAGGATGGCAGGTTCAAACTCAGCCTAGAAACTTAGTGACTTAGCAAGACCCTATCTTTAAATAGAAAACAAAGAGGGCTGGGGATGTACCTCAGTACAAACACCCTGGATTCAATCCCCAGGAAGAAAGAAAAGAAAGGGAGAAAGGGAGAAAGGGAGAAAGGAAAAAAGAAAGAAAAAGAAAGAAGGAAAGAAAGAAAGAAAGAAAGAAAGAAAGAAAGAAAGAAAGAAAGAAAGAAAGAAAGAAGGAAAAGCAAGCAAGCACATAAGTAGACAATGCATATTAACAATGTCTTAGAGAAGAGGCATTTCAGAAATGTTTTTATACTGGTATATTATCACTATATATTATTATCACTATAAGTAATTTTCACTGTATTATAAGAAGAGTCTGACTAAAATTTGTATCAAGGGTAATTCATATTTGCAAGCCATTCATTGTCCTGTAGTAAGAAGACACTCAATGCTCCTCACCACCCCCCACATGAAATATGTAACATCTTTTCTTCTTAATTTCCTGTTTGCCCTTTTCTTTCCTTTCTTTTCTTTTTTTCTCAGCCTGCTATGGAGTGATATGCTAGCCAGAGTCACCATTCCCTTTTCTCCCTTACCATGCAAATGTCAGCTGAAAATGTACTAAGTTCCAGATACAATATAATCATAATGGCACCACTGTATTTCTGGACTTATTAATCATAATTAATGAAATTTTTCTTGATTTTGTGTGCCAAGCCTGGAAGCATAATTCAATTTCATTTTTGATTTCTTTTTTTTTTTTTTTTTTTTTTTTTTTTTTTTTTAAATTTTATTTTAAAGAGAAGAAAAAACAAAACAAATCAAAAGAAGAACAAATTTTCAAAACAACATAATAGGAGGGTAACAATGGTTAATACATTGCGTATTACTATCTTTAAGTTAGTTATTCAGGACACCAGACATTAGCATTCAATTATGCAAACATTATTGGCACAAACCTTACTCTTCAATGAACTAAGTGAAAATCGTAGTGTATCTATCTTAACCATCTTATATATATATATACAATTTTTTTTCCCTTTCCCTTCTTTCTTTTCCTTATTCCAGTCTCTCTTTCCTTTTGACCAGTTTCTTTTTGATTCACCATGTCTATTGTACATTTTGGATCTTATTTACTCTTTCAGTTTCTCATACTAGAGAGACAATACGATGCTTACACATGTGCTTCTGGTTTATTTCACTTATGAGTATTTTCTCGAGTTGCATCCATTTACCTATAAAAGTCTCCAGTTTATCCTTCTTAATGGCTGAATAGTACTCCATTGTATAAAAATACCACATCTTTCTTATCCATTCCTCAGTTGATGGGCATTTGGGTTGTTTCCAAGATCTGGCTATTACAAATTGTGCTGCTATAAACATGGGTGCACATATATCGCTGTGGTATGATGTTTTTAATTCTTCTGGGAAGATGCCCAGAAGGGGAATAGCTGGGTCAAATGGGACCTCCAACCCTAGCTTTTTGAGGAATCTCCACACTGACTTCCACAGTGGCTGTACCAGTCGACACTCCCACCAACAGTGGAGAAGGGTTCCTTTTTCCCCACAGCCCCTCCAGCATTTGTTATTAGTTGATTTCTTTATAGTAGCCATTCTTTCTGGGGTGAGATGGTATCTCAGTGTTGTTTTAATTTGCATCTCTCGAATGACTAGTGATGTTGCACATTTTTTTGTATATTTATTTGCCATTAGTATTTCTTCATCTGAGAAATGTGTATTCATCTCAGATGCCCATTTTTGGAGTGGGTCTTTAAATTTGGGAGGTCTAATTTTTTTGAGTTCTTTATATGTTCTCGATAGTAATCCTTTGTCTGAGGAACAGCTGGCAAACATTTTTTCCCACATTGTGGGTTGTCTCTTCACTCTGTTGGTGGTTTCTCTTGCTGTGCAAAAGCTTTTTAATAAGATGAGATCCCAGTTATTGATTCTTTGGGATAGTTCCCGTGCGGTTGAGTTTTTATTCATAAAGTCTTTGCCTACACCAATGTCTCCAAGGGTTTTACCTATCCTACCTTCCAGCAGATTTAATGTTTCTGTTTTAATATTTAGATCTCTGATCCATTTTGAATTTAGTTTAGTGCATGGTGAAAGATATGGGTCTAGTTTTAATCTTCGGCATGTGTAGAGCCAGTTTTTCCAGCACCATTTATTAAAGAGGCTATCTTTTTTCCAGCGAATGTGTTTGGCACCTTTGTCAAAGATAAGGTGGCTTAGTATGTCTGGGGTTGTTTCAGCATCTTCTAATCTGTTCCATTGATCTTCAGGTCTGTTTTTTTTGCCAGTACCACACTGTTTTTATCACAGTAGCTTTATAGTATAATTTCAAGTCGGGGATTGTGATGCCCCCTGCCTTGCCTTTGTTGCCCAGAATTGCCTTTGCTATTCTAGGTCTCTTCTGATTCCAAATGAATTTTAGGATTGTTTTCTCTAATTCTGTGAGATATGCTGTTGGAATTTTGATTGGAATTGCATTAAATCTGTATAACAATTTTGGAAGTATGGCCATTTTCACTATATTGGTTCTTCCTATCCAGGAGCAAGGGATATCTTTCCATTTTCTGATATCCTCTTCAATCTCCTTTTTCAGAGTACTGTAGTTTTCAGTATAGAGGTCTTTTACATCCTTCGTGAGGTTGATTCCTAGGTATTTCATTTTTTTGGATGTTATTGTGAAAGGTATTGTTTCCCTAATTTCTCTTTCAGTAAGTTTGTTATTTGTGTACAGGAAGGCTATTGACTTTTGAGTATTGACTTTGTATCCAGCTACACTACTGAATTTGCTTATCAAATCTAGCAGTTTTTTAGTGGAGTTTTTGGGGTCTTCTGTGTAGAGTATCATGTCATCTGCAAATAATGATAATTTAACTTCTTCCTTTCCGATCATTATTCCTTTTATTTCTTTCTCTTGTCTAATCGCTCTGGCTAAAGTTTCCAGAACTATGTTGAATAAGAGTGGGGACAGTGGACATCCTTGTCTTGTTCCTGATTTTAGAGGGAAGGCTTTCAGTTTTTGGCCATTTAGTATGATATTGGCTGTTGGTTTGTCATAGATAGCTTTTACCAGATTGAGATAAAGACCCTCTATTCCAATTTTCTGTAGGGTTTTTATCATGAAAAGGTGCTGGACTTTGTCAAAAGCTTTTTCTGCATCTATTGAGATGATCATGTGATTTTTGTCTTTGGTTCTGTTAATATGCTGTATTACATTTATTGATTTACGTATGTTGAACCATCCCTGCATCCCTGGGATGAATCCAACTTGGTCATGGTGTATAATCTTCTTGATGATTTGTTGGATTCTGTTTGCCAGTATCTTATTAAGGATTTTTGCATCTATGTTCATTAGGGAGATTGGCCTGTAGTTCTCTTTCTTAGTTGGGTCCTTCTCTGGTTTTGGTATCAGGGTAATGCTTGCTTCCAGGAATGAATTTGGGAGTATTGCTTCCCTTTCAATTTCATTGAAAAGTTTGAGAAGTAGGGGCGTTAGGTCTTCTCTAAATTTCTTGTAGAATTCGGCAGTGAATCCATCAGGGCCTGGGCTTTTCTTTGTTGGGAGGTTTTTAATTACATCTTCAATTTCACTGGCTGATATTGGTTTATTTAGGATTTTTAAATCTTCTTGATTCAGCTTTGGTAATTCATACGAATCTAGGAATCTGTCCATTTCTTCTGCATTTTCCATCTTAGTAGAATATAAATTTTCAAAATAGGTATAGATGATCTTCTGGATTTCTGCAGGGTCTGTCGTGATATCACCCTTTTCATTTTCAATTGCATGGATTTGAGTCTTTTCTTTTCTTTTTTTAATAAGGTTGGATAAGGGTTTGTCAATCTTATTTATTCTTTCAAAGAACCAACTTTTTGCTTCATTGATTCTTTGTATTGTTTTTTTATTCTCCAATACGTTAATTTCTGCTCTGATCTTTATAATTTCCTCCCTTGTACGGGCTTTTGGCTTAACCTGCTCTTCTTTTTCTAGAAGCTCGAGGTTCACCCTTAAGTTGTTTATTTGCGCTTGCTCTATTTTCCTGATATAAGTGTTTAATGCTATAAATTTCCCTCTTAGGACTGCTTTCATTGTATCCCATAAGTTCCGGTATGTTGTACTGTCATTATCATTCAGTTGTAGAAAGTGACTAATTTCTTCTTTAATTTCATCTGTGACCCATTGGTTGTTCAGGAGGATGCTGTTTAATTTCCATGTGTTTAGGGAGTTTTTGTGGGATCTTTTGCCATTGATTTCCAATTTCATTGCACTATGGTCTGATAATATGCATGGGATAATTTCAATTCCTTTGCATTTACTTAAGCAGGTTTTATGAGCTAGTATGTGGTCTATTTTGGAGAACGTCCCATGTGCAGCTGAGAAAAATGTGTATTCTGATGTTGTGGGATGGAACACTCTGTAGACATCTACTAAGTCCATTTGTTCAAAAGTTTGGTTCAGTTCTACTATTTCATTATTGATTTTCTGTCCAGTTGATCTATCTTTTTGTGACAGTGGAGTATTGAGATCTCCCAATATAATTGTATTAGTGCTTATTTGATTTTTCATGTCCTTTAGTACTTGTTTTATATAGCTGGGTGCATTGGTATTTGATGCATATATATTTATGATCGTTATCTCTTCCTCTTGGATTGTTCCCTTTACAAGGATGTAATGACCGTCTTTATCTCTCTGAATCCTTCTTGGCTTGAAGTTCACTTTGTCTGCAAAAAGAATAGCTACCCCTGCTTTTTTCTGGGTTCCTGTGGCATGGAGTATTGTTTTCCATCCTTTGACTTTCAGTCTATGAATTTCTTTCTGAATTAAATGTGTTTCTTGTATACAGCATATTGTTGGATCTTGCTTCTTGATCCATTTCGCCAGTCTGTGCCTTTTGATTGGTGAATTGAGACCGTTAACATTGATGGTTAAAACTGATATGTATTGACTTGTCATGATATTTTCCTGTTGTTGGTTCCCACTCTTTGTTTTTCCGCTTTCCGGCTATTTAATTATTTGCCCTGCCTGGTGGATTCCTTCTGTTGGGGTTCCTATCTCTTTCTAGAATGTCCTTCAGAACGTTTTGGAGTGCTGGTTTGGTGGTCATAAATTTTCTCAGATGTTCTTTGTCATGAAAGTATTTTATTTCTCCATCAATTTTGAAAGATAGTTTTGCAGGGTACATCAATCTGGGCTGAAAATTATTTTCCTTTAGAGCTTGCAATACATCATTCCAAGCTCTTCTTGAATTGAGGGTTTGTGCTGAAAAGTCAGCTGTGATTCTGATGGGTTTTCCTTCATAGGTGATTTGTCTCTTCTCCCTAACAGCTTTTAAGATTCTGCCCTTCTGTTGAATTTCTGGGATCTTGACTATAATATGTCTGGCTGAAGTTTTTTTTTGATCATGTCTAGTTGGTGTTCTGAAAGCTTCACTTATAGAGGTGTCAAATTCCTTTTCTCTTCCAGGAAAGTTCTCTCTGATTATGTCTTTGAACAAGGTTTTAATGTCATTGATGTTATCTCCTGCTTTTTCATTTATTCCAATTATTCTTAAGTTGTTTATCTTTGAGTCATCTAGCAGCTGCTGAATTGATTTTTCATGGTCCCTTGCTATTTTTAAGAATTTTTCCATTTCATGATCACTAATTGCAAGCCTATCTTCTATATCTGAGATCCTGTCCTCGCATTGGCTTATTCTGCTACAAATACTTTCAATGGAATTTTTTATCTCTTGGATATCTGTTTGAATCTGCCTTATGGATTCCATTTCTTTCCTATGCTGAGCATTCATGGTTTCTATAGTTTTCTTAAGTTCATCTATTTTTTTGTCTGTATCAGCTATAGTGTCCTTAAGCATGGTCTTCGTTGTAGACATTATCTCTGCAGTTATCTGTGAGATTATTTCTGTTTTAATTTTTTCCAGAACCTCATTCAGTTGCTTTGTTGTTACCACTTCAGATAGGCCAGGTGGGTGGCTTTCGGGTTGTCCCACCTCGTTGCTCCCTAGGTTTGCCTTTGGTGAATTGGATGTGTGGGGTTGCATCTTGTTTAAGTGACGTCTCATGTTTTCTTTCTTTAATTCCTGGGGTGATGTTTGCAAATTACCTATAGTAGGTTACTTTATTGCTAGTGTTTAAGATCTTTAGAAGATGACTACTTCTCTGCAGTATCTTCCAAGTGGAGCTTGCTTTTGTGTTTTGAGCTTTCTGCCAGATCCTACCTCTTCAATTCGTTGGGTATGCGAAGTTGCTACCTGTTTGGCCCAGTCCTTGATTCTTTGGTACTGTGCCACTGTATTTTCTGTGTCCCTTAGTCAATCTCAATCATGAAATATCAGGAAGGAAAGATGTTTAGAACAATTATTTCACATTTGGCTATAATGTTAACTAAAGCATCAAACACAGCCTAGAAAATGACAGACTGAGCTAACCAGTTATTTACCACTTTTAGCTGTATAGAGTTGCGGTTATATAACAAAATCTAAAACACACCAGAAAAATTATATGCAGTATACAAGTCCTATGTATGTCAATTTTTCCCTAAGGAGTTTAAATTTAAAATGAGTTAAGGAGGAAATAGAGTATTGGGAGAAGAGGAAGGAATTAGATATAAGGTTAGAGGACCAAGAGGGATCCCACTAAAATTGGGACACTAGTGCAGAGAACAGGTGGTAAAAAGAGAAGGAAGTGATAAAAGGAAGAACAGATCACGACCACAATCACAAAGAAGTTAGAGGCGCTGTTTACACTCATATAAAAAACCAGAGAGAATAATGAAGGAAAGAGCAAATACACATACAGAAACAATAACGAAGATAAAAGCAATAAAACAGACAGATCAAAAATAAAACCCCACCAAAAAACAAAACTAAACAAAACAAAAACAAAAAAAAAACCCTTCGCCAGAACAAAAAACAAATCAGTGAGAAGAAAAAAAAATAATAATAATAATAAAAAAAAATAAAAATAAGAAAAAAAAAAAATTAAAAAGAATCAGTTCCAGGTGTTGACTTTGTTGTAGGCAGCTACCTGTTCTGTGCAGGTCCGTCCCAGTAAGCCAGGAGCGCCCTCTGGCGGGCGGTGAGCAGAGGCGCGTACTTTCAGGCAGAGACCAGTCTAGCTCGCCTCCGCTCTCGCCGCCCTTTCACGATCCCTGGGCCTGAGAGGCTCAGCGTGCTGTCCGGAGCGCGGGTTCCCTGCACTGGTTCCCGCCGCTCTGGTTTTTCGCCACGCCCCCCACAATGGCGCCGGGCCAGTCGCTCTCTGGCGCAGGACAGGTGTGGCTGAGAGTCCAGTCTCGTTCGCCTGCTGACCTCAGCACACTTTCGTGGGCTCAATTGAGAGGCCCCATGCTGCCCTGTCCGGAGCACAAGTTCCCAGAGCAGTTTCCGAGCCGCTCTGAGTTTCGCCACACCCCCCACAATGGCGCCCGGCCGGTCGCTCTCTGGCGCGGGGCAGCTGTGGCTGAGAGACACTCACCGCTGGTCAGCGCCGTTCTCCGCCGCTCCCCTGCCCCGCCGCTGTCTCAGGATCCTCCGTGGGGGCTCCCTGGGCGCCAGCTGCCACCGTGTGTCCGTAGAATTGAGCTTCCGCGGCGCTGCAACTCCCGGGATATTAGAAGGTGCACGCGCGCGGTCTGCTCCTTCTTTCCTTCTTCTTTGTTAGAAGTCACCCGTCACTGGTGCCGGGGGTCCCAGATTGCGCTTCAGAACTTCTCTGGGTTTCGGGGAGGCATCCCCCCCCTCCTGCGCTTTCCGGGTCGCTATATTCTCGTGTTCCAATGGTAACTTTTAGAGAGAGTTTCGTTGCCTGCTTCTTACTCATCCGCCATCTTGAGGCTCCCCCCCATTTTTGATTTCTGAGCCTGAAGCAACTACTTAAACTCAGCTGTCACAAAGCTTTTGGAGGGAGATCAAAAAATACTAAATATGGGGGAAAAAAAGGACCCAACTTGAAAAAAGGTTTAAGGGAAAGCAGAAAAAAATTCCTTAAATATATCGAAAGAGCATATTTATATGTACAAAAGGGCACAATAAAACATTTTTTTTTGTTTCCAAATAAGAGAATAAAATGTGATGATGTGGCTTTAAAAAAAAAAAATCTTCAGTTTTTCTTTTCCTTTTGAACCATCTAGAAAACTAGACACAAGGAAAACTCACAATGGAATAGTGAAAGGCAACATTTAAAGTCCCAGTGAAAACTAAACTAATTTAAAATCTATCAGAACTTGTTTTCCTTTTCAGAACCAGTGAATCATTATGAAAACCACTAAGTTAGTCCTTTGGAAATCATATAACTAACATGTATCTTCTATTTTGTTTGTTTGTTACTAATGTGAATCCCATCCCCTTGTGAGCCCTTTATAAATAAAGTCAAATTGTTTGTGGTTTAATGTAAAATACCTGACATTCATTCTTTTGATTCATGGTGAAAATAAAAATGACTGTAAAGAAAAATATAAGACTTTTCTGTAACCCCAGCACTTAGAGATGTCCTGTTAATATTTTGGTGTATTTAATTTCCCTTTTTGTTTCCTGGGCTATGTGTGTGCCTGGCGTGAGAGTAACAAAATGTTATATGCTGTATTTACTTTTAACAAGATAGCAGGGACAACCTTCCTTGTGATAATATTCAACTCTCTTCTTTCCACAGATTTCAGTGGTTTTCACAGGATTCAAACACTAGTTTGGACCCAGAAAGACTATATATACGGTATTGATGGACACAGCAGAGAAGAGGGGCGTGGAATGGCCTCAGACAAGAGCTCAGTTTGTGCTTGTATTTTGATGGAGAAATTATCGTGGATGACCAATATTCTTCCAAGGCCAGTTACAGAACCATAACCTTCATGTGAGTTCACCATAATTACAAGTCTCTGAAATTAGTAAGCCTTTCTGGGGAAATGGTTACACTCTGAGAAGGCTTTTCTGTGCCTCTGATGAGGACATTCTAGGTTCCACATCACTTCGCTGCTGACACAACTTCAACACAGCCTTCAGTATTATTCGAAGCATCCACCCCATCCTAGGCAACCTCTCCACTGTGACATGACAGACGCCCAGAGATTTAAACGAATATCTCCATTCTTAGTAGCAAAGAAGTGGAGCGAGGCAGTAATAAAGCAGCTGACAATACACGAAAAACATACTGAACAGTCAACACCTTCTAGTCACGTGCAGAATCATTCCCAGGCAGATTACTAGGGAGCAGACAAGGGAACACACATGCAAGTTTAAATCTGCGACAAAAGAGATGAGGCAGAAGCAGCAGAGCAAGAAGGGATGGGAACAATTATGCAATCAGAAGGACGAAAATGTAACACAAAAGCCACAGGAATCTGCTGGGCTGAGAGTGCAAAATATGAAAGAATCAATTGAGTTACATTACAAGAAAGGGCCCCATCCCAGAGATTAGAGGTGCTTGGTGGTTACTGTGGACCCCACAGTGAAGCAAATGGACTTAATCTTTGATTAACACCTCTAGCCACAGTGAAATCACTGTGGATTTAATTTTAGGTCAAATTTACAACTTCAGGAAAAGTTTTTTGTTTTGAATTTTCACTCAATAAAGATTTTTAGTAGTCATTAAAAAAAAAAAAAAAAGAAAAAAATGGAGTCACCCCTGCCCAAACCCATTATCCACAGATGTTAGCCTACAGAGCACTATAGGTTATAGACATTCACTCAGACTTTTTCTTTTAAACAGAAATTAAACATCAAGCTAGTTACAACTACATGTGTCCAATTTTCCAAGAGGAAAAAAAAATAACTCCTACTGGTTTATAAATTGGGAAACAACCATTGTGATGACATTTCTCCTCCATTCACTTCCAAGTAGCTGTGAATTAATTCATTGCCCACAGATGTAGCAATTTTCACAGTACAAAATCCTGTGAAAATCTGGAACTGATTCCCCCACAATAGCCACATTATAATTCCATACAAAACCCTAAAACTAGTCCTGAAGGGCACCATAAGGACTAGGAATGTCTCCCTCTATCTCCGGACAAGATTATTTGCTTACACTGAGGTTTCAATCTGTTTCCACCAGAAACAGTGTTGCTGACTGACTAGCAAATCACCAATAGGAAAGTACTTCCTGCAATGGCACTTTTATAGTATTTCAGAATACTATACCTGGAACTACACAAAAAACTCAGGACAGTATTTTGTCCAATAGTGAATGCTTGGTAGCAAGTCTGGATCTGTGCTTTCACATGACTCAGCACCAGTGCCACCAGAAATCTATTCTGGTTTCATGGATAGCATTAGGGCCACTTCTTCCCCATGAATAAACCTATAGATGGCTGCCTTTTTGGAATTTTCAGAGAATTGGACTTTTTTATTCTACTTCATTTGAAATGGAATTTCATGTGTCTAAGTTCTTGAAGGACAAGTGCCCCAGTATAGGTTTTCCAGCCACAATGGTTGGCATAGGCTGCCTTACAATGTACTCATTGTGATTACTCGGTGATTGCAAGACTTGCATGCAATATCTTCCTTCAGAATCCCTTTCTCAGCCCGTCCTGGGGGGAAAAAAAATGCTTGTTAGATTCTAGATAAGTCATTCTTTACTGTTTCTGTCAGATATCATTCACTGGGGGACAGTAATGGGCCTTATGGAGATATGGTGAATTGCCTGTTTCATGGCACTAATCTGAAAGCATCCTTGAATTCAATTCAACAGCCTGACTACCAGACAGTCCTTGAAACTGTGAGAGAAAAGAGAAAGAATGGGATCTTATCTGGGAAGTGCCATGCTATAGAACTATGAGCATGATGTGCTGACTGACCGACAGGGGGATGGAAATTACTTTAAAACATGAAAAAGCAGAAGTGCGAGGGGAAAAAAATCACCTTATTTATTTAATTTTTCCACTTATATATTTTCTGCTTTTTCTATTAGCACTTTTGCACATTTTTCAAGAAGATAAATGGCTTTTCCTCAAACAAAACTGTAAAATCATGAATTTATCTGTCCTGCATTTCCTTACCACCTACACAAAGCAGGCACTGGTCTTTACTGGGTCCTTTGAAGCTCACCAGCTTTACCCAGCCCACTCTGCGCTAAGTATTGCCTGAGGTAAGAATCAAGCACACTGATGCGAACCTGCACTAGAATATGAGCTTTCAGTTGTATGTGTGTATATATCTAGTTTGTTCATTGATGCATTTCAAGTACCAAGAACAGTGCCTGAAACATAGTAGCTATTCAATAAATTTTTGTACTAAATAATAAGGATCACTAGTTTTCCTTTCCCAGAAGTGAATGCATTGTATTGTTACTATTTATTATATATTCTAGCAAGAGAAGGAAAGCAAAAGATCACTTGTGCTATCATTTGGCCATCTGGAACCAGGCACGTCTAAAACCACTCCCCGGGCATTTCATTTATACACTGCACAAGTGCATAGGGTGTGCACTGCACAATGGTATGTGGTAGTCCTGTTTACATAAGCTGCCTTCTCCCTGACGATATGTAAAGTTCTACATGTTGTTTAAGAAATGTAGTCTATTAGTGTCTTGCTAACAAGCATCTAAGGTCAACTTACTCTATATATACAATATCTATGAACACAGGATAGATGCCATGAAATTGGAGTCTTGTAGTTTTAGTTTTGGCTTTACATTGGGTTAGCTCAAATTTTTGAGCAAAGTCTTTCTTCTTTTCTCCCCCTAACTTCCATCATCCCTATTCTTTAAGAGGAGGAGAGCAGTAAAACAATTCTCTGCTCAAAGCAGATTTCTAGAGACTGAGGCAAACAGTGAAGGGTTATCTTGGGTACCTCCTGAAATACCCATATATTCAGGGCTGTTCATATTTAAAGGACAGAAGAAGAATCTACTGAAAACCAGATAGAGAGAGGGAGAGAATCCCACACATCTGACATTTAAATTATCTCTAAAAAGTACCTGTAAAGCATCAGTACCTAACACTGTACAACACATTGTGATTTGGCTGATGTGTTAGTATTCTCCAGAGAGACCGAGCCAACAGAAGACAGAGATGGATGAGAGGAGATTTACTAGAGGAATTGGTTCCTATAATCGTGGAAGCAGAGAAGTCCCAAAATAGGGTTTGTGTAAGCTGGGGCACCAGGGAAACCACTAGCATGATTCAGTCTAAGTCCAAAGGCCTCAGAAAAGGGGAAGCTAGTAGTCTAACTCAGAGTTCAAGTGAAGGCCACTGGTGTCCAGAGTCCAAAGGCCAGAGAGGCTGGTTCCAGGCAGGAGAAGACGACTGTGCAGCTCCAGAAGAGAGAGGGATGGAGAGATGGAGAGAGAGAGAGAGAGAGAGAGAGAGAGAGCACAAATTTCCCTCTCCTCTGCTTTTTGATTTATCCAGACCCTCGCTGATTGGACAGTACCTGCCCATATGGGGTAAGAGCAGACCTTTCTTACTAAGCCCACTGATTCTAACACCAACCTTTTCTGGAAACATCCTCACAGACATACCCAAAAATCATGTCTTACTAGCTACCTCTCAGGATATCCCTTACTCCAGTCAGGTTGACACTTGAAATTGACTGTCACACTTAGATCTTAGCAACTCATTTACCCTAGGGAGAGACAAAAAGCAGTACCATCTATCTGATAAACTCTACCTCCTCTCAGTCTTAACCCAGTCCCCTGAGAACATTACTCTCATCTCTGAAAATTCCAAACCCAACCTCATTACTCTTTCCACAAAAATACTGCTCACCTAGACTTTCTAGGAGTCTCTTTGTTTGAATGCATAAAGAAAGCAAACTTCTAAGGGTATGCTTCTTAATTTTGGGGTAAGGAGCTATGGATTGTGCCATACCCATAAGAAGAACTCAATAAATTACAATAACACTTTCCACATCAGTACAAGACCTCTTGTACCACCAGTGATTTCTTGAGACATTTTAAGTCATCACCATTTTTCTTACTTTTGTAGCCTTAATAAATTTATTTAATTAAAAAAGCAGCTAATTTGGGGGGATTTCACACCCAGTATGTTACAGAGCAGGAATGATCTATTTCTCCCAGATATAGAAGAGATTCAGAATCAGGGATTTGCAGTTACAGACTAATAACGAGTCTTTTGGTGTTGAAATGTACTTACGCTTGGCACAGTACTGCTTCTTGTTTTTAGAATAAAAGTCTCTTTAAAATGCTCAAAAAGCTTCATTGACATCAACTGGCTTGTATAAAAACACCATTATGATTATTTAAATTTAAATAAATAAAAAACACATGGATTAAATTTCCTTTAAAATATATATGGTTTTTTAAATGAAAGGAAAAGGTGCTTGGCAAAAAAACAACTTGGGTTTTATTAAACCCAAAACTTTTCAAAAATAGTTTAAGCTGCTTTGATGAGCTCAAACCATGGTTATTTAAAATGTGATTTCTAAAAAACAAAGGGAAAAAAGATATTTAATAAAAATACTCAAGTTCTTTCTATAAAATATTAATAAGCAATTTTACTTTACAAGAGTTCATATAATTCACTTGATGGACTGTACAGACCTAAGACAGTCTTTGGAATTGTAATCAAGATGAATATATGTTGCTGAATACCTTCAGTCCTGTTCTCGTGAGCTATCGGTGGTCTTCAGGCTCTGTAAAGCATGATGACACACATTATTTTTGGAAATCACCCTCGACAGTCTTGACACTTTGTGGAACTATCTGTAAGGAGCTACTAGCTATTATGTTTTTCTGTCTTCTACCATGTTTGTTTGCTTTTTCCAGAAAGGTATTTAATTAGCCCAAATGATGTGGTTGATACCACTCAATTCTCCTTATCTTTCCCCACATCTTCTTTTTTCCATCTTCTTTTTAACTTCCCCCTAATGAAAATGTCTCAGAAGATACTCTTTGGATTATATGCACAGTGTTAGTTTCATAGATTCATCATTGGCAGGAAGGAAAATGTCTGTTTTGTATGATCAGCATTATCACTAGTCACAGTTTCGTCCAGGCCTAACTAATTATGTTCTATTTTCAGTGCTAGACTAACCCTATTTGTTGTATAAAGATGGGCACATTCTATTTTTTTCACAGGTTCACTTAATCAAATTTAAATGGACCATAGATTCTCAGAAGTGGAAAGAAGTTAATCTGGAAGTAGACTCATAATCCTGGTTTTTTTCCACTGACCAAGAACATCCTCGTTTGATTTTTTTTTTTTTTGTGGGTACCGGGGGTCGACCTCAGGACCTCCCATGCCAGCAGGCGCTCCTGCCACTGAGCGATATCACCGGCCCCTTTTTTCGTATGTGGGTTCCGGGAGTCGAACTCAGGACCTCGAGCTTGCCAGGCAGGCGCTTACGCCGCTGAGCCATCTCACCGGCCCCCTCGTTTGATTTTATTCTGCCTCTCATTCTCCCGGTGAAGGTTACTACGAGGAGACAAGAAGCTCCTTCTGCTTTGAGACGTGTATTGGGGTGGCCAACACAAACCTCATTTGGCAGAGAATATCAATGTGTGTGGGGCTGAGGTGGATAAGTGTACACATGTGCATGTTGGATCAGCTTAGCAGCTGCAAAAACAAACAATCCTAAAATCTCAGTGACACAAAACACATAAAAAGAAATGACAAAAAAATAAATAGACAAAAATAAAGAAAATAGATTTCTTTCTCACTTATATTAGTCACATGTCACTGGCTACTTGCAACTCTGTACTGTATTGTTGTCATTCTAGGAGCCCAACTGAACAAACATCCCCACTTGGGATGTTACATAGTCATGTAACCCAGACACTGCCACATGACGGTTTTTAATGCTTTGCTCACAAATGGCACTTGTCATTTAGCTCTAAGTTTCCATGGCCAAAGCTACCTGGGCAAGTTCTCATCAGCATCAATAAGGAAGGGACATTTTGAACAATGAGGACCTGCCACACCATGTAGATCCAGTGTGCTATCAATAGATATTTGATCAGTGGTATATCTCCCCTTTACTCTCTAAAGGCCCAGCTAATCTACATCTAAAAATTATGTGAAAATCTCCTTTCAGAATTAGCTGAATGAAATGTTGTGGAGCCAGTTCTTGGACATTTATGTATGAGAAAGATTTCTTCATGGGCAGCTACTTTCTCACTGGTATCTTACTTGTTCCACAACACCATGTTGCTGTATGAGATTTTCTATTTGTCACCTACAGTACCTTATCTTAGTACTAATTTTTCCCCAAGAAGTTTAAAGGTAATTAATATAGAGTCAACAAAAGCCTAGACTCTAAAAACTTTGTTTCTAATCTCACTAATTTAAATTTTCTCCTAAAGTATTATTATGCTCAAACTGAACTTATGGTATGTTTACATTAATTTTTAGATATTTCTGTGAAGTTTTTTTTTACAGCAATAAAAAATATTATTTTTTCCTTTTCCCATGACTCAGCAAGCACTAACTGATTTTGTTCATTTGCCTTGAAAAAAAAGTCATCTTTTAGCTTAAATCGAGCATGGAAAATTTTAGCCCCAAAGGAATATTTTGGAAGACAGTTTTATAAACACAATGAAGAAAAGATTTAGATTAGAAAGGCTTTCTCACATTTAACTATAACAAAGCCAGCTAATTTAAGGCCAAAGAATAAATACAGAGACTATTAGTTTGTTCTTACCGATGACAATAATAATAGAAACTAGCAATATATGTAATCATAAGAATAATAAAGTAGTTAATTTTTATTGCACAGTTACTATGTGCCAGTACTGGATATATTATATCATTTATCTTCAAGTTAGTCATATGAAGTAGGTACCATTATTAGCCCTATTTTCTACACAAACAACCTGAAAAACTAAGGATTTAGAGGCAGAGAGACATAAGCAAGATCACAAAGCTACCAAAGAGCTTAATAGTTGTAACTAACTCTTTAGTCTAAAATGAAACACTATGCCAGTTTTTTTTTTTTTTTTTTTTTGGTACCAGGAATTGAACTCACAACCTCACACTTTCCAGGCAGGTGCTGTGCCACTAAGCTATATCCCTGACCCTGCCAGTTGCTCTCTAATGTGACCCCTGGAGCAGCAGCAGCACCTGGGAACTAGACAGAAGTTTATGTTCTTGGGCCCCCAAAATCGATTCTGATAGACCTAGCAATCAAGTACTTTAGAAATTGGGCTCAGCAATCTGTGTTTCAATAACACAAGCCTTTTCGATAATTCTGAAAGTTTGGTGATCATTGCATTATCCCATGCTTGCCCCCACAATATTTTTTTAAGTGAGAACTTTTGCTTTTCGTTTTTTCTTTTACTTTTTTACTGAGGTATTGCATACATACAGTCAAGAGTGTAAAGTACACTATCTCATGATTTTGACATGTCTAGGAATTTTTGTTTGCTTGCCAGTTATTGTGAGTGTTATGTTTCTTAGTGCTAGATTTTACTGTTTTTCTTCAGAGTGTTGGATTCGTTTTGAGAGATTAAGTTATTTGCATTTCAAGTGGATTCTTTTAAGATTTTTTAGTGTGCCTCTAGAATAGCCATCACTACACCTTGTCCAGTTTCCCACGTTTTGGGTGGAAAAGTAAATCCACTGCATCAAGGCCAATAGCAGAATGTCACCACACATTTTTAGAAGGAAATTGATGAGCTTATTCTAAAATTTATTGTAAAAGCAAAAGATACAAAATATCCAATATAATTTTGAAAACGGAGAACAAATTTAAAGGGCATACACTGCCTCCAATCAAAATGTACCATAAAGCTACCATGTGGGATTAGTCTAAGGACAGATTATACATTCTCAGTAGGAGTGATATCATCCCCAGGGTAGTGTAAAGCGGTTCTCAGAGGGGGAAAATTTCGTATTCTTTTTATGTATAAGGTAATATATAGATATGGTAGATAAACAAATATACAATATATCTCTGATATTAAAATTCATGGGGGAATGGGGAAAAGACAGTTTTCTCAGCAAACGTCGCTGAGAAAACTGGATATCTACATGTGTGATCATTAATTGTGTCAACTTGAGTAAACAACGCCTAACAGATTAATATAGCTCTGAGTGTGCCTGTGATCGACATATAGGCCGCAAACCAAGGAGGGAAGACCCACCCTAGATGGCACTAACCAATAGGCATGTACCCTAGATGGAATAAAAAGGGAAAGAAAAAGGAAGTTTACCCTTTCTCTCTTGGGAGGAGATCTGATTTCTCCATTGCCTTTAGGCTTCCAGCTCAGATTTTTCAGCCTTCCAATGAGACCTTTCGACTTCCCAACATGAACTCACTGGACTCTGCAGTGAACCCCAGGCCTTCAACCTTAGACTGCATCCTCCAGTTCTGCAGCATGCAGATAGCCATTCTGTATTCTTCTACTCCTGATTCTGCAGGTAGTTGTTGTGAGCCTGCCCAGTAAATCCTTATGTAATCATTTCATCTGTTTCTCTAGTGAACCCTAACTAATACAACAATCAAGAGAATGAAATTAGGCCCCTATCTAGCACAATATACAGAAATGAGCTCAAAACAGATCCAGGACCTAAGTGTAAGACTTCAAATTATAAAACTCTTAAAAAATACTTTTTTTAAGGGCAAAACTTCATGGCATTGAATTTGGCAGTTATTTCTTGGAAATGATATCAGAGGTACAGGCAACAAACGAACACTAGACAAATTAGACTTTGTGAAAATTTTAAAACTTTTTAAACTCTATTGTGCATCAGAAATACACTATCAATAGAGTAAAAATGAACCCATAGAATGAAAGAAAATATTTAGAAGTCAGATATCTGATAAGGAATAAGTATTTAGAATATATAGACAGCTAAATCCCAATAACAACAACAAATAAATATTAAAATGGAGGAGGATTTGAATAGACATTTCTCCAAAGAGGATGTACAAATGAGCAATAACCACAAAAAAAGACATTCAACGTCACCAGTTTCTAAGAAGATATAAATCAAAGCTATAATGAGGTATCACTTCATGCCCATTGGGATGGCAACAATTAAAAAAAAATGAAAACAATGACAACAAAGCAGAAAATAACAAATGTGGGCTAGGATGTAGAGAAAGTAGAACCTTTGTATGTTATTCATGGAAATGTAAAATGATACAGCCAGTGTAGAAAACAGTATGATGCTTTCTCAAAAATTTTGAAAATAAAGCTCAGTGTGGTGGCACATACCTGTAATCCAAGCACTCAGGAGGCTGAAGCAGAAGGATTGTCACGAATTTGAAGCCAGCATGGGCTACAAAGTGAGTTTAAGGCCAGCTTAGATTACATAGCAAGACCTTGTCTCAACAAAGCAAAACGAAACAAAACAAAACAGAATGACCATATGATCTAGCAATTCCATGTCTAGGTATATACTTAAAATAGTGAAAGCAGGGTCTTAAAAAGATATTTGTATAGTCATATACATATCATAGCATATACATAGCAGCATTATTTGTAATAGCTAAAATTTGGAAGCAAAGCTATTTGGTCAATAACAGATGAATAAATAAGCAAAATGTAGTATTGTATATATGCACAATGTCTATTTACTTTAAAAAGGAAATTCAGACCTATAGCATACCACAGCATAATGCTAAGTGAAACAAGCCAGTCACAGAAAGACAATACTGTATGCCTCCACTTATATGAAGTAGTAAGACTACTCGAAATCATACAGATAGTAAAAATTGGTGGTTTTCAGGGACTGAGAGGAGGTAAAAATGAGTAGCTACTGTTTAATAGGTAGTTTTAGTTTTGTAAGACAAAAAGAGTTCTATAGATAAGTGATGGTGATTGTATAACAATATAAATGTACCTCATACCACTGAACTGTGCACTTAAAAATAATTTAAATAGTCAATCTCATTATGTTATCTTACTTCAGTTTTTAAAAAATTGGAAAGAAATGTTCAGGGAAGAGAGGGGGAATAGGAACAAAGCGTCTAGAATAGCTCCTCAGTAGGTTGATGGTAACTTTCCACTATGCCCCAGTAATTCCACTCTTAGATATTTACCCAAGAATGACTACAAATGACCCCACCCCCCAAAAGCGACCTACGGCAATGTCTGGAGACATTTTTCATTGTTACAACCGAAGGGAAGGGTGCCTCTGTCATCTAGTAGGTAGAAGTCAGGGATCCTACTAAACATCTCACAATATACAAGTTGACTCCCCACAAGAAGGAACTTTCTGCCTCAAAAACTAGTAGTGTTGAGTTTGAGAAACCATAGTTTACACAAAAATTTGTAAATGAATGTTTTTAATGGCCTTACATATAGTAGCCATCAACTGGAAAATCTCAAATATCCATCAATAGGTGACTGGATAAATTGTGATGTGTTCATATGGTGAAATAGGAGTCAGCAATAAAAAGAGCTGCTATATGTAATAATGTGGGTGAATTTTAAAAATAATTTGCTATGAAAAAAGCAGGCATAAAAGAATACATCTATTTGATTCCCTTTATGTGACTGTCTAGGAAAGACAAAATAGGAGATCAGAGGTTTCCAGAATTGAAGGTAGAGAGTGACAACTACTGTAGTTGTAAAAAGGCATGAGAGAACTTTCTATAATAATGATAATGTTTTATATTTTGATTTTTGATGGTAAACACACCGGCGTATACTTCTGTCAAAATTTGTTGAATGGCCTTTAGAAATATATACATCTTGTATGTTAATCTCTCAATAAAGTTGACTTTAGTAAAAAGTCTGCTAGGATTACATATCTGTAGATAACTTTAGGAAGAATGAATATGTCAAAAATATGGAATCTGTATTTTTTAATCCATAGGGATGGTTCATCTATTCATTTAGTTAGTTTTTTAATTTCCCTTTTAGCAAAGTGTTCTCATTTTTAGAGAGCATTTTTACATATCTTTGTTAGATTTACTAGATATTTGTATTTTTGTTGTATTTTTGTAATGGTATTTACAATTTTTCATTTTCCAATGTAGCTGTGCCTGTTTGATTTTACCTTACAAATCTAGGGAAGATCACTGGTATGAGAAAAGAAGCTAGAAATATTTACAGCAGCACCATTTCAAACACATGAATAAAAAGATGTGGTTTTACTTATAAGATGTAGTCCAGCAAAAGTCACGCATTATATTTTTTTATATCTGCTAGAGTTCTAGCATTTTTACTACCACAGTGTATAGTCAGCCCTCACTAGATATGAGGGATGGGTTCTGGAACACCCCTTCAAGAATACCCAAACCCATAGGTGCTCAAATCCCTTATACATAGTGGTATGGTATTTGCATGTAACCTGTACATGGTATACTTTAAACTGTGTCTAGACTACTTATAATAGCTAATATAATGTAAATGCTATGACATAATTATTCTGTTTTGTTTAGGGAACAATGACAAAAAATTCTGTAAATGCTTGATGTAGAAATATTTTTTTAAAAAAAGTACTTTCTGGGCCGGTGAGATGGCTCAGCGGCTTAAGCGCCTGCCTGGCAAGCGCGAGGGCCCGAGTTCGACTCCCGGAACCCACATACGAAAAAGGGCCGGTGATATCGCTCAGCGGCATGGGCACCTGCTGGCGCACGAGGTCCTGAGGTCGACCCCCGGTACCCACAAAAAAAAAAGAAAGTACTTTCTATCCATGCCTGGTTGAATCTATAGATGTGGAATCTGCAGATATAGAGGACCATAATAACATTTATATAGTGAAGTAATGTCACAATTTAAAATTATTTCATTTTGCATGGAAGCCCCGCTCATGTTCCTCTTCAGGAAATACTTCCCATTCATCTACAGGGAATGCAGTTCTTTAGCAACTTGTAGCTCCAGAGCTTTCAGTATACCTTTCAGTCTTTAAGCTGAGACCACAGTCTTCCTCTTCAGCTGATCACAAGCATGGCAGGGTCCCGAGTCCACCATTTCTGTCCAGTAGGATTCCTCTAGCCAGGTATCTTTGCTCTGGAGCACCCTGTTGATGGACCAATACTTTGTGGGATATCTATCTGATCTGAGGCTCTTTGTGAATTCTGCTTCCTCCCATCCCTTTCCTTCACAGATGTCAGAATGACATCTTGGACTTATCACTTCCCCTGCTCAAATGTGCTTCCTCCCTCCTTCCCCTTTTAGTTACTTTTCTCTCCTTGCTGAGACAAAATACCCAACATCTAAAGTTAAAGGAGGAAAGGTTTATTTAGCTCACAGTTTGCAGAGGTTTCAGTCTATAATAAGCTGGCTCCAAAGCAGGGTGGCATGGCAAAGGGGCAACAGTCCATAGCAGTGGAAGAGAGCAAAAGCAACAAGAGCAAAAAAAGGGGGAAGCAAGCCTCTTTTCCTCCCTCATATTGTAGGCAGGCTACCCATCCTAGGGTGGGTGTAGCACTCACACCGTCTCATCTCCATGCCCTCCTCTTGCAGAGGCTCAGGATGTTTACAAAGTGAGGACCCTGGCCTCTGCTAAGTTGAGTTAGTTAAACTTCTAAACTTCTCAAGTTGACATAAATGAATCAACAATTACAGCACCCTGGAGCATAAACAGCCACCCTAGGGCATGTCCTCTACATCCCAGGATGTAGAACTGCCCAGTTATTTAACTAAGCTTCTAAACTTCTCAAGTTGACACAATGTATCAAGCATTACCTTCCCCTTTCCCAAGTGTACCCTTTCCTCTCCCTGACCTCCAGTAAGCCACTTGTACTCTACCTCAGCATCTGCTTCTTGAAGGACACAACTGACAATTTCACAATGTGTTTGAAGAATTAGAATCTTTTCCTCAGTTATCGTTTCTGTCACACCCACTAAATTTTAACATTCCCCTCACACTCAAATGTGGCCTTTCTCTGAAAGCAAAAGCTCCATTCATTCTTATGCATTTGTATCCAGACACATCCTATGTACTCTAGGGCTCCTGTGTGAGATTCTGCCTCTTTTTCCAAAGGGGAATTCTGAAGGGTCCTTATGTATGGATCTCAAATCCTAACTATTGTCTTTATCTTGCACATGGATCCTTAGTTCTCTTCTCAAAGACCGTACTGCATTTTACCCATGAATCATGCACAGCTACACAGCCTCCAGATTAATATATCTGCCCATCATATCACACTGAAAACCACCCTCTTGTTGGCTGGGAACACTTTTGAGTTTTCAATTTCTCATCGTAGGAAGGCTTTAAAAAAAAGAAAAGGGGAAAAAAAAAAACCTGCCAATTCTTTATGCTTGGTTTGAGTTGCAAGGCCGAGATTAGGAAAGGGAAAAAAGGAAAATCGTGATATTTTTCTTTTCGAAAGTTCTTTCTTTAATGGAATATGTTGTCTGAAGGCTTTTGTCCAAGTCTCTGGGGTCTCCAGCAGTAAAGGATTTCTGGATTTCTCATCTCTTGTTGGTTTTTTGAAAATGTCGAGCCATATAGTGGTTCTTATTTAGACTCTAACAACATTTCTGTCCTCTCCTTCCATTCCTGTGTGGTCTCTTCAGGAAGGGGTAATTTCCCTGTGGCTTCTCCCCTACCATTCATTCATTCAACAAATATTTATTCAACGCCTGCAGTGTGCCAGGCATTTTAATGCATATTTCATTTTATTAGACAAAATAAAACTAAAGAGCAAAATTAAAGCAAAGCAGAATCATATGAATTTTAAAACTTGGAATCAAAGAAGATTTGTGTTTTGTTTTATAGCAACAGGTCAATGAGAGGTTATACAAACTGGGTGGTAGGAAAAGGGAATAGAGTCAGACAATGTATTGTTCTCTTCATGCTTTGTAGTAAGTAGAAACATCTATACTAAGCTGCCTCTCAAACTTTACCTATCCAGAACTGAGCTTCTGACATGTACCACTCCAAGCCTCCTTTTTCTTTTTTTAAACAAAATCTCTCATTTTAGTAAATGTCATCCCCGTTCTTGCAATTGCTCAAGTCAAAATCATGGAGATTTCCTCAAGTTTTGTTACATTTCTGTTACACCTAAATCCAGTCCTTGAAATAAGGAAATCTTACTGACACTTATCTTCAAAAAATATCCCAAATCCAACAACCGCTGCTCATCAGATTTCCCACTACACATAGGTCCAAACCACTACATTTCTCACCTGGTTGCTGCCATAACCTTCTTCCTGGGTTTCCTGCTTCTGCCACTGGCACCTACAGTTTACACTCTAGGGCATCCAGACTGCTTCAGGGTTACTCCCCTTCTTAAAAAACCTAATCTCTCCCCATTGCTAAATAAAAACAGAAATCAAAGCCATGACCTGCTTTCATTATCTTTCTGACCTTCTCTCCTATTTTTTTCTACTCACTTGTCCCTCTCCCCGAAACTGACCTCCCAGAATCTACCTGCCTCGGGATCTGCGCACTTGCTAGCCCTCCTACCAGGATGCTCTTTCCCCAGAGATCTGCATGACTTTCTCACTTACCTTTCAGATTTTACTCAAATCTCACCTTTTGGGTGATTTCTTCCCTAGCTACTTTGTTGAAACCTGTACACACTCTCATACCCCCCCAACCTACACATCTCTATTTCTCTTCAGCACGGAAATGTACATAAATCCTATATATTTTACTAATTTATCTCATTTTTGACAAATAAGATTGTAAGCTCCACGCAGGCATACATGTTTCTCTGTTTTCCTCAGTCCTGTATGCCCAGCATCTAGAATAGGTGTTTGCATGTGTTTGTGCAAAAATATTTGTTCAGTGAATGAATCCAGAATAGTATTAGTAAAATATCTGATTTTATTAGTAAAACATATTTTGGTCTTCTTGTTATTGCTGCACTACAAGTAGAAAATTATCTTTTTTGTTTTTAAACAAAATCAAAATCCTTTATCTTACCTACATAGTACCTTAATTTATATGTTTATCTTTTAAGTTTTACTTCCATCATACAATATAGTTAAGAATCCTATTTCTAAAGGTCTCTGAAGAAGGAGATTTTATAATTCTCTCAAGTAACTTCAGTGTTTAACTTCTCTTTGTCCAAACCTTTTCTTATTCCAGTGCCTCCAAGATCACTAGGCCTCTGTCTTAATCCATTTCTTCATATTTGTCTTTAACGAGAATTGGTAGAATTAGCACCTTTGTAAATACTAAGTCTTCCTCCAAGGTTATATTTGCCAACTCTTGAAACAGCAACTCTGTGGCTCTTCTTTCAATCATGCTCAATATCTGTATCCTATTTGAGTGAGTAATTCTTTCTTGGGTATAAGTTTGGTAACTCAAAGACCAATTCAATGAAATAAAGGGAGAAAAACACACAAAACCCCAAAGGAGAGTCTCTCATCACCCATCCTTATTTCCAATAACAAACTTGCCAGCCTGGCATGGTGGCACACGCCTGTAATCCCAGCACTTGGGAGGCAGAGGCAGGAAGATCGCTGCAAGTTCAAGGCCAGCCTGGGCTACAAAGTGAGTTCAAGGCCAGCTTGAACTGCACAGCCATACCATGTCTCAAAAAAATAAAAAAATAAAATAAATAACTTGCCTTACAATTAACACAATAAATAAAGTTGGCTTTATATCAACTAGTAACAATATATAAAAGTCATGCCAAAAGTACACATACATATCATATAGGAAGGTGACCAAAGATACAGTTAATGTTTAAATTTTTAAAAACTTATTACAGTAAAAGACACACTGTCAAAAATGATGGGGTGATAGTGTTTGAAGCAAGGGGAAGTATTTTGAGTATTTTCAGGGGGATTAATGACAATGTGTATTTTACTGTAATAATTTTTTAATTTAAGTATTTACCATCATTTTTTATCATACTTCATTGATCAAACATTTATAGCAATTTCTGTCAAAAAAAAAATTACACTGTATCTTCTTCCACATTATTTACCAGATCTGGCACTGGGAGACCTCTGGTTCTTCCCCAAAGTCAAAATGACTTTTCATGAAAGATAAACATTTCGAATCAATTCAGGAATCAAGACAGCAACAACAGCACAACTAAAGACACTCGTGAAAGAGGAGTCCCAGAACTGCTTCAGAAAGCAACAAGAATGAGCGGATTGAAGCAAAGAGAAGTATTTTGAGAGGCATTGATGGCAATATGTCTTTTACTGTAATAAATTTTTAAAAATTGTTTTTCCATTCGCCATAGTTTTCAATTGCACCTCATAAACTGCTCCCGCTACACCACTACCAACCTTGCTGCAGACCCATCCTTTCTTGACTTCTGTAGCAGCTGCTTTAACAGCCTTCTTGTCCTGCTACAACCTCTATAAGGTTTCCTCCACACTGACCCACATTTATCTCAGAAAAAAATCTAGAATCCTCACTATGACATAGGAGGCCTTAGTGACCTTGCCCCTGCCTTTCTGTCCAGCCTAACTCATCCCTTACTACACTCCCAGGCCTTGTAATTTAGATTCCACTTCTGGAACCACCTATGGTTTTCAGAGTCCATGCAACCTCCTCATTCCTTGTTTATGACGTTTCCTCTGCCTGGAGTATCCTCTCCAATCGATCTACCTATTTCCTAATCATCTCTTAGGAGGGGATCTTTGAAGGAACCCTACAAAGCAGCTCTGTGCTTTATCTCAGGTCTAATTAAAATAAATAGTGGGGGAATTAGGAGATCAAAATAGCACTTGGATGGGGGCTGGAGCCTAAACTGGTCACAGCTTTAGGTATGTAAACCCGGTGGGGTGCTAATAAAGAACCCCAGAGTTGGGCCATTCGTCAACCCACTACTGCAGTGCTGGGTGGGAATGAACCTTCCCTGATGGCTGAAAGGACCCTGGAGAAGGGCTGTGCACACTGTGGGCAGCAGATCCGAGGGGAGGAAGAGAGAAACTGAGGCTGGAAAGCCCCGTGATTTTCAGAAACTTACATTAAACAAGTCATCTTATTTCCATGGAACAGAGGGAGTAAATGGGGAGGGAGAGGCCAGAAATGTACGTTTAAAAATTCTTACATATAGGGCCAGTGAGATGGCTCAGCGGTGTAAGCACCTGCCTGGCAAGCGTGAGGGCCCGAGTTCGACTCCCGGAACCCACATACGAAAAAAGGGCCGGTGATATCGCTCAGCGGCACGGGCACCTGCTGGCGTGCGAGGTCCTGAGGTCGACCCCCGGTACCCACAAAAAAAAAAAAAATCAAATATATAAAAGTATAAATAACAACATTCTTCAGGTCTTACTCTACTGCTTGCTCCTTTGTATATCCTTCTTTAACTTTTTTTGGTTTTGGTTTTTAGAGACAGGGTCTAGCTATGTAGTTCAGGCAGGCCTTGAATTTACTATGTAGCCCAGGCTGGCCTTGAAGCTGTGGTGAAGGACTTAATGAAAGAATGAGTGAGTTATGTTATAAAACATTAAAACAATTAAAAAATTAGATTTTTTGGATGACATAAAGACTATTTATAACTAGAGCAGCTAATATGGAGGCTGAATGCTTAGAGTTAAACTTCTAAAGTTCCACATAAAATGACGTGTGTTCATATTTGCATTTTTTTTCCTGAGTAGAAGGCTTAGGTTTTATCAGATTCTCAAAGAAATCTATAACTTCACTAATACTAAAAGCCACATTTAAAATACCAGTTGAAAATCATCTCTTGAGAATTAGAGCAGCAGCCCCCCTTTTTAGGACAAATTTGTCCACACTTGTCTGTCATAAAAGAATTAACTTGTGATTCTACTCACTAACTCAAATCTAAGAATTTTTTTCATCATTCTTTTTCTATTAGTATGTTTACAACACATAATAAATGTGTTCATTGTATGGTGGAGAATTAGTACACATATGTATCACATCTTGTCTTTTTTTTTTTTTCTGTACTCCTCCCCTCACTCCCATCCTCGCCATCCCTGAATTCCCTTCCCATCTTCATGAAGTTCGTCCTCCCGTAGAATCTTAAACATTGTTTTATGTTGAGTCTTCTCCTTTTGGCTCTCTGATTGTCCCCTTACTCATTGTGACTGTTAGGTCACATCTGCTGTGCTGAGGCATCGGTAACCTTCAAATATTGTACCCTGAACATTTCCTTAATCAATTTTATTTCATTTTGTTTCTAATTATGCATTCAATTGGCCAGGACCACATTCCATTTTAATAGAGACATTAGCAATTATCTACCCAATATACCAGGAAAAGACATGTCTACTCACATATTTCTACCTAGTGTTAACCCTTGCAATTCAGAATCAGTTTCTACGGCCCTTTTACAGATAAGCACAAAAATTTTTCCTGAAAAAAAGAGGAACTGTCTCTCCAAGTTGACCCCTTTTATCATTTGGCCTTCTAGTATCAGCGCAATTTTCAGCTAAGCAGTTTTCATCTCTAGGAGCTGGCTTCCTTGTCTGAAAAAAACGGTAATAATAATGGCGACCACCTCATAAACGTGCATGTAGGATGCTTAGCTAGATGAGTTTTTAATAAGTATTATCTACTAACATTTGAATATTTTTAGTGGATTATTTAAAAGGGTACCAGTACTTGAGCTAACCATTACATTTTTTCAGTTTCTGGAGGAAGTTAATAAATAAGAAACTAAACTTTCTTTCACAATAATTTAGATGAAACATTGTCATAATTCTTGAGAATTTTACTAATGAGGAAAGTAGACATTTGGGGTTTAATTTCAAATGGGCAAACTACTAATTAAAATTGCCATTCAATTTTCTCCCTTCTCCAATTAATCTGTGCAAAGAAGATTTAATACATGGAGTGGATACATTTTTGCTAAGTTGATTTGAATTATATCAAAGTTTTACAAGTGACTTTTCAGCACTTGATGTTATTGATCCTCTAAAGCCATGGAGGAAAACAGTGATGGGTGGGGTGCTAACTGTGCTGGGAAATCAGTGGAAAGAGAAGAGAAAAATAAAAGCATAAACCAGCTCAATTGTCTTCATTGATTTTACTAGCGGTTAGACATAAAAAATCATCTAAAGACAAGTTCGCCTCTTTCAAGGTATATGTGTAAATATCTGTGTTATGGTTTAGATATGGAATGTCCCCCAAAATTCTCATGTGTTCAGAGATGAGGCTTTTGGAAGGTAATTAGATCATGGGGGTGTGATACTCATCAGTGGATTAATCCACAGACAAATACATAGCTAAATAAGCTTTTAGAGGGTGAAGCCTAGGCAGAAAGGGTCATTCACTAAGGGTGTGACCTGAAAGGGTATATCTCTCTCCCTGGCTCCTCCCTTCTTTTTGGTTTTCTGGCTGCCATGATGTGAGCAGCTTTCCTCCACCATGCCCTTGCACAGTGCCTTTCTACCTTGGAGCCAGCCAACTATGAACTGAATCCTTCAAAAAACTGTAAGCCAAAATAAACCTTCTCTCCTTTAAATTGTAGGTGTCAGGTATTGTGTCCCAGTGATGAGAAAGTAACTAAGATAGTATATATCCTATATTTTGGGATTATGGGTGAATTTGTATGAACAATAGACAATTAGGTATTGTCTTAGTTACTTTCCTCATTGCTGAGACAAAATACTCAACACCCACAAGTTAAAGGAGGAAAGGTTCATTTTAGCTCACAGTTTGTACAGGTTTCAGTCCATAGTCGGCTCATTCTAAGGCAGGGTAGCATCACAGAGGAGAATCAGTTTATGGCATGGCAGGTAGAAGGCAGAAAGTAGCAAGCCTTTCTTCTTTCTGTCCCTTTATATTCCATCCACCCTACAACCCTATTGATTGGTGTTCCCCACACCCAGGGTGAGGCTTCTCTCTTCAGAAAATCCATCATCCACTCCCAGAACTATACTAATCCAACTAGGGCACTAATCCAGATGTCACACATCTTTAATCCCAGTTTCACACCCCCTAGATCCAGCCACCTCTGAAAAGCCCCACCTCTGAGCACAGGAGGCTTTAGGAGGACATCTAGATACAAGCCATAACAGATATTGTTTAGTGTTGCTTTTCCATTTGGACTCTAGAAGTCAATTGTGTTCATTAGACTTTTGGGCCTCTGGATCTATACAGGTCTTCTGTCTCATTTTATTTTTAACATTTTTTTTTTCCTTTCAACCAAAATGCTCACTCCAACTGACATTCACTTTAATTGCCACTTATTTTGACTGATCATTGTTATGGCTTGTATCTAGATGTCCCCACAAAGCCTCATGCACTCATAGGTGAGGTTTATGGAAGGTGGCTGGATCATGGATGTGTGATGCTGTATCAGGGTGTGTGATACTGGGATTAAGGGCGTGTGACAACTAAATTGGTTTAGCATAGATCTGGGTGTAGATAGTGGGAAGGCCCAACCTGAGTGTGGGGGCACCACTCAAAGGCTTGTATCCTGGATGGGATAAAAGGAAGAGGGAGGATTGCTGCTTGCTACTTTCTGCTTGCCACGCTATGGACTGTTTCTCTTCTATGATGTCCCTCTGCAATGCCACCCTCCCTTAGAACAAGCTGGTTATGGACTAAAACCTGTACAAACTGTGAGCTGAAATAAACCTTTCCTCCTTTGACTTGTGGGTGTAGAGTATTTTGTCTCAGCAATGAGGAAAGTAACTTAGACAATGATGTTCTTGGATATGCACATATCTTTCAAAACTGCATTGATTTGGTCACTTAGCAACATGTTTTTAGGGTCTATCTGTATTACTATATATGCACCTAGTTTATTGCTTCTTTATTTGTTTATTGAGAGAGGGTCTCACTATGTAGTCCAGACTGGCCTTGAACTCACAGTGATCCTCTTGGCTCAAACTTCTGAGTGCTGGGATTACAAGCATGCACCATCTTGCCCAGCTTAGAGTATTGCTTCTAATTACCGTATGGAATTTGAAATAGTATTCAGCAGCTACATTTTATTTATACATTATCCTATTCATTGGACCTAGGCGGCCTCCAAAGTACTCTTAACATTTACCATCTCATATGAACAGCTTCATGTATGACTATTTACAGATCTATGAAAATTCAGGAGTAGGACTGATAGGTCACTAAATAAAGAAAACTATCTCTATATAATATACAGTATACATATATAATATATATATGTTATATATGCATATACAGCATACATGATATATAAATTATTATATATGTATATATTCATTAGAAAACTATCTCCATATAATATACAGCGTACATACATAATATATACATGTTATATATGCTATAAAATATACACATAATATATAAATTATTATATATGTATATATATTCATTCCAGAATGGCCATTTCTATTTCCATTCTATTTCTACCCAGATATCACCAATACCTGATATTATCCTAGTTCTAATTTTACCTAATAAGTAAAACATAATATTTTATTGTTCTCTTAATTTTCTTCTCTCCCTTCTTACCACCAATAATTAATGAAGTTGAACACCTTTTCATATATGCATTAGCTTTTTAGATTTCCATTTTGTGTATCACTTCTATAGCCATAATTTTTTGTTCCATATTTTTACTTTAAAAAAATTTCTTGGATAGTTCTGTTTATTCTAATTTTAGAGCTAGCACATTTTTTTTTCTAATAATTTTTTTTTTTTGGTACTGGGAATCGAACTCAGGACCTTGCGCTTGCCAGGCAGGCGCTTGTGCTGCTGAACTATACCCCCTGCCCTCTAATGATATTTTTGTTAGCCTTATTTTGGTGACCTTCACTGAACAGATCCTTAAATTTTATATAGTCATAGCCAGTTCAGGGCAATATTATTTATGCTTTTCTGATTCAAAAAACCATTCACCAGCAAAAAATTAGAGGAGATTCTTTTACATTTTATTTTACTAACTTTATAGTTTCATCTTGTAGTACGGCGTCTTTATTTCATTTGGAGTTCATTATACATGCTGTGACGTAGAGAGTTACTTTTTCTGTGTATGGCAAGCCAGCTTAGCCAGTATCATTTATTAGAAATCTTTTTCTTCTCTGATTTGTGATGCTTCCACAATGATATGCACAGGGGTCTGTTTATAAGCTCTCTGTTTAATCACAGTGGTCTATTCCCCTACTTGCCTTTTGCATTTGTCTGTTTTATGTAAATACCAAGTTGTTTGAATTGCTATGAGTCAGTGACATACGTTAAAGTCTAAGTGTTATCAACCTACTTTGCTCTTCTCTTTTCAAAATTGGCCTACCAAATTGAGGACGTTTATTCTTTAATATAAATTTTATACCCAGTTGGTTAAATTCCTAAAAACATCCTGCTAGAATTTTATTATCATTGTCAGGTCAATACTAGGAGTAAACTATTATGTTATCAAGCAATAAATAGACATTTTACTTCCCTACCCTGATTTTCTTTTACAGTTTTAATAAAATATTAATGAAAAATTTCCATGAACTTTTGTGCATTTTGTATTTATGTTAGTTCCTACGTACTACAGTTTTGATTATTATTATAAATGCTATTTATTATGGTTTATATCTACATGTCCCCCAAGAGCCTCATGAGCTCAAAGGCAGAGCTTGTGAAAGGTGATTGGATTATGGGCCCACTGCAGCTGGCTTGGTGTTGGGAGGTGGAACCTGGTATGAAAATAAGGATCACTGCAGGTGCAACATGCAAGAGCACGTTTCCATGCCAGCTCTTCCCTTCACTCCTGCTTCCTGTCCTCCATGAGATGAAGAGTTCCCTCCACCTAGGCCGTTGCACCATGCTGCCTACCTACCATGCAAGGATGAAACATCTAAAACATGAGCCAAAATGAACCTCTTCTCCTTTAAGTTGTGGGTATTGGGTATTTTGTCCCAATGACAAGGAAAGTGACTAAGACTATCTTTTTGTAATTAATGTTTTTAACTAAATATTTTGGGTTAAATTTTTGAAACAGGTTTTATTTGGCAAATTTGCTAAATTCCTCTAGTAGTTCTGACATTTTGTCTGTTAATCACTTTGAGCTTTTTTTCTTTTCTTTTTAGTAGCCATGAAACATAGCAGTTTTCTTTCTTTCCAGTTTCTCTCTCCCTCACCTCCTCCCCCTCTCTATCTCCCTCTCTCTCTCTCTTTCTCTCCTGTGTCAGTTGGAATTTGTTGGGCCCATAGACAATCCTCTTGCCTTTGCCTCCCAGCCATGACAATAAGCCCTGCTGTTGAAGTAGTTTTTAATATTTTTATTCTACCTGAAGTAGTTTTTAATATTTTTATTCTACCTGTACTTCTAGTATCATATCAAATAAATCATGATGTAGCAGCCAATCTTTAGTTTCTTTGCAAGTACAATGCTAGCTATAAATTTTTAACTGATAGGCTTTCTCTAGGGAAAAATTTCATTCTAGTAAGAGGGCTTTTAAAAAGTAGTAAACAGGTTTTATTTTTTTCCCACAGCTAAGAATCTACAGACCTTTAATCCCTTAATGTGTAGATTTTCTTATGTTAAACCACCTTTGCATTGCAAAGATAAAATTTGCTCAACCATAATTTTTTTTAAATACAGATGATCCCTGCTATCTTTTGGATTCTAAGTGTCTCCCTAAGGTCTCTATGATAAAGGCTTCCCCCCCAGCTTGGCACTATTCAGAGCTGGTGGAAATTTTAAGAGATGGGATCCAGCCAGAAGTCTTCAGGTCACTGTGTGCCCTTGATGGTGACAGCAAGATGCTGACAGCAGGATCTTTCTTCTCTATTGTTTCCTAGCTATGAGGTAAGTGGTTTTGCTCTACCACATGCTTCATGACAAGTGATGCGCTGCCTTGGACCCAAAAACTGGATCCAATCTATCATGTACTGAAATTTTCTAAAACAGTAAACCAAAATAAACCTTTTCTCTTTATAAGTTTATCTTAGGTATTTGTTATAATGGTGCAAACCTGACTAGCACAGTGCCCAACTTGATGGTTCAACTTACAATTTTTCAACTTTATTCTTGCACAAAAACAGTATGTATCACATAGCAACTATATTTTGAACTTCAAAGTTTGATTTTTCCCCCAGGCTAGTGATATTTGGTGTGATATTCTCATGATTCTGGGCAGCAGCAGGGAGATCAGCTGGAGCAAGCCACTGATATTCGACAGTGTGTTGCTAAACTATGACATTAGGATAGGTTAGGTGCATTAAATACATTTTTAACTTATGATATTTTCAACTTACAATTACCCCACTATAAGCTAAGAACCATCAGTATCCATTGTTTTGTTAAGATTTTTCTCATCTGTGTATAGAAGTGAAGTGTATCTGCATATATTTTTCTTGTATTATTTGTATTATTTGCATGCGGGTTTGCAGTCAAGTTTCGCTAGCTTTGCAAAATCACTTAGACAGCTTTCCCTGTTTTGTATTTTTCAGAATAATTCATAGAGTTTAACAGTTCTTTAAAATTTGGTAAAAAAACAATCTAAAAATCCTTTGATAACCATAAAAATCTTAATTATATTGGTCTATTAAACTTCTATTTCTCCTTGGGCCAATTATCCTTTTTATGGTTTTTTCTCAAAATTTATATATTTTACCTAGTTTTTCATTTTTAGTTGTTTTGCTCTCTCTACTATTCCTCCCTTTTTGAGTTTACTTTTTTGCTTATTTTCTAGCTTCCTTGGTTGAATTTTAAGCTCATTTTTTTTCAGGCTTTCTTTTTTTTAATATGCATTTAAAAAAAAAATCTGTCAGGTGTGGTGGTGCACACCTGTAGTCCCAGAACTCAGGAGGCTGAGGCAGAAGGATAACAGTGAGTTTGAGGCCATCTTGGGCTACCTGGTGAGTTCAAGTCCAGCTTGAACTACATAGTGAGTCCCTGTCTCAACCCCCCCCCCACATTTCCTTTATTTTCCATATTAGGAGTGGTTTTTTTGCCTCCTATTTCCCACATTAGTGAGTAAGGGATTTCTCTACACTAAATAGTATGAACTAGCCAAACATAGGAACCTGACACTGGACAGAAAAGGTTCACAGCACTATATCAGTCGCGTACAATCTTATCCCAGGACAAGAAGGCATGGCAGGTCATGCAGGGCCACAAGGGGTTGTATTAGGGAACAGAGAGAATAACAGGGCTGAGTGGGGGCAGGCTTTGTAGTAGCAAGTGGGGTAAGTGACCTCCTGATTCACACAGGAAGATGTGATTGGCTTGTTTGAATAATTTCATGGGTTGACGGAAGAGTAAAGCTTATTTGGCTAAAGGCCAGATCAGGTGCAGGATCAGCTGGTCTAGGTGATTGAGGATTGTTACAGTTTATATCTGGGTGCTCCCCCAAAGCCTCATATGCTCATAAATAGGGCTTTGGGGAGGTGATTGGATCACAGGTGTGTGATATTCATCAGTGGGTTAGTCTACTGATAAGTTTATAGCTAAATGTGATGTTGGGAGGTGAATCCTGGTTGGAGGAGGTGGATCACTGGGGGTGTGGCCTGGAAGGATAGATCTTCCACCCTCCTCCCTTGATCACTCTTTGCTTCCACTGTTATGTCATGAGCTCTTTCTCCTCTGCCATGCCCTTCTGCCAGGCCACCCTGCCTTGGAGCCAGCCAACTATGGACCGAAATCTTTACAAACTGTGAGCCAAAACAAATCTTTTCTCCTTAGAGTTGTGAGTGTTAGGTATTGAGTCTCAGGCAGGGAACAAACTGGGTAAGGAGACCTTCCCACTGATGAGCAGCATCATATCTGGCAAGAGCAGGGAAGTTAATAGGCCTTCTGGGGTTTCCTGTTTCAGGCACACATATACTGAATTTTAATTTTAAGCCTCATACCAGAAACTAGATCCTAGAAATTTTGATATGTAGTGATTTCTACGTATTTTATAAATTTCTTCATGATTGATTCTTTAACCTGAGGATTAGTTATACATATGTGTAGTCTTAAATGTTACTATATTGTGTGTAGGTATGACTTTTTCATCCATTTTATTTATCAATCCAAGAAGGCTTTTAATCTAAGATCTTATATACTTCTTTAAACCTGAAAAATTATTATTTACTACCTCTTCAAATACTTCCTTTCCTCCATTTATTTGTTTCCTCTTTCTGCAGATCTGTGTCATATAGATCTCAACCTTGAAAACAAAAACAAAACAAAACCTTCCATATTCCGTATCTCTTGTGTTCTTTCCTTTTATATTTTCCTGGCTACTGCTTCCTGGGAAAGATCTCTAGCTGATTTTATAGTTTACTAATTCATCTTTGGATATAGTGATTTCTTGAACTCATATTTTCATGCTGTATTTATTTTACTGATTCATTCTTACAATGATTTGTGTTTCTTTTGTATTCCTAATAATTTCCCTTATTTCCTTGAGGATTTTTATTATGCTTTCAAAAACTGTTTTGTTCTGTTTGGTACATTAATAGTGTGTCATTCAGTACAGATCGTTCAGTTTGTCTTCTTTCATAGTGCTTGTACCTCAGAGAATTGCTTCTTGAGCTGGCAATGTTTCCAAGCTGAAGTAGCAAAAGCTTCAATGCCATCTCTACCCATCAGAGTGTACTTGGCACTGGGAACAGAATGCTCCTCAGGAAAGAATGCCTTTTGTGATATAATTCGCCCTGTTACCCACTCTGCTATTCTCCTTACCATCACCAGGCAGCCTGCTTCACAACCTTCTTATAGCTTAGTCGATGGAGCTAATCTTTATGACAAACAGAGAGGAGGAGAGACAGGACAGGATGCTTGGGCCTGGCCTCCCACATCTCATTGCTGTCCTCCCAAGCTCTTCCTTGCGAATCTGTTCCAGAGCACAAGACAGCCATCTGCTCTGGACTGCCACGACCTTTTATGCCTGGCAACACCCTCTGTAACACCAAGAATGCCTCACACTTTCCATGTCAGATTGTCAGATTCTCTAACCATTTTATCTCCCTTTTGGCATTCATTCCAGAGGTGACTTAGGGGGAAATCAGCCCCTAGCATTAGTTCACTCTTTTGAAAGGACCAACCAATTGCTAGCTGGGAACCCCCACTTGTATACCAGTCCTCATAAAATGTGCCTAAGAAAATATGTCTGCCCAAAAATATGTTAAGATTGAGTCTTTCATCTAGAAAGCTCTGATTCTACAATGATCATATAGGGTATTTCACAGAATTGAGGTGGCAGTTTTGTGCTAAGAAAGAACATAGGTAGGGCCAGATGACAAGATGGGTTTTAACATGTTTATACACTACAGCCATATTTATTGGTCTACAAAAGCCATGTAGAAAATTTTTCATTCATCTCCCCACCCCTGCCACCCTATGTAAAATAATCAGCAGCTATTTGTCCACAGTGATGTGAATCCACACGGTGTGGCACAAATAAAAGCAGACTTGCAGCAGGAAATTTGTAGAAGGGCAAAGAGAAACATTTTCTTTCATGGTCCAATCATTAAGTCTAGATGAGGATGACTGATTTGACTCTAAAATTAAAATGTTGCAATGCAATTTCTCCAACAACAAAAGCCAATTCTTATAAACAAAGCACTATATGGTTTTCTTTTATTTTTCTAATTATAATGTCCCCTCTGACTTCTACCTTTAACATGCTTCTGGCCAGAAGCAATCCAAATAATTGAATTAAGAAAGTTGGATTAGTCATTCCAAATTACCTATAGTATACAGGAGAAAAAAAAAATCGCCAGAAATCTACAGTCAATTTTTATTTCCTCCCAAAGTGAACATGTGCAGGGAACTATTCAGAAAATGTTATTTTATTTGCATTCTGCTTTTATGTAAATCTTCAAGAATAAGTGGTTTTCAATGACATTATCCTCCCTCCTTTGTAAGGAGATAATTAACTGACGGGTACACTTTCCAAAAGAAGGATTTCACCAAATAAGGGGCTTTGCGAATGCAAATGCACAAAGCAGCACACACAAGATGAACAGAAAAATATTACCCCGAAAAGGGAAAGAACATACCTAAGTAACTGTGCCTAAGGAATATTAATGTCATGCATTTACTTTAGATGTTCTTGTTAAGATATTTCCAGTAGAGTCATAAAGAAAAATGGTTTTCAACCCCTGGTCTAACTAACTAATTTGAAATAGGAATGACAGAAGCTGATAATCTTGGCTTCTGCTAAGACCCAGCCTAGTATCATTCCTCACCCTCCATCTAGACTCTTCTATGGTCAACCAGAAAAATGGAACTGTCCATGTATAACTCATTATGTGAATCTCCCTGGGCTTCAGAATGCACCAACTAGCAGGCACAAAGCCAAGAAACAGACAACAATTAAATGACTTATCTGTCAAGACAGAATTAACACTAGGGACTATTTAGGCTAATGCAGCAATTTTTCCTAGCGTCATACTGAACTAGAATCCAAAGCTTTGTGACCAGTTTGGCACTAATATCTATTGGTTTAACTTTCCCTTTTGCTACCACATATACCTGCTTCTCCCCTTTTTTTGACAAAGCAGCCCTTCCCCATGTTTAGTTACCCCAGCTGTCCCTTTATGTTTTATTCTACCTCATTTTTGTTTGAATACATCCTCATTTCTAAATTGTAGTTGACCCATTTATATCACTTTCATTTCTGTTTTGCCCACACTTCCTTTTCCTCTGTAAACTAGTGTCCATTCTTTTCTCCTTCCACGAACCTCCAAATACATATGCAGACTTCAGCCCACTATATTGAAGCAGTCAAAAGTCACTAAAGTCTTCTCTCTTATATAATTTAATGACAATTCTCTCACGGTCCTTTGCATTGACCTATCTGTCATACATGATACTTTTGAATGCACATCATAGGCCCTGAAACAAGTCTTCACTATTGGTAAGAGTTATGCACACTATTAAGGATTTTGTATGCATTAATCTATGCATATTTCAAATGACCACATAGATGGAAACTTTCAGTACCATTATTTTAAAAAATAAAGTAGTAGAGACTAGAGGGGTTAAGTAATTCCTCAAGGTTCCCAAGGAGGGGGAAAGAAGATTTAACTTGAAGCTGTGTTCAAGCCCATGCCCTTCCCAGCACACACGTACTCCTGGTTCACACAGTAGGCTTTTGTCTCTTCGTTGTTCACCTCTAGACCCACCATACACACACACACAAACACACACACACACACACACACACACACACACACTTCATTTTGGTTACTTTCAGGCCCCAGCCTTGGCCTTCTATTCTTCTTTCTCTGTACTCTTCTACAGGCTTTTAATGGTATTGGGCAGCTCAGGCTGTCATAACAAAATATCTCAACCTGGGTGGCTTAAACAATAGAAATTTATTTTCTCACAGTTCTGTAGCCTAGAAAGTGTGAAATCAGAATGCTAGCAGGGTGAGAGGTGAGGGCTTCCTGGTTTGCACAGTCCCCTTCTTTCTGTGTCCTCATGGGGCCTTTTCTACCTTGTATTTACGCAGCAAGGAGAGAAAGATCTCAGATGTCTCTTTATTTTCTTATAAGGCAAACAATACTATTGGATTAGGATCCCAACCTGTCTTAGTCTCTTTCTCATCACTGAGACACAATACCCAACATCCACAAATTAAAGGAGGAACACCTTATTTGGGCTCACAGTTTGTAGAGATTTCAGTCCACAGTTGGCTGGTTCCAGGGCAGGAGTAGCAAGATGGAAGGGCCTGCTGCAAGCAAAGCTGTTCACATCATAGTGGCTGGGAAGAAGAGAGAGGGAAGGGAGCAGCTGGGAAGGAAGATACACTTTCCAGGCCACACCCCCAGTGACCCACCTCTTCTGACCAGACCTCACTCCCAGGTAATATAAACCCAGGTAATCCAATCACCTTCCAAAAGCCCCACCTGGGAGTACACAAGGCTTTTGGAGGACATCTAGATATAAACCATAACACACTCTTTTGGCTTCATTTAACCATGATTCTCTCCTAAAATTCCTATCACCAAGAACAGTCACATTAGGGACAAAGGCATCAACATAAGATTTTGGGGGAATACAATTCAGTCTATAGCAAGTGATGACTGAAAATATCCTCTGTTCTCTAATTCACATTCCTTCTCCTTAGCTCTAACTTCTTACTAAACCTTTCCCCTCAAATCTTCTACTGTCACCTCAAATTCAACAAATCCAAATTCTGTTCTTTTATTTTCTCTATCATGGAATTATAATCATTCCTAGCTCACTTCAGAATTAAAAATTTGGATAATTTTTGAATGATATTTTACTCCACTCTAATACCCATAATCACCAAAGAACTATTTGTCCTTCAAGTATGTCTGATAATCATAACTTCCCATTTTTTCAATACCACTGTTATGACTTGTATCTAGATGTCCCCCCAAAACCTCATGCAGTCACAGGTGGGGCTTTTTGGAGGTAGCTGGATCTAGAGTGTGTGATGCTGCAATTGAGGATGTGATGCTGGTCACAATCCCTGACTTGAAATTACACTACAAAGCTACTGTGATAAAATCAGCATGGTACTGGCAAAAAAAAAAAAAAAAAAAAAAAAAAAAGACCTGAGGATCAGTGGAACAGACTAGAAGATGCAGACATAACTACAAACACACTCAGCCACCTTATCTTTGACAAAGGGGCCAAACATGGTCACTGGAAGAAAGATAGCCTCTTTAATAAATGGTGCTGGAAAAACTGGCTCTCTACACACTGCAGACTAAAACTAGACCCATGTCTATCGCCATGCACTGAAGTCAAAGTGGATCAAAGATCTAAATATTAAAACAGAAACACTAAATCTACTGAAAGAGAAAGTAGGTAGAAATCTTGAAGACATAGGTGTAGGTAGAGAGTTCATGAACAAAACCCAAACTGCATGGTAAATTCTTCAAAGAATCAACAACTGAGATCTCATCTTATTAAAAAGCTTTTGCACATCAAAAGAAATCACTAGCAGACTGAAAAGAAAATCCACAGAGTGGGAAAAAATTTTAGCCAATTGTCCTTCAGACAAAGGACTTATATTTAGAACATATAAAGAATTGAAAAAACTCAGACCCCTCAAATTTAAAGACCCAATCCAAAAATGGGCATCTGAGATGAATATACACTTCTCAGATGAAGAAATACAAACGGCAAATAAATGTATGAAAAAATGTTCAAC
Source organism: Erethizon dorsatum (assembly GCA_028451465.1). NCBI lineage: Eukaryota > Metazoa > Chordata > Mammalia > Rodentia > Erethizontidae > Erethizon > Erethizon dorsatum. Next base: position 48,998,531 of record CM051835.1, on the reverse strand, counting down.
ATCATTGGTCATTCAAGAGACACAAATTAAAACACTGAGATTCCGTTTCTTAAGAATGGCTATCCTTAAGAAATCAACCAAAATTAGAGGTCCTATTCAATCCAGCTATTCCCCTTCTGGGTATTTTCCCAGAAGAATTAAAAACATCATACCACAGCAATATATGTGCACCCATGTTTATAGCAGCACAACTTATAAAAGCTAAATCTTGGGATGCTTTGTAATCAATGTATTCTCATAAGGAGAAGTTCATTCACCAAAGTTTTTCTTGGTATTTCTAGGGGCTAGCATTGCACTAAATGTTGGAGATAACACAATGGAAAGAACTCAGTCCATTATCACGTGCTGGCTAACAAGTTCTTGTGGAAGATTATAGTCTGGTAGTGCTACATAGAGGTGAACACAAGGTATACATGAGGAGATTTAATCCTATCTTAGAGAACCATGGAAAGATATTTGGAGAACAAGCTGTCAGTGGGTAAGTCTGTGTGATGAATGAGTGCTATTCAGGTAAAAAAGGTAGAAGGAGGTAAGATAGGAAAGAAAGAGCCAGCATGTTCATAGAGCTGCCCATGATTCACATTCCATGTGAGATCAAGAAGAGGGAGATCAGGCTGGAGAAAATGGTGTGTATAAGGCATCTCAAATTCACATTGAGGGAAGCACGGAAGTAGTACGTTTAAGCAGGAGTGTGACATGAATATATTAGTGCAGTGACAGCGAACCTTTTAATGATACAAACTTTCAATGATACAAACAACCCTACTACAGCACGTGTGCCATGGGTTCACTACCACTGCACTAGTGTGTTAAAAGATCACCTGCAGACAATAGACTGAAAGAAGAGAAGCAAGGAGACTAGTCAGAAGGCTGTTACAATGTCTAGAAGAGAGGTAAGTGTGAATCAGACAAAGGCAGCTGAGAAAAGCAGATGATTTTAGGGATATTTGGAAGTGGATTTAAATAAGGACTTAGCTATTAAATGAAGTAAGTATATGAGAGGAAAGCGTCAAGGTGTGCCCAGTTTTCTGGAACAGGCGATGCAAATAGTGGTGCTGCTAATACGGGGAACTTGAGAGGGTGCTGGGAGAGGTGGGAAAGTGAAAGTAGGGAAAGGCAAGATAAACAGGTAGAACAGGAAGAGTGTCACCTTCATGATAATTAAAGAATACTTGTTTCAGATACCACTAAGCAGACAGGTAAGATGGTCACCTATCCTGCTAATAAGTGAGGATCGATTCAAACAAGATTGGAAGAAGTGTTATGGTTGATATTATCTGAGATCCAGATCAGCCCACTTTTAGTTAACTACAGGTGGGGTCCAAAGTCTCTGAAGATAATACTATTGTGTTCCCTCTTTATTAGATTTAGAATAGTGATAGTTATATCAATTTCCCTTTCTACCACATCCAATGGTAGGGTTCCTAAGAGATACAGCTCATCACTGCTCATTCGAGGAAGCCAAATTAATAGCGCTCTATTAAGTAAGAAATTAAAGAATTAGGTCCAAAACAAGTTAAAGATAGTTCTGCATTAAAAAAAAATTATTTTCCCTTTCAGAAGACTTTAATTAATATTTTCATACATTGAGAAGTAAAATTTCCTTTTGCTGGACTGAATGACCAAAATATACATCAGATTTTAAAAATGGAAGCAGTTTCTATCAGTGATATTGGAAGTTTTGCCCCAAAAGAAAATAGTACCCATAGGAATGACAGCTATATTCTCAAGGCAGAGAAATGTATACTTACCAGACAGTTTACGATGTATTCAGTTACTGGGTAGATAAGTGACTCAAGGCCCTTAACAATGCAAAAACTATTAGATCACCTATCACACCCCTCCCCCAACTAGGGTAGGATTCTTCTCTCTGGTATGTTAGTGAGGACTCTGTTCAGTCTAGTTTTAAAGGTCTTAAACTTGGAAGCTTTAATCATCTCCTTTAGAAGGCATTCCCTCCTATCATAGGAAGCATGTCCTTAAGGGAAATTCAGTGATACTTAACCCATATTTTACTTGTTATGATTTCCTATTACCCTAATTAATACCTTTCTCCGAGCCGTTCCTTGTGACTCATCCACCAGGTATCACCTCTTCCTCTGAGGTGTTTTTGCCATTCAGATCCCTCGCATGTGGACAGTTATCCTGTGTCTCTAGTCAGTCTTAATAGTTAGGAAATGTTTAAGCCTGTAGTACCAATAAATCAGCTCAACATATAATTAGAGGCTTAACTCTGTGAAGAGAAGATGTAACCCATTTGTTAATAACATTACTTAGGTCTTTTGAAAACATACCTGCCTAAAATAACTGAGTCAAATTAGGAACTAGCCTTAAACAAAATGTCAAAATAATGGCTTTCTAGGACATTAGGAGCTGAATTCCTTCACCAAAAATGCAGAGCTGAGAATGTTCTGTAGCTTCCAGCCAGTTATTCTAGAGCAAGTTGCCTCTCTGTTTTCCTAAAATTGATTAAAATTCAGATTAAAATAATATCAGTGAGTGCAAGATGCATTCATTTGATCCTCCAAATTATATTCATTTTATAGATGACTATACCAAGGCCAAGAAGTTGAGTACCATGCCCAGTATAACACAGTAGAAAGTGACAGACTCAGGACATGCTCCTAGGTCTTCTGACTGAAAATCCTGAGCTCTTGAGTGCTGTCCACTTGATTATGAGATGACAGGATTATCAGCAGACTGAGTCTCCACCCACAGGTCTTAGCAAAATATCTGCTTCCTATTTTATATTGCAGCATAACGCATATATGCACAAGAACAAGCAAGCGTCTGTACATATGAACAGAAGTCATGTTCTCCACCTTGGTGCAATCCATGCTTCCTTGCCCAACCTACCTCATATCTCTTGTTCTCTGTTTTTGTATTCGTGACTACTTTCCTCTCTAGTTTGATCCCATCCACCTCACCAGCTCAGGATAAGAAAAGATGAGTGAAGGCAAGTAGGAATTGATTGCTCTGAGTTCTCTCTCAATTGCCATCTTTGGCTTATCCTTCTCTGGGGTCAGGAGGACCAGAGAAGAATAACTCTTCTATACGCACATGACAGGTAACCCACAATTTCCAGAGAACTATCCCTCCTGCTTCTCTGTCTCGACTTGAGTGGAGATTTGTTTACCTCAACCTTCCTCAAATTAATGCAGGAGGACAAAAGGGTAAGGTCCAGAGAACTTTTCTCTTGGAGTTCATACTGGGCTGGTCTTAAGGCTCTGAGGCAGGTGCTTCTCCCTTACCAATCCACAGTGAAGTGTTTAGAATCAGATCTAGGAATATACAATTATAATATACTAAGCTTATGTGCCCCATGACAAAGTGTGGAGAGATTTAAGTGGATCTAACCAAGAAAAACCAGTATTTGTTTGGGTAGCAGCAATCAAATGGGCTATGGGGGAGGGTGCACCAATTCAGCTAAATTTTTCTTATCAAACAACCCCCAAAAAGAACTTTTCTGAAAAAATTATAGCATGGATAATTTTGTATTTAAATAAAAATTAATAATAGAAACAGTATACAGTAATTGTATCTTATGTTGGGATTAATTTCTAATGCAAAAAGTACATACTTATATAGTCATAATTGGTCATTAAAATACCTTTAGGAGGCACACGTTGAAAATAAGCACTTCTGGGGCCGGTGATATAGCTCAGCGGCATAAACGCCTGCCTGGCAAGCACGAGGTCCTGAGTTCAACTCCCAGTACCCGCATATAAAAAAAAAAAAAAAAGAAAAGAAGCACTTCTGGGACAGGCGTGGTGACACATGCCTATAATCTCAGCACTTGGGAGGCTGAGGCTGGAGGATCACTGCAAGTTCGAAGCCAGCATGGGGTATAAAGTGAGTTCAAGGCCAGTCTGAACTGCATAGCAAAACCTTGACTCAAAAAGACAAGAAAATAAGCACTTCTAATATAGGCTTTCCCTCTGTCTTTAGATTATATTTTAATTTATTTAATATAATATGTAGATGAAGTAGTTGGCTTATGTCTAAGAAACTTATTGTGTAAAAAATGAATACCCATAAATAGTAGAGTCACACGTGGTATGGCGAGACTCTGGAATTATTAGAGGCATAAAAGAAGTGAGGCAATCTAAGTGAAGAATATGTTCACAGTTCCATCTCCATCATGGAGAGTTCCATCATGGTTCCATCATGGAGAATGATATATGGAATTGCTTTCCATCCTTTTCCCTCAGGAATCAATCAGCCTTCTGGATCTGTGATTTCTTCATCCATGGCTTCAGTCAATCATAGACCCAAAGTATTTGAAAAAAAAATTGCGTAAGTACTGAACAAATACAGACCCATTCTTGTCATTATTCCCTAAACAATACAGTATAACAACTCTTTACACTGTGTATCAGTTAGCTTTGCATCACTGTGACAAAATATCTGAGAATAACAACTTGAAGGAGAAAGATTTATTTTGGCTCAGGGTTTCAGAGATTTCAGTCCATGGTCACTTGTCTTTGTTACTTCTGGGCCTGTGGTGAGGGAGAAGCATCATGATGGAAGGGCATAGAAAAGGAAAGCTGTTTACTTCATGACAGCCAAGAAGCTGAGAGAACAGGAACCAGGGAGAAAGGTGCCAGGGATAAGATATAGCTCCCAAGGTCATGTCTCCATGATCCACTCTTCAACAAGGCCCCATCTCCTAGGTTTCTATCACCTCCCAATAATGCCATCAAATTACTACCTCATCAATGGATTAATCCACTGATAAAGTTAGAGCCCTCATGATCAAATCATCTTCCAAAAGGCCCACTTCTGAACAAATGAGACTTTCAGGGGACATTTTAGATCTAAACCATAATACATAGCATTTACATTGTATTATATAAATAATCTAGAAATTATTTGAAGTATATGAGAAGATGTGCAAACATCATAGATGATATGCAAACACTGCACCATTTTATACAAGGGACTTAAGTATTACCAGGTGGGTAAACTGGGAATCAATTCCGTATGAATACCAAGAGATGTCTACATTTATTTTTGTTCCGAGTATTTGTTGCCTTCTGTTTAGTTAAATGAGCATGTGATACAACTTCCCTACACATAATATAGGCTCACATTATTGTTGTTCACCAAGATACCATATTAGAGTCACATCAAATACATAACATTAACAATTTTCAAACACATTGTGGTGACTCGACTCAACATTTCCTTGTTTTAAACTATTTATATGGTAGAGAAAACTGTAAGTAGGACCTGGGAAATCAAGAATTATGACAAAGTGTTATTGAAAATTGCGGTTCCCTCATGACCATGGTGCTGGTATTCTATTATCATCTGGGTAGATGCAGGAACATTTTAAACATTTTCTTTATTCCTTTATTTATTCATCCATTGATAGGAACCTAGGCTGATTCTATACCTTAGCAATTGTGTATCGTGGCACAATATGCATGGGTATAAGGGTATCCCTATAGTATGCTGACTTTAATTCCTTTGGGTATATACCAAAAAGTAGTTTAGCTGGATTATATGATAATTTCCATTTTTGGCTATTTGAGGACCTGCTATACTGATTTCCATAGTGGCTGTGCTAATTTATTTTCCCACCAGCAATGTAGAAGTGTGGTTCCTTCCCTCCTCTATCCTTGCCACTATTAATTGTTTTTTGTTTTCTTGATGATAGCCATTCTGATTGGAATGAGATAGAATCTCAATGTAGTTTTGATTTGGATTTCCCTAATGAATGAAGATGTGGAAACTTTTTTATATATGTACTAGCCATGTGTACTTCTTTTGAGAAGGGTCTGTTCAATTTGTTTGCCCGTTTATTGATTGAGCTATTTGAATTTTTGATTTTTTAGTTCTTATATTTTCTACATATTAATACTCTGTTGAAAGAATAACTGAAAAGGATTTTCTCCTATTCTGTAGGTTATCTCTTCATTCTGTTGGCTGTTTCCTTTGCTGTCCAAAAACTTTTAAATTTAATGTCCCATTTGTTGATTCTTCCTGTTATTTCCTGTGCTATTGGAGTTCAATTCAGGAAGTCTTTGCTTGTGCCTATGGTTTCAAGTATTGCTCCTATGTTTTCTTTTGGCAGCTTCAATGTTTCAGGTTATCAAGGTCTTTGATGCAATTTGAGATGATTTTTGAATAAAGTGAGAGATAGGGATCTAGTGTCAATTATCTTCATATGGATATCCAGTTTTCTCAGCACCGTTAGTTAAAGAGGCTGTCTTTTCTCTAACATATGTTTTTGGCCCTTTTGTCCAGAATCAGAAAGCTACAGTTGTGTGGGTTTGTTTCTATGTCTTCTATTCTATCCTATTCTATTCTATTCATCTATATTCTATTTGTCTGTCTATCTTTGTTGCTATGGCTATGTGGCATAATTTAAAATGAGGTGTTGTGATGTTTTTCAGTTGCTCTTTTTGTTTACAGTTGCTTTGACTATTCCTGGTCTTTTGTGTGTCCACATGAATATTAGTGTTTCTTTTCCTCATTCTATGAAGAATGTCACTGGAATTTTGATGAGGACTGCATTGAACCTGTATATCACTTTTGGTAATATGGCCATTTTAACAATATTACTTCTGCTGTTCCATGAACAAGGGAAGTCTTTCCATCTTCTAGTTGTATTTCTTTAGTGTTCTCTAATTTTTATTGTAAACGTCTTTCACCTCTTTGATTAGGTTTATTCTCAGGGTTTTTTGCTGTTGTTGTTGAATTTTTTTTTTATATTATTGTGAATGGGATTGTTTTCTTGGTCTTTTTCTCAGCTAGTTCATTATTGATGTATAGACAAGTTATTGGTTTTTTAAATGTTGATTTTATATTTTGATGAATTTATCAGCTCTTAGTCTTTTGGTAGATTCTTGAGGATCCTCTAGGAATAGGGTTACATTGTTTGCAAATAACTATAACTTGACTTCTTATATTTTATTTGTATCCCTTTTATTTCTTTTTTTTTTTTTCTTGCCCAATTACTCTGGCTAAAGTTTCAAGTAATAAATTGAATAGGAGTGGTAAGAGTAGACACCCTTATTTCATTCCTTATTTTAGAGAAAATATTTTCAGCTTTTCCCCATTCAGTATCATATTGATGAAGTTTATAAGTTCAGAGGACTGGCAGAAGGAAAAGTAGGAAGGGAAAGAAAAGAAATGGAACCAAGGCTTATTGAATGTCTCACATTTGAGAAACTTGGTTGAGATACTCCATATGTTCTTTTACCTACAAGATTTATATTGCTATGCCCATTTTATAAATGAAGTGCTCCAAAGAGGATTTTTTTCCCAAGGGTCAGGCAGTAGAAAGAAGCTAAATTAAAGGTCAAATGCAAGTCTCTCTGATTCCAAAGTCTGGCTTTTATCCACTGACAGGAAAGAAACTCTACTTTGCTTCCTCATAGGGATGTTGAGAAAAAATAACCAAAGAGTGACTACACCATGCTTTGCTAAGTAAAATATGTTAATGAAGAACTAATAATATCAACCTTTCCCATAGGAATTGTACACATGATGAACTTCAAAACTCACTGAACCAGCTTTCCTGTATGTAATTCCTCCTCCTGTCTCTCTCCTAAATATGCAGTATTATCTCTAATAAAGTATAACCTATGCAGTTAATAGCCAGTTCTATGCTAATGCTGCTTGGATAAGTGATGTTTAAAATTGAATTTAGTATTCATAATAAAAAGATCATGCTGTATAAGTAAACAAAATTTCAAAAGAGCATTTAACCTTACAAGCACTACCTCAGTTAGGTGATCCAGGTCAACATCAATAATGATACGATATGTGGATAGTATCCTTGACATAATGGAATGAAAATGGCACTTCACCTTTTTGTTTCCCTTGCTAAACACATAAATCCAGTCTAATTACGGGAACAACATTAAAAAATCTCAATGGAAGGATATCCTATAAATACTATATGTGTAAACATACCTGCAAAATGCAAGTGCTCCTTAAACTGTTAAAGTCATCAAAAATCAAGAAAGTCTGAGAAATTGTGATAAAGAGGACCTAAAAAGGCACAATCATGTTTACTAAATGTATTGCACTGTCCTGGATGGAATCCTGGAACAGGAAACGCACATTAGGTCAAAAACTAAGGAAATCTGAAAAATGTATGGACTTTAAGAATAACGTATTTATATTGGTTCATTAATTTTGGAAAACTAGACATGGCCCACATGGCAATCTCTGTACTGTCTTCGTAATTTTTAAAATAATTCAAAATTGTTTTTATAAAGAAAACTTATTTAAAATAACTAAAAGAAAAGGGCACATAAGTAGAAATTTCCTTTGAATAAATTTCTTAAAATGTATATTCCTCTTCCCCAGTTCTCATGTTTCTTGGAAAATCTGAAGGACAGAGAAGCAACAGCATTTTTTTATTCACAGGAAATATATTTATCAGGGAAAGTGTAATAAGTTGGCCTTATTCCATCTTGCCTTCATTCATAGAGATTTAAAAACTCAAGACTATTTTTCCTTAGCATTGTTATTGATCAATTATGATCTTTAAGAAGTTATTTAACATTTGTAAAATAGATAAAATCCTACCTGTGGGAGGGTTATAAAGTTAAATGAAATGAAATCAGTGAAATTTCAAAAGATGAAATTATTTTAGGACTAGCATTCTAACATCAGAGCTTTTTAAAACAATCGATTTTAATCAATTTCAAATGCTGGCCAGATTTGACTTTTCCTCCAATTAAGAGGCCTATAATGATTTTGAATTTTCTTCACACATATAAGCACACACTTCAATTTCGCTTAAATCCCAGGACATGCTTACACAAGTTGGGGGCACAATTGCGCAGACAGTCTGCACCCTGGCTCCTGCTCAGTTTTTAAATACAGGACACAGTGTGGCACAAATATGCAAGTCTCTGCTTCACGAGTCAGCTCCTCCATATGAGGGAAAACATCCTTGACAACCTGGCCGTGCCACGCCAAGGCGAAAGAAGTGATTACCTGGGGGAAGACATCGAGGCCACCACACCCAGAGACTTGCTGTGCTCTGGATATAGGGAATTTTGCTTTGCTTGGAATTGGCTCCAAAGTTCAGAATTAAGCTAACTATAATTTGCTTTTCTAAATATCCTAAAAATGCATGCTTCTCACAGGGCCCCAGGTGCTGGCTTTCCTATTTGTGGAAACTTTATCTCTGTACACCATTCCTGATCCCTTCCACTAACACACAGTTGTCTGATCTCTTCAGGTAGTATAAGGTAAAGTGAAGCAATCAGCTATTTGATTCAGGCAGAAATGTATTTGTATGAACAACTCCATGTGTAATTAGGAGTCATAAGGCAGTAGAGGACTGCCGCAGGTTCTTAAAGGAGACATGAGTGGTCTATGCCAGAAACTAGGCAGGAAGGGTAAAGCATGGTCATCACCTGTGTGATGTTGTTGTTCTTGTGGTTTGTACTAGCGGTGCCTGATTCAAGAGAACTTCAAGACATGGGAGCAATAGAAAACAGGCTATGCTGTGGTAACTGCTGGGTCTAATCTCTGGCCCAAGGTAATTTCCAAGTGCTTTATTTTTCTCAGGTAGGATCCAGGAATTCATGACGATGAAGACTTGTGATGCAAAGGAGCTAATGAGAAGAGTTTTATGCAATGTAATTTCATCAGGCTCTATGGCTTGACTTCAGATACATGACTTGAAAGTCTTTAGATCAAATTCCAAAGCCTGCATTTCTTTTTTGATACTTTCCCCAATGTTTCTATCCCTAGTAATTCTACCCTCAACTCATCTGTAAGATAGCTGTGAGTAGATCCCAGCCCTAGTCTCTGTAGAAACGTTCATGCCATTTCAGTTTTAGAAGTTCAGACTGAGTACCATAGGAATGCTGGCATCAGAAATTGTTAAAACCTAAAAAATTATACAAAACTGTTTCTGCCATAGTCCTTAGTCTGAAGCTGGGACACCCTTTGGCTTTTAGTTCTTGTTTATAAGTGTGAAGTTCAGAATAAATAATTTACTACATTTCAAATTTGTATTTATGACATCCTCTGTAAGCACAGACAATAGTATTGTAAAAATCACAAAGGAGCATCACACGGGATTAAACTTTCCTGTTTTTCATACTATATGTATAAATGGGAGAATGAATATAGGATGACATAACGGTAAGGATCTTGGTACTTTGTATCATATTACAGTAAAGACAGGACGCAACTGAACAAGCCTACCTGTGGTCAGTTATTACTAACTTGGGATTTTACCTCAGAGGACATTTATTTTGTTCTAACTACAGTGCTTTAAAAACTTTGACATAAGAATAGGTAAAGACAGAAAAAATAGTATTGTAATTAATATTAATAAAATATTAATAAGCCCATAAAACATTCTTAAATTTTAAAAGGATCTTACGATCAACATGTGGTGATAGGACAACTGGATAGCCACATAAAAAAGAAGTTGGACATTTATCTCACACCATATATAAGAATTAACTCAAAATAGATCATAGCCCTGTATGTAAGAACTACATTTTCTTACTAGAAAACAAAGGAGTAAATCATCATGACCTTGAGTTATAAAGTGGTTGTTAGACATGATCTAAGACCTCACATGATAAAAGACAAATTAGATAAATTGGACTTCATCAACATTAAAATACTCTTTTGCTTTAATGCACTCTATCAAGAATATAAGCAATAGATTTGAATAAAGATTTCTCCAGAGATTTGAATATGCAACGAGAACATAAAAAGATACTCAATATCATTAATCATTAAAGAAATCCAAATCAAACCCACAATGAAAAAACACTTCACACCCACAAGGATAGCTACAATAAAAAATGGATGAAAACAAGTGTTAGCAAGGATATGGGGAAATTGAAATCTTTGTAATTGCTGATGGTAATGTAAAATGGTGCAGCACCTTGAAAACAATTTGGCAATTCCTTAGAAAGTTAAACACATTACCATAAAAACCAACATTTCCATTCCTACTTGACCCCCTCATAGTTATGTCCTAACAGAAATGAAAATATATGTCCATACAAATTCATAACAGCCAAAACATGGACACTACTCCAAATGTACTTTAACTGATGAATAAAAAAATGGTCTGACCATACAATTGTGTATTATTGGGCCATAAAATGAAATACAATATTAATGTATGCGGTAACATGGATAAACCCTGAAAGCATTATGCCAGGGAAAGAAGTTAGACATGAAAGGCCACATATTACATGACTACATTGATATGAAATATTCAAAATAGGCAAAAATGATTGGTGGTTGCCTGGGGCTTATTGAGGGGGAGAGTGAGGAGTGATGAGTTTCTTTTTGGAGTGATAACAATGTTCTAAATTACAGATAATGATGTTCGGGAATTCGTAACTATATTAAAAACCAGGGGCCGGTGAGATGGCTCAGCGGCTTAAGCGCCTGCCCGGCAAGCGCGAGGGCCCGAGTTCGACTCCCAGAACCCACATACAAAAAAGGGGCCGGTGATATCGCTCAGTGGCACGGGCGCCTGCTGGCGCGCGAGGTCCTGAGGTCGACCCCCCGGTACCCACAAAAAAAACAAAAAACAAAAAACAATGAGTTGTGCACTTTAAAATGGTGAATTACATGGCATGTGAGGTATTGCATCTACACACACCTGAAGGTAAAGAAACTGTGTGTTGGAAAGGCTCAGGACTTTATTCAGGTTGGAGGGAAGTGCTGTAGTGCATTGATTTGATCAGTGGCTCTCAAAATGTGATCTGTGGGTCAGCAGCATCAACACCTGAAACACGTAAGAGATACAAATTCTCAGGTTATACTTAATCTACTGAGTCAGAAGCCCTGGGGCCTGGATCAGCAATCTGTGTTTTAATAAGCCCTTCAGGTGATTCGATGCACACTCATGTTTGAGAGCCACTGGTTAGTTACAATTTTAAAAACCTAATTGTTCTTCTACTCATTAGTCTTGCAATCTTTGGCAAGTTTCTTCTCTGCGGCTTAAATTATTCATCTGGAAAAATGGTTCCTCCTACGATTATTGTGAGGATTAAGTGTGTTAACATAGGTAACACACTTGGAAGACAGCTGGCCATTTCATGAGTGCTCAGTGTCAGTTATTACCATGAAACAGTGCTGAGCTGATCTGAAAATCAAACACGGATCCTTTAGCTTAGTAGAATGTCAGTCACATACGTTAGTTTATATTTGCTAGTAGTCACATTTTTAAAAGTAAAGAGAAATGAGAAATGAATTCAATATATATATATCCCAATGCATTGAAATATTATTATGTAATCAATATAAACATTTTAAAGATATTTTACACTTTCTTTTTCATCCTATGTAGTCAAAAACCAGTGTATTTAGAATATGTCTCAATTTGGGATAGCCACATTTCAATTGTTCAGTATCCTGTTGTAGCTAGTGGCTGGCATGCGGAACTACACAGCTCTAACTAGAATGCTGTTGCCTTCTCTTTCTAAAGGTCCTGAATGTTCAGAGATACAGTTTGTGGCTGAGGATTTGGGCAGATGGGGACAGGCCATGAAGCACTGTTTTTTGACCATCTTCACAGGTGATGCTCAGCTGCAACTTAGCCTCACATTGACCTGGCTTAAATAAATGTTAATGGAGTAACATATTATATCTCATACTCTCGTCTCCATAGAGTCAAAAAAATGTGCGTGACACATAGCAAGCTCTCAAGATTTTCTTTTCCTTAATGAGTGAACATTAGCAATGATTTACTTAACCTTTAATACCCATCTTTTCAAATATCTGAAAACATCGAATAATTCTTAAATATTATCATTACTTTTCAACTTTTAACAAGCATTTTTGTCTTCTAAATTGATTTTGATCTCCCAGTTGCCTTTAAATATTTATCAAGCCCAGGCCGGTGAGACAGTTCAGCGGCATAAGCACCTGCCTGGCAAGCGCGAGGTCCTGAGCTCGACTCCCGGTACCCACATATGAAAACAGGGCCGGTGATATCACTCAGCGGCACGGGCGCCTGCTGGTGCGTGAGGTCCTGAGGTCGACCCCCGATACCCACAAAAAAAAAAAAAAAAGGAAAATTTATCAAGCCATTAGTAAAAATTAGGTTTTATCAAACATGAACCCATAATAGAATTGCTGATATCTAAGAGTTTTTCTGTGACAGAATACATATTCCATATATGTACAAATATGCAAAGATCAAAGGTATAACTTTTTCTACTTTTTATTAGTGCATATTACTTATACAGGGTAGTGGGTTTCACTATGGCATTTCTATACATATATTTAACATACTCTAATTTTACCCACTCCATGATCCACCACTCTCTCCTTGCCTTGGTCCCCTTTCCTTTCTCTAACAATCTCCCTTCTAACTGGGGTAATTTTGGATTTTTAAAATTGTGTGTTTAAAAAAAAAAGTGGAGGGCTGGTGAGATGGCTCAGTGGTGTAAGCGCCTGCCTGGCAAGCGCGAGGGCCCAAGTTCAACTCCCGGAACCCACATACGAAAAAGGGGCCGGTGATATCGCTCAGTGGCACGGGTGCCTGCTGGCGCACGAGGTCCTGAGGTCGACCCCCGTACCCACAAAAAAAAAAAAAAAAGTGGAGTTCATGCTCCTCCCTTCCTCCGTTACCCAGAGATTGCGCTGTTGGCAAGAGGAGTGTGAGTTCGGCTCCTCCCTCTCTCCAGTGACCCGGGACTGCGCAGCTGGCGAGAGAAGTCTGAAATCTGCTCCTCCCTCTCTCCACTGGCGGGACTCAGGGCCCAGCGGGAACGCTAGTGACACAGTGGGATCCTGGCTAGGGCTCACACAATTGAGAGGAGGAACTAGAGGTATGGAAATATCACATGCAACAGTAGCAAAATGAGCCCACAGGTGATCTCTAACCTTTCTTTTTGTTTTATTCTACACGTCTTCTTCCTCTCTTTCGTCAACTATCTCGCTTGACTTTGCGATACTTTCATGAGTAAACATTGTCTCTTCTCCCTGTCACTTCAAAGCTCCTAGGCCTTCTCTTCCAATTATTCCCTCCTATGTCCTACAATTACCCAAAACCTGGATGATCAGCCTGTCCTCCAACCTTGCTCATACTATATTTAACCTCATTCATCTCTCCATCCTACTCCCTATCTTCCTGACCCCCCCACAACAGGGTAAATCACTCTACTAAGTGGAAAATCATTGCATACAAGTTCCTGGTATAAGTTGGATTATATTATATTTCTGTAGACCTTCCTCCTACGGTTATAGATATCAGGCTAATAGTTACCACAGTTTGTCAGTAGCCAGGTTGTACTTGAATCTATTGTTATTGCAAACTGAACTACTTTAACCAGGAAGTCATACATGCTATAACCAGTTTTTCCCCCGTATGACAACACTGCGATTGTAAGGGTCATAACCATCACCATAGTCCTGTACCAAAGGAATGGGCCCTAAGTCAAATAGATAGCAACTTCTCAATCTTAATATATTGGGAAGGTAGGTTCTTGGGATAGACATAAAGACCAAGAACAAGCTACATCTAGAAGACAGCCAGAGGAAGAGACACCTCCTAGGAAAGCCTCTACACCAGTGATAAGGCTATCTAACATAAGAAATTGACAAATATCAACACAGAAAATATAAAATAAAATAGAAAATAGAAAATGACAAGACGAAGAAGCAAAATGCAATCCAACATCCAGCCCACCTAGGACAAGTCCAGAGCACAAAGTGTAGAGGACATTGGAAGCCAACAAATGGAACTCTCTGAAATGATAGCAGCAGAAGTGAAAAAACAAATGGAAGAGGCCATAGAAAAAATAATCTATAAGGTGCAAAAAGAAATGACTATCAAAATAAGAGACGTTAAAGCAGACACGGATAAACAAATACAGGAGCTCAAGAAAACGATGGAAACCATGAATGCCAAACATAGACAAGAAATGCAATCAATGAAACAGATCCAAACAGAAATGCAGGAGATTAGAAACTCCACTGAAAGTATATGCAGCAGATTGAATGAAGGAAAGGATAGAATATCAGACCTAAAAGACAGGAATGCAACTAGCGACCAGCAAAAGAAAGATATCTTAAACACTGCAAGAGACCACAAAAAAAAAATCCAACAGCTACAGGATGAAGCAAAGAAGAATAACATAAGACTGATTGGAATCAGTGAGAAAGCTTGAGATGCCACAAAACCCATTAAAAACCTCTTCACAGAAATAATGCCAGAAAACTTCCCAAACATGGATAAAGAATTTGCCATACAAATAAATGAAGCATATAAAACTCCAAATAACCATGGCCAAAATAAATCTACACCAAGGCATATAATAATCAAGATTCTGGAAATTCAGCACAAGAGCAAAATATTAAAAGCAGCTAGAGAAAAGAAACACATCACCTATAAAGGAAAGCCCATCAGAATCACAGCAGACTTCTCAACACAAACCCTCAAATCAAGGAGAACTTGGAGTGAGGTATTTCAAGCCCTAAAGGAAAACAATCTTCAACCCAGATTGATATACCCTACAAACTATCTTTCATAATTGATGGATAAATAAAATATTTCCATGACAAAGAACAACTGAAGAAATTTATGACCACCAAACCAGCTCTACAGAATGCTCTGAAGGACATATTAGAAAGAGATAACAAAAACCACAAACACATGAACACCAATAGAAAGAAGGTGCCAGGCAGGGCAAGCAATTAAACAGAGGGAAAGACAGCAAACAAACAATAGGAAAACAACATGAAAAAGAAAAGCCAATACATATCAGTTTTAACCAGCAACATAAATGGTCTCAACTCACCAATCAAAAGAAACAGACTGGCAGAATGGATCAAGAAGCAAGATCCAACAATATGCTGCATTGAAGAAATACATTTAACCCTAAAAGAAATTCATAGACTAAAAGGCAAAGGATGGAAAACAATTCTTCATGCCACAGGAACCCAGAAAAAAGCAGGGGTAGCTACTCTATCTGCAGGCAATGCAAACTTTAAGACAAAACTGATCAAAAGAGACAAAGAAGGTCACTACATACTTGTTAAGGGAAAACTCCAAGAAGAAGAGATAACAATCGTAAATATTTATGCACCAAACACAGGTTCACCCAACTGCATAAAACAAATATTAACAGACATGAAAAACTAAATAAGCACTAACACAATTGTAGTGGGGGACCTTAATACCCCACTCTCACAAATAGATAGATCAACTAGACAAAAAATCAACAAAGAAATATTAGATTTAAACCAAGCCTGTGAACAAATGGACTTGGTATATGTCTATAGAGTGTTCCACCCCAATACATCAGAATACACATTCTTCTCAGCTACACATGGGACATTCTCCAAAACAGACAGTAAATTAGCTGATAAAACATGTTTAAGTAAATTTAGAGGAATTGAAATCATCCCATGCATACTGTTTGACCAGAGCATAAAGAAACTGGAAATCAACGACAAAGGAAATCACAAAAACTACATTAACACAGAGAAATTAAACAACACCCTTCTGAATAACCATTGGGTCACAGGGGAAATTAAAGATGAAATTAACAATATATACAATTAAATGATAATGCCAATACAACACACCAAAACTTATGGGATTCAGTGAAAGCAGTCCTACAAGGGAAGTTTATAGCGATGAACTCCCACATCAGGAAAGCAGAATGAGCTCCAATAAACAACTTAATGTTGAACCTCAAACTTCTAGAAGAAGAACAAATCAAACCCAAAGTTCACACAAGAGAGGAAATTATAAAGATAAGAGCAGAAATTAATGCAATAGAGACTAAGAAAACAATACAAAGAATCAGTGAATCGACAAGTTGATTCCTTGAAAGAATTAATGAAATTGATAAACCATTAGCCAAGCTCATCAAAAAGAGGAAAGATAAAACACAAATCCAAGAAATTAGGAATGAAAAGGGGGAAATCACAACAGATCCCACAGAAATCCAGGAGATCATTAATACCTACTATGAGAATCTATATTCTAATAAGATGGAAAACACAGAAGAAATGGACAGATTCCTAGACACAATCAAATTGCCAAAACTAAATCAAGAAGATATAAAATTTCTAAATAACCCGCTATCAGCCAATGAAATTGAAAATGTAGTTAAAAATTTACCAACAAAGAAAAACCCAAGCCCTGATGGATTCACTGTTAAATTCTATAAGAAATTTAGAGAAGAACTAATGCCACTAATGCTGAGACTCTTTAAAGAAATTGAAAGGGAAGCAATACTTTCAAGATCATTCCTCAAAGCAAGTATTACCCTGACTCCAAAACCAGAGAAGAACGCAACCAAAAAAGAAAATGACAGGCCAATCTCCCTAATGAATATTGATGCAAAAATCCTTAATAAGATATTGGCAAACAGAATGCAGCAAATCATCAAGAAGATTATACATAATAACCAAGTAGGATTCATCCCAGGAATGCAGGGATGTTTAACATACGCAAATCAATAAATGTAATAAACCATATTAACAGATCCGAAGACAAAAATCACATGGTCATCTCAATAGATGTAGAAAAAGCATTTGACAAAGTCCAACACCCGTTCATGATAAAAACCCTACAGAAAATTGGAATAGATGGTCTTTACCTCAATCTTACAAAAGCCATTTATGACAAACCAATAGCTAACATCATATTAATTGTTCAAAAACTGAAAGCTTTCACTCCAAAATCAGGAACAAGAAGAGGATGTCAATTATCACCACTCCTGTTCAATATGGAAGCATTAGCTAGAGTAATTAGACAAAAGAAAAAAAAAATAATAAAAGGAATAAAGATAGAAAAGGAAGAAGTTAAATTATCATTATTTGCAGATAACATGATTCTCTACATAGAAGACTCCAAAAACTCTACCAAAAAACTTGTAGATTTAATATCCAAATTCAGTAGTGTAGCAGGATACAAAGTCAACACTCAAAAATCAATAGCATTCCCATAGAGAAGCAATATACTCACAGAGAGAGAAATTAGGGAAAGTACACCCTTCACAATAGCATCTAAAAAATGAAATACTTAGGAATCAGTCTAACTAAGGACATAAAAGATCTATACAGTGAAAATTGCAGTACCCTAAAAAAGGAGATCGAAGAGGATATCAAAAAATGGAAAGATCTCCTTTGCTCTTGGATAGGAAGAACCAATATAGTAAAAATGGCCACACTCCCAAAACTGTTATACAGATATAATGCAATCCCAATCAAAATACAACTAGTGTACCTCACAGATCTAGAGAAAACATTCCTAAAATTCATCTGGAACCAGAAGAGACCTAGAATAGCAAAAGCAATTCTGGGCGACAAGACAAGTCAGGGGGCATCAGAATCCCAGACCTGAATTTATACTACAAAGCTACTGTGATAAAATCAGCATGGTATTGGCAAAAAAAACAGGTCTGAGGATTAATGAAACACATTAGAAGATGCAGATGCAATCCCAAACACACTCAGCCACCTTATCTTTGACAAAGGAGCTAAACATGTTCACTGGAAGAAAGATAGCCTCTTTAACAAATGGGGATGGAAAAACTGGCTTTCCATATGCCAAAGACTAAAACTAGGCCCATGTCTATCACCATGCACTAAACTAAAGTCAAAATGGATCAAAGATCTAAATATTTAAAATAGAAACACTAAATTTACTGGAAGAGAAAACAGGTAAAATCTTGAAGACATAGGTGTAGACAGAGAGTTCATGAACAAAACCCAGACTGCAAGGGAAATATGACAAAGAATCAACAAATGGGATCTTATCTTATTAAAAAGCTCTTGCCCAACAAAAGAAATCACCAACAGAGAAAGGAAAACCCACAGAGTGGGAAAAACTTTTAGCCAACTGTCCCTCAGACAAAGGACTTATATCTAGAACATATAAAGAATTGAAAAAACTCAGACCCCCAAATTCAAAGACCCAATCCAAAAATGGGCATCTGAGATGAATACACACTTCTCAGATGAAGAAATACAAATGGCAAATAAATACATGAAAAAAATTTTCAACATCATTGGTCATTTGAGAGATGCAAATTAAAACAACACTGAGATTCCATCTCACCCCAGAAAGAAGGGCTATCATCAAAAAATCAACCAATAACTAATGCTGGTAGGGCTGTGGGGAAAAAGAAACACTTCTCCACTGTTGGTGGGAGTATAGACAGGTGCAACCTCTGTGGAAATCAGTGTGAAGATTCCTTAAAAAACTAGGATTAGAGGTCCCATTCAACCCAGCTATTCCTTTTCTGGGTATTTTCCCAGAAGAATTAAAAACATCATACCACAGTGATATGTACACACCCATGTTTATAGGAGCACAACTTGTAATAGCTAAATATTGGCCATCAACCGAGAAATGGATAAAATGATGTGGTATTTTTATACAATGGAGTACTACTCAGCCATAAAGAAGGATAAACTTGAGACTTTTGTGGGTAAATTGTTGCAACTCGAGACCATACTCATAAGTGAAATAAATCAGACTCATATGTGTAAACATTGTATTGCATCACTAGTGTGAGAAACTGAACAATAAGATCCAAAATGTACAACAGATATTGTGAACTGGGAAGAAACTGCTCAAAAGAAAAGACAACTGTGATGGTGGATAGGGGAAGGGAAGAAAGGGAAAAAGAAAAAAATATATTTATACACAAAATAGTTAAGATAGTTATACAGCTAGCTTCTCTTAGTTCATTGAAAAGAAAGGTTTGTGCTAATATTGTTTGGACAAGATATCACGCTTATATCTCGTACTCTGGATAACTACTACGAAGACAACCATATGCAATGTGTTAATTATTGTAACTCTCCTACTAACCTGTTTTGAAACTCTGTTTTGCTATTATTTTTATTTTTTCTCTTTAAAATAAAAAAATGTAAAACTTCTGATATGATTATTTCCACATTCTCAGTGGTGATAACTACAGAACACATATGTGAAGGTCCATGATGCTGGATTATACTGACATTATTAAAACTTAGCACCTGAACGACCTGAAAGACGTGCAGAAATACCACTGATATGCTGCTGAGTGCTTTACTAGGGAGCTGACACCTCATATGAATTAATTTGTTCACTGAGTTCCTTGGATTCTTGCAATGAGAAATGGGTAGTTTGCTCAGAGTAAAAGAAAAGATTTTTCCAACATTCTGCTAGGCCTCTCTGATGGGATTTCTTAACATTCTTTCCCACACTCACCCCCACCTCATCACATTGGCCTCTTTCTTGTTACAGGGATTCTCTCTGCCTGGCATGCTAGTCCCTTGGCTACTTCATCTCCTTCAAGTCTTGTTCAAATGCCTCTCATTTTCCATGAGTTCCACTCAGACTGCATCATTAAACACCCACCTCTCCTTTCTCACCATGCCTTCTACCTCCCTTAGCACTTACCACCTATGAATGACGGCAGATGGTGTTCTCTACTGTTCCTCACTTTAGAATGCGAACTCGAATGGGGTAGATCTCTTGAATTTTATTCACTCATGTACTCCACCTAGAATAGTGGCTGGCAGATAGTAGGTAGTCCATAAATCCCTGCAAAATGAATATATGAAATAGTTCGCTATAAAGAAGGTCCTATATTTCTTTGTCCTTTTGCTTTCAATTCTGCTCTACTATTAAACTCAGCTAGTACTAAAATCGCAAGCATGTCGACCTCTCCCAACCTATAGGTTAGGCTTAGTTGGTGAAGGAGCCTATCTCTGGAGTTTATTCCTCTGGGCGGGTTGCCAAAGCCTGAATTTGTCATCTTTGGGGTATGATGCAAGAATTAGGGTTTTTTTTTTTTTTAGGGGTATGTTTCAAATTTGGCTGACTTTATTGTTTTGCATGAGGTTTTATTCTTGTGTTGAGTTCTATTTGTCTGGGTTGATCAAACAATTTAGCAACTATTCTTCACAGTAGTATAGAATAGTAGAAATTAGAGCTGGAAAAGTTCTCATGGCTGATCCAGGCCATCCCCCTTGCCATTAAGTCTTGTTCCCCACAATACAACATCCATGGCTTTGTTCAATGAGGTTTTAAATGTCTGCAGAGATTCCTTTGCACACCCACTCGACACACCTACAACTACTGACAATTAGCAAGAATTCTTGATGTTTTGTCTGAACTTTCCCTTTCTTATTTTCATTTTATTTCTCCAATTTATGGTCCACTGTAGCAAGCTATTTCTCTTTTGGCATTTTATGCCTTTCAGAGACGTGGATTTACATTTTCTGCACACATATATGTACATATACATATATACCTTAATCTTTTATTCCTTATATTTGGTTTTGGTTATTGAATTTCTTCCAACTCTTCACCTTGATTTCCAGTATGTGTAATTTTACTAGTCACCCTTCGAACGACCGTAACACAATGCTGTTCTGAAACCTTAAGGCAAAGCACTGCCAACAACCACGTGAAATTGCGAATATATCAAATTTGCTGTCATAATCAATATAGTGTGTTTTTATTTTATTCAACAGAATATGGGGTGAGTTCTGTGCAGTGCTGTTCAGTTAACTTGGCTAAAATTTTGATGATAATTGCGTAACATCAGACATCTCACTTAAGCCCTTGGCATCTTTGTTTCTACATCTGCGAAAGGAGAGAACACTATTTACTTCAGCCTTCTTTTCTATAATCTTATAAAAATAAATACATTATTCTAGGGTTATAAAGATCTTTTAGAGATTAAAAACACTTCACTTCCTGGCTTTCAGACAGAATCATACAGGATAAATTATTATCAATACTATAAAGTTCAAATTACAGTTTTTTTCTGGTTTACAGTAATTTATGTTACATTAATACATCTCTACTTGTAAAGGGTAAATTTAAAAAATTCTCAAACATTATGCACTGGATTTTATAAAATATAAAATCACAGGGTTGGATGAAGTGCAGAGTCAAACTGCTTTAAGAGTTTCTAAACATTTATGCTCACTTTCTGTGGTCATCTCAGATAGGCATTGGCCCATGGACCCCACTTGAGTAGCCCTGTGCTAGACAGTTACATTCCTCACCTTTAGATTTAGATAGTTTTCAAGATAAATCTTTCTCTTATAAACAGGAACATTAGACTTCCTTTCACTTTTCAGTTTGTGTTCTACTTCAATTCAAAATCGACTTAAAATAGTATAGCCAATCAGTCATTTCCTCCAAAATATTTGGTTACATGTTTCTTATTTATCTTTTGAAAGTGATGGAATCCCTAATTTATCTCATAAAATCAGAATGAAAAATACTTTTAAAAATTTAACATTACTTTAATTGTACATATTTTTGGAGTACAGTGTGATGATTCAATAGAAAAAGTACCTTTAAGAAAGAAAAATGGACAATTTCATGGAGCTGGCCTAGGACTTACAGAATAATCCCTTGGTCACAGTGAGGTCAACAGCAACTTCTCAAACTGTCAGTATTCGCTGGTGGTCCAAGGTCAGGGCCAGCGTGAGAGTAGGCAGAAACCCACCAATCCAAAGGAAGACAGAAACAAAAAAATGTCCCAGCATCTATTTTACCTCACCTGGCCCTCTGCCACCAACCTGTACTTTTTGGATTTGTGACATAGATTATATCAACAATAACTGGAGTAGTTCTTACATAAGCTGCTTAGGGTATGCCATGGGCTTTCAACTGGCATCTTTTATAGTTTGAGTAGAAAAAATTTTTGAGTTTTAGGGCTCTTTTCTGAAATAGGCTTCTCTTATTTTTAGTGGGGTTTAATTACTTTGAGAGGGAGTTGAATAAAAATGTACTGAAATTTCATTATTCCAGGGAATCAAATAAAGTTTATTGGAAAACATGAAATGTGAGGAAATATTAAATACCATAAACTGAACAAATGTAATATATAAGTTATACATTGGACTTTTTATGATCTAAAAATCTATTCCAAGAAAAAGAAAAATTGAAATTTGAAGACTTATGAGCCTGTTTTAAAAAATTAATAAACGTAAATTCCAGCTGATGTGGGAACAGGGATAGAGGACCAGCTCACGGCCAAGGTATAATATGGTCCTAAGGTAAATAATAGCCCAGCGTGGGTAAGGCGTTGGCAGAGGGAAATGTTAAATGCAGAACATTTTACACTACTTTTCTAAGGAATTTTTACAAAAGTAAGAAAATATATATATAATATATATATATATATATATATATATGTATCAATAGTAGAGAAAACTTACTGAAACAATACATCAGATGAAGGTTTTCTTTACACAATTTTCCAAGAGCAGCCTATGGCCAATATGGATTAATCACTAATGAATTTAATAAAGTGAACAGACTATTAGCTCCATAAGCCAATTATTTTGTTTTTTAATGTTTCAGTATGCCAGATGTTTCATAAAAATAATATTTATTATTAAAATGATTTATGAAGCTAAAATACCATTTATTTCAGTGTTAGAATTTAAGTGTTAAAAACCGTTAACAAACAGAATTTACAGTTCAGTTAGCAGTCACTGAATGTGAAAAGAGTTCTTAAAATGCTCCTCTTCTAAGCCATTCTCGTTCCCATAGAAACCAATGTGAGATCCTGGAAAACAAGGTAAGTTCTAAAATAATCACCATTATAAATACCCATTATATAAATGTAAATACAGGCAATTGAAATGATTTAGATGATTTTGAAATTGCATATCATTTCCCAAACCATAATGATTCCTTCAGAGTGGTTCTTGTCTGTCATATAAATACAGCATTTACAAAATTTTAAAAATTCTTATGATTTACTTGTGAAACCATAATCGCCTTTTCAAACAAGTCTTGGGCATGCAAATATCAATTTTTTTACATGTATTTTAGTGCAAGATGGGTCTTTTTTGGCTAAGTTTTTACTCTGTGGTAGATTATGTACCTCTCATTATTAATACTTGGGCTTATATAATGTTTTCTTTATTCATTACTAATTGCTTCCAAAAATATCTAGATATTTAGAGACATTTTACACTTATGATTTTTTGTATTTTATTTGTCCAAGCGTTTTGTTATGATAAAAGAGCCAAAAAACTTTTTCTGTTGGAATTGCAAGTTTTTCCAAAGTCCAGAATCAATCATTAGAGTGTTCATAATATTAGTGAAGATGTGAGTGTGAGCTGTTCAAAATTGTTACATACATATGATACACACACATACACACACACACAAACACACACTTTAAAGAAGAGCTAAGGAGTAAAACCAGGTGAGGAAAAATTTCAACTTTATGTTTGGTGTGCCTGTTAAGGGAACTACAAGCCATAGACTAGTCATACGTACTGTTAGCTAGATCAATTTTCACAACATCAGTTTTTTTTTTCCACTTGATTTCATCTAGTTTTGCATTTTAATGTGTGACCTCCAGGCCAACAATATTGACATCACTTAGGAGCTTGTTAGAAATGTAGAATCCCAGGCCTGACACTGACTGAATCAGAGTCTGAAGCTTAACAAGATTATCAAAGTCTGAACGCCCATTAAAGTTTAAAAGCAGAGACGGCCCCAAATATTTGCTCCAAAAAAAGTTTAGAAGCTTTATTCCAGAGATACTGATAGAAGTTAAAAGAAGCCACCATGATATAAACTCTAATAGGGAAGGGACTGTGACTTCATGCTGTCTCTATAGTATATAGTTCAGAGTAGAATCTATAAATAATGTTAAATAATTTGGGAAAAAGAGAATTTAAATTATCCCTTTATTTCAAAATGGACATATTTTCAAGAATTATGTTTTGTTGTTTTTTGCTTTTTGTTTTTTATATGCGGGTACCGGGAGTCAAACTCAGGACCTTGCACTTGCCAGGCAGGCGCTTATGCCACTGAGCTATATCACCTGCCCAAGAATTATGTATTTTAAAAGAAAACATTCTTAGATTTTATTTTAACTGCCCTTCCCCCATAAATCAAAACATCAACATATTACACACACAAAAAAATAACCCAAAATAAATTAAAGCTGAAACATAAGACCTGATGCTCTAAAACCCCTGGAAGGAAACACAAAAGGAAAACTTGATATTGCTCTAGGCAATAGTTTCTTGAATATGATGCAAAAATCACAAGCAACAAAAAAGGCAAGTGGAAATACAAACTCAAAAGCTTCTGCAAATCAAAGGAAACAACAAAATGAAAAGATAGCCTACGGGATGGGATAAAAGTATCTCCAAATCATATATCTGATAAAGGCTTAATATCCAATATTCACAACTCTAACTCTTAAAATTTAATAGCGCCATCAAAACCCCAAGTATCCCAATTAAAAAAGGGCAAATGACATGATTAGACATTTTTCCAGAGAAGACATACAAAAAGCCAAAGTTATATGAAAATATTCTCAACATCACTAATTATCCAGGAAATGCAAATCAAAACCAAAATAATACCTCTCACCTCTTAGAATGGTTATTATTCAAAGAAAACAAAAGATAACAAATGTGAATGAGAATATGGAGAAATTAGAGCCTTTGTACACTGTTGTTAGGAGTAGAAAATGGGACCATCTGTAAAGAATGGAAGATTCCCAAAAAATTAAAAACAGAACTACATAACTAGATATGATCCAGTTATACTACTTCTGGGTATATAGCCAAAGAAGTTTAAATCAAGATCTTGAAGATATAGCTTGTATTTCTATGGTTTATAAAACTCTTTACAATTTCCATATTTTCTCCTAATAGACTTACACTTGCTTTTATCATAAATATGTGTAGAATTTCCATGATGGTTGTGATAGCTGCCTAAGTGCTGTGATCTAGTGAAAAAAGGAGGTTTCTAAGAGTGTTTTGCAGACAAGTTTTACGAATATATCTCATCTAGGACCTGCCCTTTGGAGGCTTAGTGAGAAGCTACAGTAAATAGCTGTATTCTGGAAGTCGGAGAAGGCAGATGAAAGACAGCCACAGTATTTAGCACAGCAAATGTTCGGGACCTCTTGAGAGCAAGCATCAATGTTGTTGGGAACAGCCAGCTTTTAATATTGAGAGTTTTACACCCTGCTCTAAAGTGGGAATCCATATTCTGTACTTGTCATATACCAGTTGCCCTTCTGAGTTTTTTGCATTGAGTAGCTAATTCTCATAACAACCTTATGAGGAAGGCAAGTTTATTATTACCACTTCAGAGATTAGAATACTGAGGCACGAAGGAAAGTTTTCTAGAGACACATTGCCAGCAAACAGCAGAGCCTGAATGTAAACTCATGAAGGGTGACTTTGGAGTTTAAACTTTTTACATTATCTTAAGTCACTTTCCTCATTGCTAGGACAAAATACCTGATACCCACAACTTAAAGGAAGAGAGGTTTATTTTAGCTCATGTTTCAGTTCCAGGTTGGCTATCTCCCAAGAAATAACAGCATGGCAGAAGGATATGGCAAAGGAGAAGCAAAGGCAGAGCCACAGAGGGAGATATACACTTCCAGGTCACAGCCCCAGTGACCACCCCCTCTGACCAGAACCCTAACATCCTCACACCAAGTCAGCTATATTATACCCATAATCCATCCATCTTCCAAACACATGAGGCTTTGGTGGTCATTTTAGATCTAAACCATAACATTCCATCCCTGGCCCCCCAAAGACTCACATACATCTCTTAATAAAAAATGCATTTTAGAAATGCATGCATCTCTAAAAGTCACTAAAGTTTTAACAGTTTCATCATTGCTAAAAAATCCAGGTCCAAAATCTTCTCTGAGACTTAAGGCAAACTCTCAGCTGTGAACCTCTATGAAAAATCAAAACAAAAGTTAAATACTGCCAACATACAATGGTATAGAGTAAACATTCCCATTTCAAAAAGAAGGAACGGGAAAATAGAAAGAAATCAAGCCAAAACAAGATCCAAAACCCAGCAGGGCAAACATTAAATCCTATAACTTCATGTCCAGTGCCTAGAGCAAGTTGTTGCAAGAAGTGAACTCCAATTGGCTGAGGCAGCCTTGCCCTATATGCAAAAGTAATGGTCTCTGTTTTAGGCTGGCACCACTCATTGCCTGTGGCCTTCCTCAGACATACCACATTCCTGGGTCTCCAACTTCCTGGGGTCTCTGCTGCACTTTTGACTTCATTCTCACAGCTTCATGGAGTGCCCTCTCAAGGGCACACTGCCTGGCCTCCCAGACCTTCTTCTGAAATCTGGATGGAAGCCTTCCTGATCCCCCAACTCTTGAACTCTGCATGCCTGTAAAAACAGCACCACATGAATGATGGCATGGTCTGGTACCAGCTCCAACAGTACCTAGACCCCCTTGACTTATGGCTGCAGAGACTGCCAAGTGCCTGGATGGTTGAGCACTGTGAACTGAATCCCAAGGAACCAATTGCCGAGGTGGTCCTCAAGCAGCCAAAACTTTACAGGCTTTAACTTTACAGAACCTTACTTTCTGGTGCAACTCAAAACTTTTGCAGTCACTCAGCCTTTCCACTCTTGATTCTCCGTGTAAAACTGGCTAAAAGCCCTCCAGAAGTATCCATGCCAAAGCCTCAACATGGAGCTGCCTTGCAATTTCCCCCACCTGATTAATTAGTGTAATGCCCTTCATCTCAGTCTAACTCAAAGGCTCAGGACATAAGCAAAATGTAGATAAATTTTCTGCCAGAGCGTAACACACATGACCCAGAGTCCAACTGTCAATGCAGTCCTTGTTCCCAACTGAAACTTCCTAAGTCTGGAAGTCTTCCTTCTGCCTTTTTATCAGTATTCTGGTCTTCTGAGCTCCAATCAGTAACACACATCAAGCTCAGCTTACAGCATTCTATGGCTGCTTCTCCAGCTAACATCTCTGAACCTTTCCAAACTGCTCCCTGAACCAGTTCTAAAGGCTTCTAGACCACATGGTCAGGTATAATCCCAGCAATAACTCCACTCCTGGCACCAAAATCTGTCTTAGTCACTTTCCATGTCACTGGGACAAAATACCCTACATTCACAACTCAAAAGAGTAAAAGTTTATTTTGGCCCAGTAGTTAGTCTGTAGCATGGCTTCCTGTTAGGAGGTGGGATCTGGTCAGAGAAGGCACATCACTGGGACATGACCTGGAAGGACATATCTCCCTCCCTGGCTCCTCCCTGGGCTCTGTTGAGCAGCTTTCCTTTGTGGCAGGCCCTTCCACTATGCCCCGTCTATCCTGGAACCTGCCAATGATGCACTAAAACCTCTAAAAAATGTGAACCAAAATAAACCTTTCCAGGCCGGTGAGATAGCTCAGCAGCTTAAGCGCTGCCTGGCAAGCGTGAGGGTCCGAGTTCGACTCTCGGAACCCACATACAAAAAAAGGGCCGGTGATATCGCTCAGCGGCACAGGCGCCTACTGGCGCGTGAGGTCCTGAGGTCGACCCCCGGTACCCACAAAAAAATAAAAAATAAAAAATAAATAAAATAAACCTTTCCTCTTTTAATTTGTTGGTGTCAGGTATTGAGTACCAGTGATAAAAAAGTGACTAAGACATATATATTCTCAAAGTATGCCATAGAAATTGACCACTAGGTGAGCTTCTCAACTATTTATGGGTAACTAGCTCTACCCTCTGAAGATCCCTTCGAAATCAGGTATTCCAGCAGATATCAACCATCTAACAGTCTCTCACCACTTCTCCTTGGACAGACATAGACATGAAATAGTCATTCTGATACAATTCATTCTGCCTCATTAAAAAGTGACAACTCTATGGCAAATTTAAGGATTTAGGTACTTGTGATGTTATTAATATCATGGGCATCCCTAATGGAACTTTCAGGGGAAAGAAGATCTACTTGAGGCAAATGGGATCATCTACTATAAAATAAGCTGCTAACTTTCTTTGCTAACTGTGAAGTTAAAACAATTCAATTACATATATAATAGCATAATTTTGACTATAACTGCTTCTTATAAGAGTTGCAGAGTTTTCTAGCCATAGACAGCTAAACCAATCCTGGAGTGTGAATTTCTTATGCATTCTATCTCTTTGCTCTCTGCACTTCTGTTTATGTGGGATTGGGAGGGGGTGTCATTGTCCTTTATATATGTATGTTTAATACTACCCAAAAGAAATAATTCTAGAGGTTCTTGTGTCAACTGTCTGCCTCTCTACATTTTGGGATGTTTTTAGGCTATAATAGCTCCACCACTTCTTAGTACTGTGATACTAGCCACATTACTAAGCTCTCTGTTTCAGTTCTTTCAAGTGTAAAAACAAAGGTTTAAATTGTACTCAATCAAGCTGTTGTGTGCAGGATTAAATGAGTAAATACACAAAACAGACTTGGTCCAGTAGCTGACACCAAGCAAACACTAAATAAAGATTATTACTATTAATTACTATAGAGTAGGGTGTGCCAACTTCCTCATAAAGTATGATCAAGATATCATCACAGAAACACAAACCATACTTAGAGACTTTCAGGGTTGATAGGAAGAGTCTGTCAATCCCTTGTTTAATAACAGCTAACATGTATTGATCACTTACTACCTGCCAAGCAGGCACTGGGCTGTGCACATTATATACATAATCTCATTCATTTTAGCTGTAATACTGAAAATAATTAAATTTACTACAGAGAAATTAAGTAATTTGTCAAAGCCCCGTCTTTAGAAGTAATTGAGCTTGGATTTTTAAACTGCTTACAAGTACATATTCTTTTTTTTTTTTTTTTTGTGGTACCGGGAATTGAACTCAGGACTTTGTGTTTGCCAGGCAGGTGCTTGTACTGCTGAGCTATATCCCTGGCCACAAATATATATTCTTATGTACTTAATTTAACTAAGCAACAATGCTTCTCACGCTTTTATATCTAACATTTTCCAGTTTTTACATGTACCACAACAATTAAATGAAAAGTTATTTCAGTGGTGCTGGCACTCTGGATTTTATGAGCCAAAACAATTGGGAAAAAAAGGGAGGAGTTGATATTTTTAAATTGAATGTAGTTTTAAGGGGAAAAAAACTATATTGCTGTTGATATTTTTCTTTTGCTAAGGATTGATACAAATTTCAGGTGAACTAAAAAAACAGGTCCAAGAACAAGAGGGTAGATTTTCTGACTCCTTGACAAAATATGTTTTATTCATTTCTTTAGCAAAATGTTTACTTGATAAAAATTGTATACAGATGCTCTTTGATGGTGTTATGTCCCAAGAAACCCATCATAAATTGAAAATATTATAAATAAAAATTCATTTCATGTTCCTGACCTACTGAATAACCTACCTTACCAACAAGATACACTGTAGGGTAAGGATGTTTCACCTCATGATTGCATGGCTCTCTGGGAGCCGTGGCTTGGTGCCTCTGCTGATCACAATGAGGGTAGCTTACCATACACTGCTAGCCCTGGAAAGGACCAAAATTCAAAGTATCTACTGAATGTGTACTGTTTTCACACCATCCTAAACTTGAAAAATTGTAAGCTGAACCATCACAAATCAGGGACCAGCTGTATATTTACAGAGTACAGCATGATGGTCTAAACTATGTATATATTGTGGAATGGGTAAATCAAGCTAATCAAAATATGCATTCCTTCCTGTATTTATTTATTTTTTGTTGGTGAGATACCAACATGTTCAGCAATTAATACAAATCAGAATAGTATTATGAGGGCCATATTATTTCTTAAAAATTACTTAATGTAGTTATCATTCATTTGTCCTTTATTTGTTACACACTTTATAATCCCACACAATGTATTGATTTCTCAAATAATTTTATTTTAAGATGGAGATTCAAATGGATTACTATGTTTCATTGTTCTTTATCTGTTTATATGTCTGAGTAGACACTATGCCAGCTCCTGGAGAGAAAGGACCTTTTCTATACATGTTTGATGCACAATGCCTGGTAGACAGTATGAACTAAAGTTGTTAATGAAGGAATAGTATTCAAATATTTAAATAAGTGTACCACAATTTATAATGTCCTATATATTTCATATTCATCCATAATGTTACATATTCACGTATAGGACATGTATAGTTCTAGATAGTTCACTATTACACTTAAGATATTTAAAAATTCTAAATGACATATTTTGAACAGTATAAAATGTTACACCTATACATTTTTACATAGTATTGCTGTATAACCTGTAAGCTTGAGTTCCTACACATATCCTCATACTCTATTTAATAAAGCCATTTGCCACAAAATAACTCCGAGACCAAGGAACACTGCATAATGGGAAATTTTGGAGATTTGAGATAGGCAAACAGATCTGCATTTCGATTGTCTAGCACTACCTGAGTGACTGGGTGCTTCTTTCTGAACCTGAGTTTTCTGTGATGTGGAGATTTTTAATACTGTGCTTAGGCAATCAGTTTAAAGACCAGGTTCATGTAGGTTAAGGCCTGGCACTTACAAGGCTGATGAATTTTGGCAGTCATTTCATCTTTCTATATTTTCCTCCTCGATTGTAAACTAACTAAAGGCGTTTAATATGTTTTTTACCCATTATGAGATTTCTTGGTTTTTGTTTTTGTTTTTTCAATTCAGAGTCTAATTCAGGTAGTAAGACAAAACAAAATTCACCTTTCTAAATTGGAAGGACTGCTAAACCCGCAGGAAGCCCTGGGAGGACCTCCAGTATCCCAGCATCCTTCGCGCTGGTCCCGTAGCTCTTCCCCTAGTCTCTATGGTAGCGCCTGTGTCGCAAGCGACGGTGGCTGCGGCTGTTGAGGCGAGTGAGGCTTCCGAGTCACCTACAGTATTGATCTGTGAGGCAGTGGGCTTGGAGGGTAGCGATGTCAGAGAAAAAGCAGCCGGTAGATTTGGGTCTCCTAGAGGAGGACGACGAGTTCGAGGAGTTCCCTGCCGAAGGTAACAGGCTGCCACCTCGCCGGCTTCTGCGCGGACGGTGACTCAGGCCTCCAGGAGGCAGCGGCGCGGCCGCTCGGGCCTGCGGTGGGGGTGGGGCCCCAGCGAGTCGCGCCCCGCGGGCCTCGGCCTCGTGCTCCGGCTCGGGGTGTCCCGACAGGACACCGGGGAGGGAGCGCGGTGAGCCGGGCCCCCTCGCAGGTCGGGATGTCTGGTCTCTTCACGCTTCCGCCTGGTTGCCCCTCACTTCGTTCTTGCCTACATAGCCTGTTTTCCTTGCTTTCCGTTGGCTTAGCAGCCTTCCTTTGCCTTGAAATCTTTTCAGAAGTAAATTCTCCCTAGCTATGCCAGCGCCACTTCTAGGGCGTTACAAATGCAGCCTAAGTAGGATGGGAGGATCACGTGTGGGGTACCTAATACATGTTTTTGCCCTTCTGTTTCTCACCATTTTTAGTGTCTTCAAACGAACGAAGTTTAGGGTTTGTAAGACCCTAAAATTTCTACATTTTTACTAAGTTAACAAGAAGGAACTTTAGTTTTGGTAGTGTAGATAATAGCATATAGTTACTGGCTGCTCTGTTCTCAGAAATTTAAGTGATTTGCTTGAATTGACATATTCCATTTTGCACAAATACAGGAAGTAGATACTAGTATTGCCATTTTTCAGTTAAAGAAACTGAAGCTTGGAGCAGTTAAGAAACAGGCTTAGTGTCTCCTAACTGGCTTCTAGAATTGATGAAACTGCAATTGGCACACCTGGCCTAATTGACACCAAAGCTCTGTAGCTGCATTACTTCTTCTTGTTAGATTGCCTTAGCCAGTTAGGTTTTCAGAATTGACTGCTTTCCTAGTTAGTTGTTTCCAGGAGGATTCCTGATGTTTACCTTGCAAGAAAATAGGATTACTATTGGGTAGTCTTTATAAAGGTGATAGGAGTGGCGTCAATTTTCAGTAAAATTGTCCTAGGTTGTCCTAAGATGTAAGCGTAGATTCCATTACACTTAAAATCATATAGCTGGAGCATTTGTTCCATTTTTTTAATAATGTATCCAGTTGTTTTGTTTAGTGGAAGACAATATTAGCATGCAAAATACACAACACTTAAGCTCAAAACACATTTATTTTTAAGTATGAAATTCATAATATTTGGGTTTTTTTTTAATCTGTTCAGTCTTTTTATTAGGCCTCACTTTCAAGTCGGCTCATAATCCTCTAACATGGAGCCATGTGGTAGAAAACTGGCTTATAGAAGACAGGATTTTATTCTTATTCTCAAACTACATATTTCAGAGAGCATTTATTTATTATATAAGACATGTTAGGCATTTAATTTGCATTATATAGTCTAATTAACATCACCACTCTGAGGAAACAGGCTCAGAGATTTTAAAAAATAAAAAAATAAACTCACCATAGCCCATTGATCAGAAAAGTCTTTCTGATTCCTGATCCAAACTTTACTTACATTTAACAAAGTGGCTGATATGTGATAGTTGGTCAATAAAACCTTATTGAATGAATCAGTCCGCATTTAAAATAAGTAGTTGAGAACTATTTATAAAAGATCTATATAGATAACTGTCTACTTGATAATATATTTGATTTTGTTAAGCAGTTTTCATCAGCTTTTGTAGTGTTTGTAGAGTCCTCATTCTAACTTTATATGGTAAGCAGCAATTTGTTCAAAAGTTACTAGGTACATAGTGAAAAAAATTCTCATTTAAGTTAAAAGGAAAAATGAAGAAAATATATATTTTTTTAACACAAAGTCTTACAGCAGACTGGGTTTGTTAGCATTGAGTAATTCACCATTTATTGATCTCCCAGAATAGTTTTTTCTTCTTATAGAATATTTGAATATGCAGAACCCAATTGTTTAAGAAACTTTCCATTTAGAATGATAATTAACATTTGAAATGCCTTTATTTTGTTCAAGTTTCTCTGTGTTCTCTGCTTTTCATCTGAATAGGTTTTCCTTAATTTGAATTGAGTTTGCTGGATACAAAATTAGCTATCTGGATAAAACCATTAAATATTTACTAGTGAAAACTTCTCTGATAGATAAGAAAGCCAAAAGGGGGAAAAACACCACCAAAGAACTATTTATCTAGTTTTGACACTTAACACATTTTCTTTTGTGTCTTAGTCTAGTCATGGTTTAGAGTCTCTGTTGCTACTCAAAGGTGTGATGCATGGATCAACAGTCTTGGCTTTGCTTGGGAGCCTGTTAGAAACACAGCTTCCTATTTCTCAGCCTAGATCTACTGAATGAGACTGGCTGGAATTTACCAAGATCCCTGAGATTAGTATGCACAGTTAGAGTTGCAAAGCACAACTTTAAAACAGTGGCCAATTTTGAATCTTTGAATTTTTTGTTCAGTTCATGCTGTGGTTTACTTTCAAATTCTTTCACTTTGGGAACATTCTTTTCCTTGTGATTGTCTTTATGGTAAATATACCATTGACAAACTCACGAACAGAACAAATTAAAAGTGCTGTTATTAAGCCATTCTGTCATTATCTTTGCATTCTATGGGAGTCTTTAAAATTTTCAGAGCTTTTCTTACGTCTCAGGGTGGCCTAAAAAAGGATGCTGATCACACTCTGGATAACTTGCAGTGGAGAGCCTGTCATGAAAGTCATTCTTGAAATTGTGTATTAATGGTTTGACTAATGGATTGCCCATCTTTTGGGGGTATTGTTGCTACATCTCATCCAAGGTGAGAACCTACTAGGTAGGATGTCAATTTAGTGACTTTAAAGAAAGGGAATTTTTACTTTAAAGAGGATACTAAGATAATGTGTTTTCATGGAGGCATACTTGTTTTATGTGACTAGCTTTTCTTTAGTATGAAGTATAACATCTGGAATGATTTTCTGAAGGTACAAAGGAACAAATCCTCCTTTTATCCTCTCTCCTGCTGTTTATTTAGTCTGAATCTGTTATATTGGTAATTCCTCACAGTTATAACTGTTAAAAAATCATGTTTAAGATTTTTAATTCTCCAAATTCTTGACTATTTAGTCTGAGAGAGCAGCTTTATTAGGAAGACATTCAAAGTCCTCAGCATGATTGATTTTGATGTATTTTTGGAGGCTTTGACATGGTTAGAATTTTAGAACCAGAGAGCAGCTTGGTCTGGAGATTTTATTTTTCGTTCATATACGTTTCAGTTCGTGCTATTAGAGTGATGTCCAAAACTGAGGTACTTCATAATTTATTTGAAACTTTGAGTACTTTTTTATATCAAACAGATATTGAAAGGATTTTCTTTCTTTCCTTTGACAGACATGGGTGAGAGTAAAGGTGAGAAGAAAACAAGTAGTTCTTTAGTTTCTTCTCTTCTTCCTGTGCCAGAATTAAGAGGTTTTGTCTGCTTTGCTTTTTTAGAATATTTAAATTGAAATTGAGTTTCCCTGCAGGAGCAATAGTATATTCTGTAAGTTTTCTATAACCAATGAAACTGCTATATACTCTGAAGAAATCAGGAACAGAATATTGCCTACCTCTCCATCCCACCCCACCTTGAGAAATTCCTAGGTGAGACACTGTTATTGTTGGGAATCTGTCTTTTGAGGCAGACCATACCCTGGTGATCCTCTAATGCTACCAGTGTTCTGGAATAACTGAGGCACTGTCACCTATGCTTAACAAAGTAGAATGTTTTATAGTGGTATAAACACCAGAGACGTGTTTTGGGGATATTACATACCGTTGACAGGTGGGAGTGGGAAAAAACCACCTTGGATAGAAGCCAAGGATTTTAAATGTACAATATTCTTAGTTCTGCATATGAAAGAATTGTCCTGGGAAGAGTGCCATTGAGAAATATTTACATGACTGTTATATACTGACTGGTGGAGTAAATTACTAGCAGAAGGATTCTTTAGAATTTTAAATGCAGAAGGTAGACAGGACCAATATTGACTTTTTCAGATACTGTGCTAGTCAGTTTGCCTGGTGCCAAAGAAGGCTTTTCTGTTTGATGTTATTAAGTGTAATATAATGGGTATATAAATGATATCAAACATGTAAGTTAGATAATGAAACAAGCAATGGAAAACACATGTCATAACACTTGTAAAGAAGAAATATGAATGGCTGAGTATCTGTTAAATGTCCATTATTGGATAATTATATCAAGAAGAATGTTTTTTGACCCCAGGATGGAATAAACATGAATATGGGATCAGACCTGTGTTTAAATTTACCATTCATAAATTTATGTCAACTCATGCTAATTTAAAAGTATATAGGCTATTCATACAAGTAACAGCTTAAAGTAAAAGTTACAACATATGGAAGAATATATATTGAAAAGTAAAATCACTGTTTCTTCTTACTTTCCCTCCCCAGAATTTTTCGTGCTGTACTAGTAACCAATGTTATCCTTCCCCACCCTGTATTCTTCCAAATTTATATATGAATTGTGTTTGTTTGCATATATTCTTTAAATGTACAGAAGAGCATACTATACATACTATTCTCCTTCTTGCTTTTTATTTAATATATCTTAGTCAAGGTTTTGCATAAATATAAAAAATCTACCATATACTTTATTTTATGCTGTACATGTTAAATAATCTATTTAACTTGTCCCAGAATGATAGGTGTGTGGGTGATTTTTAGTTCCTTTGTTTGTTTTCATGTTATAGATACTGCAGTGATTTTCTTACATCTTTTAATATGTTTTTGTGTTTACCTATAAGATAGTCTTACAGAGGTAATTGCCAGATCAAATTGGCAGATTTGTTTTTATTTCTCTTAAAATATACTTATTTTGAAGTAATTTCATAATCACAGAATAGTTACCTTTTTCTCAGAACCATTTGAGAGTTAAGTTGCCAATTTGATGTCATTAGCCCATGAATATTTTAATGTGTATTTCTTAGAAACAAAGATAAAACAACAATACAACCATCAAAATCAGGAAGTGAACACAGTGATACATTACTATCATCTAGTCCACACATTCCTTTCAGGTTTCTCCCATTGTCCAACAATGTCTTCACTCAGAATCCTGGATTACTCATTTGTCATATCTCTTCAGTCCTGTAGTTTAGAGCAGTTGCTCAGTTTTGGACTCCTGTAATGTTGACGTTTTGAAGATTACAGACCAGTTAGAAGTTTGTCAACTTGAGTTTGTCTTATGTTTTCACATGATTAGATTCAGGTTGTGCATCGTGGCAGGAATCTTACAGTCATGGATCTGTGTTCTCATTGCATCCTGTCAGCTGGAACATATTCTCCTTTGTTCTGTTACAGATTTTCACTTCTATCAGTTTATCAAGGTGTTGTCTGTCAGCTTCTCCATTCTTAGGTTATTCATTTTCCCTTTAATAAGTATTTTGTGGAGGGACACTTTGAAGTCATGTAAATGTAGTATTCTAATCATCATCACACTTTCAGTTTATTCATTTATATCAGTGTGGACTCGAATTCTGATTCAGTAGGTTATAATTTGTTACTATTATTTATTTTGATTTTCAAATTATCTGTTTTTACATGGGAAACCCCTTCAAGCTGTCTTCTTGCCTTTTTGGCATTCTCTCATCTTTCTTTGTGCATTTCCTAACATTCTGATAAAAGTAATATTTTACTTCTCCTTTTCTAGTCTTAGAATCAACAATTTCTCCAAAGCAGTTATTTTTTTAGTGGAGAATGGTATTTAGATGGCAGGATATTGAGCCCAGTTAGGCTTGTTCCTTTCAGAATATTCTTTCCAGAATATGCAGACTCTTAAGTAGAAAGAGCTAGGGATTATATAGGTGAATGTTTACATATAAAACCATGAGTTTGGGGCCGGTGAGATAGCTCAGCGGCGTAAGCGCCTGCCTGGCAAGCGCGAGGGCCCGAGTTCGACTCCCGGAACCCACATACGAAAAAAGGGCTGGTGATATCGCTCAGCGGCACGGGCGCCTGCTGGCGCGCGAGGTCCTGAGGTCAACCCCCGGTACTCACAAAAAATAAATAAATAAATAAAACCATGAGTTCATACCAGTATATCCAGTTGCAGTTCAGCACCACAAGGTTTACTCTAGTCTTTTTTTTTTTTTCCCCTCTTCACATTTATGATTCTCCAGTAATGAGAAATCAGGCTACAATTATCTTAAATTTTGTCTCTCTGTTCATTTTTTCCTTTATCCAGTCCTCGCCACTGCCTCCCATGAGAGGCCTTTCTCATCTCATTTGAGTTCAGCATTCTGTGCCAGGCCACCCTTTATTCCTTCCTCATTTTAGTATGCATGACTTTTCTATCCTGTCCAAGCTCCGACACCAACCACACCATGCTGTCCCTCTGTAGCAGTTCTGTCTTTGATCAGCTTGGGCTCTGACACTTCATCTGGAACCAGGTGCATCTTAAATTTTGACATACATTCTCAAATTGCCTTTGAGAAAGGCTACACCAACTTACATTTCCTTCCTTACACAGTTAACCTTTTTTCTGATGATCTTGCTTATACCAGGTATGAAATATTGTAGTTATTGCCAACCTGGTGGGTGAAAATAAAATCTCGTTTTAATTTTCATTGATTTTTTAAAGATTCATCATTATGTTTTTCCATGAATTGTTACTTTCTTAATCCTGTTTCTTTACCTCTGATTTATAGATAATAATGTTTATTAGAGTCATGAAAGGATTATGTGATTGTGTTAGTCTGGGCTACTATAACCAAATGTTTTCAACTGGATGGCTTAAATAACAGAAATGTATTTTCTCACCCAGTCTGGAGGCTGGGAAGACAAAGATAAAGGTGTTGGCACGTTCAGTTTCTGTCAAAGGTTCTCTTCCTACCTTGCAGAAGGCTGGTTTCTTGCTGTGTCCTCTCTTGGGGTAAGTGGGAAAATAAGCTCTCTGGTAACTCTTTCTATAAGGGCACTAATCCTTCCATGAGACTCCACCCTCATCACCTCATCCAGCCCTAATTACCTCCTCAAAGACTTCGTCTCCAAATGCAATCATATAGTCCCATTACCAGTGAGAGCTTCAGTGTAGGAAATTTGGGGTGATACAAACCTTCAGTCCATAACAATGATACATAAATTGCTTAACAGTTTGGTACAAAGTTTGTATCTAATAAATATTAGTCCTTTTTATTTTCTCTCCCCTAATGTTCTTAGCGATTTGGATTTTAGATGATGTTTAGATAATATTTTTAGATAATGGGTAAAATTTAGAATTTTAACTATTTCTAGCAAATATTTCAGTTACAAATTTTGGGTATATACCAAATTAAGTTTGTTGAATTTGTTGGTTAATTGATTGGTTTTGTTGTATTAAAAACTTCTAAGAAAATAAATCATTGCTATCAAACATTTTCCCTGGGGTATTTTAAGCAGTAATGTGGTTACCGATATAAAGTTTAAACACACTTTAGACATGAAAACATAGTGTATATAAAGATACACTGTTTAGGGGTGCATACAGATCAGAATTAGAAGATCCTTAATTTAGATTCTGATGCTTAGGAAGGGGTACTGAGAGTTATTAAATGGTAAAAAAAAATTCTTTGGAAAACAGCTATTTTGTGGTTCTGTAGAATGAGCAAGCAATAAGCATTTACAATTTAAATAGTGTTTAATATTACTACTTGAGGGCCGGTGAGATGGCTCAGCGGCGTAAGCGCCTGCCTGGCAAGCACGAGGGCCCGAGTTCGACTCCTGGAGCCCACATACGGAAAAAGGGCCGGTGATATCGCTCAGCGGCACGGGCACCTGCTGGTGCATGAGGTCCTGAGGTCAACCCCCAGTACCTACAAAAAAAAAAAAAAAACAAAATTACTACTTGATTGTTAAACATTACTCATTGAAAGATGTAATGAACTATAAAAATTTTGAGAACTATATACTCCTGTTTTGAAGTATTTAAAATTCATTAAGTACTGTATCTTTCCAGTTTTGTGTGTTATTGCCTTTATTTTGAAACATCTTTCTCTACTTACCTCCCTCAGCCCTCAAGCTCCCTTGTAGTGGTTTAGCACATAATAATGGAATTTACATGTGTTATAACTTATACATATATCATACCATATATGTAGAGTATGAAGGATTCGTAAGTATTGGAAATACTATTTTGGAGTATTAAGCACTTAATAATTAAACTTTACATAAAAAGTTCAATCTATAAACTCAGTAAGATATTTAAAGTTTCCCTCTAAAGTAGAAAACAGATTCTAATTTAGCAGTGTGAACATTTTCTTAAAATTCTTATTAAATAACTTAAAATGCTGAGTAAGTTGTAACACAAAAAAGTTATTTCTCAGATTCCTTATCTGTAATAATTTCTAGAATGGTATGGTATTATGACACTTTTAAGTCATCTTACTCCTAGGGGTAAATATATTAGGGTTAAAAAGTATAAGATGACTAATAAAGAATTCTATACAGTGTTTCTGTCTTTGTATAATCTCGGTGGTATCATAATTATGAAATACAGTATGTATAATAATACCAAAGAAGTGTAGAACTAGTATCATGAATCTTTTTGCATGTGCCCTTCCTAAAACCTTACCTACAGAATTGTTTTTCCCCCTTTATGAATCAATTATCTTCTCAGAATTTTGTTTTTACTTTATTCCTTTCCTTTTCCTGCTATTTAAAAGAGATGTTTAGGAAAGGAGGAAGAAATGCTTTATCCTTATGTCAAATGGTCATCAATATTAAACTTGATAAAATTGTGCAACTCTTAAAAAAGAAGACACTGTTAAAACCTTCTGTATTGTGTTAAGAATTTTGACTTTTTCAAATTAAGACCTGGTATTCCATAATGTAAGTTATTAGCTCAGTTACATTT
Source organism: Erethizon dorsatum (assembly GCA_028451465.1). Lineage (NCBI taxonomy): Eukaryota > Metazoa > Chordata > Mammalia > Rodentia > Erethizontidae > Erethizon > Erethizon dorsatum. Next base: position 48,957,998 of record CM051835.1, on the reverse strand, counting down.
CTTGTTGTTAATTCTCTGAGGCATTTGGCTATAGAAGAGCAAGTGCTATATGTTTGTTTGTTTGTTTTTTCCTTTCCTGAAGTTGTAAAGCTAGCGTGGAGATATTTGGGTGACATCAAATAATAACAATATAGAAATCAATGTTTTAAATCAAATCATAATTAGATTAAAAGTTTTAGGGGCTCTGTAATTTTACTATTCTTGAAAAAAAGACAATTGCTCTAAAACACAGGGCTCTCCAATGTGATTCAAAGACTTATAAAGTTAGCAGAAAAGTGTCAAATACTCATTATTTCAAATTCTACCTTGCATCTTTCGACATATCATTTCGTTTTTAGGGACCAGTGTGGATGGAAACTACCCAGTTAAATTAGGAAGGTGTTTAGTTGGAAGTAGGTCCGGCTGATTGGAGGCTTGATGTCTTAGAACCTTAAAACATTTAAATATCTGTAAAACAGATAATTAATTTGAAAATTTCGGTTTCCAGACTCGATCAGATAGCATATATAAAGTCTGGGAATTGAGATTGGGGAATAATGGTAGAAAAAAATTAATGAAATGTTTTCTCATAAGGCAGTCTTCACTTCATCTGTTTTATGATAGTGGTAATGGTGTTGGTTTGCAAATAAAAAAAGGTATGATTGATCTTTAAGGCTTCAAAAATCAGTGCATTTTGTTTATTTTATGTTTTGGTATTGGAGATTGAACCCAGGGCCTTGCAAATGCTAGGTGAACACTCTACCACTGAACTCTTACCTTCAGCCTTTTTTATTTTATTTTGGGACAAGGTTTCCCTGAGTTGCCCAGGTTGGCCTTGAACTTGGCAGTCCTTCTAGCTCAGCCACCAGAGTACCTGAGATGACAGTTATGCACCACCACACCTAGCTTATCATGTATTTTTTTATACAGGAAGGCTTTTGTGTTATTAAAACTAAAAATAGCCCTAACTGTCCAGTAAGATTTTTAGATAATTGCAGAGCTATAGGTTATAGTAAGACTGAAGGGAATGTGGAGGAATAGGATGAATGGTGTCAGAGTGTTAGTTTGTTATATAAAAGGATAATAGGTTTAGTTGTTGCATTACAGGTTTGACATTCAAGAAGCTAGATTTTATAAATGATAAATTTGACATTATTTGAAGTACTTTATTCAATTTAAAAAAATCAAAACTATCTCATCAATTTCTGGTGATATAGTGTTACACAGATACAGCCTACTGTCTGAAATGCAGGTCCTTTTTAACTTAAAATTTGGTCTTAGGCTGCACCCCAAACCACCTTTACCTAATGTTTCTCTCATATATACTTAGTAAGGGAATAGAAAAATGACTGCAGTCCATGGAGGGAATAATCTCCAAGATTGATGTAATGGTCGTAAGAATAAGGAGGGGTAGCTCTGGAGATACTTGGGAGTTGAAATGGAAAAGATATGATTGTGATAATTGAAGTTCAGATGCCTCCCAAGTTTCTGGTGTTTCTTTTTGGGGACAGGTAAAATTGACCTTCTATTCTTTTTTTTTTTTTTTTAATGTGAGTACCGGGAGTCGACCTCAATACCTCGTACATCAGCAGGCACCCTTGCTTCTGAGCAATATTACCGGCCCTTTTTTTCTTTTACGTGGGTACCGGGAGTTGAACTCAGGACCTCGCACTTGCCAGACAGGCGCTTATGCCGCTCAGCTATCTCACTGGCCCTGACCTTCTATTCTTAAATCATGGTGATGATATGTTTCCCGTTTTTAAGAAATGAAGTATATAATGTAACTGGGACATTATAATTTCCATATTATAAACCATTACTGAATAGCTTTAAATCTACATGTAATAAGGAAAGCCGAAATCACACCTTTTGTTATTTATTTTTTTTCTTAGGTTGAAATGTTCTTAGCCATGTTTTATAATAGGTGACTATTAAGATGAAATAAGGGCTAGGAAATACTGAAGAAAGTATGTAATTCATAATTACTGGTTTTTGGATAGAGAAGAGGGGAGTCAAAAGTACACAAGATCTTATTTTTTTATTACTGCATTTGTGAAGTTCATAATGTTTATATTGCTTGTGGGGAGTTGGTATATATACATAATATATCTGTTTATTTGTTTTTTTGAGACAGAGCCTCACTGTGTAGTTCAGGCTGTCCTTAAACTGACTAAGTAGCCCAGGCTGGCCTTAAAGTTGCAGCAGTGCTCCTGCCTCAGCCTCCTGAGTTCTGGGGTTACAGGCATGTGCCACCACGCCTGGCTATAATACATTTTAATTCCTTATGTCATCCCCTTTCCCCTCCCCCACTTCAACTATCTCTTGATCCCCCATTTTTTTTTAAATTTTGTATATGTTTGCAGTACAAGATCTTAATATGATTGAGAGTTATGCTTTGTCTTTCATGATCATGTTGTGTGTATGCTAATGTACTATTTGTAATTTAGGCTTACAAAGATAAGTAAGAGTTGGCACACCTAAGTTTCTCAGACACTAACAATGAGCAGCATAGATAGTGATAATTATGATTATACAAAATGCCAATGTTGTGATAAAGATACACACAAAATTTCTAGAGGTGATTTTCAGGCTGATTTTTTTAAAAACTATTTTTCCTGTATTTAACTCCATAGAAAAGAGGATTACAGGCACCTAGATTTATAAATTGTTAACACTGTCATATTTGCTCATATATAATTATGTGAATATTAAATATATATGAGAACAATTTGCAAGTAAGCCGTTAATAAAATGACACTCGATTAAAGTTTTTTAGCCTGTGTGCCTTTATTAGAACATTCTCCTCTAAAATTATTTCACAGTCATGCCTAAGAAAATTAACATGAAGTCATTAATATCTAAAATACAGTCTATCTAAAATATTCAGATTTTACTAGTTTTTTAAAACAAAGAAGTCTCACTTTTCTCCTAGTCCTGTGTTTTCAATTTGCTTATGTGTCATATTTGATTGTTGTATCACTTTCGTCCTTTTAAATCTAACTGTTGCCATCCATTTTTGTTGTTTGGTTTTTCATGACATTGACTGCTTATTTGAAGAGTTCAGTTGTAGGAAGTTGTACCTTCTAGATTTGTCTGATAGTTTCCTTATGATTAGATTCAGAATTAGGGGCCGGTGATATCGCTCAGCGGCACGGGCGCCTGCTGGCGCGCGAGGTCCTGAGGTCGACCCCCCGGTACCCACAAAAAAAAATAAATAAATAGATTCAGAATCAGCTTCATTAACAAGAGTATTACATAATTGTATCACATGAAGAAACATGTCAAGCTGTCCTAATTTATTGACGATGTTAATAAATTTGTTTACTGGATTAAGATGGTGACCTCTATATTTCTCCATCTCCCCCTTTGTAATGAATCTATCTTGTTAAACCACCATTTTTACACCCCATAATTTTAATATCCATCATTGATCCTTGCCTGTGTTGCACAGAGGGCTTGCAAAATGGTGATTTTCTAATTCTGTCATTCTTTCCATATTTATACAGCTGGGGACTCTAAAGAAGGAAGACCATTCCTGTCTTCTCTCTGTCAAGTATTGCTATGAATTTTTTAAAATTTGTTATTGTTTCTTTAGGCCAGTTTCTGGCATTAAAAAGAAATTCCTGATTTGCCTAGTAAGTTCCATGTCCCAGGTTAGAATTTAATCATTTCTCTTGGAGCCATGATTCCTCTTAATGGAGAAATGAATGAATATTTGAAGCAAATTCCAGATAAGTAGAAGTCAAACCAATTAGTAGGTTCAAAAGATGGCACAGAGAAGGATGAAGGGCAGGATGAAACATTTGATGAGTACAGAATCTTAAGCAGTTGTAAAATATGAAGCATAAAGGAGCTAAGTAAACTGATCTTGTGGGTCATTCTTTATTGAAATTTTAACATGGGGGAATGTGTATGAGAGAATAATTCAAGCCACATAGCCAACAGTGGATTTGAATACTAAATAACAATTATTGTAAAACAAATACATTATGTAGTATAATATTTGTGTGTGTGTGCATTAAAATGTAAAGCTATGTCAAAACTGTAGCAAGTGGGTCAATCTAAGGAGGAGGAGAAGTATGTATACATACTCTCTTGTAGTTAGTTGATGTACTTAAAATGAAGAGTATACAGTGACGTTAACCTGGAGACTAGATTTTGTCAGGATCAAAAGAATAGAAGCAAGAACCTGTTAAAGGAATATTGCTTTGTATAGGTAAGAAAGGATAATGTGATAGTCTGTTCTAGAGCAGAAGTAATGGGGACAGAGAAACAGATTGACTTGAGAATGACTGGGGATGAAAGGGACAAAACTGGGTCATGGATAGAGAAAGAAATTTGTGACAGCTCACCTGGCAGGCACTTGGTAAGACTGATTGACTGCTTTTGTGATTTTCCTTAGGCTATGAGAGCATGTTGGTTGAGGGTGGGAGTAACTGAAGATAGTTAAGTTTTGGTGGTATTGAGTTTAGACCCAGTAGGCAGTTATATGTAGAACTCTAAAGTTTAAGAGAGACTGCTTCTGTGGAGACTGATTGGCTGCTGAAATAAATCACTCAGAGGCGCTGAAGGAGAGCATGGACCATGGATGAATTCCTGGTTCAGACATTCAGTTATAAAGAATTGGTATTCAAGAGCACATGGGAAAAAATGTATGGGGGCAATTTATGTTTCACTTTAGTATGCCCACTGGTTTCTGAAATAGAAGTAATAACTAGAGATGTAGGAAAACCATCTTATTGATATGTATTTCCTTTCTAGTTGTATACCTAGTGCTCTTAATGTAATTTCTCAAATATTCCTTATTCCAGTACTAGAATGCCTGAAGATACTAGTTTACATATGTATTTTTTTTTTATTTTAAAGAGAAAAAAAATAAATTTCAAAACAATATAATAGGAGGGTAACAATGGTTAATACATTGAGTATTGTTATCTTTAAATTAGTTACTCAGAGTACAAGATATAGGCATTTAATTGTCCAGACAATATTAGCACACACCTTTCTTTTCAATGAACTGAGAGAAATTAGTAATATAACTATTTTAACTATCTTTGTGTGTGTGTGTGTGTGCGCGTATATATATTTCTTTTTTTGCTTTTCCTTTCCTTTTCTCCTTTCCCCCATCCCCAGTTTCTCATTCCTTTTGAGCAGTTTCTTCCCATTTTACAGTACCTATTGTACATTTTGGATTTTACTTACTCTTTCAGGTTCTCACACTAGGGAGACGATACAGTGTTTACACATGTGCCTCTGGTTTATTTCATTTATGAGTATGGTATTGAGTTGCATCCATTTATCCACAAAAGTCTCAAGTTTATCCTTCTTTATGGCTGAGTTGTACTCCATTGTATAAAAATACCACATCTTTTTTTTTTTATCCATTCCTTGGTTGATGGGCATTTGGGTTGTTTCTGAGATTTAGCTATTACAGATTGTGCTGCTGTAAACATGGGTGCACATATATTGCTGTGGCACAATGTTTTGAATTCTTCTGGGAAGATACCCAGAAGGTGAATAGCTGGGTCAAATGGTACCGCCAATCCTAGTTTTTCGAGGAATCGCCACACTGCTTTCCACAGTGGTTGCACCAGTCTACACTCCCACCAACAGTGGAGAAGGGTTCTTTTTTCCCCCACAGCCCCACCAGCATTTATTTTTGGTTGATTTCTTGATAATAGCCATTCTTTCTGGGGTGAGATGGAATCTCAGTGTTGTTTTAATTTGCATCTCTCGAATAACCAGTGATGTTGAAAAATTTTTCACATATTTGCCATTTGTGTTTCTTCATCTGAGAAGTGCATATTCATCTCATGCCTATTTTTGGATTGGGTCTTTAAGTTTGGGAGGTCTGATTTTTTTGAGTTCTTTATGTGTTGTTAATAGTAATCCTTTGTCTGAGGAACAGCTGGCAAACATTTTTTCCCACATTGTGGGTTTTCTCTTCACTCTGTTGGTTTCTTTTGCAGTGCAAAAGCTTTTTAATAAGATGATATCCCAGTTGTTGATTCTTTGTTACAGTTCTTGCACGATCGGTGTTTTATTCATAAAATCTTTGCCTACACCAATGTCTTCAAGAGTTTTACCTATTCTGTCTTCCAGCAGATTTAATGTTTCTCTTTTAATATTTAGATATGTGATCCATTTCGAATTTAGTTTAGTGCATGGCGAAAGATATAGGTCTAATTTTAATCTTGGGCATGTGCAGAGCCAGTTTTTCCAGCACCATTTATTAAAGAGGCTTTCTTCCAGTGAATGTGTTTGGCACCTTTGTCAGAGATAAGGTGGCTGAGTATGTCTGGAGTTGTATCTGCATCTTCTAATCTGTTCCGTCAATCTTCAGGTCTGTGTCTTTGCCAGTACCACACTGTTTGTTTGTTTGTTTGTTTGTTTGTTTGTTTGTTTGTTTGTTTTTAAATCACAGTAGCTTTATAGTATAATTTCAAGTCAGATTGTGATGCCCCCTGACTTGCCTTTGTTGCCCAGAATTGCTATTCTAGGTCTTTTGTGGTTCCAAATGAATTTTAGGAATGTTTTCTCTAATTCTGTGAGATATCGTTGGAATTTTGGTCGGAATTGCATTAAATCTGTATAACAGTTTGGAAGTATGGCCATTTTCACTATATTGTTTCTTCCTACCGAAGAGCAAGGGATATCTTTCCATTTTCTGATACTCTCTTCGATCTCCTTTTTCAGAGTACTGTAGTTTTCAATGCAGAGATCTTTTACATCCTTTGTTATATTGATTCCTAGGTATTTCAATTTTTTCGTATGGTATTGTGAAAGGTGTTGTTTCCCTAATTTCTCTCTCTGTGAGTTTATTATTCATGTACAGGAAGGGTATTGATTTTTGAGTGTTGACTTTCTATCCATCTATGCTGCTGAGTTTGCTTATTAAATCTAGCAGTTTTTTAGTGGGGTTTTTGAGCTCTTCCGTGTAGAGTATCATGTCATCTGCAAATAATGATAATTTAACTTCTTCCTTTCCTATCGTTATTCCTTTTATTTCTTTCTCTTGTCTAATTGCTCCTGCTAAAGTTTCCAGGATTGTGTTGAATAAGAGTGTATATATGTATTTTCTATTTTAAACAAAAGCTGAAATTTTATTTTAAATCTTCCGACTACCTAAAAGAGATAGAAGAACAAAGAAAATGTAGAAAACTTAAAAACTGCAACATTCTACCTTATACGTATTTGTACTTTTCCTCCCTTCCAGAAATCTGAATTTTATATTGATATTAATAATCAAATACTAGTGATGGCTTATAATATATGTATATGAGTTATTGTCCTTCTTATGTTTTAATAGTCTTCAACTATGTGCTGGTGCTTTATGGCTGTTGTTGCTGTTTTGAAAGATTGTAAACTACATGTTATAAAAATGAACCCAAAGGAAAAAAAAAATCAGTGAATAAATAACCTACTAAAATCTAAAGTTTCATGGCAAGGGGAGTTTTTATATTAATGTTTATTTTAGATTATCTGCAAATTCAAGAATTGAGAGAACAAGACAGCAAAAACTTGGAGATTTGAGGAGATGCTTTTTCACATGGATCTAGCATTTTCTGTGTTTGAATTGTGGGAGTGTTCAGTGGCAAACTTTCTGAAGTTTTTATGTTTGTAGAAATAACTTGTGAGATGTATTTAGACATCTCTCTGTTTTTAGACTGGGCTGGTTTGGATGAAGATGAAGATGCCCACGTCTGGGAAGATAACTGGGATGATGACAATGTAGAGGATGACTTCTCCAATCAGTTACGGTAAGCTTTAAGCCAGATTTTTATTATAGCTCAGTATTTTAAGTTTGGAATATGTAACTTACATAAATAGATGATCTCTTAAAAGATATTTAATCTTTGTATTATGTAAAGCAGGACATTTCCCGGGTATCTAAACATGAATACTTTACGTAATTGCATATAACTTTTTTCCTTTTTAGTTTTTTAACAAAGGTAGTTAAATAGAAGCATATTTGTTGTTCTTTTTATTTTAAATCTTTATTAGTTTGAATGTGTCAGTGTTAATTTTCTATCAGTATTGAGTAAGAATAGTAGAGTATGGGGAACCCAAAAGATTGATGATTCTTAAAGTGAAATGTCGATTAGGATTGTCAGGGTATACTTTTTCATATTCATATAGGAATCTATTTATTGAGGTAAAATTTAGGTATTTATTGAGGTAAAATTTAGATAACAGAAAATTAATCCTTTTAAGACTACATTTCAGTGACATATAGTACATTCACAATATTGTGTACCCATTTCTGTTCTAATATTTTCAGCATCCCAAAAGAAAATACTGTCCTCATTAAGCAGTGATTACTGTATGCAGTCACCTTCCCCTACCAACTGCTAATATGTTTTCTGTCTGGATTTGCCTGTTTTGGATTTTTTATATAAAAGGAATCATATAATATGTATCTTGCTTCTTTCATTTAGCATAATATTTTCAAAATCCATCTATGTGGTAAGCTGTTATAAATATTCTGTTCCTTTTTATGGCTCAGTAATGGTCCATTATATGAATATGCCATATTGTATTTATCAGAAGTAGAATTGCTGGGCTTAATGGTAATTCTAGGTTTAACTTTTTGAAGAACTGCTAAAACCTTTTTTCTACAGTGGCAGAAGAATTTTACATTCATACCAACAATGTGTAAAGGTTCCAATTTTTCCACATGTTTAGCAAAATGTTTTTCAGAAAGTTATAGCCATAAGGGGAAGGGTATGAAATGATACCTCTGTGTTTTTTAATTTCCCTAATTGCTAATTTTTTCATGTGCACTTGACCATTCGCACGTCATCTTTGGAGAAATGTTTATTCAAGTCCTTGTTGTATTTTATTTTATTTTTTATTTTTATTTTTTGTGGGTACTGGGGGTCAACCTCAGGACCTCGCGCGCCAGCAGGTGCCCATGCCGCTGAGCGATATCACCGGCCCTTTTTTCGTATGTGGGTTCTGGGAGTCGAACTTGTGCCCTCGTGCTTGCCAGGCAGGTGCTTATGCCGCTGAGCCATCTCACCGGCCCCTGTCCTTGTCGTATTTAAAAAGTGTTTTTTGTTGTTGTTGAATTGTGAGATGGCTACACATATTTTTGACACTAAAACTTTATCAGATATATGATTTGCAAATATTTTCTTCTATTCTGTTAAGTTATCTTTTCATGTTACTGTCCTTTGCACAAAAGTTTTTAATTTTGAAAAAGCCTGGTTTATCTCTTTTCTTTGCTTGTGCTTTTGGTGTCATATTTAGTAATTCATTGCTGAATTCAAGATAATCAAGATTTATTTCTGTGTTTTCTTGTAAGTGTTATAGTTCTTAAAGTTAGAACTTCAATCTATTTTGAGTTAATTTTTATAGATGATATGCGATAAAGGTCTAACTCATTTTCCATGTGGCTAGCCAGTTATCCCAGCACTATTTGTTGAATAGACATTTCTTCCCCTCCTGATTTTATTGCAGTTCAACCCATATTTATCTCTCTTGGCCATAAGGATATTTAAGTAGACAGCCACATGATTTGCTCAAATCAAGCTATAGAAGATCTGTTGTTCAAAAGGGAAGCGAAATAATTTATAATGAATTTTTAAAATTTAATTTTAGTAGTGATACAGTAGTGCCTGTTATGTACTCTATTTTTAAAAATTGGCTTAAAACACTTATATTCTAGAGACTTTAGAATTTTGCTGGAGACTGATAATTTTACCCATCTCCTTTCTCCTCGTTTTAGAAGTAGTACAATTTACTTGCACTGTTATTCTGATACCTTTATATCCATGATATTCTTAAAGATCAATAACTCAGGTTTTTTAATTTTATTCTTTGATTGATTCTTCCTTGAGATGTAATTGTTCAAAAGCTTGAAACTTTAAGCTGCTTTAGTACAGTTTGGAGTTACCTCACCTAAGTTTTTAATTTGTCTTTTTGATGTATTTCCTTTTACGGTTTTATGTATAAGATAAGAACAAATAGCTGGGGCCGGTGATATAGCTCAGCGGCATAAGCACCTGCCTGGCGAGCGCAAGGTCCTGAGTTCTACTCCTGGTACCCACATTAAAAAAAAAAAAAAGAACAAATAGCTGCTGAAGAGTAATACTGCTTTTTTTTCTAAAATCTGTTAATGTTATATTATCTATGCCAAGCATTGGACCCATCCTTTGTCATGTTCTTTCGCCAACATATAGCTCTTCAAATGGTCTTTTTTTATGGATCTCAGTTTATTCTGGGATCAAGTTAATTCTGTATGAAGTACATCCACTTCGTTTTTGCATTATGTTTTTTTATACCATGTTAAAACTGAGCCACATCAAGAGAACACCCTGCCACCTTTCTTGTAAAATATGCATCTCCTTTTTCTTCCTCATTGAAATCATATTGTGCTATAAATTGTCAGGCCTTCCAATGCCGTTAAGTCCTATTCCATATTTTTAATCATGGATCAGGTTTTTTCTTCTCTGATACCTTCTTGAAATTTTTAAGATTAAGGCTAAATGAGGTTTTCTTTCTTTGCCATGCAAAAGAGGGTCACATTTCTCCAGAGGGTTTTTTTGTTGTTGTTTCTTTCATTCATTATGATAGCAACTTTCTCTTAAAAATTACTCAAGAGTGGGCCGGTGAGATGGCTCAGCGGCTTAAGCGCCTGCCCGGCAAGCGCGAGGGCCCGAGTTCGACTCCCGGAACCCACATACGAAAAAGGGGCCGGTGATATCGCTCAGCGGCACGGGCGCCTGCTGGCGCGCGAGGTCCTGAGGTCGACCCCCCGGTACCCACCAAAAAAAAAAAAAAAAAAAAAAAAAAAAAAAAAAAAAATTACTCAAGAGATTATTGATATTATGATTTTTATCAGAGAGCTTGTCATAGTAAATGTATCAATAATTGAATTTCTTACCGGTACTACTTCTTGCCTTTTTATTGCCTAAAAAATAGAGCATTATCTACATACCGTATTCTTTGTGGCTGTTTTCATAATATACTTGTAAGTGTTCTTTTTTTCTCTGTTGTGTTCCTGCCTTTGGGCCCCTGGATTTTCATATATGTATGAACTGTGATATATCCATTAGTGTTAAAGTGTCTGCTTTTTATTTCTCTACTTAAACCATGCTTTTTATCTAAGGTTATTGATGTTATCACTAGTGTCATCAAACAGAACTTACTGTAGTGATGGAAATGTTCTATGAGCTATACAGTACCAAAGCCAGTAGCCACATACGGATCTTGAGCACATGAAATGTGGCTAGTGTAGATGAAGAGCCAGAATTTTCAAAATTTAAATAGCCACATAAAAACTGGATATGGGGGTGCATGCCTGTAATCCCAGCACTCTTGAGAGGCTGAGGCAGGAGGATCATAAGTATGAGCTCAGCCTGGGCATCTAAGTGATTTAAACCCTTGCCTCAAAAAATAAAGTGATGGGGATACAGCTCAGTGCAAAGGCTCTGGGTTCAGTCCCCAGTACCACAGACGCATGCGCGCGCGCGCTTGCGCGTGCGCACACACACACACACACACACACACAAAGCCACATGTAACTACCATACTGAACAGCACAACCTCTCACACAGTCCTTCCTTTAACTAATTGGTATTGATTAACAAGTTTCCTGCAAAGGTGTTTGTCCTGATCTTTGTAGAATGTGTGGAGGCCCTTACTGTGGTATCTTGAGTCATAGTAAAGAACTTATTTTACTGTTTTCTGACCTTGTTTGGTCGTAATTCCACCTAACTCTGGAGAGGCGGCTCAGATTCTAGAGTCAAACTACCTTGGTTCCAACCCTGGGTCTGCCTCTTACTTAGCTACACATGCCTTGAGCAAGTCCTTCAGCCTTCCTGTGACTCACTTTTCTCACTATGAAATGCAGATAATTAGTACTTTCCTCATAGGGTTATTGTAAAAAGTAAGTTGAGATATATATAAAATGTTTAGAATATGGTTTGTGTTAAACAGAAATTCTCAGCCTAGTAGGCTGCCCACCTGCCATTTTCTTTTTTTCTCGTTCAGTGTAATGACTTGAACAAAGAGAAACACAGTATGGCCATCTGTATCTCCAGGTAACTGAGAGGCATTCTTTTTTTTGTTGTTCTGACCTGATAGCATTTGTTTCTCTGTATAGAGGATAGAAAACTAGGTGCTCTTCCCGACACAGCATCTTACATAAAAACTCCAAGAAGCCAGTATAGTTCGTGATTTACCATATTAGATATAGTCACAGTAATAAAGCTGAGAACCTACTTGTTGCTACTAGTATTAGTGCTTTTCTTGTTTTGTGTGCGAAAGGAATGCTGTTGCTTTTGTTTCAAATAGTCTGCATTCATTGTCTGTATTCTCTGATACAATTCCAGGTATACCAGATTCTTCCCACTTGTCTTTTTTGGATTTTTTCATTCACTCTATATTCATAATATTAGTATTTTTTTTTTGTACTTAGTGGCCTCAGTTTATTTTCCTTTCGGTTTAATATGCTTTTAAATTCTAGCAAACAACTTTTCATTTTCTCTAAGAATTTAGTTGACAGCACTTCATCTCCTTCATGTTCACAGTTTATAAATGTAATTGGTGACCACCTCCCATCAGGAAGGTAAATATGCACAAACTTGGAGGATAAATTTGGCCTATTTGTTGTTTAACTTGTAGGATGAACTCTAGTGGGTTTTGTTGTTGTTGTTGTTAAAAGAAGAAAAAGTGAATTATCTATAGTGATTGTGTAAAAGGGAGCAGAATACTAATGTTTAAGAAAGTTTTACAGTTATTTTCATCTTAAATAGAAAAAGTAAAAACTTTTAGCATAAGATGAAATTCAAAGAAAATTACCAAATTCCCAGAAGATTGGTAACAGTAGTTTTTCTAGGAAACATTTGAGGAGCTTTCTGTGATCAACAAAAATAGAAGCTTTTAGCTTTCCCTTCAGCTTTAGTTCTTAATTTTAATACTACATTACATGTGTATAACTTCTCTCATTTAGCTCTCAAAACAAAGGAGATAAGTTATTATATATGAAGGACAGACATTAAAATCTTCAGTTTCTTGGAGGGGAAGGAGCCCAAATGAAACAATTTAAATTTAGCAAAGAAAAATTAGTCAGAGACTTGCACTGGGCTCTTCTAATCCAGTGTTTATACCACCAGCCCACTCGGAGCGCTTCACACAAACAGAAAACAAGGATGAATATCTATCTTTGATAAAATTCATGGAAATTAGGTCAGTATTTCTGTTATAAATACCTAAAATATTAAGAAAATGAAGCAGTTTGGAGAAATGAAAAATAAATATATGTCATTCCTACCATGTGATTTTTGCAGTGTAGTTCCATTGAATGGTATAATGGCGTCTAAGCCAAATTGTACCTGAGAACAGATGTCTTTATGTTCCTGGGTGTAATGTACAGAGCATTTTAATCATACTGCACTTTTATACAATGTCTTGTTGTAGACTTCCTCCAGTTTTCTCATGGACTGTTATAAAATCTGAATTGAGGTAGAGATGGTCATTTAAAATAGATCAAGTTGATTACAGGGTTAAATTTTATACAAATGTTTTATGCAAAGCAGATCAACAACTGAGGTTAGCATTCTCAAAGTATGACTGAAATTTCAGCCTGAATAAGTTATTATAAATGATACTGTAGCTTTTCAATGCATATTTGCATATAAATATTTTATGTTTTCATCCACATTTGAAATTAGGGAGGTGAAATTTCATTTACTATTTTATGACATTTATTCTATTTATTTTGACTACATATGGTTAATACAAAAATTCTCGGGGGCCAGTGATACAGCTCAGCGGCATAAGCGCCTGCCTGGCAAGCACGAGGTCCTGAGTTCGACTCCCAGTACCCGCATATTAAAAAAAATAATAATTCTCACGCATCCTTAAATTTGACTAAAATTTTTTTCTTGGTTAGAACAATAGATACATGTCAATATGGAAAACAATCTGTTTTATTCCTTCTGTGTGCATAACTGTAATACTTGTTATGATGATTATAAAATCCTTAAAGATTTGATATTGATGTGTATTTACCACTAAGATCAATGATTCTTAAAATTTATGTCTAATGGGTGGGGGCGGAGCTGGTAGAGTACCTGCTAGGCCTGTGTGAGGCCTTGAGTGCAGTCCCCAGCACCACCAAAGCAAAAATAAACAAAACTTTGCATTTAAATATGCATTAGAAACAGAACACTTGTTTAGTGTTTGAGAAGTATTTGGAGGGTAGTTGTAAATCCCTCAAGTGTCTTTCATAAATAAGTTAATAAGAAAATTAAGGAAGATGAAATTATGGATTCACATCCAGTTTCCTTTGTATATGTTTATTTTCTAAAATAAACCCATGTAGTAATATTTTAAGTTGATGCCCTCAACTTAGTTCATTGATTTACAGTAAGTCCCTGACGTACAAGCATTCAAGTTGTGACCTTTCACAGGTACCAGTGGACCTTGTATTGTGAACATTCCTAGTTGTGAACAAAGCACAGAAGTGGCTCACATGTCTGCCGGACATTATCATAGTTGTGCTGCTGTGTGCTTACTGTACAGATCCCAGGATGTCTGGAAGCAAGAGGAAAAGCAGTGGTGATGTGGAGGGGACAGCTGGGGTGTGCAAAGCAATATCCATGGAAACAAAAGTGCAAATATAGTATGAGACTCACTTTGTTGGACTTATGAATGAATCCAACTTACATTCTTCCAGAATGGAACTCGTTCATAAGTGGGGGACTTTATATTTATAAATTGTACTATTTCTTAAAAACATATTTTTTGACTTACAAAGAAATGCCTACTGATACTGTTCTTTGTGTTTTATTATAGAGCTGAACTAGAGAAACATGGTTATAAGATGGAGACTTCATAGCATCCAGAAGAAGTGTTGAAGTACCCTCAATTCGAACTGTTTAGAATGCTTTCAAAAATACGTTTCATTATTTGCTTGGATTTTTTGTATCAAAAAATAAATGTTTTGGTCTAATCCTGGTTTGGTTCAGTCTTGGTCTTTTGCTGTTTAATCATTAATTTTATACTCATAATTTTCCAGAACCTTAGTGTAGTGAGACAGCAAAATTCTATATTATGATACTTCTTTTTTTTTTTTTTTTTGGTGATGTTCAGTGAGGCTCAGGTTCAATGATCTGGGCTTAGAATTTATCCGATTCCCAATTCAGTACTTTTCTTAAGCCACATCAATTAAATATTAGTCCAATTTTATGAAGTACTATTTTTATATCACATTAAACCTTGATGTAATCTGTGTTTTTATGGCTTAGGCAAAATTTAATGACATTTATAAGATGACTCTTCAAAACCTGTGTTTTTTCAGCTCATTTATTTATTTATGTTGTGTGAAAAAATTTCATAACAAAGTAAGAGAATAAGAATAGTTAATACACTTGGTGTGCTGCTGCTGAAAACCTTCTTCACAGAAACAAAACAGCCCATCCACAGGGCAGGCCACTCGTAGCCAAGGAATCCCCAGGAGGGAGCAGCTCTCCGGGGTTCCAGGCTCCCACACACCCGAGTTCTTGCACCCAGCAGCAGAGCCCACAGAACCCAGTGATCCCAAGGCATCTGAATGTGTTATGTGCACAGCACTGAGTGGAAGAATGTTTACAGTTGGGCAAGGGATTGCACTGTGAGAGGGCAGCAGACATGCCCCAGGGGCCCAGTGCTAGGGCCTCTAGCATCACTTAGGGTTCACCTTCTGCTCCCTGATACCTGGGTCCTGTGTATATTAATCATTTTAAAGTATAACTTACTTAGTTCCTGAGCCATTAAGAACAATATTAATGGTCTATAGAGTATCGCTAGTACTTAAAATCTATTGGATGTTTGGTCACAGTTTTAAGATAGTATCTTCTATTAAATTAGGGAACTGAACTCCAAATACTTCATCAACAAGTTCATAGCACTTGTACTATGCATAGTACTTGTACTATGTACTACAAAACAGATCAGTACAGTAAAGTTTTTGCAAAGTGACTTCTGTTGCCATACCTATTGCTAAGGGAGAGATATAATTTGGGTTGTAAAGAATTCTTTCTGATAAACTTAGAATGGAACTAATTAATATACTGAGGTTTTGAAGGAATATTTTCAAACTTTAATATATTAAAAAGTAGAATTACCACTACTGTTGAGTAATTTCAAGTGTAAAGTTTCTGCAACAATGCTGCAAACAAATTCTAAAATGGGAGTTGAACAGAAATATATTTTCTCTAGGTCAGTGAGATGGCTGAGCAGCATAAGCGCCTGCCCGGCAAGTGCGAGGTACTGAGTTCGACTCCCGGTACCCACATACAAAAAAAGGGCCATTGATATCGCTCAGCGGCACGGGTGCCTGCTGGCACGCGAGGTCCCGAGATCAACCCCCGGTACCCACCAAAAAAAAAAAAAAAACATATATATATGTATTTTTTTTTCCTCCACCTAAGAATAAATCTGCCTTGCCTACCTGACAGAACTGCTAGAAGATCAAATGGATTAAGAAGCAAAAGAACTTTGGAAAGTATAAAAGCCCTATACATATAACCAATACTTTTGTAAATACAGTGGAACACAGGCAGCCATGTTAATGTTACAACATGGTAAGAAATACTGTGTATTTTCCCTTGATGTTTTGGTCGGTACTTTGGAAGATTACATGATAGTAACAGTGCTTTGCTTTTTATGTTTTGGTCTGTGCTGTATTTTTAACAGATACCCATATCCTTTTGTACTACACTGACCAAGTCGAGAGGGGCACTATATCCCATCCTTTTGGCCCGTATCCCCACACATGATGCTGGGGTTTTTCCAGCCACCGTAATGTCTCCCGTTGCACCCCTTCTCTAAATCTTGGCTTGTGTCCACACTACCCTGACTTTACTTTTTCCTGTATTTATTATACATTTTTTTTTTGTAATCTTAATTTGGTGAAAACAAAATCCTTGATTATCCTTCTTAAATCTGATTTTGCTGGGCGTGGTGGCCCACCTGTAATCCTAGCACTGGGGAAGCAGAGAGAGGCAGGAGGATTGCTCCAAGTTCAATGCCAGCCTGGGCAAGTTCAAAGCCAGCCTGAATTACAGAGCGAGACCCTGTCTCAACAACAACAACAAAAAGTCTGATCTTTCCTTCAGTCTTCTTTTTCTACTCAATATGAATTGCAGAGTTTGGTGTCAGCAGCATAGACCAGAAAACAGTGGAGACCTTTTTATAAGAAAGAGATGAAGCCAAAAATACAAAAGCTGCTCTTTAGTTATGTATTCTCTTGTATCCACTCCGTTGGCAAGCTAGTCAATTCTCTTTCAAAACGTTCTGTGTGGTTGGTACCACTTCTTGCCTACTCAGCATCCATTCCTTTTCCTCTTTCCTAGCAAAGCCTCATTCCCACTTCACTTAAAGTATCCATCTTTCTTTCATATAGGACATGTGACTCAAGGCAAGCCAACACCAACACCATTCCCAGCTCAGGGTGGGCTGGGGCTCAGTAATCTTCAGCCATTCCTGGTGACTACATATCTTCTGCAACTGATTAGATAAGAGATACAGATTGAAATAACTTAGGGCCAATGAAATTGGCAGGGCCATCTGACAAAAAGGAGTTCTGCCTCATAAAAATAGCCACATGAAGTCACATTCTCCTGAATGTAAACATGGAGTATCTGATCTTAATTGCTAGTAGCAGTCAAATAACCACCCTTCTAGGTTGAGGATCAGGTTGATAAAATTTGGAAGTGCGGTGCTCTTTGATGATGTCATAGAGCCTGCTGTAGGACTAGGCTTCCTGTGAAACCTCCGAGTTTCCTTAGGTTGTGTATTTTGTTATTTGTACTCAGAACATTTTAACTAATAATATCCGGAATCCATCCTCTATTAGTATCCTACTTTAACGATCATTGCTCACTAGGTTCTATTACAGTGATCACCTAACTATTGTCTCTACTTTTCTGCTTTACAATCTCTTTTGGAAGAAACATAGGCCTTATTAAAATTTAGGTTGTGTCCCCCTTTTTCTTAAATACTGTCAGTGCTGCTTAAAGCAGTATAAAATCTCAACTAATTAAGTCCAAAATTAGCTCGCTTCCACCTATTATTGATGTATATCACTTGATTCTCAGTACAGTTGTAGTTTGGTCACTTCTGAAAGGTAAATCAAAGATAAATCACTTTGGCAGATGGAAATAAAGCTGTTCTGCTTGTAAATGGTAAATAATAAAACAAGGGCAGTTCATCACTATGATCTGTTATATACATGTACCTAATACGTCTTCACATTTTCTATAAAGTGAATCTTGAAACCATTGATCAGGAGATCAGTTTGGTGTCAGCAGCATAGACCAGAAAACAGTGGAGACCTTATTATGAGAAAGAGATGGGTTTTGCCTTCCTACTAGCTCATGAGGCACATACCTGTGTCCTAAGCCGTTTTAGTAGAGAGGATGAGGAATTCATGCCCCTCTGCCCACTTGAGCTCTGCCACCACCTTAGGAGCGCTCTGTGTGACGCCAGACCAAAGCACATGCAAGCCCCTTTTTTTTTCCACTCTTACTCTTGAGCTCAAGAGTCTGATCTATCTGCACAGCATGCAGTGTTCCCTTTCTGTCATCCATTTCTCTGTGATCTTCCATAAACATAGCTGCTTTTCCTCCACCATCGTGTGCACGCATAGCAGTTCATTGCTTACTGTACCAAGAACTTGGAATTTGTTGGATCCACCACACAGTAGCAATTTTATATCTAACTCATTTTACTTAGTTCAAACCGTACATCTTGCCGAAAAGAGGTTAATAGGTCACTAGTGATTACAGAAGTATGCTTTGTTGTTGCCTGTGATGAAATGTCACAGAAAATCTTTAGGGCCAGTGATGTAGTTCAGTGGCAGAACATTTGCCTACCATGCTCAAAGCTCTGGGTTTGATCTCCAACACTATGAGAAATAGATAAATGAATAAAGTAAGGGCAGTGAGCCCTTAGCTTTCAGCTAATATTTAAAACAGTGGGGGGGTCCTCATAGCTTTTTAAAAGCTTTGACCAAAACAATAACAATTTGACAAATTGGTTACATGGATCTTGCTTATATTTGCAAGGTTAATATGGTACCTTATTTAAGGTAAAACAATGTGCTTTTATCTACATTAATGTTCACAAATAAGTAAAGATGACTAATAAGGATGTTGGAATTTTTAAAATAATACCAAAAACAAAGACTCATGGGGCATTTTATGTATGAAACCCATGGTCCAAGTTAACTGTAATGTGTCTTAGTGATTTCAGTAATATTTCCAAGTAGAGGAATGGACAGAATGCAGGTTTTATAAGCAGAGCAATTGCTTCTCTCCACTAAATAATGACCATTAACCACTGAGATGGCCATCTGTGTTTAAGTTATTTAATATTTGTTAGTAAATTTACCTTTGGTGGGCCAGTGAGATGGCTCAGTGGCATAAGCACCTGCCTGGCAAGCGCAAGGGCCCGAGTTCGACTCCCAGAACCCATATACGAAAAAGGGGCCGGTGATATCGTTCAGCGGCATGGGCGCCTGCTGGTGCGCAAGGTCCTGAGGTCGTCCCCTGGTACCCACAAAAAAAAAAAAAATTTACCTATGCTGATTAAAAAAGGGCATACACCAAGTTACTTTGGCTTTCAGAGACATGCATCATTGCTCTGAAGTAGGACTGTAGGATAAAATAATATAAAAGATGAGTTACTAAAATATCAAAATTATAAGCATAATTTTAAAGCTATATGTTAGTGTTTTTCATATCTCGGAGTTTATTAAGTCCTGTAAAACATTTTCAAGCCTGAATTTTCACTATCAAATAATCTTAGTCTTATGTATTACTAGACTGTAATGTAGGGAATTTTATTTCTCAAGTTAAAATTAGTTGGTAGACTCACAAAGTTGGCTTTAAGTTGTTGACTGCTTTTCCATGAAAACTTTTTCTTTAATTTTTCTTATCTGAATGAAATTGGTAATATAATTTTAGCACTATTTCAAAGTACAGAGAAGTCTAGAGATAGGAATTAGACTGATGTCAAACAGTGTTGCCAGAATGCGTGTCAGAAGGTGCGAAGATGGGGCTCCAGGCGTCCCTCTTTCGTTTCAGTCAGAGGATTTTGACCTTTTTGTTTTACACATTGGGATTCAATGTAAGATTTCATTTGAAAAACTGATTCTTCTGCCCTTCTTTTAAGGTTTGATAACAGTGATCTAGATTTTCTACAATATTGGCAATTTCTCCTAAATACCACCAAGTAAGTTAGATTTTACTTTCTGTCCAGATTCAAGGTATAGCCACTTCATACTGTGAAAATTATAAACATTTTTTTCCAAGTTCGCTGAGTATCTGTCATCCATATATTTGTGACCATGATGTTAGACTTATAGAATTGGATAGATTCTTAAAGAGTGTCTACCTCTACCACTTCATTTTACAGATGAAGAAATAAACCCAAAGTGGTTATGACCCATCCCCAAGGTCACATTGGGCAGAAGCAAGAAAAGATTCTAATCTAATACTCTTCCCATTGCATTGAGTGTTCTCTTTTAGAGATTCTATTTCATCAATTTTGAATATAGAATATTGCTAGGTATTATTAAGTATAAATGGCATAAGGGAAAGGATGAAAACAAGTAACACCCATTCAACAAATACTTAAGGAGTAGCTACTATGCATCAAGTACTGTTCTACTTACTGAAATTAGTTGGATAATTTAAAAATGAAAAAATCTACATGTGTTTTTTATTTGTTAATGTTAAATAGATAGCTCCTGGTTTTTAGGGTTAAAATAATTTTTTAAATACATAGAGGACATTGTTTTCATCTTGGCCAGGGACACAATCTTTAAGTTGATAACCACACCCAGATTACCTTATGGAAATACAACTACCATCTCCCTTCCCTGTTCTATTCAGTCCCTTCATTTTTCTGCAGTCATTATTAGTGAGACCAAAAATCAAGGTGCTCTGTCCAGCACTGATGAAAGACTGAAAGCCCCTGGCTAGTATTAGACCAATTCAACTCTTTTTCTTGGGACTTCTGTCTCAAGCAGAGAGAAACAAAGTTAGGGGAAACTGCCATGATTCGTTCAGCTGAGACCACTGAATAGTTTTGAGACCCTTTCCCTACCAGAGCATCTTGTAGCCTATCCTTTTAAAACCTGGCTCTTCAACATCATCATAGATTCTTCTCTCACTTCCAATAAATCAATAATCAGAGTTGGTTTGTGCTGCTTGCAACCATTTTACCCCAATGGATACGTATAGCTGTCTGTGAAATTCTGCAACTCTTTTTCAGATGCAAGAACACAAACTGATAGCAAAGAACAGGATTTGTGAAAGTTTTGGCTTTTTGTCTCAAAGTCCAAAACCTGAGTCACTGTACCAAGAAAACGATGACCCTAACCCGCAAGTGAACCTTTTCAGTGCTTTGTTACATTAACAAGCTTGGTATCGGGAGACCTGTTATACAATAAAGATAATTTCCTTCCCTCACTTATCTTCTCCCCATTTAGACTTCCTAAGAAGCCGTCTTGGGCCTCTTAGGGCTGTGAAGCACTGTCATCCTGTTCCCAGCGTTCGTTTTGATCTGCTAAAGTACTATTGCGCTGGCCCTCTGCTGAGTGCTGTTGACCTTATTCACTGATTGCTTTTAGTGATTCCCTTTAGTGACTGATGGAACTGACTGGACAGTAATGAAAACAGAGCTGATTCACTTTATCTTAGCAGGATTAAAGCCTGAAAACAAATCTAATTTTCTTTTATGGGGAAGAAAAGTAGGAACAAAAGATTTTGATCAGTGTCATAAAGTAACATGAAAGGAAGACTAGAGGATTTAATAAGGTAAAAGAAACCTTTGTAAAGGAAAGGAAGCATAACTGTTAAGATTCCTAATGGAAGGAGTGGTGGCTCTCTAATTTCCTTTTTAACAATAAATGGGTTCACATGCTAGGCATGGTATGTACTAGCCCACATTACCTCTGGATAAATTTATGTTCTAAATTGGGAGGAAATGACAAAGGGGAAATGTAAAACAATCATGGGGAAATTGAAGAAGTCAGAATAGAGCATTGGGCAGCATAAATTGAGATCTTAACCTTTCCATGATGTTTCTCTATAAAAATAACAGAAAATGTAGCTTGAGGAATTAAAAGGAAGTTCTTGAGTTCCTTTGCGTCTTCTGCCAGTGTTGATGAATGTAAATGTGTTAACTATTAAATACTGTAGCATAGTACTGGGTATTAGATATTTGTGAGTATCTTTAATTTCCAATCCTTTTAATAATTGAACCAAAATTATCAGTACCTGGGATTGTATTGCCCTTAGGAAAACTGTTGCAAGAATATCCTTTCTTCATTCTTTTTTTTTTTTTTTTTGCAAGATTATATAGATGGTTCAATCATTCAGTCAATAGGCAGAGAGAAAGGCAACAGTAAATAGCCCAATATAATGTTGTTGCGTTACAGTAATCGTAGTTTAAGTGTCACTGACCTAATCCTAGGCTTGTTTCACAGCTGGAAAATGGGAATGTGTGGGTCAGGGTCAGGGCCACTACCAGACTATACAGTGTCTCTGGCTAAATCGGAAGATGCTACTCTTTCCTTCAGGAGAGTGTAGCCTCATGAGTTTGGCACTGGAGCTCAGACCAGATTTCCATCCCGACAGTTTTGTTTTCTTTTGTTTTTCTGGATTCTCTTATGCAGAGTATAACCTACATAGCTGTGCATAGCAGCCCTGGTATAAGTTCTTGGTTGTCTACAAAGAGAACAACCCTCAATATCTTAGACCAAAGAAGAATTAATGATAGGGTATTATGATCAAGAGGAAACTGAGAAAGTGACAGGACCTAGGGTCACTCTGGCATTAGGACCTTAATTGACCGAGGTTTCACTCAGGAACTGAGTGGTCCTCAGGCCCCAATTGAGGCTGCAGTGGATTTGACCTCCATGCAACCTATCTTCCTTTGCTTTGCACACTCAGGATTTACAGTATCTTCTGTATTTCTTCTTTCTCTCTCTCTCTTTTTTTTTTTTTTTTTTTGCATTGATTGATTGACAGGTATGTACATAAATAGCAAAGACACAGTCCTCACTGTCAACAACATTGTCTTTGGAGTAGATGAGGTACTATGTCCCCGGGCTCCTATAAGATCCAGAACCCTTCACATGACCCCACCATGCTGTGGAATATCCTGGTGCTTATGTATGGGCCTTCCACAGTGGGAGAGTATGATAGCAATTCTGTTTGTTGGTTCTTGCCCAAGACTCTGCTGATTTTCCTCTTAGATGGGATTTTTTTTCATGCCCTTGAATTTTTTCTGTGTACCAAATTTCTGGCCTAGCACATAATCTAATGGAATTTCTCTTTCCTCGATGTTAATGTTCACATTGTGAAACCACAAACTTCCTACTGGCATATATATATATTCTTTTGATGGATTGTTGTTCACTCATTCATATACATATGTGTATATATATATATATATATATATATGTATGTAAATATGCACATAAACTTGTAAAAATTCAAACAGACCATTGGCATGAATTGAATTCCTGATACTACCAAATTCAAAGAGTTGGGATGCACAGGAGGAAGTAGAGAGCCATGTATTCTTGAGCACTAGTCATTTCACCTGAGTGTGCATGAGGATGACTAGGGAGCTGGAATATTCCAGGGAGAGAGAATTGCCTAGATAAAGATCTGGAAGTAGGATTATGGTTAGCATTCTGCACTATTAGGTCATAAAATGTTGTGCCATTTCCTGTACCAACACAGCAAGTATACACTTGAAGTGAAACCATTTATTATTTTGCTCACTAGAGTTTGATGGAAAGTTATGTCTTTTTATTAAAAAAAAAAAAAAACTTCTAAATTTTATAGTCCTAGATGGAAAACAGATAACAACTCATAGTTATTAGTTAATGGTAAGTGTGATAACTATATCAAATGCATTTTTGCATTTAATTCTAAGTACTACTTAGCCCCATTTTACAGATGAGGAAACAAAGACACTAAGTCATTTATACCAGTTCACAGAGCTGGTAAGTAATGGAGCTAGTGTTCAAAACCAGACAGTCTGACTCAGGTACTGTCTAACTGCTATGATGCAGATTGAAAATGTTTTTGTTTTGTTTGTTTATTTGTTTGTTTGGTCTTGGTCAGGAAGGAACCTGGAGACCAGATGCCTGAGCCTGTAGGAGAGAACAATTATTGAATCTTGCAGGAGCAGGCAGAGAACAGGTGAAAGGTGTGTATGAAAGGAGTTAAGGAAACTGTGTTCCCTTTTGGCGTCAGTGTTTATCCTAAGACAAAGCTTTTGCATGGTGAAAAGCCATTACTTCACTAGCTTAACTAGAGACTGTCTTTCCAGTGTTTTTTGTTGTTCTTTTATAGCGCTTTTGGTCGCATCAGTCTGTTACAGTTGGAGAATGCTGTTCCCTGTACCTGGCAGTGCCCAAGTCACTGACACCTTCTGGGCAGTCATGTTACTCATAAAGCAGGAGAAACGGGCCGGGAGAAAACCCAGGGAGGAAATGGAGGTTCTTGAACAATTGCTGTTCTCTACCTAGAGTGTCTTCCCTCAAGGCTAACAACTAGATTGGTCTGAATTGATCATAATAATTCAGGCTGTTCCCTTCAAACTCTTAGAAGTCTACCTGCAAACTTCTGTAGCTCCGTGCCCATCTCTGGCATGTAGGCAGGTCAAGAACTACTCAGTCTCGAGTCCGCCATTGTTCTTCCCCTGTAGCAAGTGACTCTGAGATTGTAGTGTGACATACCACCCAGGAAGGCCTGAGAAGACACCGTAGTGTGCGAGATGATCAGGGAATACTTTTCAGGATATATTTGAGAAGCCATTGAGTTTCTTTCCATCTTACTTAGAGTCACAGCAAGCTTTCACCCAGTGAGAACACTGAACCAAGAAGAGGCATGGGTTATGTCACCAGCCAAGAACCAAAGGGAGTATTTTGGGTTTTTATAAACTTAAATTTGCTTTTCTAAAAAAATATTTTTTGGACCAAATTCTCCATCCTGGCATAAGCATCATGTAATAAGCATCATCATCACCACCATCATCATTATCACCATCACCACCACCACCATCATCATCATCATTAGTTTTCTCAGTTACAGTTTATACTGTGAGTTTAAAGATTTTAATAGCATGCTCCAGACACCTATTTTTCTTTCCACTTAGGACTGTTTATACACTGGAGTTTTCAGATTAGTAATTCTGAGGAGCATTCTTTCCACATAATGTGCTTTCCTCTCAGCTTTGTTCTGCAGTTTCTCCAGGTAGAATGCCTTTTCTTCTTTTTCTCGATGAGTTAAGTCCAAGACATCATCTTCTCTTGGAAACCTTTTTTAATTCAGAGGCTGGGCTTAATGCCCCTCTAGCTTTCCTTTGTATTCAATAACTTTATTTTATCTTTTAGGCCAACTTAAGTGAAATGATCTCTTTGAGGGGCTATCTGCCCTCTTCATTAAAAATCTAAAGTCTCCATACATGTGGGTTGTCTTTAGCATTTTCTCCTTTAGTTCTAGTAACATTCCTAATAAATGTAGGTAAACCAGACTAAGTAAATAGCAATGTTTCTAATAAGATGAATTGAGAGTTCCATAAATCCACTGTAGCTTTTGAAGTGAAAACTGTTGTTACTAAAACATCACTGAAACACTAGAACCAAACTCAAACTATAATCCAGCTATCCCAAAAAGTGACCAAAGCTGGACTTGAATATTACTGCCAACTTCTAATTCTAATTTGTGTTAAAGAAGGTTATTTATTAAAGGTATCTTACTTCTCTAGCTATAAAATAACTATGACTATTGCATTCATTGCAATCTGTGAGGCCTGCTATTCTTTCTGCATCAACATGAATGCAGCTCATCATGCCAGAAATGATGCATGTGGCTTAATCAATGCAGAAGTGAAGACCAAGAATCTCGGTGCAGCTGTCCTGATCTGACAGTTTCCTGGAATCAACAGGGAGTATGTGCTCCCATGTGGCAAGCTACTGGATTTCCTCCACTGTATTGGAGATTATAAACACTCTCCCCCATTGACGTTTATTAGAAAGTAACGCAAAGCAGATTTCTGGGTTTGCACTCTGTGAACATTGTCTATCAGGGATATAGTATACTCTCCTTGTGCCAGGCATGATGGCATCCTTGCAGGTTAAGCCTCAAATCCTGTTCTGCCATTTTAATAATTCCATTGACTTAACCTTTATATAGACGAAGTGTATAATTTACTTAGAATACTTTGCTCCTTTGTGCTTGCGGAAAGAGTGCTTCAGGTTAGAAATTCGGTCTGTGATCTGTCAGGTGATGATACAAAAGGTTTAACTTAAACACAAACACTAGTTCACACAGGGACAGGATCCAGATGGTTTTGTATTTGATTACACTGTCCTCCATCTCCCAGGTATCTAGAGCTTTTTTTCTTTTTTCTGCCATCTGTCAATACACTTGAATGAAGGCCTTAATCACCGAGGCTATCAACAGGTTAGGTTTTTTCACTTTTTCTTTCACTGGGTGGTAAGACACAAGTATAGGATAAAACAGCATCTAGTTTTCCATTGTACTCTGTTTTCCCCAGGGTTAAGAAGTAGTTTAAGACTAAGGCTAGCCCATTTACTCATGTAATTCCAGTCTTTGTGACAAAGAAATAAAAATTTTTGTTTGATCTCATTTAATGAGTTCGAGTATGATACATTTCCTTCTATTGTTTGTTATAATCATGAGCTATAGATTTCATTATTACTTCTTAGTCATAAATAATGAAGTAGGGGATTTATTTTATTATTAATTATAGATTATTGATATTGGAAATTTAAAATTAACCACAACAAATTAACAACTGTATAGAAGTGGTTAAAATGATAAGCCTTGAAATAGAATAAATAAATAAATAGAATGAATAAAGCAGAGTCCCCTGATTTATTTCTGGCTCTGGTATATACTAATCGTGTAGCCTCAGCACATTACTTAACCTTTTTAAGTAAGCCTCATCTGTAGGGAGATAGGGAACCAGATAACTTGCAGGGTCACTGTAAGCTTAATGAGATAATTGTGCACAGCACTTAGCACAATACCTGGCACTCATAATGTTCAATATAGGGTGATCATTTTTATTATTATTCGTGCCATCATGTTCAATATAACTTTAAATGCTAAAGAGATAAAGTAATCCAATGAAATTCCTAAAGACTACTAATCTAGTATGCATCTGGAAATGTTATTTCAAGTAGTTTTATTAAAAATATTTTCATTTTAGAGAGATACCACTTAGTGAATATAATTATTATCACTCAAAATAGGTCAGGCCCCTTAGCTCATATGTCCTGCGGAAAAGGCTGCATTTTGCTTTTCTGTGATGCTTTCTATCAAGTACATCAAGCTTACATCAGCAACTTGGAAACAGTTTCAACAAATTACAGCTTGAAGACCAAAGCCAGCCCCCTGTCTGTTTTGTGTGACCAGGGAACTAAGTAAGAAAAGTTTGTATATTTTTGTAAGTGGTGGGAAATTTTTTTAAGTAGCATTTTCCGATTGAGGAAAATTATATGAAATTTAAGTTTCACTGTCCATAAATAAATTTTAATGAAATACAACCACAATCATTTATTTACCTATTGTTTATGGCAGTTTTTAATCAACAGAGTTGAGTATATGTTTTTGTGACATGGAAATGACATGCAAAGCTTAGAATACTTAGTATCTAGCTCTTTACACAAAATTTCTTGACCCCCGAGAATAATGAAAGTAGAATAATGAAAGTATATTTTT
Organism: Erethizon dorsatum; assembly: GCA_028451465.1. NCBI lineage: Eukaryota > Metazoa > Chordata > Mammalia > Rodentia > Erethizontidae > Erethizon > Erethizon dorsatum. Next base: position 48,930,252 of record CM051835.1, on the reverse strand, counting down.
GGATGAGGTTTTCAGAATCTATCACATTGAATTTAAAACTTGGTATTTTAGTTTCCTAGGACTGCCATAACGAAGTACTGTACTACCAATGGGGTGGCTTAAGACAACAGAAAGTCATTCTCTCACAGTTTTGGAGAATAGAAGCCTGGAATTCTAGAAGTCCGAAATCAAGGTGAGGTATCTGCAGACCCACGCTCCTTCTCAAACCTGAGAGATTCTTTCCTTGCCTCTTCCTAGCTTCAATGCTTTCCTGGCAATTTTTGACATTCTTCAGCCTGCAGCTGCATAAGTCCGATTCTGCCTTCATTGCCACATGGTGTTCTCCCTATTGTCTCTGTCTTTAGATGACCCCCTTATTATAAAGACACCAGTCATATTGGATCAGGGATCCACTTTGCCCCTTCATTTTAGCTAATTACATCTGCAAGGACCCCATTTCCAAACATGGTCACATTCTAAAGTAATGGGTGGTCAAGATTTCAACATATCTCTTTTGGGAGAGGGGGCAGGAAGAAAAACATTATCCAGCTTGTGATGATCAAGAAAATGGATCCCCAAAATACAAAGGGACTTATCCAAAGTCATTTAGAGAGTTAGTGCCAGAACCAAGACCAGAACTTGGTTGCTGAGCCTGTAACTAATTACTGAGTCAAGTTTCTACTATGTGATGTGAGTTTGAAGTGAATTACTCTTCTATAGCAAATGTACATGAACTACCGAATCTTATTGAGTCCTTTTAGACATATCTACTTAAGCATTAATAATGAAACTCACTATTTAAAGTTATGGTCTATAATTGACTGAAGTCCTCTGTACTATAATTATTTATTTACAGCAAGAAAGAATGAGGATAATGAGGTTTCTTTCTTTCTTTTTTTATTTTTGTTGTTAATAAACCATCCTAGGAAACAGAATTTAATATATTTATAATCTGTGTTATGTGGCAACTTTTAACATTTTACTAAACCCTCAAAGTTTACATCGTTATTCAGAATGACATGCATACAAAGCAATGCTAAAGAGGAAAAATGGCAACATAAATTGTAACTGAAGTACTTTTTAAAATAATATATATGCTAACTGAACTTTTTTTCTTTCTCAATGTCTATAACTTTTATCAGCTATAGAAATTCAAGCTTAAAGTCATTTCTTTCTCAAAGTTACTCTAAAAGTAGTATTTGACACTATGTTCCCACGTCTGTTAGGTCTATTAAATGTTGTATGCAAGAAGCTAATAGAATTTCTTAAAGTATCATTAAAATATGGAGTGTGGAAAAGGATCTCTTTAGAACTTTAGAAATAGAAACATGGCAGATCAAGAAAGAATTGGTGTTATGCAAGGCCAGGAAGAGGAGTCAGAAAAGTTTTAATCAAGTGTTATTTACCTGCAAATACCAACTATATTCTTTACAGTATTTTTCAGATGGTATCAGATGCTTATATTGTGGTGAAGCCTGAGTGGTAGGACTAAAGAAAGCCACCAGTGTGATTCAGTAATGTTCTCTTGGGCTGAATCCAGGCTTTTTGGTTTAATGTTTTGGAAGATACTTCTGCTTCCATTAGCCAGCACTAAGGCAGTTGGGCATGTGGCTCAGAAACCATAGGGAAAAACACCCCTGAATGAACCTTCAGCTGTGACAGTCAGCCATCCAAAACCTAAAATACTCCCAAGATTAAATGATTATGCTTTGAAGGAAAAAGCTGACAATAGTTTTGTTGCTGCACAGAAAGTTCCAAGTTTGCTGTGGCTCTGGGGTAGTTAATTGTCCTAACACATGCCTTTGAAGTAGATGGAAGGAAGGAAAAATTACCCCATTTGACTGATAGAAAAACTGAGACAAGAGCAGCTAACTTGCATGTGGTTACCCAGGGAATAGTTGGCTGAGATTCCAGGATTCCTGACTCCAAATTCATTGCTGTAACCACCAGACTGAAACCAGCCGACAAAGGCTATAATTTGGTCTTGAGGCTGTGGCAATAGCTAAGGACCACAATAGTGAGGGAAATACACTCTAAGGAGGACCTTGAAAATCTCTCAAGAGAATTATGCCTCTTTATCTGTGTTGATTATGCAATGATTGGAATAAATGAGTGTTCTGTCCCCCACCACATTCGTGGCTTTGGATTAGGCTGAGTCCCTCTGAGAAAACTGGGAATATTTGCCTCACACTGCAGTCCCAGTTTTTAAACCAGTTGTGTTGAGTTTATGATGCACAAATCAATATTCTAACATGATGCTTTACACTTGGCAGAGGTTATATGGGATGTGATGGAAAAAGCATTTGGACCAGAGAGGAGAGAGAACTGGAGACTTGGAAACCAGGAAATCAAACATCTTGGGGCTACAGGGATAATCTGGATAGGCCCCAATGCAGATGATCAGCAGGGATCTAAGTGGACAGAATCCCAGCATCAGGGTCTCTAGGAGGCAAGCAGGAGGAGTGTGATAAAAAGTATGGTAGAAGGAAGGCCTGTGAGTACCAAGCTAAAGTCCCAGAAGGAAAGCCTTGGGGGCTTTCCATCTCAGAGGTTGCGCTATATGTCTTTGGTATTGAGGTGCAAAACATAGCATTCTGGATATTTTTTAAAAAGTAAAGCGTTACTCCATTGGAACAGGAGTACCAGTAATAACAACTATTATACTATTATTGATAATTATACCACATCTACTCTTTTTTGAGCACCTTATTCTGGATATTATATTATTCCTTTTTATGTATTCCCGTTTCCATTCCTCACTATAACCTTTTAATGAAGGTTTTAATTTTTACATTTACAGATAGGGCAATTGAGGCTCAGAGGGTGGTACATCAGATGGTGAAGTGTTTGAACTGGGATTCCAATTCCATTGCCCATGCGTTGTTCATTCTTTTTTCTTTTTTCTTTTTTTTTTGTGGGTACCAGGGGTCGACCTCAAGGCCTCGCGTGCCAGCAGGCACCCGTGCCGCTGAGCGATATCACCAGCCCTTTTTTTGTATGTGGGTTCCGGGAGTCAAACTCGGGCCCTCGCGCTTGCCAAGGCAGGCGCTTATGCCGCTGAGCCATCTCACCGGCCCCGCATTGTTCATTCTTACTGGAATAGGGGACACGTCAGCGCCTCAGTTCATAGGCATAAGGTGATAACTGAGTTTCTAGATCTAGGATGCAAGACTGACAGATGTACTAGACAAACTATTAATGTGTCTTTGAATAACAAGACTGGTCCTAAATACTAAGCCTTGGATTTGTCTTCAAGTAAGAATGTAATGGCTCTAGAGTGGGAAATTGAGGTTGCTAAGCGGGTCCTCATCCATATTTAATTTTGTCTTTCCCCACAATTACAGCTTTTCTCCACTTACTAGTGGTTAAATGCTTGGACTTTGAAGTCATATGGACTTGATTTGAAATTGTGTTTCAGATGCTGACTGACTGCCTGGTTATGGGTAAGTTTCTTACCCTCTCTGAGCCCTGGCTTCCTCATCTGCAGAGATGGTACCTCACAAGATTGTCGTGAAGAGTCAGCGAAGACCTACCTACACATTTTTAGCCTACTGACAAATTATTAGCAGCCTTCAACTTTAGCCACACATTAGAAGCATCTGAAGGGCTTTAAAACCGCTGGTGTTCAGGCACATTCCAGATTAATTAATTCATAATCTCTAGGTATGGACCCAGACATAAATTTGTTTCAATCTCCCTTTGTTAATCATTGTGCAGCCAAGGTTAGGGGCCAATACATAAGTACTAAATAATATTTTTCTATTGTTTAGATGAAAGATAATTTTGATCCTCAGTTTAGCAAAGAATTGGAGAAATTCTTGAGTAAAAAATAAATACAGCTAAATCTTAATCACATTTACTGTCTTAGAAGTTCAATTTGCTGCAGTTCCTTTCATTTAATAGGTTTCCAGTGTAGCTGTTAGTTCATTGAGAAATGAACAGGAATAAGCAACCAAGGGCATGATTTTAAAGTGAGTATATACCTCCAAAATAGATCATCTAGTGGAAACTCCACTATCACGTGAACACGTTCCCTCTTTGGTGATGCCCATGTGTACAGAGGTCTGTGATTTAGGTTGTATCTGATCCCACCTCAACTTTTGGCAGCCAGGGGTCTATCCAAACTGAGGACTGGGTAAGGGGGTACCTTTCTGGGATTGAGGGGACAGCTGGTGGTAAGGTACAAGCCAGTGCCTGTGGAGGTCAGAGGGTTCAAAACTGAGAGCTCAGATGTCAATGCTGAGCCCACTGAGCAGGTGTGGGATTGTGGGGTCATAAGTGTGGGAGACCTGAAGGGTACTTGGTTGAGTCAGGTGCAGGAGACAAGACAATGCAGAATGATTGTTTCAAATGCCACATGTGTCCACCGCTCAACTTCGTGGTTGTCATGCTAGTTAATGGTCAAGGTGGGATCTCCAGAAAAAAGACATATATCATGGCCCTTAAATCACTCTATGACCAATAATTTTAAAAGTGTCTGCTCAGTGTCTCAATTCGGTAAAAAAAAAAAGTTATATGACCCCCTCTGTGTAAAGGTCTTTGAGTTCTGTTATCCTCTAACTTGGAACTAGACACACTAACCATCTCAGTGGACTGACAGAATTATAAAAACAAGTGTCTGACCATCCTTGAGGATAATGTAAAGATTATTCACCAAAATCATTCAGTGAGCAGTACCTCTGCAAATTGAGAGCTCTTTATAACCACAGTCCACCCCCCAGCAAGAACGTAGAAATTAAAGAAATTTTGTGAGTGAAACTAAAGGTATTTGACATTATACAGTTAATTCAGGGTTCAAAGAATTTGAATGCAAGAATTTGTCACATTCTATCTATTTCTAATGGGGATATGGGAAAATATACTTTATTAGTTCATAACACAAACTAAAAATTTGCAACATCCAACCTATTTTTATAACGGTCACATAAATATGATAAGTGCCTTATTAATTCATACAGTGAACCTTTATGTAAGTTATTATCCTTCAGTTAACACAGGCTGGTAAATTCTGAGAAAAGTCAAAACACTAACAGTAACAAAGAATTAGCTTATTATCGAGGATGCATTAAAAAATCCACATAGCCCGTGGCAAACCTATGGCACATGTGCTGCAGTGGGCTATTTATATCACTGAAAGCTATAAAAGGTTCACCATCACTGGCCTAGAAGGTTATTTTTGTTTGTTTGTTAGTTTTTTCTTCATACTTATCCTGTGGACTGCTACCGAGCTCTGACTCTGGGTTAGCATAGGAATGGACAGCCAGGTAGGCTAATTAGAATAAATGTTTAGGGAAGGCCCCAGGATTAGGCCATAGGAGGAAGGGGTCCCTGGTAGCTAAGGAAGGAGTTGGGCAGTGTATAAGAGTCTACCATGGAGGAAGTGTCCAGTAGGTCAGAGGAGGCAACCAGCAGGTTGCAAAAAAGGAAAGGGAGTCCGTTCAGGACAGGGATGAAGCTCCAGGTGAGGGGTCAGGCAGGTGAGGAGTATTAACAGATGGGCCTGCATTTCTGAACAAGCCTGACCTGTGTAGACTGGGTTTTCAAGGCAGTCCTTAAGGCCAGGTTACATCCTGCTGTCCTCTCTTCCAATCCACTTTACTGGCATTATCTGTGGACCTTCCAGTCACTCCTCTACATTGTTTGAAGGCTTTAGACATCATTCCAGAAGAAAGATAAGAAAATGGAAGAATCACTTATAGAATTACCAGTATGCCTGGGGGTCTCATTGCCTGTGCTGATGACCCCTTTGATACCTTATGTTAAAGTTCTTAGTTTCTCAGTTTCCCCCCTCATTTTTATTAATACTGTCTTTTAAAAAGGATTTTTATCTCTTTTCCCTTCCTTCCTTTCCCCTTTCCCCCATCCTAGTTCCTTTTTCCTTTTTAACAATAAAATGAAGTTAGTTATACTATTAGTGTCTCTTAGTTCATAGAAAAGGAAGGTTTGCGCTTATATCAATTGGAGAACTTTTTATGCCCATATCTTGTACTCTGAGTAACTACTTTAAAGATAATAATATGCAATGTATTAACTATTGTTATTCTCCTATCATCTTGTTATGAAATTTTGTTTTACATTTTTTCTGTAAAATAAAAAAAGAAAAAAATTTAAAAAAAAATAAAAAGGAGTTTTAAAAAATTATGCAACATTTTGTAGAGAGACAGAAATGGAAAATTTCAGATATGTAAGGGATACAGCAAGATCATAAATGAACAGCACAACTCAACAGTTGACTTACGTGTTTGTATATTACACCACCATTTCAGCTACCTGTGTAGCTCAACTCTGTTTCCTTTGCCAGAATTAATCCTTCTGCTGAATATCGTGTTATTCCCTTGTCTTTTCAAAAACCATGTTATATGCATTTCTGAACATATGTATTTTTTATTTTTAGCTTGGCTGATGAGCTTTACTAAGATTGGATTCTGGAGGAGTCTTCTGGGATTTGCTTTCCTCACTGTTATGTTTCTAAAATTCAACCATTTTATTTCACGTGTATTTGTGGTTTAGTCTTTATTTCACTACTGTATACTTTTCCACTTTATGAACATACCATAATTTACTCAATCATCCTGTCATTAATGAACACTAGAGTTCTTTTCAGTTTTTATTGTCATGAACTATGTTTCTATGAACATCTCTGTTCATGTTTCCTACATGAACTTATGTGCAGTTTCTCTACAAGGACTTACTAGGCCAAATAACAACCTTCTAAACATGTCCCAGGCTTAAGCTCTGGAGCCTGTGAAAATGTTATTTTGCATGGCATAAAAGATGTAAAATATTACATGTGATTAAGATTGAGGACTTTGAGATGAGGCATTTATTTTGGATTACCTAGGTGGGTCCAGTCTAACCATATGAGCCCTTGAAAGCATAGGGTGGAGCCTCTTTAGGAAGATGCCTCTCAAGAAGTTGTCAGCCTGTCACTGCTGACTTTGAAGATGGAGGATGGAATATAGCTGACTCTAGAAATCAGAAACAGATCTCAGTTTACAGCCCACAAGCAAATAGAGACCTTAGTTTTATAATTGCAAGGAACTGAATTGTGCCAACAAAATGAATGAACAAGAAACAGATTCCCCCTAGAACCTCTAGAAAATAATGCAGTCCCCAACACCTTAGTTTTAGTCAAATGAGATGCATACAGACTTCTGGCCTGCGAGGGTATAAGATAATAAATTTGTGTTGTTTTAAGCCATCAAGTTTCTGGTCAATTATTACAGCAGCAACAGAAAACTAAAGCAGATATATAACTAAGAATGGAATTACTGGTTTGTGAATTCTTTTTTTTTTTTTTTTTTGTGGGTACCGGGGGGTCGACCTCAGGACCTTGCACGCCAGCAGGCGCCCGTGCCGCTGAGCGATATCACCGGCCCCTTTTTCGTATGTGGGTTCCGGGAGTCGAACTCGGGCCCTCGCGCTTGCCGGGCAGGCGCTTAAGCTGCTGAGCCATCTCACCGGCCCGGTTTGTGAATTCTTGTTTTCAACTTTATCAGCTAACAACACTCTGATTTTCAAAGGCAGTAGAATGTTTCTCTTATTTTATAACTTCACACACACTTGGCAAGTTCAACTTTTAAAACTTCGCCAATCTTGCAAGTGTGAACTGATATCTAATTTGGTTTTATTTTCATTTTCCTATTTTTCTCTTCCTAGTTGCTTTACTTTTATTAATTTTTCAAGAATTCCTTATAGTTATATTTATAAACTATATAGTTTACGTAGTTTATATTTCCTTCATGTTTGGAGATTATTTTTTTCACCTCTTTTTTCATTACCTGTGGCAACTATGACAGTGGTTTAGAAAGAACTTGCTGTGAGAACTGTAATTAGCTGACAGCCTTCATGTACCACACCTTTAGGGTTACTTTCTCCTAGCCAGTGCCCAGGCGTGGTGAAGGCACTAAAGCCTGACCAGGACTTTCTCAGTGTGGGCCTGCAGCCTGGCACTTTCTAACCAGTGTCAGGCCGCATCACAATCAAAGCACGACCCTACACACTCCTGGTCTTCTGTTATTCACAGATATTTCCCCAGTCAAGCCTTTTGCCTCTCTGACATCATCTTGGCATCTGCTTCCTAAAGAACACAAACTAACACAGTGGTTTTGGATGAACAGAATTCTGTTTTTCTTTCCTGTCTTCTCTTTCTCTTCTTTTACCTCCTCTTCCTCTCTTTTTATTTCAGAAAACGTGAAACACATACAAAAGTAAAAAAAATTGTAAAACATCTTTCACATACCTACACCCAGCTCCTATCATTGTTAACACTTTTTCTCCCCCATTATCTTTCATCTATTTTCTTCCACTTTTTTCTGAAATTAAAGTTTAAAAAATTTTCAATTGACTCATAGTAATTGTACATCTTTATGGGGTACCATGTGATAATTTGATACATGCAATGTTTAATAATTAAATCCTATAGGTCTTTATAAAATATACAGCTAATTGTTTTAAACTATACTCACTCTGCTATGCTGTAGAACAGTATTTCTTATTCCCCCTATTTAACTGTAGTTTAGTGCTTATTATCTGATCTTCCTCTATCTCATCTCCTTTCTACCTTTAAATACTAAAAGTTAAATACTTTAACCTTTAAATACTAATTTTAAAGTTAAGCCTCTGTATCATATTATTTCACTATCTGTAACAAAGTCCTTCCCCAAAACACATTATCATATCTAATAAAATTATTAATTCTTTAATAGCATCTAGTACCCAATCCGTGTTCAAATGTTTATGGTTGAATAGAAATCTTTTCTCTTACTATAGTTGAGTAACCCATCGTTTTCTTTGATGGTTTATACTTTCTATATCTTCAGGAAATTCTTTGAAATCATAGAAACAAAAAATCTCAACAAAAAAATCTCCTATAATGTTTCTAATTTCTCACTTTTTTGTTTTTTCACATTTCAGCCTTGGATCATATGGAATTTATCTTTGTGTATAATATGAAGTAGGGGTTCGATTTTTTTTCTATACAAATATCCAACTGTCCAAAAACCATTTATTGAATAGCCCGTTCTATTCCCAAAAATGTGCAGTTGTACTTCTGTAACATAACAGTCAATTATTTTGTGGTCTGTCTCTCCATTCGCTGTTTGATTCCTGTGATCAAATTTATTTCCGTGTCAGTACCGTAGCACTCAAATTACTGCAACGCATCACAAGTCTACATCTGGCAGAACGGATCTCTTCACCGCTTCTTCCTTTTGAGTAGGCCTTAGTCTTATTGACCATTTGTTCTCTTCATATGAAATTTAAACCAATTTGTTGAACTCCTAGACATAATTTGTTGATATTTTGGTTGAAATCGCACTGAATTTAAGGAAGAATTTAGGGATTGGGAGAGAACTGATATCTTTGTGGTATGCAGTTTTTCAATCAGAAATGTGGTATATGCATGTATTTATGAGGTGTGGGCATTTTACAAAACAGCTTTTTGGATTTCCCAGAGATACTGTATGTTTTTTTAGAACTGCATAGTAAGGAAGATTTGCAAAGAGTACGGAATCTGGCATCAGACTACCTGAGTTTGAGTCTTGCCATTTGCTTGCTGTACAAACTCATGTAACCTGCCCATGTGTCAGTTTCTTCATTTAAAAATGGAGATCATAATTATACTTACTTTATAGGGCTGTTGTAAATAGTAAATGAATTAATATATGTAAAGTATATATAAATAGATCCAATAAGTAATAAAAACCATGCAAGTCCTTGCTGCTAGTATTACTTATTCTCAGCTGTCTGTTATTCTAATCAAATAAAGTCGGTTTTTATGATTTATATTTCTCTATTTCTATATGTGTGTATGTAATTCATTTTTATATATTGATTTTAAATGTAATTTCATTCTGTCAGATACTGTTTGTTTGAAATTTCCTGAGAATTGCTCCATTTGATCAGTTTTGATAAATGTTCCATGAATTCATTAGAATATGTATCTTTAAGTTATTGGATACAGGCTTCTTTATATGTTTATTAAATCAAATTATGAATTGTTCAAGTCTTATATGTTACTTTATTTAAAGTATGTGGGAATCAAATTATGAATTGTTGTTCAAGTCTTATATATTACTTTATTTAAAGTATGTGGGTTTCACTTGATTGGTGGGCGAAATTGAGATAGCAATGTAGAAAATCCCTAAGCAATTTAAAAATTTCCAAATGCATATTGGAAATTATACATACAATAACAATGTGGCGTCTCAGCTTATATAAAGCATAAAGATTTTTGCTTTTTTGTAGGATTAGATTGAATCTTTATGTTCACAAAAGTACTTAGGTATATTTTTCATTTTAAAATGAAGTTATTGGGCCGGTGAGATGGCTCAGCGGCGTACGTGCCTGCCTGGCAAGTGTGAGGGCCCGAGTTCGACTCCCGGATCCCACATACGAAAAAAGGGGCCAGTGATATTGCTTAGTGGCACGGGTGCCTGCTGGTGCACGAGGTCCTGAGGTCGACCCCTGGTACCCACAAAAAAAAAAAAAAAAGAAGTTATTGAATAATAAAATGCCTATATATTTCTGTTACTTTCTTAAAAAAACTCTTTGACCTATCAAGACTTGAGAGAAGTGTGTTAAATGTCCCACTATAAGAAAAGATTTTTCCATGTTTTTTACGGTTCTATCAACTTTTGATTTATATCATTTGAAGCTATTTTATTAGATATATGCAATTTTAGAATTGTTAGGTCTTCCTGGGGAGTTGAAACTTTTGTCATCATATTGGAATTCTATCCACAGGAATTTTTTTTGTTTCCAAGTCTATCTCATCTACTATTATTATCATTTTCTCAGTTCTATTTTTATTAGTATTTGTATGGTTGGCTTTTTTCTGTCCTTTTATTTTAAACTATCCATGTCCTTAGACATGTTTTTGGTGTGCTGCTTGTAGACAACATATAGTGAATTTTATTTTTCATCCAGTCTGATACCCATATTTTTAATTGGCAAGTGACTACAACTGTACTTACTGTGATTACTGAAATACTTGGGCTTTTTGGTTTTTTTTTTTTTTTCTTTACTATCTTAGTTTATCTCTTCTGTTTGATTTACATTTTCTTTCCTATTTCTATTTATCTTCTTGCCTTTTGATATGGTTGGTGAAATATTTTTTTTATCCCTTCCATTTTTTTCCCTCTATTGGTTTGAAAGTTATCATTTACTTCTGTTTTAGTGATCAGCCTTGAAATTTTGCAATAAGCTTAACAAAATCAGTAATCAGTATTTTATCTCTTGAAGAGAATACATGAACCCTTAATATACTTTAATTCTAATACTTCATTTCCCATCTTGAATGTTTCTATCTTTTTTTAGTTATCAAATTAGAAATTATTACTATTTTCTGCAAGTGATGTTTATCTCCAGGTTTGAATATTTTTTTACTTATTTTTCTTCTAATTTTTAAAAATTTTACTTCCCTAATCATTTTCTCTCTTTTTGCGATCACCCTTGAAAATTTCTTCAGTAAAGATCTTTTAATGACCATCTCAACTTTTTATTTTTTTTTTTTTAGCTAAAAATGTCTTTATATTGCCCTTGTTTTTGAAGGGCAATTGTGTTAAGGAGATAAGTCAGCAATTATTCTCTACCAGCACTTTGAAAAATGTTATTTTACTGTTTCTCAGTTCCCTTATTGCTCTGGTGAGTTTGTAATTTTTGAATCATTTTCTTTCTGTTGCTTTAAAATTTTTCCATTTGACTTTGCTGTTCTACATTTTCACCAAAATTTACCTAGGTTTGTAATTCTGTTTTCTTCTGCTTGAGATATATATATAGAGAGAGAGACAGAAAAAGAGAGAGAGAGATAGCTTCTTGGATCCCAGAATTTTGGAAAATTCTGGGACTTTAATTGAGAAGTTGGATTCTCTGTACTCTTTTTGTCTATTCTGGAGTTTGCTACAGTATAGGTCAGCAAGCATGAATGTCTACCAAGTACTTTCAGTGAAGTTGCTGTACTGTTAGTTTAGAGATATCCACAATAATGCAACTAATTACAAATACAGGACCTTTAATAGGTTATAAAGCACTTTTGGGCAAATTAGGAAAAAGCATCCTCTTCAGTTGGATCCATGACGTTAGATTTAGTGAGCAGAGTTCATAGTTTAAGGAGCAGGGATCAGGGTTGGGCTTTAGTCCCCTGTTGTGCCCTTAATGGATTTCTTTTTGCTGAACACAGCTGGCACAACCATTTGCAGCACCCTGAAGTGATGAGGCCTGCCATAGCTGTGGGATGCTAGACACTGTTAGGATCAGAACTATGGGGCAGGACCCCACAAAGGCTGCAGAAACACAGGGAAATCTTCATGCTGTGCATTAGGGGAAGGCCTCTTGGTCCCAGGCCAGTCTCTTCTGTATCACATGTGTGTGAACACTCTACTTGTTAAACTTGGTTTCTTTGATTTGTTCTACCTGCATTCTTTATCAGAGGAGCTCATAGAAAAACAAATTAACTGGTCATTTTGCTATTAAAAACATCTGTGTGGTTTAAAATTTGGGTCAGTAAAGTTTAAAATGTATATTAACAATGTTTAACATTTTTTTATTATATAAAATGTGTACACCTGAAGATCTTGAACTCCCAAGTGAGCGCTTGGATACCAACCAAATTCGGAGAAAAGAGGGGAGTTAAGATTTATACTCAGCATATTTTAACTAGGTACTCATTCTGTGCCCAGGACTGGGATGGCACTGAGCACTGCACTTTGTAGGTACTATAATGTTAGCAAAATAGTACGATAGAAGTCCCTGGGCCCTGCAGCCAGGAGAGGGGTGGGACATTAAAGCACACCTCCCATCCTCTGATTTCACTTGGGATACATCAGCCTAAGTAACCTAATTGAGTGTCATAATTGATTTGGGAGACCATTTCCTTCCCTGGAAATCATTAAAGGTGGCCATGGCATGCTTGAAGCAGCACTTTCTCTAATGGAATCCTCTGGATTTGTTCATGAGGAAGAAAGGCTCAGTCAGCAGGTGGCTGCTTGGCGCTGCTGTCCCATGGCCTGCGCAGACCTGCCCTCTCCACAAAGGCTGCTAGTAGCTCCTCAGGCCTCCCCACTGGGCGCCTTTCAGAGTGCACAAAAAGGGCATATTGCCATTCCTAATGGAGGCAGCCACCCTGGGCCAAGGGCTGGCCATTGGCGTCATCTTGGTCATCACCCCAATTAGTGAGACACACTCCATGCCACTAAAGAATTTTTAGCAGGAAACTCTTTTGTGAGTGGCTCAACTTCTTCCCTCTGTGAATACCTAGATATTGTGACTTCTTTTTCCAAGCCAATGTTAAAATTCCTAATTAAATCTTTACCTTTCAGGTTTTTCGACCAACTGAGAAAACCCACTAAAGGTGGCCCTAAGGAATTTGCAATTCCTTCTGTTGAATTGCACCAGTAAGAGGTGAAACTGGGAGTGCCCCTTCTGCTCAGAAAACTTTGAGTCACAGGGGGTGGTCCCTCCATTTTAATCCCTGTCTACTTAAGGGAGAAATAGGTTGAACCACAGTCTGGAAGAGTAACATCAAATCTAGATAAAGAGGCTGAAGTGTAGGATCACACACTGAAAGCTTTGTAAAAGTTGCTTTTGTGACATTCATTTATCCCTGTAAATTCCTCATACTTAAATACATCTTTACGCATGGTGGAAATTGCCATTCAAAATACATATTCTACAAGCATGACCCACCTCCAATTTAAAATCATCTCCATAACTCTAAGATACAGCCTTAACTCTACAAATGATATCTCTAAAATCACCTAAAAAAATGCCTATGTCATCAGTGAGAAAGATTCTCCTTGTCTATTCCTTGGTTTAACTATTCTTACTGTTACAAGTTCTTCAATGCGTCCAACTTATATTTTCTTGCTGTCACTTAACTTTCTTGTCTCTGTGGATATGAATAACAGATGTTTCATATTTTAAATGGTTTAAAGACAATATTTCTTTAGGGTATATAATCACAATTTTATACCATAGACTGTATATTTTTATAGTCACAGCTACAGCTCAACTTATGAATAAGCCCAGCATACATATATTAGAAGCACTAGAAATACTCTCTCTCTCTCTCTCTCTCTCTCTCTCTCTCTGCAGTTGGGCAATCTTAGTTGTAACAGTTAGAGAGTGCACATGTGGAAAGTGCTAGAATATCACATTCTTCTTCATCCAATTCTTATTTACAGACTTTATAGGATTCAGAGTTATTTTTCACCACTTCATCTTGCATCACCAACTAAATAAATGTAGACGATTTGGTATACAAAGACAGTTTTTTATATATTTTACATTTATATTTCTCCTGCTCAGAGCCAGAGCCCATCTCTGAGGATGAACTGATCTTTGCCTATGGAGTCATGAAAGCTAGGAATGGGGAGAAAGGGACAGCAGGCTGAAGATTCCCTACAGGACCAGTTTTCTTACTGCCTAATCTATTAGGTACAGCATACAATGTGTTGTGGGAATCAGGTCCAAGGTTTCTGTCATCAAGATTAATAGCGTCTCAATATGTAGCTAGTTCAATTTTCACTTTTCACTATTATAATAATAGTTCTCTCTTGAGCCATTTGTTTTATAATCACCAGTCCTTACAATGCTCTGGTTTAGAAGGTGGCATTATATTAATTATGGAGATGACAAGATAGAAACTGAATAACTTATTCAAAGTTATTCAGCTAGTCATAAAATGAAAGGCAGCTAGTCATAAAATGAAAGGGTGAAAGGACCAATTCAGGATACTCAGCTTCCACTGTGATAAAGAATAGACTGGATTACAAAGGGGTATAAGGACATTTTGGGGGTGACGGATTTACGCTAACTTTACAGTAGTGTTAGTTTCAAAAGTGTAGATATACAGTACATCAAAGCTTTACATAATGTACAATTTATAGTTCAGCCATGTCAAATATACTTCAATAAGCTATTCAAGAAATAAAAACACTGATGGTACCAATAGTTGATGAATGGAAATGGAAGTAAGATGCAGTTTTTGCACGACCACAAGTCAATGAAAATGGGAGTCTTGCGTACTGGATTCCTCTCTGTTCTCAGCAAGACCATTGTAGACTCTTCTTCCTTCATTACCTGGCCCAGAGTCTGAGATGAAACATTTCAAATTCAGTGGTGTCTCTGGCTCCCTTAGATTATGTCTCACTCAGGGAGAAATTTGAGTGAGTGGTAAGTGTTAACATGCAAGATTGAATTCCTCCTGCCTGCCCCCCCGCCATGAGTTAGCCTCCTGCAAATTTCCATAGGAACAGAGTAGGCCCTAGTGCTTACAGCAGTCAGGCATTCCTGGCTAACTACCAGCCTGAGGCTAGCTTCGGGTGCCCCCTCCCCCCCCAGGGCAGGGAGTGGTTCTTCCCCACTGTGAACACTCATGCACAGCTGTAACTCCAAAGTATGCACCTCAATCCTGCTCATACCACGGAAGAAGCTGATAACCTGGCCCCCAACTCCCACATGAACACTGGGCTGACAGGAAAGGCTTACGCAAGGTCCCATCACAGTATGTGGCCCACGATTACACCAGGGGGAAGGATGATACTTTCTGATGAAGTAGCTTAATAGTTCCAGACCCTGGAGTTCCGATCTTTTTCCCCAAATCTGAAACTTGGACTGGCTTGGACCCTCTGTGATGTCCAGAATTAAGCAAGAGATGGAGACCTATGGCTCTTGTCTCTGTAAATTTTCCCTAGAAAATTTTTCCCAGTTGCCACTGTTTGCATAACATTCACTACATGAGCATATAGTTTCATTTACACTCTCAATATTGCTCTGCAAACCATTGAAGCTTATTCTTTTCTAGTCAGCTCCTAGCTGGATGTGAATGTTTACAACTGTCTTCCTATCTTCCTCATATTCTGTCATTTTGGGCAAATAGCCTAAGTTCCAACTGCATAGAGAAACAGATACCATTAAGTATAATTTCTCTCCCACCGGTAAAAGTATCTTTGTCATTTCCTACTACACCTTTATTTCTTCCTGTTTCGGAAGAAAAAGAGGCGGCTGTGCAGTGTGTAAGGAGCAGGAGGGCCTGAGCTCCTCTCTTGTGGCATCTTCTCATCTTGCTGCCTTCCAAATATTACCTAACTTCTCTGAGCTTGCTCATCTGTAATGCAGAGGTAATCATAATGTTAATTTCACACGTTATTGTGAAGAAGAAATGAGAAAGTGAATGTCAAAGCAGAGCCTGGCTTATACCATCCTGTGCAAGATCATATCAGTGCTGTACTGACTCCTTTCTAAGGCGAACTCCACGTGTTGTCCCAGTGCCATCCCTGTTCCTGTTGCCAGGTCCTCACTGCAACAGTTACTTTTCTCCCCCCACCACCCCCGTCCTCCACCTTAGCAGAAATGTCACCTCTTGCTTGGCAAGATATATTTATTTATATATCTTTTCCCCCTGTTAGAATCTGAACTCAAGTACCAGGTTGTCATCTCTGTGGATCTTGATACATAAATGCACAATTTGTTAAATAAATCAGATTTATGAGAGTCAGATTTTCCCCCCCTCCTTCTGTGAATACTCTTCTTTCTGTGTTAAAAAGCTCAACGTGATAATATCTCCCTTTCTTTGTTTTGTTGTGTTTTGAGGGACAGAGTAGCACAGTTGTCGGCACATGGGTTCTGGAGCCAGTGATACCTAGGTAGGAATCATAGCTGTCTTTTACTACTACTCAAGTTTGGTCAAATGACTAAGTCTATGGTGCCTACATTTGTTACATGTAAAATGGAGATAATCACAGTACCTGCCACCATAGAACTGTTGTATTAAATCAGATAAATTCTCGAAGAGCATGTAGCTCTATGCTTGGCACAGTAGCCATTTTTATCACCATTGTTATTAGAATGGAAGAATCTTCAGACCGTGGTGTTGTAGCTGCTAAAGAATTCAACCCAATTGTGCTCGCATGTCAACATTAATGGTGCTGTCAAAACTACAGAAAGAGTGGAAACAAAAAGAGAAAGTGGGAAACATTTTTATTCTGTTCACAGACTCATTTCAGTGCATGCTTGAATGATTATCTATATGAGTGTGTGTTTTAAATTTAAGCTTAATTCACATAGTTTTTCTTTCACATCTCAAATAATTGGAGAACAAAGGAGGAAAAACTAAATTTGTTCTTTGGGAAGCACAACTGAAATGAAAAAGAATGTTTTTCTAAGGCAGCTTAGATTTTATTTGGGATTTTAAGTAGTATTACGTGCAACACCTATTATGCTTTCAACGTTTCAAAAATTGATCATTTAGTCACCATAAAATAACCCAAATAATGGATTGGATTATTCATGCAGCATACATTTTGGTAGCAGTTAATTAAAGTTTTTCTATTCTTTTTCAATTATTTTTCTGTGATTTCCTTCCATTTTTAGCAGAAAGAGAAAGTATTTCATATCTTGAACCTACCAAAGAAGTGTACTGAAATATATAAAAAATACATAGAAGGTGAAGGATTTGTATCCTTAATATAAAATAAGTTCATAAAAGTCAATAATAAAACTACAAACATTCTCATATAACAAATGGGCAATAGACATGAACAGGCAATTCATAACATCTATTTAAATGGCAGTGAACATAAATAAAACAATAAATATTATTTTAATATAAAAATTTACCAGAGTGTTCACTTTACCATGAAATTCTTCAGGATTCATTTGCATTTAAACTGAACCTCCAGATTAAGAGATAGTCTGTCTTTTCAGACAACTTTATTGTCTCAATTGTACACGCTATCCAAAACCAATAGAGGAAAATGAAGTAAAAAGAGGTGGGAAGAGGTATGAAATAAAAGGACAAGTGGCAACATTAAATATTCAAATATGAGGGCCATCTGCTCTGACCCTGGGAAAGTAATTTCTAGATTTGAATTTGGTAAAACTGTGAGTTGTCTTTTTGCATCTTAAACCGCTTTTCTTGTTTTGTCTTTTACCAGCCCTGCAGATTGAGATCTTCTGATGAACACAAATGCCATTGCCTGGGAGCAAATGTCCTAGGTCTGACTTTGACCTGGGTCTTGTTCCCTGCCTGTGGGTTTTTCTTTCAATTTCACCTAACATGCTTTGTATTTGATAATGTGGATACCCCAGACAACTGCCTCACTTATTGTCTCATTTATTTTAAATCATAATTTATCTGTGAAAAATCTCTTCTACTATTTAATAAGGTACAGCAAAACATACTTGAGTGTTTCGAGTAGAAATCTTAAAGGAAGAGCTGAACACATTTCCAGCATGGAATTTAAAGTTCTCTTGATCCACAAGGGTTGACATTTCCTACAAGGTTTGGGAAATTTATGGCAATTTTAATAAAAACCATCCTTGACTTGCCACCCACGTGCCTTTTAAAGCTATTCTTCTGGAGGACATGGAGACTATGGTGTCACAGATTACTGACTTTGTGTTAGTCATCCCATCTCCCTTTCATTTTTCTCCATAAGTAATTGCTTTTCCCTAAGTTATAGTAGCCCAGAGGCACAGAAGTCCAAAGAGAACAGTCAGATAGGAACAAATCAGAGATCCTCACACCTGAAACACCATAGGCAATCATAGCCAGCCTAACTCTGGGAAGGAATTGCTATCAAATTGCATGAGCGAGATTAATATTACACACAAAAAAACTTGTTTCTAAAAATAGAAAAAAGCAAAATTGAGAAATTTTATTTTTCAATCAAATGTATTTTATAAATGGTTGTTGCCACCAGGCTAGTTTTCCACATGGTAATAATTTTGGATTTTCTTTTTATCTGTAGCTCTGTATGTGCATGCTGTGTATAAATCCTTCTATTTGCTTTTTTCATTTAGAAGTTACTGATTCTCATTGCGATTCTAAGTTAAGCTTTTCAGAGACTGAACAAACCTATTATTAGATAATCGTAATATTATTACCATTATATAAAAATCATTTTCTTTCAGAATTTCCTATCTTTCTATCCTTTCACACTAAAGCAGCCAAAAATAGCCTTGAACTTAGTCTTCCCAGATGGTTATGCCTCCCGACATTGTCTTAGTAAAACTGAGTTAGCCGAAGATTGTTGGGTGAGGCACCTCTCCGTTGCCTGTAGAGCATACCCGGAAGGCAGGAACCCGTTCCCTCAGCATCTTCAGCTCAGCATCATGTAACGCGCTATACCAAAGAGGACTTTCTTAACGCATAGCTATGAAGGAGGGTTGTTTTGAGTCTTGTGCAGCAGAATTTCCCGTATTTTGTTCTGTAGATCCTTAATTTTCTAGGATGCCCGTAGGAAAAGAAAATTTTTGTGGTCAAGCCAGTTATGGAAACCTCTGCCTTTGAGCTATTTATAGATCCACCCGGCATATTAGCCTGAGCATGTCCTGAGACTTCCTGTGTTTAAAAAAATTAAAAATAAAACTCTGTTTACGTTTAGCTTAGTGATTTCTAAATTTGTTTTAGCACGGAAACTTTTTGGGGAAAACATTCGTATTTCATGGAAACAGTGAGCTATGGAAATACATAGACTACAGTGATGGGTGATGTCAGGGTGACAGCCCAGATGTATGGGGGAAGAACAGTGGGTTTGGAGTCACAGTTTTCATTTAGACCTCTAACCACTTATTGTTCTGTTTCCTCATCTGAAAATTGGAAATAACAGTATTTACTACACGGGGTTCTTGGGGTGAATGAGAGAAGGCAGTGTGTAAGAGAACATGGGACTAGTACTTGTTGTATCTTTGCTTGAATTAAACTCTTCTTGACAAACAAATGCTCGGAACAAACAACAATGGAATATTGGCACAGAGGTGTCCTTCAGAAGTCCTGCTGCTGTCTTTTGTGCACAGATGTGCTCTGTGACTTCGTATAATATAGCTGCTAACAGGTGATCTGGGCTGGGCTGAAAAGTATATGGGCATTTCTATGACACTAAGTTGGCTGTCTTCAGAGTCAGTTGAGATTT
Source organism: Erethizon dorsatum (assembly GCA_028451465.1). Lineage (NCBI taxonomy): Eukaryota > Metazoa > Chordata > Mammalia > Rodentia > Erethizontidae > Erethizon > Erethizon dorsatum. The sequence goes on along the minus strand of CM051835.1, from coordinate 48,910,357 downwards.
GTTATCTTAAAGTCACAAAGAATTAGACTAATTTGCTATTTTGTTGTACCTCTAAATTCGTTGGACCACAAAACTTTTTTTGAGGGGAAAAAGTAATGCTAAATGGAACTAGCAGCTATGGAAAATACACAGAATGTACTGATAAAATACAGTAGTCAAACACATTTTATGGTCTACCTCTATATTAAACTACCTATATACATGTAGTTACATATCGTTAGTGCCTCATGAGCCCTTGCTAGAGCTCTCTGCTGAATTTTTCATTCACAGTCATTAATGGATGTTTTCATATGAAAGTCTAAAAGAGCTACACAAAAGAATTGTGCTAGACTCAAAAGTGTACCAGCAGAGGCCCCTTCAAAGATGTGCTATTGCCCGACAATGAAGAGGACAACCAGCAGGGAGTTCTCAGCTCCTGGAGGGCCCACATCATCTGCAAAACCACCTTCTGGAGGTTCTACCCTTCCCTTCCTGGATGGTCAACGTCTAATGATTGATCCAAGCAGCGGTAAAAGACAGCCATTTTGGTTCAGTGTGAGAGAATTCTACCACCAATATGTTTCAGGGCCCATGACTCAGCCAGGAAGGCCCAGGCTCTGTCAGGCCTGCATTGCAATTTGACCTGCAATGGCCTAGGAAGAAAATGTCTTGTAAAACTTGCAACTTGATCTCTGTTCAATCCTATTTCCTCCACTTCTTTTCACAAGTGTGCATTCTAAGTATCGACTCAGCATCTGCTTATGGAGAAGCTAGTCTGTACCCAGAGGTTAGTGCTTCCTCTCTATATTACCTAAATGTCCGTTTACAGTTTCATGAATACAGGATATCCTAACTTGATTTTAAGTTCTTTGTGGGCAAGAAATATACAGCTTTCTACCTATGTGCCAGTTTCTGTACCATAAGATAGAAGATAGCTATTAAATCGTATTATTAACGAAAGCATATTCCTTTCATGCCTGTGGGCCTTACACTTCTGTACTTAGTAAGTAAGTAGTCACAAATCAGGAGAACCATATTAGAAATCTGGAAATTAACAGTCTAGTGTAGCTTTTTTTAGTGGCTCTCAATGTCTACCTCATCTGTGGAAATTTCCAGTACGTAGTTCTCACTGCTCTCCTTTCTCCCTTTTCTTTCTGCATCAAGAGTTAACGTCGATGTCCAGAATTCCTCCACCTATATCCTTCTTCTTCTATGATAGTTGAAATGATATTTTTCTTTATGAATTGTTATTCCCAGTAACCTTCTTGACTAATGCATTCAAAAATTGTGAATGCCATTTTCCCCTTAAATAGGCTCCTTTAGACAAATAACTGCTAAGCATTTTTCCTGTGAATATGTAAATAGGTTAAAAATGAAGATGCAGCCAGTGTTGTGTGAATATTATTCCAACATTACACTTAAGACCCTTTCAGCACCATTTCCTAACATTTTGTACTCCTAGCCAAAGTGCCAAAAATTGCTCTCTCCTCATGCAATTTTCAAAAATTTCGCTGGCACAAAATGAAGTAAAATTTCTATCTGCAGGAGAGAGCAAACTTCATTTAGCGTGTTTTACAAAGTGCTAAATAGGCTTTCTATTTTAGGAGTGGAATGGCAGAACGTGTGCTTCCTGCTATCCTGATCCAACATTTACAATTCTGCTCCTCTTGGATTGCACATTCCAGGTTTCCTTTGGCTACATTAACATAAGACTTGTTATTTTATTCAAAAGAAAAAGAAATACAATTACAATGTGCTTATGGGATGTGATGTCAGTACTGGAAAGTTATTTTTCATTGTCTTTAATTTTTTGTTACTCAAAATAAAATAGGGATCAGGAGCCTCTGTGAGAGGCATTTCTATTTAAATACCTTCAAAGTAAGAGCTCTTATTTCTTATTTCTAATGCACCAACCAAAAGAAAAGTGTCATGGCCTTGCTGATGAGAAATTTAGGACCCTGAATAACCAGCATTATTTCAAGTAGTTCATCAAATCCTTGTCTGAAAGAAACCATACTTGGCTGAATATTCACTGCATGTATTTTCTATGAAAAAAGTACTGGTCTCACTGGAGCAAAAGTAATAATAACTAATATTTATTGATCACTTGTAAATTTGTAGGCATTATCTTAAGAACCTTACAGTTATCTCATGGGATCCTTGCAACCACTCTGCAAGACAGTACTATTTGATTTGACTCCAGACCCTGACTTCATCATCACATAATCATTTTTAAAGATACAGTGCAACTTGTCCCTCCTTGAGGTAATTCTCTGACCTACTTTGTCTGGAAGATGTACCCTCTTTCCTGTTCCTGATGTTCTCTATGCCTGCCTCTTTAATTGCACATATATTTCATTATGCAGTATTTATTCATTAATTTCTTGCCAGAACTTGGATTCCCTGAGGGCAAAAACCATCTCTGCATCTGCCATCCCTAACATGATGTGGCATCTTAATAACCAATAAATTCTTGAAGATTATTTTATTGATTACTGAATGAATGTCTAGAGTCTATTGTCTATGTTATTATTATTATTATTGGTGTATGTGTGGACTGCTAAGGATTAAACCCAAAGCCTCACCTATGCTAGGCAAGCCACAGAGCCACATCCCTGGACCCATATTATATATTTCTTACATCTTTCTTAAGAAACACAGAAATAAACAATACATTTCATGTCTTATATCCTAACACTTCTGTGATAAAAGTATAAAGATAGGATTAAGAAAAACAGAGTATGTACCAGGAAGGTTGGTAGTGGTTCTCTTTGGATGGCAAACTTGTAGATGATTGTTTTCTTTTTGTTTTTTTTTTTCTTTTAAACCAACTGTATCTTCAAGGTTATACTCATTTTATAAGAAAAACATCAGTCAAAGATAAATATGTATTTAAAACTTTTGGTGTCTAGTTAAAAAAGAAATCTGACTGCTGTTAGGGAGGTTCACCATGTAATGGTTACTCTGTCACCTGTGCCAGCTCACTGGGACAAAACATTTGTGAGTTAGTTGAACAACCTTTTTACTCATAGATAGGCAGCAAGGAAGAACAGAAGCCCAGAACTCACAGGGAGCCAGCGCTTAACTTCCAGGAGAGCTGCCCAAGTCAGATGGAGCCTCCTTTGTGCATGCTCCAGGTTGCGTGACACCGGACGTCCTGAAAGCCTTCCACTCTTGGACATATACCTTGGGAAACAGTGCGACATTGCATGATATCCTGTTCTCGAGGACATGGAAGCAGAACCCAGTACGTTCTGGACAGTCTCCCTTATGTCAGGCTATTACATTCCAAGCATATTTGACAGTTATCCCGAGAACTACAAGCAGGAGACCCATCCTTCTACAAGTGACTATCCTGAGGGCCTCTTGCAATTTTCCCTTTGAATACCTATGAAGACAGAAAATACATAAAAGTATCAAGACTGAAAACCAAACCTTACAGAAAATCTTGCCAGAATCTAGGAGCAATTCCTGGAATATATAAGGCTGATAGAGCTTTGTCAAGACAATCCAACTTTCTCTTTGATCAGTGGCATTCCCAAACTTTGCTTCATGAGACAGAGATCAGAACCCAGAGCACTAGAACTTGCTCCAACCAAAAATTGTGGAGCCGTGCCTTCACCACACTGTCACTGTGTTGTAGGCTTCCTGAGCATTATGCTAGTGGTCTTCCGTCTTTTCAGGTTGTCTACAGAAGTAAGCCTCAGAAAACAGCCATCCAATAAAGGGTGTGGCCAGCGAAATGTTATATCTTAAGAGGCTGAGTCTCCACAAAGGGATGGTGAGTAGAGATGCAAACTTAAATTAGGATTGACTTGAGGATAGCTGGAGATGTAGATATTCACAATTAATAAGGAGAAGGATGAGGACAAAAGGCAAGCCTTTATTGTCAAATATAAGCTTTTTACTTTTCTTACCTTCTTGGGATAACTAAAAAATAAGTCCAAATTAGAGCTCAGAAAAATAGTGTAAAAGAAGGGAAAGGAAATATCATGCTAGGACATGGGAGAAATTATGAAACAGGAAGTAGAAGTAATAAAGAGAAAATATGATTAAGAAAGAAAGGGGGTGAGCTGTACACGTAGATGCATATGATGAAAAATTACAAGAACTGATATTATAATACGAGTATTGAAATCAATATTGTTACAGAAAAAAGAAACATAATTTGGTACATATGAAATGAACTCAGTGATATAAAGTACTGAAAAGACTTTCTGAAAAGGCCAATAGAGCTTGGAATAAAATAAGAGACAAATTTGAAAATGCCATAATATGGAAAAAAGAGAGAATAAAATGTAAGCCATGGTAAAAGGTAGAAGAGCGGGAGGGAAAAAAATCATATTTTAAAGACATCACTAAAGAAAATTTTCCTGAATTGAGAACACTATGCCTATGCAGATTGATGTTCTAAGTGGAAATCTGCATAAATAAAAATAGAAACTTTAAAATTCTATGAACTGTAGGTAGAAAAATCTGGTTCTTCTATAATGGAACAAAAAAACAGGTGCCTTCATCCTCCTTCTCTGCACTCTAGAGTCCAATGGGTCAATGTGTAAATTAAGTGGTGCTGCCCAGTAAAGCTTGCTGTGATGACAAAAATGTTCTAGATATGTATTGTGCACAGAGTAGTGTTGGTAGCCATTACTCATGGGTAGCTATGGAAGCCTTGAAATATGACTGGTTAATTTAAACCTAAACAGGTCACGTGGTTAATGCCAAACATATGAGACAGCACAAACTTTGAGCTTTGAAATTAAGATGTTACATGTCATTGTTCCCATCAAGGTAGTCTTTCTGATATGAATGAAATAGGTTTTTTTCAAGAGTTTAAAAATATATTCTATTTACAAACTTTGTGTTTTTAATATGTGTTATATACATGTGCCAATTCCACACAACTGCAAACATGCACTAAAAAATAAAACACATGAACAAACAAAAAATTAAAACATGGTGTATCTTCTATAAAATGTGGAGAAGATAAAAGAAGCTCGAAGTCCTTAGGTTTCAATGCTTTTATTATTGAAGAACAAAAAATTGAAATAATTTAAGCATTCAGCTCAAGAAGTTAAGAAAAGTGTAGCAATGCAACGTTAAAAAAAAGCAGAAAAACAGAAATATGAAAGTATTAAAGCAAAAATTAGTATATAAGAAAAGCAAGAAAATGGCAAGATAAAAATAAAATGGAAAATTGGTTGTTTGGGGGAAAACGAACCTCTAGCTAGTCTAATCAAAGAAAAAAGAGATATTTCTAAAATTATGAGTAGGAAAGGAATACAGTACAATGGCAAATACAGTATAAATCTACTATAAAGTAGATTTATTTTTAAGGACAGAGAGAGAAAACACTACGTAAAAAGCTTGAAAATGGAAAATTTCCAGGAAAGCATAAAAGTTATCAGAATTAATTTAAGAAACAATGGAAAACTTAGTAACTTTAGGAAAAAAATTAATGTTTTAAAAAGTTACTTTGAATAAAAGGTGAACCAAAAAGAAACTGGTCAAAAGGAAAGAGAGACTGGAATAGGGGAATAGGGAAAAGAAAGAAGGGAAAGGAAAAAAAAATTGTATATATATATAAGATGGTTAAGATAGATACACTCCCAATTTTAATTAGTTCATTTAAGAGTAAGGTTTGTGCCAATAATGTTTGGACAATTGAATGGTAATATCTGGTATCCTGAATAACTAACTTAAAGATAATAATAAGTAATGCATTAACCATTGTTACCCTCCTATTATGTTGTTTTGAAAATTTGTTCTTTTTTTATTTGTTTTGTTTTTTCTTCTCTTTAAAAATAAAAAAAAAATAAAAAAAATAAAAGATGGTCTTGGAAGTTTAGAATGAATCAAACTTTCAGAGAAGAGATTACTTCCAGAATTTCTGTTTAAAAGACTATATTTTTCTCAGAGCAGTTTTGGGTTCACAGCAAAACTAAGAGGAAGGTCCAAAGATGCTCCATGTGCACCTTCTACCAGACTAGCATCCCACCTTATAAACATTCTCCTCCAGAACGGTGCACTTGTCACAGCTGATGAACCGCACTGACACTTCATTATCAGCCCAGTCCACAGCTTACATTTGGGCATACTCTGTTGCACCTGCCATGGACCTGGACAAACGTATATCACCTCATTCACATCCTACAGGGTATTTTCACTGTCCTAAAAATCCTCCGTGCACTAACTGTTCATCCCTTCCTGCCCCGACCCGTGCCAATCACTGGTCCTTTTATGGTCTCCATAGTTTCGCCTTTTCCAAAATGTCATATATTTAGACTTATATATCATGTGGCCTTTTCAGATTGTCTTCTTCCACTCAATAATGTGCATTTAAGTGTCCTCCATGTCTTTTCAGAACCTGATAGTTCATTTCTGTCCAGGTCTGAGTAACATTACATTTTCTGGATCTACCATGGGTTACTTATCCATTCACTTACTGAAGGATACCTTGGTTGCTTCCAAATATTTGGAATTATGAATAAAGTTGCAATAAAAATCTCTGTGCAAGTATTTGTGTGGACATAAATTTAAATTCCTTTGTGCAAATACCAACGAGTATGATTGATGTATCTTGTGGTAAGAGCACATCTACTTTAAAGTATTTTTTGCTTTTTAAGAAACTGCCAGTTTAAAACTGTGGCAATGCCTTATGCATTTTGTATTCATTTCAGTAATAAATAAGAGTTCTGATTGCTCCACATCCTCCTAGTGTTTAATATTGTCAACGTTGTGGAATTTGGCCATTCTCCAATAGCTATATAGTCGTATCTTACTGTTGTTTTAATTCGCACTTCTCTGATGACACAATGAGAAGCATCTTTTCATGCTTATTTGGCATCTACATAAGAATTGATCAAAAAATGAAATGAATGTTTAAATTTAAAAAATTGTTACAGTAAAAGACACATCGATCTCCCTCATAATACTTCCCCTAGCTTCAAATAGACTTATCCCACCCTTCTTGCCATGTTCTGAAGCAGTTCTGTTAAGTCCTCTTTCATGAATGTCTTTAGTTGAGCAGTCGTGGCTGTCTTGATGTCCTGATTCTATTCAAAACAGTAACCTTTCCTGGTCTTTTTGACTTTGGAGAAGAGCCAGAAGTTACACAGTGCCAGATCCAGTGAATAAGGCAGATGAGGACACATCGTAGTGTTTATACGAGTCTGCCTTTCCATTTGGATAGTACTTAGCAGCGGCATTCACCACAGTTTTAATCACTGCTCATACAGACACAAAAAAGGACTTCCAGGATTGCTTCAGAAAGTGGTAAGAACAGCAGAAGTATATTCCAAGTGAGGGGGAATATTTCGAAGGGCACTAATGGCAATGTGTCTTTTACAGTAAGAATTTTTTAAAAATTTGAACATTGACTGTATATTTTGATTGCCTCTATGTATTTTCTTTGGTGAAGTGTCTATTAATGTCTTTGGCCTCTCTTTTAGTCTGGTTGTTTGCTTTCTTATTGTTCAGTGTGAAGAATTCTTTATGTATTTTAGATTATAGTCTTTTATCAGATAGTCTTTTAAAAATACTTTCTCATCTGTGTCTTGTCTTTTCATGCTCTCGAAAGTATATTTTGTTTTTTGTTTGTTTTGACAGAGAAGAGATTTTTAATTTTAATGAATTCTAGTTGACTAGTTCTTCCATGGATTGTGCCCTTGATGTTACATCTAACGAGTCATCACCAAAACCAGTGTCATCTAGATTTCCTCCTGTGGTATCTTCTAGTGGTTTTACATTTGTGTCTGTGATCTATTTTGAGTTAATTTGCATGAAGGATGTAATATTTGTTCATTTTGCATGGCGATGTCTTTGTTTTAGTACCCTTTGTTAAAAATATTATTTTTTTTCTTCATTATATTGCCTTTACTTCTTGTCAAAGATCAGGAGGCTATATTTATATGTGTCTTCTGGGCATTTTATTCTGTTCCGTTTTTCTTTTTGTCTATTCATGTGCTAATACCACACTGTCTTGATTATTGTAGCTATGTAGTGAATCTAGAAGTTTGAGTTTCAGTCCTCTGACTTCGTTCTCCTGTTCTTTTTAATTGTTCTAACACATAGAAAAAAACAGAAAGATTTGTTTTTTAAAGATTATGTATGCTGATACCAAAACTAACAAAAATTAAATAATGATAGAAAAGATTGAGATCATTCCCAATTCTAAATAAAGATGTGAAATGTCCACAGTATATTTTGAAGACATGACAAAGTAATTTTTAGAATTCCAAAGCAATTGCAAACATATTTCTCTGTTTCAGGTGGTGTCCTATGATCTGATCATGTATTAACCCACTTAATTCTCACAAGAATACCATAAATTAGGTGGGTCCTATTTTTTGTCCCTTTTACAGATGAGCAAGTGGAAGTATTGGAAAATTAGGTAACTTGGCTACAATCACATTAATGATAAGGGCAAGGCCAAGCTCCAACCTAGGCGGTCTAGCTTTTACCATTAGCTGTACTACCTTTTATGCCATAGAAGAAACCAATGTAGACATTTCGATAGTTGTGAAAAGCCATGTGATAACATTCAGAATCCATTCTTGACTTAAAAAGAAAGCATCTATGCTAGGACAGAAGATTGTGTTATTCTCAATATAATGAGATTATCTGTCTAAAATTAGCATCTCACAGCATAATTAATAGAGAGAAGAGGAATTCACGTGGAGGTCACGCGTGAGGCAGACTCTCATCACTACTGACTGTCGCTTTGGCAGTTCTGCTGAATGCAACCAAACTTGGAGTTGTGGAAAAACAAAGTTTAACTCTTGGAAAGGGGTAATCACATAACAGATGACATGATATTCTTCCTATAAAATTAAAGAGAATTAATTAAAGATCTATTAAAAGCACTGAGTGAATACAATATAACTAGTATACAGAAAATAAACATAGCAACATTTTAACTTTCCTTATATCAGGAAGCACAAACTCAAATGCCTTTATAGCACTGATAGATAACCTAGGTTCATGACCTCTCCTCATACAGGGAATATGCAGTTCCCAATAGCAAAAATACATAAAATAAGATTTAATAACAAATACATAGAATCTTTATGCTGAAAACTAAATGAAGAAAAGTACACTGTGTTCCAAGATTGTTTGGACAATAAGTAGGTGATACTAAGTCAGAACATTTAGAACAAGGAGAGTAAGGAGGTAGGACTTTTGCTATTGCTATTGGTCAGATATTAAAATGTATGTGGTAGTTATAGCAATTTAAATGGTAGGTTTTATTTCTGTTTCATTTCATGGAAGACTAGATAGATCATTAGGAAAGAAAACAAAAATATATACAAACATGCATAAAATTCTACCCTGTCATTCATTCGTTCATTCATTCACTCAAAAAATAGTGCTCTAAATAATATCCTAATCACAACAGTGATCATAGTAGACAAATCAAGATAACAGACAAGAAAGCCAGGCATGGTGGTGCACACCTGTAATCCCAGCACTCCAGAGGCTGAGGCAGAAGGATCACTGTGAGTTTAAGGCCAGCCTGCACTACATAGTGAGACCCTGTCTCAAAAAAAAAAAAAAAAAAAAGGTAACACACAAGAAAGTATGGTTTGTTTTCTTTTGAGTTTTTTGGGGAGGGGTTGTGTGTATTATGGTGGAAAAGAGAGTACAAAATATATCAAAACTTAACAAGAAACAAAAGAAATTCAAGTAGGATGGCATCATTGTAACATGAGGAAGGGACATTTAAAGGTCTACAATGAATGGCTAGAAGGAATGAACCAAATTATCAGGCTTGATATGGTCAAGAAACAGAAAGATCGCCAGCATGGATGGAGTAGAGGGCAACAGGGTGATAGCACAACAGGAAGTTGAAAGGAGTTAGATCTTGCAAGGCTTTGATCCCAAGACAAGAAATTTGGATTTTTTTTTTTAAGCTCAGTTAAGAAAACTTTGGGAGGTTTCTAAGCAGAAAGAGACATAATCTAATCTATAATCTATAAAGATCACTCTAGTTTCTATTCATGGAATGGATTGCAAGGGGCCACCACAGAAGCAGTCATCAGAGATGAAGGTGAGGGGACTGTGGTGGCAACAGCGAGCTTCTAAATACATGGGTGGATTTGAGGTATGTTTTGGAGGAAGAAACAAAAAGAATTAAATTGAGATACTGAGGAAAAGAAAGGGATCAATACCAAAGGAGCTGCTAAATGACTTTAGGAAGACCGGAGGAAGATCAGGATTGGCATTAGTATGGAGAATCAAGTTTCAAACGTAGTAAGCTTTAGATGTTTATCAGACATTTTGAGGTAATAAGAAGTAGCCAGTGGGCTATACAAATACTGTATGATGTTCTGATAAGAAGTTGAGCTCAAGACATCTATTTTGGGCAAAATCAGCTTATTGATGATGTTTAAAGGCAAGGCACAGACGAGAGTGTTAAAGAATCAAAGGCTTTCCGGAGAGGAGCTCTGCAGACTCTGACGTCGGAGGGCAGCCTGAAGGAGAGCGAGACAGCAAAGAAAGCAGGGAAGAAGTAGCTGTTGACGCTGGAAGAAGATTGGCCAGACACTAAAGCCGAGAGAAAAAAATATTTCATAGAGGCCAGAATATTTCAATTGTGCCGAATCTTGAGAATTCAAATAATATAAGAACAAAATAAAAGTCATCACCTAGCTTGAAAATGACAAACTTAGTGATGTTGGTGTGCACAAAATTTCTACTGAATAAGAGGTAAGGAAGTGGAGACTACTACTTTTGAAAACTTTTTCAACAACTAAAATGTCATTTCACCCATTTCAATACAAAATAAGTATTTCACTTGTTAAAATTGACAGTTCAAATCAGTTGGGAGAAGAAGGATTATCTTATAAATGATCTTGGTATGATTTATTACTTATTTGGGAAGAAATAGTTTGAAGTTTTACAAAAAAAAGAGAGAGTAATACTTCAAGAGTCTAACAAGCCGGGCCGGTGAGGTGGCTCAGTGGCGTAAGCACCTGCCTGTCAAGCACGAGGTCCTGAGTTCGACTCCCAGTACCCACATAAAGGAAAAAAAGGGGCCAGTGATATCGCTCATCAGCACAAGAGCCTGCTGCCAGGCGCGAGGTCCTGAGTTCAACTCCCGGTACCCACAAAAAAAAAAAAAAGAGTCTAACAAGCCCATCTCTAAGTGCGGTATTTTATTCTATTTTGTAGTTACACAATTTTTCCTAATTTTTCCATAATAGACTTCTTTTTAGTCAAAAGTATTAATGTCTTTTTCTTGAAAATGACCCATTTTAACAGGCCACTAGGTTCAAAATTAATTAATTAACTCAAAATGCAACAATCTATTGGCTTTGCATTGGGAGCCTGCAGTACATATAGAAAGGCGTGAAATATGAGAACATTGAGTTATAACACATGGCGGGCAAGGTGAGTGTCATAAGTGAAATATGAAGCACCTAGGAGAAGTCAGAAGAAGGGCTTATAATTCCAAAGTACTGACTAGCGTTTCAGGGAAAACTCTAAACATGAAAAGAACTGACAAAGGGAAGGTCCTGGTAATTAGATCATTATGAATAATATCACTGGAGTGGTAAAGCAGAACTTATCTGTCCTTCTTTGAGTAACTTTGTGGGAGAAATACACAGGATGTTTCAGACAGTCCATGGTTACACCAAGAATACTTCCATGCAGTTAGAAGTGGGGGCAGCCCAGGAGGCTCCCCTTGTCTTTACCTCAGGTATTCTTGCTTATCTAAATAGAAAATAAGCAGGCAGGATATATAACTCAGAATATGTAAATTGTGTGGCGTGTGTGTGTCTCCAGTCACCATAGGAAATCATAATCAGCTGTTACACACAGCCCTAGATTCTTTTTGGATCTTGTGTCAGAGCTCAAGTAGCTTGTCTGAGTCCAAATAGGGAGGGTTAGCTCCGACTGAGTGTAAAGAAATGTGGTCAGCGAAAGAGGCCGTAAAGTGGAGACTTCAGGACTGGGATTGGGTGAAGACACCACTCCTCTGTGTGACACAGTGCCTATTATTGCTGTGGGTTTTTGAGTTTTGCTAGGTTAGTCTGTTGCTCAAGTTAAAGTCCACCTGGTACTGCATGAGAAGGTTTTGAGTTTCTACATCTGACTCAGTGCGGGATGTGGGGGATATCTCCTTAAAATTGAAGCAAGTATTTTCTGGCTGTGAAGGAGGAGTAGAAAGAAAAAAGAAGTATGCAAGCAAGAGATGATTCAAAATTCTACTTGTGTCTGGCTCAGAAACGCCAGGCTATTGTCAGCTACCTTCCCTGGCTTTCCACATAGTCCTTAGGCAAGGGGAAATGATCTGATGAGAACAGTATATGACTGTTGATTCTCCCAGAAAACTGTGAAGCTGCCAGTGTGTACTTAGACACAGAAAAAGTTTCTAAAATGTCAGTGGCATTACTTACACATCTTTTCTGTCCATCTCCTTGTGCTCTTATCCTCAGACAGACACTGACATATGTTTCTTGTGATCCTGGTAAAAAATACAATGCACTTCTCATTTGAGCTCTCAGACTATCTAATGGTGCATTTCAAGATTTCTCAAACTTCTTCAGTTCATAACCTGAAGCCAATACCAGCAAGATGTCTGGGTGTTTTCAGTACATTTATGTATTTAGAACCTGCATTGTATAACTTGTTTTCTCTTCTCGTTGCTAGAAAGCCTTGTTTTCTGCTTGTATTTCCCTTTATTTGACTTCATTTTATGTAAATAGATGATTGCTTGACTCCATTTTCCATTTCATTTCAGATGTTGGGCTCTTAGCAAAATACAACAGGAGCCTAGTTCTGTCTCAATTCCAAATTCAATTAATGTGCTTCTTCATTAGATGAAGGAGATGCCTCTCCTACAGCTGCTCTTCGGTCTGCTTGTTCTGCTGTCTGTGAGCCCCCTGGACATGGGAAAATGGCCCCTGTTTGAACCAAGCTTTCTCTTCCTTTGTCTGGCTATCATCCTTTTTCCCTCTCACCACTCTGGCTAATTTTTATTCTGACACCTAATATACACCTTGGGCTCTTTATTTGCTGGGCTTACTCAGACTTCCTTCCAGATTCAGCCTTCCTCTTCTCTCCATCACCTTCCCTGATCCTCTAAGGAGAATGACAAGCTCATTTGCATACTTCTGTAGCAACCTGGTCACCAAGACCATAGATAACAGCATCAAATCACTGCCTGCATTGTTTTCTCAATCAGTTTTCAATGTACCCTATGGAGGAACCATGTTCCTCCAAACCATCAGTTTGAAGATGATTTGTGGTCAAGAATTTTCTGAACAGGGCCGGTGAGATGGCTCAGCGGCTTAAGCGCCTGCCCGGCAAGCGCGAGGGCCCGAGTTCGACTCCCGGAACCCACATACGAAAAAGGGGCCGGTGATATCGCTCAGCGGCACAGGCGCCTGCTGGCGTGCGAGGTCCTGAGGTCGACCCCCGGTACCCACCAAAAAAAAAAAAAAAAAAAAAGAATTTTCTGAACAACTTGCCGAGAAGACCAAAGTCAAGAATTCATACTTATTTGGAACTTACCTTCATAGTCTAAGCAATCCCTTTCTCTGTGGTCCTCATATAGTACCACAAATTCCCCTCTATAAGAGGCACAAAAGAACCTCTTATTGCCAGAGAAGATCCATACTCCATGTATTCTTATTTGTGCTTTCTAATTCTTAACATTTGATCAACCATATGTTTCTCTTCATCTGGGAAAGCTTTGCTTTTTAAACAATATATTTTTAATATTATAAAATAAATGCATGTGATACACTAAGAAAATATAGAAAAACTCCAGTGAAAATATAGGATAACTTATAAGCTCCCCACTTATTAATTGTTTGATCTATACCTTTTTAAGCCTTTTTATTATAGTAACACAATACTGTTTATATCTCCTTTTCATTCAACAATTGATATTTTTCAGTATCAATAAATATTATACTGCAATATGTTAACAATGCAATCATTCATATTCATGTTACACATATTAGAGTACAATGCACTGTAATTTTTTTTTTTTTTTGTGGGTACCGGGGGGTCGACCTCAGGACCTCGCACACCAACCGGCACCCGTGCCGCTGAGCGTTATCACAGGCCCCTTTTTCGTATGTGGGATCCGGGAGCCAAACTCGGGCCCTCGCGCTTGCAAGGCAGGCGCTTACGCTGCTGAGCCATCTCACCGGCCCAATGCACTGTAATTTAACAAACAATATCCCCTAATGTTGAGCATCTAGGCTGTTCGCAATTTATTGACATCATTAATACTTCAATGAGCATCTCTACGCATACAGTTTTGTGTGCAACTTAACTCCATCAAGCCACTGTTTTCTCATGGATTCAAGTTCCGTACTGTCCCCTCTATTGTCCTCATTTGCTTTACTAGTTAAATGGGAAAGTATTTTTATACTACTGTTTATCTTCTTCAACTAGGCCATGCCAGTTTGGAGGTGTACATTTGAGATTATTTAAAATTGTCTCCAGGATTTCATACAAATATCCTTGATAGCTACCTCCTGTTGTAGTACACCTGTCCAAAATTGGGTAGCAACATGCTGGATTTTTAAAGCTTCCTCCTCATTAGAGCTTCATACTAAAAGACAGACACTAATTTTCTACTCACAGCATGTCTAGCAACAAATATTTGTGGGTTTTCCCCACGCTATGCAATTCTCCAGTTCTCTGCAGACACCAACTGGATGTCCAACACCTCAGTTCTGATACCCAGAGTTATCATTATACCCCACCAATGAAGGGTTTAGTCCCTAACAAGTGTCCCTCACTTCAAGAGCAAGTAGTGGCTTTCCAGGTTACCCAAAGTTCTGTCCAACTTGTCTACAAATTGGTGGTTTGCACAACTCCCTCCTCAGGAGCAATAATTTGCTAAAATGGTTCATAGACCTTAGGGAAACATGATTACTCATTTATTATAGAAAATTATAAAGTTTACAGATGAACATCCAGAAGATGAAGAAGTATATTGGGTAAGGTCCAGAGGGTTCAAAATGCAAGAACTTCCCTACAGAGCTGGGGTACACCATCCTCCAGAACATTACATGAATGCATTCACTAACCCAGGATCTCTCCAAACCCTTTATTTATGGAGGTTACATTATAAGACATAATTTATTAAATCATTGATGATTAAATTAACCTCCATCCCCTTTCTTCTCCCCAGAAGTTAGGGGTTGTGACTAAAAAATCCCAACCCTCTAATACATAGTTGTTTCATCTGGCCATCAGCCTCAATCCTGAAGCTATCCAGGGGCTTTCAGCCACCAGTCATTTCATTAAGATATGAAGGCACAGGCTGGTGATATAGCTCAGCGGGCATAAGCACCTGCCTGGCAAGCTCAAGGTCCTGAGTTCGGTTCCTGATACCCACATAAAGGAAAAAAAAAAAGATACAAAGGTACTCTCATTACTTTGGAGATTCCAGGGGCCTTAGAAGTTCTTGTGTGGGGAACCAATAACAAACAGCCTAAGCATATTTCTTATTGCATCACGGTTATCACAGGTACTTATGCCTTTAATTATTAGTAATCATAATTACAAATTGGCTTATGTAAGAATTTTGCGTACACCAATTCCTGTCTATTCCTTAGAACCAAGTCCATGATGTCTTTTCTACATGTATTCAAGAGTTTTTACACCAAGAGAATCTTACATCCACACATTGTCTCACATTCGCTTCAATCTGGATGTGGATACTGATCAAAACACCATGCTACAACCTCCCAATGTTGTTTACTATTTCAGGCCTGTCTTGCTTGTTTTGTCTCATAGCTTTATAGTGTAATGCATTCTCATTAGGCCTATATTTTTATTGTTTCAGTATGGAAACCACCCAAGGAAATGTTGTAATATTGCCTTTATCTGACGGGTCATTAAATATTTGCTTTGCACTCATTAGGTGTAAAACACTGAGCTATCTTTACTCTGCAAATAAAGAGATTAGAGGGAGTTTTAAATACTGTTGCACTACTCCAGTGGCCCCAAGCATGATACCACTCCACTCCCTACTATCATCTACCAAAATGATTTGTTAATACAAAATCCCAAAGCAAGAGTTTATGTCTCACATATGTATACTCAGAACCATGTTTTTCCCTCTAAGCTATTCTTCCTATGTCAATTAAAAAAAAGATTTCTAATTCCCTCTTGCAATATCTTAATTACTGATTCTTAACTTGGATATATATAAAAATCAACTGAGATTTGAAATATTCCCATGTCTGGGCCTTTCCCTAAATCAATTAAATCTGAACTACCAGGAATTTGTCCCAGGCAAAGTTATTATTCAAAAGTACTCCAGAAATTTCCAATATTTGTCCAATAGAGGTACTCAGTGTTGAACAACGCACTTCAACTACGGCCTTCCAAGACTTTGAGAAAAATCAACAATCTCTGTACTAGTGGTTCTTAATCTTTACCAAACATTAGAAACAGTAAGGAGATTTTAAAAATTCTGATGCCCAGGTCACACTCAAGAACAGATAAGAATGGCAAAGGCATGAGTCTTTTTTTTATGCTCCAAGCGAGCCCAAAATATGGTCACATTTAAGAATCAGTGCTCTGCACCCCTCCAATTCAAAGTATGATCTGTGACCCAAAGCATTAGCATGGCCCAGGAGTTGTTAGAACAGCTGTGTTGGCTCCACCCCATCTGCATATGATTTTGTCACATTAAAGTTTTATTGGCACTGTTCAAGCTACAAGGGAGCAACTCTAACATTTGTTTCATAAAAGTATCTAGATCTTTTCAGAGAGATGCATGCCCTTAAAGGGAAGTCGTTTTATCCCTTTAGGCTTGCTAGTTTCGTTTTTAAATGTCTGTTGTAATTTCTTTTACTCCTGCTCTTGTACATATTTAGTGACTATAGAAGGTTGATGGAAAGTTTGATATTAAGTGAGACATGAGGAAGGCAAAAGCCTTCATGCTCTTCATCTAAAAATGAAATGACACCCTAACTATGAAGTGTGAATTGCTTGGTGGTGCACTGACACCCTGAGGTGTGGGAGGAGAAGGCAGTAGCCACAGTGCTCCACTCTGTGTTGGAACAATGGGGTTCCCTGATGGTATGACACACCAGAACCTCCCCCAGCACTCCAAAAGCAGCAACCTCCTCATGAAGCAGAGGCAGGTGCTCTTAGCACAGGTAAAGACCTGATAAGTGACATTTTCATTTAGGTTGAGTCAGTCAGCATTGAAGCAGCTTTCTAGACACGAAAGTTAGTTTTGGAATTTGCATTAATTCCTTCAGCATCATGACTAAGAAATCGGTGCTGAATAAGAGCTGTTAGGGCTTTCGGTAAAAGTCTGGAAAGGTTGCCCATGTTTTCAGTTCTCCCTATCTCCCCAGTTCACTGCCTCACTCTTTCCCTGAGGACTATACCATGCCTCTCTACAGTTACCTGGTGCTCTGCACACTCAGCTGTTCCCCAACACACACCCACACACACACATGCACACACTGCAGGCTGCTGTTTTTCCTTCCTACAAGTCTTTCTCTCAGCTAATGGTGGAATGTTGAAGAGGGAAGACCTGGAAGACCCAATGTAATAATTAATGTAGCTAATATTGCTGGGTTCCTTTGATGTGCCAAGCACTCAATGAGCAATGTTTCATTTAACTTTCACAACAAATATCTGAATTTATATCATTATTTGCATTTTATAGGTGAAAAAAACTAAGTGATATAAGACACAAATACTTGTGTCAACACAGGCAGTCCATCTCCAGAACTCATATGCCTACCATCTACACAGAAATAGCTCCCTCTTGACAAAATGAAGGACTTAAATTTATTATGAAAATTGCAAGCAAAAAAGAAATTTCCAGTAATATAATGAACTCTCATGTGCCTACTACCTAGATTTGTTAATTGATAATCTTTTGTTTTATTTCATGCATATTTATTTCTATTGAATTATTTTAAAGTAAATTTAAGGTATCTTTATATACCTTTTACCCCTATAGTGGGTAAAAGAGTAGTCCCAAAAATGTTTACATGTTTCATTGAAAGAATGTTATCTTATTTGGAAAGAGGGTCTTTGCAAATATAATTAACATAAGGATCTTGAGATAAGAAAATCATCCTGGATTATTTTCATAGGTCTTATATCCAGTGACAACTGTCCTTATAAAAGAAAGGCAGAGGGAGATTTGACTTGACACACACACAAAAGAGGAGAACACATGTGAGTACAGGGGGCAGATATAGGAGTTATGCAGCCAGCAGCTAGGAGATGTCTGGAGCTAGCAGAAACTGGAAAAAGCATGGAAGGATTCTTCCCCAGAGTCACTGGAGGAAGCACAGCCCTGACAATACCTTGACTTCAGACTTCTGGGTCCTAGTAATGTGAGAAAATGAATTGCTCTTTCTTTAATTCACCAAGTTTTTAGTGATATGCTATGGCAGCTCTAGGAACTAATAACACTTTTTATAAGTTAGTATGCATCACCAACACAATAAGGATGTTGTTTTATCTACAAACAACACAATAATCACACCAAAGAAATTAACACCAATTCCCTGATATTGTGTAATACACAGTTTCTATTCAAATTTTCCTAATTGTTCTCCAGAGACCTTTTATGACTGATTTATTCAAATAGGTCCAAAAAAGAAGCATACCTTGTATTTGGTTTTTCCTCTTTGTAAATCTATTTTTGCTCTAAAAAATGTTCTCCTCACCTGCCCCTTGTTTCCATGTCATTGACTTATTGAAGAGCCTGTAGAATGACTCATTCTGGAATTGTCTTATGGCTAGAATGAGGGGCTTTTTCAATGTAACATTCTGATGGGCAAAGGTTTCCCCAAAGCTCTCTTGGGTCCCCCTTTGATTATAGCAGCCTATAAGAGAAAGGGTTGACAAGAGTCAGGGACAGAGGCAAAAACCTCTCTCTACTTGTTGCCATCTTCCTGAGGTTTCCTCTGTAGGCTCACATCTCTCCTTTCTTACAAGGAAAGATATTAAGGTTTAATGCCTACTGCCTACTGAAGAGAGTGTAAAATGAGGCCCCTTTCCCACTGAAGTTGGGGTTGTCCAGAGAAAAATAACAATAGATAGATAGATAGATCAATTGTTATAAAGAAATTATGGAACCTAAGAAATTCCATGACCCACTGTCTACAAGCCAGAGACACAGGAAAGCTAGTTGTGTAGTTTAGTCTAAGTTGGAAAGCCTGTTCGGTCAACAACTACAAAAATAACAGAAATAATTTCCATACTTGAACATTTACTCCTAGGGTAAGAACAACAACAACAAAAATAACACAAGTGAAGAAGATTAAAGTAACCAATTTAAGGAATGAACTATGTGGACATGCTATGGTTTGGATGTGAGATATCCCTTTAAAGGCTCACGTGAGATGTGAGGCTCTTAGAAGTAATCAGAGCATGAAAGCACTAACCTCACCAATGGATTACCCATTGATGAGCTCATAAGCACATGGGCTGTTAGGAGGTGAAGCCTGGTAGAAGGGAGCAGGCCAAGGGTTCTGTCCTTGGGGCCTACATCATGCCCATGACCCATTCAGCTCTAGCTCTTTCTCTCTTTCTCTACTTCCTGGCTACCATGAGGTGAGCAGCTCTCCCCCACCATGCCCTTCTGCCTAAAAAACAGTGGAGTCAGGTAACTATAGACTGAACCTCTGAATCTATGAGCCAAAATAAATCTTTCCTTCTTTAAATTGTTATTCTCAGGTATTTTCATTAGTCACAGCAAATAAAAGCTAACTCAGGACATAATTGATATATAGTAAAGGAACGCTTGACATAGAAAACTGAAAATCTTGAGGCTAGAAATTTGGGAGTAAATGGAATGGACATTTTTCTAGAGAAATAATCAAATTTGTCTCAAAAAGAACTTGAAAAAACAAGTAAACCATCAAGAAAGTGCAAATGTTTATTGTTGAGTTAAAAAGTTACAGAATATCACATTATTATCCTAGTTAATCCTATGTTTAAATTAATTAATAATGTTATTTTTTAGCTTGTATATATTTAAGAGAAGTATAAAATTATCACTTGGATCCATACCAAATTCATGATAGTGATTGCTTCTGAGGAGAAAGAGAGGAGAGAAAGAATATAAGACCAAAATAGAAAATATAGTGTATCCTAACATTTTCTGTAAGATAATTTTTGGGAAAAAAGACTTAAACTGTTAATATGTTTTTTAAAAATCCTGATTCTCATACAGATATAAAAAGAATACATGCTATAACTTTCCCTTAACTTAATCAGTGAGGGAAGTAGGAGGATGTTATAATGGGTTCAAAAACAATTCATGAACTGATACATTTATAGGTCAGGAATATTGAAATGTGCACAGATATTTTTTCTAGGGCAGAAGGAAGGCACAGAATCTGTATGTCTGTAGATAAGAATCACCTTCTGATGCTATAATTTGTCTACAGTACACAGAGCTGTGAAATGGCTCCATAGAATCAGAATCCAATAACCCCAAGAAGTCTCCCCTGGAATATAGACAATCAATAGTTTTGCAAAGCACAGCTCTTTCTATATAACCATGACCAAACATTAATATTTGTTCAATTTAGTGTGTAGGTACTTGTGTTTTTATTACACCCTTTTCTCTACTTTTATTTAAGAATAATTTCCATTTTTTATTTAAAAACCCCTATATTTTCATCACACCCCAAATCCAAAGATTCAGATTACATAGGTCTGGAGATGCTCCTATGGACTTCAGATTAACCCAGATTATTCTGATGGTTTGGACACCTCTCTGTAGATGGCAACTATCATTCTTCCCAACTCTGAGATTCCCTGATTTGAGGGCAAAAATGGGTTCAAAAATCGGGTTAACTAAGGGGAAACAAAATGCTCAAAGCTGATCAGTTGATCTGGGGAAGGAAGACACAACAGCCTATCCTGCACTTAGGCTGGTCATTACATGTACTAGGTACCAGGCATTTTGTTAAATAGATGATTCTCTGGAATAGAATCAGTATAACAGTCATCCACTACAATGTCTGGGAAGGTCTATTAATTGCTGCAAGCCTTGAAGTATGTGCCCTGCCTACCTCCTGGGCTGCTATAAGAATGGATTTAGAACTGGTTTATAAACCAGGCATGGTGGCACATGCATATAATCCCAGCACTCAGGAGGCTGAGGCAGGAGGATTGCCATGAGTTTGAGGCCAGCCTGTGCTACATAGTGACTTCAAGACCAGCATGCACTACATAGCAAAACCCTGTCTAAACAAAAAACAAAAAACAAAGAACAAAAAACAAAAACAACAACAACAACAAAAAGAACTGCTTTATAAACTGTGAAGTACTGTACAACTATGAAATATTGTGGTGTGCTTATTAATAGTAGCCATGATTTTGACAAATCATTATATTCATTTGTCAGTATGCACAGAGTGTTATATAGAGAGGATTCGAGGTATGACAGAAATTGTACTATAATTTTGGTAGGAGAGAGGAAGGAGAAAGGAAAAAGAAGAGAATCTCTGCTGTCAGCAAAGAAATGTGCTTGAAAATAATCTAGCAAAATGTATGGGTCATGAATGAACCTTTAGGTAGTAGGACTGATCAGTTTAGGGAATCAGTAGGTAAATGAGATAGCAATTTATATTCAAATGGAGTTGGGTCAAGCTACTGTGGATTGGAAGGCTCCATGAGATCAAAGTGCTGACAGGAGATTCTGTGATTGCTTTGTAGGTTAGGCTGACCTCAGAGTTCTTTTGAGCATAAACAAGTAAAATTTGGGAGAGAAAGAATCCAAAAAACAAAAACAAAAAAAGCATATCATTTGTTGAACTCATCTCTATGATCACTCATTTTCTTCCTCTATGAACCCAACTCACTTTCCAGACCCAGTGTCTTCACCTGCAGGTTTTTCACTGCCCACTGTAAATTACAACTGCTTCTCCTTCCTCTTAGCCCCAAGAAGAACTTTTGATCGGCATCACTCCCCTAACTTCTGGCTCACATGCCATGGTATGACTGTCGTGGATGACTCACTGCCCCTTTTGTCTCTTTCTCCCTAGATGGTGTAGGGGAGGAAGGACTTTCCCTCTGCCCCTCTAGGTTTGATAGTTGGGTATATCAAATAAACTGTCAACAGGCAAATTAACAAAAGGAAATATCTACAGTTTTATTAATTTGTAATAGTATGTGCACGACTATGGGAATAACAGGAAAAAAAGTGGGCATCTGAAAAGGAAGTGAGAGGGCCAAGGATACAGCTCAGCGGCACAGCGCCTGGCAAGTGCGAGGTCGTGAGTTTGATTCCCGGTACCAAATCAAACCAAACAAAACAAAACAAAAAGGAAGTGAGATTCAAGAAAAAAAAATTATATATATATGTATATATATATTATGTATATATATGTATATATATTATGTATATATATTATGTATATATATATATATATATATATATATATATATATGATGTCATAATGGGGGAAAGGAGAGGGAATGTAAGCCATTTAGTGTAGAATAAAAGATCTTTAGAAAAACTGAATGACTGCTTAAAAATAGATGGGAGATATGATGGTTTGTGTCAAGGTTTGTCTAGGTGCGGTGTCACCTTCTATCCTCCTTTGCCTTGAGAGTCTCAAAGGCTAATGAGGAGATGTACCCATAAATGCTCTGATGATAGTATGTGCGGTGCTTTAGACACAGAACAGAAGAAAGCCACTACCATTGTCCAGAAGAGAACAGGGCGTAGGAATGAATTCACAGAGAGTGTATGCGCAAGATGATTGTCGAAGGGGGAATAAGAATTCATTAGCAGGGGAGGAGAGAAGGACACATCAAGCCAAGAGCAGTACCTTAGCAGGGAGAGGAAATTGGTGCAGGAATTCTTGCCAGTACCTTAAGAGGGGCCTAGAGGATCTCTGCATCGGAGTGTGTTAGTCGGGACTCTGCTTCCAACCATCCCATCTCTCCCCAGCTGTGGGCACAAGGCACCACTTCTATTTTCTTCTTCCTCTTTTAAAGAACGTGATCTTTTTGTGTTTACAAATAGTAATTTATATAACATAGCACTCACCTATTTAAGGTGTACAATTCACGTGTTTTTTGAATATTTACAGAATCATGCAGCAATTCCCATAGCTGAATTTTAGAACCACTTCACCATCCCCCAAAAAGCCATGTACCCACTAATAGTGAATCCCCATCTCCCTCTCTCACCCACAATAGTAGGCAGCCAGGAGCCTACTTATGGTCTGCAAAGATTTGGGCATTTTATATAAATAGAATCATGGTATATGTAGTCTTTTGTCAGTAGCTTCTTTCACTTAGCTAAGCCCCTCAAGGGCGGAGGATATTTCTTGAAGATTTTAATATCCTCAGCACCTGATATGAGTCCTGATCCACATAGATGCCCAATAGATGATTGCCAAGTAGATAATGTATTAGTCAGTTCCCAATGCTGGGAAATACCTAACATATGAGATGTGATTAAAAAATAGTGTGTTTAAATTTAAAAAATAACATTAAAAGACACATTGCCATTAATCCCCCTCAAAATACTCTCCCTTTTCTTTGAACAAACTTATCTCATTTGTCTTGCCACATTCTGAAGCATATCTGGAAGTCTTTCATTAGTGTGTTTAGTTGTGCTATTGTGGCTGCCTTGATTTGATTCAAAACATGGGTGCCAGACCAGTGACTAAGGTGGATGGGGATACACGCTAATGTTTTTATGAGCATGCCTTTCTGTTGGATGGCACTTGGCAGCAGCATTCACCATAGTTTTGATCATACTTTGTAAAAATCTCATGAGAGAGGATGTGTAGAACTTCCTCAGAAAGTGGCAAAAATGACAGGATAAATGTGTTTGAAGCAAGGGGAGTATTTTGAGGGGGATTAGTGGGAATGTTTCTTTTTATGTAATAAATTTAAAAATACTTTAAACATTCACTACACTTTTCTATCACCACTTGTACACAATTTAAAGGATAAAAGGTTCATTTTGGCTCACAGTTTCTGAGATTTCAATCTATGGTGGGGTGGCTTCAGTGCACAAACATTGTAGTGGAAAGACATGGTAGAGGAAAATTGCTCATATCATGCAGCCAGGAAGCAGAGAGAGAAAGCAAGAAGAACCAAAGAAAGGTTCCAGGGATCAGATGTAATCCCCAAAGTCATGCCCCCATGACATACCCAGACACATCCAGAAATATGCTTTACTAATTGCCTCAAGTCAATCAAGTTGACAAGATTAACTATGGCAGATAAAAAGGGAAAGTGTCTCAGAAGTAGACCAGAATACTACATAGAGATTAAGATTAGGACCTCAGACTAAGTCCAAGGCCAAAATTACACAGGGAAAAGTGTGTGAGATGTCTGCTCACAATACCAGGACTACCTAGGATATTCACAAAGCTGACTCACAGAACATCAGGATATCCTTATAACCAGCTGCTAGAAATCCAGTGGCTCAATTGCTGGCTTCTGGGATTGACACAGTCAAAATATATTAGGCTACCAATACTACCTATTTGTTTGTCTGCTTTGTTCAATTTAATTATTAAGTCCTTAAGGGCAAGGACTATAATTTCCGTTTTATGTGTTTCATTGATATCACACACATATTTATTGAGTTAACTTTACTGTGAATATTTTCTCATGAAAAGGAGTGACTATTCACTCTTTGTTTCCTTTTTGTAGATTAATTATTCCAATTCTTTCAAATATACATAAAATGCAAGAAAGTGGTTCCCTTCTGATCCAAAATACATATGGTGGATTTGGAGGAAAATTATTTGTCATTGAAGAACTACCTCAAATCATAAAACTCCATGAAGGCAGAAACTGCCTATCATTCCAGCAACATGAAATACTAAGCATTTATTTGTTATTGACTGTCTTTCCTCACTAACATGTAAACTACGAGATCTGAGATCTTTTTCTGTCTGGTTCATGCATATATCCTAAGCCTCTAAAACAATACCTGGCACTTTTTTTGGGGGGGTGGTACCGGGAGTCGACCTCAGGACCTTGCGTGCCAGCAGGCACCCGTGCCGCTGAGCGATATCACCTGCCCCTTTTTTCGTATGTGGGTTCTGGGAGTCGAACTCAGGACCTCATGCTTGCCAGGCAGGCGCTTATGCCGCTGAGCTATCTCACCGGCCCAATACCTGGTGCATTTATTACTTAATAAATACTTGTTGATAAAGAAGACAGGAAAGGAGAGACTGAAAGAGAGACAACTTTTATGTATGGAGATGTATAACTACCAGGAATTATTAGTACTGGATCAATCTTACTCAACATTGTTTTAAGTGACCTAAAATAAAGCACACAAAAAAACAAAACACCTACTAGAATAAAATTTTCCACTCTGTATAGTGACACACTGAGGCAATAAGAATACTGGTAAAAGGAAATAACCTGACTATATGAGTGGGCAGAAATGGCAAACAAGCTCCATGCAGACTGATGTAAGATGATAACACTTTATGGGAAAATGGTACAAATGTGCCTATAAGATAATGGTTCCTAACTATCAGATCAGAACCAGGAAAGCATCTGAAAGAGTTGCTGAATGCAGCCTACTTTATACCCAAGAGTTACTCTTCAACTTCAATGCAGTGAAAGAACTAAATTCCACATTATTTTAATTATACATATCTATACTTGGTTGAAAAATATCTGTAGAAAATAAATAATTTTCTAATGGCTGTGGCACAATTTCTTTCCAATCTTTTTATGTCCTCCCTTCAAGCCTATTGTCTCTGGTGGCAGCCCATTTATTTTCACTAAAAAGGCAAGAATCTCGGCTAAGGTGACATGGGTAGAGCACCCTCTCCGTAGGAAGAGTTTCTGCAGCTTCTGCTATGGTAGGCTCAACTGCTCTAAATGAAATAGATCTATCTACAGTGGTACCTTGATACTCATTATTTTACTATCCATAATTTTACTATCCATATTTTTTACTTGTGCCCTATAAATCTAATTTACTTAAAGTTGGCTTGAGTAGGTTTCTATTTATTTCAATTAAAAATAAAAATCTCCCAGGCATGAGTAGGAAAACTATTTCAAGAGAAAAAAAAATCCCCTTAATCCCATCCTGCATAAAAATGGATCTGAATGGACTCAACAGCTAAAAAACATTTGGAAGCAGATTCTGGAAAGAATTGAATGGTTTGACCAAGTTGGAAGCAGCCCCGGTCCAAATGTACTTAGCCCGTACATAGACAACCTTTCTATAGCATTCATTCCAGACGTAGTGAGGTCAGAGGGGGACTCCTGGCCAGGTCACCAAAGATTGCTGTCTAATAATCAGTGTGAAAAAGAGAACTTTTTTAGGGTCAACACAGATCTGTAAACCTATGTGATTTTCCTCAATGTCTGTACATTATTTTACTATTGGTTTTCACCACTGACTTTCCTGGTATATATTTATTTTGGAAAACAAAAGATCAAGGCATCATAGCTCATTTTGAATTTAGTTCTAGACTCTCTACCTCATATATGACAATATAGAACTGAAAGCTGAAGAACAACTAGAACGACTGAAGGAACTGGTGATTTTCCACACTAGGTTAATTTTAATTTAAATTAGGACTGTAACATGGAAAAGCAAATGGCAAAGATCTACTAAAACCAATTAACTTGGAGCCAGGGATGTAACTCAGTGGTAGAGAGCTTTCCCAGCATGAGTGAGACCTTGGGTTCAAGCCCCGGTACTGCAAAATAAAGAAGTCTATTAATTCATGAATTGTAAGTAATTTATGTATGTTAGTTTTTTAATCTTCATTATTCTATTAGAAAAGTACCATTATTATCCCCATTTTACTTACACGTAGGCTGAATCACTGAAGTCTCACAGTGATAAAATAGGGGTTAGATATTAGGTAGTCTGGCACTAAATTTTATCATCTTAATCACCACACTAGATATTCTCTGATGTGTATGAATTAAACTCAACTGTCTGAATACTTATTAAACTTATAGAACTCTTAGACCAAGATGTGGCAAATAGTCATGACTGCTAAATTCATGAATGCTATACCATGATGTAACATGAAAGAACATGGGGATCATTGGAAGGTGTCAGTGTGTGGATACCGATGACCACGGAACAACTATAATGTCTTCCAAAATTCAGTTTTAATGTCCCTGTTCTAGACAACCCATATGGACATATGGTAGCCAGATCAAATCCAGTGCAAAAGTTTCAGGCTTCTATTACATGTCATAATAGCTAGAGAAAGACTATTTTAATAACCTTTAAGAGGTCTTCCCAGAGTTGTCCACTGCTGGTGTTGGAAAGTACAGAACAGTCAATGGATTGGGGTCCTAGTGGCCTTTTCATGCATGTGTTCATGCTGCTTTACCTCTTTGCTAAATGAAGTGGCTGTTTGCTCGTGTCTTTGTTATTAAACTCTGTGTGTCTTCTGTGGAATACATCATAAATTAAAATGACAAAATTGATTTAAAAGAAATTTTCTTTAATAGTTTTAAAATTTTATTATTAAGTGCTGTGATCTTACAATTTACATGCAGCCACTAATACAAAACTGATAGTACTGGGATGAGATTTGTTTATATTCAGAAGCTACCCTGAAACTTTCAATGTCCATTAAATATAAGAAAGGTAAGTACAGTGAATGAGTTTTAAAATTTATTGATGAGAAATTTGACCTAAACACAGTAATATAAAATACTGGAAAGGTAAAAAAAATATTGAGGTGGGGTTGGAGAGAAGGTAGAGAGCTGTCGGGAGAAATTTTACTTGGTGACTGTTGCTATAGGAGCCATTTGCCAATTGCTTAAGATATTAGTTCCTGAGGAAGACAAAAGTAGTAAACAAGATAAAACAACAAATGAGAAAACAAAGGAATCTGGCCCCAGAAAAAATTAAGCACCTTTTAATGTGCATCCATTTGAAGGGGTGGTATTTTCTCAGGGAGGAGGTGGCCATTTCTCTTTTGAAGAGCAGGTAGTACTCTATTAAACAGGAGGGAGATCCTCCTTGGCTGTCTTAATCTTTCTCCATAGCTCACTACCACTCCATGAGTCAAGCTTGAGAATGATCATAAACTTCAACTCTAATTTCTTTATTTCTTTTCAACTCCCCTCAAGAAGAATTTCGTAGGTATTCACTATGCTTGTTAACTGGCCAACAATTCTCCCACATAGAAGATTCTTAACATTGCCTTTAAGATCAATGAGCACAGAATCTTGGTGTGGGATGTGTATTTGACCTTAAATGAGAAAGGAATTTCTTTCTCAAAGCCTGACAGTCCAGCACATTTCTTTGAAGTTGTGACTTATTTGCAATTTCCTATTCATTCAATACATGGCGTTACCTCCCAAGTAATTGTCAGGTAGAAATCTAAACGCATTATTTTTTATTTTCCAGTGAATATATACTTTTATGCTACTGCGAAGACACAAGAATCATGCTGGATGCCTAAGTCCTCAAGCCCTTAGATTAAACTGGAGACTTCATCCTGATTATTTTTCAATGCATCTTTCTCCCTTTGTGTTGTTTTTCTTCTTTCTAGCCGTATATGACTGTTCATTTGATCATTTCTAAAAATGCTTGCTGCTCTTTCAAATCCGATGAAGACTGAGGTGATACTTTGAGTTCTTAAATGGAAGGGAAGGTTGAAATACTCAGTTGCTCATTATTTGAAAGGCATGTGTCATTTTCATTATGATCTTTCCCTGTACTTCTCTAGATAAGAATGTCAGATTTATCAGTAGTTCAGACATCACCTCATGATGCTATTAGCTCTATTTCCCAAACACAATTAGAGGGAAAGATAAACTGTTTCAAGATAGGTGTTATTTACCTTAGATGGGAGGAGAGACACTGGTACTCTGTATGCATGGCTCTATGCCAGAAATTGCAAACTCACATGCCCTTGAAGTACAAGTACTTCATGAATGCTATAAATTCATGAATGCTATACCATGATGTAACATGAAAGAACATGGGGATCATTGGAAGGTGACATGAATGAGTAAAATCAGTCTGATGGAGATACTGATGAGGTGGACATATGGACTGTCCAAATGGATCAGACTAGGGGAAGGTGGAGGAAGGGCTGGCAGAAGCACACACACGAGTCATTCAACCCTAGCTGATTAATACCAGGAAGAAATTTGGGTTATTTGCAACATCATTTCCTATTCAAGAGAAGATGGAAATCTGTATGTTTTGACACATACCTTATTTCCCAAATTTTTTAACAACAATGTCTTTGGTCCTCCTTTCTCTCTACTCATTCTTTTGAAATGGCATTTATGTTCATGTCCTTAAATATCATCTTTTTGTTAATGGCTCTCAAATTTATACCTTTAACCAAGAAACCTTCCTGAAACGTGCATATCCACCTTCCCTTTAGTATCTCCTCTGAGATGTACAATGGCATTGCTATGACATCAGCAAAACCGAACTTTGATCATTCTTTTTTTTTTTTTTTTTTTTTTTTTTTTTGTGGGTACCAGGGGGTCGACCTCAGGACCTCGTGCGCCAACAGGCACCCGTGCCGCTGAGCGATATCACCGGCCCCTTTTTCATATGTGGGATCCGGGAGTTGAACTCGGGCCCTCGCGCTTGCAAGGCAGGCGCTTATGCCGCTGAGCCATCTCACCGGCCCAACTTTGATCATTCTTGACAAACCTACTTTGCCCTCAGCATTCCAATCGCACTGCTAGGGATGTCATTCTCAGGTCAGAAATGCTGTGGTCATCTTTCACTTCTTCCCACATCCACAATGGTAAACTTTGCTGCATTTACCTTCAAAACGTGCTCACATTCCCATTGCTTTTCATAACCTTCACTGGTGCTTCCACATTTTTCATAGCCATAGTCCCCATAGACCAGAAAATTCATAACTGGTCTTACTGAGTCTATCCTTACCTCCTTCCTTGCAGTCTATGCTCAGAATGGAAACCAGAGTAATTACTGTGTTTTCAAATACAAATAATATCATATCACTCCTCTGCTCAAACCCTTACATAGCTCCCCATTTTAGTCAGAGTAAAAGTTAGCCCTTATGAAAGTTTGTAATGCCATATACCATTCAGTCCCTCATTAACACTCTTCCCCGTTTCTTACCGCCTTTTCACTTGCTCTCTCCAAGCCCATTGGGCAGCTGATCTTCCTCAAACATTCATGCTCCCACTTTAGGGACTGCAATGGCTGTTTTCTCAGCCTGGAAGGTTCCTCACCCCTCGACCTTTCTCACCTCTCCTGTTTACCTGGCTGACCCCTGTACCTTCTGCAAGCGTCAAATGCCATCTTCTCATGAGAACTCTCTCAACCCACCTCATCTTTCTTCTAAACCCCTATTAACCTAATACACATTTTTAACCTCTCACTTCCTAAGATACTATTGGTTAATCATTTATTGGTTACATTATTTGATATTTGTCTCTAATGTAAGTCCTACAAAGGTAGCTCTGTCTCTTTGGTCTTTGATAAATCCCAGGTTCCTTGGTTCTTGATGAATCTCTGTGCCTCACTGATGCCCAATAAATAATGAGTTGTTGTAGATGGTAGTTGTTGAATGAATTTTTGAATGTTGCTAACTATTTAAACAAAGAAGCACAGCGACGGCCAAGCAAACCCATCCACAAGCCAAGCCTATGGTCCAGAACAACAGTTTTTACATCCTTCATGCTCCATTGTCCCTACTGTGTCTCTTCTATCCCAGAGTCCAGAAGCAGAAAGCACACGGAACTTGTGTGGGGGGAGTGCTGAGTCTACACCTATTCTAGTTTCCTTCATGCCTCTGTTGCTTTCACTGCTCTCTCCAAACTTGCTCCATCTAGAGGACAGTGTAGACTCCAACCCGCAGAGAAAGGGCTGAGCGAGAAATCCAGGAAGGATGCTGAGGACCCATGATGACACTGGTTACTCACACACTCTGTAGTTGAGGTTAGAACTTATAAGCATCAGGAGCCAGAGCACTCACATGACAAGATAACGCAACTGTTGCTTAAGCAACATTTTACAATACATTTTGAACACTAGATGACATGGCACAGGGAGCTCTAAAGCAGGCAGACCAGGCTGAAATCCTGACTCCTCCACTTACTATGGACAGCTCACTCCACCTCCCTGACTGTACATTCCTGGTCTGCTACATGGGAGTCATCATATTTGAAGATTAAATGGGATAATAAATGCCAAGTGCTTGCAGCGAGAGAGGTGCTTAATTAATAACTGCTTACTTTCCTTCCCCCAAGCCAAATGTTTGCTAAAACCATTCTAGAGAATTTGGTTATGCCCTCTCTCCTAAATCATTTTCAACATTATCTTTATTTTTTTAATATATTATTTTCAAAAATTATAGCTCTTTTTTTCAACCTGTTGATTATATCATAAATACTGCCTAGATTTTGGAGTCTTTTCTCAGATACTTCTCTCCAAAATACATATTTTTAAATCTTGTGTTTCTCACACTAAAAGAAAAAATTGCCTTTGCTACATGAGAGTTCATCTTTTCAAAGACTTTTATGGTTTCTTTATATTTGCTACATAAGACTTTAGCAGAAGGGCCAATTATATCGATTAATTAAAATTAAGCAAAATGAAGAATGACATTTAAAAGTATGTAAACACTCATATTTTAAGTTCCTTAAACATGAAGTAATTTTTAAAACACTCTCTTCCTCACCCCAAAATGTTTGGTTACTGGTTTTTGTCTAAATGAACCCTGTAGCAGCAGACTCTCCTGCTCCTGTGTGACCTGGAAATTCCCAAGTAATCACTTTTGAATAGCAGATGTTTAGATAATCTAAGATGTTCTTAGGGAAATAAATCCTTTTATGATTATTTCAGAAGGGAGCCGTATGTTTGGCTCAATACTTTAATGGATCTGCATTCTGAACAGGTGAAAATAAATACAGGCAGAGCCCGTGTTTAAGCTGCAAGAAGAGGATCTGGCACCTATTTTCTAGTGACTATATAAAGACAGGCCAGGGCGCTGACCCCAGGATGGGTGTGGGTCAGAAGGGCAGGAAGGGAATCTGCTAGTCCTCTTGCTCCATTTTAAAGTCTTGTAAGGGCAAAATACATGCCATTTTTTAAAAGAGGGATTGGGAAAGGAAGTATTCTTAGAAAAATAACTTGATACTTAGAATAAATCTAAAGATGACCTTGTCATGTCATATGTGAAACCAAGTAGGGACATAATATAACCTACTATCAGCACCATCAGGAAATATTTCTTGGGTGTCTGTGGGAATGGCGTAAGAAGTGGACGGGAATAGGGACACATAAAGGAGCACTGAGTGACTGCATGCAGTTTGGTAAATATGTTGGCAGAGAACTATTTATTATTACTTGAACTTTTTTAATTCTCCAAAGTTATCCACAAATCCCATACAATTTCATTAAAAAGAAACTTATTATATTATTCTCAATTAGAATCTAAACATAACTACACAATTTTACCCACACCAGAATGGAGGTAAACAAAAAAAAGAAAAAAATAAGTCTAATTTTACTTAACAGGCAAACAGCAACTGCAAACAAGCTCATAAACCATACATTTCTCCATGTATGTACATATGTATGCATTCACTGGTCAATGGTCTGGGGCCCATGGTCAAAAAGACCTTGCAGTGCTACTCTCGTCAGTCAGATCTTTCCAATTAGAACTTGAAAGCCCATTTTCCTCCCAGAGAAATGCCAGATGCATTCTCCTTTAATGAGCTTAGGACCAAAACTGCAATATGATCTCCTGCTTCAGGTGGAACATGGATAACAGCTTAGAAAGAAAGGAGAATGGGGTCTGGAAGAGGATGTAGGTTGAAGGATTACCTTAATTAAATGTAAAAGTAGGATCAGAGAGGTAAGAAGGCCTTAAAGAAACACGAGTTCTGTGGTCTGAGAGACAAAGCTATGTAGGGCAGCTGTTCCTATGTTGGGGGGTAAATCAAAGAAAATCTGAGTGTTTATACAATATGTAAAGAAAATAAGGTGGGGATGACAAACATCCCGAAGAAAATGGGTACCCTAGCACAAAAGCCTACTGAGAACTAATCTCATCTTAAATGTTTTTAGTTGAGCCTGTTCTAATTCTGTGCATTTTATTTTAACTCATAAATTAGGTTTTTCTTTCAAATAATCCATGACTCCACTGGTCCACTATGTTTTCCAGAGTCTTAGATAGTGAGGCTGCAGGCAAATAAAAGTTTAATTCAAAGCTTAATACAACTTAGAGTAGAGTTTGCCACATCATAGTTTTTATGCTATTTCTAAGAGTGACTAGGACTTGAAAATTTTACAGTTTGAATTCAATAAGTTATAATCCATTTAAACAGTGAGAAATTACAAAACTATAAACATGAATGAGGAAATTACATGCTGAGATAAAAATAAGTACAAGATAAATTGTTAAGGGACAAATAGAAAGGTGGTATGGAATAGTGTGCCCAGTGTAGACTTTGGCGTAATCAGGTGAAAAAAAAAAATGTAGGTATTTACTTGGATGTATCAGAATAAACCGAGGAAAAACTCCTGTAGTTATTTAGAATGAGTGCACAGGAGATAACCAGGCTGACTGGGTTCAGCGGTTACTGAGGTGTTCAGAGTTTTTGTACTGTTAGATCCTTTAGCCATGTGATTAGATAGATAGATAATAGATAGATAGATAGATAGATAGATAGATAGATAGATAGATAGATAGAACTCTGAAGTTCTTTATTATACCAAAAATTATGATAAAATGCAGCAATCCAGAAGAAAGATGCAAGCTGATGAATCTATCCAGGGAATCTACAATACTGACGCGTTTTATTTACTCTGACATCTTGTATCCTAATATCTCAAGGGTAAGCTACCAAATACCTACAGTTTGACCCTTAGGTAAAGGAGAGATCAGGAAACTTAAGAAAACACAACCACCTGATAATCTTCTTAGAGGCATTTGGAACTGCTCAGTGATCCATGACTGTCAAGGCAAACCTCTGATACACCTCCTCCAAATTCTATGTAAATCTCATTAAGGTAAACTTTGAGTAGTTAAAGAATACCTGTGACCTTTTTTTTTTTGTTTTATGTTCTTAAGTGTTTTAGAGGCATTATTTCATATAGACTTCTAAGATCTCGAGAAATGTACAGCACTTTTAATATTTTTTCATAAACAGAGGATAAAGCATTCAACAGTTCCACCCTGACCACTGAGAGAATACTCAGTGGTAAAGAAAAGCAACATTTGTTTTGATTCCTAGCTGTAGAATTACAAAGATTTCAAGACTGTCTTGTCCTGCCCATTTCTACATTACTTTCCCCTCAAAACAATTCCCAGTCTCAATTGCAGTGCCAGCTCTACTGTCATTTTAAAGCTCATTTCTTATGTACCTAGATGCCTTTCTTTTCTTCAGATAGCAAATGTGCCTCTATATAATATCTGGGGAATGCTTATTATTGGAATTATTAAATGTACAAGCTGACACAACAAACCACCAATTTGTTATTTTGATGAAAATATTTTTGTATTTTCAGCAGATGGCTCAAAATGTTGCCTTTGTTGTACAGTCTTTGTTTTGACAAAGACAAAAAAAGAAAGAGAAAGAAAGCTCTGGATCATTTTTCCTATGAAATCTAATCTAAAAACCAAACAATTTGGCACGTGACTTTAGAGTGTGTTCCATTTTTCCTTTCTAGAGCCCATTTCCCTGGCAACCTCCACCCTCTCCCAGTTGTAGAGGTCAACACAATAGACTTGTCACAGATTTTTAAGTCCGGTAACCACTTTTAATTTGGAGAAATTATTACCCGGGGAGAAAATAGGCTGGTCCTGTACTTCAAAGAAAAAAATAGAAATCAAGATGAACACAGCCTCCTGAATTGGACTGACTCTTAATGTTGCTGTGTGCCTCATAAGCAGCTGTTCAAATAAGTAGCTGCCCGGAGGAAATGTATATTCAAATGCTCCTTGTCATTTGCCTCTCCTTGGTTCACACCTAAAAGCCAGATGCAAGCTCTTCCAAGGCTAACAAATAGATGCCTTCTGGTGGCTCATTATGGTAATTACTGGCCATATATTACTGCCATGTGAAAAGGGTTGTGAAGCAGCCAGCCTAGGGGCATTTACAAGTGGTTTATTTGTGTTCAACTATTAAGAATCCTCGAGTTATCAGATCAGCTACTGCTCTTTGGGTTTTACAAGCCAGTTGTTCCCTAACAATCTGATCTTCATCTGCTACCTTTGTGATGTATTTAAGCACCACTTAAGGACCTAACACTTTGCTTGAGAAAGTTACTTCACCTGTTTAAAAAGAGTTTCCCAAGTCCACTGTGTCCAATAACATATTCCACAGGACTTTCTCCGTTCCCTCCCCCTCCTCCTTCCAAGGCTGCACCGCTTTCTCCTTTCTTTCATAATCAACAGGGCTGCACACTCTTCGTTGGCCACAAACACCTTCCTAGTGTAAATGAATGTTGATGCAACTGAGCTTTATGGGTTTGGACAACTCCAGAGTTGCATCCAGGTTACATAGGTCCCAAAGCTCATGTCAGTTTGGGGGAGGCCTTTTTAAAATAAAAATATTTATGAATATAAAATTGGGCACAAAAATATGAATTTTGTAATGAGAGACAAATGTTAAAGAGCTGACAAAGGTACAATATTATAAAACCGAAAAAGAATAGCATAGCTTCTAAAAAATTAACTGCTTAACTCGCCTGTGATACTATTATTCTCACTTTGGGAGGCAACAGTCTTTGTTTACCTCTTCATATGACAATGGCTTTATAATATTTTTATGAGAAAAAACTCTGTCTTTATATTAGCAACATTGATAGAAAAACTGTTTATATTATTTGAAGAAGTGTCTTTCAGTGTTATAATTTGTTATTGATAATGCCATATAATTTTTTAGAATTCATTTTAAATTTGAGGAAATGCTTATTTAATTTCTTTGTATGTCTTCGATAATACCTTGAAGTATTTCGAGTTTAGTTGGTGTGACTAATCTTAAATACACTTTGAATTTAAATATATTCATTAACCAAAGTACATTGTGGCTGACTCCGCTGAAATACCTTTCTGACTCAATTACTGCTTTTTTTTAATTTGAAATTTTTGTTGCTGCTCCGTATCAGAATAATTTCTATTGATTTAATTACTGGACTTTATTGCTTGTAGGTTCATATTTCATTTTTTTCTGAGTTTCCTTTTAGTTTTTAAAGTATATTTATAGATGACAAAATGGTACCCTTCATAAACATTCAAATCAGGAGGATGTGGAAGATAACCTCTCACTTATTTTATTAAAGCTCTTCAAAATCTCTCTCCAAATTTTTTTTTTCTTTTTTGTTGTGGGTACCGGGGGTCGAACTCAGGACCTCGTGTGCCAGTAGGCGCCCGTGCCGCTGAGCGATATCACTGGCCCTTTTTCCGTATGTGGGTACCGGGAGTCGAACTCAGGACCTTGCGCTTGCCGGGCAGGCGCTTATGCCGCTGAGCTATCTCACTGGCCCCAAATTTGTTTTTTGATGTCAGAACAGTTTTGCAAATCAGAAAAAAATATATATCTAGGAGATACCCATATAAGTAAGAGACTGTAAAGTTTAAACTTCATTAGAATCATAAAAAGTCTGCATTGGGCCTCTGCAAGATAACCCTAAGGCACCACACGCTCCCATGTGCATCCGTACTTGAAGCAGTCTATTGCTAAAGACACAGTTATTAAATTTAAATGTAGAGACAGGAGCCTCAAGCTAACATTTAATCCTATTTTATTTATATTCTTTTCTTCTTTTTGGTAAGAGGTGTCAGATTTTCATATCCCCAGGAAGGAGCTCTTGGTGTGGGAGGTAAGGAAGTGAGAAGGAACGGCTCTTAGGCACTGTCCAATCAGCTGGTGTGTCAGATCACAGGAGTTCATTTACCATCTGCTTCTGATGGCAGGTATTCGGTTGTTGCCATTGTAGGAATTTGCTTCGCACGCCTGAGGCAGACCACTCAGCGAATTCTTCTGGTTGACAACATTATCCCACTGATGATAACAACAAAATTGGAAATAGCCTACATATTCAGAAGTCAGGTATTAAACACCTTATTACACATTCACACTATGGATGCATGCCGCATTTTAAAATGCTCCATAATAGTGTATTTTTCACTTGAAAATTAGTCACCATGTTTTTTCATGAAACAGAATGCAAAGCAATAAAACAGTAACAATCCCATTCTGTTTTCTTACAAAAATCTTTATTTTCACATATAAATATGAAAATATATGTACCAAGATGTTGACAGTAGTTTTTTAAGCAGTTAAAATTGTAAGATGTGAAATTTTTTAAAACCTTATGTGTAATTTAAGATTTTTTCTAATTCCCCTCCTTCCCCTCCTTCCCTATCTTTTATTTACATAGTAAGAAAATACTTTAAAAACCAAAAAGAGAAAATATCACATTATCACTGATTTTCTTTACCCTTTCCCAATAAAAGAATGGCTTAGAAATTTAAATCTGTACATGCAGTTCAATATCTGTATTAAAACCCTATTTTCAAGAGACATTAATCTATTTCTAAGAATTACTGGCTAGGACTTACTACAGCAAGAACAGGCAGGCCAATCTCACATATGGCACAATGGAATTTGCAAATTCCATCCCTGTGACTGGGAAATACTCCAACTTATAAAAAACTTAGTCCCAGGTAACTGGAGGAGAGAGGTTGTATGTTTAATTGAATTTTTCAAGAATGTATATAAAATATTCTCTGGAAAGGGTTATGTAGTCCTTGTACATATAATTAGAAAAGGACAGCACCTCTTAAGAAATGTGGCGAGGGGTGGAGGTATTCTGCATTAATTTGAGTTCCATCAAGCAATATTTATTGTTATGAATGAGTGTCAACCAGCACTTAGAATCTATGATGAGCAGAACGCACTCATTTCCATACACTTCCCTGTCCTTCCAAGATAATGGTTCGCAATGCTTGGTGTACAAAAGCAACATCTGAGGGAACTTGGCAACATGTACATCCAAGACTGCACTCCAGATTGTCTCACTCAGCAGATACTACACGTGACCCAGGAATGGATCATTCGAACTGGGCCCCTACTTAGAAAGACATCATTTTAAGAAATGTGCCTCTTTAAATACAGTGAGTGTAGCAGAGAGTAAGAAAGAGACTTCTCCAGAGGCTTCAGGACTGTGATCTGGGGAAAGAAGAATTGTTTCCGGTCCTAAACACTTTCTCCATCCCTCCTTCCCCAGCTGATAAACATGCCCCCAGAGTTGTACCCCCCAAGTTGCACAATGTGAACCCTCTGACTGAAATCATAATGTGTGGGAAAAAAACAATCCTTTTTTCCTTCAGAGTACAGTAGTTTGAAGCCCTGTTAAGATAATGACTTGGGCCTCACTTAAAAACCTGCCACATTCAACCTTATAAATCTCTGCTCCTACAGATTGCTGCCCGAGCCCATGTGCTTTGTTGTCTCCACTCATGCTAATGGTTTTCTACGTTGTCTTCCAGACACGTGACAGCCTGGTGTCATAGTGCTGCTGAAAAATGCATTCTCTGTGCCCAGGAAGAACCTGTATAAATATTCTCAATAAATAAATAACAGTTGTCATTTTCAGAATATGACAATCTCCAGCTGTCCGTGCTTGACGGGAGCGAAGTGTCATTTATCCTAATAGATGTGAATGCATGTATTGTACATACCAGTGAGTCACCTAATTCTTATTCACTCCAGTCTTGGTCTCAGTTGGGGGCAAGTGCAGGGTTTGGCTGTATCAAATCACAAGCTGAAAAATCTTGGTCAATTATAGAAGCCTGAGGCTAAGGAGGGAACTGTCCTTTCATACCTCCTCACAGACTCCTCCTCTTCCCAGGCTTACCCCAGACACCAGTCAACCTCCCCTCTGTGGAATTTCTGGGAATCTCTCTCCCCCTTGTAATTTAATGTGACTCAGTTGTTCTGTGTCCTGATAATACAAGTGGTGAGAAAGTCGCCTAATCCTACTGGCATCCCCTCTTGTCAGCACCTCTTTATTTCCCTCTTTAAAGGCTCAACATGTTTTGATTTACAATAGCGCCAAGATAACTGCAGGTGCCCTTGCTAAAAAGCAAGGTTAACTCACCTGAGATGAATTCTTTTATTGCAAACAAAAGCAACACAGGAGCAGGAAACACAATTAATACAGGTGCTTCCCTGAAATTTAGCAAATGCCTGCTGTCTTGAAAGGGGGAAAAAAATCCT
Organism: Erethizon dorsatum; assembly: GCA_028451465.1. Classification (NCBI taxonomy): domain Eukaryota; kingdom Metazoa; phylum Chordata; class Mammalia; order Rodentia; family Erethizontidae; genus Erethizon; species Erethizon dorsatum. Next base: position 48,871,213 of record CM051835.1, on the reverse strand, counting down.
CACCATTGCCTGAAGGTTCCTTTCACGCTATTTCAGTGAAGGAAGGATTTAAATTAGAATAGGTTTCAAGGAGAAAGGAAAAACCCCAAAAGGACCCCATATAAGGACCTGTAAATTGTTTAAGGCCTCAGGTTATTCAGGAGTAAGTAAAGTGTTGACCAAAAGTGACCTTAACAGTGGAATTCTGGGAATGACCCATCCAATGAAATCATTAGAATAATAAGTGGTTCATTTTAGGGATATATTCATGCTAAATAGCATTCTTTTTAAAGTACTCTAGTCAAGACAACCTTTGTAGAAGCTGTCATTTGATTCTCCTTGGAAATATATAACGCATATATTAATTCTGGAAAAGCATTTGATTCTGTTAGATGAAAGCAGATGAGCTAACTTTTTCTTCAGTTTTCTTCAAGTTCAGAGTTCACTACTTTGCTGGTTGACAGTTCATTACTTTAAAACCTCAGAAGTTAACTGAGTCTTTTATCATGATATGTAGGTAAATCTTTTCAGGTGGTTTTTGAGGATATTTGCTGTTAGTGTTAAGAAATGATCAGAAAGGAAATCAAGCAAAATAAATGCTGCAGTCCTACTAAACAGCTTAATTTTGTGGCTCTTGTATAAAGAAAATTAAGATAAAAAGCCCTGAAAAACAGAAGAGAAATTGTAGACTTAACAACACTTGACAAGCAGTTACATTTAAATTGCCCAGTATATTACATCTATTTTTTTAAAATCTTGATCACTTCTCTAAACAAGTAATGTGTCTTTTGACTCTTGGTCCTGCTGTTGGTTTAATTGGACAGTTTCATCTGGTAAAGTGTTACTTTTCAGCCTTGGCTGGGTCCTTTCTAGTATTAATTTACCTCGGGTGGCACATTCCCCTGTTCCAACACTGAGCCTTCCTCTGACAGTCTCCTTCTCCGGAGTACATACACAAAATAAGATTTCTACAAATGCTTTTGGCCTAGCCAGATTTCCTCAATGGCAAGCTACCTGCTCTCGGAATGACAGGATGACAAGACTGCATGCTCAATTACACCTGCTCCTCTTTTTAAGTAATTGCCATAGATCTTACCAAATTACGTGCTAGTTTTCTCAGGCATTCTAATTTAAATTATAATGAAGGTGCTAAACTTTTATCAATGATTACAGCCTAATTGTTTGAAGCAAGGCCTTTGTTTTCTAGAATTCTACTCTTTCATGATCCAATTACAAATGGCTAAAGAATACTGCTATTTTGAACCCCAGCATATACTATCATTTTGTTTCCTTTTTCATAATCTGTATATGAAATTAGATTTCCTATATCCAGATTTTTATGAAAAAAAGTACTACTTTGGAGGGTTTCCTATGACTTACAGATATACAGAAATAAAAGTAACGAAGGAATTAAGCTGCCAGATTTACCAAATGAAAATTTGATGTGCTTAGTTGAATCTAAACTTCAGATAAACAATGAATTATTTGTAAGTAGTAATATGCCTTATGCAATATATGGGACATAATTACCCCCAAAGTGGTTTGTTTTTCTAAACTCAGATTTTGCTCAGCTCCTTGTGTTTTATCTGGCAACTCTAGAATTATATAGAACAAAAATTGATTCATATCTGTATGTTTCTATGAGTAACAGTTTACTGAAAAGTAATGAGTTCTATTTTGATTTTGGTATTGGAGAAATATAATAGGATTAATTTAAATAAGATAAAATAAAATATTATTGGCAAAAATATTAATCTGAGTAGGGGTTTCATGCCTTCTTTTCCATTCCAGTAAAATGTAAATTTTCTCTGTGTGTATAAATACAAAAAATCTATTGTTTTCTAGCTGAATTAGCATTTGTTATTTTTGTGCATGACCCTCTAAAACACTTTCCATTACTCAAATCATCTGCAGTCACTCAAAACTGGAGAGGCCTTAGGAGAATAACAAATGGAGAAATAGCATTCTGATTAAAATTACCTCAGTTCAAGGAAGAAGAAATTCTCTGCTCAAATTGGCATGTCATAAACAAAATACTAGGAAACAAATACTTTTGATAATTTTCAGAGTCCAAGAAAAACATAGTAAAGACAATTTCTTTTCAAAATCCTAATTGCAAAAGTACAGTGTTCTAATTTTTATTCTGATGGTTCATGGCTATTAGCAAAGTCAATTGAACCATTTTATTATGATTTCTTTCACCAAAGATTTTATATTGTAAGCCAATTAAAAAATATTTGTTTTTAACAAAGTTAAGAAATGTGATAGAAAACTATTAGAATTTTGCATATTTTATGTTTTATAATATATGTGCTAAATTCACCCTATATATGAATTGAAATATTTCTTATTTTATAATTAAATATGTTTTGCATTTTGTTATCTTTCCATGAATCTAATAATTCTCACTTTTTTTCTTTCTTACTCCTAAATAAGTAGGGTTCAAAATGAATAGAAAAGAGAATGTTGGTGCTTCTATTCTTATAGAATAGGCTTTATTATCAAATAATACACCTATCTGTGTTAAACCTGATTTTGTTGGTACAGTCTGAAGTTCCCAAAATAAAATGCCTTGCTTTTTAAATGACTTGATGAAATGTAAGACAATAACAAGTGTATCTTTTTGCTGCTGTAAGGGATAAAAAATGGGTTTACAACATGTAATACTTCCTGACAAAGTACAGGTACGAGAGCTACTTGTCAAAGTTTTCTTAATCATTGTTTTTAACTAGCTTTCTACTGTGTTCACTAGTAAATGTTAAGTTATCAATTTAATTTCTTTGGGAAGATGCCAAATTTATTGAGCAAACTTCTAATATAAGTAAATATAAATAAAATAATTTCTATATATGTGCATATATTCTGATATACTTTATTAGACTCTATTATTTTACCATAAATTGTTCAGCTCTCCAGTGTTAACATAAGTAAAATAACATTATCAGTTACTTTAGACGCGTTCACAATGTCTATTTTTCTGGGGAAAAAAAAAAAAACAACATAAGGTCTTGATCCTAAAGCAATAGGAAAAGTAGCCCAGAAGAGTCCAAGATGGCCTGTGAAAAACAGATCTGTCTGGCTGTGTACCAACCGGAAACAGGGTCCGCACTCAGTGCTTGCTAAGGTTGTGAGTCAAACCTGCTCTTTCCAAAATGCAGAGTCAGAAATATTCCCAAAACGAAGAGGAAGCAAACAAGAAATAAAAAGAAAGAAATGCTCATAGGAGGTGGTGGAATGTGGGGAGGGGTGGAGGTGTTATGGATCAGAAGCACTGATGCCACAAAGTCAAGGCTGCTCCAAAGGGAGAGAACAAAAGCATCAAACAGAGCAGGGGGAGAACATCATTTCTCTAGCTGAGTACTGTGGACATCAGAGTCCAAAATGTGACAGGTGTGCCATGGAGGACAGAAGAGGTTCTGTGGTCAAATATGTATATACTTCCGTCTTGGAGATTTGTGATACATAATTGAGCATTATAATTTCTAAGAGGTCTATTTAAAAAAATTTTTTTCACAAGATGAGTATATTATGTATTGCAAATACAAAATAATAAAAATTTTTATCTCTTTAATCTTGATAATAAGTATATGCATATTTAATATTGATTTCCTGGGCTGGTGAGATGGCTCAGCGGCATAAGCGCCTGCCTGGCAAGCGCGAGGGCCCGAATTTGACTCCCGGAACCCACATACGAAAAAAGAGCCGGTGATATCGCTCAGCGGCACGGGCGCCTGCTGGCATGCAAGGTCCTGAGGTCGACCCCCGGTACCCACAAAAAAAAATTGATTTCCTCACACTTACTTGAATATGATAATTAATATTTTTCAGATCGCCTGGTAACGTTCTGTATTGCATGACTGGATGAAACAAACTTTAGTGCTCCGTGGTTATTGGGCATTTGGATACCTGGGTTCTGGATAAATCAGCGACTCAAAAGTACCTAAAGGGTGTGTTTTGGTTACAGCTATGGTGACCTCGGTAATGAGCAGAACAGCAAAGGGGTTAAAAGCAGAAACTTTGAATTGGGAACCCTTGAGTCCAAATTCCAGGTCTTCTACTTGCCTCACACCGAGGTTCCTGCTTCTTTATGCCACTGTTTTCCCCTCTGTCAACGAGAGAAAAAATAACAAAAGCAGGACCAATTTCGTAAGTTCTTGGGGGCATCAGGTGAGATACTCCCTGTAAAGCATATACCTAATGCTCAGAATTGAGCAAACAAAAGTCTTCACAGTAAGGATCCAGCGTTCAAATCTCTTCCTTTATAAATTCACTAAGAGGAGTGAATTTATACCAAAAATTTAACCAAATTTATTACCCAAATGATTTTTGAAGAATAGAGATTAAGTGAATATTGCATCTCTGACAAAGCCAATACGATGCTATGACCTAAGGTCAAATGTATGTAAGTCTGATCTTACCAGACCTGTGGTGAGTTGAAAGGATTCACTGTGCTTCTATATCATAAGGGTTTAGTGGCTTGATGAACTGTAGCAGCTACGACTGTGTAATTATGGCAGAGATGAATTGACAGGCAGTACAAATAAGGTAAGTTGTGTTTCACAGCCCTTCATGCTTCCCTTCTCATAGGCTTTCAATATCTCCTTTGCTGAAACATGTACAGGCTCTGGTATTTGTGTCTGTGAGCTCAGGTGAGGAGAATCCTTACACTGGCAAGTGGCATTGTGAAAGAAAGAAGGAAAACCCTGGCAGAGGTATGAGCCCTCAGAATGGAGGCCAGAAAGCCAACCTGACACTGCATTTTTCCCAGAGCCAATAAAAAATCCCTACCTTCCCTACCTTTTTCAAAATTGAAAAGTGAAGAAACAGATTTATAAAAATCTCTTTATTAAGAAATAATTATAGACTCACAAGTTGCAGAGATAATACAGAGAAGTCCTGTGCACCCTTCACTAGTTTCTTCACATTGGTTATATCTTTTTTTTTTTTTCGTGAGTACCAGGGGTCGACCTCAGGACCTCACGCGCCAGCAGGCACACTCGTGCCGCTGAGCGATATCACTGGCCCCTTTTTCGTATGTGGGTTCCGGGAGTCGAACTCGGGTCCTCGCGCTTGCTAGGCAGGCGCTTAAGCCGCTGAGCCATCTCACCGGCCCATGGTTATATCTTAAGTGACTGTAGATCAACATCAAATCCAGGACGCTGGGATCTGTACTCAGTGTGCACAGCTCCAGGTCATTTTATCCCGTGTAGTTTCACTACTGTTCAAGGTACAAAGTTAAGACTTTGCTTTACATATTGTTCCCTTTTCAAAAGGTAAGACTTTTCTTACAAAGAGTTCACATTACTCTGAGTATTAATTAATTTTATTGGTTATATTTCAACTTTCACAACTGAATGTGGGCATGAGCAAAAAAAGTAGTTACTTGAGGCTTTTGATACCACAATTTGGGTTTTTTTATAATATAGAATTGTGGACATTTCTTTTATGATCGCAATGTGTTTCCCCTTTTCCTCTTTATAAATCTGTTCAGTGTATGTAAATATTTTGGGGAGTAACTTTACATTCCAATTCAGTTCTTCCTCCTGGTCATCATTTACTATGGCATTGCTGGAAATGTATGTGTTTTACAAAAGGCAAAATGTGCCGAAGAAGAACCAAATGGTGAAACAGATCCCATTTAAAAAGCCATAAACAAGCTTATAGTCCTAAGTGGTGACATGAATAAATTGCTTTTGAAAGAAAATTCAGACTTAATATCATTACCTAGCCACAGCTGAAAGACTTACTATATTTCAAATAGTAGTAATGGCTGGCACCACTGGGTTAGAAATGATTTCATGATGGCATCATAATGACTTATTAAAAAGAAAAACAATCATGACAAGTATAAGTCAATACATATCAGTTTTAACCATCAATGTTAACGGTCTCAATTCACCAATCAAAAGGCACAGACTGGCAAAATGGATCAAGAAGCAAGATCCAACAATATGTGGTATACAAGAAACACATTTAATTCAGAAAGAAATTCATAGACTGAAAGTCAAAGGATGGAAAACAATACTCCATGCAACAGGAACCCAGAAAAAAGCAGGGGTAGCTATTCTTTTTGCAGACAAAGTGAATTTCAAGCCAAGAAGGATTCAGAGAGATAAAGACGGTCATTATATCCTTGTAAAGGGAACAATCCAAGAGGAAGAGATAACGATCATAAATATATATGCGTCAAATAACAATGCACCCAACTATATAAAACAAGTACTAAAGGACATGAAAAATCAAATAAGCACTAATACAATTATATTGGGAGATCTCAATACTCCACTGTCACAAAAAGACAGATCAACTGGACAGAAAATCAATAATGAAATAATAGAACTGAACCAAACTTTTGAACAAATGGACTTAGTAGATGTCTACAGAGTGTTCCACCCCACAACATCAGAATACACATTCTTCTCAGCTGCACATGGGACATTCTCCAAAATAGACCACATACTAGCTCATAAAACCTACTTAAGTAAATGCAAAGGAATTGAAATTATCCCATGCATATTATCAGACCATAGTGCAATGAAATTGGAAATCAATGGCAAAAGAAATCACAAAAACTCCCTAAACACATGGAAATTAAACAGCACCCTCCTGAACAACCAATGGGTCACAGATGAAATTAAAGGAGAAATTAGACAATTTCTACAACTGAATGATAATGACAGTACAACATACCGGAACTTATGGGATACAATGAAAGCAGTCCTAAGAGGGAAATTTATAGCATTAAATACTTATATTAGGAAAATAGAGCAAGCGCAAATAAACAACTTAATGGCGAACCTCGAACTTCTAGAAAAAGAAGAGCAGGTTAAGCCAAAAGCCCGTACAAGGGAGGAAATTACAAAGATCAGAGCAGAAATTAATGTATTGGAGACTTAAAAAACAATACAAAGAATCAATGAAGCAAAAAGTTGGTTCTTTGAAAGAATAAATAAGATTGACAAACCCTTATCCAACCTTATTAAAAAAAGAAAAGAAAAGACTCAAATCCATGCAATTGAAAATGAAAAGGGTGATATCACGACGGACCCTGCAGAAATCCAGAAGATCATCTATACCTATTTTAAAAATCTATATCCTACTAAGATGGAAAATGCAGAAGAAATGGACAGATTCCTAGATTCGTATGAATTACCAAAGCTGAATCAAGAAGATTTAAAAATCCTAAATAAACCAATATCAACCAATGAAATTGAAGATGTAATTAAAAACCTCCCAACAAAGAAAAGCCCAGGCCCTGATGGATTCACTGCCGAATTCTACAAGAAATTTAGAGAAGACCTAACGCCACTACTTCTCAAACTTTTTAATGAAATTGAAAGGGAAGCAATACTCCCAAATTCATTCCTGGAAGCAAGCATTACCCTGATACCAAAACCAGAGAAGGACCCAACTAAGAAAGAGAACTACAGGCCAATCTCCCTAATGAACATAGATGCAAAAATCCTTAATAAGATACTGGCAAACAGAATCCAACAAATCATCAAGAAGATTATACACCATGACCAAGTTGGATTCATCCCTGGGATGCAGGGATGGTTCAACATACGTAAATCAATAAATGTAATACACCATATTAGCAGAACCAAAGACAAAAATCACATGATCATCTCAATAGATGCAGAAAAAGCTTTTGACAAAGTCCAGCACCTTTTCATGATAAAAACCCTACAGAAAATTGGAATAGAGGGTCTTTATCTCAACCTGGTAAAAGCTATCCATGACAAACCAACAGCCAATATTATACTAAATGGCCAAAAACTGAAAGCCTTCTCTCTAAAATCAGGAACAAGACAAGGATGTCCACTGTCCCCACTCTTATTCAACATAGTTCTGGAAACTTTAGCCAGAGCAATTAGACAAGAGAAAGAAATAAAGGGAATAATGATTGGAAAGGAAGAAGTTAAATTATCATTATTTGCAGATGACATGATACTCTACACAGAAGACCCCAAAAACTCCACTAAAAAACTGCTAGATTTAATAAGCAAATTCAGTAGTGTAGCTGGATACAAAGTCAATACTCAAAAGTCAATAGCCTTCCTATACACAAATAACAAACTTACTGAAAGAGAAATTAGGGAAACAATACCTTTCACAATAACATCCAAAAAAATGAAATACCTAGGAATCAACCTCACAAAGGATGTAAAAGACCTATACAGTGAAAACTACAGTACTCAAAAAAAGGAGATTGAAGAGGATATCAGAAAATGGAAAGATATCCCTTGCTCCTGGATAGGAAGAACCAATATAGTGAAAATGGCCATACTTCCAAAACTGTTATACAGATTTAATGCAATTCCAATCAAAATTCCAACAGCATATCTCACAGAATTAGAGAAAACAATCCTAAAATTCATTTGGAATCAGAAGAGACCTAGAATAGCAAAGGCAATTCTGGGCAACAAAGGCAAGGCAGGGGGCATCACAATCCCCAACTTGAAATTATAATATAAAGCTACTGTGATTAAAACAGTGTGGTACTGGCAAAAAAACAGACCTGAAGATCAATGGAACAGATTAGAAGATGCTGAAACAACCCCAGACATACTAAGCTACCTTATCTTTGACAAAGGTGCCAAACACATTCACTGGAAGAAAGATAGCCTCTTTAATAAATGGTGCTGGAAAAACTGGCTCTACACATGCCGAAGATTAAAACTAGACCCATATCTTTCACCATGCACTAAACTAAATTCAAAATGGATCAGAGATCTAAATAGTAAAACAGAAACATTAAATCTGCTGGAAGGTAGGATAGGTAAATCCCTTGAAGACATTGGTGTAGGTAAAGACTTTATGAATAAAAACTCAACCGCACGGGAACTATCCCAAAGAATCAATAACTGGGATCTCATCTTATTAAAAAGCTTTTGCACAGCAAGAGAAACCACCAACAGAGTGAAAAGACAACCCACAACGTGGGAAAAAATGTTTGCCAGCTGTTCTTCAGACAAAGGATTACTATCGAGAACATATAAAGAACTCAGAAAAATCAGACCTCCCAAATTTAAAGACCCACTCCAAAAATGGGCATCTGAGATGAATACACATTTCTCAGATGAAGAAATACTAATGGCAAATAAATATACAAAAAAATGTGCAACATCACTAGTCATTCGAGAGATGCAAATTAAAACAACACTGAGATACCATCTCACCCCAGAAAGAATGGCTACTATAAAGAAATCAACTAATAACAAATGCTGGGGGGGCTGTGGGGAAAAAGGAACCCTTCTTCACTGTTGGTGGGAGTGTCGACTGGTACAGCCACTGTGGAAGTCAGTGTGGAGATTCCTCAAAAAACTAGGGTTGGAGGTCCCATTTGAACCAGCTATTCCCCTTCTGGGCATCTTCCCAGAAGAATTAAAAACATCGTACCACAGTGATATATGTGCACCCATGTTTATAGCAGCACAATTTGTAATAGCCAGATCTTGGAAACAACCCAAATGCCCATCAACTGAGGAATGGATAAGAAAGATGTGGTATTTTTATACAATGGAGTACTATTCAGCCATAAAGAAGGATAAACTGGAGACTTTTATAGGTAAATGGATGCAACTCGAGAAAATACTCATAAGTGAAATAAACCGGATGCACATGTGTAAGCATCGTATTGTCTCTCTAGTATGAGAAACTGAAAGAGTAAATAAGATCCAAAATGTACAATAGACACGGTGAATCAAAAAGAAACTGGTCAATAGGAAAGAGAGACTGGAATAGGGAAAAGAAAGAAGGGAAAGGGGGAAAAATTGTATATATATATAAGATGGTTAAGATAGATACACTACCAATTTTAATTAGTTCATTTAAGAGTAAGGTTTGAGCCAATAATGTTTGGACAATTGAATGCTAATGTCTGGTATCCTGAATAACTAACTTAAAGATAATAATACGTAATGCATTGACCATTGTTACCCTCATATTATGTTGTTTTGAAAATTTGTTCTTTTTTTGATTTGTTTTGTTTTTTCTTCTCTTTAAAATAAAAAAAATAAAAAAAGGAAAAAAAAAGAAAAACAAAGAACACCTTGAAATCTCATCATGCTGGTTACAGAAGTAAAAATTCTACAGTGAACCAGCTGGTTTTATATCATATTCTTTGCCATATTGTCCTTTGGTCTTTAATACAAATGCGTCGGGATTTAAAAGACTGATTTTCATAGTTTTGGTATGGCTGTGGTTCCTAGTTTGGTATAAGGCATGATCATGGTATCCATAGTTCAAAAATTGTTGAAATTATTAGATCTTCACACTGGTGAATACTATTAGAGCCAATAATTTTATCTATAAGATCAGTTCTTTCTGGTAATGGTAAACAAAATTTTGTTGAAATTGAGAGGAAGGGTGAACATTGGTATCTGCTAACTAAAGCAGCAGTCTGACCCTGGCAACCCAGCCTCAGTTAGCAGTGTTTTGCTAAGTGTATTATGTAAAATAGGACAGTCTTCGGAAATGCCTTCACTGAAAAGAGATCTATTTTAATGTTTCAAACAACGCTTTGTTGTCAGTACAGCTTTCCCCACAGGTTTACCCATGTATTTTTCTTAACATTCTCTCCCACATCACAGCTCAATGTTTTCTCTGTCTTGAAGTTTTCCTTGTAGATTTTTTTTTTTAGAAAATAGATCTTATAGTTTGTTAGAAACGTGCTAATTTTACATTGGAAGATGTTTTACTGGCTGTACAACTCTAGGTTGACAGTTATTTTCTCTTAGCATTTCAAAGATATTATCCTATCATCTGATGGTCTCAATGAAAGTGACATTCCTTTTTTCTGGTGTGTGTTTTTTCTCCATCCTCCTTTAAGAACTCCTATTTCTCTTTTGCAATCTACAGTTGCACTGTGTGTCTGGTGACTTTTTCCCCCCTTGATCTTCAGTTTTATTGGAATCGGTTGTGTTTTTATTACTTTTGCTAAATTTTATTTTGCCAATATTATTTTGAGTAGTGCCTTCTCCCAATTCTATTATCCACCTCAGGAAAACTGATCAGACTTTTACAAGACTTCCCTACTCTTCTATCCATGTTCACTGTTTTCTTTTTTCCTTTGCTCTGTTCATTCAGCTGTTAGTCTAATCTATACTTTAGCCCATTGAGTTTCTAATTTAATTTCTAAAGTTCTTTGGGTCATTTTTCATTTTGCCTGGTAATTCTTCATTGTCTTTTGTCTCTTATTAATATTTAAGAGTCTTCTTTTTCTTTAAGAATATTAGACATCCCTTTTATATCCTGCATGTAATAATTTCTAGTCCTGAAGTCTTAGTGGGTCTAACATGTAGTTTTATTATGTTTTTGCTGTTGCTGTGTGTGTGTTTTTTTTTAATTTTTGATTTCTGCTGCCATTGTTTCTGTTCTGTTGACTCTTGCTCATGGTGATTTATTTCCTCACTAAAAAGATTTTTTAATTCTGAGCTCAGTCGTTGGAATTTTCTCTGTGGAAAATTTTTGAAGCTCAAGTTGAAAGTGTTTTAGATATGATTCATTTTTACTTCTCTCAGTCACCTAGGAACACTACCTAGAAAGAACCAGTTCAAATTATATTCTTAGCTCTGGGTTTTTCAAGGTCATTGACTTCTTTGAAATCCATCCCTAAACCCATGTAAAGGCTTGCTTGTGGTTTTGAATTTTCATGGAAATATTTTCCCAAACCCTTCTACTGAAAACCAAGTCTAAGACATATAAACATCTGCTTCCTATTTCCCTCTGCTGGCTGTTACATTTGGTTAACACACTGTTCATTAACTGAAATTAATTTTATAATGTAGTTAATTATAATATATTTTCCTTTTTGCTAAAAGAGTCACTTTGGGGAGTTCTGCATTCATGCAGGTGTCTCTGATGCAAACTTTTTCCCTTGAAAAAACTTAGCTTCCTTAGGTCCTAAATAGAAATGGGCCCAGGGTATAAGCCATCAGCAAATGTTGGATGCTCCCAGGGAAATAAAAATGACACTATTTTTTCTCACTTCCTGGGGCCAATATTTCTCATGGTTTAGGGTTCAATCTCTTGTGAGTGTAGTTATTCACTTCAAGATTAAACATTGTCTCCAACACTCCTAGGAAGGCTTTTCTGATAGCTTCTTTGCCATATTACCTAGAATAGAATTCAAAACATTATTTAAAGACTGAATAAAAACTATTACAAGAAATAAGGATAATAATATACCCAAGCACATTGGATGGGGACTGGAAGTAGGATAAAGTGAAAATATATTTATCACTCATTGGGAAAATCAAGAAAATATGTCTTAGAAATTGAATTAAACACTTATATAAAATTGTAAAGGCAAGTAGTATAAACCATGAAAAAACCCTTTCAAATCATTTGAAGGAAAATGCATGTAAGAAGCAAATTAAGTAAACACAGACCATTAAGTAGAATGCAAAAAGACAAAAGGATATATGCATATATGAAAATACATGTATAAAAATAAAACACAGTTTTCAAACAGTGTAGCAAAACATAAAAAAAAGTGGAGCTAAATGTCAAAATTAAAATATGATAGCAGAATTAAAACAAACATACAGTAAGGTATTACAGACTTTTCTATGAAAAGTCTTTCAGACTGAATCACAAAAATTCAACTATATGCTAAACACAAAACATGATTCTAAAACTGAGTGTCTCAGAATGGATGAAAGGGGAAGGATAAACACATTGTAGTATGTAAATTAAAACACAAAATTATGTGGGGCTAAGATATCAGATAAGGTTGAATTCACAGCAAAGAACTATTAAATAGAACTAAAAGCGGATTGTATAATGATAAGTACCATAATTCACGGGAAGTACAACAGTCATAAATAGTCTTATATTGAATAACAGCATAAAGATTCCTAAGACAAAGCATAGCATATGTAAAGATAAGTGGATATGTAAAATACAAAATAATAATAGATACCTTCTTCAAATAGACCAAAATATAAAATAAAAATTTAAAAAATTAATGGATTAAGTGTGATTCACATGTGCTAAACTCCATATGGAAGAAAAATATCTTCTTTTCAAATACATATAGAACTTTATAAGGAAAGATCATTTGTTAGGTTACAAAATCTTAATATATGTCAAAAAAGTTAGATTTTTAAAATTTATTTTATCCACGGTGAAATAAAACTAGCAATTAATACCTATATTATAAAAGTTTTAAAATCTTAGGACCTGTAAAAAATGTTAATTTCTTTTAAAGCATTTAGATGAGAAAAGACACCAAAACAAAAGTACTGAGAACAATATGTAAAAATGTGATCAGAGGAAAAATTAAACTTTAAAGAAAACTTGTCATATTTGAAGAAATAAAATAACTAAATCAAGCATTCAAAATAAGAAATAATGGTCACCAAGAAAATAAATCTAAGAAAATCAGAATTATGAAAGTAGTAAACAAGGGCCGGTGAGATGGCTCAGCGGCTTAAGCGCCTGCCCGGCAAGCACGAGGGCCCGAGTTCGACTCCCGGATCCCACATACGAAAAAGGGGCCGGTGATATCGCTCAGCGGCATGGGCGCCTACTGGCGCGCGAGGTCCTGAGGTCGACCCCCCGGTACCCACCAAAAAAAAAAAAAAAAAAAAAAAGAAAGTAGTAAACAAAATGTGAAACTTCTGAATAACTACCACAATAAAAAGTTTGAAATTAATAAATTCAAGAAATTATTTTTAAAGAAGTTAAATGGATGAATCATTAACAATTTTTAAGTGATACGTAGCAGAGAAAACACAAATGATTAAAATGAGAAATTAGTTTGAAAACCTAAATTTAAATATTGCAGGAGTTAAGAGGGGTCTTTGCCCTATTTCATATGTCTGAATTAGAAAAACCTAAATAAAATAGATGATATTTCTAGGAAATTCAAATCACCAACAATGACTTTAGATGGGATACAAAATCTAATCACGCCATTCCAGAAAAATTATAAAAATTATCCAAAGTTTCAGGCATCAGGCCCAGAATATATTTTACCTGAAGCCTACCACAAATTTCAAGGCTCAGAAAATTCTAGCAGTATTAAATAATTCTGGGGCAGAGACTGACAAAAAACTTCCAACTTTCCTATCTTATCTATCACAATAATCATATCAACATCTGATGACACAGTAAAAGAAAACTAAATGCCAATATTTTGTATGAATATTAATTCAAAATAGTATCTTAGCAAACAGAATGCAACATCACTTTAAAAAATATGTCTTGACCAAGGAAAGAAATTAGGAGTACAGTATTAGGAATATTAGTATAACTATTTTTTTATTATATGAGAAGAAAAAATTATATGATCGTGTTCAGAAAGGATGTAAAAGTATTTAAATTCATAATACATCACTGACAAAAATTCTTGATAAAACAATATTAGATATTTCTAATGTCTGTTTGATTTATAGAGAAAAGCATTGTGCTTAATAGTGAAACTACTTGAATTTTTTCAGCAAGAGACAGACAGTAATGGTCACTACTGCAATGGTTATTTATCATTGCTTTAGAAGTCCAAAACATATAGTTAGGAAGGGGAAACAAATAAAAAGACTTGAAGAGTCAAATAAAATCATTACTTACATCTATAACTAAATTATATAGCTAGAAAATGACAACAAAAAGAACATGTAAAAACCATTACAAACAAAAGTAAAACAACATTAATACATACAAATTGATTATTTCCTTATGGACAAGTGAAAGTAATTTTAAAATATAATGATATAAAAGCAGCATTTGCTTTAGGAAAAAAATGATAAAATGTAATAGGAATAATCTTAAAATGTTTAAGATATATGAAAAGGTATTTAAAAGAATGCAGAAGGTCAAAACAAGAATTGAGCAAATAAAATTAAATACCATAGTCTTGGAAAAGACAGTATTTTAAGGACAGCAAATCTCTCTGTATTAATCTATACATTAGTATTATCCCAATGAAATTAATGCACAAATAATTTTTAAAGTGGTAAAATTTTTGCAACGATTTCTGAGATAAGCTTATTTCCAAAATACTAAAATATAATGCTACATTAATTAAAATAAATTCTTACTTTTACATAAAAACAAAGCATAAAAGGACAAGTGAAGAATTCAGATATATACCAAAATCCTCATAATAATATGAATTTTTTTTTTTTTTTTTTGTGGGTACCGGGGGGTCGACCTCAGGACCTCGCGCGCCAGCAGGCGCACGTGCCGCTGAGCGATATCACCGGCCCCTTTTTCGTATGTGGGTTCCGGGAGTCGAACTCGGGCCCTCACGCTTGCAAGGCAGGCGCTTACGCCGCTGAGCCATCTCACCGGCCCAATATGAATTTTTTATAAAAGAAGTATTTCAAATTCATGGCAAAAAGAAAAATGGTGGGGGATTTGTACAATAAGTGGTAATGAACAATTGGGTAGCCCAGTTCTTAAACCAAGATGAAATCCAATGATATCAGAAATATAAACATTATAAAAAGAAACTCTAAGAACTACATATTAAAACAAACATTTAACCTGCTGGGAGATAATACAGGTAAAATTCTTAAAGTCATAGGCATAGGCAAGGACTTTCTGAACAGAACCCTGGTTACAAGGAAATAGTACCAAGAATCAACAAATAAGATCATATCAAATTAAAAATCGTCTGGACAGCAAAGGAAACAACCAACAGAGTATAAAAGAAAACCTACAGAATAGGAAACAATTTTTGTCAGTTATTCCTTAAAGGACTAATAGCTAGAATACAGAAAGAATTCAAAAATTAGAACCCGAAAACAAGAGGCCCAATCAAAACATGAGCAACTGAAATGACTTAATAGAAGTACAAATGAACAATCAATACATGAGAAAATGTTCAACATTGCTGGCCATTAGAGAAATGCAGATTAAAACAACCCTGAGATTCCCTCCTACTCCAGAAGGAATGGCCACTACCAAGAAATCAAATAATAACAAATGCTGCCAAGGCTGTGAAGATAAAGGTACCCTTCTACTTTGTTGGTGGAATATAAACTAGTACAGCCATGATGGAAATCAGTCGAAGAACTAAAACTAGAAATCCCATTTGACCCAGCTAAGATACCTTCTAGGTATCTTCCCAAAACAGTTAAAGACATCATATTACAGTGCTCCTTGCATACCCATGTTTATAGCAGCACAATTCATAATAACTAAATCTTGGAAGCAGCCTATATGTCCACCAACAGATGAATGCATAAAGAAAATGTAGTATTTACACACAGTGATGTACTACTGTGCTATAAAGAAAGATAAACTTGAGTCATTTGTAAGAAATGGATGCGCCTTATCATAATGTTAAGGAAGTAAATCAGGCATACAAGCTTAAATATTTCATGGTTTCCCCTACATGAGAAACCCAAATTATAAATAAAGAGCAAAATAAAGTTAGATTATAGGAAGTAGGGAGATAAATCTTTCTCAAATGGAAAGAGGATCAAGAGATGGAGGGAGGGGATGGAATGGGGATGAAACAAGTTCGGATGGTTATGTGCATGCACTAACTCCACATAAGACATGTAAGCATTATGTACTGCGAACGTACCAATGAATAAAAAAAGAAAGGAAGAAGGGAAGAAAAACAGAAAGAAAGAAAGAAAAAAGAGAAAGAAAGAAGAAAGAAAGAAAAAGACAGAAAGAAAGAAAGAAAGAAAGAAAGAAAGGAAAAAAAGAAAGAAAGAAAAAGAAAGAGAAAGAAAGAAAGAAAGAAAGAAAGAAAGAAAGAAAGAAAGAAAGAGAAAGAAAGAAAGAAAAAGAAAGAAAGAGAGAAAAAGAAAGAAGAAAGAGAGACGCGCTAAAGGTCTTAAAAGAAATTACTTGGGAACTTTAAAGTCAATGTTGAAATGAGCGAAGCCTTTCTACACATGTCACAAAGTTTAGACGCATAAAAGTAGATGTATCTCACACTTACATACACACCCACACACGAAAGGTGCTATGTCTACATAAAAATTAAACATTTTCAACATAATAGATTGTAACTAAAATCAGTGACAACTGGAAGAATACTTATAACATACTATATATAATAAAGAGCTACTTTTCCTAATATATTAAGAATTACTGGGAATCAGGAAAAATATTTAAGAACGAGTAGGAAAATAAGGAAGTGAACGTGAGCAGGGAATTTATGGAAATTCAAACAACTTTAGTGAATTGAATAAAATGAAATGAAGACATTTTAAGCCTTGTCCATAATTTTTAAAATGCTTATTAAAGTAACTATAATATATATTTTAAAGCTATAAATTGAGATATGTTTACATGTATGATTGTATCTACGTAGTCTCTCTCTGCAGTAAACTACAATATCTCACGTTAATAGCATTTGGCAATATGGAGGGTAACCAGGGAACAAGGCTTGAGATGAACATGTACTTTTTATTGCAAACTATATTGTATGTTTCGGTTTTTTAATCCTGTGTGTATTAGTTGTGTAGACTAAAATAGTTATTTCAAAATATGAATTTAAACCAGATAAATAGAATAGATTAACAGATTAATTAATGTCACATGGTTAATAAATAGCAAATATCTTATTCAAGCCCCGTGCTATGATTTACACATAGGTATAGGTATTTACGCATAGGTATACTGTCGACATTAATTGCATTATTTTTTTCTAAACTTTTTATCAACAAGTCTAATGACTAGGATACTATGTAAAGGAGCTCTGTCTTCAGGAAGGTTCATGTGAACACTTGTTGAAAAGCTGGTATTTTTACTCTTTCTACTTTTTTTTCACTGATAAGAGATAGGAAGCAACTTGTGACACCTTTATTTTTAACAAGTATCTGTAATAGATTCAAAGTTTTTTTTTAAGCCTTCTTTTAAAAACCTTTTAAAGCTTTTCTTCATTGATAAAATTAGCACTGTGTATGAATCATTATTCAAACTTTAGACTTATAATCTAATGTTGCAAAACCTAGATTGAGAGTAAAAATATATCTTTGTGACCTATTTGGCTACAGTGAGCTAAGGGACTCCAGGAATTTACCTCTAGAACACTGCAGAGTACTGCGTATGAATTGAACCAGGAGATTCCTTTCTCTCTCTCCCTCTCTCTCTTCCTTCCTTCCTTCCTTCCTCTCTTTCTCTCTCTTTCTTTTTCTTTCTTCTTCTCTTTTTAAATCACAAAATCCATTTACTAAAATTGTGCCTGGCAGAGCACTGACCTTTAGACTCTAATGGCTTCCTCAGGACCATTATAACTTATAAGGTGAGCACTTTCCAATCTTTCGACCTACAAGTAAAGGTCACAAAGTTTTAGAGCACAAAGTGCCCAACTCTGTACTTGTAAATTCACTTTTCCCATCAAAAGCAAAAACCATTAGCCTAACTTGGGGGATTTTTAGTATACGAAATGATATTCTTAAAAATTGAATTATCTTTGAGTGAAAAAAGGGGCTTTTAAGAAAGTATATTTTCCTAGGATGATAGGTTTGCCTAAAACCAAAAAGGCCACCACGTAAAATTTCCTGCTGTAATCAGGATTCCTGGATAGTTTTTCTAAACTGAATTTGAAGAACACAGGATTAGTTTTGTTTTTTTTTTTTTTTTTGTGGGTACCGGGGGGTCGACCTCAGGACCTCGCGCGCCAGCAGGCGCCCGTGCCGCTGAGCGATATCACCGGCCCCTTTTTCGTATGTGGGTTCCGGGAGTCGAACTCGGGCCCTCGTGCTTGCCAGGCAGGCGCTTAAGCCGCTGAGCCATCTCACCGGCCCAGGATTAGTTTTTTGAAGGAATCTGCATACTGATTTGTTTGATGTAAAAATATACATCAAATTTTAAAGTAATTATCTAAGCAGTAAGATTATCACTTATCTTTTTCTTTTTTGCTTATATTTCTACCATTCAAGTAAATAGATATTTTAATTCTGCTAAAAAAATTTTTGTAGCTTTTTTGGACACAGGGTCTCACTATGTAGTTCAGGCTGCCTTGAACTCATTTTGTAGCCCAGGCTGGCTTCGAACTCACAGCAAGCCTTCTGCCTCAGCCTCCCAAGTGCTGGGGTTAAAGATGTGTGCTACCACACCTGCCTCAATTATGCTTAAATTTTAAATGCAACATTATTGATATAATTTGGATACAAAAGAATCACTATGTAAATTTAGGTGTTTATCCTATCAGTAATTTCTATTATATATATAATATATAGATTCTATTATATATATATATAGATTCTATTATATATATATAATATATAGATTCTATTATATATTACATATATATTAGGTTAATATATATTATATATTATATTATATTAGGTTTATATACATATATTAGATTAATTGGTGAGTACATTTAAAACTATTCATAGTAGTGATATAAAAAAGGATATAAAGTTTTTCTCTCTCATGATAAAATCTAGGCAGAAGGAGTCCAGGGCTAACAGCAGATCTGTTCCATAAATTCCTCAGGAAGCAACGTCCTTTCTACTTTATGGTTCTTCTGTACATCACTCCATTCTCAAAGTCACTTAAAGATCTGTGGTATCTCCAGCAACATTCACATTCTCGCCAGCAGGATCAAGGAAGGAGAAAGAAAAGAACAGGTTCTTGTTTTAACAGGCCATCCTGAAGTTGAATATGCCCCTTCCGTCTACATGGCAATGCCCAGAACATAGTCATCTGGCTATGCATCCTTTTGCAAGGGGGACTGGGAAATAGAAAAAAGAATTGGTGGATGATGTGGACTACTGAAAATTCCATGTTAAAAGTTCACTTGCTAAATCCCATTGCTTTTTATAATGGTGCACATTTTCATGTTACTAACATGAAACCTTTCTTTGTTCTGTCCTAATATGTAAACCTAACTTTAAGGCAAAAATAGATACAACAGGAAATTTTTAGAATAATGTAAATAATCAAAATAACAGATCAGTTCTAAAAACTCCTTTTATTATTGTCTATCTATGACCAACTTTCCTCTATCAAAGAAAAGACATTCAACCCAAATGAACAATTTTACCAAATCCTAAGATTTCAAATAATCTCTATTTCATCCAAACTGTCCCAGAGAATAGTAAAAAAGAAAGTTACTCCATTTGTTTTATCAGGCTAGTAAGACTTCTATACCACATCTTGTTAAGGAGAACAGAACAAAATGAAATTTGAATGAAGTTGCAGTTATGAATTTAGTTGAATCTTTCCCTTCTCCTAGTGTTTGCCCTGTCCACCACTGAAACATCTCAGTCTCACCCTTGATCAACACTCTGTGGAAGAGCCAGAATGTTATAAATATTAATCAGAACATTTCCCTCAACCTCTAAAAATCTTCCAATAGTTTTCCTTCACACGTGGGATACAAATCCAAATTCCTTACCCTAGTTTGCAAAGTCCTCTATGATCTAGCCCCTAACTATTGAAACTTGTCTTATACGACATTCCCTCTCATTCACTATATTATCACCATCGTGAATTCCCAAAACTCATCAAGTTCTCTCCACCCCACAGCTCAACTCCATTTTTCTGTCTACTTGTAAGATTATTTTTGAGATATGTACATGGGTGCCTCCCTTGTTTTATTAATAGTTTGTCTTAAAGATAAATTCATAGATAAATTTCCATGGCTAGCCATTCCAAAGAAGTTAACCTCTACTATATCTCACTCAATTTTAAGTTTTAGTAGGGCACTTACCACTCAGTGTGTGATATTTCTTATTTATTGCTTATTTTTAAAATCTCTTCCTATTAAACTTTTAACTATACTATAGTGTAAATGCCTGATATTATTTCCTTAACACATAGAACAATACTTTGTATATTACTCAATAAATATCAATGAATGAGTAATAAATGAATTAACAAATGAATGGAAAGCTTTCTAAACTACTTTTAACAAATTCCCACAAAGACAAATCAACTTTCTCATTAAGATAAATGTTCCCATACTTGGTTTTAACAAATTAATGATTTTTCGTTTTCATTGTATGTACAGGGGAAAGATGACTTTCCATTTAACTCTTTCTAAACTTTAATTTGACTAAAGGGTCATGGGAATTATAATTTGTGGAATGATTTGGATGTATATTTGATCAGTACCTGGAGTAGAATATATGTTTGCTAAATTGAGAATAACTGGGTCTTCCTTACTCTATACTATAGTTGTAAAATGAAGCCCATTGTAAAAAGAAACCCATGGTAACTGTTCTGTCCCTTTTAGACCATAATGATAACACCAATGTACCAGACATAGTAAGAAGGTTGGATTCCTGACTTTCCCACTGCAGATGCTAAAGACACATAAACATAACTTGAGGTATTCAGACCACCGCAGAACTTTCTCCTTCTACCCAGAGAAAAGGAGCCTTCACATACTTGTCACCCCTCCATCTATAGCACATCTTTAATGTTTCACATTTTACATTCCCTTTAGTTGAATATGGAAATGGTTAGTTATTTAAATGTTTCCAAAGCTACTGTTAAGTGAAATACTTAAATATAGAACAGATGTTCAAGTACTGGGCAATAAAGATATTATTTAGGGCAACTCAGAAGCAGATGAAGGGGTAAAGGAGATCAACTCATGATGGTTGAGCACCTTCAGCCCCAGCAACTGCAGTGAGAAGCAGCAGAAGGTGAGAGTCATCAAAAGGTGTCGCAGTATCCGCCATTTTGTGAGGGGATCAGGCATCAGACCATAAGCCTCCACTTCTGGTTGCTCCTTTGCGTTTGTGGATGAGACAGCCTGTCCTTAATGGTGGATTTCCCATTTTTTTCCTCAGAGGATGCAGAAGGGACCCAGTAGGTGGAGAGGTGGGTTGGACTTTAGTCCCCTATTCCCATTTCCACTGCTTCAGCCTTGGTGGTTCTGTAGATTAGGTTTGAAAGAATAAATATTTTGCTGTATGGAACTTTACAGAATTATTCTAATTATTTTGTAGAATTCAATAGGTAAGAAAGTTCTAATTTTTATAAAAAGGAATCTGAGAAGGGGGATTTGCTCTAAGCCTAGTAAATACTGAACTGGTATACTTACTGGACTAGGAATAGACATCTAGATCAAATGAATAAGAAGTGCACAAATACACTAAAATATATAGGAATTTTTTATGTAATAGGGTGTTATTTTAAATCAAATTGAAAATGATAGATTATTCAGTATATATCATAGGAGAAGCCTCTCACACAATTGCTAGAGGAGTTAATAATTAAAGTGTAAAAAGTAAAATCTTACAAGTACTTTGTTAAATATAGGGAAAGATTTTTTTAAACTTGAAATAGAAAAGATTAGAGCGTTGATCAGGATGCCAAAACCACAAATACTGAAGGAAACTCTTAACAAGTTTAACTATATAAAAATTAAAGATGCCATATGACAAAAACTTTAAAAATAAGATTGAAAGACAAAACAAAGGAACATACTTGGAATATATATGCCAACAATGGGTTAATATTCTTGACATATCAAGTTATAGTTTAACTATAAAACAAAACAAAAATACTATCACAATTATACTTTAATAAAGAAATTTAAATGAATAATTAATATATGAAAGTTAAACCCCATTAGTCATAAAAAAACAAATTAATTTTTAAAAATTTGGTCAATAATACATAGTTTGATCAAACGTATAAAATAAATGATACTCCAGTATATTCTGGGTATATATAATTTGGATACAACCTCTGAGGTGGAGCAATTAGTCAAAATGTGTGAAAAGTTAAAGTGTGTATATTTTGAACTAGAAATTTTGTTTCTCAGAGTTTATTCTAAGACAATAAGCAGACATATTTGAATATATACACAAAAATAGGAACAATGTTCATTTCAGACTTGTTAATATTGAAGCTTTTGAAACAACCTATTTTCTTTTTTTTTTTTTTTTTTTTTAATTTTATTTTAAAGAGAAGAAAAAACAAAACAAATCAAAAGAAGAACAAATTTTCAAAACAACATAATAGGAGGGTAAGAATGGTTAATACATTGCGTATTACTATCTTTAAGTTAGTTATTCAGGACACCAGACATTAGCATTTAATTATCCAAACATTATTGGCACAAACCTTACTCTTCAATGAACTAAGTAAAAATCGTAGTGTATCTATCTTAACCATCTTATATATATATATATACAATTTTTTTTCCCTTTCCCTTCTTTCTTTTCCTTATTCCAGTCTCTCCTTTTGACCAGTTTCTTTTTGATTCACCATGTCTATTGTACATTTTGGATCTTATTTACTCTTTCAGTTTCTCATACTAGAGAGACAATACGATGCTTACACATGTGCT
The DNA here is from genome assembly GCA_028451465.1 of Erethizon dorsatum. Classification (NCBI taxonomy): domain Eukaryota; kingdom Metazoa; phylum Chordata; class Mammalia; order Rodentia; family Erethizontidae; genus Erethizon; species Erethizon dorsatum. The sequence continues at coordinate 48,848,001 of CM051835.1, read as the reverse complement.
TCTGGTTTATTTCACTTATGAGTATTTTCTCGAGTTGCATCCATTTACCCATAAAAGTCTCCAGTTTATCCTTCTTTATGGCTGAATAGTACTCCATTGTATAAAAATACCACATCTTTCTTATCCATTCCTCAGTTGATGGGCATTTGGGTTGTTTCCAAGATCTGGCTATTACAAATTGTGCTGCTATAAACATGGGTGCACATATATCGCTGTGGTATGATGTTTTTAATTCTTCTGGGAAGATGCCCAGAAGGGGAATAGCTGGGTCAAATGGGACCTCCAACCCTAGCTTTTTGAGGAATCTCCACACTGACTTCCACAGTGGCTGTACCAGTCGACACTCCCACCAACAGTGGAGAAGGGTTCCTTTTTCCCCACAGCCCCTCCAGCATTTGTTATTAGTTGATTTCTTTATAGTAGCCATTTTTTCTGGGGTGAGATGGTATCTCAGTGTTGTTTTAATTTGCATCTCTCGAATGACTAGTGATGTTGCACATTTTTTTGTATATTTATTTGCCATTAGTATTTCTTCATCTGAGAAATGTGTATTCATCTCAGATGCCCATTTTTGGAGTGGGTCTTTAAATTTGGGAGGTCTGATTTTTTTGAGTTCTTTATATGTTCTCGATAGTAATCCTTTGTCTGAGGAACAGCTGGCAAACATTTTTTCCCACATTGTGGGTTGTCTCTTCACTCTGTTGGTGGTTTCTCTTGCTGTGCAAAAGCTTTTTAATAAGATGAGATCCCAGTTATTGATTCTTTGGGATAGTTCCCGTGCGGTTGAGTTTTTATTCATAAAGTCTTTGCCTACACCAATGTCTCCAAGGGTTTTACCTATCCTACCTTCCAGCAGATTTAATGTTTCTGTTTTAATATTTAGATCTCTGATCCATTTTGAATTTAGTTTAGTGCATGGTGAAAGATATGGGTCTAGTTTTAATCTTCGGCATGTGTAGAGCCAGTTTTTCCAGCACCATTTATTAAAGAGGCTATCTTTCTTCCAGCGAATGTGTTTGGCACCTTTGTCAAAGATAAGGTGGCTTAGTATGTCTGGGGTTTGAAACAACCTATTTTCTACTTATCTTAGGCTGCACTGCTGTGACAAATTCTGAGATATGGAGGCTTTGCATCTAGAAGTTTGTTTTGTTGCTCATACAAAGTCCACTGGCAGTCTGGTGATCTTAGGACAAGACCATCTTCCAGAGCTTTCCGTCCTATATCACCACCCTTTCTGCATAATGTAGCACGGCAGAGCTATGCAAAAGCTCATGACTGCCTCAGGCTGTAAGTGACACACACTGTTTATCATTTCCACAGATCTTATTGGCCAGAACACATCACATGACCTGCCAAACTTCAAGGAACTGGAATGTGTATCCTGTGTTCCCAAGAAAAGAGCAGAATGTCCACGAGCTCTAGTAATCTCTATCATACATGACCATTGAAAGTGCTACAGATCATTATTTACTAACACAGAAGGTGGGCCATAGTACATTATTTAGGGAGAAAAAACATGTTTTGGATAATTCATTTAATAGGAGGTGAGGGAAAGAGGCAACATAGATAGAGAAAAATGTGCAAACATATATCTCTATATACAAATTGAAAAAATGGAAGGATTTATACACAAAAAAGTTAGTATAATTGTTTTTCAGTGATAGGATTATGGATACTTAAGGTTGTTTGCCTCAAATTTAGTTGATATTGTAGGTCTCCATAAAGCACAGTAACTAGCACTGTGGATTACATCAGCATTTACACTGCATTAACTATTATTACTCATTTAATCTTCCCAATAACTCTGACATAAAGATTTTATTATGTTTATTTAACACATAAAAATCTAACTCAGAATTTAAGTGGTTTACCCAATATTAGTCAGTAAGTAGCATTACAAGGATCTACTAACTCCAAATACCATACTTCTTTTTAAAATAAAGGCAGTAGGTTCTTTGGAATGAACTTCATTCCATCAGACTAGAACCTCCTGGATTTTTGCCATGTGACTTATGTACCAGGTCTGAGATTAGTCAGATGTATTTTTTTAAACGAAATAAACATGGGTTCAGAACTTCTTGTCTCGTTATGTTTCTGTACACCTTTCCCTTCATATTCATGCCTTCTTTATTGGCTCCCTATTTGAGATATTCCTCTTTGTAGACAGTTTTTCAAGAAACAACTAGGCCAAGACGCACTCCACTGTCTTTTGCAACTTTACTGGTGGTCACTTTCCTCTATGCCTGCACTCTCCATTCATTCCACTTCCTGTGCACTGATCTAAGTGAATCGTTTTGTTCATCTAAGTTCATGCTACATTCAACTCCTCTGAGGCTGAACTTTGGATGATTTTAGATTTCTCCAGATTTTATATATATAATAGTAATCCTATTTGATCCCATATATGCTTATATTCCCATTTGTGCAATATTTACTGATTTGCTAACTAAGCTTCTAGAAGACCAAGACTGTACTCTCTCTGGTCTCTGCTTCTTTGGTGTTTCAGTGTGGTAACCATGGCCATGCATCACCTCACCCACTTCCAGAGAAACTAATGCAAGAATCATAATTAAATGGCAGCCCCAGCTGCCACCCTCCTGGAGCTGCTGCCTCATTCATGATGATACCATTTTCCCTAAGCTTCTCCCAACTAATGCCTCGGCATGACAGAGTGTTGGTACTGGGCCATTCTGTGGGATGCAGGACTCCACTAACAGGCAACTTCAGCTCTGTGTACCTGTGTCAGTGGTTACCAAAACAAATTATGGCAAATTGGGTGAGTTAAAACAACAGAAACATATCTTTCCACAGCTTTGGGGCCAGAAATGTGAAGACCAAGTGTTGGCAGGATTGGTTCCTTCCAGAGGCTCTGTGGGAGAATCCAATTCATGCTTCTCCCTTAACAAGCTGCCCACCGTCCTTGTAAACTATAAACACTTAGCTCATAGTCGCATAGCTGCAGTATCTGTCTCTGTCTTCACATGACCCTCTGTGTGTTATTGTCCTCTTCCCAGGACATTTGTTATTCTATTTATGGTCCACCTAAGCAATCCAGAATCATCTCATCTTAACGTCTTTAATCATGTCTCTGAACACCTCTTTTTCAAATAAAGTCACACTCACAGGTCTCAAGTGAAACTGTCTTGGAGACTGAGGGGAGATGGTACCGTTCAACCCACTCCACTCAGCAACTTCTGACTGACCTGGCCAGAACTTTCTCAGAACCACATTGTAGTCAGAGACCTTTGTACCTATTCCTATTTCTCTGTCCCCTTTGGTGTGTGTCAGACCTTCATTGTTCTGAAGGCTTTCCCTGTCTATTACTATTCCCTACTCCCTTTCATTGTCCTCATAGGCACTTCATTAATAAGTCTTTTGCATGTGTCCCATCTTGCTGACTGCTTCTTGGAAGACCTGAACTGATACATGTATCAGTTAATACCTGATAATCAGTATAACAGCTTAATACCTGTTTCCAAATGCACATTAGCACAAGACTGTCTTCCTTCCATCACACTGTGGTACAGGACAGAATTGGATTTTATGTACGACAGTCTAATTTTCCTACATCATTAGTCCTTCATTTTTTTATAGCATAAGCCAGTCTTTCTTAACATTTTTCTATCTTCCCATATGTTGCGTTCCCCAGACTGCTGTATAAAAACAGAGGAAGTTAAGTTCTTGCCAGTTGAGCCTTGCTAACTCAAACCCTATTTCTTTTCTGTGTCATCCAAGGATGCACAAAATGATAAAATGACTTGGATAATCTAGAGCTAGTCTACTTTTAAAAGTAAATGATTTGTAAAGTTTGGACCCCTCTTTTATTACTAATATAACTTCTTTCACAACTTATTTTGACACACCCATGTGTTGTAACATCACAGCTAAGAATACTGCTGTAAACACAAGAATCCAAAGCCAACAAAAGTGTCTATCAGCTGAGGACAAAGACTAAAACCATGCTTTATGAATGGAAACATAAACCATTTTACAATCAAAGTAATAAATGCAGCTCAGAAAATATTAATGTGCTTCAGTTGGTAATTGCATTTGCCATTATCAAGTGCTCAGTAATATAGTACTTAGCTATTCTAAAGTCACTCAGGTATGATAAACAATTAAACATGAGTCTTGGGAATAGCTTTATTTAGCCTTATTCAATTATAGAACCATGTATAATGTTCAGTGTTTTTTTTTCTTCAAGTCCATGAGACAATAGTACTTTATTTCATTTTGTAAAATTTTATTAATATTTTTGACTGACAAATCATAGTTTTATACATTTATGGGATATGAAGTGATGTTTTGATATATGTATACAAAGTGAAATTATTCAATCTAGCTAATCAACGTATCCATCACCTCACCTATCAATTTTTATGATAAAACATTTGAAATTTACTCAGTTATTTTGGAATATAAAATACACTGGTATTGATTATAATCACCCTGCTGTGCAATATATCTGTAAGTACTGTGTATCTGAAACTCTGTGCCTTTTAATGAACAATTCTCGCATTCTCTCCCGCTCCCCCACCACTCCTTCCTCTAGTAACCATCATTCTAGTCTCTACTTCTATGTGTTCAAATTAACTACACATCACATTTAAATAAGATCATGCAGCAGTATTTGTCTTTCTGTGCCTGGTTTATTTCACTTAGTATAATATCCTTCAGATTCATCCATGTTGTTGCAAATGACATTTTTCCTCTTTGAAAATCCTGGATATTGTTGCATTATGAATATATACACCACATTTTCTTCATCTGTGCATTCATCGACAGACACTTAGGGTGACTCCATATCTTGACTTTTGTGAGGAGTACTGCAATGAAGTCGGAGTACGGCTGTGCCTTCTACACATTGACTTCAGGTGTTTTTGTTGGTGTGTTTGATATATAGCTAAAGTGGAATTACTGGGTCATAAGTGGAGTTACTGGGTAACTCTAGTTTTAGTTTTTTGAGGAACTTCCATACTGTTTTCCACAATGAATGTACTAATTTTTATCCCCTGCAACGTCATAGAGGAGTTCTCTTTTCTTAGCAATGTCCCTAACACCTGTTATCATTCATCTTTTTAATAAAAGCCATTATAACAGATGTGAAGTGTGAAAATGAGATTTTTCCATTTTCCTAATGACTAGTGATGCTGAGCATTTTTTTTCATACACTGTACCTAAATTGCCCACTGTGTGTCTTCTTTTGAGAGATGTTTATTTATGTCCTTTAACCATTTTAAAATTGAATTATTTGGGTTTTAAAAAAATATTTGTTGTTTTTTGTTTTGTTTGTTTGTTTGTTTTGAAACTGAGTTGTATGAGTTATGCCTGTGCCTGTTTCACTTTCTCCCTTACCTACCTGCTCTGGGCACTGACACGCCTAACCTCTGAGACAGCCCCATAGGGTTATGAAACTTGATCTGACTGTTCCTAGGCGTACGTTGACCTATAGGGAGTCATTTGTTCATTTGTTTAACTTAAACATTTCTTGAATATTAAATATGTGGTGGGTATTATTCACTTGCAACAGAGACTGTAGTGAGCAAAACAAGGAAAGCTCCTGTACTCAAAGAGCTTATGTTTTTAAAGGGGGAGAACTGGACACTACAAATAACCAGCTATTTCAGTTGACCACAAGTGCTCTGAATTTGATAAAATACAGTGATTTTCCACTAGCAAACAGTAATAAGTATCAGTCAGAGTCTCTGCCACAGCCAGCTGTTGCTTTGGGACGCAAATAACAAAGCTGTAAAATAGAGCTTCTCACTGTAACATACATATGATTTGCCTGGGAACCGTGTTAAAATGCAGATTCCAATTCAGTAGATCTGGGGTAGGGTGATAGACACTGTTTCTAGCAGGATTCAGGTGATGTTGATATTCCTGAACCATACTTTGAGTAGCAAAGTTCTAAAGCCATGATAAGGAGTCATACTTGGAAGTTAAAGCTCGTACATTGGGCCTACTCAGGGCCCTACTAGGTGTCCTGGAGAATGCTGGGTTTCAGAAGGAGCTTGAGATTGAGAACGAAAACATGGAACCTCCTGAAGAACAGGATACTCTTTCAGAGAGCAGGAGAAGCCAAAGCATTTAACCATACTGCATCTCTCTGCAAATATTAGATCCAATTCCTCTTTTTATTTTTCTTTTCAGTACTGGGGATCAAACCCAGGGCCTCTCTACCACTGAGCTACGGGAGCACCACTACCCACCTTTAAACTTTGAGACATGGTCTCACTAAGTTTCCTTTGTTGGACTCCAATTTGGGGTCCTTCTGCTTCAGCCTCCCAGAGTGCCAGGATCACAGGTATGAGCTACTACACCCGGGAAAGTCCAGTTCTTTTATTGTTCATATATTAGTATGTGATAAATTCATGCTTCATTTTAGTTCTTAAAAATCATAGCTTCATGTTTGAAAGTGAGCCAAATACAACCTTCTTATTCCACCTCAACTTTGATCTAATACATCACTTACAAATAGAATTTTTATCAATGACAGGGTGCAAATGGCCTGCTCACCATTCTCCACAGGGCACTTCTTGCAAGGGGCAATTTCCTTTGTGACTCTTCTCAAATGAGCGGTGAGGAAAGCATTGCAGTGGCAGTTAAGTAAGAAAGAATCCAGAGTGCATGGGAGATCCAGGTCCACTGTACCGCCTCTAGGTACTACTTTCCTACCCCTATCATCGCATCCGCAGAACCACAACATGCTCTGTGCAAGCCAGAGAGGATGCCATTGTAAAACTGAAGACAGCTGCTTCCACAATAGAACTAATTGTACACCGCATCACAGAACTAAATTAGTAGTGAAAACAGTTACAAAAACCGACAGCGAAACATGACTCACTTAGGAATGGCTGCCAGTCAGGCACATTGTCCTTGGCCACTGTTCAAAAACCCACACCTGCGTATTTTGAATAGTAAACATAGAAGATGTAATTACTAGGAAAACATATGCCACTTTTCCAGTGTGACAACATTACCTTTTTTTTTTTTTTTCCTTGAGACCATGAATGGCCTGGTACTAAACTGACCACAATACTTATTCATTTCCAGGAGGCTTCGCAGAGAAACTAAAGCGTAACCAAAGCTTACAAGCTCCAATTCATACACTGGGGACTATCTTTAGCTTAAGCGTTTCTAAAGGATGTATTTTGCTGACAGAAGAGTCTTAGATGTCTTCTGTACAATAAAGGAAAATTTAACATTGGAGACAAGAAATATCAGTCTTAAAACGCATATGAGTGTATGGCTCAGCTTAAATATTCAAGCTGCCGTGAATTGGGGTGTCTTCCCTGGCTCCCCTCTCAGCTATCCAGTAATTATTGTTTCAATAAAAACAGATGTTCAGAGAAGACTTGATCTGTTCCTGCAGCCTAAACACATTTCTGCCTCCTCAGCTGCGGTCCTTTAGAGAATTTGCAGGTTCACCACGGTACATATAAATCCTCATGCCAAGTACAACCAAAGGACGATGCTTTCTCCCTCACAGTGTGTAGGAAGGTGGTAACCAGTGATAGAAAACAAACTCTTTGGCTTTCGACCACCTAGATGTAACCTAACGACTAATGGGAAAACATGCTTTAGGCTGGAACGTGATGTTTATCTTTAAACTCACAGCTTCAGCTCGTGTTTTACAGTACACGAATTGTGTTGAACAGCATTTATCAGCAAAGCAGGGTGAGTAGAATTTCATTCTGAAATAAATCATGGAAAACCTGCTTAATGTCCTAGTAAGAATCGCACCTGTGGAATGTTCCAGCTTTAATTAAGGGAGCCCTGGACTTGCTGATAAATTGTAAAACTACGTATTGACTAATCCATCTTCATCCTGTTCAATTAATTATTCAAACCTAAACATAAATCCCAAAACACTTGGGGGAACTATGCTGACTTTTGTTGACATGTAAGAGGTAGGTCCTATAAATGAGCAGTGCTTTCTTCAGGTAGAAGACAGCGGATTATATAAATACTTTTCTAAGGTCTTATTACTTCACAAGTTCTCCTGTGCCTGTGTAAGCAATAAGAGGCATGTGAGAGTTAGTTTGAAAGTGCGAAGAATGCATATTCAGTTTTAGATGAGGAACCTGTGTGTAGCATTTATAACTTGTTTATCTATTTGCTTCCCCTCGAATGGGGAGTTCCTTTACTACAGGAACCATTTTTGAATCCCCGACATTTAGCAGTAAAGTGTCCAATAAATCTTGTCAGTTGTAGGATCTTCCTTACCTGAATTTGCTTTGTGGATCTAAGATTCAACATGTTCAACTGGCTCAGCTGAGGAGACACCAGAGCATGCTCTTCTCAGAGCAACAGAGAAGTCTGAATTGCAGCTGCCCGTGCCACAGGCTGATTCAAAGGATGGTGTGTGAATGTGCTAGTTAATTAGATTCTCAGGTCTTTCTCTTCAGGGGTCATATCTGAAGAAGACAGGAAGAGACTCTGCTAGGCCAAAGTATTTCTTCAGTTGAGAGTACTGCTACACCAACCACTAGAATGTAAGCAGGGCAAGTTGGATCCCAAATCCCTTTTCAGCCGTAATCGCTGCAGAGTCAAAACGTTAAGCTGGGAGATTCAGAGCAGAGAACAGAAACACATTCTACTGTTTGCATTTGGCTGCACCAGACTTATGGGAATAGCCTTTGAAACAGGCATTCAATAGTGAAAATTCATGATATGCGTGGCTCTAAAATAACTAACACAGACATTTAAGAAACCTAGGTTTTTTGTTTTTGTTTCCTGGAAATATTTACCATTGAAGCATAAAACACAAAGGAGCGAATATATTTGCCAAGCATTGAAAATCTTTCAGAAATTATGTTACCAGGTTCTTGTTAGCAATAACATAAAACTTGGAACCAGCCAAGTGCTAACAGTCTTTTATGCTGACAGTGCACTAATTCCTTGTTCTTTTTTCCCCTTCATATGGTAATGTTTTAGCAAGTTGTTGGGTTTTATTACTTCAGCTTTAGGCATTGCTACTTCCAAAGCCTCATCAGCTTGAAGTAGCTTGTGATTTCCTCATTTAATCTAGGCCCCTTTAAAAATATGAACTGCTACTACTTTTTAAAATAAAATAAGCAAGAAAAGTAGAAAACATAAACATTGGGCTAAATTTTTGAAATATCATTTAATGAAAAAATAGCACCCATTAAACTCTGCAACTCACGTCAGGTTTTCTTCTGGATCATTAAAAAGTTCCAAGTGCCATGAATGGAAGGGCTACAAAGGGGTGCATCTACTTCTTGATTCATTAAAAAGTTCCAAGTGCCATGAATGGAAGGGCTACAAAGGGGTGCATCTACTTCTTGATTCCCCTTGAATCCAGAGGAAAGTGGGACCAGGAAAGGCCTTACAAGAGAAACCAGCACTGGGCACAGGCATATGCATGTAATCCTAGCACTCTGCGAGGCTGAGACAGGAGGACTGCAAGTTTCAAGCCAGCCTGGGCCACTTAGCAATTTAGCAAGACCCTGTCTCAGAATAAAAAAATTAAAAAGGCCTCAGGATATAGCTCAGTGGGAAGGCTCTGGGTTCAATCCACAGTACTGAAAAAAAGATGAATGAGCCAATGATAAGTTATGAACTCAGAGAGAAGAGATTCAGTGTATACCAGGCCCAGAATGGAGCTGAGGTGCAGCCTGCTCAGTAGAGTCCCTGAAATCCGTCCTCTCCATTCTAGTCCTGTTGTCACTTCCCTTAGTGAGTCAAGGGTCCTTCTTATTTCCTTCTCTCTAGCTTTTCCTCTGCTCTGTGCAGTGCTACCAAAAGTAAGTCTAACCATGCCTTATTGAAAAAAGGAATCTTCTAAGCTTATGAGCATGGTTCACAGTTGATCCTGGCCTGGTCCAGGCGTCCCTTGTTCCCCAACACCTAGACCTCTATGTTTCAGCAGTGCAGGTCTTCAAGCTACCCACACAATCGTCTTGGATTTCAGGGCTTCGTGACTTCTCAGGACCATTTCCTGTCCTTGCCTGCCCCGCAAATTCCTCAGGAATCATCTTATCCCCATTCTTGCTAAAAGATACCCCTTCTTCTATCCTCCTACTCCTCTTTTTCCTCCCACCTAATTAAACTTCATCTTTGTTATTATTTCTTCATCTAGAAAAATGTTTAGTTATTACATCATTCACAGTATTATTGCTGTTACTGTTTCTGTTATTAGTTGGTCTTCCGTTTTTAGGATGAGTGCATTGAGAGCAGGTTTATTTCCTGTTCTTTCCTGTAGTTCCCCAATCTGCCACCATGCCTGACACAAGGCAGCTGCTCAGTGTCTATTTCAATAAATTCATAAAGTCCTAGAGTAACCTCATAGTAATCAACTAACTGGGAATAATCTCAGACCATTCTATTGGCCATAGAGAATTTCACGCCACCCTTATGTTGGAAAGTAAAGCTTATAAAATTTATTTCATTAACCAATGTGTACTATTTAATGCACAGAGTGTCTTAAAATTTTTGCTGCCCCTTGATTTCTCAGTCGTCTTTAACTATTAGGCTCTTATTTTACTCTCGTTTGTTTGGTCTTTATGTATAAACGCACTTTAAGTATTTTTAAAGTAAGTCATAAATCTGAGAAAAGAATAATGAAATCAAATAAAAATTCCCAAAGTTGAATTTGTTCTTAAATACATGGAAAATGTGAGCAACAGTTAAGAAGACGGAAGGAAGGACTAGTTGAATAGGAATAGGACAAGGAGGGAACGGGGCACAGGGAAGGAGGCCGGAAGGCAAAACTTCTACTATTTAAAATGAATATTTTCTTACATGGAGATAGTCAAAGTAGACTATGGAATGAACATGACACACCAATCAAATACATTAAGCATCTGATAGGGAGGAAATACTAAGAGCTAAAAATACCAAGATCTTGATTGTACAGATTCCAGAGTGAGGAATACATGGAACCTTGTTCTCCCTCACTGACCAGCAGAACACTACAGGATCAAAGGGTTGTTTTGTCCTGTTTTGTGAGGTCAGGAAACTAGAACTTGGTGGATGAGTGGCTAAAAGTACAACTTCATGACTAACTCTTTAAAGCATGCTGATGTTCACAAGCATTAAACGTTACAGTTTACTAAACAAAATAGTATCCAATACTGTGTCTAAGAACTCTATTAAGCATCTATAGTGAGAATATAAAGATAATATATTTAAATTAAGACTTCTTTTATATAATTGAAACATGGCTCTAGGCACTCTATATTTGCATTATGTTCATGTGATCTTTATAAAACCCTATAAAAATCAGAGCAGATATCAACAAATTTTAGAGAGCCAGAAGCATACTAGGTGTTGAATATTGTAATTGAAGTCATGATTCTGTTATTGGTAGAAATGATGAAAATAAAAAAATAGTTTTTTTAACCTGGATGTTCATAGTAAATATGGAAAATTTGTAATACATGAGATTATGAAATAAAGGGACAGGCTAGCATAGGTGGTTTGTGTTTCCTAGAAAGTGTTAAAAATGTAGATTCTCATTTCACTGTGGTAATTTAAAGCTTTTTTAATTTTTATTTTTTGTTAGTACATGTTTGCAGTACAGAATGATTATATTCCTCGTGGAGAGTTGTAGATGTACTTAACACATCTTAATTCTTTCAGATATCCCTTTTACTCTCCTTCCTTCCCCCTTCCTCCATCTCTTGGTCCTCTTTCCTTTTGCAAAAGATCTCCCTATTTTTTATTATCTATCTTTATTTTGCTCTTTATATATATTTTGGGGTTACTTACAAGAAAAATTATGCAATATTTAAGCTTATGTGTCTGACTTATTTCACTTAACAGTATGGTCTCAAGGAGCATCCATTATTGTACAAATGACTGAAATTTATCCTTCTTTATGACAGAGTAATATTCCATTGTGTACAAATTCCACACCTTCTCTATCCATCTCTATATGATGGACATATAGGCTGCTTCCAATATTTAGCTAACTATTATGAATTGTGCTCAATATACATGGGTATGTGTGTATCACTGTAGTATGATGTCTTTAGTTCTTTGGGGAAGATACTTAGGAGCCTTTCAGTGGGGTTTTTTTAGGGGTCTTCCATGTCGTGGATTTTTTTTTCTTTTTTCTTTTTTTGGTACCAAGAATTGAACTCAGAACCTTACGCTTGCCAGGCAGGTGCTGCGCCACTGACTTATATCTCTGGCCCTCATGCTGTGGATCTTTTCATCTGAAAATAATGATAATTGGACTTCTTGTTGTCATATACATACCGCTTTTATTTCTTTCTCTTCCCTGATTTCTCTGGCTAATGTTTGAAGTACTGTATTAAGCAAAAGTGGTGATAGCAAACACCCTTGCCTTGTTTTTGAGTTTAGAGGAAAAGCTTTTAGATTTTCCCCATCTAATATGATGTCGGCAGTAGGTTTGTCATAAATGGCTTTTATCAGATTGAGATAAGTTCCTTCTGCACCTATTTTCTTCAGTGTTTCTATCCTGAAAGGATGTTGGATTTTGTCAAAGGCTTTTTCTGCATCTATTGAGATGATCATGAGAATTTCTGTCCCTGTTTCTGTTTTTGTGATGTATTACATTTATTGATTTGTATATGTTGAACCATACTTCCATCCTTAAGATGAAACCTACTTGCTCATGATGTACAATCTTGATGATTTGCTGCATTCTATGTGCTAGTATTTTGTTGAGGATTGTTGCATCTATGTTTATTAAAGAGACTGTAGTTCTCTGTTTTCATTGGGTCCTTGTCTGGTCTTGGAGTAAGTGTAATGCAGGAATACTCCGTCCCTTTCAATTTCATTAGAGTTTAAGTAGTACTGGTGTTAGGCCTTCCCTGATGTTCTGGTAGAATTCAGTGCAGAATCCATCAGATTATGGCTTTTCTTAGTAGATAGGTTTTCTATTATTGCTTCAATTTCACTTCCCATTATTGGATTATTCAGAGTTTTTCTAGGTATTATTATTTAGACGTATCTAGGAATCTATGTATTTCTTCTAGTTTCTCCAACTTATTGAAGTACAGATTTTCAAAGTAGTTACTGTTAATCTTCTGGATTTCAGTGATGTCCATGGTATTTTCTCCTTTTCTGTTTCTAATTTTATGGATTTGGGTCTTTCCTTGTTTTGTTAAGATTGGCTAAGTGTTCGTCTATTTTGTTTATTTGTTTTTTTGAAGAACCATCTCTTTCATTCATTGATTCTTCATAATTATTTGTTCTCAATTCATTAATTTTTGCTCTGATCTTTCTAATTTTCTTCCTTGTAGTAGCTTTGAATTTGGATGGTTCTTGTTTTTCTGAGATTTTGATGTGCATCATTAGGTTATTTCTTTATACACACTGTTTTTCTGATATGGGCATTCACAGCTATAAATTTTTCTCTTAGGACTACTGTCACTGTGTCTCATAAGTGTATGTTGTACTGCATTATTGTTGATTCTAGGAGCTGTGTAATTTCTTCCTTGATTTCTTCAGTGATCCTTTGATTATTCAAGAGTGTATTGTTTAATTTCTATGTGTTTGCACAATTCTGTGATTTCCTTTGGCATTGATTTCTAGACATATCCACTTCTCCATCCCATCTCAACATTTGCATTGTAAACATTTTTAAATCATCCTTTAAAATGTAATTTTCAGCATCTATATATTATTTCAACAAATTATTCAATGATTTTTTTATAATTCTAGAAATTTAAATTCTAGGGTTATTTTGGCATTGGTTTATTTGTTTTACCATCATAATGACCATGAAAATGTTTGCATACAGATCTTTGTCCACATGAATTGGCCTAACTTAATCAAAGAACATGTATTAATGTTTGTAAGAGAAATGTTTAATGCAGGATACAGTTTATTGTACAGAAACAAAGACAAGAATTACAAGATACAAGCAAGAACAGAGTGGAGCTGAATAATTAAAGTGCTGAGTGAAAACAGCTCACCTATCTAGAATTCTATATCCAACAAAATTATCCTTCAAAAGTGAGAGATAAACACTTTCTTAGGTAAACAAAAATGGGAGAATCAATCACCAGCAAAAATACCCTTAAAGCAATGCTGAAAAGGAGTTCTTGGGGAAGAAAGAAATGTATACAGATCAAAAAGTTGAATCTATTTAAAGAAAGGAGAAATGTTAAAGAAATAATAAGTGAAGGTAAAATCTTTTTTTATTTTTCTTATTTGTAATTGATCTACAAGAGCATTTAATGCAACAATGTTAAGGATGTGTCAGATACGAAAGAGATGAAGGGCAGAAGGTCACAAGAGATAGTAAGCCTTCTGCACTGAGCATTAGTAGTAGTATTACTTGAAGGTGGGCTTTTCTTAGTTAAAAACTGTATATTGAAAGGGAGAGTGGATATGATCAAAGCATTATACATGTATAAATAGAAAAGTGACAGGAAACACATTAATTTGTACATTTTCTATGAGCTAGCAATTATAATAAACAATAAAAAGTAATTTAAATAAAGATAATTAAAAGTCTAAGGCAACCATTAAAATTTTTAGAAGTAAAATTGATACAATAGTAGATGAAATAGAATGTACTTATATAAAATTATTAATTAATTAAAACCAAGAAAGCAAGCAATAAACAAAAAGCTAGAAGTATATTAGATATTTATTCAACTATATCAATAGTCACATTAAATTTCACTGCTTCAAATACATTGATTAAAGACAGATTGTTAGAATGGATTAAAAAATAAGATCCAGCTTTGTTGTCTATGAGAAATCTACTTTAAATATGAAGACTCAAATAGGTTAAAAGTAAAGGGATGGAGAAAGATGTGTCATACATAAATTAATCAAAAAGAAACGAGTAGCTACATTAATTTCAGACAAAGATGACTTCAAAAAGAATAAGAAAGAAAGATTACTAAAGTTAAAGAGGAGCATTACATCATGGAAAAGGGGTCATTTGTCCAAGAAGATATGATCCTGAATGTGAATGCCCCACACAGAATCAAACTATGTGAGACAAAACTAATAGAAATACAAAGTTCACTATTATAGTTTGAGAATTCACTACTCCTGTGTTAGAAACTGATAGATCAAACAGGAACAAAACCAGACAGTACTGTATGACCTGAAAAGTGTTATTATCAACTTGATCTCATTGAAAGGGAGAGTGGACATTGACATATATAGAATACTCTGCCCAACAACTGCAGAGTACACATTAATCTCAAAATCACATGGAATTTTCAATAATGGATACAATATTTTATGTCACAAAAAACATTGTGTATAGATACAGAAATCACATCAAGTATGCTCTCAGATCACAATATAATTAAGTAGAAATCAATAACTGAAAGAAAGGTGTAAAATATCCCCAAATATTTGGAAATTAAGCATGTTCTCAAATAATAAGCATGTTCTCAAACAATCTCAAGTCAAAAAAAATCTCAAAAATAATTAAAAATATTTAAATTAGATGAAAATAAAAATATGACACAAAAGGCATTATAGCATTAAAAAGGAAGAAAAACCTAAAGCTAGCTCTATCTGCTTTTCCTAATGATTTCTATTTAGAAGAATAATTATTTTTAATGTGCTAAAAGATTTAATGGTTTAGAACACATGTTCCTGGGTTATATAACCCAAGATTTAACAAATTCAAGTTTACACATTTTGTTTATTAGTGTATATAAAATTTTAGAAATTTGGCCTTTCTGTCATATATGCAAATACAAAACATGTGCAGTTATGAATTGAGAACATAAGTTAGACAATAAACACCATGATTTTACTATCCAAACCATAGCATGATATAGAACAGAAATTCTCAAATCTTCAGTCTTACGACCTATTTGCACTTTTAAAAATTGTTGCTAACCCCAAAGAACTTTTTATTTACATGAGTTATATCTATTGGTACCTACCATGCTAGAAATTAAAAGAGGGATTTTAAAGTTATTATTTATTTATTTATACTTAATAATAAACACATTTCAATGTTAAATACATTTTAATAGAAAATAACTCTTAAAAAATTTAGTGAAAGAATGTTTATTTTTGCAAATCTCTTCAATGTCTGGCTTAACATAAATGGATTTTCGTATAAGTGTTTGCAATTTATTGTGATATTTTTATTAAAGTATACGAAGAAAATCCAGCCTCACACATAGTTGGAAAAGAAAATATTTTAGTAGCCTTTCTGACAATTGTAATTTTTCTTTGATGTTACACCAAAACTCAACAAGTGCCATTTCTCAAAGAATAATTACAATATGGAATCTGAAGCTGTATCAATGAATTGTCCCTGTTCTTCATACAAATACATAAAAATTGACTGCTCTCTTTTGCACTTTGAACAAATCCCATTCATGCTTGATTTGGTAACATCACGCATTGGTCATCTGGAAAATGTTGACTCAAAGTAATACAGATATTCCCAAAGTTGACACATTTCATAATACAGTATCAACAATCACATTCATTACTATCAACCATTCTTATCAGAAAAGGCTTTAAATACTGAAAAACTGTCAAGTTCACAGTAGCAGATAGAAGTTTTCCAAAATTCTAATTTTTGCTTGATAGCTTATTGTTGTTGGCAACAAATACTGCTAGTTGTTTTCCTTAAAGTAACAAGTTCACTTTGTTCATTTTTGATCAAACATCTGCCACATACTTAAGTATGAATAACAATAGTTTGTCAGTCATTCTTTGAAATAAAAAATGGTTTTAATAAAAAAAGCGGAAGTTTAGCTCTCACCTCAAATATCTGCATAGATATATGTAGTATTTCAATAAGCAGCAAAGTGCTTTATCCACACCTCCCACTTTGGCACTTCAAGAGTTGAGATTTATCCAAATTAATAAATTTTACTGCTTCGTCAAGGGCATTCTTAAGTGATTCAGGCTTTTTCCCCAGTGAGTGCGCAGTGACTAAAAGGAAAGCAGGACTGCTAGCACAGTCTGATGCCTCTATTTTAATTTGGATTCCGGTCCTGGGATTCATTATATTCACCAGTGCTTTTTACCCCTCAATTCGAATGTCAACACAGTGAAAAGCCAGATAGATAATGCCAGTATTTCTATGAAAATAATTTCACCCCATGACTCCTCAGAGGTTTTGGGGACCCCAGAGGACCCCAGGAACTTTAAAAATTGCTGGGTAGGGAGATCAGTGAAGAGAAGGAAAGGTCTCTGTCAGTCGTGTCAAGATAACCTGTGCCTATAGCTGACGTCATAAGCAGATGAAGACTTCTTGAATTTGCATCTGTAGCTGTGGTAGAATGAAGGCGCTGAGGAAGAAGTAGCCTTAATACATAAAGGTAGGAGAGTCTGATTCTATCAGTGAAAAAATCCAAATGAGTGCAGTAAACTGAACAGCCTATAGATTCAGGGTCACTATGCAGCATGGTGATTTTGCAGGTGACTGTCCAGGTAGGTGCAGTAGTAGCAAGTAGTGATCATCTTTACTCTGCTTTGATGGAGATGGTGGGAGGAACAAACTAACTGCCTTTTACGCACGCACACCTGTAATCCCAGCACTCAGCTGTGGCAGGAGGATCGCTGTGAGTTTGAGGCCAGCTTGGGCCATATAGTAAGTTCAAGGCCAGCCTGAACTGCATAATGAAATCCTGTCTCAAAAAGACAAAAAAAGGAAAAAGAAAAATACCTAACTAACTGCCTTTTAGGGGGAAGATAGGAAAGATCAACTAGCAATGGAGTTGAGGCCAGCACAGGTCCTGCTGTTCTTGAGCACACACAAAGCTAGCGGTTAGTGATATGTTAGGCAGCATTTTGTTTTGATGGAAAAGAAGCTGAGCACTTCTGAATTTGTGAGACAGCGCTTAGAACTGAACTTGTTCTGGTTTGTGTGGTTTGGGGTACCGAATCTTTTGCCCTACCGTTCACGTGTTGTGTCTATAGGACACATGACCTCCTCTCAGGAAGTAGTGAGTTAAAGACCAAGAAAAGATGTGGTTTTCTTGTGTTTTCTTTTTTTTTTTAGGTTTGAAGAAGCCAATAGAACAACTAGTAATGTTGCGAGTAAAAGGCTTGTATTAGCAAACACAGTTAAGGGGATATTAACCAATGACAACACGGCACACTCCAGCCAACTTTTCTATCCTCCTTCTGAGTTTTACGGAAAAGAGTGTGTTCTAGGAACTGAGGGAAAAATACAGAAGTGGATGTAAACAAAGTTAAAAAGTCAGATTTTTTTCAGGCTGTGTCTGTAATAAGCTTTCAGTTGAAATGAAATGTGATTAGCAAGTATGATAATGCATTTTGCTTCATTTAGCTCTTCAGTAGGTTTATAAACAAATTCTGTCAGTTAACTTGTAAAGCAGATGCATCCACTGTACCCTGTCTGAGCGCGTTACAGAAGGCAGCTCTTGCGGGTGCAAGAAATACAACAGGAGGACCCTTTTATCAATTTATCAGCCAGCAATGTTAGCAACAAGGAACAGGCACCATTTAGTAAAGAAGGTTAAGAAATATTTAATCCGAGGGATTAGAAAAGAAAAGCTGAAGATCTGTATGCCAACTCTCATAGTAACATGACTGTTTATTTTGTATTATAATGTTCCCACAAAGACTACCTCAAGTGTTATTTGGAGGTCTCAGACAACACTAAATGATGGTAATTCCTGCCAAAATAGCGGTGACTACAAGGTGGAAGTTTTTTCTAATATTTCTGTATTTTTATATCTTGCTTATACTATGTTTACAGTATAAAAGGTTAATTTGGAAAAAATAAATATAAGTAAAAATTTGCATTCATCCTGGGGAAGATTTAAAAATATAAGTGAATTATACTTTACCCCCCTGTTTTTGCCTGTTTCGATTTGGCAAAATCAATTCCTACGTCCGATGTGCTACATTCTGCCAGGCTTTAAAGATATATTAACATCCCTGTTCTCAAAATCTAATGGTGAGACAGTCAAAGAAAAAATAATGTATAACTCTCCAAGGCTGACCGTGTAATCCCAGCACTTGTGAGGCAGAGGCAGAAGGATCGGAAGAGTTCGAGGCCAGCCTGGGCTACATAGTGAGTTGAACGCCAGCCTGAATTACATAGTGAGACCCTGTCTCAAAAAGCCAAAAAAATAAACAAAACAAAATAGAATAAAATAACATATAACACTCCAAAAGAGGACCAAGAAGAAACCATAGGACCCCAAGAAAAGGGAGACTAACTTCCTAGAAGATTTAAGGAAATCTTCACAGAACAGATGATGACATTTTAAATAAATCTGTAAAAACAATTAATAGTGATAAAATTCCAAGGTGATAAGACAGTGCCTTTATTATTATGACACAGGAAATACATAGGACCTTCTTGGAAATGCTGAAACGTGTAGGTTCTTGCCACGTTAACTATCAGCAATGACAGGGTAAATGTTAAAGTTTCTTTAACACTGAGAACCTACATACTCTGAGTCTTGTCATGTATTCTAATTTCAGGAAGTTTTCTTTAGATTGTTAGACATATAACTATTATTGTGCATTTTCAGTGCAAAGGCATTAGCCTAGATCTCATACAAAGAATCTTCACTCAAGTTTTTCCTATCAGAGGATGGATTTTCAAACAGGCACACCATATTAATAATTTTCAAAATGCTTTCATGTAGTTCTTCACCTTTCTATCCCTTATGGCTGTTTGATGCACAATAAGATCTCCAACATCTCTTATAACTCTGAAATACTAACATGTCTGGAAGATAGGCTTTCCTTCTAACCCTCTAGCTAAATTCTATGGTACAGATCCAGAATATGCCAACAGTTTCACATATTGCAGGTCTCTAGTAGAGCACCTATAAGCAAATTGTGCGCTAAATAAACACTCTTTTCCTCTTCCTCCTGCAAGTGTCATGTTAAGTCCCAGCCCAACTTAGAACAAGGAATCTCTTTCACCCAAGTCCACCCCACATGAATCATTCTCTTCATTTTACATAGCATGAGCTCTTCTCGTTGCTTTTGTTCAGTCTTATGCCTTAATTTCTCTGAATGTATGCTGGGCATTTATAGGCTCCATAATGGGCAGAAATATTTCCAGTTCTATCAGAAGTTCTAGTAGAATGGGAGAGGTTGCTACCTGCTTAGACCTGTTGCACTGAAATATTTTCTGGCCTTTAGAAACTAGAGAAAAGGATCACTGAGAATAGGGCATCACTGGAATTTATTTGTCCCTCATTAGGACCCTGATATGAGAAAGATGTATTGTATGATTCCCAAGCAAACTTCTAGGACTTGTGCTCCTTTTTGTACCCACAAGGCCCAAACTAGGACATGATCCTCAAGCCTTCTCCAGCAGACTCCCAAAGCCACCTGCAGCCAGGATGATGGCACTCGCCCCGCTTTCCTGAAACTGACTGCATTTCCCGAGTTCTCTAAATGAGACCTCCGAAGTGTCATCCCCTGTGGTATGTATGAACGAGCTCTTCTACCTTCAGGCACTGTTTTCGGCAATAGCCTTCCCCAATCCCAACCACTCACCCTACTTTCCCTACATCCCCTCAAGTTCTTACAGATTCCTTCTCTGCCACCCCCAGCACTATCACCCACTCTACCCTACCTAGGTCAGACTCCTTATGGCTTTTTCTCATAGACACACCTTTCACCAGCCCCCAAGGGTAATGCCACAGGGATCTCAGCCTTACACCTGCCAGATAGCTAGAGCCATAAAGAGCCACCGCCCCAAACCAACACTAAATTGCAATGTCCTCATATAGCCATGAATAGTAGCTGAGAATTTGTGCATTAGTTAAATACCACCTTCTGCCAAGCGTTTTGGGAAGGAAGTAGAACAACTATTTTAAGGTCAGAGTTAGGGATTCCCAGAGCTCCTCTGCAGTAATTAAGAATGTGTTAGTGCCACAGCGAAGGTTTTTCCTGCACACCTCACCAAGGGAATTTTTAAACTCAAAGTGTATTTGTTTTTTAGAAAAGGATCACAGTTACTATATAGGAACAATATTTTGTTTGTATCTCTTCATATATGGTCAAAGTGTCTGTAAAATGCTTGGAAAACTATTTTTGTGAAATGATGCCCCTTTTTAGAAATTCTACATTTCTGTGCTGAAAATAATTCGAAGGGAGAATGCTTCTCCAAGAACTTCATTTTCTTTCTTTCTTTCTTTTCTTTCTTTCTTTCTTTCTTTCTTTCTTTCTTTCTTTCTTTCTTTCTTTCTTTCTTTCTTGTTTTTTGTCAAGAACTGAAGTAGGATAAGTACTTATATTTTATTCCTAGTGGAAAGAATGTTGCCATCCTTAGAATTATTGAAAGGTCTAATTATTTTGCATAAATATTTTATGAATGAGGAAGAGATAACTGATTTTTAATTTGAGATAAAATTTAAAAAGAAATGTAATTATCAGGTACAGAAATACTTCGTACCTTTTATCCATCAAGTAATTACACAAGGGTATTATCAGGGACAGGAGCTACATTTAGTATAGTATAAAATTCAAGGAGGCCTTCATAGCAGGAAAGAAGGTAGATTTCAAATTGGCATTTTGTTTACCTTACAAATTAATGTTTTTAATTAAAAATGTTTTATTTTATATTCTTTATCATTTCTTTTTCTATTTCTTTTTTTCCTTTTATTTTATAAAAGAAATTGGGGAGGGGAAGTCTCCCTAGACTGCTATACCCTGAAGACTTTCCTCACTGTGCAACATTAGCCAGACTCCGAGGCATGGAGTAAAGAGATGGCCTTATCCTAAGGGATGAGGTCAGACCATTCAACACATTTGGTTATTTCTTCCAAACCAGTACGGATTGCTGGATAAAACATCTTGGCAATACATGTTTCATTTGGATTAATTTTTTGAGATATTGAGAAAATTACATTCAATTTCTCCAGCATAGGAATATAATTTAGAGTATAATTTCTAAAGTTTGTCTGATAGTACAGATTTCAAGGTTTGGTATAGAAAAATCATGGCACCAGGAGGCTGATTGTAGGGATGGGATGAGAAGACATCTCTGTCCTCCATCCTCTAGCAGCCCCTCAAACTTCAATATGCATATGAATGCACATTAATAATGTATAAACTAACTCAGTAGGTCTGTGATGGGTCTCAGATTCTGCATTTCTGACAGTCCCCAAGGGACCACACTTTGAGTAGCAAGACCTAGAAGTCCAAATTGTTGTATCCCAGATTTAGAAAGCATCTTGTGTAAATTCAGTAGGCTCTTCTTGAATCAAGACTTGGCATGCTTGCATAATGTATCTTACAGCTAAGTTTTTCTATTTCAGTCACTTCTTCTTGAATTTGTCCAAAATTATTAGACAAATGAGCATATATACAATTGACAATTGATATTTAATAATATGGGGCCAATCTGACTGAACAAAACTCCTATACATATTCCATAAACTGTCCTTGAGAGACAAAGAGCAATTCTGGCTCCACTGAATTTGAAGCCGGGAGTGTACATTTTCCAAATCAGCTAAATGCTAAAATCACCCTGCAAGGAGCTCACGTCACCAAACGTACATATTCCTGTTATGAGAATTACTAGCAAGAGCAGAAGAAAAAAAATCTTTTATAGATTTTAATTATTACCGGAATTATAAACAAAAATAACTCAGAACATGCCATGTGGG
Source organism: Erethizon dorsatum (assembly GCA_028451465.1). NCBI lineage: Eukaryota > Metazoa > Chordata > Mammalia > Rodentia > Erethizontidae > Erethizon > Erethizon dorsatum. The sequence goes on along the minus strand of CM051835.1, from coordinate 48,825,454 downwards.
GATATGGAACTTAGGACAAGTGAGGTTTGCTTTCTAAGAATGGTACTCAGGAAAGAAATCCAAAGCTGAGCAGGGTATAACTGAAAGCTAACAGCCTGCACATTTTGCTATCTCATAAAAAGCATAATTTACCAGTTGCAGTAATAATAACAATGATAATGATGTGAATTAATGAACTTGCCAGTGAAACCACCGTTCAAATACACGGGTAATTTAATTAGCCCTGGCTGCACTTTCTCTGTCAATCCCAAACTTACAGGGATTGAATTGTTAAGTACATTTTTCACTCTGTGATTCTGAGAAGTTTATTTTTACCTGGCAAATTATTTTAAACATGAGACAAAGCAGGGCAGTGGTGGTGAAATCGTATAGGAAGCCCGTGTCCCAGTTCCCTAGGCCTGGGCCCTTGCTGCCCGGACCCCAGCACACAAAGAACTGGTGTGAATTTCAGATCCGGGCTCTGCTCTAAATCATGGGAACTGGAGAAATTAGAAATGACATCGTTTACCCAGGGGCCTTTTCCAGTTTTTTTTTTTTTTTTTTTTTTTTGAAACTTTTACATCAGTCTCAGACTTGCTGGCTTCATTAGTCCCGTGTGTCGCTGCATTGGAGAGAATATATTATTAGCCTTCCTCCCTGCCCCCAAACCAAGATACTTGCTATATCTTTCATCTGAAGACTCCTTATGCAGCAACCTGTGTTAACATTCTTTGTGAACGCTGAGGGAACATGTTTCTCTACATGCACGGTTTGGGAAACAAATCCTGGGGAGGGGTTTACCATCATTTCGCCTTTCTGTTGGCACATTCTTGCCCTCTTACTTACCTAACCCTTCTTTCTTTCACTTTAAAGCTTACAGTTTTAGAGCAAGGGAGGAAATAATGAAAAATTACTTTTTTTTTCAAGAAGAGGAAGATGATTGTCACTGAAACTGATATGTCTACTCGATAACAAAAACTGTCCTAACCTCCCACAGAACACAAGCCCCCAGGCTGGGAAGAACAAAGCCACCCTCTGAGAAGAGTGGAAAGGGGGGGCCGTCACGTGCAGCCTATCGTCCCTGTGGCACCAGCCGGAGCCCACAAACCATTTTATCATCCTCTGGCCCTAAAAGATCAAGGGAGGCGGTGTTTGGAAAGTTGCCTTCAAGGCTGAGTTAAGTATTTAGTCCTTTGTCTGTCCTGGTGGCTTCCCCATGCTTTTCCTAGGATACTGCAGGCAAGGGAAGTTTCTGGGCCCCATTCCCCACCCCGTTTTCCATTTTTTGGTGTGATTTGGGTGGCGGTCTTCATTAGCACTTCCTTATTTGTTTTTGTGCTTCCCCCTCCCCTGAGTGAATTGGGAATATTCTGTAGGTAGTCAGGAACAAGAACAGATCATTTCCTCATGTAGTGAGGATCTATTCCACTTCCAGGTCAAAAGTAGTTTTGACTGTTGTTTCCAGAAAGTTTGCATGTTCTATGTATTTTGAATATTAAAAAAGAAATGTTTTAAGCCCACAGAAAAACTAAGACCTAGAGTTGCTTTAGTATTGTCAAAATTAACAGGAATGTGCAAAAAAGTGTTCCGCCTAATATTTAATTGTTAGTGACATCATTCATTAAATTGCCAGTAATAAAGTGTTCATTTAAAAAATAGGAAAAGCCTGGAGGTGGCTGGAGAGATAGTGAAAGCGACTGTTAATGTTATGAGGTTTGGGGGAGTGTTTTAAAGTTGATCAAAGTGATGATTTTGCAACTTTAAATACCCTAAAAAACAGCAAATTATGAACTTTATAGGATCACCTGGTTTTAATTTTTACAAAGATCTAAGACCCAAAGACCAAATCAAACAAAACAGATAGCAAAGAGGCCATCAGTATATTCTAAATGTCCTCACCCTTCTTAAATCTGAGTTGAGTTGAACTTTTTGGTACTGGGGCTTTCATATTGAGCTACATTTCCAGGCCTTTTAATTTTTTTTTTTTTTTTTTTTTTTTTTTTTGTGGGTACCGGGGGGTCGACCTCAGGACCTCGCGCGCCAACAGGCACCCGTGCCTCTGAGCGATATCACCGGCCCCTTTTTCGTATGTGGGTTCCGGGAGTCGAACTCGGGCCCTCGCGCTTGCAAGGCAGGCGCTTACGCCGCTGAGCCATCTCACCGGCCCTTAATTTTTTAAATTTACAGTCTTTCTAAGTTTCTAAATTGCTCAGGCTGGGCTCAAATATGTGATCTTCCTGTCTCGGCCTCCCAGAATCTTGGGATTACAGGTATGTACCACCATGCCCCATTTAAACTGAACCTTTAAATCATTCAAAACCATCACAGTGTAGTCCTCACTTCTACCTGCTCTTCATCCACCTCGATCCCTGCCCCACTCTACACAAAAGTAAACACTTGAATAGTTTTCGTCTATCTCTCAAGTGTACTTTTCTATTAGTCAGTGGTTCTCAAATTATAGCAGGCCTCGGGGTCACATGGAGGACTTATTAAATCAGAATTTCTGATTCAATGAGTCTGGAGCTGGGCTGAAGATCACATTTCTAACAAGTTGTCAGGTGATGCTGATGCTATTGGCTTGTAGAACCACTGCAACAGAAAAAGGGAAGGAGTCAGGACAAGAAGAGATCAATGACAAGATGAAGAAAGGGGGCAGGGTAATAAATTACACAAGGTCTTGAGGTTGGCAGTGAGGGTTAGTTAGGGAAAAGTGACTTCCTTAGACTGCCTTGTAAAGGAAAGAGCAAGCGTGAAGACATTGAGAGATCTGAGGCTGGAGAAAATATCAGACCTGATGCCCTACCCAATATGGCAGCCACGTGTGGCCACTTAGCATTTGAAATGTGGCTCAAGTGACTAAGGTCATAAGTTTTTAAATTTATTTAATTTTACTTAACTGAAATTAATTTAAAAACTAGTACTTGATCCAGTTAGTAGAAAATTTTAAATATGCTAGGAATAACTTGATATGTTTTCAACTGTACATTTTCGGAGATTTGAAAACAAATGGAGGGGCCGGTGAGATAGCTCAGCGGCATAAGCGCCTGCCTGGCAAGTTCGACTCCCGGAACCCACATACAAAAAAAGGGCCAGTCATATCGCTCAGCAGCACGGGCGCCTGTTGGCGCTTGAGGTACTGAGGTCAACGCCCAGTATCCACAAAAAAAAAAAAAGAAAAGAAAACAAGTGGAGTATTTCTGAAGAAAAATCTTGTGTCTGAATTGAGATGTTCTAGAAACACTAAATATATACCGGACATGTAAAACTTAGCATGACAAAGGACTATAAAATATCTCATCAATTTTTATGTATATTATATATACAAGTGATATTTTAATACATTGACTTAAATATATGAATTATATAAAAATAACATTATTAATTATATAAAATTAATTTTTCCTGCTTTTTACTTTTTAATGTAACTACTAGAAAATTTGAAATTATACATGAGACAAATTTCTACTGGACAGCACTGGTCTCTACCAATTAAACAATTTAAATTTTAATTAATTAAAGTTAAATAAAATTTTAATATAGTACCTCACTCTCAGCAGCTACAGGTGAAGTCTTTAACAGCTGTATATGCCTGTTGGCTAAGGTATTAATCAGTATAAATATCATCAAAAGCTACTGAAAAGCTTTGGTCTATACCTTGTCAATTAATTAAAAGAGGTCATTTCCTAAGGATGATGTTGAGAATATTGAGGAATAAATATGTGGAACAGCAGACATGGAAATGCTTTAGGGAGTCACCAAGAGATGAATAAAAGAATTGGAAGTGGATCTATGAATCCTCGTGGAAACGAGGCAATAGAAGGTTGACAAAAATATAATGGTAGCCTGTCAAGGAAATCTACCTGGGAAGCAGTGCCAATGCTTTTTCATAGGTAAACCAGAAATTCTAGGCTAGGGAAGAAGAAGGTAGCTAAAGCCAAAATAAAAGAGAAGATAGTAGATAACTGAGGGACCAAGAGAAAGAATGAAGACTGCATGAGAACAAAAATAAAAGTAAGCTCGTTAAATGCAAGATGAAGTAAGATGATAAGAGAAATAGAAAAGGGGTGAGGGACATCATGCAAGAGATAATTTTGTAAGTTCGCATTGTTGGAGTGGAGCCATTTCAAGTGATGAATGGAAGCTAAGATCTGACTACATCAGTGGGTGGTTTAGTTTGGAGCTGATAGTGAAAAGAGGAGCCAGCATACTAGATAATGAATAATACGACAGAGCTTTTGAGAATGATAGAAGGGAAGGAAAGAGAGAGAAGATCCGTCCTCTAGGTGTTGAGGTGGAAGAGTAGCCAGCAAGGTGGTAGTGACCGTGGTTGGGAAAGGGAAAGACTGAAGTAAGCTGACAGTTGGAACCCTACTAGGACATGGATACATGGAGTAAAGACAGGAGAATGATGGTCAAAGAGATGTGGGAAGCAAAGTATATGCGGCTTTATACAGCAGTCCTGAACTTCCTAGTCAAATTTAGTCTTGCCCTCTTTTGAACCTTGAGGCACTTTGCATTTCTTTGGTAAACTTTTCACATGCTTTGAACTGTGACTATTTATATATTCTTATAACCCCCTTCTTACTTCTTCCTCCCCCACCTCCTCCCATTCCCTACTCTGCTTTCCTCTGATACACACACACACACACACACCCCTCTCTCTCTCTCTCTCTTTCTCTTTCTCTCTCATCAGACTGGCAGTTCTTTGCAGGCTGAGACAATGCTTCCCTCATTTATTCCAGTTTCTGAATCTTAATAAATTCATGTTAAATTGTTTGGTTAAGATTCTTATATTGCTTATATAAATGCATATATAAAGAGTCAGCCAAAGAATATATACACATTTCAGGAAAAGAAAAATAGTATGAATTTTTCAACAGATGGTGTTATCCTCTATGGGGGATACTGCAGGATGTCATATATCCCAGAAAACCCACCACACTGCCAGCCCTTAGAGAAGAAATTGAAAATGCATGTGCAGCAATCACAATGACCAAGGTTACCCAAGCAGCAGTTCACTGTACTAATAAATGTCTGGAAGCTAATGGCCACCACTGTGAGCACCTCTTGAAATTGTAGAGGCCAAAGGTAACTTGTATTAATCTCATGATGTCTCAATAAATTTAATATTAAAGTATTTATGCAAGCTTTTCTTTTCCTGAAGTGTGTATACTTTTTTTTTGGTGGATTCTGTACATACGATTCACAAGTTTAGGTAGAAATTAGAAGAACATTTGTAGTGAACATCACAGACCTTCTCCCTCTATGTCTTCTTGTTCATTACTTTGGTCAAAGATTTGAATTATCATGTCCTTAGGCAATTATCACAAAGCTGGGCCACAATACATTACTACCAATTTTTAAACAGAAGACATCTGGGAAACACGCAAGATGGATTCTTGATAAAGTGGAATCCTTAAGAATAGTATAAGTGGACAGTGAGATAGCTCAGCGGCATAAGCGCCTGCCTGGCAAGCGTGAGGTCCTGAGTTCGATTTCCGGTGCCCACATACGAAAAAAGGGCCGGTGATATCGCTTGGCAGCATGGGCGCCTGCTAGAATGTGAGGTCCTGAGGTCAACACCCGGTACCCACAAAAAAAAAAAAAAAAAAAAAAAAAGAATAGCGTAAGTATCTCAGCATTTTTTGTTGTTGTTGTTTATTTGTTTTTGCCCAAGGCACCATGCTTACCATCGCTGTGTACATGGCTACAGGGACCATCCCAAGGTGGAGAGCTGATAGAAATATAATGGTAAAAACAGAGAAAGAATCAGTGAAACACAAAGTCCTGGTCCTCAGATCCGTGCCCAGTAGTTGACTTGAGTGTTAGATTGTGAGAGCAAACTAAACGTCTGGGGCCACATTGAGCCAAATAGGAAAACCTAGTGTCTACCTACGTAAGGAATAACATTTTGAACACCGTGACTGATATTTTGATTCTACAGCACCCAGATGTCGGAGATTTATGTGTCAGGAATGGATCAGTTACATAAATACAGTGGTAATGTAGAGCATGTGCCTGGAGCAACATGTCAATCTGTGTCATCGTGGATGTCCTGGAGACTACACATGACATATGCCAGGATATCGGAAATACTAACATCGACTTCCTCCTTACTGCACTTTACATCCTTTCAAGGATAATTAACAATTTGGTAAAATTGGTTTTGAAAAGAGGGGAAACAAAGACCAAATTTTATTTACTTCTTTTTTTCTCTTTCCCTAAGATCGATTTCCCTCCGTATTCCTTACAATTCAAGTTCATTCTATAAACAATCGAGTCTCATTTTGTTCTTGAATTCTGGGTAACTCTATAGTCTAAAGGCCGTCTGGATGCATTCCTTGTGACACTCCTACCTACATTAATGTAACTTGGACCATCAACAGGAAATGCAGCCTGAATTCTGCACATGGCTCTGGAAAGAGCATGGCAGTCCTTCGGAAGTGAAATGGAAAAACTTAGTTGGCCTAGGGAGGCTTCCATTTTGGGCTGCAAATTGGGATATTTGGATCCAAATTCTCATTCCATGTGACTCCAGGGGAGCTTTGGTCAGCATGTAATTCGGTGTGGGTTGGGCAAGGAAAAGACAGAAGAACACAGAACTGCCAAGTTTGAGGCCTATTACGCAGTTGTGACCTGACCTAAAATGTGGTGCCGAGTTGTGTGTGGGTAACTCGACCATAAAAATACAGCTGTGGTTGTATTAGTCTTGAACTTGAGATCATTTTAGTAGAAGATGAATTGCCCCTAAGTGATTGATCTGGTATTTGGAGGAAATGCTGTTCTCTCTGCTTCTCCCAAATGGAGACACTAACCAGACGCTTGTCCCACACCCAGAATGGGTATTTGTGGTGTGGCTTGTACTATGGCCTGCTGGGGAGTGATGACCTTGGACTGACAGTTCCCCTTTGAGTAGCAAACTTGTGTTTTTCATCTTACCATGATATGCCAGAGGCACTGAATAACAACCTACATCCTTTCACACACCCCATGTCTGTGCCAGGTTTAAGTTGATAAAAGCTGAAGGGAGTGTTTTCTGCATGGTCTGACTGAGTCTAGAAATGGGGATATTCAGTAAGAGATGGCAAGCCCTCCTTTTTTGCCCTCAGGCTCCCTGGAAGAAAATCATAGAGACGTTCTGTGAGCTTGGACTCAAAGTAGCTTAAAATTTCAAGCCAAAGGAAGTGTCCCTCCCCTTTCTTTGTGAGGTTTTGCAGCAAAATAACCTGTTTGCTTGAGAGATTAGATTTGTCAGTTTCAGCATTGCATTGGAAGGTCTAACTTGAGAATTATGGGGCTTCAGGAAAATCAGCAGTGGAGAAGAAAAGCAAGCCTATGGCTGAGATCTGCTGGCCAAACTCACATCTGATAAGAGCCCAGAAAGGGAGAGTTGGGGCATGGGTGAGTCCAGCCTACCACCCTCTGTCTTCTCCTGACCCACAGAAAAATCAAAACCTGGCAGGAAATGCTGAAAGATTTCCCACAAACAAGATTTCAAAGGCATTCTCTTAGTTTTGTTCAACATCGAGAGTTACGGGATGGATTTTCTTCCTCTGCTGTTTGTTAACCTATACCATGGGGCCAGATTTTCTCCTATACCTTTTCCCCACCTTTTGGCCTTTCCAGCCTTTGTAGAAGTCAGGATAGGAAGCTACCAGAACCGAGGTTACTTTGGTCTCGAACATGCAGATCATTTGCAGGTGTGAATTAAATGGAGTCTAGTGTTATATCAGCTATTTGATGAGAATGAAAGCCTTGAGAATAATATTGCTATTTGTACTGTATTTGATTATTTACAGAACAGTTTCAGCTGTTACCTCACTTGATTCCCACAAAATCTCCATGAAGTAGGTCAGCCAGGTGTTACTTCCCAATTCTAGACATGAAGAAACTGAGCCCCCAGCTGATTCTGTAACTGTCCCCAAATCACAAAAGTGTGTGGCAGAGATGGCGTTATCAAGGGATCTTGTCATTCCACCCTGGGCCCTGCCAAAGTCTTATCTCAGGCCATGAAATACAATTGATGAGTGACCCATGGCATCTTCTGGCATCTCACCCTCATCTGTGACCCCTCCTTCAGCTGCAGTCACCTACCTAAGATGATTATAACATCTTCCTTCTGTCTTCCTCGAGTTTCATCTCTCACAATCCAGCAAAATCCTTTCTAGCAGGATGATCTTGGCAGAACATTTTGTAGTGGAATTAGTTTCACTTTGCATGAGATAGGAGGCAAATTGCTAATTAATAAGTCCATCAAGAGAGACCCCTTCTCCCCACTCATCTCCTTTCTCACATGTACCCAGGTGGGAAGAGGTACTTTCCACTATCCGTCAACATGTAAGCATGCTCTGTTTAGCCTCTGCGTGTGATTAAAACTCTCCATTACCTAGGTAGGTAAGTGTACTCAAGTACACACCTTTGCCTTTTGGGCCACCACAGGAAGGATTTGGGGATCTTTTCAAAACACAGTGTTTTGTTTTAAACAAAGAAAACTCTTAATAATCTCAGCTAAATAACAGGCTTATATAGTGGCTCTCTGCCTAGATTATTTGGCCTCCAGATCCTGAAATGGCTCATTCCCTCACCTCCCTTAAGTCTTCACTCTGATCTCATCCTCTCAATGTGCCCTTTTCCCCAACAGCCTGTTTTAAAATCTTAACCCACTCACCCCCATTGTACACTTCAACTCTACTTACCTTGCCATTCTGTACCCTTTTCTGTAGCCTAAAATGTCACACAATTTACTTAATCGTAACATCTGATTTTTATTGTCTGTATCTTCTTTCTAGAATTATGTCCTAAGAGAGGAGGAAGCTGGGTCTTTTGTTCCTCACTGACATACCCTGACACGTGGTAAGTGCTCAAAAATATTTTCGTTGAATCAATAAAATTTTCTTCTTCTACGCATCTTGCCTCCCTCTTAGTTTTCAAGAAAGTTCATTTTTCTTTCTTTACTAGTCTTGAGTTTTTTATGTCACATTACTGAAGTCACTGATTTTTCTCCACTTGTGAGTATTTACATGTGTATTATCTACTATGCCAATTAATCACAATATATTTGGGACTAGGTAGGGTATTTATAGGAATAAATGACCAAAATCATATCTCTCAGTTATTCAGGTGCAAGAATTTTATGTTTAACTACATTTGCCCAGGTCTTAGAGAAACCATTTATGGAGCTCTAAATCACATGAGATCAAGAATTATTTCTATCACATAAAAAACTAGGTACCAGTTTTCACATTTTGACAAACTATTAAATGTTTCACCCTCTCTGCCTTTTGTGACCCTTCTCTCTTCTTTCTACTTTCTGTCACAATGATTTCCAGCACATGTGTGTAACTTGGCATGTCACATGTAGATCAGTAGATATCACTGGGTAAAAGTAAGAAGATATACTCAGTGTTTGTTAGCACATGCACAGAACAGTATGTGATGGAGACGTGCAGATTATGGAGGTATGTAACAGTCCATGCAGGCCACTGAATGGATAGCTTGTAAACTTTCCCCTTCCAAGTGAATCAGGCACTGTGAAAACAATTTGAGAGAAGGAGAAATGATGCAAAACTTTACCCCCTTTATGAAGGGACTGACTAATTCACAAAGAGACATAAATCTGTCAAGCTGATCAGAATATTGATATTGGTTAATTGAGCATCGCCTTCCCAGGAGTGCAATCTGCTTGGGAAACTAAATTAAAAACTGAAGGTTGCATGATGAATATAAATTCCCAGCAGAGGAAGTTGGTTGTCTCTGAGTGGCAGCTGTTACATCCCAACTCCAGTAACCAGAGACACAGGCAGCGGACCTCACCTTCACACCAGCGGCCATGGTACCTCCACTGCCACAGACACGGTGACTTCAGCTGCCAGCCTTAACTCTTGCTGTTGACTTAATGGCGACATCACACTTTTGTTGTTCTCAGCACTCTACTGCCTTTTGTATTGTAGTACTTATAAGGAATTTACATGTTAAAATCATGTTTGGTTGTATAAGCTTCCGGTTTATTGTAAGGGTTATACTTTATTCCCGTTGCTGATTGGTGACATTGGTAGAATCTTTCCTTTCCAGAACCCTATTTGGGTGACTTCCCCCCAACACATAAATCTTCAATACATGTATTCAATTACATTAAAAATTTCTTACTACCATGAGCTATACAGATTAGGTAAACTATAATTTGCCTCAACAACCAAATTCACCATTCTCACACTAGCCTATACTGTTTTCTCTAATTTCTAACGGCATCCTATATGATCATTATTCCTGCACCATCTGGCTTAGTGCCTTAAGTCCCTTAAATCTATGAGTACTTATGTATTTTTAATTATTCAAGCATGCCTTTATGTATATATAACACTATGTATATGTATACATACATATCCAAAGCCTATGTGTGAAAGATAAATATATATGTGTATATTACATACATATGTATATATATATTCAGAGCCTATGTGTGACGTGAAGGGTAAATATTGCAAATGAAAGATTAACAGATTTAATTATTGTCAAGTATATTAGAGACAGAAGAAGCTATGACAGCTGTTAACAAACATACTATATTTGCTACATATTTAGCAAAACAAATTTGATACATATGGGAGAAAATATTCACAGTAACTATGTTAAACATAAAAATACTTATGTTAATATAAAAGATCGCTATCAGAAAAGAGCAAAATACATGGATGGGCAATTCTCAAAATAAAAACTTCAAATGTTCACAAATTTGAAAGTGTCTCAATCTCTAGTGGCCAAATATATGTTAAAAATAATGAGATTCTGGTTTATAACTTTTGGGCTAGTAAAAATTATGAGATTAATAACATATATTTTGAAAAGAATGTGAAGAGAGCGATAACCTCACACTCCATGGCTGGGGTATAATTCTAACATTTTTTTTAAAATGGCTTTATTCTTTAGAGCAGTTTCAGATTTTCAGTGAAATTGAGAGAAAAGCACAGAGATTTTCCAAATACTCCTGTTCTCAAATGCGCATATATTCCCCACTATCAACACCCCACCAATATGATTCATTTGTTACAAATGATGAACTTACATTGCCGCATCGTCACTCAAAGTCTGTAGTTTACATTACGGTTCTCTCCTGATGTTGTGTCTTCTGTGGATTTGGACAGATGTATGACATGTCCACCATTAGGGTCTCATATGAATTTACTCACTGCCCTGAAAATCCTGTGTTCAAACTATTTATCCTTCCCTCCCTCCAAGCCATGGCTACCACTGACCCTTTTACCTTCTTCACGTTTACCCATTTTCAGAATGTCATATAGTTGAAATCATATAGCATGTAGGCTTTTCAGATTGCCTCATCTCATTTAGTTATATACAGCGAAGTTGCCTCCATATCTTTGCATGGCTTGATATCTTATTTCTTCCTAATGCCAAATAACATTTCATTGTTTATCCATTCACCTTGGTTCCTTCCAATTTTCGACAATTATGAATGAAGCTGCTATAAACATCTTTGGGCAAGTCTTTGTGTAGACCTGCGTTTTCAGCTTCTTTGGGTAAATATCAAGAAGTATGATTGCTGTATCATATACGAAGCGTATTTTAGCTTTATAAGAAGCTGATGAGCTGTCTTCCAAGGCGATTGTACCATTTTACATTCCTACCTGCAGTGCGTGGGGTTCCTATTACTCCACAACCTCGACAGCACTGAGTGTTGTTGGTGTCCTTGATTTTGGCCAATCTAATAGGTGTGAGATAGTATCGTATTGTTTTAATTTCCATTTCCTTGATGACATATATTCTGAACCATATTTTGATATGACTATCTGTTATCTATATATCTTCTTTGTTAAGGCATCTGTTACATCTTTTGCTTATTTTTAAAATCTAGTTATTTTCAGATTGTTGGATTTTCAGAATTATTTGTATATTTTAGATAACAGTGCAGTACTTTATCAGATATATCTTTTGCAAATATATTCTCACAGTCTATGGCTTTTCTTTTAATTCTTTCGACCCTTTTTTTTTTTTTTAACAAGCTTTAATGTAGCTTGGATGAAACAAAGCTTCAAAAAATTTGGCTTAAGACTCAGAGTTCTTCCTCTTCACGGAAATCTTTAGTAAAAGGCAAAAGGTTCATACGATCTGAAGAGAAACCAGAGTACACTTGACACTATCTTTAGAGAGAAGAAATTTTTAATTTTCATTAAATTCAGCTTATTAATTCCCTCTTTCCTAGATCATGTGTTTGGCGTTATGTCTAAAAATGTGATCCGTCATCTGGATTTTCTTCTATGGTATGTCCAAGGAGTTTTATGCTTCTGTGTCTTACACTTAGGTTATGCATCCGTTTTGAGTTAATTTTTGTAAATGGAATAAGTCTCCGTCTGCATTCATTTTTTTGCAAGTGAATGTCCAGTTGTTCCAGCTCCATTTATTTAAAATATGATATTTTCTCCATTATGTTACCTTCACTCTTTTTTTGAAGATCAGCATTCAGCATACATGTATGTAGGTCTGTTTCTGGGCTCTCTATTCTGTTCCAGGGATATATTTGTCTATTCTTTCACCAATACCACATTGTCTTGTTTAATGGAGCTTTTTATGTAGCTTTGAGACCATTGATTAATGGTCTTAGGTCTTCATCTTTCCACCGCTGCTGCTGCTGCTGCTTCTCCTTCTCCTTCTCCTTCTTCTTCTTCCCCTTCTCCTCCTCCTCCCCCCTCTTCTCCTCTTTCTCCTTCTTCTTCTACATTATGTTGACAATTTGAAATCTTTTATCTCTATATATAAACTTTAGAACCAATTTGTCAATATCCTCAAAATAACTTCATGGGATTTTTTTTTTTTTTTTTTTTTTTTTTTTTTTTGGGTACCGGGGGGTCGACCTCAGGACCTCGCGCACCAACAGGCGCCCGTGCCGCTGAGCGATATCACCGGCCCCTTTTTCGTATGTGGGATCCGGGAGTTGAACTCGGGCCCTCGCGCTTGCAAGGCAGGCGCTTACGCCGCTGAGCCATCTCACCGGCCCAACTTCATGGGATTTTGACTGAGATTGCATTGAGTTTGTAGATCTAGTTAGGAAAAACTGATAACTTGACAATATTGAGTCTTCCTATCAATAAACTTGGAATCTCTCCACTTATTTAGGAAATCATCTCTGATCTCCTTCATCCAAGTTCTGTAGTTTTCCTCAGAGAGATTTGGTTCAGTTTATTCCTATTTATTTCATTTTTGCAAGTGCTAATGTAAGTAGTATTATGATTTTATTTTCAAATTCCACTTGCTCATTGTTGGTATATAAGTAGATAACTGGCTTTTGTATATTAACCTTGTATCTTGCAACTCTCTAATGATCACTTATTAGTTCCAGAGTTCTTTGTGTCATTTCTTTAGAATTTTCTACAGAGATGACATGCCATCTGTGAATAAGATAATTTTTCACTTATCAATCTGCTTATCTTTTGTTTCTTTTTCTTCTCTTTCTGCATTAGCTAGGACATCCAGAATGACATTGAAAAGAAAATTGCAAGATATTTATGAGCAATTAGGTAATTGTTATTAAGATCTCAAGGACAAGAACCTTTGATTTAACAATTCTACTTCCATAAACTATAATTTATAGCAAAATTCTCAGAAGAATATAAGAGATACATGAATAAATTTAAATGTTATGGCACCATTGTTGGAAGAGCAAAATCTCCTTCCCCTAAATGTATAACATTTGTCATGTGATAAATACTTAAATTGAAATCCACGTAGAAATAATGAAGAACAGTGTGTGGATGGATACGGAGGAATGGCCACAATATATTTAATGAAAAAAGCAAGCTGTAGAATAATATTTATCATGTAGTCTCATTTTTATAACAGTTATTTTTATGTGCATAGGGAAAAAGGCTGGAAAGAAACCCTTTCTCTTTATGTGGGTTTTAAAATAGACTTACATAAATGTGATCAACTGATCTTTGAAAAAGGAACAAAAACAATTCAATTGAGAAAAGATAATCTTTTTGACAAATGGAGCTGGAACAACTGAACATCCCCCTGCAAAAATAAAACAAAACAAAAAAGCATCTAGATACAGATCTTATATCATTGACAAAAATTAATTCAAAGGATACCAGTCTTTAGTCCTGCCTGGTAATGGCAAGAGTTCTTTCTTTCTGTACTTCATACATTTTTAGTGTTTGAATTTTTTAAAATAGTAATCAAGGGGCCGGTGAGACGGCTCAGCGGCTTAAGCGCCTGCCTTGCAAGCGCGAAGGCCCGAGTTCGACTCCCGGAACCCACATACGAAAAAGGGGCCGGTGATATCGCTCAGCGGCACGGGTGCCTGTTGGTGCGCGAGGTCCTGAGGTCGTCCCCCCGGTACCCACAAAAAAAAATAAATAAATAAAAATAAAATAAAATAGTAATCAAAAAAATAGTAATCATATTATTTAAGTTTTCTGGGGCTACTGTAAGAATGTACCACAAACTAGGTATCTCAAACAATGAGAATATATGGTTACACACTTCTGAACACTAGAAATTTGAAATCAAGGCATTGGCAGGGTTGGTTCCCTCTGAGAGCCTGAGGGAGAATTTCTTTCAAGTCTCTCTCATAGCTTTCAGTAGCTCCTGGAATTCCCTGGCTCACAGTGTTCTTCCTGTGTCTTCACGTCATCTTCCTTCTACATTTCCCTCTGTCTCTGTGTCCAAATCTCTTATTTTTATAAGCACACAGTCATGTTGGATTAGAGTCCATCCTAATGACCCCATCTTTATCATCTACAAAGATTCCATTTCCTAATATGGTCATTTTTACAAGTATTGGGAGTAAGGACTTCAATCTCTTTGGAAGAGGCACAGATTCAACTAATAGTGTTAATTTGATAATGAAAGTCATTAAGATAATAGTTGATACTCTTTACTCCCTCCCTAACTTTTTCACCTGCCTTCTATGTTTCCGGTAATGACTTCTTTGTGAGTAAATTCCAAAATGTGAGTAACTTCTCCCTTTCTCTTGTTCCTCCCCCCTCCACGACAACTGCCCATCTAATCAGGTGTAAGAAGTTGTTTATTCTTTTACACTAGTGACCACTTGATTACAAACTCATGAATGAACAGAACACATGGATTTTTATCAATAATGGTGAGGGTTTAAAGCATCTGCTTTGCTCCTAAGGGTAGCGGGTCAAGAAATAATATATGACAGCTCCTGCAAAATTTTTGCTCAAGCCTGTTTCCCTTTTCTCACTAATCTTTCCTAATGCCCTAGTTTCATAATGTGATTTAGTGAAATTAAACTTGAGCAGCCCCAAATTATATAATTAATTACATTTGGCTTCAATTACATTGACTAATTGATCCAAGCCTGCTCGCAGGCTACCTGCAGCCTGAGGTGGAATGAGGCAGGTGGTGAAGGCTCATTAGCTTAGTAGTTCACGTGTGCTGACTAATTGGATTTTTAAAATTGTTATTAATCTCTCATGGATCATACCATAAGTCAGGTGAGTCTTACTTACTCCAAGTACTTTAGGTTGTATGTGTTTCCGGAACGCCCATCAAGGAGTCTTTGTCCTTTCCCGTGTGCATTGCAGCCCTCACTGCCAAGCTTACTCTACTAATCCATTCTGCCAAAGTCTAGTTTATTTTCTGATACAGAGCCCTAAACAGCGGTGATTCTGAGCTGGGAGGGAGCGGAACAGTTGTGGGTACAGTAGGAATGATTGTGTGACCAGAAAGCACAGTCTCCAAAAGTTGTGTCTTTTCAAAAAGTTATGAGGGATTGTGTTGGTGAAATGGCTGTTGAGAACTCCTGACTTTGTAGTCTGGCTACTCAAAACTTCCTTGCAGGGACAGCAGCAACACCCTGGAGCTTTCCAAAATACACAGTGTAGGGCCTTGCCCCGGGATGCAGAATCAGTAGAAGCAATTTGTGTGCATTTTTAAATTGTGAGAAACCCTGTTCTAAAGGGAGTTTTGTGAAAGCAAGGGTCAGCTTGTTCAGTGTGTGACTCTCACATCAGGGCACGGACTGTGACACCTAAAGGGAAATGCATGAAAAAGAGTAAAGTCCGTTTTATGCACTTACTTTCCTGCTGCCACCAATTCTGAATCCCTCTTTTTGGTTTTCTCTTTGATACAAAAACATAGCTATGCTCTGGTTATAATCATTCCTCTTTCCACAAACTCTGTGTTCCCCCAAAATCTTCAAAGTGACCATCTATGATATGTCCCTGCCTAACTCTCTAGCCATATTCCCTTTTCCAGTGTATGTATACTACAACCTAACAGATGTGTTCGTCCAATCAAAAAGATCTTTCTCTTGGAATCTTCCTGAAATTTTATACCTCTGTTAAACAGGTTACATTGTCTTTATTATAGTCATTGCCCCCCCACTAGATAAGACCAGGACAGTGCCTAATACATAGCAAGTGATTAATAATAATTGGATGACTGACGGAATGACTGACCAAATGAATGAATGAGTGAACGAATCTGTGAAGTCAGGATGTCACTAGATAATTTCTTGAGGACTATTTAAATTTAAAGAACTATGATTCTATTCTTTTGTAACTCCTGGGGTGATGGTATTCAGCTTACCATGTAACACTCTTAAGCAGGGAACAGAATCTATTGAGGAATTTGCACAAGTCAAAAACACAAGATGATATCAGTCTTCCTCCACTTACGTAAAGACCAGATTGATGCCAGCGCCAGTGGTCCTAGCAGTGCCCAGGGCCTCTAGGCAGAGACACTCTCTGTTGAGAGCATGTCTGGGCTCCCCATCACTCTGGGTCAATTAGCTTTCGGTTCCTAATTTCACCTGAATCATACTCTTCTTAATCCAGGAAGGATTCCAAGGAAGCATTGATGAGAAGACAAAATTTCTGTAGCCAAAAATAGGGGATAAAATACCAAACTATTTGTGATGATCACTTTCACAATAAAGATAGCATTTCTGGGGATAAACACTAAAAGCAGACCTTATTTTATAAAATTATGTCATGTTAATTTCCCCTTCTTTGGTATTTGGATGCTATATGGAACCACAGATTATACCCTTTCAGTTCTGAGCCAGCACCCAGCTTTTCTTGTGAGATATATTCACAATCTCAAAAGGATTTAGTTCCCTTTTTCCTTAGACAAGTACTTCAAATACTATGCAGCTACTAAGAAACTATTGTATCAATCCTTGAAATAGCCAAATCAAGGTTTTTTGAACAACGTGAGTGTGTATTATATATTTTAATTAAAAGTTATTAATAAAATATGGTTTAGATTTTTATTGTGATGATTTATGCATAACATAAACATCGACATTTTGATCATTTTTTGGCATACAGTTCAGTAGCATTAAGTACATGCATGCTTTGCACATTGTGCAGTCATCACTACTACCCATTTCCAGAACTTTCTCATCTTTCCCAATGGAAACTGTACAGGTGAAACACCAACTCCCTATTTCTCCAACCTCCAGCCCCTGGGAACCACCATTCTACTTTGTGTCTTCTACGTATTTACCTATTCTAGATAACTCATATAAGTGGAATTGTACAATATTTCTCATTTTGCGCCTGACTTGTTTCAATTAGTACAGTGTCTCTGAGATTCATCTGAACAGTAGCGAATATCAGAATTCTCTTCCCTTTTAAGGTGGGTGCAACATTCTGTTTATCTTTCCCTCCCTTGATGAAAACTTGCTTTGTGTCTACCTTTCAGATATTCTGGATGTTGCTGTGAATGTCGGTGTACAATTTGTAGTCTGGGTTTTTAAAACAACCAAATATTTTGAGCATGAAGTCAATGCATTGGAAGGGGAAGCACAAGCTCCAGTAACTCAGTGCTGAAAGTTGTATTACGCTGATCAATCATGCATCAAATCACATTCTGATTGTCTCTGTGCTGGTCTCTGTATCATGTAGATCCCATGGGAAAAGAGAATGTAAACAATGTAGATGGAGATCCTAGGGATTTCATTCTGTACACTAGTAAAGATTGTTATCTCTTATAGTAAAGATTGGTATTTATTCTTAAAATAGGTTCCTAATCAAACAGTGACACTTAAAAAGAAAATCCCATCTGATTTACCAAGACTAAACACATCTCTATTTTAAATAAGTTTGCTTCAGTGTTTCCCTTTGGCTTCCTGAAGATTCTCTACAGTAGCGCTACCTGGGTGCTTCCTTTTATATCGGTGTTATTTGAAACGAGGGTTATTTTCTTCAACCGCATTCTATATTGTATTTATCCACTTTATGCCACTAGATCTGTAGCCAAAAAGAAAACGTGGTATTAATGGGATGCACTCTTATTGACAGTAATAACACTATGGATTGCTAACCACATGATAAGATCAAGATGCATATTTGAATTGGCTGTATTTATGTTCCAGATGCAAGATGATTATCTGACTGCAGAGGCAACATGATTTAATACAGAAGGCCCATGGCCAGGAATTGGGAAATCTGGGTTTTATTCCTGGCTTCATCACTAGGCCATGTATACACGAGTGTAGTATTTTGTAATTACACTGTCTTTCTTGACCCGAAACTGATTCCTGCTTTGCCACCAAAAGTGCTTTACAACGTTCAGTTATGATACCAGTGTCTTGCTTCTACTTTTTTTCCTTCTATTTTTCTCTTTCTTCACCTTCCATATTTCTTACTAAATCATGTTAAATTTGTATTATATTAGCAATACATAAATACATTTAACTTTTCTTTAAAGCTGTAGAGAATATTGATTCCCCTTTAATCTTCATGTTTCCATTCCCAGGACCTCCCCTTCTCTTATCCTTAATCCTTAATCTTATTCCTCTCCCCATTTGCTTCTATTTCATTCATTTGCTGATGGTAGAGACTCAGACACATTTCCTTCCTATCCTCTTTTTTATACCTATACCAGCTTCAGTTCCACATAAAATATTCCCATCATAAAATACTCCTCTAAGATACATTATGGCAAATGGAAAAATATATAAGCACGCTACAGAACACAATGGAGTAAAAATCTCTAGGATTCCTTGGTATCTGCAGGGCGGGATTCCAGGTGAATGGAAAGTTGTTTTCAATGAAACCTACCCTAAAAACAAAGTGATTAGACAGCAGATTTCTTCCCAAGCCATGAGTTTCTTGAGAATGAAAGATCTCTGCTTTTCTGAGTTGTTGTCACAGTCAGAAAGAGATGCCGAGCTGATTTCATTTCTACTGGGAAATTCTTCCGCCTTCTCTGAACTCCCCAGCAGCAACAGGGCCATAAGGAATGAAGAAAGTAAATCCGCAAGGCTAGGGATATACATCCGCCTTCCACAGCATTCTTTACCCCTCACGCCAGCCAGTCATGAAAAAGATCCAGCCCTGGCTGCAAAGGGATCGGTCATATTGCTTGGATAAATCTTGTTTTCCTAGGTCGTGTTGGCGAAGAGGCAGCAAGGAGAGGGCTGAGACCAGTTCTGTTTGCCACAATGTGCTATTTGGGATTGTGTGTTTTTGTTCCTTTTGCATTCCAGTAGTTATATGCAGAGTGATTCAGGGTCGAGTTAGCACTCAGTAATTTTTGCAGCAGTAAAATATTATTGGCAAAAATAAAATACCCACGTTTCCTTGACCTGGATACTGCTACAAAATGGAACAAACATTTGAC
The DNA here is from genome assembly GCA_028451465.1 of Erethizon dorsatum. NCBI lineage: Eukaryota > Metazoa > Chordata > Mammalia > Rodentia > Erethizontidae > Erethizon > Erethizon dorsatum. The sequence continues at coordinate 48,805,864 of CM051835.1, read as the reverse complement.
AATAAATGCAGGATCCAACTCTTTATTTTTTATTTTTTGAAAATCAGGCAGTTTAATAATTCTCAACTCTGTAAGAATGTACACTACCCACACACAGGAGAATATATATAATCTCCACCATAAAAAACGGAGCAGGCAGGCTGAAAACTTAAAATTACAGACTACTTTGCTCCATACCAAGTAGTTTGGCAAGTTAACCTGCTTCCTTTGATTCGTATGTTCAGAGGCTTCTCTACACTATCTTTTTCTTTTTTTTTTTCCTTCTCTTTTCCTCTAATATTTTTTTTTTAAAAGAAAGCATCACAGGTACAATTGGAGTCATTTTGGCACCACCCCCGACCCTCTTTTCTGAATTCTAGATTCAGCTACTAATTTGTAGAAAGTACAGTCAAAAGAAAAACATCGAAAGAAATCTATTAAGCTACACCATGGAAATGCAACCAGCAAAAATCCCAGTTCAAGGAAACTCTACAAGACAAAGAACCTTTTGTCTTCAGTAAATAAATTACAAGAATAAAGAAATGAAAAGAAGATTTCCCTTGACTTGAGAGACATACCAATTGATCATTATAGAGAAACCTTATTTTCATTCCAAGTTAAAAACTTTCATTACATTTAGGAGATCACTGGAAATATGAATACTGACAGTATTTTTACATTTGATAATTATAACTTTTTTTACCTCTTTATTGTCATGTGCTTTTCTTATGAGGCAAATAATATTAAAATATTTCCAAATGAATGTTACATAGACTTAGATTAAAGATAATAAGAGGGGCTGGTGATATAGCTCAGCAGCATAAGCGCCCGCCTGGCAAGGGTGTGGTCCTGAGTTCGACTCCAGGTACTCACATATTAAAAAAAAAAAAAAAAAAGATAATAGGAGAAAAACCTATGTCCTGCTTCAATAACTAGTTGGCTAATAATATGAGGAGAGAAGCAAGCTTGGGAGTAAATGAAAAAGACTGACCATGAGGTGCTAATTGTGGAATCAGTTTAAGAGAATATGAGGATCTGTTTTACTGTTCTGTCTACTTTTATATACATTTGAAATATCCCATAATAAAAAGTTTTCTTTAAATTTAATTGGAATTAAATAAGGGAAAAAGAATTCAAATACCAAACCTTGCTCAAGAGGCTTTGCTTGTGGTTTTTGAAGATGGGATTTGCAGATTCTATAAGAAAAAGAGTTACTTTAGAAAAGCACGTGATTTTTTTTTTAAAGAGAAAAACACAAACAATAGAAACAATGATACAGAGTTTCTAAACAAGGTAATGGGAAATTAACAATAGTTAATATGTTGCCTATTGTTATCTACAAAGTATTTGCTCAGATTACAAGATATAGGCAAGCAAAACTGATCAAACAATACAAGCACACACTGTTCTTTTCAATGAAGATAACTATAGTAGTATAGTTATCTTAGTTATCTTGTGTATACATATATATATATTTTTTTCTTTTCCCTTCTTTCTTTTCTCCATTCCCCCATCCCAGTTCTTCTTTCTTTTTGAGCAGATTCTTCCCTTTCACAATATCTATTGTAGATTTTGGATCTTATTTACTCTTTCAGTTTCTTATACTAGGGAGGCAATATGATGTTTATACATGTGAGTTTGATTTATTTCATTTATGAGTATGGTCTCCAGTTGTACCTATTTACCTATAAAAGCCTTGAGTTTATCCCTCTTTATGGCTGAGTAGTACCCATTGCATAAAAATACCACATCTTTTTTATCCATTTGTCAGTTGATGGTCATTTGGGTTGTTTCCAAGATTTAGCTATTACAAATAGTGCTGCTATAAACATGGGTACACATATATTGCTGTGGTACAATGTTTTTAATTCTTCTGGGAAGATACACAGAAGGGGAATATCTGGGTCAAATGGGACCTCTAATCCTAGTTTTTTGAGGAATCTCCACACTGATTTCCACAGTGGCTGCACCAGTCGACATTCCCACCAACAGTGGAGAAGTGTTCCTTTTCCCCACAGCCCCACCAGCATTTATTACTGATTGATTTCTTGATGACAGCCATTCTTTCTGGGATGAGATAGAATCTCAGTATTGTTTTAATTTGCATCTCTCAAATGAGCAATGATGTTGAACATTTTTTTCATATATCTATTTGCCATTCGTATCTCTTCATGGGTCTCGTTTTAGTCTTCAGCATGTGGAAAGCCAGTTTTTCCAGCACCATTTATTAAAGAGGCTATCTTTCTTCCAGTGAACATGTTTGGCCCCCTTGTCAAAGATAAGGTGGCTGAGTGTGTTTGGGGATACGTCTCCATCTTCTAATCTGTTCCACTGATCCTCCGGTCTGTTTTTTTTTTTTTTTTGTTTGTTTGTTTTTTTGCCAGTACAATGCTGATTTTATCATAGTGGCTTTGTAGTATAATTTCAAGTCAGGGATTGTGATGCCCCCTGCCTTGACTTTGTTGCCCAGGATTGCCTTTGCTATTCTAGGTCTCTTCTGTTTCCAAATGAGGGAAATCATGTGATTTGAAAACCATTAAAATTGAGGGACTGGGCCAGTGATATATCTCAGTGGCATAAGCGCCTGCCTGGCAAGCGCAAGGTCCTGAGTTCGACTCCCAGTACCCACATATTAAAAAAAAAAAAATTCAGAGACTGTACCTTTCCCAAGAGTACATTTGTAATTACAGAGTCCAGGGGTACTGCCATGGACCTGAGGAAGTCCTCACATTCCATAAAATTGCACTCAAGATCATCTTGGCATGTGCATACTTCTGGAAAAAGTGCATAGCTTTATAAGATGTGTAGGGGAATCCCTTTCCACAAAAGCTTTTTAAAACTACTGTCCCAATGGGAAAGTGAAGAAAATTGAAGGTGTTTACAGTGGGTTCCACATCAAACTCAGCTGGAAGTAACCAGTTGTGCACTGCAGAATCACTGTGAATTAGACACTTGGGCGGTATCAACAGTATCTGGGATGTACTGTGGTCAATCTCTTGCTCTTACTTTTCTTGCTAAAGAAAAGGCCATAGTGAACCCTGCACCTTACCAACTACAGCTGCCAGAGTTCGTGGGGCTGTAATGTAAGCAATCCTCAGTTAAGAGAATTCTAAGGTAAGGACTTTCACTTGAACATTGATTGACCCTGGAATTTTCTAATGCATCACAAAGGCCTTGGTCATTAAGGTTTCTTCTGATGCTAAAAATGCTGCTAAGAGTTTAGGAGGCCCTGTGTTACTTCAGCACACCAGACATCTAAGAGAAGATAAAATAGAAACTTCCAAGGAGACTTATTTGGCTAGCCTATCCTAATGATTTGGCTAGCCATCTTAGTGAGCTACACAATCTGTGACACACAGTCTCCAAGATGAAAACAAAGCAGTGAGTTTTCCTAAAATAATCCTTTTTCTCCTACAAAAGGTAATCAGAAATGTCTACCTACTGGGTAAACACCTTGCCAACCAGCAAGAACAGCTTTTGGAATACAAGTGAGTTTTTCCAAATGAACATGGAAGGCCATAACTCACTTGAGAACCAAATGTTCATTGTTCAAGAACGAAAATAACTAAGACAGAATAGTATATAGTTTGGTAGGTCCTTAGAGTTTATGGTGGGAACCAGAGAGCTTAACAAATCACTAAACAGGCATGTTTTTCACTAATAGCCATTTGGGAGACCCTTCTTATCTAAAGATAAGCTTATGCTTCTAGTAGAGAAATGATGGCCGGCATATTCCATTGGCTACTATACAGGATTATTTTATTCAACAACTAATCAAGCTTTGGGTGGTAGAAGACCTTTCCAAAGCATTATTTAAGGGAATCATCCCTGCCAGCTCTTAGATTGACTGATAAAGTGGGAGGCCCCTAGAGAAACTGAGAAATCCATGCCATTTCTAGGGCTGAATCAACGTGAATCACCTGCTGTAGGATGTCTCTTACACTCAAATCATATAGCTAGCCCACATCCATTTGCCCATAAAGCAGAACAAGATGGCCAGGGCAGACCACAATATCTTACTCAGAGAAGGAATTCAAACATGTGTTGAATCAATGGCTATATTATAGCAATGAATTTGAGCATGAAATCACTGACTGGAGAACTTTCCTGCTGGCCTGGGATTTATTCCTCCATTAAAAAGTAAAAGAATGGAGAATATATTAACCTGTTTGACATAACCCACATAATAGTAGATTGTGTTTCTTTTTCAACATTTCCTATAATCAGGTAATATTCTAAACATTTTACAGTTGTTCAGTCTCACAGCAAGCCTCTGTAACAGTTATCGTGATACACGTTTATTGATAGAAAACTGAGGCAAAAAGAATTTAAGACATAAACCCAAAGTCACATTTAGTAAGTGGTAGATCCTGGGTTCAAACCCAGGAGGTCTCATTCCAGGATATGCAATCTTAACCAATGTTCCAAACTGCCACTATTTACCCACAGCAAGTGAACAAAAGCCTTCCTTTAAAATTGACATTTATTTTGAGAGGCTATTTTAAGTAAAATGTTCTGTGTGATAGAGATGCAGCATAGCACAGGCCCTAGAATTAGGGACTTGAACTGTTGCTTTACCAATGACCATGAGCAGTTCCTTAATCTCTCTGAGCTGACATTAAACTAAAAGTAAATAGTACTTACCTCAGAGAGGGTTTCTGAGGATTCAGTGATATAACCCATGTAGAGCGTTTAGCAAGTTTGGCACACATAGCAATGATAATGGTAATAATACACCTACTGAGCATTTACTGGACATGTGTTTTGCAGTGCTGGAGATCAAACCCAGGACGTGTGGATCTGTGCATGCTAGGCAAGGGTTCTGCCACTGAACTACCCAGTAAATTTTAGTTAAAATAATTCAGTGTGCTCATGGACAATTCAATGTCCACCACAACTGGATAGTTTTTTAATCTCTTCTAACTATGGGAGATATACTTAATATCAATGAATTTAAGGGCTCTTTGGGACCATTTTTATCAGCTACAAGCTAACGGTTAAAAGAGTGTGCCTTCTGCAAAAGGTCTATATACTACTAAGATATGTTGACTCAGCATTTGAAGAATGCTAGCCAATTAAATGCTGTTCAGACTGACTCCCTGTTGACTAGCAGTTAATATTACTAAACCACCAATGAGGAAACATTTTACTACCTGCCTTGAACATTTCTTTTCCTACAGATAAGTGTACTTAATGTCAACTCTGGACATGATCCTATCCAGCATACTGAGACTCCTATAAGACAGGAGAGAATACATATATATATATATACATACAAGTTCTACCTTGTAACTAAGGATCTTGTCCAGTACTTAAACTTAGAACATGCATGGGGGTGACAGTGACCTCAGGTTTGATTCCAACATGCAGGGGTATTTAAGAACTCCAATCTCAAAAGTTGAAACACCCTGCCCATAGTCTTTAGACAGCAGTGTTGCATATAGCTCAACTGATAGCAACATTTCAGTTCTTTGGGATTTCATATTACGAGAAATAACCATTCTTTTGTATCATCCAGGTGAAGCTGGATATAAATTTTTTTTTAAAGCGAAAATAATAGAATAAAATTTCAAAACAATGTAATAGGATAACAATGGTTAATACATTCTGTTTTGTTATCTTTAAATTCGTTACTCAGGGGACAAGATATCTGCATTCAATTGTCCAAACAATATTAGCACAAACCTTTCTTTTTCAATGAACTAAGCAAAATTAGTAGTGTATCTATCTTAAATATCATATATATATATAATATTTTTCTTTTCCCATCTTTTTTTTCTCCATTCCCCCATCCCAGTTTCTCTTTCCTTTAGAACAGTTTCTTCCTATTTTACCATATCTATTGTAGATTTTGGATCTTATTTTCTCTTCCAGTTTCTCACACTAGGGAGACAATACGATGTTTACACATGTGTGTCTGGTTTATTTCACTTATGAGTATTTTCTCGAGTTGCATCCATTTACCTATAAAAGTCTCCAGTTGATCTTTCTTTATGGCTGAGTAGTACTCCATTGCATAAATATACCACATCTTTTTTATCCATTCCTCCGCTGATGGGCATTTGGGTTGTTTCCATGATCTAACTATTACAAATAGTGCTGCTATAAACATGGGTCTACATATATTGCTGTGGTATGATGTTTTTAATTCTTCTGGGAAGATACACAGAAGGGGAATAGCTGGATCAAATGGGACCTCCAATCCTAGTTTTTTGAGGAATCTCCACACTGATTTCCACAGTGGCTGCACCAGTTGACATTCCCACCAACAGTGGAGAAGTGTTCCTTTTTCTCCACAGCCTCTCCAGCATTTGTTATTAATTGATTTCTTGTTAATAGCCATTCTTTCTGGGGTGAGATGGTATCTCAGTGTTGTTTTAATTTGCATCTCTCAAATGACTAGTGATGTTGATTTTTTTTTTGTATATTTATTTGCCATTTGTATTTCTTCATCTGAGAAGTGTTTATTCATCTCTTATGTCCATTTTTGGATTGGGTCTTTAAATTTGGAAGGTCTGATTTTTTTGAGTTCTTTGTTGTTGATAGTAATCCTTTTCTGAGGAATAGCTGGCAAACATTTTTTCCCATATTGTGGGTTGTCTCTTCACTCTGTTGGTGGTTTCTCTTGCTGTGCAAAAGCTTTTTAATAAGATGAGATCCTGTTTGTTGATTCTTTGTGATAGTTCCTGTGCAAGTGGGGTTTTATTCATAAAGTCTTTGCCTACACCAATGTCTTCAAGAGTTTTATCTATTTTATCTTCCAGCAGATTTAATGTTTCTCTTTTAATATTTAGATCTTTGATCCATTTTGAATTTAGTTTAGTGCACAGTGAAAGATATGGGTTTAATTTTAATCTTCAGCATGTGCAGAGCTAGTTTTTCCAGCACCATTTATTAAAGAGGCTATCTTTCTTCCAGTGAATGTGTTTGGCACCTTTGTCAAAGATAAGGTGGCTTAGTATGTCTGGAGTTGTTTTTGCATCTTCTAATCTGTTCCATTGATCTCCAGGTCTGTTTTTTTGCCAATACCATGCTGTTTTTATCACAGTAGCTTTATAGTATAATTTTAAATCAGGGATTGTGATGTCCACCGCCTTGCGTTTGTTGCCCAGAATTGCCTTTGCTATTCTAGGTCTCTTCTGGTTCCAAATGAATTTTAAGATTGTTCTCTCTAATTCTGTGAGATATGCTGTTGGAATTTTTATCAGAATTGCATTAAATCTGTATAACAATTTTGGAAGTATGGCCATTTTCACTATATTGGTTTTTCCAACCCAAGAGCAAGGGATATCTTTCCATTTTCTGATATCCTCTTCAATCTCCTTTTTCAGAGTACTGTAGTTTTCAGTGTAGAGTTCTTTTACATCCTTTGTGAGATTGATTCCTAGATATTTCATTTTTATGGACCTTATTGTGAAAGGTGTTGTTCCCTAATTTCTCTTTCAGTGAGTTTGTTATTCGTGTACAGGAAGGCTATTGAATTTTGAGTGTTGACTTTATATCCAGCTACCCTACTGAATTTGCTTATTAAATCTAGCAACTTTTTAGTGGAGTTTTTGGGGTTTTCTACGTAGAGTATCATGTCATCTGCAAATAATGATAATTTAACTTCTTCCTTTCCTATCATTATTCCTTTTATTTCTTGCTCTTGTCTAATTGCTCTGGCTAAAGTTTCCAGGACTATGTTGAATAAGGGTGGGGACAGTGGACATCCTTGTCTTGTTCCTGATTTTAGAGAGAAGGCTTTCAGTTTTTGTCCATTTGGTATGATATTGGCTATTGGTTTGTCATAGATAGCTTTTATCAGATTGAGATAAAGTCCATCTATTCCAATTTTCTGTAGGGTTTTTATCATGAAAAGGTGCTGGACTTTGTCAAAAGCTTTTTCTGCATCTATTGAGATGATTATATGATTTTTGTCTTTGGTTCTGTTAATATGGTGTATTACATTTATTGATTTACGTATGTTGAACCATCCCTGCATCCCTGGGATGAATCCAACTTGGTCATGGTGTATAATCTTCTCAATTATTTGCTGCATTCTGTTAGCCAGTATCTTATTGAGGATTTTTGCATCTCTGTTCATTAGGCAGATCGGCCTGTAGTTCACTTTCTTAGTTGGGTCCTTCTCTGGTTTTGGTATCAGGGTAATGCTTGCTTCTAGGAATGAATTTGGGAGTATTGCTTCCCTTTCAATTTCATTAAAAAGTTTGAGAAGTAGTGGTATTATGGCTTCTCTAAATTTCTTGTAGAATTCAGCAGTGAATCCATCAGGGCCTGGGCTTTTCTTTGTTGGGAGGTTTTTAATTACGTCTTCGATTTCATTGATTGATATTGGTTTATTTAGGATTTTTATATCTTCTTGATTAAACTTTGGTAATTCATATGTATCTAGGAATCTGTCCATTTCTTCTGCATTTTCCATCTTATTAGAATACAAATTTTCAAAACAAGTATAGATGATCTTCTGGATTTCTGCAGGGTCCATAGTGATGTCACCCTTTTCATTCTTCTTTTTTTTTTTTTTTTTTGTGGGTACCCGGGGGTCGACCTCAGGACCTCGCGCGCCAGCAGGCGCCCGTGCCGCTGAGCGATATCACCGGCCCTTTTTTCGTATGTGGGTTCCGGGAGTCGAACTCGGGCCCTCGCGCTTGCAAGGCAGGCACTTAAGCCGCTGAGCCATCTCACCGGCCCCACCCTTTTCATTCTTAATTGTGTGGATTTGAGTATTTTCTTTCCTTTTTTTTAGTAAGGTTGGATAATGGTTTGTCGATTTTATTCATTCTTTCAAAGAACCAACTCTTTGATTGTAATTCTATAGTAAGGGATTAGGGAACAAGATCCAGACCCTGAGGAAAAGATAATAAGAGCTACACAGATTTTCTGGGCCACAGCCAACTGTGGTCCATGCCTGGCAGAGAGCTGGGAGTGAAAACTGGGAGCCAAGATGAAAATGTCATCTTCAGTCTAGAGACATGTGTTGGGGGATTTAAGAAAAAGCTACAGTGAGGATAATCATCAAGGTTTCCTAGGTATCATCTAGAAACTAAAACGTTGTCCGCATTTTAACTTGAAATAATAGTATTGAATACTGCAAATGCCTTTATACACCAAAGCTGAGATCTCTAAACTTGGACCCATTGATGGGATTCAGGAATCGCCCAGAATACTTGGCAAATATCTGTATGTGTGTGAATGTGTGCAATTTTCTGTTTGGAAAAGTCTATAGCTTTGATCTGGTTCTCAAAGCAGCTTTCCAAAAAGCTATCCGAAAAGGGTGGCTATCCCCAAAAAGGTTTAATCACTACACGTAAATTCCATTATGGACTTGTAATTTGGTGGTCACATTACTGAGATATATTTAACTATATTTTGACTTTATGAAGAGCACAGGCAGTGAATAATTAAATCAAAGTATTTCTCCATGTTACCAATCTTCATGTTCAAGGAGGACCCCTCTGGCAGTGTGAGCTCTCATCAGCTGGCCTGTTGTCCCCTTAGCCAACACCAAATCCTTGGAGACTGCCCCTTGGTGTGTGGGGGCTGCACCTCTTTCATCTTAGTCTAATGTTTTTATACCACTGATAATAAAATTTTTCCACAGAAATGACTTCAAATTCCGATTTATAAAGAAGTCCCTGCTCCCGAAACAGGAAAAATGTAATGAGTTTTCTTTCACAATGCTGAACTTATTAAGTTTAAATAACTATCCTTTCCACAAATGGGGAAGAAAGATGATTTTCTTAGTACTCATTTGATGTTCAACAAAATCCTTGTGTGTCGATGGCGATAGATGATGGTTTTTCTTTGGCTTTTAATTCTACTTGAGCTATGTTGGTCTCAAATTTTTAGAATTTTTTTCTTTTTTTTTTTTTTGTGGGTACCGGGGGGTCGACCTCAGGACCTCGCGCACCAACAGGCACCCATGCCGCTGAGCGATGTCACCGGCCCCTTTTTCGTATGTGGGATCTGGGAGTCGAACTCGGGCCCTTGCACTTGCAAGGCAGGCGCTTATGCCGCTGAGCCATCTCACCGGCCCTAGAATTTTTTTTTTTCTATCTGATGAAATCAAAATTATGGAACTGCTTGATCCACACCAATGCATTTAGCTCACAAATGAATGCAGTAATCAGATCAAGTAGGGTTTTGTTCACTTGTTTTACTTTATGGCTAGTGACTACTCATATGACTGATTTTCCTGTGTGGGGTTGGAACTAAAATAGGCACAAGGGTTTTGTATGTCTGTTAATTAATTAGATACCTGGTTTAGGCAGCTAGGACAGCATCTGGAACTTTAATGCTCCATCTTTGACTTAGAATGTGTACAGCCTCACAGTTATTAAATGCTCACTGAAAAGGAATTGACTTGACTTGCAAGGTTATAAGGTATCAAGCAGTTCCCTTTTCCTGATCACTGTGAGTCATGCTCAGCCAAGTGCCCCCCTGCACAGGACTACTCACTTGCGGGGGAGAAGTAGCTTTTATAAGTGATGAAGAGTTAGGGAAAAACTCTACTTGAGAGTCTCAGTCCCAATTTTACTAGTGACATATTCTGTGACCTGAAACAGTCACTCAAGTAGATTTTCTGTCTTATTTGCAAGGAGTGAAAAAGTGTCAAAAAGAAAAATCCTTGATGTAATTATGGATTCCAGGTACTATGAAACTAAAACATTTTAATCTCAGGATAGATAGACTTCTCTTTACGGTGCTGTTGAGAATAAATATGATTACTTCATGAATAGCATTCCCACCAGTGAGTTTTTTTAAATGTATGCACTTTTACTCTTTATCAGTTGGCTAGTGTGTTAATTACAGTTAAGGCTAGCTTACTAAATAATCTTTTCTATAAATTAATGTTATAGAAAAACCATTAAAATAAATGTACACAAAATTATTACATACAACTCATTTACACAATGCATGTAACTTTGGGCAGATCGGGCAACTTCCCTGTCTTCCTCAAGGGTTGTTCTAAGGATGAAATGTGGTAAAATGTGTATGTTAGCAAGGAACATGACACATGACTGCCATTAATTTCAACTACTATTACATTCTTATTACTATTGATGTACTTTAATTGAATTACCAGTTGTAGAATATTTTAATAGCAAAAAATTGATATACACTACCTTATATCATTTTGTTTTACCATTAAGTTGCAAATTTCCCTCAATTCATCTCTAACATATCTTTCTGAGAAAACAGCAGTATATAAACAAGTTCAATCATTCTCCCTCTCAAATGTTACAAGAATCTCAGATCTGCAAAAAATCTACATTAGATTGTGCACTTGTACCCATGTGTATAACTCATATACATACAAAGAATCAAGTGTCATTTTAGTAAGAATCTTTAAGAATTTCGGTAAACATTCTCAGATGAGGCTGTTTCTTTAAACTGAATTATATTTAATTGCAAATAGTGCTGTAGGCGATATGGAATGTTGCTTAAAAGTAAGAACCTAGAATGCAGACTACCTGTTTTCAAGTTTCTGCTCTGTGATGTACAATCATTTATCCTTTCTAATACTCAGTATCTTCATCTATAACACATGCTATATGGGAGTGAGGAAATAGTTAGATGAGATACTGCCTGTAACGCACTTAGCCCAGTGCCTGACACCTTGCAAATGCTCATTAAGTTTTAGCTATTATTATTCTTCATTATAGATTCCTTTTTGTCTCTATAAAAACTATTTTAATGTTTTTATGTCTTCTATTTCTCTCTTCATCATGCTTATGTTTTCTACATTCTTGAATATATGGATAATAGAATAAAAAGTGCTTATTTGCTAATTCTATTATCTTTATTTCCTAAACTTTTTCTACTACTTGATATTCTCCTAGTTATGAATCATATTTTGCTTCCTTTTTGCAGAGCTGGTGCTATGCTTTGAGGATATCACCCACAAGTTTATGCACTGGAGGCTTGGCCCCCAGAGGGGTGCTGTTAAGGTGGTGGAACATTTAAGAAGTGGGACCTAATGGGAAGTATTAATTGTGGTGCCTCTCACAGGACCCCAGTTACTTCCTATGAAGTTGAGTTATTATGTAAAAAAAAAAAAAAAAAAAAAAAAAAAACTGGCCCTTCGCCAGTCTCTGATTCTCTATCTTGTCCTGTGACCTCTTTTTTTCACAAGCACTCCTGCTATGATGCCACCTGCCATGTTGTGAAATAGCCAAGAGCACCCTCACCAGAGGTCAAACTGGTAGGGCTGCCCAATCACAGACTTGCAGCCTTCAAAACTGAGCTAAATATACCTCTTTTCCCTGTGAGGTAGCTAGCTTCAAGTATTTTGTTATAGCACCAGAAAACAGACTGATGCGGATAGTAAATTTCTATAACATTGTGAATTTTATCATTGATTTCCAGATATTGCCTTCTTCCTTTAGTGTTGGATGTTGATCTGGCAAGCATTTAAGTTACTTAGAATAGATTAATTTCAAAACTTGCTCTTCTACTTTGCTAGAGTAGGTTCAGGAAGCCTTCGGGCTATAGCTAATTTAGGCCACTACCGATGCAATGTATTTATGAGGATTCTATTGATATATTCTCTGTTATTTTGCGTTATTAGTTCTCCAATGTGCCTGGTGGGAATAAACTCTCTCCAGCTCTACCAGTCTCGCTAGTCCTTTCCAGTGGTTCTTTCCCCCACGTCAGGTAGTTGACACTCACATGTGTGCACATCAGTTCCAAGCCAGAAACTTCAGGGACTGATGCCTTTGATATCTAACATTTTTATATAAACTTCTTAATAATTCTACCCTCTAAATCCAGGCAATCATTTGCACACTTGATACAGAAATAAATGGGGAATATATATGTTCCATTTGACTAAGAAGAGGGTATAAAGATTTCGATTGTTTTTCAGCATTTGTGAAAAATACAGCACTATCCTTCTCTTTCTTCTCTTCTCCCATCTCTTCTGCTCTTCCTTCTTTCCCCTCCTCTACCCCTCCTCTCCAATTTCCTTTCTTCTCTCTCCTTACCTGTATAGCTCCCTCTCCAACACTCTGTCTTACAAAGTCTAAATGCCTTGGCCTCTCTGAAGTACAATCTTGTTTCCTTCCACTCAGCTAGAGGACCAGTACTGCACAGCTTCTCTACCTGTTCAGCCCAGAAGCCCCTCAATCGTTAGTTGGTGCGATCATAGGACTTGTTTGTTCCCCACTCAGGGACAGTTGTCCTGTGCTGCCTAATGGCCAAAAGTCACTATCTCACATGTTCTGTCCAGTTTTCTAGTTGCTCAAGGTGGGAGGGTAAATCTAGTCCTAGTTACTCTGTTTGGCAGAGCTGAGGTCTTTGGTTATTATTCTGAATGCCAGTTTTAGGTACAAAACAGTACTCATCTATAAATCAGATTAAAAGGAGTAAAAAAGGTGATACATTACCAACTGTACAGATTTATGGATATGGTTTTGGAATATGATTAAATACATGCACCAAACCTAAGCACTTACTGTGCTGTTTTTTGTTTTCACTTCTTAAAACATGTGGCTTTTGGATTCTTGGCACTGAGCCAATCTTTATGTAAAAGCCACAAGTTAGGAAGCTTTTGTACAACTTTAAATCCCATGTCAGGTTAAAGCTTTTGTGAATGACTTGTAAATTAAAAATTTCCCTAAAATAAAAATATTTATTTCTTTTCTTACCTCTGATATTGATACCATGCACTCCAAATATTGAAAGTTAGATTTCTCTTATATAAATACAACAATAATTTAATATATGTATAAAGTTAAAGTGTGAGATCCTGTCTAAGCAAGGTTTAATTTTATTATGCATTTTCATGCTGATATTAAGCATTATCACATTCTTCAACATTAAGTGAGCTTTTATGTGTATGTGTGTGTTCACATGCATGTGTGAGCATGTGCGTGTAAGACACAGAAAGAACATATATACATGATACGACGTGAATTAAGCTAAATTTCTTGCTTAAGGAAATATTTTATACTTGTTAATACAGTATTTAATCAGCTGACTGAGGATTATACGTCTATGATAGGAAATTGAGGAATTCAAACATAGCAAAGATTACCTTTGGAATTTAATCACTGCATTTTGAGGCATCTAAAATGTACTACAATTCGTGAGATGGCTTTACAAAATTTTCATTACACAGAGGTTGTTCAGCTGAGAGCCATTTCCTAGATCCACAAACTGTGGAATATATATCTTTTAAAAATTACTCTTAAATCTTACATTTCCTCTTTGAGACATTTATTGTTCCTGGAGAAAACAGTGTTTTTCTTATTCTTAAGTCTGTCTTCTATTAAACTAGAGAACTCTATAAATCAATAATAACCTTTTAGATATCAACCTCTTCATAATTATGCCCTCCAAATCCAGGTAATTGTTTGCATATTTTATACAGAAATAAATGGAGAAAAACATATGTTCCATCCGATTGAGAAGGGACTATAAAGATTTAGATTGTTTTTCAGCATTTATGAAGTTTGACTTTATCCTCTCTTATATTACATTTGAGAAATTAATTTATTTCACACAGAGAAACAAATAGATCAGGTGATGGTATGCAGCTCTGGAGGAAAAATAATACTGTCTGTTAGGAGCCACTATGGATTTTATCATAACATGGCTTGCATTAAATACTATACAACTAAGGAGTTAAAGGAACATTTGATTTTAATTGAATCAAGTTCTGAGTATCTTTTTGATGCTTCTGCTATATTTCCCAACAGGAAGTGGCCAAATGCCCAAATGGGAGTGATCTCGGATTAAGAAACTACACTGAGATCTTGAAGGCACTTTGTAGAGCGAAATGACAGCCACCAGAGAGGCCTGCGGCCGTCTTCCTAGATGCCTCCTCGGGGTGCCAGCCATCTGTGTTCATTTAGACATGTGTGTGTGTGTGTGTGTGTAGGTGGAGTGGGCCGTGAGGTACACAGCTCAGGTTGCAGGTCTGAAGGTCTGAGCGTGAGCTCTCGTACAGAATGAAACCTTCTGCCTGGTGCCACACAAACAAGACCCCTCCTCAGCTGTTCCCTCCAGAGAAGTAATTTCACCAATACCAGCTGCATGGGGAATGTTTTGTGTTTTCTTTATTCAAAGTGAAAGATGTTAAACAGAAATTTTCAGAAGCACTTTTGTTTGGAAAAGGGGAAGGAAGATCACTGCAACTGGAAAACATCCATGAAATTAGCCCTAAGTCAAGGCCACTACTGATCATTTCCTGACAAGCTGTCTGTCAGCCAAGCCGCAACAATAGTTTCTTTGGGGTTTTCTGGTGCTGTAGCAGTGTTAATTAAATATTAGTACAATGGTGGGTATTTTTAAGTTTTAACTTTCATAACTGTAATAGTGGATACAACAGCACTTTAGTATTGGGGTCCTCAAACACTTCAAATTTGCCTGTCTCACAGACTGCATTAGCAGAAATGAGAAGAATACCCATCTAATGTAAAGGCTCTGTGTGCCTATGCGACTCAACTAAGTGCAGTGAAAGGGAAGAGGGTAAGACATAGAGAGGCACCAATCCATTATGTGGGCTCCAGATTTGGTATTTATATGTGAAAAACCTGTCTAATACAATGTCTATAAATAGGAAATGGAAATGAGCTGATTTGATTGTATGATTTTATTTATTCATTATTCATAAGAAAAAAATCCTGGCTGCCTTTAATTGACGTACTTATTTGTAAAATTTCACAATATTCCTATGGCCTGAAATATTATTGCAAGTTCTTCCAATGAATCTCTCTCTTTCTCTGTATGTGTGTGTGTGTGTGTGTGTGTGTGTCCAGCTCCCTCTCTCTTCATGATTATCTCTTTTGCAGTTTCTTTAGCTTTTATTTGTCTGATCTTCTTTGACATTTTGTTCTTAAACATGTATTTGTCAATGTTGCAATCCAACACCCACATCCTAATGCAAGAGGAAGGAATGCCAGATTAGAGTTAACTTTCTGGATGTCACATCTGCTTACAGAAGAATGATTTGCATTCCCAACTTAGTGTGAAATTATCCATTTAGGAGACTATTATGAGGTGTGAAACTGTTCTTCCTAAACCCTACTCATGGGAAAATTTTTCTTTTTATTAACTGGACTTAAAAGCTTTACAAAAGTTATTTTGAAAATGGCTTCCAAACTTAGTAGTAGTAAGAACATTACATATCTCCTAGACCAGTGTGTTTCCAGGATTCAGGCTTCCTCTGGACCGTTAAGAGAAGGCCAGAGATACTTATTGAGTACTTCACATATTTTGAGAATTATTTAAAATGAGAAACAGACTCACCTGGATAGCATTTCACCTTGAAAATTCACTGGCCTGAGTTTGCACACCACAGTGCAAAAGATGCATAAGGAACTATTTAGATAACTGCACTTTTGCTATTCTGGTATTCGACAACTGCTATGAGAGATTTCTTACTGGTTGTAAGGCAGCATTGTCCTAAGGACTCTGATGAAAATCTGTCTCCACATTTTGCAATTTATGTACTCCTGGTATGTTGCCTTATTTCATGAACCAGCAAGCATGTAACTGCCTAGAATCATTGGAGTCTCACAAATTACAGACAAAGGATGCAAATTTCTTGCACTCAAGAAACTTAGCATGTGGCTGGAAGGAAGCAAAAACTAATAAATGCAGGAAATAAATAGAGATCTTATGTATTTTTGAAGAGGAATAGAAAATGGTTTGTGAAAGGATTTAGGTGAGTGGAAAACAATGGCTTAGATCTGGGGAAAAGTGTCTTGTAAGACGAGTATTAAATAGAGTCTTTGGAGGAGAGAAGAATGCAAGGAGGAAGTGTAAAATAATGTTGCATAGATGAGAAAGATTCAAATAATTTACAACCTTTAGACAAGCATCCTGAACTTAATGTCACTGTGTATTCTTCAGCAAGAGTGACTTGATGAAATTTGATGTTTTAGGAAAATTATTCTGATGGTGATGTTGGGAAGTTCACAAGAGAACAGTCTGGAAGTATAAACTACATCAGACAGCTTTTAGAACAATCCGCAGTGATCCCACCTGGGCTAAGGTCACGACAGGGTTAATAAAAGGAACCCAGTATGAGAACCAGTGTTGTGGGACACACTGAACAGAGGAAAAAACCAGTGGTGAAGAGCCCAAGGTGACACGAAGGTGTCCAGCTTGGGAAACTAGAGGAATAGGGACATCACCCAGAGAGAGGAGAAAGCTGAGAACTTCAGCAGGAAATGTATTCTGTTAAAATTGTAAAAAAGTATTTGAAAATGTGTTTAAAAGCATTCAAATGATCTACCATTCCAGATTCTGGATATGCATCAGAAAGAACTAAAAACAGAGACTGGAACAGACACTTATACTCCATGTTCATAGCAGCTTTATTCACAATAGCCAAGAAGTAGAAAAACTCAAATGCCCATCAATAAATGAGTGGATAAAAAATGCGGCATACATACATATAATGGAGCATTACTAACTCTTGAAAAGGGATGATACCCTGCCAGATGGTACAACATAGATGGGCTTTGAGTGCATTATGGTCAACGAGATACGCCAGACACAAGAGGGAAAATACTGCATGATTTCAATTATAGGTGGTGCCGATAGGAGTCACATTTAGAGATGGGAAGTGGAATGGTGCTTACCAGCAGGTAAGGGAAAAGGGGATGGAGCTGTTCCATGGGTACAGATTTTGGGTTTGGGGTGCTGAAAACATCCTGGACACGGATGGTGGTGATTTTTGCACAATGGTGTGAATGTAGTTAATGCCACTGAATGATGTATTTAAAATAGCTAAAATGGTAAATTTTATATATGCATATTGCTACAATAAAAAGTGAGTACTATAAAGAAAGAATGTGTAAATGCTGACAGCAAACCAAGAAATATTTCCAAAAAACAAGTGAAAGTTGAATTCCTGGATTGAAATACTAGCTCCGTGCCATCTTTTTCTCATCTGTAAATGGGGAACAATAACAAGATTAAAAGAAATAAAGTATATTGAGCTCCTTTGCATTTAAAAGGCTCTACCTAAATATTAGTTTCCTTTTTAGTTAAAAAAATCGTTTTCTGATTTGAACTTTTTCCCTCAATGGAATTGGTCTTCAGATATATTAAGATGTATCTTTCATGCCAAACAGAATAAATAAAAAAGGAATGGAGGGGATGGCATGGAGAACAGAAATGCCAACCTCAAGCAAGAAGGGCACTTTCTTCCTGAAGCAAAGACTGGAAAAGAGGAAAATATATCAGTAACCAGGAGGCTCCCTTTGAATTACAACTACCTCTGCTACCTAGGCCTCCCACCCAAATGCCAGAAACTTCTGTCACATAGATGGGATTGTATTTGATTTTTCCCTGAGGGAAAATGGACTATTAAGTTGTGAGTACTAAAATAGAACTTCTATATTAGCTGTAAGTTGAGAGTATCTTCTCAGAAATGGACAGAGTTTATCAGGACAGATTTTTTTGGAGGATGAAGTGGCATGTTATAAAGTTTTCACTACAATTGGTTAAAAAAGAAAATTGGAAATTAGTATAACTATTGAGCATGTGATTAAGATTTTTAAAATCATCATAAGTGTTGCAGAAGCACTTAGATATTTTCCTAACTTCTAAATGTTGTCATGTTTCTGGTATAGTGAAAAGGATCTTTCTGTCATATTGGATATCAAAACCATAAATACACTCCTAAAAAAATACTTCCAAAAATCCAAATTAGTGTCTTTTTTGTTTTCTTTTATCTTAAAGATATCTGCATACAGCAGATGCAGCAACACAATGTAGGCTTTGTGAAATCACATATTATTATTGACACCTGTATCCCACATCAATAAAAATGGCAAGAAACCTCAGAGATCATTTGTGGTACAGCTGAGACCAGAACTCAGGATCCCTAATTCTGCTTGGAGTGCACGTCCCACTATACACACCCTGCTGCAGCAGGAGGTCACAGAGCATCTTCAAAGAATCCCCCTGACCCCATCCACTGTACCCAATACTAGCATAAGAGCTGGCACAAAACTACGTAGACAATTCTGATCTCGATCTCAGTTGCCACCTCTTCAAAAACAAGCCTCACTTACTGTCTGATTTCCAACTGACTTAAAATCCACACCACATCTTCCAAAACATGACCACATCCTGCCTGGCTCTGGGGCCTCCTTGTTAGAGCCCCCCTTCCTCAACCTGATAGATCATGGCCTCTTCTACTCTGAAGTTCAGCCAGCAGGCATTCTGCCTCCTGCTTTGCATCACAGGCATTTTAAAGAGATGCCACCATGGTCTTCATTCGTGAAAAACAATCATTTACATTGTACAAAATTCAAAACCCCTAGGGAGGCAGTTTAGTAATTTAGCATTTTTGTTTCATGTGAAAATATTATTCCTAGTTCATAATGGGAAGTTCAAAAACATTGTTTCTTATCATTAAAAGCTTTGAGAAGTGTGTAATCTGAGCTCTTTATAGGTATGTTCCCTATAAAATGCCCAAAGGAGCAGAATAGAGGTCTTTCTACAAAGAAATACCTTCACCGTCTTGAGGAAAGGGTCTTTAATTTGGAGCTAAATTAGTCACACAGATAAACACTTTAAAGTCCTTGGATTGTGCAGTTAGTTATAATAAGCTTTTAAGATAAATTGGGAGTGTGTTTTATCTGTTAGGCTGAGATGACTGAATGAGGAAGACAAAAGCTCATCCATTCCAGAATTTTTTGCCCATTATATTCTGCAAGACATTCTTCATGAAAGTTGGGTAAAACGGGGATCTTGCCCTGAGGGATCTTATAATGAAGCAATGGGCTCTGTACAGGTGTGAAGAGTGTCCAGCTCCAACCCCACAAAATACAAGTCCACTTGAAACCTCAGAATGTGACTTTAACATAAGGTCCTTGAAGATGTAATTGAGATGTAAATTAATATGTCATACTGGAGCAGGGCAAGGCTTAAATTCAATCACTTGTGTTTTAAAAAGAGAACACAGCTACATGTAGATAAGCAGGCCATATGTACGTAGAGGCAGAGGAGGGAAACCAAAGAATGCCATCAACAACTAGAAGCTAGAAACAGCTCCTTCCCAGAGCATTTGAGAGGTCATGGGCCTGCCAACACCTTAATTTAGGATTTCTAACCTGCAGGACTGTGAGAGAATAAACGTCATTGTTCTAAGCCACCTAATTTGTAATACTTAGCTATAATGGCCCTAGGAAAACTAATACAGGCCCCATCTTCACACTGTCTGATTTCATTGGTCTGGGGTGAACTTGTGCATCAGCAATTTTATAAAAGCTCTGCAGGTAAATCTCATGTTTGAGAACCATCCCTCCAGGTTGGTGGTTTTCAAAGTTTCCATCCACAATCACTGGAAGCTTCCTAGAAATGACAATTCTCAAGCCCCACATAGACTCTGGAGATGGGGTTAGATATTTGTTGCTCTAATTGACTGAGGAGTTACAGAGCAAGAGAAGATACTCAACAAAGAGGAATGGAGAAAAGCAAGAGGCAGCAATCTTCTAGAAAGTAAGGGTATTATGTTCGTATGTTCTCCTAGACAGCACTGGAACTGCGCCTCTGGAAACATTATCCCCACGCTGGGCCCAGACACATATGAGTCAAAACATCCATCCTCCAAGTGCAAGTTCAAAAGACCAACTGTTGTCACAATTTTGTTGCTATTAGGGCACGTGGCCCTGCAGACTCCCCACAAAAAGTGTATCTGTAGCCACAGACCCAGAGGCAAAGAACCAGGACAAGCTGAACACTCAGTTCAAAAACTTCATTGAGGCCAACTTCTTTTAACTTTAATTATTAGATAACTAGCTCTGTTTGCCACGTCTTTTACCCACATCCCAAAGAACAAAATGGACTAATAAATTTCATTTTGGCATGAAATTCCACTCTGCCGTAATCAAGCTATGTGAGACTATCGGAAACCACTAAGGACAGAAGCAACTGGAAATTGTGTTTGAAAAGCTTTGGTAAAATCTCATGACTAGCACCAGATAAAAAAGAAAACATCAGCTTTTTTTAGATGAATAGTTTAAGAATCCAGTTTAAATATTTTTATTTGTTTGTTTGATTTTCATGCTTCTGACCTCAAACAGAAAGCTTTCCTTGGCAACACTAAAAGATTCTTTTTCAAGTTACTTTCATTTCAGCACATACTCAGTTCAACATTCTGAAGGCCTTTATGGCCCTGGTACTGCATTTGCACCTTTAGGTCCTGTTTTCATAAGCACTAAAGTTAAACATTCTAATATTTCTCGCAGCACTTTCTCTCACTTGATTTGGATTTAGAAAATGTTCAAACAGAAAGCACTTCTCAGTTGTAACTGGTATGGTAGTTTGCCTTTGAGGTCCTATTTTCCTCTCTGTTTGTGGTGGTCACACCAAGCACCTACTGCCTTTAGGAAGATCTGGGATTGCTCAGAGAACCCCATCTATTGAACTGGAACCTCCTTCTTCAGATTTTCCTTCTTTCTTCCTGTCTGAACCTACATCAGTTTTGTGAGTAAAGACTGAATTCCTTTGGTGATGATGGGTTGATGGTCTATGTTAATTGCTGAGGTTACCCTGACTAAACAAAGTAATATTCTAACCTATATTAGTGAAGATAGGTTTTTCAAGAGGGAATTTTAGAGATAAGAACTTTAAACTCTTGCACTAGTGTCTGCCTCATTACAGCTTGGGGAGATCTGCCCGGAGACTCACGGAGTCGCCCAGTGTTTGGTGGCCCATTGATGTCAAAATTAATTTGTGTCATTATTTTAAAATGGAGATTCTTTTATTCTACTCCACACCTTCTGAATTAGAGTTTCTGGAGCTGGGACTCAGGAATCTGGATTTTAGCAGTTCTCCTACGCGACTTTTTAGTACACTGAGATTGAAAATCTCTGTTGCCATGGAAAAGAGCACCAGATTCAGTCAGCAGTCCTGATTTTAATCCCTTCTTTAACAGGCATTACAAGTTCTTGTGAAGTCCATGCCATTTTTTATGAGACTTAGTTTCTTTACTGTCAAATGCAGATAATAATATCCTTGCCTCACCCACTTGAAAGGGTGGTCATGAGGCTCCAAAAGGTTAAGGCCTCCGAAATGCATGGCTGGCACTATGGTGAGGCCATTCTTGTCATCTTGGGGCACCAAGTTTAAGGGAGTGGCAAGAAACTCAATATAACATAAATATTTTAATGCAATATTTCTTAAAAAGTAAAAATTAACACAAAGCATATATAAAACATCAAAAATTTTGGTAAAGACAAGATCAGTGTTACTGATTTGTTCTTCCTTTGTTCTTGAGCTCTAATATAATACTGTACCATACTGTTACTTAGGTTTTTTTTAAATTTGTAATGTTTTGTTCATCATGGGTTTTTTGCATTAATTTTGATTTTTTAAGTACTTCCAACAAGATAGTGGTTTATTTTTATTACTGAGGGCACGCCCTTAGATTTCGCACCTGAGTGTAGCGATGATCAGCCTCACCCATTTCACCATAGTCCTGGCCCTATCAGCTGGCACGGTCTGCACGCCGACTTTTCCAGCTCCAGCACGGTCACACAGAGTCGCAGGTGCATGTCAAAATGCCCTGCTGCTGTCCTAGTCAAGTTCGACCCGTTGAGTGAATGGTGGGATCATGGTCCTACAAGCAGGAGGCATAATTTCATCCTTTTTTATTTCCCCAAAGTATAGTCAGCAGAGAGGAAGTAGTTCTAATGTTCTATAGCACAGTAGCGCAACTGCAGTCTATTCTAAGTAAAAATGCATTTAAAAATAACTAAAGGAGAATTTGAATCCTCTCAACACATGCATATACATAGTAGTATTGGTGGGGATGGAAATGCTAATTACCGACTGAATTATAATGCTCCATCTTATAAATAAGTGTGAATATTATACATCAATTAAAAAAATTTTAAATTGAGCAGAAGGCAGGCCAGGGCATGTGCTCAGTGCCTTTCTGGCCTGCCTTCCCTGACCACTGAAGAAGTGTTCTTCTTTGATGTTTGATATGAGCACCAGTCTAACTCTGTGTAACTGGAAAATCTGCCCTTCTTTTGAGGACAACGGCTCCAGTAGCTCCACCTCCATCCTGGGAAAGTTTGAATTTGCAAGTTGCTTCCTCCATAGCTTTCCATTTCAGAAGCTGCTAATATGTACCAAAGGCTGGTTTCAGTTCCCTTGCACTGGAGTAAAAACTAAATAGCACCACACCTAAATAGCCAAGACCATGGAATGAGATGGTAAGTAAAGGCCTGCAGATGTGGGAAAAGAGACTGTGCACTCCATGCTGCTTCTGGGTTTCCCCACCCTCTCAAAAAGGCAGCATGAAGTGCAGAGATGGTAAGACCCATGCTGAGGAAACAAATACAGGGGATAATGGCTCAACACTGGTCATTCTGAATTGTTTTTAACATTGTGCCTAGAGGTAACAAGCAATGATCTTATCTTGCAAGTAATTTGCTGGAAAATATTCTAAACTAGCATTTATTTTGCTGCATGTTTGGAAGACCTCAAAGCTTGTTGGAGCTGAACATGGCAGAGTGCACAGATTTGCTGACTTTGAGTGAGCCGTGTGTAGCCACCCTGAGCATCTCACATTACAGCTTTTGGCTTCTTCCCTGGTTCACACGAAAGCAATAACTCGTTCATCTTTGGAGGTAGAGAGAGCCCATAGTTTTATGTGCTTTTCAAAAAGAACTTCACTCCACGGAGCATTAAAAAAACCGTGTTGATAATAAAGTTAAAAACAGGCCTAGGCTTAATGGTTTTGTGATCCCTTTCTGAGCAGGGACCACAGGCAGGCTAATATGCTCAGCAGCGAAAGGCGTGATTATGGACCTAGGCAGCCAGATTTCACAACCCACACTGCCACTTCCTAGCTGAGTTTTCTTAGGCAATATACTTAACATTTGTACTCAGCTTCCTCATCTCTACAATGAGGAAACTGGGAATAACTGGACCTACCTCACGGGGTTGTTGTGAAGACTGAATGACTGAATGGGTTAATACGCATACAATGGATATGTGGATGTATTTCTGAATTTATATTTTCTTAATTGCTTTAACTGCTGACTTATGTTTAATTTCTGCCATACTCACCATGGGAATGTGATCCTCCAAAGCTGGTGGTATGAACCTCCATGACTGCATCACGTGCCCTCAAAATATTTAAAGAATACAGTTCTGTAAAACTGGGTGCCCACCTGACAGAAATTCTTATACCCAGTGGGAGATCAGAGGGTATCTCTTTTCATTGGTAACTTTATCAACAGAGCAAGGTACAAGACTGGATATATATAAGGCACAGTCTCATATTGAAAACGGGTATAGAAAATAACTGGAATGAAATATTCCAAATTTTAGCCATAGAGCTCTTAGAGAGTGTCATTATGGGTGGTATGTAAAGTTTCATAGACCAAGGCAAGAGGTATTTTAGAGGGCGCCACAATCACACACAAACAGATTTACTACAGAGCACATGGTGCCTCTGTTAGTCATGATCTGGCTCTCAGAGCTGCCACAGCGGAATCCATAACAGTCAGGGCTGCACTGTTCCAGTCCGAGGGAAACGCAAGTCCACATTCACATCCATGCCTCCTACAGTACACAGAGAATTCCTTGAAAGAAAAGGTAACCTGATTCGGAAGTTGAGAAGGATAATGAGTCACGATGAAGATGCTTTGGAATGCTTGGAGGATGTGAGAGCAAGAGTGCTGGGTTAAGAAAAAGTCCTATATAGACGTAATGGATTCCTTAGAACAAAGTATCATTTCTCAATAATGCTACGATCATTTATCCTGTTTTTTTTCTTTTTCTAGTTCCTGTTTCTCATGCTACTCAATTAGCACACTATTCAGAAAATTTGCAAATGATGGCCTAGGAACATCTTGCAATATTGACAGTCATGATGCTCTTAAATTGGCTTGTAGGTAATCCATATATAGCATAGTACTAATTCTTTATATTAGTTACTAGATGGGCATAGATTTCTTATGATATGAATAGTCTTATCTTTAAAAATTAATATTTAAAATCTTCAAGTAATATAATTTTGACATATATTAATTATAATTTTTTTTTGTGGGTACCGGGAGTCGACCTCAGGACCTCGTGCTTGCCGGGCAGGCACTTATGCCACTGAGCTATCTCACTGGCCCTAGTTATAATTTTTATTCTACCTTTAATGTTAATAGATATTTTGGATATTTTAAAGAATAACTTTTGGAAACATAAGAAATAACAAATTTCCTATTTAATTTATATGTTCTCATAACATATGCTTACATTTTGTGAACTTGAATATATTCACAACTTTTAAACCCTTCAGATGATTGCTATGAGTTGAAAAGAAATTATGTAAATATCTTGATTATGACAACAAAATTAGTGATTTTGCTGAAATAAAGGCAAGAAAAACTAATCTGATAGAAGAAATACAAAATCTATACTTTATGTAAGTCTTTATTACTCATTCAACTATCTTTAGCCCCTAGGCAAAAGACCTAAATATGTGCAGTAATAATTAAATTTAGTTAACTGTTTAATATTCTGTCATCCCTCAAACAGATAGAAACCATAGATTAACAGGAATTCTTTCTTTTTATTATTATCAGGATACATCTGTCAAGGTAGGAGGATAGAGTATATTTTGTTTTATTTTATTTTGCAGTGCTAGGGATCAAACCCAGTGTCTCATATAAGCTAGGCAAGTACTATATCACTAAGCTACAGCTCCAACCCCAGAATATATTTTATGTGCCAGTTCATAACAAAAAACTAAACTCCCACCTCGTTGTTGAAGTACCACCTCAACATTCAGTCTCCCATGCCAGACAAAATTCAGATTAAAGGCAAGGTGGACTGTCCCCAAATGGGTGTGTCCCTGACCTTGAGCCAGGACAGGAAGAAGGCAGCCTGGAGGAAGAGACTAATTCACTACAAAACAGTGATTTCCCTAAAACAGAGACTTTTTAGTAGCTCCAGTCCAGAATTATAAATTACTTTAGGAGCCACTTCCACAGGCAGAGGGCCAATTATATCCCCAGACTGACAGCATAAGAAAAAGTAGTAGAAAGTTACAGGAGTGGGGGAAATTGGGCTCCACAAATAACATTTCTTGTGGTCAGTTTCCTTTAGTTTCCTCAGCCCCAGTGCTCAGATGTTTAAGATTAAAAGTGCTGGAACTTGACGGACAGCTGAGAGCACCGATTGTCTCAAGAGCAGAGATTCTTTGGAAATGATAAGGTGAAAACACTGTCAAATGGCTCCCTTTGCATTGCACTGCAATCTCCAGCCTTAAAGGCTGCCAGCACCAGCGGGGGAAAAGTTGCCAGCCATCCCTCAAAACACCAGGCTTTGGTAATCTCAGGACTCGCTGGACTACATAATGACAGGGCCTAAGCAGCCCAGGTTTGGGTTGCAGTTGTTAGAGGGAGTATCTGGCCATGGTGCTCAGGAAGAGAACCAGCAAGTAGGGTATACTCTGTGGTCCATACAGGAAGGCTACTGTCTTAGTTACTTTTCTCATTGCTGAGACAAAATATGTGGCACCCAAAGTTAAAGGAGGAAAGGTTTATTTAGCTCACAGTTTGTGGAGGTTTCAGTCCATAATCAGCTGGCTCCAAGGCAGGGTGGCACATGGCAGAGGGGTAACAGTTCATTGTGGCGGAAGACAGAAACGAAACAAGAGAGAGTGACATAAGCCTCTTTCTGTCCCTTATATTGTATCTAGTCTACTGGGATTAGGGCATTGCCAATCCAATCAGTGGACTGATCCAGCGATCACCCACTCTTAACCCCAGCACTTTTAATACCAGCATTGTGCTATGAATCAATCACATACTCTAGATTCAGCCACCTCTGAAAAAACCCTATGACCGCTTTGGGGAGACATCTAGACAAAAACCGTAACAGCTGCTAAACATGGACTCTTGAGGTGAAGCCAACTGGGTCTCTCTGGCTTTTATTTATTTATTTATTTTTTGGTGGGTACCGGGGGTCAACCTCAGGACCTCACTCACCAGCAGGCGCCCGTGCCACTGAGCAATATCACCAGCCCTTTTTTCTTATATGGGTTCCGGGAGTCGAACTCGGGCCCTCTCGCTTGCCAGGCAGGCGCTTACGCCGCTGAGCCATCTCACCAGCCCTCTCTGGCTTTTTAACTCTCCTTTCTCAGAGAATGGTTGGTTCAAACGACACCTCTTAGTTTTTTGAAGAATCTCCGCAGTGAGGAATCTCTACACTGATTTTCACAGTGATTGCTCTAGTCTACACTCCCACCAATAGTGGAGAAGGGTTTCCTTTTTCCCCACACCCCCTCCAGTATTTGTTAAGATATCTCTTGCTCATGGGTAGGAAGAACAAACACAGTGAAAATGGCCATACTCCCAAAATTGTTACACAGATTTAATGCAATCCCATTCAAAATACCATTAGCATACCTCATAGAACTAGAGAAAGCATTCCTAAAATTAATTTGGAACCAGAAGAGACCTTGAATAGCAAAAATAATACTAGGCAACAAAGGCAAGGCAGCAGGCATCACAACCTCTGACTTGAAATTATACTACAAAGCTACTGTGATAAAAACAGCATTGTACTGGGAAAAAAAAAAAAAAAAAAAAAACAGACCTAAGGATCAATGGAACAGATTAGAAGATGCAGAAACAACTCCAAACACACTCAGCCACCTTATCTTTGACAAAGGAGCCAAGCACATGCACTAGAAGAAAGATAGTCTCTTAAATAAATGGTGCTGGAAAAACTGGCTTTCCACATGCCAAAGATTAAATTAGATCCATGTATCTTGCCATGAACTAAACTAAAATAAAAATGGATCTAAGATCTAAATATTAGGGCCGGTGAGATGGCTCAGCGGCTTAAGCGCCTGCCCGGCAAGCGTGAGGGCCCGAGTTCAACTCCCGGAACCCACATACGAAAAAGGGGCCAGTGATATCGCTCAGCGGCACGGGCACCTGCTGGTGCGCGAGGTCCTGAGGTCGACCCCCTGGTACCCACAAAAAAAAAAAAAAGATCTAAATATTAAAACAGAAATGCTAAATCTGGTGGAAGAGAGAATAGGTAGAACTCTTGAAGACATGGGTGTAGGCAAAGATTTTGTGAACGAAACCCAGACCACACAGGAAATACTACAAAGAATCAACAACTGGGATCTCATCCTATAAAAAGCTTTTGCACAGCAAAAGAAATTACCAATAGAGTGAAAAGACAACCCACAGAGTGGGAAGAAATTTTGGCCAGTTGTCCCTCAGACAAAGGACTAATATATAGAACATATAAACAAATGAAAAAACTTAGACCCTCCAAATTTAAAGACCCAATCCAAAAATGGGCATCTGAGATGAATGCACACTTCTCAGAGGAAGAAATACATATGATAAAAAAATATAGAAAAATGTTCAACACCACTGGTCATTCGAGAGATGCAAATTAAAACAACGCTAAGATTCCTCCTCACCCAGCAAGAATGGCTATTATCAGGAAATCATCCACTCTTAATTATGAATTGTTATATAATTAGACCATGTCATTATTTTTTCCATTTTATCATTTGGACTTACTTTCCTTTTTCGGATCTCCTTATCTGGTTTCTGCCATAATTTAGAATTTTTCCACTTTAATTTTTCTGTTAGTATGAGAATTACAAATTCTATCCCTACTTTTTTAAAGATTTTCTGTAAATATTAACATTTAGCTTACAAGAATGATACTATCTTTCTTACCTTGCAATACAAGGGCCTTATGATACATTAATTGTAATGATACACATACCCCACAAATAATGTTATTGCTGCTTATCGTTTCTTTAACTATCAATATTAAATATTTATTGTTATTTTATACAGTTGATATTTATTTAGATTTACTGACACGTTTACCATTTCTTCTTATTTTGTTGGCTTATTTTAAGGGATGTTATTACTGATGTATCTTTTCTAGAAATTTCTTTAGTAACATGTTGGTGGCTGTTTTTATCACTTTCCTCTTATTGAGACAAAATGCCTGACACCCACAAATTAAAGGAGGACATGTTTGTTTTGACTTACTTTTTCCTTTTATGTTCAGCTGGCTTCAAGGCACAAATGGCACAGTGGAAGGACATGATGGAGGAAAGTTGTTCAACCAAGGGCAACAAGGAAGCAGAAAGAGAAGGAAGGATTTGGGACAAGAATACATTTCTCCAGGTTACATCTCCAGTGACCCGTCTCCAGCCAGTCCCCAACTCCTAAAAGCACATCCAGCCACTGAACTCATCAATGGATAAATCCACTAATGAGTATAGTGCCCTCGTGATCCAATCACCCTCTGAACACTGAGACTTTTCGGGGATATTTTAGATCTAAGCTGTAACATTCTGCCATGTCCATGTCATTATCCAAAGTACATTTAGTCCATCTCTAAGGGTTGTCAAAATTCTAGCACTGCTGAAAATTTCAAATCCAAAGTCTCCTCTGAGACTTGAGGAAAACTCTTATCTGTGAGCTCCTGTGAAAATCAAAAAGAAAAATTAAATACTTCTAACATACAATAGCAGAGAGTAAATATTCCCATTCCAAAGGGAAGAATAGGGTGTTAGAAATAAACTAAAACAAAGCAGACCAGACCCGGCACAGCAAACATTAAGTCTTAGCTCCATGTCCAGCACCCACGGCAGGCTGTAATGAGATGTAAACTCCAATGGGTTTGGGTGGCCCCACCCCTATGACATTGCTGGTTGCAGCCCACATAAGCTCTCTCAGGCTGGGTCTGCTCACTGCCTGTAGCTTTCCTCAGCATATTATCCATGTACCTGGCATCTCCAAATTCCTGAGGTCTCCACTGAGCCTTTGGCTTCACTCTCACGGCTTCATGCATCACCCACATAGGGGCACATTGCTTGGCCTCCAAGACCTTCTTTTGAAATCCGATTGGATTTTATACAATATGCCTATAAAATGAGCACCACATGGATGATGCCAATGTTTTCCACCAGCTTAAGCAGTAGCCAGGCACCCTCGAACTGTGGCTGTAGCTGCATCTGAGTTCCTGCATGGCTGAACACTTAGAAATGAATCCCAGAGAACCAATTCCCTAGGCAGCCCTTTTGAGCATGATACCTTGGGGCTCTCTTCTTAAATGAAAGCTTTATAGTTTTGCATCATAAACCTAGGAAGGATGGGGTCTTTTTGATGCTTGAGATGCCTTCAAACCACTTTTCCTTTTTCCTAATCCAAAGTTCCTGACTTCTTTTTAATGCTAATTTTTTAGCAACTACCCTCTCCATCGCCCTAACTTGGTAGGGGCTTCCTTTCTGATGAAACTGCTTTCTACTCCTAATTCTCACTGTCAACCTGGCTAAAAGCCAAAAGTACCTATGCCCCTAGCTGGAACATTAGGCTGCACTGAAATTTCTTCTGCCAGACTCACTGAACCATTACCCTTAATCTCAGCTTCCGGGAAAGTGTCAGGACATGGGCAAAATGAAAACAACTTTTCTGCTGGGGACTAATGCACATGACTTCTACTTCAACTACTACTGAAATCTCCTAAGCCTGGCCTGGTCTTTTCTGTCTTCATTCCTATCAACATTTCTGGTCTTCTGAGCTCCAACCAGAATCCCCCATCAATCTCTACTCACTCTGCTTACAACATTCTAAGGCTTCTTTCTAGCTGACATCTCCAAATCTTTCCAAACTACCCACACAAACCAGTTTGAAAGGCTTCTGAACCACAAGGTCAGGTATAGTCACAGCAACAATCCCACCCTTGGTGCCAATATCTGTATTAGTCACTTTCCCAATATTGGGACAAAATACCTGACACCCACAAATTAAAGGAGGAAACTTTTGTTTTGGCTCACTTTTTCAGTTTATTTTCCGCTGACTCCAAAGCACAAATGGTATTTGTGGAAGGGCATGGTGAAGGAAACCCAGGGCAACAAGGAAGCTGAGCAAGAAGGAAAGATTTATGGAGAAGAATACATTTTCCAGGTCATGCCCCTCATGACCCACCTCCAACGAGGCCCCACTTCCTAACAACACATTCACCTACTGAACTTATCAATGGATGAAACCACTCATGAGTATCCTCATGGTCCAATCACCTTCCAAACACATACAACTTTTGGGGGGCATTTTAGGTCTAAACCATAACGGTGGCAAACATTGTAGTTTCAACTTTGCTCAGGGAAAATAATTATACCAGGTGTATAGTAATTTTCTTCTTGGAGATAATTTTGACTTTTTCTTGAAAGATAATTTTACAGGGTGTATAATTCTTTTCTTTCAGAAATTTGTAGATAATTTGCACTCTCCACTGACCTCACTGTTTCTCTTCAGAAGTTTCTCCTGTGTAAGTAATAGTAATAACATGGATTTTTAAAAGTTAAATGCTACAATGTATTGTGACCTATATTGGCTACATTTATTCATATTATCATTTAATTCTCATGTCTCTACTATGAAGTAAGTGCTATTATCAATATTCCCATTTCAATAGGCTTTTTTGCCATAGAGCCTAGATTTGAATCCACACCACCTGGTTCAAGTCTGTTCTTAACCACTACATTGTACAACCTGTTTATTTCTTTTCTTTGCTTTTAAGATATTTTGTCTTTGGTTTTCTACAATTTCATTAAAATGTATCTAAAAGTAGAACTTATTTTATTTATTCTGCTTGGGATTTATGTGGCCTCCTACATTTTATGGGACTGTCCACATTTTATGTGACTTATTATTTTAAAATTCTGGAAGATGCCAGACATTGTTATTCTGGCACTACACTTTCTCTGTCCTTTGAAACATTCAGAAAGCATATGCGAGAACTTTTACTAAATCCCTCATATTTTTTGTACTTCTGATCTTTAAGTTGTATAATGAGAGTCTTTTCAGTTGGAGTTTTTGTTTAATAATTTTCTCTTTATTTTTTTCTCCAATCTATTATGTATTGCATGCATATCTAACTTAATTACTGTATTTTAGTGTCTGGAAATTTCATTCAGTTCTTATTAGTAATTAGTAAACTCCAGTGGGCTTGGATGATTTTTATAGTCTATTCTTATTTTTTATTATATTTTTAATAGTCTCTAAGTATATCTTATGCAATTGTTTTACCTATTTATCTATTTTTTTTTTTTTGTGGGTACCAGGGGACCTCGCGCGCCAGCAGGCACCTGTGCCGCTGAGCGATATCACTGGCCCTTTTTTCGTATGTGGGTTCCGGGAGTCGAACTCAGGCCCTCACGCTTGCCAGGCAGCCGCTTACGCCGCTGAGCCATCTCACCGGCCCTTATCTCTTAATTTTAACATCTTTGGTCTTTGCTATTTCTGTTAACTTTCTAGTAGTGCCTTATTTCCTAGTGTATTTTTAAATTATCTATGTGATTTTATGTTTCTCATAATGGTAACTCATTTAGACCTAGCTTTCTGTGGGTTTCTTTCAACAGAGTTCACATTAACCTCTGAAGGGTGCCCATTTTAGAGTAAGTTCTCAGCTTGAACCAATACAAATCATGTTTTGAAAGACACCTTTTATACCTTCAACCTAGAACAGAGAAAAAGACAAGCAAATTTATTTAATATCTTCCTCTAAGAGGTTCTCTTCTTCCCTCAGGGCCACCATCCACCCTATTTTGTCAGGGGGCCAAATCTTGTTACAGCTGGTATCTGATTGTGCCTTCTACCTTATGCATGCACTTGACTTTGTTATTCATCCCTCTTTGGAGCTTTTAGAAACCTGAGCTCAAGGCTCAAAATAAAATACCTTTTCCATTGTCTTCATCCCTCTGGATGCTTGATCTCTTCTAAGGTTTTCCGTTACAGTCTTGCCAGCTCAACTATGATTTAGAATCAGTTTCTTTTTAATATCGTAAATCACATTTTTAGACATTCTTATTATAACTTTTTCAGATGCCAACATCTATCAGCAACAGAAAACAAAACTTGCAGCTTTTTCTCTGCTATTTGCTTTGCTATCTTAATATTATTTTGTCATGTGTCCTCAACTTTTGAGTAGTTTTTCCACAGGTGGTATGCAAATAAAACTTACACAGATATTTTTCAGTGATCTTTTTTCCTCTTATTTTGGTTGTGCAAATATTCATGATCTTTAAAACTCTACATCTAAAACCTGAATGCTAATCTTCATAGATTCTCTGCTCTAAACAATATTACATAAAACACCGAATCATGTCTATCTCCCTAAATTCCATTCTCTTGCCAGCTCTGTTTTTAAATCTTCCATAGTTTCATAAAGCAACAATATCCTATAAAAATATCAATGAATTCTTACATCACTTGACAAAAAATAATCCAATCAGTAATTCTTAGTAAGACTTGGTAGAATTGATCTTGCCCATCAATCTATGTGTCCCAAATTTGAAAAAAAATCTACAGTGGCCACACAGATAACATTCTAAGGAGTAACAGATTTTATGTATAATATATGCAAAGATGGGGAATAAATATTTACAGATAGAGAAAATATAATACAAAAACAGTTTCAACTTGCTTTAAAATTACAAAAAAGCCAGTGACAGAGATTCTCACAGACTAGGATGTCACTTACAATTTACCCATGTTATGCTATACCTGATGCTTTTCAGAATCATCTAAACAATACCTGTCAGATATGAGACAATCTGACACCAGCCAGGTACTTTTTTGCAGAAGTGGTATTACAAATCAATACATTAGGGTTAAATTGTGTGTGTGTGTGTGTGTGTGTGTGTGTGTGTGTGAGTGTGTGTGTAACCCGTAATGTAAGCCTTCTTAGCAACATTTTAGCGATCCAAGCTTTGGCTCTTTCTCTTCTTAGCACTTTCTTCACTGACTAGTAGGTGACTGAATAGGTAAGCATGACTTTTTAAATTTGCAAATATAACATCTACTCAGCAAATATTTTGTTAAGAACTCAGACTACCTAAGAGGCTAAACGGTTTTTCTCCCTTGAGATGTTCATAGTGTAACCAACTCTCTCCTTCTGGGTTTTTGTTCGGAGGGCAACAGAAGGAATGAAGCCAACAGGACAGCAGTGGGGAACAACTGGGTTGTTTTATTAAAAAGAACAAAAGGAAAGCTCTTGCTAGTGAGAGTGGGTTCCAAAGGAGGACACCAAAGAAGTGCCTAAATCTAGGGCCTCATATGCAGCCTTTAGCACAGAAAAGGGGCAGACAGGTGTGTGGAAATGAAGGAATGCAGTTGCCCTGAACAGCTTCTTGTTGTCAGCAGATTTTATTAGTCTTCTCTCATTTGTGTGCCAAATAGGGCTTTGTCCCTTGGATTCCAATTTCCTGAGGCTTGTCTCCATTTACCCAGGCCCTTGCACTTTGTCCCTTTATTCTCTGGTCTCAATAGTACTCGAAGAGAATATGTTAATAATGACTTTACATTGTGATTTGAGATGTAGTCTAGAACCATATCAAATGCGATGAGAACAGAGTGAAGGGTACAGAGAACTAGAGTGAGTGAGAAGGGGACACAGAGGCTTTGCAGAGTCCTGGCCAACTAGGTCAAGTGGTATGGACAGAGTGAGATGGACAGAGGATGTGAAATGGCACAGCGTATGTATTCTGGAAATACAGATGATTCTGTATGGCTTGGGGTAAGGTATCAAGTAAAGAACAGCTTTTGTGGAAACAGTAAAGACAGAGAAGCTCAAGTTTTCATCAGGAGAATGTGAGAAAACTAGGTACCTGGAAAAGATGTTTTAGAGAAGGAAGGAGAGAGAAAACATGCTGGAAGGGTAAAGGGATGCTGTGTGCAATGACTTACACCTGTAATACTAGCTACTTGAGAGGCTGAGGCAGAAGCAGCACAAGTTAGAAGTCAGCCTGGGCAATTTAGTAAGATCTTGTCTCAAATAAAAAAGAGCTGGACATGTAACTCAGTGGGGTAGCGCTTGCCTAGCATGCATGAGGCCCTGGGGTCCATCCTCAGTACCATCAAAAAAAAAAAAAAAGGTAGATTGATGCTATAATACATGATTATTGCAAAAATGCAAAATCTTCTGGGCCACAGGTTTATTATTAAGGCCAATATTCCTAAATGTACAGGCATGGAGCTTCACCTCAGGTGTTATAAAAACAAATATTCTAGTTCAGCAGATCTTGAGTGGGCCCGAGATTGAGCATTTCTAACAAGCTTCCAAATGATGCTGATGCTGCTGGCCCATAGGCCACAGTTCGAGCTGCAAGGATTTAGAATATCAAATATGTCTCGAGTCATTTATGTACCATTCTACTAAACCTACCCTGTATAACTAATAGTTTCAAAGAATCTAGTTTTTAAAGCTTCATATAGTATGTTCCATAAATATTTTATTGCATTTAAACACTAGAATTAGAGGAGGAGAACAACAAATTCCATCTCTTTTTCTTCTTTCAGGCCACATAAACTTTTGGCTTTTGGAATCTTACTTCCCTTTCCACCAAATGTAGCGCCTTTTCCAAAAG
This sequence comes from Erethizon dorsatum, assembly GCA_028451465.1. Lineage (NCBI taxonomy): Eukaryota > Metazoa > Chordata > Mammalia > Rodentia > Erethizontidae > Erethizon > Erethizon dorsatum. The sequence continues at coordinate 48,770,484 of CM051835.1, read as the reverse complement.
AACATTTTGTAACCCAGTTCTCCCATTATATGATCATTTTATGCCCATGCTTTATAGCCCCTTTGCCAGAAAAGTCCTATAACTAAATAGATTATAAATTACTGTTAACTGTGTTTCAGAGAATTTTGAATCTCCTTTACATAGGACTTTGTAACCACAAATACTAATATCTGCCTATGGAACAACCCGTGTATACCCTAAGTGATTTCAAAAGAATTTCATGACTATGTGGAAATTGATTGTACACATAATCTTTTTTCCTCATGTGCATGTAAATTTTGCATTTGAAAATACTGGGTTTCTTTTGCTTCCAATGGGAATTTTGCATGCAGTCTATAAATCTTGCTGTTAAGACATTTTCCTTCATTACCCTGAATTTATCTTAATTTCAATCCAATTAAAAGCTGTTTACTAGTGTTTTTCCCTCATATAATTGAGCGCAGTATAGTTGATTTTTAACTGTAAACATACATCTGTGAATAATTCCTAAATACCACAGTATATGGGAGATCCTGCAGGATAATGGAAGTAATTTATTTCTAAATTGCTCCCATTTCTCTTAAGACTTGCTCACACAGCTTTATTAAAATCAAGTCCAGCAGGTATGACAAGAGGCTGACCTTGTTTCCTAAATGTTATGAATGCTGCCTGGGCAAAATACTCCTGAGGCTTTGCATATCTCATAAATTCATCTATCTCCAAACAAAAGAGTAGTGGCAATATAACATAATGCTTAAAATCATGGGAGCCAAAGTACAACTGAGATGCAAATTCCATCTCTACCACTCGCTAATTATGTGACCTTGAGCAAGTTATTTAACCCCTCTCTGTTGCAGATGACTATAAAGTTGAATGATTATACTAGCTAATTCAGAGCACTATTGTAAGAATTAAATTAATGATGTACATAAAGAGCATGATTTACCTATTATTATTATTATTATTATTATTATTATTATTAGTTGTTGTTGTCTTTATTTTGGGCACTGGAGATTTTAGCCCAGGGCCTCATACATGCTAGGCAAGAACTTTGCCACTGAGCTACATCTCTTTTAGAATTTTATTTTGAGACAGGGTCTTGCTAAGTTGCCCAGGCTGGCTTTGAACTTACAAACCTCCTGCCTCAGCCTCTTGAGTAGCTGGGATTAAAGGAGTGTGTGACCATTCCTGGCTCGTAGTTATTGTCAATATAATCAGCATTTTACCTTTTTTTTTAATGTGGGTACCGGGAGTCAAACTCAGGACCTTGCGCTTGCAAGCAGGCACTTGTGCTGCTGAGCGATATCACCAGCCCTTTTTTTCCTTTACGTGGGTACCGGGAGTCAAACTCAGGACCTTGTGCTTGCCAGGCAGGCGCTTACACCGCTGAGCCATCTCACCGGCCCAGCATTTTATCATTTTTAATTCTTACCAAAGCCTAGAGCAGTTTTCAGGCAAAAAATGTAGTTGCCACAGAAGTAAAAATTAAACACCAACTTCTGTGAATGATTACAGCCACCATAACCTAGCCTGATTATTCTATTCCTCTTCGTGGTCAAATGTCATTCATCACCATCAGCCAGTCAAAACCACTTTTCAGCAAATAACTTAATAGCTCCTAATCTAGCTAGTTGTGTTGCTCTGTGTCTCCAAAGACCTGAGCTTTCAATCACACAATTTGCACAATGTGTCCATTGGTTCTGACTCATCAAACTGGTATTGAACATCTATGAATGTATGAGGCGGTGAGTCAGGAAGATACAAGGATCGATAACTCAGTAGCTATTGCAGGCTTTTCACTATGCCAGGCACCAAGCTAGGTGATGAAGATACAGAAGAAAGAAGGTGCACACAGTTTCTGCTCTCAGGAAGCTTCTAATCTAAGGGGGAATCAATTATAATACAGTCTAAATGCTGTAATGAGGAAGGAAAAATACCATGGGACAGCAAGACAGGGAGAAAGGAGGATGGTGTCCAAGTGGAAATGGATCTAAGCTGAAAACAAAGTCCAAGTGGGAATCTGGCCAGTATTCCAGATTACTGGAATAGCATAGACAAAGGCCCATTGACAAGCAAAAGTCCAGCAGACTTCCTTAGAGAAAGTGGTAAGAATGGAGTGTGTCTGGAGTGTACAGTGCAGGAGGGAGGGGAAGCGAGATACGCTGACAGAAACACCTAAGTCCTCAAGGGGAGTTCAGATTTTACCCTGAGGGAAATAGGGAGATGTTAAAGTGTGAAGCAGGGGAATGAGGTAATCAGACACATCGGTATTATAGAAAAATCACTTTGGCTGCAGAGTAAGGAGTCCATAGATAAGAGAGGGCAGCCAGACTTGAATCGGGATAAAAATACAATTAGACTGTTGTGATGGTGGAAGCAGGACGTGGAGGCAGCCTGGATTCAGGGAGGGCAGTGGAAATACAAAGTGAGTAATTTCAAAAGTTATTGAGTCAGATGCAGAGGTGTACACCTGTAACCCTAGTAACTTGGGCGGCTGACTCAGGAGGATCTCAAATTTGAGGCCAACTTGGGCAACTTACTAAGACCTTATTGCAAAATAAAATAAAAATTTTAAAAAGAACTGGGGCTGTAGCTCAGTAGTTGAGCACTTGCCTAACATGTGTGAGGCCCTGGGTTCAATCCTCAGCACCGCAGAAGAAATAAAAATGAGAGGGGAGTCAATAAGGGTTAATGATTGACAAGTTATTAGAAACTAATCATTTATTCTGCCCCTTTAAAATTTATTTCTTTAAAAAAAAAAAAGGAGTTGGGAGCATAGTTCCATGTTAGAACATGTGCTTAGTTTGTACAGGGACCTGAGTTCGACAGTCAACACAAGAAAAGGTGAAATTTGATATCATTTTCAAGGCTTTGCATGCCAAATTTCACACAGGAGTGAATTTTGATGTAAGAGCAAGCCTCAGAGAATGCGGCATAGCTTTCAGCCTGTATTCTGAACACTGGTACTTGCTACTCCAGGGTTACCAACCACGCCCTGAGATTAGAACTTTCGGCAGCACTGTGAGGGCTCAGAGAGAAGTTATCCTGCCTTTTAAATTGCAGCCCAGCACATGTGGGATACATCTTTAACCACAAAATACGTTTTCATTGGGGCCTTTCCTCCATTGTAGAAACTTAAATACGATAAGGACTGAGGATGCCTATAAATCAAACACAATAAAATATTAAATTATGCACCTTATTCTAAGTGGGGTACATGTGTTTTATTATCAGAAAGTATGGGCGTAGGTATCCTGGGAATTCTGATTTCTCAGGCAGTCTGGGAGTTGGACAACAAAGCTGCATTAGTTTTCAATTTACGGAACATGATGTTAGTGATTACATTAACTTAATCTAATATTATTTCCCATATTTAAAGACAGAATGAGAACCTCGTGTTTAGATTGTTGTTGGCTTCACAAATCTAAATGGGAATGTACGTGTGTGTGTGTGTGCGTGTGTGTGTGTGTGTGCGCGCACAGAAGTAAATAAGGACTTGCCTGCCTTTCCATATAATCGGCCACGTTATTAGTACAGCTGCACATTTTGTGTCTCAGGGGATTAGAAGCTCAGCCTGAAATCTCATTTAATTACAGAGCATTGACTACCATGGACCTCTTGCATCTGGACCCAGGAATAATAGAGAGCGTTTTCTCTGAATGGTTTGTCGTACAGGATAGAAACACGTGTGGTTCAATTTCTAGCATTTGATTAAGAACACAAAGCAAAATTTCACAGATGGTAAGCGCAGTCTATTAAATAATTTCACTAAAGTTCCTTGACTTTCTTCTTCTTTGCAAACTTAACACAATACCTTTCCCTTTTGGGTGTGGGGTGAAAGGGCACAAAATTATTTACCTCATCTATAAATGAATGTAACAATAATATCTACCTCACTGGTTATCATGGGGCTGAAATGCTAGTTAAACAGTACTACTATCATTACTCATCTTTTGAAGAAAAAAAAGCCTTTTGAGCACCTACTAGCTACCACACCCTCTTATACATGAAGGAAACAGTGAATAAAACACATGATTTCTGCTCTACCGTGGTTTTTGTTGAGTTGTGAGGGAGGTAGATGAACAGATCAGATGTTCCAGACAATGGATAGAAACAGGAAGCGGAGTGCGGTGATCGACCGAGACTGTAGTGTTCCTTTGGAGAAGTCCCTTTGGAAAGGTAGCATGAGGTGTAATTGAAAACTATAGTTAAACACTTTTTAAAATTTATTATAGCAAAAGACACATTGCCATTAGCCCTCCTCGAAATACTCCCCCTTGCTTCTAATATACTTGACCCATTATTCCTGCCAGTTTCTGAAACGGTTCTATAAATCCTGTTTTGTCTCGCGATGTCCTGAATTGATTCAAAATGTTTACGGTAATTGCTGTCAAGTAAAAAAGTTCCAGTGTGTCTTCACCCACCGTATTCACTAGATCTGGCACCATGTGACTTCTGGCTCTGCCCCAAAGTCAAAATGACCACAAAAGGTAAACGTTTTGAATCTATTCATGACACTGAGGCAGATAGCACTGCGCACCTAAAGATGCTCACAAAAGAGGACTTCCAGAAATTAAATGGATAGTACAGTTAGCTGAGCTGGGGAAAATGATGGCTGCATAAGGATGCATAAAGACAAAGGAACAGGCAACCAAATAGGTCAAGCAGAAAGCTGCATAAGGTACATGGAAGAAGCCTGGAATAAAATTGCAGAGGACTAGCAGGTAAAGGGTTTGGGCCGAATTGTCACATAGAGACATTACAGAAGGAAGAAAAGAAAGTCAGAACTGAGTTTGGAATATCCTAACATCTAGAGGAAAGGAGGGGAGGAAAAACCAGCAAAGGAGCAATCAACAAAAGATGGGAGGGAATCTAGAAAAATGTATTCTGATAGCCAAGAGAAGAAATGTTAAGAAGAAACACTTAAGGAAAAAGGAAGCATCAATGATTCAAGGGCAGCTGAAATGGAGAAGGAGGTAGGTACCCAGAAGAGCTCACGGGATATGGCAGTGTGGAAATCATGGATTACCTCGATGAGGGACTAAACCCTGATTGTAGTAGGCTGGGGAAAGACTTGAACCTGAAAAATGTAGAGAGCAATTATAGAGAGCTCTTCTCTAAAGTTTTACTATGAAAGATCAAATAAATGAGACAGGGATCTAAAAATATTCCTTTTAGTAACTAATACTCATTACTAGCTACCAGCTTTTGTCCAGGTGATATGTATATTATCTCCATGACATTATAATACCTAAATCCTATCTGACAGATAGTGTAATTTCCTGCTTACATATGAGTCAGCTGAGACAAGGAGAGGTTAGATAACTTACACAAGACCTGGCAACTAGTTGGTAGAGGAATTAGAGTTGGAACTCAGATGTCTCCAGGTTCAGAGACACTGATTTTCCCATGAAACACAGCAGCTATGTGCCCACACTCACAACCACTTTCACCAGCCAAGTGTATACTGATCTTCAACCCTGGCTGTTGACTCAGTATATTGGTAAATATAATGCTTCATATGAAACTCATCTGATCCCCACTCATGGCTAATGACCTCATACAACTGGAACTCCGGAGGTGGAGTAGACCCAAGGACAGTGTGACCAAGGGTACAACATGACCCCCTCTTTCTTGCTCTCTATGCTGTAATCCTCTGCACCAGCTTCATGTTTGGTCTGCTTTCCCCTGTGTACACTAGATACCTTCTAGGGTGTATATTATACATTCTCCTTGTTCAAATCAAGAAATGATGGACAACTGTCTCATACCTGAAATTTAGCCAGTCTGCCTGATAATTGTCTAAGCCAATTGTTGGCAGATTCATCCCTTATCAGTCATCAGGGAATCGTTCAACATGAATTGGCTAATTCCCAGACTAATGAACAAGATGCCAGTGTAAGAAATCCTGAACCCTCCTTTGTCCCCATGAACATAACAATCCAACAACAAATCATGGGTAGATTCCCTTTAAGAGAAATCCAGTAACTAGTTAAAAAGGCCCCTGCACTCTAGGCAAGTACAAAACCAACCAATTCAAAGCCATTAGGGAAATTTGAAATACCCTCTTGCCTGAATCCCTATCCTTCACATAGCACAATGCAATCAGGACAAAAACCTCAGCTTCCAGATTCTCCTCAGGGAGAAAAAGAGGTGTACTATGTGTCCAGTGTCCCAACTGCTCTAGGGGTTATCCAGAGAACTGGCTTCTGTCCAGCCTGTTATAGAGTGCTGATGAGACATGGCATACTCTAGTTGCTAAGGAATAGTGAGAACCAGGATGGCAGTTTGGGCTAGCAGTCACCATAGTCACACCTTCCACACTAGCTCATTACAGTGAATCTATGAAAACACCTCCAGCACCCAGTTTCTACTTGGGTAGGGAAAGACATAGACCACACATACAATGACCCAACTTATCTGGAGGCTGCCTGAGGAATGGTTTCAGTCACAGAGCACTGAGAGGACATAGCATATTCAAGATGCCTAGAAACCACTCTGAATAAATAAAGTGGGAAGACTTGCACAAAGTTTTGAGGGGTCTCCAGAAACTCTCGCTGGACTGGTTAGTGAATGTGTCCTCCAGTACAAGCCTGGTCCAAAAGGTCTAAGAGGTGGCTGTTGTGTCAAATGCAGAAACACCAACAGAGAGTCAAGGAAAATGAAGAATCAGATGAGGATGTCCCCAACAGAGGGAAAAGATACATCTCCAAAAAATGACCCAAATGAAACAGATATATGATTTTCCTGACAGAAAATTCAAGAAGCTCACAAAAATACCCACAGAGGTCAAGAGAACATTGCATGAACAAAGTAAGAATTTCAGCTGCAATTCAAAACAGCCAAACAGAAATCATACAGCTGAAGAATGCAATAACTAAACTGAAAAATTTTAAAAAATCAGAAGTGTCTAAAAAGCAGACTAAATCAAACAGGAGGATCAGGGAACCCAAAACCAGATGATTAGTAATTATTTAGCCCAAAAAGAATAAAAAAGAGAAAAGAAAGTCTAAGGGGCTTGTGAGACATTATCAAATGTAACAATATATTCATTATGAGAATCTAAAAATGGAAAGAGAAAAAAGACCATAAGACTATCCTGCAGATTGTTTCAGCAGAAATCTTGTAAGCCAGAAGTAAATGAGATGTTATATTCAAGATGATAAGGAGAAAAAAAAAAAAAAAAAGAAAGAAAGAAAAGAAAAACCTGCCAACTAAGAACATTATACCCAGCAAAACTGTCCTTCAAAAATGAAAGTGAGAAATATGAAAAAGTGTTCCTAAAGTTGGAAAGGAAAGACTAAACAGCAGTGTGATAGGTTAAGAAAGTCTAAAACTCATTGATAAGAGTAAATACTCAGACAAATATAGATAATGTAATAGTGGTTGGTAAATCACTTTAAATTTTGTTATAAAAGTTAAAAGGCAAGAAGTATGCAAGATGAATACATCCAGACATCTGCTGTACTAGATTGTGCCAATAGTTACAACACTGTTTTATTACTTAGAAATTTAAGAAGGCAGATCTCATATTAAGTGTTCTCACCAAAATGAAATTTTCAAAATATGTTTCTACTAAAATATTAAAAATAAAAAGGTCCCCAGTTGGCTTATATATAGTAGTGTGAATAAGACTGCTATGAAATATGTTAGTACATGTTTTCTATTCTATGGCTGTTGTCTTAGTGCTGGTATTGTGTATTTCAGATAATGTTTATTCAGATAATTAGACAGATGGGGAAGCACTACATTCTCCTTTGTTCCTGTTTCCTCTTTCTTCATCTTCTCTTGAATTCTCTGCTTAATTTGATTTTGGTTATAGTCTCTGTATTTTCCTCAGATTTGATAGAAAGATATACTTGTTAATTCCTTGTTGCAAACCATTTATTTGCAAACAATTTCTGTTATCAATACTGGGAATTAAACCCAAAACCTTCTCACTGAGCTACACCCCCAGCCCTTTTTTATTGTTTATTTTGAAACAGGGTCTCATTAAGTCGCTAAGCTGCTCAGGCTGAGCTCAAACTTCAGACCTTCCTGCCTCAGCCTTGCAGAGTGATAGGATTATTGGCATGTACCACCACACTAGGCTTGCAAATAATGTTTTACACTCTGATAGATAAATGTCAGAAATCTAAACACCAAAAGAAGCCAGATACAAATGAGTACCTATTGGATGATGCCATTTATAGAAGCTGAAGTAAAAGCAAGATTGATATATGTGGCAGAGGTTATAACTATAATAATGGTTACATTGGTGAGAGGAATGAGCAAGCTTACTGGGATGCAAGAAATGTGTTTCTTGTTATGTGTGGTGGTTACATGTGCTTATACACACACAAAAACAACGAACAGTATGTGTGCTTAAGATTTTTGCACTTTACAATATGTGAAGTATACCTCAGTAAAAGGAAAAGGCTAAAAAGAGACTAAAAACTAACAACTATAAAAGCACATTGAAGGTGAAAATCAAGAGTAAGCCCTTCCTCCATAAAAAGTACCAGATCAAAAACTGACAAAGGCAAATTCCAGTAAGAATTTCTGAGCAAATATATTTAATGTTACAGTATTTAAAATGTTCTAAATTTTAAAAATAGAGAAGTAAAAATGTTCCAAAAGTATTCCACAATATGAAAAGATTACTTCATATTTTTTCAGCCTTAAATTGGCCAAAATAAAGAAGCACAGATATATTCTTTTTTTAAGTTTATTGGTACAATTTAGATATACATAATGATCATATGAATCATATGGAATTTTTACCTGTATGTGATATATCTTGATTTCTCCTTTTTCCCCATTCCCCTCCCCTCCCTTCAACCTCTCTTCTCCTCCTTATTTACAAAGCTTTTCCTCCATTTTTTTCCTTCTTTTATAATTTTTTCTTCCTATTTCACAATACCTATTGTATACTTTTGTCCTTATTTACACTCAGTTTCTCACACCAGAGAAACAATGCGATATGTGTCCGATTTATTTCACTTAAGAGTTTGGTCACAAGGTGCATCTATTTACCTAGAAATGTCTCAAGTTTATTCTTCTTTATGGATGAGAAGTACTCCATTGTATTAAAAAAAAAAAACACATCTTTTTATCCTTTCCTTGGTTGATGGGCATTTGAGTTTTTTTCAAGATGTAGCTATTACAAACTGTGCTGCTATAAACATGGGTGCACATATATCACTGTTTTTAGTTCTTCCAGGAAGATATGCAGCAGGGGAATTGCTGGAGCAAATGTGACCTCTAATCCTAGTTTTTTGAGGAATCTCCACACTGATTTCCACAGTGGTTGCACCAGTCTACATTCCCACCAACAGTGGAGAAGGGTTCCTTTTTCCCCACAGCTCTGCCATCATTTGTAATTGATTGATTTCTTGATGATAGCCATTCTTTCTGGAGTGACATGGAATCTCAGAGTTGTTTTAATTTGCATCTCTCAAATGACCGGTGATGTTGAACACTTTTTCATATATTTATTTGCCATTTGTATTTCTTCCTCTGAGAAGTGCATATTAATCTCAGACGCCCAATTTTGGGTTGGGTCTTTAAATTTGGGAGGTCCGATTTTTTTCAATTCTTTATATATTAGTCCTTTGTCTGAGAGACAACTGGCTAAGACTTTTTCCCACTCTGTGAGTTGTCTAAGTAAAGCTACAAACGGAGAGTGACAGCTGCACTCAGGAGAAAGGACAGAACGTGGCCTCCTAAACCAACACCACCTCCCTCCACTTTGGAGCACTGAAATGATGGAAGAGCTGAAAAGGCAGTTAAGCCTCCTTTACTCTCACTCCAAGACCCCTTAGCTTCAGGTTAAGCTTGACCTGGAAGAAGGGAGGCAGATTTAAACAACGAAAAGTGTTCGTAGTTATGTAACATGTCTTGGGAGATCCAGTGACTAGGATTCTCACGCCCAATTAAAATTTCACCAAAGAGTAGTCACCATGCAACCAAGTCAAGAATCTATGAATCAATTTTTAAATTAAAATCTATTAAAAAAAAAAAAAAAGCTGGAAACCAGGCTGGTGAGATAGCTCAGGGCACAAGCACCTGCCTGGTAAGCGTGAGGTCCTGAGTTTGACTCCTGGTACCCACATAAAGAAAAAAAAGGGCCGGTGATATCGCTCAGTGGCACAAGCCCCTGCTTGTGAGCGCGAGGTCCTGAGTTTGACTCCCAGTCCCCACATAAAAAAAAAAAAAAACTGGAAACCATGATATAAACACATGAATGCTGCTGACTACCTACAAACATAATGTTTAAGGAAAATATTGGTGGTTGAGGAAAATATTGGATGTTGGTTTATATCAGTCCAGGCTCTTTCTGTTACAGAAAAAGCATCTGCTACAACACATTTACATTTCTCCACTAAGGGCCTGTGTTCACGCTTTCTTTTTGACCTCTGTGCAAATGAAATTTGTGAAACAATCATTGCATCTACTGGAGCTGAGAGTCTCTCTGCATTTCCATTCATCTCATTCTTTCCGGGGTTCTGCTTTCAGGCACATGGAAAGAAAACGCTAATAGAGCAGCAGGCCTTGCTCTGAATTCAGCACTCAGAGTATCAACCCACATAGAAGCAGATCTTTTTGTAAGGTTGAATGGGGCTGATAAAATAACCAATGGTCCTGCTGTGTGGAAGCTATGGGAATTTAGCTAATGGGACTCACACAGGTTCCAGGGACCCACCTCACAGTTATAGCAAGAAACTGGTGAAAGAGCAAGATCTAAATAAGGTGTTGCTGTAGGTGAATTAGCCAATATGTAAATGTATGTGCACATGTCTGTAGTCTTGTGTATGTGGGAGGAAAACTTGACCATGAACACATACACAGGTTTGATATATCCCATGTCTGCCATAAATTTTAGTGTTATCTATCAGTCCTTTTGGAAACATCCCCCATATATCAACTATACTCCCACCAAGAAAAGAAGCTCCCAGGGATATGGGGGTGTGCATTCCATTAAAACCAATCAATGGTATTGTTAAACTATGTAAATGTTTCCATGCAATCATCAACAGAAGCATAATTATCTGAACAATACTACACTAATAAAACATATTTTGAAATACACTGCTGAAGTCAAAATGTTCATTTGGAATCCCCAGTCCCTAGACTTCTTTTTTGTGTGATTTCCAGCTCATTTAGCAACTTAGAAGCCAAACAGGGGTAGTCTACAGGTGAAACATATCAGGGCAACTCCAATCTCTCCCCATGGCCAAAAACAACCTGTGCCTTTTGGCTCTAATTCCTCCTGTCACGACAGAAAGAAAGGATGTACAAGGAATCTCTCATCTAAAACCAGGCAGTGAAGGTGATGGTGAAAAGAGGTGGTAATCAGCACTGAACAAAATCAAAATTGTATGTGTGTGCACGCGTGTATGTGTGTGTACGCACATGTTTGAGGCAGACCAGAGAACACCTGCTTTACAGGAAAGAATAAGTAGTTCTTGCTAAGGTATAAACAATAAATATGGCCTCACAGTAAAGCCAAGTCTGCACATGTTATTTCTCTTTATAGGATATGTAATCACTTCCCAAAGCTGCTTTATTTTTATAAAGAATAGAGTCTTTAGGTAAATGGAAACAGCTGTAATGCTGTAATATGGCATCTTGGGCTTATAGAGCTGAAAAGAAATGTTGCCCTTCCGGGGAGCCTTGGGGAAGGGAGAGTCCTACAGTATGACTTTCCTACATTGCTGAAAATATAGCTACTTATTTCAGGATCTTCCCAGGTTAGAGGGCTATGTGCGCTGCCCTGATCCCTGTGTAATTAGAGTATTATACTCCTCAGTGCACCCATGTTAGGTTCCTAAAAGGCTCAAATACAGAAGTAGCTGAAGAGGCAACCTGGGACAATCCAGCAGTCTTTATAACATGGCCCTGGGTGGCTGTGTCACAGTCAACCCACAAGCCAAAACAACACGAGTTTGTATGGAACTTGGGACAATAGGGAGACTAGGCAAACCTGGCCTTGCAACATGGGCTATGGGCTGTAGTCAACAACAGTTTCCTGTGGAAGTCTTGGAGACCTATGGGAAATGAAGGACACTAGTAGTCATTCAAGACACTTGGAGTTTGGCTACTCTCCCCTGAGCATCTCTTGTCTGGTTACATCAAAACATATAGGGTTCAGGAAGGACTCAAATGTTAGAAGGTAATTCCAGAGTGTAATATTTATGAACTTTTGGCTTGCTGTCTGGTGCAACTATTCCCCCAAGCACCATGAGTGAACTCAAATTCTGCCAGGACAGCTCTAAGCCACTATGGTACCATGAGTACCTACCTACAGGAGGTATTTAGTAAATGTGTTGTATGATCATATTCCACTTTATGCTGTTTCTTATCCTTTCTATGTGCCTGTACCCTATATCCTCATTAGGACTGTAAACTGGACAATATATTTTAGTTCACATCCTTCACAGGTCCTCACAGAGCATCCTACAGTGTCCTCTGTAAAGACAATGACTCCTTAATGCAGGTCCGTGCCCACAAATAAATGGGCATTTTCTATTTATTTCATTTACATTACTTAATAAAATGTTGCCTTTTAAACTTCCACCTGCAAACACTGACTGCTAGTAAAACACACTAGCTTCTAAGTGGAATTAGACTTTCCTAGTCCAGGTGGTGAGTGGCGAGAGAAAAAGTATATGATATAGGATATTTTGATCATTTATGTCCTGACATCAAGAATTATTTGTACAATAAACACATCAGAAATACTGTACAGTAGATAAATATAAATTGTCTCTCATTTTATTTGAGACCACTTTCTTTTTTTTTTTTTTTTTTTTTTTAATGTGGGTACCGGGCGTCAAACTCAAGACCTGGCACTTGCCAGTCAGGTGCTTATGTCGCTGAGCCATCTCACTGGTCCCGAGACCACTTTCTATTTCACTCTTCTGAGTTGTTTCTGCAAAAAAATAAAAGACATATTTCTCTTGAGGTAGTTGGTTTGGAATGAATTATTCAAAGGGTATTCCAGCAATGCATGGCTCGCACAGGTAATCCAGCCATCCGCAACCCCAAGGAAGCACAATATACACAGATGAAGCAGGTAGCGGGTAATTACGTTCCTTAAAGTTTTCCCACCCTGCGGAGCAGAAGTGCTATAAATTCCCATGTTGCATTTGAACTTTAAGACCTTGGTTTGTATGAAACATTTTGTAACAGAGGTGCACTTATAACAGCAATTTCTCCTACACCAGGATTTAGAGTTGGGCCACACAGGAGATTTGCAATTCAAGGCCTTTTTGAAAATTTCAAGCCCACACCAAAAAAACCTGTACAAAACAGCAATTAGTAAAACCAAACCTGTGATGAGCATCCATCTGCTAATTATACTGCCATGGCCTGAGGGAGAATCATCCAGCCCTGGCCACTAATCCAGAGTGACTGCATCTGCATCTGAATGAATGACGTCAGGCCCTTCTACAGCTGTGACCCACTGGGGTCATCAGCCAATCAAAGACTTGTAGTGCAGCTGGGCCAGTCATTTGTTCTCCTAGATCTTATCAGGCTTGACTCCATTACCCATCAGAACTCTCCTCTCTCACTTTCAGTGTCAATCTTCCTCTGCTCACAAATGCCCAGAAAAGGAGGGAGCTTAAAGTCTTCTAATCCATTGATTGTCAAAGTTGTTTTTTGTTTTTTTCATCAAGGACTCTTTCCCTCATATTAAGTCTCACCACAAACCCAGGATATAAAGTAAAGGCACTTGGTGTGCTTTGGTCATAGAGGGGAGGATGGCGGGCAGCCCACCTCCGCACTGACTGCGCCCCACATAAGGACTTTGAGTTACAAAGTCTGCTCCCTCCATTTCTGGATGAAGAATCCAGAGGTCGGACTCCAATTTTTAATGGGGGAGTTATTGGCATTTGGGGGCCGAGGCAGTCTTTACCGCACAAAATTGGCTATGAATGTAGTCCCTTTAGCATCGCTACTCCCAGCCAAGTTCTTATGGTCACCTCCTACATATTTGCAGGCCAAAATCAACTACTGAGAGAGTGAGTCTCGTTCCACCCCGGCTGAAAATCATGCAGCCTGGACTGATTTGCCCAGAGTTAGTCAAAGGCCAGAGAAAGGATGCACCTAGGTTTCCTGATTCCCTGCCTCGTGCTTTTTCCTTGGCAGCATGTGGACCTTCCAGCCAGACAGTTTTTTCCTTCCCTCATCCCTCTTGAGTTTTGCCTTATTGGTTCAGTCCCTGCTAATGCAGTTCAGCTTCTACTCCATGAGGCTTCCCTCGTTCTTTACATCCTTGAAGAGCAATGCAGGCTCTTCCGTCTAAGAACAGAGGCTAATCCAAAAATATCCCCAAAACGTTCTCTGTGGTGACCACAAATTTAACTCCCAGTCTCATGACCACTGCGGCTTCTCCATGAGATATGAGTTTCAATTTATTAATCCAGATCAGCTGATTTTTTCTTCTCTTTAAATGATATTATTTCATTCTGGATCAATAACAGTATATTCTACATAACCATGCTAACAGTAGATGATTTTCTTGGCTGCTTTCCTGGTTATGAAACCAGAGAAACCTAGATTTGAGTCCGCCTCCTCCACTGACCAGCTGTGTGACTTTCTGAAGGACATCTGGCAGCACAGCACACACCAGATCCTGCACCACAAAGAGAGGGAGAGAGAAAAGAGCATCAGTTTTCTCACTTATAGAATGGAGAGCAAAGAAAATTTCCCTTCTTAGGATCCTCATATGGATTAAATGCAGTAAGGCATGTATAGTACTTATCACCTGTAGTTTTTCAGTAATTGGTGTCGCCACTGTTGTTATCACCATCATTATTTCCTCACCTTAGTGTGATTTGTTGGAATAAATTCCCCTAAGGTATGTTTCATAAGGTTGTCGTATGGAGATACCTGAGCACCCCAATGCTACATTCTTGGGCCAGAGTTTCTCCTTAGCTTTCAAACTCATCCAGTGGCATCAGCCCATTTGGAAGGGAATGTCAGACTCCCTTCTTCCTCCTCTGACAAGATGAGCGGACATCCCAGTAGTCATCTGAGAGATCTTATTTCCCACTGATATCAGGGTCAGCAAATATCCAGACCTTTTAAAATGGTTTTTTACTAAGAGCCTATCAAGTCTCCAGAGGGATCTATCATGTCTGAGACAGTCGAGGTCCCTTTTTTTCTGACAGTTTGAGTTGTGTACTTGAAATCATCTTTGACAAGAAAAAAACAGGCTTAAGTACGATAAAATCGTAGATATCCACAGTGACCAATTTTCAAACTTCAAGCTCCACACTAGTGCCTAATTATGACACAGAGAAAAGAATTTCCATGGAAATTTGATGTAAATTTTTGTCTTTTGCACTCAGTACTAAAATACTAGTTGAACAATTTCAAAAATCACACCTATTAAGTAAAACTAAACCAAACACATTGTTCTGAGGTATTTGTCAAGTCATTTCAGAGTACAATGTGTTTTGCTGAATCAATTAGTTTTTGCAGAGTTATATATGTGTGGAGCATGTGTCAGATGCCAGTTCAAAAATCTATCCATGTGGTTAGTGTTTTAAATGATACACACACATGTTAAGTCTGTATGAAAAACTACATTTTATTGAAAGTAGTTAAAGACCAAATAAATCATTACAAATTCAATATTAAATTCCACGTTGGAATTCTTTAAATAGATCAGATTCAGCGACTCTTCTTAATAGAAAGCTTTTGTGTGTTTCTGAGGAAATTTTACCCAAGAAAGGACTGGCGGTTTCCCAGCTACTTTTCCTTGCTTTTTTTATTGTCAATGAAACAGTAATTATTCATTTAATCTTGTCAACAAGTGGAGGGTGGTTTCAATTCAGTTGTTTACTAATTATTATTGGGTAGATCTTTAGATCCTTGAAAATGTTGTCCAATTGCGACAAACTCCTAGTGAAGCAAAGCTTGGTTAATTAGAGAATAAGAGCAATTAACTTGTCAGCAGTTAATTCCGACAGTCCCTAGAGAAATTCTACATTTAGGGAATAAATATCACAGGAGCTATTGACCTCTAAACCTTCCTCCTTTTCTGTCACTGCTGTTTAATGGAAAGTCACTTATTTTGTCAGGGTAATAACTGAGGTAATGAAGTAGCCTATGGCTTCAGCTTGCTACTCTGTTTTTCTCTTGCTAATTTTAGAAAGTTTAAAAATAGATGAATGGGTCTATTTTAGACATCATTAAAAGAGGAAACCCGAGGTGGGACTTTAGGGAATCCATGGAGCCTGCTAGCCACCCCCACAACTATCTGGAGCTCGTTAGTTTACCAAGACTAAAGACAAGTTGGTTGTGAATTTTTTAAATTATAAAGGTGTTATGAGTCAAGCCAATTTTGTTTGAGAATTTGATTTAATCAGGCAAGGAAGGATGATTCTGAAATATGTTCTTTGATTCCCTCTTTAGTATCCTTACAAAACAGTGGAATTAGTTAATACATTTGTAGCCTTCTTGATAGGGGGAGAGTGAGATGGGGTGGGACTTATTATTAAAAACTCTTAGAGAAAACTCTTAGGATAACTTGTCAAACTTTTCCAAAGAGTAATCATTTAAGCCAGGACAATTGATTTGCTCATATCTTGAATTTTCCATTTTCAGTGTAAATTCTGGGCAGCATATCCCCTCCACATCTAGACTATAGCTCATTGTGATGAGACTGGAGATATCTCACTGTCTTTGTTTTTTCCTGTCTCCCCCACTTTCTGCAAAAGGCTGGGACAGGAAAGTAGGAGCCTGAATCTTGGAAGAGCGGTGATGGCCCCAGGCACTGGTCTGTCTGCCTGATGGCATTTATCCTTACATTTTTCCTTGGTGATATTGTAAAAAAATCTTTTCTAAGCTTAAGCCATTATAACAAATACATAGGTTACAAAAGGAGCGTGAAAGTAAAACTGAAAATGGAGGCAACTAATCTCATCTCACCCCGGAGTTTTGGTGAAGTTGTCCACAGCTAACAGTGTTGACCTAACATTGTTGCCCTTGTTGGAAGTCAAGGGGTCGAAAACATAGCAGGCTTACCCCTGTCCCCCTCAGCCCCAAGTTCTGAACCAAATGAGAAACATAACAAAAAGTTAAAGTGGACGGGAGCCTATACCAGCTTTATTCTAAATGGATAGTGTTCAGTTCAGATTTAACTATACTCCCAAGGAAAATTACCTTGATATTTTGAAGAAATCAACGAAATGTAGCACTATATTAAATACCATATCAGAGACAGTGATGTTGGAAAAGGTGGGTTCTCTTATAAATAAGCAGACTTCCTAGTAGGATTACACCCCGGAATTAGGAGGACTTACAATTCTTGGGCCACTAGAGCACATTACATCGCAAAAGTGCCCATGTGAACCATAAACCAAGGGGTAAGTGAACCATGTGCACCTGTTGGCGTCTGCACACTGGAGAAGAAGGCCTTGGCTTTGCATGCCCAGCTTCTGCTTCCATATTAAGCCATCAGGTGAAGTTGCTCCTCTTCCCAGGAAGCAGTATAGATGGGGCAGGAATACAGGTGTGCTTTCCAAGCCACGTTCTCTCCGTTAGAGTAAGGAAAAAATAATTCTTCCTAACAGATGTTCCAGACAAAGCTTTTCCATAGTTACATTTTCAGCGAATCGTTAAGTAAATGAGTACAATAAAATCTGAATTCAACTTTATTAACTTAAAAATTAAGGTGATTAACTTTTCCATTGTTAGTAACAAAGAACTTATAAAACAAATTATTAGTATCTATACAATTTTCAAGAGATTATTTTGATTCCCACGGGAATGCACTCATTTTAAGTTATTCCAAAGTACCCACTCAAGTAAAAAAAGGACCTTGCTAGTTATAAAGACATTTTTAGTTGAAGTAGCATGAAACATGCATATGTATTTTGTTCCTGCTAGAACAGAGGAATTATTCACTCAGTTGTTTTTATTTTGTTTCTCAATATACACATATTCTACCATGGTCTACCTTCAGTTTACTGATAAGTAAAGAAAGACTATAGGGAAAAGGAGCAATGGATTGCATTGTCTTCCTTTTCCTCCTATGTCAACATTTTTAGCATAACTGATGGAATAATATAGGGAAAGTAATAAAATAACAAGAAATGATAAGGTTGCCTGGTCATGTTTTCTAAATACTATTTCATGCTTCTTGTGTTTGAAGCAAAGCCTTGTTTGAACAGGAGCATGGTCTTTGGTCGCTGGTAGCATCCCCTCCCATCTCCCCACCTCCGCTACACAGGCCTGGGTGTGTAGTGCGCTTACCAAGTACCTGCTTTGAGTCTTGTTTTTTTTTTTTTTTTTTTTTTTTTTTTTTTTTTTAATGTGGGTACCGGGAGTCGACCTCAGGACCTCATGCTTGCCAGCAAGTGCTTGTGCCACTGAGCGACATCACCGGCCCTTTTTTTCCTTTATGTGGGTTCTGGGAGTCGAACTCAGGACCTCGTGCTTGTGCTTATGCCACTGAGCTGTCTCACCGGCCCGAGTCTTGTTGAGCTCCTATACATTGCAGGTCCACCACAATTCTTGCTTTGGGGATACCATGAATGCTATCTATAAATGTGACATCGAGCCATTGCACATACAGTTTCTCCTCTGCTCAAAAGTGAGCTTTCTTGTTCCATTATACTTCCTTTATAAAACACAAGTTCAGACAAAAAATTATTGAGAATTTCCAAACAGAGACAGCAGAGCAATAAAACAAGTGTGGTGCACTTTTGAACGCAGGACCCCATGCAAAGGCACAGCTTGGGTGCCTGTGAGGCCAGCCCTGAGGAGAGTTAGACCCAAGGGTGCTTGGGCCACGGAGTAGGCACAAGAAAGGCTGAAGCCTAGGATAATGAACTGACTCTCACTTGTGCCAGGAGGTGAAGGTACTGACAACAAATGGGTCTGGTACCAACAGAAACCAGACTGCATGCTATTTCTGGCTAGCATAATAGGGGCTATTTGTCCCTCAATTAATACAAAGTAATTCTTCTTTGAACAAAGTTGTTCAGAACTTTTATGGACCCAGTTTAGCCTTTGTGTTCAATTGCCTTATATTGAGCACAAAAGTATGCAACCTTTTTCTTCACTTTTTTACCTTATAATTCCTGAACTCATCACTCTTTCCTATATGACCAAGGCTTGCACTTGGCATGTGCCTTGGGTTCCCTTCCCTCTTGGCTGCCTGAGGAACTCATGACAGGATGGTTTCTCTCAAAGCCCTGCTGTGTGATACCGCGGTAGTCCACTCACAGCCCCATGTTCCTTGTCTCTGCCTACCGTCTGTCTTTCTTTGTGAGCCTGTGAAAGTCTTGATTTCACAGACAGTGAGCAGGTGCTCAACACAATAGGTGCTTCAGGGGGAAAAATGGGTGTACCATTAATTCAGCTTCAAAGGTCACACAGCTAATCAATTACAGAGCCAAAATTAGAATCCTGCTTCTTCCCCTGGGCCTCCTCTTCCACAGCTTTGTGGCCTTACAATTGTACAAGATGCTCAGGAAGAAAAACTGTGACTTTCTCCGCTATTGCAGCAAGAGCCTTCATTTGGAGATTAATGTTGAAAAAAACAAAACAAGTCTCCACTGAATAAATAAATACAAAAGACCACAAAATGTTCTACTGAAATAAATTGTATCATTGGAGTCGTGATAACTTGGGGAACTTTTCTATTTTTAAGCTCTTTTCACAATCCTTTTAGAAGTCAGTATTCCAGGTAAACACTTATCCGACATATACTTATTTAATGGATCCTGAGTAAGGGTCTGCCTGTACCAGGCAGGCTGGGGACAAAAAGGTAAATAAGATATGCTCCCTGAACTTAAGAATATATAGTCAATAAAAAAGTCATGCATAGCAGTCTGCATGATCATTTAATATCAGGTAAATCATGTTACTTGTGTGTTCAAAAACATCCACTGGTTTCTTTTCTCATTCGATGGTAACCTCCAAATTTCTTACTGTGATTTATAAGATGCTCCTAGCACAGCCTTCCTGTACCCTCTGACCTCTTCCTCTACCACTTTAGCACTCCCAGAACTCTACTTACTTCCTTGGAATGTTCTTTTCATATCTTAAATGTCATTTCCCCAGATCGCCATAGTTCAATCCACCACTTTCTGCAGGTCTCTGCTCTAATGCCTTTGTCTCTAAGAGTTTTCATGTCCAGATTCTCCACCACTCACCTCCCAACATCTTTCTCTAACCCCCACACTTACCTTCTTCAAACTCTTACTACTAATAATGTATACATTTGTTTTTATTGTACCTACCTCTGTCTCTGTCTCTCTCTTATATACATACACACCCACGAACACATGTACTCATTTAATATCTCCATATAAGCTCTCAATTAATTCCAAAGCATGAATTGGCTGTTTTATTTATTTTCAATGAATAATTGTTAAATGAATTAATGAGTGAGTCAGTACATGTCATCCATATTGTACATGAGATCTCCCGTGGCCAAAGCCCGCCTACAGCCACTGTTACATATACTGTAATGCAAACTTTATCCAAATATACTGTATCAATTATAACAATTTCTCTTTAGCTTATTTGTGAGAGTTATTATTAATGAGAACTGAAGTCTGGTATTGGACTGGGGCCTGTCTGTTGTTGCTAAAGTTGTTTCTTATTTCTGGAGATCCATTACAAGTAGCCACTAGACCAGATGACGTGAAGGAGAAAAAATGGTTAACATAAAATTTAGGCTTTAAGGAGACTTTGGTCTAGAAGGGGAGAGAAATCCATACTTGATCATCCAAATGGAGCCAAATGGACTTTTTAAAATTAGTGCATATTAATTTTACAAAATATTGTCATTGTGACATTTTCATAATGCATATCACATTTTCATCGTATCTATTTCCCCTACTGCCTTCCCTTACCTTTCCCTCCCCCTTATATCCTTCTTCTGATCTAGCAATCTGTGAAACGAGTTCCTGAAGATAGAGCATGTCATGAAGGCTCATGAGAGAAAGAATTCCTGTTGAAAGAATCAGAGAAGTCTTGTTGAAGAATTAAAGACTGAGTTAGTGTTTCAGTTAGTTATTGAAGAATAAGTGGACATGTGGGAAAGACAATGACCCACAGACAGCACACAGAGAGAACAAAGCCCTGAGACCATAGGAGAAAGTCTAGTCTACTTCGATGAACACCAGTGGAGTGAAGGAGATAAAGACTCAATGACCCACCGAGATCTTAGGAGCCAGTGAATATGCTCCACAGTTTTGGATGGTAGAAGGCAAATGTATAAACCTGTGGTCAACTCCACCCAGGCCTCAGGGACAAATTTAATATTTTGGAGACTGGATATTTAGTAAAACTGAAATAGCAATTTCTCCTTCTCAGAGTTCTAAAAAATAGCATACAGGCACACCTCAGAGATGCTGTAGGTTCGTTTCCAGAACACCACAATAAAACCAATATCACAATGAAGTGAGCCTCACGAATGTTTTAGATTCCTGGACCATGTAGAAGTTATGTTTGCACTATACTGTAGTATTTTAGGTGTGCAATAGCATTATGTTAACAAAATCCCTGTATATACCTTAATTTTAAAATGCTTTACTGCTAAAAAGTAAAAACTGCTCTCACCAGTCATAATCCTTTTGCTGGTGGAGGGTCTTGCCTCAGTGTTGATGGTTGCTGATTAATCAGGGTTTGGCTGCTGAAGGTTGGGTAGCTGTGGCAATTTCTTAAAATAAGACAGCAGTGAAGTTCGTAGTGATTGATGCTTTCTTCCATGAAAATTACTCTGTAGTGTGTGATGCCATTTGTCACCATTTTGCCCATACAACTTCTTTCAAAATTAGACTCATTCCTCTCAAACCTTGTCATTGCTTTATCAACATGGGTTGTGTAATATTCTAAATTCTTTCTTCCTATATCTATAATGTTTACATCATCTTTAGCAGGAGCAGATTCCTTCTCAAGGAACTCTTTCTTTTTCATCTATAAGAAGTAACTCTCCATCCACTAAAGTTTTATCACGAGATTCCAGAGATTCACTCACATCTTCAGGCTCCAATTCTCATTCTCTTCTTCTAATTCTTTGGCTATTTCCACATTTGCAGTTACTTCTTCCACTAACATTTGAATTTTTCAAAGCCATGCATGAAGGTTAGAATCAACTTCTCCCAAACTCCTACTTATATTGATGTTTTGGCCTCTTCCTGTGAATCACAAGTTTTTGAATATCATCTAGAATGGAGATCCTTTCCAGAACATGTTCAATTTCCTTTTCCTGGTTCTATGACAACTCTATCTTTATGAAATGTATTTCTTATATAAAAGACTAGAAAGTTGAAATTACTCCTTAATCCATGGGCTAAAGAGTGAATGTTGTGTTGGTAGACATGACAACAACATTCATCTTATTATACATCTCCAACAGAGCTCTTGGATGACCAGTTGCACTATCAGAGAGCAGTACTATGGTGAAATTCATCAAGTAGGTCTTCAACAATGGGCCCAAAATACTCAGTAAACCATGTGATGATATGAGCTACCATCCAAGCTTTGTTGTTCCACTTATACACACAGGCAGAGCATATTTAGTATAATTGTTAAAGGCACTATGATTCTTTTGTTCTTTGGAATAATAAAATAGCATTGGCTTTCACTGAAAGTCACCAGCTACACTAGCCCCTAAAAAGATACTCAGCCTGTCCTTTGATGCTTCGACCCCAAGCACTGACTTCACTTCTCTAGATATGAAAGTCCTATATAACATTTTCTTCCAGTAGAAGGTTGTTTTATGCTGTGAAAACTCTATTATTTAAGACAGCCACCTTCATCAATGATTTTAGCCAGTTTTTTTGGTAAACTTACTATAGCTTCTCCATCAGCACTGGCTGCTTCTCCTTACACTTTGATATTATGGAGATGGTTTCTTTTTCTGAAACCTCATGAACGAACCTATAGTTGCTTTGGACTTTTCTTCTACAGCTTCCTCACCTCTCCAGCCTTCACAGAATTGAAGAGAGTTAGGACTTTGCCTTGGATTAGGCTTTGGTTTATGGGACACTTTCTGTGTAAGCATTCAGGTTGATTCACCTTCTTATTTATGTGTACACTGGAGTTGTATTTTTAATTTATTTCAAGAACTTTTTCTTTGATTTCATTACTTGACTGTTTGGTTGCAGAAATCTATATTTTAACCTGTCTTCATTTTTGATATACCTTCCTCCCCATGCTCAGTAATTACTAGCTTATAATTAAAAGTGAGAAATGTGTGACTATTCTTTTCACTTGAATACTTACAGGCCATTGTACGATTATTAGTTGACCGAATTTCAATGTCCTAGAAAATAAGAGGAGGCTTGTGAAGAGGCAGAAAGATGAGGAACAGGTCAGTAGAGAAGTCAGGACACACACAACCTTTACTGACTAAGTTCACAGTCATATGGGTGTGGTTCATGGTGCCCCAAACAATTAGAGATCACAGATCATCATAACATATTCATATATAATAATGAAAAAGTTTGAAATATTGTAAGAATTACTAAAATGTGACACAGACACTGGTTAGCACAAGCAGTTGGATGAAAATGGTACCCACAGGCTTGCTGGCAGCAGAGTTGCCACACAACTTCCATTTGTAAAAAAATACAGTGTAGTATCTGTAAAGCACAATAAAGTGAAACACAAAAAATGAGGTATTTGAAAGCACTGCTGCAAATTATATGTACTTCATTAATACTGGGTTCTGCTGTTTATTTTTCAGAAGATATTTTCTAGTCATTAAAGCAATTTGAACAAAGGAATGATGCAATTGGAGCTTTTCTTTATTGTCAAATTACCTAAGAGATCTAGCGTTATTTGATTTTCCCTGGGACAACTGTCAGTGGAGGATGTGAGAACATTAAATAGATAGATGATAGATAGATAGCTCCATAGATAGATCACAAGATGGAATTCCAAAATTGGCCCACTACCTGTGTGTAGCCCACAAGCTAAAAATTTTCTTATATATTTAATTTGTTTGAAAAAATTCAAAACAAGAATACCATTTTGTGATAAACAAAAAGTATATGAATTTCAAATTTTAGTGTCTTTTCATAAAGTTTTATTACATCATGGCCACTTGTATCATTTCTTGTATTGCCTCTGATTGTCTTCATTCTATAATAGCAGAATTAAATACAAAACCAAAAATATTTACCACCTTCTCATTTATAGAAAATGTTTTTGACCCCTGATCTATGTACTAGGTTATAACAGCTTTCAGTTGAAAGCAGTCTCTCATAGCATCTCAGCTGGTGACTTACACATTCTACAGTTGATAAATGTATCTTGCATTAATAACAATGTAGAAAATTTAGTATTAATGTGTGTGCCACACAATTTGTGCTTCTATATGCTAATAAAAACTGAAAGCACTAATTTCTTTATATTTTTGCAAAGATTGACACTTACCTAGTTTGATATTTAGCATATGAATTCTACAAAAGATTTTTTAACAGAAACTCCAAGCTGCAATGAGAATTTATCATACCCAAAAAGAGAAGAATTTTATAGCCTTTTTCAAAAAATATGAAATCGATGTTCATTTAGAAATCTTGAAAATTACACTAATGTACCATTCAAACTTTAAATGTCAGTACATAAAACTACGTTAGTTTTCTAGCACAGAAATAAATTAAGGATTAAAAAATTCTAAACCTTGGCATTACCTCTCTTGAGGATAAATTATGGATAATATAAAATTAGTCTTCAAAAACTTCTAAATTTAATATTTATTGGAACAAATACAATTCTGTAATGTATTTTACAAAGTAAGATGCTGCATGTACAGGGAATATAGGGAAAAATGTAAACACTAAATACCCCTGAAGTAGGGCCGGTGAGATGGCTCAGCGGCATAAGCGCCTGCCTTGCAAGCGCGAGGGCCCGAGTTCGACTCCCGGATCCCACATACGAAAAAGGGGCCGGTGATATCGCTCAGCGGCACGGGTGCCTGTTGGCGCGCGAGGTCCTGAGGTCGACCCCCCGGTACCCACAAAAAATAAATAAATAAATAAATAAATACCCCTGAAGTAGATTGGGAGCAGGAGAGAGAATGTGTAGGGAGACCTTGAAGACTAGATTATTCTGAATGGTAGGTGACACATAAGCCAGAATCGTGGCAGGGTAAAATGGTACTAAACAGAAATCACTTGTTTCATTTATACTCCTAGTATAATTTGTTGCTTCTCTGACTTTTAATATCGTTTGTCATTACCTATCTCTCCGTCTTGCCAAAATTGTCTGGGTTGCATGGTACGATCAGTATAATCAAGTTAGCTATTCAGTGAACCCGGTGTCAGATGAACAGAACCCAGCTGTGAATCCAAAGTGCGCAACACCAAGCCAAGGATGTTGGGTTGGTTCTCTCGCCTATCATGATCCATGATGAAGAAAGGCTCTTCCAAGGACCTTCCATTCTGGCATTCAAGGTGGCAAAGTATTATGCTTTGTGTATTTTTAACATTTGTGTGATTGACTAAATATTCAATTGATTTAGGTGAATAACATTTTTTAAATAATATATGAATTTGGGTCTATGTATTTCTTCTTTCTCATATATTCTATGTCTCTACTAGTATAGTAACCCTATACTATTATGTAAAGAAATAGTGTGAGAGTTTTGGAAGTTTCAAAGAGCTACTGAGGGAGTCCCAAAATGGTGAACAGCAGCTTAGAGAATAGAAGCGAGGGAAGGGTCATGGGAACCATGGGGGAACCGACTGACAGAGGGGAAGAAACAGGATTAACTGACACAGAAGAAACAGCGCCCTGTGCAGGAGAGACTGCGCCGCGCCACCAACTTTGCCAGCTAGGAGTGAAGTGAAACTAACAACTTCCCGGCTCGCAGAGCACTGGAGAACTGCACCGGGATGAGAAGGGTCTCCCGCAGCTGGAGCCGGCAGGGAGCGCGCGGGCCCCGCCTCCGGAGCGGCCTCGTTCCGCAGTGCACCGAGGAGGAGCGACCTCGGCACACGTGCGCGAAGTCACGGCACGGAGCCGGGGGCGCCACCGCGGGAGGGCGGGCCCCGGGTCCCCAGCAGCCCCGCGGCCGCCTCTCACCGCGAGTTCCCCGCGCGGGCGAGGGCGGCCCGGTCACGGGAGACCGCGGCGGCAGCGGGGCGCAGCCTGGGGGCCGCCGAGAGGCGGGGCCGGGAGCCCGGGCCGGGCCCCCCGGGGCGGACCCCGTGCGGCTGTGCGCGGAGCCCCGCACTCCGCGGCGCGGGCGGACCCGGACCGGCCAGAGCGAGCGCGACCCGCGCCGAGGGGAGAGCCGCGCGCAGAATAGAAACTTCTTTCACTGCTTATTTGATTGTACTTTTTCATTTTTCTTTTACTTTTACTTTTTTTCAATTCTTTGCTATTTTCCTCCTTCTGTACATTTCCCCCACACATTCTACCCTTTTCTCTTTTCTGAGTGTGTATGTGTATGTGTGGTTCTCTTCATCCTGCCTTTTTTCTCCCAATATAGTTTATAAAGATGAAGGGAATTCTCCCTTGTCCCTTTATATCCCTCCTACTTTTAACCATATCTCTTCACCTGACCTCTTTCGCCTGTGTTTTATTCATTCTCAATTTTTGTTTTGTTTCCTCTTCCCCTTTTTCTTTGTATCCCTTTAACTTTTTCTCTAATATGTATATCAATCATAGAATCTTTTCCCATCCCCATTTCTCACTACCAATTTTATACCCAATTTTCCATTATTCTCATCTAAATATATAGCACACCTTTATCATCAGTATGATCCTTTGCCTCCCTCTTATTTCCTCCTACCTGTACCATAAAGCATAGAACTTTTTTTTTTTTTTAACTTTTTCATTTTTTCTCTTTTCTTCCCCTCTCTGGCATTACCAGTCCCCAACCCCTGAGCTTTAGATAACTGATTCTATAAAATTATGTTGAATGCAGTTTTTCACCTGTAGAGGAGACACAGCCATTGCATTTAGTGCACATTAACTGTTGGTTAAGACCTTGGCTATTAGAATGCTTACACTATAACTGGATTTCTTCTCTAGGCTAAATGGAGACTCAAAACAGGGCTTCATGGTATATTATTTCTCAACTAGCCCTGATACCACTGGAACAGATTAGCCTGTTACTGCCATAGCTGATTTGACTGCATAGGAATAATCCTGACTCAGTGGACAATTTTATGCCAGTAAAGCCATCTGCTGAATCCACCATCATACCCAGGGGGAGGGACAGCAACAGTTCCTAACCCAAGAACTCAGACTGGATTGAATAGGACATCAGAAAATGGAAAGATGTCCCCTATTTCTGGATAGGCAAAATCAATGTTGTCAAGATGGCCATACTCCCAAAAATGTTAAACAGATTCAATGCCGTCCCAATACCAACAGCATACTTTACAGATCTTGAAAAAAACAATCCTAAAATTCATATGGAGCCAGAAGACACCCAGAACAGCAAAAGCAATTTTGGGCAACAAGCAGGAGGCATAGCAATACCTGACTTCAAGCTACACTACAAAGCAATAGCAATAAAAACAGATGGTACTGGAACAAAAGCAGATTCGTGGACCAGTGGAATAGAATTGAGAAACTTCCCCTGACACATTCACCTATTCGATTTTCAACAAATGGGCCAAAAACATGTGGAGGAAAGACAGGCTATCCTTCAAGTGGTGCTGGGATAAATGGTCATCTGTGTGCAAAAAATTGAAACTGGACCCTTATATCTCACCATATACTAAATTAAAATAAAAATGGATCAAAGATCTAAATATTAAAACAGAAGCAGACTACTGGAAGATAAAATAGGTAAAACACTTGAAGGCAATAGGTGTAGGAAAGGATTTTCTAAACAGAAATTCAATGGCACAAGAAATAACAGCAAGAATTAACAAATGGGATTGTATCAGACTAAAAAGCTTCTGTACAGCAAAAGAATCAATCAGTAGAGTGAAGAGAAAACCTACAGAATGGGAAAAAAACTTTTGCCAGCTACTCCTCAGAGGACAAATATCTAGAATATACAAAGAACTCAAAAAAAAAAAATTAAACCACCTAAAGTTAAAGATCCTGTCAAGAAATGGGCAAGATAAATGGACTCTTCACAGAAGAAGAAACACAAATGGTCAACAAATACATGAAAAAAATGCTCAACACCTCTGTCCGTTAGAGAAATGCAAATTAAAACAACCCTCGGATTCCATCTTACTCCAGGAAGAATGGCAATCATTAAGAAATCAACTAATGCTGGTGAGGCTGTGGTGAAAAAGGAACCCTCCTTCACTGTTGGTGGGAATGTAAATTAGTACAACCATTATGGAAATCAGTATGGAAATTTCTCAAAGAACCGAAATCAGAAATTCCATATGACCCAGCTATCCCCCTGCTAGGCATCTTCCCCATAGAGCTTAAGACATCATACTACAACGGTACATGCTTACTAATGTTTATAGGAGCACAATTCATAATAGCTAAATCCTGGAAATAGCCCATGTACCCATCAACAGATAACTGGATAAATAAAATGTGGTATGTATATATAATTGAATACTATTCTGCTATAAAGAATGACAGATTTGAGATGTTTGTAGGAAAATGAATGTGCCTGGGAAAATATAATGTTGAGTGGAATAAACCAGACACACATGCTTAAATACCATGTGGTAGCTGTCATTCAAGTGAGGCAAAGTACAAACAAAGAGAATAAAAAAGGATGGATAAAAATGTTATGGTTTGAGTCTATATGTCCTCCCAAAGCCTCATGTGGTCATAGGGTTTTTTTTGTGTTTTTTTTGTTTTTTTTCTTTTTCAGAGGTGGTTGAATCTAGAGTGTGTGATAGATTCATAGTGCAATGCTGAGATTAAGGGTGCTGGGATTAAGGGTGGGTGATTGCTAGATCAGTCCACTGACTGGATTGGCACCTGGTAAGCTAGATACAATATAAGCGACAGAATGAGGCCTCTCTCTCTCTCTCTCTCTCTCTCTCTCCCCCTGTGCTTTTGCTGTCTTCTGCTGCCAGGAACTGTTGCCTCTCTGCCATGTGCCATTCTGCCTTACAGCCAGCCGATTATGGATTGAAACCACTACAAAGTGTGAGCTAAATAAATCTTTCCTCCTTAACTTTGGGCACTGACTATTTTGTCTCAGCAATGAGAAAGGTAACTAAGACAGAGGGGACTAGGAAATGCATGTCTTGCGATAGGGAAGTGGTCCAAGAGAACAAAGGCAAGGAATGAGGAGGAAGACAAGGGGAAATAAGTAGAATAAAGATATGCCAGTACAGGAACCTAATAACCCCAATTAATGTAAACATTTATGCCATAACATGAGCTAAGATTAATAATATCAACAAGAATGAAAAATGGAATAGGGGAATTGGCGGAGGAGAGAGGGAGGAGAGGGAAGGGGAAAGGGATTTAAAAAAAATGAAACAAGCTGACATGTACATGCAACTGCTCCCCACTGCATGAATTGCAAACATGTACTAATAAAGTAAAAAAGAAAAAAAAAAGAGCCAAGCTATAGAAATATAAATTATTGTTATTAAGTAAAATTGTGCAATGTTAATGTTAGGGTTAGAAAGTCACAGAGATCACTTTACATGACCTCATTTCACAGATGAAAACACTGAGTTTCAGAAAAGTGAAATGCTAAAGATTTGAGCTCTTCCACTACTCCGTGATACCCTATTTATGGTTAAGAATTGCAGTCCAAATCATTTCTGTCCCTGGAATATTTGCTGATATTGGCTTTCTCGATTATCATGTTTTTCCAAGCAATGGTCTGTGTTCTCACACTTTTACTTCTGTGTTCCCCTGGCTTAATTTCCTAGTTTCTGTGTTTGCAACACACTGCATTTTCTGGTTGGCTTATCGAACAATGATATCTAAGTAGTGTATTTCTATCACATCCAAGCATAAGAATTCTATAGCTCATTAGAATTCAGGCCTAATATTATATGCTGAAGAAAAAAAAAAGATGAAATAAATGAAAAATTGTTGCCTTTTCTGAACCATTATGATGTCAGATTCTTTTTCAAAGCTATGGTTTAATTAATGGACATAAATTAATCTGTTAAATGATATCTTGTTAACTAGAAAAATCAGCAATTAATAGTAAGATACTTCTGGCCAGAGTCCATTTATCCAGTCATTCAATAAACATTTTTAGAGCCTTATAACTAACAAGGAAATGTAGGTGACCCTAAAAAATAAAAATAAAATTAAAAGATACAGATTAATGAGTTCCTTTCTTCCTAGGAAGAAATTTAAGAAATAACAACTCACATTTATTGAGGTCTTAGTGTGTGTCATGCCTTGTGCTGTGTCTAACTAAATTTTCTCTTTTGATCTTTATGATAATAAGTTATATATTATTATGGGGATGTGAAGTTTAAATAAGATCTTACACAAAACTTCTAGTATTGTGTTTAGAGCATATTAGAGTCTCACAAAATTTTAATTCTCTGTTTCCTTTTTTAAAAAAATTTTGCTACTGGGATTAAACCTAGTGCCCTACATATCTGAAAGCATATGCTCTACCACCTAGCTACAGTTCTCAGTCCTAACCCTTTCATTGCACAGCAGAGATAACCATTTTTCTGTCTTACAATAGTGATTTCCAGAACTGAATGATGAAACCAAAAGAATCTGTTGAGTAAACATGAGAAATGCCCCCAGAGTCAAGGTATGGTATGTAAGGGTGGAATGAAGCTCAGCTAAAGACAGAAATGATACATTTGCCCATCCGAAGGAGCAGGGGACTGGCACACACAGGAGAGGCTTGGGGGTGGGAGGGGAAAAAAAGAGGCTCCACCAGAAAGAATTGGATGAGATGGTTGGGCAGTCCTTGGTCATGTAGAGGCTCGTGGGGGAGGCCCAGGTCCAAGGAACACACTGAAGGAAATGCGGGCAGAGGCACAAATGACAGATTGGAGCCTGTCTCATGATGCCGCAGCCTAGAGCCTGCAGAGCATGGCTTCCAGAACCACAACCGACTCCAGCAGACTTTCCACAGAGATGGGGAGGAAGTTGCTAGAACAAACACTATCCTGAAACTTGCCCCAACTCTGAACCTCATCAAACCCCAATGTTTTTCTGAGGTTAGAAAAAGCCTGGCTTAGCATTTTTAAGACAATATCTATTTGTCTTTTGTCTCCCATTTGCAGCCAGAAGTGGAAGTTCTAAAAACCCATTAAAAACTTTGGGTTTTATTTTTTATTTATTTCTTTGCTATATCCCTTGCATGGCCAAAACCAGAGAATGCTGGAATGGCATCAGCTCATTCTCCTGAGATATCCTGATCAAAGTCGTTTGGAACTGCCCTGGCTAAGCATCTGAATTTTTCCATTCTTATCCAAAACAACACTTCAATCCCTTGCAATTTACTCATATGCATCCACCTTCTCAAGTGTTCTGAGGCATTTCTTCCAGCACGCACATTGGCCTTCAAAGGATAACAAGCAATCGCACACTGACAGAAGCAGTACTTTCAAGTCTTTACCTCCATACTATCATCCAACAGAGAACAAGAACTTCTGGCAATATTGTCTATTCTATGTATTCCATGCAGAGCAGATGTATAGGGAAGGCAAAGTTAAATACCCTCTTGCATAGAAATTTTTGTTTCAGTAGCACATCTTACACTACTAAATTGTAAGTGAGGATCAGTAAAGTAAAATTTTAAGGTAGTTCATGTAAATCCAATGGGAAATCTGATCTTGTTCCTTTTTATAATACTCTGAGAGGTATCCCTTTTGAACTTGCCCTATTAAATAAGTTGTATTTTTGCTGGGTAACCCAAAATTTATCTACATTTTCCTGTAGGTCACCTTTATTCTAAGTGACTTTGATCCATAGATAGATTGCTTTTCAGGAAATTATTAAATATGTAATGTCTTACATATCACAATCTTAATCCAATCTTCATTAAGAAAAAATCTAGTTTATCTATAGTACAGTATTTATACTATCTATAGTATAGCATGGGGAGAAATTTTTCATGATGATTTCTTTTCATGGAATATAATAGAAAGCTAGAGTTTGCCTTATCAAATACTCATTTCTCAGAGAACTCTTCCACTTTTTCAACAGGATGAAGAAAATTTATGATTTTGTCTAGTGCAAAGCTGCTGAGAAAACAGCTCATAGTGATGCTCATCCTTGCCTGTGACATTTTCTAACATTTGTTCTACTTTGGTTACTTGGGTATTTCTTTAGTATTTTCTATATCCTTGGCTATTCCATACTGAGGATTTGATGACCTGTTCATTAGCATAATCTTTTTCTAATGTCAAATGAAAACCATTTTTGATCAGGTAGATAAACTTCTAAGGTCAGCATCCCTGTCTCAGTTTCTGATGTTTCCAAATATACAAGCAACTCTTTAGCTTTCTAAATCTTCACCTGCTTCTTCTTTTCATGCAATTTGCCTTTGTGCAGTTATTTTGCACCACCCCCGGAGTGTTTTCAAATATATTTCAAACCCCCAAGCAACCCCATTTCAGCTGATTGACTTCTGGGAACTCTAATGTCGGGCAGGCATTTTGCTGCAACCCCATTTAGACTCAGCAGGAAGAACAGATTTAAAAGGCAGATTACGGTGTTAGCTTTTTAAAAACTGCTTTATTAGAGAGGCTAAAAGCCACAGAGGTGGTAAGCTGGATTCTTTTGAAATACAAGCAACTTCAAGACATCCAGGGAGCAGTTCATCACCCGTGGAGCTCCTCCCTTTGGATTTCAGTGATGGCGGGGACCAGCTGGCTCTGAGTAGCTTTCTTACAGGTCCTTGCTACTCCAACAACGGAATCCCAAAAAGCACCAGAGGGGATTCATTTAAGGGTTGGAGGCCTGTGGAAAGCAGCTCACCCCTGGACTTCTGGCAGGCCATTTTTTGTGAAAGGGTTGGCTACATACTGGCCTCACTGAATTGCAGGGGCTGGCCAGGGCAGTAGGTAGAGAGCCATGAGGTGAAGGTGAAAGCCATTTAGGAAAGAGGAGTGAATATCCACAGGACTGGTTCTTATGATAGGCACCATGAGTCCCAGAAAATAAATGGATGGATGGATGGATGGATGGATGGATGGATGGATGGATGGATTGATGATGGGAAAATGAGTGAATGAATGAATGACTGGATGAATGATAAAGAAAGGCTGCCCCCCTGGCTACTGCTTCACATGCCATCTTAAAATATGTGCCATGATTTATCCATGAGTTCTTCACATGTCTGGTGCTCTGTTTGAACTATTTCAGGAGCTGCTTGTAAAGTGGTTGAGGAGCCATGAAAAGAAGGTAAGTATGTGCAAAACATGGTGGCGCATGCCTGTAATTCCAGCACTCTGGGAGGCTGAGGCAGGAGGACTGTAAGTTTGAGCCCATTTTGGGCAATTTAGTGACAGTGAGGCCCTGTCTCAAAATAAAATAATAAAAAAGGGCTGGGGATGTAGCTCCATGTAAAGTCCCTGGGTTCAATTCCCAGTACAGAATAAGATGGAGAAGGAAAAAGAGAAGGAGGAGAAGGAGAAGGAGAAGGAGAAGGAGGAGAAGGAGGAGAAGGAGAAGGAGGATGAGGAGGGGGAAGAAGGGGAAGAGGGAAAGAGGGGAAAGAAGGGGAGGGGGAGGAGGTGAGTATAATGAAATCTTGAGAGACACTGAGATTCTATATGAGAGTTTTTACTTAGAAGTTAAAAGATGAAATGAATCACCAGATTTGGAGAATGTGTGATAGAAAAAGTGTGCTAAAAAGCAGACTGGATCCTATTTAAAGGCAAAATTAAGCCAGGATTAAACTAGAGCTCTGACAAATCATATAAGGCAGATATAGGGCATATGAGCTGTCACCCACTCCCCCTGTACCCAAAGAGAACATCAGCAACCCGTCATAACTCCACACCACGCTTCGACACAGCCTTCAAATCCTTCTCAGCAGGCTGTTGTGGTCCTGGATTAAACAGCGGATGTTCCTGAAAGTGGCTATGGATCAGCTTAGCACCCAGCACAAATTCTCAGGGGAGCAGACAACAGGGACAGAATCAAGCAGAGCCAGAAGCGTGGGGACTGACAGAATGTCAAATGTGTGCCACCCGACATGGCTGGCAGTCGGTACTGGCTTCAGAAGATGTCACCCTCAGTAATCTGGGACCTGTTACCAGATTTTTCAAGAGTAAATAAAAATAAAAATTGTATTTGGAGTCTCCTGATTTTCAAATGTTAGATCTAAAAAGGGAGAAAAAGTAATGTTGTAGAAGCCAAACAAAATACATATACAGAAAATAAAATTAAAATAAGCATGCAGGTTAATGTAGCCTCCAGGCTTAAAGAATTGAAGGAAGATTCCAATATGCTCTTATCTTGCCTGAACTACCTTACCACCATCGGGGATGCAGCTTAAAAACAAAAGAAAGCCATCTCACAAGGGCTTGAAGAGGGCATGTGACAAATTGTAGAAAATTATAGCCAACATTTTGTGGTTGCTGATCTTCCCTAGGTTACACACTAGCAGAGGCCTGAAAAATAGCAAACTTCAAAGATCAAAGTTTCCAGGCAATGGAGGGGACATTTCAGCCAGAATGCTTTTGTCTGGTTCCTCCCACCCCAACCCCTTTTTGTCAATCACAAAGCAGTTGTCAGCAAAGTTCAGATTCTGACATTGTCAGAGGCTAATGATGCCTTTCACCCATTACTTATTTCAGTATTCCAGCCCTCTTGGTCTCTGTCTCCCTTTGGGTTGTTTACATACAATTTCCTTCTGGGCGGAACTTTGTTTTTCCTTTCCTTCTTTTGGGACTGTTGTTTTTTCTTAAAATAGGAGGTCATTTCAGGCAGAAATGTGTTTTCGCCTCTTTGCTTCCTCTATGACTGGGACTGGGGCCCTTTTGAAAAGAAGGAAATTTCCACTTTGTTTACAAGGAGAGGTTGGTTTTCTTTGGATATCCTATTAATTTGCTGGGTAGGGAGTTTGGAGTTCCTAGGATTATCTAAGGAGATGAGGCCAGTCATTGGAAAGGCATGTCTTTGGTTTGTTTGTTTTCATGTTACATATGCTGCTTTTCTTAATGCTTTTTTCTCTCATTTTTCTCTCATTTCTCACATTTTTTCAATGAACCTATACATCTGCCTCTGTATTCCAACTCTCTACTTTGTCTTCTCCTCGCTTTAGTTGTCAATCTGGATTACTTGACCAATGTGCTGGACCAATTCCAGCATGAGTCATACCTTTGTACTTTTGGATGGAAAAGTAATTTTCCTCCTCTTTAAAATGCAGCAGGACCCACTGCCATTACTGGGAAACACAGGCTTCATCGTGCCACTCTCCCCTGCCCCACTGCTGCACCCCCCTGCCCCCCCTTACACGTGACAGGTCAAGCCCAACATCAAGTCGTGCCAATAAGTAAACAGGTGGGAATGAACTGTTCCGGGCACCGGGCAGAGTTTACCCTGGGCCTGATGAAGAATACATTCTAAGGGGACAGCTTATTAATTTTTAAAAAAATGTTTCCAAGTCCATGTATTCCAAAGCCAAACAAAATGAAATCCTTCAAGGTAAATCTTATGATGACTTTAGTAGCTTGCAACAAAAGAAATATTAATTTTAAAACAATGTATTGCAGGCTACTGCTAATATGTAGTTTATTTAAAGTACCATGTTCACTGGAACATAATACTCAAAAACTCCAGTTAAATGGAATCTAGCAATGAGGGCTCTCATTTTGACTGTTCAGTATCATTCCATGCGTAAATTTTACTGTTTATTGAGGGAAAAGTTTTAATAATACATTAAGTGAATGTGAGTGATCAGGATCAATATCAGAAAACACAGGACCAGGGAAGTTTATGATGGTGGTTGGGACCATGGGTTTGGAGCTGGGTTATCAGCTCCAGTGGAACTACCAGAGTTGCCTCAGTCAAATTACTCACTATGTCTATTCTTCAATTTCCAATTCTATTAAATAGGGATAATAATAATACCTGCTTTGTAGAGCTGTTGAGAATTAATATGTTAAAGATATATGAAGTTTTCATCCGACCAACACGAAGCATTCCCTACAAGTGCGTAGAGGCACTTACACATCTGATGCTGCCTGTACTAGAATAATTCTATGAAATAGGTATCATGTTTTAATCTTCATTTTACCTGAAGGAATTAGGGGTCCAAAATATTTAAGTATTTATCCATGGCCACAGAAATACTAAGGAACCAAACCAAGATTCCAACCCAAGGGAACTGACATAGAGCCTGAGTCCTTCACCACTAGGTGGCTTTTAACATCTTTACTGTGTGAGTAACCTTTAGCACTCCAGGGGCTATTCTATGGTGACTTTACTGTTTTGAACAGAGATGCTCAAAATAGCAATTCTGTTCTCCATAAAATAATTATACACACAGTCAGGATTAAACATTGTCCCTAGGATTCGCCTCCTAAGTCAGTGGAGTACTTACTCGATGCATTTCAAAAACATTTTCTCAGTACAAAAAGGAAGAGGGGAGGAAAAAGGTTTTCTTTTTGCTTTTCAGTTAGCCAAGAATTAGTTACTCACATTCTCTCATTCCTCCTAGAGGTCTGGTTAAGTGAGATTATTCTGTACAATAAAATAAAGACATGTGGTAGACATTATAGAGTCAAATACCTTCAATTTCAAAAGATACAAACTAATTTATCTAGTTTCTAGAGAATCAAGTTTTAAACTATTGGTGAATGTCCAAGTAATATTTTTATTGTCTGGAGGAATGAAACTTGAAGAATTGGAAGAAATAGGAGGTTGTGACATCAGAGATAGAAATAAAAACCAGAAGTTTGTCACAGTAATATATTCTAATAACCAAGAAATTAAAAATCACAAGATATGTTTGCATGTTTATAACAATATGCTATGCTCAAATATAGCTTATATTTTATTTTGTATTTTATGTTATCACAATTGATTTGTATAGGAGAAATAGTATTAGATGAGGTAAGCAGTAGAAATATTATCAATCTATTTTATGTAGGAGGCAACTGAGGCTCTCAGACCCAATTGGTTGGCCTAGGTCAATAGCTGGTTATTCTTAGAGCCAAGACTAATCATTCCCTGCTCTTTCTACTCAATCACAATTCCCACTGGTAATGTTGCTGAGCTTGGTCTGTCATTTTACTTTACCAAGATGGCTGTTCTCCAAGAGCTGGGAACCAAGAATGATTTTGTGGGGAAAGGTCCAGAACAAGAGGTGACAATGCATGCGTACTCCCTCCCAAACCACCTCAGAAGGCCCTCGGGAGAGTTGGAGGAGAGGAGGCCCCTGGCAGGAGAGGGAGAATCTGCAAAGGGCAAATGTCCCACATTCCTACATATAGCTATGCTCAGCCCACATTTTATTTTGTATTAAAACTCCTGGCTCTGCATTCAGACTTGTAGGGGTTGGATCTTGGTGCCACTCTTCCCTAATTTTTTTTTTTTTTGCCCCATTTCCTTGTTGGTGTGATGATACTGATAACTACACTGATTTTTCAGGGTCAATGTGAGAATTAAACAAGACAGCCCAGGGCCAGTGAGATGGCTCAGTGGTGTAAGCACCTGCCTGGCAAACGTGAGGGCCCGAGTTCGACTCCTGGAACCTACATACGAAAAAAGGGCCAGTGATATCGCTCAGCGGCACGGGCGCCTGCTGGTGCGCGAGGTCCTGAGGTCGACACCTGGTACCCACAAAAAAAAAAAAAAAAAAAAAAAAGAGAGCCCATTTAAACTGCTTAGCATTTTAACTGACATGTAGTGAGAATTTAATGAACATGAACAATTAACTTTTTATTTCATGCAGAGATATAAGTGGCATAGCCAGGATTTGAACCCAGCCACCACAACTCCAGAGACCAATTGCTTCACCACAATCCCACTTGCTGCCTTTGTACTTGCTTTGTCCATCTGCCTGAAGTGCGCTTCCCCTAGATAGCTATCTACGTGGCTCCCTTCCTCTTGCTGTTCAGGCCTTTGCCCAAATGGCATTTCCTCTGAATTACCTTTCCCGGCTGCCTGATCTAAAACAAGTTCTCCATTCTTTTAAGCTGCTTAATTTTCCCCCACTCATAAAACAAAATATTTATTTGATTGTAGATGGAATGCTTTCCCTACCACCAGAAAATAAGTTCCATGAGAGCAGGAGCTTAGTTTGATTCATGTAAGTCATTTTCTTTACCATAGAACATAAATATTGTTTGTCGCATCAGTGCATGCATTGATGAATAAGACACATTAACTTGGCACCTAACATAATAAAATACTGTCAATAGAGGAACAAAAATGTTGGTAAGCTCTAGATCCGACTCTTAAGACATTTGTACTTTGACTAGGAAGAGACCCTGGAAAGACCCATAGAAACCCATCTAACCATCATGATAGACTACGCCAAGTTTGAATGAATAGTGCAAAGTGTCTGGGCACTCATACCACGAGTTATATCTTTTTGCTAAGGTGCTGACTTCTCCACCAAGCCAGTTTGACACTCTACCGTTCCCTAATGAAATGCTCTAGAAGCCAATACCATCAAATCAAATAATAAAATTTTGCAAAGCCATTTCAAGAGAATTTAAATGCTCTCTATGAAATCAGACATAGTATTCTTTGGGGGATGACATTCTCCAGAAGGCTGCAGACCGTACAGTGAGATCTATTCAAAGCATGTTTTTATCAGTATAATCTACTCCCAAAAGTAAACTGGGAAAGTAGATACTTTACAACAGTTAAAGATCTTGAGGGATTAGAAAACAAAATAGGCACTTAGTTCATTCAACCCAAACTACTGGGCTATGTCTCTGTATGATTCATTAATCAATCCCATTAAGTTATAATTCTTTGCCAGGCTAAGAAAACACAACCCAAACAGTAGTGAGTATTTCCTCCCCTTGCCACTTACCCCTAAAAATGAAGAGCGGCCTTCTAAAAACTTCACTCTTCCTGAGATTAGCAGGTCTGCAAAACGTCCATGGGATTTGTCCAGAGAGAAAATGTGCCAGATGCAATGAAGTGAGAGAACCTTGTCTGATGCTGACCACTTGCATTCAAACTGATTTCCATAACCCGGATAAAGCAATGCAGAGCTACCCAGGATGACAAGACTAAAATAAAACAAATCATTCACAACATGATTTCCTGCTGAGCAGTGTTCTAAGCATCCCATGGTGGACAGTTGTTAGCTAACACAGAACAGACCTTAGATCTTGAATGCAAATCCTTTTATATGACAAATGACATTGTGTATGTGTTGAGGAATGGGGACCACAGGAAAATAGCATGATACAATGTAACCATCAATGGTTACAGCACAGGAAGTCTACCCTGCACTTCATCAGAGAAGCTCACCTTGATCTGATGTGATAGACCAAAGGGATTAGTAGCCCCTGGGACAGCCAGATCCACACTCATGAAATAGGCCATAGCAATGCCCATTGTAGCTTATTATAAAGCCAACACAATCGAACAGAATTTATCAAGTGCCTGCTTTGTAAAATGTCATAGGTTAGAGGGTTAAAGAGCTAAAGATTTGCAAGACATTCCTGTTGTTAAGGAAGAGAAAAGTACGAACATAAATGTGACCTCATTTAATGTGGTCCTGAGAGAAATCTAGTAAGGTAGACAGAGCAGGCTCTGAAAACCCCATTTTATAGATAAGAGAGCCGAATCAAAGGGATTGGGGAAGTGCTCAAGCCTGCATGGGGTGAACTCTGGAAGTGAGACTTGGGCCCAAATCCTGGCTTTTACCACTGCCCACCCTGCATCTGGCTCCGCCATCAGGGGGAAGCCTTCCGTTAAATACGTTCCTGAGGTAAATTAGAAACTGACTCACAACTCTAAACATTTAAACACTTCAATATGTCATTGAAAACATTATTTAACTTTCTTTCCTAAAGTAGACCATGATTTGACCCATGACCACAATAGCAGATGGTCTTGGAAGAGAAGCTCTTCTTTTACCCGCAGAACTCTCCAAGACTGGAGGACACAGCCTGGGTCTGAGGCGCTCAGAAGATCAGAGGGTCTTTGAATTCTGATGTTGCTTGGGCTGGGTACCTAGACCAAATGAGTACATCTGCTCTCTTCGATTTGCACTTGGGATCATCTTTCACAACATTTTCCTGGTGTCCCTTCACTAAGCTATTGTCTCACTTTGGGTTTACAAGTCATTTCCTGATTTCCTGTCATTTTTGATTACAAGAAAGTGTTGTGAGGGCCAGGGATACAGCTCAGTGGCACATCACCTGCCTGGCGAGCGCAAGGTCCTGAGTTTGATTCCCAGTACCAAAAACAAAATAAAAAGAAGGTATTGTGCCACCGTTTTCAAGGTCAGAATAGTGCTGTTATCTCTGTGTATATTTCTAGTGGAACTTCATGTTTTCTACCCTATATTTTCATTCTCTCTCTCTCTCTCCCTCTCTTTCATCTTTGAGTTAAAAAGCCCCAAGGACAGCATCTGTAATGAAATGTTACCTCTTAACTAACAACTGTAGCACAAAGTCTTCAATGTGTGAAGCACCCAGTCTGCTGTATAAATGAGTGACTTTTTCTCTGGTTTCCTCTTACCGCCTCTGTCTTCTTCTCCTGGGCTTCAGCACCGTCACATCTGTAAAGGTCATTTTTCATTAATTCTCTTTATTTTTCCAGCTCTATGATATTTATTTCTTTATTGTAAACATTTCTTGAAACTATTTAAAAGAAAAGTTCACAAACTTTTAATTTTCTCAAAAATGTTATTGGTGATCCAGTCCAGAGGCTCCTGGATGAAAAAACACGGCTTACTGAATTTGAGAGACACACGTTTTTGGCTGAGCCTTAAAATGCCCCAGTGAACAAAGGTTTAGATTTACCTCAGTCCTGAATCTTAGGGTCAACAGGCAAATTAGAGATCCCCCAGAAAAACACTCCTTAAAGGGAGACAGAAGTTGAGGAAGATCGTGAAATTCAATCTCCTCATTTTACCTATGAAAAATGAAAGCCCAAAATGGTGCTATAAGTTGTCCAAATATACCCAGCACCTTAATAAAAACCCAGGTGTCCTCCTAGGCCTCTGAGGAAAGCTTTTCTTCCACTCACTAGCCCAACTCTTGGCTTAAAATAAGTATGATCCATATTTCAGTTCCTGTTTTTATTGAATTGTTTCTGTTCTTGGCTCCTTGTCCTGCCATCAACCTTCTCTGCAGTGTGGGCCACTCTGAGTGACAAATGTCAGACTCATGGCTAAAAAATGTTGCCAACAAGAGAGAAGGGACTTATCTGGCCCCCATGGCAGCACCACTTCCTGCCTAGACAAGCGGGGATCCTCATTCTAACTCTGTCAGCCTGGAGGCCTTTGAAACCCAGCAGAGCTAAGAGATCATGCCCAGATTTGTACTGGTCAAATTGAAACGAATGTACTACCTCTGGGTCAGTTGACATTACATTTGTAGTGTACTCTGATTGTTAAGAATAAAATAGTTTTACTAGAATCCTTTGTGATTATGTTAGTGTCTTACTGACTTCATTTTTTTCTCATCCTACCTTCTATTATTTTTCTTTTCTTGCCTTCCATTTACCTCATATTCACTTGTTTTTAGATAGGACTATTCTGTGGAATATTACTTAAATGTGAAAGAAGAAAAACATGAAAAAAGTTATGTAAAAAAGATAAATGCATCACATAATTCAATTTATTGAAGTAAGGTAGAATGGAAAGAGCCCTAGGGTTGAAATCAGGAGACTGAAATTCAAATCCAGCCTCACATCTGCTCTGTGATGCTGAATTTCTTTGACCATTTCGTGCTTATTTGTAAAACAGAGGTAATAATCTGATAGTAAAATCCAGGGGAAAGTCAAGTGAGGAGTTACTAGATGAATTCAGTGTGTTACAACGGGCATCACGGCGAACTTATTTATGACAAAAGATGCCCAAGGTATCATAGGAGCTCTTTATCAGAGTTTCTTTTACTTTTTTCTTTTCTTATACCATCAGCACTATTCATAATGTATTGTAGAAATGCCAAGTTAATTTTTACAATCAGATTTAAGTGAAATAGAAAGATACCATAATAGATATTATTGTACTATTTATTATACATTTAATATCATAATATTTATTCAAGAGAAATACATAAAATATTTGTTCCATCAAGGCAATATTATAGTCAGGAGGGCAATGGTGGTAGAATTTTGAACATTCTTCAGAGAAAAACATTAAACAGCCTGATACAAAAACTTTTAACTTGTACTAGGAAATAAAAAAATTGCACTGAAACTGAACATTAAAGAGCTCCCGAAATTTTTTTCTTTTTTATGGAGATCAAAATGGGAGTATGAACAACCATTATTTTTAATGGAAAAAAAGCAACGTTAATGTTTAAAATACAATTTAGAAATAGAATTGAAATTAATAAGTTATCAGCACTGGACCATAATCCACATAGTTTTTTCTTTCTATATTTTATCATCCACTTGTGCATAGG
This sequence comes from Erethizon dorsatum, assembly GCA_028451465.1. Lineage (NCBI taxonomy): Eukaryota > Metazoa > Chordata > Mammalia > Rodentia > Erethizontidae > Erethizon > Erethizon dorsatum. The sequence goes on along the minus strand of CM051835.1, from coordinate 48,728,107 downwards.
TTTCAGATGATGTGCAATTACATTTTGAATTCTAACTTCCCCTTATATTGTAATTGTAAACATTTTCCACTTATTTAAATGGCTGCATAACAGTTTATCATGCTGCTGAGCCTTTATTTAAACTAACTCTTCCCCTAACCCTAGACATTTATTTGGAAGTTGAATTAAAATTGGTGATTAAGAGGTTTGCACTTCAAAATTTCCTTGCATTCCTAGTTCAGTGGCCATTTCATCCACATAGAAGAGCATGCCGAAGATATTTAAAGCAGAGAGGGATAGGAGATAAATGCTAAAAACTGCTCTTGTGGGGGAGGAAGGCACAAAAACACCCCCCCCCCCAAAAAAAACCACATTTTAATATTCACTGCCAGTTATTGGACTGGGATGAGTATTTAACTCCCTTATTTGAATTCATTTCACCAGCCACTTATGCTAATTCCGTATTCTCTTTGGCCATGTAGACATAGCCTAAAAATATTTGCAAGAAAGACTTCTGTACTTACTCAGTGTGTGTTTATCTGCTTTTGTTTATATCCTGTCTTGCTACAAAACGTTTAAGGCAGTTCACTTAGGGAATTTTTTAAAGGATTAAGGTCTTTAATAATCCATTTTTCTCTGTTTTTGTTTTTCTGTTAGTTATAGAAGAGTATTTTTGTTAGTTATAGAAGTAGAATTACATGTCTTAGAATCTTACTTCATTTTCCAGGTATGTAATATTTTATTTCCTATTTGCTCTAATTTCTATAGATATTAGTTTGACACGAACACTTTTACATCAGCATTCAGGGTTATTATAAACATCTCACATTTGTCTTTGTCGTATGTCTTGTGTAATTAGGATCTGGGTGGAGTGTTACTTGTTTAACCTTCTGAGGTCACAGACCAGTCTTTTCTAGTTTATAACTGCACTACTCAGCTAGGAAGCAATAATAATGAAAAAGCTAAATGTTGACAATTTCAGAATGCAGTTCTTTACAACAACATGCAACTAGCTGGGTTTTGGACACCAACTGTATAAGACAGTAAGAAGACTGGAAATATCTTACTGCTTCTTGCACCATGAAATCATTTCATCACTGCTCACTCACCACATGCATTTTTTTGCCGATTTGTTTTAGTATTTACTGTGTGTAAAATTTCTATATTTTGTACTATGACAGGGAGGCATTTTGGAAATGGGAGGGGAAGGATCTGATTTCTAGCTATTAGGGAACTTTAGAACTGACAAACGATTTTCCCCATGAGGTTTTCACAAAAACTCACTGAGAAGAATAGGACAAGAATAAGTATCCCCATTGTATGAGACTGAAACAAAGACTCAGAAATATCATGATATACTCCAATTTATCAGAACTAGAAAATAGAAGACTCAGACCCAGATATTCCCATCTTTAATCCAACTTGTGTACTACCACTCACAGCTGTAATTAAGAATTTTCGCTAAGTAATTCTTTCCTTTGAGGATTTTCTATAACTCCTAGCTGCACATTAGTTTTACAGCAATTCAAGCCAAGGCAAATCTGTGTGAAATGACTTTATTAAATGTGGTTTTACTCTCCATGGGATGGACCCAAGAGTTGTCTCTCTCCCCCACCAAAGAGTTCTCTTTATTTAATGAGATGAAACTCAATAAAGAATGAGACTTCTCAAAGCAGATTGGGGCCTCCTAACTGCTTCTTGAGGAATGAGAAACATCACCCTCCCTTGCTGGTGGCGGCTCTTTCCCTGGGTTCCCATATATCCTCTCTTCACTGAGCCAAAGTCCACATTCTTTACCCTGTCACCACACACAGTTTGACCCCAGGCCAGGGTGGCATCTTCCTCAGTCCCTTTGAGGTCACAGCCAACGCTCCCTGTGGACTGGTTGGCAGTGGGTATTTGGGGACAGCTGCTGCCTAAGCTTTCCAGCAGCAGCCCCTTGCACGTTACTTCACAATGGCCTTGTGTTCTCCCCTGCTTACTGGGAGGAAGACGCCTCCTGCTCTGCCCAGGCCTCCCACCAAGTGTGTTACTTAGGGCCTTCAATCCAAACAGGATGCTGGTTGAGTAGTGCAGATTATTTGACCACCATTACCTCCTCCTTGCCCCTCAGCTGCTTAATTCAGTCAAAGCTTTCAGGACCCCATCCCAGAGAGGTGTAGGTTGCTGTTTGGTTTCCTAGAACAGGAAAAATGTGAGTATTTTTTCCTCTTTTCTCCCTTTTTTTTTTCCCTGTGCTGCTTTAAAAGACATGAAAACTGGGCCCATTGCAAAGAGATGTTTTTTGCATCCAGTTTGGAAGAAAGAAATCTTTACCCCAATGTCTGAGAACCTTTTTATTATGAAAACCTGGGATGGACCACTTTGAAGAAGAGGGGTTATCACAAGCAAGGTTGGAATACAACAGCGCCGTCTACTGGACAGAAGGCCGAGGTCTCTGATGGCCCTCAGCAATGGCCGTAGGACTGTCCTTTCCAAACCCAGCACCTCCAGTGAGAGGCGGTTATTATGGGTCACTGTTTCCAGAACAAATTTTAGGCCTCGAGAGTTGCCCTTAAAACAATTTCAACAACTTTATTCCCTATATGCCCACATCACCCCTATCCATCTACTGTCATTTTTTTTTAGACTACCCCCACCATTAGCACTTGGTAAACACCCTCTCACCTTGACAGGTGTACATCCATTCCTTCATTCACTCATTTGGCACCAGACTCTGTGCGAGGTATCTGAGGTATAATAAGTAAGACACAGCCTCCTCATGCCCCCTTTGTAGGGCTTCTAGGATTGATCCTGGCAAGAACATCTATTTCTAGTCTTTTTTCTGTCAACTTCTTTTTGATTCTTTTTTTCATTTTTTCATGTCCACTCTGAGCTCTGTTCTCTGCTAAGAGATCACTGGAATACTGAAGTGTTTGTGTAAATTAACCAAGCTACTATATTAAATATATTAACCCAGTAATACATTTCTTCTCCTATGTAAATTCAAATCCTTGAATCTCTAAGATGGCTATGCAAGAATGATTTAAAGATTTAGGTCTTCGGGCAGCTTGTCAGAGAGATAAGTGGAGGTCAAAGAGGAAGCGGTGCTGAATGTGTGTTCTTCAACCGGTCCTCATAGTCAGCTGTTGCCTTTTTAATACACACAAATGGTCAGCTCTGGCCAACAGATGAGAACACAAAGCTTAACTTTCCTTAGACATAATTATTTTGTTTGACTATGTTATTTATTTTCCATTGTTAATAAATATGTGTATAAAATGTGTAGCCAAGTCTTTAAAATCAAGAGGACCACTGTAATACCATTAGGAGACAAAATACCATTAATAGTGAGACAAGATACATCTCTATAAGTGTTGGAAAAATGGAGGAAAATAGAAATCTGATTTCTGTAGACTCATTATTAGAACAAACATTCTTCAAAATAGAGAATATTTGCAGTGTGACAGAGGGTAACTCCCCAGGGATTCTTAACACTCAAATGAAGCAAAGTCCAATGTATGCTTACAGCCTCAAGGAGCCAAAAATTTCCTGGATCCCTGAATTAATCTTTTTCTTTCAGACCAAGTCAAACCAACTTGGACAAATTACATAAATCTCAGTATTTAGAATTTTCTAGGGAAATTCAGTTTATGTGCTGTTTCTTAGTGTCATCTTGGTAGTTAAAATAAATTCACCATTATTTTTTTTTTTCCTAGGGGTTGAGGGTAGAGCTCAGTGGTAGAAAACTTGTCTAGCCTGTGTGAGTTCCTGGGTTCCATTTCCAGCATGGCCTAAAACAAACAAAAAACAAAAAAAACCTTTTTTCTAATGGTAATTTAAAGGTCTAGATTACATGTAAAGCTGTGTTCTGGTATGTGTAAGGGTGGTGAGAGGAGGTGGAACAGGGATAGTGAGCAGCAATTAATCATATTATTCCTTATAATAGTACTTGTATTCTTGTAGTACATCTAATTTCATTTGTAAACATTTCTTTTCTGTTTTAAGCAATTCCAGATTAATGGGCTGTTTCAAGTGAGCCATACTCTTTGATTTCTCATTAAATGTGTTAATAATAGCTCACGGTGGCATTGCATCTTACGGTCACAAGGCAGTTGCTTGGGCTATATCTGTTGTCCCTTCTATTTATCCAGTAAAGAATGATACTGATTAGAATATTTGTGGGTGGCCATTAATTAATGCTTTGCTGACTTCCCTTATTAAAAGAATCACAAGTTTGAAGCTAAGCCAGAAGCCTTTGGTTTATATTTCTAATTTCTGCAAAGATGAGAAATTTTGAGGGGCTAATGGCAATATTTCTATAGAAATGAGAAAGAGTTGTCCACAAATATCAAATGGTGTTTATTATGTAGAACCACTTCTGCAGAAGGTGTTGCTCCCACCATCCTAGAATTTGTTTTCCTCCTAGCCTGGACTGTCTCTGTCTCAGAGGAACTGCGTCACCCACACTGACCCCTGCCTGCAGCTGTAACTTTCTACAGAGCAAAGGGGCCCCCATCTGTGTTGTCACCGTGAATGACAGGCCAGCACTGTGCAGTGCAGTAGATCAATTCACCGTACAAAAAATAGTTCTTTTTCCTTAGCTGCTTGAGTAAAATCAAAGTGATGGTCTCAAACAACTTAATTTCATCCTTCAGGTACAAGTCCTTCTTGAGGCCACTGTAACTTAAGAGGGCTGGCTTGTGGTATAATTGCTTCCTGGTTAACCTTTTCACTGTTATGCACCAATTTTGCTCTACATTTTTGCATCTAATCATCATTTTAAAATGAAGGTCATGTGAGTATTTAAAAAATAAAAAGGATTGGAGAGGGAACTATTATGAACAAGAATAAGAGATCCATATTCCTTGAATTTTAAAATAGTCATGAACCTTAGAAATCCACTATTCCACCTGGGGAATCATGGGATTGTCTAACTATTTTTCTTCAGTCAGTTATTACTCCTTTCAGAGCATTCACTCTGAGTCTTTACTGACAAAGACTATACAGTTTAAAGTCCAACAGGCAGTGCTATTTTGTTTTCTAGTAGAAACCAAGAACCTCTCTGTATTTCCATTTTACTATTTTATATTATACCAACCATTCTGATGGGTAATATTAAGAATTTAAATGTATGTACAATTTGATTAAGGTGTTCAACTTCAAGAACTATGTCACAGAAATAGTAAAGCTACTCACCTTATGACAGCTGGAAGGAGACAAGGGAGAGGGCCTGGGGCCCCAAGATGCAGTTCCCAAAAGTGTACCCCAGTCACCCACTCCAACATCTACCTCCTAAATGTCTACCACCTCTCAACAATGTCTTCAGGTTATGAATCCATCGATGCGTTAATCACTGATGAATTAGAGCCCATGGCCCAATCCTCTTCCAAAGCCCCACCTCTGAAAACGTGTGCCTTTGGAGCACATAGAAGACGTTTCAAAGAAATGTCAAAATGTTAGCAATTATATTGCTAACAACAAAGGTTACAGGGAAATAATCATTCTACAGTACTTTATACATTATATACATTTTTATTAAGCACTCACTCTGAGGAAAAAAGTAGCTCTTAACTACAGAAAATGTTTTATCAGGGTTTTGTTTGCCTCAAATGAAACTACTTATGTGAGAAAAAAACTGTATCCACAAAATACAGTAAATTTTATGTAACAAGAATGATTAAAGAATGGGGTATTGTGGGTAAGTGGGAGTGAACAGAGTCCATATGAGTACAGAGCAAGGGCACATCAAAACACTACAAAGTGGCTTTCATCCAAACTTTTAAGACTTTCTATTTTTAGTGACTGGACCAAAACCAAAAATAGGCACCTCTCAATCCAGCACAGTAGTTACTCACCCACACAGCTTGCCTGTAAACATACCCAGTTCCTCCTCCTTGCTCTCACTCACAGACACTCTTGTATATGAAAACAACTTTAAAGACTTATAGTCACTGAACAGTCTTGTCAGTGGAGGGCAGAGGGGTTAAAATTCCTGTTCTAGCGCTTTTTAATCCTGGGATGTGGCATAAAAGTTCTTTTGGAAGAAGAGATTTATGGCACACTCACAAAAAAAGGAAGGTGGACAAGGACGAGGAGGAGGAAAAGGAAAGAAGAGAAAAGAAAGAAAAGAAAAGAAGAAAAGAAAAGGAAAAAGAAATGAAAAGAATGAGCTGTTAGGCACACTTTCATTTTGAAAGTTGAGAAACTGATTTCCAGAGTCAAAATTACTTATTCACCAGAAGGGAAATGCCAGGTTCCGAGTGCAGTTTCCTGACTCTTAATCTACCATTATGATTATCAAAGCACCATCCAGAATCCTCACAAAACTCCTTATAGGGCAAATAAAACCTGGTGAAAGACCAGTATCCCTGTGTCCAACCTGAAGTATTTGTTTTCTGGCTGCAAAGTCCCTGTACAGTGTTTAAAATTCTTGAGGTTCTTATGAAAGGTAACAAACCAAATTATGAAAGTCTTTAAAATATCTAATGCACAACTTCTGAACAGCTATTGTGTTCAATGTCACAAGAGATTTTCATCTTAGTATTTAGTGCCTGGCAGGAGATGACTCAGTGCTACAGAATTTAATTTTAAATTGTTTTCAAATAAATTCAAAGGGTCCAATAGCATGAAATTTTGGAAGGTGACAAGGTGGCTTTGGAGAATTGAGAGTTTTCAAAGCCATATAACAAAGGTTACCTCTGACAATCATGGGGATTTATCATGCTCTTCACCTTAATTTTTTCTAGAAGACTTCAACCGTGCTTCCCTGTGCAAGAAAATTAAATTGGGAATTCTTGTCATCTCTGCTTGCCTGGGACCTCACAGTATCAAGCACCATATGCCTAGAAACTGCTCAAGCATTCCTCTCTGGGGTTTGTCATTAAATCCTTGTTTTCTGGATGCCGAGGTTGAGGGTGCAGCTATTGGTCAAGGTCACCCAGTGAGTCAGTGGCAAAGTTGGGAATACAACCCAGACTTGCTGACTCCCTCGCCCAGCCCCTGACCAGCAAACCACACACTCTTGAGCACATGAAACGGGCTTGTCTGTCTCAGCATTCATAGTGAGCTGGGGGGGGGGGGAAGAAACTGCAATTTCTCCATTTCCTTTTCCAACATTGGTAAGTCATTTATTTCATCCGTTAATAGGCAAACTGCTCCAGACCATTCTTCACACTAAAAAAAAAAAATATTTTTATTAATTTGTCAAGGAAATAGTACCTTAATTTGGAACAGTAAGAAAAACCATTTTCCCCCATCACAACACATTGTGTAACACTGGCGGTGTGGCTGCGGCGAAAACCCACGGAAGCTGCTTCCTGCGCTCTCCCAGTGGTTGCTTCTTTCGCCAGCTTCTCCATGTGGCCTTTCTTGTTCTGGGGTCGGGCGTCTCGTGGTTCCTGGCAGAGGAAGGTCCCAAGGACAAGCCAGGCCTTGACGTGGCTATTCCTTCTGCTTCTTTGAATGCTCCCTGACCACAAGAGAACCCAGTGCCACTGGCAGCTATACCCCACATGCCACTTGAAATGGACTCAGTGGTGGCCATCCGACAAGGAGCCAGCCAGTAGAGGACAACTTTACTAGGGACGAGGGAAAAGCAACGATCTCCTGCCAAAAAGCACAAGGGGGGAGAAAGGTTTTTAACATGAAGAACAGCAGGACAGGCCCATGGGTAAAGTGTCCCACTTTTTTTCCTAACCGTAAAGTTGTTTCTCACAGCATTTTGTACCTGTCATGTTTGATCATAAATACATCTTTCTCAGAAAGAGCTAATCTGTTTACTCCCAAAGGCCTGTTGCCATTTTGGAGACAACTTTCCAAATTCTGGGTCGGGGCTCCCAACCAGTCGGTTCTATCCTGCTACCTCTGTTGGCAGTTAGTTATCGTGCTCTGAGTAATGGTGGGCCCGGAAGCAGTCGGCATAAGCATGGAGCAGCAGGATGGAATCAGGGAAGGAGAGAGATGTGCTATGTTACCATGGCTCCTCTCTCCATGCCGGTATCATTTGCTAAACCTCAGTCCAAGCCAAACATGCCTTCCAGGTCAGAGTCCCCAAAGTCATTTCAAATTTTAGCACTGCCCCCAGTACAGTGTCACATGTGCCCTTGTGGCCCCAGCCACCTGTCCTCTTCCCATGAGAGATTCTGAGAGCTAAGTCCATCCCACAAATGTTTCAGAACAAAGTCCCCACTGACACATAGGTGGCCCCAAATCAGTTTTCCTATAGTCCTCAAAATTGCAAACACTTAAAAGGCTGACCATGCTTGTCCTTCCCATCACACATGTCTCTAAATGCATCCTATTCTTTATTTCTTCAGCTCTTTCCGCTTGCACAGACCATCAAGTACCATGCTCCCAAAAGAATGTTTGCTTACTGTGACAGTGCTAGATGTACCCCAGGGAGAGTGACAACATAATTTTGTTTACTATTCACTCCAAGTTCTAAAGAAGTAAACTTCATTAACTTTGCCGATAAAACACAAAGATGCTATTATATTTGCTTTACACATAAAATTAAAACAGAAAAAAAAAAAAAAAAAACCCTTGATGTCTCTAAGAGGGCAGGTTTTTTGAAGTCTCTGCTGCTCTTTCCAGATGATCTGGAGGCTGATGCTGTCCTTAGGCCCCTGAGCTATGATGGAAACACCCACGTATGCAGTTCTATGCAATGTCGGTGTAAATCTGCTGCCCCTTTGCATGTATTCTATGGTCCAACCAGCAGCTTGACTATCAGAACGAGGCGCGTTACAACCCTAATATTATGTAGATATACATTTTTCATTCACAGGGTAACGAAACCAAAAAGACAGATCTCTCATTCCAAAATGTCCCTCATCCAGCAAAACAAAACACAACAAAGCAAAGCAAAACAGGCCAAACCAAATAAAAAATAAATAAATAAATAAACCACACATAAAAAATTTACATAGCCCACTGAAGCCTGAGTTCAGTCATAGACTGGGCTAGAGAAGTCGAAGCTGAAGGCAGGGTCAGTCTGAGCGAGGTCGTCTCTGGGGGAGTAAGTCAGCCTGACCTTCTCACTTTCAAATCTAAGAGAGATGCTAAAGGTGCTGTGTAGGCTCAAGTCTTGATTCTCTGTCTTCATGGTGGAAATCTGATCTTAGGATAAAAGATCCTAAGGAAAAGAATCTGCAGAAATGGATAATTTTTTAAAAACTTTTTTTAGTTAAAAAAAAAAAAAGCTGAAAACACAAACCAAAATCCTAAATTAGATATTGGAGCAGATTACCTTTCTTTTTCAAGGACCTATTACCCCTCCCACCGCATGTGCTGTGGACAGGAAATGACCTTGTGTACAATTGCGTCAGCAAACACAGCTTAGCCTCTGCCTCCAAAAGCAGTAGCAGGCAAGACCGTCCAAAAACAGGAGTTTAAAGCTTTTTGTTTTCATTAAAATGTACTCAGAAAAGGTTAAATCTTTCCTATATGTCAAATAGTCTTCTTTTCTGCTTTATTTTAAACATAGTATTTGAAGATTCAAGAGTCAACAATGATGTGACGGTTTCCTTCGTGGGACTTTCTTGTTCTTTTCCCCCTAATAAAATGGTGCTGCTGGTGTAACATACAGAGTTGGAAAGGAAGGATGTGAATAGGAAAGCAAAAAGATTTAAAGTCTACAGACTCTAGGAACTGAAGAATATTAGGAGGTTGAGCTGTTTTTTTTTTTAAAAGGCAAACTTTGTTGTTTAATCCTCTTATTCTAATGAGGTATGAATAACATAGTATTCAAAATTTAAGCCATTCTGAATTTTGCAAATCAGTGGCACTAAATACATCCACAGTGGTGCATAGCCATCACCACATTATAGCCAAAACATTTTCACCATCCTCAATAAAAACTCAGTATTCACTACACAATAAATTGCCCATTCCTCCTTCTCCAGACCTTGGCAACATTTTGTCTATTTTCTTTCTCTTTGAATTTACCTATTCTATGTACCTCATACAATATTTGTCCTTTTGTATGTGATTTCTTTCACTAAGAATGTTTTCAGGATCCATTTATGTTGTACCACATAGAAAATCTCATTCCCCAAACAGGCAAACTTCTACCTGTAATAAAACAGAATTTTGATCTGTCTTCTTATTGAAACCCTTGTTTCTCTAGAGTTTGTTAAATCTCCATAAAGGGATATATAAGTAATTGACATTTAACATAACCCATGTTCATAACTCCTGCCTTTCCTGTCATTTTTCAATATAGTGTTTTGCAAGTCCATCAAGTCCAATGCCATCTTTTTACAAGAAATATTTTGAACCAAGCATGATGACATGCTCTTGTAATACCATGACTCTGGGAGGCTGAGGCAGGAGGATCACAAGTTCAAGTCCAGCTTGGGCAATTCAGCTACCTAGCAAAACCTTTTCTTACAATAAAGAAATTTTTAAAAACCATGTAGCTCAGTTCAGAGGACCTAGTCTCAATCCCCAGTACCACAAAAAAGAAAAAAATACCTTTTGTTAAGCTTTCTTCATTAGCCTGAAATGAGATTCCTAGTCAGTATACCTATATACATCCATTAAGTTTTTGATTTGAGATAATGCCTTAAGCATAATACAAATTAGAAATAAAAGGAAAATGGCTCTTAGTATAATAATATATATTCCAGTATGTAAATGCTTGAGAATAACTACATTGGCAGACATCGTGAAGAGGTCAGGAGCCGCATTTAGATGGAGAATCGTATTTGAATTCACCAAGTACAAACACAAATCAAGATGAATGTGCTGTGTAAACAACTAAGTGCTTTGAGCAGTGCTGTGAATTTCCAACAGTTATGCAAATTTCCAAATGACAAACAACTTTTTAAAGAAGTTCTGAACAAAGCTGAAATACAAATCTTTAGTTCTAGAAAATTTGGAATTTATTAACATTGCAATAAATACATTGTGTTTACATGTAAATTGAAGTTAGTCTTTTGGTTCTTCAAACGCTTGCCTGCCCACTTGGACATAAGAGGGTTAAATGGGGCCCTGTCCTTCATTGTGCAGGACTGTTCCAGACTTGCATACTATTGACATACCTGATACCTGTCTCGTAAATGTTAGTGATGGCCCCCAATCAGTGTGACAATAAAAAATCAAACTCACAAATTTTTTAAAATGACCCATGGGGAAAATAGAACTGGTCTAGACTTTTTAGAGATGGGAAGCTGTCAGATAATTACCTGTGTCTCTACGACTTCCCAAGTGTCATGACAAGCACCATTTGCATTGTGGGGTCTGGAGAGAGACATTGCTACAGACAAATTAGGTAGGGAGTAGTTCCTTCCACGTTTCCAGTCTTTTGAGTAATTTTTGTCTTTGCCCACACCATGGGCCTGAGATATTATCTTCTGCCTTTCTCTTGGGGGCACTCCATCCACCATCTGCGCTAAACTTCCTAAATGTCGGAAAGTACGTAGACAATTACTGTGGATACTCATAAGCTGAACATGCAAATGATGTCGTTAGAGCTTCAAAAAGGGGTCAAATTCTCTTCTATTTCATTCTTCCCTTCAAAGTTTACCCTTAATTACAGCCTCTAGACCAAAGCTGCAAATCTTGACATAGCTCCTGTACTATTAGAAAAAAGTCAACTAATTCCTTTTTGTCCAATTCTCATCCAACCTGGTTCCATGCCCATACCACTCTCCTCAAAATCTGCCTGAACCAAACCTGGTGGCTTCCTATTTCTGTGAGTACCACAGTTACCCAAAACTGAACTTTCCACTTTCTAACACCTCAGCCCCCTAATCACTCCTTAAAGTGACTGATCTCACCATGTTTCAAAAATAATGACCTGCCTTTTTTTGGAGACAGGGTCTCACTACTTAGTGGAGGCTGGCCTTGAACTCACTGTGCAGCTCAGGTAGCAAGTTCCCTTTATGTCTCTGTAGAACCCATCCTTGTCATTTGTATAAAGTAGATCAGGGAGGTAACATTTTATCAGTGAGGTCAATGATATCACAAGGAAGTGCATAGAGATTGGTTGGTTTGCCAATCAATTATTATAACTACATAGCCAATAAGAAGTAAGACTGGGAAAATAGCACAGATTGCTGCATGCTTATTTTTTGTTTTTCTATCTTAATTCGGGAAGCTTTTCGGTCATCTGTTCAGTAACCCCATTAAAATAAAAACCTCTTCAGTGAACTAATTTGTATTTACCCTTTCACAAACCTTTACAATTTAGCAAGTCTCTCAAAAAGTCTTCATGCCTTTCTTTTTGTCAGTATAGTTGGAAAACCCCTCATTTTCCAGTCTATCATCATATTCCCAGAAGTGCCTTTGCTCTTCTGATGGTTTAAGGGTGCCCTTCCTTTGACCTTTTCCAACATTATTATTTTTTATGAATATACAGAAACCAAATTAGCCACCCCAAGAGATACATAGATTCTACATTTGTGTGCATAGGCGTGGTAATAGTTTCCATTTTATTTCTGAACCATAGTGTAGACCAAAGAGCACTTTGGACTTGAGACTTCTCAGAACAGCCATCACTGCATGGTCAGCACTCAGTGGAGGACCCAGCTTTCCATGCATTTTCACCTCTCCCTTCAACACCTTCTCTACCCTAAAATCCCTGCAAACTTCAAGGCTTAGTTTGAAGCTTCCTTCTCTGTTGTATTAGTCAGTTGTCTCTAGAAAAATACAGCCAGTAGGAGAGTACACAAAAACAGACACACAGACTTATAAGAAATTTCCTCGGGTGGTTATGGAAGCTAAGAAGTCCCATGATCTGCCACCCACAAGCTGGAGACCCACAAAAATGGGTGGCATAATTCCAGTCTGCATCTGAAGCCCTGACGGGGAAGAGAAGAACCAATGGTGTAAGTTCTAGGTCAAGTCCAAAAACAGAAAATCTCTGGTGTAAGTCCCAGCCCAACAGCAGGAAAAGACTGAAGTCCCAGCTCAAGCAATGACACATTTTTGTCCTATTTAGTCCCTCAGCTTAACAGAATGTATTAGATTGGGTGACGCCCTGCCACACTGGGGAAAGCAATCTTCTTTACTCAGTCTATGAATTCCAAAGTCATCTCCTCAGGAAGCATTTTCACAGACAAACCCAGAAGTAGCATTTAACCAGATTATCTGTCCATTCTCTGGCTCTGTCAAGGTAACACATGAAATTACCCATCACCTTTATGAAGTCTTTCAGCTTCCAGCATTATACTTCTGTATCTCCCACTCCACATTATCTGTTTAGCACTTATTTAATTTTGCTAAATATTACAGCTAGTTGTTCACAAATATTTGTGTTACACTCACTCTTATTTACACTTCACTAAGTAGCATTCATTCTCTTGCTTACTATCCTTGTAACCCTTTGCTTCTTTCTGAAATCATTGTTCTTTCTGGAGTAACTTCTGTGACACCATGGTGGGTGACAAATTGATTGAGTCCTATATGTTTCTAATAGGAAGATCTTGGCAGCAAATAACAGAAAAATCTGTATGCAAATATTTTTGTTGTTGTTTGCAATTCTGGGGAATCAAGCCCAAGGTCTCATATATACGAGGAATGCACTCTAGTCAAATACCCAGCCTCTCAAATCACTTTTAAAACAAATAAATTCAATGAACTCACTTACCAGAAGGTTGGAGATAGGGCAGCTCCATGATATGTAAATCAAAAGTCCTTCTCATCCCCCACTCTGTGTCCTCTACTTTTCTATTCTGCTTTAGGGTTAATTCCCTTCTGGACAATGGATGCCACAGTCCCAGGAATTACAGGCAGGTGTAACAAGGTCCAGGGGACGTGGACTTTACCTCTTTCTTTCTTAAGGGAAAAGAGACCTTTCACATAAGGCAGTCAGCAGACTTCTCTCATCTATTTGGGCAGGACTAAGTCACTCAGCCCTTTATAAACCAACCACTGTCGTAGAGAACAGGCTTACAACAATTAGTGCACGCTAATTAAGATTCACCCTTTGTGAGCCCAAAGGTAAGGACAAATACCATCAGTGTGAGATGTGGTTGATCCTTGGTTTGTTGGAGAACCCTGGGGGGAAGGGCTCCCCAGAACTTCGTTAGTCACCACGGAGGGTTGTGCTTGAGTCAGGCTCAGCAGGATGCAGCTTGAGGGTGGTGCCCTGGGCTTGTGTTTATGCTGCTGTCGTGTTTACAGGGAAGCTGGGAGTGTGCGGGAAAACCTCACCAGGACTGCAGTGATGGGAGTTTTCAGCCAGGGGATGGTTGAGAGCACGTGGTGCAACTGGGACTCCGGTCACCTGGGGGAGTTTTCTTTCTCCCCCTGGTGTCAGCTACAGACCCCAAGCTCTCCCTGGTGAGCCAGTTCATTGCTAGGTTACCCAAGAGAGCAGAGGGTGAGATCCCGGGGTGCGTGGCAGTTTGTTTGCCTCATCCATGAGTGGCACGGGTGAGGAACGTGCACATCACGCAAACAGGGTTCTACCAGCAAGAGAGAAAGCCACCGAGTGAGCGGCGGGGTGCGCTCTGCGCCCTGACTGCTGGGTCCCCTCGGCGCCCACCGACAGTGGCTAAATCCTAATTCTAAACTCAGGTTTTTTCTTTCAACACTGAAGATGTGACCTCATTGTCTTCTCTCATCTAGTATTGAAAGGAAAAACAACTGAGGTTGTCGTTGGGTTCCCTAGAGTAGTTTTTGTCATTTTTTAAAGCAAAATGTGAGTTAAAAGTTATAATTTTGTGTGAATTTGTGAGGCAGTTGCATCTTGTTGGTACAGACTTTGGGAACTAAGAGCTCTTTTTTTTTCAGGTTTTATTTCTTTTGTCACTTATTTGAAGAATGCCTTAATTATCTCTGTTTTATTCATCCAGACCCACCCAGGGCAACTACATATGGTTAAAAAACAACAAAGAGCTTTGTAACCGGCAGACATTTCATCCAGCTCTCTTTCCTTATATATTTTTCATCCCTTTTTTCCTGTGTGCTCCACCTGGCTCCCCACCCTAGATTACTACTTAGCTCTTTAGTTTTGTCGTTTCTGCTGCTGAACCTGCTAATGAGGGTTTTGTAAAATTAGCTTTATTATTGAAATATAGCGTATATACAAAGTGTACAAACCCAATGTGTACAAGTTGATGAATCACACAGTGATCTCGCTGATAAAGACAGGGCTGCACCAGAAATGTTGTCTTTGTTCCTTTAAGATATTAGTAGATATTAGCATAGTAGGTTCTCTCTCTCTCTCTCTCTCTCTCTCTCTCTCCCCCTCCCTCTCTCTCTCTCTCTCTCTCTCTCTCTCTTTCTCTCTCTGTCTCTCTTTCTTCTTCCAGTACTAAGGAATGAGTCCAGAGCCTTCACACTGAGCTACATCCACGACCCATGTTTTCTTTTTTCTTTTGGGACAGTCTTACTAAGCTGCTAAACTGCCCAGGCTGGACTCAAATTTGTGATCACACACAAGGGATTATAGGCATGCACCACCACTTCCAGTTTTGTGTATACTTCTGATATTTCCGATGTGGTAATTTACCAAAGTGAAGAAGCAAAGAGAAAATGCAAAATACTGCCAGACTCTTCTTTCAGAGCAGCCAAAGTTCTGGTTCTAAGGCAGAGTTTTACTCAAATGAGTTACACAGGAGATCCTCTATCTCTACAAAGATCTAGTTCACTCTGATACTGCTGACATTTCCAATTATTCCCACTTGCTCATATGATCATTATCCTCACCCTTCTTTCTTCTGGGAGAAGATGGTAGAGAGGTGTACTGTCTCCCCAGCTTCATGGTTTGTCATTGTCACTCACTTTTCTAGCTGAGGAATGAGGAGAAAAATCTCAAGAAATCAAGCACAAAAATTGCAGCTTTCATGTGGGTCCTATGAAGTCTCAAAAACTAGGTTTTCCAGAGGCTAGAAAATTTTGTGGTTAGTTCAATGTAACAGATGCTTACCGAGTAGCTACCTTTTTGCTGTTGTTGTTCAGTCAACCAGTATTTATTGATCACCTATTCTGCTCCAGGCTCTGTTTTAGGAGCCATAGCTATATAATAAATAAGATGACACCTTGCTTTGAAGGAAATTCCCGTGAAGTTAAAAGGGAAAGGCATACAGAAAGAATGAAAGCGAATAACAGAAAGGGGCATGTGCCCTAGAGCAGTGTAAACAGAAGACACTGGGGTGTGTTGTCAAAAGAGGGACATCACACTCATATCAGTAAACCAAGATGGATTCGTGGAATATGGCATTTAAAATGAACTTTGAAGCTTGGTAGGAATTTGACAGAAATGAGAAAGTGAGAAAACTGCATAAAGAGCAGAATGGAACTAGAGTGTGCAGAACAGAGGTAAATTTTTAACAAGAACAACAAAAGAAATTGGTCTATGTTCACCATGCTTACAGGTCACGGCTTTAACCAATAGCCAGAGGAAGCTATAACATCCAAAGTGATCTATTTTGGAAAATAGTGTAAGTTTCCTCGAAAAACTAAATGACATTTTTTGTTAATCCAGTTTACCCTGGATCATGCTTCAAGTCAATGCAAAGTGCTAAGATGAATCTTTCCCTTAGGGAATCTTTTTAATGAGTGGTTTAGAGGAAGCAAAAACTTGCCCAGAGTTTTCCTAAATACAAGTATGGATATGCTAAGGTAAACACTGACAATTACAGAGTTAGTTCTGGCTGAAAGGAACATGGAAGGTTTCGTGGAAAGTGTACATTTAGGTGAGGACTTGAAAGGTGAGGTGGGCTGGAGAAGGGAAGAGATGGAGATGGGAAGACCAATCTCCAGCTCTTTCTGTAGCACTCAGTCAGGATAAACTGGGACTCACTGAGACGTGGTAATTCTGGAGATGCTGCCTTTCAATCAGACCCAGCCAATTAATTATGGGTGTAAATGAAAATTTTCATTAACTTGTCAAAGGACATAACTGCAGCAAATTAAGTTTAAAGATCTCAATTGGTTTTATTTGGGATTCCAAAGTCAGCCAAAATTTCATTCCATAAATATTCTGATGGGCTGGGCAGAGGAGGTTGGTTTCATAGTCAGAAAAAAACGGGAACAAAGTAAAAACAAAAAGCAGATTAGTCATTTCAAAATGACTTTCCTTGTAAGGCAAGGGCAGGCAGACAGAACAATAGAAAAAACTGGTTGGTAAACATTAGTTTAAGTCAGCTTATCTCTCTCTCTCTCTCTCTCTCTCTCTCTCTCTCTCTCTCTCTGTTTCTCTCTCTCTCTCTCTGTAAGGATTAAAGCAGAGGGAAGTTCATTATCATGATTTAAAACTGACCTATTTAGAAATGTGGCTGGCATCTCTCTCTCCTATTTTGGGGGAGATCAGATAACAATTTAGTTTGTGTTTTGTGATACAGAACTTTAATAAGTAACTCCATTTTTATTTTAGCCTGGTCTATTTGGGGCCTAGGGTAGGAGTGTAAACCAAAACAATGCCCTCCTGTAATTTGTATTTAACAAGCATAAAGTGCTATGATGGATAAAAAAATAAGTCCTGTGGAAGTCTTCACATATTCAGATAGGGGCTTTGTCTTTTAAAAATATCGTTATTATTAAAGTAATATCCCATGTGACTACTAGTCTCATAATGTGGGAAAAGAGAGAAGTTGTGGAAGGCTTTAGGGAGACGGAGATGATCCTTAGGCAAGCTGGAAATCTAGGGAGGGCATTACAAGTGGAGAAAGCAGCAGGTAAAAGTAGTTCTGAGGACCTGAAGTACAAGACTGAAAGATGGGAGTGACTACAATGAGGTGTGAGCCACATCTTCTAAGGCCTTATACACAGCCTTCCCACCCTAAAAACAATGGCAGTCACCACGCATTTTAAACAAGGAGAGGATACCTTAGAAAAATCACTCAGAAAAAGAGACGAGCAGAAGGGGGTTCGAAAGCAGAGAGACCACTGCAGCTCCATGGCAGCCAAAGCAGGGCAGGGTAGTAACCAAGGCCTGTCACAGCGAGTGGGGAAAGAACCTATGTTTGAACCGCCTGCTTATGTCGTTAATGTCTCTCACCACCCCGTTTTTCAGAACACTGCTCGAGCCAATTCTTTAAACCATAGGCTCAGGAATGAGAATATCACATACATTGAGGAAATTTTAATTTAACTCGCCTGAGTGATGGAAACCTACCTCTGCAAAGTTCAGCACATTCCTCAAAGCTGCTCTCACTTCCCTGCGTGGCTGGTTCAGGCAGGAAAAGGCTCTGTTGCTAAGACAACTCCATCCGAGGCCTCCACACCACAAGGCCCTCTGCTGTGCTGTTGGCCGAACTTCTCAGGGATTGCTTAGAAAATTACAAACTAAGAGTGCTTTTTCTTTGCTTATCTTCTCCAGAAACCCCATTTCCATACCCTCTGTGTTAACCATTTTATTTCTGTTATCAGTTTCATCAGCTCCAAACTCTCTCTTCTCTAATAAGGAACACAGACTTTCCAGTCCAGTTATATTGCATTTTTCTGGTAATTTCAGTCTCATTTACTATTATTCTAGTCTGGAAACCTATCAAGGGAAAGGAGCAGAGAGGGAGGGAGAAAACAGGCATCTGATCTAATATAGGACTAGGTGCTTTGAGGCACACAAGTACCAAATCTAGACTCATTTCCTTGTTAAAACATATGACACCATATAGCAATATAGGGCACCTGGATTTCAAAAAGACATTTGGCAAAGTTTCAGGACAGGGAGCTGGGTAAAGACACGGAGACTGGATAAGATTGTGTGGTTAGAATAACTCAACTCTGACAGTACCTGGAAGGTGTTGGTTAATGAATCACCCGCATTTCATAGAAAGGGTTCTAATTTTAACCCTGTCCTATTCATCAAATTTATCATCACTTACAGTGGTGCGTGATACTAATTTTGCAGATGGTCGAATTCATCTAGTGCAAAGCCAGGCACTTAATAATTGTTCAATAAATGTTGAATTTAATTGAGAGTAAACTGTTGACAGAAACCTGACAGAATCATAATTGTAAATTAGTTCATTGAGCTTAAAAAAGGTAAAAATATGAATACAATAATATTGAAAAGGGTAAATGAATTTTATGCTCTTGGACACAAGTAATGACACAAGCATAAGATTGAGAAAGCTCAATTTAACATATTTTTAAAATGTTAAAAAGAACCAAAACTACAAGCTAAATATGACTGATAGGTTGCTTCCTTCTCCCTACAAAATTAATACAGGCTACACACGGTCATGTACCAATCAAGAAGGATAATAGCTTGTTCACCTCTGTACTGTGTAGACAACATCTGGAAACTATGTTTCATGCTATGAGCCACATTTTAAGAGAATCACTAATCAACAGACCACATCGTCAAGGGAATTAAGATTGCTCTACAGCTGACCTTGCAGTGGTGGTGATGACCTTGGATTATCTGGGTAGACCCAACAAAATTACATGTGTCTCTAAATGTGAAAGAGGAAGGCAGAAAACAGAGGACCAAAGGGATAACAATATAAAAAAGACTGTGCCTTTTTACATGATGCTGAATTCATAACTGAATATTTGACCACAGGAAGTTTATAGTTTTGTGTTAGAAAATGACCAGAATAGAAAACTTCAGTATCTCCTTAAAGATACTTCTTATTTACCTCCTTACAATCCCTGTCACCATGGACAGACACATTGTACTTGGGGCTTGAACATATAAATTTTGTGGTAACACAGTTCTGTCTATATTCACCGTGTAACCTAACATATCCCAGTTTCCAGGGATGAGAACATGGGTATATTTGTGGGGACACTCTTTGCCTATCACAAAACTCAAGGAGTGTTTGTTGAAAAAATGAACGAATGCTAAGGAAGGAATGCTCGTAGGAAAGCTCAGAAAATGCCCTTAGCTCAATCTGGTATCTCCAGGAAAGATCCCTAGAAAACTCATTGTGAGTGAATAAAAAGCTAGGAAAAGAATTTAAAAATTACTAAATGTTACACACTCAAACACTCAAATTGCAAATAAAAAATTAAGGCTCATGGAGATTAAACAACTTGTATAGAGCCAATTCTCCCTAGGCTTGGTCTAAGACCAACTACATTGCTCAACTCTTGGCCTATCAGAGGCAAATGCTGCCCCTTGGAGAAGGCAAAGATAACATACAGCAGGTAACAGATAACAGAAGAAATTCGCCTTATCAGACAAAAACATCCCCTTTGGGGATTTGGGAAACAAATTAAGGGTGTGAGCCTCTTTTTTCTCATCTGCAAAATGGTATAACAGCTTCTACTTCATAATATGAAGTATTCAAAATAAATGGACTTAGTCTCTTCTGCATTGTAATAAATATACAATGAGTAAATTATTATTACCAGCAGTCTTTTTGTGCTGGGGATTGAACCTAGAGCCCCAGGCATGCTAAGATCATGCTACACCTCTGCCTGTATTACTAGCAATCTTAAATGCATTTATTATAAAACATCTGCATTTATTATAAAACATCTGCCCACAGCGTGGCTTTAATCTGGATACCAGGACACAGAAGCAAGTGAGATGGTTTCTACCACTCTGCACTGCATTCTACGCAGTAAGTCACGAGCCTAAATGCCTATGTTGATGCCCGTAAGAGCATCAGCTGGGCCCCTGGCATGAAGGCCATGCCTGCTGTTCAGGGAACTGGTGCTACAGAATTCCTGCCATTTATTGCCACATAGTGTTGAGCCCAGTGCTGTTCGATATTCTAGGTTTTCAAGGGAAATTACAAATCTAAATATTTGCATATAAAGTATTAAAATTTTGACACTGGCAACCCCTATCAAACACATCTACAGACTGCATTTAGCCCATAGTCTAGGTTACAACCTCTATGGAGAGGTGCTGGAGAAAAGCATTCAGCTAATCAATCAGCAGCTTCTGGTCAAGAGCCCCAGCTAGGATTCAGGGTCTGTGGACCAGCATAGAAAAACACCTCCTTATTTTTACTTATTTACATAACTTGTCTATTTCTTCATACATCCTTATACTTAGAACTAGAAGATAAATTATATATTTGCTATATTTTGGATCTTGAATGTTCCCCCAAGGCCCGTGAGGTGAAGGCTTGGTTCCTCGCCAATGGTGTTGGGGGTGGGAGTGGAAACTTTAGGAGGCCGTGTGGAGTGGGAGGAAGTTAGGTTACTAGGACTATGGCAATAAAGGAGATATTGGGACCCTGGGCCCTTTTTCTCTCTCTCTGCTTCCTGGCTGCCATGAGGTAAGCAGCTCCTCCATCATGTGCACCCACCATCGCGTACTGTGCTGCCACAGTCTCAAAGGCAACAGGACCAAGAAGTCATGGGCTGACATGCTTGAACCTATGAGCCCAAATAACTCTTTTCTCCTCAGAAGTTGATTGTCTCAGGTATTTTGTGGAAACCAACAACCTAATACTTTACTTTTGCTAACCTCTAATAGAAATTTAGCAACTTCTTATTTATGAACATCCTAGGTATTAGGTGTACCTGTAAATGTCACAGAAATCACAAATATTTTCATTTCACATTACAGTGTTCCAGCATCTCAAAATATCTTCTATGTTTACAACTACTTTGAAATGATGCAAACTGTAGATCCACGCTACATTTTATTGTTGTGTGTTAATGAAGAAACACATCAGCACGATATCATGGATGTGCTTTTATTTTAACATTTTGTTGATTGTATTTTATCATATTTGGGTACTTATGCATGCTGTTTAACAATTTAGAAGGACTATTCTGAGAAGGATTCCATATCCTTCACCAGTCTGCAAAGGGAACAATGGTATGCATTACACACGCACACACGCACAACCACCACCACCACACTACAGCAACCAAAAGCTCTTGGACCAAATGAAGGGGGTAAAGGAGAAGGAGAGACAAAAGACTACTCCAAAATCTTTGATAAAATGTTGGGCATGACCATGTGGCACTTAGCAGTCCCTAACTGTCACTGAGGCATTCTCATTAGCTCCTTCAGCCTTCTTAGATACTGTGGTTAAATCAATTCAGCAACCAGGAGTGACTGAATCTTGGTGGAAACTGCCTGCTGTTGTCAAACTGTGTTATTACAGTGGGCATCCCTAGGAACCACGCTTTGCTCTGGAAATAGTTCACACTGGAACATAAACTGTATAGTTAGAGATGCAGTTCTTTTGTTTGAGGTCTTCCCAGGCTGAGGAGCTTCTGCTGGTTTCTTCCCCATCCTAACTAAAGCTTTTTGCCGCTGGCTGATGATCCCTGCTTACTTTGCAAGTCTGGGAAACATGCTTGGCCTCCTCCCATCAGGGCCGCCCGCTCTGCCCACTGCATTTTGCAAGTCTGAGCTCAGTTGCGGGTTTATTCAGTACCAAGAGACTAGGGTTGGCTCTTAACATTCCTAGGTCTTGTGTGTCTGAAACCTTCAGTATGGCTTTACGAATGATCTGATGGTATAGCACTAGCTCCAGAATGGTAATGTAGGTTCGTTAATAATAATAAAATAGAAATCGGGAGCTGTGCGAGATTACTACAAATTAAGCCCTGTTGCAACAAATCTTCAAGGGTAACAATCTTAGTTTGGACAGAATTGAATTCAAGACCTCAGCCTATATCTACTTCCTCTAGCTATGAAGCTTTCCGGATATGTACTTAAATAATATTAGCAACTTGTCTTCAGACAGTCCTCTTAGAGAAAAATCGCTTCTACAAACCTCTTTTTTCAAATACTCTGATACTCCTTAAGTTCCGGATAGATGAATATCCCCCTAAGTAGTGATGACAAACTGTTTAGAGACGAGTGCCTAAATTGCAACCTAAAATCCACTTATTTATCACAAAGTACCAACCTACGATTAAACCTGAATACCAGTATTTTAGTTTAGAAAAAAACAACTCATACTTTAACATCTTTTGTCTTAAAAGAGAAAAAAATAATAGAAGTGCCATAGGTTCACCACCACTGCCCTAAATTATAAACAAGAGGGTCTCCATACTTATCAATGGTCCCCACGGACACAGGTGTTTGTTTCTTATGTTCATAGTAGTATCTCCAGCCTAGAGTATGATAGGTATTCAAATAATATTAATTGGTTTAATAAATGAATTAATGCAATATGCATAGTTATAATTAAAATGCTTACTTCAAAGGTGATTGAAAGGATTATTTGAGATGCCATGTGTGAAAACACTGATAAACTCTTGTTCTATGTAAGCATGTAAATTAGATCCACCAGGGCTATAAATGATGAATAACCTCCTGCCCCATCTTCTAGAGTGCTAGAATTATAGGTGAACACCACCACACCTGCCCAGGTAAAACTTGTTCTAAGCAAAATGTGCAATTAACATATTTTCTGCTTGCTGTTATAACATTCTCCCTTTGTTACTGATCCCTATGTTGGGCAGTCCCAACTTCCAAATGCCCAGTGCACTCACAGTGTCTTGTGCAATACACTTTACATGATTAGGTGTTTTCTTTTGTTTTTGGCAACACTGGGAATTAAACCCAGGGCCTCCTGCATGCTGGATAAGTGCTCTACCTTTGAGCTATGTGCCCTGCTCCTTGTATCGCATTCTGAGACAAGATCTCACTAAGATGCCCAAGCCTGTACCACCTTACCTGACAACATAATTAGTTTTGAAGATTTTCCTATCATTAATCTAGTCACTGGACACTTTCTAGCATTTCCTGTCCACCATCGAAACATTTTTCCAGTGTTACAGTCTTTCTCTGTATTAAAAAGCTGGCCTGAGAAGCTATGATTGTGGTCATGTTATCAGCAGATTACTATTTACAGTGGTCTCTTTCCTGGGGCTGAGGTACTTTTCACTAGGAGCAGCTATGTCAGCCATCCTGGCTGGGCAACATTGCCCCTTCCAAGATTGCTTCGTCGTCTACTGTGTCCGCAGCTGCCTACTGTGCAGAAATCCAGCCACGGTGAACCATGCGGAACCATTTCTGCCCCTGCTCTCTTCTGGTGCACGAGGAGACTTGGGGAATTGTCCCTTCTCTCTCTCTCAAAAAAGGGGAGTGCCTCAGGTAACCTAGTCCTTTTGGCGCCTAAAAGAACAGTGAGGCCGTGTTTTTTTCTAATATGCTCCATATGAAATGAATCTAGTTGAAAGAGTAATCTATACCATATTTAAGATATTATGCTGTTTTTCTCACACTTAATACCAGAGTTTCGGGGTTTTGTTTTGTTTTTTGAGATGGGGTCTTGCCATGTTACCCCAGCTGGCCTTAAACTCACGTTCTCTGGCCACAGTCTCCCAGCTAGCTGGGATGACAAGCATGAGTCACTGTGCCCAGCTAACATCAAACTCTCAGTGACAACAGGGCAATTTGGGAGCCTAAAGATATGATGTGAGTGCATGTGTGAGTATGTGTGTATATGTGACGATACACAGACTTTGTGAAAAGAACAAAGTGATTTTTAAAGAAAGACCAAAGCCATTCTACAAAGAATACGATATAAATCTTAAATTATCCGGTATACTTTATACTGCACAGCGCATTCTGATAACTACCTCCTCCACTCTCGGGGTGTTGTGACACCGGGAATGACTGTCCAGGCCACTTATTACTATCACACATTCTGTTCTGTGACAGGTTTCAGTGTGTGTGGCCTGAGTTCATCAGGATGACCATCTTCACAATGACAAAGAAAGGTCTACATTCCCATTTTTTGTAGAGAAACTAATTCCTATTTGGTATTCTTCCAACATACAAAAGCATAGACACCACTATACTTCCTGTTAAGTAACATTAAATATGCCTGTCACAAGAGGAACTTGTAATGCTACTATTCAGTCGCTCCGTGCTAGTACATGTTCACATACTTGCTGGGATAAGGCTAAGCTGCTGCACGGATGATACCTTCCCACACAGCTGAGTGGCTTAAAAAAAACAAATAAACAAATGGACTTTCTTTTTTTGAAACAAATTCTCCCTATGTAAGCCAGGCTGGCCTCAAACTCTCTGTGATCCTCCTGCCTCAACCTCCTGAGCGCTAGGATTAAAGGCATGCGCCACAATGCCTGGCCAACCACTTCCTGATTGTGGTCCAACCAGAGGCGAGTGTTGCCAAAAGGTTAGTCTGGTGCATGGCGACCATTCAGGAACACAGACTGTACGTAGGTAGTTCAGCTATCTTCAATATCTGCCCCGGAATAATGGCCTAAATTTCATTATGAGCTTAAAAATAAACCACAAGCTGGTGATTTTATCACTTTTTACTTTAAACATGACCTGTAAATCACCTTACTCTTAGCCCTAGAAATTTATCTTTGTTTCACTTAAATCATGACATGGTGACTATTTTTATACTTTCATGTGTGATAAGCAAACATAATAAGCCATAGTTCAGCTCTCATTTTTAAACCCTATTGAGGAAATAAATGAATCTGAGGGCTTATTCTTTATAGCTATGCTTCTTCTGTTCAATAAAAAATGTTGAGGATTGATAATAAAGGTCTATATTATTTATTGTCCTATTTGCAATCATGTTGATATGCTAATCTTGGACTACCCTTTCTATAGAGGGAACTAAATTTCAGAATACAAACAAAGGGACATGTTTCATTTTTCTTGACACCAGATTTTTGTTCTGAACAAAAATCAAGCCTTTTCTTTTGTAAGTAGTGACTTTGACCAAAAAACGTGAAAAACATAAAAAGATAGCAGTGGCCTAAGTCTGGAGACAGTGGAAACTGTTTTTTACTTCTATACTGCACCGTGAGAATTTTCCTTTAAAAAATTAAGAGGTTGCTAAGAATAAAATACAGTTAACAGTTCATGGCTGTTTTTAAAAGCTTGGCTTGAAGGATGATTCACCTCTGAGTGAAAAGTAGAAAGTCAGAGAAATACTTATAAATGGGCATATTTACCAACTCAGAAAAAATTTATGCTTTTCACACCCATAGAATAAAGTGTGTTTACTGCCATGGAGAACCAGGAAATTGGTGAAAACAGTCACGTGGTTCCTCCTGGTCCAGATGCTTGGGCAAGGAGACTCACAGCAGCTGAGCAAACACTGGAGGTACATGTAGATGAAGACCACTGCCAGGGCTGAAAGCTGCTGCTGGAGGGGTTGTGAGCTGCCCTGTGGGATCCCAGGGAGTGGCTTCTCAGAATTAAATGTTTTCTGGGTGTTGGAAGCCTGAGTAATGCGCTCACCATCAGCCTGTTGATAGACCTAATGGTAGTACACTGAAATTCCCAGGGTGACAAGGTCCCAGGCCCACAGCCCATACCAAGCACTTGACGCTTGGTGCTAAGTTCTAGGGAATGGCTTCTCAGGCCTTCCATGGTTCTCCCACAGTAGTTTTGGCCCCGAATCATTTCCTGCTACATTTCCTTTTTCCATTGCCATGTCTAAAGTTGTGATGGGGCATGAAAAAATAATTTCGTGAGCCAAGTAATACACTCTATTTGAGAAGACTGTGCTAATATCCCTCAGTAAAGAATAATTTGACCTGTAATTTCAAATGCTGGGCTACAAACTTTCAAAATGCCCAAGAGGCCACAGAATGGAGTGGTACAAATTACAGTGTGTGGAGAATGGACAGAGGAGACATCAGAAGGCCTAGAAGGAAAAGGTCCCTACTTAGAAGATGGAGCTCTGAAGTCTTTCCTTGAAGGCACTCAGCTATGGGCAAGGCTTTTACATAGCACAGAAGCATGAGGTGAGGTTGTCAGGCTATAAACACTGCTTATATTAACCCTGTAAAGATTAATTTTACTAATTAATAATTGGTTTATATTATTAAGTATGGTTAGAGTTTGCATTTTGTTAGTATAGTTGATAATAATAAAATAGTTTCAAATTAAGGTTATTAAATACCTGAATATATTACAGAATATATTCTAAACATTCTTGGCAAGAATTCAATTGAAAAGCAGCATTTTCTTCTTTTCTATCCTGTGCATGCGTGTACTCTGGCACACACAGCAGTCAAGAAGGACTGAAAAAAAAAAAAGATGAGTAAGGAAAAACAACCAAGGAAAAAGTGGGGCAGAACTGGAAATCCAAATAAACTTACAGCTGAAATGATGTGATTAATAAAGTAGCCAGAGAATGGTCCTCAAACATCAAAGTCATGCAAAAACAGGGACATTTTCCAAAGCTCCATGTAGAATAAGGGAATCATTTTGCTGTACCCACTACAACAATATACACAGAACTAGTCTTCCTTTCTAGTCATAACAAAAATTACTTGAAACATACACATAGTGAAGGAAAGAATTTTGGTTTTGAATATTGAGAACTCAAAGAGAGAGGTTATTTCCTCTGAAGGATGAAAATCTACT
This sequence comes from Erethizon dorsatum, assembly GCA_028451465.1. NCBI lineage: Eukaryota > Metazoa > Chordata > Mammalia > Rodentia > Erethizontidae > Erethizon > Erethizon dorsatum. The sequence goes on along the minus strand of CM051835.1, from coordinate 48,700,959 downwards.
CTCTCTCTCTCCCTCTCTGTAACATATTCTGGGAATATAAGTAAAAATTCTTTTCTTCTCTCTTTTAACTTAAAATCTGAAATAATTTAGTCCCCTTGCAATTTTTTTTAGGAAAGAGACTGTAAATGTTCACATTATTAGGCATGTATCTACTAGAGACTAAAGAACAAGAATAGAAATTTTAAATTAATAGAAAAATTTTTCCAAGCAAAGAACTCATGAGTGAAGTTTGTGATGGCTTGGAAAAAACAGAGTGGGGTATGTTCTGCATAAATTAATGCTACCTGGAAAGTTATAGACTAGATTTTAAATCGATTTTGTGGTAATGACAATTTACTTCAAGTTTTTCATTGTATGTTAATGAAGCTAAATAAAATCAAGTTTATAAAATGAATCTTCCTTCTTTTACAATACAAAAATCTGACAGCCATTTTATCAAGATGTGGCATCCTCAGTAATGGGACAAATTGTTATGATGTGATTCTTGAAGAGATGCTATTAGAAGTGTGTAACATAATTTACATATTATTCTCACAACAATCTTTAATCTGTACATATTCATAAGAAAACAGTCAAACATTCAAATTATGGGATTTTCCATAAACAATTAGCTCTGATCATTCAAAATTGCTAATACTATAAAAGATAAAGAAAAAACTCTTCTAGATCAAATAACTCAGAGGCATATAACCACATGTAATATATGATCTACTATTTGATCCCAGATAAAAAAATAACTCCAAAAAAGGACATTTTGGGGATACTTGAAGAAACCTGAATATCGATTCTATATTTGATAGTATTGATTCAGTATTAAGTTATTTTGATGGCTTTACTGAAGATTATCTTTATTATTTAAGGGTAAAGTTCATGATGTCTATAAGTTGCTTTCAAGTATATTATATATAGAGAGAGAGAGAGACAGAGACAATAGCAAATGCTATTAAGTATTAAGAATTGAACATAAGCAAAAAATATGAGATTTTGCTGCACTACGTTTTCAACTCAGTAGGTTTGAAATTGTTTGGGGGCACTAGGTTATTAAAATGTAGATAAGAGCAATTTCTTATAGAAGTGCTTCATGTGATAAGTAAAAGCATCTTTAATACATTCATAGACCTAAGCATTGAGCATCACTGGCCATAAAGGAAAAGATAATCAGATAGTATATGCTTTTAAATGGAACAGATCACTACCATGAAGGAGTCTTGCCAAAAAATACCAAACCTGAGCCAGGCAAAATCTCTAGGTCAGCCGTTCTTAAATAACAGCAGAATCAGGATCACCCAAAAGGCTTGTGAAATAAGATTACTTGTCTGCATGGCCAGTTTCTGATTTGTTAGGCTTGGGATGATTCTCAATAGTTTTAATTTCTAGTAAGTAGTAACACTGGGAATGCAGTCCACATCCACCCTTTGAGAACAACTTCCTTAGATCAACCCACCAACTATGGAACTACAAAGGACAGAGGAGCACACTAAATAACACCATGGGAACGCTATTAACAGAAGCAAATTTTGAGTAAGTCTAAAGGGGAAAAATTCTGTATTTTTAAAAAGAAATAAGCTGCAATTTAAATAAAGGTGAAAGGAAAACATAGGTTAAAAGACATTTACGTGATATACCAATTAATTGCAACACATAAAACTATACTTGAATTCTTTTTATAAAAAATGAGGTTTTTTTAGATAAACGTGTTAAAATATTTATGGATGAAAAATTTAAAAGTAAAAGGCTCACTAAAAAAATCTAAGGGTAAGTCTATGATTCTTGACGGATTTGCTGGTTTTCATTTTCTAGCGAGAATATTTTTTATTCTCACTTATTTCATCTTTAACTTTCCTGTTTGGCTTTTTCTTGTTCTTTTGTTAATTCTCTTTTCCTTGGCTGATGACTCAGCCCCTAGAAATCTGAGATATCCATCACAATTATTTGCATGGTTAAATTCTCTTTGTGTTATTGCCAGCCTAAATCTGTCCTGAGTTCAGGGGACACATGTTGATTTCTTATTATTTTGACATTTTAAATGTCAAAGTACTAGAACATCAAACAAGCCCACACTCAATATAAGTTCTTTTTAAATGAGAAGCACAAATATAAAAATTAGTTCGCTTTCATTGTGAAATTATCACATACCAAGAGTATATAAGGAATGTATAGCTTAAAGAATAACAAGAAACCAGCTGTGGTGGCACACGCCTGTAATCCTGGGTAATAGGGAGACTGAGACCAGAGGATTCCCAACTTGAGGCCAGCTTGGGTAATTTAGTGAGACCCTGTATCAAAATAGAAAGGGCTGGGAATATAGCTTAACGGCTGAGTGCTGCCCTAGCACGTCCAGAGATCTGAGTTCAATCCCTAGTAGTGCAGGAAAAGAAAACCTGTTTGTCCGTTACCCAGTTTAAGAAACGGACCCTTATCATTACCCAGGAAAATCACTGTGTGCCCATTTAAATCACTCCCCCTCACTACCCCCTGGAAGAAACCACTCAGCTTAATTTCACAGCAGTTATCCTTTGCAGAACTACATGGTTTCAATGCCAAACGCTATAGTTTTATCTGTTTGAAGATTTGTGTATAGAATCATACCTTATCCACTCTTCTGTGTATTATTTATTATTGCTGTTTCACATTATGTTTTTAGATTCTACCATACAAGAATGTGCAGCCACGAAACATCTATTTTCGTAGTGTATACAGGGTATGATCAAAAATGCAGTGAATGTTTATTTTTTAAATTTATTATAGTAAAAGACATATTGCCATTAATCTCCCTCAAAACACTCTCCCTCGCTTCAAACACACTTGTCTCATGGTTCTTGCCACTTTCTGAAGCAGTTTTATGGACCCGGTTCCGTGAATGTCTTTATTTGCACTGTCATAACTACCTTGATGTTCTGAGTCAGTTCAGAACATTTACTTTTCATAGTCATTTTGACTTTGGGGAAGAACCACAAGGAACACAGTACCAGAGCCAATGAATAAGGTGGGTGAGCTCACACCATTATGTTTTTATGAGCCTGCCTTTCTGTTGGATGGCATTCAGCAACAGCATCCACTGCATTTTTTATAATACCTCATAAAGATATTGATGAAAAAGGAAGTCCAGAACTGCTTCAGAGAGGGGCGAGAAGGATGGGATAAGTGTGTTTGAAGTGAGCAGGAGGATTTTGAGAGACATTTATGGTAATGTGTCTTTTATTGTAATAATTTTTTTATTTTAAAGAGAAAAAACAATAAAAACAATGATACAGAATTTCATAACAACATAATAGGAAATTAACAATGGTTAATATATTGTGCATTGTTATCCCCAAGGTAGTGGCTCAGATTATAAGATATAGGCATGCAAAACTGATCAAACAATATAAGCACAAACTGTTCTTTTCAATGAACTAAAAGAAATTAGTAGTATAATTCTCTTATCTGTCTTGTGTATATGTATATATTTTTTTCTTTTTCCTTCCTTCTTTTCTCCTTTCTCCCATCCCAGCTGTTCTTTCCTTTTGAGCAGTGTCTTTCCCTTTCACAATATCTATTGTAGATTTTGGATCTTATTTACTTTTTCAGTTACTTACACTAGGGGGACAATAAGATGTTTACACATGCAAGTTTGATTTATTTCACTTATGAGTATGGTCTCCAGTTGCATCCATTTACCTATAAAAGCCTCGAGTTTATCTTTCTTTATAGCTGAGTAGTACTCCATTGTATAAAAAGACCACGTCTTTTTTATCCATTCCTTGGTTGATGGGCATTTGGGTTGTTTCCAAGATTTAGCTATTACAAATTGTGCTGCTATAAACATGGGTGCACATATGTCGCTGTGGTATGATGTTTTTAATTCTTCTGGGAAAATACCCAGAAGAGGACTAGCTGGGTCGAATGAGACCTCTAATCTTAATTTTTTGAGGAGTCTCCATGCTGATTTCCACAGTGGTGGAACTGATCTACACTCCCAGCAACAGTGGAGAAGTATTCTTTTTCCCCATAGCCCAGCCAGCATTTGTTATTGGTTGATTTCTTGATGATAGCCATTCTTTCTGGGGTGAGATGGAATCTCAGTGCTGTTTTACTTTGCATCTCTCAAATGTCTAATGATGTTGAACACTTCTTCATGTATTTATTTGCCATTTGTATTTCATCTGAGAAGTGTGTATTCATCTCAGATGCCCATTTTTGGCTTGGGTCTTTGAATTTGAGGGACCTGATTTGTTTCAATTCTTTATATGTTCTAGATAGAAGTCTTTTGTGTGAGGGACAGTTGGCTAAAATTATTTCCCACTCTGTGGGTTTTCTTTTCACTCTGTTGGTGATTTTTTTTGAAGTGCAAAAGCTTTTTAATGAGATGAGATCCCAGTTGTTGATTCTTTGAAGTACATCCCATGCAGTTTTGTTTTTGTTCATGAACTCTCTGCTTACCCCTATGTCTTCAAGATTTCTACCTACTTTCTCTTCCAGTAGATTTAGTGTTTCTGTTCTAATATTTAGATCTTTGATTCATTTTGACCTTAGTTTAGTGCATGGTGATAGACATGGACTAAAGACTAGTTTTTGTCTTTGGCATGTAGCGAGCCAGTTTTTCCAGCACCATTTCCTAAAGGGGCTATCTTTCTTCCAGTGAACATATTTGGTTCCTTTGTCAAAGATAAGGTGGCTGAGTGTGTTTGGAGTTGTGTCTGTATCTTCTAATCTGCTCCACTGATCCTCAGATCTTTTTTTTTTTTTTTTTTTCCAGGACCATGATGATTTTATCATAGTAGTTTTGCAGTATAGTTTCAAGTCAGGGATGCCTCCTGCCTTGCCTTTGTTGCCCAGGATTGCCTTCGCTATTCTAGGTCTGTTCTGGATCCACATGAATTTTGTGAATGTTTTCTCTAGATCTGTGAGGCATGCTAATGGTATTTTGATTGGGATTGTATTAAATCTGTATAACAGTTTTGTTAGTATGACCATTTTCGGAATGTTGGTTCTTCCTGTCCATGAGTGAGAGATATCTTTCCATTTTCTGATATTCTCTTCAATCTCCTTTTTCAGAGTACTGTAATTTTCAATATATAGATCCTTTATTTCCTTTGTTAGATTGATTCCTAAGTATTTCTTTCTCTTTTTTTGGGGGAGTGCTACTGTGAAGGGTGTGGTTTCCCTAATTTCTCTCTCAATGAGTTTGTTGTTTGTATAGAGGAATGCTATTGATTTTTGAGTGTTGACTTTGTATCCAGCTACACTACTGAATTTGGTTATTAACTCTAGGAGCCCTTTGGTGGAGTTTTTGGAGTCTTCTATGTAGAGTATCATGTCGTCTGTGTGTAATGATAGTTTAACTTCTTCCTTTCCTATCCTGATTCCTTTTATTTCTCTCTCTTATCTAATTGCTCTGGCTAATGTTTCCACAACTATATTGAATTCCTTACCTTGTGCCTGATTTTAGAGTGAAAGCTTTCAGTTTTTGACCATTTAGTAAGATGTTGGCAGTTGGTTTGTCGTAGATGGCTTTTATCAGATTGAGGTAAAGACTATCTATTCCGATTTTCTGTGGGGTTTTTCTCATGAATGAGTGTTTGACTTTTTCAAAAGCTTTTCTGCATCTATTGAGATGATCGTGTGATTTTTGTCTTTGACTTTGTTGATATGCTGTATTACGTGTACGGATTTGTGTATGTTGAACCATCCCTGCATTCCTGGGATGAATCCCACTTGGTCATGGTGTACAATCTTGATGATTTGCTGTATTCTGCTTGCTAGTATTTTATTGAGGATTTTTGCTTCTATGTTTGTTAGGAAGATTGGCCTGTAGTTCTTTTTTTGGTTGGGTCTTTCTCTGGTTTTGGTATCAGGGTAATACTTGCCTCCAGGAATGAGTTAGGGTGTATTGTTTCCCTTTCAATTTCATTAAAGAGTATGAGAAGTATTGACATTAAATCTTCTCTAAATTTCTTGTAGAATTCAGCTATAAATCCATCAGGATATGGCGTTTTCTTTGTTGCTATGTTTTTAATTACGTTTTCAATTTCATTAACTGATATTGGGATATTCAGAATTTTTATATCTTCTTGATTCACCTTTGATAATTCATACGTTTCTAGGAATCTGTCCATTTCTTCTGTGTTTTCCATCATATGTGAGTACAGATTTTCAAAGTAGGTATTAATGATCTGAATTTCCACAGGATCTGTAGTGACTTCACCCTTTTCATTCCTTATTGCATGAATTTGAGTTTTTCTCTTTCCTTTTTTGATAAGGTTGGCTAAAGGTTAATCAATGTTATTTATTCTTTCAAAGAGCCAACTCTTAGATTCATTAATTCTTTTTATTGTTTTCTTAGTCTCCATTGCATTAATTTCTGCTCTGATATTTATAATTTTCTTCCTTGTGTGGGCTTTGGGTTTGACTTGATCTTCTTTTTCTAGAAGCTTTAGGTGCAGCATTAGGTTATTTGTACTCATTCTATTTTCCTGATGTGAGAATTCACCACTATAAATTTCCCTCTTTGGACTGCTTTCATTGTGTCCTGTAGGTTCCAATAAGTTATATTTTCATTTTCACTTGATTGCAGATATTGCTTAATTTCTTTAATTTCCTCTGTGACCCATTGGTTGTTCAGGAGGGTGTTATTTAATTTCCATGTTTTTATGGAATTTTTGTGGTTTCTTTTGTCATTAATTTCCAATTTCATTGCACTATGATCAGATAACATGCATGGGATGATTTCAATTCCTTTGCATTTACTTAAACATGTTCTATGGGATAGTATATGGTCTACCTTAGAGAACATCCCATGTGCAGCTGAGAGGAATGTGTATTCTGATGTTGTTGGGTGGAACACTCTGTAAATGTCTACTAAGTCCATTTGTTCACAGGTTTGGTTCAGTTCTGTTACTTATTTGCTGATTTTTGTCTAGTTGATCTATCTCTTTGTGACAATGGAGTATTAAATTCCCCCATTACGATTATGTTATTACTTATTTGATTTTTCATGTCTATTAATATTTGTCATATATACTTGGGTGCTCCCATATTTGGTGCATATCCATTTATGATTATTATCCCTTCCTCTTGAATTTTTCCCCTAACAAGTATGTAGTGCCTTTCTTTATCTGTTTTGACCATTCTTTTTTTTTTTTTTTTTTTTGTGGGTACCAGGGGGACGACCTCAGGACCTCGCGCGCCAACAGGCACCCGTGCCACTGAGCGATATCACCGGCCCCTTTTTCGTATGTGGGTTCCGGGAGTCGAACTCGGGCCCTCGCGCTTGCAAGGCAGGCGCTTACGCCGCTGAGCCATCTCACCGGCCCGGCCATTCTTGATTTGAAGTTCACATTGTCTACAAACAGAATAGCCACCCCTGCTTTTTTCTGGGTTCTTGCTGCATGGAGTATTGTTTTTCATCCTTTGACTTTTACTCCATGAATTTCTTTTGGAGTTAAATGTATTTCTTGTATACAGCATATTGTTGTATCTTGTTTCTTGATCTATTCTGCCCGTCTATTTCTTTTGATTGGTGAATTGAGACCATTTACATTGACGGTTATAACTGATACATACTGGCTTATCTTTGTCATGTTGTTTTCCTGCTGTTGGTTCCCTGCTTTTTCCCTGTTTAATTGCTTGCCCTGCCTGGTGGTTTCTTTCTGTTGTTGTTCTTGGAATTGTGGTCATTTTTACCTCTGTCTAGAATATCTTTCAGTACTCTTTGTAGTGTTGTTTTTGTGGACATGAATTTCTTCAGTTATTCTTTGTCATGGAAGTATCTTATTTCTCCATTAATTTTGAAAGATAGTTTTGCAGCGTATATCAATCTGGATTGGAAGTTTTTTCCTTTCAGGACTTGAAATACTTCACTCCTAGCTGTTCTTGACTTTGGTTTGTGTTGAGAAGTCTGCCATGATTCTGATGGGCTTTCCTTTACAGGTGATCTGTTTCTTCTCTCTAACAGCTTTTAATATTCTGTTCTCATGCTGAATTTCTGGGATCTTGATTATTACGTATCTGTGTGTAGATTTATTTTGGTCATGGCTAAGTGCAGTTCTGTATGCCTCACCTCTCTGTATGTCAGATTCTTTTCCCATGGTTGGGAAATTATCTGCTATTATTTCTGTAAATAGTTTTTTTTTTTTTATGTCATTTGTGTTGACTGCTGCTTTTTCATTGACACCAATTATTCTTATATTATTTTTCTTTGTTTCATCTTGCAGCTGTTGAATTGTTATTTCCTGATCTTTTGTTATTTGCAAGAGATCTTTCCTTTCATGATCGCTGGCCACGATCCTGTTTTCAAGGTCTGAAATTCTGTCTTCATTTTCTTTCAAGCGGTTTTGCCAGCTTTCAGTGGAATTTCTATTTTCCTGGATATCTGTTTGAAACCATTTCATGCATTCTATTTCTTTCCTATATTGATCATTCATGATTTCCATCCTTTTCCTATCATCATCTATTTTTTTATCTATCTCTACTCTAGATTTGCTGAGGAATTCCTTTATGAATGTTGACATTTCTATTTTTACCTGAGAGATTATTTCTGATCTCATTTCCTCTATAGCCTCATGGATCTGTTTTTTTCACTTTGATTGCTATCATTTCAGAAATTGCAGGTGTGTGTCTTCCATTTTCCTCTATCTTCTTGTCTCCTGGACTTGTTCTGGGTGGGCTGGAGGTCTGAGATTGCATCTTGCTTTTGCGTCTTATCATTTTCTATTTCAAAGATTTTTATTTTGTTTTCTGTGTTGATCCTTGTAAGTTTTTGTAGTAGGTAGCTATATCACTAGCATCAAGACCTCTCTAGGAAAAGTCTGTTCCTCAGGGATGTCTTCGGTGTGTAGGAGGTTCTTGGCTTGTGTCTGTTCCAAAATCCTACCCTCCCAGTTAACTAAAAGTGAGATGTTGGTATCTGCTTGGCACAGTCCCCAGTTCTTTGGTGCTGGGATGTGGTGAGGTTATTACCCCCAGAGCTTCCCAGTATTGTTATAGAAGGGGGAACAACTGATTACAGCAGATATGACAACCTAGCTAAAGTAGTATAATTAGCAATAACAATAGCATTGAGCACAGATTAGAAACTAACAAACTGTGGTAGCTATTCATTTTGTACCTTAAACTATAGGAGCAAAATCTACAATTATATAACAGAACAAATTGTAAATTGGAAGCTTGTATTCAAAGTGTTTCCCCTTGGTAGAGTGGTGTTACCCTGTGGTGGGGAGATTAAAGTAGAATAGTGGATAAAACAAAGATAACTGACAAGAAAATAGAAGCAAGGCTGGAGGACAAATGATGATCACGCAAACTTTGGGAAACTAGAGGGCAGGGCAGAAGAGAAAGAATAAGGGAGTAAGCAAGGGATTATCTGAGCTTGGTCTCTGAGTTTGGGGGATGGGATTAGTTTTCTGTGGCTGGAGTTCTTCCCAGCCATTTAGAAAAGAAAAAAGAGAGAGAGAGAGAGAGAGAGAGAGAGGAAAAAGAAAAAGAAAGAAAAAAAGAAAAAGAAAAGAGAAAAACAACAAACAACAACAACAACAAAACAAACAAAAAACAAAACAAAAAACAACAACAAAAAAAGAGAGAACTGAGGTGGGCCCACTCACCTGCTTTTATTCAGTGTGTCTTTGTCCCCAAGCACAATGCTGGTTCTTCTAACGTACCACCTGTTGGCTCATATTGTTATTGTTGCTTCTTATTTTTCACACCACTAGCGTCGCCTGTCCACCCTGTGCGCCTTAGTTGGGGCCTTACTGTGTCACTGGCGTTCCCTCTGGCCTCTGGGCCTTCCTGAGCAGTTCACCTTTGTCTTAGCAGCAGCGAGGGGAGGGGCTGTTCTTTGGGCCTTCTGGCGTGGTTCACCTCAGTCACAAATTTGGTGATGGCGATGGGAGGGGCCGCCCTCCTCTGTGACATTCACCTGGGTTCTGGTGGCAATGCAGAGGCCTGTAATAATATATTTTAATTTAAGTACACACTTCATTTTTTTGATCAGCCCTTGCAGTATTCACCTGTGCAACTATTCCAAGATTTACCAGTTCTTATGTTGATGGATATTTCACCTCTTCTTTTCCAAATTTCCAATCTTTTGATTTCATTGCACACTTACCTCCTTGCAAAGTCATGGTGGAATAGTGATGGAGAGCTGCCCTTTTAAAGTTAGATGCTCCTGAATCCAGTTAGAATGTCTCAAGTGTTTCCCAGTAATCAGAGTGAGGGTTTTCAGACTGAAACACACATTTATATCATAGTAAGGAAGCATTCATCTATTACCTATTTACTTGAGTGTTATTGTCAAAAATTATTGCCACTTTTTGACAGGTGCTTGTTCAACCTTCATGTAAATGATGATGTGATTTTTTTAAATCAGTTCCTCTAATTTAATAACTTTTAAATACAGAACTATGATTGATTTTTTTAATAATCCCCCATAAGCTAATGATGCCATAACCTTAAAATGTATTGCTAGAGCTTAGTTAGGCATTTAGTATCAATATTTAGATGTCAAATTGGTCCATAGCCTCCTCCACCACTCCACCTGTTATTTATGATTTGCCAGATTTTGAAAACAATGTCATATTTGCTTCATAAAAATATTTTGGAACGGTACTTTCAAAAAAAATACTGTGGGCTATCTAAATGGCACTAGGATGGTCTTTCCTTTGAAAGTTTAGTGTAACTGTAGATGCAAATAGACCTCAGCACTCAGCAGCAGCATTCACTGTATTTTTTTTAAATCATATCTCGTGATGGTACTCATGAAAGAGGACTTTCAGAACTGCTTCAGAAAGTGGCAATAAGGAACTGTATTTTTTTCTCTATTTCTTTTAAGGAGATAATTTTGTTTAGATGTATCTATTTCTTCTGATGTCAGTTTAGGTACATTTTCTTACATAAAAGTTATTCCAGATTTTCAAATATACTGTCAAAGAGCTGAATGAAGTTTTCTTATGATTCTTTTAATTTCCTGTTTCTGTCTTTATTTTCTATTATGTATTTCTTTATACATTTCTTCTATATATTTGTCTTTAATCCACTTTTTGATTAGCTTACATAGTATCTGATCTATTTTATTATTGTTTCCTTTCTTTCTTTCCCCCTTTCTTTCTTTCTTTCTTTCCTTCTTTCTTCTTATGAGACGAAGTTCTCGCTCTGTTACCGAGGCTGCCCTTGAACTTGGATCCTCATGCCCCAACCTCCCAAGTAGCTGGGATAACAGGCGTGTGCCACCATGCCCAACTTAAAAACTTTCACATTTTTAATATTAGAGCTATATTTCCTATGTTCTAAATCACTAATTATTTTGTTAAATCTTTTATTTTCTTTGTTTCATTTTTTCTTTTATAGCCAGATGCTAGGAGTTTATTAGTTTTCCAGTCTTTGGATTATCATATTAAAATTGTTTAAAGCTATTGGATGTTCCTCTAAAGGCTGCTTTTGCTCTATTTCATATCTCTGTGTATTTAGTATTCTCATTATTGTTCTTTTGTAGAAATTCTGATTTTAGTTTATATGTTGCCCCAGCAGTTGTTTAAATGAGAACTTTTTAAAATCTAAGTGAAGGAATTTTTCTTTTGAATTACTTTGTAATTTATAATTTTATGTCATTGTATCACAGTGTTAGTTGCATTGTTTCTACATATTGGAGCTCATTGAGTTTTTGTTTTAACTGACTTAACATACACATTGAGGGATATTCAGGAGCAGCTGAAAAGATGTATTTCCTATTTTCAGGGTTAATTTTGGAGATACATGTATGTATTGATTGTTTTAACCATTTTTCTAGCCTTACTTAGCTTTGGTCCATCTGACCTGGCATTGACTGTTTCTGCTTTCCAGGTACATGATAGAAATGCTCCACTCTACCCATTCAGGTTACAGATAACTGTGCAGATTATTTTGAACAATGAAATTTGAGCAAAAGTCATGCAGGCATTGTGCTACATGCTTGTAAGCCCAATACTCTGGAATAGTGAAGTATAAGGATTGCAGGTTCAAGCCCAACCTAGGCAACTCAACACTTTAGTGAGACCCTGTCTCAAAATTTAAAAAACTAAAAATAAAAAGCGTTGTGGATGTAGCTTGGGGTGAAGCCCTTGGGTGCAATCCTCAGTAACACAAACACAGAGCAAAAGTATATGCATCACTTCCTTTAAATGCTTATGTATAACTTACCGTGTCCTCATTTCCTTCCCACAGCACCCAAAGGTGAGCACACCAAACAAACTGTCATCAGCCTGCATCTCTCAGTAAAGGAGACATCAAGATCAGGCCTCTGAAGGACCACAGTGGAAATGTAGTACAAGCAGGGTTTAAACGACTTTAAACTACTGAGACTTGGGTATTGTGGGTTATTTAGCATGACATGAATAATCCACTCCATCCTAATGCAGAAGTGAGGAGTACAACAGAGCTCAAGATAAATTTATCCCTCTGGTCAATGATGCCATTGAAGACTCATGCTTTTCCCATATTCACTCTTGACTTCAACTTCTGGCTAATAACAAGAGATGCAGAAGTTCTAAGACTCATACTAAGGCATGAAGTAGAAAAAGCATGAAAAAAATATTTTCTCTAGCTTTGTGATAAGAGCAGGGAAACTCGCTGGTGTATCTCAGCAGATGGCTGTTTATACACAGTTGAGTAGCTTTATGAAACACTCTACTCTGAATTAATCACTGGAAAAAGGGGAGAGATTCTGCTTACTGACTGGGACTAATGATCTGGGGTGAAATACATGCTGGGACGCTGCTGTAGTTTGCATCTTAAGTGTCCCCCAAAGACCCATGTATTAAAGCCTTGGTCCCCAGCCTGCCACTACTGGGAGGTGATGAAAACTTGGGAGGCCTTCAGGTCACTGAAGGTGTACCTTTGAAGAAGATAGTGGATGTCTTCCTTCTTCCTCCTCTCTTGCATTCTGGCCCTGAGGTGAATAGCTGTGCTCTACCACTCATTCCCCGCCATTATATGCACCCTAATCCTGCCAGAAGGTCAAAAGCAATGGGGACAACTGACCAGGAGCTGAAATCTCCAAAGCTGTGAGCCAAAACAAACCTTTTTCTTCATAAGTTGATTATTTCAGGTATATGTTATAGTAGCAGAAAGCTAACACAGATGCCAATCACAATGACATCAGCTACTAGCAAGTAACCTCTTCTCATATGTATACATATGCAGGAACTATTATTTTAAAATATTTTAATAATCATAAGACATTTACTCTAAAATTATCTTGGAAGCATGTTTACACAAAAAGCTTCACACAGATGTTTATAGCAGCTGTACTTGTAATTGCAAAAACAGAAAAGCAACAGAGGTGCCTTCTAGTACATAGATGGATAAAAATCCATCCATGGTAATCCTGAGAATGGAATATTATGCAATGTTAAAAACAAATATGACATTATTGTAATGAAAAACTATGGAAATAAAGAAGATCATGGTTAAAAGATGGAGAGATGAATAGGTGGAACACAGAGGAATTTTAGGGCAAAGAAAATATGTAATGAAAATACTCTGTTACTATTAGGATCGATGCATGTAATAATACATTTGTTAAAACCCACAGAAGGTACAACACCAAGAATGAACCCTCAAGTAAACCATGAGGTTTGATTGGTAGTGATATGTCAATGTAGGTCCATCAGTCATAACAAATATACCACTCTGGTGGGAGCTGTTAACATGAGAAGCTATATTCATGTAGGAGGCAGAGGGTTACAGGAAATCTTTGTACCTTTCTCTCAATTTTGCTATGAACATAGACCTGCTCTAAAAATGAAATCTGTAAAATAACAGTATAATTTTTAAAATAAGGGAACCATTACTACCAATTTCCTGTGTATTTTTATTGAGATAATATGTGCATACAGATATATATCATATGTTTATAAATGGAAACATAGCTGTTCACCTTTCTTTTTTAACTTGGTAAAATATTTTAGAAATAATTTTATTAGTATATAAATCTTTTTAACAGCTATATTGTATCTTTTGGAATGAATATGACTTAATTTAACCTGTCAACAACCCATGCCCATATATATGTACAAAGGTTATTTCTAGTCTTTTACTAGTATAAACAATATTTAAATAAGCTTCTAGTTTTGTACACTTATGTAATTAAACTTATAGATGATATGTAAAAGAATTGTGTTTCTGCCAATTTACATACTCACATTGTATATTTAAATAAGCTTCTAGTTTTGTACACTTATGTAATTAAAGTTATAGGTGATATGTAAAAGAATTGTGTTTCCATCAATTTACATACTAACATTGTATAAAAGTCAGGTTTACCAATTTAAAGACATTATTCTATGTGTATATCCTCAAATAAATGGTTATAAAATCATTTAATTGATTAGCAGGAAGAGGTAAATGTCAAATGACCCTTGTTCCTGTATGAAAACACATCATTATGTTTATTTCTCCTTTTTCTTGTGACTTCAACCTGTTAAGGTTACCGCAGAATGGTTTAATCACGATTTCCTAAGTAATTTAATTTTTTTAGGCTTTATAGATATTTTATAGGCTTTCAAATAGGAGAGTAAATGGCCATTAAAAATAACTGAATACATATTATCAGCAGAAATTTGAGAGCAAAAAGAGAGTAGTTTGAAAAATGATGCTGAGTTTTCCCCTGTCTAGTTCAAGACATATCTCACTCACATTACTTACTATGGTTTAAAGTGTTTTATGGGTCCTTTGTGAAACACAGAAGGTTACTGAATATGTGACTTATTTTTGCAAATCAAATGTTTCTTTAAAATTCAACAAATTTTCAATGAGGTTTAATTAGGCAGAGAAGTGATTCAGAACTCATTTTTAAACATGCATGATAATTAGGGAACATCAAAGAGTATTGTTACATTCTAAACTGTAAACAACTGACTGTTAATGATTTAACAAATTCCAAGTATTATCCCACAGTACAGAACTGAAGTTTATTTTTTAAGGCAAGTGTATATTAAGTTAATGATTTACTCAATACCTCTTCTCAAAAAAGTACTTTCACCAGACACTCCATTTGTCATCACAAGAGTCAAAGTTCATGGAATTTTGGAACTGGGAAAGATCTTAGGTATCTCCCATCCCCCAGCAGACAAGGACACTGACTTGCCCTGTGTGATATTTGCTGACCAATAGTCTGAACTAGGATACGGTTTTCTTGGCTTTCATGCTAGATCACTTTCTACTGCATTTTGCTGTGTCTGTATAAATATACTTAGGAGCACTCAATACTATCTAATAAGTTTGCTGTGGCATATTTTTAATTGATTCTTTTAAAAATCTTTCACATCAGGAATCAGTATGTTAAGTCATAGGAACACGCCAATACATGAACGGAAGAATGTTTCTCTCATTCGGGAGTCCATATTCTGGTGGGAAAACCCTTCCCGTGGTTAGACAACAAGAAAACAGGAAAAGAAATCTTGCTAGGACTGTGGGCTTAGACTTTCTCCTGTGGGCTTATTAGGAGTGGTAGCATGTCTGTTCCATCGCCTCCCTGATATCTGCCACATTTTAATTATAATCATCATTTTTTTACACTTGTATTGCCCTTTTCAGGTTTTAAAGCATATATCCACTACTATGTCTGATCCTCACAGTAACTTATGAGGTATATACCATCTCCATTTTCTAATTGAGGAACCAGTAGGCTTTTGGCCATTAGTCCAATACTTTGGTCAAATATTAACCAACCTGAATTTCCCTAATTCCAAACATGTAATTTCCTGAGAATCCTAAGGTTACTTTAGAAGGAGATCCTCCAGTGGAAGGTTGGGTAACTTAAATGTCCTAATTATAACATGCTTTCTTGGAAAAAGAAAATAGTGCCAAAAATTCCACGGAAGTGCTTGTGGTTGTTAGTGAACTGTGAGGATGACATTTTGTTAGAAGCATGAACCCATACTCAGCTCCAAGTTGCTCAGTTTTTTGTTCCATCCCTATTCATGGGGATAAAAAAACTTGAAAATAAAATATGACTGAAATCAAATGTGTCTGGAAAGAAGTATACCAAAATACTGCCAGTCTTGGGGTGATTGGGTTACTAGTTAATTTTATTTTCTTTTTGTACATTTTATATTTCCTACAAAAATTATGCTACTTTTTAACTCAGAAATTATATAATTCACCAGTACCCATATATATTTCCCAATCTATTAGAAGGGGAAAGAATTTGAAACTTTCTTAGCCTGATATTTGGATGGACAGATACTTGGAAACTTCTCTGATGAATGAACATTCTTTTTACAAAACCAATCTATGAGCAAGCTAAAGAATTGGTTAGAGCACTCACTCATGCTTTCAAAAAATAGTTATTGAGCACCTACTATATGCCAGGCAGTTTTAGGTGCTAGGAATATGGCAGTGAACAGAATAGATTAAAATTCTTAGCCAGGCATGCTGGTGTACACCTGTAATCCCAGCACTCTGAAAGGCTAAGGCAGGAAGATAGCAAGTTCAAGCCCAATCTAGGCAATTTAGTGACTTAGTGAGACTCTGCCTCCATAGAAAATAGAAAAAGGACTAGGAATGTAGCTCAGTATGAAAATCCTGTGTTCAATACCCAGCACAGTATCACCGAAACAAAAAATCCCTTCATGGACCTTCCATCTTAGAGGGTGAGATAGGCAATAAATAAGTAAATAAATAAATAAAGTAAATTTATAACATATTGAACAGTACTAAATGATTAGAAGACAAATAAAGCAGAGAAGAGGAACAGAGTGCTTGTGCAGGGGCATTTTGGTAGAGTATTCAGGGAAAACCTCACTGAGGAAGGAGTAAAAAGTAGACTTGTACTTTGCTTATATTTTGAACATGAGGTCAACAGAATTTACTTGTGGGTTGAAATGAGGGTTGTAAAAGAATGTCAATAGTGACTCAAAGCATATGACTTAGCAACTAGAAAGTTGGAGTTGTCATTTTCTAAGACAAGGAAGACTATGGGAACATAGACAAAGTGGACAAATTCTGGAGCTCATTTTTGAATCTACCAAGTTTGAGACACCTGCTGTCAAAGGAAAAATGCTAATTTGACACTTGGGCATGCGTGGGAGCTTAAGGGAGTGGTTTGACTTAGAAATATAAGTTAGGACTTTTGAGCATGTGGTGGAAACCTATGAGATCAGATGGGAGCAATATGGACCAAGTAAGAATAGGTAAGTAAGAGCAGAAACCCAAAGACGAACCCCTGAGGCTACCTACATCTACATATCAGGGAAATGAAGTTAAGCATGTGATGGAGTATCCTAGAAACCAAATGTAGAAGGTGTTTCAAGAAAGAGGACACGGCCCATTGATGGTAAGTCAACTGCAGTTGAGAATGTTCTGAAGTAATTATTTCTCAGATAATTTTGAATAATGTTGGTGCTGATATTCACCACATTAACTACCCATAACAACTAAGCTAGGTGGAAAGTGTTTTAGAGGCCATTGTATAATGGAAAATGAAAGTTGGAAATGGGTTTGAGGGCCAGCTCCACTATTTGTTGCCTATGTGATCCCAGGAAAGACGTTTAACCACTTCTATTCTAGGTTTCTGCATCTGTAAGACAGAAACAGTACTAGCTATTTCATTGCTATGTAGGCTAGTGGAAATAAAATTCTGATTATTGTTCCTAACAAACAGTAGGTACTCAATGAATGTCAACTTTCTCTTTTTCAATAAATAGCATCTGTAAATGGATAGAAACACGAGCAATCTCTATATTTTGAACTTTATGAAATTAGTCATTGATAATCCAATTCTTCATTTTTTCATCTTTCTAATAATTACCCAGGTGTCAAATGGCCATCCTTTGCTAAACTTTTAACTCAGCTTCTCAAAGAAAGACCCCAAACTGAGGAATATTTATAGAATAAATGGCCTATGTTCCTCAAATTCTTAATTTGAACTGTTCCATGTTAAAGTAGAATAAAATGACATGACAACTAAGTACAATATGTTATCCTGGACTGGATTCTATATTAGTGGGGTGGGGAGATGCTATATAGACATAATAAGGACAACTGACAAATTTGAAATACATACTGCATATTAGAGTACATATAGTTAATAGGTTAAAATAATAAATTAGATAACTGTGGATGCCTGAAGGAATATCCTTGATTCAAGAAGTAAAGACTAAAGTATTGTTGAGTAACAATTCACTAAAAAATAATTATATATAGAAAAAAGGGAGAAAGAATAAAAAACATGAAAGTAGCCAAATATTAAAAATTATTGGGCCGGTGAGATGGCTCAGCGGCTTAAGCGCCTGCCCGGCAAGCGTGCGGGCCCGAGTTCGACTCCCGGAACCCACATACGAAAAAAGGGGCCGGTGATATCACTCAGCGGCACGGGCGCCTGCTGGCGCGCGAGGTCCTGAGGTCGACCCCCCGGTACCCACAAAAAAAAAAAAAAATTATTTAATCTGGATAAAGGGTATACAAAGTATCTATGGTTATTCTTGTAATTTTTCCATAAATTATAAATGTTTTCAAAATTAAACAATAGAAAAATATTCCCGGGGATATGTTATGTTGTTAGTGGCTTTATACTAAGGTTTCTTTCCCCCACCAAGTTTAGGGTAATGTTACTTTCATATACATTTCGCCTGTTCTTTCATATATATAATAAATTTCACAAAAAATTAAACGAGAATTGTAAGAAATGTATGTAAGTCTGTATTTGTATGGAAATGTGTTGCTAAAGGAAAAAGTTGCAGACCTGTGAATTGTGTGTTTCCTTTGGTTAAAGAAACACATGCACCCACACATACATATGCACATTATATTTGGTTAATGTCTGAAAAGTTACCAAAAAAACTTAAAACAGTGATTATTTCTGGGCAGTCCAATTACTGTTTCCTCCTATAACTTTCTTTTCTCTTTGATTTTTTTAAAAAAGATGATTATATTTCTCATCTAAAATATACATGAAGGCAGATAATAATGATACTGTTAGATTCTGAGACACAAATGAAACTGTTTGAATTGTGAGCTAATTTTGGGCAAATGGGTTTGAAAAGAGGAACAGAGAGTTTCTTCTGCTGCAAATATAAAGATAAGAAAAATGAGAAATCTGCACTCTTTACCATCACAGACTTCACTAGGCAGGAGGCTGAATTATGACTAACCACAGAAGATTCAATTGTAATTTAGTAGATCAGTAAACTTCGGATATTTAAGTAAGTTATTTGGAACTCGCACTTTCCTAGCCTCTGCCAATCCAGAGCTTCCCCACAACTTTTGCTGATTTCTGAATTCAGATCCTGGGTTTTCTTTTTTTTCTGCTTCTCCATTATTAGAAGCTATTTTACTTCTGCCTAAAGTCACACTGCTGCTTTTCACGAGGAATCTCTGCACCCTCATGGTTTAGAACTGAAAGTTTAAGGAAATACTTGAAGAGTGGTACAAGCACCTTCACTGGGCATTGCCAACCTTCTATCCTTCACTCCTTCCCATTCTGCTGCCATCCACCCTGTGATCCTGCAGCTCTGCCCAGATCCTCAGAAGCTGTCAAATTTTCTCCTGCAGCTTCATCTCTCCACTGCCTCATCTCGTCCAGGCTACCCTCCTTGCCTAAATCCCCCTCGGAATTCTGGTGAAAAAAGTGCTCAATAACAGTTTCAATCATTTGATCAATAAAACATTTGGTCAGGTACAAGGCTATAGTCTATAAGTTAAACATTCAGGCACTATTGTGGCAAAAAGTGGAACTAATTCTTGGAAGCCAACAGTTCTATGAGTTATCAACTCTATACCTAAAATGCCCATATATCCACTTTCACCCTGCACACTCATCCCTCTTCTTTCTTTTCTTCTTTTCCTTTCCTCCTCCTCCTCCACCCCCTCCCCAGTTAAAGCTATTGAACAAAATATTTGTATAAGCAGGGCTGGTGACGTATATAATCCCAACATTCAGGAGGCTGAGGCAGAAGGACTGAGTTTGAGGCCAGCCTTAGCTTCATAGCAAGTCCCAAGCCTTCCTGGGTTACGGAGCAAGACCTCGTCTCAAAAAAATTTTGTATGTCTGCCACCGAACAAGAAAAGGGGGGGGGCTGGTGAGATGGCTCAGCGGCATAAGCGCCTGCCTGGAAAGCGCGAGGGCCCGAGTTCGACTCCCAGAACCCACATACGAAAAAAGGGCCGGTGATATCGCTCAGCGGCACGGGCGCCTGCTGGTGCGCGAGGTCCTGAGGTCAACCCCCGGTACCCACAAAAAAAAAAAAAAAAAAAAAAAAAAAAAAAAGAAAAAGGGTCATGAAAGGTCTTTAAAGACCTACATCAGTAGGCTTGTAGCTAATTAAAACACAGAAGAGAAAAGCAATCTTCACCTGCAACTTGACATCTGCCCTATTCACCTTTAGCACTCCTCACCAAGTGGTCAGAATAACATCTCCACAAAGATGCCCTTCTCTAGACCCCTAAACTTGTAAATACATTGCTTTACATGAAAAACAGACTTGACAGATATGTTGAAATTAAGGGTCCTGAGATAAGAGATCATCCCAAGTATTCCAAGTGGGCCCCATATAAGCATAATGGTCCTTACAAGGAGAGGCAAGGGGCAATAGAAGTCAGAGAAAGTTTTGAAAATGATAGGTTGATGGCTTTATATTAATTAGTTAGTTAGTTAGTGGTACTGAGTATTGAGCCCAGGGCCTTCCCATTGAGCTACATCTCCAGACTTTTTTATTTTTTATTTTGAGACAGGGTATTGCTAAGTCATTAGATTTCCCAGACTGGGCTCAAACTTGCAATTCTCCTGCCTCAGTCTCCCAGAGTCTGGGATTATAGGACTGTACCACCACGCCCAGGTTATGTTGATGGTTTTAAAGATGGAAGAAAGAACTATGAGCCAAGAACACAGGTGGCCTCTAGAAGCTGGAAAAGCAAGGAACTAGACACTCTCCTATACAAAGGCTCTCTACCTATCGCATGCATCCAGTGAGACAGAATACCACACAAGTCAGACAAAGCACATTTCTTATAGATGGGCAGCAAGGATAAGCAGAAGCATAGGATCCATTGCAATCTTGTCCCCTAAGCCTCAGGAAATTTGCTTCAGGCAGACAGAGCTGTGTCTACATAGGCGAGGGGTCACACTGCAGTCAAAAGACCCTGAAACTCACCCCTAGTTTAGGTATCTCCAGTACAGCTTGCCTGACTTAAGCCCAAGCACCACAGAGTGTTCTAGGATGAATGAGACCCAGCCCCGGTTGTTCCTAACTTTTCCTTCTCATCTTAGAATGTTACAGTCTCTGTACCATCTGCATCAGAACTGCAAACAAGAAAGGAAGAGCTGATGCAGCCAAGGTCCTGTGGGGAACAGTCCTTCTGCACCCTAGAGCCTCCAAAAAAGCACAGCCCCATCAGTACCTGCAGTAAGACCCAGTTTGAACTCTTCGCATCTGCAGAACTGAAAGGTAATACGTGCATGCTTTTTCAGACACTAAATTCATGGCCATTTATTACAGCAGCAGGAGGAAACTAATATACCACATCTCCCATGCAGTTTTCTTTTCATGCCTGTCATTAGCTGAAACTTGGTAGATCAGTTTGTTCACTCTTTTCACTCCACTCCACTCTATCCACCCAAAATATGATTCCTAAGATGGGTTGCCTTCTCAGGTTCAGCCCATTCAGATCATGTTGTTGAACGATGTTGTTGAAAATTTTTAACATTGATCAGTGGCACAAAGGCAGAGCTCATGAAGGCAGTGTTAATCCTGACATGTTCGTAGGACCTTACATGTGCAGGCAACATAGAATGTGTTGGAGATCATGATAGTATAAACGCAGGTCCTGACATGCAAGAGGTCTCAAGTCCATGACAGAGTGACCATGTAATATTGATTATACTTTTGAGATTTTATTAAATGTATGATGGCTTCTGAACAATTAAAATGAAAATCAAATAGCAATATTTTGCAAGTTAGCATTTAAAAGAGAGGCATAGAGGGCAACAGAGGTTGGACTCAAATAACTTACCTGAGAATCCTAACTCTGCCACTACTTGCCTAGTGTGACTTGGGTAGTTATTGAATTCCTCTATACATGAAGTCTTAAATCAGTAAAATGGAAATAGTGAGATCTAATTCTCAAAGTTGTGATAATTCAATGAGAAAATATATACGAGAGACTTTAGTGCAATGCCTGGCATAAAGAAATAGCTCAATAAATGGTGACTTAGAGTCTGATTTATTTCTCAATATGCAGAGGCAATTATTATGGAATTAGATGGCTTCTCAACTTTCCCCAACCAGGAACCACTGGAACTGAGTTATTTTATTTTGCAGGTCTCACTTCCCACATCTCCCGCACTCCCTTCCTCATTCCCAAATCCATAATTTCTGCTCAGTTTTGAAATGATTTGCCAAACCAGCTTCTGTTGGCTAGGGTTTCGCTTTGCCTATTTTCCATCAAATGATGGACCCCAGCCAGAAAAAGGATTTTGGAGGTTAGTTAGGAGCCACTCCAACTAAAAACACAAATGCGGTTTTGGGGATCTGGTAAGAAGGCAGAAATATAAGCACAAAATGATTCTTTCTTTGTGGTCATGATAGATCAGCTACATTTGTTAGGGCAATTTTGTTTGCCTGACTGTGTTCTTTTTGTTTTTTAGCACCATACATCAGTATAAAATCCCTTATTGTTCATTTTTTACTGGATTTTTCTCAATATGATTTTTGCTATTTTCTTTCCCACAGCTCACTACCAAGCAGATTGAAAAGGCAATAATTCTACTTCCCAAAGTTTAAATTGTGAAAATATACACATATGTCTGATTATTTTCTTTATCAACACATAAACCTGCTTTCTCTGATTTCTCTTCCATGTAACTCAGCACACCAAAAACTCAGTCTTATATTCTGGATTCTCACTGGCTAATGGGGGGAATAATTGAGAACAATCAAGTGCCAAGATTCTTTGAAGGTTTAGTTGGTATGTCATCACCATGGAGAGAAGATCTGTCTCCCCACCTTTGTTTCCCAAATATACAGAAATCAGCAGTGCCAGTTGTGCAAGTGGAGCTGTGGAATGAGTTATCTTTTATAATCCCCCCATATGCTGGAATCGTTATAAAATCCAACATTTCCACTGCACAAAAATCCATCTCACCCAGTAGAGAGTCTCACCAATTATGGCATCTCTCTTCCACTTATTATAGCAATTGCCCAGGAACCTGTAACAGGCCATTTTCCTTTTGGATAGGTGGGAAATTCTAAGAGAATATTTTGTGGAAGGCTGGACCCCTGGGAAACCTTATATGATGTATGATGGGCATTGACAGGGCTGTTGTTATCCACAGCACATCCTCCCCTGGGAGACATCCTTTCCTGGGGATGACAGTTACTACCAAGTCTGCCTTTGTGATTGCCTGCTGAGACCCATGTAGGGCTTTGGTAAGCATGGTAGGCTGGCTATAGTTCTTGGGCTTTCAGAAGGCAGCAGAAGCCAACCTCAAATCCTTGCAAAGAATTTAGGCTACTTGACAATATGCGCGAGGTGTCTAACCAAGATGTATGAATAAGTGTCAGCTTCCCTCTTAGAAATATAAACCCTGGCTTGAAGTGGTGGTTAAAGCCCGCAATCCCAGATATTTGGTAGGCTAAGGCAGAAGGACTGCAAGTTCAAGCCCAGCCTGGACAACTTAGGGAGAACTTCACACAAAATAAAACTTAAAAAGGACTGCAGATATAACTCAGTGATAGTTATAGTTTAGTCCCTGAGTGTAGTCCCAGTACAGAAAATAAAAGGAAAAAAAAAAAAGAAAAGAAAGAAAAAAGAAAAGAGAGAAGACTGTAGTGTACATTATTCCAAGTGTGCACGAAGACTGAAATCTGTTCTCTCTCAAGCTCTTAAATCCAGTTCAATTTATCATAACTACCTATCAAATGCCTTCTTTTGTCTAGATCTTGGGCTTAACTTTTGTATATACACAAATATGAGTAATGAAGTCAAAAGGAAAGGATGTTTGTATTGATAGCCTCTGTTCTGTATATCTGCTTATATTCTTAAATATTTCTCACAACAGTCCTGAAAAGGCTGTGAGGTTTAGGTTCATGTGGTAGAGGCAAAATTTTGTGACTTAGGTAAGATGGAAGGCTTTGCCCTTGCCATGTAAGAGTCCAGAAGTAGGTGGCCTTTCTATCCAGTTGCTCAGCGATCCCTGGATCATCGCTCTCTGCCAGACAGTTATAAAGCTGAGGTTTGTACAGGTTAAACAACTTCCAAAGATCCACTGGCTTCACTACACTGTACTGATTCTCCGTAATGCTGTGCTATAGTTGTTTCAGGCTTTTGGCTAAGCCATTCCTGACAGCACAGAACCAAACTGTGCATTTCCACAATGAGTCCTGTATCCTTCATATAAAGGGAAACAAGGCTATGATGAAAAACTCTTAAGGTAGAGAGTTTAAAAGGTTCAGAAGTTTTCACTTAGCAAAATAACAGTAATAGTAATGATAATAACAATAATAATAATGATAGAATAAATGGAATGTCCATTGATCTTTGGGGAGAATTTCAGCCAGGCTGGTTGCCTAGGAAAAATCAAGGTCTGGCACTCCTGGCCATCATACTAATCCTCCTTTCACACTCTCATCAGGACAGTGGCTACTGTCCCAACTACGCAACTCTGCCATTGTAACAGACAGTAGTCACGGAGTATGTAATCCAGGAAGGATAGCCCTGTGCCAACAATACTTTATTTATGGACACAAGACTTTGAGTTTCATATGATTTTCACATGTTACAAAATAATGTTTTAATTTTTTCAATCATTTAAATATCTAAATACCATTTTTAGCTCATAGGTCATTTAAAAATAGGTAGCATATAGATCTATACCATGGAATGCTACTAGGGAGTAAAAGGAAACAAACCCTTCATAAAGCAACTTGGGCAGTTCTTAAGGCCATTATATTGAATGATGAAAGCCCATCTCAAAAGTGATATATTATATTATTCCACTTATATAACATTCTTAAACTGACAAAATTATAGAAATGAAAATCAGACTAATTAGTGAGTAGGGGTTAGGCATGTTTGGGGATAAGTTCATGGCCATGACTATAAAGAGGTAGCACATGAGAGATCTTTATGATAATAGAATGGTTGTTTTTTGATTGAGATGTGGCTGCATGAATCTGTATGTGTGAGAAAACTAACATAGATGTAAACATATACTGTATCTGTATCAGTTACCTAACCTTGATACTGTACTATTAATTATGTAGAATGTAAACATTTGTAGGAAATTGGGTGAAGGGATACATGACAACTTCACATGATCCTGTAATTATTTCAATATAGAAAATTAAACTTAAAAAAAAATGAAAAGCAGACAATGGATCAGATTTGGCTGATGGCATATTTTTTCAACCACTGGAAAAAGAAAAGGAAATGTGAAGTATAAATAATATGGAAAAACTAATATATATAATATTTAGGAACACACAACTTTGTAAGGAAATGACCAGTAAGCCCTACTTTAAAGTTGTTAAAGGATATGAATAAGTCAAAGAGAAATACAGACAGTAAAAATATTATTTAAATGGTTAAAATAGCCCAGTAATTAAAAAAATTAACTATAATGTTTTTCCACAGTATCAAAAATATACAAGATTAATACTATCAATTAACAACATTGTGGATAAATGTATAATGACACACATAGTTGATAGGAGACTACATTGATGAATCAACTTTGAAAGACAATTTGGTGGTTTCTATCAAAAATTTAAATAAGCATTTCTTTGGTCCGCTGTTCCATACCTCTTAATGCTATTGATATACTTACACAGGACCACAAAGATATAAGTACAAGAATGCTCACTGCCATTTGGTTTCTTCTTTTAAAAAACTGTTTTATTTACCTTTAATTTATATACTATTAAATTGGCCTATTTGAAATATGTAAGTCAATGATTTTTAGTATATATACAGTCATACAACCATTACCAAAAATCCAATTTTAGAACATTTTGCTCACCCCAAAAGATTCTTCATGCCTGTATGAAGTCATTCCCTGTTCTCACTCCTAGCTCTAGGTAGCCACCAATCTACTTTGTCTATAGATTTGTATTTTAGTTTTAATTGGAATATGTGCAATAGTCTAGATCATAAATCTTTTTTTTCTTCTTCAACAACACTTTAGTTCAAGCTATAGGCATCATTTGAAGTTATGCTCAAATTTAGCTTAAAAGCTTTAAGAATACAGCTTCAGTAAGCAGAAACTGAAGGATATTAAATGGCATGTGAGAGAAATTGGTATTAACACATTTACATGTAATCAGTCTTTCTTCAGAATTTGATAAGCAAAATCAATTGAACTTTGTCACAGAGTAATGCCATGCTGCTGTTAAACTTTTTCCCATCCATAGGGTGATACAAAATTGATCTGTGCATTTTCAAAGCAGGAGGCATTGGTACTTTGACAGAGTTCTATTATGGCGACAGCATTCCTATTATGCCAAATGTCTAATGTACACCTAATGATTGTATTACACACAGAAAGCTGTTATGCACTGATTACCAACTGCTGTTTATAATCTTTTGAATGCATTTTTCTGATGCTGAAAAAAATGATGGGAAAAATCACAAGAGGGAGAAAATGGAAAAGAACGTGATCCATAAACAATGGGGCTTCGTATAGCTCCATGTGGCTACATCAAGCCCCATGATGTCTGAGAATCACTGACAAGTTTTAGGAGCATGATACATTTCTATGCCTAATAGCAATAAAGCAAATAGTAGCCTCTGATTTAATGCGAACATGAATGCCAGGGGTCTGGTGACACTTGATACCATGAGTCCTGTGCTGCTTGGCTGCACAGTAACTGCGGAGCTGACTACACCCCAAGCGTAAATCATCAATCATCCTAGTCGATCAGATCAATTTTCTCATGGGGAAACTGCTGGCTTAAATGTTCAGAGCCATTTTCTATGTTGGTTATGATCCAAAGATGTTTTCAAATATTTAAGAGGTTCAGTAGAGAAGAAAATAAAATGATAGAGTTCCTTTGAGCAGGATAGGTGTCATCAATGCCAGGAAATTGAGTCATCTGGTGGAGATGTAGCATTAGAAGGTCACCATTTTGGAAGGCAAGTGAGCAAGTGAGTAGTAATAAGAGGTGGGCTGGTTCCCTCAAAGTTTAAACATAGAGTCACCACACAGCAAATGGATACATACCACTCCTAGGTATGCAACCAAAAGAGCTAACAGATATTTGTATACCAATGTTTATAGCAGCATTTTCAAACAACCCAAGTGTCTATCAATGGATAACTGGATAAATAAAATGTGGCCTATGCACACAATGAAATATCATTCATTCTTGGGAAGGAAATATATGCTAAGACACAAATGAATCTTAGAAAATATTATGCTAAGTGAAATGAGCTAGACACAAAAGGGCAAATATTGTATGATTCCACTTATAAGAAGTACCTAGAGTAGGCGATTCATAGAGGCGGAAAGCAGAATTGTGGTTGCCAGGGGCCCGGAAGGAGGGCTGAATAGGGAGTTGTTGTTGAATGGACAGAGTTTCTGTTTGGGACAGTTGAAAAGTTCTGGAAATTGTTACAGTGCTTATAGATGCACAATACTGTAAATATATTTCATGCCACTGAACTGCACACTTAAAATAGTCAAAATGGTAAACTTTGTTATGTGTATTATCCTACAATAAAAAAAGGCAAAAAGAAGAATTGGATCATGAAAAGATCAGTATGAAAGTTAGATTTAAACATCTTCGTGCCTGATTATCCTGTTTTAACCTTCTCTGAAGTCTTTCTTAAGGTTCAAAGAAAAAATAGTCCTGGCCACTTATGATTCTACTTGGGAGGAAGAAATTAGCTGCTTTAAAATTCTAGTTTACAATTAAATTATTCCTTCATTACTTCAGTAAATAATTATTGAAGGCTTACCACATGCCCAGTACTGTTCTAGATGTTAGTGAACAAGAAGATAAAGCTTAGTAAAGCTTAGTGTAATAGTCGAGGAAAGCTCCAAGGGACCAAGAGAAAAAAATATTTTTTGCTGTACTGGAGATTGAACACAGAATCTTGCACATGCTTGGGAAGTGCTCTGTACCCTCCCAGCCATTTTTTGTATTCTTATTTTTGAGACAAAGTCTCACTACATTGTCCAGGCTGGCCTCGAACTTGTGATCTTCCTGCGTTAGCATCTCAAATAACTGGGATTACAGGTATGTGGCAGCATGCCCGAACAAGAGAAATTCTGATAGTGATACATCTCATGAGAAAAAGTTAAAAAAAGTGGCAAGGAGTGGGAGCAAGGGAGAGAAGGATGCTACTGTTGAGAAGTGAATCAGGAAGTACAGAAACCAGAATGGTCAGAAGAAATCAGCAGAACTGAGAGCCGGAGGAGAGCATTTCGGTTGGAGGATATACTCAAACAGAGGCCTGTTGGTGGGAAATCAACTGACCTTTTCAGTAACAGAAAGAAAGCTCTTGTAATGGATCAGTGAGAAAAAAGGGAGAACCAGGAGATGAGAATGAACAATTAAGGTGCTGTATATCAAACGGTGCGCCAAGGAAACCCACTGCAAGGGTTTGAGCAATGTGGTGGTTTAACCCAATTTATCTTCTTGCTATATAGCCATTCAACCCCAACCAGTGACAATCATATAAAAGGCATATATAAGACCTTAAAGAAATATTTGATGAATAAGAGAACATGCCTAAATGACTAAACTCTGCTTCAGTCTTAAATGTCATATTATTCATTCAAGTGAGATGGAAGACAATTTAGTTCCACATACATTTTTGGTGTGCCCAGCTCTATATAAATGTTAAAAATGCAAAATAAAATAAAAGACTCTGCATACAAGCTCCACATTTTTTGTTATTTGGTTTTGGTTTGTTAGTTTGGATTTTTGAGACAGAGTCTGGCTATGTCCTCCTGCCTCGGAGCCCTGAGTGCTGGGATTATAGTGTGCACCGTCACACCTGGCTCAAGCTCTATGGCTTCCGACGGTCATATTTTATAATGATGATAATGACAATGCAAAGATACTTTTATTGGACTGATTCCCAATTTTATTTTTCACTCCAGGTAAGTCTCTTACTGTTTAAAACAACCTATTTCAGAGTAATTATAAGGCAACTTATCCATTGTCAAATATGTTTAGGAACTATAGAGTAAAACGGTGTTAAAAGGATTTAGCTTTACTGCAAAAATCTCGGTATGTAATATATAAGTGTGCAAAAGGGAGATAGTGTGTATTCTTACTTCACATTATAATTCTTTCTCAAGACACCCTTTCAACATCGAGCCAACCGATGCTCCAAAGGACCGCTTTGGGAAATGCTACTTTAAAAGAGACCTCTTTCCCTTACCTAGTACACCCCTCCCTACACCTGTGGAACACACGATCCAGGTCCTTTTACTTCTTGACCATTTGGGCCATAGTCTCTCTATTTTTATGGCTGTGATTAGTTCTATTTTTTTTCTCATGAGTCATTTTTTTGTGAAAGTTTTGCTTCCTAATAACTAGTTTTTAAACTTCACAAGTTACATATGACCCACTTGCTGGATTAGTCAGTTGTCTTTATATTACTGGGCTTCAATTTTCTCCCTTCTAGAAGAATAAGCTGGACCTATTTTGTAGGATTAATCTGACCAAGGAAATTACCCACATTTTTCTCTACACTGACTCATGAGGACCATAACCTTTTCAGGTCAGGAAAAAATGGTCTAAGTCATCACTGTCCAAATTTTTCTATGCTTCTGAGTCATGTGAAAGATTTTAAAATAATACAGCTTCCCTGGCCCTAACCCTGGGAATGACTGAGTCAGAAAAATACTCCAAAAATACTCTAGTGCAACTAGATCCCAGATACTCTAATTCAATTTTATTTTCACTGCCTTAAATTCAGAAAAAGAGCAAATTCTAATAATAAAATAATTTATATTTGTTTATCATTTTATAGATTTTTAAATGTTTTCTCAAATACCTCCAAAAACTCTGAGATGTAGGCAAGACATGAATTATAATTTCCACTTTATAAATGACATCTATAAGATATCTGAGAGAAGGTGATATTAAGCAAGTGACCTAGTCTCTTTATGCCTTATATTCTTAACCTAGAGTAAGGAGATAACAATAGTATCAGCCCCAAAAGGCTTGTAGAGATTAAATGAGAAAACACATCCCAAGAAGCCGGTTTAATAAGAAATCCATAAATGGCAATTCTTACTACCATGTTCAATAAATGGAAGGAACAAGTTTATTTGAAGACTATTGCAAATAGATTATGTTGAAGGATACTGATTTTAATATTTTAATGCAAATTCAGTCACACAATCACATTTAATTTTCATTTAAATGCTTAGTATGAATTTACACAAATTATCACTTTTTCTTTAAACAGTAGGTGTACTATTGGGCACAGCACAAAGATCAAACTTGACGTGGTTAAAGATAACCATTTATTCTACTTTAGATTAGCTCTGCCAAAGGCTGAGAATGACATGAGGCCATGAGCACCACTTACAAAGTCACAGTTATTTATATTTGGAGATGTTAACATTGTATATAAAAACAGTAAATTCTCTGTAAAGAATAGAGTACAATATCTGGAAGGCAAATTGCCTACAGCATGGGCAGTACTGTGTGATCTATTCTGGGGAAGAAAGATCCCATACAGAAAGAACGTGATAAATATGCTAAGTTTATACAATATGTGCTCAGTGATAAATATTCTAAGCATGTGCTTTAATAATTCTCTCATCAGAGCAGCCTTGCTACCCCCACCATGAGCAGATACTGATAATTAATCAACTGAAATGAATCTTTACAGAATAAACAAATCTGTTATACATGAACGATGATTATGTCTCTTTCAGTTCTGAAGACTTTCATAACTTATTCATGCCAATGTTACGAAGACTTGTCCCTTAGGAAACAAAAGCATCTTTTGGTAAGATCTCTTTTTAGACTTTTTTGGTTATTAGTGGCATTTCAGCCACATTCCGGGGATGCAGAGAATTGTAAGAAGCCAATGGAGGTTCTTTTATTTCATCTCCAAGAGGAACAGAGTGGGTCTTTTACTCTTGGGCGTGTGTACACTTGCAATCTTGCTGGCAGGGCAGGGATGGCTGCCCGGACTGCACTCGCAGAAGTGGATCCTGTATGTTCAAGTAGGAGCAAACAACTCCACTGAGAAATCTCTGTGTAGGCTGGTTTGCAGGTTGTGAAGGTAGACATTAACTTCTATAGTTAGAAAATGTGGAAAGAAAGTAGAATATGCCAGACAGAAACAGGCCTCAAGTTGGTCATGAAGAAATGGGTATCAGCTCAAAGAACAAAACATGATATAACCCAAGTAGCACCTAATCCAGCACTTATCCTTCTATTAAAGGTTATTCCCAGAGCTGGGGATGTAGCTCAGTGACAGAGCACATGCCTGGCATATATAAGGCCCTGAGTTTGATCCCCATCATTAGAGAAAAAAGATAATTCCCCACAAACTGTTCACTTTTTTAAAAAAGCCTAGGAGCACGGTCTCTGATGCGCTTTGCTGTGAACTATAGCATAAGAAACAACCTGGAAAGCTCCTGAACATAGGGCAGCATGAAGACTGTACATATGCAAGATTGAGGCTCCTAAGCGCAGAGCTCCTCTCCTGTAATGCAGCCCACTATTGGTGGGGGTGTCGCCTGGCCCTCTTTGTGTTGCTCTGTAGGAACTGGGTCCAGGGCCCAAGATGAGATTCTGCTGGTTACTACTGATACTGCTGGGATCTTGCTGTAATCGAGTGGCCTATGTCTCTGACCCAGAAGTCTCATGTCTTCTGTCAGCACGCATAAAACTTGTTAGCTCGTAAGCAGGGTAAAACCTCAGGTCTTGTACAGTTTTTAACACTAGATTTAAGCATATTTAATATTTATTATGTGTTAGTTTAAGTTTTAATCTTCTTTAGCCCGGTAGTCACCTGTGGTAAGTGGCTACAGTACTGGACAATGTTGGTTTGGAGAGACCTCCTTCTCTACCATTTCTAGTCCATAGCCCCATAGCATGGGACTTATAAAAATGTGAATGCCTAGGGGTAGCTTTTGGGGGTGGTTCTACCAGGAGAGTCACCCACTTTAACCAGTGCTTCGGGGGGCAATGGCTTGTCAGAGTATGGCACAGATTAGGAAACATCAAGTAACTTGTGTTGCTCCGTCGCGTGAAGTAGGCAGTCATCTATCTGACCTATGAATCCAGCCAGTGGAGCTAAGGGATCAAGTGGAGGCTTGTGCCTTACTAATCAACAGTTTGCATTTTAAGTTAAGGGCCATCAGTGTCCTTAATGCTCTACTTCCCCAAAGTGAATGTCTTCCTATCCTGCCTCATGTCTGAAGTTGACCCGCTGTCTAAGCAAATACAGGAAAAGAAATGGAACGTTAGTACTGGGTTGTGTCTCTTCAACATCAGTCTCACCCCTTTCACTGGTGTAGAAACCGAGTGCTACAGAGAAGTAATTTGCTCACTGTTACCTGGGTGCCATGTGACAGAATTGGATTGAACTTGAATCCAGATCAGTCTATTCCATCAAGTCTCCAGTTACTTTTGACCATGTTGATAGAGTTAATGAATTGGGTCGTTTATCAGCGGAAAGTCCCCGGGTCACCTGAGAAGGACAGGCCATTACCTTTCCCACTGAGCCCAAGTCTTGTTCTTCAATGTTATCTCCTGACAGCAAAGCTAAGAAAACAAGTGACCCAAAATAATTACTCTCTGTGATAAGTGCTAGAAAGGACAAGCAAGGCAGGATAGAGAGTAAAGAATGACAAGAAGTTCTTTGAAAGAGAATTCAGGGAAGGTAAGAAAGTCAGTCAAAGAGTGGGGCTGGCAGAAAGCCAGGCAGAGGGCACAGCAAGTGTGGGAGCCTCCTGGCCAAAGGGAGCTTGGTGTGTAGATGAACTGAGAGAAAGCTGGAGATCAGGGAAAGGGAGGCCCTGAAAGATGGCAGGGCCACATTATGGGCAGTCTTAGAAGACAGACATTTAGCTAGAATTTGGTTTTCCTGTCTCTTTTGATAAATGTCGAGTTTCATTTTAACCATATATTTTGTTGCTTAAGCATATTAGTTGAAGGCAGGCATGGTAACACATACCTATAATGCCAGGACTTAGGAGGTTTAAACAGGAGGAAGGCGAGTTTGAGAGCAGCAGGGTTCCAGCATTACAAACTAAAGGGACCTAGCTCTGCCACCAGCAGAAGTCCCTGGAGGCTGGATGTGCTGCTCTGCTTTGAGCAGTGGATCTCTAATGGACTCAGGCATCAGCAGCAGGAAGTAAGTTAAAGCACTGCTCAGACTGGTGGCCCTGAGGCTGGAGTAGTAAACTGAATCCACCTGACAAGTTCAGACAGAAATAGTCTGATCCAGTATCTTCAAATTGGAAAACTAGAGCGGACACCAACAGGCCATTCTTAAATGCTCAAGTGCTTTCATGGTCTCTACCTTATCTGGGTTTAAATTTCTAGCTTCAGTAGTAGGTTTGGGGCTGGCTGTAACTCAGCAGTAAAGCCTATGATACAGTACACAAGGCTCCAGGTTCGAGTCCCAGTACACCTCTACCCAAATTTCCATTTCTTCTAAATTGACCTGTCTCCTTTGTTCCTCACAGCCTGGGCTGAGAGCTCGCTATGTACATCACTGGCCCACTGGCCATTGCGCCTTCTTGATGGTCAGGTGGTGGGCTGTTGAGGTACCTGGCTGTTCTGCTGTGCACTTCTGAGTGCCTTGAGGTACCATGGTGGCCCAGGTTGGATTTGTCACTGGCTTGAATGGCACTGTTGGGCCCACAGGACTGTATCTGGATTCACAGAAACAGATAGGGTCGAAGCAAGACCAAGGGGGTTTTTTGGTTCTGGGCCCTAGAAACTGGATTCAACTTCCAACTGTTTTTGAGGTAATTACCCTAAAGCAGTCACTTTTGCTTTATTCAGGATTATATGGAACTATGGTTAAAGGTACCAAATGTTCTGTTCTAAGAACTAATACCTCTGTGAGATTTGTTACATGGTGATAATATTTTCAGGACAAGATATGTCAGACAAAATTATGGCTCCTCAAACTTGCCTCGTCCCAATCCCTGGAACCTGTGAATACGTTATATTACATGGCACAGGATGATTAAAGTAACAAATAGAAATAAAGTTATTATTTTTGGCTGAGTTGTGTTCCTTCCACCATTCTTAACCCCCAATACCTCAGAAGACGACTGTATTTGGAGTAGAGTCTTTAAAGTGGTAATTAGCTTAAAGTGAAGTCATTGGAGTGGGCCCTAATCCAAAGTGACTAGTGTAACATTCTAAAAAGAACAGGACACAGACACAGAAGGAAGGAAGCAGGAGAAGACAGTTCTCTAGAAGTCAAGGAGATTGGCCTCAGAAGGAGCCAATCCTGCCAACGACTTGATTTCAGAATTCTGAGAAAATAAATTCCTGTTTTTAAGCCACCCAGTCTGTTATTTTGTTATGGCAGCTCTACCTAACTAATATAGTAGGCAATTAAACTCAGTATTGGAGGCTATCCCAAATTATCTGGGTGATTCCCAATGTAACCCCAAGAGTACTTAAATGTAGAAGAGAGAGGCAGGAGGTCAGAGTGATGTAATATGGAAATGGCACCCTCTGTTTCCAGCTCTAAAGGAGGAGAAGAAGAGTCATGAGCAAAGGAGTATGGGTAGAAAGGACAAGGAAATGGATTTTCTCCTAGTGCCTCCAGAAAGCCACTGCTCTGCTCTGCTCTGCTCTGCTCTGAGGAGCTAGCAGTTTAAGGCTTTGCTCACAGAGCACATTTCAAAGCTTTGGGGATTTGTTTTCAATCACACTTTCCCAAGGTGTCTTATTTTTCCTCCTCCTCACTCACTTCCTGCCTCCTCTTCCTTTCTTCTTCACTCTAAAAATGTTGACACAGCTTTCTCACTTCTCCTACTAAGAAGTAAGGCTATATTCATTCCTGACCTATCTTTAGCCGGCTCTTGGGAAGGCTTGTCATATGTGATCTCACATTTCTTAGAATTCCAAAACCAAATGACGGCAACTGAGGGTCTCTCTGTGTCCCTGAATGGCTCAGCTTCAGTAACAGAGCCAGAACTTGGGAACTTTTCATTTACACAGTGCTCCTTTTACTCGTGGCACCATGTCCTTTACCAGGCTTGTCAATACCTTTGCAAAATGCAATCCACATAAAGAATTATAATTACGGTTTATAATAACATGCCTACAATTTGCTGCAGATGATGTTCTTTGCAAGCATTCTGGCTGGATACCCTTTCTAGCAATCTAATCAGTGGCAATGGTGTCTTTTGTTTGCTTGTTTTTTAATAATGGAGCTGAAGAAAATCAGATAGTTTAAGAGTGTGGTTAAAGGATATCTACAAAGCCAGGGTGCTCTGGAAGAAGAGAAAACTCAGAGCTGGGCAAGCTACTCCCTCTTTTGAACTTCTGGGGCTTGGGCTCATGCTCTGTACCTTGTTAGTTCATGAGCTTTCCCCATGATCTGGGTTGGCTGCTTTCCCAGCCAGCAAGGTTGGCAAAATGTGCTATAAAACACAGGGATGTCATAACAAGACACTACACACTGGATGGCTTCAAATAACAGAAATTCATTCTTTCACCTTTCTGGTGGATAGAAGTAAGTCCCCAAGCAAGAAATTGGTAAGACCATGATTCCTCTGGGTCTCTGGGTAGAGTCCTTGCTTCCTGTGACCCTCTCATGGTGTCTGCTGATCCTCAATGCTCCTTAGCTTGCAGCTGTGTTGCTCTAATCTCTACCTTTGTTCTGAACAAAGGTTCACCCAGTGTGTCTGTGTCTTACAAGAGCACCACTCAGGTCAGACTGAGAGTCCACCCTACTCTAGTACAACTTCATCTTATCTAGTTACATCCTCAGTTTCCAAATAAGGACCCAATCTGCAGCACTGGGGGTTGGAATCTCTGGGGGACACAGTTCAACCCACAATAAAGCTTCTTCCATCAAAATCCAGTGCCAGCTTTTAAATGGTAGGGACAGAGAGGGGACAAGTATGAGACAAGTCACTTACATTTACATGAGGAGGGCACTTCAGCCTATGAGCATAGAACAATGTAGCAAAAAGCAAAGTGGCAGGTGCTCTGCCAGATCATACTTTATCTACCCAAATGACATTTCTCATAATTTTCTTGGTTATAGCTGAAGTGGAAGCCAAGAAGCACCTTTCACTTTCTTATTTTGAGGCTGGTGATAGATTTCTTAGAAATTTCATGTTCTGGGGAATTCTAGAGTGAAGAAGAAAGCTTAATTGAGTATGATTCCAAATGTGAATTGAAATACACTTTTACAGTCCATACCACAGTGTGGTAGATTGAACAGTAGTCCCCTCGAAAGATGTCTACATACTAATCCTAATCTCTAGGGCCTATGAATCTTACTTTAAATGACAGAGATTTTGACGATGGGATTAAGGATCTGGAGGTGGAGAAATTCTCTTGATGGGCCATAAATGCAATCAAAGGTGTCCTTAAAAAACAGAGGCAGAGGTTATAGACAGAGAAGAGGTCACATGAGGAAAGTGAAGACAAGGAGAGAAGCAGCTCTGAAGATGGAGGAAGTACAATGAGCCCTTGGAAAAGGCAGAGAAACAGATTTTCCCCGAGAGCCTCGGAGGGGGAGCAAGGCCTGATGTCACCTTGATTTTTGCTCCTTAAGACTCATTTCACACTCTTGCCTCCAGGCAGTAAGGGAATAAATTTCCATTGTTTTTAGCTATTGAGTTTATAGTACTTTATTATGACAGCCACAGGAAACTTCCAAAATTTCAATAAAAAATATAGTGGAATCTTAGGTCTTTTTCTATTAAAAAAAAAAGTCAGTGCAATATTACTTATCCTTAATTTTTTTTTCTTGTTTTTTTTTTTTGGTGCTGGGGATTAAAGCCAGGACCATGTGTATGGTTGTACCACTGTATATTCCCAGCACGAAAAGGAAACCATCAGATGCTAAGCATGGATAAAGCTTGAGGACATTACACTCAGTGAAATAAACTAGCTATAAAAAGACAAATACTACATGATTTGAAGAATAGTCCAATTTATAGAGGTGGAAAGTAGAATGGTGGTTGTCATGGGATGGGAAGAAGGAGGAATGGGTGAACATTTAATGGGTATAGAGTTTTAGTTTTGTAAGATGCATATAGTTCTGAAGATGGGCTGTATAGCCATGTGAATGCATTTAACATTTCTAAATGTATACTGAGAAATGGTTAAGGGGATAACTTTTATACTCACATACTTTACCAAGTTTTTTTTTTTTTTTTTTTTGTGGGTACCGGGGGGACAACCTCAGGACCTCGCGCACCAACAGGCACCCGTGCCGCTGAGCGATATCACCGGCCCCTTTTTCGTATGTGGGTTCCGGGAGTTGAACTCGGGCCTTCACGCTTGCAAGGCAGGCGCTTAAGCCACTGAGCCGTCTCACCGGCCCTACCAAGTTTTAAAAGATTAAAAGTTTAACTTATAGAAGGAGAATTTTAGTGTTATGCTAAATATATAGCATATGATGAGATTTTGCTACATGAAGTTGTATTTTCTCTGTGCCTTTAAGCTAAATCCTTTTATAGCACCGAACTGCCCCTCCACAGGAGATGCAGGGTCCTGCCATACTTTATCAATTCCTGTGTTTGCTTTTGTCTTTATTTTTTCACTCTTTCTTGGTCTTTCTCCTCAGCTTACAAACATGTTCAACTCTTCTGAGCTTTGTTGGACCTTGGGACTTTGTTAAGTACTGGCTCTTTTTTGAAATGCTTTCTTTTTCTACAACAAAATTTGTATGGTACACACATATTTTCCTTACAGTTAGACATACAGAGCCTCCAAAATACTTCTATTATTACTGTATTACTGAAAAGACAACCATATCGTCCATGTTTAATATATGATGACTCCCCATCTCCCTCCCCAATACCACGTATGATCAGTC
This sequence comes from Erethizon dorsatum, assembly GCA_028451465.1. Classification (NCBI taxonomy): domain Eukaryota; kingdom Metazoa; phylum Chordata; class Mammalia; order Rodentia; family Erethizontidae; genus Erethizon; species Erethizon dorsatum. The sequence goes on along the minus strand of CM051835.1, from coordinate 48,663,006 downwards.
ACCATGGCCACTTAATTTTGTTTTATATACTGTCCTCCTTTAGTTCTATCCCCCTGCTGGTCTGTCCTGCCTGGAGATTCTGGTAGTTTGGTTTTGACCCCTTCTCCACACTGCAAGCAGGGTGTCTTAGGTTGTTTTTTCAGACCAGGTAACTAATCAAGATTAAACATTAATTTATTAAGGAACTCAATTTCTTTATTTACCAGTTTTAATGGCTGATAAGATCAGGGGGTCAGCAAGTTAGGGCCTACTGTCTCTTGTTCCCACGATGGCTCTCCGAATGGTATGTTTTCCAGAGAGAGGAACTGTATATACTCATATGGCAGAAGGGCAGAAGAGCGAACTCATTTCTGCAAGCCCTTTTTACAGGGATTCTACTAATCAATTCGTTAGGGCAGAGCCTGCAGGACCTGAACATCTCACCAAAGGCCCAACCTCCAACACTGTTGCAGTGTTGACTTAAGTTTCCAACCATTGAATTTTGGGGCCACATTCAGACCACAGCACAGAGAGATCCCTCTACGTTGGAAACCAAACTCTGCTGCTCCCAGCCTTAAAGCCCTTCAGGTAGGGATGGCCTCCAGCCTGGTACCCAAGACCCTTTGTGACATGGCCACTGTCCGCCATCTGCCAGTCCCACAGCTCAGGTTACCTTCCCCGACTGGTAATTTAAGTGCACCAGCAATTTGTGGGCCCATGTCCTCATTTTCTCTGGATAGAGCACTCTTGCAATCCGCTCACTGGATTGACACACACCTGCTTCCCTGCGTCCAGCTCAGGTGTCACCTCTAAGAAGCTGGGGCTTCTCGGTGTGCCCACGAATAGGTTACTGCCTGCACAGCTTCTATGGAAGAAGTTAACATTTGGGTATCTGCCTTCTCACTAGCCCTTGGACTCTCCAAGGCTGTTACCAGCTGGTGATTCTGCGGTTCTCAGAATTGAGGACAGTGCCTGGCACAAAGCAGACGCTCACTACGTAGCCCGGGTTGGCCTTGAACTCCTTAGTGCTGGGCTTACAAGCGTGCACCATCTCACCTGGCCAGATCAGGTTTTTTAAAAGTAGGCTTGCTAGCAATACGTGCTATTTTCCCTTCCATCCGTCAACGCATTTGGATTGAGGGCTTTGTTGGATCCACTGTGCCAGAGTGCAGCGAAGTCCCTTTGAAAGCAACCAGGAAGACCCGGCTAAACGTGTGCCCCAGTGCTCCACTTCCCGGGCGGAGCACCAGCAACCTCCTTCCCCGGGCCGCCTGTCCTCAGGTGGCGGTCCTGCACCCGTCTGGCCGGGCCGCTGGACAGGGCTCGGCAGCCCGCGCCCGCCGCTCCAGACCCCGGCCCGGCGCCGGGCAGAGGCCGCGGGCTCACGCACGCCCCCGCCGGGCCCAGCCAATGGGCAGGCGGCGCCCGCAGGACCCGCGCCGGCGGGAGGGCGTGGGGAGGCCGCCCCGCGCGCACGCCGGGCCGAATCGCCGCCCCCGCCGGGACGGGAAGTGAGGCGCCCGGCCCAGCGCGCGAGCAGCCAGCGTCCCGCGGGCCCCGCAGCCGCGCGCAGCATGGCGGCCGCCAAGGTAAGCGGGGCCGGGGCGCGTGCCATGCGCGGGGCTCCGAGGAGGTCGCCCCGTCCCGCGCGCGCTCGCCCTCCGGGCCGCACGTGTGCCGGCGAGACCGGGCCGCGCAGGCCGCGGACGCTTGGCCCGCGGGACACTCCCCCTCGGCCGGACGCGAGCCGGGGCCAGGCCGGCAGGCGGCGGCGCGGCCTCGGCACCGCAGGGCGTCCCCGCGGCTGTGCGGACCCGGTTCTCCTTCCAGGCCGCACGGCCGGCCGCAGCCCGACCCTGTTACGTTTCCGGGGTTCCGCCCTCCCGCGGGTGGGGAAGTCACCTCGATGCCGTTGGGCGCTGCCTGGGAAACTTGGCTTGCGAGTGTGTGCCTGGCCGGGGACCCTTCCTTGTCCCCTCGCCCATCCCTCCCTTCCTCTGCCCATCTGACAGCACTTACAGACCCAGCTCGGAGCCTTTGGGAGGCTTCGTTTTGGGAAATGACAAAAAGTGCTGCCCTGGAGCCTGTCGCTCCTGTGAAGTTGTACTTGAATGGAACTCTGTGTAATGTGAATCATTCACTAACCCAGGCACGGGGGACTCCGGCAGCTTGACCTTTCCTCGTTCACCGTTGCTTGAAACCTGGACACCATTTCGTCCTTTTGGACTGCGTTTCGGCTTTTCTGGCAGGATACCATGTTTAGGCCCAATCACTTGAATCAGTGGAATTTATTGCCTTTAATTTTAAGTTCATGAAGGCAACCCTTTAATCAAGACTATACAACTTCTTAGCTCATTTTAAGTGCATGAACTTAAATATACCCACATTTCAAACATTTGTCCTTAATCAAAACTCTGTGATAACCCTCAAGAGGAAAACATGGCCAACACATCATATTCCTATTTATTCGAGCAAACTAATCACATTTGCAATGGAAATTGTAAGCAGACAAATACATTTAAAATGCTGTTCTCTGACTTATATCTCTCTAGGCTCCTCAGATCTGCAGGCTTCCTCAGGTTCCCAGGCTGCATGGCCTGAGGTGGCCTTCTGAGTTTCATTCTTATGAGTGTGCGCCGGGTGTATCTGGGCAAAGGTGTATGAGCACATAGATTACATATGTATATATTTAATTTGTGCATTCTGTCTTTCAAGCCCAGTACCCTTTGGTCTTTTCTTTGCGTTAAATTTCATGTAGCTAGAGTACAAGGCTTGGTATGAATCCTTATGGTAGGTGGGAATAAATACCCATTTTTATTGTCATTTTTATATCTGCAGATAAGTTAAATAATTTTACTGTATTTAGAAATAAGATAATTGAGACGAAATTGAGGCGCGTGCTTAGAAATGGAGTATAACACTTCGCTAATTTAAAGTAAAACAGGTTGAGATGGAAGCAGGTAATTTTTTTTTTTTTTTTTTTTTAGATGAGGGTTTTCCTAAGTTGATAAGGCTGGTCTTGAACTTTCCATCCCTACCTCAGCCTTCCAAGTAGTTGGAATGGTAGGTGTGCATTACTGTATCTTGTCAGCAGGACCCTTTTGGTTGTATTTTTATTTTGTTATTTTTCCAGTACTGGGGATCGAACCCAGAGCTTTCACACTGAGTCATATCCTCAGTGCTTTTTTAAATTTTGAGACAGGGTCTTGCTAAGTCTCATAAGTTACCCGGCTGGGCGGGAACTTGGGATCCTTCTGTCTCAGCCTTCCAGAATGCTGGGATTATAGACATGTGCCCCCACACCCAGCTTGGTTTTATTTTTATTAAATTTCACATTGTATTAAGGGTGCTTGATTTTTTTTTTTTTTTTGGCCAAGGAATGAGATTCTGGAAACATGAGATTTTTATTATTGGGGGACGTATGTTTTTATTCAGTCACCTCTTTCCAGGATTTCTGATGGCTTACATTCAATGTACAGATATTTATAATCTGACAAGACATATCCGAATCAAATCAGAGTAGGTAAGAAAACCAGCATAAAGAGAGTAAGATGAAGCCAGGACTAAGGTTAGTGGAAAGTAAGTATGTGCTTGGTAGAGCTAACTGCATTTTTTAGCAGTCAAAACAAAGAGAAAATAATCCAAGATCAGTCACCAGGAAGCACTGTGTCCTTGTTCTGCTATCTGGGGACGTTTTCTCCTTGTGCCCTTTTATATGCTGTGGATGAACTGCATTTGAAACTGTCTCAGAGCCACAAATATATCTCTGTGTGTTGTGCAAGGCTGTTTTAGTGTTTCTCATTGTAGCTTAAGGGTAGTGTTGTAAATGAAACCTTAAAAGGTCTTAAAAGGAGGCTGTGCTGGTCTCAGTCCAAGAATGATTGTCCTCAGCTGGGTGTGGTGGTGCATGTCTGTGATTCCAGCACTTGGGAGGCTGATGCAGGAGGATCCTGAGTTCTAAGCTAGCCTGAGGTACATAAACTCTTTCTCTCTCTCTGTCAAAAAAAAAAAAAAAAAAAAAAAAGCGTGTCCCTTTCTGAGTTGCTTTTGGGTTACTGATTCATCAGCACTGGGCATGCAGTTACTTCTGTGCTGTGAGCTGAATACAGAGCTGTAGATCTAAAAAACCTTATCTGCTTCCTCTAAAAAGTTGAGCCTGAGTAGGAGAGATGTCTACCTCAATGGAATGTTAAGAAATCAGGCAGGGAACCTGGGGACTCAACAACTGTAGGAAAATTCCAACCTTTACTACACTCCCTGTGGTGAATTGTTTTGAGTAGTTAAGCAGACTTGGTGGTAGCTACAACTAGTCATTTGCTAGTACTGTATTTCCTCTTAGTTTTCTTTGTCCTTGTACTTATTCAAATGTAACTAATCATTCATTTCCTTTAAATAGTTTAAATATTAAGATTGAGAATCTCATCTTTAGTCTGCTTTTTGTTTTGAGTTCTACTACCAAGGTTACTATTTAACAATGGAAGAGATACAATACAGTATTTGTTTTTTTCATGAAGTAACATTGATCTGAAAATCAGTGTTTTTGAGATTAGCTCAAAAAGCTTTCATTCTCTTGTGGGAATAATTCCTCTGTTTCCTTGTTAGATCTACTTGTACTATTTGTGCCATTTTGAGATATTTCTAAAACTGCCCTGCTTGCATTAAAATGAAAATGAGTTTTTTAAGGCTGTATTTTACTGAGCTCCAGGGGGGAAAAAAAAAATCCCCATGTATTTTTAACCACTTACCAGTCAAATTATTTAAATATGGGATGACCAAAAATTGCTTATTTTTTTGTTAATTTTTATAAGATAATGTAACAAGAGATATAAAAATGACAGTTTTATCTAATTTATTCAATACATGAATTGAATAAACACCTGCCCAAGCGATGCTCGTTTGGGATAGTCAGTATGTAGACAGATGCACTGCCTGAGTGACTCTCAAGGTAGAGTGGTAAGTGGTTAAAAAGTGGTAATTTCCCCTCTGCCCCTTTTTGATTTTAGTGTACATTCTCTATCATTGGTTAAGTTTGTACATTGAGAATGATAAAATTAAATTACATGAAACTGTTGAAAGCTAGAGAATGCTCACTCGAGTTCAGGAATGAGATGTGAGACATGTTCAGGGGTAACATTGGATATGGATGAGTAATTTGGGTGAGATTAGCCTAGAAGTAAAAGAAAGAAAATTTTTAACGAATTAAACCATTAATAATAATGAAAACTTGGCCTGACAAATATACTTAAGATTGATTTTCCGCTCTTAGATGAGTTATGGCTGTGCTCATTGATTCATTTGGAATTGTCTTGTATTCTTTCTAGTGTTGCAAACGGGACTAGACTGAGGATACTAAAATGAATTGGGACTTTGGGCTTTCAAGAAAACCAACATCATATCAGGGACTAAGTTTCTTGATGGAAATACCCTACTACAAGGGCTCTGGGAGCTTCAGACAGGAGCCCATGTCTGTGGGCCTGGGGAAGACTTCTCTGAAGTGGTGATACCTGCAAAAGAATGAATGGGGAATTTCAAAAGGAACCCTCCTTCCTTGCTGGTGGAAATGTAAACTAGTACAACCATTATGGAAATCAGAATGCAGATTCCTCAAAAAACTAAGAATAGGAATTCCAGTTGACCTAGCTATTCCCTTTCTAGGCATCTTTCCAAAAGAATTAAAGACATCATATTATAGTGATAATGCATACCCATGTTTATAGCACCACAGTTCATAATAGCTAAATCTTGGAATAAGCCTATAAGTCCACCAACAACTGAACGGATAAAGAAAACATGGTATCTATACATAGTGGAATACTACTCGGCTCTAAAGAGGGATAAATTTGAGTCATTTGTAGGAAAATGGATGCAACTTGAAAACATAATGTTAAGTGAAATAAATCAGACACATAAGCTTCAATACCATATGGTTTCTCTCATGTGAGAAATCCAAAGTATAAATGAACTATAGAGAAAAATGAAAAATGGGGGGAAACAGAAGGATAGATTTTTGCAAATGAGAAGGGGAGCAGTAGATGGAGGGTGGGGGTAGGAGGGGGGATGGAAAGAATTGGGTTGTGTTGTGCACATGTACAAGCCACCTACAATGAATGTAATCATATGCTGGGGTGGGGAGGGAGGAGAGGGGATTAAAAATAAGATGTGTTAAATACGAGTATGTTCTCCCTAAGGTGAATATAAACATATACTGCAAATGTGTACTAATAAAATAAAATTTTAAAATTAGGATGAATAGGCAACAGGAAAGATCCAACACAGTGATCAGAAACAGGATATCCAAGGCAGGGAAATGAGAGTACATGCTCAGTTAAGGGGTAGTAATATAGGGGAAAATGTAACTCCCAATCTGCTAGGTGTCAGGTATGCTGAGTTCGTGTTCCCCAAAATTGAAGAATGAATTCTAAGGAACAATGGATGTTAAGAGTACGAAAAATTTATTGAGCGATAGCTCCTGAGAGACAGGAGGGTTCCAGGAAGTGGGTTGCCACTGAGGCTACTTCTCTGAGAATGTTTTATAGAGCAAAATCACAAGATGGGCACAAAATCACAAGGTGAGTACAATGTGGGTCAAACTATATTTAACTAATAAGATTATAAGTACAGCCACTTAGCTAATATTGATCCAGTAGGGAAGCAGGTCACATAGCAAGGGTATATGGAAAGAATGGAAAGAACAAGGGCCTTTTGGGGAAGGGGTTGATCTGGAGGTTCTTGTCACTCACCTGGGTGACTAATGCGTATCTCAATTTACTGGACCGGGTGATACCAATTATAGTGCAATTCTGAGTTAGTGCTTATCCCTTAGGGAGGCATGTAGGCCTGGTGATTGCATCTTTATCTTGAGGCCTGGTCTTTGACAGATGCATCTCCAGCCACAATTCTGATGTCTTTATTTTTCTGCTGACTTCCTTGAGAGCCCAGTCTCTATCTGACTGTATATTAATTTCTATCTAACTTAGCTGCCTATAATAATAGCAGGTAATAAAAAAAAAAAGTAGTTAATGCTTGTGGAGTGCTTACTAGATACCAAGTTCAGTTCTAGCTGGGTTCCACTTAACTCATTTAATGCCCCTAACAGCTTTGTGAGTTCTACACTGTCATCCCTGCTGTATAGATGAATCTTAAAACACCAAAAGGTGACATTCGGGGCCCAGTATAATTAAGTTCTGGAGCTTGGAAGCAAATCCTGCCATTTGGGCTCCAGAAACAGTACTCCGCCTGCATACTGTCTGCATAGTGGCGTGCAGTACTGCGGATAGGAAGGGTGTGGGGATGGCTGAAGAGGGCAGTTAGGTGTCTCCATGTAAACCAGACGGTATTTAGGATTGTTTAGTGCTTGCTGTGAACCAGGCACCTTCCCAAGTGTTTTACACATCGTAACTCAATTTTCATGGTACCAAGAAGTAGATGCTTTGCATTTTTGTCCTTATTTTATATGTGAGAACCTGAAAGGAAGTTCAGTAATTCCTCAAGGTTATATAGAGCCAAGTCAGTGATCCAGCCTGGATTTGAACCCTGCCAGTCTGTCTTCAGAGTCGCTGTTTTTAACCCCTACCCTGTCCTCCCCACCTAGATCTTGCGAGGAACTTCATTTAAAAAGGTGCACATATGAGAATTCACAAGCCATCGATTATGGGCCTGTATATTTCCAGATCATACCAGTCCAGTAATTTTTATATAGGAACACCTTTGTCACTCAGTAGAGGCTTCATGCAGTGTTTTTTGTGAGTGTATTTTCCCCATTTTTCCATATCATAAATCCCAACAGGGCAGTAATTGTTATATGCCTGTTCTACATAATTGAGATATAATTCGTATACCGTACTGTTCACCTACTTAAAGAGTACAATTTATTGTTATTTAGTGTATTCATAGAGTTGTGCAACTGTCACCTCTGTCAAGTATACCTTTATAGAAATTTTAATCCAGGGTTCACTATGCAGGGCTTGGGCTATATATTTAACTTGCATGGTATTCACATATCTCACCCATAATAAAACCCTCCTGTGAGGTTTGTTATAAGAAGAAAATATGCTTGAGGTGCTAGAGTATTCTTCATGTGGCAGGTTTTCTCTCCCTTACAGTAAAAGAGGAGAAAGGAAGGAAGAATCTTCTAGGTATTTGATGATGTCATAGTAAACCAAACCTTTTTTGGGGAGTGATTAGAAATAAAGGAAAGAAAGTCTGACTTGTTTTTATGTACTGTAATGCAATAGCTATTAAGACAGCAAATTTCCATGGTCCCATTAATGTCCATAAATGTTTGGATTTTAGGGTTTAAGAAACTCCAAATTGTTAGAGCTGGATGAGCCTTGGAGTTAGTGTAACATGATCTTCATTTTTCCTCACCCCAGTCCTGTTAACGCCCTTTTACAGGGGAAGAAGTGGACTCCCAGGAAAATTTGTTATTGGTCCCAGGTCCCTTTCACTCCTTTGCTTTTAACATTGTTCTAGGTCAGTGGTTCCCAGCCATTGGAATCATGTGGGCAGATATAAAAGATGCTGATTCCTGGGTCTCACCCTACAGATTCTGATTCTGATTGAATTGGAGTCTGGCGTGGCCTGAACTTCAGGATTTTTAGAAGTTTGACAATCACTGTTCCAAATTATATGCCTCAAGGGATTCTTTGTCTCCTCGGGATACAGAAGGAGTGCGGTGAACTGAGACAGGCCAGCTAAATGTTGTGTATTCATTCAAAGGAAGGTCACTGTATTGCTTCTAGTTCTCTTCTTTCTTGAAACTTTTTTAGTCCTCATATTCCTTGGGTACTTAGGCAGACATCAAGGTTATACAGTTTTGTACTTATCTAGAACATAGCTCTTATCACCAAAATTTATTGATAGCTCTTTTTGTCTCCTGCAAAGTCTCAGTGGTTTCTTATAATCCAGTTAAGTGCCAGGAGAGGGAAGCATTGCAAAGACTCTGGTCTAAAGCCTTCTCCTGGCTCCTCCTCTGGAGCCTTAGGGTGCCAGTCTTCTGAACTGGTCAGCAAGTGAGGACTGGAGGCTGGTGGGAAGGACTGAAAGGCAGTGTGTAGTGTTGGATAATTAGGGTGCAGGTGCCTGCCTGCCTGCCTTCCCTTTCTCCTTTCCCCTTTCCTCCCTCCTCCTCTCCCTCCCTGCTTTCCTTCTTGAGTTCATCTAGAACATTGCCAGAGGAGCCATGACTCTTTCTCAGTAGACCTTTTGCCCTGTGACCAGCCTTTGCTTGTGATGAATTCTTACAGAGAACCATTCCTTCCTTTGTTTCCCCCTATCTAAGATGATTAGGCCTGATGAGCATTGTCCTTCCTTCTCTCCTTGCTTGGCATTTGCTGCTTCATTAGCACCTACACTTTATTGGGTTGCTTTGGGGTGGGCCTTGGGACAGAGGAAAGTGTGAACCTATAGTGGCATGTTGGTTTCTTGGGGTGTAGGATGTGCCCTGTTGCACCAGTGCAATTCCCTAAACAAAGTATGTAATGTCAGCTGAACAAACTTCATGGCCTGGTAACCAGGCCTCGTGTTGGACCCAACCAACTCATTTAAATGCTGCCTCTCGTCTCAGAATTCTCCTAACTCAGAATCATGACTAGTAGTTGATTTGTAGAGCTGTGGTCCAGTTTATTGTTCGGCAGTGTATAACAGAGTATTTGCACTGTACTCACCTGTTCCTTTGGAAATTTGCCATGTAGTCACATGAGTGCAGGACAGGCCTGGATTATTCCTTTTGACTTTCACTGCTGACAGTTACACAGTTGGCAGAATTGAAATTCTTAGCAATGCAATCTAAATAAACCACTCTGTTTAATGACCTATTAGCTGGTAGGTTTGTCTTGATTTCTACATGTAGTTATGGTTTCCGTATGTTATCCATGAAAATTTATTCACTTCATAAGTAAGTCAGATGTTTCATGATACATTTACTGTTTTATGATAAAATACCTTTTGCACAAGACTTGGGCAGGACAATTTGTAAGCAAACTACATAAGGAAGCCTGATTTGAGCAGACTTTTGGAGCCCCAGGTGCATGCTTAGTAGCTTTTCAGAACTGACATGATGTGATTTGTGGGCATTGTTCCTGAACCTGGTCATAGTTGTAGGTGGAACTGCAGAGGACCCAGCTACCTAGTGAGCTCTGCACCATTTTTGCATGTGGGAAGAGGCTGCCAGGACTTTTTTATCCTTCTGATCACCAGCTTTGTTTGGTGAAAAAGCTATGGACCAGAAGGTAAGAGAACCTGGGTCATAGCCCTCTGCTGCCACTTACGTTGGGAATTTGGACAGTCACTAACTTCTCTGGGTACTCATTTGGGTACCAGATGACAAAGTGGACCATCTGTGGCATCTGTGATGATCACATGAGACATAACATGTGAAATCATTTTGGGAGTCATGAAGTGCAAAAAGGGATGTCAAAATAGGCCTGTTGGAGCCTGTGGGACAATTCACTTAACTTCAAACTAGGGCATGTAGGTATTATTTGACCTACCTGAACAAAATATGGTATGCTTTTCTGAAACTCCTAATCCACTGAATACCCTAAGGGGCTATCAGCGTGGCTGCGTCAGTAGCCACATTCTCCTTGTGGCCCACCCGGAGCCTTGCCATTGGGACTTCTTGTGCAGCGTTGTATTGTATTGTGCAGTAGTGCTGGCTTCACTTGGGAGCTTATTAGAAATGGACTATTATAGGCCTGTTGTATCAGTATCTGCATTTTAACTGGATTCCCAGATCATGTACACATTAAAGTTAACTTTTATTACCATGTAACTAAGTGTGACTGCCATTGTAATATAAGGGTGCACCATCTTTTGGATTCACTGTAAGTTCTATTTTTTTTTTTTTTAACGGAAATAAGCACATAGCAAAGAAGTTCCATATAAATGTTAGGCTTCTTAAGGCTTATTTTGATTACACATTGGGGTCAGGGTATTATTTTGGAGCACATTTTAAAATTATTATTTAAGGGAATTATATAGAAATTGTAATTGTATTTTTTCTATTTCTTTACTACTCACCTATACTTAAAACTCCTGAAAATGAACCTTGCTGGTATGCTTTTTTGCCATCATCTTCTAAAAGCCAGCTATCATCTCAGTACTAATAGCTCATCCTCCTTATTTGTGGCCTCTTGCAACTGTGTCCCCACCTTTTCCTGGAACTCCTGACACCTACTTTCATGATGAACCGTCTCTTGGTTGGCCTCTTACCTCTCGTAGCCCGCCTTTATTATCCTGTGTGAGCTTCTCCTTCTGTGTCTCCTGGAATGTTAGTGGCGCCCAAGGCTCTGCCCTCCCAGTGGTGATGGTGCATGTTGCTCCTCAGCCGGGCCAGCTTTCTGGAGCTCCAGCCTGTGTTTTCAGAAATTTGCTGGATGTCTCAGCTTGTCTGTTTCAGAGATCTTTCAAATTCTGTTTATCTAGAACTGAATGCCTTTTCTTTATCATGCCTTGTTTCAGCCTGCAATTTAACTTTCCTACAGAGTTTTAGTTCAATGAAGGGCCTGTTACTGGACTGCCAGGAGAGACACTGCCTGCAGGAATCTGAGTGTGGGGAGAGCAATAGGTCATTGAAGCCCTTCAACTTCACCAGAGCACATCTGTCCTTTCCCTTGTAAATTCAGGTCCTTATTATTATTATTATTATTTTTACCTGTATCATCACCATAGCTTCCACATGGTCTCTTTGCCTTCAGTTTCTTCCTCTGCATCCTCCTCAGAACTTCCACAGGAATACTATAAGATTGGCTTTCGTTGCCATGATAATAACAGTACTTGTTCATATGTGCAGTGCTTAACAGTTGTTAAAAGTACTCGTCAGTGTGTAGTTGATATCACCTATTGTCAGTCCCTGTTCTAGGTGCCAGGCTTCTAAAACTGAGGAGGGTACTGGATTTGTCTCTGAGACACTCACAGGCTGTAGAGAGTAAGGTAACCAGATGATATAAAGATCCAGGCTTCACTGTTTGATTTTTATAATTATTTTCAAGGTAGCAGGGGAGGTATTGATAGCGTCATTTGGCAGGTAAGAAATTTAAGGCTCAGAAAGATGCAAATAGTAATAACATTAGGTTATGATTATAGAAACATAAAATCTAGACAAGGTTCTAAGCACTATATGTATCAAAGTAATTTGGGCCGGTGACATGGCTCAGCGGCGTAAGCGCCTGCCTGGCAAGTGCGAGGGCCCGAGTTCGACTCCTGGAACCCACATACGAAAAAAGGGCCGGTGATATCGCTGAGCGGCACGGGTGCCTGCTGGCACGCGAGGTCCTGAGGTCGACCCCCGGTACCCACAAAAAAAAAAAAAAAAAAGTAATCTCTACAACAGTCTATGACATAGTATTTTCTCCATTATACAGAGAGGAAACTCTTCTGTGTAGAATAGTGAAGTTCTGTGAGGCACAGAGAGATTAAGTAACCTGTCCAAGGTTGCACCGTGAGTGGGAGAGCTATGGTTTGAACACAGGCAGCCTGACCGCAGAGCCCATACACATGATCATTGTGCTGCATTGCCCTTTTACTTTTCCTTGTTACACTGTATGGCTTCTGTTGTCTATAAAATAAAATTTAACTTTTTAGAAACCTAAATCCTTCTTGATATTGGCTGTGTTTCTAATACTTTTGGTGCTTTTTCTGCTGTTACCTCACACTCATTCCCTTCTCATGTTGTTGACACGTTTTTAGGGAACATATGCAACCCTCAGATTCCTTCCCATAAAACTATGACAGTGGCGTAGCAGGAAAAAAGCAGAGCCCTGCTTACACGTTTGAGTATGTAACTTAGAGCTCAGTCAGACACAGGAATGTTTCCTGTGATTTCTCTGTATTGATGGGCAGATTTCAGTTCTCAGAAGTGGTCTTAGTTCTCGTTTCCCATTTCTTGAAGCATCCATGAAAACATTAAAACCCATGTCCCAAGTTACACATTTTGTAGTGAGTTTGTTCTGATTAGGCTTCAGACTTAATCAACACATGGCCTTTGGTTGATAGGTCTTTTAAATTTTGTATAGATCAGTGGTGGCAGACCTTCTAGAGCTTTCAGTGATAACAGCCCACTGCGGCGCCTGTGCCATAGGTTTGCCACCACTGGTCTATATGTTCTTCCACCTGTGTTTTTGTTTTTGCTTTTTTGCAGTTTATGAGGTTACTGGGTACTTGGGACTAGGTACTCACACGAGGAATCCCCTAATGTTTGATTGTTTCCTGTGATGTTATTATGTTTCATCAGTGTGATCAGATGTTGTCATTTGGATCCATCAGCTTTTTGTGTAATGGTTTATTTTGTTTGACTAAGTTTTTGTAACAACAGTTGCTCTTGGTGGAGCATTAAGTTAAAGTGATTTTGTTCTTCTCATTACATGAATATATATGCTGCATTATTTATATGTGCGGGTATATATGTATAAGTGTGTGTCATAATTATTAGAAAAATAATGGCTGCTAAAAACTAGGTGCATATTAGTGGGTACAGAATTCGTTTTGGGTATGATAAAATGGATAGTAGTAATGGTTATATAATATTTGGAAGGTTTTAAAGATACTGAATTGTACACTTAAGTGGTTAGAGTGGTAAATTTTGTGTATATTTTGCCAAAATAAAACAAATCAATTAGAAATGCATTTTAACACATTGGATTAAAATATGTTTAGTCCGCAATGAGTGATTATTATTAGTCTCCCAAATGAGTCAAAATATGCTGGAGGATAGAGAGGTAAAGGTTTCTTTACTAAAGAATGCCATCTAATAAAAGTAAAAGGAACTATAATTAGAAAACGAGAAAAAGTTCATTTTGCAACTTGTAAGTAATAATGGACTCAGGCAAGAACTGTTAATAGATGCTAAAACCCTTTGGTAAAAGGTGGTTGGAATTCCCATTGTCTCAAAGAAGCTCTCTGTAAATTATTTACTACTTACAAAGGGGAATACTGTGTGTAATAGGCAGATCTCCTATACCAAGTGATCATCAACGAATGGGACAGACTAGCATTATGTAGCATTATGATATGATCCAGCAGAGGTGTACAGCTTGAATTTAGGGTGGTTCTGGCCAAAAGTGTTTAATTTGGTCCTAATCAGGAGGAAGGAGTTAGACAATTAAGAAAATAGGACATTCTAGAAGACCTCTGGCCTGACTTTAAAAATTCAGTGTTATGACTGAAAAAGATCTAATTAAGGGAGACTCCCAAAGGCACATCATGACCCAAATGCAATGCTTGAATCTGGATACAAAATGAATGAATGAATGAATGGGCCCAATTGGAGCAATCTATATATTAAATGATAATTGAATTAGTTTGCTAGGGCTGCCACAACCAAGTACCAAAGCCTGGCTGGCTTAAACAGCAGAAACATATTTTTTTCACAATTTTGGAAGCTCTTCAAAGTCTGAAATCAAGATGACTGCAGGGTTGGTCTCTTCTAAGGTCTCTTTCCTTGGCTTGCAGCCATCTGGCTGACTCTTTTTCCTGTATCTTTGTGTGGTTCCATCTGTCTGTATCCTAATCTCCACTTCTCATAGAGACATGGTCGTATTGGATTAGGGTCCCCTTTAATGATATCATTTTAACTTAACTCCTTTAAAGACTTTTCCTTCAAATCCAGTAAGTCGCATTCTGGGGTACGGGAATTAGACTCCCAACGTGCGAATTTGGGAGGAAAACAGTTCAGCTCATAATAGATAACTGGCTCAGTTTTCATTTAGTTTGGGTGAGATAACCATGTTGAGGTTCTGAAGGAGAATGGTGTGTTTTCACTAAATTTTAAGTTTTCGGGGATAGAGACTTTCTCTAGAGCCCAATACCCTTTACAATACCTGTCACATAGCACTGAGACACTGTTCACTGAATTGTTCATGAATTTGTCCTGCAAACCCGTGGCAAATTGAAAGGGGAAGAAATTCTTTTGCTGCATGTCTATGGTTTGTTAGAGACTTTTTCTAATTATTTATCCAGTTTCCTCCGTCTCCTGCCAAGATAAATAATAATTTAGAAATTCTTGAGGAGTTTTACCTGGGTAATTTCTGGGGAAAGCATGATGGAGAGTCAGCTGCTGAGCAGAGCTTTGCAGGGGATGTGCTGCCCCAAGGTGGATGAGTCTCTGTGACTATGGAAAGCCTGCTTCAAAGGAGGCTGGCTGGAGTGTAGGGCAGAATTCCCAGGCAAGTCCAGTGTGTCCATTGCAGCTATTTCAGGTCAGCTCATCCTCAGAGTAAGGACACAGGATCATTGGGGGCTTAAGGGAAGGTGAATGATGTCAGATCTCTGTTTGACTTTGTGCTGCCCGTTGGCAAGGAATTTCCTTCACTTCTGAGCATTCACACAGTCATTTTCTTGCTGGTTGATGTTGACTCTGAATTGGAGGAATCTACCTTCTTTTCATTGTCTCCCATCAGTTCTAGAAGTAAAATCTCAGCCCCATGTTCTCTTTTCACTGTTTCATAGAGATTTCAGTTAGCCCATTTTTGATGTCCACCAGCACCAGACCTTTGCCCAATTTTCTATTGCATTATTTGCATGTTCACATTGATTTGTTCTAAGAGTACTTTTTTTTTTTTTTTTTTTTTTTTTTTTTGGGGGGGGGAGTTACCGGGGGGTCGACCTCAGTACCTCGCGCGCCAACAGGCACCCCTGCCGCTGAGCGATATCACTGGCCCCTTTTTCATATGTGGGATCCGGGAGTCGAACTCGGGCCCTCGCGCTTGCAAGGCAGGCGCTTACGCCGCTGAGCCATCTCACCGGCCCTCTAAGAGTACTTTTAAAGTAAGGAACCTTGCCCCACTGTTTTGTTTGTGTATTTTTTCCCTTAAGCTATTTATTTGATTTTTTTTTTTTTTGTGGGTACTGGGGGGTCAACCTCAGGACCTCGCACACCAGCAGGCGCCCATGCTGTTGAGCGATATCACCGGCCCTTTTTTTTTCGTATGTGGGTTCCAGGAGTCGAACTCGGGCCCTCGCGCTTGCCGGGCAGGCGCTTACGCCGCTGAGCCATCTCACCGGCCCTATTTATTTGATTTTTAACTGGTACATATTTACTTTATATTATAAAGTCTTTCTTTTATGGTTTCTGGGTTGTATGTAATATTTTCAACCAGCTTCCCCACTTAACATTACATAAGAAATCACTTTTTTGTGTGGTACTGAAGATTAAACCTAAGGACTTATCACTGAGCTATATCCTGAGCCCTTTTGTTATTTTTTGAGACAGGGTTTTACAGAGTTGCCTGGAGCTGGGCTGGAACTTGTGATCCTTCTGTTTTCATCTCCCAGAATGCTGGATTTACAGGCATGTGCCACTACACCAGTTGTATGTTTTTCTAGTACAGTACTTTTTAGAATCTCTCTCTCCCTCTCCCTCTCTCTCCCTCCCTCCTTCTCTCCCTCTCTCTCTCTCCCTCCCTTCTTCCCTCTCTCCCTCTCTCTTCCTCCCTCTCTCTCTGTCCCTCCCTCCCTCTCTTCCTCCTCCTCTCCCTTCCTCCCTTCCTCCCTCCCTCTCTCCCTCCTTTCCTCCCTTCCTCCCTTCTTCCCTTTCTCTTTCCCTCCCTCCCTCCCTCTGTCCCTCTCTCCCTCTCTCTCTGATGAAAAGCAGGGTCTCTCTCTCCCTCCCTTTCTCTTTCTCTCTCTTCCTTCCTCCTTCTCTCCCTCTGTCCCTCTCTCCCTCTCTCTCTGATGAAAAGCAGGGAACCAGTTTAATTTTTTTGGTGTTCAATCCTGGGAGTTCCACCTCATCAGCCAGTGCGACCCACTGCCATTTAGACCAAATTTGCTGATTCAGAGTCTGCAGAGGAACTCTGATTAGGTCAGAGCTCAGCAATCCTCTCTGCAGGGTTCAGGTGTCTACTGCTGATTCTGACTGAAAGGATGCTGGTACCTAGTAAGCATGGCACTGCTAACTCTGTCCCAGGTTATGCATCTTACTCAATCTTTACTCTGTCCCTGTTTTTTAATATAAGAGAAAATAAGAGGTCATGTTTGTTATTGGCTAGTACTAGAGTCCTTACTACATCTCCAGGCCTTTTTTGTTTTTATTTTGAGACAAAGTCTCATTAAGTCACTAAGTTGCCCAGGCTGGGATTGAACTTGTGATCCTCCTGCCTCAGCCACCCAGAGTGCTGGGCTTACAGGCATGCACCACCACACCTGGCAATAAACAAGATTTCCTAAAAGCACAATCGCAATGTCATTATCAGTTCTAAAAAAAAATCTACAGCAATTCCTTAATAACTTCAGATATTTATTCTGTATACATTTTACCCATTTTCCTTCATTGTTTATAGTTTTAAAATAGTTTTTCAGCTGTCTTGTAACTAAGGGCCACATACATCACGATTGCTTGTCTTGGTTTTCTTTTGACCTCTGGGTTTTCTTGCACTCTCAGCCTCATGCTGCTTCTCTTTTCCTCTGAAAGGCAGTGCAACATCACGTTTAAAATCATGGCTCTGTATTCGTATTATGGCTCTACCACCTACTTGCTATGTGAACTACTCAACCTGTCTGTACCTAAGTTTCCTCTGTCAAAGGGCATCTACTTTTGGGAGGCATTGGAAGGTCAAAGTGCTAATGTCTGCAGAGTGTAGAATGGAGCCTGGGACAGCATAAGCTTTTAGAAGTGTTAGCTGTGGACCTGGAGACAGAGGGGTTGCTTAGAGTCCTGTCAAGAGTCTGGGCTGTAGAAGAGGATGGAGGAAGGCTCAGGCAAGTGAAAGATTGCAGTCATTGGGATGCGTCTCCTGGCTCTGCACAAGGCTCCTTTTCTTCTTTTTGCTTCCTTCTGGTTTCTTGATTATGCTTCAGTTAGATGAGGTTGATGCAGAGCAGAATTTGAAACAGGTAAGGTATTATTTAGGGGAAGTAACTTCTCCATTGTCCTTTCATTTCTGGTGTTCTCTTCCTCTGTATTTATTAAGTTTGCTATTCTCTCCCAGAAGCCATTTTAACTTTTGTGGCATTGTCTGGGCTCTAGCAACCTGTGATCTCCTAAGTAGAGCCTTTCAGACTTTATAAATATGTCATATACTTTTTATATTCTTTTGTTCCTTACCAGGAACACACATTCCAGTCTTCAGAGTAGTACAATCAGTTTTTATTCATTTAAGGAGCAGCAGTAATTTGACACTTGCTAATATGTAACAAATTATATTGGGAGCAGTAATTAACAATTGCAGCTGTTCCTAATTATACTGTAACCTTGATGCTTTTTAAAAAATTAAGACTTAAGTTCTGCATATAATACTGGAAAGTAATATTCTGCATTAAGCAGGTCTGCCTTCTGCTGAACCATGGGCATTTATGGATAATAATGCTAAATCAACAAGATCAAACGAGTCAGATTGGTTTCTGTTACAGTGTTGTCCAGTATCATGATTCATCAGAATAGCCTTAAACTGCCCTTACCAAACTGGGCACATCCTCCAGGCATTATGATTAGTATCAAAATGACCTGGGCTCCAGTCATTTCTGTCTGTGTGATTTATGAGTACTCATTTAAAACTCTTATGAAACACCTCAGCTTTCTCATGTGAAAAACAGGATTTTAGTTACTCACCTTAAATGGTATTTAAATGAGATCAGATATAAAGCCTTTCATCAGGCGTGGCATAGAATAAAAGTGAGCTGAGTGTTATTGTGCTGTAACTAATAAAATAAACGGTACATTTTAAGACCCAACTTGAGCGGAATTCTGATCTTCTCCCACTATTTGTGCCTTGTGATAGCATGTATCAGCACACACTTTGTACCAAGTACTCATTGACAAGTATGCCATTCCCAGATGGGGCAGGGCCTCTGATTTATTTGGCATTGTCTCTTTAGGGCCTGGCACTGGCCTGGTACATTGCAGCTAGTGAGCAAGTAGAACCTCACCATCTAAGGCAGTGGTTGTCAACTGAGGTCAGGGTGGGGTAGAGTTATTCCCTAGGGGATATTTGGCAATGTCTGGTGACATGTTTTTGGTTGTCACAGCGTGGTGGGGGGTAGGTTGCTACTGACGTCTAGTGGGTAGAAGTTAAGGATGCTGCTAAACATTTACAGTGCACCCGACATTTCAACAAAGAATGGTCACTGGACCCTACAGCAAATGCTGAGAAACCCTAGTCCAAGGCAACCTGACCACATGGGCTGTGACCTTGTGAGAAAGGTATGAACCTGTGACAGATCAGTCTGTGTGTGGCCTGCAGTTTTCTCAACCGTGTAGGAAAAGAATCCCACTTCTTAAAGGGTTGTTCGAAAAGGAGGGAGATCATGCATGTGTGTGCCTAGTGACTGCTACTCAGGTTCACTTTGATGATTCTAGCCATCCATCATCCCTTGACCAGCTTTCTGTGTTAGAGGAAGTCCCCACAGAACAAGGCTTGCCTCTCCCAACACCAGAGTGAAAGCCCAATTCCTGTCTCTTTGTGCATTCAGGACACAAGCAAGTGACCTAGGCTAAGGCAATCACATGCTTACATGTGAGATATCAATTGGGAAGAGGGCAAGATGAGGAAGCAGGTTGTATATGAAGCTTTCATTTCATTTTACCTGAGAGACAGCCGGGGTGACCTGCTTTTGTTGTGAGGCCTAGATGGATTTCTTATCAAGACATTTTAGGGTAGTTTTGGGTACTGCTGGTAGAGACTTGGCCTCAGGGTGATTTTCCAGCTTACCTAATGAAATAGTGGTTAACCCATAGCATTTTAACAAACTTTTTTTTCTTAGCCTGTCATCTTCTGTTGCCTGATTTTAAATTCAGTGTATGTTGGACCTTTTTTTTCTTTCCATTCATATTTAGGATGAGAAATGTCACATGATCTTGTTCTCAGCTATTTTTCTTTAAGACCATCTAATCATTATCAACATTATCAGTTTAGAATTTACAGGATGCTTTCCCTTCATCCTAATTGGTTGTTGGGTAACCTTATGAACTAGATAAGGTAGAGTTTATTACCATTTTGTCCATTTTGTGGATGAAGAAACTGAAGGTTAGTGTCAAAGCCCAAGGTTACTATGTTAGCGGCACAGGTAGGCCCGTCTTTCTCCTAAAGCTGCTGCCACCTGTTGATGTCAGTGTGATCTGTCTCAATAAAGCATTAAGAATATAAACACAAAAAATGTCTATTTTGGAAAACATTCATACTGTCTCTTGTCAGTTTTATACTCTGGAACATCTGCTGGGATGTTAGCTTTAGCTTAATGACAGTGATAGTAGAATCTAAAACCAGTGTGCTTAAAGCCTATTTGACATCACAGAACCCAAAGTGAAGACACTGCCATGCATTTCTTAACTGCTGTATTCTGCTTCTCAATATCAGACCTTTAATTGTGATGGTTTTACAGTTGCTTAATGTTTGTCTACAGCAGAGCATAGTCAAAGCCAACATACGTCACAGCCTGCTGAGTTGTCCTGATAAACTTGCCAGTACCCCTGAAATGACCTGCTCGTATAATTACCCAGTGGGTTAACATTTGTGGCGTCTGATGCTTATAAGTCATCCATTGAGTGATAGGAACTTTTGAGGGTTGATTACACAGAAATGTGGTTTGAAGAGTGCCTCATTTGGCATCTTGTTGTGTACTAGTTAATATCAGTAACTTTCTGTGTAATTATTGTCTTTCATTTATTAGAATTTAAGGAAACCAACCTAAGGGATGAGTGACTTAGTTGTTTCAATAAAAACATTATTTTCTTAAACTTGACGAGATAACTCTTTCTTCCTTTCCTCAAGTTAATGGTAACTGTGTGGTTTTAGGGAATTCCAAGCTTTCTTTTGCAATTACTGATTGTATCAGTCAAGGTTCACTTGCAGAGAACAGAATCTACTCTGGCTGGTTTAAGCCAAGGGAGATTTATTACAGCATATTAAATGGCTTACAGAATTTGTTGGGAAGGTGAGGAAACACGCTTGAGGTTGAGCTCTCAGATATGACTTCCAAAGCTCACAGTAAAGCAGGCCACCAAGGGAGCAGTGGCCCCCTGTGCAGCCAGGATACTGCCTGCTAAGCAGTGCATGTCTGAAGACAGTGCTGCCTCTCTTATGGGAGGAGAGAAAGGAGCTACAGGAAAATCAGACACTCCCATCAATGGTGCCTTCTGGCAGAAGCATGGACCCCAACTTTTCAAATTTTTGCTTTACAAATATCACCCTATTTCATTTGACTGATGGCACCTGGACTTCATAGCTGCAAGGGAGTCTGGGAAGTACAGTTTTGACTGTCCAGTCTCTGCAGTGCAGGAGGCTAGAGAAGATACCCTCTGGAAGATGAGGGTCTCACATCTTTAGAGCTTCCCAGGGTAAGATGAGAGCCTCACTTTTCTTTGCATTTGATTCTTCAAATGAGGAACCCTTATGTTATATAGGCTTTCTTTTTTTTTTTTTTTTTGCGGGTACCGGGGGTCGACCTCAGGACCTCGCGCGCCAACAGGCGCCCATGCCACTGAGCGATATCACTGGCCCTTTTTTTGTATGTGGGTTCCAGGAGTCGAACTCGGGCCCTCGCACTTGCCAGGCAGCTGCTTACGCCGCTGAGCCATCTCACCGGCCCAAGGCTTTCTTATATTGTTCCCCACTGTCGTCTGTTAGATGTAACAACCATTTTGAGTGCATAGTTCCACCATGATTTGTTACATAAATGAGCCTATAACTATGGCTTTAATCCAGTTTACATTTCTTTAATGGCCCCAGCTGCTAAATTGCTAGGTTACACAAAGGGTACCTCTCATTGGGATTCAGGTTCACTTACATTTGGTTCTTCAGGCACAAAAGACTATGCAAGAATTTTTTGTTTTCTCATTCTCCCCTTTTCAGTGTATGTTTGCTTGTGCACATACACACTGAAGGCTGCTGGTTTTTATCTCGTGTGTGAGATAAATAATCATGTAAGCCTGTGCTTTTCTGGACTTAGACATTTCAAGTTTGGGAAGGGGATTGGAGAAATACTGTTGAAGGAAAGCAGTGTTGTATAGTTCAGTGTTGTATAGTTCAGTGTTGTATAGCAGCAGAGGCTGTGACCTTGGATTCTAAACTATGGGTGCTATGCTCATCCACACACATTTATAATCTTGTAGGGAGCTTTTAGGACACCCATTTGGGAGATTCTGATTGGGATTCCATTGATCTTTTACACACTTTGGGCTTTGAGAAAACCTAAAAGCCCCTCAGGTGAATTGAATATGCAGCTGGGGCTAAGAGCTAAAGTCCTAATCAACCCCACATCATCTAAAGCTGTGGTTCTTAAACTTTGTGTCAGGACCACCTGCAGGGCTTGTTAAACACAGACTGCTGGCCCCCACCCTACCGTCTCTTCTGGACTCTACCAATATCACTCTAGAGTCCCCAGGTGATACTGGTACTGGCAGTTCAGGCACCACACTTTAAGAACCACAGATCTGAAGGGAGCTACTGATTTTCATTGTAAATACCTGACTTTTTACTTATCTGGAAGACTTTTTTTTTTTTTTTTTTTTTGGTGGTGCTGGGGATTGAACCCAGGGTCTTGTGCCTCTACCATGGAAGAATCACATTCTTACTTTCTTGTTGCTTGTCTGGGCTGGAATCATCTGAGGAATAAGATACCCTCTGGAAGATGAGGGTCTCACATCTTTAGAGCTTCCCAGGGTGAGATGAGAGCCTCACTTTTCTTTGCATTTGATTCTTCAAATGAGGAACCCTTATGTTATATAGGCTTTCTTTTTTTTTTTTTTTTGTGGGTACTGTGGGTCAACCTCAGGATCTCACGCGCCAGCAGGTGCCCGTGCCGCTGAGTGATATCACTGGCCCTTTCTTTTTATGTGGGTTCCGGGAGTCGAACTCAGGCCCTCACACTTGCCAGGCAGCCGCTTACGCTGCTGAGCCATCTCACCGGCCCAAGGCTTTCTTACATTGTTCCCCACTGTCGTCTGTTAGATGTAACAACCATTTTGAGTGCATAGTTCCACCATGATTTATTACATAAATGAGCCTATAACTATGGCTTTACTCCAGGATAAGAAATCCAGTTTACATTTCTTTAATGGCCAGCGATGTTGAACATTTTTTCATGTACTTATTGGACATATGTACTTCTACTGAGAAGTGTCTATTTGTTTTGGTTGCCCAGTTTTTTATTTATCACCAAGAAGTCAAATAATAACAAATGCTGGGAGGCTGTGGCACAAAGGAACTGTTCTACATTGTTGGTGTGAATATAAACTAGTACAACAGCTATGGAGATCAGTATGGAGATTATTCAAAAAAACTAAAACTAGAAATTCCACTCAATGCAGTTACGTCTCTTCTAGGCATCTTCCTAAATGAGTTAAAGTTGTCATATTACAGTGATACATACCCATGTTTATAACATCACAATTCATAATAGCTAAATCTTAGAAACAGTCTGTGTGCCCATCAACAACTGAATGGATAAAGAAAATGTGGTTTATTACTTTGCCATAAAGAAGATAAACTTGAGGCATTTATAGGTAAATGGATGCACCACAAGACCATGATGTTAAATGAAGTAAATCAGATGCACAGATTTAACTATCACATGGTTTCTCTTATATGAGAAACCCAAAACATAAATAAAGAGCAAAATAAAAGATAGATAATAGGAAGTAGGGAGATCTTTTTCAAATGAGAAGGGGAGCAAAAGATGGAGGGGGAGAGAGGGAAAACGGATGAAAAAAATTGAAGAAAAAAATGGAAATAGAGCTTTTGCAAATAGGAAGGGGAATAAGAGTTGGAGCAGGGAGGGATAGGAGGGGAAGGGGACAAAAAAAGAATTAAGATGTATTATGTACTTGTACAAACTTTCCACAATAAATGTAATCATTTTATGTACTGCATATGTGTACTAATAAAAAAAGGAAAAAAGAAAACCAGTTTAAAAAATTTGCCTGCAAATAGGAATAATCTTTTCAGCAAGACCCTTACCTTGACTGCTCTAATTTGTATTAGAATGAGGTGGGGATAATTTGTCCTTAAAGGTATCTTTCTGGTTCTTGTCATATTTTTCCTTCTTCCCCAAACCCTTTTTAAGTGCCAGTTACTGAAGATGTGTTATTGGCTGTTTTGTTTTTTTTTCTTGAGACATACATAGCATGTTTTGCAAACACTGTCAGTGACCTATTCACATGAGTATGTGTCAACCCACTTGGGGTTGCCCAAGGGAGATTTTTGCAGGTTAAAGAACGCGCATGTGTAAGACATTAGTGACACAGCAGTAGCAGGCGGCCAAGCAGAGCTCAAAAGCAGCCTGCATCTTTATTGTATAGTTCTTATACATTTTGTTGTCACATATTTACATTCTTACATGCTGGCCTCACTGATGCAAGCGTGGTTGTCCAGTACTAAGTCATGGCTACATAACTGTATCCTGTTCTGTGCCTGCGCTAGGCAGCAGGTTCATGTCCTCAGGTGTACTCAGACATCCCTGAGCTTTGACTCAGTCTGAGTGGTTCCCCACAATATAGCTAGTGTTTTCCCTGTCAAAAGTGTTACATGTGTAATGATTCTCAAGTTTTGCCTTGTGGGACATGCATTCAGAGAACTGACTAGGAATTTTCATATGGAAGCAATGGTAGACTTCTCTCAATTTATGTACAAAATATTAATGCATAGTTTTTCATCTGGTAAAGCACCCTTCTCTCTTTTCCTCTTAACTTTGGGATTGGTGTGAAATGTTATTGACTGAGTATAGAATTCTTCATTGTGTTAACTGAAATGAAATATTTCAGTCATCTTCTGTGAACTTTTTCCTTCTTAGTGATTTACTCTTTGTGTTTGAAAGATCCTTGAGATAAAATTTTTGATATAAAAATTTTGTTTAATGTCGGAATGCATTCTCACAAATGCAAATTCAGGAGAATAATGATAAAAATAGGCAATTAGATTCTAAGAATAGTAGCTGTTAATATTTATATGGTATTAGTATATGAAAAAAATACATATAGCAGTGAAAGTGGGCCTTCTGGAAACAATCTAAAGTTTGATGAATCTTCTAAAGCCCAAGAATAAACTAAGTATAATAATTCTAGGCTTGTCTAATGTAAAGTGTGCATGCTGAACAGCTGTTCTGAATTGATTAGAAAGGGTGATTGCATTTCCGTGGCTCCCCTTTTATAGCTCATAGAACTCCCTGGGTATTGGTTTTGCCATAGGTAGAATCCATTTAAGTGCACATTCAGAACACTGGCTCTTCTCATTGCAATTTTTTTTTATCTTCAATGAACTTGTGGAGGTATTCTTCCTTCACAGCAGATGATATCTAAATAAGAAGAATGGGAGCTACAAGTAGAAATGGAAATTCCAAGTGACAACACAGCATTTGATGAGTGGTGAATAGATGGAATTAGTGCAGACATGAGTCTAGGAAACTGGCAGTAACTTTTCTGAATCCACCCCCTACCTGTGCTTAACTAGAAAGTGCCCAGGACCTAACAGACATTTCAATGGGCCTCAGGGAAGTTCCGTATTGATCATTAACCATTTTCTGCACCTTCCAGATCTATTTTCAAGAAATAGCATCCCATGTGGCTAGGAGAACAGAGGGGATGATGAGTTAGAATGTCTTTAATGTTCTTTGGTAAGTGTTTTTTGAGTACCATTAATTCCCTTTGCTTCTTTCCTCCCAATTTTTCCCTTCCAGGTTATGAATCAGGTTACTCATCATTTAGAAGTTTTATTTAAGAGTGAGAATGATAGAATGTAATACAAAACCTTTGGATAAAAAGTACAAATAAGGGTAGATACCATTTATTGAGTGCTTTAATTGTATAGTTTTTTTAGTGCTAGCCCTGTATGAATGACCTTATATCATCCTTCCAACTATCCAAGGTTTCCTTGAGACTTGAGAAGTCAGAGCATCAAGGTCACACTGTCAGAGTTTTAAGAGGTCAGGCCTGCACCCCATGCAAGGATGGTCTGATATGAAAGCTATGTCCTTAAATATGGCAATGGATGGACACTACAAACAGGTAGTGGTAGAAGAAATTGGGAGAATCTTGATTTCTCTGTGTGTGGTACATGATATTCCTGGGTTAAGTTAGGGTCACATTGAAGCTACCTACAGTGTGGTGCAGTAGGAGGTAAGAGATTTGGGGCCTGAAGACTCAGAAGACCCAGGGAAATAAATGACCCCTTCTGAGCTTTGATTTCCCCTTCTGTAAAATGAGAGCAGTTACATATGTCCCACCTCACTCAATTTGTTGTGAGGACCCAAAGAATTAATAGTCATGCTTTGAAAACTATAAAGTTGTCTGCATTCTAGGTGATGTTTATTTGTGAATGTTGGTCACTCACTGTACAGATTGTTTTCATTTGTGTCCTGTGCCCTATGTACCAGGTAAGTTACAAAGTGAACACTTTGGTTTTTCTCACAGAGGTGTACTTCTGGTGTGAGACTGAATGAACACTTTGGGGTCAGTAGCACAGTGTGGGAATTTAGGGCAGGGGAAATTAACTCTGAGACAGCATTGGTCAGGAAAGGCCTTATGAAGTGCATGGTATAGTGAATGAAGGAGGTTTATAAGGATGTGGTATTCAGATAGAACAAGAGTAGTTCATTTGTGGGAAAATTCTGCTTTTAAAAGAGAAACCGGGCAAGTGAGATGGCTCAGCAGCGTAAGCGCCTGCCTGGCAAGTGCAAGGTCCTGAGTTCAACTCCCGGTACCCTTATAAAGGAAAAAAGGGCCGGTGATATCGCTCAGCAGCACAAGTGCCTGCTGGCAAGCACAAGGTGCTGAGTTCGACTCCTGGTACCCACATAAAAATGTAAATAAATAAAAGGGAAACCAACTAAGAACTTTGGGTACCACATGCTACTTTAAAAAACGTTACTGATGGACTGTCGCAAGGTGAGGGATTCTTCCCATGGAGGAGGGAATTTCCCTGCCCTAGACGTGGAGATCAGAGGCACTTTTTATGACATCTGCACTAGTAGTGTTCATCCCACCCCACCTCACCTCACAGTGGGGACCTCACCAGAGGGGAAACTTCAGAAACTTTGAGATCAGCAATATCATTAATCTTGGCCAAGTTGGTTAGCAATCTGTTTTTCCCTTTCTTATTGAATAGCAAGGAATACTGATTAATTCAGAATTTTAAGAAAAAGAGTGCAAATTCTTGTACCATCATGGGTGGTTGCAGGTACTCAGCTGAAACGAAAAGTTATCAGTCATGCTTTGGGAAACAAGGTGACCATCCAACTGGTTTCAGCAGTATTACCTCTCCCATTCCAGTGATTAGTTAATAAAATTATTCATGACAGTAGTGGCCAAGGAGCTCAGGCAGTTCCATATTTAGAGACAGAGAACCCATTGTCCAAAGATCTCAAGAGTCTTTGCAAACACCCAGAAGGGATTTAGAACAATTTGCATAAATCTCCCTGTGGATAGAGACATGGCTCCACTGTTGGGGTGGTTCCAGGAACCCCTCCTTGGCTGTATCATGGGGTAACGCTGTGCTTGGTGAGAATTCAGTCTCATGACGGTTTTTGCCAGCAGGATTGGGTGATGGGATGCTGAATAAGCCCACTGTTTGGTTCTAATAAGGGCTCTTTTGTGTTGGTCTGAGGCAGTCATATTCGAGTTTGTCTTGCTTTTTCCCCAGTGATGTTTTTGGACTTTGTGGCCTGGAGAATTAAGCACAACACACATTCTGAGTTAATCTGTTAAATTTTTGCTCAAAGCTAACCACAGCCCCTTGTATTTCTAGAAGTGGAGAATAATAGTCGTACCTTTGGAGACTTCTGATTTATTAAATTAAAAGTTGGAAGGGGTGTAAGTTTCTTGGCATTCCCAAGTAGCTAGGTATACATGTGTGTCGTGGTGGAACTGTGGGAAGTAATTCCCTCAGGATTTGTGATTTGCCTAGTTCACTGACTTCTTTAAGAAATATGTTCCCTTGCATAATTAGCAAACACATTGTACTTTAATATTTAATATTCCCCTGTGGAAGGACAGGACATACTCTGGAGTGTAGTTTAAAAATGCCAGGTGTTTACAGATCTGTTCCAGCTTTTGTTTTTTTCTTCTTTCTAAGAAATTGTATGCATTAAACTCTAGATCTTAAGAGCTTTAACTACTGGTTCCTTATTCAGAGTGTTATCATTCTAGAAGCCACATATGGAATGTTATTTAAAATCCAGGGACTAATTTATGCACTGGGGCATTTTGGTACTTTAATACAAAAATGAAATCCACTAAATTCTAACCTGAAGTTTATTTTCCTTCAGTCTGCTAGCTTGATTTCTCAGCTTTATTCCAATAACATAAACATTTTTATGTTTATTTATAGGTGGCTTTAACTAAGAGAGCAGATCCAGCTGAGCTTAGAACAATATTTTTGAAGGTCAGTATAAAGGAATCTATTTTGTTTCTTATTTGGTTTGTGTTCTGTAACTTTGAAAGATTATTTTCAAACAGCTTTTTGTTTCATTGTTAAATTTTTAAAAATCCCCCAAGTGTCTTTACATAGGACTTATGAAAGAGGTCCTTTACAATTCTGTTTTTTTAAATGTATAGAAAATACATAGGCAGTTGTTTGAGATGGCAACATGGTTTATATTTAAGTTTCTTTTTAACTAAAAAGGAGTTAACTGGGGGATTTTGTCTTACAACTCATTTACCTCTTCAGGATTGATCTGTGAAGGACAATGATAATGCTTTTCCTCCTGAGAAGTTTAAAGGTGTTTATAAAATCCTATAACCCTCCATGCTCCAGGAGGGACTGTCCATGTTACTCCTTGCGAGAAGTGGCCCATAGTGGTTGGAGTCATCATCGTAACCACTGTCATTTTATTACACCTGTGGTGCCCTGTGGGAGACTCAGTAGGAATAACCACAGACACCAGAGCACAACGGACATCAAACAAACTGATTATCTTGCCTTCTTAGGCTTCTATCTACTTTATATTGTTGGGCAATGAATGATCAAAACAGGAGAAGTCTCCATCTGGTTTTAAACACTGAAGCATGTTTATGTTATTTTTCTGAAATTAAAGTACTCAAAAGAAGAAAAGGCCACTTTTGTCAAGGTAATAAAAAATCTATGGTCCTTTTCTAAACATTATGAAAAGGCAGCTGGGCTGAATGGAGAGAAGAATCAATTGAGAATCGTGATGTGCACTGGTTATGATGTGGAAAGTTACTGTTATTATTATTATTATTGTTACTAATTTTATATTACTGGGGGTTGAACCTAGGGGCCTCATGCCTGCTAGGCAAGTATTCTACCACTGATACATATCCCCAGCCCTTTTTATTTTGAGATAGCATCTCACTAAGTTGCCCAGGCTGGCTCTGAACTTTTGATACTCATGCTTCAGCCTCCCAAGACATGAGCCACCATGCCTTGTAGAAGTTATTAATTCTGTGAGCCTTACTTTTCTCAACAAAATATGTTAGGATTTTAAAGATTAAAGGCTGAGGATGTAGCTCAGGTCAGTGAAAAAGTTCATGCCTAGCATGTGCAGAACTGTGGGTCTGATGTTGAGCACTCAAAAAAAAGGAAAAAAAAGAGACATTGGGGAATTTGAAAACGGATAGGATTGTGATATTATGGAGTTATAACCAATTGATTTTAGTTTGGATAATTATATTGGTTACCTTTCCCATTGTTGGAACAAAGTACGCAACACTCACAGTTTATTCAGCTCAGGGTTTCAGAGGTTTCAGTCCATGGTCATCTGGATTCAAAGCAGAAACATATGGCTGAAGGGTATAGTGGAGCAAAGCTACTCACCTTAAGGCTGTGGAAAGGCAATGGGCTGGAAAGAAGAAAAACAGATACAATCCCTGAGGTCACGCTCCTTCTCTCTCCTCCTCTCCCCTCCCCATTTTGCCTAATGCTTTGTTGTTGCTTCATGTTAATTTATTTTTATTTTATTTTATTTTATTTATTTTTTTGTGTGGGTACCAGGGGTCGACCTCAGGACCTCGCGCGCCAGCAGGCGCCCATGCCGCTGAGCGATATCACCGGCCCTTTTTTCGTATGTGGGTACCGGGAGTCAAACTCAGGACTTTGTGCTTGCCAGGCAGGCGCTCATGCTGCTGAGCCATCTCACCGGCCCTACGTTAATTTAAATAGATGGATATTGAGTGTTTACACTCAACCCATAGTTTCAGCCAGACACCGTGAAACTCTGGTATAAGTAGGATGACCAAAAGAAGTATAAGCAATGTCCTTGTCTCAAAGGAGTTCAAATTTTGTGCAGAACAAATTTATAAGCACCCAGCACATAAAAAAGACTCTAAGTCAGCATACTCAAAGGGTCTGCCTGTGTGGTTACAGCAGATACCACAGGAAATGGAAGAAGGATTGGTCACCACTGTGGGCAGTGGTCACGGAAGGCTGGTGGAGAGAATGTGAGGAGCCCCCAGAGAATGGAGATGAGGGCTGTGTGGCAGGCAGGCTTGGAGATGGGTTTGGCAGGAAATGGCATCTCTAGGTTAAAGGATTCTTGTTCTTCTTAAAATGTTTATTCAAATGCAGCTGTCTGCCAGGGATTCTGTTAAGTATTACAGGGTGCGGGTGACAAAACTAGAAAGGTAATTGGGAGTTTGGTGTGCCACTAAACAATAGGTAGCCATTGAGGGTTTTCTGAGTAATCCAGTTCTGGGAGGATGGGCACGAGATGAGACTGCAGCAAGGCCATGAGGTAGGGGGCCTTGGTCCTCATCCCATTGGAGGCTCTCAGAACCTGAGTAAGGTGTGGCACCAGGACCAGTGGGGAGTGGGCAAGTAAGAAACACTCAGAAGGATTATTTGACAAACATGACTGACCTTTTATAATGGAAGAGAGAGAGAGAGCAGGGAGTGAGTGTGACCATCATGTACAGACTGGGTACGACAAGGTGTCTGTAATAATAGAGAAGTTGAGGCGAGAACCCGGGGAAGGATGGGGTGTGGACTGTTAAGAAGGAACCACATTTCTGATGTGGAAGATGGGAAAATAGGGGTGAGGTGCTGGGCAGAAGTGGGACATGCTACTGAGTAATAGTGAGTTACTTGGATTCTTAGTCTGTCAATGAAAGCATGATACTTACTTTAAAGATTTTGTAGGCAAAGTTGGAAAAACAGTTAATTTCTTGTTTGAAAAAACTTACAACGAATCAGTTTATGTCATTAATGAAGGTGTATAAAGAAAAGTAACTTTTTGTCTCAGTGTAGATAGTTGTAGACAGATGTCTGTCCCCCATCCCTCCTCTTCTCTCCCTTTACCCCTTTCCCTCTCCTCCT
This sequence comes from Erethizon dorsatum, assembly GCA_028451465.1. Taxonomy (NCBI): domain Eukaryota; kingdom Metazoa; phylum Chordata; class Mammalia; order Rodentia; family Erethizontidae; genus Erethizon; species Erethizon dorsatum. Next base: position 48,631,834 of record CM051835.1, on the reverse strand, counting down.
CCCCCACGCCCTTTCTCTCCTGACGTATGTCTTCATAAGGAGCAGGAGAAAAAATTACTGTATTATATTTAATTTTCCTCTTACCTAACATATTCTGAATACCTTTTCCTGTAATTGGATATTTTTCTACAGGATTTTTAATGCAGTGTGATTTTTCTTGTGTGTGGCTGTTTTACATAATTTAACCACTCTCTATGATTGGATGTTTAGTTGCCCCTCTGCTTTGCTGTCATAACAACAGTGTAATGAGTACCTTTATATCTACATTTTTATGTGTAGTTCACATTATTTTCATAGGAGAAATTCCTAGCCATTTCATTATTGGGTTAAAGAGTAGGTTGACAATAGATTAAAGCTTTTGATTATTCTTCATAGACTTCCTTTCATGAGGTTGTGTCAATGTGTATTTTGGGTGGGAATGTGGAAGAATACATTAAATTTTCATTTTAACAAATAGCAATATTTTAAACTAGCCATTTATGATTCTTAATTATATTTTTGACTTTTATTGTGACAATTTTCAACATATGGAAAACAGAATAATACAGTAACACTTATGTAACCAGCATATAATTTAAATTAATATTTGTCATATTAGTTTATATGTGTATACTACATTTTACTGAATTATCTCAGTGTGTTAAGTATCATCATAATTCTCCTTAAATACTTTAGCATTCAGCTTCAAATAATAGTTTCTTACATGGTCTTAATACCATTGTGCATTTAATAAAATGAAGAGTAAGTCACTAATAACATAAAATACTCAATCCATACTCATATTCTTAAGTTACATTTTCTTCCATCCCTACAACAGGAAAGCAAGGTAAAGACTGGTCAGATGAAGTGAACTGGTGTGCAGAAAGATTCCCAGGGGTTGGAAAAGAGTCCAGAATTTGCCTTTTATCCCTGGGATGTGAATGACTGGCAAAAATGGGCAGCTGGATGAGTAGGTTCCGACCTGGCTGGCTTATAGTTCACGGACCCTTGTTCTCAAGATGCATATAGGGAAACGACAGGTTCCTTTTCTGTGTCCCTGTCCTGCTATCTTCACTAAGTGTGGCAGTGTTTCATGGTGGTGACAGTTAGTATTATCCAAGGCTGTACAAGTAATCCTAATAGCCTTTCCATTGTAGGCATGTTTAATTATATTAAAACTCCTGAAAAATAAGAGATGGAGACTTCAGATCATTTCAGGTCAGCTAGTCCCAAAGAAGGCATAAGTGATGTTCTAAAGGTGTAGAAGCTGTAAGAAATAGCCCACCCCACCCCAACCTCTAGTCATTACTGCAAGGAAGCAGGGCTGCCTTATCAATACCCTAGTCTATGTTCTCTTTATCAGTCTAAGAGACAGCCTTTGACATATTAAATCACAAAACAGACCGCTTCAGCCTTGGTAATGAGCTGGTTTTGCAAACTGAAGAGAACTGTTTTCTGTGTTCAAGTTACTATATTGTTATATTTAAGAGATGACTGTGTAAAAAATCACCTCTAAACAAATGAGGCCAGTAAAAGCTCTCAGTGTTCTTTTTCTTAATGTAAACCATTAAAGTATAGATGAGGTACGCAGGTCAGTATGTACAGCTGCAAGATGTTTACAGGGGAGGCGTACCATAGGACCAGCACCCTGAATACCTCTGATACTCCTCTAATCAGCACACACCCTCTCAAGGAAGCCAGCTGTCTGATTTCTCTCACCAGGCTTTAGTTTGTCCACTCTTTAAAATGTAATCATACAGTGTGTATTCTTCTGTTAGCTTTCTTTTTCCTTTGTCTCTTTTTTTTTTTTCCTGTACTATAAGTTGAACCCAGGACCTTGAACATGCTAGGTGAGTGCCTGCCACTGAGTCCAGCTACACTGTTTGGTTTCTTTTATTGTCATTTTTATGAGGTGTGATAAAAAAATACAGTGAATGTTTAAATTTTTTAAAAAAACTATGACAGTAAGATACACATTGCCATCAGTCCTCTTCAAAATATCCCCTCCACCCCTGTGGTTGGAACATACTTATCCTGTTGTTCTTGCCACCTTCTGGAGCAGTTCCGGAGTCCTCCTAGCAAGTGTCTTTAGTCTGGTCATTCGACTTTAGGAAAGAACAGAAGTTGCATGGTTTCAGATCCAGTGAATCAAGTGGATAAGGACGCACAGCAGTATTTTCACCAGGCTGCCTTTGTGTTGGATGGCGTTTGGTGGCAGCATTCACCATATTTTTATCACACTTTGTAAAGACACTTATGAAAGAGAACTTTAGAACTGCTTTAGAAAATGACAAGGATGGGCCGGTGAGATGGCTCAGTGGCGTAAGCGCCTGCCTTGCAAGCGCGAGGGCCCGAGTTCGACTCCCGGATCCCACATACAGAAAAGGGGCCGGTGATATCGCTCAGCGGCACGGGCGCCTGTTGGCGCGCGAGGTCCTGAGGTCGTCCCCCTGGTACCCACAAAAAAAAAAAAAAAAAAAAAAAAAAAAAAGAAAATGACAAGGATGATGAGATGTATTTGGAGTGAGGGGTAGTATTTTGAGGGGGATTAATGGCAGTGTGTCTTTTACTGTCATACATTTTTTAAATTTAAACATTCACAGTATATTTCCATCATGCCTGGTACATAAAGACTCATTTCTGTTGTTGTGTGTAGTTGGAGTTAGCTTATTTTCATTGCTGTTTTTCCTTTTTTGTGTGACCATTTGTCAGTCCATTTATGTATCCTGTGACTGCTGGACATTTGACTTATTTTTAGTACTTTTGCTATTACAAATAATGCTGCAGTGGATACTTTAGCATATTTTTTGGTGTTACAGACACACAAATTTCTATTAGAGATTTAGTTGTGATTGAAATTGCCGAGTCTGTGGTTATGTGTATTATCTTTAGTTACAGTAGATACTGTCTAGCAGTTTTCAAAAATGTTTACCAGTTTATTCTTTACACCAGTGTTTGAGAATATTTGCTCTGCATTTTGCCAACATTTATTATTCATTCTTTTGTGAGTAGTGATATATCATTGTAATTTTATTTTGCATTTTCAACGGACTTTTCTTGTAGAGGGCAGCAACTTGACAATGATTTGAAGGTCATTTGGGGAAAATCAGAGTGATTATCAGGATAGAAAACTTAGAAGCATAAAGTAATATAGCATTTCTTAACCATTCATATGAAAAAGACTGAACACGTTTCACTGTGTCATGTACTAGCCTGGGAATTTGGGGACAGAGCAGTAAAAAAGACAGGAAAAAGTCCTAGCCTGACTGAGCTGTTCCTCAAGATTACACATGTAATCTTGCAAGCGTAGACAGGTCAATTGAAAGTGTAGTGCTGAAGCATTTCCCAGTGACCAGAGCTGTCCATCCTGGTGCTCTCCCATGGAGTTGAAATAACCTTAGAATTCATATTGGCCCTAGGAAGCCATGCTGGCTCATTAGCACTGATACTGGGAAACAAGCCTCCTTGTCAAGGCTTTCCCGGTGCCCATGTGATAATTTAATATGTGGAAAACATACACCCTAAAAGGTAGGGAGGGAAAACTGATTTGATTTGTGGTCTGTAAACAACCAGTGGATTAAATGAGAAAACTCAAGTTGGAAGATCCTTACCTCAGACTCACACAGAAATCAAGGACTGGGCCGGTGAGATAGCTCAGCGGCATAAGTGCCTGCCCGGCAAGTGCGAGGTCCTGAGTTCGACTCCTGGTACCCACATAAAGGAAAAAAAGGGCCAGTGATATCGCTCAGTGGCACAAGCGCCTGCTGGCAAGCGCGAGGTCCTGAGGTCGACTCCCACATTAAAAAAAAAAAGAAATCAAGGACTGATGTATTAAATAAAATTTAAAAGTAAAAGATAAACCTGCTTTAAACAGTCAAGAGAAACTACGCATCAATATTTAGTCTTGGGATGTGGAAAGACTGGTTTTTAAGCTAAGAAAAAAGAAATTGCAAAGGTAAAAAATCTACAGGTTCAATTATATAAAAATATCAAACTGGAAAAATATGTGCAATATGATAGACAAAAGGGGAGAAAGAACATGTTCACACACTGTTGGTGGGAGTGTAAATTGACATAATCTTTTCTGGAGAGCAGTGTGATAATAAGTACCAGTAACCTTAAAGTTCCTCCCCTTTGACTCAACAATTTCTTGTCTAGGAATCTAGTCTTCAGAAATTGCAAGTATTGGACACATGTTATACACAAAGATGGCTCTCTTTGGTTCATTTAAAAATATCTAACACTGGAAATAATCTAAATGTCTACTACTAGGAAAAAAGTTAAATTGTGTTTTAAAATAAATTAATCACTATTATAAGAAAACATGGGTACAACTCTTAAATCATAGGATTGTTGTAATTAGCATTGACATATCCTTTATATTTCAAGCTTGTTTTGCCTCACGAAAATCAAAATATATTCTTCTTTTACATGTCTGAAAAGCTCAGTTAAATGCTAACTGAAGAATGATAGGTTTACTTGGCTTTTTGTGCGCTATGCTAAAAAATGTTAATAAAAACAAAAAAATATTAGCACTTTTACAGTGGGGCCAAGATTTGGTAGCTGGTGCTAAAAGAAAGCCCTTGGTTGCATCCTTGCCCTCGTACTGTACCAGTGGCAGCTGTCACTCAGTGGGACACAGGAATATAATAACATAGAACGTTTATGAAGTGTTAAATTGTGTGTAGTGCATTGTGGTTAGTGTATTAAATGATGATGTCATTTATTTCAGTGACACCCAATGAAGCCAGTAATATCATTGTACCCATTTTGTAGATGAATCTGAGCCCCAGAAAACTTTAGTTATTTACACAAAGCCATTCAAGTGGTAAGAGGCACAGCCTGGCCCAAGAAACTCCAAAGCTGGTTACTTAGTCTGCATTGAGATTGAAATGTAGAAATGACAAATGGCTTTTTAAAAACAATTATGATCAGACTTAACTCTGGGGTTACAAAGGAGGGGGAGATGCTGTCCTTGTACCTCACTTCTCTGTGGACCCCCATCACTGGGACTGCCAAGCTGGCCCGCCCTGTTCTTGTAGCTGCCCTGTCCTCTCCTCCCTCACTGTTTCACCTGAGAGTGTGGAGACCGTGTCCTCCTCTGCAGGATGCCACATGATCCTTACACTGTTTCCCAGCATTACCCATCACAGGACTGGAGTCAGCGTGCTCCCTCTTATAGGAGCTGGAACGTGTCCCACCGAAGGCAATACTGTGAGGACACTGAGAAGAATTGTCACAATTTTCTGTGTGACTCTAGAATGGAGAGAACATTAACTTGGGCGGCGGTTCTACCTGCTTCCAAAAAATCCCACAAGATGCCATGGCTCACTCAGTTTCCTTTCCAGCTTAGTTTGTCATCCTCTTTGCAGCTTGTGTACCTCCATGGCTTCTGTTAAAAGACAAAACGTAGGCAAGTTAAAATTTAATGAGTTATTTGAGCATTCAGTGATTCATGAACTGAGCAGCAACAGACTACAAGTGGTTCAGGCCTCCATCAAGGGGACAGGAAGGGAAACATTTATAGTGTGTTCAGGGAACCAAGACAAAGAAAATATATTTGATCAGTTAAAGTGGAAAGTCCCTAGTTGGAGGTCAGTTTGGTGGTTTCATTTTGGTTAAGCTTAGGGTTTGTTTCACTGTTGACATTGAGGCAGACTTGGGTTTGCTTACATAGTTACATAGGAACCCAAGGTGCTGGAACCATCTCATCCTACCTAGTGACTCCCAACTAGATGTTTTAATACTTCATAATTAATATCACCTTTTAGGGAAGCTGTCTGTCTTACCACCCCCCCAAAAAAAAGACATAGTTTGTCTTTCTAAATTTCAGTAAACCAGAGTTTGTCAACTAGATAACTGTTGTAGGAGGTCATCCATGCATCATCATAGGATGTTTAACAGCATCCCTGCTTCTACTGTGGTAGGTACCAGTAACATCTCTCTTCCCCAGGTTAGGACAGTCAAGATTGTCATCAGACATTTCCAAATGTGCCTTGTGGGGGAAAAGTGCTCACAGTTGAGAACCAGTGGTATGAGCATAAAGTTTGACAAATTTAATGTTTTTGTTTTTTCTTTGAAGTGACGGGAGACGACTGCTATTGTGAAGAGTGCATTATGATATTTGATGTTTTATCCTTTGAATATTTTTAACCTTTTCACATATTTATTCTATGATTATATACTTTGGAGAATCAAAGATATAAAGTAACATTTCTCTTATTTTCCTTTTTTTAAAAACAGTATGCAAGCATTGAAAAAAACGGTGAATTTTTTATGTCTCCCACTGACTTTGTCACTCGGTATTTGAATATTTTTGGAGAAAGCCAGCCTAACCCAAAGACTGTGGAACTGTTGAGTGGTGTGGTGGATCAGACCAAAGATGGGTATGTTTAATCCTGTTTTATATTTTTTGTTTAAAACAGCTTTCTTTTGCTTCAATGATCAGGAAGTCACTGAATATTTATCTTTCCATCTCTTAGCATTATCTCTATCTATTACTATTAACACATTATTTTAGAAGTGTTGCCTGGACATTTCCTTCAGTGATCTTTTCATAGATGATTTTTTTTTGACTAATTTAGAGATCTTTGTAGTTTCAGAAAACTATTGTAATTGATGACGTGATCTGAAGATATAAAAGAGAGTTTGTAAGTATGCTAACATTTTTCAAGGCAGTTGTAAAATTGGAGTAAATTTACACATAGTTCTTATGAATGAAACTTTAATCTTTCCCATTGCTTCAATCACTGTTAAAATTTCACACATGATTCAATGGTGCATATCTACAAGATAGAATAATATGATTCCAAATCACTAAGGCATTGTGCAGTAGCTACAGGAGAGAGACTGTACCATATACAATAAAATAGGACTCTTCACAAAATGCCTTTGGACTTTTTTCCTACCAGTTTTCTCTGCTGACTTCCTGGGATTTATAAATGTTACCTTATTTGGAAGAAAGGTCTTTACAAATATGATTAAGAATTTTGAAATAAAGAGATTACTCTTGATTATCTGGGTGGGCCTTAGATTCTGTCACAAGTTTTTTCATGATAAAGGCAAAGGGAGATTTGAGACAGACACAGGGAGAGGAGGCAGTGTAACCACAGAAGCAGAGAGTAGAGTGATGAGACCACAAGCCAAGGGATGTTTGGAGCCACTAGAAGTTAGAAAGAGGAAAGAAAGATCTTCCCTAGGTCATTTAGAAAGAGTCTTTGACCTTGCTGACACCTGGAGTTTGGACGTCTGCTTCCCAAAACTGTGTTAGGATAAATTCCTGCAAATATGATTAAGAATTTTGAAATAAAGAGATTACCCTGCTCTTAGGATAAATTCCGGATGTTAAGACATCCAGTTAGTGGTAATTTGTTCTGTTTTTAATTGACAAATAAAAATTATATGTGTGTATGATGTACCACACATTTTGAAATACGCATGCATTGTAGAGCAGCTAAATCAAGCTAATATATCCGTTACTTAACATACTTATTTTTTTGTGTTGAGAACATTTAAAATCTCTCTCAACAATTTTTAAGCATGCAATACATTGTTATAGTCAAGGTGTTCCCCCCCAAATCTCTAAAACTTATTCTTCCTGTCTAAAATTTTGTATCCTTTGACCCCAGTTCCTCCTCAATGCCTCCTCCCTTGTGCAATCCCCTGGTAATCAAAATTCTCTTTGCTTCTATGAGTTTGACTCTTAGACTCCACATGGAAGTGAAAGCATATGGTATTTGTCTTTCCATGCCTGATGTATTTCACTGAACATAATGTCCTCCAAGTTCTATCCATGTCACAAGTGACAGAATTTCTTTCTTTTTTAAAGGCTGATTAGTATTTCTTTGTGTATACGCACCACATTTTTTTAACCATTCATCTGTTGGTGGACACTTGGGTTGACACATTAGCCATATTTTGGCTAATGTGGATAGCATAGCAGTGCACTTGCAATGCAGATATCTCTTTGATAACCTGATTTTATTTTGTTATAATTTATTATAGCAGTTTTAGAAAACTAATGTATTATTGTAGCTGTTTTCTCTGGGAAACTAGAAAGCCTATAGTTTTGAGGAATTTTCTTTGGTCAAAGACCGGTTCGATTTCAAAAAAAACTTGCTAGGTGTATGTTTTGGCTGATCCAAAAGGGGAGTGCAGCCCCTTCCTGAAAACTTCACCTGTGTGTTGGTTTGGGCTGAACTCTGGGTATGAAAGTGAAATGTCTGTGAACTGCATGAATTTAAGGTCTCAACCTTTCATTTAAAATGGGAATGAAGGTTTGTATATTATCTAGGTGTACTTTTTTATACATTGTTCACACAATTTATCTATTAAGAACAAGGTGACAATACATTTTGTTTGGTGCCCTTAGAGTTTTGCAAACACATTTCTACTTGTTTCTGTTACTAACTGTTGTCTTATAAGAGGGAGCCAAGACCAAAAAATTTTCATTGGTATCTGACCTTTTCATTTGGCAAGACTAAGTGGAGCTTAGCATGAGCTGGAGGTGTTGCGTGCTCGGCTGGCTGGCTGCCTGTTACCAGTCTGACCCCTGTATGTGTCAGGGGACACTGGGTGACTGTGGATCTAATTGGCTTGCTGGAATCACAGATATGTTTACCACACAGGTTGTCTCAGTATCTGTTGGACACTGGTTCCAGGACCCCCTACAGGTTGCAGCTGATAGCAAAATCTACCCATACTTAAGTCCTTCCTAGGAAATACTGTACTATTTGTATATAACCTACACACATCTTCCGCTATACTTTAAATCATCTCTAGATTACTTAATGTCTAATGCAGTGTAAATAGTTGTTAAATTCCAGTGGTGGTGAACCTTTTAGAGACCAAGTGCCCAAGCTGCAACCCAAAACCCACTTTATTTATTGCAAAGTGTGAATGCTGCAGTTAAACCTGAATACTGAGATTTTAGTTTAGGAAAAACAACTCATACATTAATATCTTTTGTCTTAAAAGAAAAACACAATAACACAGCTTTAAATGATACAAGCAGCTTTTTATTGAAAGGTAAAAGTTTGCATTTGGCATGCTTTTGCACAGTTAATGTGATCTTTGCTGTTTTATGTTGATAATTTGTCAAACCTTGGCTGGGGTGACTTGGCTCATGCACCAACAGAGAGGGCTCTGCATGCCCATTGTGGTACGTGTGCCATAGGTTCACCACCACTGTATATTTTACCTTAGGGATAATGACAAGAAAAAAGTCTGCATGTTCAGTACAAATCCAGCTTTTTTTCCTGAATATTTTTCATTAGTGGCTTGTTGAATCTGTAGATTAGGGACCCTGTGTATGGAGGGCCATCCATGTTATGTTTTCCATCTCAGGTGTGGAGTTCCTTGACAGTCTATGAGAACATGTACTCATGAGCTCAAAAGTTGGCTTTGTTTTGTAAAAGGGAACGTCAGATGTTCTGATCCTGTGACTGATGGGCTGACAGGCCCAACTTACTACCTTGTCAGCCCTCCATTTTGTTGAATCAAAATGATAGCAATATAATTAGTATCCACAAATAATTCCTCTCTGTTCCGAGTTCAGAGAGTCGGTCCTGGGACATTTCCCATTTTGATGCCTGAGAAATCATTATCAAAAGGAAAAGGTAGGGCCGGTGAGAGAGCTCAGCAGCATAAGCACCTGCCTGCAAGCACGAGGTCCTGAGTTCGACTCCCAGTACGAAAAAAGTGCCGGTGATATTGCTCAGCGGCACAGGTGCCTGCTGGCACGCAAGGTCCTGAGTTCAACCCCTGGTACCCACAAAAAAAAAAAAAAGAAAAAGAAAAAAGAAAAGGTAATAAAGAAATCCAGGGTTTTAAAATGTGTGGCCTGTATAAATGAAGTGTGTTCTCTGCTTTTCACATGTTTGCTATGTATCCTTCTGAACAAAAAAAAATACGGCCTTTTAAATACTTCACAAGGTGAAGGAGGATATAATAATGTTGATGATAAAATCATTTTTATATACCTGTTTTCACTTTGTGAGGTTGTACTGAAGAAACCCAGGCCTTGGCCACATGCTGGGAGTTAATGAGGTTTACAATTGGCAACGCTTAAAGAGTATTAGGGTAATGTATTTAAACATCAGCAGTTCACAGCCTGAAATGCTCATCATCTGTCAAGTACAATTTGGAACCAATAAGAGGTCTTTCAACTTGCTAGTGAAGATAGTTTTGTACAGTTAAGGTGGACACAGATTACAGGTAAACACCTGAAATTCATAAACTGTAGAATTAAGTAAAGGCATCTCTTTAATTTAAAAAAAAATAGATAATAATCAACAGCAGTCACCTAAGAAACTTAAATATTCTTCATAGTCATCAGACTCCCAAATTAATCTACCAAAACAAAAAGCCTCATTAACAGCTCTCATTGAATCAGTGTTATTTTCTTTTTCTTTCTCTCAAGATGTCTGATTAACCCCCTTTCTTTTTGCATTACTCACTTTGTGTTAATATTTGATGTCTGAAATCATAGAGGGGTGCGTGGAATGTGGTGGCTAGACACTGTCTATGAGGAGTAAATTAAAAAGAATTTTTAAAAAGGTTGGTATTGTGTTGCTGATGTATTAGAAAATCTTTAGGAATGTCAGGTGCCAGGTTTTATTTTTCTTTTTAATTCCAGGAAGGGTTGATTAATGACTAGGTACTGATTTCACATCTCATTCCTATGTACCAATAGCACTCCTCCCGTTCCCCTTCTCCTCCTCCTTACCAATCCGAGCCCCCTTTTCGGAGAGTTTTACAAAAAGGGAAGTGAATAAGACATGGTGCCACAACCAGAGGCAAAAGCGAGGTCACAAGAGGGCCGTTTGTATGTGGATAGAGAGCATAATGTTTGTTGGTAGGCAGGGGATGGGGAGGCAGCTAACGATGTAGGAAGGAAGGGGAAGACGTTGTGGTGCCACCTCTTGTCTAGGAGGTCGGCGTCTTGTAGTAAGAACACAGAACTGCTGTATTCGCAGTATGGCCAGTGGCCCTCTGGGAATTTCTAAGACCTCCCCAGGGGTCCAGGAAGTCAGAATTATTTACATAATATTGCTAAAGCATATTCTGCCCTTCTCGTTTCCCTGATGCTAGAACTGATGTTTCCAAAAATAGCACCAAAACCCTTAACGCCGGGTGTTGGTGTTCTCTGAAATTCATGTTGAAACCTGGCTACCGCAGGGACAGTGTGGAGGTGGGGTGTTGGGAGGTGATTCTGTCATGAGAGTTCTGCCTTTCTGGATGGGATTAGTGCTCCTATAAAGAGACTTCAGAGGACCTGTTCACCCCTTCCACCATGTGAGGACACATACAATGTGCCATCTGTGAAAAACAGCCCCCCACCAGATACTAAGTGTGCTAGTACCTTGATCTTGGACTTACTAGCTTCCAAAACTAAGCAGAAAATTCCTGATGTTTATAAGTCATCCAGTTGAAAGTATTTTGTGTTAGCAGCCTGAATGGAATAAAACAGATATGAGGCCAAGCAGTATGAGTAGCTGTCCTGTTCCTCACCACACATTCATAGCAATGTTCTTGAAGCAGTAAGAGTTACTGATTTTTTTAATTAAATCCCGCTCTTGAGTATAGATCATTTTAAAATTGAGCACTAAGTGGAAGGTATATGTAAGAACTTCCACATACTGTAGTGTAATAGTACACAGGCTTGGTGCAACCCAGACTGCAGGAGGAAAGCCCATGCCTACTTTTGAGAGGCCAGAGAGGAAATCCTCAAGGGAGAGCCATGGCCAGAAGGTGAAGGGATTTCTTTATGGGAGGGATTGAGGAGGTGGTTTTGTCCACTGTTTGACACTGAATTCTAGAGGGCATAGTGGTAGGGGGTTTGTGGAACAGATGACAGAGTAGAGCACCCCATGGGGATTGGATGTGAGTAATAAAGGATGGTAGAGACTGCCTACATTCGCAGGATAAAGGTAAGAATTCGTTCGTCTTAATCTGGTACATTTGAGATTGTGCCTGCTGGGAGACAGGGATTATTGCTGAGAGGCAAGAGGCCAGGAAGGGGCAGTTCTACTCCATAATGAACTTTGAAAACAAAGTGCTTCCTGGATAGGCGCTCTGCTGACATTTCTTCCTAGACTGTTATACCAAAGGGTGAAGCAAACGAATCATTACTGAGTGTGTATGGCATTTCAGATCTGGTGCCAATAGTTTCCACCTGTTTTCTTATTAAATCTTTGTTCAAATCCTTAAAATATGTTCTGTCCTCCTACACAAAGAAATACAGAATTGGAAAGGTTAAACAATTTGTTCAGAGTTATATAGTTAGTGGTAAAACTAGAATTTTGATGCAGTTCTTTCTGGCTTGTGTCCAGTCCCTTCTCCCATGAAACTTTCTATGTATAGAGAATATTTTAAGTTGAGTTTTGCATGAGAACTTTGCATATGTCTTTGCCTAGAAGTTGATTCTTACCTCTTAACACATCATTTAGCCTTCTTATTTGGCCAACATAAGGCAGACCTACAACCTCCATGAGAGCTACCCTGATTGTCCTCCATACTCTCAGACTTGTAAAGAACTGATCTCGTATTCCTCACGTACATCTGTAAGCTCAGGAATACTTTATGGAATACCTTTCCTCTTTTACTGTTCTTACATTGAACCTTGAGTTGGCATTGCATCCATATTCTTGGATGCTTGTCTATACTGGGCCAGCTTAAAATAACAGCTCTTCTTCTGTAGTATTCCTAGCCTATTATGGTACTCAGTAAATGTTTGAAAAAGAAATACTGTTCTTTCCCTTCTGTTCTTTAGCTGTTAGCATGAGGAGACAGATTGCACTAATTGTCTGGTTTCACTTTATCTGGACCACATGTGTTTAAAACCCAGACACAAAATATTAAGGAAAGGAAATCAAACATAACCTCTGTTTCCTAGCTGCATGAATGTCTGTTTCTCTACCAATGTCAGTATCAGAGGTGCTTGATGTGACAGTTGCTTTAATTAAAAAAATCTTGCATTAAGCTGTGAGGAATTCCTGAAGCCGAAACCTCTGTGGTTCGAATGTGTCTGCCAAAGTTGGAAATTTAAACCCCAACACCACAGTGTAGATAGGTGAGACCTTTAAGAGGAAGCTTTTGTAAATGGGTTAACGGGGTCCTGGGAGTGGGTTCCTCATAAGAGGATGAGATTGGCCTTTCCCCTCCCCACCATGTGATGCCTTCTGCCATGTTAGGAGCAGCAAGCAGACCCTCACCACATGCCACCACCTTGATCTCAAATTTCTCAGCCTCCAGGATGGTGAGGAAATACATTTCTTTTCTTTATAAATTACCCAGTCTTAGATATTCTGGGCAATATGGAACAGACTATGACAGAAATGCTAGCAGATTTAGTGCCTATTAACTTTTCCATTGATTGTGGCATAATTGTCAAGGAGTCGCTGCCTAGTAAATATGCTGAGAAGCTCAGATTTTAATTAAGGGATTTGAGAGTAAGACTTCACCTGCAATCTGATGCAAAGATTTTGAGATCTTCTGTCTGGAAAAAGGAAGAAGTGAAAGAAGATAACCACTGAAAATTTACCTCTTAGGTGTTTTTGACTAAATTTGTCTCAGTAATAAAGGATACGTAGTAAGGTAAAGTGGCCACTTGAGAGAACCTTATTTTGGAAAAATATAGGTTAATTTCAGATTAATAAATTTACTCAAGAGGTATTTGTCACCAACTATATGCCAAGCACTGTTGTGAACAAAACATAAACCTCATGCTCTTCCACAGCAATCAGGTAATGTAATATACGTGATGTAGAGGCAGCTCGATAAAAAGCGTTAGTAGTTCATAGGGTGGGCAGGGGTGATCTCTCTAAAAAGTGACATTTGGATGAAGACTTGAATGAGAGAGCATGACATGTGAGATTTTAGGACTGAACCTTGCAGGGAGAGGAAATAACGGCCTGAGAGGGGAGAGTGCTTGGCCTGTTTGAAAAGCAGCAAGGAGACCAGTTTGGCTAGAAAGTGGTGACAGGCAAGAGAGTAGAAAAAGTAAAAAAAGTATCTTGAAGGGGCCAGATCTTGTACTGTGCTTATTCAAAGCACAGTAAAAGTCTTTAGAGAGTTTTGAGGATAGGAGTGACATCAGCTGTGTTAAATTATACAGGGATCTCACCGGGCTGATTGGTGGAGGATATAATGAAGTGGGCAAGAGTAGAAGAAAGGGAAATCCACTCAGAGGGCGCGGAAGTACTCATGTAAATAGTGGTGGCAGGACTAGAGTGTTGGTTGTGGAATGAGAAGTGGTTAGATTTGGGATTTTCTTGATGTGTTGGATATGAAATAAGGGGAAAGGTTCTGAGCAACTGAGATAGGAAATGTTGGGGGAGGAGCAGATTTGGAAGCAAAATTAAGAGTCCTTTAGGGTGCTGACTATAGAGATACCTATAAACATGGAGTTGGAGAGGTAGAGTGCTGAATATATGGATCTGGATTTCAGGGAAAACTCTTGAGTTACAAATGGAAGTTAACCAGATTACTTCCTTGGTCTGAGCCAATTTTAGTAGAGGGAGTTGGAGCTGTAATTGCTCCTGAGGGTTCATTGAGTTGGGAGCTGTCTTTCTGTGGAAGTGGGGTTTGTTTTTACATATTAAGTATTAGGAACTTGTAGGAGGCTTTTCCAGGGAATAAGAGCTTTTCAGTGGTTGTTGGGGTGAATCTAGCTCATCCTGGGATTTCTGATTTAAAGATAAATTCACAAAATTAGATTCAAAATATTTTTATTTCTTTGAGTTTCCATTTATCTCTTCACTCTTTAATGAAAATCTTGATTACCAGAAACATTCACATAGTTACGTATTTTTATTATGTAGGATTTTTTTCAAATTAACCTGTATTGCCTCTAATAATTAATAAAGTTTAAATATCTTTTCAGCTCTGTTTGTGCTTAGAGTGTATTCCACAATATAAATCACTGTATATGTGTGTGTGTGCGTACGTGCATGTGTGTATATACACACACATACATACATATATATTTAAAATATTATGTTCTTAAGTTATTTGAAATAATCCATTTTTCTGTGTGGTTTTGCCACCAACTTGATATATGGTTAGGTTCATTCGTTTCAGTTTGCTTTTAATTTTTAGGGATTGCTTTTTCCCTTTAGATTTAATTGAATTTTTGAATATGTAAAACATATGTTTCCAAAATCAAAACTACTTCACCCTGTCTCTTCCCTCCCCATTTAGAAGTCACTCTGTTTTCTTGTAATTTTTTATTTCTCCTTTTACAGAATACTGTATTTCTTTCCCAAATGTAAGTCAATTTGTATGCATATTCATGCTCATAGGTTGCACCTTATTATCCTAAAGGCAGGTATATAAGCTCTATATATTATATACATTATATATGTATATATATATATATATATATATATATATATATATATATTTGTGTATGTGAAAGAGAGAAGGAGGAGAGAGAGGAGAGAGGGAAACTAAATGAATACGCACATGTGTGCTAGTACGGGTTCTTCAGAACTAATGAGATCTGTGTAGAAAAGTCTGTTATAAGGAGCTGGCTCGCATGATTTTGGAAGGTGAGAAGTCTCACTCACTATCTGCCGTGTGAAACCTGGAGACCCAGCGTAGCCAGTGGTGTTGTTCCAGCGAAATCTGAAGTCCCGAGAGGCAAGGAACAGAGAGTGTAGTTGCCCAGTCTGATGGTCGATTGGTGTTCCAGGTTGGGCACTCAGGCAGAAAGGCCACATTCTATCTCCATCTTTCTGTTCCATCAAGCTCGTAATGGATTGGGTAATCTACTCTACCCAGTTCGCCTATTCAAATGTTAATCTTATCCTGAGTGGTCCTCCTAGACTATGTTTATTGTGGGCACACCATGGCCCAGTAATGTTGACATATAAAATTAACCATCACAGTGTGCATTAATACTTGTTCCCAGGGAACGCACGTGCACACACACACACACACACACACACTTTTATCTCTTAACCACATGCCCTGAAGAGCACTATCAATGTGTAATCTTCCTCACTTGTTTTTAATGGTTGTGTAATATAAGACTGCATTTTAAATGATTTCCCTATTTTATTCTAATACTTGTTAAAGTTTGCAGACCAGTGCTTTTAATATTTACATTGTTTGAAGAGACCTAGAATAGCAAAGGCAATCCTGGGCAACAAAGGCAAGGCAGGAGGCATCACAATCCCTGACTTGAAATTATACTACAAAGCTGCTGTGATAAAATCAGCATGGTACTCACAGAAAAACAGACCTGAGGATCAGTGGAACAGATTAGAAGATGCACACACGACCACAAACACACTCAGCCACTCTATCTTTGACAAAGGGGCCAAACACCTTCACTGGAAGAAAGATAGCCTCTTTAATAAATGGTGCTGGAAAAATTGGCTTTCCACATGCCAGAGACTAAAACTAGACCCATGTCTATCACCATGCACTAAACTAAAGTCAAAATGGATCAAAGATCTAAATATTAAAACAGTATCATTAAATCTACTGGACGAGAAAGTAGGTAGAAATCTTGAAGACATAGCGGTAGGCAGAGACTTCATGAGCAAAAACCAAACTGCATGGGAAGTACTTGAAAGAATCAACAACTGGGATCTCATTAAAAAGCTTTTGCACATCAAAAGAAATCACCAACAGAGTGAAAAGAAAACACATAGAGTGGGAAAAAATTTTAGCCAACTGTCCCTCAGACAAAAGACTTTTATCTAGAACATACAAAGAATTGAAACAAATCAGGCCCCCCAAATTCAAAGACCCAAGCCAAAAACAGGCATCTGAGATGAATACACACTTCTCAGATGAAGAAATACAAATAGCAAATAAGTAGATGAAAAAATGTTCAACATCTTTGGTCATTCGAGAAATGCAAATTAAAACAACACTGTGATTCCATCTCACCCCAGAAAGAATGGCTACCATCAGGAAATCAACCAATAACGAATCCTGGCGGGGCTGTGAGGAAAAAGGAACCCTTCTCCACTCTTGGTGGGAGTGTAGACTGGTACAACCATTGTGGAAATCAGCATGGAGACTCCTCCAAAAACTAGGATTAGAGATCCCATTCGACCCAGCTAGTCCCCTTCTGGGTATTTTCCCAGAATTAAAAATGTCATACCACAGCGATGTACGTGCAGCCATGTTTATAGCAGCACAATTTGTAATAGCTAAACCTTGGAAACAACCCACATGCCCATCAACTGAGGAATGGATAAAAAAGATGTGGTATTTTTATTCAGTGGAGTACTACTCAGCTTTTATAGGTAAATGGATGCAACTAGAGACCATACTCATAAGTGAAATAAATCAAACTCACATGTGTAAACATCTTACTGTCTCCCTAGTGTAAGAAGCTGAAAAAGTAAATAAGATCCAAAATCTACAATAGATATTGTGAAAGAGAAAGAAACTGCTCAATAGAAAGAATAACTGGGATGGGGAAAGGAGAAAAGAAGGAAGGGAAAAGAAAAAAAAAATATATATATAGATACACACACACAAAGATAGCTAAAATAATTATACTACTAACTTTTTCAGTTCACTGAAAAGAACGGTTTGTTCTTATATTGTTTGATCAATTTTGCATACCTATGTCTTATAATCTAAGCAACTACTTTGAAGATAACAATACACAATATATTAACCATTGTTAATTTCCTACTGTGTTGTTTTGAAATTCTGTGTCATTATTTTTATTGTCTTTTTCCTCTCTAAAAAAAAATTACATTGTTGGAGCTATTAGGATCCTTTCGCCTGACCGTTTGTTAAGGCTACCATTAAACCAATTGGACAACCCAAAATAAATAAATCAACCTTAACTACTCCCAGAATATCATTTTACTTTCTGTTATGTTTCTCCATTTCCTACACCAAATAATTCAGAGCTATCTGCGTCCCTCATCCATTCATAGAGGAAAGGGGCTTCAAAACTGTATAGCTCCTACTATTTCCTCTTCTACAACTGTTGTCCTCAGACAGTGGATCTTTCATGTGGGAAAAGCATTGTATAACAGGAGGATCACTTACAGTGGTTGAAAAAACATTCACATCCACTAGATCTGTTAAAAGTGGTGGAAGCCAGGTGTGGTGACACACGCCTGTAATCCCAGCACCCGGGAGGCTGAGGCAGGAGGATTTCTGTGAGTTTGAGGCCAGCCTGAACTAATAGCGAGACTCTCTCAAAAACCAAAAGGAAAAAAAAAAAAAAAGCCATAGGACTTTAGACAAGTGCTCTAACCTTCCCGAGCCTGTTTTTCCCATCTGAGTAAATGAATGGCTTCATTACTTATGCTGTGTGAGTGCTTGTGTGTTGTTACCCAGTGAGATTACCCCCATGAAAGAATTTGGCTAGTTTTCCCTCTGGCTTCACTCACAGATAATGTCCCACCAGTTCCTTCTCTCTCTCCTGCACTGTCACCTCCTGCTTCTCCTCCCCCATTCCTGTGGTCCTTCCTGGCTACACATACCCCTTCTCCCATATGAGAGAAATGTCTCATGATTCCACTTCTCCCTTCAGCGCCTACCTCAGTTCTTGTCTCTCTGCAACCCTCATTATGAGAGTTGTCAATTTTGCCCTTACAATTAATTCCTGTCTACTCATTCATCCTTCAGTCTGCACGCAGGTTTACCCCTGCAGCTGTACTGAATTTGCCTTTGTTAAGGTCTGCAAAGCAGAATCCAGTGATAATATTAATCCGCAGGTTGACATGGTTGCTCCCTCACACCTACTTAAAATGCTCTCTTCACTTTTAGAACACCATGTTCTTTTGCTTTCTTTGTACCTGACTGCCTGGTCTTTCTTAGTCCCCTTTCCTGGGCCTTCTACATTTCTAGTTTTTCCTATTTTTTGGATGAGCTTTTCCCATGTCATGGCTCTAAATAGTTCAGAATTTCTAGTTCTGTGTCTTCCTGCTGAGCTCCAGAGCTGCTTCTGTGAGATCTGTCATTTGCCTCTTTCGTAGATCTCAGACCTTAAGGGTCCTCAGCTAGGCTCCTGAGCCTTTTCTCTTCCTTTCCCATTTGCCTCAGGGCATTCCTTCTTGTAGTGTAGGCCTGAACCAGTTAGATATCAAACCCTTTAGACATCCTTGCTTCCTCCTTTTCTCTCATGTCTAACTTCTGATCTTATATCAAATCTACTTGGCTTTATCATCAGTATATACTGAAAGTCTGTCTACTTTCTTTGCGAAGTGGTAGTAGCAGCAATGCTGTTTGGGTTTTATGATGCCAGAAAAGAAAAGAAAAGGAAGATGCTGGGAAGCTGACCAAGAAAGACAGAGACCCAGTAAAAAAGTCTGCTAACAAATGTTGAAATAAGAAAAGGTCCAAAGGCAAGCTCTTAAGACAGGCTCTATTACTGGTCTTGTTTCATATAGCCCTACATGAAACACTATAGAGAAATTTTTAACTCTAAATTTATAACGCTATGGTTATCTCTGATGCTTTGAGACTGCGTGAGCAGGGCAGGAGGTGCTTAGTAATAGATTTATCAGGGTTTCTAAGACAGTGGTCATGTTCAGTCTCTACCAGAAATAGCAAAGATGGTGATACAGCACCTGCTGGTGAGGATGCTTAAAATGGGGCAGTAGGTTAGTAAGTATTTGTACCACTATAGCTCTTAATTTTAATATTTTTTGCAAGTTCACCTAAATATTTTCAAGAATAAAACTATTTAATAAAAAAACTAGTTAATTTTCACTAGTTAACTCTGTACCAGTGAAAATCCGATGCAGTTTAAATGGTGGTTGGCACACAGTCTCCCATTGGCTAGGTCCCTAGATACATTCCCACTGCAAAATGGTACTCCCAGTAATGTGAGCCTGCATTTTACTTGATTTCTTTCTTTTTTTTTTTTTTTTAATTCTACTCATAGCATTAGGAAGACACATTAATCTGTATCTATATTTGATCACTTCCTACCACTTTTGCTGTTACTTTCCTGGTCCTGGGGTGTGATCATGTCTCACTAGGATATTGTACCAAGACTTAGCAAGTTTCCCTGTTCCTGCTCTTGCTTCCTTGCAGTCTGTTCAGCACAGCAGCCAAGTGATTTTGTAAACCTAAGTTGGATCCTGTCACTCTCTGACTCACAACTCTTTATGGCTTCCCATTTACTCAGAGTAAAAGCTGAAGTCCTCACTGCGGCCAATTAGGCCTTCTTACCCTCTCATTGCCATGCTTTCCCCACCTCCTACTTGATCTCCTAATATTCTTCCTCCTATTACTGTGATCCAGGCCCATTCGTCTTCTTGTTGCACCTTGAATTACCATGTTGGTCCCGTCTAGGGCCCTTGTGCCTGCTCTTCTCAAAGTCTCTTCCTTCAGTTATTTCATATAGTAATTATCTTATCCATATGAATTTCATTAGTTTTATTGTTTCCACCTCTGCTGCTCCATATACCCTTGACTGAAAGCTCCCTGATGACAGAGAATTGCTGAATATACAGATCCTAGAATATGGCTGGGACACAGTAGTACTCTGTAAGTATTCGATGAATAAATTCAAGTGGATTAAGTACAGGAAGACCCATGTTAATGTGTGATGTTATTATCAAGATGATGAGGGGGTGGAACTCTCATATTTCTCCCTACTTCCATATTGAATTTCTGTATGTTAAAATCCTTGGTTGTCATTTTTCTCTTTGGATCACTAACCTTTCATGTACTCCTTCATTGTAAAAGTTACTAAAACTTGCAGCAAATCCTTTCTCTTCTCCTTTTTTCACTTGTCTCCTCTGCAAATAGGCTGATTCCACAGTAATTTGAAGTTCTCGTTTTTGTAAAATAATTCTGAGGGATTCTTTGTGTTGAGAAAACTACCCATAGGATTTGATTTTTTTAATTCTTTTTGAGAATTAGGTCATACTCTCAGCTCAGCATATAGCAAGGTGTTTGTGAATTTGACCCTGTAGGCACTTAGGCTCTGCCCCTTTCTTCAGTGATTTGATAAGTTACTGTTTTCTATAGTAAAGTAAATGCAATCCTGTCTCTTCTCTTTTCATACATTTTACTGTAGTTGTTCACATTATTCAAGTTGTTAAAATGTAGTTTTTAGATTTACTAAAGGTAGTAGCTTTCTACTTGAATAAAACCCCTGAAAAAGTACTTCAAGATGAATATAACATGTAATTCATTTCAAAACCCTTTTCCTATTGCTTTATGATTTCCTGATTCAGAGCTTGCTTGAGTCTGGATTTTTGTTTATTTGTTTGTTTGTTTCTCTCTTTCCTTCTTTTTTTAGCCGAGAAATAAAAGTCACCAACTTCTTGAAGAAAGAAACATTAAATGCTGATGTTGCTTTCTTATAAAAATTGTACCTAGAATAAGCAACAGAGGCTCAAAAGTCTTGTATCTTAATTTACTTTTGCAAAAATATATGAAGTACTCCCAACAGCTTCTAATTTTGGTTTTCCTTTATAGTTGCTGTTCTGTGTTGTAATTTCCTGCTTCTAAAAAAGCTTGGAATTATTATGAGACTTTTAGAAATAGGACTTGCTAACAAATGCAGAGATAGTGTGGAATAGGATAAAGAAACGTGCTGGATCAATTGGGACAGAAAATTTTCCTCCTCTTGTTTTTTTTTCTTACCACTTATGTAGATTCTTTCATAGACTAAACTAAATAGAATGGCTCAAATAGTCATAAAAAGTTTCTATGTAATAAATTGGTTATTTTAATGAAAATCTACATTCATGGGTGAACTGTGGTTAATAAGTAAATTCACCATATTTTGTTGTAATTATTTGTATAACAAAACATAATTCAATATAAAAATTTATATATTTTTCTTTATGACATTTTAGGCCAGTTCTTAAGTTATGTTTCTGTAATAAAATTTTAATCTGTATTGGGGTGAGGTAGGAATTTCATTCTCTTTATTGTAGATTTTAGATACAATCTAAAACACTGCTTAGTCAGAATATTATAAACAACAATCACTTTTTATTTCAGTTATCATTTATAATGTTTCTTAGGTTATTAAGCTGCCTTTCGTAGTCATTACAGTTTATACAATTTAGCTTTAATTTTTAAAAAACGATTGAAATTGAAATCTGGGCATGTCTTAGGTAATCATTCAAAACGTGAATTCGCTTAAAGGCATCAGAGATGTGATTAAATCTTTATTGATCCCAGTACATTTAAAAAATATTCTTGCTTAAGACGAATTTATCCTGGCTATCAGTTGGTTTCTTACGATATACCTCATAGAAACGTTCATCAGAACAGATGGCCAACACCAAAATGGAATATACATTTAACATCCGAAAATGTTTTCCCTGCCGACCATCTCGGCTCCAGCAGTCAGAAGATATTCTTGGCACAGCAGAAGGAAAAGCATAGCACCTGAGGCAAAATCACTCTGCTTTGGGTGGCCCTTTCTTCCCCGTTTTGGATTAAGAAACAGGTGCAGGATCTCATGCCCCATAATCAAGAACTCTTTTTTTTTGGCAGAGGTTTCTCTTCAGTTTTTCTTAGGTTGTCTAGACAACATTGAGGCTTCCTCCTGAACCGATTAGTTCCCCATACCTTCTAATTTCCAGGATTTTGGAGCCTTCCTTTCTTCTGTACTGGCAGAGGCAAGAAAATATAATGGGACAGTGGTGCCATTTGATGATTCATTTTCTTTGTACATGCGTTCTTTAAAATTAACACAGTATTCGGAGGCCCCACATTACACACATGGTACAGGAAAAGTTGTAATTGAGCATAGACAAGAGTTTAGGTTCCTATGAAATTGTGATGTGTCTCAAAAACTCATGTAATTTTGTGATTTGGGCAGAGTTCTCCAATTGGGAAGGTAGGGAGGGTGTTATGGCTTGTGTTTAGATGTTCCCGCAAAGTCTCATGCAGCATAGGTGGGGCTTTTTCAGAGGTGGCTGGATCTAGAGTATGTGACTTTGGGATTGATTCATGGTGCAGTGCTAGGATCAAGGGCACTAGGATTAAGGGTGTGAGTGCTACCCACCCTAAGTAGTCTAGATAAGATAAAAGGGGTAGAAAGAGCTGTGGTCCTTGTTTCTTTTGCTGCTTTCCACCCGCCATAAACTCTTGCCCCTCTGCCATGTACCACTCTGCCTTGGAGCCATCTGATTATGAACTGAAACTTCTACGAACTCTAAGCCAAATAAACTTTTCTTCCTTTAACTTTGGGTGTCAGGTGTTTTTGTCTCAGCAATGAGAAAAGTAACTAGACAAAATTTGGTACCAGCAAAGTGGGGTTGTTGCTCGTACTATACCTGACCATGTAGTTCAGGATCCTTTGGGACTGGCTTGTGGGAAGATATTGGAAAGGTTCAGAGATGCCAGCTGAAAAAGTACAGCTGAAACACCTTACGGGGTACTTGATGGTAGATTCTGGTCAGCACTCAGAAGACCCAGAATGCTGATCAAAACAGTGCCAATAAAGGCTAGGCTCAGAAGATTTCTGCTGGGAAGAAGGACTTCATTGACTGTTGGACTCCGGACGATGTGTTATGGCTTGGCAGAAAGTTTGTCTGCATTTTGCTTATGTCGAGAGACTGCCTGAGACTGAGATTAAGGACGGTGGACTAATAAATCCGGCAGACAAAATTTCAAGGCATTCTAATGTTGAGGTGATGGCATGGCTACTTTTGGGGGCTTTTAGCCAGATTTATGTTCAGAATTAAGAGCAAAGATCCCAGCAGAATGATTTAAAACATTTTTGAGTTTGCCCAGAAAGGAAGCTCCAGTAAAGCTGTGGACTGCAAAGATAAAACAGAAGAGATCGTGATTACTGAGAAGGAACAAAATAGAAAAGATGGCCTGAGAGCATCACAAGCAGCAGCAGGATTCCACGCTTTACAGCCTCAAAATTAAAAAAGTGACAGATTTTGCTTTGAGACAAAAGCCCCAGAACACCATGTTCCAGAATAGCAGTGGCCTAGAGAATTTTTTCCTTGGGATTTGGTTCATAGGCACTTGACCCCTACAGGCAAGAGAGAAGGAAACCTGACTACTGCTCCAGCTGGCAACAGACCCCAGTGTCATCCACATGGTGCAAGTTTTAGGCATGTGCAGACTACAAGAGTTGTAATGGTCAGGAAGACTTCCACCCAGATTTCAGAAAAAGGCCTGGGAGGTCAGGCAGTGTACCCCTGAGAGGGTATGTGAAGCTGTGAGTGTGATGCCAGAGGTGCAGTAGAAACTCCAGAAGTTTGGAGAAGCCAGGAATGTGGATTGTCTGAGGAAAACTGCAAAGAGTGAGCGAAGCCAGCTAAGAGAGAAGCCATGGAAGCTACAACCACCAGAAGTGCCATAGTGGTGGAGCCACCCAAGCCCTCTGGAGCTCACAACTTGCCACAGATTGCCAAGGATGCTGAAAGTGGAACTGTAGGATTTAATGTTTGCCCTGTTGGACTTCGGTCTTATTTTGTTCCCATTCCTTGCTGTCCCCCCATTTGTAACTTTTGGAATGGAAATGTCTTTCTTGTGCCATTGAGTGTTGGAAGCATTCAACTTTCTTTTCATTTGTACAGGGGCTTGCAGCTAAGAGTTTGCTTTAAATCTCAGAAGAGACTTTTGCTTGGGCCTTTCAGCAATGTTGAAACTGTTAGGACTTTGGCAATTCTTGGAGATGGACTAAATGCTTTTTTGCATAAAGGCTGTATCTAGAGTGATGCTGGAATTGATTCATGGTGCAATGCTAGGATCAAGGGTACTAGGATTGAGTGTGTGAGTGCTACCCACCCTAAAAAGTCTGGGTAAGATAAAAGAGCAGAAAGACTCTTTTAAGGTCTCTTGTTTTTGCTACCTTGTGGGGGCCATGAACTGTTCTCTGCAGTGCCCCTCTGCCAAGCCACCCTACCTTGGAGGCAGCCAATTATGGACTGAAACTTCTACAAACTGTGAGCTACATAAACATTTCCCCCTTTAACTTTGGGTGTTGAGTATTTTGTCTCAGCAATGAGAGAAAAGTAACTAAGACAGAGGGGGTGTCTGACTGTTGAGACAGTATCTATAGAAAAGCATACTGGTGATCTTAGACATAAATTTTTTTTTTTGGTACCAGGAATCGAACTCAGGGCCTCACATTTGCCAGGCAGGCTCTGTGCTGCTGAGCTTTATCCCCGGCCCTAGACATAGATGCTTATTTGGAGTGACATGGGGTAGAGGGCTGATGGAGGCATTCCTCTGGGACACTCCTATAAACAATATATTGCCATAATTTAAACTATACAAGCCTTCATCAAATTGTGAATATTTAAAATATTTTAACTATGTGAGATAATTATGTGAGATAATAGATATGTAAATTAGCTTGATTATAATCATTTCACAATATACATCAAGCCTTGTCATATACCTTCAATACATGCAATTTTGGGGGTCAATTATACCTCAATAAAACTAGAAAAATATTAGTGCACAAAGTGTCCAATACTTTCTATTTATTTCTATGTACTTTGACTTTTAAACACTTTTTGCTTTAAACTCATCTGTTACTGAATGCAAGTGCATTCTTCCCCGCTTCCCTATTAGAAAGGAAGGTAAAACAGGTTGAGATGCAGTGGATGAAATTATTTTACAATATTAAATAAATTTTAAAAACCTAATTTTCCTTTGTTTACATTGAATATTATGACCATATTGATGAGAAACTTGGCCCTGAAACTTGGCCTGAGTTCCTATATGTTACCAGAAATTTTTGCAAATTCAATTTGGAATCAACACACGGGCACCTTTTCTTTTTCAGGTTCTTAAATACAGAAAATCATAATCTATTTTAAGCGTATTATAAATGATGCAGCACTTGTTTACGTGGGTAAAATGACTCTATCTAAGTAGTATATTGAAGTTCATGTTAATGTTTGCTATTTAATGACACCTAATGATATTCAATGAAAGGTTATGCTAAACTGGAGAGAAAATGTGTTACCCAGGCAACTACCTCAGGCAGACTAGAGATCCAGGCATATGGCTCTATAGTACACATTATTTCAGCATCTTTAAGCATAAAGAACCACACATGTAATTGACTGTGAAAAATTCCTGCTCAGTTACTGTATTGTATGTCATAATAGAAGTAAATGAATACGTCATTGTTGTTGGGACAAGTCTGTTGGGAATCACTTGTAGACTCTACTATTTAAAAAGCAAAAATACAATAAGAAGAAATAGCTGGTTTAATTAACATGTAAAAATTGGGTTAATTTGAATTCAGCTGGCACAGCAGATATTAATGTTGGCTGTTTTTTGGTGATATTCTGGCTCAAGACTGTGTACTTCTATTTCTTCTTGCCCACACTGTGAATAATTTTATTTTTTAAAATGATAAGGGCTGTTTCAGTCATTTAATTTTTGCTTTGCCAAGGGGCTTATATTACAGTCACATCAAGAGAGGTTTTGGTGTACTTTATCTGAAACCTAAGAATTAGAACTGAATGAAACAACATGCTAAAATGAGTTCTACTCCCAGAACCCACACACGAAAAAAGGGCCGGTGATATCGCTCAGCGGCACGGGCGCCCGCTGGCGCACGAAGTCCTGAGGTTGACCCCGGTACCCACAAAAAAAATAAAAAATAAAAATAAATAAAATGTTGCTAAGTAACTGATTATGTTTCTCAAAGCGGAATCAGTGTAATTTGATATCAGCTTTCTGCTTACGTTTTACCCTTTTTTGTAAGCAGAGCGACTCACTGGATATTCATCATTGCCAAATGCAAAAAAGTAATCCATTTTCTCTTGCCACTTTTTCTGTGTCTGTGCTTAGGTACCTTTTATTTGTTTCAGAATACTGTTTTAATCATCATTACTTTGAGATTTAGAAGAAAAAAATCTGCTCAGAAAGGCATTGTATTCCAATAAAAAATCACCTCAGTGGATTTTTAATATTTTAAAATGCTGTTCGGGCCAAGAACAAACAGATAATACGGTATCTTTAGCAGAAAGTTACATGAAAAAAATCTCTGTTCTTCAGCCTGTGCTTGACGCACTCATAGAGCCTCTTGAGCGGAGGGTATGTCTGTGCTTTTCAGCTCTAAAACAAAGGAGCGATCAAACTGGAGAGTAGTGTGAAAAGCAGCGAGTTTGGCACTGTGTGTCCTGCGTGCTGGCCAACCTCTGTGTCCTTGCGTGCATTTATAGTAACTGGTTATCCAGCATTAATCTGGATAAAGCAACCTGCTGCTTTATGCAGAGTGTTAGGCCAGTGTACAGTGTGGTCACTTACAAAATGCTAACTGACATTGTTTGCCTGCCAGTTTTACAGTGACTGACTTCTTTTCTGTGGTTTATGTCCCCATTATCCTTCTTCATTTGCCATTTTAATGAAGTTGAATCCTTCTTGTCCAGCCTTAATCAGAAGAATAAGGAAAGATGTAAGAAAAATAGATTTATAAAAATCTGCTGTATTTATCTAAATCAGTTTTCCAACATAGTTCACGATTACTTTTTCCTTTCTTCCGTGATCTTTTATTTTTTCCCCTTTACAGACAATACTCAATTTTGAGTTTTGGTGAATTTTTTTCCTTTTTAAACTTTTCCTTTGAGAAAAAGTCTTTGAATAGGTCTTTTTTGTGTGTGTGTGGGTACTGGGGGTCGACCTCAGGACCTCGCGCACCAGCAGGCGCCCGTGCCGCTGAGCGATATCACCGGCCCTTTTTTCGTATGTGGGTTCCGGGAGTCGAACGCGGGCCCTCGCGCTTGCCAGACAGGCGCTTATGCCGCTGAGCCATCTCACCAGCCCCGACTAGTTCTTAAAATAGCCATGATATAATATAGAGAGAGAATATTTGTGATATATATTTATAATTCTGTCAGTATTGGCAATTATACAAAATAGAAGCAATGTGATATGATGTGGTAGCTTTTCAGGCTTTAAAAAATGATATTCACTAATATTTAAGAAATAAAGGGTATTTATCTAGAGATTTAAGGAGATAGAGAATTTGATTTGGGCCTGGTTCTAAAAAGCTTGTAGTGGTTTTTTCTCCTCGGTGCAGTATCATTCTTGTGGTGATCTGCCACAATTAGAATGTTTTTATTCCACAAAGGTTAAAAGGTGGGAGACTGAACCAGGTGCCCAGGACATGGAGACAGATTCTCATGAGGTCATGGCAATAGTTACTTAACAAAAGAAATGATGGAGTATAAAAGGATGTGTAGGTATAAGACATTTTTTAGTGTTACTTAACTACTAGCAAAAGAGAACTGTAAAAAGGATGAATCTGACCTGATAAATGTCCTTGAGTCCTCTGATAATATTGGGGGCAAAGGATTGCCACCGAAAAATACTTATTGCCACTGTCAGCCTTGGGCAGCTTGAGTGCTATTTGGTGTAAGCTAAGAAGCATGGACAGAGAGGTAGGGCTGATGCTGTAGACAGTCACTGAAATAAGCACACAATTATGACAGCCGATATATTTATCTTTTTTGCCAATATGGAGGAAGAGATGTCTGCAGAAGTGGTATTTATGGGCCAGATTCATGATAACAACAATACAGTCAAATCACTAATAAAAAATCTTTTATAGGGTTTTAAAGCCAGGCAGTAGTAACCTGCTTGTCTGAACAGTATTCAATCTGCCAGATTTCACTGGGGCCAATGAATTTAAATTGGCTCTTAGCAAATGCTGCCCCAAGATTTAAACGAGAGCGTATAGTAGTAGAGCCAAGAGCCCTGCTGGCCACCACACAGATGTGGTCCAGGGTCCGCCAAGCCCATGCTGGAGCCAGAGTAGGCATGGAATGACCCCTGCAGCATTGGAGGTGGAGGGGTGTGTGGGAGAGCACTTTTCATGGAGTAGGAGAGGAAGTGGCTTGGTTAGTCACAGGTAGGACTAGTACCTGGGCTTCTTTCCACCACATTACTGATATTTATGGTATAAAATTAGGTAATGCTCATTGTCTCCTTTTGGAATGCATTATAAACAATTACGATGAATTTGCATAATTGGGCTGGGAGGCCCTATTTGTATGCTCACTGACCATCATCTGGCATATTAAATAAAAATCTTTATTTATGAGCTCCCTCATCATTTGCCTAACTGGTAGTTTTCATATCTGCAGTGACCTCAGGGCCTCTGAGTCTGTGCTTCTGGCTGCCTTAGCCCCTGCAGCCATAGGCCTCTGGGTGTCCTCTTCCTGAGCCCGACTGGCTCCTGGGCTTCTAAAACTCTTTGCTGTGACTTATAGAATGGGCTCCAGGAGACCTTGTACTATTAAGCCTTAACAGCTGTCTAGAATATATGTCCTGGACTTGACTACTTCTCCTTTCTGTCTGTCCTGCTGCAGTCCTGGTCCAGGCTGTGCTCCCTTGTCCTGAGTGTTCTTTCTAGCCTTTCTAACTCTGAGGGGAGCCACGTCACTCCCTGCAATAAAACCCTCCATCAACGCTGTTGCCCACGTACATCAGGGATAAAATCCACAAACACTATCACCTTTCCTCCCTCCTTCTCTTCTCCAGCCATCTCCCTGTCCTGCCCCATGGAACTTGCCAAGATTGGTCTTCACTGGGCCCTCGCATGGAGATTTCTTCTCAAAAGACCTTGTGCTTTCCCAGTGGTACTGCTTTTTCATTTCTCAGGTCTTGATGCCTCCTTCACAAAAGCTTTCCTGACCACTGAGGCAAACCAGTGCCATCTCCCATCTCCCTACTCTCCCCTTGTTGATTCTCAAGCCTGGCAGCAAAGTAGAATAATTTGGGAAGCTCAGCAAAACTAAGTGCTCAGTCCTTCCCCAGACCAGTGAAACAGAATCTGTGGGGCTGAGCTTTGCTCAAATGCATTCCTCTAGTTTACCCTCTGCACAGTTACCTAACTCTGGAATTGTCTTTATTTATGTTCCTGCCTATTGCCCTTCCCCCACAGGAATGCGAGCAAGACAGGCAGCAGATTTGGTCCCTCTCATTCATCTGTGCCATGTCCTGGGTGCCCGCAGCGCTGCCTGGCACAGAGCAGGCTCAGTGCATGTGTGAGGCATTTCAGAGGGAACAAGAAGAGCTGGAAAAGCCAAAAAACTATTACTAAAGGATGTTAAAATTATGGAGGCCAAATCTCTTTTGATAAAATTAAACTGGTGTTCACAGGAGAGTCCAATTCTAGATTTTTTTTTTCCCCCCCTTAGCACCCACAGGTTTTTGAACCTGGGTGGTCTTAGAACCCTGTTTCTGGAGTTAGAGTGTACTTTTATCTCTGCTGTTAATCCTGGACAATTCCTTGGCTTCTGTAGTAATACATGGAAGAGGGTAATAAGGAAAGTTATTTTTGGGAAGCATTCTTGTGGTTAAGAACCTTAAGTAAAACGAGTAATTGGATTTTGATATGGTGCATTGTCCACACCCAAACTTCCTGAAGTATGAACAGATCAGATCCTTTTGTGCAGTTGCTTTAAACTTTCATAGTCATAGAGTTGGTCTGGAGATGGAAGGCAGGCTGAGACGAAAGGGACCACAGGAGTCCCCTGCCTCTGTGGAGTGGGGACGAACACCAGCAGGGAGGACAAGGAGAGCTGGAGTTACCACCTCGGGTTTGTGGGACGTTTTCACACCATTCGTTCCTTTTTCCAGTTTGTCTCCCTCCCTTTGCATCTGTTAATCAGTCCTTTACCACTATCCCGGTTTAGGTACCTGCTATGTTGTTTTATATGCATTTTTTTATTACAAAAACAACAAAGTATTGTATTATTGAAAAAAATTAGCTGGGTGCAGTGGTATAGGTCTGTAGTCCCAGCACTCTGAGAAGCTGAAGCAGGGGATCACAAGTTCAGCTTTAGTGATTTAGTGATTTAGTGAGACCCTTTCTTAAAATATACGATTTTAAAAGAGGGTGGGGGTTGTAGCTCAGTGCAAGGAACCTGATGGGCAAGAAAAAAGAAAAGCATAAAATTCCTAATAATGAAACCACAAGAGATTCACTGCTAATACTTTGGTGTGCATACTTCCACACCGTGTGTGTGTGCCTGTGCACACACATGTCAAATAACGTTTTTGTCCATTTTTAACAATACAGAATCATTTTCAACATACTTTTTGTAACTGACATTTCATTTAATACCATGGGTTTGTTTATAACAATTTTTAGCATTTGACAGTACCCTATATATGAATGTTTCTTTACTTAATCAGTTATATATGAGGTTGTTTTCACTTACCAACAATGCTACGTGAACATCCCTTTTTTAGGATAAATTCCTAGAAGTGGATTATGGTGCTCGTGTTAGTTACTTTTCTCATTTCAGGGACAAAATACCCAACACCCAAAGTTAAAGGAGGAAAGGTTTATTTAGCTCACAGTTTGTAGAGGTTTCAGTCCATAATTGGCTGGCTCCAAGGAAGGGTGGCGTGGCAGACAGGCATCGCAGGGAGAAATAGTTCATGGTGGGCAGAAGGTAGCAAAACAAGCAAGGGATGACCATAGCTCTTTTTATCCCTTATATCTTATCCAGGCTACTTAGGACAGGTAGCACTCACACCCTTCATCCTAGTGTCCTTGATCCTAGCATTGCACCATGAATCAATTCTAGGGTCACACCCTCTAGATCCAGCCACCTCTGAAAAAGCCCCACCTATGACCACATGAGACTTTGGTGGGACATCTAGATACAAGCCATAACAGGCGGTACCCCATATATGAATGTTTATTTAATCAGTTGTATATTGAGGTGGTTTTCACTGTTAGCAACAATGCTACGTGAAAATCCCTTTAGTTAAAAGTTTGCATACATTTGTTTATTAACTTTTAGGATAAACTCCTAGCAATGGGATTATGGTCCTTGTGGTGTGTCGTCAAACTGTCGTCTGGATGTAGCCCTGCACACTCCCTTCCCCTTGGTACAGGGCACCCCTCTTTCTCATTCAGTCCTTCTTGGCTCTTCCCTGGATCCTCCCAACATGTTTTCCCAACTTCAGTCCTCCTTCTTCCGGTTTGTTTTAGCACATCTTTGCCTGATTAATCGTTCTGAAGTGTGAATTGATTGTGTCAGTAAAACTGTGAAATCTTTGCCTAACCCTATGGGCCCCCTTGATCAGTCCATGAGCACTGTTTCTCACTGCACTTCCCTCCAGCAAGTCTGTACCGCGTGTGGTGCTTCAGCTCTTTCTTCTCGGTTCCTGGCTTACCTTCCGCCCCTCTGTCCCGCCAGTTCTAAGAGCAGAGCTCACATAATTCGTCCGACTGTTCCTCACAGTGGCCTCTGCCCAGTGCACAGAGAAGGCACTAAAGCTGAACTGCAGTCCTTCCTCTGCCTCCCATCTTTCCTTGATCATATCTTAGCCTTTCTTGTTGCAGGACTGATGTAATATCACTGCTTGGTCACATCTTCCCTCGGATGTTTTCTGTTCCTAATTTCATTAAGACTCTCCCTATCTTTATTCTTTCAATGTAACAATAATCTTTCTCTCTGAATTCATCAGTTTACCTCTAGTTAACTGATGTTATTTACTGTCTTTTCCATAATAGCATAGTTCTCAGTCTACACTCATATATTTTAAGTATTTCCAGGCTAAGAGCTATCCCTTGGCAAGTTGAGAATGGGGTAGAGGGACCTAAAGTTATGCCATTATTAAAAAAACAAAAAATAATACAAAAAAATAACCGCCATCCTTATTTCGGTGTTTATCCTTCTAATACCTTTCTACATATGTGATAGGTGTATAAGCTTTACATTGTCATGAACATAGTAGACACATGCAGCTCACTTTTAATCCCTGTTCTCCTGGCTCAGTATTTTACAGTAGTATGCAGCGTTTGGGTTGTTTTACTGGGCCTTTAAAGGAGCTGTGAAGTTGCTGCTACTGTAAAGGGATTTAGAAGGAGAGGAGTCGCTCTAATGCTTTGGAACACAAAAATGACTTGCTTTGGAAACAGTTTCTGGTAGCATCAGAATTGTGAGTTAGAGTGGTTAGAAACCTGCTCTCCCCGAAGCTCTGAACAGTGTAGACCTGTGAATGTGGCTTCCATACTTGCTTCGCTGACCCACATCTTACTGCTAGTTTCTGTCAGTGTTGGTGTCAGATACTCTCCTTTGTATAATATTTATGGAGTTAATCAGAATTTTCTTGTGTGATTATTTTAAAAGGGCATCTAACATTGTCAAAGAAGTCTTGGGAGTTGGGGGTGGAAAAGGAACTAAGTGAGCTCACCAGCCAAGTCTGAACTTGATTAAGCTTGTATTCTTTGTTGTAACTTAGGCTAATACCCATTTAATCTGTAAAGCAAGACTGAAGTACTGTTTATATGAAAATATAGATGTTTTTAGATGTGCTGTAAATGAATATAGTACTATATAATTATTCTCATAGACTTTTAGTCAGATTACCTTGAAAATCCAAAATGATCTTGATGAACAGTAATACATTGTGGTTTCATAGTTCATCTCTATACCTCCTACATAGATTTTTTCTGAATACTTGTATCTAAAGGATTACCAAATTACATACCTTTTTGGTATCAGTAACTGCCTAAAATACCAAAGTATTCATTGGCCAGTTATGGTAGTGAAACCCTATTGAAATTGCGAGAGGAAGATTTAGCCACATACATGTACACTATTTAAAGAGAGGTAACATGTTCTTTTTTATTGTGTTTGAGGCCTTTATTAAGAGCATGAAATGTTTAAAAAGCCCGTTCTAGATTGTGCATAGTGTGGTTCTCTTTTAACAAACCTGATTCCTGTGCAAGTGTAATTTAGCAGATATGATAGTTACTGCCTCAGCACCCAGCCTGCATGTTGCAGTCATGAGCAGCACAGGCTGCCTGCGTGGTTGTGGCGCCTGCTGGGGGGGCGGGTAGGATGAGGAGTGGTGAGGACAAGGAAACAGATGATGAGGTGCGGCCATCCTGGGTACCCTTCAGTCATAAGGGCGTGGTGGGCCTGCTGGGGTTTCCTCAGGGCTGCCCCTTCTTTCACAGCTTTTAGTACTCATTCTGTAAAAACTCTCATATCTTTATCTCTAATCTTGGCCTCTCTGTTTGTTTCTCCTGGTGCTGTATAACAAAGTCCCTAAACTGGTGGCTTAAAACTAGAAATTTATGGTCTTGAGTTCTGAAGGTTTGAAGTCCACTGTGAAGGTGTCAATAGGGTGGTCTTTCCTGAGGGCCTGGAGCGAGTCTCTCTCACACCTCTCACTGGTGCTCCTTGCCTTGGAGAAGCCTTACCCTGACCTCTGCCTCCATCCTCACAGAGTGTCTCCTGCATGTATATCTGTGTCCAAGTCCTGCACCTCTTCCATAAGGACTCTACAAATATTATATTGTATGGGTATTCACCCTACTCAGGAGGTTCTCATCTTAACTAATTGCATTTGGGAAAAACTTGTTTCCAAATAACACCATGTTCTGAAGTACTGGGGGTTAGGAATTTGGGGGCACACAGTTTAGCCCATACCAGAGTCTCTCCTGAGTTTTGTGTGGGGACCACCACAATTCAGTGTCTCACTTGGCACCTCCTGTTTAAAGTGATCAGAATTGGTCATGTTTTCCCGCAAGCACCTTCTTCTAATTTTTTCATATTTTACTTAAATTTGTTTTCTTTGGTAGTGGGGGCATCCTGGTGTCTTTGTCCTCAGTCTCTTTTCTTACCAGTGGTGTCATTTTAGCTTCACCTGTATTTCCTGCCTTTTCATTTGAGAGCTCCCACTATACCCTGCTACCCTAGCTATGATCATCTTTCCTTTTAAAATTCGTCTTCTAAACCAGTTTCTTTTCTAAAATAAAGATTTGGGCCTGATATTTATTGATCTAAAAGCCTTGAGTGATTTATCCCTGCCTGTTAAAGCATCAAGATTCTGTAGCCTGGCTGTTGAGGTCCTCCACAGGTGGCCACTGTTCTTACTGCAGCCAATCTGTTGCTCTCAAAACCTTTTAGATTCAAGCTCCATAGCTCTTTCATCCTCCTCTAAATGCAGCACATCCCCTGTATTTTCACCTCTGTTCTGTGCTCTGGGAGACAGTTCTCTCAACCCTTCTTCTTTTTCCTCTCTTTCTCCTCACACCCGTTGGAATTCTACCCAGGTCACATGGAAACCAGGAGACCAAATTTGTAGGCCCAGAATGCCAGAAGCCCATTATTTTACCTTATGCAAGTCATTTTCCTTCAGCTTCAGTTTCATCTCAAAAGTAAAATGAGAAACATGAAATAGATGATGTCCCAGATCTATTCATCTTTAAAATTATCCTTCAAAGACCATGCCTCCATGAAGGCTTCCTTGCTCTTCCAGGCAAAATAACATACGCCTTCCTTTGTGCCCTCAGGGCTTTACTTCTTAGTTTTTACAATCAGCTCCTACACTACAGCAGTTGTGTGAGTACCCCTGACACTTCCCCTAACTGGGGAAGGTACCTTCGCTGGTACCTGAACATAGAGTCTTAGTGGGAGAGACTGTAGCAGAGGTTGAAATGTCCAGGACAAGTGTTCTCTTGAAACACTTGCTGTGCCTGAAATGTTCCATACATTCTAAGAACACGCTGTGGATAGTGAATGATAGGGAGATTTTGTACTGAGTACACCATGAGTTTTCCCTTTCTTTGTGGCATTGTAGTCAGGTGACATTCTGGGAAACAGCTAAGTTGACTTTGGAACGATGTATAAAAATATGTTCTCTCTATAAGATGTTTAGAGGTAATTAAGTGTTCTATAAAACATGAATATGTTCCTGTTTTCTTCCTCTCTATATATCCTATAGCGACTTGGACTATCTTAATGTATTATTGAAGTATTTTAATCTTTAAAATATATCATAGTGATAGAAAACATTCCTAGAAATCTGTTCATGACTCTGCAAGTCAAAGCCTCTGTAGCCTGTCATGCTCTTCCTAAGGCATAGATTTGATCATGCAGTGACCTTCTTTAGAAATTTTTTGGTAACTGTTTTCCCTAGGGAAGAATGAGCAGGTCCTTTTCTTCCCTTCAGGATTCTCTCATCCTCTCTTGGTCCATGTTTTCCATTTTGTCTGTACCGTGTGCTGCTATTTCTAGACCACTGCTATCTGCCTTGCCTGACTAGAATTTCTTCGGGGTCTGATTTGTCTATATTGTCCCCTGTAATATTCCTAATTCAATTCACATGTGGTTAGTAGATATCGGTAATGAATGAATATCTGTGAGTCATTTTTACATGGTATCTACGGGTACTACTAAATAACAAAGCAGTTCTCTCTTGTTGTTATGCAGTTATCTCTTAATCCAAAGAATCTAGGCTTTAACTATAGAATCTAACATCATGCCTGAGGAGGATTGAGGTTTGAAACATAAATGGTATTGGATAAAACAGTTGCATTTGAAATTATAATGCATTTAGTATTTCACCATGTGCTCAAACCTGTCATGTCTCTTAGCTTCTGTACATTGTTTTATCCATCCATCCACTCTGTGTAAAAGGAAATGCTAAGTGTTGAGAAATGTGTTTAGTTTTGAATTTTACTTTTTTGATGATAATTTTTATTTTTTTCCTCTTAATGTATGTTTATATGTGCTTTATTTTCTACAAGCTACTGACTTTGTGCTTTGTGTTCGTTTTATGTTACAGATTAATATCCTTTCAAGAATTTGTAGCATTTGAGTCTGTCCTGTGTGCTCCGGATGCTTTGTTTATGGTGGCCTTTCAGCTGTTTGATAAGGCTGGCAAAGGAGAAGTTACCTTTGGTAAGGAGTATGAGTATATGCGTATTTACATAAGGGTGGACTGGTGGAAGCGTTTCTTTTGCTCAGGAATGAAGTAAAGTATCTGGACATTCTTTTAAGAAGTTAGTATGTTCATTTTAACAAAGATACTAGTGTTTGGGGATACTAAGTATCTGGCTTGGTAGTTTTGATACTCTGGTTTAGTTTCAAGGTGGGTAACAGTGTGGTATAACTTCATACAGTCATAGAATGTGGAAGTCAATAGAACTCCTGTTCCTTCCCTTCTCTAACAGTTAAAAAATTACCTATGACCAGGTACCCAGCACTTCTTGTCTTTGCCTTGCCCTCATAGACTGATTTACTTCTAGAGACACTGCATATGCTCCTGGTTCATAATGGTACAAGAAAGACCTTGTGAAGAAAGGGGAGAGCAGAAAGTAGTGGGTCAGTGGTAAGTTGTTTAAAAGAAGCTGGTTAATGGAGGTAGATGTGATGGAAAGCACATTTCCTTTGGACTATGTGGTATCCAGTGTACATTGCCTGTGATACCATTGCCCGTTGTCTTAGTCACTTTCTCATTGCTGGGATATAATACTTGATATCCGAAATTTAAAGGAGAACAGGTTTATTTTGGTTCACAGTTTATATATGTTTCAGTCCATAGTTGGCTGCCTCCAAGGCAGGGTAGCATGGCAGAGGAGAGTTGCATGGCATCCAGGAAGCAGAGTGTGAATGGAGGAGCAGGGGAAGGAGATACAGAACCTTCCAGGCCACACTCCCAGTGACCCACCTCTTTCATCTGTGCTCCTTGTCAGCATCACATTTAGCTATAAACTCACCAGTGGACTAATTCACTGATGAGTATCATGCACCCCTATGATCCATTCACCTCCCAAAAGCCTCACCTGTGAGCACATGAGACTTTGGAGAGACATCAAGATATAAACTATAACACCGTGAGGAGTTTTGGAGTGCTTTGGTGATGTAAATTATGCTTTGAGGGGAAATGACTAATGTGCCCATTTTAAATATCTTTATTCTTAGCTTGCAGTTGGTTCAGATCTCTTGGACTTGTCTTATTTGGTATATTATGGGAAATATACAGCTGTAGGGCAAATACAGATGGTGTAACAGAGCATAGGTTCTGAAGTCTGAAGTTAGACACTTCCAGCTTGGTCACTTTTGTCTCTGTGCCAAGTTCATTGTCCTCCCAAATTCTCATTTCCTTATAAAAAACGATAATAATGACATACAGCATAGATAAGATAGTGTAATAGATTTACTTTATTGGCCTTTTTCTCTGCCCCCTATTCTTCTCATGCTCAATTTTGACATGACAGAGTTACTCAGTGTGAGATTAGCCAGAGCAAAGGAAAAAAGTCATGTGCATGTTTCTAAAAGCACAGATGTTTCCATTAACACTTCATGAGGATTATTTAATATTTAAAGATCTTTACATTAAATTTTTCCTTTTCCATCACCAAATTCCTCTCAGCACCACTGAAATCACAACTTTTCAGTGGAATGCCAATTAAAAATCTCACTAAAATCTTCAGCTCCTCAATGAGCAGCTATCTTATGGTGGTGTGGGTGCCAGTTTGATGATGAAAATGATAGGGTAGCATTACCTTGGGGTGAACAAAAAAGCCTGTGAGTTCAGATGAGTTTAGCATCGGTGCATTGTCTCGCTTGTCTTCCTACTTCCCCTCAAGTCTGGATGGAAGAACCAGGAGATGAGCAGAGAAACAGACCTTCACAAGTATCAGTGTGATTAAAAGAAGAGGACAGGTGGAAAAGTAGGATATAGGTGACAAGAGTCCTATGTAAATTAACTCTCAGAGGCATGAGAATTCCCTTTCAGTTCCTTCCTAGCTGTTGATGGACAAATCATTTCATCTTTCTGAGCTTTATTTTCTCCATCTATAAAAATAGGGTAATAATTATCTTTGAAGAAGTGTGTTAAGAGATCCATCAAATATAAAGGTACTATCTGCAAAACAAAAGCCTTTACAAAAATAATAACACTAAAAGAAATTGCTTGAGAAGGAAAGGATTTCCTTTTTCCCTTGCCCTTTGGAAATCCCTTTCAACTTGCATTTACACATCTGGCCTTTTAGCCAGTCATTTGCTCACCATCTGTTGCTTGTCAAACATCTGTGCCATCAGAGATGACATAACAGATTAGCAGGTCCAGTTTCCAGGAACTGATATTCTGGTTGCATCCTCAGTTGCTTACAACTGCTATAGAAAAATGTACAGCCTGCCCACCACAGCCTTGAGTTCCACAGGTAATTTATTGTAAGGTTTGCTTGTCTTATCAAACAATAGCATATAATATGTAGGCTTGTATACAGTTATGATAAGCCCACAGGATCCTCACCCTGTGAGTATCATAAGACGTAGCTTGGGTTTTCTGGCCATTAATCCCCATTTAGGATTAAACTGAAAGAGAGATGAATAGAACTGTGATACCCTAATGACCATCAGATTGCAAATGAATGGCTAAGTTTTAACATTTTCACAGGGTAGGGTAAAGTTATCAATTGTGGGTGATGTGGTTAAGTCTTTTGCCCAAATAAAGGAAGGGTATTTTGTTTTGTTTTTTGATAGCTGGTACCTTTAGAAGAAGCTAGGAGTGTTTTCCAGGAAACTTATCATGGAGTTGAAGATATCAAAAATAAATGACAAAATCTGGATGAAAGAATGGCACATATCTAGTTAATCCTGGTCTCATCAACCCAAACTATTCAGAAAATGAAAGTTGAGATCTATAACCTGGCTATCTGCCAATATGAGGCTATTTGGAGTTATACTCAGTGGCAGTCTAACCACTTATGTCCTTAGCTCCTTATAAATCCGTTATTCAAGAATAGCCCATTATGCTGGGCATGGTGGCACAGGCCTATAATCCCAACTATTTGGGAGGCCAAGGTAGGAGTATTGAAGCCCAGGAGTATTGGAGCCCAGCTTGGGCAACTTAGTGTAAGTTCGTCTCAAAGTAACAGCTCAGTGTAGAATACTTGCCTAGCATGCTCGAAGCCCAGGGTTCAATCCCCAGTCCTGCATGATCCCATTGGTATTTCAGAAGATCATGTACCTCAGTATGCATCTGCGGGAAGAGTGAACATAGACAGGCAGGAGAGCAAGGAGCCCCTCTTTTACTTCCCAGATTGGCTCCGTCAGCTGTGGTGATCCTGAGGAGAGCATTGTTTTCACACTGTCCTGATGGCCACCTGGGTCTTTCCCTGGGCCACACAGGAGGCCGGAGAGTGGCCTCAGGTCTCTGATGTCCCCAAAGCTCCATTTTACCAGAGTAGAGCAGATGCCCTCCTCATCTGTTTACCCGTTGGACTTCCACAGAAGAGTGTGTTTGAAGCAGGCTTCTGCAGACAGCTCACTGTGCACAGTGTTTGTCAGCCAGCCAGCAGTGTTCTGCCCCCACCAGTGGTTCCGATACATACTAAACATGGATCAGATGGAGCAGGGGTAGATAATCAAGTGTCAGATTTCAGGAAACCTTGCCCGGTTTTTTCTGAGACCTTGTTTACATTTATCATATTTTCATGTCTGGATCACTCCCTGTGTTTGCTACAATGAAAAGGTCTTGATTAGGCCAATTTTGTTCCTTTGATATCCAGTTCATTATATTCTCCTGTTTCCTTGGAGGGAAACTTATCTCCAATATTACTACTCTCACCTTGTTTTCTTATTTTGATACCTGATGTTTGTATACATTTTGAGATATGAACATGGGAGAATGTCAGTATAATTGGTAAATTCTAGTTAATAATTTATGATCCTCTGTGTGTGGAGAAAAAAGTTTGTTCCAAGTGTTTTTGTTTGCATTTTTAGCCCATTTTATATTACAGTAGTTTTTAATCTTTAATTTTTAAAGTATACTTCATTGAAATATAGCGTACATGCAGAAGAATGTACAAGTCATAAGCAGACATTTTGGTGAACCTTGATCTGGGGTATATATTTGCTGACTGCCATCCAGGTCAGAAGAGGATGGTACCAGCCATACAAAGCTTTCTTCCTCGGCATTGTCCCCTAGCCCCCATGGTAATAACTAACATTCGTCACCATCAGTTGATCTTGCCTGTTTTTAAACTTCATATAAATGGAGTGATACAGAATGTACCCCATTGCTCTGGCTCCTTTTGTTCAACATTTAATTTGTATGATGCATACATGTTTTGGTATATATTTGTACTTTATTCTTTTTCTTTGTTGTATAGTAGTCTGTTAGGTGACTGCCCTCATTTATTTATTCATTCACTCTACTATTGATAAACATTTGGGACATTTCCAGTTTGGGCTGCTACCAATAATGTGCTTCGAACATTACTTTATATATATATTTTTGGGGATGTGTATAGGCATTTCTTGGGATAGAATTGTCAGGTCATAGAAAATAGGTACATTTAGATTCAGTAGATCTTTCCAAACTGTTTTCCAAAGGGATCAGACCATTTAATTAATTACTACAGCTTTGTAATAAGTCCTGATATCTGGTCAGTCCTCTAAGTTTATTATTTTTTTCTTATAGATTATCCTGACAATTCTCATCCTTTTGTTAAGACAATTTTAGAACAAGTTATTAATATCTGCAACATCCTATTTGAATTTTAAATGCTATTGCATTGCATACAAATGGTACCTTTATGTATATCTATATGAATAAGTTTTTTAGTCCCTTACAGGTTTTTTAACTATTTAAATAAAATTCTGTTTAGCAGCAAATGTTAGTCTTCCTGCTTTACCATAATTCAGATATTTTGAGTTGATGAAGAATGCACATTTTGAGAAGGAAAAGTAGCTTACTCAGTCACTTGTCATCTAACTATGCTAGAGCACTGCTGCAAGAGTGGAAGGCAAATAGGATAAGAAGAGGAAAGAGAAAATATTTGTTGATTATCTAGCCATTTGACCAAAACAAAGAAATAATGAGTAAAGTACCATTATATTAATACATTTATAAAAATGCAAGTTAATACAATTTAAGGCCTTATTTAGCATTTGTACTCTTAAGAGTTTCAGCATGATTTTTTAAAAGTTATTTTTATTTTTTAAAATGTTACTTTTTATGCAAAATTAGGGATAGCAAACTTTTTCTGTAAAGGGCCAAATAGTAAATATTTTCGGCTTTTCAGGCTAGGATCTCCATCATAACTGTTCAACTCCGTTGTTGCAAGGAAAAGTAGTTATGGACAATATGTAAATGATGGATGTGGCAGTCTTCCAATAAAATTTTATTTACAAGATCATCTGGAGACACATGCCTTTGGCAGCCAGAACAACCAGAACCCCAACACCCAGGACAGGCCGGGCCCTGTGCACATGGGCGCACACACGTCTTTGGTGGGTGGACTGAAG
Organism: Erethizon dorsatum; assembly: GCA_028451465.1. Taxonomy (NCBI): domain Eukaryota; kingdom Metazoa; phylum Chordata; class Mammalia; order Rodentia; family Erethizontidae; genus Erethizon; species Erethizon dorsatum. The sequence goes on along the minus strand of CM051835.1, from coordinate 48,589,895 downwards.
AGAACCCCCGAGACCCCGGGACAGCAGGTCCCGGGCACGCAGAGTAATCAGCGAGACCAACCACGGGGAAGCGTCTGAAGCAGCAGCGAGGAGCCAGCAGTTGGGCTCTAGAGAACTCCACCAACAGAAGACCAGTCCCAGCCCCCACATCCAGAGACCAAGACCAGCTCCTTACCCAGCACATTTCTAGGATCTAACACGGACATTATCACAGAACTGTAAACACCGGAGGTATTTTACTACTTTTGTTCTCCCTTGTTTGTCTGATTGGCTATCCCTTTCCTATCTGGCTGCATGTCATCTTGTTTTGTTTTGTATTCTGTGGTTATTTTTGTACTTGGGTATTTTTTTTTTCTTCTTTTTTCTCCTTTCTCTGCTCTCCTTTTTCTTTCTTCCTTTTCTCTTCTTTTTGTTCTCTTTCTCTTTCTTCCTTCTTTTTTTAGCTGTTTAGGTTTTTTAGCTTTCTTTTTCGTTTTCTTCTACCGATCCTGTTTCTCTCTTTCCTCAACTACTTACTGAATTTAAACTTTCAAGTGAGTAAACATTGTCTCTGCCCTTTCTGATTACTCCTTCGCATTCTATTTTATTCTTTCCCTCTTGTGTCCTCCAGTTTCCCAAAACTCGGGTGATCATCCTTTGACCTCCAGCCTTTACTCTACTATATTTGACCTCATTCATCACTTTAGCCTGTCCCCTACCCATCTTAACCCACCACCACCCCCTGCAGAAGGATAAAAACACTCCACTAAGGGGAAAATTACTGCATACAGGTGCACAGTATATGTTTGATTTTGTTGTATAACTTTATAGAGTTTGCTCATGGGGTCAGAGGTAGCAGGTTAATGGTTACCATAGTTTGTCAGTAGTTAAGCTATACTTGAAACTATTATTATTTTTAACTGTACTACTTTAGCCAGGATGTCATACATATTATAGTCAGTTTTTCTCCTCTGTATGATAACACTGTGATTGTATGGGGTCATAATCACCACCACAACCCAGTACCAAAGGATTGGGTGCTGAGCCAAATAGTAACATTGCATCCTTTACAAATTGGGAAGGTAGGTTCTTGGGATACCTATGAAGAACCACCTACATTTAGAGAACATCCCTGAAAAACAGACATCTCCTAGGGAAGCCTCAATACTAGTGATAAAGCTATCATAAGAAATCGGCACACATCAACATAGAAAACAAAATAAAATAAGAAAGAGATAATAGAAAATGACAAGATACAGAAGCAAAATGTAACCCCAGACCCCCAGCCCACCCAGGACAAGCCCAGAACTCAATGAAATAGATGAAATTGGAAGTCAGACGCTGGAACTTTCTGAAATGATAGCAACAGAAGTGAAAAAACAAGTGGAAAAGGCTATAGAGAAAATAATCTCTCAGGTACAAAAAGAAATGATGCTTAAAATCAAAGATATTTAAGAGGACACAGATAAAAGAATACATGAGCTTAGAAAAATGACGGAAACAAAAAATGCCCAACTTGGGAAAGAAATGGAATCCATGAAACAGATCCAAACAGAAATCCAAGAGATTAAAACCTCCATTAAAAGTATATGCAACAGATTGAATGAGGGAGAGTATAGAATATCAGATTTGGAAGACAGAATTGTAGCTAGTGATCATGAGAAGAAAGAGATCTTAAAAATAGCAAGAGATCATGAAAAATCCAACAGCTACAAGATAATGGAAAGAAGAATGACATAAGATTGATTGGGGTTAGTGAGAAAGCTGGAGACAGCACAAATGCCATTTTAAAAACTCTACACAGAAATAATGGCAGAAAACTTCCCAAGCTGGATAAAGAATTTGATATACAAATAAATGAAGCATGTAGAACTCCAAACAGCCGTGACCAAAATAAAACTACACCAAGACACATAATAATCAAGATTCCAGAAATTCAGCACAAGAACAGAATATTAAAACTGTTAGAGAAAAGAAACAAATCATCTATAAAGGAAAGCCCATCAGAATCACAGCAGACTTCTCAACACAAACCCTCAAGTCAAGAAGAGCTTGGAGTGAAGTATTTTGAGTCCTGAAAGGAAACAACTTCCAACCCAGATTGATGTACCCTGCAAAACTATCTTTCAAAATTAATGGAGAAATAAGATACCTCCATGACAAACAACAACTGAAGAAATTCATGACTACAAAACCAATCCTACAAAGAAAAGGTATGCTAGACAGAGATAAAAATGACGACCATTCCAAGAACAACAACAGAAAGAAACCACCAGGCAGGGCAAGCAGTTAAACAGTGGGGAAAAGCAGGGAACCAACAGCAGGAAAATATCATGACAAAGATAAGCCAGTACATGTCAGTTACATCCATCAATGTAAATGGCCTCAATTCACCAATCAAAAGAAGCAGACCGGCAGAATGGATCAAGATACAAGATCCAACAATATGCTGTATACAAGAAACACATTTAACTCAAAAAGAAATTCATAGATTGAAAACCAAAGGATGGAAAACAGTCTTCCATGCAACAGGAAGCGCCCCCCCCAAAAAAAAAAAACAGGAGTAACAATTCTGTTTGCAGATAATGGGAACTTCAAACCAAGAATGATGAAAAGAGATAAAGAAGGGCACTACATACTTGTTAGGTGGAAAACTTCAAGAGGAAGAGGTAACATTCATACATATGTATGCACTGAATACGGGAGCACCCAACTATATAAGACATTAATGGACATGAAAAATCAAATAAGCAATAACACAATTGTAACAGGGGACCTTAATACCCCATTCTCACAAAGAGATAGATCAACTAGACAAAAAATCAGAAAAGAAATATCAGAACTGAACCAAACCTGTGAACAAATGGACTTAATAGATGTCTTTAGAGTGTTCCACCCAACATCAGCAGAATACACATTCTTCTCAGCTGCACATGGGACATTCTCCAAAATAGACCACATATTAGCTCACAGAACATGCTTAAGTAAATGCAATGGAATTGAAATCATCCCATGCATATTATCTGACCGTAGTGCAATGAAATTGGAAACTAATGGCAAAAGAAACTGCAAAAACTCCATAAACACATGGAAATTAAATAATACCCTCCTAAACAGCCAATGGGTCACAGATGAAAGAAATTAAACAATATCTGCAACTAAACAAGAATGTAGATACAAGATACCATTACTTAGGGTACACAATGAAAGCAGTCCTAAGAGGGAAAATTATAGCAGAAATTCTCACATCAGGAAAACAGAACAAGCACAAATAAACAACCTAATGTTGCACCTCAAGCTTCTAGAAAAAGAAGAGCTAGAAAAACCCAAAGCCCATGCAAGGGAGGAAATTATAAAGATCAGAGCAGAAATTAATGCAGTGGAGACCAAGAAAACCATATAAAGAATTAATAAATCAAAGAATTGGTTCTTTGAAAGAATAAATAAAATTGATAAACCTTTAGCCAACCTTATCAAAAAAAGGAAAGAAAAGACTCAGATTCATGCAATGAGGAATGAAAAGGGTGAAATCACTACAGATCCTATGGAAATTCAGAAGATCGTCAGTACCTACTTTGAAAATCTTTACTCGCCTAGGATGGAAAGCACAGAAGAAATGGACAGATTCCTAGATGCATATGAATTACCAAAGCTGAATGAAGAAGTTATAAAAATTCTGAATAACCCAATATCAATGAATGCGATTGAAAATGTAATTAAAAACTTACCGACAAAGAAAAGCCGAGGTCCTGATGGATTGATGGCTGAATTCTACAAGAAATTTAGAGAAGCTTTAATGCCAATACTCCTCAAACTCTTTAATGAAATTGAAAGGAAAGCATTTCTCCCTAACTCATTCCTGGAGGCAAGTATTACCCTGATACTAAAAGCAAAGAAAGACCCAACCAAAAAAGAGAGCTACAGGCCAATCTCCCTCATGAATGTAGATGCAAAAATTCTCAATAAGATACTAACAAACAGAATGCAGCAAATCATCAAGAAGATTATACTCCATGACCAAGTGGGATTCATCCCAGGAATGCAGGGATGTTTCAACATATGCAAATCAATAAACAATACACCATATCAACAGAACTAAATACAAAAATCACATGATCATCTCAATAGATGCAGAAAAAGCTTTTGATAAAGTCCAGCACTCATTCATGAGAAAAACCCTACAGAAAATCAGAATAGGTGGTCTTTATCTCAATCTAATAAAAGCCATCTATGACAAACCAACAGCCAACATCATACTAAATGGACAAAAACTCAAAGCTTTCACTGTAAAATTAGGAACAAGACAAGGATGTCCACTATCGCCACTCTAATTCAGTGTAGTTCTGGAAACATTAGCCAGAGCAATTAGACAAGAGAGAGAAATAAAAGGAATAAAGATAGGAAAGGAAGAAGTTAAACTATAATTATTTGCAGATGACATGATACTCTACATAGAAGACCCCAAAAACTGCACCAAAAGACTCCTAGAGCTAATAACCAAATTCAGTAGTGTAGCTGGATACAAAGTCAACACTCAAAAATCAGTAGCATTCCTCTATACAAACAACAAACTCACTGAGAGAGAAATTAGGGAAACCACAACCTTCACAGTAGCATCCAAAAAAATGAAATACTTAGGGTTAATCTAACAAAGGAAATAAAGACCTATATATTGAAAATTACAGTACTCTGAAAAAGGAGATCAAAGAGAATATCAGAAAATGGAAAGATATCCCTTGCTTATGATAGGAAGAACCAACATAGTGAAAATGGCCGTACTTGCAAAAGTGTTATACAGATTCAGTGCAATACCAATCAAAATACCATTAACATACCTGACAGAACTAGAGAAACCATTCCTAAAATTCATCTGGAAGCAGAAGAGACCTAGAATAGCAAAGGCAATCCTGGGCAACAAAGGTAAGGCAGGAGGCATCACAATCCCTGACTTGAAACTATACTACAAAGCTACTGTGATAAAATCAGCATGGTGCTGGCAATAAAATAGACCTGAGGATCAGTGGAACAAATAAGAAGATGCAGACACAACCACAAACACACTCAGCCACCTTACCTTTGACCAAGGGGCCAAACACGTTCACTGGAAGAAAGATAGCCTCTATAATAAATGCTGTTGAAAAACTGGCTCTCCACATGCCAAAGACTAAACCTAGACCCATCTCTATCACCATGCACTAAAGTCAAAATGGTTCGAAGATCTAAATTTTAAAACAGAAACACTAAATCTACTAGAAGAGAAAGTAGGTAGAAATCTTGAAGACATAGGGATAGGCAGAGACTTCATAAACAAAAGCCAAACTGCACGGGAAACACTTCAAAGAATCAATAGCTGGGATCTCATCTCATTAAAAAGCTTTTGCACATCAAAAGAAATCACCAAAAGGTGAAAAGAAAACCCACAGAGTGGAAAAAAATTTTAGTCAACTGTCCCTCAGACAGAGGACATATCTAGAATATATAAAGAATTGAAAAAAATCAGACCCCCCAAATTCAAAGACCTAATCCAAAAAGTGGTTATCTAAAAAGACACATACTTCTCAGATGAAGAAATACAAATAGAAAGTAAATATATGAAAAAATGTTCAACATCATTGGTCATTCGAGAAATGCAAATTAGAACAACAGAGATTCCATCTCACCCCAGTAAAAATGGCTGTCATCAAGAAATAAACCAATAACAAATGCTGGTGGGGCTGTGGAGAAAAAGGAACCCTTCTCCACTCTTGTTGGGAGTGTAGACTGCTGCAACCACTGTGGAAATCAGTGTGGAGCCTCCTCAGAAAACTAGGATTCGAGGTCTCATTTGACCCAGCTAGTCCTCTTCTGGGTATTTTCCCAGAAGAATTAAAAATGTCATACCACAGTGATATATGTGCACCCATGTTTATAGCAGCACAATTTGTAATGGCTAAATCTTGGAAACAACCCACATGCCCATCAATCAAGGAATGAATAAAAAAGATGTGGTATTTTTATTCAATGGTGTACTACTCAGCTATGAAGAAGGATAAACTTGAGACATTTATATGGAAATGGATGCAACTAGAGACCATACTCGTAAGTGAAATAAATCAAACTTGCATGTGTAAACATCGTATTGTCTCCCTAGTGTAAGAAGCTGAAAGTAAGATCCAAAATGTGCAATAGATATTGTGAAATGGGAAGAAATTGTTCAAAAGGAAAGACAAACTGGGATGGGGGAAAGGAAAAAAGAAGGGAAAAGGAAAAATATATATATATATACACACACACAAGATAGTTAAGATAGTTATACTACTAATTGCTATTTGTTCATTGTTAAGAAAGATTTGTGCCTATAATGTTTGATCAGTTTTTCATGCCTATGTCTTGTAATATGAGCAAATAGTTTGAATATTACAAAATGCAATGTACTAACCATTGTCATTCTACTACAATCTTGAAATTTTGTACCATTATAAAATGAAATTTTTTACCGTTGTTTTTATTGTTTTTTTTGTTTTGTTTTGTTTTTTGCCTCTTAAAAGAAAAAAATTATCTGGTGGGCTAAAGGAACATAGTTTGCTGACTGTTGCACCAGAGTACTGAGAAGGACATACATAGGTTGATATTAATACTAGGGATTAAGATATTCAGTAGAATGAGTATTGTATGATATTTGAACTATGAAGCACATAATTATAATGATAGTTCATAATCTCACCTAGGGAACCTAAATTAGTCAAACTCATAACAAAGTAGAAGGTTGGTTATCAGGGATTGAGGGTGCAGGAAATGGGGAGATGTTGGTCCAAGGGCACAAACTTTCAGTTGTAAGATTAAGTTCTACAGACCTAATGTTGGTGGCCTTAAATATAAAGAACTATAGTTTTGAAATTTACTAAGACAATAAGTCTTAAATATTCTTATCTCAAATATATTTTTTAAAGGTAACTATGTTAGGTGGTGGGTATATTAATTAGCTTGTGTTAATTAATTTTTTTTTGTGTGTGTGTGGGTACCAGGAGTCGACCTCAGGACCTCGCGCACCAGCAGGCGCCCATGCCGCTGCGTGATATCACTGGCCCTTTTTTTCGTATGTGGGTACTGGGAGTCAAACTCAGAACCTTGCGCTTGCCAGGCAGGTGCTTATGCCGCTGAGCTATCTCACCGGCCCTTGTGTTAATTAATTATATTTCACAGTGTATCCGTATATCAAGACATCACACTGTACACCTTTAATATATATAATTTTTGTCAATTACAGCTCAGTAAACCTGGAAAAAATTAAGAAAATGTATAAAAATGTATTCTCTTTGTGTTTCATATGATTTGTAAAGCTGTATTTATTGTTTTAAATACCGTTTTGAAAAATTTGGTTCATGAAAAATCAGTCATGTTTTGGCAAGCGAAACGTGGGAACAAACAAGTGAAGTTGTCTAAATCTTTAGTGATTTTAAATCTCCTTTTCCTTTCAGATGATGATAGTTTGCTGTCTATTGGCTAAGTGAGGATGTAGGCACTTAGATACATGTGTGTGCAATATAGGAGATACCAACAGATAGACAAGAAAGGCATTGAACTAGATGAAATAAATGAGCAAGAGAGGGATAACTCCTGAGTACTAATAGGACGGGAGCTACAGTAATGAACAAGACAAACAGTTTTTCTCTTCTTAGAGCCTGCATTTTAGGGACGGAGATGTAGACCAGTGAAAACTATCTGACATTTACTGTAGATGTCAAGATATACTCTCTATAAGTGGGTAGGAGCGATGGAGGCTGTCCGAGTCAGTCTAGAGGAGCAACCAAAGAAGTGTAAATACTGAGCTGCTACATGGGGGATATGCATGCCAGAAGGAGTTGGTACTGTGAACTCTGGAGGTGATGGTCGCATGGTAGGTGCTGGGACAGTCAAGGCAGGGGGACCAGAAACCTGGACTGAAGTCATATCTGTGAACCCTACTAGAGCCATTCCAGAGAGTGAAGCTATCTGGCTTGGTGCCCGTGGCTTAGGATGAGAGCAGTATCAAAAGAAAGGAAGGAGGTCCAGGTAGGAAGAAGCTCCTGGTCCTGTTCTGCTCTCAAGACATGTAGTTCCATATAATTTCATGAGAGAAGAAATGCACTGGCATTTTTATCTTTATTGATCACTTGCTGCATACCAGGCACTGCACTAAATGCTTTATGTGTAATTTATTATGCAGTCCTTGCAACCTAGGCGGTCTGTACTATATTAATTCCCACAGTAAGAGGGAAAGTAGCTTGGCAAGAATCTTGGAGGTGCCTGTGGTGGAGCCAGGAGAGCGGCCCTGCTCAGAGGGACTGTTACTGATGTGCCACTCTGCCTCCCCCTGGTGGTGGTCATACTTGTGCCCTGAAGGTGAGGCCTTCCTCATCTAGGTGGCTGGCAGCTACCTCATATTGGTCTCAGTCTGCATCAGACCCTAGGAGGATTTAATATTTTTTCATGAAGTAAAGGACAATAAGCAGAAGTGTTAGTCGAGATCTTATTTCTCTATGGGGGGTAAGTAATTATAAGGTGAGAATATACCTGGATTAGAATTCTCAGTATACCTGGAAGTGGCCTTGGTCACACAGATGTCTGGGTCACTTATTAAACTGTACACAGTTCAGGCTTTACCCTCGAAAGCTTTGTCTTTGGGTGTGAACAGAATGCTGTAGCAGGGGGACCACGGGGTGGGAGAGGTGTGGGGAGGTGGTCTCCATACAGGCTGAGGTAGAGGAGGCCCTTGATTGAGGGTTGCAGCTTAAAAAACCTGAGTGGGCACTTGAGGTGGGGGCATCATCTGATGAAGCACCAGCCACAGGGCCTCTGAGAAAGAGTCCTTTGATATGAGAGGCAATTGGGAACCAGTGCAGGTTCTTTGGATGACAGGGACAGAATCAGAATGACTCCTGGAGAAGATAAGTTTTTGTTGTATTGATTGGCATGTGGTAAAGCCAGAGGCATACATGCCTATAACCCTTGTTTAGGCTTCACAGTATCTACATGAAGCAAACAGATAATCATTCCATTTTGTGAGTGGAGGACCTGAAAGTCAGACTTTTAAAGGGCTTACCTGATGTCTGAGCAGGTTGATCTAGACTCCTTGTGATGGTAGTTTCCTTGAGACTTTCATTCTGCCATGCTGCTTAATGATGCAGGGGGAGCAAAACATTTCCACTGTGGTCTTTGAGAGAGAGGGAGAGAGACTCTAATGAAACTGTTGTCTGAAATGTTTGACATTGTGATCAGTCTTCTGATGCTAATTTAAGACACTTATTTCCATTTATTGATATTTTCTCAGTTATTGTATCTTGCAGTGTGTGACAGTAGTAGCCTAGCTCAGTAGTGGTAGAGGACTTGAATCCTACTTTGTCTAGTGGACCTCTTGAAAATGCAAAGTGCATCCTATACCATAGTACTTCCATACATTAAAATCTAAAATTTTATTTGAAGAATTCCATCACATATTTCTCTCTTGCTTTGACTTACCTTTTTTCATTACCATGATCGAAATTTCATGGAACATTTTATGTGCAGTTTTAGGCTAATTTGTGAACGTGACACATTTCATTATCCAAAACTTAGTGGAGCTGTCTACGGTTTTTAATTGAATTTGAAATACAGGGGTCTTAACTCTGGGGTCCTGGTTTAGTGTCAGAGTCATGAATGACCACGATTGTTTGTAATATTTTGTCTAAGTGAGCACCCACCCCCAGGAGAAAGAGCATCGCTTTTAGCAAATCTCAAAGGGGTCAGTGATCTCTGCCAAAGATAAAAACTGCTTTTATAGAGGGGCAGTTGAGCTAGTGGACATGTATCTTATTTAAGACTTTACCAGCATTGCTATTAAAAATTTTGGTTGTAGAACAGTTTGCACTTGCTCAAAAATATAATAATAATTATCAGTTTTTGGTTGCCTTTTGATTTAAGATATAGGAAGAAGTAAAATGTTTTGGACAACCTATTGTATAATAAACAGATTTGAAAAGACATTTTTCTGTAACTAAAATACATGTAGAATAATTACAAAGAATATAAAAAGAATCATTTGGTTGGCCATTTACTAAGATCTCTGAAAGGAAATTGGTTCAGGTTTTCATGAACTCTGGAATGGAGGAAACCAGCCTGCCTTTTGTGTCTTCTCTCTCTGCCTGGGGTGCAAAAGAAAGTAGTCCCCTCTTACCCTTTTATTATTATTTTGATGAAAGAAACTTATTGCCCTACAGTAGAGTCTATTTTGAGGTGGGGTACCCAAGTATATTTTCTTACACTTACATTCCAACAGGAATAAGAGTCCCAAGGAAAAACAGTGTGAGTTTTGCAAGCAAATGCCTCAACCGGGATAGCAACTGCGGCTTGCCTGTGTGCCGAGTGTCTTGTTAGAGATCCTAGACACTGTTCAGAAGCTGTTCCAATTCACTGGGTCAAAAGTCCACTATTTACCAAAAGCTTAATACGGATTTGCACGATTGACCATAATGGCTTCAATTTTGAAAGATAGTAGTATCAGAGAGCACTTCCAGTTGGTGGGATAATTTGAGAATGGTCCGTGCTCAAATGGCTAAAATATTGTACTTTTTGCTACTTCATCACTCCACTTGAAAAATAGGGAAGGAAAAAAAAAGGCAAGCTTGTTGAGAGGGTGGGAGAATGTCAGTTGGAGGGTAAATCACAATAGCCCTGTGAAGCCACTCCTTAGTTAACTACTGCCTGAAGGTTAACTGTTCTCTTAAAGGCTACCATGGCCTGGAGAAGCTGCACTGGGGGGCCCTACCCTTGTGCCCTTGTGTGTGTGTGTGTGTGTGTGTGTGTGTGTGTTTGCATGCTTGAGCAAGATGAAGGGTGAAAAGAACTTGTTAATAGGAAAGAAGGTGTAGAGAACAGAAAGTTGCTAACAGTAAACCCTAAAACTTGGAGCCCTGGGAAAAAAATCGACTATTTTAAACTGTACAGCTCATTTAAAAATAGTAAAATTATACCATTATTCTTTCAGTATGAGAGAGAGATAAAAATACAGTTTTTCTAAATTGGAAAATTTCTGTAATCTTGCTGCTAATGACTGATTTCTTCCAACAGTTGCAAGGCAGTTTTTGCTCTGATAGGTTGATAAAAGAAACAAAATCAAGAACATATTGGAAGTTCTCAGAGAAAATTACAGTTTAGGTATATATTGGGGGTGGATAGCTAGACATTTTAATTGAAATAAAACAGTTTCATACTAATATGGGATCACTGTGGGTGTACATTTGTAGTACATCTGCTCTTGAAGCTTTTAAGTAGGGTTAAATGTATGTTAATACTTTTGTAAGAAAATTATTTTCGATAACATCCGTCTAAGGAAACTAGCTTAGGAAATTGTTTTTTTAAACAATATAGATATTATACTTGCATTTACAGAATGAATTAGGATCCTTTGTGCTACTTTCAGAATTTCAAAGCATTAGAGATTTCTGGTTGTGTTCTTTTGGTGGTGATGAAAGTTAACAGTAACTAACACAACAGATGATTAAAGTAGGCAAATCTGGAGAATGACCACAGTTGGCTGTATGCCTCCAAACACCACTTTAAGTGACCTACTTTTGGTGTTGTGAAGGGCTGATAATGATTTATTCTACTCAAGTGAAAATTCCTTTTCTGGTAGATAGATGGAAAACATCTCACTTGGCTTCTCCGGTGATGATTTTGTTAGTGTATGCGATAAACAGTATCTTACGGTTAGTATCTGCTGGCCTTGAGCCTTTTTGCTTGCTAACCAGTATTCACAGTGATGACTTGAGTGGTGAATTAATCTTGAGGATTTGTAGATCTACCAGATTTTAGAACAGGATTCTTATTAGTGAGGCAGAACATGCATTCTCATTGTAATAGCATAGGTGTATCTGTTACAACTATGGACGTACTGCCTCCATCTCAAATCTGCTGATTCAGAATCTTGGGGCGTGGAGCTTGGGAATGTGTTTTAAACAAGCTCTCCATGGGAGCATACTTCATACTTCAGTTGAACAATGGCTGGTGTAGTTTATGGCTTTCTTTCATGCTTGAGGAAACAGGCTCAGAGGGGAAAAGGTGACTGGTTTTATGGAAAACACAGCTTTGTCTTTGGGCACTAGAAGGACAGTACTGTTCTCTCCTGGAGGCCACATGACCTTAAATCAGGGGAGCTTCATTCCTCTTGGTAAAAAGCTAGAAGTGTTTTAAATTAGCCTCAGTTTTTACATGCCCTAACATACATGGTTTCAATATCATATTTAGCTCAGCTTCACTGCGTGTGTGCTTAGTTTTTGAAAGATACTTATCACCACTGTACCTACATGTTTGGAATAATAATAAAAAAGTTCATAGGGGCATATAGAGAACTCAATTTTAATGTGAAGTACTTGTGCTGCGCTTACTCTGTTTTAATGGCACCCATTTTCCCCCAGAACTTCCTTGAGCGAGTCTGAATTGTAGCCAGAATATTTCTTTCCTCTTCAGACCCTTAACTGTGATTAATATAAAAAGGCACTTGTCAAAAGGGTTTGAAATGGCAACCTTGATATTGGAGCCTGTAGTAGTAGATAGGTCTGCATCCACTTACTCCATTATGTTATTTAACTTACGAATTCAAGAATTTGTCTTTTGCTCCCTGCTTTAAAGACCATGACCATATAAGCTGTTGTTAACCAGATCAGCAGGGTGGAATATTATTTCCCTTAGGGCAAATCCACAACTTTCTTTAAGGATTTAGCAAGTGTTAGAAAAAGCAGGAAACTGTTCAGAAATAAAGTGTAGCCATTCCACATGTGTAACAGACATCCTTTTTGTGTTTATTGTATTAATAGAAGTTTTTCAGAATCCATGAGTGATATATTATGGTTTAGTGTTTGGGATAATATAGCTTGATGAATATTTTATTTTAATGGAAAACTTGTTTTCATTGATTTGCAGCTCCAAAAAGTGAATCTTTTAGAACTAAAGTGCATTCATTTAGTTATTCTGTATGGAAACAAAAATGTAGAAAGTTAAAATTTGCATAAGTGAAGACCTTGATGATTTCAGATTATAGTGTGGTGGAGGTTAAGGAATAAGAGTCCATAGAATTTGTGAAAACAAATTCAGTCTAAACACTTAATGGCATGTGCAAGTAATTTACCAATTAAATATTTCTAGTATCTGAAAGATCTTTGAAGTAAAAAGTGGAGGTTCTTAATCTTTCTTAATTTTGTATTTTAAGAAACATAATAGAAAATTAAGTAGTTTTTTATCACTTTTCATTTAAAGTTTTAGTATTTGAACTCAGAGAATGATGGATTTAAAATATTTGAAGAAAATTATTGCCTTTCGAGAAATGTATGAACTCTGATATTTCCAAATCATACTCTGCCCGATTTTTTTGTATCATGGTAAATATTTGGTACCTAAATAATAATTTTCAGTATAATTAAGACTTTAGGTTTTACAATTTTACTATCTTACTGATCACCCCCTATGTATAAAGCATTGTACTGGGGTGCAAAGTAGATATTTAAGATAGATATTTTACTTCCATTTTAAAGATGAGAGAAATTAGTCAGTGTAAGCAGTTGTTCTGTTAAGAAGATCTGTAGCATGGATCTGTGGCAGCCCAGAGTTTTTTATAAAAGCAGCTTTATTGAAATGCAGTTTGCTATTTAAACTGTATGGTTCCATGGGTTTTTAAATATATTCATTGATTTCTTTTCCTCTCCAGATTCTTGTTCCTTGAAATTTTCTAGGTAGCATATATGAATTTCATGCAAAATTTTTTTTTAAAATGCAGTGTTTGGCATAAATGGGTTAAGTTCATTTTTGGTTGCTGATTTCAAATGTATAGGGATACAATAGATTTTTGTGTACTAATCTTGTATCTTTCAACCTTTCTGAACTCATTTCTTAGTTCCTAATGGATTTTTCTTTTCTTTTTTTTGGTAATTTTAGCTGGTCATTTTTCCAGAGGACAATATATATATATGTATATATCCAGCTTTTAAAAGTTGCAGCCGTTTCTTCTACAGCCATCCTCAGTAGCCTAGGAAATTTAACATGGGAGAAATTGACTTTTTGAAATTGTCTTTAGGAACGAAACAGCTGCAACTTTGTAATTATCTTTTTATGATACAAAAAATGCAGCAGACTTCTAAGGTGGACATAGTTTTGGGGAAAGCAAGGTCCCATAAATGAACTAGGAGAGATCCTTATGCTTATTTGGTGAAGTCTTGTCTTAAATAATACCACCATTATGTGGCGATCTTATGGGAGCAAAGAGACCTTTCAAACATACTTTGTTTGGCAAAGACTGAAATAACAATAATTATACTTTAAGAGATAAGCATTCTAGTTTGTTTTTCACTTTCAGGAGGGATGACTGAGTTTAAGAAGAATGTGACCATATACCCAAATTATACCTACTGTAGTCCGGTACCCACATTCTAGTGCTAAGTCAGTTTGCTTCATTGCTTTGTATCACCTCAGTCCAGAGGTAAGATTTTAAGACCTTGTGTTTTAGACCAGGAGAGACCTCCTGATTGGGAAGATTTAAAACATTTGGAGTTTCCTCTTTCCTTTCCAGAACTACAGATTTAGGTCTGGGAATGGTGAAGGCTTAGTGGTAGGACAACTCCTTGAGTCTTCCGTGGTGAAGCTCAAGGGTTTGCCAGAGGAGCCAGATCTAAACTGGACTTGAAAATTGCTTTTGTTCGTTTGTTTGTTTAATTTTCTGATTTTCCTGCTATAAGATGTGAGGTGCACTCTTAGCCTCTCATTGCCTCACAGGGCATGATGAAACCTTAAATAGCATTGGATGAGAAAACTATTTGTGTCTCCTCAAAAGAATATTAACCTGCGGTGGTATTTCAGTGTCTTCCAAAGAGAGGAGGGAATGCCAGTATCCCATTGTGATTATTTATTTTGGTTTATAGATGTTGTCTCTATTCGTAAACCTTCAGGCAAATATTTTAGAAAACTAATGCCTCAGAATGACTTATTGGGACCTAAGTTATATGTGGAGACTTATGAGCCTATAAAAGATTTTTGGAGGAAATGTGAATTTTCCAGAGGGCTAAGACTTAATATTTTAAAAGAGTTTAAAAGAGTGAGAATGAATAGAAATACTGGTAAGTTTCCTCTGCCAACAGTCCTCCCATCTTTTGCATATCTTTTGGTTTGTCCAATTAGAGTGGTTTGTCACTCTTATGCTTTTTGAGTAATGATCCTGTCAGGGGAGTGAAAAATAAGTTTTGCAGAACTTGTGTCAAGTGGCACACAACAAATTCTACGTTTTTTTTTTACCGAGTACCATCACCAAATACTCTTTGCATAGCAGACGTTCCTGCACCATAAACGTATCAAGTCCTGGAGTTTAAAAAATATTTTAATATTTTATTGATGCCAATGTCTGTGGCTACCTAGAGCAGGATTTGTCATGACTCAGGGACCCACATGGCTTTGGGTCAAAGGACTGTGATTGAACCTTGATTTGCTTCAAAAGAAATGAACCTTTCTTCATAGTGTTGGTATCCACTGACAAACTCTCTCAAAGGTCCATTTGAGAAAACCTGCAATGGCTGTCAGGTTGAGTTTTATCTTTTTTTCGGTTTTGTTTTGTTTTGTACTGGAAGTTGAACCCAGGGCTTTCACACTGAGCTACATTCCCAGTACTTTTAAAATTTTTTTATTTTCATTTTGAGACAAGTTGTTACTAAGTCATTGAGTTGCCTAGGGTGGGCTCAAATTTGCAGTTCATCTTCTACCTGCTTGGTGTTCCTAGAGTGCTAGGAATACAGGCATCTGCTACCACCTATGCTGAGTAGTTTTGTTTTGCTTTGATTTGTTTTGTTTTGTTTGGGTTTTTTGCTTTTTTGTTTTTCAATTTTTTTAAATTTTGAGACAGGGTCTCATTAAACTGCTAAATTGCTTAGATCGGACTCAAAAATGCAGTCCTTCTGCCTCAGTCTCCTAGCATGCTGGGATTACAGGCATGTGCTTATTAAGAAGCCCTTCTCTCCCACTTATGTGGCTTCCTTTTAAAAATTCTGTTTCCAGCCAGTTGTGGTGGTGCATGCCTGTAACCCCAGCATTCAAGAAGCTTAGGCAAGAGGATCACAGTGAGTTTGAGGCCAGCCTGGGCTACACAGTAAGTTCAAAGCCAGCCTGGGCTACATAGTGAGACCCTTGTCCCAAAAATAAATATAAAAATTAAATTAAGAATTTAAAAAAGAAAAATTCTGTTTCCTAGCCAGGAGTGGTGGTGCTGGTATGTGCTTGTAATATGAACAAGTTTGAGCCCAGCCTTGTGAATTTAGCAACTGAGCTGAGATTCTCTCAAAATTAAAAAATTGTAAAGAAGGGCTGGGAATGTAGCTCAATGCAAAGATGCTGGATTCGCTCCCTAGTACCATTAAATACACTAAGAAAAAATTAAAGATTTTATTTCCTTGCCATGGAGTCCCCCTATCATTTATGGTAATGCAGAACACTGGATCTGCAGTTGGATTATTTCTTGTGAATTAGGCTTGGATACAGCCCCATATCTACTATCATCCCTTCTCTTCCCACAAAACCTAGCATAGTGCTTGTAAATTGTGCTACTTAGGAGTTGGTAGCTAGCTAATTAAGAACTGGCATTCATTCCTACAATAGCTGGTAGGGTAAGACAGCCAAGAAACTGATACATGGGGCCTGATTTTCCAGGTAGTTTGTGCACTGCTGAGCTGCAGGGGTGTCAGTTACACTGACCATGAAGTGAATATTATCCCGTAACATTGTGCAATGCAGTACCCTGAATATCTTCTCATGTCTGCACATCACCATTGTTGACACATTACAGCCTTATGCTGCCCGGTCTGGAGACGCTGCCTTGTCTGCTTCCTTTCATATATTGTGTTTTGATGGAAAGTTAAAAATTAGTGAGGAGTGAATCTAACCCTTTCATAACACTGTAAGATCTTTTTTTTTTCTTTGTGAGGTTCAGTCCTGAACTCTTGCATCAGGAAAACCTGGGGAGCTGTAAAGTGCAGATATTTAGGCTTCTGGAGAGACTTAAATTCAGCCTAGGAGGGGAACTGGGGTTTTTAATAAGTAAGACTGTTACTGAAGTGTTTATTTCAAATAACTTCACAGAAACCATATTCCCTCAACAGGTTAATACCATTGTCTTTAACCTGTTGCACTGTGTATTGTAAACCTTTTAAGACTCACTTATATGAAAAAGTACTTAGGGAACAGTTGTTCTGTGCCTGTCACTGTGCCAGCTGCATGGGAGAATCAGATGTGAAAAATGGGCCTTTGCAGTCAAGCAGTTAATAGTCTATTTGGGAAAAAAGTTACACAATAAATATGTACAAGCGCATGTTTATATAGTAGCATACATGTACATACCGTATAAAGGTATCTTTTCGTTAAACAAGTAGGATCATTAGAATTTATAATCAAGTGATACTTTCTTTGGTGATAAGGTACAACTCTAATCTGCAGTGACTCAGTTGCAGTGCTTCAAGCAGGCATTTGCATGAAAGATGTTTCATGGAATAGTGGGAAAAATTCCATACATGGTTAAAGGTTCAAAGTTTTGTATTCAAATTTGACCTCAGGTAAGCATCATGTGGTAGTTACTTTAATTAGGGAAAAATAAAATTATTGGTTAGGATGAAACCCGTTTTACATTCATTCACTAATGTTCAATAACTGAAACTCATTTTTGTATGTTTTTATAGTTTTAGGCCATATATATAATAAAACAAATAATAACTGCCTTAGATTTATATACTATTCAGTTAATACCATCTGTTACTTTCTGTGGGACATGAAGGAAAGGTCAAGGAAAAAGGACCTTATTTGACAGTTATCCTATGGTTATTCCATTTAAACTTTATTTCACCAGAATGCTTGGCAGAGAGGAATCTTCAGGTTAACTGGGGATAAACCACACGCCTATTTTTGCTTGCTTATTTCTCAATTTTATTTGTTTTGTAAAATTTTATTATAGCATAAAATTTTATTTAAGGTGTAAACAGATTGTTTTGCTCTTGTGGCCACACCTTTTATCATTGGAACATTGTTTCGCATTAGGTAACTTCTCAGTGTAGAAGTCTGTGGGTGTGGGAGCCTTTGTTGAGCTTGGTTGGGCCTCTCCCTGCAGAGGCATAGACGTTAGGAACTAGAAAGGAACCAAAGGTTATCTGGGTTAGTTGTTTTGGTGCTGGAGAAGGTCTGGCTTCATGATATTAAGGATTTACAACTATCACAGTAATGACCACATGTTAAGTGCCCAAAGCATCTGTTGCTATTAGTAGAATTTGAGCCCAAGTTATTTGAATTTTAGTTTGGTATTTCTTCTCAGGTGTTGAAGAAAGTCTCCTTCTTAATTCATTTTACAGCCCCTAGTCAGACACTGTATAAGCATATTCCCCACCCCATTTTTTTAGATGCTAATTCTTGATTTATTTTGTTTTTTCTTATATGCTCTTTTTCCCCCCAAAAAAACGTGGAGAAGACAGTAAATTCAGAGAAATTGAGTGTTACACTTCACAGCTTTCATTGTCTTCATCAGGGCCCACCAGAGGTTTTCAGAAACCTTTTATAAAATTTGTGCCCAGCATAATTATGATTTTCATTGTCTTCTCTATTCAAATACACACCCAACCTCATGCTGATGGAGGCACTGCTGTTTCTTCATGACAAGACTTTAAACATTTCTGGCAACTTTAAAAGCATGGCATAAGAGCTTTGTGGGTAAAATGGGGACAGAAGTAGGAAATTTGAGGGAAACAGTAGAAACATGTGCCAAAGATTTTGTCAACATTTAGAGAACTAAAAAGCTTTTTTTCTTTTTTTTTTGTGGGTACTGGGGGTTGACCTCAGGACCTCGCGCGCCAGCAGGTGCCCGTGCCGCTGAGCGATATCACCGGCCCTTTTTTCATATGTGGGTTCTGGGAGTCGAACTCAGGACCTCACACTTGCCAGGCAGGCGCTTATGCCACTGAGCCATCTCACCGGACCCCTTCTTTCTTTTTAAGTAGAAGCAAAACGGGGGTAAAACATACTAGGCACAGTTTGCTCATAATAGTGAGCAGGTTTGGTGGGTATACTTAAAAATGTGAACACTGGTACAAAATTCATTACTATAATAATTTGTGTTTTCTCCAGCCTCCAAACACACTATTGTGGGGAGGGGGGGATACTAATAAATAAAACCATGAAGCATTAGAAAGATAAGGCTCTCCATATCCTCTTCTGTTAGTCCTCTCACAGTTCTATAGGAGAGGCTACACAGAAGTACTGAGTCAGTACAATACTAGAACATTTGGTCGCCCAATTTGAATGGGATTATATGGATAATTTGAGAACTTTTGTCAGGTCGAACCCACCCACACACACAAATTGCAATGTAAAGTTAAAAAATCTGGCTGCTGCTGACTTTGCTTCCCGTCTTCATCTTCAAGTGCAGCTTGATAAAGTTTTGACTTTTGAAAGCTCATATATGATCCTAAAAGTATTGCGTATGTGCTTCAAGCCCATAACTGATCTCTAAATCTTCCAAAAACTTTTTCACAGCTTATAAAGACTATTTTTAAGGCTTACATATGTTATGTATGTGTCTATTATGTTTTTCCTGCTACTAGCAATTGAATTCTATCCCTTATTCCTAGAAAATAACCAATACATGTTGAAGCAGACTAAATGAGATAATAATAATTATAGCCTTTTACTTCAGTTTCCTGTTGCCTTTAGACTGTGTGCGTGTGTGAGAGTTGATTTTCCCCCGTTTGGTGTGATTATTTACTTTCATTTCTTGATTGTTTCCATGAAGCCTTTTGCTCTTATTTTTGCCAGTTTTATAGTCTGTATGTGTGTTTAAAATGGAGTTACTATATTATAAGAAGGAATAGTAGTATCCAAGGAATCACACCCGATTTGCATTGTTCTAATCGACTTTTCTCTTTTCAGAGGACGTTAAGCAGGTGTTTGGACAGACCACAATTCATCAACATATTCCGTTTAACTGGGATTCAGAATTTGTACAGCTACATTTTGGAAAAGAAAGAAAAAGGCACCTGACCTATGCAGAGTTCACTCAGTTTTTGCTGGTGAGTGTAGCTCTGAAAAGTTAAAAAGAGTAGTTAAGTAAAACATGGGATCAGATTGTGTGTAAAAAAGAGACTTTTACTTGAGCCCTGAACTGTAATTTACTGCAAACTTTGTAATGCTGGCAAGAATTACCCCGTTTAGAAGTATTTCTCTTAGTCTGTTGAAACCATAGAATTAAATAGGACTTTAAAAGATTATGTAGAACCTCTGCCTGTATAAAAGGAATACACATTGAGGCCCCACAAAATGACAGGGTTTCCTCAAGGTCACTTAGGTCAGGAGGGGCAAAATTGGAGTGTGAACTTGGGATTTATGACTGACTCCACTATGTACAGCACTGAGTTTTTTGTTTTCCCTGGGAAGTGAGCAGTGCCATCATCTAACCATAGAATTGTTTCACCTGTGCCCTTTTATAGACTGTCACTCTGTCTCAAACTGTATTAGAGTCACCTGGGGAGCTTTGAAAACTGTTGCTGACTCGCTGCACCTCAGGAGTTGGGTTCTATGGGGGCTGGGTAGAGCCTGAGCATGTGGATATTTGGAGCTTCTCAGGTGGCCCTAATGTGCAGCCAGGTTTGAGAACCGCTGTTCTAAGGCGCCTGGGTCCCATGAGCATTTCTGAAGCAGCTGTCTAAATTCCTGGGGTGCGCCTTCCCTGGCCCACTTTCTTCTGTCTGTCTGCACCTTTCTTTCATTGAGATCATATCATTAGAGCACTGACGATGCTAGCAGAAGATAATATTTATGATTAGTTTGGTTTTCTCCTGAAGCATCATTTTAAAAAGTGTTTTAATTCCTGTGTTAGCATTTAGTCACATTCGTTACCATTTTTATTATGATACATAGTATTCGCCATGGTTTTTATTTTGGTTTTATTTTTGGAAACTTAAAACAAGACACCCTAAACCTGCTTTTGCATTTTCTTTTTAAAACATGTGAATTTCTGTGAATCTGTTTTCAGTTTTATAAACATACATGTACTTAGGTGGCGAATAAAATGTTACGTTGTATTTTTTGCTATTGTCTACACAGGACATTGGCACGCAGTAGGAAGCAGTATTCATTTTGATGAGGAATAATTACAATAATGCTATTGAGACAAATGCCTCAAATTGACTTTATGGAATACAGCCTAATTAACTTTAGTCTTAATGGGATGTTAGCAATAGTAAGGATGATCGCATTTCTCCTTTTAAGCAAGTATCAATTATGCTGAATTGAGTCGGTCGTAAACCACTCACAATAGCTTCTAGGCCTTCCTGAAGATATGGGGAAGCCAGAGTCAAGGATTAGAAGACTTCGGGATTACTGGTTCTGTTTCCAGCTGCAACTTGTAGGGCTTTCACTTAACCTTGGCTCCTTCTGTGATGGCAAATGGAATCATCACACAGTGTCCTTCATGGGATGATGATTTTGACTTTGAATCCAGAATGGAAGCATTAAACTTTTACTAGCTTAAAATGGCTTTGGTGGTTAATCTTGGCCAGGGCCTTTTGAGCCCAAATCCAGACCCAGACTTAAGGGAAGTGGTAGACCCATCACTGTAGGCTTATGTGACTACCTGTGAATACCACTTGTGATGTCTATCCTTGAGTCACTTCCTTCCATTTCACCTGTTCCGTTTAACTCTTCCTTTGAACTCTTTTCTGAATGCAGATAGAGCTTCAGACCTCTGCTTCAGATGCTTGTTTGCTTCCTTAGAGCTCTTTTCTAGATGCACATAGCTTCTGAAAGATGAGTGAATTTAATCTCCTGTGTTTCAGGCTTGTGCTTTGTGAGGCATGCATGCACCACCACCTTTCTGCTCTAGGGCAGGGATCAGACACACAGGCCCCAGCTTCCTGACTGGCGCCAAGGTTGTAAAAGCAGATTCATAGCTATTTGAACTGGGAAAGAGCTGCACCATGCATGCTGCTACCTGTCACTGATGAGGAAGAGGGGCAGCTGTAGGGACAGCTCAGAAGTACTTGTGGTTTCAAAGTGCCTTAGTGTGAAAGTAGCGCAGATTGGTTCCAGCCAACATGCATGTGTATGTGCATACGTTTATGATTCGTGGGCAGCATCCTTCCTTGCAAGTTCTAATTTTTCTTCATTTAATAAATATTTTACTGTATCTAATGGGAGTTTATTATAAACCACCCTATGGCTGTGAGGATTTTACTTGGTTTACCTGTTCATTTTTGTATGGATAAGGTCCCCACCCACCAAGCTGTGGCAGTCATGGGCGTTGCTTAACTTGATGAGCTGGTGTGTCTTTTTCCCGTACTTTGTTTATGAAATTCGTAAAGTTGTCTTTGAGCTAAAATTGCCTTATTGTGCATACAACCAATAATACTGAAGCATGTAACAAGGACACAAAGCCTCTGTCGTGTAGTCTTGTTCCTCAGTGTGTGAAAGGATTTCAGAAAGGAGTAGGGCCACTTTTCTGTTATCCCTTCATGTATATTGCTTCAACTGTTGCTGTGTTTTATGCCTGATTCTTTCACTGTAATCAATGAATGACCGTGAGAATGTAAATAGCTACATAAATGTGAAGTTTTTTAATGTTTATGTACTTTAAATGGTAAGTTTTTGTTTGTTTGTTTGTCTTTGCAGCAGGGATTGAACCAGGGCCTTCACACTGAGCTATAACCCCAGCCCTTTATTAAATTTTTAAATTTTTATTTTGAGTCAGGGTTTCACTAAGTCGCTAAATTGCCCAAGTGAGGCTCAGAATTTTGATCCTCCTGCCTTAGCCTCTCAGAGGCGCACTACCACTCCCAGCTTTTACAATGTTCTGTAAACTTCTCCGTGCACCTCTACTCCCACCTCCTAGAATAAAACAATTTTGGGGGTGCTAGTTTTAAAATGGATTTTGATACACTAAGATTGTTAGAAAACAATTTGGAGAAATTTTCTCTTCTGTATGGGGTGGAACTGAACTACAACTCTCTCCCCTGATTGGAAGTATTTTTTGCTCCATAATTATTACTTATAGGAGGCAAAACATTCATTTCAGCATATGTTGTTGAGCATGCAGTGTTTGTCAAGAAGCGTTGTGCAAAGGACTGCGAGGTGCAGAAAGGACAATTCTTGAGATGCTCATAATGTGCAGACAGCCTTGGGAATTTTTCCTGTTTATATCCATTTGATAGTTCAAAAGGAGAAATTGTATGCAGGCATAAAATACATACCCTATGAGTTTGCTTTTTTTGTTTTTTTTTTTGTTTTTTTGTGGGTACCGGGGGTCGAACTCAGGATCTCGTGTGCCAGCAGGCACCCGTGCTGCTGAGCGATATCACCGGCCCTTTTTTTTTTTTCCTTTATGTGGGTTCCAGGAGTCGAACTCAGGACCTCATGCTTGCCAGGCAGGCGCTTATGCCGCTGAGCTATCTCACCGGCCCAAGTTTGTATTTTTATAGCAAAAATTTTAAGGGTTTGTAGCATAAATCCTAACAGGGATGTAAAGCAGCAGCCATCCAGAATACAAACTTGAAGAGCCAGGTACAAGCATAAGATCATCTAGTTAACTATCCCATTTTACAGATAAGACAGACTTTTCATGTTAGAGCTTCTTAGAGTTATCTTATTTGTGATATGATTTGCATTTCTCTGATAAGTAAAGATGTTTAGTATCTTTTCAAATGCTCTTTGACCACTTACATATCTTCTTTGGAGAAATGTCTATTCCTTTGCCCAGTCTTTTTTAATTGAATAGATGTCATAGGGCACTTTGAAGCACAGAGTGAAAGGTCTCTTAAACCTTTTTTTGCCAAATTATCCTATTGAGTCAGTCCTGAGACACTTTAAAGAAAAAGAGAGATGTAATAGTAGAAACTATATCTTTGTGATCCTTGTAATTTATAAAGTGCTTGTAAATACTCTTTTTCTGATAGTAACACCTTCCAGTACCCCAGATGTGATTATCATTATCCCCTATTATATGCAAAAGAATAAACAGACTCTAGGGTAAAAGTTTGCATTTACAGGTAATTTTCTGGTGAAATGGCCCAGAGCTTTTAATAGCTAGCCAAAGAAGTATCCCTACGCAGTAAGGAGCAGCTTATAGGTGTGAGAAGGATTTGAAAATGTAATGCTGTTATACTCTACTGTACTTTCTCCAGTACCAAGTCTAAGGATAGTAATTTTATAGTCCTTGAGGGGGTTTTTCTTCTTAAATAGGGGGCACAGACATGTATTATTGGACATCTAGCATTCCTGACACATACTCATTAATTGCCAGATGCATGTTACGATCATTTCCAGTTGTACTCTGTACTGTTTTATAATTGGATATGTATTTCACATAAAATTATTAAAAATCTGTAAATAATATATACATAGGGAATTTCTTATGACTCCAACCTCCGGGTAGAAAAGGCTAGGATTGCTGCCAAATCCAGTATTCCCGTTAACTAGAACTACATTGCTGTTAGCTCCCTGTCATACAGCATTTTCCCGCTTAGTGCTTTTACTTTTACTTGTAATTGTCCTTACAATCACCTTAGGTACTAAGCTAAGTAAGGCAGTTACTGTTATTTCTGTGTGAAAGAGACACACTTAGAAACTTAGAGAAATTTTCTGGATTTGTTCTAGATCAGACAGATGGAACAGAAGGTGAATTTAATTTTCCTAAATTTTTAGCATTGTTTCTCAAATTTTAGTGTAAATATCTGAGGTGCTTATTTTAATATGCAGAGTTCTAGTCCTCTGTCCCCCAGATTCTGATTCAGTATTTCTGGATAGCGCCTATGAAACTGCTCTTTCAGTAAATACCCTGAATCGTTGTGTTCCGGATGGTCTGGGAACATTACTCTGAGAAACATTGATCTAGACTACATAATCTTAAATGTTTAAAAGCACAAACCTGCCCCCAGGACTTTGTCCTGAGGCTGTTGAGAAGTCTACAGAGGCAGACTTGATCAGAATTGTATTTCAGAAGGCTCACTATGCCTGGTCTGTGGGAAATCAAGTGGAGAAAGATGTAACCAAAGAGTGAGAGACCAGTTGATTATTCTCTGATCTAAAGAGTGAAATTGCTTAGGTTGGATGGTCTCAGTGACCAGCCAAAGTAAATGGATTCAAGAGAGGTTAGAGGGATAGTCGTAACGAGGCTTGATCTAACAGGAAGGAAACAGTGAAGAATTTGCAAAACTTAAGGTTGGCTAGTGTGGTTTAGGCTTGGGCAAGTGGGAAGACGGTCAGGACTTACTGAGAAAAGGAACACAGGAAGAGATGAAGGTTTTACAGAGGGGCTACAGAGAAGTGCTCTACCCGTGATAGCTGTTTGCATGTGTATTGCTCTGTTGCCTTTGCCTCTCCTTAGTGACTGGGAATTCAGATGATGTTTTTATAGGAGCCTTACCTATGTAAATTTGGGCCTTTTAATGGAATTCTGTACCCCATTTTATGGAGCCAGGGAATTTTTTTTTTTTTTTTTTTTTAATATCCAGGGACCTTCTTCCCATTGCTCTAGGAAGAGGTATCATCAAGAAGTTAGCAGTGCTCAGAATTGATAAGGAGGCCAGATTCTGAAGGTGTGGAGAGGCCAGATTGCTGTAACCAAGAGACAGGATAATCGGCTTGAGAGGAAATGGGTCTAAAAATCTGCTCTCCTGTCTTTTCATTAAACAGAGTGTGAGAATAAGATCACCTGACCCAACAGAGAGCCCTATATTACTCAAGTATGTTTTACAACAATTGTATTCAGGTCCTCTTTTTGTCAGAGGAGTAAGACATCAGAAGAGAGGTGAATTGTACTTAATGGAGCTGAGCCGTGTTGGGTATCCCAGATTGGCCATTCATATTGGCAGTGACCCTTGTGTTCGCATCCCATGAGCCCACTACAGCTGTGTTGGATGCCCAAGTGTGCTCACGCTATCTGTGCAGCCAAACACTTTGAGTTCTTTTCATTCAATTAGATTGACCATTATTTTGACTTCAGTCTGGCCTGGCATACAGATCAGTCCTTCATTCTGTGTCACGTGGAACTTTTGGTCACTCAGGTTCTGAGTCCTAGAAAGTAGACACTGGCAGTGGCTGCTCCCAGATGCTGCTGGTTGCCACATAGCACTCTAGAAGCCAGATTTGCCATTGCTAGTCAGCTGTGGTCATGGCTTTGTAGTCGTCTTTATTTGGGGTTTACTGCAATACTGTTTTTCATAGCGTCTTGGTATATGGCAAAAACTTCAACGCAAAAGGCTATATATGTTAAAAAAGAAAATGCTCTCTGGGCCGGTGAGATGGCTGAGCAGTGTAAGTGCCTGCCTTGCAAGCATGAGGGCCCGAGTTTGACTCCCGGAACCCACATACGAAAAAGGGCCGGTGATATCGCTCAGCGGCACGGGTGCCTGCTGGCGTGCGAGGTCCTGAGGTCGACCCCCGGTACCCACAAAAAAAAAAAAAAATGCTCTCTACTACCACCATCAAACAAATGAAAATGTGCCTTCAACCATGGCAACATCAAATTCTCAAGTTTTAGTATTTATTAATAAAGGATTTCAAGTTTAAAAAATCACTTTTGAATTGCTGAAGCCACAACTGCTTAAACAGGGTCGTGGAAAACTAACAAGGTTCTTTGTTGGGATTTAGTGGCCTGAATCATTTATACCCTTTTCCCCTATAGCCTGTCATCTGCTTTAGAGAAAATGGATCTGTAATAGCCAGAGATCGCAGTCATATTTGCATTTTCAACATGTGAGTGCCATTTATGTTGATCCTAAGTAGAAGTATATTAATCTAGCTTTGGTACTGTTTCATAAAAACAGTATCACTTGGTGTTAGAAAATGAGGAAAAGAGGCTAGTGTTGTTTACTCCCAGCTCTTCCAGTAGCTTAGATTCTGTTTGGTGTCCACATGGAAGCCACTGCTAGTTTGGCCATGGGTGGGTAGATGTGTGACCCCGGTCCCTTGGACAAGTAGATGCAGGACATATTCTATTTATATTGCAAACTTTTACTCTCTAGGCAGAGGAAATCAGGACATTGTGTGGTTGTCTGTGGTGTTTGTCAGCTCTCTGGCTGTGGGCAGCCTGTTGTGCAGGCTTTCACAGTAACATCTTGTTGGAAATGAGAGTCTGTACAGCATTCCTCAGCTGCTACCCATGGTGAAGTTTAACGTCAAATCAGGAGAGCAAGGAAACTGAGGTAGAAAAGCTGCTCTTGGTTTCTGCCACAGCGTTGCTGGTTTGCAGAACTATCTATGATACTGCTTCTGATGACTCTTTTCATTAAAGGCCCCACGCAATGAACTGGGAGTGAAATTTCCACCTGAATGCTGAAAATTGAACTGCATGGCTGAATGGGGAGCCCCGGAAAATGTTACAAACGGGAACTGCTTATCTCTACCTAGTTCGTTGCTAAATTCCTGTTTTACTGTGTTTAAAAACATGGCTTTTTATCTTAATTCAAATGTTTTCTCCAAATTAGCAAAATAACATGAAAACAAAATGTATACTTATGTATTAAATAGTATACAGGTTCTAATACTTGATGCGACATAGAATTTATTTGAAATAGAACTAAATGTGCTACCATTTTTTTTTTGTGGGTACCGGGGGGTCAACCTCAGGACCTCGCGCACCAACAGGCACCCGTGCCGCTGAGTGATATCACTGGCCCCTTTTTCGTATGTGGGATCCGGGAGTCAAACTTGGGCCCTTGCGCTTGCAAGGCAGGCGCTTATGCCGCTGAGCCATCTCACCGGCCCGTGATACCATGTTTTTAAAGCAACCTTTTATACATTTTTTGTTCTTTGTTTTAAGAAGCAGTTACACGCATCTTATCTTGCACAGCATTCTTCTACCACCTGAAAAGGAATTATTTTGCATCATTTCTTACCACTTGGCTTTTAATTAAAATTTTAGATTTTTTTTAAATTTCAAAACACAAAAATGCAAATTAACCAGAATTTTTTTTTAATGCTCTTAGATTTATAATATACCTCATCTGGATCTGCTGCTTATTTTGAGGGCCTTTTTTTCTGACAAATTGTTCTTAGACTTAAGCATGAACTTGCATGTCTGAATAGAGTTGGAAAGAATTTTTGCATTCAAAATATACCCACTTGAAAATTGGAGATTATTAAGGAAATGACAGGCTGAAACTACTAGAAGCATGAATGTTAGACCTAAAGCAGTGTAACCCCTATATATGTTTATTTCTGTACAGCTAGCAATTTTGAAGAGTTTCATTTTTTTTCTGACAGCAATCTGAATGGGTGCATTGAAGTAGTTCGAAACTGCTATAATAAAAGCCCATTCCATTAATCATCATGCACCAGAATGCAGGGAACAGAAAACAGTTCACTGGCAAATACTGGAGAGAAATTGGGCCTCCTTTCCAGAGCTCTGGCAAAACCATCTGAGAACTTCTTGCCCTAGGGCCTTCTGGCCTGAGGTGATAGGAGGGGCCTTTTCTTTTACCTAGGAACTGTCTGCACAGGCAACTTATAGCAAGCCCCCTTGCCTGGCACTGATAAGAGCTCTCTTTGCAGGAACATTTTATCTTCCCAGCTCTGTGTTTTCCACATCTCTCAGGCCCTCCATTTCATTTTCTGTACTCACTTAGGTATCAGTTCAATTTGTGTTGCTTGCTCTTTATATGCACCGTAGAACAATCTCATCTCTTTCTGTAACAACTATTCTGGTTTTTGGTAGGCTTTCCCAGGAACAGGGCATCTGTATAGGTAAAGATTGTAGTTCCAGAGCCAGATCATCTGGGTGTGTGCCCAGTTTTGGTCTTAGCTATATGTGACCCTTATACCCTTCCTGGTATTTCCATCTACAGAATAAACTGTGGGACCAACCTCATAAAGGGGTTGGGAGAGTTCTGAGGGTTAAAGCAGGAAAACACCACAGTCCTGGGGCAAACATGCGCTCAACACGTGGTAAAGGTTAATCTTTTGGGCTTTTTCCCCCCCAAAAGCCTATCATCTAAATTTTCCAGATTTACATTTCTACCATACCTCTAACCTTCTTTTGTGAAGAGCTTAATTTTTGTTTATAATTTAAGCTCATCTTACTCCAGGTTTCTCATTGTGGTCAACCACTTCATCTCTTTCTCCTTAAGTATTTTCCTTTGTGGTGGATTCTCCTATCTCCCCCAGCATCCAAGATGAGAATTCTTTAAGATATATCTGGCTTCATTTTTATAGCATTCAACTTATCATCAAAACTTTTCTTGAATTCTCTCTTCCTATTATCTATCCAAACCTACTTCTTATCCCCTCATTTATAATTTTACCCCAGGCAGGCTAAGTCAGCAGTGAAGAATCTCAGTTCTGGAATCAGACTTTCCTTGGTATAGATCTCAGCTCTACTACTTCCATGCTGTGTGACTGTGGGCCAATTACATAACCTTCTTGAGCGGTAGGTATCTCTCTGTGAAGATAATGATAATTCCTTCTCAGAATTATTGTGAGGCCTAAATAAAATGCTGTCTTTGAAATTCTTGGCATAGCTTTGGGTCTAAATAAGTGTTTAAGCCTTCAGCTGTTACTGTTGTTCTCTCCCCTGTCTGAAGTTGATCTTCCATTCCTGTGGCTAGTTCACAGTGACTTAACAGAATGCTTTCTCCACATTAGAAAGGACTTTTAGGTTGTAAACCTTTCACCTTGACAAAAATGAAAGCTACCGCTTATTAAATACCTGCCATGCAGGACTGTTAGCCTTTCCAGCAAGTGTTGGTATGCCTGCTTTATGGAGGAAGAACTGCAGCCTAAGACACAAACATGATCACCTGAGTTCTCCCAGGCTGCACCGCATGACTGTACCACCATCCTTGTCCCACATTTCATGCTCTTGTCATCATAGCACAGTGCTTCCCCATACCCCCCTGCTGAAAACAAAGGAAATCCTTGACGTATGTCCCTTAGTCCATGGTCAAACAAACATTTCCAGTGACGTGGAACCTGCGACTCTGCAAAGTAGCCCGTTTGATTGCTCAGTGATTTTATAGGTTAATACTTCAGTGTATTGTGCAAAAACCTGGCCCCAATGCTTCCTTCCCATTGATTTTTTTTTTTTTGTTAAAGAAAGAAATACAGGGGCCGGTGAGATGGCTCAGCGGTGTAAGTGCCTGCCTGGTAAGCGCGAGGTCCTGAGTTCAGCTCCCGGTACCCACATAAAGGAAAAAAAGGGCCAGTGATATTGCTCAGCGGCACAAGCACCTGATGGCAAGCGCGAAGTCCTGAGTTCGACTCCCGGTACCCACATAAAAAAAAAGAAAGAAAGAAAGAAATACAGAGAGGCAGCCTGAGATCTTTTTTTAACCCAATAGTTTTTAACCTTTAAATACTTGCATGTAACAGTTGCTTCTCCCATTGTTCTCCCATCCCCATGCATAGAACTTGTTTGCCCATTCTGGGTACGTTTGCTTCAAAGATAAGTGTTATTTGACACATGCTGCATTCCTTGTGCACTGAAAGCTCTTCATCCCAGTTTTAGTCCTTCTGGCTTCACATCTAGGAACCATCAGTCTTTTAGTGGCCCTGTATGTACATTCGGTTTTTCTTAAATAGCCATGAAGGTGCCCATGAGAGCTTTGATTTTAATTCACTGTGCCATGAATAGCGAGCCTGGAAATTTATTTCAAAAACGACAAATTCTTGAATTAAATATTTAGAATTACTCAACTATTAGCTCCATAGACCTCTTTGTTTTTCTCAGTCTCTTGGGGCTGAGAGAAGGAGTAAAAATTGTGTAAGGACCGGAGAAAATCTGTTACATTTGCTTTCTCTTCCATGTTCCCCATAACTGTTAGTAGAGGGAACCTGGTGATCGAGGTGTATAGGTTTTTGCTGTAATGGAAAACTTTTAGGAAATGACATTGTTTTCCCATGAAAATAGGCAACAGCAAAATCTAGAGAGCATTAACAGTAACTGAAAAACAAATCCAGCTTCTGTCTTTCCACAGGTCTGCAGAATCCTAAGTGTCAAATACATGCCTTCATCAAATCTCTACAGTAGCACTGTCCTCCCATGCAGTGTGGGGAGATAGAGGGAGCACTAATTTCCTGAGTGGATGTAGTGAGGTTAGTGATCAAAGCCACCACAGAGGGTTACTGTGAGTACAAAGTGAGTTAATTTTTATAAAGCACTTTAGGACAGTGTCTGCTGCGTAACAGGTCATCATTGCAGTTGTACTGGTAGGGCTGATAGTTTTATTTCTTCACTCAACTGAAAAACAGCCATGACATAATTAGTAAGCCACAGAAGATGGCAAAACCTGTTTCTTCAATAATCTACTGTACAGTTTGGAAACCACCTCACTGAATGTTTTCACTCTATCCTACTATTGAGAGGACTGCACAGATCCAGCTTGTTGTTCTGCATAGAGTTTAATATCTTCAATCCTTAAGAGGTGTTGGAAATATATTCTCAAGTTGTTCATCATCAGAGTAAAAACAGCTTTTTTATTGCATGATCATGGGGTCCAAGCTAGTAAATAATTTAATCCAGGAAATGTAGGCAGGTTGGCTGTAATGGTGCACACCTATACTCCCAGCACATGGGAGAGTGAGGCGGGAGATTCACGAGTTCAGGGCCAGCCTGGACTACATCGTAAGATTTCCTCTTAGTTAAAAAAATGACAAAAAGTGTAGGCACAGGAATATGTAGTGACACTGTCCTTATCACACATACTTCCCCTGCAGTGTGAACAGTGGCCACCACTTTGACATCCTCTTTTCAATTTGGCATTCTAGGTAGGCTGGTCTCAGTGTTCTGGCTTCCTGCTTTCTGAGGCGATGGAGTGGCCAAGGAATGTGATGCTTGTTGTAGTATAATGCTGTCAAGATCCCTAAGACTCTGGATTTATAAACTAGGGAAAATGATAAATTACTGAATATACCCTCTACTGTTGTGGAGAGATAGCTGAAGCAATGGATCTAGCAATTGGGAGGAGACTGTGTTTATTTACTTTCAGTTGAATACATACTGTGGTCATTTTCACTATAGGGTGTTTAACAGTTAGTTCCTTCCTTCTTGAATTGGAGGCACTCATACAGAGAACCCTGTTTTGTTCAATAGATTGAGATTTGTTTATACAATTGGGCTACCTATCACTGATAATAATGTCTCTCATGTGAGTGCTGGCTATACCTAAACCATTCTGCCCCAGCAGCATAAGTGAGAGAAGTATAAACAAGACAGAATATCTTTTCCCTGGCAAAGGTAGTAGGACAACAAGAGTGTCAACAACGGAATCTAATGTAAGATGCAGTAAGACAGGTCTTGTATGAGGTTCATGCAGGAGGTCACATGAACTCAGGTCAATGATTTTCAAGAAGGCTTTGTTGTGTTTATTACATGTGTGAGAGCAGGACTGGGCATGAGGTGGATGGTGGGAGGTTAAGAGTAGTTCCTGTAGAATCTTGAGTGCCCTACATTGCAGATGGGTCTCAAGATGAAGGGCCACCAAAGCTTTCTGCAGAGGCAGGTAGCGGTCAGATCTGTGATTCTGAAAGGTGACTTTTGATGCGTGCAAGGCAGATGGCAGAGGTTATACAGAAGCTCCAGGATGATAATGAGGCCATAGTGGTAATTTAGGTAAGGTCCAAGGAGGCGCTGAACCAGTAGCACTGGAATAAAAGGAAAAGATGCTTTGAGCAAAATTTCAAAGGCCCAAAAGATATAACTTGGCAACTGGTTTACTCTTGGGGAAAAGGAAGCTTGAAGAATTGAAAATGACAGCTTTTTAGGTGAGGTGACCAGAAAACCTATGCAAACTAAGCTTTGAATGCAGAATAGGGACCAAGCTTTGAGTGTTGGGTGAGTAACACTATATAATAGTGGGCTTAGCGATGTGTAATTTTATGGCATTCATGAGATACTCACAGGGTACATTCTCTAAGTAGGTACAAATTTTGGTCAGGCAGGTAAGAGTGGGAGATTTGAATGTGGAAGTCAATCCTTAACTTATAAGAAATCAATGAGGACTTGGCAAGGAGCACTTTGCTTCAGAAGCAGAGTGACAAGACCCCAGGGCAGAGGATTGCCTGACCCCTCCCATCCAAGGAGCAAGTGGATGCCACCCCAGAAGACTGCAGGGGCAAGTACTGTAACACAGAGGCTTCAAGTAGGCTCTGATTTTTATTTATTGTTTATTCTTAAACAATATAATTATAATGTACACATTTTCAAACTACAGAAGAGTAGAAAAAAGTACAGTATAACAATTCACCATGTGCTCTTTATCTAGCGTCAATCTTTTTCAATATTTTGTCAAGCTTTTTCATCTTCCCACCTGTGTATAGCAAGAAAAGGGACATCAAATACTTTAAAGCATATCATTTCTCTTATACTTTAGTTTTCACACTTTCATAAGGACCATTAATCTTTACACATTTATAAGTTATTATCTCACCAAAGTTAAAAAATTAATACCTTAATATCATCTAATAAAAACTCATTTCATTTAAATAATTTGAAATCCTTGAGAGCCACTTCAGTGATACTTTGTAATTGCATAGAAACTAGCTTTCTCTCTGAGGGCCTGTCTGGTGGGAGGCAGAGTGTCCTGGGAAAGATGCTGAAATGCACTCTGCAGAGGGGGTGCTTCTGCAGTGTGGTGCACAGTGAGTTTCAAGGGGAAGCTAAGTTTTGCTTTGTGTATGCACTTATCCCCTGGGAATAGTCTCAGAGGTCTGTGATTACATGTTCTTACCTTAGATCATATGAATTAAATCTGTATCCAAAGGTTACAGTTTTGTGCCTCCAATCCACATGTTATCCAGCTCCTTATTCTAGAGCAGTGCTTCTCAACCAGTGTGCTTCTCTCCAAGTCATTTCTGAATGTCATAACCTTGGGAGGGGAAGGGCTACCTGTATGTAGTGGGAAGAGGGAAGGGGATGCATAGGACAGCTTCTCATAACAGAGACTTGACCTGCCCAAAATGTCAGTAGTGCCAGCCTGAGAAACCCTTTGTTACAAGAGTAGTATATTCCAGAAGAGAACCCCTCTTAATCTGTTGTTACATTGTGGTTAAGAGCTGCTCTTGCTTGGATAGAGGTTAATGTTCCTGCCTGCTTTTTCTTTCCATCTGTTTTATCTCAGCTGGATGCGGCCAGATCCTTGAACCTACCAAACTTTATTCCAATTTTCATTGTTTGTGGTTCAAATTGTAGCAAAGAATGGAAACAGTTTGGTTTCCTGGGTTGGAAATTTAAAGTGAGGTGCACTTTCTCAAGAGATGTTCACTGATTTGACCAAAGTTCTCTCTTGAAGGAGATAATAGCTTAGGGACCCTAATAAGCTAGCAAGCGGGGACTCATTGAATCAAGACATAATCTACTTTTCTTCAGCCTGTTTTGAAAATGAACAGTTATTTGTAATAATTAAGTAAGAAACAAAATTTAAGTGTTTCACCTTCTCTGTTTGTAGGAAATACAGCTGGAGCATGCAAAGCAAGCTTTTGTGCAGCGTGACAGTGCCAAGATGGGAAGGGTCA
The DNA here is from genome assembly GCA_028451465.1 of Erethizon dorsatum. Taxonomy (NCBI): domain Eukaryota; kingdom Metazoa; phylum Chordata; class Mammalia; order Rodentia; family Erethizontidae; genus Erethizon; species Erethizon dorsatum. Next base: position 48,555,419 of record CM051835.1, on the reverse strand, counting down.
CAGCCATTGACTTTAGGGACATCATGGTCACTATCCGCCCCCACGTCTTGACGCCATTTGTAGAAGAATGTCTAGTAGCTGTAAGTTGTGACTTGGCCCTAAGGAAATAATTTGTTCTACTTAGTTTGAGCAAAGTAAATAAGGGATTGTAAAGAGCAATTCGTATACATTATGTAGGGTTTTTTTTCTATTTGAAATACTTAACGTTTTCTTATCATGATTACATTTATTATCAAGCTTGCAAACAAAAGGTATGTCTTGGCTAGTTTATGCCTAGTTTTAGGGGGTGGGTTAATTTGTTATCTGGATTATATGGAATATCTTAGAAAAATGTACACTTGTCCCATGGTGTCCCTGGGGAACTGGTTCTAGAAACCCCGCCCCCCCACATAATAAAATCTGCAGATGCTTGATTCACTTACATAAAATGACATAGTCTTTGCATATAACCTATGCCTATCTTCTTGATATTTAAATCATCTTTAGATTATTTAAAATACCTAACACAATGTAAATGTAATGTAATTAGTGGTTATACTGTATTGTTTAAGGAATAAAAAGGGGGAAAAAGTGTATGTATTCAGTACAGAGGTAATTTTCCCCCCAAATCTTTTCAGTCTGTGGGTGGTTGAATTGAACCCATGAATATGGAATGAACAGATACGGAAGGCTAATTATGTTAACCGGTTAAAGAAAAAAGGAAAAACAAATTAGTGGTCACATGTTAATTTTGCTTCATATTTTGAGGTATGTCAAATACTGATCTTCTTGTTTGCTCTTTAGGGCACAAAGAAAAAGAGCACATATATTTATTGTTTGTTACAATAGTGAGCAGAACAGAAACCTTAGATTTGCTCACTCATTCACCATATGAGTATTGAAGCTTGTGATAGCGCTCATGACAGGCAGAATCATGCTGTCATGCATTGTGGCGCTTCCCTCCCAGAGGGTTGCCAGTTGTTGCCCTTCCTCAGAGGCCCTGGGGTGTCTTATACCATCTGCAGGGTGATTCCCAACCCTTGGTCATGGAGCAACAGAATCACCAGAATGATTCTTAAGAATGCAGATTCTAGGTGTGTTCTAGGCTTGGTCTTCACTGCCTATAGGTAGTGAGCTCTTTAGAATGTTTGGAAAGATTCTAGATGATTCTGATGATCACTCAGGTTTGGAACCACTTGCCAGTGGTAGCTTTCCTTTTGCTAACCCCTGGTAGAAGACCAAGTGTTTTCACCATCATGAGTTTCTCACCATGCTCACCATGTATAAGAACTCATCACTCTCGCCCCATTTTTGTTTTGTGTTACTTCTTTCTGTACACATGGCCTTCAGACCTGGCCTTTTCCTCTCTGGCACAGTGTTAATCTAACTCCTTGGCCCCGCTTTCCTACTCCATACTAAATTACACGTCAGCTATTCTAAATGATTACGAAGTGAAGATTTATGTGGTTGTTACCTTATAAAGAAGTGTTTTCCTAATAAAAATATTTTGCCTTGTTAGGGAAAGATAGATTTTGAAACCCCAAACTGAGGTTCCATTCATAATGGACATTCTGTCTTTTTCCCTTGTCTCCTGCGAAAAAATATGGCTTCTTAAAAATTTTGATTAACAGAATCCTGACTAGTCTTAACCCCCATTCTAGCATATGACATCTCATATTTTTACCATAATATGCTTGTTGGTTACAAATCCCACCGAAGTAAAGTCTATACTTAAATGATTATTTATTGCCGGTTATAAGTAATTTGACAATTCTTCATATTAATATTAGATTGGGCACTTTCACAGTATGGTTACACTGATACACACTTTTGCATGTATAAGCACATGCATGTGTGCATGTGTATAATATAGTTTTGTGTGTATAAGCCTTTAAGATTTGCTCATTAGATGAAATAAACCAACTTATAAAACATTTCCATTTGAAATTTGAACTCTGTAAATTACTATTGATCTTGTTAAAATCCTACACATGTATTTATTTAGTTTTCTGGGAGTTGTATTTGGAAAGTACGAGTTCTGGTCATGATTAGTTTTAGTTATTTTTAGAAAATATTTATAGCTTTCTTTTATTTTAATGTGAAAGAAAAATACTTAACGGTCATGTCTTCTTTTACATACCTTCTTAATTACTTCCAAACTAGCATTAGATATAATATGTACTTCTGAATCTTCTTCACCTATAATCTTTTTTTCTTCTTCTCTCTCTTATTTTCAATTTACCGAGGCTGCTGGAGGTACCACATCCCATCAAGTTAGTTTCTCATATTTTAATGGATTTAATTCACTTCTTAACAACATGGAACTCATTAGAAAGATCTACAGCACTTTGGCTGGCAACAGGAAAGATGTAGAAGTGACCAAGGGTGAGTGAGAATATATCTGAATTCTTGCCTGCAAGTATCTTGGGGAATGAAGGAGACAACCAGGAGTATATGTTATAGGTTTTTCTATTCCATTCACACTCATACATATTAACCATATGGTATGTATGTCCTCCATCCTTTGATCAGACAAATAAAAGCAAATAAAACAATCCTCACCAAGTTTTAAATAAACTGAAGACAGCATTTGAATTAGAAAAACATGTAAAGTTTCTTAAATATTTTCAGACCTTGCTAGAATTTGAGCTAAATTGATAGCCCCTAACGTGCCCTTCAAAAGTACATGAATTCCACAAACTTGTATTGGAGACCGTGCAAGTTATCTATGAACTTGAATAAGATACTGTATTATTTTTAATGGAATTTTTTTTTTTCTTAAAACAGAGAATTCACTTAGGAATTCTACCTAATAAAACCGCTTGGAATCTATGCGTATGCAGTTTCATATATGCTTGTTTTCTCATTTTCTTTGGTCTGAAATTTGAATAACATCCTGTGTCATTTATTCAGATGACACTGAGCTTGTAAGCTAAATGTTGGAGAAACAGTCTGCATACTCGTTCCAAGTGAATGAAAGAACTACAGAAATTCTTGCCCTATTTAGACTGACTTGCATTCTGTGACTGATAATAATAAAGTTTTGTGATGTTCACTTACTCTAGTACCTTGAGTTAACTCTAAATTTAATGCTATTCCTTTTTGAATCTTTTCCTTTTTAACTTTTTTCCATACAGAGGAGTTTGTTCTGGCAGCTCAGAAATTTGGTCAGGTTACACCCATGGAAGTAGACATCTTGTTTCAGTTAGCAGATTTATATGAGCCAAGAGGGTAAGTTGGCTTTTTTTTTTAATTAGCTTAATAAAAGGAGGCTAGGAGGTAGGGGTGGGAGGAGGACAGCAATCAGGAGAAAAAGAAGCCAAATGGAAGGCAGCACTGAAATATGGGAAATGATAAAATGGGCACTTCAAAATTCCATAATGTAAATTTAATAAATTCTGTTTTGTTGCTGCTTGTGCTCATTTTACCACCAGACGAATGACTTTAGCAGATATTGAGCGAATTGCTCCTCTGGAAGAGGGAACTCTGCCCTTCAACTTGGCTGAGGCCCAGAGGCAGGTGAGTGAAGGGAACAGATTGCTGATGTTCCCTTTGTGAGACACCCAAGCCCCTTTTCACTTGCACTTGCCTTTCTGGTATTGGTATCTGACTTACATTTTTCCATTTTACCACTGAAATCCAGATAATTTGAAAAGGCCAAAAAGAGACGTTACTTAAAGACCTTCTGATGAACAGATACTGGCATTTGTTTCTTTAAAAGATGGGTTGATTTTCTCATGCACTGGAAGCTGGACACTCCCAAAATGTGTTGATCTATTCTTCCCTAAATTTTGTGTTAAGGGGTGTGGGGGACAGCCCCAGGTTGGTGTCGCTGTCCCTGTCAGCCACTACATGTTGCTAAATGAAAGCCGTCTCTGCTGTCCAGAGTGGCGCTCTGTCAGCGCACTGTCTGACTGCCATGCCTTCTGTTTTTCTGAATATCAAAACGAGATAATTTTGTTTAGTCTGGAGTCGTAGTTTGAAGGCTTTTAGACCTGTTTTCTCTATGAAAAGATTCATAAGTTATGTGGAAACAATTTTAGGAATGTTACATTTTATTTTATGGTTAACAGAAACCAATCTCTTGAAGTTATGGGAGTCAGAAACCTAAGACACGGTACCTCCTCATTTAACTCTTGCTCGCCTCTGTATTGGTCAGGCGTAGAGAAGAAAAGTCTTCATAACGTGTGTTGTGTTTGCACAGCATTTGTAAAATAAATCCCCTCACAGACAGAGTGTCGTTTTTAGAAAAATACCTCCTTTAAGGCAAAGCCATCTCTGAATCCTCTGAGACCTCACTGTTCTTGGCTTGGGGCTCTGGGTCTGTACAGAGACGCCAGTTTGACCACAATGGGTTGATGCGGGCTACATTTTTAGGACTGTCAGGCCTGGAGCCAGGACCCCCTCCTTTTAGCTCCTTCCCACCCAAAGGCAGCAGCGAGTTTTGTGTGCAGCATGTAAGTCAAAGCAGTGGGTGTGTGCTCAGTAAATCCTAACGAGGTACCTCTGGAACCCAGCTGGCTGTGGTTAAAAGAGGAAGCCGGTTTCCCTTAGTGCAGGAGAAAGAACTGTATAATCACGTCCAGAGGTGGAAGCAACGTTCCTTTCCCTCTCTTTGATTTTAAACAATGCTTATGAGATTATTATCTCTTCATCTGTATGACACCAACTATTGTAGAAATTTGGGGATTAAGAGAAACAGTTTTTGTGTTAGGTCTCTCTTGTTCTCCAGCTGGCAGTCATCTCCCACCATTTCCACTTATGCCCTTTTCAGCTTTTGAGAGTTTGTAATGGATGCTTGTTGATACTGGCCACGAAAGGGTTAGACTAGTTTGATGAGATTTACAGCAGGAAATGATTGGCTGCTGCTTAGAGGTTTAGAGCAATTCACAGCGGCCTTCCTGGAATACAGTGTGCTTTTTACTGCATGAACCCCACTGGGCCCAACAGATTCAAGCAAGGGAGGTCATCCACCTGTGGGCAAGTGTGCCTGTCCCAACCCTGTGCAGCCCTTGGAGCATTTGTCCTCCACAGAGGAGTGAAGGAGGAGTCTTTCTTGAGTCATTTTAAGAACACTGTGTTTCTCGTTTCTGAAAAGTTAAATGAAAGTCTGGGATTGCATTTGTCTTTAGATGAGGAATTAGTGGTAATGGTACATTCCTCTCCCTCATTATTTTCAGAGTATTTTTCACTCATTTGTTTTGATGCCAGAATATTTCTAAGTATTGCATATTTTTATTGATATAAATAAAATAGTGCTTCTCTTTTGGGTATGTCTGTCACAATGAAAATGCTACTGATCTCCATCTGTACACAGACAGAATTGGGAACAACCCATGGAATTTGCAGAAATGTTTTACATTCATGGAAATACATATTCCTATGTAAAGCTATTTTCAGTCAGATGTCTTTGAAGGATATTCTAAATCATCTCATTGTATTAGAATTGTGTTACAGTGACAGCAACTAAAATTCAGTGGGTTGATAGCTAGGGCTGGTGATTATTTTCATTGTTCGCTGATTTTAATTATCAAGACTTTGGAAAAACAAATTTTATTGAATGTATTTATTCATTCAACAGGTATTTATTAAGCACTGACTATGTGTCACCCTCATTTGACAACTCTGTGTGACATAAAATTACTATTTTATTTATGCAAGCAGAGAAGTGCAATACTCTGAAATATTCTGGTCTCAGAAACTCTAAGGATAATAGAGGTCAAAAGAACAGCAACAACTTCCCTGAAGCTGGAATTTTGGAAAGATGGGCAAAAAAGAGGAAAAAGTAACCATCATTTGTAATATGTATAGTCACCATAAACATTTCGAATATCTCTGGGTAGTGAGGGTGCTAAAGTGTTAGTATTAATTTTATATGCATATATATACAGATAATTTTAATTAAAAATGACTCCATGTTACACAGTCTTAAAAAAGTGTTTTTTAAAAAATTGCCACTTAAAGGGTAAAGAGAATTATACTGCCCACCATGCTCTATTTAGCTTGCTTTCATATATGGTAGCTTATGAACATTTTTGCTAACATAAGCTGTCCTTTAACAATACCATTTTAAGCTGGCTGTGGTGGTGTATGCCTGTTGTTCCAGCATTCAGGGGGCGGAGACAAGAGGATCCCTGCAAGTTTGAGGCCAGCCTGGGCTACTTTAGTGAATTCAAGGCCTGCCTGAACTTCAAAGTGAGACCCTGTCTCAAAAAGACAAAACAAAAACATTTTTAATGACACATTTTCATTTTCAAATTACAGCATTGTATTTTAAACAGTTCTCTATTATCGGTCACTTAGGACATTTTGCTTTTAAAACAGTACTGCATTTTATCATTCTTAAAGCTTGATCCTTGTTGATATGTGTGATTATTTTCTAGCCTCAGTGTTTGTAAGAAGAATTACAGGCTCAGGTTATGTACACTTTATGTGTCTAAATGTGTCTTATAAAATTTTCCTCAGCTTACACCGGATTTAATGACGAATTTGAGAAAGCTTGTTTTTATCAACCTTTGCCAGTCTAGGTATTGCCATTTAAAACAAAAACAAAAAAATATAAATCAAAAACTAGGCAAGAATGATATTTGACGAATGCTTTAAAATTTGCATTTCTTCAGTCACTAACGGGAATTGAACATTTGGAAGTAGGTTGATATTTTTGGTAGGAAGTGGTACTCACGTTCAGATTTGACTTAAACATTAATAGCAATACAAACTTTTTACTAATAACAGTTTAAGGAATCTAACCCTACCTTCCTCTTCCACATTTTACTTGTATCACAGATTTAGAATCCAGTAAGTAATTTTTTAAATAATATGTGCTTGTTGTTTTCTACCCCTGTTCTGTCCCCTGCCTGCCTGCTCTTCACCTCCTGTGCATGCAAAGCAGAAGGCCCTGGGTGATTCAGCTCGGCCAGTTCTCCTACAAGTCGCGGAATCAGCCTACAGGTTTGGTCTGGGTTCTATTGCTGGAGGTTAGTCATGGATGAGAGTAAAGTTGTCGTATTTATTATTCCTTCTGTCTTTTCTCTGATTTCCCACCTTGCGGTATTACAAGACAGAGCTTTCTCTAATTGTTTTACAAGCCAGTTACCAGTCTGTACCTGTGAGGTCAGACCAGAGGAAAGAGGACTTTTTTCCATATCTGCACAGAATCAGGGTCTTACAAATGACAATTTTCTCTTACTTATCTTCAGCCAGGCTTCCTAAAGCCAAGTTAATAATGAAGTTGGGCTGTAGTGACAGGCTTTTAATTTAAACTGTGGCATCTTTTTAAGTGAAATTCCATAATGGATTATTAAGTGTGGTGTATGGTTTTTAAATCTGTACATGCGAATTTTGCCTTTTTTCTCACCCTTTGATTTTATCCTCCTCTTTTTCTCCGTTTGACCTTAGTTCCCTCTGAAATGTTGATATTTAATTTTAGCTGTTGGAGCCACTGCTGTGTATCCTATAGATCTTGTAAAAACTCGAATGCAGAATCAGCGATCAACTGGTTCTTTTGTGGGAGAGCTCATGTATAAAAACAGCTTTGACTGTTTTAAGAAAGTGCTACGCTATGAAGGCTTCTTTGGACTGTACAGAGGTTAGTGCCTTGTGCTAAAATTATATTAAGTGAAATAATAACCAAAGGTTTGCTTTCCTATATTAGTGCCTGAAATGAATTAGACTGTGTTAAAATGGAAATACAGCAGATTCTCAATTATCCATGCTAATGGGAGTAGGGTGGAGGCATGTAGTGCATGGCTAATCAAAACAGCCCATAATCTGAAAGCCATTTTTATTGCTCTTTTGTGTGTTTTATTTCTTAACATAATAAATTATTTTTGTAAACATCATCATGAGTGTTTAAAATGTTCATGGTTTATATTCTTAAAGATCCCACTCACCAACTAGTCGAGAAAGGTATCCTAGGGACGGGACAAAGCCTGCTCAGGATTCATGATTCTCCTGGAATTTACAATGGTCTCTCTTATCCATGGTTTCACTTTTCACAGTTTCAGCTACTCGTGGTCAACCACGATCTGAGAATTCCAGAGATAAACAATTTGTAGCTTGTAAATTGTGCACTAGTCTGAGTAGTATGATGATGCAGTAAGTCCCTGACTTATGAATGAGTTCTGTTCTGGGAGAACATTCATAAGTCAGATTCATTTCTAGTCAGACAGTGAGTCTTACACACCTGTGAAAGTTCACAACTCGATTGTTCGTAAGTCAGGGACTTGCTGTGTCTCCCACTTTTCTGCTCTGAAAGAAAGCAAATGATCCTCCTCCTAATGTACTGTCAGGGTGGTAGCAGCCTAATGCTACACTCGAGGGCCCATGTCATTCGCCTCACCTCCTCTCATCACGCAGGCTTGTGTCATCGCACTGGAAGGGTGAAGAGCACAAGACATTTTGAGAGACTGCAGTCACATAACTTTAATGACAGTGTATAATTATAACTGTATGATTGTTGCTAATCTCTTTCTGTGCCTGAGAGAGAGAGGTATCTACCATGGATGTTGGGGGACTCTGTACCCCAAAAGTCTGTCAGGTAGATAACCACGGGTTTGATAGAAGCCTCTTTCCCTATCTTTTTCTGAATTGAGGTTCCCTCTTTCCGTCCTCTAACTCTTCATACAGCACAGTAGAGTTGATTCACACAGCCCTCCAACTGGGTCATCTCTTCTCATCCTGCTCCTTAAATCTCCCAAGGGTCATTAGGGAGCGGTAGCAGGAGCAAAGACTATGGCCTTGCTCATGGAGAGAATCCCACAGACCCTGCTGCTTTCTGTTGGCATTGGCTTAAGGAGACATACTTTGGCTTCCCAATGTCCCTTTTCTTTGTACAAAGAGCAAAGAAGTGCATTTGTAGCAGGTAAGGGTCCTGACACTTAGCTGCTTTGCCATTTGGCCAACTGCAGGTCATCCCTCCACTCCTTACTGGAGCTTGCTCTTGAAGAAGGAAACAATGCTTTGTACTCTTTCCGCTGAGGTGGATAGTGACACTAGTAGCCATGTAAGCCCAGCCTCTAGGCCTCTTCTGCCATCTACTGACTCTAGCCTCCAAAGTAAGCACCCAAGTTAAACAAAAACCTCAGAAGCTGGGAGGTTTTTAATTGAAGAGAAGTTCCATTTTGTAGGTCCTATTATATAGGTAGATAACCCTCATCAAAGGCCTTTTGATCTTTTCTCTGCCCTCCTTTGCTGGCCCCCTGCCTCTTCTCACAATTTGGAAGGTCTGTGACCCCAGGTGATTGATGATGACCCTGTGGGGTCACCACCTTCCATGTGAAATACCCACCTCCCCTTCTCGTGACAACGGCCTCCCAAATGAAATGGCTCCCAAGTGGTATGAGGTTAATATCACCATTCCCTCTTTGCAGTGAGTCAGGCAAAAGTGACCACCTTACCTGTTCATGTGGGTGGCTTTTTGAAAGGAGAACTTTGAACCTCTAGTCTAGACAGATGTTTGAGCCTTGGCGTTGCTTCACCAACTATTTTTATGGGCTTTTCTTTTATGGGTATTGGAATAAATGTCAGAAGTGCCTTTAGAATTCTGAGAACTCCACCTAAATGCCTGCTAAATGTCTTCAATTTGCTTGTGTTAACATGGTTTGTTTTTAATTTTTAATCTCTTCTTTTTGCTGTCTGACCACACCTGGCAGGTCCTGATTCTTGGTTTACCTAGATTTCCCTTCTGTGACTTGTCCCTTTTAACCCATGGACAGAAGAGGTCAAAGTGCACTTGAGTACTGAGTGCTGAGCTAATGTGGGCCTGAAAAGAGAGTTACATCTCTTGCTGGGCTCAGCTACTGCATGTGTAAGATGGGAACTGCTGCTTTTAGCTTCTCAGGAAGGGGAAGTGTGCTGGCATATTAGAGACAGAGGCTCACTCTTAGCACCAGTTTATAAATAGCTGTTTTTCCAACCTGCTGGGGTGCCTGGAGCCCCAGGGCAGGGGATGGAACTGTCTGTCAGGATGACGAGTAGACTGTGAATATAAGATTAGCTCTGGGAGTCACCTATGCTCATTTCTTCCCCAGCTCTTAGTTTTTGCAGATTTTAACAAAGATTTACTGTAGAACTCTTCCTTAGTTTCAATCTATAATTTGTATCTCGAGAGCAAAGAGATGATGGGCAGTTCAAGTTTAAAAAGAATAATGATTTACAATCTTGCCTTGAAAATGACTTCTTCCTTTTCTTGATTGGTCTGAGACCAGCTCCCTTTACTTTCTTGCACATAATCATTAATTGTATACTACAGCATGTTTGTAAATGCTGATCATTGGGCAAGAGAGAGAACAGATGAAGATATAGGTAACTCTGTGAAAATGATCATTTAACCTATTGTTTAAAATAAATAATAATAATAGAACTAAAACAGACCTGGAATATTTCAGAGACTCAATATTATAACTCTTGTTTACAAAGATGTAAAATAACTGCTTGTGATTCTTTGTACATTTCTCATTAAATGTATATATATATGTGTGTGTGTATATATATATATTTTGTTGTTGTTGTTGGTCTTTTTGAAACAGGGTTTCTCTATGCAGTTCAGGCTGGCCTTGAGCTCACTTTGTAGCCCAGGCTGCCCTCAAACTCACAGTGGTCCTCCTGCCTCAGTCTCCCTAGTGCTGGGATTACAGGCGTGCACCACCATGGCCAGCCTAAATGTAATTTTATTGTTTTAAAATTTTATCTTTCTAGGGGAAAACAGTTAAATTTAAATTTTGAGAACATAAACTTGCAATATTGCTTTCACCTGGCATATTTGAGAAGATGTTGGAGTAGATTTCTAATTTATAAATGTGTTTCAAAATATTGAGCATTTTTTCATATTTTAGAATTTTGCATAGCATGTAATTTTTCTCCATCAAGACATATATAATTGCTCCTGTTTCCTGAATAAGATAATTAGGTAATGTTGCAGAAGTGAGGTCTCTCCCCTATTTAAAATTACCTTTGTGTATACAGTACTTTTTATAAAGTTGTTGAATGACTCTGAAAGAATATGCTTTTGCAACATGTGTTTTTGTTAGGAGGTTAATAACTATCTCTCTGTCATACTGTCTCTCTCTTAAAACCAGAATTTAGGGAGCTGTTTTTGTGTGTAACAGTAGTTCCCTATGGAACTAGAATAAAGGTTATTTTTAAAGAATTCATTCAGCACTTCAGTACATACTGTTTTGCTTTTTACTTTCTCTGGCAGCTGCCATTATCTGCACACAGTCCTGGAAGTGTCCAGCAGTAACAGGGGAACACATTTCCATCCCTGCCCAGTGTCCCACATTGTACTGATTCCATAGGTGTGAGGACGGCCAGCAGCAATCTTCAGTGGTACCTAGGAGAGTCAGCAGAAACTAAAGCTGGGAGCTGGTCAGTTGTTATCTCCAGGTGTCTGGTATCTGTGTAGGTCCCTATTTCTCAGTCTCCAGGAGACTCTTATTTTTTGTATACTATCTCCTTAAAAGTCTTAGGACACTGGCTCCACAAACTTTCTCTGTAATACAGACTGCCTTCTTTACAAGAAAATGACTGATTTTCGTGGGTTGTTTTTATTTTGGGAGGTGGGTAATTTTTGACAATCTGGCCCCCAGGTGAAGTCTATTTGTATTATTTCAGGAAATAGTACAGTACCTGAGATGATCTAGCACTACCTGAAGTCACTTATGAAAGTCTTCCTTAGTTTCCTCCTGTCACGAGACCAATTTAATTCACTCAGGTGTTCAAAACCCCTAATGAATTTACCTGACAGCTCGTTTGGTTTGAGTGAACTGCAAAAGCAGATGAGTCAGTCATGGCCTACTATATACTGGACATGTTTAAGAGGAACAATTGGGTAAATCACCTCCTGTTCCAGGAATAACTAATTTCTGCTTTTAAACTTTATGACATCCTCTTCTCTCAGATGCCTCAGGTAATGAGACGAGCAGACTTAGAAATTAGAAAATGTTTTGGGAAGATCTTTGGGAAAAGCATGCATTCAAAAAAAATTAGGGTCCATCAGAAATATTTCTTATAGGAAGGTTTTTGTTTCTGTTGGTGTGAGAATTCATAAAAAAAATTCCTAGAAGGAGACACTAGATAATTTCATGAATTAAATTTAATTTAGAACAGTGCTTAATTTTCAGAGTAATTGACAATCATCATCACCACATCATCAGTCCGCATTGACTGAGGCTGCAGTTTTGAATATGTTTATTTTGTGTTGTCTGTCTAGTGCGAAGCAGTCATCCTCCATCCTGGAACGTTCTCAAGGTGACATCTAGAGGATGTTGTGGTGATATCTCAGGAAGCCATTGATCTGTGTATATTCCAGAAGGAAGTTTGATCAGGCAGTGAGGTTAAGCTGAGTCTCTTCTGATAGTTATTGGTGCTATAGAAGGGAGTGAAATTCTGTGGACTTGCAGTAAGATTCTTTCTTTTGTAATTCTTGTGGATAAAAATAGATTTACAAGTCAGCACCAAAGTAAAATGAGGTTTCTGCTTTTTATTCCTTATGAACATATGCATCTTAGAACAAATCATTAATCTGTGAACTGCCATGAGCCATGGGTCCACCCTTGTCTACCAAGGCTTTTAATAAGTGCAGAATAGGTTGTTTTGAGTCTTATTTTCTTGGCTGATTTCTGCACACTTTTAGTTAGGGCGTTAACTATGGAAAAATCCAAAGACAGATATTTGATGATAGGAAGACAAAGGAGAATAAGCAGAGGACTTGGACAGTTTGTATTATGTTATCAAATCTCCAGATAGCTTTAGTGAACCAACTGCAGCAAGCACAGAGCATTATGATCTGAGTAGTCAGGTGACAGGAACTCGAACTCAGGTGAGTAAGATGTTATTAGAGGATTAAGAGGGCCAGATGAGAACAGTGATGAGCTTAGAAAATTGGGAAAGGTGACAAAAACATGAAACTATACATAATTTGGAGAAGGAAAAATTGATGAATGCATTCATTTCAGGCCTTGGGAATGGTAATTCATAACCAGCTACTGATGTTGCTGAGATAAGGGAAATTAATGAAACCTCAAAGTTTAGAGAGAAGAAAAGATAACCTGGATTCTGAGAGTTGTCATGTGCTGATGAAAACCTGAAGGAGACTCTGTGATCCTGCTTCCCATTAACTTCATTTGTGGAAAGCCCTCAAAATCCAGAGTCAAGAGGAACTGACTTTTCTATACCTTGATCAGTATCATTCATTTTATATCTTAACACTCAGTCTCCCAGAGGCATGCTGAGCTGTAGCTTAGCTAACAGATGGTGCCTAAAATTTTGAGTAAAGCAATTAACCCAGATAAACAGGCATTGAAATGTTCATGGCCATCCTCACTCCTGTGCTCTCCCCACTCTGCTGCCACTTTGGGTACCAGCCTAGAGAGCCTGTGCAGAACTGGACTGCAAGGAAGGCTTTGAAACCGGATAGTGTAGTTGGGAAGGTGGAAATGTCTCAGGCCTGGGGGCAGCATGAGTCAAAAGCAGACAGACAAGTGGGCGGAGGAGGGAGAAAAGAATGCTTGACCAAGTGAAGAGAGAAGGGCATGGAAAAAGGAGCAAGAATAAAAGCTGTAAGACAGGGCACTCGGAGTGCTGGTAGCTCCAGAATGAAGGTTAATCTGATGTTGAAAGCAAGGGAGGCTCTCAGAGAAGACTGGCAAGTGTAGTGGCCTCAATCATGAGGTCAGGAGGGTAAGAAATTTAGCATAGTAGGGGTTGCTGCTGGGTTGAAGCGAGGTAGCACAACAGTGTGCTGGCCGTGGCTATACCTATGGGAAAATGGCTGTCTTGTGGATTAGTTTCCCTTACCAAATTCTGCTACTGTCTCTTCCCTGAGTGTCTTTGGCCCTGCTCTATACTATTGTCAGTACTGGGCTGGTTACTCTCGAACTGGTATTTGTCCTTGTATTTTAGTTTTGCCCTTATTAGAAACCTTCAGTTTCTGTAGTCCCGCTTGTCTTGTCTAGCATTTTCTTTTGAAACAACTGCTGTGTGTGCCTGCAGTCATCTGCGGACCATCAGCCTGGTTTCTTCTGATAGTGCTTTCCAAAGAGCCCGGGAGGAGGGACCTGGAAGCTGAGCAGGGAGGCATGTTGTCGACACCCACCCTATGGCCACCTTCCTTTTGCTATATGAAAGTCCCAGTCAGTGCAGGGTGCTGGCCACAGGAGTTGGGGCCCAAGAAAATTTTCAGAACAGTCTAGTTTGAAAGAAATGCCTTTGTGGGGCAGAGAAGGAAGTTGGAGTAGTTAAAGTTTACTAGCAGGAAAAGTTCAACATTAGGGGGTGGAAAAGCCTGGTGTGAGAGGAATGGTAGACCTGACTAGCTAGCTAGTTGGAGACCTGAACCAAACTGCTCAGCCCCCCGATTCATTTCTATGAAGGAGGAGGAAGAATAAATGACAGTGATGATGGTGATGATACTGATGAAGATAAACATTAACATAAACAACAACAAAACCTATTTCTGTAGTACATACTGTGTCCTGGCCCTGTTCTGAGGGATTTGTCTATTAACTCATTTCATCTTTACATTTACCCCATGAGATGATAACATGATTATTCCCATGCTACAGGTATAGAAACCAAGGTACAAAGAGATTGGGTAACTTGCTAACAGTTACATAGGTAATAAATAGCAGAGTGAGATTTCAAACCTCGCAGCCAGGCTCAGACCTGTGGTCTTAATCATTCAGCTCTTCTGCACCCAGTAGAAATTACATTGTAAAAAGTTACTTATCAGCTGAGGTTGAGAAATGTTTAAATTCTTCACTAAAAGATTTTATTTTAGCTTAGAAACAGTTGGAGATGTGTCCTTATCTTTGCCTATAGAAGCAGGGCCCCTAGACACTCTGATACCAGATGTGCCTTCACTCCCTGGGGACAGCTCTTCTAAGGAGAGGTGTAATGTCAAGAGGACAGCACCTTACTCCTTACCCAGTGCTACACCGTGAACATTATTCAGGCTGATTTGCCTCTTGTAAACAAGAAAAGAATCAAGGAAACATCTTGAAAAGATAGGAAGAAGGAAATATTGCCTGTCTTGGATACATAAAATCAGGTAATGAAGAGTATCTGGTTTTGTATATATTTACTCATGAGATTATCAGAATAAACCAGGAGATAGTAATCAGCGTTCTTGTTTTAACAATGAGGAGCTTAAAGTCAAAGAATAACTTTGCCAGAATCACTCAACAGGAAGGAGAGCAAACCTAAGGTTTCGGCACAGGTCTGTCTACCTCCTAAGCACATGCCCAACTGTTCATTTTGCTACCAGGCTATTGGAAATAAATAGTTTTTATGAATTTCTTTCATGGTGCCTTACAGCTCTGAAATCTAGAATTATATTTCTAAAGGGTTCTTAGGTAAGGAGTAGTGTAGTAGCCCCCAATCTAGCACATTGCTTGCAGAAACCTCTTTTTGGGATGCTATATGAAGCTGAGGTTGGGGGCCTCCGATGTGGGCTTGGTTCCCACGTTTCCAGCTAGTTCTTATTAGGTTGCGTGAGGGATTGGACTCGGAAGGGATAGTGTGATTTATATCTCCAACCTGTGAAATTTGAAGACAAAATACTGTATTAATACTGTACCCTGTAAATCTTTTCTCGCATTAGCAACCTTCTGGGAGAATAAAGTTTGCCACAAAAGCATTGCCATATGTGCTGATGGAGCTGAACTCTAAAGAGAAGATTAGAAAACTAACCACACTAATAAATTTCATTTGAGGCAGTTGGAAAATGGACTGCTATTTTGACAAGTTAGAAACAACACACACATCCAGTCTCTATTTTGAATGGTTAAAATGAATTTCCAGGACCCAACAGAAACATCTTATATTACAAACCTGATTTTTCTGCTGAGTTACCCAGATGTCAAGCATATATGCCCTGGAAACTGAAAAGTGATTGTGAAGAAGTGTCTTAACTAGAAAGTGGGCTGTAGGCCTTACTCAGCCATGTTACTTGTCCACCTCTGAGGTCAAGGTAAAAGCAAGGTATAAGAGAATTCCCCCCATCTGCAAGTTTTATTTTATTGATTTTTTTTTTTTTTTTTTTTTTGTGGGTAGCGGGGGTCGACCTCAGGACCTCACGCGCCAGCAGTCGCCCGTGCCGCTGAGCGATATCACCGGCCCTTTTTTCGTATGTGGGTTCTGGGAGTCGAACTCGGGCCCTCGCGCTTGCCAGGCAGGCACTTACGCCACTGAGCCATCTCACTGGCCCAAGTTTTATTTTTTTAATTGTCCCATAGATCATGCCACCTCCTGAAGAGCATTTACTCAAACTGTTGGTACAAGGCCACATCTGTAGTGGGCCTCAGCTTGTAACCCACAGCCAGTTATTTCTCTGTTTAGCCAAGGTGATTGCCACAAGGGTACTTATCCATGGCCTTTGAGTGCCAGCATCTGCCTCAGACCTTAGGAATGGATTGTATACCTTGGTTTTATTCTTACTGAATTGAAGTTCTTCATGTAATATAGTGAAACTTGTGACCTCTAACTATATTACTTTAATCTCATAATTGCTCTTCTTGCCCTGGGTCTCTGCCCTTGCCAATGTTACTGAACTGCCTCTATAACATTTTACTTTTTGAACCTTACTTTTTACTTAAAAACCATCCCACGTGTTGACCGAATTTGGTCCTTGTGCCTTAGTGTGGCTTAAGTTTGAAGGAAGTACTGTACCTTGCCAGGTGAGAGCACAGGCTGGGACCAGACTGCTGAATCCCACTGCCCATCTAATGACTGGTGACCTTAGGCAGCTTCCTTGAAGTCAGCCTCAGTTTCTTCATCGGTCAGTGGAGACAAAATATCACACATGACTGCTGGGCATGGCAGTATGACCTGCAGTCCTAGCATTTGGAAAGCTGAGACAGCAAGATCACGAGTTCAAAGCCAACCTGGGTTACATAGCATACCCTGTCTCAAAAAGCAAAAACAAAATAAAAAGCACATACCACATACGGTGTCATGTAGATTAAATGTGTTAATTCATATAAAACACACTGAAGTAGCACCTAGTGTTTAGTAAGTGCCCCCAGTGATACCATTATTATGTATTACAGTATCTTCTGTGATCCAGCCACACCCTGCAGTGATCTTGCCCTGACTCTGAACTAGCCATCATCTTGAGATTTTGGTGCCTTAACACATTATCCTCTCTCCCAGGACCACACTGCCCTTCACTCTGGTCCTATCTCTTCTTTGCTTGCTGATGAAGCCCTAGGGTAAATAACTCCCCATCTTTGATCTTTTTCTCCTACTCAGCAGGCAGGATAACTGGTTCTCTCCACTGTGTATTCCTAGTACCTTGATGCTTCTGGGCTCTGGTACTCACCAGGCTGTTTTCAGATGTTCTGCCTCCTTTCTGGTACATGGAGACAATTAGGGTTCACTTTTTCCTCTAAACTGAGAATTTTTGAGGAAGAGACACCCATCTCATTGTGTTCATTCTAATACCAGCCACATGGAGAGAATATTTGATAAATGTTTGTTCTGTGAATAAATATTTGCTGCCCTCATTTATGTCTAAAATATAGGACATGTTTGTTTTGTTTTCTGCTGTTCACAATGCATTGCTAAATTTATACTGAGAAAGACAAATTTCAGTAGGTTACAAGGCTAGCTGAAATGAATGTATCTAACACTATAGTTACTTGGCTCTTTGGGCTGCTTTTTATTAGTCATTTAAAAAGACTGTCATGGGGTGGTTACAGAGACAAGAGATCATCATTTAAATCATAGTGCTTTCAGCCCATCCACGGTTTTGGTCAGTTATTTAGTGATGAGAGAAATATATCTAACAAGTAAATCTTTAAACATTTTTGGCTCTTGATCTGAATACAGGGAGTAAACAAGAGATTTTAGATATTAGGTTTAGTTCAAACAGCTTTTGCCTGCTTCTTAACTAGTAGAAATTAATGTATTTTCATTGAGTCCTAACTAAACGTTTCATCTCATAGGTAACTTCTTAAAAGATTGATGAGTGCATTTGAAGAGGCAAGAATGCTTGCTTTTAATGAAAACACTTGCTTTGCCCTGATGGTTCCCATTCCTGCTTTCTCTCATGTGCTGCCTTGGCTCATTTAGATTATAAAGAGCACAGGCTCATTCAAGCTGGCAGGCACACAAGGGAGGCTTTTGGTGTGAATTCATGCAAGAGAGAAAAAAGGCAGAAATCTCATGGGGAACCAAGGACACAAGTTACTCTGGAGCCTGGCCTCAGGGGGTCCAGAAGTGGTCAGAGCCAGCCTATCTCCTTTCATGGGTTGTTCCTTTCATGGGCTCTATGTTTTCTCTCTTTGGTGTCCCCATTCTTTTTGCTCCAAATTCTCCTCTCCACCAACCTGCTTTCTTCGCTTATTCTGCTTCTTTGTGACAGTAGCACATACTTAGCTTGCAGCTTGTCGTTTTCCCTGCTTCACTCATTGCATCTCTTCAGGTTGTACCTCTGTGCTCACCAGCTCCATTGCCTCAGAAGACTCTTCGTGCTTCTGAAGAGAGATCCTTACTGGCTGGCTCCACTTCTGGTGCCAGGCCACAGGGTTCCCATTGCGGAACTCATTTGTTGCATATCCCTTAGGTGTCTTCATTCAAGATGAAGCATGCTTTGAAAATACAGCCATCTAGAGAAGGGGTTGCAACCTCAGATGCTTGTGGGATCAAAGCAGGTTATGTAACTGAGCAGTTGAGGCTGGGTAGGAAATGTATATTAACTATATGACAGTGTTGATGGGTGACCAAATAGGAGAGCTTAGGTTTGAAATCCCAGTCTCACCATTTACCAGCTAGGTAACTTAGAACAAATTACTTAATCTGCGTATGTCTTAGTTTCCTCTCTTTAGCGTGGTTATGAGGATTAGATGGTTTAAGAAAGTCCTTAAAATGGTGCCTGGCACATAATAAACATTATATAGCTGTTTTTTAAATTTTCATTAGCATCAGCATCCTCATTATTGTTTAGTTTTACAGTGAAATGGGCTGTTTCCTATTTTTTTTTTTTCCTAAAACATGAAGCTGTGTTGGCCTATTTAGCTTTTCCCTTCTGTATATCCAGAAGCAGAAAGAAGGATAAATTCTTCCTTATCTCTGCCCAGTTCATGCTAAAAACTGAGCCCTTTGGGTCAACCCCAGCTTTCCCTCAGTCTGAGACACACACGTACACACGCTCACATACCTGTACACATACACACCTGAGTCTGTATATCCTGTCCCTTTTCCGCACAACAGCCAGAACAGTCCTTTAAAAACATGAATCAGCCCGATGCTCTCTTGATTAAAACCCTCTACTTCTCATCTAACAGAATAAGTCAGGCTCAGGATCCTGGCCTCTGCTGTGGCGGAAGCATCCGGTGCCCACCTGTGCTGCTCTCCCTGTCCCTGCCTGCGAGGGCGAGGCTGATGTTCTCCCTCAGTCTCGAGCACACCAGGCTTGCTTTTCTACTCCTTTCCTTGCGCTGTTTGTTCCCCTTCTCAGAACGTATCTTTCTCCAGTTGTCCCCTCGCTAGAAGGCTTCTCTTTCCCTGTGACACACGTGAGAGCATAATCTTACTTGTAGCCCTGTGCTGGTCACAGAGTCATAGTTGTCCATTGAATGAGCGGCTGAGCTATGGGCATTTGGGGAGATGAGAAAAGTGTTAACAAAAAATAGGTGACTTATATCCACTGACCTAGGAGGCAGGAAGGAGAGAGGCACAGACTTTTCCTGAAGTAATGAGATTTCCTATATCACTAATACTGTTGATTTACCCAATGTGCAAACTACCTAGAATGTGCAAGGGAATTCACTATTAGATGTGGCTGTTAGAAATTAGTGCTCAAACATTCCATTTCAAGTATTCTCATTAAAGGTAATAGCAGAAAATTGCAGCAAAGATTGCCCCAGTTTTTAAGTGGTGATCCCCTCTGCAGAGCTGTTGATTTGTTTAGTTAATGCTAATTTATTTAATATACTTCTGCTTCTTGTTGATTTTTAGGTCTGTTGCCACAGCTATTAGGAGTCGCCCCAGAGAAGGCCATAAAACTTACAGTAAGTCTTTTGAGTTGGTGCTTCTTAATAAGGGAATTTGCATATACTCACGAATCTAGCAGGTATTCTTCGAGTCAGCAGGTTTGTGGTTTCTCAGAGGTGCTATTGGAAGGTAAGGCAGTAGCCACACTCAGCTTTTCATTATTCCCTGTTTAACACGGAATATCTGAAAAAGTGATGATGAACTTGAGAAGATCATTGGTGGTGGTTTTCATCATCATAGCAGCAGCAGCGAAATATTCTTCATTACCTGCCGTATGGGGACCTGACGTGTCTTATCGTATTATTTTCATCTTAAGCAAAGTGTGATCCACTGTGAACAGAGAAGGAAGGTGAGGCCCACAGGGTTTAAGTAGCCTGCCTGTGGTCACATAATCCATGAGCAGGAGAACTAGAATTCAAAATCAGATTTTCTGAATTCAGAACATGGACTCTTTCAGTTACACCTGCTGTATATAGATTATACATTTAGGGTGTGTTCTGTAAGCATGTGCCAAAGCAGAATAGTGAGGGCTCTGTGTTCTAGTTAAAGTTGATACTTCATCACTGTTTGCCTTGGGCCTGGCTCATGTTGACAGATGGTCGGTACTTTGTTCAAGTGTTTGTGGAGGGGATCGATATTGAGTGTCACTAAGACGTAATGCCCCAGAAACTTAAACTACTGGGCCATTAGCTTTGTCCATGAATTTCTTCTTACACCATTTGATGATGTGACCTTGAGATAGCTGAGCTGCTCTGGCCTGTATCTGCCAAAAAGCTTATAATTGTTCTTTAAAATTGCTTGTAGCTCATTTCATTTTGATAATATTATACTTAATTAATGAATGTAATTGATGTTCTTTGAGAATCCTTGAGGAATTTTTAGATACTGAATTTCCACTGAGCTGAAAAATCTGCACAAATTGGTCTCAATGAGGAGTGCTATTTTAGATTAAATCTTGTTAGAAGACTTGAAAGTAATTTTTAATCTTATAAAGCTGTTTTTAAATTACAGAATGAAGGTTTTTATTTTGTCTCTCCTATCAGTATGTCTCCCTTTTCATGCTATTGTAACTGCAGGACATATTTGAATTTTTGGCTTATAGGCTACCTATCATATAATTTTCCTCCTGGCAACATCAGAGATGCTTATATACAGTATGTTTTACCTTCAAAACAACTACATGTATGCTATTAAGAGTACCTCTCTCAAACAGTTTTCAGATCTATAAATTTATGTAATAGAAAAATAACATGTTGGCAGATGCATATTTGTATGTGTTTGATGACTTTATTTATAATTTTTATCACCTTCTGTAAATATTTTTCTTTAAGGTGAATGATTTTGTGCGGGACAAATTTATGCGCAAAGATGGTTCAATCCCGTTTGCGGCAGAAATTCTTGCTGGAGGCTGTGTAAGTACCTTCTACAGATCTCCACATCAGAAAGACTTGTCTCACATACATATCACTACCATGGTCAGCAAGTATGGACTAAGGCTTCTGTTTAACCACAGATCCTGTACAAGGGCAGAGTCTACTAGGGCATCTCCACTTTCCTAGACAGGCGACCATGCCTGAGGTGGAAGGGTAAATGTTTCTGATCTTATTGCCTGCTATATTATGCCTGTCCAATGCGTCATTGCTTGTGGTTGGTTCTGCAGAAGAAGTCATTTGTGGCAGAAGTGTTTGGCATTTGAAAAATTTTCATTAACTTTTCTAAAGTTAATTGGTACCCATAGTGCATTCTTCGCTCATGGCACCCTCTGCTTGGTCGGGCACTGTAATTTGTAGCTTCAAGTCAGCAGGCATAGCTTTCTGCTTTGCTTTTCCTTAAAAGTGACCGCAACTGCAAGCTTCCAATGCTTCTGGATGAAGGATGCTGGGAGATAGCTGACTGAGGGTGCACTGAATTGTCAAAAATGCATGGACTGATTGCTTCTCGACATGGACGAACAACCTGCATCTTGTTCTGCAGCTCAGCAAAACACTGTGTGTCACTTTGTCTCATGTACCAGTTTGCTCATGTGAATGTAAATACTTTTAAGTAAATTAAACTATTATACAAAGGCTGGCGCTATTCAAAGATAAGGTTGGTTAAATAAACAGGCTTTGATCACTCAGGTAATATAACATTGTTTTATTTTCTGTACAACCGTATGTATCTTTTTTAAGAAGAAAGATGAGGTCACATTTTTCTGTTTTATAATTGGCTTGTTTTGGGTAGGAAATCTTATTCATAAAATAACCCTTTTTTACTTGAATATCATTGAGTTTAAAGTTTGGCAAACACTTGAGAATATTAAATGTTTGTGTAGAAAGTGCTTATTGTCTTGTCCAACACTGAATGATGATTCCTTGAGCTTAGCAGAGGCTGAGAAGTCTTGGCTCGTGATAATTCTTAAGAGATGTATAGAATTTGGCTACTGCCTGACTCTCTGTTTGATCACTGACCTGTCAGAGGTGGCCAAGTTCTGTAACTTTAGGAGCACGCAGGTTGGAAAAAAAGTCTTTAGTGTCCTTGATAAAAAGGGTCCAGAGTAATAATCACAGAATAACAGGCGTTGCAGGAATTGCTTTTCCCCCTAAGCAGTCTTCATTTCAGACAGCTCTGTAGTTTCCATGTGAGTAACTGGATTTTTTGATTTTGAAATAGATGTTTCCATGGGCTACCATATATCCCACCCAGTCCTGCAGGCTGTTTTGAGTAACCCAAGAGAGCAGGGTTTTTCAGCTCAGAAGGTTAGGTTGCACTTGTTGGGTAGGTTTCATTTGTTTGCTTGTCCCTAGATTTTAAACCTGCTATAAAGACATGATTATAGATCTCTTTAAGAATTTAAAATGTAAAATTAATTTTTTGATTTTGGCAATCATCATGGCATGGTGCCTGAAGGTGTCTTTTCTTTCTAACAAAAGCCTTTTGCCTGCACATGCATCTGGGTGCCAAGGAGATTGGTTGTGGCATGTACTGTGCCATCTGTAGGTGGTCTTGTTTTGGCGGGAGTGGTTGCCCATTTCAAACATAGCGCACAGGTTGGCATCAGAAGTAGCGCCTAGTTATTGTAAAGAGGAGTAGCCTTTTTTCAAAGCTAATCTAAACACAGGCTTAAAGTTGGAGCCACTTGGGCTTTACAGCTACTTAAAATATCTGTGAAATGAGGTTGCCACCCTTCATCTCAAAGGTAGGTAGACAGTGGTCCTCAGCATTTCAAACCTCCTTCCCCCAACCCCATCATCGCTTTAAGAAGTCAGAGTAAGCAGTTTTGTAGGAGCAAACAACCTAGGCATTGTAGATCTCCCAGTAGGATAGATTATTCCATCTTCACTCTGTGTGTGTGTGTGTGTGTGTGTGTGTGTGTGTGTGTGTGTGTGTGTGCGTGTGCGTGTCTGTGTGTGCGTCTGTGTATGCACACTCATGGGTGTATTCAAGGGTGTGGGTATGTATGTGTGTGTTAAAGTGGCAGCAGCATTTCTCCTTGCAGGCTTTGGCAAGGTTCTTCCCTAATTCCACCCAGTGTGTACCTTAGAAAAATGTGGGTTCCAACCTCCTGGTCTCTCCAGTTGGGGATACAAAGGGCTTTGTGAGGCTGTGTCGCACAAGCAGTTCCTGCCTCAGTTCAGCCAAGCATTGCTGGGTGTTGACTTTAAGTCCGTAGGGAGCTCACCTTGCTTCGTTATTACTGGGAGTTAGTACACGTGGCTGGCTTGCACTTGTAGCCAAAGTGTTCTTTTCTATGAATAAGGCTTTTTCTGTTTTATAATCTGTTTTCTACAAAAATGGGAAATATATACGGAGATCTTCATCTCCATAACCTCATAACTTTGTAGTGCTTAGCCAAACTCTGTGTTTTATTATACTTTAGAAAAGCAAAACTGACAGTACATTTGGAGGATAGCAATCATTGGCAGTTAAAAGGAATAAAATTTATCCGATTCCTTAACTTGTTATTTTTTATAATAATATCTGTAACTGAAGAGATTAAAAAATACTCTTGTTTCATTGATACATAGAAAAGGGTGAGTCTGACTTTATTTTTAAACTCATTTTTCATGTTTGAGATGAGATTTAGAGTCCTGCCAAAAATCTGACTTGAGTTTCCTGAGCATTTTTATAGACTCACTCTTAAAAGTAGTGATATATTCAGCACAATTCAAGACTAAACTAGATGTTGAAACTGGAGTTTACAAACTCAAAGTCTGACAGAATTTTTGGTGGTTTGCATTTTCTCCCGAGAGTTGATTTTTTGCATTCTAAGTTAGGCCAGTAGTTGTAGGAGTTTCTGTCAGATACCTAGACCCTCAGACTTTCCTATATATATACCTTTCCTCTGTGTGTGTGTGTGTGTGTGTGTGTGTGTGTGTGTGTGTGTGTGTGTGTGTGTGTGTGTGAGAAACCTTTCCTTGAATCCTCCCCTTCTTGGGTCAAAAGCTCAGCCACTTAAGGGGACGTGATTGAGGATCTGTGCTGGTGACAGTGGAGGTATGCAGGACATGTGGCAGAGGGGAGCAGTCCTGTGCCCACTACCCCTTCTCAAAGGCCTTAAAAGCTGGAATACTGTTTCTTGGTTGTTACTGCTTTATTGCCACTACCTTAAAAAACAAAAACAAACAAACAAAAAAACCCTGTGTAATGCCATACTGTATGTCTAATGGAACAGAAGGTTAAAATCCTGAAGCATCTCAAATCTTCAGCTTCTCATCCCTTGATCTTAAGAACAAGGTAAGGAAAGACAAGTATTGCCAACACTGGTTTTAAGGAAGAAATATAAATGTGATGATTAATCATCTGGTATGAAAATAAATCTAATATTCATTAGAAAACCTGTCAACAAAGTATGAGCCTC
This sequence comes from Erethizon dorsatum, assembly GCA_028451465.1. NCBI lineage: Eukaryota > Metazoa > Chordata > Mammalia > Rodentia > Erethizontidae > Erethizon > Erethizon dorsatum. The sequence continues at coordinate 48,530,605 of CM051835.1, read as the reverse complement.
TGTTTTAAAAAGCTTATATTTAGTAAAAATCATTTACAAGCCAGTAGAAAATAATAGTGTTTCATCATAATTTTTTAAAAGCAAGTGAACATGCCCTTGAGCTATTTAAATCCATAGTATTTTTCATGATGCACACGTTTGTATATGTGTGAATATATTTGTTATTTATGAGTTTATTTAGAGTGGGAGAAATCGTTGATATGTGCTTGTCATTAGTTCTGTAAGGGATTGACAAAGGTATTACCACTGAGAAACAGTGGAAAGTAATCTTAATTTCTTTCCCTGGCAAATTCATGGGACCCTGATAACTATACAGGTTTTGCCTGTATTTTCACTGTGATTCCCTTATGCATATTTTTATACCTGTTTGCACAGCCATGTATCAGATGTCATTCTTAGGGTAAGTTTTTATTGCTTTTTATATTATTCAGTTGTGGTTAATGTTTATTTTGAAAATTTAAAAAGAAAGAAACAGTCACAAGTGTGTCTGTCACCTAGCTTACAATGGCAAACTTGGTAAATACAGCTGGAATCCCTGGTGTACCTGTCCCGATTGCTTTTCTCTCCCTCACTCCCCAAGAGATAACCCTCTCCTGAAATGCGTGTCTTTGTACTTTGTATTACATGTGAGTGTATCCCTAGGCAAGGTAACTGCTTTTGAAAGCTTCAGTCAAACCTAGTGCAGTAGGAACAACTTGTGATTCCCAGATTGAAGCCTTCACGTTATTCCCATCAGTGCCACTCTTGTGCTTTGCTTGTCAGAAGAGAATAGCAAATAGCAAATTACTTTGATGTGTTCCAACGTGGCATATACTGCATGTGTCTGTTACAGAGGTATGGATTTATAGGCTTGTTATATAGGTATACTTAATATTTGGAGCAGTATTCATTTAACTTTTTGATAACTTGAGATTTCTTTCCTAGATTACAGTCCTTTATTCGTTTTTTTAACAAAAACTCATACCTGATACTAAGTAAATTTAAAGTTTTTTACCCTCCTTACTTCAAACACTTTTGCTAGCTGCCTTGTCAGTCCTCCTCCTCCTCTTGTCTCTTTCCCACCTTCTCCCTGTGCACACCTCTCAGACACCTTCAAGCACTCTACAGGACTTATGTATTTATCATGATTTCTGTTTCTTCTCTGTCTCCCTCATTCCAGAGGACAAACAGGACTCTGTGTATTCATTGATATATCTCAAGGATCTTCATGTATAGTAACCAAAAGGCACTTTTAATTATTTGTTAAATGACAAAATTTGAAAACCAAAATTGTCGTTAAGGTGATCTTGTTAAATATTCAGTTTACCAATGACAGATCTGGTAATGGGCTCGTATATCTCTTTTATTTTAGATATACCTATTCTCATCCTTAATAAAATTGATCACCTTCCTCTCTAAACCATGCAAATCATAATTTTAAAATCATGAAGCATAGAAACTGTATAGATGGACACCATTTTGCAAAGTAAAGGTGTTCTTTTCAAATGCTTCCAAGTCTAATTTTTGACAGTTTGCATGATAAGGATGCTTTATTTTGTAAAATTAATGCTTTTAAAAATCTTAGCCATTTGTAATCAAAGTAATCATATCAGGTACCTATGATTGCACACACTTGTAATCCCAGCATTCTGTGAGGCTGAAGCAGGAGGATCACAAAATCAAGATAATATATCAAAAATTTTTTTAAAGGCTGGGGATGTAGCTAAGTGTGATGGCCCTGGTTTCAATACCAAGTATAGCAAAATAAATAAAGGTAACTACATATAACAGAAGTCATTCCATTTTCCTGTAAAGAACATGGGCTTTTAGTCAGTTTGAGGTCCCAAAGTCTTTACCTACTAGATGTGAGTAAAGGAGTAAACAACTTGCTTTCTCTTGGCCTCAGTTTTCTTGTCTATAAAACAGAAATAACAGCTTCCTTTCAGTTATCCATTGCTGTAAAATAAGCCACCCCAGGACTCGGTGTCTTAAAACAGTACTTTGTTCTTTCTCTTCACGAGCAGACATACGGTTTCAAGCTGACACGCTGAGGCTACCAGAAGGTCCACCATGTCCTCACACAAATGGCAGTCAGAGGCAACTCAGCTGGCTGGGGTGTGGGGCTGGGGCTCTCACCAGGCATGGCTTCCTCATGTCTTAGTGTCTGACCCGTGAAAGGGAATTCTGAAAGCAAAGTGAGAAGCTGGATCTCTCAGCCCACCTTTGGAAGGTACAGGGGATCCATGTAACCACATTGTGCTTGTTAGCCAGATTCAGTGGCAGGGAAAACACACGACTCTACTCTTGAAGCAGAGGAAGTGGCCAAGGCTTGGTACCCATCTTGAAGCCACCATACTTAGCTTTGCTGGCTGTGGTGAGGAGAACTGAGATAGCATATGTGAAATAATTATAACATGACTTACATGCTTGTCTTCCTCCTCTTCCAGTGTCTGCCTTTTAACTTCTGATACATGTATTTTGGATTTTATGAAAATAAATGTTTTAGTTGGATTTTTTGAATGGAGAGAAATGTAAAAATATGCAATTCCCTCAGAGGAAAGGGAAGTTTATTGGAGTTTGAATGTGGCTTATTGAGGGCCTCAGCTGCCCTAACCAGTCTTAAGGTCTCTGATATTCCTTGTGTGTGTGTTGGGGGGGGAGGGGGTTTGAACCCTGTGCTTGACAACTCTTATCACTGAACTACACTCCTAACTCCTAATCTTTGTGAGTCTACTTATTTGCCCTTTCTCTAGCATATGGTTTTATCCTTCTATTAAATTTGATCTTCACTTCATTGTAGCCAATGCTGCATGGCCGTCCTTGTCCTAGGACTCGCCTGCTAATGGGAGTTATTTTAGTGTTTCTGCATCACTGAGGAGGAGAGGTGTCCTGATTATCTGTTGCAGACAGCATGTTAAGCCTGGTGGCTTCAAACAGTTTGATGATTCTCTGGGTTTGCTGGGCTCAGTAGGAGGTTCCCTGGTTATAGGCAGATGGCAGCTGGGGCTGGAATTTTCTTAAGACTCCCCTGAGTTGGATATACAAGACGTGTCGCTCTTGTGGCTATCTGGAAAGCATTTATCACCAGCCAGCAGCTGGGGCTGTCATCCAGAGCACCTGATACAGCTGCTTGGTGGAGCTTGGGCTTAGCAAACCTTGGCAGCTTGAGTCTGAAAGAGAGCATCTTAAGAGTCCTAGCCAGCAGCTACAGGACTTCTTACAGCCTGCTTTTCCACTGCATTCTGTTGGTCAGAAAGCCGATGAGGCCAGCTCAGATGCAGAAGCTGAGAAATGTAATCTGAGTAACAGCAAAGAGTCTTCCCACCAAGAATTCAGTAGCACCCTCCTCACCCTGTGCCTTGTGACAGCTTCAGAGGCAGCCTTATGTCTGCCATGGGGCCTGGTGCTGATTGCTCATGGTTACAGGGAGCAGAAACTCACGGAAGTAGTAATAATAAATGAAGGTTGAAGGTGTCATGAAATGAAACCAAAGGCTGTAGAGAACTGACCCAGCTCTGGTCACTAGCTCCTCTGTTCACTCGGCTCTCTTGGCCTCTCTCACAGTGGTTTTGTATCTGCCACGCATCTTTTTACTCTGCTGGTCCATTTCTCCTCCTCTTCCTGGTTGTGACTTGCTAGCCACTGGGCCTCTCTGTAAGATGACCTTTTCTCATCCCCAGCCCTGGTCCCAGCTAATCAGATCAAGTTGCTAGGTTATGTTTTATTTTTTCATTTAATTATCAAGAGAGGAAGTTGGAGAGGCAAACCTGTTGAGTGAAGGGCCAACAGGAGCTTTGAGTTATAACCGCACCCATCCACAAAGGGCTGTGCTTAACAATTCCATTTATTTCCACTATCTTCTTCAAACCCTTGTACTGTTTTGTTTTTAGCTCTGAATTCTGTAAGTTTGCCCTGAATGATAGTGTACTTCTATCAAAAAATATACCCAAAGCCATATTTCTTGAAATTCCTTGAGATTTCAGATCCAATCATATCAAACTAGGAAGAAAATTTCCTCATGTAATGAACACATAAGCTCTGGCAGTCGGAGCTGGTGAGGCAGATTGCCTGAAGTGGATTTAAGTCCTACTTCTGTGATCTCTCTCTTCCCAGGGTTTCCTGTGGAGATGTGGCCTCACAGCATAGCTTTCTTAAGGCAGAATGTTTATTTCACTGTACAAGTCTCTGCACATATTTTCCTTATAAAATTTAGGGTGATGTGAGGCTGGGTCAGTAAATTGAATTTCTATGAAGTCACTTCTGTGTGACATGCCAAGTAACACAGATGATAATGTAGAAATAATTTATTAATGCTTATATCTTTATAATCTATAGTTTAATGAAAATCTAATAATTGGTTACATTATTTTAAATTGTTATTATTGTTATTATTCAGAATATTCCTGGGAAGAAATTTTTTGCATACCCTCCCTTCCCCAAGTTAAGACAGTAGAAGAGATTTTCTTTATTTGTGCTTAGGCTTTATTTCTGCTCATCAATTCCTGTTGACTCGAAGGCTTAGCCGTTATATCAGGTGTTTTGTATAACCTTCTGTCTTTGTCACATACAGTCACTGATTCACCAAGAGAATATCTTCCTTTACAACTGTAGGCTAATAACTAACAGCATCCCTAGGAAGGATGTTGAGTAAATACTGATGGAACTGAGACATGAGTGCTGAGGAGACAGCCCATATCTCCCTGTTACAGTTCTGTTCAGTCGCTGTTATCATGTGTGACATACCTACTGATTGAATACATGTTTGACCAGAAGGTGTTGGTAATGAAGACTGTTATGGAATTGGAAATGAAGGGTGGTCACTTTGTATCCCATTACTGTTCTTTTAGAGACAGGTGAGCCATGAAGAGGCATTTACCTCAGTGAAGCCAGGGAAAGGAGTTGATGAACTTTAAGGAGCAGCAGGAACCATGCCCACAGAGCTACATATCCAGGATATTTTGAAAGAAAATATTCCATGAGCACTCAGAAGTAGAACCAACTTTTAAATAGTTCCTATTTACTTTATTTGACTTCATTTCTAAAAATGGCAAATAAACAACCCCCAAATATATTTCAAACCTTAAGAACAGGATGAAGCTAATACTGTAACATAGGGCATTTTGAATACTGTAACATAGGGCATTTTGAATACTGTAACATAGGGTATAGTTTATTTATTATAGCTTATGTTATAGGTAGAAAAGATTTTATTGAATGGTTAACATGTGAAATTATCATGTCAAAACCATGAAGGAATCATAAAAAAAAGGCTTAAAAAAGGAGCCAATGAATAGCAAAAAATGTTAACCATGACAATATCCAAATTTGGAGATTTCTGAGACGCTGAGGAGGCAGGTCTACCACAGTTCACTCAGAAAGGCTTCTGTGGGTGGGGACTGGGGCCTTGGCTGGGAGCAGAGTTTGCTGCGTGCTTGCGTCAGTGAGAAGCTTTTTTTCCAGGTGACTTCTACAGACTGAGGGTAAAAATTTAAGCAATATCTGATCTTGAAAGGTTTATGGAGGCTATAGATTGAATGTTTGTCTCCTCCCCACTACTTGTACATTGAATCAACGCCCAATGTGGTGGTATTAGGAGATAGAGCTGTGGACTGAAGTGATTTCTGTCCTGAAGGCAAAGCCTCTCTTAAATGGCATTAGTACCCTTCTAAAGGGGGCCCCACAGACTCCTTCATCCCTTCTACCATGTAGAGACACAGAAGATGGGCTATGAACCAGGAAGAGGGTCCTTACCAGACCCCAGCCATGCCTGCACCCTGACTCCAGACTTCCAGCCTGGAAATTTGTGATGCTTATTATAAGCTGCCCAATCTGGCATTTTGTTACAGCTGCCTGAACAGACTAAGAGAGTTTGGGACAGCCTGCCTAGCTAAGGACTGCCTGTGGAGCATCAGAAGTACCATCATAGCAGGGAGAAGTCCACCTTGTGGTAGACAATGAGCCAACCAGATCCCTCTTGTCTGTTTTCCTTCTTTTCCCTTCTTTGGTAAAGTGGTGGAGTACAGTAGTGTCTCAGTTGACGAACTTGATTTGTTTTATGATTTGGAGGAAGATCTGCCTTTGTGTGGGGAAGGTGACCATGGTTGTGTTCGTCAACCAATGTCAAGTTTGCAAACAGAAGCAAAATTTTGCTGAATGCTTTAGCTTGTGAACTGAATTGTTTGAAAACTGCGTTTGTGAACTGAGGTATTACTGTATTGGACTCAGTGCATTTCAAACATTGGACCATCCTTCTGGCTTTCTAATAAATCAGGGAAGGGTTTGTTATACGAAAATGTGAAAAAGATTAGGTCACAGACATGGTGCAGTTAGGTACTTCAGACATTGAAGGTCTGTAAAGCATTAAATGATTCTGGTAGTAGTAGTCAAAATAGACACATAAAGCAGGCAGACCCCTAAATGTTAACATATTTGACAGGTCTATAACTTAATTGCTTTTTAATGTCAGTCAAACAGATTCCACTTTTGTTTCTTTACCAGGCTTCTACAGGCCTATTAAAACCCTATGAAGCTGAAAATACAAAGCTTAATATTTGTAAAATGTGTAAACAGAATGGCCCTTTTTCTGCCTTGCCATGTGGTTGAGAAATTAAGACTAGAACATTTCAGTTTGGTATCTGTCTCAAAAACAATTACATGGTAAGAATCTATTCTCTTTTCAAAGTTGAATCTACTTTATTCTCTTTTCAAAGTTGTTAAAATTTAGTTATAGGTTTTTTAAGACCTTAATTTATATGCCAAATCAAAGGAGGACAATCTTATATAGCTTTATGTTTAGAGATATGCATTTAGTTGCACTGTCTCACTCAGTTTATCAGTTTGCTGAAGCTGCCACAAGAAATACCTCATGTTAGTGGCTTAAACAACAGGAATTTATTTTCTCACAGTTCTGGAGATACAAAGTACAGAATTGAGATGTGGGCAAGTTTAGTTCCCCTGAGGCCTACCACCTTTGCTTTCAGGTAGGTGATTGCTGTCTCCCTGTGATTTCCATGGTCACTTTCCAGGCCCTATGTTGTTGATACCTTGATTTCCTCTTTTTATAAAGACCCCAGTCATTCAGGATTAAGGCACACACATCTCATTCTATTTTAGTTACTTCTTTAAAGGCCCTGTCTCAAAACACAGTCTCACGCTCAAATACTTTGGAGTTAGGACAAGTTTTGGAGGGATACAGTTCAGCCCATCACAAGTAGGGTTTAAGAAAAGGTCCTTTTCTCAGCTTGGAGTGAGGACGTACATTCCTAATGGTGGGAAGAGGGCATTTCTGGTGGGGACGCTGGGACTGACACCTTTGCCTTCAGAGCTGGGTCAAGTGAATGGCCCTTGCTTTCATGCCAGCTTCTCCGGAAGGTTGTTGAACACCTGTCTTAAAGTTCTTGTGAACAGCCATCAGCTGCTAGTGGGCAATGCATGTTAAATTAATCCACCCACTGCTGTGTGCTAAATATGTTTTGTACCTGTTATATATAATAACAATACTTGTGCTACTTACAAATTCATGTCTCCATTTAACATTGAGTTAGAGAGTAAATGGAAACTATGTTGAAGCTTAGATTTGTTAAGAAATCTTTATTTTCTAATGTACTCAAATATCAAATACTATTATCACTTGTATACACATTTTAATGTAGCATAAATTATTAGGTATTTACTAGTATAGACCTTATTTGTAGTTACAGTTTTGTTTGTATCCAAATAATCAAAATAATGTATTTGGGTTTTAGTAAAAAAAAAAAAAAAAAAAAAAGTCATATATCCATAACTTCATGTTAATCTATTTTTGATACATGTAAGCACATATTTTAGAATGTCAGTGTGCAGTTAGATATTCTTAGCACATGTCATTTGTGAAAAGCACTTTAAATCTAAGTACATTCAATTGAGCATAATTAAAATATCAAGATACATAGTCTTCATATACATTTTTCCACTTAATTTTTTAGGTAACTATAAGTATCTACCATGTGAATTCCAATTAAAGGGAGGTGATTAAGTTATGGTTATATTTAATGCTTTTAGTTTAAAACATAGCATAAATTATACCACTTTAAAATGTACTGCCCTATTTTCTGTGGACAATACACTAATAATGGCTTTTATTTTTTATATTCGAGACTTAATATTCTCTGAATAGTCTCAAGACTGTTGACTAGAACAGTTGTAGGAGGATCATAAGAAAATGTACCTTTTCATCTTAAGAGTTCTTCTGACTTGACTCTCCAGATCCCAAGGAAGAATGTTTAGGTATATTGTCTCGATTAGTAAAGAAGCACTGGAAAAGGCTTGTCTTGTTCATATGGGTGAAAGGAAATGGATTGTGGAGAAGTAGGAACTGGCGCTTCTGAACCAATCCTTTAAGGTCATGTATTGAGGCTGCTGATACTTCCTGTAGTAATGGTCGTGAGCGCAGACAGCCTTGGCACACCTGTTGGACCTAAAGAATATTATTGATTTAGTGAGAGTCATTGTTCTTGGAGTACTTAGAGTAAATCATGCACTATATTAGGATTCTGGGTTATATTGCCTTTCTAAATATTTTATTTCCTGAAATTTTGTTTTTAAAAAAGCTAGCTGTAACACTTCCCACCATAGAGTTCCCAGTGCAGTCAGAAATGTCAACAGTGAAGTAAATCTCTGTGTAACACGGCAAGAGAAATTTGGGTTGCAAAGTTGTGAGGAAGAGGTGAAGAAATCAAGCTTTACAAAAGCATCTGGGCATTGACCAAAAGGAGTTGTGATTGAAGGCACATTTCAAGTTGTTTTTTGCGGACTATCTAGTCCATTTCAGAGAGGGCATATAAGAAGAAAAAAACAGTAATTTTACTTTGAGCCATGAGAACCATAGCATGTGAAAAATTAGAGCATTTGGAAATAATGGTGCTTTGTGTGGATAGAGCCGTATTCGTTTAAGAAGCTTGGAGCTTGGACTTCATGCTGACATAGTTGTAGTTTCCATAGTCTCATTTCCCGTTCTGGTTGTTCTTAGCCCTCCTGGATACAACATGTATTTGTCAAGACTGTGGGCCTCAGATATGAATCATACCAGCTAAAACTATTGTATGGAGATGTGAACTTTGTTTTATATTGGTAGAGAAGTGAGATATCCATTGCTTCTGTCTTGAGCCACTGTGTTTTATTTAGGTAAAACCTATGCCAGTATAATCATTTTGCAGGCCACTTGAGGAAAATTGAAACTGTCACTCGTTGCACTTTTCTGAGTTTAAAGTATACCTCAAGGATTAAGATTGGCGTGATTTGGGGATCTTACCGTCCATTGGTCTGGCTTCCTCATGATTTATTGACTAATCCACACAGAAAAGTTGGATGCATCTGATGAAAATCAGTTACAGTGTACCTAGAGAAACATCTTTTCTCCATATTTCTTGAGGCACTTTAGTGTCTTTGAGTCATTTATCTCCTACACGGAGGCTTGCCCAAGTCATGGGGATTCAAGTCCCATGTAATCATATTGGCCAAATATCAGCCAGATACTGTGTTCAAACAAGAATGAAAAACTGAAAATGAATCATTTTAAAGCTCATTTTCTTTGACAGTCAGCAAATCAGCATATGGCTTCCAACCTGGAGTTTAAAATCAGGCCAGTCTGGGTTCAGATTCTGTCTCTGTACTGGACAGAATTCTGTGCTTCCATTTCTTCATCTCCAGGAAGGCCAGAAGTAATACTGTGTTCTCATGATTGAGAGGATGGGGAGAATGTCTATGAAGAGTTATAGCATGTTGCCTGCTACACTGATAGTCTTCAACAAATGTCTGGGTCTGGCCTCTTGAGAGGGAGGGAGGGAAGAAAAGAAAAGGTTTGCAGGGTCATAGTCAGCGTTAGGACCTTATCTTGTTTCTGGCCACACTGGTAGATTATTTGGACTTCAAAAGTGAGTCTCAAGATGACTACCCCCACCTAATTGTTGGGAAACCACATCCTTCCACAAGAGGACCTGGAGGACAGTCTTATGTATCATGGATGTTGATAGAGGATTTACTGGAAATAGTCCAGAGTTCACAGTGGGTAGAGCCACTTACTAGCGGAAAGGCTGTAGCCTCCAGGTATAAAAGTCAGAAAGGTGGGAGTAGCTCATGAAAAACTAGAGAAGAGAAAAAGGAGGGAATGTACCCCAGGGAAAGAAGCAGTTGGAGAATTGGAGTCCACTACTGGACTGGATTATTTCCCTTTGCTGGAAGAGCCCTCATACATAGTGAACTACCATTTGAAAAATACAGACTTTGCCAACTGGTAAGAGAGAATTCTATACCAGGCACTAATCGTTATGCAGCAAAATGTTGGGCCTCCTTGCGCTAGTGTGCTTTCACACTACATAAATCCTTCAGCACACAGGATCTCCTGGTTAACTAACTACTCCATACATGCAGAGAAAAAAGATAACTATGTACTCTGTAAATGCAGGAAGCATAAGTCCATAGAAGCTGGAGACCATCCCAAGAAGATTGGTGAACTGTTTCCTTATCACAGTCTGTGGAATGGATGATGAAATGCATCAAAATCAGTCTCCTTGTCATCCCTTTTTAATTAAAAAAAATTAGCAAACCATAGTGAATTTATTAGAATTCTACCAGTTATGTGTATTGGGCAGAAAGGGCTACAAACAGAAGGTCCCTCCACTCTCCTCTGCTCTCCTCACTCTCCAGGTGACTGTGTCACCTGGTAGCACTTCTTAATATACCTCTTCAAGGTACTCAGTAGTATTCAAATATTTATGTCTCTTTTTTAAAACAAAAACAAAAGATTTTCTTCGTTTTGGTCCTATATCATATTATTTCTTACTTTACTTATACCACTTGTTTTAAAGAAAGTTAATGTGTAAGTGTACTAGTTATATCTTTCTCTAAAAATATGTTTTTGAAGTCAGGTGCTCTCTTCCTAAAAATGCTACCCCCAAAAATTGTCACACTAATACTAATATTCAGTATGAGTAGAGGGGGCAAAGACACGTTTTCGTTCAGTACCTAGTGATAGCCTGAGTAAGAATCCATGTGGCACTGAACTCTCTGTTCCTCACCCACAGTCACATGTACACGCAGTGTGCTCTCAGTAGAGCTCCTAATCTGGCCCTGCCCGTAGCTCTGTGTCCTCTGGAGCCAGGTGCAGATATGTAGCATTGAGCTGGCGTTAAACACACGGCTGCCCGCTGTGTCTTCCACTGGGTTGAGTTGAGGAGCAGAATGTGCGTGTGGTCACACGTAGGCTCATCCCTAGATATCATTAACTACTTTATCTTCATGTCACAGATCAGACTGCCTTCATCTTAAGTTCTTGTAGAGAGCTGGAATGTGACTTTGCCACTGATTCCGGGGGGCGGGGTCTTCTTTTCTTTTTCTTTTGTTTTCTTTTTTGGTATTATATACCAGAACTTTAGTTGTGTCTCCTTGTGCCATATCCTATTCCATTTGATTCTATTTCTGTGTGTCTCTGAAGTACAAATAGTAAGGGTAACTACCAATTGTCAGTTTCTGCCCTAACAAAATTATCCCCCAACTCTGTGTATGTTATGAAATCGAAGACTTCATATTTTATCTTTCACCACTCCTTCTCCTCTACGGGGGCCTTGTGCTATTTTGCTTAAGCAAAGAATAATTATCTGTCTCTTGCCTCTTTATTCTCTTCCCCATGGATCTTTTCTTCCTTAGTTACTCTAAATAAATTTTCATTGTCCCTGACTTGCTATCATAAGCAACTATTATTTTCTTACTTTTCCTTCCTCTCAAAGTGTAGGCTACACAGGTCTCTAATTCCTCAGCATCTACAATCCCATTCCCACCCCTCGCACTTGACTTTGCCTGCCAGGGTCAGTAGGCATTATTGGTCATTTCACCTTCTCCTTTCTGCAAGCCCCTTTCTTGACTTGAGTGCCCCAAGTACCGTAACACTAGATTAAGGCAAAAGTTTCCTATGGCTTCTTAGATCTCTTACTACTCATAGGTTTTCTTTTCTTTTCTTTTTATGTGGGTACCGGGAGTCGAACTCAGGACCTCACGCTTGCCAGCAGGCGCTTATGCCACTGAGCAGTATCACCGGCCCTTTTTTCGTATGTGGGTACCGGGAGTTGAACTCAGGACCTCACACTTGCCAGGCAGGCGCTTATGCTGCTGAGCCATATCACTGGCCCTATTCATAGGTTTTCTTTTTCCTTTCATCCCATGTAAATTTCTGTCTTCAGTTCTGTTGGATTATCTTTTTGCCTCATCTGCATGGCAACTAGCTCTTCCACACTTCTAAATGTCTCAAATTTCTCTCTATAACCCTCGCACCAGTTAAACAGATGCAGAAGCATGGATCCTTTCTGTGACCTTCTCCTGTGTTCTGCAACCAAACCCTGCTGGTCTCTATTGCATCTATTACCCATCACTCCACCCCACCTCACTACAGATGTAATTGTTCTAATTGTGGTCCTTTACCTCTCAGTCTGCTAAAACCCTAATTGTTATCCCCGCCTCAGGGCTCTTTCCTAATAAGCCCCTTTTCCTCTGCTACCCTGGCAGCTTCCTGAGGTACTAGTCAGACTACTCCATAGTGCTAGGTTCTGTTCACTAGTTCTCTACCCAGGGCGAGTTCAGGGGCACATAGCTAGCGTGCAGTCCTAGTTTTCAGGCTGGTGTACCGGACCTTTCATGATTGGCCCAGCAATCTGATCTTCAGGCATGCTTTCAACCTCCTCACCATCTACGGTGAAGGACTCCGCTCAGTTCCTTCATGCTGCCTTGCTAACAAGTGTCCACTCAGGCTCTGGCATCCAGCAGCTCTCGCTTAGAATCCAACCCCGTTCTTCCTACCTGTGTGACCGACCCCAAGCAAGTTAAATCATCTCTTTTACTCCTCTGCCTTAGTTTGTTCATTTATAAAATCAGGATAATATTACCTACCTTATGATATTGTAAAGACTAAACAAACAAAATTTATAAACTCTTAGCACAGTTCTTGGTACCTAAACCCTCAGTAAATCCTAGCAGATGATGAGGTAGGTCTCATAATTGTCATCCTTATTAAAATTTCACTTGATGAACATGGTACCAGATCTCTTACCCATATAAGCATAACAAGCTCCTGTCACTGTGCTGTTATGCACCCTCCACCTGGACTAACTAAATCCTATGTCCACTTCAGTTGCCAGCTTATATACTGTCCTCCTGTGTGCTTTATGGCTTCCCAGAATATTCCAGCCAGGAGAAACCTTGCCCTCCTTTGAACTGCCATACCAATTTGTCTGGACCTTAGCTCTTACCGTATATGATATGTATCTTTCCTCATGTGCCAGCTTCAGGATTTGTGAGTCATGTAGTTACCGAACTCCATAGAAAATCTTTTCCTCTGCTTGCTCTTGGTGTAGGCCTGGGCAAACAGCTATACTGTTTTGCTGAAGCTTGCAGAATGAAATACCACAGACAGGGTGGCTTAAACAACAGAAACTTGTTTTATTGCTTTTATGGAGGCTGGAAGTCCAAGATCAAAGTGTTGACAAGGCTGGTTTCTTGAGGTCGCTCTCTTGGCTTGCAGCCCTATGGCTTCACATGGTCTTCTCTGCACTCTTACATGTCTACGTTTAAATTCCTGTGCTTATAAGAATAAGTGTGATTAGATTAAGGTCCACCCTAAAGACCTATTTCCCTTTATGAATACCTCATCTCCAAATACATGTAGAATATATATTCTGAAGCCCTAAGGGTTAAGGTGTTGTAGGGGGTAGTCATAGTAAACTGATTTTTGGTGGAACACAATTCAGCCCATAAAAATTGCTTTAATCTTTCCGTGCTTCATTTTACAATCATGTGAAGTCTAGGAAGGGCATCTCTTTCACGGACTGAAGATACGTGTACAGACCAATGCCCTTGTGACCAATAGTGTATATTTGATGAATATCAATTACCTCAGCCCTTCCTTCAGGTTCCAAGAAAGCAGGAATGATTTTGCACTCATCTTATGTCCTTGTAGTCCCCGAGACAAAGTTTTGAATGTGATTGCTTATAAGTATTTGGAAAACAAATATGTGAGTGAAGAGGAGGTGAGTCTGTAATAGATGTATGTGTTTCTTTCTCAGATGTCGTAACAAAGATTATAGCAAGAACCATGTAGAGAAGTCAGGGTTCCCACTGTCTATACAATATGCCACACTGGATTTAGTATGGAAAATTTCCCCCGTCTTATTTGCTACAGACTCCAAAATGTCATAGGGAAATGATTGGTGACAAAATTGCACACACAAAAAGGCCAGTATCTTCACACAGCCAGAGATCTCAAGTGATGAAGGACACAAAGACATTGTACACAATAGGTGTTCCTGTTCGTTGTCTGCTGGTTTGGCTGTCTTTGATCTTTGGAGAGGAGGAGCATGGCTGAGGTACTGTGAATGAATAATAGACCGGGAGTTGGAAGCGCAGCAGGCAGTGTGTTGCTCAGCGATCGAGCCTTAGAGATACCTGGACACCACACCTGATGATAAGCATCTTCTCTTGGTGCCTTAGAGTCTCACATTTCCTTCCAGCCTGACTCCAAAGGGCCAGTTTCACCTTTGACACCTTTCAGTGGGCCACTTTGAGTCTGTAGGTTCTTTCTTTCTGAGGCCACTGGAGGCTGTGGGTCCATCACTGTTTTTTCCTGGTATCACTGCACCCTTTCTTCCTGATGCATGTGTTTCCCGCAGCTCTCTGCAGTGGATTTGCCTCTTGCATCAACCTGAGAGATGAGAACTTGTTTGCTGTAGTATAGAATTGGTGTCTGTGGATTGACTAGAAGTCAGGGAGTTAAGTATAAGTTTGTATTTCTATCATAATATATTTTAACAACTTTTACGGGTGTCAGTAAAGATACAAGATAATAAGACAACAATTCTGTACTAAAAATTGTATTCTTTATTAATGGCACCAGTTGCTTTGGAGATCAGAGGTAAAATACAAAAGTTACTCTCTGAAATATTGCGGAAGACCAGGACTACAAATCATAGTCTTAAGGAAGCCTACGAAACTGATTCTCAGAATTGACAGGGATCCTAGAGAGGGTATAGTGAAGGGATTTTTTTAACCCCCACTGCACATAATGATTATGTAGGAATTTTTTTTTTAAAGGCCAACACAGAAGTTCTTATTTAGTTGTCTGGAGCAGGGTGCAGCAGTCACTACTTTCTACAAGCTTTGCAAGTGATCGTGACATGCAACCAGGGAGGAGAACTGCCACCTTGGGAGAGAAAGGACCTAGCCCCACGGAACAGTTGCTCTGCCAGGAGCACTGTGTTGGCTCCTGAATGTTTGCCGTCTCTGCTCTTCGTGATAAGTGTTATGCCTTGTGTCTAGATGTCCCCTCAAAGCTTCATGCAGTCATAAGTGGGGCTTTTTCAGAGGTCACTGGATCTAATGTGTGATGCTGGAATTGATGCATGGTGCAATGCTAGGATCAAGGGCACTAGGATTTAGGGTGTGAGTGCTACCCATCCTAAGTAGCCCGGATAAAATATAAGGGACAGAAAGAGCTGTGGATGTCCCTTGTTGCTTCGCTACTTTCTGCCCACCGTGAACTGTTTCTCTACAATGCCTATCTGCCATGTGCCACCCTATCTTGGAGCCAGCCAATTATGGACTGAAACCTCTACAAACTGAGCTAAGTAAACCTTTCCTCCCTTAACTTGTGGGTGTTGGGTATTTTGTCTCAGCAACACCAGAAAAATAACTAAGACACTGTAATGATTGATACATTGTGTCAACTTGAGAAGTTTAGAAGTTTAACTGAGGACTCAGCAGGGGGCCAGGGTCCTTACTTTGTAAACATCCTGAGCCTGTGCAAGAGGCCAGGGAGAGGGTGTGAGTGCTACACCCACCCTAGGGGGTGGTAGCCTGCTTACCATGCTAAGTGTACAGTAAGGATTCCCTTTGTGCTTCTGGACCAGAAACATCTTCATATGAAAATGAAACCAGTATCCAGACACTTACAAAGATGAACAAACACTTGTTATAAGAAAACTATTTCATGGAGACAGAACTGTTGAGAAAGGCTCATTGGGATGGAATTAGCCTGAGGATTGTATTGTAAGGGAGGAAAAGAGACTTGCTCTTTTTTTGCTCTTATTGCTTTTGCTGTCTTCCGCTGCCCGAAGGGTTGCCCCTCACTGTGCCACCCTGCCTTGGAGCCAGCTGATTACGGGCTGAAACCTCCACACACTGTGAGCTAAATAAACCTTTCCTTCCTTAATTTTGAGGGTCAGGTATTTTGTCTCAGCAAGGAAAAAAAGGTAACCAAGACAGACACTAGGTGAGATACTTTGACAGAGGAACTGAAGCTGGATCTTCGTGTGGGCTACTCCACTGCTCCTATGTCCGCTGTTGGCACTGCACGGAGGAGGGCATGTACATTCCTCTTCTCTTCAAGATCGATGTTCTCTGATTGCTTTTCATTTTATCCCTGGTAGAGATAGTCTTACCCTCTGGAGTTTTGAGAAATCAATACTCAGGCTAATTCCATCCCAATGAGCCTTTCTCAACACTTCTGTCTCCATGAAATAGTTTTCTTATATTAAGTGTTTGCTCATCTTTTTAAGTCTCTGCATACTGGTTTCATTTTCATATGAAGAGATTTCTGGTCCGGAAGCACAAAGAGAATCCTTACTGTACGCTTAGCGTGGTTGCCAGGCTAAATCTGTTTCATCTCCTCATTCTGCCACCCTTCAGTTATTCCCTCCCTGTCACATAGGAAATGATAGCTGTAAACCCAGGCGGGGGTTTGTTCTTCCCGTACACATTCTGGTGGTGACAATGTATGTGCAAAGCATACCTGTTCTAAAAAGAAAAAAAAAAAGCATACCTGTTCTGAGTGACAGAATGGGGAACATGATGTCTCCATGTGGACCTTCAGGACACACTGGGTTTTAGGTGTGTCCTCTCACTTTCTGCTTCCTACTTCTTGAGGCCCATTCTTTGGCCTTTTGCTGAATCCAGTCCAGGTTGTTCCTGCCAAGCTTAGGTGAAGGTGATGGGTAAGCCATGGGAGAAGCAGAAAAGGAGAGAAGCCTGTGGCTAACAAGCCCAGAAGAAAACTATTGCCATGTGACTATGGAGAGAGGGAAAACCCTTGTCTGTGTATAAGAACAAGTATATCTTGCCTAATCCATCAAACTGATAAAAATGGAAAAACAATTTGATTTAGTGAGAGAACATTTTTGATTTCTTGTTAACATTGTTATGTATATTGCATAAGTTACATGCAGTTACTTATTTTTCTTCAGAGAAGTAACTCCTGTATAGAAAAAATTAAAAGTAGAGCCAAAATAAACCATTTGTAAACTTTCCACCTCCCCAGCTACCACATTGGTGTATGTCTTCTGTGTGGTGGTAGGTATGTTGGGGGAAGAATGTATATACATTTCAAACATGGAAGGGTTTCTACGTAACGGTATATGTAGAACATTTTTCTACAATATTTTCACTGGTTGCATAGCGTCTCAACGCATGGATATATTCAAATTCATTTAATTCATCCCTTACCACTGGGTATTTATGTTGTTTCTAATTCTTAGCTCCAACTATCATAAACAATATTTCAGAGACCATCCTTTAGCAAGTTTTAATTAATATTTTGTGAAGTTACATACATTAGTAACTGGGAGTAGAGAATCTTCTAAGAGGTAGTTTATATGATATTTATAACATATGGGGGGGTTCAGCAGAGACCACCTGGCTTGTGTAAAGGCAACATGGCATGGAACTTATTGTGCCTGGGTGCAGGCAGGCAGAGAATGATAAAGCTGTGTGCAGGGACACAAAGAGAAATGTGTCCCTTGTATAGGGATGGAAAGAAGGCAGGGGACATTGGGTGGGAAGATTTTAATAAACATCTGTGGTCAGAGTTCTCTGGCTGTCTTGCACGTCAGTGGGCAAAGTTCTTGAAGTATCTGGTATAAATTTTCAGGTGTCTCCAGATGACCCCAGGACCTGCAAAATTTCTTGTCCTATTTTATCTCCTTCACAAAATCCTGTGCCGGCTGATGAGTTCCCTGCTGAGAGTGGTGCTTCTGCTGGCAGCCAGATTGGGGACTAGGAGAGTCAGGTCCAATTTGAACTTTACGATGTTGACCCATAGTTTACCTGTTACCATGACAGCGTCTCCTAAGCTGTGAAATATAAGCACCATTGTCTGTTTTTGCTTGGACATCACTACATAATAAATGTAGTGAATTGTGCTGCATATTAATCTGTGTTTGGATCATACAAAAATTTAGCGTATTTATGACAAGGAATAACAGGTTGAAGTACACTAAAAAAGAATATAATTGCTTATGATAAATACAGGCTTAGCTTCAAAATAGCTAGCTTAAAATTTCCTGTGTAGTGCACTTTAAAGATTTCACTGATGATCTTGGAGGTGTGGCACACAGCCATTGCTGGAATGAAATAACACATATTGTTCAAAGTTTGGGCCATAATTGATTTAATGTGTATTTTTACTTATTTGACATGCCATTTATCTTATATGAGAAAAATAATTCTATAGATAGGTGATACATAAGTAAAATTATAAGGATAATTTCATGATACTTCACGAACCACCCGATTGTTTTAAGTTTTTTTTTTCCACCTAAGTTTATATGTTCTCTGCAATTGTTGAATCCTTACCAGAATCCTGAAATCCATTATTCAAGAACATTTGTCCTCCTTGCCCTGCTCTACTTCTGGGAGACAGATCTGTGTCTTTATTTGGATACTAGTTGCTTTGTACTTTATCACTGGCTTTGTGCCCTTGGCTTTGAGCCCTGGGGGGCAGTGGGTTTTGCTTCAAGAAATCTTTGCCATTTTAGCATGAGGACTCTAGTCAGGCCAACAGAAGTCGTCCTCTGGCCTTTGGCCCTCAACCTCGACATGAGAGAGGTAGGGCCTCTTTACTGAGGCTTCCTAGACAGTAACTTTTGAGTCAAACTTGAAATCACCAACTGTTTTAATTGATGGGACCAGGACAGACTACAGCCTCTTGAGAATAGAATATTCTGAGCTGTGTTGAGAATAATTGCTCGTCTTTTCCTGACCATTTCCCAGCTTTGATCCTAAACCTTTTCTTTTTCTCTTTAGGCTGGAGGCTCACAGGTGATTTTCACAAATCCTTTAGAAATCGTCAAGATCCGTTTGCAGGTGGCTGGAGAGATCACTACCGGTCCCCGGGTCAGTGCTCTGTCCGTCGTACGAGACCTGGGGTTCTTTGGCATCTATAAGGTAACTATGCTTTCAACCATTTATTTGCTTGCTTTCTCATCTCATAAGTTAGCAACTTATGAGACAGTGATTTCTTCCATGCCTACACCTAGAGAAGACATCCTGGTGGAACTCTTAGGACACCTTCATGCAAATTAGGAGGCACCCCTGATGCCATCTACCGAAAAGGTGCCCCTAAAGGTATGCAAACCCAGGATGACCATGATGTGAATGGCACCACCTAGAATTGTTCAAGATAACTTTTAATAACATTGACTGGAGCTTTGTTTAGCTTGGTTACTGATGCAGAAACCTAATTCTCAGTGCCGTCCTACATGAGGGATAGATGCGAGGATCCCTGGCACCACGTTTAAGGAGATAGGCTGAGCTCAAGGAGGTAGGCTGAGTTTAAGGAGAAGCCCATACCAGCTGAAGAACTCACAGTATCATCTGATCCTGTACACTCTGGCCCTGTCCGTGTTTTCTCTTTCTATGCCTCATCTTAATTATTATAAATCTTAATTATTTTTCATTTGGAAAATGGTTTTTCAAAGTGATTGCAGAATGAAACTTTTAGTGTTCTTGAAAGCTGTTACACTTACCTCCTACAAAGTTCTAAGGGAATGTACTAAAATCATCTTCAGGTATATGTCCAGCCTTAAAGCATTCTCAGACAAAAGGTTTTAAAGATTGTTTAAAAATGTTTTATACTGACTTGAACAAGCAGACCTTTAAGAATAAAGGGAAAGGGCCGGTGAGATGGCTCAGCGGCGTAAGCGCCTGCCTTGCAAGCGCGAAGGCCCGAGTTCGACTCCCGGAACCCACATACGAAAAAGGGGCCGGTGATATCGCTCAGCGGCACGGGTGCCTGTTGGCGCGCGAGGTCCTGAGGTCGTCCCCCCGGTACCCACAAAAAAAAAAAAAAAAGAATAAAGGGAAAGTCAAATGTCTATTTAAAATAGTTTTATCTATTTATAATTTATTTACACAAATATATACAGTTGCTTAAAATTAATACTTTGTTTCTGTACAACTCAGGATGGTTTCATTGCAAGAGAGTCAAATGTTTTATTCGTATTATTCATACAAATTTTAAACCAGGGTTTGGTAAGTATCCACTTTTTAGATCATGATTTTGCAGAGGACATTGTCTTCCTTTTTAACCCCACACTGCACAAGATGAAGCACTTTTGATCATCATGTACAGTCTTGTTCCTGAGAATTTTATTCCATGCACACGTAGCATTGAGACAGTTGATTGCTCTTTTCTTATTCCCAGTTCATCTTGAGCGGATATGACTGACCCCATAATGTATAACTTGCCATACTGCTAAAGAGAACCTTAAATTGCCTGGTCTTGACAGTCAACACAAGGTTTAGTCTTTTTATTTTTTTTTTCTTAACCTGAGTTCTACAGGTGACTTCAGTAAATATCTAGAATTAGTAATAATTGAGGTTGTTTCAAATCTGGCCCCCGCAAATGGCACTTTTCAAGGTCAAGTGATTGGAAGAGTACCCCATGATCTGAGCCTTTGTAAGGATCCAATGTAATCCTCTTAGTAGGATTGATGTTAGCAGGGAAAAGTCTTCCGTCTTTATTTAAAAAAAATTGCCTGTTTACTTAGACATATGTAGAATTTAGAAATGAACATGTTGATTTTTTTAAAACAGTACATAAGATGCTCAGTCTTTGTGCAGTGCATACTGTGTTCCACAGCTATTTTGTTTACCAATTTATTACCCAGGTGTAAGAAATAAACAGTATTGTCATGAGGCATAGCATAGATCAATTTGAAGAGAAGTCATCTTTTCTAAATTTTTAGGCTCTTGTCGTCTGTAACGTGATGTAGCAGCTTGTCATTTTGACAGGATGCCAAGCAGTCTTTCAACAGGCTGTCTGCTAAAAAGCACTTGGGTACTATGGCAATGACTGTTATTGAAATGTCTAGGTGGATAAAGTGGTAAAAACTTGTTTGCTGATACAGAAACAGACTGTTAAACTACCTGCAGATGGTACAAGACCGAGACTTAGTGCTTTTCGTCTTCACATTATTTTATAATTTTAATCCTCTTTATGCTCCTTGGAAGTAGTTGGTATCCTGATTTTGTAGTTGGGTGAGTAGAGGCTGCCAACCATGGTATTTGAGCTGAAATTGAGGCTCAGAAGTTGCTTGTTTCCACTTCTGTGCTAAAATTGCTTTCCTGAAATGAGCAGGATTGCTCAAGTTTGAGCAAGAGCACTCTACCATATAAAGTTAGTTTAATTACTAGTCTAGTGGTTTAATCTAGTTCAGAGGCATTCCACAGGGCTTGGCGCTGCTGTACAACATGGTGTTTTTGGTATATTGATAACTACCAATTGAAGTCACTAGTGCTTTGAGCTGGAAACTTGGTTTCATTGTAAGAAAGTGATTTAGCAGTCTCTACCGTCTGCTGGCCATCCTTATCAGCTAACGTGGCGGAGCCTGTGAGTCTCCATTCGCCAGACTACCCTTCTCTGTGGTGTGGACTTCTCTCCATAGACTGGCTCAAAGCACCACCCTAGGTGCTTGGTCTTGCTTGTCCTGTGAACCTGGTTTCCAAGCCCATCCCACTTTAACCCACCCCACCTCACCCTTCCAAGATCCTAAATTATTCTAGCACATTAGGGAGCATCACAGTTTTAGCATTGCTGTGTAGTTTCATGTGTTTTTCTTTCAGGATAATGCTTTTTAGTAATAAAGAGTTTCTCTGTAGACTGCAAGTGACCACGAGCGGCCTAAAATTTTGAAGACTGGTGTGTGTCCTCTGTTGGTCTTTTAAAAAGAGAAACACTATCCAGGTTTTAGTCGGGACAGGTAATCTTCCTTCTCCCCGGTTGCTTTTGTTTGGTGCTGTTAACATTACAACGCTGAACCAGGAGGGGTGAGTGGGTAGCTCCATCTGTGAGTTTAGGCCTGCTGAGTTTAACTTTACCTAAATTGGACTCAACCAAGCTTTCTGTTTTTTCCCTGAATTGACTTGAAAAATGTGACTATTCTGTGACTTTCTGATAAATGGCAATTAGAATCCTTGCTTTAGAAATACATTTGCAACTAAAAAATAAAGTGTATATGGTAAACATCTCACATTCCTGAAGTTAGAATAGCCTGGAGCAGATTTAGTGAACTGTGTAAATAAAACAAAAACTCTCTCCCCATGGTACCATTTAGAGAGAGATAGTTGTAGTGCACAGGAGATACATGATTGAAGTAAAAGCAGAATAATTAATTGCCTTTGAAAGAGTCACTTGAATATAATGTAGTTAGGAAGTCTAAAGCATATACTGCTTTTCTGAAGAATATATGAGGATGAGCCTGGAGGCATAGTTCAGTGGTAAAACACTTGCCTAGCATGTACAGGCCCTGGATTTAATGTCCAGGAGCACAAAAAAACTATTTTTTAATACATAAAATATATATGAGAATATAATTCTCTTTCTCTAGGTAATTTTTATTGTGAAAGCCCTTGAAGCATAAATTAAGTCAAGTAAGTTTTGTCATAGAGAACAAAATTGTGTGCATCTAATTTTGAATGTTATCTCTTCCATAGGAGTTATCATTCAGCTTGTAAAACTTGTTATTTAATATTAAGTGGCAGCACAGCTAATAGCGGTCAAAAGATGCTTCTTTGGGAAGCAGTGGAAGAGTTCATGTTTCTTTTTGAAGACAAAAAAGGGTCACTTAAGCAATGACAGCGAGGGTCCATCAAGCATTGTTGAATACAGTTTTCAAATTCTGTAATCACGAATTAAACATTGGCTCTCACTGGAAGCTTGCTTAGGAATATGGGCTCTGTCTGCTCCATTTTATCAAAGGCATTCATTTCATCCCACTGCATTTAACAGGGTAATTCAAATATATTTTTCATCCATATACATAAATGCATGTCCATGTTCATGCATTGTGTATGCACGAATGAACCATTGGAGTGATTGTCCGTGCATTGTGAAAACAAGTAATGATACATTAATACATTCTTGTTTATTCTGCTAGTTAGCTCAGAGAGTTTTAATTTTTTTAATTTAAAAAAATACAAATTATGTTTCACATATCAAGTAATTCAGAAATATATATTAAAGAAAATAAAGTTTTTTCTCCTTTTCTCCCTATTCTCTTCAAAGATAGCCACTCTTTTGAGTTTTTATATAGCCTTAGAAAGAATTCTTTCTACTTATATCAGCATTTATCTATGTTTTCTTCCTCTCTCTCGTACATCCCAAATTGTACCAATACCAATATAGCGTGTGTTTTTTTTTTTTAACACAAATAGAGTATTTTAAATACATCATCTTAAAGCTCTTCCCTCATTATTTAAAAGACCTATATACAATCTTAAAGGGTTTTTTGTTTTGTTTTTTGTTTTGAGCTTTTTTGCAGTACTGGGATAAAACATTTTTTTTACCGTTTTGCTACTCGTGAGTATTTGTTTTTTTCTAAAACTGCTTGGGCTGTTAGCAGGTGGCCATGAACAACCAAGGTGCTGTTTGTGCTTTGGTGTGTAGGAAAAGTCAGCCATAAAGAAAACAGATGTGTGACATTGTGCCATGCTAAGGACCTTGAAGAAATAGAAAGCAGGGCAAGGGATGGAGGAGGGCCAAAGAAGGACATGGTACATTTTGCTAGGTGGGGCAGGGAAGGCTTCTGGAATAAGGTGTATAAGCAGAAACCAGAGGAAATGAGAATCTGATGGATCCTGCAGAAAGCATTCCTGGGTGAAAAACCTTCCACCAGCTTTCTCTTGCTGTTAGAATAGAATAACTGCTAGCCTGGTAGCCCTTCCTTTCCTCTTCACATTCTGCTTTTTATCACCATCCTACCTGCTGGCTGTGCTGGCTGCCTTTCCTTTTTTTGGACACTCCAGGCTCATTCACTCTTGCTGGGAAGCTCTTTCCTTCATATCTTTGCTCAACAGACCCCTCCTAAGAAGCCAGCCATGCCATTTGCTATCAGAGTCCCCATGCCAGTTCTCTGGGAGCATCTATCACCATCTGATGATTTTCTTTGTGTAACTGTGTCTCCTTTATCTCATGTGTACTTTATAGCAGGGGCCTGTCTTGTTCAGGGCTGCATTTGTCACTGTTTCTGGTCATAAGTAAGCATGTGATAAATATATGTTGAGCAAATGAATAAAAATGAGGTGTTTCTATATTGTAAACAAAGATGTTTGAGCAGAGAAAGCAAGGGAATAGCAAATGATGACCAGAAAACACCATGATATTGGCAAAGTGGAATATAAAAAAAAGTGTAATTATATGAAAACTCCCTTTCCAGTTTCAGAGCTTCCAGGTTCACCCTTTCCGGTTTGCTTCACCCAGCAAGCTCTGCCCTTGGCACTGGGGATGCAAACATAAATCAGTACGGTGCGTACTGCCCCATCACATGGGGGCAGTTAACCAGTTGCCCGGATCCATAGAAAGCAATGTATGTGCAGTCGAGAAGCCCTGTCCAGTAGGTATATGCACAGGGCTTTAAGGGAGGTAGAACTGACTCAGGGCAGGAAAGCCAGGAAGGCTTTCTGAAGGGAGTGGCCTCAAGTGAGAAATCATACGTAGTTCACCATGAAGAAGGCAGAGACAAATGGTGTGATTGTATTTGAGGAAGTATAATTTGACATCAGTCTGGAGAATGCCAAGGGGCAGGGAGAGCAGGAATGAAGGCAGACGGTACAGCAAGGAGGATATAGGCTGGCAGTACAGTGGGGATAGTGAAGGCTGTTGTGTCTGAAGGATTTTAGGAGTTAGCCTGTCAAAGTCCTGAGAGGTAGAAAGTAAAAGCAGATTAAAAGACAACTCCCAAGATTTCTGGTTTAAGCACCCAGAAGAATGACGGTGACAGTCTTTAGAATTTCAGAGTGTCTTGAGAAACCTTTAGAAGACTTTCTATCTACTGTTGTCTTTAGAACTGAGGAACAGAAGTCTGAAACCTGGTAAGTTATAACAGCTGGGTGATCTGGGTAGGCAGGGCCAGGGCCGAGACAGACTTCCTGACTCCCTTTCCAGTGTTGTCTTACCCTGAAGGTGTTGAAAGAAAGGCTAGAGCCTTGCACAAGGGTGGGTCCAGCAGACACTGAGCAAGAGTTATCTGCATGGATGAGGTCTCCATGCTGTGGGAAACCAAGGATGGAACTGAGACCCCCAACATTTAGGTAGCTGGAAGTATGGGTGGGGAAAAGAGCAGCAGCAGTCATCAGAGGGAGAGCTGGAAGGAACATCACTGTGGAGGGTAGTGGAGGAATGGACGTAAGGGAGGAGGAGCTGTGTTACCAAATGCTGCAGAGACCAGGGAAGATGAGGAGGGCAAGAAAAGGTCTTTGCACTTAAAAGATGGAGGTCAGTGGTTATCTTTAAGAAATGAATTTGAATAGCATGATAGAAGAAGAAACCTGTAGGAAGAGGGGGCCAGGGATACAACTCAGCAGCACAGCGCCTCGTGCCGGCAAGCACAAGGTCATGAGTTTGATTCCTGGTACCAAAAAATAAATA
The DNA here is from genome assembly GCA_028451465.1 of Erethizon dorsatum. Lineage (NCBI taxonomy): Eukaryota > Metazoa > Chordata > Mammalia > Rodentia > Erethizontidae > Erethizon > Erethizon dorsatum. The sequence goes on along the minus strand of CM051835.1, from coordinate 48,504,909 downwards.
AAAGAAACCTATAGGAAGAAATATAAACAGATACAGACCACCCAACCTGAAAGTTTTACTGTGAAAAGAAGCAGCAACTAGAAGAAAAAATAGAGTCAAAAGACAATTGAGGGAATAGAGGTAGGATATTACTGTTTAATTTTATTTGTTTTTTGCAGTGCTGGACATTGTGCATACTAGGCGAGTACTGTTACCACTGGGCCACATTCTCAGCCTGTTTTAGAGAGCCATGCCTGTCTCTATAGACAAAAAGGAAAAACAGTCACTGAAGACAAAAGCATTTGAATGGAATTGTGGGGGGGTGGGGAGGGAGAGAAAAAGAGAGAAAGCTCATTAGAGTTCATGTTTATTGACGCCTGCTTTGCTGGGCCCCATGCCTAAAGTTGTGTATCCTTCACAGCATTTAATCCTCACTGCAGCCTATGAGGCATTTCTTTTTAAGGTTTAAGTTGCAGCTGAAGAAAGGAAGGCTTGCTAGGTTTAGGTAGTTTGTACAAGGTTCATAACTTGTAAGTGGCAAGGCTGGGTTTCAAACTCAATCTTATCTCCCTTTGAAACTTGTATTGTCTAAACTGTGTTGAGCCAAATAGGAGAGAATATATGATGGTAATTTAGATTTCCAGGGAAATATTAATATGATTGTTTGGGGAATTTACTAAAATAATCTATGTAAAGCACACAGAATAGAACCTGGCACATAGTATACATGATGTACTAGTTGTTTTTTGTTTTTCTTTTTATTTCTTTGGTGGTGTTGGAGATTGAGTTCAGGCAAGTGCTCTACCACTGAGCTATGTCCCCAGCTTTTGAGTCATCATCTCATTAAATTTCCCCAGGCCAGCCTCAAACTTGTAATCCTTCTGCCTCTCCTTACTGAGTACTACTGAGTATCTGGCATTCTAAGCATATATCACCATGCCCAGCTCTTACTCATTTTGGATTATAGAATGTCAACTAAGGGATCTTTACAGAAATGTCTGGTGCCTTCCACTCTGCCCCAGGCCTGAGTAATTTCTGATTATGAACATCCTGTAGGCTAGGCATTCTGGTTTGGACTTAGAAATAGCAAACTAAAAGGAGATGCCTTAGGTAGGCTCACTGGCACACACTGTAATCCCAGCACATTGGGAGGCTGAGCCAGGAGGGTGGGTCACAGTTCTGAGCCCAGCCTTAGTGATTTGCAAGAATCTGTACCAAAATAAAATGGTGTGGGGGGGGGGATAATGTCTTAGTGGGAAGGCCCTGAGTTCAATCCTCAGTTCCACAAGAGAGAGGGAGAGATGCCTTAAAAAATGTAAGTAGCTCCCAAAGGAGTTGAGATCATCAAAAAACTAGAGGAGAAAAAAAGATTTTTAAAAATATTAGCAAACAATGTATGTTTTACTATTCTTCCCTGCAGTCACCAAATATTCATTACATGCTAGTGCTCCATCAGGTGCTGGAGTGCCAAAGATGTATAAAGCATCATTACTTTCAAAGTGCTTGATGTTGAGGGTGTGAAAGAATGTGAACATACCAATCTAGTACCATGAAATTCTTTAAAATGTTTATTTTAGTAGAAAATGTTTAACAAAATTTAGATACAAAAGGATATCAAGTAATAAAATGTTACTTTCTCAGCTTCAAGCTTCAGATACCTTCAGATAGCTTTCAAGAGGCAAACCTTTTCACAAGTTAATTTCTATTCTGTTGTTATTTGTTTTGTTATTATTTGTTTTATTTGTTTTGTTGTTATTCATTTTATTTTTTCTTATTTTTTGCTAAGTGCCCACAGGATTAGTTTTAAGACAGAATTCTTCATTTTATCTAAACTTTTAGACAGATGTGCTATCCTTCATGTTAACAAGTATATAAATTGATGCTGCTAATCCATTGTTCATAGGATTCTCTAAATAAATATATTTTCCAGAAGCGATTAATGTGTTTGAATTTCTACTAAGCCATTCTTAAACATTCTCTGGTTTCTAAATTTGACCAGTGTATACACTTAAAAGATGACCCACTTAAGAAATGTTAACTCACTATAAAATTAAAGAGACAGTTATGGCCCACATGGGGCATGATCAATTTAGAAAATTTATATGTACTTATTTAATAGTATTAAGTTGTTCACTAAATAAAAGATTGACTCAACCTAATAATACATGTTGAGTTCTACTGATTCAGTGTGAAACCACGTAGAAGTCATTTTCCAGCTGCCAGTTAAAGAATACATTATCTATTTCCATCTGCTCCAATGGGACAGTGCTTTTCATTGATAATACTACTTGCCATCTTCTTTTACTGAAAATCTTGCACTACGTACAACTACAAGGTAGTTGCTGTTAATTATTGCAGTTAAGTTTAGTGTGTTTTATGGACAAAGAAATTGAGGTAAGAGATTCTAAGAACCTCGCCTAACATCACACAGCAGTTAAGTGGTGGAGAGATGATCTGAGCCCAGGTCCCTGATTGCAAAGCCTGGATTCTTGCTCCTGCAATGTACTGTTGTGGGTACAGAGTGGCAGAATTCAGATATATACCCATAGTTAGGATGATACATTTTTATATGTATGTATTGGAATGCAGTGCACTTCTCTAAGAAGTTCTCCTCTTTAAGGAGAGTTCAAAAGGGAGGTACATAAAGTGGTGAGGCACAACTAGAACGCCGATTAGCCATAATCCTTGGTGACGTAGAGAAATGGCCCTCACTGACTATACTGAAGAGCTTTCCAACACCCCTCTCCCCAAACGTTGTGTTCTACATCTAGGGGAAGAACAACAGCAAAAAAGTAGTTATTGGGGGGCATTGCCTGCATAATCGTGACATGTTTTGAAGGAGACTTGTCAGGAGACAGTGTCAAGAACAGCCACTTTGAGCATCTCCTTTATATGGCACAGGTTCTTTCCATTGGCAAACCAGATACGTGAACTGATCATCCAATTACAACAGCTGAAAATACTGGATAATGTATTTTGTAAAAAGTCTTCTCAACAATATATGTTAGCAAGGGAATAAAGACTACTCAAACCTAAAATTAGATGAATTCAGCAGAACTGTAAAGTGAGTATTTACTTAAATTTGAGCATTAATTCTAAAAAGAACAGGGCCAAGATTAAGGTGAGTCAGACAAGGCACACAGGTCCCAAAATTGAAGGAGGTGTTTACCTTTAGGTGCCAAACCCTGTCCATGCACAGCCCTGATAGTAAGGGCCTCCTTAACGTTCCTACGTAGGCACCACTCTTGTTCTGCCCTATTCCTGTCCTAAAGATACTCCCTTAGAAATCTGGAATTTCAAAGAGCTTCAACCTCAGTGGGAGGGTAAAAGACCAATTCTCCCTTCTCTAGATTGCAAAGAAAGTTGCACTGTTTCTCAGTAGAGGAAGAAGGAGGCTAGGAGGAAACCCTCCCCTAAAAATCAGGAACTCCAGGCTGATCTCACTTTTCAGGCTGAGCTTGTATTTCTTTGATGATGAGAGAAACTCCGTGGTGAGAATTTATGTTTAAATAGTCTTGAATTGGCAGTGATCCTGTGTATCTGAAAGAAGCAAACACAGTTCCTGTGTACAGCAGCCCACCTTCAACCACACCTCAAAGAATTCTCACAGATTAATGTTCTAAGGCAAATGGTAATTCACAATAAGAAATCTTAAGTTACACAAAGAAATAAGGCACTTGAAGAAGAGATTACAGAAACAACAGGAAGCATTTTACACTTATTAAGACTTAAAATTTTAAATTAGGAAAAATGAGTTTTATGCCGGTGAGATAGCTCAGCGTCATAAGCACCTGCCTGGCAAGTGCGAGGTCCTGAGTTCGACCCCCAGTACCCACAAAAAAAAAAAAAAAAAAAGAGTTTTGTTAATTTGTTTTAAAAATTAAGAAGTGTAAAAGTGTAATTAAAATTTTAAATTCACCAGATTGCTTTAATAACAGATTGAACACAACTGAAGAGAGAATTAATAAGCTGGGAGATAAGAAAAAAAAAGTGTCCAGAAGGCATTTCTTTTTTCTTTTTTTTTTTTTTTTTTTGTGGGTACCGGGGGTCGACCTCAGGACCTCGTGCGCCAGCAGGCGCCCGTGCCGCTGAGCGATATCACCGGCCCCTTTTTCATATGTGGGTTCCGAGAGTCGAACTCGGGCCCTTGCGCTTGCCGGGCAGGCGCTTAAGCCGCTGAGCCATCTCACCAGCCCCAGAAGGAATTTCTGAAAGACAAATAAATTAAGATATAGAGAAAAGTATAGGATGTTCTGATAAATCTGAAAGAAAACCAGAAGGAAAGGTGCATTGGTGACTGAAGATTTTTCAGAATTAAAGAAAGCCATTAATCCATAGACTCAAGAAGTGCAATAGATTGCAAGTGTGCAATAGATTAAAATAACCCAGACTAGACACATCACAATAAAGCTGCTGAACATGAAAGCTAAAGAGAAAGTCTTGAATGGCTAGGTCTTCATAGAGGCAAGAGTTGAACTGACAGTGAACGTAAGAATTGGAATGAGGGAAGCAAGAAGACAATTTAGTGATGTCTTCAGTGTATGGAAGAAATAATTTTTCAAACTAGAATTCTCTGCACTATGAAATATATTTTAGGAACAAAGGTAAAATAGACTTTTGGGGAAAGGCTTTGTTTGTTTGTTGTTTTGACACAAGCTCTTGCTGTTTTCCAGGCTTACCTTGAAATCACTGAGTAGCCCAGACTGGCCTCAAACCTGCAATTCTCCTACCTCAGCCTTTTGATAGCTGGCATTACAGGCATACACCACCATGTTTGGCAAGACATTTTTTAGACTGGCAAAACTGAGAAAGCATATCACCAATAAAGCCTTAAAAAAAGAGAATTGTAGAACATATTTTAGGTAAATAATTATTTCATGTGTATATGTAGATATGTAAGAGAAATGAAAAACAGAGTAGTAAATGTTTCTAGGTAGTATTACCCCAATTAATATATTTATAACTATAAATACTTAATGTTGTTAAGGTAAAATTAAAATTCATAATCACAAAATGAGATTTGCTTTCAGTACTCTAAAGAACGTGTATTATGTAGGAAAACTAGGAAGATAACAAAGACTATGATAAATTAAGTAGGCATATTAAAATTCCAGAGTAAGCACTTAGACTAGAAATAGACATTGCAGGTAATGATGTAGGTAAATTGGAGGAAGGAAAGAAAACAAAAACTGAGAACAAAAAAATGGGACACATACAGATTAGCTTCGTGGAGGTGACGTGACAGGCAGCTCAGAGACAGAAGTTCCATGTGAAAATGTCTATGCCACTTCTGGAGTCTCCAGTCTATCTAAGAGATAACATCACCGATGGCAAAACAACATACAGTAGTGGAACGGTAGAGAACTAGGACTGGCAAAATGGCATCTCCTAAAAAATAACTAGAGTTGCAATTTTTAGAATTACAGTGAAATTAAGAAACCAGTGTTCTAAAACCAAACAGTAGGCACTCACATTTTATATTCAAATTGAAGTCATTTGGAAGTTCGCTGATAATAAGTCTTCAATTGTTGGCTCTCTTACTTGGTTTTAACACCAGCAGCAATCACAGTAACAGGTCTTGGCACTAGTGACGGTCCTCAGCAAGATGCTGAAACTCCCTCTGTTGCACTCTCAGCCTGTGATTTCTAACTGTGCCTTGGTTGGGCAGGAGACCTGCTCCCAGGCTGTGCTCCTAAGGGTTAACTCACTTGGGGAAAACCAAGAGGAATGCTGAGGGATCAAGACGTGACATGCTGCCCATTGTTTGTGGCTCTAGGATCAAAATATACAATTATACATGCCAAATAAATTCTAAACCTGTAAGACAGAAAAGGAGAGGTGGCTCTGACGACAGGTGCCAGGAGCATTAAATAACTTTTGCAGACAAGGTGCACCACTGTGTCCTAAAGGCTTCAGGCTCCCCAGTCTGGCATTTTCCTCCCTGGTAGACAATGTGCATTCACCGCTGGAGTCTCTGTTAAGCCTCCATGTCCCAGACCTGCTGGCTCCTGGTGCCCAGCTCAACACAGAGGTGCCTTTGTGAGTGTAATTACCTTTCCCTGTATTAGAAATAGTCTGTTTAGAGCCGTGTTTGCAGGTACTGCTAGAATAAGCAGGAATTAACATGCGAAAAGACTGCCCTGGCCCTGACTTCTGTATCCGCACCATTCTTCAGAACTGGCTTTTCTTTTCTTTTTTTTTTTCCTAAATGGGATTGATTGGGCAGGTGTTACGGTATATCATCCAAGACATAGAGTTTAGACTTTAAAGGAAAAAAAAAAAGGCTTGAGAATTGGAGACAGCTGTGTGTGTGTGTGTGTGTGTGTGTGTGTGTGTGTGTGAGTGAGAGAGACAGAGAGAGAGAGAGAGACAGAGAGAGAGAGAGAGAGAGAGAGATCCTATTTTATTGTATCTTTCGACAATCGCATGCCAGGCAGCGCTGCCAGAGTAAACTCAAGTAGATGATTTTGGCAACCTAAGAATTGATTAAAGCTCCCATGGGCTTTCAGCACAGTGTCCACATCAAAAAGGCAGGAGAAGCAAAGTAAATGGTCCTTCTGCCATGATGACACGGTGGCCAGAATCTCTGGGCCTAATGGGCTGTGTGAGTGTGGACCATTGACCGGGAAGTGCAGTGAGGCCTCCCCATAAAGAGGCTTTCCTGGACCTCATGCAGAATGAAGATGCAGGCAGGCAGAAGAACTGGAGCGTTGCCAGAGTGGGTGCGAGATTACTTACATAGTCTGCCGGGATGCTTTTTATTGTTCCTGTTGGTATATTAGTGGGCCTTGTATTAAAAAAGAAAAAATAATAATAATTTCCTTTTTCGGAGAAAGAGAACTTTAATGAATAGTAAGAGATTAGAGGATTGTATTCTGCATTTATTAATTTTCCCCAAGTGATTTTACTGTGTACGAAGGAAATGAAGGGCCTACTAGAGAATGTCTAAGGGCAGTGCTGCCCAGAGAACCAGTAAAAACAAATAAAAAAAGACTTAAGGCCAGGAAATGTGAGGTTTTCATATAGGGAAGGGAGATCTAAAGATGTACATTAAGTGGCACACACTTTAATTTATTAATTTTTTAATGACTAAAGTAATTATTTCTGTGTTGCCAAGGCAGACTCTAGGACAGCCCAGAATGTTTCCCTTCGTTACAAAGTTACTTGTTCAGAATGGCTGATCACTTAGGAAAAATTATACCCAGCAAGTAGAATTCAAGTCAAACAGGTTTATGTTTTTGATGTAGGACTGGAGAATGGGTGTTCAGGCACAAAGTGAAAGATTTATCAAGGAATCAGGGAGAGAAACATTTTCACCTTTAGAACTTTAAAAGCCTTTTTAACATCCTGCTTCCTTTTTCATTGTGTGGGAGCAACAGGTCACGGATTGCCTAAGGCGGCCTTGCAAATTGGTACCTGCCTTTGTGCCTAAGACCTGAAGGAAGTGATGGGGAAAAGGAGGCCAGGGAAATTTAATAAGTCTGCGCCTTTTCTCCAGCCCTTGTCAACATTAGCTTTCCATGGAACTGAGCTTCGATGCCTGTGGTATGGGAGAAGTAGAGGCTACCTCCAGACTCAGCTGGAGAGTTATTTGCTGAACCAAGACACCTGAGCAGGTGCAGGACTGGGGAAGAATAGACTACCAGGAGAGCCTTCCTGATCTCCTTTGCCCTTTACCTTCACAATGCAGTGGGTACTTCCCACAGAACTCTCACAGTGCCTACCTGATTTATTCTGAAAGCTCCAGTCCCTCCACTCCCCTGAAGAAGGCCTTTGGAGATTTTGACGGGTAAGGAAGGTTTCCAGCTCATCACATGACTACACCACGACAGAGGGAAATATCTGCCAGCTGCCGTTCCTGTGTTGGAAGATGGAAGCTGGTGTGATTAAAGCTTCTAACTTCCTGGCAAGGCTGTCCTGCCTGTGCCGAGCAAGGGTGGCAGCTGGTCCACAAGTTCCCTTTCTTCCTGGCTTTTCCATTTCTCGCTTTTTCTTGGGTAATCAGAAACTTAAGACTTCTTACATAGCCTAACATTTACTTTGATTTGCATAAATTATTTGACCACATTGCCTGATTCCTCGCAGGAAAAATATAACATATTCCTTCCTTTTTCCCTTTAGTGTTCACAGTGCAGCTCCACCTTTTCCCCGGGCTTGTGTTGTCTCGTTTGTGTGTATGTTTGATTTTTGATCAAGCCATTTCTTCTCGGTCATCCAGAGTTGTTTTCAGACATCTCTTGGATTTCGTCATACCTCTTACTGGGTGGTCCTCGCGGGGTACGTGACTCACTGTCGTGGTCTCAGGATAGGAGGGAAAGGGTCTCATGGTGGGACACTCAGGGCTCCTTCTTGGGAAATTTCTTCCTGTGCTCCTGTTCTGCTTGAGTCTCAGGGGTGTTGCTAATTTTGGGTCTGGTCTTCCTGCACCTGGCCCTCTGATCGTATTGAAGCCACAGAGCAGAAGACGGGTGAATCTCTGTCTGTCTCTCCTTTTTCTTTTTTCTTTTTTTTTTCCCCCAACTTTAACATTTCAGTGCAAAACTAGTATTTTCCAACAGGCTTTGTTTTGTTTTCTAATTTTTTTTCTCGGAAATGATTGATCGTTATTGTAGAAATTTACAGCATACCCTATTCCAAAGCCTCTCATGTCTTCTTTTTAGGTTTTTTTTTTTTCTTTAATGGGAATTGGCAAAGCAAAATCATTGTCATCAGCAACATGTCTTAGGACGCAGCTGACAGCCAGATATTTTACTAAGTGCTTTATAAATTAAATGAGACAGTAGTTCCAGATGCCTGGTTGCTTGTAATCTGTCCGGCAACACTGCCGTGGGCAGATAAAGGCATGTGGAAAGCGCAGAACAAGTTCGAAAAGGTGTAGACAGTCTGGAGCCACGTGGCATCCACCCTTCACTTTCTTTTAAAGAGCTCATTGGAAATGGTAGCACTGGGGGTTTAAATGAATGAAGAGGTGTGGTACCTAAGATGTTAGTTTTCCCAGCTTAGCAATCATTAAAGAAGATGTAGAGTGATAGGTGGACCTTAATTGATCAGATGAGTGGACATTCATAGCTTTACTTGAGACTCATCAGGCTTACCAGGGAGAGGAAACTGGAAAAATCAAGTCATTACAGAGCTTTGACAAGGATGAGAATATTGGGCATGATGCACAGCACACCCCAAGACCAAAGAGGGCAGTAAGTTTTTGAAAAATGTGGAAAATGTGGGCAATATGACTAAAGAATAAAGCAGATATTAGATCATGGCCTCGGCTCTGGGGTGGTTGCTAATATTTCTGTTGATGGGATGCATCAGAATGTTTACTTGCAGTGGTTCTTTTTGACTGAAGAAGAAGATGAGCCCACATAAAAACATTTTGTAATGAGAGAAAACCTTAAAAAAGAAAATATTACCAGCAAAGAAATGAGGCAAGCAGAGATTGACATCTTGTTGTAAAATGAAGACATTGGGAAATGCAGTTAAAGGTAAAAACTAATGAATGTAAGAAGCACAGGTCTGCCAGGCGTGGTGGCTTCAGCCTGTAATCCCAGCACTCAGGAGGGTGAGGGGGAGGATCATCACAAGTTCAAGACCAGCCAGGGCTACAAACTGAGTTCAAGGACTGCCTGAACTGCATGGTGAGACCCTATCTCAAAAGACCAAAAAAAGAAGAAAAAAAAAGCACAACTTGTGCAAAGAATAAATCCAGCCTAAAAAATTACTGCAAAATTAGAAAGTTTGTAATATGATGATGATGCTTTTTACTATATTAAGAGAACCAGGGGCCGGTGAGATGGCTCAGCAGCGTAAGCACCTGCCTGGCAAGAGCAAGGGCCCGAGTTCGACTCCCAGAACCCACGTATGAAAAAAGGGCTGGTGATATCGCTCAGTGGCATGGGCACCTGCTGGCGCGCGAGGTCCTGAGGTCGACCCCCGGTACCCACAAAAAAAAAAAGAGAGAGAGCCAGACATGAAGATTTAACTGATACTTACTTGAATTGGTCAGTGGTGGCAAACCTATGGCACGTGTGTTGTTTTTCTTTGGAGACAAAAGATGTTAATGTATGAGTTGATTTCTCTAAACTAAAACCCCAGCATTCAGGTTTAATTGCAGTGTTAGCCCTTTGTGATAAATAAGTGGGTTTTGGGCTGCAGTTTGGGCCCTTGTCTCTAAAAGATTCGCCCTCACTGGGTTATTTGATACCTAGTTTGAATGTCTTCTAGGCAGAGTCTGTATATGGACAAATAGCAAGGAGAACTTACAGGAAGCCTTGAAGGCAAAAAGGGAAGAGGAAGATTAAAATAAGAAACTAAAGTATAGTTAGTTAAATAGAAAATAGAAACTAAACTGTTGTTAGCCTCACACAGTAACTGCCCAAATCACAACTTTCTAGAAAACTAATCACAAGAAAAGAATTGGATGCTGGATGCGGATTTGACATTACACTGTACTGTTTCCCCTTTTAAAAAATGGGAGAAGTGGGAAAAACTCTTAGAATCCTGATTGTCCTCTGAATAAGCCATGGGCATGGCTCTCAGTTCATACCCAGTTGATAGGTTAACTGTCCCGGACATCAGTTTGCACGTGTATAGAATAAGGAGCTTAGAGGTGTTGGTTAGTGTGGTTCTAAGCAGGGTTGGGCCTGATTAGTACTTGGATGGTTCTTCTTTTTTTTTTTTTTTGTATTTGCGGGTATTGGGAGTCAAACTCAGGACCTCGCGCTTGCCAGGCAGGCACTTACGCCACTGAGCTGTATCACCAGCTCACTTGGATGGTTCTTAATTTGAATTAAACGTTTAACAGTTTGGGGTGGACTAGATACAGATGCATGGGCTGAAAGGCCGTATGTAAGACAGACCGGCGCTTTTTAAAGACCTATATGTGGAGTGAACAGGTGAGTAGCCAGCATGACAGAATCTAGATTCCAAGCATTTGTCCTGTTTGAGGGATGAGCCAAACTAGGGTTCAATTTAATAGGCTTAAATTAAAAGTCTTACTTACGTTACTTGTGTAAGACAATTAAGTGGCAGTAGACCTGGGTTAATAGCAGTTTGTCTGAAAAAGACTAAGGGTGTTTTAAGGTGAAATTTCAGATAGAGTCAGGAGGGAAATGTGAATGTCTGACAGAACCAAAGCTACAGTAGCAGATGTTTGGGGTTGAGGAGCTTGGACAGACTGAAGCCACTGTCGGGCGGAAATACCCAAGATCCAGCTTACTAGACCTCAGTAAATGCCACTTCCATGTGGCTAGTTCTGTCAAATCTGTTTGTGTTCTTTATTTTCTTTTGGGATTCTCTGTATTTGGTGGAAATTTTAGGTATTAGAAATCTGTGAAAGAAATGGAATTAAATCATTAAGTGTTGAAAAGTGGTGATTTCCTTCCCGCTCAGCCTACCCAAAACACAGTGTATGTGCTGTGGTTTTCATTAGATCATATTTCTGGGTACTCATCAATTCTCAGGACCTCCATGTGGCATTATTTTGGCACCAGAAATTATTCAATGAAGACTTTGCTCTAGGAGCTAATTATTCTGCGCACAGTTCTTTTTTTTTTTGTGGGTACCGGGGGGACGACCTCAGGACCTCACGCGCCAACAGGCGCCTGTGCCGCTGAGCGATATCACCGGCCCCTTTTTCGTATGTGGGTTCCGGGAGTCGAACTCGGGCCTTCGCGCTTGCAAGGCAGGCGCTTAAGCCGCTGAGCCGTCTCACCGGCCCCTGCGCACAGTTCTTAAACATATTAGAATTATTATAAATAACTTAAGGCTTTAGAGCAGGCATTTATCAATGCTCCGTGTACACTGGACAGTGGGTAAGTATGTGAATAGAGGCAATTCCGTGAATCCTTGAAAAGATACATAATTGTTTTTGTATGTGTAATATTTTCTGGGAAAGATTCCAACACTTTCATACTATTCTCAAATAATACAAAAATTGGGCCCCTTTCCCCTCTGCCTATCTAATTTGTTTACTTCCTCATGTGTAAACAAAGAGACTTCTTGATTTTTGCCTTCTGTCCATCTGTTGAGACCAGCAAACAGGTCTTCCTTGAAAATGCCAGTGACTTGCCAGCAGCAGGGACGCGAAAGGATGTCAAGGCAGAGTTCCAAAAACATTTTAATCCACACCTTAGCATTAGAATAAATGAGAAGTCCTTTCTGCCACTTCCTCACACCATACAGCAAAATTAACTTTATTTTTAAAAAGAAGATTCAGACTTGTTACTTACAGAATTTGGATTATTTTTTACTGTTCCCCTTTCAGTTTGTGGGTACAAATTTGGTCTTTTCCAGGAATATTTTGTTCTGAGGTGAGTTCCAAAGAAGCTTGATCTTCTCAATGGGATATGTGTTTCATGTGGTTTTTCTTCCTTTGCAAATGCACAGGGTGCCAAAGCCTGCTTTCTGCGGGACATTCCTTTCTCGGCCATCTACTTCCCATGTTATGCTCATGTGAAGGCTTCTTTTGCAAATGAAGATGGGCAGATCAGCCCTGGAAGCCTGCTGTTAGCGGGGGCGATAGCTGGTGAGTATCGTGCATGGAGTTCGGTTACTTCCCCATCAGCCATCCCCAAACTCCACTGTCCCTGGCCTCCAGCCCCACCACATGCTACAACACTGGAATTTTTTGCTGACTTTTTGACAGGGTACATATGAATTGGTTACAGATTGCTTCAACCAGCTAGTAAAAAGTAAAGGTATGACATTAACCATTATTCAGGCACATTCCATATTAGACAAATATAATTTAACTTGTAAAAAGAGCGCATTAATTATTGGTTCATTTTGTGGTCTGTGGATCACAATTCATGTCTCATTGTATTTCGTAATTTCACTTCATAGCATAACAATGATAATGCAACCAGAAGTTTTTGAAAATGGGAATACTCGTGCTTTAAAGGTGTCTAAACAAAATATTGCATACAGGATTGTCAGCTTGGATATCTTCACATCATGGCAGCAGGCTTCCCCAGAGCAGGATGGGGGGGAGAGAGGAAGGGGGAAAGAAAGGCAGGAAGGAGTGAGCAAGAGCAAAGGAGGGAGGGAGGGAGGGGGAGAGAGAGAGAGAGACCATACTTTATACTGAGCATTTCTTTTCATGTTATTATCCATCACCCCTAATCTCCCCTTCCCTGTATAATGGGAAAATATAGGACATAATTTGTCATATTGCTTTTTTTTCTTCAAAGATGGATTAGCTACAAACTTGAAGGCCTTGTATATTCTACATATTATTAAAACTATATAGCAAGTAATAAGCAGCATTCTTAGCACATATCAGAAGCTAGTGACAAACATCATAACTACCATTATCATTAAAAGTCAGGCATAGGAAAGACAGGATGTCTCCTTTCTCTCTCCTTTTTCAGCCCTGTTTTGGAATTTCTAGGCCACATGGTAAAAATATGAAAACAAGTAATAAGCATAAATATTAGAAAAGTAGAACTGATGCTGCCATTATTTACAAATGATCGTTTACCTGAAAATCCAGAGTAAACTGCCAAAAATGTGTTTGAATTAATATTTCCTATTAGTAATGTATTTTGTTTTGAGATAAACTTTTAAACTCTGTATGTGGTGACAAGCTGTTAGCTGACGCCGCAGAGGAAGCCCGAGGGTGGGCTGCTGAGCCCGCAAGGAGACCTGCATTCTCCCTCGTGCCGGCCATGCTGCTGGGAGCGCATGAGCACAGTGGTGCACTGCACTTATTGCAGCCTAGCAAGGACAAAGGTGGTCCCTAGGAGAGGGCACGGCAAGTACGCAGGGGCCAGAGGAAGCGCATCCCCGGGCTCTGCTGTCTTTAAGGGAAAAAGCCTGTCTCAAAACAAAGAAGTTCTCCTATGCAATGGAAAGTAAGGCAACTCCAGTGAATAGTGGTAACCACTAACTTACTTACTGTGAAGCGCAAGTGTCTCGTAACTGTTTTTAGATATACCATATTCATATCGGTTCCTTATACAGAATATATACGTATTTTGTTGTTACTCTCGAACAGCCCTATTATAAATAAGGTAGATCTGTGGTTGAATGAATATGATTGTACTCTGTTTTGATAATGATTTCACTTACCTGACAAGTACTGACACTAATGAAAATTTGATTAGTCTTGAGATAAATTTCTTTAGTAATATACAGCTTTTTAACAGAGGTGCTTATGGGTAACTCACTACCTAAAGAATATCTGTTATAAGATTTTTGTATCTATTTTTTTTTCAATTTTTTAAACTAGCATAGTCTTTAAATACTGGGAACATCTACTGTGATATTTCACGGATAGAGCAAAGTTAACTGATACGTGACTTTGTGTTCATTGCCCACAGTATTTCAGAAGGTGAGGGCTGAAGCAGGAAACCTAAAGTTAAGAAGCCAAATTCTAATTCTATGTCATTAGCATGGTACTTTTTAATTAATGAATAGTATTCCAGTATGGTTTGTGCAAGCTGGGCGTGATGGCGCATGCCTGTAATCTCAGCACTCAGGAGGCTGAGGCAGGAGGATCACCTTGAGTTTGAGGCCAGCCCAAGCTATATAGTGAGTTCAAGGCCAACCTGGACCCTGTCTCAACAAACCAAAAAAAAAAAAAAATCAATATGGTTTGTGATAATACCAAATAAAAGATCTCTACTGCTTTTTAGGTCTTATAGCATGATCTATTTATTATACCAGATAATTTTTTTGTCATGGTGATAAGATACAAAAACAAGTCAAACTATAGTGAGTAGTGAGAGTCTTGCCTTTGATTTAATTAAACTAAATTTTAATTCAAGATTATCTTTAAAAACTATTCATTGCATTTTCATAGATAGGAGAGAGTTCTATGTATGTGATCGATTGTGTTGCTTTCACAAACATTTTTTTTTTTTTTTTTTTTTTTTGTGTGGGTACCAGGGGGGCGACCTCAGGACCTCGCACGCCAACAGGCACCCATGCCACTGAGCGATATCACTGACCCCTTTTTCGTATGTGGGATCCGGGAGTCGAACTCGGGCCCTCGCGCTTGCAAGGCAGGCGCTTACGCCACTGAGCCATCTCACCGGCCCCCTCACAAACATTTTAGAAGGAGGATAAAAGAAAAATTTTAGGCAAATAAAATTTAACAGAGTTTATTTGAGGAAAGAACAATGTGTGGTTCGGGCAGTCCTGAGAGCCAGAATGGGCTAGAGTGACTGGGGCTGCCATGTGGTTGGGACGGAAAGGGGAAATGACGTACAGAAAGCAGAACTGGGACTAAGGTAGCTGGTTGTCAGGTTGGCTGCTTTGATTGGCAGAAACCCAGCTATTTGTTATAAAACAAAAGTCCTAAGTTAGATTTTCAGTTTGTTTACATACTGGGTTATATCGCTATTCTTTACCAAGGACTGAATGGAGCCTTCTGAAGAGCAACTTTAGTTTGATTTAACAGATTTCCCCTTTTGATCAGCCTCTCGTTGTGAACGATTGACCAGACCTTTGGGCATTCATGTTACTCTCCATCACCATCATAAATAGACTTATTTGGTCTCACAGTGGAATTCACAAGTTATTTTTGGTCTCAGCTCACACGTGCAGTAGCTGAACACTGGGTTTTGTGGTGGGGGGGATAAAACATTACGTAGGAGAGAAGTACCACTGGCACATCTGTGTTAATGATGTGACCATAAAGTTTAAGATAATTTAAGTGCAATTCTTAGATCCTTAAGAATAAAAAGTAATAGAGCTATTGTATCACGGTAATGAACTAAGCATGCTCTTCTATCTCCCTCTCCTACAAAGTACCTTAAAAATGTCAGAATATACATTTTTTTATAGTTATTGGTCCTCAGCACACAGGAAACAGCACCATATTGACTGAAACTGAACTGAATGATGCCACAGCTCAACACACTGGCAGGGAAAACTACTACTGCAAGAACTAAACCAGGGGATTGTGAGCTCTGAGTGAACAATGGGACTCCTGGGTGGAAGTGGAAATTTGGGTGAATCATGAGTTAGCTCATTTGTGACAGGATAGCCAACCTTGAGGCTCTTCCTTGTTGCCTGGAACTTCAGGGAACACTTGCAGGTTAAAAGCTCAGTGTTGTGTTGTTTAAAAAAAGGGGGTGGAGTGGCCCTGGGCTTCAAAAGGGCAGATGTGAGAACTGAAAGAAAGCAGGGCAGGGCTTACGGTAATTTCCTGGCCTTTACCACAGATGCAGAAAAGCATACACCAATGGTAGTTCTTCCCCAGAGGAGTAGAAAATAAATTCTACCTGCAGTGCGGAGCTTTCCACACTTCAGCAGCTCAGAAGGCTTCTGCCCTGCTGGCCTCCTTAGGCTGTTGCACAGACCCTCTTATTCAGCAGAGAGGCCTGTGGGTGCAGCTGTCCTGGAGTGTGGTAGATGCCACCCACGATCAGCCTATCCTTTGAACTTGAGTATCTCTAGACAGCCAGAGGTCCTCAGGAAGGAGCAACAAGGTAAGCAAAATGAAGAATTACAGAGCAAACAGGCAATTCAGAGAACCCGAAGGGAACTTTTAAGAACTGTAATTAGGGTCCTCAGAGAGATTTGAAAGGAATAATCAGTAAGGAAGCTTTCTTGAAAATTAATGAAAGGATTGCCAAAATTAAAAATTCAGAGATAGTTCTGAATGATAGGGTTTTTGTGATCAAAGACTAAGCTAGACATTTGGAAAATAAGGACATGGAAAAAATTCTAGAATGTGAAACAAAACAATACAGAGAAGAAAACTAAGAGAGAATTTAAGAAATATATGGGATTAATGCTGGAGATCTGACATCTATCTGATAGGAGCTGCCTGGATACCTGCCAACGAGGGGACCATGATTGTGTTCCCCGGCACATTAGTATTCAGGAGGGAGGACAAAATTTGTTTCTCACGTGCAAGGACTCCATGGTTACCCCTCACAAACCTCTGCAGCACAAGAGTATTTAGGAAGGAGGACAATGTGGGACATGTGAAACACATCAAATAAAAGTAAAACTTGTGAGCAGGCCTAAATAATTGCTGACTTGGTATGTGTATTTATTGTCCAAGAAAGTTTGGGGAGATAGATAAAGAAAGGACAGGAGTAAAAGTGCACTGAAGTCCTGTCCTTGCTCAGAGAGGAGGCAAATGCTGATGACTTAAACCTCTTGTCGTGTATTCCTGTGTGATTGTGCATTATTTAAGTAATATTTAGTCAGGAAAGGGGAGAGATCAAAAGGGAAGTAACTAGAAGGAAAGAAAATAGCATAATACAGGGTATCAGAAATAAGTCCAGTAGCCTCAATAAATGGTAGTGGATTTTTTTTTTTTTTTTTTTTTTTTTTTTTTTGTGGGTACCGGGGGGTCGACCTCAGGACCTCGCGCGCCAGCAGGCGCCCGTGCCTCTGAGCGATATCACCGGTCCCTTTTTCGTATGTGGGATCTGGGAGTCGAACTCGGGCCCTCGCGCTTGCCGGGCAGGCGCTTAAGCCGCTGAGCCATCTCACCGGCCCAGTGGTAGTGGATTTAATGCCCCTCGTAAAAACACTTTCAGATATTTTGAAAGAAAATCTAGTCATCCGAAACTTTTAAAAACAGCGACAGAGGGCCGGTGAGATGGCTCAGCGGTTTAAGCGCCTGCCTTGCAAGCGTGAGGGCCCGAGTTCGACTCCCGGAACCCACATACAAAAAAGGGGCCGGTGATATCGCTCAGCGGCACGGGCGCCTGCTGGCGCGCGAGGTCCTGAGGTCGACCCCCCGGTACCCACAAAAAAAAAAAAAAAAAAACAGCGACAGAGAAAATTTGAAAGAGAACAAGTTGAAAACTATGCACAAGGCAAATAGCAACAATAAGCAAGCATAGGAATATTAATTTCAGACTAAATGAAATTTGGGAGTTAAAAATAGCATTTAGAAGCACAGACACATATTTTGTGCTTAGTGAAATCCACTACAAAGATAGATCATCAGTCTCTTTGTATTATCAATATAACACTGTGTTAAAGATTTCAGCTTAAAGTTTGACAAGACCATGATATTTTCACATTCCTAAGGAGGAATTTTATCATGCTACTCATAAAATATGACGTATCTGGTAGATGTATAGACATGGATACAAAGGAGATTTGGAGAACTCTTCGTGTTAACCTAAAATAAGTATATGTTAACCTTTAAACAGAGAAACACATTATTTGTAAATACAACTAGATATTCATGAAAATTAAGAATGACTCAGGCCCCAAAGCTGTGTTTGCCAGTCACATTTTCTCTTTGTTGTAAGTGATCCTGTGCTGTCTCGTTGCTGGTGCCCTTCAGACTTGTGCTTGTTCTGATTGGCAGAGCAGCGTCCACATAGCTGCTGTCACAGCGGTGGTGGGAACCGAAGGGCTGCACATTTGTCTCCTTGAGAGTCGGCTGCGGTGCCTTTCCTGCTGTAGGACCCAGAGACTGCCCCCATCTCCTAGCTTCCGCTCTCTCCCAGCCTTCAGGGATAGAGAAGTCTCAGGTCAGGTCATCAGCAGGGTCTCAGCGTTGTGCAAGCCAGAAGAGACCAGGAAAATTTGCTTAGATGTTGCCATTGTTGGCCCTGAAAATCAGCAGCTCTCAGGGGGCCAACCTCCTTCTAGTTCCTACTACTCCTAGCCATGCTCTGGCACAGCCTGATGGAGTTTTCCAGGTTAAAAAATTAACAAAGCCTCACACCAGAAATCTGTCCTAAGAGATATCATCCACCCACTGGGAACTGAGAATGATGGAGCTGTGTCCAGGTTGCCATATTCCCAGCATCCCCTGCAACACCAATCCTTTTCAGACAGCTCACTAATTAACTTACACATTTCTTTTGTCATTTTCATTCCAGTACCTCATCTCCCAATACTTCTCTCTCTTTTCATGACAGGGAACTATTTATGAAAACTACTCCAACAGAAGGGGAACTTCTTAACCATTTTATTGCTCTTAAGTCTTTCATTCATACTTGAACTTTATTGCCTGCCCATAACCGTAAGGATTCTATTGCATATCTAGAGCAGACTGCCTGCTAAACTCTTTCTAAACCAGGAAGTAAAACAAAATCAGTGGCGTGAACACAGTGGGTTTCTAAGCATTTTTCATGTTTCCTTCCATTATGTTGGAGGATAAATTCCTGGCTTGAAGTTAAAATAATTCCTGCAAACTAACCGAAAACTCAGTGTGACTTACCAAACAAAGCATGAGATATAAATTGAGCTTTTCACATGCAAAATTGCGGCGCATTTTATAATTGTTACTTAAGGTTAATGTTTGCAGAGCTGAGTAAAGATGGAAGAGGAAAAGAGACTGCTTTAATACTATAAATGCAAGCACGTAGTATTGCATTGTAGATTAACCCAAACACACACACATGCACTCCACTCACAGTGTAACTTTAAAACTGTCTGTTAGAAGGATGAGATGTAGTTATGAGCCAGACCATATTGGTTTGGACAGAAATTCTTACAGAATTATTAAGCCTTAAAAAAAGCAAAGGAGATTTATGCATCTGCATTTGACCAATTTGGTTTGGAATAGGTTCATAATGGAAAAGTAATAAAACCATAAGAGACAGTGTCTTCTGAGCACAGTGTCACTTTTAAAAAATCTAAACATGGGTCTGCCCCATTTTGGATAGAATGACTGTAGAAAAATTTCCCATTAGTAATTTTGGGAGGAATTTTTGTTGTTGTTCCTGTTTCATTGATAATCAGCCAATATAAATTCTAAGATTTCTTTCAAATATTTTTCTGGAGATATTAGTCTTTGGAAAAAAGAATCCTGAAGTGTTAGTCTGTACCCCACACACATGCACGCACACGCACACACACAGAGTGGTTCAGTTATCAGTAAATTCTTTCTTGTAGAAGGGAAAAGTCAGAGTTGGAGGTCAGGGTGGTGAAATATGTGAGAAGGCACCTCCCGTGATTGCCAGCAGGCAGAGAGCCATGGAGAGGAGACACAACACGTTTCACTTCTAGAAAATCAGACCTAATAAACTTTGCAAGGTTCTGATTTCAACAGGAAAGAAAAAAAAAACACTTCCTCCATTTATTCTCAACCACTTGAAGTACTATTATTGATAAATAATTCCTTAATATTATTTAAGCATTTAAGAATAGAAACAACATGTGAAAGTAGAGTGCTGGGGGAGCAGAGGAGAGCACGTGTGCCGAGGGTCATGGCTGCGCGTCCCAGGAAGACAGCGAGGTGGGCATTTGATTGCATTGGCTGCTTCACTTTCTTTCCAAGGCCTGCAGCTGAAAGCACAGTTATTTTTATATAGTGCGAATGTGAGCAGACTGAGATGGTGTTATGTCTCTCCTACAGGTATGCCTGCGGCATCGTTAGTGACCCCTGCTGATGTTATCAAGACTAGATTACAGGTGGCTGCCCGGGCCGGCCAGACCACTTACAGCGGAGTGATAGACTGCTTCAGAAAGATACTGCGGGAGGAAGGACCAAAAGCCTTGTGGAAAGGAGCTGGTGGTATGGAAATAATTGGTTCTTAACTAACCCTTTGGTGTCAGGTAAATTTCTGGGAAAAAAAAAAAAAAAAAGTAATGATACCTGTAATTTCTATTTTTTTTTTTTTTTTAAGCTCGTGTATTTCGATCCTCACCCCAGTTTGGTGTCACTTTGCTGACTTATGAATTGCTACAGCGATGGTTCTACATTGATTTTGGAGGAGTGTAAGTATCATGCTAAGTACCTGCTGCTAAATTTCAGCTGTTTCTCATCCTCAGTTGCCATTGAAAAAAGCATAGCCATCTCCATCTGATGGATGGTGAAATAGAAAAGATTTAGAAAAATTTACAAGGTTGTTTCAGAGGAGAACATAACAGCTGACTGAGTTCAACAACTCCTTTATAATGCATATTCTAACAGTTTTTGAGTGATCTTTTTACCATTAAAAAAAATAAATAAAAGTACACTCTTACTGGTTTACTTTTCTTGTAGAAAACCTGTGGGATCTGAGCCAGTTCCTAAATCCAGGATCATACTGCCCGCTCCTAATCCTGATCATGTTGGAGGCTACAAACTGGCAGTTGCAACATTCGCAGGGATTGAAAACAAATTTGGACTTTACCTACCTCTCTTCAAGCCATCAGCATCTACCTCAAAAGCAGTCCGCAGGGAATCAAAGGAGGGCTGACCCCAGCACACTGCTATTGAGTGTTGGTACTGCAGTGAGAGCGCCTCATCCTGGATTGAAGCAAGGCTTCATTCCTTTCCCATCTATCTCATTTAAATTCATGTCAAGGTTTTTTGTTAAGTGAAATCACTCATTATCTGTATGTTTTCTTAACCAAATCATTGTGCAGTTATTCCTGATTATTCTTTGGACCTCTGCCTTCAAACCTGAGTTTGTATCTGACATTTGCTGGAATTGGATTGACACTAACGTGATTTGGGGGAATGAGCAAGTCTGAAGAGAAGTTTGGGCTCCCCTTCTTGGGTCAGGATGATGATCTCAAAGAAGCTACACAGAGGCAATCACGGTTCTCAAAGTGTTCCTGGTGTGTTTAAACTGTTAGGAAACTGGGTGCATATTTGTAAAAATGAAAAACACTAGAAGAAGTGGGAAAAAATCAGAAATAGCCAGCTTAGATTCAAATTTTAAACATGGACAAATTTTGTCTCTGGATTATATTATGAAGCTTTTATGTGAGACATGTTTTTTTATAATGAAAACCACATTGGAGATGTTTAGTAATCATATGCTCTTATTAGTACCAAGACTACCAAGGAAAAAGTTTGAGCACTTTAAGGAAGTGCTCTTGGCATTTTATTACATAGACAGAGAACCTGAGACGCAGCCCCTCTGTTGGATGTGCTCATTTTCTATACTATTCCTGTGATACACACGTGCCAATTACCGCCTGTTTCAAGAAACACTGTAGAAAAATGTATATGGCGTATTGCTGGTACCGACCTTAATCTCCCCCCATGACTGGCATCCACTTGCTTTTAAAATCCACTTTTATCTTGAATCATGCAAGACAAATATATTCTAATGTAAGTTTTATTTAATTTGTGATGCCTTGCATAATGGCCAGAGGCTTGTGTATTTGTGAAGGTGGAAATAAACTATTTTTAAAGCTATTGAACTGCTCTTGAATGTGTTACGTGGTGAATAACTTCAGTAATTGTCATTAATGAACTCTGTTCATTATGCTGGGTTTGGGGAGATTGTATTCATATTGGCATGATCTTTCAGGATAATGTGCACCTCATTTTCATAGCTCAGAGTGAGTAAAAGAAACTACATTGAACCTAGGTAAGTACAGAACTAACAAGTTGACACTTCTGTTCTAGTCATTGCTAGCACTTTTGGCAATTTCTTAACATGATATTTACAGTAATCCAAAGTTTTATTGGAGTTGGACGTGAAAACTGGTATAAAGTGGCATTTGCAGTTTCAATCTGACTCTGGATTATACCAAAACCTGTATCATCATATCTAGCATTTGCTAATATTTGGCTAGTACTATACAATTTGGAAAAACAGGTTCATCTTGATCAGGTCTGTCTTTTCAACTACCATCATGCTCCCAAATAAGCTACTGAATCATCTATTGACTATGTGAATGAACATTCTGTCTCCAAACCTTCTCTCCAGAGAAGATGGCCATTTCTCCATCTCTGTTTCTGCAGGTTGATGCTCAGATTTCAAAACTAAAGAATATGCATCGTGTGTGTGTGTGTAAGTGAAGAGATTTGTTACCTTCACCAGAAGTAGAACAGATACTTACATGGCCCCTTCCTTGTCTGTATGACACAATCCCTCCTCACCCCAAGGTGATAAGTGATAAATTTATATTTTAATCTCCAGGGCCAGTCACAGAACTCCAAGCATGTCTCAGAAATGCGGATGGTGTTACAACAGCAAAGCACTTTGGCTTTGGTCTTTTGAGTATGGAGAGAAGTCCCTAAGTCTCTGCATTCCCTTTCCTCACTTACTTGAAATTTTACAGAAGGTCAGATTTTCATGGCAGAAACACTGGCCCGGTCCCGTAAACGGTACCCTGCCCTGCCTGCTGCTTTAGGAGCTGCTGCGTTTGACTGGAGAGCATCCTGGCTTCCTGTAGACTCTCCGGGGGCCAGGAGTGAGACTCTTCAGTAAATAAGAAACTAGAAGCCCTGGGAAGCCAGTGGAGATAGGGCCACATTGTCTGCTTCTTTAAGATTCTTGGCTTTTTCTGCTGGGGGAGAGGCAGTGACTTGAGAGACTATGAAGGAACTCTAATTTCCATGGATTTCTGCTCAGTGGGTGGCGTGACTGTGAAAGGCCTTGAATAGGACTGTAATCACCATGTAGTGAAAACCATGTGAAATTTGTTCTGGGTTTCCCTCTTCACAAAGTGACAGCACACATGTCAGCGGTGGTACAGCTGCTGTCAGTACCTCGGTCATTTCCCTCCCTAAGGCGGAGGAGCAGAAGGCGTGTCACTCCCACTTGCTTTTGTGCCACCCAAAGGCACCAGCCGCCTCCTCCCTCTCCAGCCCTGAGTCTTTCAGCTCTGCTCTTGGTCCGCCTCATGATTGCTTGAGGGGTAGGAGTCAGGCCTGACTTTCGCAGCCGTTCTTTTTTTCAAGGAGGGAAAAAATGTGAAGTTGACCACAAAGTGAACACACTGATTCTTGAGTTCCAGTCATGGCTGGGTTTCTTGAGGCTGGGTGGCACACTGTCGCCAAGCGCCTGCTGCACCTCATAACCCACAACCATTTGCTGAGCTCCCTGGGGTCGCCTTAATCCCAACAGCCAGGGTCTCACAGGAGAAAGTAAGAATTCTGGCACAGAAAAGACTCATTTAAATGCTTATTGCATTTCAAGCTTCAGTTTTTACTTAGCTAAAATATTTACCGTTGCTGGAAAACAATGTTTAAAATTTTGTGCTTATATGTTATTTAATGGTGTGGCCTATGTAAACCTCGGGATGCTTACATTTTGACAGTCTTCTGGAAATGTTTAACAGCACATAACTCAGTGAGCGGGGAATAAAAACGGGAACAAATTGTGCTTGAAACGGTTTGTAACCCCCTCCAACTAGGCATTCAGAAAGCCAGTATTATTGGAATTCTTCGGGTCAAGGCAGGGAGATCTCCAGTGACGGAATTTGATGAATCTTGTCCTAGGGTCCCCTTGATCAACCTTTTAGATAAATCTTCCCTCCGAGTCCTCATGTGCCTCTTACCACAGAAGCAATACTTGTGGGGATGAATTTGTATCCTTGCCACTGAGCAAAATCCCATTTTAAATTCAGGGTAATCAAATGCTTTCAGGATGTGGATTTTTCCAAAGATTTTTTAAAAGACGTGTTCCCTGGTCAGGCCAGTGAAATGTTCTTTCCATAATGGTCCTTCCCACAAAGGGGTGAGCGCCTTTTGTCTTACCTTTGGGGAACAGTCCTCATCAAAGAATTCTGCTTTTGGTCTTAGATCACAGGTGTTGTGAAATTCACTTATTTTAATATCTGAGGCATCTCCCAGCATTGTCACCTCGATTTTCAATACAGTGGTGGTCTTTAATTTGAAAGTCCGAATTGAGCTCCCTACCTGTAGGGACTGTCTTTGATTCTCTTAGTACACTCTTAGTTATTATTTTGAAGGATGGATGAGTAGATGGATGGGTGAATTTTTGAGAAATGTATTTTCCCCCCCACTGTGCCTTTTATAAGTCTTTTTTGTTGTTGGAGTTAAAACCATAACTGAAAATAATCAGTCTTATATCTTTGTTACATGCTTTTAAAATCATAAATATTTTATTAAAGCAACTGTAGCTATTTAAAATTGGTTTTAATTAGTTGGTTACTTTGAGTCAGAAATGGTCACATAAATTCTAAGTTTAAATTCCCTGGTCATTGTGAAAAATAAAGCTTTATTGAAAAAAAAAAAAAAAAAAAACAGCCTTTGAGGTGAGTGCTACATTGGAGCTGAGATGTACCATGACAATAGTTTTTCTTACCAGTGACTGTGTACGAATATACGCTTATAGTTCATTCTCTGCTCCTCAGGCTTTCTCTTAGAAGCTGCTGAGAGCAACAGGAACTCTCAGAGGGTTTGTTTTAAGCTAATGCATTAATTGACTCCAAAAAGAGTCCAAATGGAACACTCTGCTTTCATCTGCTGTAGTAACCTAATAAAATAATGTTGTTTGCTTTGAGATTCCCGGCTGTTAAGGAGGTTTTGCTCAAGGCAAAACCACAGGCCCCTTGAATAACTTTAGAAGGAAAATTAAGAAGACACAGTAATTGTGCTTGTATGAGGCTCACTTCTTCTAGGTCACAGACACACCCCCAGCACACTGGTCTGGCTACCAAGGCTCCAGAGCCTACTGCTGCTTTGGAGAGGGCTCTGGCTCCAGGAGGATGTTTCATTTTGCAGTGGAACGGTTTCTAAGGTGATTTTTAAAATGGACTCAAGTTCTCAGAACAGACTTGTGCAATAGTCCGTCCTGTAGGAAATGCAGCTTAATGAAAAATGACTAATTGAAACATTCTTCCTAACCTCCCGTCATCACTACCCTTAGCTGCTTATGCCAGCTCTTGCTATGGTCTCTTACTGGACTGCTTGCAAAGGAGAGCGGAACAGGTAGTCCTGCCCCAGCCCAGACTTCTTTGGCCTGTAAGAATTAAATATGAGCTGTCACGTGCTAATCATGATCTCATTTAATCTTCCACACCACCCTTGAGGTAGGTATTGTTCTTCACATGTTAAAAATGAAACCGAGACTTGGTTTAAGTTTCTTCCCTACGGCTAGCTGATAATGGCCAAATATGAATCCAGATCTCATGACAGCCTGCCTCCCTAGGAGGGTTTCTCAGTGAAGCTCAATACAGAGGACTCTTATGATGGTCTTTGCCCAGAATTTCTTACTGTTAGTTTTCAGTATCATACATGATCACTCCTAGCTTAGAGTAGAAGGGAAGAGTGACGGCTGGTTATCAGAGTAAATACATTTTGCTACCTCAAAGAATTGTAGAGCTCAAGGACCAGATGAACTCTGACAAGCCTTTTGAGGTTCCTCTTAAACTATTTTACAGCCTATTAAAGTCAGTAAAGAGAGGATTAAGGTAAACTTGAAGCATTTGCCCCACGGGTGCAAAATTGGAAGGTAATGTGGAAAAAGGAGAGGTAAATTTACAAACTGTTACAGTGCAACGTGATATGATGTAAACTGAATTGGATCAACTTAAAAATCTCTAATTAGAAAATGTTTTTCAACAAGAATTGGAAATAATGGAAAACCAAATTAAAGTAAGTATGTATGGGTAGTTGGCCTCAAAGTGTGTCTGGAGGGAATGGAGACAGTTTACAAAATGTGGGATTTGCTGGAATTACTTTTGGACATGAAATCTCCATCACCACTAATGGTGGAAAAGTCTTATCATATTCCCGACAAGTTTCCTGCTACTTCTAAAGTTGAGGAAGAGGATATCTGCCACTGCATGTGTCTCCCCTATTCTTACACAAATGAGAGCAGATTACTGGCTGATCCACAACAAAAATAGACATTCTCTTCCTGAGAAAAAATAAAAATACATTCTTTATTCTCAAAAGGCAGGCATATTTCAAAGTGTGAATTGCTGTTTTGAAGCAGAATTTATCTATATTATGTTCTAAGTTTAGCGATATGCTTTGTTGATTTCAGAATTTATATCTCTAGATAATTAGTGGCTTGTATAAGAGGCTACTTTTTACAGTAAGTTCTTCATTTGGGCTATCTGTGGTGTTATAAAAGGCTTACCTTCTGTTATAGTAAAATCAGAAAAATGCAAATATGTAAAAGAGATCACAACAGGTTACTTCTTTTCTGACGACAGAAATGAAGCCAATATTTGCTGAATTTTGGTGTCATAAAATGGAGAATCCACAGTTGAGATGTAGTTTTGTCCTGTCTCATTGTACAATATGCGCATCTCATTGTTCCTGACTGAAGAAGCAGGTCGTGTTTAACCTGAAACTTGAAGTGACCCTTTACCCTCTACTTAGAAAGTTTCTGATTTTTTTGAGGGGGGCGGGGGTGCCTATATGAGAGTGAATATAGAGAAACCATCAGTTTTGTCTCTTGGTACCTGAGTATGGCGTTTCCTTTCCCTCGATTTAGAAAGTATCTTGATTTGGTTTAATATCCGAGCCTTCTAACCACACATATCTATCTGGCTAAGTTATAAAAATGATAAGGATAATGACATTTGGCATAAGTTTAACTTGAGTGATAGGTGCTATCTTTTATTTTAAAAGTTTTAAAATTTTTATCAGACAACCCGTACCAGTGAATTATCAATGCCCCAATGTAAATGTTAAATAAATACTTTGATCCCTGTAGACATTGAATACCAATTTGCTTTTTTTGCCCTAAAAATTATATTTTTAGGAGATTCTTCTTGTCATGATTAGATAGTAGAGAAAACTAGAAAATGACAAAACAGTATGATGCAACGTTCTAACATTAGATATAAGACAAAAATAGGACTGAATTTTGGGAGAAAAGAAACAAGGTAAGACCTACCATTGCATTAGCTTACTACCTGAGGTAAGTTCCTGTCCCCTCTGCAGGCAAGGAGACCAGACCCATAGCAGTTTCCCCAGAGTGAAGAGATCAAGACCAGGAAAGCTCAAAATTTGTAAGAGATGAAGGAGCTGGTCCAAGAGACAGCTCTGGAGTGTTACAGAGGATTCTCAAGTTTTGGGCCAAGTTCTGATCTATTCATTTATGAGAAGAAACTATTCAAGGCTTGGGGAAAAAAAATTTTTTTGGAAAGGAGAAAGAAAACTCTGGAGCTCCCAGGGCAGACAGAGTTTGTGTTTGCATGAGCCAGAGGGCAAAGTCCTCATAATACATAAAATATCAAGTAAAATCCTCAGAAGAGTATCATGCTTGAATACAAATAAATTAGTCTTACAATAAAGCCTGCACTACCCTTAACAACACTTAAAAGCAAGTCCTACAAGGACTCAGCTGCTTCCAAGTAACTAGTTGTCAGAACAAAATTCAATGCTACTTAAAAGAATACAATAAAATCCCACAATGCACAAGGTAAAATTCACAATGTCCAGGATCTAAAAAAAAATTAAAAAATTTAAACTACCAATCACAAAAAAGATGAAAAATAGAAACCATAACAAAGTAGAAAATCAATCGATAAAAACAGACCAAAAATAACAGTCGATGGAACCATCAACAAGGCCATTAGTACAGCTATTACAAATATTCCATATAGTCAAGAAATTAAGGAAGGCTAGGAATGCATTTTAGTGGTACAGTGCTAGCCCTAGCATGTGCAAGGTCCTTGGTTCAATCCCCAGCACAAAAAAAAAAAAAAAAGAAGAAACTAGGGGAAACATAGTATGTAGAGAAATGAAAGAGATGAAAGATGAGATTTAAAATGGCAGAGTTAAAATTAGCAACAAAATACAGCCTCTCCAGGACCTAGGATTGAGATACTTTGAATACATCAAGCTGGTGAAGAAAAAAGAAGTAGATCTCCAGGAACTGGGAGGCAGCTGACCGGAAAACTAGAAACTACAGAGAAGCTGAAGAAACAGAGCACAATGCAGAGAAATGAACAAAGCAGGCTAGAAACCTAACCCAGGCTTCTGGGGAGGGGAACATGTCTCTGCTAATAAAAGGTAAGCCTAGAGAGGGTCAGCAGCTCCAGCGAGAAACAGTGAACTGGGATGGCAGCACTAGCCCCAAGAAAAGGCCACAGATATTATAAGCTGCAAAATCAGCATGGGATTTTCCTTTGAAAGTAACTCCTTCCATATGGCAGGTTAGAGAAGAAACTCAGGGCAGCACATATTTGGGAGTTTAATCAGGATCCCTTATGGGAAGGGGTTGTTTTAAGACTAAGCTAAAAGCAACTACATGTCAGGGTTTTGGTGTCACTCTACCACAGTGACTAGGTGGGGAATAAACCATAACAAAGAGACAGTTGTGGAGAGGGTACAAACCAGACATAGACTACCTGAGAAGTTTGAGCTCAGGGCAGGAAGGACACAGAGGTCCCACCACTCCTGGTGAGAAGCCAGGCTAGTCATGTGTGGTTTTTGGAAAAAGGCTGGATCTAAAAGTGCTGGCATTAGGTCCAACCAGCAGACTGCTTAAACATTCCTTCCCCACCCCACTACCTACATCCAGCACAGAACTCAGTGGCCCACCTAAGGTGATCAGGAATATGCCTCAGCTTGGACAGTTGCCACAACCTGGAATGTATGGACAGAGGGGCCTCTGGAGTGTGTGTGTGTGTGTGTGTGTGTGTGTGTGTGTGTGTGTGTTGGGGGGACACTTAACAAACCCACAGGCCATAAAGCTAGATGGAGAAAGCAGTGACTTGGGGCATATAGATGGACATGGAAACTTGGAACTGCTGAAGTAAATGAAGCTCCAGATGCAATTAACAGCCACACCCAGCATGAAAGGTGGGACAAAATTCAGCATTCATACACAAAAATGTGAGTGTGGAAACAAAATAGGATGTAGTACTAACTTATTAAGCCTCCTCCGTATATGGTGAATTCCAATACTGCAGATCATGGAAACCAGTCCTTTAAAACCTCAGAGGAATTTTTTTTTACTCATATCTTTTTCTTCATTTTTTTTTTTTCTTTGAAGGCTCATTCTTTTTTCCTTCTTTTTTCTTTCTTTTTTTCTCTTTTTCTGTTTTCTTCTTTTTCTTGTTTGTTCTTGTCTGTTGCATTCATCTAATTCAATTTGTTTTTTTAACCCCATAATTGGATCCTTTATATCATTTTTCTCTTCCTTCTCTTCCATTTCTTTATTTTTCAAATTTTACTTTTTTCATTTTCCCTTTCCACACTCCCCTCCACTTTTACTAGTATTAAGCTTTATTAATCTTTACATATTTAGTTTTTGCTATGCTTTTGTTCAATTCTTTTCTATTGTTCATAGCAATATAGTGTTGCTGACTCCACTGCTATTGCCAAGGTGGCATAGTTGTTACTATTAATTGGTTTTTGCTGTATGTCAATACCTGGTTTGTCATTGCATCATCAAATAACCACAATCAGAAAAAAAAATTTCTCAGGCTGGGGTTATAGCTCAGTGGCACAAGGGCCTGCCTTGCAAGCACAAGCACAAGGTCCTGAGTTCGATTCCCAGTACAAAAAAAAAAAAAAAAAAAAAAAAGAATTTCTCAAAACACATCATAGTCAAAATCCCAGAAGTCCAACACAAGGACAGAATCTTAAAAGCAGTTAGAGAAAAGCAATGGATCTCAGATAAAGATAATCTCATTAGAATTAGAGCAGACTTCTGAACAGAAATCTTAAAGGCCAGGAGAGCTTGGAGTGATGTGTATCAAACCCTAAAAGAAAACCTTCTAACCCAGATTAATATATCCTACAAAACTACCACTCAAACTTGATGGAGAAA
This sequence comes from Erethizon dorsatum, assembly GCA_028451465.1. NCBI lineage: Eukaryota > Metazoa > Chordata > Mammalia > Rodentia > Erethizontidae > Erethizon > Erethizon dorsatum. Next base: position 48,474,574 of record CM051835.1, on the reverse strand, counting down.
TGAGGTCTTTGCATGACAAAGAGTACCTTAACAAATTCACCAACCCAGCACTCACAAAAACAAATGAACAGCAGCAACAAAAAACAAACTCAAGGAAATCCTAGACACAATGAAGCCAACAATGCCAAAAAGTCTAATAGAATGAATGTATCAGGTAGGATGAGCAGTTAGGCAGAAATGAAAAAAAAAAAAAAAAATCAACAAGAAAATAATGCAATGACAGAATAAATCAGTACTTTTCAGTAATAACTCTCAACATGAGTGGTCTCAGCTCCCCAATCAAAAGACACAAATTGGCAGATTAGATAAAAAACAAAACCCAATGGTATGCTATATACAAGAAACACAATTTCATCCAAAAAATGTATAGACTAAAAATGAAAAGATGGAAAATAATATTCTGTGCAGTAGGAGCCCCAAAATAAGCAGAAGTAGCTATTGTATTTCCAGACAGGATGGAATTCAAGCCATAACTGATCAGAAAAAGCAAAAAGTTCACAAAATATCGGTTAAGGGGACATTTCAACAAGAAGAGATAACAATTATAAAAATATATGCACTGAACATAATTGTACCCAACTTCATGAAACAAGCTCTATCTGTAAAATAACAGATAAACATCAACACAATTACAGTGGGGGACCTCAACACCCCACTATCACAAATAGGTCAACTAGACAAAAACATCCACAAAGAAATATTAGAGTTAAAATACACCTTCCAACAAATGGACTTAACAAATACCTACAGAGTCTTTTACGTGACAAGAATAGAATGTGTACATTCTTCCCCGCAGTACGTGGAACTCTCTCCAAAACAAACCACAAACTAGCCCATAAAGCAAGCTTAAATACATATAAAAGAATCAAAATTATCCCATGCATATTCAAATGGCAAAAGAAACCATAGAAATTTTGCAATCACAGGGAGATTAAACAACATACTTTTGAATAGTCACTGGGTCGCAGAAGAAATCAAGGAAGAATTTAAACAGTTCCCAGAATCAAACGATAATGCCAGTAGAACATAGCAGAATCAAGGGGACACAGTGAAAGCAGTACTAAGAGGGAAGTTTATAGCTGTGAATGCCCACATCAGAAAAGCAGACCAAGCCCAAATAACTTCATGATGCATCAGAGGTCCTAGAAAAACAAGAACGATGCAAATCCGAAGCTAGTATAAGGAAAGAAATTATTAAGATTAGATCAGAAATCAATAAAATTGACTAAAAAATAGAATCAATGAATAAAAGAGCTCATTCTTCACGAGAATAAACAATATAGACAAACCCTTAGACAATCTTATCTTGAAACATGAAGAAAATTAGAAAAATTAGAAAAAAAGGTGAAATCACTGCGTACATTGCCAAAATCCAGAAGATTATTAGTAACTATAGTTACTTCAAAAACCTGTACTCCAGTAAATTGGAGAACCCATAAGAAATGAATAGAATCCTAGATATATATGAGTTACCCAAACTGAACCAAGAAGTTATAAAAACCGTGAATAATCTAATAACAGGCAATGAAATTGAGGCAATAATATAAAAAAGCTTACCAACTAAGAAAACCTTAAGACCCAATGGATTCACCCCTGAAATCTACAAGAACTCCAGAGATGTAATGTCAATTCTCCTCAGACACTTTAATGAAATTTAAGTGGAAGAAGTACAGCTAAACTCATTCCTGGAAGCTACCATTACCTTGATTCTAAAACCAGAGAAAGACTCAATTAAAAAAGAAAGCTACAGGCCAATCTCTTTAATGAACGCAGATGCAAAGATTCTCAACAAGATAATGAAAAACAGAATGCAACAATCGTTAAAAAGATTCGTGCAGGGCTGGTGAGATGGCTCAGCGGCGTAAGCACCTGCCTGGCAAGGATGAGGGCCCGAGTTCGGCTCCCGGAACCCAGACATGAGAAAAAGGGCCGGTGATATCGCTCAGCAGCACAGGCGCCTGCTGGCACGTGAGGTACTGAGGTCGACCCCCGGTACCCACAAAAAAAAAAAAAAAAAAAAGATTCGTGCATCATGACCAAATAGGCTTCATTCTAGAGATGCAAGTATGGTTCAACATATGGAAATCAATAAACATAATGTATCACATAAACAGAAGCAAAAGCCAAAATCACATGCTCATCTCAATAAGTGTAGAAAAAGCTTTTGACAAAGTCCAACATTGATTTATGATTAAAAAAAAAATCTGACACAAAAAGGTGTAGTAGGACCTTATTTCAATCTGATGAAAGCCATTTGTGACAAAACAATGGCCAACATCATATTAAATGGGGAAAAACTGAAAGCTTTTCCTCTAAAATCAGGAACAAGACAAGGATGTCCACTATCACCAGTCCTGTTCAATATACTATTCAAAACTTTAGCAGAGCAATCAGGCAAGAGAAAGAAATAAAAGGGATATGTATAAGAAAGGAAGAAGTCAAACTATCTATTTGCAAGACAATGCAATCTTTTACATAATAGATCCAAAAAATTCCACTAAAATCTCCTAGAACTAATAAATTCAGCAAGCTGATAGGATAAAAAAATCAACACACAAAAATGAAAAGTATTCCTGAACACCAATAATAGACCCCTGGAGAAAGATATTGGGAAAACAATACCATTCAAAATAGGTTCAAATAAGATAAAACACTTAGGAATTAACCTAACCAAAGAAGTGAAAAACTTCTATAACAAAATCTATAGGTACTCTGAAAAAAGAAATCAAAGAGGACATTAAGAAATGGAAAGATATTTCCTGTTCCTGTATAGGCAGAAACAATATTGTCAAAATTACTGTATTTCAAAAACTGATATATAGATTTAATGCAATCTCAATTAAAATACCAACGGCATTCCTCACCAGAACTGAATAAAGTAATCCCAAAATTCATATGGAACTAGAAGAGACCTAGAGTAGCAAAAGTAGCCCTGGGCAATATGAGCAAAGCAGGAGGCGTTACATCCCAGACTTCAAATTGTATTACAAAGCTACAGTGGTAAAAAAAAATAAGCATGGCACCGGACAAAAACATACATGTGGATCAGTGGAACAGAAAAACAGACGCAGAAACAACTGTAGGCACATTCATTGATCTTTGACACACTGACCAAAAGAAAACACTGGAGCAAAGACAGCCCTTTGAATAAATGATGCTGGGAAAACTGGCTACACATATACAGAAGATTGCATCTAGACCCATATCTCTTACCATGTAATAAAATAAAACCAAATGGATTGAAATTTAAATATTAGAAAGAGTGTGCTGGAAGATAAAATAAAAAAATTTTTTGAAGACATAGGCATAGGCAAGTACTTTCTGAATAGAATCCCAGTTGCACAAGAAATAACATGAAGAATTAACAAATGTGATTATATCAAATTAAAAAGCTTCTGCAGAGCAAAGGAAATAACCAAGAGATGAAGAGACAAAGTACAGAATGGGAAAAAAAATTTTTCTAGCTACTCTTTGGACAGAGGACTAGTATCAAGAGTATATAAAAAACTAAAAAAAAAAAAAATCCTCCCAAATTGAAAGACCCAATCAAAATGGGCAAGTGAAATAAATAGACACTTCTATTTAAAAAGAAATACAAATGGCCAATAAACACATGAAAAAATGTTCAACATTTCTGACCATTAGAGGAATGCAAATTAAAACACCATTGAGATTCAATCTTACACCAGAAAGAATGGCTGTCATCAAGAAATCAAATAGCAACAAACACTGGTGTTATGGCTTGTATCTAGATATGCCCCAAGGCCTCACGTGGTCATAGGGGCTTCTTGGGGGTGGCTGCATCTAGGGTATGTGCTGCTCAGATCAAGGATGTGATGCTGGGATTGATTCATGGTGCAATGGTAGGATCAAAGCTGTCCCATCCTGAGTGTAAGTGCTAACCTCCCAAAGGATGGATAGCCTGGATAAGACATAAGGGAAAGAAAGAGGGTCGCTTCTTTTTGCTTGCTGCCTTGCTGCCTTCTGCCTGCCATGAACTGTTTCTCTTCTGCAATGCCCCTCTGCCATGACTCCCTGACTTGGAGCCAGCCAACTATGAACTGAAACTTCCATAAACTGTGAGCCATATAAACCTTCCCTCCTTTAACTTTGGGTTACTTAAGTATTTTTTCTAGCAATGTGATGAAAGTAAATAAGACTGTAAAGACTGCAGGCAAAACGAATCCTTCTGCATTGTTGGAGGGAATGTAAAGTAATATAATCACTCTGGAAATCAGTATGTAGATTCCTCAAAAGACTAAAACTAGAAACTCTGTTTGACCCAGCTATTCCTCTTTTGGGTATCTTCTTTAAAGAGTTAAAGACATATTACAAAGATACATAGATACCAGTGTTTATAGTGACATAATATTGCATATTATTATCTTTAAAGTAATCATTCAGAGTACAAGATATGGGCATTAAAATTTCTGCAATTGATATTAGCACAAACCTTCCTTTTCAGTGAACTAAGAGACACTAATAGTATAACTGGCTTGCATTTTTTTCCCTTTTCCTTTCTGTCCTTTCCTCTTTCCTCCATCCTAGTTCCTTTTTCCTTTTGAACAATTTCTTCCCATTTCACAATATCTATTATGCGTTTTAGACCTTATTTACTCTTTCAATTTCTCACACCAGGGAGACAATACGATGTTTACACATGTGAGTCTGGTTTATTTCACTTATGAGTAAGGTCTCAAGTTGCATACCTTTACATATAAAAGTTTCAAGTTTGTCCTTCTTTATGGCTGAACAGTACTCCATTGTATAAAAATACCACAGCTTTTTTACCCATTCTTTGGTTAATGAGCATTTGGGTTGTTTCCAAGATTTAGCTATTACAAATTGTGCTGCTATATAAACATGTGTGCTCACATATCACTGTAGTATGATGTTTTTAATTCTTCTGGGAAGATACCCTGAAGGGGAATAGCTGGGTCATACAGCATCATTCATAATAGCTAAATTTTGGATGTGGCCTATATATCCATCAACAGATGAATGAATAAAGAAAATGTGGTATTTGCACACAATGGAGTGCTACTTTGACATAAAGAAGGATAAACTTGAGTCTTGTAGGAAAATGGATCCACTTTGAGAAAATAATGTTAAGTGACATAACTCAGACATACAAGTTTAAATATCTCATGGATTTTCTTATATGAGAAACACTATATACAAATTAAAGACCAAAATAAATGATAGATAAGAGGAAACAGAAAGGTATATATTTTACAAATGGAATGGAGACCAAAAGAGGGAGGGAGGAGGGAAGTAGGGTAGGAAAAGGGGAAGTAAAAAATTTAAGATGTGTTATGTATATGTACAAACCCCCCACACTGAATATAATAATTATAAGTTGGGCGTGGTGGTGCATGCCTGTAATCCCAGCACTTGGGAGGCTGAGGAAGGAGGATTGCTGTGAGTTTGAGGTCAGCCTGGGCTACAAAGTGAGTTCAAGGCCAGCCTCAACTGCACAGTGAAACCCTGTCTCAAAAAAAAAAAAAAACATATACAGCAAACAGTTACTAATAAAAATAAAAATTCACAAAGAAAGTTATAAAAACCAACAAAAATTACAAAATCTGAAATGAAAACTGAGTGGGAATATATTAGACACAGAAGTAGTGAAGATAAATGAATATACAGCAAAGGAAATTCTACAAAACAAAGCAGAAAAAGAAAAAGGTGCAGCAGAAATCAAAGAAATACAAAACAATGACACTTGAGAAAAACAATGAAACTAAAATCTGGTTCTTTGAAAAGATCAATAAAATTTTAAAACCTCCAGGCAAACTAATCAGATAAAGATAAAAAGTACCTACACCATCAATATTAGAAATTAAAGCAGGGACATAAATAAAGTCCATAGATATTAAAACAATAACAAAGGAATGTTGTGAACAAATTTATACTTATACATGAAACAACATGTTTGTTGTTTGGACTCTTTGAAAGATATATACCCCAAAATCAATGAAGAAGGAAGAGAGAGTGTACATACTCTTAATGAATAACTTAATTCTTAAGTAAAATTCTTGTACCAAATAACAATCCAAGCTTAGATGCCTTCACTGTTGATTTCTACCAAGTGTTTAAAGACAAAAGTCTTAGAAAAATAGAAGGATCACTTCCCAACTCAGGGGACAGTATTCCCAAAATACTAAAATTATGTAAATAATCTAAAAGGAAACAAACTACAGACCAATATCCCTACTGAACAGAGAAAGTTTTTAAAAAGTATTTGCAATTTGAATCCAACAACATATAAAAAGGATAATCCATTACATCCAAATGGGCTCATTATAGGAACATAGATTAATTATAACACTCAAAAAGTTTTAATATATTATACTGATTGAAAAGAGCAATAACTATCATTTAAATTAGATTCAGGAAAGACATTCAATGCAACACCCACTGCAGTAAGGAAAAGAAATGAAAGGCATAAAGATCAGGAGAAAAGCAAGCAGCATAGAGGAGCAATTCATCACACACAAGGGATCCTCAATAAGGTTAAACAATTGATTTCCTATCAACAATCATAGAGGTCAGAAGAAAATGGGATGAGATATTTTCAGTGCTGAAAGAAAAAGCTGTCAAGGAAATTTCCATTTCTGATAAAATTATTCTTTGATGATGGAGAAAGTATTGACCTTCTTAGAAAAGCAAAACTTGTAAGTTTGCAATGTCCTGTAAAAAAGTGTTTAAGGGAGTCCTTCAGGAGGAAATGTAAGAAGCCTAGAGAGAGACAGAATAATAATAAAAGGGTCAATGTATCAAGAAGATATAACTTTAATACATGTGTAACAACAGCAATTCAAAATGCACAAATAAAAGTGGAGAGAACAAGAGTGTAGGAGGCCAACCTATGAGCTGGCACCCGACCAAGGGGCAATGAAGACAAAACACAAAGGGACACAACATATGTTAAAATGTGGGGGCTGGGGGCTCTTTTCTCCCTTCGACAAATGACTGACACACCTTGGCTTTATTCACTCAGACACAGGCACAAGCAGTCAGAGTAAAACAGGATTTGTCTGTCTCCCATCATCCATGGTACATATCCAAGTAAACAACAGGGTCCCAGCTGTATTAACTTTCCGTGCAGCGCATCAGCACACGCTCACACTGCCTTTCTCCCTAGTGCTCACAGAAGAGGCCAGTTAGGCCTTAATCTTCCTATTGGTCTCCCACACAAGAGGATTAACTAGACAAATTTAAAACAACTGTTTAGTATTTTAACATTTCCTTCCAGTAATTGAGGCAATACCTAGAAAATATAGAATATTTATAGTACTACATATCCAACATATGAAGGAGTTACATTCTTTTTAAGTACACAAGAAACATTTGCCAACCTCAATCATCTGCCAGGCCATAAAGTAAATGTTAAGAAATTTTAAAAGATTTGATATACACAATATTACTTATTCCAAGTTTTCTTACCAAGCAGAATCAAACTAGGAATATAAACAAAGATATCTGGAAAGCTTTTTAAATATTTGGAAATTAAACACAACTCTTAAACTCACATGTCAAATAATATATCACAACAAAAATTAGAAAATATTTTTAAGAGGATAATAATGAAAACATAACTTAAAATTTATGGGATACAGGGCCAGTGAGATGGCTCAGTGGCATAAGCACCTGCCTGGCAAGTGCAAGGGCCCGAGTTTGACTCCCAGAACCCACATACGAAAAAAGGGCCGGTGATATTGCTCAGCGGCACGGGTGCCTGCTGGCACACGAGGTCCTGAGGTCGACCCCCAGTACCTACAAAAAAAAAAAAAAAAAAAATGTATGGGATACAGTAAAATCACTTCTAAGAGGTTTTTCAAAGATCTGCATGTGAAAAAATAAGTATTTACAATCAATAATCTAAGTTTCTACTTTAGGAAGAAAAAAGGCAAAACCCAAAGTAGAAAGAAAAAAAGGTGTACAAACAATAGAATCTATAACTTGGAAGGCTGGTTTTTTGAACAGATTAATAAAATTGGTAACTCTCCTTAAAGATTACACAGTGTAGATGGGTGTGATGGTGCATGCCCATAACCCCAGCACTCTGGGACTCTGAGGCAGGAGGATCACAAGTTTGAGCCTAATCCAGGAAATTTAACCATATACTGAGACCATGACTCAAAGGAAAAAATTTAAAAACCCGCGGCTGTAACTCAGTGCAAACACCCTGGTACCACAGTACCACAAAAAAAAAAAATAAATAAATAAAAATAAAAAATAAAAAGAGAGAGAGAGAAAAAAAACCCACACCTTACTGACATTAAGATTTAAAAAGGAAACATCACTCTGATTCTACATACATTAAAAAATAAAAGAGGATTGTATGGACAACTTTATGTTAATAAATTTGACAATGTAGATTAAATACGTGCATTTCTTCAAAATTTTAACATAAGAAAACTTTCCAAAATGGAAAAATATTAATAAGAAATGAATAGACTATTTTATTAAATGAATTTTTATTAAAAAAATCTTCCCACAGATAAAACTCAGAGCCTGCATGGCTTTACTAGTGAATTCTATCAAAAATTTAAGGAAGAAATAATATCAATATTACACTCTTACAAAATATAGGGTGTTGTAACCTTTCTCAACTCATCATATGAGCATAATCATGTTGCTAAAACCTCATAAAGGAATTAGAAGAACAGAAAATTATAGACCAGTATCCCTAAGGAACAATGATGGGGAAACTCTTAAGAATTACTAGCAAATAATACCTGCCAATATATTAAAAGGATAATATGTGTTGACCAAATCAAGTTTATCCCAGGATGGCAAGGTTGGATTCCTGTTTTTAAGAAGTCAATCAGTATCATTCACATTATCAGAATAAAGAAGAAAAATTATATGACCATATCAACAGATGCAGAATAACATAATAAAACTCAGCACCTACTCATGATAAAGCCTCTGAACAATCACAATCTGAAAATTGAATGAAATTTCCTTCATCGGATAATGGTGAAGCACTTTATTTGGAAGGTAAGGATTTCTGCTTGAGTCTCTCGAACATCATTAAGCCAGAGGTCAGAGTAGGGGAAAGGATAGAAGGGAGGGAGAGAAGGAGAGAAAAAAGAAGGGAAGGAAGAAGAGAGGAGAAAATAAACAGAAAAAAGATAAAGATTGGAAAGAAAAACATAATTTTCATTATTTTCAGATGACATAATTGTGTACATATAACCAATGAGATCTACAAAAGCTATAAATACAAAGTATATGTACCAAGGTTGCAAAGTAAAAAGTAAATATTAAAAAAAACTATAGTTTTACAAATAAAAATATTTGAAAAATAAAATTTAGAAGCAATAGCCTTTAGCATAGACTAAAAAATTGATACTTAAAAATAAGTCTAAAAAAATGTCTACAACCTGAATACTGAAAACTTTTAGTGAACTAATTTAAAGAAGACTCACTAAATGGAAAGATATTCTGTTCATAGATTATGTGGCTCAACATTTTTAAGATATCCATTCTTCCAATGATTTGTAGTTTCAATGAAATCAGAATCAAAATCCAAGCAGTATGTATTTTAAAAGAATTTCACAGTGATTCTAAAGTTCATGCAGAAACACCAAAGACTTCTAACAGATAGAAACATGTTTCAATATAAATAACACAGTTGTATTACTTGAATTTCCTGATTTCAAGACTTAGGATAAAGTTACTGCACTCAAGACAGTGTGTTTAGTATACAGATAAACTGGTCACTAAAACAAACTAGAGGATCCATCAGTATACCTATACATACAGAGTCCGCCAAAAAACTGTATACATCAGGAAAAGAAAAGCTTGTATAAATATTTTAATACTAAATTTATCGAGACATCATGAGATTAGTACAAGTACAAGAGGTGCTCAAAGTAGTGGCCATTGCTTCCAGACATTTATTAGTATGGCGAACTGCTGAAGTGTGTATACATGTTTCTTTTTGGCAGACTCCGTATATGAACATGAGCAATTGACGCTAAATAAGGATGCTAAAGTAATGCAATGGACAAAAAGAAAATGTTCTAATCAGCAAATATTACCAGAAGAGCTGGGTATCCCTGAGGTAAAAATAATTTTAACCACCACCTGACTCCGTACACAAAAAGTAAGATTCATCTGAAACCAAAAATGCAGAAGATAAAACAATAAGATGTCTCAGAAAAAAACGTAAGATAGTATCTTTGTGACCTGTGGCAGGCAAAGATTTACTAGAAAAGATTATATACTAACTATAAAAGATTAAAAATTAGACTTCAACAAAATTGAAATTTTTTGCATATCAAGATATTCTATCAAGGAGTTTTTGAGTTATATATTAGGAAAATATCTGTAACACATGTCAGACAAAGAAATTACATCCAGAATGTATAAAGGACTCATATAAATTAATAATTTAATAAAAAGAAAGGCAGAATATACACATATAGACTTCCAAATTAATAATAAAAAGATTATTATTCTACTATGAATAAAAATAAATAATTTTTAAATGACCAAAATACTTGAACAGGTATTTCACAAAAGAAGATATTATAAGATACATAAGAATAATGCTCATTAAGCACATGAAAAGGTGCCCAAAATCATTAGTCATCAAGGACCTACAAACTAAAACCACAGCTAACTATCACCAGAATAACTAAAATAAAATTTTAAAGTAAGAGTGACAATACCAAAACATCAGAGAAACTGTGGTATAATTGGAAATCTGATGCTTTTTTGGTGGGAATGCAAAATGGTACAACCACTTTACACAACTCATTTAAAGATTCTAGGGTAAAATTGTTAAAATATGACCCAGAAACTCTACTCATGGTATTTACCTAAGAAAACCCTAGTCAGCTAAATGAATTGTACAAGAATATTCATATCAAAGGCCTAAAAGTGGAAACAAAACTAATGTTTATCAACTAGTGAATTAAAAAATAAATTACAATATCATTGTAAGATGAAATACTTGTCAGCAATACAAAGAAACACAGTACTGAAACATTCAGTCATTGAATGGCAATAAAATTACATGCAGAGTTATTTTGTCTGGAAAAAATAATCCAGACCTCATAATAGGAGATGTATGATTTCACTCAAGAAGTTCAAGAACAGGCCAAGCCCATCTGTGCTGACAGGAATCAGAACAACAGTTGCTTAAAAGGGCCCGCAGAGTATTTTCCGTGCGGACTAAACCCTTCCATGTCGTGAGTGGCGGCTATAACAATGTGCAACATTGTTAACATTTGATGAACAAACATTTAATGTTTTTGTATTTAATGTATGTAAATCATACCCTACTCAAAATATAAAATTTTTACTTTTTCTAATTCTATTCTACTTGTAATTTTTAGTTTTCTTTCTCAGTGCTCTGTTGGGGAACATGAGACACTTGTAAGCTCATCTTCTATTGTTTTTGTTGCTTTATTACTGTTTTTCATATTGTCCTTGACCTTAGTTCCTTAGAAAACGTGCTACTTTCACAGATTAAAAAGATAACTGAAAAATCAGCCGGAGGACTTACCTTATTTGGACAGGAGTGTAGAATTTTGAAATACACACACGAGGATTTATAAACTCAACACTTTCAGCGTTCAGACAGAAGATGCAATTAGTGTGGATGCCCTGGGACTGGAAGGTACCTCAAAGGAAGAGTGAAAGAACTGAGGAGCTCGAAGGGGTAAGCAGAGATGAGTGTGTGAGGAAGTAAGATTACAGAAACAGTTAAGGTCAAATCAGATAGGGAATGGGCCACTATGAAGATTTTTGAATTTTATTGCAAGGGATGCAAAGCTATTGATGTGTTTTGAGCAGAGTTCAGTGTACTAACACCACTCAGATGTCTGTATAGAGAAGGGACGGAGTGAGAGGAGGAAGCAGAGAGCATAGTTAGGAAGCTCTTGCAGGAAATATGATCGATCCAGGCATGGTGGTGCACACCTATAATCTCAGCTAATGGGGAGGCTGAGACAGGAGGACTGGAAGCTAGAGGCCAGCCTGGGAAAATTAACAAGGCCCTGTCTCAAAATAAAAGGGGTTGGGGATGTAGCCCAGTGGTCTCAAAATAAAAGGGGCTGGGGGTGCATGTCAGTGGCAGAGTGGCACTGGGGCTAGGCTGTTTATCTATGTATTCACTTCTGGCTATCTCTCTTTCCTCATAAAGTAGATGACTAAGTGCACAACTCCAATTAAATTAAAAACTCTAATCTCCATTAAAAAGATGTCCCCTCTTTACTATCTTTCAAGGTCACTGCTGAACGTAGCTATGCGTAGCTGTGATCTCTGTCCAACTTCCACCCATGCACTGAGCTAAGCACTATGTAAACTGAGTTCTGACGTTTTCCTCCTTGTCCGATCATACAGAAACTGCCATCCCCACCTATGACTGTGTGGAAGCATGGGGGAGGAGTGCTGGTAAAGTCCTGCTGGGTGACATTGAGCTTCTGGGCTGCTTGCTTATTCCCCTTACTCATGCTCTCTGGTTCTGCTCAGACTTGCCTTGGAATGCATAATTTCCATATTGCAAAGAGGGTTCTTCCGGTCTGCCTCATGACTTGGTGGAAATGATGGTGCTCAATTTATAAAGGGCTATTTGGGTGCATGGTAGGTTCACATTCCATGGTAAAGGACTCCATGTGGATTAGGGCCTGGTAACATAAGACTTGCTGGTTTTTGCTTCAGATGGCACGACGTTCTTCCAGAATCCAATGGGGGCCACTGTAATTCCCTCCAGAGACTTGTCATGAATTCCACACAATATATTTTCTCGTCCTTGACACTTCCAATATCATCACATTTCCTGGTTGTATGGACCAAGCAGTACAGCTCCTTGCACTACAATATGGACCTGCTGCGAAATCCCTTCCCACTCCCGAAGTCCGACCCAACGCTTTGCATATCACTTAGTAAATGAACTAGAGCACTATTCTTAGATATGCAGTGTGTTAACTTCAGAACCCAAAAAGGCCTACTTGTTAGCTTCCTACTATGTGTTGTAAGTCCTAAACTTAAGCAGTTCATCTTTGACTCTGGAGGGCTATATCAGAGCATTCCTAACCCTTTGGTGGCAGTAGGGTAAGGGTGGAGGTTTCCAAAAAACTTCATTAAAGTAGCAAGTCCCTGAATCTTTCTGAAATTTATAACTCACTCTCTCTGGTGCATTATTAACTGTCATCTGTCCTGACTAGGAAGTGTGATACCACTGATGTAGTGGGTCAGTGTGGTGGACTGCGGGTGTGTAGGTGGTCCAGAGCTCTTTGGAGTAAGAGAGGGAAGGAGAGATTAGCATAGCCTTGAGGCAAAACTGAAGATGTGTATTGTTATTCTCATGTGTGTGCAAACCTTTTCTGATCTTCTTGTACAGATGCACAGGAAAAGAACACAGTCAATAGTCAATGGTCACATACCGTGTGCCAGAGGTATGTTAGTCTATAGGATAATTATTAATCTATTCTAGGAGTTATAGCACATTTGATCAAAGACCTCACTTGGTTGCAGAACTCATTCATTTCTCTCCAAGATCTGTCTAGTTTATAAAGGGCCAGATTGATGTGTTAAGTGGATATATTATAGGGGCCACAACTTGACATCTTTCAGGCCATTAAGAGTGTTATTTATCCCTGCCATCCTCCTACCCACACCCAGAGATGTAATAATTTTTATTTCCTGTCTTAGCCGGAGGAGGTGGGAGTGTAGCAGTTTCAGAGATCTTCACGTGGCCTTCCTTCAGGGAAGCTCTTACCCCAGAGGACAGGGATCCAGTGTAGTTCCATTCATTCTAATGGAACCCTCAAGAACTGGGAAACAACTGCTGTGTGCATCTATAGACCCAGAGATGCCACTGTGACCAAGATCTTAGTAAAGACTCCATTTTATTATCCAGGCACCGTAAGCCACCACTCTTAAGAGTTTTAATGAGAACTCAGATTCTGTATTCATTGATTTTCAAGTATCTGAATTTTTCTCTTTCTGTATTGCATGTTGTCCTGAATAAATGGCCATAGAAGTCCTTTTGGAGAACTGAGGATCAGTGATGTAGTAAGTGGATATATTATAGGGTTCACAACTGAATATCTTTCCCATATATTTAACCATATATATGTGGTTGTGTGTGTGTGTGTGTGTGTGTGTATGAGAGAGAGAGAGAGAGAGAGAGACAGGGTCTCACTACGTGGTTTAGGCTGGCCTTGAACTCCCTGTATAGCCCAAGCTGGCCTCGAACTTATGCAATCTTCCTGCCTCCCAAGTGCTGGGATTACAGGCATGTACCACAATGCCCGGCTTTAACCATATATTGGCAACAGTGTCCTTCCTTCAAGCAACGAAAGACTTCTTCATTCAAGGATATCTGGACTGAAAAACTGGCTCAGATCTGGGTAATAAGCAGAGAATCATGAGTTTTTATTGAGGTAACTGCCTTCAGCCTTGTGCTCCTTCACTTTTGACTTTGTTTTTTGGTCATAGGTGTTAAGTGATGCCATTTTGGCTGCCTGTTTTGTTCTTAGGCATGCCATATGCTATTAATTATCCTGTGACTTCCTATGGGGAGATCCTCCTTGACTGCTCCTCCAGTCTAGCTGGTTGTGACAGTGATTGTGGCTTCTTGACTTCTCAGGATCAACTGCTACCAGATAGGCACTATTACTGCAGGTTTGCATTGTCCCCATGGATATTAACAAGCCCTGCTCCATGACTACCTCTCCTACCATCAGTCTTGGCCTGTAGGGGAAAGCTACCACTAAACTCTCCAGAGATGCTTAGGACTCTGTCAGTCGCTCATTGTTAATGGCTTTGGTGAAGAGTGTATATTCTGGATGTTCTATGTAACCTAAGCCTTGGATATGTCTTCTAACTCTACATTCTATACTCATTTTCACACACCTACTTCCTTCAACCTCTTTATTCTCTCTTATACTATCAACCAGGATAGCCTGGGCATTTTTACTTTAGTAAATGTGGGCTTACAGTTTTCCAGACTTTTAAGAGTCACCCTATCCTCTAGAGTCCTTGCCGGAGTATATAGCCATGCATTCCAAAAATGAGCATCAAAGCAAAGCAATTCTTGCTTATCCAATCTACATTCTGCTCCCTTGTTCAAATACCTCAAAATTCAATACCAGTGCTACTCCTCTGCCTCCTAATGATACACAGATTTATTCTTGCAACTCTATTGATATATAGTCTCTTTATTGTCTTCTCAGGCCTAGTACCTCCCAAGCCAGATTATGCTGGGAAAGCCCTCAGACAGCGATATTGGTCAGAGCCTGATAAGGAGAAAGGAAAAGGTAGGAGAGAAGAAAAGAAGGGAAGGGTGGAGGGAGGGAGAAGGGAAGTAAAGAAAGAGGGGAAGAAGGACTTGGTCTTAGATTGCAGTAGAATTCTAAGCAAGTTTTAGCAATGCTGACAAAGAGTCCTTGAGCCAAAGATACCCCAGAGAAATCAGAGTATGGGCCTGCCTTAGTTTCTCTGCCGTACTCAACCTTGGCTGGGAGCAGCCTGCTGAAAGCCTGGCCTCAGTCATGAAATTAATGGTGATGGATTTCAGGGTATAGCATCTAGAGCTGCCACTTTGCAATAGCAGATCTGAGGCACATTTTCATGACCACCACAGTCCATCTGAGCCATCAGCTGGGATCACTTGAATGGCTGTGGGCTGGTTTAGGGACCAGAAGTGTGTGCCGAGTGAGCTGGGTGGAAGCTCTTAACCTTCTTACAAGCTTGTCCTGGTCTATAGACTGTTTATGCCCGCCCCCATTTCCATTCATTAACTGGAACCTAAATCCCCAGTAGCTTTTGGAGGTGAGGCCTTTGGAAGGTAATTAGGTCGTAGGGGTGGAGCTCTTATAAATGAGGTTAGTGCCCTTACAACATATGAGGTTCTCATTCACATCCTTACCCCCTACCGTGTGAGGATACAGTGCGAACATGGCCACATCTGCAATGAAAACCAGGAATAGCGGGCAAGGGTTTACCAGATTCTAAATATGCTGGGGCCTTGATCCTGGACTCCCCCAGTTTCCAGAACTGTGAGAAATAAATTTCTGTTGTTTATGCCACTCCATCTATGGTACAGTATTCTGTTTAAACAGTCACAGAAACCATATTCTGTCAGCTACACAAGGTCAGCCGAGACTCAGCATAGAATCAGAGGGGCTGTTGTGGAGAACAGCTCCACAGTGGGTTCTATGATACATAAGCAACAAGAATTTGTGACATTTCACGTGCCTCCCACAAGTGGCTCTGGTCTTTGTGCTTTTCACAGGATTTACCTATTGAATCATCCAGAGCTGGTCCACAATAGTAACTCATGGGCTTTTGATTTATTCTTAGGCACTTTAGTGTATGTTTGAGAAAACATTTTTCCTCAGTACTTTTCATTAGATTGCTTTTAAACCTATTTCAGACACTCATTTTTTATCTGTAAAATTTTAATTTCTGTAGATCACATAGGGCACTTGGATAAAAGTATATCATCATCATAAAAATAAAACAATTCAAGGAATCCCTACCAACAAGGCACCAATAGAGGTTTTTCTTCCTGAAAAGCTGAGAGCTTGTCTTCAAATATTTTTCATAACTCATCCACCGTTTATTTTCATTATCCTTAGGCATGGAATTGTCTTTTGAAAAAAAATTATTGAAGTTGTTTATAGATATGTTTCCTGGCTCAATAGTAATAAACATTGTCTAGTGTCAATTTTAGAAAAAGAAACATATAGAACATTTCGTATTTCTTCACCTTAACCCATCTTTTTTGTTCCACTGTTTGAAACTGTCTTTGAGAAAGGATGGCTTTGGTGACAGAGGCAAGGGTGTGCCTCCTCTTCCAAAACCACACACGTTCCCTCATAAAAATAAAACTTGCAGTCTTGGTTTAAATACAACCAGGTTGACTGCCTATAAATTCATGATCCATCTTTAACACGGCCCTGGTGTATTTCTCCCACCCCTTATCAAAGCAGAATTTGATCGTGAGGTTTTCCCCAAGCAAAGGATTTACCCACACTGGTGCAGACCTGGTTCGGAACATTTTATTGGCAATACTGGTGCAATATTTAGGAGCCACAGACTTTTGCTGGACTGTGTTAGCTTGAATGACAAGTATCAATGGTCAACTATATTTGAAATATTGTTAAAGTACCTAGAAATAATGGGCATTCTGTTCACTGCAACAAACCTCTAAAGACTTCATGTTCTCAGTGGAGCTGGCATACTATAATTGTTATTTAGAACTTAATGTAACCTCAACAGCAGCAGAGAGAATACAGTCCTCTCATTATGCACATGCTCTAGGATCGTTTATTTTAATGCTTTCAAATAAATATGTTCCATGCAGCACACTACAATAAATAAGGAGCAGCAATGTTCTTCTAGTAAATCCATTCATAATGTGAGTCACCATGTAAAACACCACATCTCAAGTCTTTGGCCCTGTACCATATCATGAGGCACACCACATCTGCACCCAATCATATCTGGCTTCATATGGATTTAATAGGACTATGCCAGAAGTGCATGTAAGCACAAATTTAACCAGAGGTTTCCAGCTATTAAATACAGCTACTAAGTAGTTAAAAGGCAACAACTAAACCTGTAAATGTCTCCCACCCCTTTTCATTTTTGAGACAGAAATATAAAGATAGAAATGCTCTGGTGAATTTCAGATCAATGGATATTTTGGAATACTTGGAGGAAAGCTGGCACAATATGGCACCCAAAATGTCACTGCAATGCTGATACTGAATGGACACCAAACACAGGACACTGAGCTCTAGCACGTAAAGGCCGGGCTATGGTGGGGGAGAAGAGGTGCATTTCCACTAGGCAGATAACTCCACTGTGCCCTCCTCCTCACTGTCAGCTCTGTTGGCACGAATCTCCACCAGGGTCCTGGCAAATCGCGTCCATTCGTCGTTGTGGGGAACTGCAAGCTGCAAAGCAAATCAATGGAGAAATGGTGAACAAGATATCTTTTACATCCACAAGCCTTGATGCCTGAATGGTGGCTCCTCCCAAAGCAGACATTTCCCTTGGAATGTAAAGGAAACCAAATATTCATCTTTGAATTGAGTAGGACCTGAAGTGTTGCTCTAAACCTAACAATTTGAGAGAATAGTGTCACTCTCAAAAGCAAAGTCGCTTGGAATGTATAAAACTCAGGCTAACTATACATTCATGGTTGAAAGTGCTTTCATAACTAAAGCACTTTTAGTAATGAAAATTCTTCATAAGAAGGTCAGACCTAACAGGGAACCCAGCAAATAAAAACTGCATTATTAGCCAAGATTTTGAAATCACCCTCTAGTCAATGCGATTTATCTTTTTTTTTAATGTGCTGATACACATGGCAAGAGAATAGCTAACACATGCACAGAAATTTTTCTACTATGAAATAATGCTTTGGCTTTTTCAGCAAGACTTACATGATGATAACTATGAATAACTGTAGTACTAATTAGTATTTACCAAGAGTTCTGTTGTAAGTACTTTACATATATTAACACATTCCTCACAACAATACTAGTGCAGTAATTTTATCCTACAAATGCAGAGTAAAATTGTCCTATTTTATAGAAGAAGAAATTCAGGCATAGAAAGATGAAATAATCTTTCCAAGGTTGCACAGCTAGCAAATAACAGTGCCAAAGTAATCTGCTTCCTGTATCTGGTTCCTTCGTCAGTATGCTCTACTGATTTGCCAAAAAAGGGGGATTTATGAAATCTCTTAAATAACACTTCCATGTGTATTCAGCGGGAAGGGAATTAGCCCCCTGCACCAATGGAAATTGCACATATGAATTTTTGTTAGCTGTTTTAAAAGATAATGATTTCTCTACATAGCATCCGAAAAGGAATTGAAGATATCAGGAAAGTGTCTGGAGTAGAAAAGAAAATTATTTGAAGATGAAAAATAGGTGGGGTAGAAGTCTGAAGGATATCCTACAGAATAAAATTGACTTAGACATTATAGTCATTTTCTTGGCATTTTACCCTATAAGATGATATAGTCAGTCTATCTACATACTAGTACTACACAAGCTATCCACGTATTCCAAAAATATTAAGAACACATTCATCACAATCAATATTCATATTTTTAAAATAAAAAAGAAAAAGTAAATAAATGCAAGCATTTACATTACTTCTATATCTGGAAACTTACCCACTACACAGAGCCAGATGATTAGAACTTTAAGTTTTTATTAGAAGGAATAATACTTTCAGATACAATGTCTCCAAGAAAACTTATTGGAGGGTGGAATGTCATTCTCTAAAGTGTGCTCTTAAACTTGTGTTCTAGTACTAAGGTTAAATATTTCAAGAATATAATTCTGGAAATGATATACAGGTGGAATAAGTCTTTTGACTTATTTTGAGAAATGCCATACCATTAAGAATTCTCACTTAGTCATATGAATAAGTTTTTGGGTGGTTAAATGCTAATCTAGTTAATTAAATGAACCAAAATTTCTTTTTCAGAAATGACATAAGTTCACAATAATACAATGAATGCTTAAATTAAAAAAAATAAAACTTATTACAGCAAAGATACATTGCCAAGAATGACTGGATAAGTGTGCTTGAAGCAAAGCAGAGGGATTTGAGTGGGATTAATGGCAATGTATTTTTTACTCTAATAATTTTTTTAATTTAAACATTTACACATTTTATGATCTCCCTCCATTGATCAACTGATCGATTTCTGTCAAATAAAAATATTGGGCCGGTGAGATAGCTCAGCGGCATAAGCGCCTGCCTGGAAAACACAAGGTCCTGAGTTCGACTCCCGGTACCCATACACACACACAAAAAAAATTACAGTGTGTCTTCATCCACCTTATTCACTGGAACTGGCACCATATGACTTCTGGCTCTTCTCCAAAGTCAAAAGGACCATGAAAGATAAATGTTTTGAATTGATTCAGGCATCACGGCAGCCATGACATTGCAACTAAAGACACTCCAACAGAGGACTTCCAGAACTGCTTCAGAAAGTGACAAAATGATGGGATAAGTGTATTTGAAGCAGTGGGGAGTATTTTCAGGGGGGATTATTGGCAATGTGAAATAGATTTTTTAAAATTTAAACATTCATCTGTATTTGGATCATACCTCATACTGAATGACACTGTTACCCATTTGCTCAGACCATTTTCTTTCCTTTGAGCTCTTTTCTTATATTTCACATTCCTTATTCTTATGTTCAATTTTAAATATACTGCACTGGGGAAATGACCCAACCCCCCAAGTGAAAGATACAAAAGAGCTAACCAAAGGCATAAGCAGACAAGGGTTGGGATTACATTTACATGAGCGAATAGGTCCAATATTTCTTTTCCTTCTTTCAATACCTGAGCAAGTCCTTCCAAAAAGAACTACAAGAGACAACGATCAGGGAGAGACACAAGCCCCATCATGTTAACACATTTATAACCTTTTCTCATATAAGGTGAGAATAAAGCTACAGAACTTCATAACTTCATTAATTTTAAATATTGGGGAAACAACAGGTACGAATGTATACATATAGCGTATTACTCATACAGAGCTAAGTTTGTCTCCCAAACCTAAAATTATATTATTGGTTAACAGCAGAAATTTAAATTAACATATTACATCCTATATGATGTTTTACTGATAGCAATGCATAGAAATTATATGTGAAAACAAGAAAACAGGTAATGTGTTTACATAGTTAATGTACTAGTAATGGCAAGACTGTAAAAAAGTTTGTAGAACACTGAGGTTTGAAAATGTGCCCAGATACACTTTTGGGCAGAACTGAATATCATTTATGCTATATAAAATTGCACATCTAACTTCTCAAAAATGAATTTTATCAAATTTTAATGTTTCTACTAAACAAAAATAATCCAGTAATTAAACTATATTTGACCTCTTCCTCTGAGGTGGAACGTACTCTTCTACCAGCACTTTTCCTAAAACATAATGACTCATGCTCATACAAGTATTTA
This sequence comes from Erethizon dorsatum, assembly GCA_028451465.1. Taxonomy (NCBI): domain Eukaryota; kingdom Metazoa; phylum Chordata; class Mammalia; order Rodentia; family Erethizontidae; genus Erethizon; species Erethizon dorsatum. Next base: position 48,453,596 of record CM051835.1, on the reverse strand, counting down.
CAGTGTTCAAACATATTTTGCCCTCTTTTTGATCTGTGAAAGTTTTACAAAGCTTGGCAAAATATTAGATAGAAACTTGTTTTTAAAGCAAATTTATTGTCAAGTCTTCTCTCTACAACACCATAACTTACACAGAAATAATAGTTTGCTTTGTTCACACACACAGTTCTAGAGCAGAACATGACGAAAACACAAATTGCTTTTAAAAAGTTGGAATACATTTACCTACCTCATCCTATTATATCTTTTCATCAGTTGACTATAAAAATAACCCAAGATGATTATAATGTTAGATTTAGTAGGTGAGCTGCAGACTGCCCCACTTTTAGAATTAAATATCACCATCAGGAAGCACTTTAAGTATAATCTTGGCTTGAATGTGTGAACGTGTATTCATAGCCTGTTTTCACACCCAAAGTAATAATTTTTGGCATTTGAATTACTTGTAGGTAAGACCAAACAGGTATCCTAACAAACAGGAAGGCTGCTCCTGTCTCTTTACATCTCAGGGTGTAAACAGAATTTTTTTTTTGGACAGAACTGTCCTCAGCTTTGGGAGTTCCTGACTCTTCTCGCCTGGTTCTCTCTGATTAGAAAAGCTAAAAAGGAGGTTCAGTCCTGAAATGTACTTGAAACTTTCCTTAGGAGTCTTTTAATCCACTAACACTTTAATCATTATAGGAAAATATTTGTTCACATTAAAGAATGAGATTGCTCTTTGCCCTAACTAGCATATAAATTTATTCAATATTCAGTCCGCATTGATTGAATACCACTGTGTGATAACACAGTGGTGAATCCTTTATAATATGATGGTTAGAAAATACAGGTGAAAATTAATTATGATGTTTTCTCAGTCAAAATGTGTGAATATTGGCATAGTTTTTTAAAAATATCACTGACACTTAAAAAATGAACGTACCCTCTTACCATGACAACGGAGACATTTCCATTTCCTGATATCTGTTGTGTATCAAGCAAGTAGCAGGGAAGCAAATGGCATGTTAATAACATTGTTTCAGCCTCTCTTTGAGTTTCTATCAAGACATCAAAGGCTAAATCTAGAGCATCAGAGCATCACAATGGATTTTTCCACCTGAACATAATACTTTAGAATAATTTCTAAACAATTTACATTTGTGATAGGAGAAATATTAACAGGTTTCCAATGGTAATGAATACTTTTGATCAATTAGAAAATATATAAGAAGCAATAGAAAGAAAATAATATATAGTTAAAGGGATACCATAAATAAGGGCTTGGAAAAATTGTTCAATATTGTTCTGAATCAAAGTGGATCTGGAAACATTTTCTGCCTTCAGATTCATCTGCTGAAGTCACATCAGAGGGCAGGGATGACTCATATTTTCCCACTGCTCCTTAGAACAGAGTTCACCAACAGCTAGTCCACCCCCTATTAGAGGACCGCTTTCTAATTTTTTACTTAACATATAAAAGCATTTTAATGCCAAAAGCATTCAGGGCCCTGATTCTTAACATAAAATCTTAGCTCTAAGAGCGACCCCCTTTTATAGATAGAATATGACCCTATTTTTACAGCGAGGGAATGAAGGCCAAAGACAGTTACGGAGGCAGCAATTTGGCCATAAGGAGGGGGTAAAATGAACCTCAGAATTGGACCAGACACTCAAGCCCTGCTCTCCACTTGGTTGCTGGCAATGGTCAGTCATTTAACCTCTCATTGCCTCAATTGTAAAATTGGGATGATGACGCTGACCACTTATCAACAGAGATGTGGAGAAGATGAGAAAAGTAACCTACGTGAAGAAGTCCTGCGTGCAGCATGGACTGGCCATGTGTCCTTTTTCTTTAAATTGTCACTCAGATGAAACAGACAGCAAACAACATGTATGTGGCATACATATCAATTCTACGGCATTTTTTTCTAGTTTTTAAAGAACTTTCTTCAAGAATTAATTCCAGTCACTGCAAGGATGCAAAGGCATAGGGCTTAGATCTGTCTCTAACAGACAGGAAAGGGAAATAAGGGAGCTAAATGATTTGCTGAAGACTACTAACTCACACATCCCATGGGGCTTGACCCTTTCAGAAATGCCAGCATTCCATGGCAGAATAGTAGTCAGGTAATGAGTACTGAATCACCTGCTGAAAGAGTCTAAAGATCATTTTTAATCATCTAATGTTCTTGGAAGACGATAGGTTAAAAATAAAGAGCAAAAGTGTAAAATTTGTGAAAAAATTCACGAAATTGGATCATTTTATAGTCACTCCCCTAGTATTTCTGAGGCTGTGATGTGGCTCTATCCCCTCTTCTCTGGCTGAGGGACCCATCAGTGGCCACTTGGGGACTCTGTTCCACCCCATCCCACAATAACTCATCAGTCTGACCCTTGGGTGTCGTGACAGCCAGCCTGGGTGCACAGGAGAAGGCGCAGATTGCAGAACTAGATCTCAGGGACAGCCAGGGCTGGCTCTTTTCTACTCCAGATAGTAGCCAGATCATAGTTTCTTTTCCAGTTTCGTCACTTATTTGTTGTTTGTTCTTGGAAAACGTCTCTGATCTTTACTTCCTTGTTTGTGTGAAAGGAATCATAAAACCTATTTTGTAGGGCTGTTATGAATATTAAGTAAGGTGCAAAACACAACCAGCGTAGCACAGTACGTGGCATATCATAAGCCCTGAATAAATAATGTTATTTTCTGTTTTTCCTTCTTAGAGTTTAGAGCCTTCTTCCATTTTTCTTATTTTCTTGTTTCTTTCCCTTTTCTTTTTCCTCCCATTTTTCTCTATGTAGAGCTGCAATTACCTTATAATTTATCATATTTTATTTCTTAAAAACTCACACAAATGATTTCCTAAATACAATGATACCTTGGTTCACAAATGCTTTTGATTGCAAACAATTTGGCTCTCAAACAGAAACATTTAGCAAAGTTTTGTTTCTATTTCAAACGCTATATGAGGTGACAAACACAATCATGGCCATCTTTTCCAGAATCGTGGAACAAATTAAGTTTGTGAACCGAGGTACCACTGTAGTCATATTTTTAACAGCTAACCTTCATGAGCTAGGTGAAGGAAAGAGTTTTTGCAGAACACAAAGAAAATTCTGTCAGTTACTTTTTATTGCTTATTTAAAATATAACTATTCCTTATAAATATACCCACCATATACTCATATATAGAGATTTTTTTATTTTTTAAACATGACCAATATATCTTAATCTAGCTATTTCCTTTTTATAGTACTTTCTACTGGAGGACTCAACATTTTTACCTCAAGTTGTAACCGCTGAACATGCTGTTATAAAAATCAATGACTTTTACAACCAAGGTTAAACACACAAATATCATTCGTGTGTCCTTTTTTATAAGCACACGGCTAACAATTTGAACAGTCCTCAGTCAAACTTCCCTCATTTTTTAGCAATTTTTAAGGGCTTATATGGTCTAGTAACTGATTTTAAATAGCTACACTATCTGCAGTAATTCCTATCATCCCTATGCATGTGTTTGATGGTAAAAGTATTTGTCTCAGGCATTGCTTTGTTTAAAACGAGGTTAATTTAGAAAAAAAAAATGTTGAATAACTAAGATATTAGGAAAGTATTCAGTAATTTCAGTTTAGTATCTCAGATACATTAATCACAGCAAACAAATTAAGTGAATAGGACAGTAAGTTGAGATAAATATTCCACGAATGTGTGATTCATAAGCATCTTTGTAATTTTTCAATTAAATGGAATTATTAAAAGTCTGTGGGACCATTGTGTTAATCACTGATTCTGAACAGATACTGTACTCACCAAAATTCACCTTCCGCGTTAACCTAAACATTAGTTTTCTGTTAAAAAGATATCTTACAAGTCACCATTTCACTTTAATCCACATCATTTTTAAATGCATTTGCAGAAATGTTGGACTTGGATGTCAGTTTCCACGGGATGACTGCTAAACCCCTCAAACCTCCAAAAGCTTTTTAAAAAGTACGGTTATTAATGGCAACCAAATTCAGGAGACTGTTGGCTTCCTGGTACACAAATACACGTTTGTGTTCAGGGGAAGACCATATTTTTTAGGATGATTCTTTTTGCCACACACACGGAGGGAAACACAGTGGGAGGTAATAAGCAGTGAAACAGCCGCAGGAACAGCCACGCAGGCCGCTTCACATAAATACAGCTCTGCTGCCCTCAGCTCTCAGGAGAGTCTGGCACCACTGTTAACAATGGGTGAAACCACGGACCAGGATTCGCAGCGGCTCGCAGTGCACTCATGGTGCAAACGCGCTGCAGCGCTCCACCGCGGCAAGATACACTGTGCGGTAACTCAGTGTCAGGGCAGTCTCGGCGCAGCGGAGAAAGCAGGAATCGCACGAGCCTGTTTTGCACAGCCTTCCTTCACTGGCCAATTGGTTACAATTTCTGCGAAATGTAGCAGCATAGACCCCGATGGTATTGGACTATTTTAAAATTTCTTTTCATCTGAAAATCCCATCTAAGAGAAAGCTCATCTACGCATGAAGCTTTAAGACTCCTTTCCCAAAGTTTTTTTCCCCCTGTATCTTTAAATTAGTGATTTATTTTCACTCTATATTTCTGAACAACACTTTCAAAAATTGTGTTACTACCTAAGTAAGGTAAGAAATAAAAGTAGGATATAACAGAAAAAGTAAGTAGTAACAAATATGAGTCTATGGCAATTTCAATAAGCCAGTAAATACCGAAGGAAAAATAATTTCTTTTGAACATTATCTTAAAGACTTAACACTTTAAAAATATTCATGTTAAAATTTAGCATTCTATCAATCATGACAAAATTCTGAAGTTTGTGAAGAATTCTGAAGTCTGTGAAGAAAAAAACAATAAATGCAGAAGAAAGAGCTAATTCACTAAGACCTAAAACTGCCCTTGTTTGCATTTGTTTAAAATTGTATTATCTATCCTCTTTTCTTCAGAAAATTTTTAAGCATTATTATTTTTTTCTACTATTTGGAATAATCCATTTGTCTTCAAGAGATGAAGAAAAAGGCTAAAAACAATAGCTGATGGGCAATGGTGGAAAATAAACTTTTAAAATTTGAATTACCTCTTTTTCCATAACACAAAGATCAAGAAAATAGCAGGAAAATGAAAAATCATGTTCTCCTCAAGCTGATACGTTCTATTAGCTGACTAACCATGTGTCCCTTCTTTTCCTGATAGTATTAGGAATAGGTTTTCTAGTAAATTCCTAGCAACCACTGCATTTAAGCAGTTTTGACAAAAAGAAGGCTTATTGCTAAACACCTTAAAAACATTTACCAAGGTAATAAAAGAAATGTCATTTCCTCCTACTGAATGTTTGGGCATAAAAGAGGTATTTTTATAATGCAGTTCATGATTTACCATCTCTATAGTGTCCAAAAAAAGCACAATGAAAAGGAAGCATTTTTCCAACTGTTTGAAACTGTTTGACAATGTTTGCATCAACTGTTCGGCTTTCACTGCACTAGTGGTCAATCCTTCCCTTTAAAGGCATGGGAGGGGAGAGAGCCTAGGATGAAGACTCTCAGGGAAGTACTCTTCTAAATCTGCTTTTCTGTGCAAATATAGTTCAGTGAATCCATCTGTACCCAACTGGGTGCTGCATTCTGAATGCCCGAACAATTAAATTTTGTATTTATTTTCCTTCAGAATTTCACGTATGAATCATTCATTCACCCCCATCAAATATTTTTGGAATGCCTATTATGTGCCAGGAATTGTGTTAGACTGGGTTAGCATGTTCTCATAGACCGCTGTCAAGTACTCACTTCCATAGTTCTGAGGATGTGGCACACCAGAGGTGAGAAAATTCTACTGAACTATGATAGCCAAAGGAGGACTGCCAACAGGAATTTTCCCCCAACCCAAAAGGGCAGCTAGTCTTTACAACAGTAGAAGATGTTCACTTTCTAGCCAAGGAAATTTAATGTGGACACTATAAAAATAAAGGATGTAATCTAAATATTGGGAAATGACTGGCTGGTTATTAGGAGAAAGAGCTTAGGAATGGGCCACTGACCAGTTCTATCTGCCTCCTAGCTTAAAAGTAAAAGTGCAAAAATTTCTTCTGCAACGATAGAAGCTTGCATGTTCTTTAAATGATAAACAATTCATGTTTTAAAATTTAAAAGATGGTCTGATAGCTGACATTCTCAAAAATTCTTGTAAACTTTCCTTGAAAGTGGAATATAGTGATTTATTCACTTCCTCACTTTGCAAGTCCAACCTACACGGTATATAAATATTTACACATAAACACGCACAAGCAGATATTTGATTTCATATTACACTTTAGACATGCCAGTGGCAGCAAGCATACACACTTAAGAAACAAATAACTCTCCATTTCTATATAGATGTGTGTTAATTTAGAGTCACAGATGATTGGAGCAACTTCTCACTGGGCTTTTTAAGCTGTGATTTGAAGCTACTGTTCTAAGCAGCAATTTTTCGAGATAAAATTTAGCAGTTTTGAAATTCTAAAACTAAACACAAGTTTGTGAGTCATAAAAAAATTACCACTATAATTAACAACTGCTTCAGAATCCAAACTGCTATTGAAGACGACAGTTTGAAACCACAGAAGAATCGTAAAGATGATTAATTATACAAACTGGTTCTTGTTTCAGAAGGTTTATATTTATGAACCATTTATCACCAAAATGAGAACATATGAATTTCACTGAATATTGCAAATTACTATATACACATTAATTCGGTTTCTATAAAATTAGAGATTAGGGCTTTCTTTTCCTTTAATCAACCACCTCATAATACATAATAGTGATAGTATTTTTGTATCAATTCAGAAAAAATTTGCTTAAAAATATATTAATCCTATAAATTCACTTCCATATACTAATGCTACCTGAATAAACATACTATTTATATAATAATTAGCCTAATCATGGTCTTTTACATATTTCATCAAAATGAAAGCCACTGCTACTACATTCATTATAAGATGAGTAATTATAACATTATGGAATTAATAGCACCTTTTCTTTTTTAAATTAAGCACTTTTCCCAGAAGAAATCAAGTTAATACTAAAATTACAATCACGTTTTACCCAAATTATTTTTAAAGATATGTAATTTATTCTGACAAAGAAATTTATTAATATATTATTTCAAAGTGGCTGATTTTATATAATTATATTTATTAGCTCCCTAAATCTGCCCATACGACTATGCCTTTGTGCTCTTTGACTTAACTGCATAGTATTATGGTTATTACACTAAAATTTCAGATAAAATCTGAACAGTCCAGTTGAGAATCCCAGTGTTTTGCTCCTATGTTATCTGACATCTAGATGTTATTGACAGAGCTAGCTGTTTGGATTTTCAGCTTTTATCTGGGTGTTCGGCATCTTGGAAGAATTTATGTCTGTCTTTTGTCTTCCATGGTGGGTAAATCAAGAGACGTGTTTACCATCAGTTTAAGAAACTAATATTATTTCTCCACCTAGGACTTAAAAGACCTTCGAAATCTAGCAAGTGTCGGCCACATTCCCTTAATGAGAAACATAAGTGTTTGGGATGGTGACCACTGGACGTTGCTAAGCTAAGACACGCTCTGCCCTTCTCTTCTGGACGCTGCCAAAGTTTAGCATGCAATCAGGTTTATCGTGAGCAGGGGGTAACAGCCTTCGTAAAGCATAATAATTAAATTGGCTGGCTTCAAAATCAATTCTTTTTCATGATGAAACTTTTGTTTGAATTTCCCCTCTCAGTTAAACTTTGTTATTTCTTGTTCTGCATATCCTCTTCACAAGAAGGAGAGTTATTTATATGAAAGACCGGACTTCTTATGAGAATCAATACAGATTGTGTCCTGGAAGTAGTTCCACAAGGCAAAAAATCACTGTTTATGTGTAATCCATTTAAAATCCATAAATGTATTGTATTTATTTTATGGCACTCAAACCCCTTTTAACTCCCAGCACTTCCACTTTATTGGATACTACTACACTGAACTGCTACTTAAAGTGCAAGAAAAATGGCCCATTCTGTTAGTTACTATGCTTTTGGCTGTGAAAATCACTGGAAGCTCTTGTAAATATTTCTTATAACACCTTGACCATCACTCTAAAATACATTACATGGGTCATTTTACTGTTGGGATTCCAAGCAGAATTTTGAGTCTAATTTTTCACTTCAGCTTTAAAACGTTCAAATGGACACTTAAAAATCACACTACTTTTTTTTTTTTAAGCAGTAACATCTAATCTCTCATATTCATCTGCATTTTCCCTTCCCAAGAATTTTTCAATGTCAAACATACTTATTGAAATTTGTAAGAAAAATGACTGGTATTCTTTTGGTCCCCCAAATAGTCATATCAGACAAGCTATTTGTGATGCTACTAAAGTTAAGAGTTTAAAGATTTAAGCATATTTATTTGGTAATTAGTCAATGGAATACCAAACAAATAAAGCGAAGGTGAGAAGATTTACCCATCTCACAAATCATAGCTTTTAAGTGATCATTTTATTTTTCAAATCCTACTTTAAGCTGAAAATGATTTTGGAATTTTTTCATGAGACTACTGTAAAAATATAATCAGGGATTTGAAAGCTATGTGTATTTATCACAACTAAAAACGAAATCTTCCCTGGAAGAGGTTAATGGAAAAAGAAATAATAGGAGGTGGAAGGTAAACTGCTTCTTTCAAAACTGGAGCTGCAAACAGCATTCTAACTAATCCAGATAAGCAGCAAACATAGCTGTTAGTGGATATTTATGACAGCCGCATCTGTGTGACAGCACTGAAGCATTAACAACGGCAGCAGGCTTTCTATAAAACACATCTGCAAGACAGACAGGTAGATAGGCTGACTATCAATCATCAGGACACGTGAATAATTCTATACTCACTGGCCCATGCGCTATTAAAATCAGATCCACATATACGGCAAATCTTGTTATCCCGTAAAAAAGCCATGGCAGTAATTTTTATTTTTAATTCTTTAAAATGTGTGTTCATACATCATTTAAAAAAAAAAAAAAACAACCAACAATGATTAACAGTTCTCTATGAGGGTACTGTAGTACACTCGACATTTTCAGGTTATATTTAGAGTTTATTCATAACTTGTTATCTTACCCATGTTTCAATTTGAATGGGATGTATAGCACTGAAACACATTTCATCCTATAATTTGGAAATTTCTCTAAACTTCTTCAATGGCTAGACTCATTTTTTTATTTTAAATCTCATAACATTTAAATGTTGTATGCAGCCACTGTTCATTTAAGTAACTTCTTTTTTTTTTTTTTTTGTGGGTACCGGGGGTCAACCTCAGGACCTCGCACGCCAGCAGGCACCCGTGCCGCTGAGCGATATCACCAGTCCTTTTTTCGTATGTGGGTACCGGGAGTCGAACTCGGGCCCTCGCGCTCCCCAGGCAGGCGCTTACGCCGCTGAGCCATCTCACCAGCTCTTAAGTAACTTCTAAAAGCACAAATAAAATAAAAATTATAGTGAAATAATAAAAAGAGGTCTCTTCTGACTTTTGTTGGATTCACATAACTTCCATCTCTGCTAATAGGAGTTAAGCACCTGTTCTGCAAAGAAAATAGACCCCTATCTGTGAAAATAAATATGTACAGTATATTTTCCAGATACAATGCTGCAATCAAATAACCACAAATGTGTGCTATATAAACACAGCATCATGTGCTCTACCTAAACACATGGTTGTTTAATATTTTACCTCCTGAGTCACAGGCCCAGAGATAGTACTAATGCCTTCGCCACTTAAATGTAGCAAAAAGAAAAGGGTGTGGGGGCAAACAAACTCGCTCTGATGATTTCAGTGAGCTCATAGACACTCTTCTGTTTATCCCCTCAGAAGTTCATAACAAATTGCATCAGTAAATCTGGAATCGTGCCACTGCTCTCTGCCATCACTTAAGTCTTGGAGGATAATTGGTCGTATTAGAGAAGGACACAATCATAGGGGCACAGTGCTGAGACTCCCCGCAGCAGCTGCAGCCTCAGCTGGGACAGATGAGGCAGAGGATTGTTAGTGACTGGTGACACCAGAGTTCTCTGCAGCGCCCTCCTTACCGAGGGCCAGGCCTCACAGGAAAGCAAGCCTAGCTGGCCTTGAAGGGACTCCATGGTGGTCAGAGATATCTCCCTGACTGGGGAGCTCTTGACCATGGTGTGGGCTGAGAGGCTGTCCTATCTCACTCCATCTGATGAGGATATAGATATCTTTCCAAAAGTTATATTATACTTCCAGTTAAAATTATGATGTGATCAAAATGAGGTGGTGGAGTGATGAATTAGAAATTCTCATTTATCTAAAGCTCCACACAAACAAACTCAATGATGTGTAAAATACAGAATCGTAATTTTACTTCTTCACATTTTTAAATAGTTTCGTGAAATGGGTAATAGGATCATATAGAACATACTGCATTAAACCACATTTCTAGAGAGTCCTCCTTCTTCATAATCTAGCTCAGGACCAAAATTTCTCACTTTTGATTTGCCTTGTGATCAATATTGAGAGCAATACTGTTATGGACATAACTATCTATACACTCTCCCAGGCCCAGTGCGAAATAAAATCATGGAGCCTCTTGTTGAAAAAAATTCGACCAATTGCAACACAATGACAGCCAAGTACCAAACCAAAGGTCAGAGCTTCCCAGAGCACAGGGCCGTCTGCAACTGCACAGGTTGCCCACAAAGCCAGCTTCCCTTGTAGAATAGGACCTTGGCAAAAGACAGCTGCTGCCTTCTCTTTTCTTCCCAGCCCAACGGAGTTCTCAGTCAAATCAGCAATGGGAAATGAAAATGAGCTGTTTTCCCACAGGCAGACATCTATGCAATACACTGAAGCCTCAAGGAAGGCAGATCAACAACAGGCACTAAGAACTACTGTTTGCTTTCTTATACAGACGGCATTATGAGGTTTATCTAAAAGCATTTCATCTTCTTTCTAGAGGGTTCCACAAAACAAGGATTTCTATGCAAGGACCAGTCTGACCCTGGCAAGAAATGTAGTTTTAACGGGGACCAGAGGACCAATCTGAATGTTGATAATGGCAGCACAGTCTATTAACAATTTGATCCTCAATGCCATATTCGTTCCTCTCTTCCATATATTTTTTCTTTTTAAGTTGCTTCCTGCTCAAACCTCTTCCCTCTCATCAGCCATGTACCAGCCTTAGATCTGACCTCTACTTCTCAATGGCAAAGGCACTCCATCTGGATTTCTGCAGCTTAGTTGCTTTGGAAGGGTGGCAAGGCACCACTGAGAGGAGACACTTTTCTTCTAAGTTATGCTCCATCAGTTCTAGGCTGGTGAATGGTGCCACGGTAATTAGAGTAAGAGCAGCATTTGCCCAGGAAGGGATCTGTCATCCCTCAGAACTGGACTTGGGCTAAGCCTCTGCTGCAGCGAAATCATCCTTCCCTTCAGTGCATGGTGCAGTGACAGAGGTAGTTCACAGAGGTTTACAGTAAGGCACCGACGTGAGCAAGGAGAAACAGAAAGGCCTATCTCCACCTCAGAACTAAACCTAAGATGCTTGACAAAAATGCTTTGGAAAAAAACTACAGTTAGGACAAAATGACTTTGTTAAGCCTGACTCTTTCTCAACTATACATTGCTTTTCGTATGATCAAACAATACAGAAAGAATTCTTCAAGTGTATAAGCCTATTCTGGTTTTTGGTCATTCAAAGAAGGGCTAGAAGATTGTAATATTACCTACGCTCAATAAAATAGTATATCCTTCTTTTTCTGGTAGTGAACTTGTAGGATAAACAACCCTACAAATTGTTTAGCCTATTATATGTCACCGAGATTTTTCTATAGCCTGTCTAGACTCCAGACAATAGGCGAGACTGGCCTATAGTTGCAGACATTTCTGTAGCCTGTAATATCACTTAGAAAAGCAAGGGCAATAATACAAAACTGAAAACCAGCCCAACCTGCCAGTACGATAGTAGAAATAGAAGTATAACAACATTTTACAATTCAGAAATGATGATAGAGCCCTAAAAAGAAGTTTTAGCAGCCACATATCAGCTAAAGCAACTTTCATAAAATCCTGTATACTTCCAAAATATGAGTCATGTTCAAGTAATTCTGTCCAGAAGCTATAAAATCACTATATTGCAGAAAATTCTGTATATATGCTATGCTGTGTGTCCTTATGGAAGGAAGATGTTGTGTGTACACACGTATGTATATATCTATATATGTGTGTATGTATAATATTTAAGTCAACACAAAGATTTAAATGAGATTGCTAAACCAATCTGTTTTTTAGTCCTCCTGAGATAAAACAAATAGGGATAAAACAATTAATGCTGTATAGATTCATAGAAGACTTAAGGGACATTATGTATATGCAAGGGAAGTAAGAGAAGAGCTTGTGGGCTGGTGAGATGGCTCAGTGGCTTAAGCGCCTGCCCGGCAAGCGCGAGGGCCCGAGTTTGACTCCCGGATCCCACATACGAAAAAGGGGCCGGTGATATCGCTCAGCGGCACGGGCGCCTGCTGGCGCGCGAGGTCCTGAGGTCGGTACCCACAAAAAAAAAAAAAAAAGAGAAGAGCTTGTAAATTTTATCTGTTTTCTGCCATTTTATTTCTGAGTATGTCTCCACATTTATTTTTCTCCCACAGTTATACTTGTTATAAATAAAAGAAAGAGAGAAATAAGAAAGAAAAAGAAAATGCAAGCAAAAAAGCTTGTTTTTTTTTTATACTCTCCTTTGCTCTCCTTTTTATATTGTAGGAAATGACTCAATAAAGAGTATTTCTTTTGTCATCACTGCTTTGCATTATTTTGATGAAGTATGATGAATGTTCATCGAAGAAAATATTGCTTAAAACCATTGGTCATATTTCCAACTGAAAAAGCATTGTCTTTCCCAAATACATCAATAATCACAAACCATTTGTATCTTCACCATTAGGAGCCAATATTAAAAGACAGTGTGACTGTTGGCGTGACTCGGTTTGTGGCATCAGGAATAGTCAAGGTAGGGGGCACTTGGGGAAGTAGGAAAACATGCAGAGATTCTTCTAGTTGTCAAAGTTGTGCATCACAGAATAGAAAACTCTCATTTTTAAAGTCATTCAAATGATTGCTTCCATCTGAATTTTAAAAAGGAACATCTAGTTTGTTTCAACATAATGAACTGTACCAATGTGTTATCAAAAGTCCCACTGTAGAGCAAGCAATCTGGAATGGTCAAACTTAGGGGATGTTGGTTGATAAAACCATAAAGCACCCTTCTCAGTATAAGCAGCTAATCTCACCCAGCAGTTATTCACAGATACTTTCTAGGCTTGGAAAATTATGCATATAAATGTGGTATGTTTTCCCACTGGAATGCAAATATTAAATTGAAATGATGCCAAAGAAGTTTCGCACAACACTCCTCTTTTGCTTTGTTTGAAATTTCAATATTTTCTTTGCTTTTAAGGAAAAAATTCTTTAGTCTCACCAGAAATGATAGTTTTTGCCAATAACTTCTCAGACAGTAAAAATCAACACATGAAGCTTAAGTACCACTGATTGATAATATAACATGAAATATAGATAGTATACAAATTCAAAGAGATGTTTTCTGAAATAAAAGATGTAGGTTTTTTTCTTTCATATGTATCATGATATTCAAAATACTTTACATATCATGTAATAAAACATACCCAAAAGATACATATGTCATATAACTTTGAATGTCATAAAAATGGTACAAAGTTCTGATTAACATCAGCCTTCCCAATTGGTTACTCTTTTAAAAAAAGCAATAGTTTACATTTTAGTTAAACATATTGACTAAAACCCAACTTTTCAAAGTAAACAACAAATTCCATGTTCAATGTTAACATGATGCTTTTGGTAAACTTTTACTTTTGTGAAACTGTTGAGAGGAGCCAGCCTTCGTCACAGGAAGCTGGGAATTCTACAGCCCCTAAAAGGAGTCCGGATCATTAACTAAAGTGTCCTGTGCACAGAGGCAAGAGGCCAAATGAGGCCCCAAGGAGATCTTGCCAAACTCCTGCTGAAGTCAATGGAAATTTGCAAATGCACTCGAGAGGGTTCGTGGCACCCAGAAGATCGGTCAATAATTTCATTGGATCCTTAAAGTAGATACACAATTCAAAAAACCAGAAAACAAAAACCAAACAAACACATACCTCTCCCACATCATAGATCCAAATACGGCCTTCTGAGTCCCCAACAGCAACTTCCTTGCCAGCTTGAGCCCAGCGAACACGGTTTAAGGCAGATGCCCCTTCGATGGCCACACTTGCTGTTGGAACCTGCCCAAGAGATTATGACACAAACAAGAATCTCTGAGTATGAATTTAAATATATGAACTCACACTGATACACTTAACTACATGAGTCATTGCTGCCTTCATGTGCATGAAGTAATATATATCCCTCGAGCAAGGGTAAAAAAGATCCATTGTTCTTAAATCACATGCTCCACTGAATTAAGGGGTAGAGAGGAGACACACTTTAACAAAAAAGAAAAGGAAAGAGGTCTTTTTCCACAGTCAACAGGCAGGAAGTAACATAAATATTTCTTTGGACTTCACCAGGTGTACATACAGCCTACAGACAGCAGCTAAATGTGATGCCTCGCCCTGGGTCATGAGTTACAGATCGATGAGGGGAGAGATTTCAGGATTTACCAAAACTAAGGATCAATAAAAGGCAGAAAGGGTGGGGTGTATGGTAGAACAAAAGTCACATCAATATGACTCTTCAAGGAAAAAATAAACATGTCAATCCCTCAAAGCCTCATGAAGGAGAGAGTGATCAGAAGAAAAGAAAGAATGCAGTTAAAAAACTCTGAAGACCTCAAATTCTCCTCTTTCTCCCTCCCTCCATCCCTCCCTTCCTCCCTTCCTTCCTTCCTTCCTTCTGTCTTTCTGTTTTGTTTTCCCCCTCCTGGGAGTACCAAGGTATGGGAAGTGTTCATAACTTGGGTAGTTTGGCAGTGTCTCCTGGTACTATCCTGTTAGAATGTAGTCACCTATTTGTACAAAACACCTTATATCTCCTCTAGTAAACATCGGAACTCTAACAAATACTGATAAATATAATAATCATTATTATGATTAGTGAGCTGAAGATGCTGAAATGGAAACTACATTTTTTTAACCAAGAAGTCAGTGTTTAGAGAAAGGATTTTTAGTGAGTCTACTCCTTTTCTACAGCCAGTTACTTAAGTTCTTGTCTTCAAGTTTGGAAATTTATTAATTGCCTAGAGATCAGATCTCTTGATTCTTCTATAAGAATGTTCAATAGGAAACATATCATTAAGAAAGAGATGGTAAATATTAAAATAAAAAGGGAAAAATGGTGAAAACAGAGAACCTAAGAGCATCTCCTGTCACCGTAATAAAAATGTCCCACTAGATGGAAACACGACATGTACTGTGACTTAGCACGCCCCCCCCCCGCGTTTTGTCATTCAGGGAATTGAAACCATCTGTTTACATGAAATTATTGACCCAATGCCTATCTTTAAAATAGCAATAAAAACTCCATCATATGTCAGAATCTATGTTTAAACTTAATCTTGAAATCAATAAAAATTCTTTCACCCGCTTAAATCACTGCATGTCAATTGTGAGCCAAAATGTAAAACAAAAGTCCTGGCTCATTTATTTTTTAAAAAATACACAATTTCTACAATAGAGGTACCTGCTGTGCAGCCTCAAGTTGGAATTTTTAACCCAACATTGCAAAGGCTGAAACAATGTGAATTTAGATGGATCATAATTCTGTCAGTACACTTTCTTATTAGTGCTCTGGGCAGAAAACAAATCTGTAACCCAGCTGTAGAATTTTTAGAGTTCATTTTTAACACCATAATTAAGAAGGATCATACAGGATTCTTACCTAAAATTATTCAGTATCAGATTTTTTTCTCAAATAATCTCAAAATTTTATGGAAAATGTTTAATCTTAATATGAATATAGCAAAAAAAATCACTCAAAAGAAACAGACCTTTTGATACATTTAAAGTAGTGTCTATTAAAAGTTTTATGGATTTTATTTATTTTTAATATAAGGAAAATAGCAACTGAAATAGTATTTTGAACATTTAAAATACTTTCTTCTCAGATGGTATAATAGTAAAAAAATACAGATCACAGCCAAATAGTTGTGTTAAAAAATGTAATGAATTCATGAAGAAAGTGACAAAATATATTTGTATTAATTTGATCAGTAATGACTTACAATTTTTTTATTTTGAATAAAAATAATCCATTTATTCTGTCTTATTTTAATACTTTGGGTTCACAAATATTTTACAAGTTTTAATGGCTCAATACTTTAATTGCAAATATATCAGAAATCATTGAGCAGTAGAGATCAGTAATACTGCGGTAGGGTAAATACAAACTATCCTTGCAAGAGAGCAGCTGGGGTAATTTCGTCTAAAAACTAATAATTTGAACAATAAAACAGACTGCTGCATTTAGAATTCAGGTTCCTTTTTTTTTTCTTAACAAATCTATTTCCTAATCTGATATATATTTGAAAAATCTTGTTCAACTTGCTAGAAGGCAAAGATGATTTGAGGGTTTAAAAAAGTGTTAAATGCATTACTGGATTAAAGTCAGACTCAATATATTTTAACTATTATTGTAAAAACAGAATTATATTTACCACAAAACTAAATGGTTTGTATGACCAATAATGGTTTTTTAATGTTTAGCTATAAAACGTATGTGCTTGTCCCTTGATACCTAGAGAAAGAGAAGGGAAAAAGTTACATTTCGTAATGTTGAGACATTACCTTCCTTTTCCCTAAAAACCAGATTAAACAGAGAAAAGTTACCTAGGAATTATTAAAGAGTTTGTAGGACACTCAGTACTTTCACTGCATGGTAGTTGAGTGTCACTTAAAGATCACCTCAGCTTGGCTTGGTTTCTGATAGTTATAGCAGTCTCTCAAGTCAATCTGGAAAGCGTTGTGCTGTTTTGTTTTGTTTTCTTTCTTTCTTTCTTTCTTTCTTTTTTTTTTTTTTTTTGGTTGCTTTAAGCGAGTTTCTTGTAGCAAACAGAAGCAATATGATTTTAATCAGCAGCGATGAAAGACTTTGGGAAACCATTATAATGTAAGGTAATGACATCTTTCTATTAATAGCAATAATGTTATAAATATTTCAACGTCCAAAATGATGGGAATTTCACATACTCATGCCTTTTGATTAGTTTCAAAGATGCTCCATATGTAACTTTTTCTTGTCACCTAGTTCTTGGAGGTAAAAGGAAATACAGACTTAAAGAGAAAGATTCTCAAAGAATCATCGTTTGGCAGTGGGTATAGGTATACATACCCTTGCAGATACAAGGACTCAGTAACACCTGAAGGATATTTCCTCCTCCCCACCCCTCGCTAGAGGAGCCTGCTCCTCCTTCATATCCTCCAGCTCTAGGCTTTCTAATTAAATAGGCTGTGCTGCTTCCTGCTCGCACTTCAAAAGACCTTTCTCCAGTTCTCTACTTGACTTATTGTTCGCAGCCCTTGTTCCTCTTACCTGCCCATTTATATTTATGGAGAGCTACTGGGAATCAGAAACCAGGAAATGATGCAGAGATCATTTCAGTTTATAAAACTGAAGGACGTTTAATATTCATGTAAAAAAAAAAAAAGCCCCAGAGAACAAAAAAACTAGGTGGCTAAATTAGCACCTCAATAATTCTGAAATTAGAAAAAGGAACAAGCACATGGCATAACATTTAAAACGAATACATATAGCATGCTTTTAAAGCAATATATGTTTATTATCAACTGCTTTTTAAAAGGTCATTTTTCACTTGTGAACTACTATTCATGTGACATGTTAAAAATCTCAAGATGTTTTTAAATATGAGTTTGATAAACATGCTCAAAGTTGGAGCCTGCCTTTGATTTCAATAACTTACACAGGGAATATATACCCGGATTAAAAAAAAAATCAGACGAATGAGATCTAAACATAAATTAGTCAACATAAACTTCTTTTATGGATTCAAAATAGAAATTGTCCAAATGGCAAACATTGACAAAATAGCCCCCTTTAAAAAGCCCAATCTAAAAATCAGGTTTCTCAAAAGCTTACTTTCCCAAGGGTTTGCCTATAAACTTAACTCAACAGTGCTCTGAAAAATGCCTGGGTATCCTTTCCCATAGGGAAAGGCGTGAACATTTATCGTTTTTGGGGAAAAAAGTAAAAAAAAAAAAAGGCGCGGGGGTCATTCATTGCGCAGGGTGACCGCAGTTTGGGGACCGGGTGGCGCGGAGTGATCTTTTGGCGAGCGCGTGCGCCGGTCGCAGGGAGCGCAGGCCCGGCGGCCGCTGCGGGCAGGGTCTGCGGCCGGCGGCGGGAGCCGACTGCGGCCGGGCGCCCCCTCCCTGCCCCGGCGGCCCGGGCGCCTGCGCGCCGCTCACCTCGGTGTCGTTGTTGAGGTTCCAGAGGTCCAGGCGCCCCATCCCGTCCACGCAGGCGAAGAGCGCGGGGTGCACGGGGGACCACATGACGTCGTACACATAGTCTGCATTGTCTTCAAAGGAGTAGAGCGGCTTGTTGTGCTGTAAAGCAGAGAGACCGTGAAGACTCTGTGGCGCTGCCGCCGCCTCGGGCTGTCTGGGGAGCCTAATTAAAAACTTTGCACATTCACAAAGTGTCATAAAACTTCCCGAGATGAAAGTCCCCGAGAGGTGAAGCGGAGCTTTAATGTGACTCGAACTGTCCACGACATAAATAAATACCGGGCGGGGCGGGGGCGCGCGGGATGGGGCCGGGGAGGGCGGAGGAGGCGGCTGCAGGCGCGGATGGCACCGGCGTCCCGGACAGGTGGCGGGGCGGCCGGGAGCGGGGACCCTCGCGGCCACCGCGCGTCGCGCAGCCCGCACCCGGCCGCGGGCTCGGCCCGACCCGGGACGCCCGGCCGGAACCCCGGCGGCGCAGGGAAGGCGACGCCTGCCACCTGGTGGCTCTGCCTGCTGCTGCGGCCGCGGGGCTGCTGCTCCCGGCCCAGCGCTAGGCCGGATCCGTCTCTGAACGGTTGCTTTGCGGTGGGGAATGGGCACAAATACTTTAAGAGGGGTGACAGCTCTTCTAGGAGGTGAAAATGTCGCCGTCCTGAGACTGCAGCCTCGCGGCATGGGGTTGGTTCACCCAAATCGAGTGGACCGGTGTGGCTGGTTTAGTATCTCTGAAGCTCCTTGGAGAATAGGCCATCTCTGAGCATCTCTGGGAACTCTGAAATTGGCATTCTGAGGGGGAAATGCGCGAACGCATTCCCGCCGCATGCAAATGCTTCCTTCCACTCCAGAGGGATACAATAAATTAAAACGGCACTCTTGATTTCCAGTGAATATTGTCACATCAAAATAGCACATAAGTCAGAGGCAAGTTTGAAAGTACACCAGAAATAAAACGTAATTGGACTTCATGAATTATTCATTCCATCTGGCTTGTCTTATTCTAATTTCTGCATAATGGCTTTACTAATCCCTGATCAATTAATGTAAAATGAAATTTAAATGATAATGAAAGCCCCAGAGAGAAAAGAAATTAAGTATTCTTATATCCTCTGACAGAAATCTAAACAATGGGAGTTTTCCCCCCAATGTCTCTTTCATCCAGTCTGTACTCTCTTCATGGGTTCCACTAAATGCCAATACAGACCAGAGAAATAAGATCAAAAAAGCTAACCTACAGAGTAACCACCAAATCTTTCCTGCATAGGATGTTCAAAAGATGTATCTGTAGGGAATCTGCTCCAATATTAGAGTGAAGGCCCAGAGAAGATGTACAAAGCCCCTGTGATAAAATTGGAGTGAGAGAAATAAGAGCAGAAACAATAAAAGTGCTTTAACCTAAATATAATGCAAAAAATTAGAGTAGTAACTATACGTGACTTCTCTGCCTAGGACATATATTGCCTCGACATTTAAAAACCACTGCTTTGAAGTGAACAAAATTTTAATACATTGAAGTAACACAGAAGATGAAATATAGACCATTGTGTGTGTGTGATTAGAGTTTGTGTGTTGGAAATGTATCTTATTTTTAATTCCAGAAGCATCTTTGGATGGTGTAATTTGAAAAAGACAATCTGACAGATACAAAAAGGAATTGACTGGACATTAGACCCATAATTTTGTATTTTATTATTCTATAATTCCTTTATGCCAAAATACGTTTTGTATACCATATTTGCAGTGATATTTGAAGCTAAAACTGTCTGCTTATTGGCTACTTATGTAGCTTACTTATTCCGCTCATTGTTTGGACTATGTGATTCTAACTATTTTTTCCAGAAAATCTGATTATTCAGTGATTCCTGAAAATAGCTGATTTTACCATTTGTCCTTATTTCTATTTTTAAAAAAAGTGTGGTGTAGACAGTCCTTCACTGACTGCTTATGAATATTAAATTCGAACTCAGTACAATATTTTTGCCACTGTAAATTCCTGATTTTATAGATAGCCTGTCACTATTTGTTTTTGTTTTTTTTTTTGGGGGGGCACCAGGGGTGGACCTCAGGACCTAGCGCACCAGCAGGCGCCCGTGCCACTGAGCGATATCACCGGCCCTTTTTTCGTATGTGGGTTCCAGGAGTACAACTCCGGCCCTCGCGCTTGCCAGGCAGGCGCTTACACCACTGAGCCATCTCACCGGCCCCCACTATTTGTTAAAGAACACAACACATTTTTCTTAAAGTCAAAGTTCTTACAAATGTTTTAAAAAGTCAATTCTCGGTATCATCTTTCACTAACTAAGCTGATAGTAAATCTGAGGCTATAAAGATCTAGATATGGATACACATGTGGACGTAAAACAAGTACATAATACATCAACTAAAAGACCGTCCAGATTTACATAGTAATTTTCTAAGGAGCTGACATAATTTAGTATAAATGACCCTGTTACAGTTTAGTGTTCTTTTTTTCTTTTAGTAAGTAGCTTCTCCTCTGATAAATATAGTCAATATTGTAGTATACACTGAAGACTTCATTTTTTAAAAATCTGAAAATAATTGCCATTGTTCATGTAACCAAAACCGCGTTTTCTTATGTTAATAGTATTGACTGAATGTCATTATTCTCTTGCTTTTCTCCAACTTCCTTATCACCCTTCACTCCCAAGACTGAAGCTTTTATTTTAAAATTCACTGTGCAAGTAATTATAACACATAGTATGTGTGTGTTTGGGAGAATGTGTTTGGGAGGAAGGCTTACATTTTTGATAACTCTGTTATTATTTAACTTCAATAAATTCACAGGTTGGCAAAGTCTTGATTGGGATTGACTCAACTCATTATCAGTGTGCCAAGTGGTTCTCAGCTACAAACCATTAGTTTCCTCATCTAGCACAAGAATAAGCTATAAAGCATAAGCAAAGGTCACTTTCATAATAGTACTATTTTGAATATTAATTGTATTTTGTTTGATAAAGAGATTTTTATCACTCTATTTGGGCTCAAGGATAATCTGAAAACCTGGTTAAAAATGTCTGAAATGTTTAATATAAAAAAGTTTATGGAAAACACATATATCACGAAATATTAACATTTTCATAAAGGAAATAGCATCGGGACCTAAAATTCCTGCTTTTGCATGTGTGAAACACATATTTCCAGATTCACGAGCTTGTTAGAGTGTACTAGTCCATTACTACTGGCTTTAGATTTCTATAAGTTTTGGGAAAGTGTGAGGATACATGTGACCAGTGATTTTGAGGAGGGATCCTATAATGTTATTTGTATATAATGAAGCCACAGAAGCTTCGTGATTTTAAATATTTACTCTACAAAATACTCAAGGCCATTTAGTAAACTAAATATTGTTCTACAACATGTTCTGATAGAAAACGTTTTTCAAAACAATCCAGTTTCACTAAAGAAAAATCCCTCAAGCAGTGTATTTCCTTTTCTAATGCTGTGTTTAGCATTAGCGAAGTGTTAAAGGAGAAAGAGAGGAAAACTTCTCTGGTCACACTCTGCCACACGTGTGGCACATGCCGACAGAATATAGCTGTGACACCATGTTTTAGGCAAATGTCCAGGGCTGTGCTAATAATGCTAAAGTATCTAGACACAGCTCAACTTGATTTTAATGCTTCGCCTTTCAAACAAAGCAGAGAAACAGGCTACCAGTCACCTCCCAGATAGACATGAAGGGCAAGGAAGGGTGTTTGTTATGTGCCTGACTCTACACTCACATTGCCTAATTTAATCCGCATAAAATCTCTGTAAGGTAGATGGCATTTACAGAAAAGAAAATTATAGTTCAGGAAAGTTAGTAACTTTCCCAAGGCCATGAAGGTTGTTATGTGGTAAAGTTGGATTTGGTTCTCAGGTTTTTTCTAGTTGTTAAGCATATCTTCTATTCACTGGAACCATAGGGCCCTTTACGAGGTCCTCAGTCAGCCCTCGCAGAAAAGAGCAATAGGTCTGCTATCTCTCCTCTTTACTCTCCCATTCAATTCAACAAACACTGACTAAACACACACTGTGTATCTTGTAGAAACAGTTAAAAAATATTGCAGTCGTGGTGCTGATTTCCTTCCCTAAGCTTGTTGTTAGTAACGCTGAAGATGTTACCTGCCCATTTGCTGGAATCTTTAGCACCTTGTGAGAAGAGCAGAAATCTTTTTCTCTAAAAAGTGGAAACAGGATGGGAGTGGCCCATTAGCCAGCAGGGATTAATAACAGGCTACGCCTTGGAGGGTACACTAAAATGAACTACAAGGTAAAGAGCTGGCTCCAACTCACGCACTGGGTGCTCTGGGTGAGGGGCTAAAATTTTATTATCTGAAAGATAGAATTAGCAAAGGTAGCATTAGAAAGGTAATGAGAAGAAGTAGAAAAACTACAGCCCTTGGGAACTTTCGCTTAATATCCTTGGATCTTCATTTTCCAATTTGTAAGATGGAAAGAGTTTGCTACCGACTTCAAGGGTTCCTGTTAGCTTTATGATCCTATTACTGCTCTATTATGTGTTTTGTTACTCTGCAGCAAGGATAAAATGGAATAAAATATGTGAAAGTTTTTTCCAAAATACCATTCAAAGTTATTTATTATAATTAAATCCATCTTCCTTGATGTTTTATGGAATTCATACCATAATTCCAGAAAATATTTTAGTGATTTTTAAAACATTTTTTCAGTAAAGTAATGAAAAAAAATGCACCAGGGTATTTTTTTAATGAAAAAATGCAATGAAAAATGAATTTTTTTCAATGAAAAATTTTTAATGAAAAATTTGCGATTGTGAAAGTAATCATAGACCTCTTCCTTGACTGACTGGAGAAGGAACAAGGGATATTAAATTCACATCAGAGGCAGGTAGTGAAATCTGTTTAAAAAATGAAAATTTACATCCATGTATGCTTTACAATAAAGACTTGATCTCTAGAGTTGGGCTTTGATTTTTTAAGTATACTTCTGAAAATTAATAGGCCTGCATATTTTTCTAATCAGTTAATGTTAAAATGATTTCACAAGAAGTGACTTTCCATTTCTGATGTCAGATATGTGCCAAAGTCACATCTAGAGAATACAATGGTTATCTTGCTCTTATCAAGGACATTCAGGTATCCCAGTAGGATTTAGTGTTTGGCAAGGTAGTGAATAGGAAGATTTGTGTTAAAATATTTTCTAACACCTTCAAACATTGTGGTTCTTGAGGTTGCATTTGTTTCTAAATGATTGGCTTTCAAAGCTGACTTAGTAGAAATATTTACTTAAACCGTAAAAAATTTTTTGGTGGGGAGTGGTAGAGTGGTAGGGAGTATTATGTAGATAGGTGGAAAAAGGGGCAGAAAACAAATAGTAAAATTTCTAAATTTTCATCCTAAAATTAAAGAAAAATAAATGGAATCTTACCTCGAAAACTATATCGTACTGGGAAAAAGTGATGACCAAAACAATAGCCAAAGAGTAACATGAAAATGTCCTTCAAAAATTGTCATGTGGGTTTCTGTGAAGTAATTAAAATAAATAGCCATCCAGTTCTTCCAGGAAACATTAAAATATGAGACCACAATATCACTACAAAAAAAAACCACCAAAGGACCCCGAAATTCAGGCTCACACAAAAGTGGATGCCTCTACCATAAAAAGAAAGTGGTTAAACAAACAAATAAACCAAAATTCACAAACCAAACCAAACCAAACTAAACCAAACTAAAAAACCAACTCTCCTGACCCAAGAGAGGTGAGGCAAATTTGGTACTACGGCTGGAAAACTCTATTTGCAACCTAATTTGCCACCCTCCTATTGCATAAAGTATCCTGTATTTATCTTAATTTCCATGGGTTATTATTAAAACAATGCATATGATACCTATATGACATCTGTACTTGTTTCTATCATGGTTATAAATTCAAAATTAGACGTCAATACTTTGGGTAATGTATTCTCAACAAAATATAGAGTGGGTCTATTTGTGGCTTGTATGTATTGACAAAAGGTCAGGACTTTAGTCTGAATGAATTTAAAACAATTTGAAAGAAGGTTATGGAAATCCAGGAATGTGGTATATGTTTATATAAATGTAGAAGTTTTGCTAAATAAGCTCTGAAGCCACATGAAAGGTATTCTTTGCTATACTGCCTTCCTCTACAGCTTATTTGCATGGCTGAATCCTCCTAATCCAGGAGGCGCCACCAATAAAGAAGCTAATTATCCATATAAAAGAATGTATACATATTCACAGGTTCTGACTAGTATTTGAGTGTGTAAAGCCTTGGAAAAATCTACAAGCTTTGCCTAATTCATAAAAGGAATATCTCCCGCACTGGCATGATCTTTCTGAATATTAGCTCCACCTAAAGGTTCTTTAAAACTGACATTTTAATGCCACACGTCTATGTGAAAACACTAAGCAAGTGGGAATGCCCTTTGGAATTGCCATTTGCATCCATCTCAACTGCTATGGCTTTTTTGCTGTGTTCTGCTTTCTTGCTTGAGTTGAGGCAGGGCAGACAGGGTCATTAGATAGTCAAAGCCAGGGTCAGCTGAGGTGGCTTGTTCCTGCAACTGATGGCTGTTCTCTGGACTGATAATCTCTTTCTGGACTGCTGTTCTGGCTTGGGAAGCTCGTGAAGCAGTAGAAGGAGGCAAGCAGGTTCAGAAGAGCCCGACTCTGTTTCTGCAATGGCTGACTGGTTTCGTATCCAACATCATATTAGTTAGACAAGGAAATATTCTACCTCTCTGTAATGGTCATGCTGTTACAGATTATTTGGGGACTGGAAGGAAGAACTGGATACTGGCATTAAGGATGAAGGGGTGCAGAGGAGTAAGAGCGGGCTGCATCTAGAGGCAGCTACACTCGTGGTTGTAGCTTTTGAAGCCTTGAATAGTTAGAAGGACAAGCAAGTCAAGTGGTATTTGCAGGCCTAACTCTTATTTACTTAATACTTATTTAATGTTAAGTTGTACAGATGCATTATAGGTGGATAGGTTAAGTAGCAGAATATTTCCACTTAAGTATATTTTTAAACGGCCAATCTTTAAGTCCCTAAACTGTCAGTCTGTAGCATTGGTTTTACAAACTATCTCACAGGTATAAATAAATATCAAAAAGTACACATACATAATTCTTTTTTTTTCTTTTTTTTCTTTTTATTTTTTGTGGGTACCGGGGGTCGACCTCAGGACCTCGCGCGCCAGTAGGCGCCCCATGCCGCTGAGCGATATCACCGGCCCCTTTTTTCCTATGTGGGATCCGGGAGTCGAACTCGGGCCCTCGTGCTTGCCAGGCAGGCGCGTAGGCCGCTGAGCCATCTCACCAGCCCCATAATTCTTTTTTTTTTTTTTTTTTTTTGTGGGTACCGGGGGGTCGACCTCAGGACCTCGCGCGCCAGCAGGCGCCCGTGCCGCTGAGCGATATCACCGGCCCCTTTTTCGTATGTGGGTTCCGGGAGTCAAACTCGGGCCCTCGCGCTTGCCGGGCAGGCGCTTAAGCCGCTGAGCCATCTCACCGGCCCCTATAATTCTTAAAGGTTAAAATAAATCAAATTAAAAATCCAGACCCAAAGACTATACTTTGATTCTCCCTTCATACTTATTTCTAAAATGTTCAAGTTAATATTTGCCAGTACCCAGAACTAATATGACTTAATGATCTCACTGCATTTAAATGTAATATGTAAATATACCATTTAGGCAAGTTGTGTGTGTGTGTGTGTGTGTGTGTGAGAGAGAGAGAGAGAGAGAGAGAGAAAGACAAAGAGACAGAGAGAGACAAAGACAGAGAAAGACACAGAGAGAGAGAGACAGACAGAGAGAGACAGAGATAGAAAGAATGAACAAGTGAATATGAACAAAGGGCATATTTTCAGAGCCAAGGCAAGTTTTCGATAGCTCTGTATTTCCATATATCTTGGTGTTAAATGCAACATATCTTTTATATCATATCTAATATTAATATAGCTGATACTGTATTTATTATTTCAAAGATGAGGAGAACCTGAATGGAGAATCTCAAATAGCAGAAATTCAAAATATTCTGTTCAAATGTACAGAATATCTGACTTGTGTTTTTTTTTTTTTGTGGGTACTGGGGGGTCGACCTCAGGACCTCGTGCGCCAACAGGCACCTCTGCCGCTGAGCGATATCACCGGCCCCTTTTTCGTATGTGGGATCCGGGAGTCGAACTCCGGCCCTCGCGCTTGCAAGGCAGGCGCTTACGCCGCTGAGCCATCTCACCGGCCCATCTGACTTGTGTTTTGCTTTGCAATGAATTTGCTTACCTTCTTCTATTTTACCTCAGCCATTAATTTCTATTCAAGAAGCAAACGGGAGCGAAATGTGAGTGAAGTAAGGTGACTCAGGATATTGGAGATGACCATAGGCAAAAACTGAACTTGTATTCTAGCCAATTTATAAAGTTAAGAGTTCATAAGAAGGCCAGTCAAGATGGACCTATGTTAGCTTGATCTAAAACTGCTACTTCAGAGGTACAGATGAGTTTTACTTTATCTTCCAACATTAGACATAAAATGGGATCGTAGCAGGGAGGCAAGAGTGGGGATATCTTTAAATGTCATAAGTAGGTAGTGAGTCTGTCATTCCCATATTCTCTCTCTGTCTCTCTCTCTCCCTCCCTCCCTCCCTCCAACATTATTGATTAAAAGGAGAAGGCCAGGGAAGGCAGTCCCTTGTTAAAAGTGCAAAAGCAAACATTTTCCACCCTGGTTAAAGGAGTAACAGAAAGGATTCACCAAATTTTCCCTTCTTGCACAGTGGGAAAGGCCAGTCTGCTGGGTGAATTTTAAGTCTCAGAAGTATTGGTATTTTATTTATATGAATTATTCTCATAGGTCTATATAAATATTCAACAGCCATAGGAATGTGTTGGTGGGTGAATGTTTAGGAGAGGGTGTGGGTTAGAGATGGTGGTAAAAGGAGGAATTATAAGCACAAACCAAGTCTGGAGGTGACCTTATGATTACATTCTTGTGGGTTCCTTCAAAGTTAAAGTATTCTCCTTGGGTGAGCTAGAAGGAGGCAGAGGTGGAGATGGAGGAGGGGGAGGGGGAGGGGAGGGGGAGGGAGAGGAGGAGAGGGAGGAGGAGGGGGAAGGAGGGGGAGGAGGAGAAGAAGAAGGGGGGAGGAGAAGAAAAAGATGGCAGAGCTGGGAAGAATTTGATGACTGGCACAGGTAGTTTTATTGAAAGCCAATGTTAATGTTTGCTATCTTATTTTAGGAAGGGGGAACGTGACAATGGGGGTAAGGGGAAAAAATAGATCAGACACTACCTGAATATCATGTGTATCAGCAGGGCATTGGGATTGTGGAAAAACTGCTCTCTGTTCTCCGGTAAGTGTTGCTGGTGGTAAACTACTGATTTTGTTAATCTTCTTGACTGTTTTAAGTATTAAGCTTGGTTGCTTAATTTAGGATTTTATTGTATTTTTCTTCTGTTATATTGACTCGTCAACAAAATGCTAGCAGAGAGAGTTATGCTAGGGGACTTTGTTAGAATTATGTCATTGTAGAAGATGTTCCCACCTCAGTTTAGGATAATCTGACGTCCTTTAAAAAAAGTATGTATTTTTGGTAGGATACAGATGGTAGCATTAATCTATCAATAATAATTTATATGCTTTCTATTTTGGGCAATTGGTAGAAATACAAGATCTGACTCTATTTCTAAGCATTAACAATCCAGGTAGGAAGATGAGAATTTGAGATGCTAAGAGCAGAAAATTGCTTATTTGGCGACCTGTTTTGTCACTTTGTTCCAGAAGGGTTTATGACATCTTCTGAATTGAACGCACTGAAAAATTAAGAATGAACACACAGCAGAGAGTTCTAAAGAAGGTAGCTACACTAGATAGCTATTACCAGGATCCTGAGATAAGCTGATTATTACAATCTGGTACTGAAGCAGCTCTAAATTTCCTTATAGCTAAGACGAAAGGGAAAATACAAAAGTATTACAAGAAGGTGCACAGATTTTACTGTCTGAAGAAAGGAAGAACATAAATTCCTCCTCAAAGTCACATTCCTGGGGAAAATTCAAGAAGGAATTTACCTTGTCTACAGATGCCTGGAAAATAGACTGGCTTTCTGCCTTGTTTATACCAAAGAAAGAGAACAAGTATGTAGCCAGGTGCTAAATTCTCTGGTACAGCTGCTAGGTGCCTGAGGAATTTAAGGCCTGGGGGTGGTGGTGATGTGTTGGTGGTTACCATGGTCTGATGTGGTCAAGGAAGGTATTACCTAGGACAGGTGAAGAGACCTACCTTGAAAGATGTATAAACTTTGATAGACAGGAAGGAAGACAATTAAGAAGGGGAAAAACAAAACATGCAAAAACTTGGCTGTGTATATCAGGATGGTATTTCCATATGGATGTCAAGGGGAGAAGTGGGGACTGACCTAGAATAGTCTGAGGGTTTATCCTAAGGGATAAAACAATGATAATTTTGCTTATGTGGGTGGGGGCCTGTTATGAAAGATCTTGAGTATATTATGACTTTTTTGATGTAATATGTTACTCATTTATTAGATACACATTGATAAATGTGTTGTATACTAAACAGATTCGGAGATGTTTAACATTCATGAGCGTGTTTCCTGTTTTTCTGGTGCAGACAACTAAATGAGAAATAGCAATAATCGAGTAGAAAATAGAAGAAGAAATAAAATAGGGGAAGAAGATTGGATTTGTCCTTTAAACATAGCACATTTGAGTCTCTGAAAGTGATACTCAGGTTAAGCTGACATTAGAAATATAGATCGGGAATTGAAAGAGAAGACAGGCTTGAAGTTTGGGGTAAAGAATCATTCATTGGAGGTGTTAAGAAAGAGGAGAAAATGTTAGGAAAGAGAAAAAAGAAGGCCAGCAGTGGAAATTTTGAAAAATTTGAAAAAGCGGGCCAAGAAAACAAAGAGGAAAGAACCAGTGGATATACTAAGGTAAATGAGGAGAACATAAACCAGGATGGAAAGAGATGAGAAGATGAGTTGTGGCCAGTATGATGAGTCTTAAGAGGAAGCCTCTGTGTTCATCAGTTTGGGCTTCACTGGTGGTCCTAGAGAGAGTAGAATCAAAAGAGTAATCAGATCAGTTTAGGAGAGGTTGGAAAGTATAGCAGCGGCCAGTGTGGATACACATTATTTCTTCAAATGGTTTAGCAAGCTTATCTGAATGCTAGGGCATACCTGTGATGCTTTAAGTCAACTCATCCAGCCACTGGCCAAAAATCTCTAAGAGGATCCTGATCACAGGGCCCTTCCTCAGCGACTATCCACTCTCTATTTAGATACAACGTCTTTGATTTTTTTGACCATTGCTTATGTGGATTTGTGTCTCAACTACTTGACATAAAGCCTGGCAAATACTAGGCAGATGAGGTGTATTGAAAGTAGATGATGACCTGGGGCTGGTGGTACACACCTGTGATCCCAGCACTTGGGAGGACTGCCATGAGTTCAAGGCCAGCCTGGGCTAGATAGTGATTTCAAGGCCAGGCTAGACAGTCAGATCCTTTCTCAAAAAAATGATGATGAAGAAGCAGGAAGTCCCTGAGGCCAGTTCCATTTCTGCCTCACACCTGTGAACAGAACCTTGATCCTGGTTCTCTCGGCTTGGGATTCCTGGTTAGACTTTTCTAGGGCCAAATAGCTATTTTTCCCGGTGGATCTTTAATTCAGTATCCTCCTTAGGTTACCTCTTAGCAAGTTGCTTTGGTTCAGAAATTTTTTCCTGGTACTTTGAGACCTAACCTCTGATGAAGGTCACAGCATATTTGTACACCATTGGGAAAGAACAGGATCAGTGGACTGACTCTTCTTGAACAGGAAAGTTTTATGAGAAATAGTAGGAAAAAAAAAAATAGCCTGGTAGTAAATCCAGCCAGGAAGTTTCTTCTTACTATAGGAACAATACCAGGTAGTTAAATATCTGATGAATTTTATTTCATAAAAATACACATAACTTATTCTTGGACCCAAAGTATCTATATACCCAGAAGTTCTTTGTATGTAACATATTTCTTTCTCTCTTTCTTTCTCCCTTTCTTTCTTTTTTGGTTTTGAGACAGGGTCTCACTACATGGTTCTGGCTGGCCTTGAACTCACTGTGTAATCCAGGCTGGCCTCAAATTCACAGTGATCCTTCTGCTTCAGCTTCCCAAGTAATTCCAAACTGGGCTTACAGTGTGCGCCACAGTGCCCCGCTTGTACATAACATAAATTTCAGATGGTGTGCATGTGTATGTCAAGAGAAAGAGAGACAGAAAGAGAGACAGAGAGACAGACAGACACAGAGAGACTGATTAACACAGCTATCCAGGGAATATGCTCATGTGTTTATTTGTCTAGGGAAGATCAATGACGATGGAAGCAGGAGAATCATGATGCACCAACTACCAAGAAGCAGGAACCCATATCAGCATCACACGACATTGGACATGCTGCCCAGTGAACATAATGGTGAACATCATAAAACGGTCTTTAGATTTGGCATCAGCAGTTACCTCTCACATTAACCATACTGCCTCAAGTGTACTTTCCGCCAGCATCCACAGGTCCCTCAAAGTTCTGCTGCCTCTGGGAGTTGGCCTTGGAGGGAGTAGAGTATGTCAGGTGCTGGGACTGGGGCTGGTGGTGGGAAGACCTCATGGGAAGTTCATGGTTTTTAACTTTTTTTTTTTTTTTTGTCCATCAGCAAAGGTCAGTTGTCATAATAAAGTAGCCTTAACTCTTGTTATGGGCAGAACTGTGTCCCTCCGAAAATGCGGACATTGAAATTCTAATCCTTAGTACTTTAGAATGTGACTACAGTATTTCGAGATAAGGCCTTTAGAGAAGTAATTAAGTTTAAGTGGGGCCTCATGGGTGGGCTGTGACTCTATGACTCATTTCAAAGAGATCAGGACACAGACATATGCAGAGGGAAGACTACTTGAAGATCCAGGGAGAAGACTGCCTTTTATAAGCTAAAAAGATTTTCTCAGAAGATACCCGTTCTGGTGCTACCTGGGTCTCAGACTTCCAGCCACCAGAAATGTGAGAAAGCCAATTTTTGTTATTTAAGCCACCCAGACTCTGAAATGTTGTTACGGCAGCCTTAGCAAACCAATACAACTCTCAAAGGAGAAGCGGAAGGAGACTATTCCTCTTGGCTTCCAATGCACAGCCACATGGTACATTTACCGACAATTCTGCCTTTAGAGAATGGCTCAAGGGTGCAGGAGAGAAGGCTCTTTCTCAGCGGCCACTTCTCCCTTTCTGAACATAGCACTGTGCAATCAGTGGTGGCAGCTCTGCCTTCCACTCTGCGTAGTCTTCCACTGAAATAGGAAGGTTGCTTATAATAAATACAAAAATATTCCCCTTTCTGGGGGCAGCAGAGCCTTTAAAATATGTTCAGCATAGCTGCAAGTCATACCCATATTTCTGGAAATAATCTTGTGACAGGTGGGACAAGTAAAACTGGAGAGTAGAACGCTACGTAGAAGTCAATGCCACCTCAGTCCAAGTAGGTCAAACCATCCCAGGGGTTCACTTGAGCCAGAAAGGACAGTTCTGCTCAATTCAGTAAGTAGGTAGTTACTTCCCCTGAAGCAAAAGAGGCAGAAGTCCTGCATTTGAGCTTATTTTGGCTTAATTTTGTCAGCCTCTGCATATGCATGCTCGGCCTTAACTTCCCTTCCTTTTAGAAAGGGAGAGGGGAGCAGAAGGTGATATGGGGGAGAAGCGAGGGCAGAAAAAGGCCAAAAAGCAAGTACAGTAGGGTAGGCAGAACTGGCACGGGTCCCAGAGCTGACACCCTCTCCTCCAGAGGCCGGGTTAACCTTTAGACTCAGGAGCAGCCCCCTGCCGAGTTCTCCTTATCAGCCGCCTTTAAGGCTAATTACCGCTGAATAGGTTCTTGAAGGTGGGAAAATTTCAAAGAACTTTTGAATACATTTCTACAGTTCTCTTTTCTTAACAATAGGATCTATCAAATAACAAGGAGAAGGCTCTGCTTAAAAGCACCAACGGGAGATCAGAAAGAATGTGTTTGATTGCCAAAGTGACTAATTTATTTTTACACAGTATTAATGATGCTACACTAACCAATATCTATAGCCTGGTTTTGACAGTGTACTGCAATCGGTCCCATTGTTTAAGAGAGAAGAAAATAAAAAAAATAAAGAAAGAAAGAAAGAAAGAAGGAAAGGAAGACAATGTTTTATTTTGCTACATTTCCATTTGTTAACAAAACTTCCCGTAAGCAAACCAGAGGTCATTCGCAAACAACCAAAACATGCCTGTCTGCAGAAGAATACAACTCCCTTCATCACTGAAAACACAGCTCTGCTGAAAACCCAAATCACGACAAATCCTTAACATGAAAAATTCAGTGCAGACTTGAAACCACCTGACTTTACTTTGGGTTTGTGCTCCTTAAAATTACCTAGAAAATACCGTAATCTTCTCTTCGTGCGGCTGGCTGTGGGCCAGGGCTCTGGCTCCAGAGGCAAAGGGCAAAACTAAAAATCATGTCTCAACAGTCAGCTCCACCCTCTCTCCCAAGTCCACTTGGCCTCGTGACAGAAAGCGAGGTCTAAAGCACATTCATGCAGGGTCTGGAGTTTTGGCCCAAACTCAAGACTCTTGTAGGACAAACAAAAATGCAATCCAAAATGTAATCACCCGGCCCTAAGAAGTCAAATGGGTCTAAATGAGTGTATTGCATATGTTGAACAGGCCACACTTGCAGCTTACTCAGGAACTGTGATAATGTACCAGAACATAGCTTTCTCATTCTGATGAGGGATATTAGCTGAGATTGTAGATCCAAAACTGAAGCTTGATAATTCGGGGTGTGTGTGTATGAGACAGAGAGAGAGAGAGAGGGAGAGAGAGAGAGAGAGAGAGAGAGAGAAAAGGAGAAAAAAGGGAGAGAGAGTGAGCGAGAGAGCAAGAGAGAGAGAGAGATTCTCTGTCCATGCCTAATGAAGGTACTTTGAATTGAAGAGCTAACTCAGGGAGGATGGAAGAGACCAGGACTCCACTGTAGAGGCCTGCTTGCCTGGCACGGGTGCCCCCAACTTGGGATTAGCCTCCCAGTGCTCCTTGTTGTCCCAGGAGCTCCAGTTCTTAGGGACTCACCGTGTCGGGTGCCCACCCACTCTGACCCCATTCACTCTCACACGTTGGATGGGTGAGAGCAAGGAGAGACTGTCAAGCAATTTTTACCTCCTGCCAAGCTAGTGACAGGCTCAGTACAGATAAACACATTGAGAAAGTGTCTCCACACCACAGATCCCACGGCCGGCGCAGTAACAAGACAGGCTGGGGCTATGAATACTACCATCCGATCCCACTGGGACAGAGCAGTGCTGAAATAGCAGGGCCTGGCCTTCCGCGTGTTTCTCTTCCTCCCCTAATCAAAACCCTCTGCCGCAGCCAGCAGGGCTATGTTCACAGTCTCCATCTCCGCCGCACATGGAACCCGCTCTGCTCTTCAAGTGTGTGTTCCTGTTCTTTCTACCCTTTGAGAATGCACTACCCCTACTCCTGCTTGCACACTCTCCATCCCAGCCACCCCAACCAAGTCTAACTACTCAACTGGCCGCTCTTAAACATCAACAAAATGCACAAGGTGACTCCCTCCCCTCAGCCTAAGCCATGGGTCTCTGACGACTTTTTAGGTGCTTCGTCTTGGGCTGCCTTGCAGTCTGCCTCATGTGGTTATATTTAAATATACTCGTACTTCACTGCCACAGTGCTTGGTTTGTCCGTGTAGGCCTCTGCCTTCTCAGTTCAGCTCTCAAACTGTAAGCCTGTGTCCTCTTGGAGGTCTATTTGCTGCCATGTTTTTGTATTTTTTGTCAATGATTTCCTGTTCAGAATGGTCCCCAAGCCTCATGCCGAAGCACTGTGTAATGTTCCTAAGTGCAGAAGGCCATGTTGGCCCCTCCTGAGAAAATGCTGTGTTCGAGAAGCTTCTCAGCTGCATGCTGTCAGCTGAAAGTCAGTGGTGATGAGCCAGCAATGCATATCAAACAAGGTATCTTTTAACAGAAGCACACGTAAAACAAGATCACATATTGATCTGTTGATGAAAATGTCATCAGAGGCTCATAAAAACCTAAGCCTGTACTTCTCCTAGAAGCAATGGTTCAGTATCTGCCAATCCAATGTCTGTGATAACTTTACAGACAGCTGTGGTGAACAGCAGAAAGTAACTCTTGTTTCTTTTGATTTTCACATATTTTAATTCTGACCACAATGGACAGGGATTTTGTGTGCCTTTGTCACTGTGATATTTCCAGCGCCTGGACCACAGTAAGCTCTTAGTTCTCTACCTATGTGTATTTAAATTATATTGTAATGAATATAATTTAAGGCAAGACTGGAATTTAGCAGGAATTTTTAAAAAAAAATTCTATTCATTAAACAAGTCTGAGTAATAAGATGTATGCTGTGAATCTGTTGGCACCGGGGGCTGGGTCTTATTTCTATCCTTATCTAAGTCCTAGGCATGAGGTTAGAAATGCATGAAGTTCTACTTAAATGTAGGTTTCATGAATGAATAATTGACCAAATGTAGTGTTCTTTTGAGTAAATAAGGAGCACAGTACTTACTTTTACTTTGTGGCAGAATCATAATTACATCTGCAGTGTTTTCAAATTTTTCCATATTTTTCAATGATAGCATTGCAGGTCAGTCATCACATAAACGTGTTCAGATGCAAACTTTCCTCTACACTACTAACTGGGCAGAAGGGGAAAACATTGATGGAGCAGGAAAAAGTTGATAAATGCAGATTGAAGTAGCCAGAAAGATCAATAAACAGGGATGATTCTGCAGGTCCACTGGGGTAGAGGTGTGTTTCTGTTACTAGGCTGCCTAAATGAGAGTTGAAATACATTTGCAGTGAATATAAAACTTCAATATATATGCTAGCAACTTAATTTAATTTATATAAAATTGGTCAATAAGACAACCAACCTACTTTAAAAATCAACCATTTACTACCTGACTCAAAACTGTAGAGAATATAGATTAAGTGTGATACAGGGCCGCTGACCTCAAGAAACTCATAGCAGTGGAAATGATGGAAGCAATTAACACTCAAATGCAAATATAAGCACTGTAACTCGGGGGCATTGAAATTATTATAAGAATAGTTATATGCCAGGTATGGTGGTACATGCCTGCTATCCCGGTGCTCAGGAGGTTGAGGTAGGAGGACTGCAATTTTGAGGCCAGCCTGGCTATGTAGCAAGTTCAAGCCAATCTGGACCACATAGTAAGATTCTGTCTCAAAACAAACAAATAGTTTTATGTATATTAAGAGAGATAAAATCTGGTAAGTTCTTCCAATACCTGAATCCACTACTAAATGACAGATAAGAATAGTAGAAGCTCAAAATATTGAACCACATTTTGAGTGCACTGACTCTGAGTGACTGAATTACAATCAACGTGAGGCAGAAAAAATATGGGACTAGAAAGATATCTCAGTATTCTTCTCTAGACATCAGTTTTCAGCAGGATTAGGGAATTGTACAAGGCATCTGGAAAGTACTCCTCAGTTCTGATTTAACAAGGTTTTCTTGTTGCCCTTTTATCTTGTTTGCCATATGTGAACTTTGATTTTATAAAGACATAAACATTTTATAAAAAATAAATAGTATACTTATTTAATCAGTAGTCCAAGTGCATTGGCATTGTACATGCTTCATGAAAAACTCCTTCTACAGCTGTGAAACTCCTTAAACACTCCTCTTGAACATTTGGTTTTCTCTCTCCTTCTCTCTATTTTCTCTCTAGATATACTCAAATTATTTAATCATGTTGTGCAAATAACCTCTCTTAATTGATTTTAAAAATTTACTTGTTTGCCATTATTTTTGAAATGCAAATTGGGAAGGCTGCATTTAGAATTTGTGACATTAATGGTTAGATGCTCACCCCAAAGTGCTGAGAACAAGAACATGTTGAGGTGGCTGGCATGATTGGGACCACAAGTAGAGTGGTTATCAGTCAGTTTCCAAAGAACAATGTGCTCTCAGCACATGTGGGAAGAAATGGACTCGTTTTCAGGTCCTTCTGAATTGCTCCACAAGCTGAATAGTCATTCCATTTGAAGAAGGAAGACCTTTCTCCCTGATAAAAGAAATGCTAACTAACTTTGTTTAGCTCTTTCTGATTTTTTAAATCATGGAATTCCTTCTCTTTCCTTAAAAATGACTGTTAAGATTCTACAGAATACAAAACATTTCTTGTATGTTGTAGGGAAAGAAGTAGAAAATGAGGGGTATATTTTATGAAGATCATTTCAGGATTGTACAGGAAGAAGGCACCAACAGAGACCCACCTCGGAGAGATTGGTACTAATGTCACAAACTTGTAAAGGAAACAAAATCATTCTCTGCTCTTAAGAAACTATGTTCCTAATGAATATACTTTCAGGGTTGGTGGTAGTGGAGGGCATTCTTGTAGAAAAATATGGCCATTCTAGACTACAGTAATATGAAATTCTGTAAAGAGAAGAAATAGCATACATGTGCACACACTCAAACACCCCCCCATACCCCTCCCCGCATACACTTCCTATTATGGCCCATGGATGACTACATTAAAGAATTGTCCTAAGAGTGAAAGAATAGTGAAACGGCTCATCTGCTGGGTTTTGTTGAAGGAGGACAATGGAGGAAGAGAATAATCAAATCAATCAGACATAAATTAAGTTCCATAGGTGAGTGGAAGCTAAGACTCTTGAGCATAACCCACCTTGACCAGTAACCCATGGCACCCCATTCTACAGCTGGGCCTGACAGACAGATAAAGGGTAACTTGGCTTTAAAAGTCAAGTTTTTAATCATTAAGGAAGGTCCTAAGTGAGAAGGAAACTGACAGCTTATAAGAGATCTTTTCTCAGTTTTGACTTGGGCTTAGTTCAAGCCAACAAACCAGGGGACAGGAGAGAAAGCTATTTCACTCTACCGCCAATTCCACA
This sequence comes from Erethizon dorsatum, assembly GCA_028451465.1. Lineage (NCBI taxonomy): Eukaryota > Metazoa > Chordata > Mammalia > Rodentia > Erethizontidae > Erethizon > Erethizon dorsatum. The sequence continues at coordinate 48,416,107 of CM051835.1, read as the reverse complement.
ACATTCCTTTCCAGAAACTTCCACAGAGCTGGTGAGCTTCCAATAGTAAACACTGAGGTCTGGTTCCCCAGGATTTATGGGAAAGCTGGTTACTCCACTTTGGAATGAAAAAGGAGCATTTTCAAAGATTAATTATATTGATTTTTCCACTAACAACTCTTATTTATTCTTTATAAAGTCCTAGAAAAATGAGACTAGTCTCCTAATATTTATCATCTCAACTTGATAAAGTAGTGATTTCTCCTACTGGGTAAATTCTACTCATTTTACATATACGTTACATGTAACACTGGCAAACTAACATGTATTAGACATAGGATAAAGAAGAACAGAACAATATCCTATTCTGAAAAAGAATGTGTAATTATGTATGAAACTGTCCCACAAGTTAAAGAACTACATAAATATTATAAAAATAATTGCTATTAGGATTACTGAGAATAAAAATCCTCACATGCACTTTTCATAGATCTAAAATGAGTGAAACTACCTCTGTCTTTTTGTCCTGCCATATTTAAATCCCTGGTGAGAAGTCAGGACTTGGGGGGATAGCGTATACAAAGACTGATGGGGCTTTGGGTGAGGATTCAAAGTACTGGCCATAGCAGTTGCAACTAAGAAGGATGAAGAAAGGAATGTACATTTGGATTCAAAACTAAAAAGAATAAGTTAATTTTTATCTTTATTTATTTATTTATTTCGGAGGGTACTGGGAATTGAACTCAGGAACTCACGCTTGCCAGGCAGGCGCTGTGCCACTGAGCTAAATCCCCAGCCCGTTAATTTTAAAGGAAGCTCATTGAGATACAATGTAGAAGCAAGTAAACATAAAGCTAGTAGAATGGTCAGATGAAACAATTCTACAAGAAACCATTCAAGATAGTCACATGGCAGTAAATTTATAAGAACATAGTTAAAATTAAGTATATTTATAAAAATATACTTAAAGTTATGTGACATCCCTGGCACAATGCCACTCATATGAGAATTCAGTTAAATGCAGTCTCTACTATTATGATGATGATTGACCTCATAATCTGGTTTTACCTGAAAATTCAGGTGTAGTACTGAATTGCAGGGGAAGACTCAAGAAGGACTACAGAAATAGACGCTCAAGTTGCTACCATTTATTGCAGTGAAATCGTGAGGGTGCGCATTAATAATCCAATCAGCTAACACTGAGGTATGAGAAACCTGTGAAGGGTAGCACGGAGTTAATGTAGAACACAACGCTGCTGATCATTTGATAAAGCAATCACTACGTACAGAGCATTATACCAACAATATGGTCAGAATACTGAGTGGAAAGGAAATGTCCTCAGTGCCACCTCTTACTCAGTATTACGTCAAGCAAGAGACAATGACATCGCAAGCTGTCACCCTTGTCTTCTTCAGAAGAAAGTCTATACTCTGCCATATAGTATCCCAGACCATCTCTTATCATCTGGTCCCTTTTTTCCAGATCCAGCCTCCCCGTATTCTCTTCTAGTCACTTTGTGTCTATCACTCCTGTTACTCAGCTTTCCGTTACTATAGTAAAACATTAGAGATAATCAATGGACTAAGAGAAAAGGTTTGAGTCACAGTCTTGGAGGTCCCAGTTCATGACTGGTTGGTCCTGTTGCTTTGAACCTGTAGTGAGAAATCCTATCATGGTGGGAGGAGCAAAACCAGTCACATCATGAGCAAGGGAGCAAAAACGGAAAAGGGCCAGGCAGGGCCTCATAATTCCCTCAGGGGCACACGCTCAATGCCCTAAGGACCTCCAAATAGGCCCATCTCTCAAAGGTTCTACCTCCTCCCCATAGCGCCACCCTCTATGCCAAGCCTTTAGCACATTGTCCTGTGGGGAGCACTCAAGATTCGAATGATAGCACTCACCAAAACTCTTTGGCATCCAGATAACAGTGGCAACAACAACGATAATGTCTAAAAGCATTGCCCATATTAACTCGTTTAATTTTCACGAGAGCCCTACAAAATAGGTGACATATTAGCCACCACTTGAACATGAATAAGCCATAGCACAGAGAGGTTGAGTAACTTTTGTCAATTCATACAGCTAAAGAGTGCCCAATATCCCACTCCTCTAAGTTTCTGCATACTCTGTTCATTCTGCCTGAATGCTTTTCCTTCTGTCCTGCCTAATACATATTCATGCTTCACCTCTGGGGTCACTGACCTTGGGAATTCTCATTAGAAAATTTCTCTTCCAGCCCTTCTCCGCCACGTTAGTGTGAGACAGTAGTTTCTCTTACAAATTATGATATAGAGAAGAGTGTGGCCCCATGCGTCTGGGGGAACCACATCCCACGAGAGACAGACTTTCCCAGGGGTATCTTTAGAAAGAGAATGTCTCCATGTGATGGAGCTACAACGTGCCAAGAAGTAACTGTCCAGGAGTGAGCCAGGCCTGTTAGGAAACCTCCTCTTCTGTTGGACAGATACCCTCAAGTGGGCAGCAGCTAAGAACACGCACGCTGGCTGTCCAGCTCTTAGGACCAGTCTTGAAAATGAATTAGATAAACAAGTCGTTTGTAGGAAAATGGATGCACCTTGAGATCATAATGTTCAGTGAAATACAGCAGACACACAAGCTTAAATATTGCATGATTTCTTTTGTGTGAGAAACCTAAAATATAAAGAGCAAAATAAAAGATAGATAATAGGAAATAGGGAGACAGATCTTTTGCAAAAGGGAGGGAGGAGCAAAGGGAGAAAGGGAAGATGAAAAAAGAATTAAGATATGTTATGTACACACCAACTCCCCATAAGGAATGTAATCATTATGTACTAAAAATATATACTAATAAAAAATAAAAATAGAAAAAAATGAATCAGAAATCTAATCATTTCCTAGGTCAGGAGTATAGTTTGGGGATCACTATATCTGCATGGTTTCCTTGTTTTTGTCCCCCAGTATTACACTTTCTTAAACATTTCCTAATAGGGGTTTCAAAGCTTGACTTCAGTTTTCTAATTATTATATTTCTAAATTATAGCTATGAATTTTACTGTTCAAAATGACTGTTACCTAAATATTTGCTTTAGTATGTTTTCAGTGTACATCTTTAAAAAAGACCCAGGGTTTATTTGTTTATGTATAATTCAATGATTTATTACGTGCTTACTAAGTGTTAAGAACTTTGCCAAGTCCTGGAAATACACACTAAAAATGGCACAGATCTAGTCTCAAAGAGCTTATGGTCTTACAGGGAAAGGGTGACAATCCCATCACTGTGATTTGATAACAAGACAAAAGTATTTTTATCATTGTATTATATATAATGTGACAATTTCAAACATTTATTATAATATACCATCATTTTAATGAATATATTTGAAAAATATGAATTTTTTCCCTAAAGAAAAGCTGTTCAATCTCTTTCATTCATAGATAATTCACATTATCATTCTTTTTTAGTAGCTAAGAGGGAAAACAATCAGTTAAGAAAGTGATTTTATATTTCAAGCTCAGCAGAGGTAATACAAATGAAACAGGTAATATTTATTGATTTCACAGTAGTTGCTTGAAAAATGAAGATTATCTTTCTAATTTGTGCCGTCATCACCCTTCAGTCACTTAGGAAATGTCATCTGTGGAGTAACTTTTGTTAAAAGATGAGAGGACTGAAGGTTGCTGGAACAGATTACACAATGTTAAGATCATTTGGAGGAAGGCAGTGGTTTCCATCAATCAAATGAGTATGGTGAGAGGTTTCTGGGTGACACACCCCAGAGTAGTGTAGAGATTCCGCATCAAACACCAACAAAGGGGCCAGACAGGCCAGATACCTGACGAGTCCACATAAAGAAATAGAGCCCCAAAGTCTAAAATGGAAAGGATTTAGAAGATCATAGCAATACAAGCAGAAGAAACATGAGCCCTTTGAAGTCTATAGAAAGACTGTCCTGGAAAATGCACAAACAGTACTGTATCAGGAACCTAAATCCTATGCAACTGTACTGAGACCAAAATAAATATGAACTCAATGTTTAATTGGAATCCACTGAAACTTTCCAAACTGGATGCGATGATAAAAAATCCAGAAACTCATAACTTGTCTAGCCACTAAGCTAAACTGCAGCAGAGGAAAAAAAATTATCCAAAACCTCAGCAAACAGAGAAGCTGAGTGGAATAATGAATGTTTTAATACAGCCAAGAGAGCATACTTTATTTCTAAGCATCAGCTCCAGCATTTTTTGATGGATGAGAAATTTAATGTGCTAAGATACAACAAAAGGTAAGAGTTGGTACTCAACGGAATTTATTCAGGCAATGAATTTTTTATTTTTAAAAGGATCATCAAGAACAGGTTTAAATAAGCAGCTCTTTACTCTAAAAGCTGCCTCTTTGGTGTGTATAAAGAAGGGTGTTCCAAGGGACTAATCAACATTATTAAAGCAGCAAAGCCGCCAAAGGCTATGGCAATGGTGGAATGGTCCATGGTACAGGGAGGAAGGAGGTCAGGGCAACTTTTGAAGGGGCACATTTGGAAGGTCTAGTAGAGATTGTGCGGATAAAGACAGAATAGATGGTAGAGGGTGAAACTAAGCTGCTTTATTGGAGATTTAGAATCTCAAATTCCCCAAATATACTATACTATGTTCTTTTAGCATTTTCCAGTTCAGAACTTTAAACTGCTCAAATCTTCATGGAAAATTTAAATAAAAGATATATAAAACTTAATGGGAATGTGGATTATTCAAATCACCAAGAAAATTGACAATGATTGCTTTTCCTCCAAATACACTTTTTCATTTAAGTATAATATTTAAAAATTCCATGTAGAGAAGTTTTATATTTTAATTTTGATCTTTCAAATCAGAGTTTCTGTCTTTCTAAAAATATGAAAAGTATGTGAAGTGCCATTGTCTCTCTGGCAATCATATTACTTATGCAAAGTGAATCAATATGGACTTCGTTAAAGGCTTTGCGATTACATTCATTTCACTCAGTGTGCTAATTCCAGCATAACGCTCTCCCCTGGAATACAGATTTTCTTTTCTAATAATTTATCTTTGTGTTAGAAATATGAATTCTTGTCAGTAGAGTGTACAAAATGCACATCCATGTTGCCCAATTTTCCTGTTGTTTGGTTTGACTTGAACTTTCTTTGGTTGTCTTTTTGAGCAATACTTACTTTCATGAACAAAATATATTGAAAGTTGATTTCTAACTAAATTCAAAGTCTTGCTTTTGAGCACCAACTCTTTTTATGATCTGTCGGATTCTTCTTCATTTATTTCATATGCAAGTGAGGGTATAACTAACCTGGCTATTAAGTGAGATTGCACCATATAACCTTCAACTTTATTTAATTACCAAGTTATCCAGTAAGTTTAAAGATTACTAAGGTAACCATTATTATTAAAAGAGACTAAAATAATTACCCATCTCATTTCTTTCTCTGCTATATCCCTCTTTAAAAGTTCTCAGCCGGGGATATAGCTCAGCAGCACAGCACCTGCCTACAAAGTGCGAGGTTGTGAGTTTGATACCGGGTACCAAAAAAAAGAAAGAAAAAGAAAAATTTCTCATTTTCAGTAACACTGAAAAAAGCCAAAACTTTGGTTTTCAGCATTCTCAAAACAATATTCTTTTTTTTTTTTTACTTTGCCCTCTTTATAAAGAAGGCTATTTTCAGCCATAATCCACAAAAACAATTAGTAATCCTTAACAGATATTGCTATTGTTTCCTTTAACTTTTATTGTTGTTCAGATTAAGAAAAGGAAAATGATATTCACCCATATTGTCAAGAGTTTTGGGTGTGTTAGCCCAGTGGTGGAGGGCTTGGGTAGTATGTGCAAAGTCCTGGATTTAATCTCTAATACCATAAAAAATAGTTTCAAGCGTAATCATCATTTCTAGTATATCACAAATGGTTTTAATTAATTTTGGGCTTCAAATACATTCACTGTACATACCTTTGGGGAACAAGGAGGATGTTAATTATATCTGGTTGGGGTGAGATACTAGTTTTCATTCTCCTGTCTGGACTCTAAACTAGCTCTCCAGTTCTCTAACACAACCCTGGGAGTGAAGAGGGGTTCCACAGAATAACCAAACTGTTTCACAGGCTCTGTAGGATGCTGAGTATTAAGCAGAACTTCCCAGTGGTTTATAGCGAGGCTCTTCAGGTTTTAGCAGCAGCAGGAGGGCTTGCTAGCACAAGGTTGCTTGACCCACCCCAGGGTGTGACACAGGTCGGAATGGCCCTGAAAATGTGCATTTCTAGTGAGGCCAGTGATGCTGGTCAGGGGGCTGCACTTTGAGAACCTCTGCTTGCAAATTGCAGAGAAGTGGTATATTTCCCATACCTGAATTTGTCCACCTGTTATTGTAAGGTGGGGTTGATTGTGGAAAGCTTTGAATGTTAGGTTCAGGAGATTTCTGCAGAACTAAGAGACTCAACAACAGCAATTTTACACAATTCCAAGCACTCTTCTTATCATCATGTATTTTTAAGTTGGATATCACTTAAAAGTGCATCCCTGGTATTTAGCTCAGTTGGTCCTCAACTCTGTGTAGTCCAGACAAAGTCTGGGGTCAGGGCCCTGCCCCATCTGTCAGACCTGGTCTTCTTCTCCTTCCTCTCCTTCCTACATCCCAGTTTCATCACAGCTAGCAGACAATTGTAGCTCTGATTTCACTGAGAAAATAGAGACCTTCTCTCATTCCCTGCTCCCCCTCTACTCCCACTGAGCTAAACCTATCCATAACCTTTTCTTTCCCCAGTCTTTCTGCTACCCTGCATCTTCTGCCTGCCCTATCCCCCACTTAGCTCTTCCACGTGCACCTGAAATCATCTTTCTTCTTTTATAGCACGCACTTTTCATTGGCGCCTTCTCTTCAGGCTGTAAACACACTCAAGTCTCTCAAATAGTATAATAACCAAATCCTTCCACGGTCCAGCTTTCTCTACTCCCTCCTATTCCAAAGAGTGGTCTATATTTCCTGTTTATACTGTCCTCCTTCCTCACTCTCTGACCACCCACAATCTATCTTCACGCTCCCCTGAAATTTCTCTCATGAGGCTACTGTGACCTTCTTGCTTTTTCCTTCAAGGTGTCCACTGATGTCTGAGGTGTTTAATGTTCTTTTTATCACATTCTCATGCCCAAAACCTGCAGCATGAATGTTTCCAAGGTTGCCCTCATGTCCTCTGTAATTCACATTCTATTAGTAGTTTTCCCCTTGGGAATAAATGACTACATACAGATCACTGTCGTGTCTATATTTTTAACTCACATGGCCCCTGTGCTTCATTAATGCTGTGGTCTGAATGTCTGTCACCTCACAAGACCCACAGTTAAAACTTAATCGCCACTGTGACAGGATTAAAAGGTGGGAGCTTTAGGAAGCGATTTGTTCATGAGGGTCATGAATGGGATTAGTGGCCTTATGAAAGAGGTCTGGGAAAGCTGCCTTGTCTCGTCTGCCATGTGAGCAGGCAGCAAGAAGGTGCTATCTACAAAGCAGAGGGCCCTCACCTGACAAGGAAGCTGCTGTTGTCTTGGACACTCCCCATCACGCACAACTATGAACAATAATTGTGTGTTTTATACATTACCCAACCTAAGATATTTTGTTATGGACTGATATAAGTATCTTCAGTCATCTTCTAGGAATTTCTGGGCACCTCAGTTTGAGTGTGTCCAAGCTTTCAATTTTCTACCTTCAACCCAATCCTGCTCTCCCATCTGTCCTGTCTTGGTCATGTGTGCCACCATTCTTTCCCTCAGATGCTAAGGTAGAAAAAAATTGGACCCATCAAGATTGCTTTTCTTTCTCGGATTTGTGTGCTTCATAAGCTCATTGCTTAAATCTTAGTTGTCACCTGGATGACTGAACTGGGATTATAACTGGACTTCTTGTCTCCCTGCTTAGCATGCTGGTATGGAAAAGAATACATGCTTTAAAAATATTTCATATTAATACATATTAATTGTACATATCAATGAGGTTCAGTGTGAGATTTCCTCACATGCATATAGTATGCACTGATAAAACCTAAGCCAGGGCCTTATGTGTGCTAGGCAAGTGCTGTACCATAACCCCCGCCCCAAGCACACAAGCTTTGTCACACAAAACTGAGTTTAAATCCCAGTTTCCCTAACTTACCCACCAGGCATAGCAGGCAAGTCTATCCCTTATTCTATAAAATGGGATACTAATATCTACTGAGAGGCTTATTGTGAGGATTTAATGGAATAATGTATTTAAAATATGCAGCACAATGCCTAGTATGTAGTATGAGCTCAGTAAATGGTATGGGCTGCCTGCGCAAGTTAATCTTCCACAGTATTGCAAAGCAAACTCCTTAAAATTTAAATTTGATTACTATCCTCTTAAAATGCCTTGTCATCACCTATTAAGTAGAAATCAATTTACGCATCAAGTATACACTATCTTTCCAGCCTCCTTCCCTACCTTTTAGCCATTGGGATGAAAATGGCGGCCTATGTGTTTGTTGACTCAGCTGCCTGGAATGAAGCCTGTTCCTCTGTTTGCAAGGAAAACCACTCTAACAAAGTTCCTGCTTCAAAGTGAAGTCTTCCCTGACAGTGGTTTAAAGATGAAACTTGATGTGGTGGTGGTGGGGTATGGTGGGAGTGCGTGTTTAATACGTTTTAATCCTATTTTTCTTCCCGTTGTCCTCATTGAGTTTAGCATTTAGTAAAGATTGGCATTCTCTTTTGAACTTCAGGTCTCTTTATTGCATGCCCTCCTCTCCATTCCCAAGGTCTCACAGGATTTTCTAAAAATCTCACTCAGTACTTATTTCACCTGAACCAACCACTCACAGATCCACATTTGCCAGATGTTTTGAACAAGTCTTCCCCCACCAGTGGGTCTCCCGGTGCATGGTAAATGCTTTTAATTATGTCATCAGCCTTCTCATTGGGTGCACTCTCTACTGCCTGCCTCCATGGAGTACTAGACCTACAATAAGCTTACCACCTCCCCAGCCATCTCAGCCATGAAGCTAACCAAGTAGAAACTACTCATTACCACGCGTTCTCTTTCAAAGCAGGGAGCCAATTAGCTTCTTACTTACTCTGCCACTCTATTTCACTGCTTCTCAGCTCTCCAGGAAAAAGCCTTGCTTCTTATAAGCTCAGCTACCCAGCTCTATCATCCTTTACCTTTTATGACCTTTCCTCCTAATTCACTGAGGACTCCAGCACTGTGGTCACTGTCTCTTTTTCTATCCATTATTCTAGTCTAGCCATTATTCTCATACACTCCAAAGCCCACAGCAAACCAGCTCCTTGACCGTTCATCTCTGTGACCTCGGCATCTCCAGTGAATTTCACCTTCACTAGATTTCAGCTACAAACACAACCACATCCTTCACTTTTTCCTTAACCACCTAGAACTATTCCAGTTGTGGAACACTAAGTCCAAAGACCTCACTTTCTAACAGTGATTTCTTATTTTATTCTCTTACCTAGCTTCTTCCTTCGTAACTGTTCATTGATCTTATAGGGACTTCCAATCCCTTGTTCCCCTTTACTTTCTTCTGTTTTCATTTCCTTTCTGTTTCAGCTTAGACTCCTTAGTCTATAACATCAAGTGCTTTCTTGTCCTTGTCTCTAAACTCCATGTTTTATTTTTTATCCATCACACTCTGGTAAGGCTCCAGTCTCAGATCCACCTAACTGTCCCCCTTATTCCTGCTTATATTTGTATAGCTGACCTCTCTTGGAGGAATTAGCCCTGAAGATTGATGTCCCTAAAATGCCCTTTTCTCTGAACACAGTTGGGTCCATCACACCATCCAGAGTCCATCTTTGTTTCCCTAATGAACTCTTCCTATTCTCTTCTGAACCGACTGAAATCTGCTCCCTTCGGTACCTCAGCAGAATATTTAATCACCTGCTTCACTGAGAAAAAAGTCATCATTAGAGAACTTAACTAAACTATACACCTACACGTACTTGATCCTAGCTTTCCTGCTTGTCCTTAAGGCAAAAGAGATATCATTGCTGTTCTTTAAAATTCATTGTCCCAGGCCATATGATGGATCCCATTTATGCTAACATTTAATGGCCCCTTTTCTACCTTATACTATAGATTTTTCTGCTCTCCTTCTTTACTGGTTCTTCAAAACAGCAGCATCCTCAAGAGTCTCTACAACCTTAGGGGGCCGGTGAGATGGCTCAGTGGTGTACGCGCCTGCCTGGCAAGCGCGAGGGCCTGAGTTCGACTCCCGGAACCCACATACAAAAAAAAGGCCGGTGATATCGCTCAGCGGCACAGGTTCCAGCTGGTGCGTGAGGTCCTGAGGTCGACCCCCGGTACCCCCAAAAATAAATAAATAAATAAAAGTCTCTACAACCTTAAAAAAATGGAAAACATTTTGATTTTTCTTTAGTGCTTCCTCACTTTCCACTCATTCCTTGACCCCTTATAATTTGTGTCACACCCTTAGCACATACCATAGTCTTTGTATGTACCGTGGACACCAGTGGCTTCTGAATTGATAAATATAATGGCCATATTTCAGCCCTGATGTTACCTCTCGAAGCATCTGTCATTGTTACTCCTTTTCTGTTTATTTATTTATACTTTTGCTTTGTTCTGTCTGGTTTTAGTTTTTATTATAGAAGATTTCAAATATATTCAGAGATAGAATAGTACCAGTTATCTAGCTTCAGTAATTATCAATACATGGCCAATCTTATTCATGTATACTCACAAGCTCTCCCCTTTCTAAACAGCTTGTTTTGAGTAAATCCCTGGCATCAGAGTATTTTCTGTAAATATTTCAATATGCATCTCTAAAACATAAAACCACTTAAAATGATCATAGTATCATTATCATACCTAAAAATAGTAATTCACAAATATCATCAAATGTGCAGTCAGTATTTACATGTCTTTGCAGGCCTTCTAAAATTTTAAATTGGTTGATTTAAATTGGCTGAATCAAGATCTACATAAGACCCATATTTTGAGACTGGTTGAAATGTCTCAAGTTTTGTTTCGTTCTGTTTTGTTTTGATATACAGGTTTCTACTTCCATTTGATTTTTTTTAGTTTTGTAAAAAAAAGTGAAATCCGTTGTCCTAGGTTTTCCCTTAGTCTGGATTTGGTGGACTGCATACCTGTGGTGTTACTTAGCATTTGCCAGCTGTGTCTCCTATTGGCTCCAAATTCAGAGATCTGGAGGACTGATAACAGCCAGATATGATTTTGTGGACAAGCCTACACTAAATGTCTACTTCCATAATTATGAAGGTTGTTTATCTTTTTATAGCAGTGTAAAGCATTGTTATAGCTTGTGTTTAGATATCCCCACGAAGTCTAATGTGGTCATAGGTGGGGCTTTTTCAGAGGTAGCTGGATCTAGAGTGTGTGATGAACTCATGGTGCACTGCTAGGATTAAGAGTGCTAGGATTAAAGGTGTGAGTGCTATCCGACCTAAGGGCAGGTAAACTGGGTACAATATAAGGGACAGAAAGAGGCTTGCTGCTAATTAGCTACTTGTAGCTTATTCCTTCCTTGCTTTGCTGCCTTCTGCCTGCCATCAACTGTTTCTCCTCTCTGATGTCTGTCCGCCATGCCATCCTGCCTTGGAGCCAGCCAACTATGAACTGAAATCTCTATAAACTTTAAGCTAAATAAACCTTTTCTCTTTTAACTTTGGGTGTCAGGTATTTTGTCTCAGCAACAAGAAAAGTAACTAAGACAAATGATCATTGTTTAAATCATTAGGGGTTGCAAGGTGATGATACTCAAATTTTATCATATCCTTTTCCTATGTTAGACAGAATACTTTCATAAAGAAAAACTTATTCTCATTGGCTATTTAGTAATTCTAAGAAAAGTAAGAAAAGAGCAGATTCTTTCCTTGTTGGTTTTCAAAATAATGAGTTGGTTTGCCTAGTATTTTCCAAAGGTAACTAATGAAGGTTTTTTGTTTACTTCCTTCAGTATCATTATGAACTCATGAAGCTACTACATTTATTGATATCCCGGCAAGCAGAATCTTATTTAATTTGGCTTCCAAATCCTTTGACAAAAACTTTCTAGTATTTGGTAGCTTCTGTTATGAAATATATTATATTAGGTACAAAATTTTATACATTTCCTGCTCTGAACTTAACATCAGTGATTTCTTCAGGGATTTCTTTTTAGTTAATGATTTCTTGTTAGTAGAACCCTCGGAGCTTCAGAATATAACTACTATTGTACTGGTCATTGTTTCTAGATCTTTTTTGGCAAGTAGAATAGTGAATAGTTCTGTCTTTTGGATCTGAAGACATTACACATGTGAATTCTTACTGCTACTTCCAACTCAAATTCAGGATTACTACAGAACTGTTACTTAACGTCATGAATTTGTATCTCCTTTCAGTCAAGCTGATAATTTGTTCTCAATGACACCAACATTTTTTTTTTTTTTTTTTGGTGGGTACCGGGGGGACGACCTCAGGACCTCGCGCGCCAACAGGCACCCGTGCCGCTGAGCGATATCACCGGCCCCTTTTTTGTATGTGGGTTCCGGGAGTCGAACTCGGGCCCTCGCGCTTGCAAGGCAGGCGCTTACGCCGCTGAGCCATCTCACCGGCCCAACATTTTTATTTAATTCATTGTGCAATGCAAACAGTCAGACTTCCAGCAATGAGTACTAGAAGTAACTTAAGATTTGTTTTTTTTTGCTTTTTTTTTTTAGTCCTACATATATACTCCTTTAGGAATATATACTCAAAATAGAGGCTTTAAAAGTCACTTTAAACCATTCATTACTATAGGGTTTTGTCACCAATTTTAACCATAGTAAGGGTGATTCACTTCATGTTACTTTAAATTTTTTTAGGAACTAATTTTAAATTTTATTTTATGTTGCTTTATAACAACATAAAATATTTGTTTATATTGTTTTATGTTGTTATATTGTTTTATGTTGTTTTATAACAACATAAAATATTTACATGGTCCAAACGCAAACAAGGTATATTCAAAGAAACCTGGTTATTGTCTCTGCTTCTTTCAGCTTCTTGCCTCCCTATTAAGTAATTTGTGTGTGTGGTTTATTCTTCTTGTTTTTAAAACTATACAAACATAATTCAAATAATGACAAAATATTATTTGTACTTCTCTCCACCTACCTTTTCTAATTTAAAATATATTCTAGAGATAATTCCATAGTAGTATGGGAAAGTCTTCTTTTTTTCCTACTTTGATTTACCGAGTATCTTTTTTTTTTTTTTTGTGGGTACCGGGGGTCGACCTCAGGACCTCACGCGCCAACGGGCGCCCATGCCGCTGAGCGATATCACTGGCCCCTTTTTCGTATGTGGGTTCCGGGAGTTGAACTCAGGCCGTCGCGCTTGCAAGGCAGGTGCTTACGCCGCTGAGCCATCTCACCGGCCCCCTTACCGAGTATCTTATTAATGGAGAATTTTGGTTATTTTAAGCCATATTGCTATTCAAATAACCTTTCAATGAATAGCCTTTTGCACACACCCTTTTCTTATTTTGGCTAGTCTGTCTTCAGCATAGATTCCCAGAAACAGGAATTGCTCTGTTAAAGCACATAGTATTTTTAAATATTGCCAAATTCCTCCACAGTGTACACCATTTTGCATTTCCAGTGTCGATGTTTGAGAATGGCTGGCTTCTTTCAGTCTTACCACAGAGTATTCTGTTAAATTCTTTGATTTTTGTCAGCCTGATAGAAACGAGTTTCTTGAGTTGGTTCTCATTTGAATGTTTATTATAAATGAGATCGTACATCTTTCATACGGTCTAGATCTAATTCAGTCCTCTTCTCATAGTCTTCTCCATTAACACCCATGGAGCCAAACAAAATTCTATTTTTTTTCTTACTCCTTGAGTTACTTTTCAGTCTACTTTTTTGGTTACATTTCTCCTGCTTATTGTCTAAATATTCCTCTTCCTCTAGACCAAGTCTTAGCGTTTCTTTAAAAATCCTTTCTTTTGACTTTACTTGTTATCATTGCTCCTCTGACTGCTACGAAGTGCGTGCTCGCAGCCCAGAGCTCTCTCTCTTCTTCTATCCCACAGAGCAAGCTGCCCAGGGAGGTTTTGAAATGGGCCTCCCAGGTGCCTTAAACTCAACAAGTGTGAAGCTCTTTCCCAACATCCCTCCCCTCAAATTCTCTAGTGCAGTGAAAGCCGCCACAAGTTGCCAGCTGCTCGACTCCCTCACACACCTTACTCCCTTAACATCAGCCACCAGTTTCTGCAGCTTTTACCTCTTAAATGGTCCTCAACTCCATCTACTTCTTTCCATACCCAACTACTGGTCTAAGCCATTGTCAGATCTTCCCTGGACAATCGTACCTTTCTTCCGATTGGTCTTTGCTTTTGTTTTTGCTCTCAAATACCACCAAAATTATCTTTCAACCAGAATATGCAGCCATTTACCAGCTTAAAAATCTCCAAAGGTTCAAAAACATCAAAAAAACAACAAAAAAGAACCCCAAACAATAACACAAACAACTCCAGTCCCAAAGCTTAATTTTCCATAGGTACACATGTAAGTAAATGCTACAAAGCTCCAGGAGATTGACACTGGACTGTGTGTGGAGTTAGTGTTGGTGAAGAAGGGCTTCTTTATCATTATCCAAATCATTAGATATTTTTACCAGCAGACTATTTTTGAGTATTACTTATATATTTAAAAATAAATAGGCTGGATTGGCAAAGTAAGTCTTAGCTATTAGCTAGTGCCTAGGCAGAGGGAACTTAGCAACAGGTTATATAAACCCACAATGTCGTGTCCCATGGAAGAGCCTTCGAGTACAGCTGCTCCCTACAACTCCACCAGGGGACAAAGAACCACCCTGCCCCCTATGTTGTACCGGGAATTTGGATCAAGGTATTCGTACCTTTGTGGTCCACAGTTTGACAGTCCAGTCAAATGACGATGTGACAAAGAGGTGAGAAAAGTCAATCGGACCCACAGCCATGTGGCAGTTAATTCCCGTCACTGGCCCTTGGTGACCTTCGAAGACCTCGCCAATGCCTGCTTTGCTGCATGAAGAATACATATAAGCAGGATTTCAGTGCCTTTACGATGCATGTGATTTAAAAATTTCATCTCTGCAGGATCATTTTTTCAGAAGTTTTCAGAACAACAACCATACACTACTAAAGATGAAGCCATTTTCAGAAAAAGAAATTGTCTGAAAGCATGTGGCACTACTTTGGGTAACTAAAAAACAGTAGAGGGAAGGATAATCTTTTTAATTTTCAGAATTTGATAACACATTTTATCACTTAACCATTTTTCAGGAGTTTCTCAAATCTTGTCGTTGATGCAGCTAATTTGATGAAAATAACTACATGTAGATCTCAGAAGCCTTCATATTTATAACAATATTATTGCATTTTTAAAATGGCATTTTGTACATATTCCGTTTTAGCTCCTTTTGGGGAGACTGTTGTCTATAAAACACTATCCATTGTGAAGGAATAATCATTTGTTATTTAAAGGAAATTTCTTACATTAAATTGACATTTTACATATTGAAAAAGGTAGGAATTTGTAAAAATCTTTGTTAACACAAATTAATACATATAATCTGAATATAATATGGAGAAAATCATGTTTTCACAGCAATGAGAACGGAGGAGAGATTTACAAACACATTTTGTAAATTCCATAAGGGAGGGTATCTTGTCTTTCTTATTACCAATTGTCTAGTATACAGCAAGTGCTCAAAAAATATTTCCTGATTGAAACATCAAAGAAAAAAAGACAAAATTATGATTTTGTTTTATTTTGTTTTATTTATTTATTTTTGTTTTATATGTGGGTACCGGCAGTTGAACTCAGGACCTCGCACTTGCCAGGCAGGTGCTTATGCCGCTGAACTATATCACCAGCCCCAAAATTATGATTTTAAAACAAACAATTATGCTTTTAAAAACAAAAGCACATTTGAGAAATAGTGTACACATTTTTTTTTTCATACCCAGCCCATTTTTATTTTTTTATTTTGAGACAGGGTCTTGCTTAGTTGCTAAGTTGCCCAGGCTGGGTTCCAACTTGCAACCCTCCTGCCTCAGCCTCTCAGAGTGCTAATGTGGTACACATTTTAAAAGTCACCTTCAGACGTATTTCCCTTATTTTACCAAACTGGGATCATTTCCAGCCCTTGATTATCACAGAATGATCTGTATGCAATCATACACAATCAGGAAAATCAGAGAAAATACCCAAAATACTATATTTTTAAAAATTCACGTGCAAGAGGTTATAATATGACAAATATGTAGGGATTGTGAAATCTCAGTATTGTGTCACTAAGAGTAAAAATGGGTTCAGTTACGTTTGGTCCCCGGAGCATCAGTGAATGCCAGTGCACTGAGTACAATTTGGAATCACAAGCAAAGTGCTGCAGCTTGTGTCTCACGTAACAGGCACTCAAAAATTATGCCCAGAGAGACTGCTAATAGCAGTTCCACATGTGACCATTTAAATTTGTTCTAATGAACACAAGGAACTGATCTTTGAAGTGGCCCCTGGTGAGACCCCACTTGCTCTTAACAGCATCCTGAAAGAGTTTATAGGGTGCAAAATGAGGACCTTGTTTAATTTATGGAAGTGGATTTGCACCTTCTCTAGGTTGGGTGAAAAATAGAAATCCGCCACCTCTTCTGCTACAGTTCTCTATGACCCATTTAAAATCACTACATAGCCAATGCCTGCAACTTTATGACTTTACTAAGATCTATAGTTTATATTTCGAATGAATAGGCTCATGTAAAGTGTGAAATCAAGTTCGTGGTAGAGAGATTCGTGGTGTGTGCCATGGGGACTTTTCCTTTTAACCAACAACATATATTCTGGTTGTCTTTGAAAAGGACAACAGCAGCAGAATAAAAATATTCACCATGTAAAAGGTTATTTACATTAGAGAAACTAAAAAAAAAAATCTGAAAAAAATCAATGAACATGTTCTATAGCTTTCGTGGAAAAGTGAGGTCCTAGGGAATACCCTGGATTAAGTCCATGGAACCCCTGCCCTGCTGACCCTTACACGTGTCTAGACCAATCTGTGACTCCAAATTTGTCCCACTGTGCTCTCTGCACCTCATATGCGTGAATGATACCCTACTTATGCTACAGATATTTGTGCATTTTTCTTTCCCACTGCCATTGGTTTCTTGAAGGCAGGAACCTGGTTTAAATGACGCCTGTATGATTCATAGCATCTAGCAATGCACTCGGCTTGAAGTAGGTGTGCCTCAAATGTTTGCATGAATAAATAATTTATCAGATGTTTTTATGCTTTGATAAAAAACTTTAAATGTTTTGTTTGGCCAGATTTTATGTTGTAGGCATACTGGACCTAGAACTGGGAGGCGTATCTTCTTCAGTCATCTTTAAATCATGTGTGCAGGGCAAAGACTGCTTGTTTAGAAACAAACAGAACAGTAGAAACATCACGGCTTGTATTATTTGAATGGAAAAAATCATGTAGTTTAACCATGGATGTTTGTTACTTCTAAAATCACAAAAACATAAAAGTATGAACTTGGAGCTATTTGTGGTTCCCCATTAAATCTAAATAGCCTGGGATGAATATGAGAGATGAAAAAATCAATTGAACAAGAACTATAAAGGAAAGAGAAACTAAGCATCAGTGTGAACATGATGATTCTTTCAAAAGATGTTGAGGCCACCTGTGAGGTTTTGCATGTAATTTTACAGTGTAGTCCAAATGATCAGAATCCACATTATTTTGACAGTTCTCTTTTCCAGAGACACCTGCCAACCCCTCGATCAAGGGAAGATTCTTGCCACCTGGACACTGCACGGTGGTCTGTGTATCTCCTACCGTTCTGGCCACTCAGACTATGAGGAAGGGTATGAAGGAACCCATCTGTGTTATTTAGATGTTGCCATTTCTTTATTCCCTATACTGTATAGATTTTTAGGTCTTTATTTACTATGTGCCAGATACTAGGCAGGGAGTCAAAGATGAAATGTAACTAGTGTAGCAAGGGAAAAATCGTAGATAAATGGATAATTGAAATATGATTAATACTATGGTAGAAGCACATAGATGAATATATAAAATAGTAAACCTAATACCTGATATCCCTATTCTATTTATTCTGCTTTAATTTTCTCTATCATTTATCATCTTAAACTGTACATTTACTTGCTTATTAGTCTTTTATTTTAAACTAGAGCATGAACTCTACATCAGTTCTGTTCCTTTCTGTATTCTTATGATGGTATCTGACACAGGGAAGATTCTCAGAAAATATTCCTAGAAAGAAAGAGTGAACCAAAGGGATGAAAAGTCTACCGGACCTAAAGGAGGGAGTGGTTTTCTTTTGCCCAAGGGAGTCAGAAACGGTTCCATGTGGGATGATCTCTGTGCTGGCTCTTTAATGAAGAGGAATTAGTCAAGCAAAGAAGAGAGAAATAAGAGACCAAGTGGAAGAAACTGGAGGTGCAAGCTCACGGAGGCATGGGCAGATAGGTGATGTTCCTGGATGGTGGCCCCCGCTAGGCACATGGCTGGAGCTTGAAGGTATGTACAGAAGATGAGGCTGAGAAGTGGCAAATAGTGCAGCAGGATCTACGAAGAGTGCGGACATTTTCTCTCAAGGCAGTGTGAACCACCGAAGACTTAGCAATGAGTAAGGACCAGAGCCTATGTGTGCTTTAAGTTAGTGAAGCCTCGAAGCTGTGCTTTGCATTTTGTTCATAAATACCTCACTTGTAATGCAAGGTGCTTATAATCTAGCATGTGACATTTCAGAAATGAGGACCATGTCACCAGTAAGAAAACAGAAAAATCACCTTCCATGACGACAGGCTGTGTAGACTGTACCCTCCTCGCTGCCGACCACGAAGTTATTGACATCCCCCGTCGGGAAGGCCATTCCAGTAACAGCAATGGGTTTGGACTTATTGTACACCAGCTCCATGCTCTCCTAGCAAAACATGGTGTGGTTACATTTCCATCTGTCAACTCCTCGCCATGCCAAAGACAGCATGGAAAAATCATTTGGCTAAATCGTCTGTTTGCTTTTCACACAGCGCTACAAAAGACCCTGGCTGTGCCAGAAACCATGCTTTACTGCTCCTGACGTTTAGGCTGCTGTGTGTCGCTGGTTTCGGGCTGGCTGGATTTCATCAGCATGTGCTGCTGCTTCCTAAGTCGGGTGGAGATGACAGGTGAGAGTTTTGAGACTAATGGTGCAGAAACTAAAGATAATACTGTAATGATTACACTTGTCAGCCCCAGGCTTTCATAAAACACACAATACCCTTGCATTTACAAACATTTTCAAAATCAATTGTTCGTGAGAATACACATGTATTAATATCAGATGTACGAAGCACATCTGTCAAGGCAGGACTGTGGGTCCTCCAGGGACTGAAACCAGAAAATTGTCACTCATGTCATGAAAACCAGATTTTAACTCTAGGAACTAGATTTCATGAAGGGTAGCCTTCATGGGGTAGGTATATGGGCTATTGGCCTGCAAAGAATGACATTTAATTGCTTAAAATAGTAAATGAGAGTCCTTTGTTTTATATAAAATAATTTTTTAAGTTAGGAACTAGAGAATATTTTAAAAGACATACTGATGAGTTAAGTTTAATGACAGTGAAAATACTTAAACATAAGAAAGTCACTGAGTATTTCTGGCTATTTACATCAAGCAGCCTATTTTGTGTATCTGAAATAATTTTGAAAAAGCACTCTGGGGTGTCATATCATTGCAGTTGCTTGAAAGTTTAGTTGTTCCTATGCAAACAAACCAGGCTATTTTAGCCAGGGAGTCCACAACTGGGAAACGCATGCTGACCAGGTGCTCATGTTCAGACTCACTGTAAGATCCACACTAGCAAACACATTGGTGTACAGGCTGAAGGAGACAGTGCTGTGACGATATAAGACAGAAAAGTGGCTCATCACTGGTCCGCCCCATCTCTAAAGTCAGCAGCAACTTCCACTGGGCAGGGAGAGATGAGGGCGGCTTCCTCTAGGCCATCCACGGAGGCCATGCCACAAATTGTCTCTGTGCAGAGACAGGAATCTGTGGGAATCTTACATTAATAAAAATGATCTTGGAGCCTGTACCACTAGTTTTAACCTAAACAAATGCATGTTTAATCAGCAAAATGGGCAATTAAAAATTCCTACATAGAAGGTCTGCTCTTATATCTGTTTGTAATCTTCGTGCTTTTAAAAGCAAACAAGACATTGCTGCAAATTTTAAGACAGAACCATAAAATGCCCACACACAACTCCAGATCTGTATAATGTTAAAAATCAGCAAAAACAGAGGAACTTAAGTTGTAAGCAGTTTATTAACACTCTCCTTATTTCCCACTAAAATTATATAAAGAATTTAATTAGTTTTGGTATTCTCTACATCTACATTTTGCAGAAATTTAAAGGAGATTCTTTACAGCCTCCACATTTCCTTATATATTTTGCAATTTTAATGTCTTCTTAAATAGAGCGAGAGACATTCTAGAGTTGTTATTCCAGGAAAGGGAACAGGAATGTTAAAGTTGAGAATTATCTACTAGATGTGTTTCATAAGCTTTTGGATGCTTTCTCATATTTTTGTCAATGAACTCTTCATAGTTTTCAGCTGAAGGATAGAGAAGTACTTTCTTTCACACAAAGAAATGTGAAAAAGTGTGTGTGTGTTTTTATGCATGCCGTTATGTGTCTGTGTGTGTATGTGTACATACATATATCCTAAAAGATGATTCTCCTCTGATCTGCTCATTTGATTGGTTTCCATTACTGAAATCAGTAGTGGTTTGGAAATATTGGAACTTTTTCATTTTCAACTTCTCATTTGTTGAGCAAGGAATGGCAAGAGCCATACTAACAAACATTCTAGAGGGGAAAGCAGATGTTTTAACAAATTCTTCATGCACACAGCAGTTGTCTACGGTACGGCCATAAGCAAGGGCTTGGATTTCTGTTTTGTTAGGATACCTTTCCTTCAAGGCAAGAACACATAACGGATTGCTTTGCTGAGGTCCAACTTCATTTGTGTTTGTTCCACAATACAATTCCTACCACAGGCAACTTCCCTAATTACTGCGTCTTAAAATGAATTATTTCATTATCACTTGAAACTGACCTAAGGATTAATGTATTACAATAATTACATGATTTGCGGTATAGGAAATGGGTTTTGGCTTCAAGGGGAGACTGCTGAAACCAGGCCCACTCTTTCAAGGCATCCATTGGTTTAACCTTCTATAGGACGTGAAGGTTTGGCTTTTTTTAATTATGTTCCCCAGTAGGTATCTCTTTTCAGCAGCACACCCTTATGTGTAAGGAAAAACACGCCCACCTGTGGAGTTGACAGCATGTCCAGGCTCCAGGAGCACATTTTCCCATCCGTGGAGACAGTGATGAGGTTATGAGCATTCTGGGTCCCAACAACATTGACACAGTACACAGGGTGCTGCAAAAACATCAGCAGGGAGGATCAGGCGCAGCTCCAACAGGACACAGTTACCTCTTGTGTCAAAAATGTGACTCTAAAACAAAGCTTAAAGAGTGATATAATCCTACTCGAATACAAGCCTTGGTTCATTCGCCACTTCAGATTTGAGCTTAATTTTTTTCTCAACTCTCTGGTGGCAGTGTAGTAGTGGAACACATAGTAGTGAAATACTTACAAAGCCTCACCTCGTTCAATCAAATGCAATGCAACAGAACTGAAGGAAGGCAAATGAGGGTGGATGGGGCAGAAGGAACTCAGAGAGGTGAACCTGGATTACTTAAATCCCCACTATGCAGTTCAGCTTCTAAGTCATACATGAGTGATGAGAAAAGACAGTCTTCGAAAGAGTAGAACCAGTGACTGCTGGAAGAAATATGTGTCTCTAAAGCTGGGGTTTAATGCATTATAGTCACAGTTCCAAACATTTGGTAACAGTTTTTAAAAAGTGGTTAATATTCACCTGGCTTTTTAATTGAGGTAAAGATATTGGTGGTGAAATTACTGGCACAATGTACTTAGTGAGATAAAATTAGGTTCTGTTATGTTATTGCAAAATATAAGATAATGATAGATTTATTTTTCAAAATATCATCTGGAGTAGTATGGCCTCTTAGATTTGGCCAGGGTCTTGAGAAAGGTCATTTATATATCCTGGAAACCATAAGCAAGCTGCTGTATCTAGCCTTCTATCATAACTCTAGAAGGTTATCCCATTCCGCAGAATTCTACATGGTAGGCTAAAACCATGTGCAGCTGCACATTAAACACTGAACGGAAGGTTAGCATAAGCAGAACCTAGCAGCAATTTGGGTTAGATTTTAGGTAGCTTAGTCATGAGTGGCCAAACCACAACTTACTCGATGCTTCTCTGTAAATAGCTAACAGTCTGTTTTACTCCTGATGAGTTACTGTCCATAATACCTAGCCACAACTACAATGAAACAATCTTTAATATTGAAAAGCCAATATTATACAAAGGATGGTTCCCAGACTATGATTATCATATAAACTCCTGGTCAGAAAGAGTAGTAATAATCAGCTAGTGGAGCCACTCATCTGCTTCATCCAAGAAGTGGTCCAAACTCTGATTAAACACCTTTCTTAAAGGGTGGCTAGTTTTAGTGCTAAGTCCTGGATAGTTTTTCCTTCCACTAATAGGGATTTTTAAAAGTTCATGGAGATATTTTTAGTGCAGTACCCTCTGGGATCATATGGATGAAGTCTGTAGGATCCCTGCTATTTGAATTTTTTTCTGGTACTGGGGATGGAACTCAAGTCCTCGTGCATATTAAGCAAGTACTCTACTAAGCTACATTCCCAGAACTTTTTATTTTTGATTTTAGACAGGGTCTCACTAAGTTGCCTGGGCTGTCCTCAAACAAGTAAACCTCCTGCCTAGGCCCCCTGATTAGCTGAGATTACAGGTGTGCACTGGCATGCCCACCATAGATTGTTGTTTTATGTCCTGGGTTCCCAGCCATTAAATCTTGCCTTACTTTGACTTATCATTACCAATTCCAAGGTTCCTTGGGTTCCTGGTTTGCAAAACCATCCCCATCCTAGTCATTCTTTTGAATATGTTCGTGTGTGATTGTGTGTGAGGGTGTGTGTATGTGTATTTGGGATTAAACTGGAGGCCTTGTACATGCTAGGCAGGCACTCTACCCACTGAGCTATGTTCGCAGCCCATGAATAAACTTTTTAAAAATCTGAATTCCTCTAATGGTAAAGTTCTGAGAATAAAGTAGAATTGTCTACCTATATTTTGAACACAGGATATAAAAATCTAGTTGCATTGAATTATCACTTCTTATATGATAAACAACATGACTGTTTCAACGAATCCTAAGATTACAGCTGCTGTTCTGACAATTACATCACCTCTTTCACTCATGTTGATAGATAGTTAAGTTCCTATGTCTTTTTGATGTCACATTCCTGGAGACACTTTCAAATGAATCAGCGTAAGTGAATCCGCACCCTGGTAAGTAGAGCAGAGACGTGAAAATAAATGTTATCCTGATCAGGTCTCTACATATCAATAGGATTGACTGACTGTGGGACTACTGATAATGCTCTTCTCCAAGCCTTTGGTGTTGAAGACCCGAAAGCAGTATGCAGTTAAACTCAAGCCAACAGGCCAAGCTCTGTGTGGCTATCACATGGGAGAATGGATGTAACAGATTCTCGCCTAAAAATAGCAGGCTTAGTAAAAGTGAAGAGTGACATAGAATGAATAATCAAGAAGCTGCATGGTTTTGACTTGACTGTGTTATCCCAGAAGCCACAGCACTGAATTCAACTTTCCTTCTCCCATGAATGGAAAGCATGGTACAAACATTGCTGTGAGTCTGAAATCCATCTGTTTTTTTCAGCAAGAGTCCAATGGTGCTTCTCTGTTAACCATGAAGCCCCAACACAAACAACCAAATTCAAGGATCAAGACTCCTAAGGGTGCAATAGGGAGAGAAGCCAAGTTTGGAAAAATGCATAAAGCCAAAGCCCAGAGAAGGAATGTGTATAGTAGCCCCTACCAGGTTTTAATCCGTACTTTGGGGTTGTCCCTTCATGAGTAACAAAATGCATATAAGAAAAAAGAGAGAGAGATAAAGAAACCTGGATATATAGAGAAGCAGACACTGGGATATGCCTAGTCAGGGACCTCACACACATGCAACTTCACTTACTAGAAAAAAACAAACAAACAAACAAACAAAAAAAAAACAGTATAGCTCATTTTTCCAGTTTAGATGCCAGATTGTTTTTATATTTTAGGAATAAACTTACTGTGTGGCAGAAGGATTTTGTTTTAATTATGATTTCCTGTTGTCCCAAATACATATGTGTGGTGCGTGTGAAAGGAAATTAGTGAGTAATCTGTGGTGAGCCCCTTTTCCTTTTTGATCCTTGCACCAATCAGCCAGGCAATGGTGGAAGTTGAAAGACAAACACAAAATTAACCGTGCACTTCTAGCTATGCATTAGACAAAAAAAAGCAAGAAAAAAAAATTTATTTTTGTTTTGTTTTCTAACAGAAATAATGCCACTCAGTGTGATAATAATAGTATTTTTGCTGTGATGATCACATTCTAAGTTCCTTGGGGGAAAAAAAAAGTTAACTCTTTGGAAGAACTCCCAGATTTGGATTTCTCCTAAACTCTTATTGCTAAGTGTTCTAACATTTGTGCTTATAATCTTTGAATTTCAAAAGGTATGTTCACAAATGTACCAGACATGTACCCAGAGCCAAGAAACAGTTTCACACTACTAGGGAAAACACCTGCTTTGAGCTGCCTCCTCCCCAGCCACGATTTTCTGTCATTAGTTTGGAGAAATGAGAGGGAGGTAAGAGCAATTTCCCAAGATTTCCAAGAACTAGTTTCACCAGCTTGTGTCTTTGGGCCAATCAATCAAAATTAGGACTGACTTGGTATTTATCATTTTCCTATTGTCAAACTTACAAGAGAGGAAGAATTTTCCTCCTCATAGTCTCAGCTAAGACAGCTAGCAGATCTTTTTCAAGGCAGAATGGCTTTGAGGCCAGGAGATGAAACAAATGAAGCAACCACATTAAGGAAACTGAAAACAATAGCAGAGCCATATCCTTGGGCATAATTTGGGCATTTCAGAGAAAGAACATCAGCTACCCTGAACATCAAGGTAGTAGGGATTGATGGAGACGTGCCTGTCTTTTCATTCCTCCAAACAATTGCTACACACACCTGTCATTCTCTTAAAGGAAATGACAGAGCAGTTGTCTTATGAACACTATCCTGAACCTCTTCTACTAAATTATGGGTAATGGTTTTGAGATGTTGACTTTTAACCCTGGGGATTATATTGTCACTGCAGGCTTTGTGTTGAGACTTACACCACACATTCCTGAATTTAAAGACGTATACCTTCTCAAATCACAAATGGAAACGGCTTGTTGGCAAATGTCTCATTTAACATCCCTGGACACAAAGTGCTTACTCTTCATGGTCTATTTGAAAATATTTGTTTCACTTTATAATACAGATGGGAATGATTTCTTCAGGCAAATATTCACAGAGATACCTCTTCCAAAGTTTATCTCTGTATCCTTTCACAGTTTTAACCCTCCTCCTTTGGGGCCTTTTCTACATGCTAGAACTTGCAGATTAAGAGCCTTCTTTAAAGTCAGTGCTTCCTTTACCTACTTTTCACTCAGCTGTATTTTAGTCGGTGAGGATACCATCACTATAAACTAGATACTTCTCACTTAGCATGGTTGGCATGCGAGTTGAGCTATTTCCTTTCCAGGGTTTGGGTAGCTGACAAGGATGTGACAATAGTTTCACTTACTGTGTGTGCAGCAGCTGACAAGGGTGTCCTCTGCACAGGCGTCCTTCGATGACTGCGATTGTCCCACAGGACAATCTGGCCTGAGTACGTCCCACCAACCACCAAATTAGGATGAAAACGGGCAAAGCAGACAGACATCACGGAGGACTGTGAGAGAAAAAAAGAGAACAAGATGCTCCATAAAATGGCTGTAGAACAGGCCATTGTCTCTTATTTCTTCCCAAAGAGAAAATAGTTCATCACATAAACTCACTACATCTTGGAAAACATAAAGCAATTGAAAGCTGGGATTGCGAGATGCATAGTTACTAGGCGATTTTGTACATAGACACAGGACTTTCTCTTGAGAGGTCAGCCAATGGTTTACCCCTTGAAATCTGAAATTTGAAATTTTGGCCATGTCATCAAATAGGCGTAAAACCTGTCTTAAGTACATCATTGATTTGTGGTCTGTAGAACTTGCTTTATGGACATTTCTCATTTCTCAAATAAAATTGCAACAGAACTAAATTAATTCTCCATTGAGGTCTTTACAAAGCAATTCTTTCCTTTGAGAGCACGGCCACAGCAAGTTATACTTTGTGCAGTGCTGGTAAATGCAGAGTCATTCTAAATGCAAGCACTTTAAGATGGGATGTCTTTAAATTTTTTTCTTTGGCCTCATGTAGACTTCTAGGAAGTATATTGACCTCAGACTTATCCAACTGGGTCCTCCCAAAATATTCCCATTCCTATGGGCATTCTCCCTGACATTATCCTGCCCACTTCAGATAATTCTTAATGTTATCCTTGGCCTATTTTAACCAGCAGCCTGAAATGGATTTCAGTCCAGCTCTGCCATGGTCTGTCATTGCATCACACATGTGGTTTCTGAAATTCCACAAACAACTACTGGGTGCTACATTTTGTATGAAATCACTTAGCTCATGTACTTAAAATTAGACAAGTTATGGTCCCTCATCTGCTAAGTCTTATTTGATTTCTGAAGTACCTTCCATATTTGCATTGATAAATTGACTTGTTTTTAATAAACACATTTCATTTCATTTAAATTCATCAATGAACAGTCACAGAGAACATACTATGGGTAAGAAAGGCATTATACCAAAAATGGTGGGAAGCAAAAGTTAGTTAATGCCCTTTACAAACCTGTGCTCTGATAAAGAGAACTCAAAAAGCACATATTCAGATGCGCAGAGCTGCTGCTACTCTATGCATTGCCTTTGTGTGAAAAAGAAAATGGTGCCACTCAGCATGAACATAGTCATGTGGATAGAAACATGCCTTGGCAAGTGGAGGGAAAAATGGATTTCCATCTCTACTTGTCCCTTGGGGTTGTCATCCTTGTGCAGGACATAATTTGACACTAAAGTAGCAGCTCTGAACATAACACATGACCAACTAAATCACAGGAGCCCGTGTGTGTGTCCTGGTGTGAGTGTGGTGAATAGGGGTAAGGGAGGGAGATGTGCCTAGAAAGACTTCATGGAAAGGGATGAATTATACCTTGAAGTTGTGTGGAACATTCAGCAAGCGGAAAGGACAAGAAGCAGGCATTTCTGAGGGATGAGATAGCAAGAAGTAAGGATTGGAAGCAGTAAGACAGAGATTGGCAAATGACCCACAGTATGATCTGTCTGGGAAACAGCCAGCCTGGAGGAGGCAGTAGGGAAATCAGGCTGAAGAGGAATCCTGAGATAGACAAGAGAAGGTCTTGAATGGTACTATTTGGAATTTTTTTCTCTGGGTGATGGTGAGAAATCAAGCGAGTATGAAAGTCAAAGGTTGTAACGCATAAGCCAAAACACAGTGATTAAAAAAAATTACAAATTTTCTTTCAGACTGGCAAGCTAAATGTCTATTTCTTTAAAAAAACAGATCTATTGTCATCCTAAAGTTTTTTACTCAGAAACAGTCTGGGTACTCTGTAAAGAATGCAGACTATTTTTCAATGTCATGCTTTCCTAGTTTGAATGATTTTCAGTTCCAATTTCTTGAACATGATTCGATGGAGAACATGCCCGTGCCCCAATCTGGTTTTCATAAAGTTCAAGAATAACTCTCAATAATAACAGTGAATTAAAGAAGAAAATAATGCTGGTCAGCTTCTTGTTTTACACATCCCACAGAAATGATTCTTAGTTTTCAATTGATGAAATTCTCATGTTGCTTGAGCTACGTTGGAAATATTTTTTTAAACCTTCAGAAAGACTTAAAATTATCCAGGTGGTATCAACAACCGAATTTACCAAAGCTCAAATCAATATGGATAAAGGAATGTCATTCAACGGGAAAAATCCAGATTCAATCACTTGATTGTTTTCCTGTTTCAGCTAAATCCCAGCAAATACTCCTCCAAATTTTGTCCAGTTTGTTGAGAGACTAAATTGGAGAAAACAAACAGAGGAGGTATTTCTATGAAACTGCAACTCATAGTTGGTTATCAATTAAAACCTAACTCCACAAGGTGAGAAGGCTAATACCTACTTGTTCATTCATTCATTTGTTCCATCTTCATTCCATTTATCAAACACTTATCATGAAGGACTACTAAACGATTTAAAAAATTTTCAAATGTCACAAAAGCCCCCCATCTGGAATTCAGAATTCTATTTAAATTTGATAAACTGTCAAATTAATGCCTAAAAAGAGTAAAATCACCTTTGGGCACCAGGTTCTGCCACCAGAATCTACTTTGTATTCTTTTTTTTCTTTTCTCATGTGGGTAGCGGGAGTCGACCTCAGAACCTCGCACTTGCCAGCAGGCGCTTATGCCACTGAGCTATCTCACCGGCCCTACTTTGTATTCTTGAAAACCAATTTTTATAATATTTTCATGCGGAAAAAGAGTAGAACTACTTATTTTCATTTTATAGTTGGAATATGAAATAAAGTTATTTTCATTAATTTCATTTATATTTTAAGTTCAGCACATTAATTATATGCACTATGTATGAATATATCTAAATATATATTATATAAGTATTCTATATATAAGTATGTATATAGACTATTTATACAAAATATTTGTACAAAATATTTATACAAAATATTCTATATATAAGTATATATATCAAATATTTATACAAATATATGCATAGAAATTCAACACAGATCTCCAGAGAGTGACACACTTGACATTTTCATTCATATGGAAATAATGAATTACTTAGACATAAAGTTTAGAATTCAGTCATTTCTTGAGATATTTTTAAGTACTTTGATTTTTGATATAATAGTGGCAAACATTTTGATGATTGACCTAATTTATTATTTTTCATCCAAATGTTTAGGCTCCTTAGACTCCTGGGAACAGTGCTCTATTAGCCTGGACAAAGGGAGCCCCCCTTCCAGTCTGGGGTGTCTTCACCAGCGCTCCCCAGTGAGACCGCTGAAAATGCCTGCAACCTCCAGCTGTTCACCAACTACCAACCAAGTCGCTGCTGTCATGCTCCCCGGTCATGGAATTTGACTTACTGTCACCAAAAAGTGCCAATGATGACATCATCCTGTCAGTTACATCTATCTGGTAAAAAGCAAAAATGCATTTCAGAAAAAATGGTTGACACTCCCCAAAAATGTAAGGTTTTTGTTGCCCTAATTTTTAACAGCATATTTTCTGAAGACAAAGTCTATGAAAACCATTAATAACATAAAAACTTAATCACTTTCCCAGGCACTTTAAATTTTATGTCAACTCAGTTATTCAGCATTATAACAAGACAGTAGTAAACTATGATTAGTAAAATTACAATGAGCAAAATTAATTGGAAATAAGAAATTCCTTTGCTTCATCATTCCGGGCTCTATAGAAATGTGTGTATATGCACAGACATTTCTGTAACTTTTTTTTACCTATTTTATTTTATTCATTAAGATATAGGAGCCTTAGAATTACTTTGAAAAATTACATATATGGCCTTTAAAATTTCTAATCAAGTAGTTTGTGTGAGTGGAAAATAATTATAAGGTGACTGAGAATTTTTGGACGTCAACTGCTTCATCAAAGTAAGCATTTTTGACAATACAGTTGAACTCTGTTTTTACAGAACTAGTGATTTCAGTGATGTGGCCATGTTTTTGGTCAAATCAGAAACCCAGAAATATGATAAGCCTCTATGGTATATGCTTGATGTAAAACTGAGGAGCCTGACTCCATTCCAACACACATAAAACAGAGGCAGTGTTACATGAGGAACCACTGTTTTGAAATCATTTGCATAACACAATTTTTCCCAAATGAGGACAAGTAATATTTTGAGCGTATGACTTGAAGATCAAGCCATAGTGAGGAAGCTTGGTTATTTCTTAGTCTTGGTGACTGGCCATCCCTGCAAAGCAGCCCTCCTTCTTCTCCATGCTGTTACATATCTCTTTGCACATGAGCTGACAAACTTCCACATCCTTGTCATCTATTTCAAGAGAAATTAACTTCTTTTGCGCCATTATGGAGGGAAATCCAGAGAGACGAGGAGGGTGGGGACTCTACATTAGATGTCTCCCTTCACTCACTGCACACCACTGCATGCGTTCAAAGTCGGCCTGAACCCCTCTTTAAGTGGCTGTGAAGGCTGTTTTCTATTTTGCAGAGCTAATCCAGGCCAGCTTAGGGATCATACTTCCCTTAACCACAGACCTGTATGCCCTGGTGAAAAGCTTTTGGTCACTGCTGGCTGGGAAGCTCGCCCCTGAGTTCACATTTGATCTAGTTGCTATGTCCTTCTGTGTGTGGCACTCTGCCCACTCCTCAGCCATTGTGCCTGTGTGGGAGGGACAGGGCTCCTGCATTCAAAGCGTCTCCTATTTCAAGTACCATCTCTTCTGGGGAGAGGTTGGTCTCCAGGGAGGTCATGGCCATATTGTTGCCATATGCTCTTTAATGGTGGCTGACATTTTATTTGCCTAAAAGCAAATGCTTAGCTGTCAGAGGACTGTGAGGCAGACAGATCAGATCCTGATGGCTACTAGTGAGCTAGTATATATTTCTGCAAGTACCTAAGAAACCCACAAAAATACTTTTTTAATGGAAACACATGCAATTGGGAATATTATTGTTGAAAACTCTTGTTATAGGCCTTCAAGTAGCACCAGGCATCTGACAGTGTGGATGGTATAAAGGTGGTAAAGCCAACGTGAGTCTTGAGTTGGGCACGTAAATATAAAGGGAAAGCATTTTTTCCCTTCAGCATTTTCCCTTCTTCTTTTCACCCACACTCCATTCTTTCAAACTCTAAAAGAAGTGGTCTTCTACCCAAAGTCACCAACCCATTACTTCAGGAATGCCTAGGATAAAAGACTGACTTAGCTTGCCTACTACTTCTTGATTCATTTCATATAGAAAACTAAAAAGAAGCTGATGACGTCAATTCGATTTTCCAAAGATTAGAAACCAAGCTTACTGATGACCTCTCTCAGAATCCCTTGGAACTGTCATGCCTTTCTCTATCGCAGCCCCATCCTTTGTCAAGTTCTGGGTTTGCAGTGAGAGTACAAAGAGAGGTGTAAAAACTACAGGAGTCACCACTTCACACACACGAAGATGGTTATAATTTTTTTTAAAAAGGAAATAACAAGTGTCAGTGAGGATGTGGAGAAACTGAAATGCTCATTCCAATGTTAATAGAACGTAAAATGGTACAGCCACTTTGGTCTGTCAGTTCCTCACAAAAGTAAAAGTAGAGTTATCATAAAATCCAGCAGTTCCACTCCCAGATATATGCCTAGGATAACCGAACACATAGGTGTACACAAAATCTTACAGGACATTATTCATCAGAGTCAAAAAATAGAAACAACTCAAATGTCCATCAATGGAGGAATGGATGCATAAAATGTAGAAACACTTGTGAATGTTGTTCAACAGTAAAAAGGAGTGCAGTGCTGATGCTAACACGAGTGAGACTTAAAAACATTGTGCTAAGTGAAATAAATCATCAAAGGATAAGTCCTAATTGCACAGCTTTGTGAATACTCCAAAAACATCACAGTATGGTAGATTTTAAAGGGTGAATTTATGGAATGTAAATATATATCAAGTTTTTTTAAACATCGGTATGCAGACATATTTCTGAGTTCATGGATCTTACTGAATTTATCTTCACGACAAATGTCTGGACTACTTTGATTGCTGTCTTCTCAACAATTATTCATTGCCCTTTACTTCTTTCTCAGCGTTATCTTCAATTTCTACTCTCTGCAAGGTGCTGAGGTAGGAAAGGAAGATTAGCAGACTTTGAGCCCTAAGAATTTACTTTCTACTCTAATACCTACTAGCTGTATGAATCCTTTAAGCCTTATGTTGTTTTTATTTGCTTGTTTTTGGCACACTTTGGAATGATTTATTTATTTAAAATAGTTTGGTGAAATATTCATAATATAAAAGTTACTAGCTGGGCATGGTGGTGCACACCTGTAGTCCTAGCATTCAGGAGGCTGAGGCAGGAGGATCACCATGAGTTCAAGGCCAACCCGAATACTTAGCAAGACCCTATCTCAACCACCTCCCCCATTACCATCCTAACCATTTCTAAGTACACAATGCAGTGGCATTAAGTATATTCACATGGTTGTGCAACCATCACCACTATCCATTGCTAGAAATTTTCATCTTCCCCTACTGAAACTCTGTCCCATCAAACACTAACTCCTCATTTCTTCCACTTTCCTTCACCCCTAGTAACCACCATTCTATTTTCTATCTCTGAATTTGACAACTCTGGATACCACATGTCAGTGAAATCAATCATACCCTACTTGTCTTTTTGTGACTCGTTCGTTTCATTTATCTTATTGTCCTCATAGTTTATCTCTATTGCAGTGTGTGTGGAATTTCTTTCCTTGTTAAGGCTGAATAACACTTCATTCGCGTTTATTGATTCCTGATTAGTTAAGGTACATTTGGGTTGCTTTCGCTGTTTGGCTATTGTAAATTATGCTGCTAAGAACATGTAGGTACAGATATCTCTTTGAGATTCTACTTTTAATTGTTTTGGGTATATATCCATAAGTATTATCAGGTCATATTGATAATTCTATTTTAATTTTTTGAAGAATCATTATATTGTTTTTTATAGTGCCTATACTATCTTACACTCAACAGCACGACATTCCACTTTCACCCTATCTTTTCCAAAGCTTGCCATTTCCTGTTTTTTTTCTCCTTATTTTTTAAATAGTAGTTATCCTAATGTGTGTGAATTGTCTAAGCCTTGAATTTTAATTCATGGTAGTTCTTGCCTCATCTACAGGACATTTTTGTTGCCTTTGTCCCTGGGGGTTTTGGAAGATTTGAATTAGGTAATGTAGTTTAAAGACTTTGATAAGCAACATGTCCCCAAATAAAGTTAGGAATGATTTCATTCCTAATTTGAAGAAATATCTCCACAGACAATGAATGTCCAGAGAACTCCTAATTTTGCAAAAAATCTTTCTTATGTAAGCCCAACAGCAACTCTTGGTCCTGTCCTGACGATCTAGGTTGGAAAATTGTCTTTTAAACCTCTTATTAAATTATTTGTTATGTGGTTTAACTCTTTTGAGCTCTTATTCTTGAACAACCCTTTCAGATCTTGAATTAAGGTTGGAATCTACTGATCTGTGAAATGACTTTACATCAGATTATTACTTACTTATAATTTATAGGTACTGTCCAGGCTATTTTCTAAATTAGTATCACTCTAAATTCGTCTGTGCCTTAGCATCAACTAGAAAACTTAAAAAAATATCCCCAATACTCAGGTCACATCCCATAACAATTAAATCGGAATTTCTGAGGATAGGAGTCAGGCATCAATATTTTCTAAGACCCCTTGTACAGTCAAGTGTTAAGAGCACTATTTTAAATTAGTGTTTCTCAAATTTATCTGAATATAAACACTTGGAAAATTCCTTAAAAACACAGATCACTTTTCAGAGGGTGGGGGAATTCAGGAGATGGTAGGCAAAGTTTCAAAGGCCACAAAATTTCAGTTAGACAGGAGGAAGGAGGTTAAGAAACCTATTATATACCGTGGTGTCTACAATTGACAATATATTATGTATTTTAAAATTGCTAGAAAGATGTATATACTTTTTAATTTTTTAATTTTAATTTTTATTTTTGGGAACCTGGAATCGAGCTCAGGACCTCATGCTTGCCAGGCAGGAAAGATAAATTTTAAATGTTCTCACCACACACAAAAAGTATATGAAGTAAAATACGTGTTGTCTTTATCATAGCAAAACATCATATTTTACACCACAAATACATACAATTTTTAGTTGTCGATGACAAAAAACAAACAGAGATTCCTGGGTCCCAGTTTAACTCTACTGAATCAGAATTTTCAGGGAAGAGGACTGGTGAGCTCTGTATTTAACAAAAACCCAGGTGCTTCCCATCATGGAGAAATTTGAAAAAACTAATAGTAAAACAATTACCTAGTAGAATATGACCCAGTATCACCATGGGCTGAGTTTCCCTGTGCATGTGGATGCCCGTTCCATTTGCACAATGGGCCCAGCTGTGAAATCTACATTTGTCTGCTAGAACACCATTATTTACTTTCCTTCGATTGCTATTTGCTATTTGTGTGTGTGTGTTTCCTTGTTTGCCCTCTTTACTGAAGTGATTAAACTCTTAGGAAAGACTTAAGTCCCAACCTCCCTTCAGTGTCACTATCTATGGGGACACTGGATATATTGGAGCTTTCTTGTTTATTGTTAGGATGGCTAATGACATTACCCTGTCACTCCAGGTCATAGGGATATGTAGTTGTGGGGGGCATGTTGAAGTTTTTGAGTACATACTAAGTTTTAAGCATGTCATAACACATGGGTATATCAATCCTATTAAGTAGGTAATTTTGCCTCCATTTTATTTTTTCAGATTAGGAAACCCATGTTCAGAATAGTTAAAGGTACTGGCTTAAGATCAAATGAATAGAAAATGGCAAAGTTCAGATTTGAAGTACAGCCTGGCTGGCTTCAAAGCCAGTCTACTGTGAAAACTTGCATCAGTTGAATGCAGAGGCATTTTCTCTTTGAGACTCACATTGCCACCTCCTGAGCACGCTCTGACTACCGCGTCTCCTGCATCCTCACAGGCAGACAGGGCTGTGGTTCTCTGCTTACTGCAGTGGCCTTGCCAGTGAGGCTCTGACCCCTCTCCAGCTGGGTTTCTGCTGCTGGTACAGAGATCCCTCTCCTCACTCAGGTCCCAGCCTATCAGCTGTGACAGGTGACAACAGAGCTAATTAGTACCAATTGTGGAGATATTTACCATGAGGAGGGTCTTCCTGCTGAGAACTGATTGAGACCAATTAATCATTTCATGAGTATACTGAACAGCTAGCAGCTGGGACAAGTGGGTCACTCCTGACAAGTTCTGGGTTTATTAGCACTGTTTTGGGAGAGAATGCTTTGTTTTTGTCTTGTCACTATGCAACCAGACCAAAAATGCTATTATAATCGAACAGATTCTTTTAAATGAGTGTGTCTGTCACCCCAAATAGTTATGTGAACTGTTATTGACCATTGTGAAAAAGAAATAGTGTCCCTGTGTACTTTAGTGTCCCTGTAAACATTTTCTGTTTACAGATATAGATACAGAGCCCGGGGAATATTTTTCTGAACTCAAGAAATGAACCAATATGCATATCTGCATTTTCTAACAGTATGTTCTTTGGGAAAATCATTTTGGGAAAAATTGTCTCATTTTAGAAATTAAGGTAAGGATGGCCTGCGTTTTTTTTTACAGTTCAAAAACAAACATAGGGCCGGTGAGATGGCTCAGCGGCGTAAGCGCCTGCCTGGCAGGGGCGAGGGCCTGAGTTCGACTCCCGAAACCCACATACGAAAAAAGGGCCGGTGATATCGCTCAGTGGCACGGGCGCCTGCTGGCGCTCAAGGTCCTGAGGTCGACCCCTGGTACCCAAAAAAAAAAAAAAAATGCAAAATTTAAGGTGAATTCTGTCCTTACCTGTACCAGAAGAGCACTTTACAGAGTCTAAAGTGCAAGACACATACCAAAAATTCAAGGTGCGAATGAGTCTACACACACACACACACACACACACACACACACACACACACACACACTTATTTTTAAACCTTCTTGCTAAAAACTACCCAACAGCAAGGTGGAGAATCTTGGTTAGCAAGTTCTTCAAAATGCGAAGTCATTCTTAGAAAGTAACTGCCTCAGCCCATCAACTACACAACACACTAAAATCTAGCTCCTGCTCAGGGTCCGGCTAGCTGTGACCGACTGCATGCTACTCAGCAGAGCAGCTCGGGAATTTCTATTTCTTAGTTTGTAAGAGAAAAGTTTGTTAGATAGCGTAGGTCTCATATACCTTACACCATGTTTTGTCTATCGCTAACATCTTTTCAATTGTTAAACTAGTATAGCAAATTTATCACAGCTAAAGAACCAATGTTGATACATTATTACTAACTAAAGCCTGTGCTTTATTCAGATGTCCTTAGTTTTTACCTAAAGTCTTTTTCCTGTTCTAGGATCCCATCCACAGACCACATCCCACGTGGCCATCCTGTCTCCTTAGATCCTTCCAGCCTGTTAGTTTCTCAGGCTTCCTTTGTTCTGAGCTTCTTAGCTGTCTGAGGAGTACTTTGTAGAATATCCCGTGATTTGGGTTTGCCTTTTTCCCCATGGCTTAGGATCAGGATGGGCCAAAAAGATCTTTTCAGGTTTTACAAAATTTTCTGAACTGAAACAAAACAAGTAAAAGATCCAAGAGTTTGAGGTATTGATCTCGGTTGGTGAAAGATTATAACACATTAGTGTTTTGATATTTGTCTGTCCATATCCACATGACATGGTCAATTTTTATGAATTTGTTACTAAAATGTTTTACCATAGATGTAACCCAGGTAGGGCTGTGCCATCCTATCTGACCATAATGCTCACTGAAACACTCTTAGGTCAAAGATCTATTTTGGGTATGGACTTCTAACCATTTACTAAGCTTTATTTTGTCCCCTCTGTAGGAAGTATGAAATCCAAGTTGCCATGCCCAGGCTGGAATAGACACGTGGTGCAAGTTGAAAGCTAACTTTTGCTTTCCAGGGACAAAAAGAAGAGGAAGAGAAACATTTATGAATTGTTTTTGTATGTGAAAAATCACCAGCTTCCTTCAAACCAAATGAGTGAGTCCTGCTTAATTAACAAAAAGGAAGTCGATGTTGATATTTGGATATGCATGTATTGACATCTGCCCCCTTCGATTTGTGTGAGTATGAACCAGAGAGAATAGATTACTTTGTTTGCCAAAGAAAAGAGTTCCAATTGACAAGAAAGACTGTAGGGAGCATTAACTGCAGTGCTTGTTAAAACATGAAGGATTAATAGCAGAAACGGAGGTACGAATTTTGAATGTCTCCAGTTTAATATCTTCAAAAACACTTGGGTTTTTTGAGAATGGCTCACCCAGCCACATGAAAGTGCTGCTTAGGGATTCGGCCACACGACTTCTCTAAACCCAGGGCTGGGCTGCTCCGTTTTTACCATCAAACCATCTTACTTGAAGTGTAGCCACAAATTAAATTTATTTTTATTGAATAAATACTAAGTCCGTGTGAAGGGGACAAACACAGCCTTTGGAAATATGGTACCACCTCCTCAACCTTGGTAGAGTAAGCATATAAAAAACAGTCATTTTAGTGACTCCCTTAACCATTTAAAAAAGGCAGTGATGGCCTTCAGCTACAGCATTTAAGAGAAGCATTCGGTAATCAGGAATTCTTTTTATAAGCACAATAATGAATAGGCAAATCAGATTTGGCAAGAATGTCTGAAAACAACTGTGTGATAGACCTGTGTCCTGCTTTGGGAAATTTCTTTCTGGATTTTTAGGATTCAGGTTTTGTGTTTGCAGAGGCTGAAAAGGAAGAAGAAAATGTAGTTCCCATATGTCACACAATAAACCCCTACTGGTAAAATAAATCAACCTTTGGAAGATCCACCCAAAGAATCATGGAATATCCCACATTAGATCATTACCAAGCCACTTAGGTCAGAAATTATGGGGCAACCATTAAAAAAAGGAACAACAACAACAACAACAAAAAAAAAAAAACCCAGTGTTCCGCTACTCACAGACTCATTGTATGGTTAGTCTGAGTTACTGTGGTGGCTTTGCCAGCTATGACAGTCCATGAACTCAGTTGGGTCATTCTAAATTTAGCAAGAAAATAAAAGAATTCAGCAAGTTTGGGTCCTTCCTCACTTTCAAACTATGTAATTTTGGGGGAAGCAAATAGGAGGTAAAGTCCTACACCCAACAAAGCACCAAGGCAAAGCAGTCTTATGAAGATTCTCTCTTTTTCTGCCTGGAATTACTTAGATATGCTAATACCTAAGGCATAGAGATGAACCAGATGACCTCTAAGAACTGTGTCTAGCTCCGTTTTTCTATTGATAAACTGCTACTTTGAAGTCGGGAAAAGGACTAGAAAAAATTGGGTTTAAGTGCTTGCTACAAGATCTATGCAAGAGACAAGAGTAAACTGATTTTTGTGATTGTTACCCAATCCCCAAACTTACTGAGCCTCCAAGTACTACACGATCACCTTTTCCATTGAGGAGTCTTTGATGTTTCACAAGACAGCCGAAGTCTGAGAGCAACTTGTGTGTGGAGAGGGAAGGAAATCTGTCCTGAAGGTTTACTTCTAAGCTGAAGTAAATCCCCTCTTAACACAACATTTAATATACTTGGAAAAACCAACAGATAAATTGGAATCAAATTCCCCAGAATACAATCTGAGCTAGTTTTTAGAAGAAAGAACAAAATAGTGAGCCAAGAGACAAAGAAAAATGTGTGAATAAAAATTCTTTTAGGATTCAACGATTACATTTACAGCATTGCAGGCATTTTTCTTAGTTCACAGGGGGCAGCAAATCCCTAATAAGATTTAGGCTGCACAAATTAAAGGGCCACTTCTATAAGGTTTGCAGCTCCCAGTCCTGGAGGTGCCTTAAAGACAATCTGTGAGTAGAGTCTTATTTGAACCATGTCATTCATTAATGATGGAGCTGATAGTGCTGGTCAGCCAGGAGAAATATGATCATAAATCCCTGAATACATATATATGTTATTGCATACTCAATATACATGTCAGTAAATTATCATAATGGAGGGGAATATTTTGCTTTGTGCAAATCTAAATAAAAATATACAAGGTCAATATTTTTTCTCCATTTCCCTGAAAAAGATTATTTTACCTAATGAATCAGAGCAGTTTTCATAGTAATCTGTTTTGTTTATAGGTTGTGATAGTCGGTGTTTTACCTTTGAAAGCAGTGACTGGTAAGATTCATTAAGTGCCCAGTGCACCTCTCCAAGAGATTAAAAAAGGAAGCTGGCCAGGGATCCTGATGAACCAGGAACAATACGCAACCAGATAATGAAGAGTTAAGAAAACCTTCTCAGCCTGCTAATGAACTCCATCCTCCCCTGGTGAGACCACCCTCCTTTCAAGTAAGAGGTAATTTAATACACATCTAACTCCATTGTGCTTGGGCTTCATCCAATCTCAGTGGATCGGTGTGATACATTATAATGAATAGTCTGCAATACGTCACAAAGTGACTCAACAGCCCTGCAAAACAAGATCCCTAAGCTTGATTTTCCAGCTCCCTTTGAATATATTTTGCCTTATTCCTATCAGCTCATACCAGAACTTGAATATTTCTTATAGCTCCCCACACTGAAAGTTATATGCTCAAGAGTTGCATTTGATGAGATCTGCAGTTGTTGGCGGTCTCTATTAAATCAAGCCCTACACTTGAAAATGACACCAACAGTGAAACCAGCCAAATAATATAGCAAGAGAAGGAAAATGGCCCCCTTGGTTTCCAAAGGGTTTCTTCGCATGTTAATTTCCCTTTGTAATCCACACTGTGTGCTGGGAAGTAGGTTAGGGAAAGGCACTCTCCTGTTTCAGATTCTGCAAAAGCAGCTGGAACCGGGCACCCTGATGTCTGGAGAGAAGAGGCAGAGACGGAAAAGGGGGTCAGAAAATTCATTCTAGAAAGATCTCTCTTACTACAGCTGTGCCATTTTGTCCGTGTGACTTGTTTCTTCTAAGATTTCTTCATTTCAGTGAAGAGACACTGCCCTAGAGAAAAGACCATGCTCCTTGCCGTTAATGGCTGTAGGTAGTTTCAACCCTGCAGAATGCAAAACAGGACTCTGTTCCACAGATGATCTTTCAGAAGAACAAATGGTTAGAATGGTGTGGAAGCTGTTTGCTTGATGCTTTGGTCAGAAGTCAGGGCACAGCGCTTAGGATAACACAAAGATTGTGGGAGAAGGGCAGGATGGAACCTCCTTCTCCTCCTCTTCCCCATAGGATGCTGAGGTGGTGGAAAGATCCATAAACTGGCAACCAAAACTGACACTTGTGGGAAAATCATGTTAATTCTATCAGGTTGGATTTCTTCATGGGGAAAATGAAATGGGCATATTGGACTTGTGTACTTCACAGGAATGGGAGATGGGTTTCTTTTGTCTCTGCTGTCGTTCTTTGTGCCTAGGACAATTCCTGAGAACTAGCAGGGGATGGTATCAGTTTCCTATTGCTGCAGTAACAAATTACCACTCCTTGTTGGCTTAAAACAACACAGACGTATCATCTTACATTTCTGGAGATTAGAAAGACTAAAATGGAAAGCTAGACAAGTCAGCATTCCTTGTTGGAGGCTCCAGGGGAGAATCAATTTCCGTGCCTTCTAAGCAACTTCTCAAGAGCTGCTCTAGAAGCCACTCTTAGCTCACGGTCATCTTCCGTTGTCAAAGCCAGGGATGCCTGGTCCAGGCTCTCACATGTCATAGCCCTGGCTACTCCTTCATCACTTCTCCTTCTCCAAGGTGAATCTTGTGTCTCACTTTCACTTATAAAGATCCTTGTGATTATGCTCATCCATCCAGCTCACCCAGCATAGTCTCTCCATCTCAAGATCCTTAACGTGATCTCATTTGCAAAGTTCCTTTTGCCACATGAGGTAGCATTTTTAGATTTCTGTTATTACAACCTGGACAGGTTTGGGAGGACATTATCCTGTCTACCACAGTGTTTGACAAATATTTGATAGGCTTGTAGTAAATATTTTTAGAAAGTAGTAAATTAAACACTTTCAGATCCTGTGGTTCATCACCAACCATGATCATGGTCACACATATGTCATGCCCTTCTGCCCCTTCCTAGATGCACAACCTACATACTCACTCAAACTCACGTTCATCCAACCCTAGGTTTTGGCTCCAAACCTGCACTCTAGTTCTGCTTTACTTCCTTTCACCTAATAGAATATTATCTTTTTATTTTTTATTTTTTTTGGTACTGGGAATCAAACTTAGGACCTTGCACTGGCCAGGCAGGCACTGTGCCACTGAGCTACATCTCCGACCCCTAGAATATAATCTGTTGTGATAGATTTCCTCACCAGGTTAAATGAATTGTTTACTGTCATACTGAGACAGTTGATGATCTAGCCAGACTAGAGATTTAAAACACTTTTCTACATCCCTTGTACTTACCTTATACTACACTCCTTCCTCTAATTACCACTTCAAATAGATCAACTAATAAGAAAGAGAGGATGAGAATTGTCAGGCAGGAGAGAAGATGCATAGAGCTTATTGGAATCAGACCAGAAAATCCCCAAACTCTGCCATTATCAAAACCTCTGAGTCCCATAACAAATAGACCCCTGAAATATGAGTCATATTCACTGAATGACTCTCCCAGCTACCAACTGTCACTTCAATCAAAATCCATATGACTTCCATCAAAACTGTTAAAATTTGTCCTTGTAACATTAAAAAAATATAACAACATGCTACCCTCCCTCCCACTATCATCTGACCCTCCTCCCACCATTGCTGATAAAATTTCAAGCAACCTAAAGGGTCAGAATTCCATTTTTGAGTTTTTCAAAATTGTTTTGAAACAGTTCTCATTTTATGCCTATTAGTTTATGCCACTTAGGGATAGTTCTCTATCAAAACAATTGCAGAAGGCCTGCCTGGTTTATCTTTAACTCAACTGTAGAATTCGGAAGGAGATGATAACCTGTTATAGTTACCCAATGACGGTTTTCCTAATGTATCATATGCAACCTGTGTCAAAGAGCAATTAGGAGTAGTTAGAAATTAATTGGACACTGTGCTTAAGTACGTTCACAGAAAGCTGTAATTCTTGACAACTAGATTGGCGCATGACACAACTTTAGAATTTGCTACCCAGCATTCTCTTGTTTTAGACTTGGTAACAATACCATATCAACAACAACAAAATACCACAAATGTACTCATTAAAAAACTTAAGTACAAATAGAATATCTCTTGGTCTAGAGGAAATGACTGTGCAAAACTCACAAGGCACAAATGCTCCTGAGCAATTTTTCCCGCTGTTCCAGTAGGTCATTAAATATTTAGCTCATACTGTGTGTACAAGTAAATATCCTACTCTGTGTTTAACATAGCACATAATTCTCACTGAAAAATGGGAATTGCTGTGGGAAAATCTTGCTCAAGTTAAAATAAATCTCTACTATATTTTAGTTAATTTCCTTGTTTAATTCTGTGTTCTTGAATAAAAGCCTTAAAATGAAAAGATCCTGGGCAAATTGATATGTATGGAATTAATAATATCCAATGTCAAAAAGTAGAAAAAATAAGCACAAAATGAAGTTAGATTCTATCTAAATAATCTGGCCACTTCAACAGAATATAGCAGAACTTGGTGACAAGGATATCTTTCCTATGGCAAATGCAAGGTATCATGGATTAGTTCCACTGTGTCTGTATTTGTCAAGTCAAATGCAATGTTGAAGAAATTGATAGAAGTCAAAAGAAAATTAAACTACTTTTTCTCTAAGGCAATCAAACCAGGAAGGCAATAAGAGTTCTATTTTCCTGTATAATTTGAGTAACTACCTCAGTTTTCTAAACCCCTTGCAAAAAATAGACAAGGGCCATGGCTAGCTACAAGTTGTCACACATCTGGAAGACTATTTTACTTTTTTTTTTTTTTTTTTTTTTTTTTTTTTGTGGGTACCGGGGGGACGACCTCAGGACCTCGCGCGTCAACAGGCACCCGTGCCGCTGAGCGATATCACCGGCCCCTTTTTCGTATGTGGGATCCGGGAGTCGAACTCGGGCCTTCGCGCTTGCAAGGCAGGCGCTTACGCCGCTGAGCCATCTCACCGGCCCTGGAAGACTATTTTAAAAACACATTCAAAATGTTTTGATTTTATGATGCCAAGCATCTGGGAATGCAAACTTCTCTTAGGTATTTTTTTTCTACAGATATTCAGCCTTGTGTAGGCAGTCATTGTGCCAAATTTTGAGCTACATATTTTATCTGTGGGATAACAAAAATATATATGCAAAGGTAAGGCTTTCCTTATGATTCTGATTTAGCTTAATGATGTTAACAGAGTTGCCACTCATTCCTGCATTACTTGAACCACCCCCAAGATGCATTCTCCTGTACTCCTAAAAGCTTTTCAGTGGCTTTTGTTGCTCATTCCTCCCCCAAGAACACTGTCTCCCAAAAGACCAGCACTCACTTACTTGTCTAAACAGTAACTGACTTAATTGGCTGCATTTCACAACAAGGATGAGGACAAGAGACGCTTCTAGTTTTCCCTGCTTAATAGAAACCAGCCTTAGGAATACCTGTGGTTCACCAACTATCCCCAGACCATTTGCAGGAGTCTGAGGTAGGTATTCTTCATGTGAGGTCGCCTCCCTCTTCATGTGAGCAAGCTCGGACTTCTACAAGCCTTTTCCACCAACTAAGCTAACCATCCCCATGTCTGCTCCAGTGTTTTAAGTCAGGCGATGCCATGGCTGCTCTTCAGGGTAACCATGAATTAATTACTTCATTTCCATATTGTGCCTTCTACTTCAGATCTCTCATTCTTGCTTTTTATCTAGAGGAGAGGGAACAGATTCCTC
Source organism: Erethizon dorsatum (assembly GCA_028451465.1). NCBI lineage: Eukaryota > Metazoa > Chordata > Mammalia > Rodentia > Erethizontidae > Erethizon > Erethizon dorsatum. The sequence continues at coordinate 48,372,322 of CM051835.1, read as the reverse complement.
AAAGGCAAGGAACACGGTATATTTATCATTGTAGGCTCAATACCTAGCACAGTGCTAGGCACAATAATTGGCTGTTGGATTATTCTGCATGAAATGTAATCTGGGCCACTACTGAAGTAAAGACCATCACATTTCAAACCGGAAACACAAGTTTGAGCCTAAGCAGTGTTGGATGGGCATGTCACAAGCCTTCCAAAGCTCCATTTACATGTGGGTGCTACTGCTAACCTACAAAGACTTCGTTTATTATGAACTTTGAAAGACAGTGGAGTACTGGCTTTTTGTTACCTAGGCTTCCTTCAGACAAGGAATATACACTTGGGGGACAGAGTTATTTTGACCTTTTTATGGGATATTCCCTGACTTAATTGTCTACAAGTTCTAGAAGTCACTGGGACACTCAGGGTTACAAGGTATCATCACGAAAAACAGCCCTGCATCAATCGAAGCCAGCACATAGTAGTAGCACCTTCCCTGGAGAGAGTGGAGGCCAAGCCTCAGATGTTGATGGGCTTGGACACTGGAGTCCCTCCAAACTTTTTAGCTTCTCGGGCAGTCATTGCAATCTTCTCCATTAACATAACTAAAACCTTCCTTTAAAGGAGCTCTTAGGAAAAAAATGGCAGAATTCAAAGAGCCCAGAGGTCCTAAATTGAGTGTAATAGAATTTATGCTATTAATAATGACTTCATTTAAAAACCAGTCTGGTGTGGTCTAGGAAAATGTGCATTAAATAGATAGATAATAAATTTGATGATATGAAGCAATATAATGTTTTACTGTCTTAATATTAAGAAATTTATTAAATATTTACTTTTACTCACTAGCATAAGATATTACTATTTCACTTTCAAACATATTTAAAGTAATATATTACATATCCTGGTTCTCTGATCAGAAAATTTATTACTCACTAGCATAAGATATTACTATTTCACTTTCAAACATATTTTAAGTAATATATTACATATCCTGGTTCTCTGATCAGAAAATTTAACTAAGAAAAATCTAGAATTTCCTAAAAGTTTATTGTCCCAAGGTGGAAAATTTGCTAAACAAAAAATTCCTCAAAAACAAAAAATAAATAAACCAGCCATCTCTTTAGATTTTACAAATAATAGCAATTGATGGCTAATATTCTTAACCTTTAGTCAGTCTTCTCTTGATGAGAAATCAGAATCAGGGGTCATTACTTTTACAAGGAATGTTTAGACACCCCAGTGACATGATCACTATATGAAATATAATTCAAATTATCTCAGTTTAAACACTGACTTTGACAGTTAGTAAAATCATTTAATTTTCTACTATGGAAACTGTTTTAATAATTTTAACCGTTTTTTAGATTATACCAATTCTTTGAGATGAAGTATGACGGAAAATCAAAATAATCTGTAAATTGAACTCTACTGCAAAAAGTGATTTTAATTCTTCAGCAGGGATATTAGTGGATAATGTTTGAGTGCCTTTTGCTTGTATTTCTTTTCTTCCTTTACCTCTTCTTTCTTCCTCAGCTCAAATACAATCCAGCTCCCAAAAGCAGATGCTACTTAATAATCCCTTCCCTCTGCTTTCTCCTATTCTCTTTCATTCACATTCCCAACTTTGCATCTCTCTTTTCATTTTCCTTTTTTCTTTCCGGGGAATGACCACCTCAAAGGATTAATTCAGAACAGGCAGCAGAAAATGGTAATAAGAGTGCGCAAATCAGGATGTGGATTTAGAATCAAGAGGTATTTTAAAGGAGGAGAGTTACTCAAATTAAACATATGTTAAGAATATGGGTTTGTTGTTCATGGCATACCTGCTGCCTATAATCCCACCCTGGTCAGATCAGCCTTCAAGGGCACAGAATTTCCTAGTAGAAGAACAAACACAGTGGCTTGGATGTGCATGGATCTGAGAAGCTCAGTGGGCTTCCTCCCCTCTTTTTCTGACCTCACCTTTGCAACGCAGGTGGTAGTAGCCTGGCTAAAGTAGTGAAATGGATCGTGTCCCTTTAGGCTCAGAGCCAGAGAGAATAGAATTCAGTCTCCAAGCAATGAGGCTTTGGGCATATGTAAATGCTAAGACAGGGATTGGCATCTATACCATACTTTGTTTTAAACTGACATTGCCTGTGTTCCAAGGCATCATCTTTCTTACCATGACACATGTGAACTAGGCAGTAAAAAAATGCATTGCTTTTGTTTTTTAAAAAAATGCTGTACAGAAGCTTCGAGCGCTTTTCACTGGGTCAATGTGCCATCAGCCGAAGGTTGGGGTCTTCCTACTGCCTCCCATATTTCTGTGTGTGTGTGTGTGTGTGTGTGCACACACGCACACGTGTGTGCATGCGCATGTGAGTATGTGAGTGTCCTTGCTGACAAAGAAGCACATTTACTTTCATGATGGATCTCTCTTTAACCATTAAAAATCATGATTTCAGGTTTTATGCTTGCAAAATGTTTAAAATATGTTAACTTTCAGAAAGAACTGTGCCACTGTTAGAGTCAAGCCCTGAAAGCCCAGCGATAGTTGTTTGAAAACTTCTGATTCTGCTTTTTGGTGAATTGTGTTCTGTACAGAATAATGAAAAGCTTTTTTCTATTTTTGCATTTTCATTCTTCTACAAGTGTCCTATTTTCTAGCTCTGCACTGTCTCAGAATTTTGCATCTAAACATCCTGATACGAACTGTCACATCTCTAGCTAAGGATTTTATTAAGAACTATGTAGAATAGCAATATATCATTTACTTGTTCATTTACGTCATTCTTTGCTTTAGAAGAGTTTTGAGGTAGAGAACAGTAATGTCATATATTTATGGCTTGAATTTATTTCACTGATAGGCAAGATCCAATATTCTTGGATCCCGCAAGATAAGTATACATAATATGGACGACATCAACAAAATCTATAAGTGTTTTTGAAAAAATATTTTATATTGAATTTTGGGATAACACTGGTCTGAGAAACTTAAAGAGCCCCTTTTCCATTTGTTTTGACATCGTTCTTAGAACACAAATACTGCATAACTAGCTGTGAAATTTTTATAGAGTAACAAAGGGTAACAGACTCCCCTTTATACTCTCTAAGAAAAAAAGAGAGCTTGCTGACTACATGAATAGTGTGGAGGAAATAAATAGTTTCTTAGTCTTGAAAGCATTTTATACTCACTGATGACAAGATGTGATCTAAAGAACATTCTTAATAATTGATTAAAGCAGGTTGGCCTCTAATGTTTGATCATGAGTTCATTACAGAGTCTTTGTGTTATATTTCATTTCTGTCCCAAATCAGCAGATGTTATACTAGAGTGACACAATGAAAATTCCTCTTTAAATAGAGGACAGTTTGGGGAGTGTGATTATTTAGTTTTTAAAAAATCATTCATTATCCTGATGTCCTTTACTGAACCATATCTGATTTGAGAACTGGCTGCATTTCTCATTGCCAAATTTGTGATATTTTACAGAACTTGGCTCAGATGACCATTTTCCAAATGAAGAATTCACAGTAATGTTTGAAAAACAGGAGATTTGTGTTTAGCCTCAGTGACTTGCAATATATAGAGAGGGTAATCCGTGAAATCTAGTTCTGCAAACTGGCCAAGTCATCACAAATTTGATGGAGTGTATTCAAAGAAATGCCACTGAACAGGTAGGGGATGTCATCAGAAGTGTGGCAGAAGCAGGGGGAAGGGGACACAGCTAGGCTTTCCTTCCTATGAATATCTTGTCCTAAGGGAGTCTTTCCAACAATTTTAGTGGTGGTAGGTTGGGATTTGTCCTTATACTTTTGAGGAAGTGCCTGAACTCTCTTGAATGACTGCGTCTTCCCTGCTTCCATTTCCACTTACTGAAAAAGAGATTAGACTGCAAAACAATAAAATGCAGTTTGGGGAAGTGAGAGAGCTCAGCAGCATAAGCGCCTGCCCGGCAAGCGTGAGGTCCTGAGTTCGACTCCCAGAATCCACATAAAGGAATAAAAGAGTGGTGATATCGCTCAGTGGCACAAGCGCTTGCTGGCAAGCATGAGGTCCTGAGGTCAATTCCTGGTACCCACATAAAAAAATTAAAAAATAAAATAAAATAAAATAAAATACAGTTTATAGTTCGATGTAGAATCATTGCTCAGGAATTAAGATTGGCTTATGTCTTTGTTGATAAAAAAAGCTAAATTTAAAAAGAATTTCATGATATTTTATTTTATGAGAAAAAACAAAATTTCACAACAAAATAATAAGAGAATAACAATAGTTAATATACCATGTATCATTATCTTCAAAGTAGTTACTGAATGGATAAGGAAAATGTAGTATTTATACACAGTGAAGTACTACTATGCCATAAAGAAAGATAAACTTGAGGTATTTGTAAGTAAATGGATACAACTTGAGAACATAATGTTAAGTGACGTAAGTCAGACACACAAGATTAAATATTGTACGGTTTCTATTATGTGAAATATATATATATATATATGCATAATAGGAGGTACATAAATAGGAAGTACGGAGAAGTTCAAATAATTTCCCAAATTACCTATTCCATTGTTTCAAAAATATTCTAATATTTGTAAAATTTATAATAGACAAGTGGATGGAGGAGGCTAGGGAGAGATTGTCAACAGATGCAAAGTTTGGTAGAAGGAACACACTCTGCTACACGGTAGGGGGACTGTGGTTAACAATATTGTGTAGACCATTTCAAAATACAAGGGAGAAGTTTGAAAGTTCTCATCACAAAGAAAGGATAGATGTATAAGGTGACAAATGTGCTAATAACCCTGATGTGATCGTTGTACACTGTATACATATACTGGGACATCACATATACACATAAACATGTATAATTAGGTGTCACCTAAAAGCAAAATTAAAAAAGAAATACTCGTGACTTCATAAAAATTCTGTACAGGAGAGTTTCCTAAATCTCTCCTATATTTTGTGTGTGTGTGTGTGTGTGTTCTTGACACCAAAGAAACATATTTGCTTTGATGGAGCTCCTTTTAGCCATTAAAAACCACAATTCTAGTTTTTATGCTGGGAAAATGCTAGAAATGTGTTACTTTCAGGAGGAACTAAAAACTATGTTCTTTTGAGAGCTGAGTCTTTCAAAGCCCACCAACAATTGACTACTTTTGTAGAATCTTTGTCCCGTATTTTCCTTGTATTGGCTTTCTGGAAGGCTTTGAGCCTTTGAGTGACCATTCTTCTAGTGGCGATTTTAACATAGTTGAACACTTTTATTTGTGCTGCAAGTAGTACACAGGACAATACACATCATTAAATTAATTCTCTTCCCATACAGAAATTCTTTTCTGAGAGTAGTTTGCCAGCTGTCCTGCTGTGGGGTCAGAGGGTGGGACACAGTAGATTTGAGACATAAGGAAGGGGACAGGGGAAATTAGGCTTTTAGCGATGGGGTCTTTTGCTCCTGGGAAAGCCGTTGCACATCTTGTGTCAGAGAACACGATGTGGGACGTTTATGTAAACACAGAGTCCTTGCCAAGATTAAAAATCACAGATAAGGCAAAATAATGAACTAAAATGTAGACCAAGAGCACATCTCTTTTAGAAAATGTGCAGGAGGAAAAGCTGAATAAACCCAAGGAAAATGTTGTGCATAAGCTGCTTGTCTGCTATTATTAGCAAGGTGAGGGGATCTGGGCAAGAGTTTGTGGTCTTTAAGGACATTTTGGCTTCTCTTGGCATCATGCTCTGACATTATTTTTCCATTTTTTCATGCTGTCACTGTAATCTGACCTCTTTATGTAGTATATCTCAGGAAATGACAATTGGCTGTCATAGGCCATACAAATTGATTGGATATGACAGCATAAAAGAACAAATATTCTGCAGAGAAGAAAGTGTTTACTTATACAGTACTCTTATATTTTAATCCTTTTTAACCCCTTCTTGGTTAATTTTATTATTTCAATTAGATCATTTAAAAATCAACACATCACATACCAATCTTTCCTAAGAGCAATCATAAGATTTGATGATTTTTCTGATATAAAAGGTAGGGTTTCAAATTTGCATTATTTTATCTACTGAATTAACTATGAATTCTAAACCAAACTAATGTTTCCATGTGTTTTTGAAAATCTCTAATCCAAACCATCTGGAGAGGCATGGTTTTGCAAAGGCATCTCTTTTAGGACACTCTGTGGATTTTGTCACTGCTTGAGGTTTTGGCAAAGTATCAACATTACTATAATTCTCTTTTATGAAATATAACTTTTGACTAGGATTTAGAGTGTGGGATATGTGTATATGATTGCATTTAAATGAATATGAATGCTTGTGTACAATTTTTGTTCCTGTTTTCTTTGTTATTTAGAATATCATATTTGTAAAACTTATTTTAAAGAAGCAAAGGTTTTTGTTATATATAAGGCATACCTAATTTAATTTCAGCAACTCAACATAGTACTAGACAAAGTTATTGGAGAAGCACAGAAGCCCTGCCAAATTACCTTATTGTATAAAAGGAAATACTTTTTAAACAATTACAGAACAGAACATATATCAGCTTCAGAGAATACAAAAGGTAAAATTTATAAAATGGTTGTAGCAAGAATTTGTAGCAGTAAGACATAAACTCCATTTTTGAGGAGATTATTGTTAAAAATAAAAAAGATGAATCTTTCACCTTAGAGAAAAATAACGCCTCGTTTAATTCTTTGGCTAAAAATGAACACGCCATTTGAAAAAATGAGTAATTGGATTTAAACATGAGAGGACAATATAGATTATTTGTTAAAATAGAGCTTAGAAAAGTTAATGTCTCTATTTCCACAAATTCTTTTCAATAATAAGTCCTTTCGAGTAATTTCAAGAATTAATTTGCGCTGACACTGACTGAAATGAATGAAGATAACAATGTGATTGGAGAAATATGAGTCTCTGTATTTATTAATAACATGATATGGCTAATGGCTCCATTCATACGGTGATATTAAATGATGTAAGTGTATACACACAAATCAGAAATTTTGGGGTCTATTTCTGGAAGGAGAAAAATGTATATTTTTAAGAAATAGATAGTCTGAACTCTAAAGGTGATGTTGCTCTTAGACTATAAAGAAACCAAGGCAATGCACAGGCATCCCTCTTGGGGGTGAGAGTGGACTTAGCACACTCTGGTTGCTCTAACGTGGCCTTGAGCAACACAAGTCACCCAATTTCTCCCTGATTCATTACTAGGACCACCCCCCCACCAGCCACATATACCTTTGAGGGGCAGCATTGACCCTCTGGGGCTTCTCTTTTCATTTAGACTGCATGATATTCTTTCAAACCTACGCCTGCCTATATAAAAAGGTAAGAGAAAAAGCACAATCTGATAGCCCCCAAAAAGAAAAGCCCACCAAAGGAGGCCCTCATTATACATCTCTGTAGGTAGGACAGCTCTCGATAGAGATGCCAAACTGGTATAAAGGCAGAAAACTCTTCAGTATTTTTGTCCTATTTTGCTCCAGCGTGGCAAATAGTTGTCTAGTCTACACAGAACTGAGGGTAGCCATGCAGGTGCCAGAGCTTTCCTTATGCAGCCTATGTTTGAAGGTGAGTAGATAAGCCAAAAAAAAAAAAAAAAAGATGCTTTTCCCTGTGTATGGTCAGTGCTCCTCTTCTGCCTATGTCTGGTCCCTTTCTCCAGAACCGTTCAGTCGAAATCTTTCCTGTTCAGCAGCTAAAGGTGTAGATCCTGGTAGAGTGAAGACCCACATCCATGCTATTTGGACACTACATACAGATTATTATATATCTTGAAGTTTGCTCTTGCGTAGTAGATTATAATCACAGCTGACTCTCACTGGGTACTTACTACATGCCTGCTACTATATACTTTCCATATATTCATTTACTTTAGTCTTATAACAACCCTTTGACTTGCCCAATGTCACAGCTTCTCAGTAGTGGAACTGAATTATAATCTCAGGATTTGTGAACCCATAGCCCACTCTTAACTAAGATGAATTTACCTGTTTCCCAGGACTCAGTAAATAACCCATTATTAGTCGGGATGGTTAAATGGCTAGAATGAAAGAACTTTGGAATGGTCTCAGCTTCACTCTTCACTTGGCATTTCTGTATACACAGCACACATAGGATCTGACCAGTGTGAATAGGGTCCAGGCAACTAATGTAACTGAGAGAAACTGGCCAGACAGTGAAAAACTAGGCCTATCAGCTATTTCTCAACTCCAGCCTGGCCACAGTGGGTATCTCATAAACATCTGTTGAATGAATGAGTAAATGAATGTAAGGTAAAACTTTTTTAGGACTAGACCTAAGCAAAAAAATGAGAATTCCAGAGTTTTAGTTTATCACATGACTGTCATGCAATCATGGTGAAACAACCAAATGTAAAGAGAATACTTTGATCTTTCCAAAGTGGCTCATCCACTACTACGGAATGAATTATGTCCCTTTCCCTTGAAATTCATTATGTTGAAGCCCTAACAAATAGTGTGGTGGTACTTGGAAATAGAACCTAGAAGAAAGTAATTAAGGTTATATGTCCTTATAAGAAGAGACATCGAAGAGTTTGCTCTCTCTCTCCTTGTACCATGTGAGGACATAGCAAGAAGGCAGCCATATGCAAGACAGGAAAAGAGTGTAACAAGAAGCTGTATGTACCAGCACTTTGCCCTTGGACTTTCCAGCCTCTAGAAATGTAAGCAATAATTGCTGCTTTTTATAAACCATTCAATCTATGGTATTTTGTTTTGACAACCCAAGCTGACTGTATTAATCAGCTTTTCCTGTTGTTGGGACAAAATACCTGACATGCACAATTTAAAGGAGGAGAAGTTTAATTGGCTCATGGTTTCAGAGGGTTCAGTCTATGATTGGCTGGGTCCAAAGCAGAAACATCATGGCTTGTGCAGAAGAGTATGGTAGCTCAAAACTGCTCACTTCATTGTGGCTGGAAGCAGAGTAGTTGAACAGTAACAGAGAGGAAGGGGACAGGAATCAGATACAGCACCCAAAATCATGTGTCTGTGACCCACCCAGATACACCCAGAAGTGTGCTTTACTAATCCCCTAGGCAGCTTCCAAGGCAATCAAGCTGAGAATCCAGTTTAACCTTCACAGTGCCTAACATACTTAAGTTATTTCTTTCTACCAAAATAATAACCCTAAATGGTAAGTAGAAGGACCCCCATCATGCCAGTATTCAGGCCACAGCTCTCAGAAAATCCATTTTCCTGAGACTAAGTTTTCTCTGACTTCAGTGAAGGGTTGAGGGTCCATATAAGAAAGGACTGTCCAGAGAGATTGCTCATACGGGTCTTTAGTTCTCACTGCATAGTGGCAACAATTCCTGGGGGCAAATCTTTGAAGCCCAGATAGAAAAAGCTTAGTTCATATGGTTGTAAGTACAGGTTATGGGAAGAGGAGGAAGTCTTAGAGAGTCTTGTGATTGTAGGAAACTTTAGTCTCATTATGTGTCAGATGGCATAGCAATACAAAATAATTTAAACAGTTTGTCGAAAGGTGCATTCTCATTATACCTCTTGCATTAAAGTTCACTTGTTCACTAGTACACCGTGAGTTACATGCTTTTCTTCATTGTTAGCTTCAGATGAGGAAATACCTCGGATGTTATCTCTTTACTATAATTTAGCTCATGATTCTAATTTCCCTACATGTGTCTCAGTGACTAATTCTGCTTATTCTTGTATTACTCTTTGGAGAAGATTTCAGAAGAGGATAGATAAAGAATGAAAGTTGGCAAGGCAGTTTTGCTGTCTTCCAGTTTTCTGGGCCAAAACAGAAAATGAAGTTCCTGCTGTTTGATTTAATAAGAATCAGTGTCTCACTCAAGCCTTGATCATCAGACTAGTCATACTCAATTGGCATAAAAGAAGTGTTTCCGAATGCCTGCATTTCATTTCCGCATCTACATTTAAAGCCCCTATGTCTTTTCCTAAAGGCATAAAACAGCAATGCTGTGTGCCGTTCCTCTTGTCTGATCCACATAATTTGTATCTTTTATGTAGGAGTTTATTTTTACCTTTATGTCACAGGTAATCTTTAATTTTTCATAATTTTGTACTTGGAATGTGTATCATAATCTATAGAACACTCTTTGAAGTTTTCGCTTCTGTTTTCTGATCCTGAGGTACGCTGAACATTATATTTAAAAACCGTGTGGGTTTTTAAGGAAACTTTAGTCTCATTATGTGTCAGATGGCACAGCACTACAAAATAATTTAAACAGTTAGTCGAAAGGTGCATTCTCATTATACCCCTTGCATTAAAGTTCACTTGTTCACTAGCACACTGTGAGTTACATGCTTTTTACATGCTACATTGATTTGCACCTTCCTGACCAGGCAGTCTGTTTGCCAGTTACACAGCATCTCTTATGTGCTTTCATTTGCAATATCCCGAATGCATATTGAATATGAAGCACTAGTTGTCAAAGAACCTTCTATTCTTTTACTCCTTTCTTTTTTGACCTTCAATAACCATTCAGAAGACCCAAGAGGAAAGCTTAGGAAATATTTTTTTCTTTTTTAACAGCTAGGCCATAAGTAAATTGAAAAACAAAAAAAAACCTCCTTAAGTCAGATTCTAACACTTCTTTGATTATAACATACTAAGTTCTTTGAAATAAAGCTCAAAATTCCACCAGAGATTGGAAGAAGACTTCTTTTTATGGGATCAGGAAATACAGCAACAAAGCCTCCAGCACTCATTCAGGGTCGGGCAGTGGTGTGGTCAGCCAGAACCGAGCTACCAGTCCCGACTTTCTGTCCCTGTCCTGACCACCAGCCCACGTTCCCTCCTGTGGTACCATCGCTCCTCACAGGCGGAACTCTCTTTGAGGTTAGCGGGAACCTCATGTGGAGCCAAGCACGGAGCAGCTGAGGCTAGGAGTTGCAATCTCATCTGAATCTTTATAGAATCCTAATGAGAACTGAAGCCACACAGAGGAAAAAATACAAACTGAGTGTTTCAAACACTGGCACAGATGAGGTTAGGTGATATCACCCCTATTTCAATATTCTGGTTTTCCCTGAAACAGTGAGGGTTTCAGGTTATGATCAGTTTCAGGTCATTGTCAGATGACCCTTAAAAAGAGAATGTCAAGAACAAAGAAAACAAATCAAGAAAAAGTAATAAATAAATAAATAAAAACAAAAACAAACAAACAAAAAAAACCCCAAAACCTGCTGACCATGCTAAGCCTCTAAATATGGCTTTTCTACTTACCTCAATGCAGATAATTCTACGATATACATTTCTGATTCTATTCACTCCATGCAAAAGAGAAAGACCACACCAGGGTAAGCAACGCAGGGTGGTCAGGCACATAATCTAATGACAGAGTGTGAAGCCACTACAGAAGACAGCAGGCGCGTGGCCAGACTGCGTGACGGGGCTGGGTGGCTGATTTCCATGCAGAGTTCACCAGTATTTTCCAAATATAGACAGCTTGTATTGAAATGAAAATAGAAAATGCAGGACTGGAAAATGCAGGATTTTTATACTAAAAATCCAGTTAAGACATGAAACTGCCCATGAAAGGAGAGGGTATTTGGCCTTGCTGCTCCCAACAGAGAGAAAAGAGCCTTTTCTGAAAGACTGAAATCTTTTTATGATTAGGCTAAAAGCCTGTCAAGTCGTTGCTAAAGGAAGATTGAGTTTATTTCTATGTCTGTCTGTTGTGCATTTGGTTTCTAGTGTCTGAAACAATGTTTTTCAGGCCACTGGATTTTTTTGCAATTATACAGTTTGGAAAATAAGAAGAATCAGTGGAGCTCAGCAAAAAATGGGTAGCTAATGCAAATGTTCCAAAATCATAAAAGTTCAATCACCACCAGGCACTCTCGCTTCTCTGTATATCCAGTCCTCTTTCCTACTAAGCAAACTCTGTCTTATTTTGAAATTATTGGAATATTACAGAAGAATATGTCTTCAACTGACCAGATTTCAGTAAATTAGAATCCAGAAAGTACCAGTTGTAATAAATAAAATTTATCAAAGATTGGAAAGGATGTAGGAGAAATGTGGTGTCAGAAGTGATGACGTTTGTTTTTCTCATATATACATTTTAATTCTGTAGGCTCTCAGCATTTCCCTTTAGGGTTACAAGCCGGTAAAGATAGTGATATTAGGACTATTTATAACCAATGTCTTATAAATGGGGAGTTGCCAAAACGAGCTGCACAGCCTTTGCTATTAACTGCCATGTTTACCTGTCTATACCCTGGACCAAGTAAGTTAGAATCTCTGTGGGATAACTTCTCTTAAAGTTGTCCAAGTGATTGCAATGATCAGTTAAGGTGAAGAACACAGTTCATTCCAGTTCTTCTCTATTTACCCCTTTCCTCCCATGCCACACACTTGCATGGTGTTACCTGGCTGCCCCCCTTATTAATGTAGAATGAGGTGGGACATGGGCTTCAGAATAAAAGCAGTGGGCGTGGGCATGATGGTGCATGTAATCCCAGCACTTGGGAGGCTGAGGCAGGAGGATTGCTTTGAGTTCTAGGCCAGCCTGACCTACCTAGTGAACTCAAGGCCAGCCTGAACTACATGGCGAGACTCTGTCTCAAAAAACCAAGAAAAAATAAATAAATAAATAAAAGCAGTTGACTTTAAACCTAGCTGTGCCATTCACAGGTACCTGCCTTGTATCATGACTTCTCTGAGCCAGTTTCTTACCTTGAGACACAGAGAATTTATGACAATGAATGTAAAAAGAAGATTCTCAATACATGTTATCTATCTATCATATATCTATATCTATATATCATCTATATCTAAATCTCTATTTATCTATCTACTTTTCACCTATCTATCAAGATTCATGTCACAGAAGCATTTCCTATGACTTCAAATTAATGTGTTTACTGTTAGGGAAGCTGGCATCCCCTTCGAGTCTAACGATTTCCCTTCTCAGGTTAATCACTCCAGATGTATTTGCTTATGAGCCCAAAGTGATCTAGAATTTGAAAGATTTTTAGGAGTTGTGAAAAATACTGGTTTTCTGAATTGGTCTGGTGTGAAACCAAGATGTGAAATTTATGTGTCAACTTGGCTAAGCTATGACACTTTAGACAGCACACAGCAGTCCAGATGTTGGCCTGAAAGTATTTTTTTTATGTGATTAACATTTAAATCAATAGACTTCAAGAGGATCACCCTCCATAATGGGAATGGACCTCATCCAATCAGCTAAAGGACGTCAGAGAAAAGACCAAGACTTCCCAAAGGAGGATCAGTTCTGCCTGCAACACAGAAACATTGCCTTGCTAGCCTAGCCTGAAAATTTTGGACCCAAGAAATCCATGCAGTACTCCAGGCAGTCATCCATGCAGTATTCCACACAGTCCATCATCCATGCAGTGCTCGAATTTCTAACCTGCTGGCCTTCTCTGCAGATTTTACACTTACCAGCCCCCATGATCTCATGAGACAATTCCTTAAGACAAATCTCAGCCTTTCTCTCTTTCTCTTGATATATCTACAAGTCTGTATATGTAGATATGTATATACGTATCTACATACAGGGATACATTTAGAAGACCTCATTACTAGCTGACAGAAGCCTCCTCTCAGTTCCTGGATAATGCACCAGGACTCTTCATATAGTTGTCGTTCAGTGTCCTTGTGGGATTAGTTTCAGAGCTGTCCAATTCATGTATCAAAATCTCCAGGTGGCAGATGCTCAAGCCCCTTAAATAAAATGATGTAGTATTTGCATATAACACACATCCTCCAGTATACTTAAAATCACTGTTAGGTTATTTAGAATGCCTAATATGGTGTAAATGCTATGTAAACTACTGGATTTCTTTCTTTCTTTTTTTTGTTTTGTTTTGTTTTGTTATAAGACAGGGTCTTGCTGTGTAGTTCAGGCTGGCCTTGAACTCACTATGTAGTCCAGGCTGGCCTCAAACTCACAGCAATCCTCCTGACTCAACCTCCCGAGTGCTGGGATTACAGGTGTGTGCCACCATGCCCAGGTACTACTGCTATTCTTTAAGGATGATGAAAAGAAAAAAATCTGTACATGTCCAGTACAGATACATTTTTTTCAAATATTGCTGAGCTGCAGTTGGTTTAATCCATGGATGTAGAAGGGCTGACTATAATTACTTTTGCTCTACTCACTTCCCTTTTTTTCCCTCCAGAGAGGAATCAGAGCAAAATCCAGTTCACCCTCTGAGAGCTGACCCTACCGTCTGCCCCCAAAAGTTCCTGCAGTTAGATCACTTTAAGACAATTAATTTAATAGCAGAAACTAGGTACCATAGTGGCATTTACCAATTAGGATTTTTGTGATTTTCAGATAGTGTCCTTCATGAATGTTAAGGATCATTTAACGAACTATTTCTCATTTTATATCTGAGTAGCACACTCACAATTCCAAAAATCTTCGTGTGTGTACAGTTAAACTGAATAGCTTTTATCTGATACGTAAGTCTGAGTCTTCATGGTGTTTTGCACATGGTGCTTGATCAACCCCAAAGTTTAAAGCCTTTAAAGTTTATTAGCATGTTCACTTTTCTCAGTTTTCCCAGTGAGAAGGCCAGGTGGAGTTTAGAATCCCAACCTACTTCTGGTCACCAGACAAATTAGATAGTAGGAAAAATTTGGAAAATACATAGATTTTACTCAGCATCTTTTGACGACTTTGTGTAACTACCATATTAGTATAGTCAAGGTATTTCTGGCCACTTGTTTTTATAGTCAGGACTATATTTGCCTCTAAAATACATATATTGGAATATTTAAGGAAGAAACTAAAAAATCTAATGATTGGTGTTGAAGTCTTTAGTAAATGATTCCAAAGATACTAGGAAAAGAAAGGAGAATCTCTTTAATAAATACCAGTATTAACTATAGTCATGTAGAAAAATAAGTAATTAAAAAATTCTAGTTAATTCCAAAGACCTTCTTCTTCATTCAGTATTCTAATGTTCCTCTTGGGTTGTTTACTGTAATGTTGTGAATATTAAGTACCTTATATGTTATTGCCACAGGCTACTAGCAGTCGGTTAAAATAGTTAAACTTTAAAAAGCTTAGCTTTTTCAAAATGAAAGATGTGCTTTCTGTTATATCAAAATAGTTTAAAAGGCCCTTTTGTTTAAAAAATGTGCTTCTCTTTATCCCATAATCCTTGTAGTATTTTCCTGGCAATTCAGCAAACCTCTTAAAACTGAATAAAATTAGGATTTTTTGCTTCTATGTTTACAGAAAGAGCATATCAGACTGACAAACTCGATAATCTAAAAAAAAAAAAGGAAAAGAATAAACTCTTCTTATTTCAAAGGTTCAGAAAATAAACCTATTTACTATGCAGACCTAAACTTCTTGTAAAGTTGTTTTCGAGATAGCAAATTAGAAAAACATGGCCAGAGTTAGAGGTTACTCAATCACGTTTAAGCTAGGACTTTTATTCCAGCAGCTTCTGTTCCCCACATTATATCTGATAACGTCCAAAAGTCTAAACATATTTTACTTCAAAAAGATACAAAGCTTTTAGATATAAAATGGCACAAAGCTTCCTAGATCAACAGATTTATCTTCCCTCTTCAAAAGTTTGTATTCCGAGTGATCTACCCCTCAGTACCTCTGAATTGTAATATTCGAGGAACTGAAATTTTGAGCTGGAATGTTTGCTCACCGTTTTCCTGTGCATAATCACAGGATAGGAGCATTAATAAAGGGGTTGTTGCATTGGCCAATGCTAAGGGCTGTTATTTAGGCAGATTAATGGCAATAGAGCAAGTTAAACGTGTGCAAGTATAGAATAATTTCAGCCTGTATTGCATCAAATGGAAGAGAAGACACGTCAGTAGACACAAAGAGTAAAATATCCAACACTATGCGATAGTAACTGCATTTGCAAACTAATAACAACATCTACATTTCTACAGTTCAAGAAATTTTGGTGGCAAGTCTTCCCCTAACCCAGCTCCAAGAGTGTTACTATCTGTAAAACAATATGGGACCTATAAACTTAGAATTGGCATAATCAATTGCATCTAAGGGAGAGAAGGGAACTTGACATGGCAGTGCTTTAAGGATGTCCACGTGGGTGGGCAAGCATATGCTGCTGCTAAACAGAGGAAGTGGTTCACCACAATTTCTTCATAAGTGCGAGGTCTTTAGAAACTCATCCTCGTGGAGGCTGTTTTAAATAGAAAGAAAATGACACACAGTCCCCAAGCAGGCTTCCTAACTGTTTGAAGAGGGTTGCCACTTTCCCAAAACATTAGGTTACTGTGGGGGAATTTTCCAAAATTGTCAACAATTCCATTTTTAAACTCAGTTCTTCCTCCCGACGTAAGACAAATGCGGTACAGCACGAACTATATTTGGTCTAGTAGCAGATGTTATTTTTACAATGCTGACTCCTACCTGACAGTGGAAGACGTATTCCGGTGTGGTTTTCTTAAACTTCATGTTCCAAACCAAGGCCACTCCATCTGGTTCATGGGGCGCATCTTCATTGTTGTTGTAAGAAGCAACCATCAGCTCAGGGTACTGGATGGAAGAGGTCACAGGATGCATTAGGCTAAGATGATCCCACAAGAAAAATTACCTCATTCACACATACACATACTGTGTTACATTGTTCAAATAGCACTTTCTTGTTAAATTGTTGCATACTTAATTTTAACGTACTGCCTCAACCTATTGCATTCTGGCTTCTAACACTCCACGTATGCTTGCATGGTCAAATAACTCCCAAACTGCAAACACTGCTTATTTCTTTGTAGCATCTAATACTTTGGTTTACTCCTTTTTTCCTCTTATATTGGTTTTCATTGCATCTTTCTCTCTTAATATTCTTTCCTGACCTCTTTTTTTTTTTTTTTTTTTTTTTTTTTTAGTGCGTAGAGGTTTACCTTTTGCTATATATATTCCAAGGTGACCTATTCTCTTACCTCTTTTTTTTTTTCTGTTTGTGCATTCTTTTCAGATGGACTTATCTACTGCAGTGACTTCAAAAAGCTTAATATGCTGATAGTTTTCAAATATCACCCTAGGCTTGATCTTTCTTTGAGTAACAGTTCTTAAAAACTGACTGCAGACTGGGGATCACACAGGGCTTTCCATAAACACGTCAGATGCAACACAGAGAGAAATAAGCTCATCGACTTCCACGTTGCTCTTTCAACAGTCTCTGTTAGTGCAAGGCTGGTCTGGCCAGATGCTCCATTGTCATTTTCACACTTTCCTCTTTCTTGTCACCATATACTATGTGCCACTGCTTCCTCCATACCTTTCAAATCCACATTTTCATTCATTCTTAAGGTAAGATCCTCCTAAATTAACTTCTAGAGTGGTAAAAACACATATTTTCTAGTTTCCTGCACCCAGCGTTGCCAGGTCCTACTCTCCACACTCTATCTTCTGTAAGACAACTTTACAAAACATATATTTGGTTTAAAATACTTTAATGGTTCATTACTTTCAAGGAAAATCCAAGTCATCTGAGACCCTTCGTGATCTATCCTTTCTATTTCCCCTGCTTAATCACTTATGATGTCCTCCTGCCTCCATCCCCAAACGCTCTATGACCCATGCTCACTGGGCTGGTTTTGAGGGACACAGGGGCAGACTCTGTACCCATGAATGAGACTTGCTCTCACTGAAAGAGCACTTCTGTGCCGTTCACATCATGAACTCATTCTTTAAGACTTGGTGTAGGCATCAAGCTGTCCAGACAACCCTGACCATCTACCCTGCTTCTCTGATTCTTAGTACCCTTAGTACTATGTGCCTCCCCACTAAAGCACATCTAGCTGTATGCATCTGCCCACCTATATCTTTCACTAGACAAGCTCTTTGAGTTTAGGGACTAGTTTTCATTGATCTAACTAATAATGCCTAGCATATGGTAAACTTGCACCAAAATCGGTTGAGATAATTTTAATTTTTTTTACTTTAGTACCTCCTTTTTATTTTAGCAACACTGTGCTCAGCAAAAATATTCAATCCTTTGTTATCCAACGATACCAATAATTAAAGGCTTAAATGCAAGAAACACAAGCAGGAGAAAACAAGGAGGACTCTGTAGTGACGCTGGGTCTTGGAAATCCCTACTCACCATGTACGAACTCTGGCCTGAGTGTTATTAAGTAAACCCAGAATAAATCTCATAGGAGATATTTATAAGGCAGAACATGGTTCATGAAAATGCCACTCCTACCTGGGAGTCTCATAAGTAGCCTCAGGATTGTTGCTGATCTCATCATTTCTCATAGATAATTTAATGTCTTCTCTTATTTTCACTCTGCTATGTCTATATTTAAATAGATTACCCTTATAAATGTGAACACTAACTCCCCCCATGAAACAACTAAATCTAAGTATTCTATATGGCTTTATTCATGCTTCAAACTGCCTCAATTAAGGAAGCTGCAGAGTTACAACTTGCAGGTTGATACAGAGGAAGCGTAAGCATACAGAGATGCACATGTATGTGGCAACCACAGGATGTAATGATTCTTTATAAGAAAACACTCCTCAGTGAGTGAATCAAAGCCTATTAATTGAGGTCTTTGATTCAAATCCCATTCAATGAAACCAGCATCCAGATAAACACAGAAGTCTCCAGACTGTCCATCAGAGGTTTAAATGTGTCACATGGGAAATGACAACTCTATAAATACCAATGCCACTCCCACAGGAGCCAGGGAGCAGCCAGATGCATCTGCAGTAATATCCCACAGTTTCACATCTGGGTCCCATTGTTGGCACTCAGTGGCAGCTTTGGTTTTTTCCATTTGAAAATATTTAAAATTATTTGGCTTTCAAACTGCTTTAGAAAACAGGGAGTACTTTAGTAAAATACTAGTAAAATGCATTCAGCATAATTTTCATAACTGGTATTACAAGGCCAAGAGATAGTGATTTAAATTTTATCTCATGTAAGCTTTTGTGATTCCGAACTATCTTCTGGTGTGTCTTTTTCCACTGTTTGTTGTTTGAGCACAACTGGTCATATTTTCTTATTCACCAGTACAAAGCCTCTAAACAATTATTTAAATGTGAGTGTTATTTAAAATAATGATTTTAAACAATTATGAAATTTGTGGTCATTTAATTTACTCATAGGGTTTGATTACCCAATATTTAACGTAAGGGGAATTTTACCAAGAAATTACCAGCTGTGCTCTCACGCCAGGTTTGTCTTAAAGGAAAACGAAATCTAATTGTTCATTGAAAGGAAAAAACCAGTATATTTTAAGCACTCAGTATGTGCCAGGCACTGAGCTGGGTGATATGTGAACTCATTTACTCCTTACAACCTCTAAAGTAGGCAATGGCTTACTCACTTCTACAGACAAAGAAGCCAAGGGTCCCTGGGTAAGTAATTTGTTCCAAGTTATATTACTAAAAAGTGATGAAGTAAGGATCATTCTTAAATTCTGTTGGGCTTCAAAAGCTGCTTCCCTTCCTGTTCTCTGTGGTGTGTGTCAAATGCTCCCTGTACTGTACATACATAAAACGCTGTGCCAGGTAAAATGTGGGAAAAGAATAATCACAATAACACGCTTTGCTCTATAAGAATGCAGCCTTCAGGAGAGGGAGGCAAGACACACGGAGGAATAGCTATGACCCAACCATTAAAGCAGAACAGCATGTGCTAACAGGGATACAAAATCAAGGCTCTTCAGAAGTACAGGTGGGGAGGGGAGGATGAGGAAAATAGCTGCTCTATTTGGGTGAGGTGTGGCAAAGACAGAAGTTAGAAAGGACTTGTGAGAAGAAATGAGACTTAAATCTTGCCAATTGGGTGGGTTACTGGGACAGAAGAGAGAGGAGATGTGTTAGGAATTGGACCCTAGTTGGAGGAATAGGGCACTGAGAGGAGTGACTTCAAAGGGTAGATTTCCTCTCTGGCTCTTTTGCTTTCACTCTGCTTCTGGCTGTCATGAGGTAAGGAGCTTCTCTCTGCCATGCTCTCTCCCATGATGTTTCTACCTTGGATCCAACTGACCATGGACTGAAGCCTCTGGAACTATGAACCAAAACAAGTCTTTCTTCCTTTAAATTGTGTTACACCAGGTATTTTGTCCTGGCAACAAAAAACTATCATACTAGGTGTCTGCCTGGTTCACAGGATTCCTCTCTTTGGAATTACTCAAATACACAGGTGTCTAACTTCTCAAGGCTAATTAATTACAGGGTTGACACCTGGTCAAGCCAAGTCAATCACATTTTCTAACCTAGATGGTGTAAATTTTGAATGGAGACACAGAACCCAGGGGGTGGCAAATGAGTCAGGTTAATGACAGTATCCTACTGGTGAGGTTTCTCCAGCTGCTCAGATTTCTACCATTCCTGAGTTGTGGTTCTTTTTATTTTCCACAGCTTCCCTAACTATCCTAGTGTTTCTCCAATAAAGCTCCCTTTTTACTTAACCTAGCCAGAGGTGAAGATTTTAGTTTTTTGTTTGTTTGGTTTTTAGTTTTTTGAGACAGGGTCTCACTATGTAGTTCAGGCTGGTCTTGGGCTATGTAGCCCAGGCTGGCCTCAAACTCACGGCAATCCTCCTGCCTCCCAAGTGCTAGTATTACAGGCACGTGCCACCACGCTCGGCTTTGTTTTTTGTTTTTAGAGAGGAATAGAAAATGTTTAGGAGACACATCAGGGGACACATCAGGTAGGGTGTTATGGTTTGGATCATTATGCCCCCCCAAAAAAGCCTCATGCACTCATGGGTGGGTCTTTTGGAAGGTGATTGAATCATGGGGGTGATATGCTTGACTTGCTGTTAGGAGGTGGGGTCTGGTTAAAACAGGTACATGGGGGCCAGTGAGATGGCTCAGCGGCATAACCGCCTGCTCAGCAAGCGCGAGGGCCCGAGTTCGACTCCTGGAACCCACATAGGAAAAAAGGGCCGGTGATATCGCTCAGTGACATGGGTGCCTGCTGGCGTGTGAGGTCCTGAGGTCGACCCCCGGTACCCACAAAAAAAAAAAAAAAAAAAAAAAAAAACAGGTACATGACCTGGAAGGGTATATCTCCTTCCAGTTCCTCCCTTCACTCTCTGCTTCCTGTCTGCCGTGATCTGAGCAGCTTTCCTCCACTATGATGTCCTGCCATGCTACTTCTGTGTTTAAACTAGCTCACCATGGACCATAATAATGAGTTCAAATAAACCTCTCCTCCTTTAAGTTGTGGGCATCAGGTATTTGTCCCAGCAATGAGCCTATGACTAAGACACTGTATGAAGAGGTGTCAAAAAAAGAAAGTGTTGGAAATACCTGAAGACATTATCACAGAAATCCCTAAGTGCAGGCTAATGGTTTTCAATTTTCCTCTGGGGAATAGAGGTAGGAGTTATATTCTGCAATTACTAAAACCCCAGCTACTACTGTGTTCCCTACTATGTCACATTTATTGAGTACTTTTTATGCATTGGACACTTTAAAAGTTCTCAGTCTTTTAGTCATAGTAACTGATTTAATTCTCACAATAAGCATGTGAGCTGGGTATTAGCATCATCATTTCATGGACAAAAAATTTTAGCCAAGAGAAGTTAGACAACTTGCCCAAGATGATATAGAAAGCACATAAATAATCTTTACAAAGATTCACCTGATAATAGTACTTATATAATAATGGCACCATGTAGAGACTGGAAGGAGGGAGTCTAGCAAGGATGCTATTTTCTAATAGAAACAAGAAGTAGAGGGCATGATAGAAGTACTTGTAAATCCACATGTTAATAGATTTGGGTTGGTGTCATTGGAATCCTTCTGCTACTGTAATTTGCTTAATTTAGTAACCAAATGGGCTTTCAAAGATTGCTCAGGTTTGTGTATTAGATGACTTTAGAGTTAGTTAAAGGAAGCAATTTATATGTAACGGGGTACTGTACATATGGTAGGAGAGAGATTATGCATCTTCTTTTGTACATATCTGGAAAATCTGTCCTGTGCTATGTGGATAGCATTGTTGATGCACTGTGCTGGACAGTGTTCAATGAATGACAGAGTTGATGTAATTCCCCAAGTGCTCAATTTTTTTTCCAGGTAATAATGTCTGGGTGATATTTTGCAAATATTGCAAAGTTACAGTGTTGCTGCTTAAGAAGCCCAGAAGATAAAAACAAAGCTGTGCAGAGACCTCCCGGTTTCTATTTCTTCCCTTCGTTCCGTTTTATTCCACTCAGCAATCCTCCTAGGCAGATATGTCGACATTAAACTCCAAGGCTGCGTCTCCTCGTCTTTCTTAATGTCCTTGGGCTTCATCTAGATCCATTCAGAAAGTCTCTTCATCCCACACTTGTAAACCTAGTTCTGGTGTAGGAGCTGGAGGTTCCAATTCCTTTTCCTGTTTTCTCTTTTTAAAAAATGAACATTATTTTATTTTAAATGTTTTTTATCATTAGTGCCTTTAATTTCACAAAATATTAGGTTTCAATGCGTGTTTCACCCCATTGCCCTCCTCACAGTCCCCTGCCCCCTTAGTTCCTTCTTTTGTCTGAAAATAATCTTCTTTCTACTTCTTTGTCATCCTTTTTCCCTTTCTCATTTTTTTTTTTTTTTTTTTTTTTGGTGGGTACCAGGAGTCGACCTCAGGGCCTCACGCTTGCCAGCAAGCACTTGTGCCGCTGAGCGATATCACTGGCCCTTTTTTTCCTTTATGTGGGTTCCGGGAGTTGAACTCAGGACCTCGTGCTGGCCAGGCAGGCGCTTATGTCACTGAGCTATATCACCGGTCCATCCCTTTCTCTTACACTCTCTATAAAATACATTTTTTAGAATCCAAACCTTTTACCCATAGTGGAGATGGGCAGGTTACACAAAAATGAAATAAAATAAATGTAGCATGCACTTGGTGGATTCTGCTCTTTCCAGTTTCACTTACTGCAATAAAAATACCACGCAGGACCCTGTTGGAAACAAGTTCACGTGTGACAAAGCCCAGCACACGCTCAGGTGAGGCAGGGACCAGCCCCATTGATGTACTAGGCTGCCTCCTGGGAAGCATTATCGGCTGCCCTGGAAGCTCGCCACGGTTGTCTTTGTTGAAGAATGTGTCAGATAAGATTCCTGTGTAAATCTAGACCTTGAACAAGTGAACGCACTGAGCTAAGAATTTCCTTGGGCTTAGATCTGATTTCCGTGCATACACGGAGCGCGCTCGTGGGCCACCCACACACTGGTGGAAAGAGGTCGGGCAAACCCTGCTTGTCTTAGCATTTGCATGATCATGCATTGTGCGCTTTGCTGTTTGGAAGTAAAAGGGGACTCAAGAGGCGAGACGTCCCACCCACATGGTAGCTGATGACAGTCCAATTGCAGGGATTATATTCTTCTCTTCTCCAGCAGGACTGAATGCAACTCTTTCATTATCCCTTTTACTGCTGGGCCTAGAACACACCCTGCTCCTCTCCTTTTACCTAAATCCCAGCCTCTGAGAAGTCCTGTCTGACCAGAGACCCCAACCTCCTCTGAACTCTAGCAGCACTTGCTCTCTGCCCCTTATCATTTAGAACCTACAAGGTTTCTTGGTTTTAGATTTAGTAATAGCCTTTGCAGGAAGCAGTGGTTAAGAGCATATGCCTCAGAATGCTGAAAGGTTTGGGTTCAAATCTCCACTTCACTGCTCTCTTATCAGAGGGATTTTTAGCAAATTATCCAGCTTCTCTGAGTCTCAGTTTCTTCAACTACAACATAAAAATATTAATAGTGGTGCCTCACATGATTGTTAGGATTGCTATTAAATAAGAAAGTTTTCAGAACAGTTGCACAGTGTAAAGCACATAAAGAGGCACACATTAAAAGCTAAGTATGATTATTACTTTCAGTAAAAGCATAGACTACGAGAGATCAGGCATGTGTTATACGTAAATGCCCAGGACTAATCCTTCCTGCTTCCCTCATTCCTATCCTGTCACATGTCATTCAGAACACGGCCTTAGGAGAGTATCTGGGTTCAAACTGTCATCTTACCACAATTAGGCTGTGTGCCTTTGTGTGCTCTAAATGCTCAGTGCTAGGCATAGTGCTTGGTCCATTGTTAACTGGTTGAGTTAATAATGTATCATCAGAAGTTCAAGTCACCTTTTAGTTCACTTGCCTGCTTTCACTCTATATGTCACACTAGGAGTTTAGACTTTGTCGCTATAGGCAGGAAGCAAAAGGGAGTTTTAATCCAGGGAATGAATTGGTTAGATTTTTACTTTTTTTTGTGTGTGGGTACCGGGGGTCGAACCCAGGACCTCATGCGCCAGCAGGCGCCCATACCGCTGAGCGATATCACCAGCCCTTTTTTCGTATGTGGGTTCCGGGAGTCGAACTCGGGCCCTCGTGCTTGCCAGGCAGGCACTTATGCCACTGAGCCATCTCACCAGCCCCTAGATTTTTACTTTAGAAGGATTGTTTGCTTAGATGCCCAGAGAGAAAAATCTAAGAAGACATACATAGAGTGTAGTAGAAAGTATAGTTAGAAAGGAAATAATAGGTGTAAGATGATGAATACATGAGTGGGACAGTAGTCAATCTCTATGATGACCTGGGGGAGGAATCGAACCCTGGCGTGGTGATGTGTGCCTGTAATCCCATCACTCTGGGATGGTGAGGCAGGAGGATCACAAGTTTGAGCCCAGCCTGAGGAACTTAGCAAGAATCCATCTCCAAAATATAAAATAAGACAATATTAAGACAAATAAATTTAAAAGGGTAGAGCTACAGCTCAGTGCAAGAGTCCTGGGTTCAATCTCCAGTAAGTGGGGAGTGGGGTGGGTGGGGTGGGGTAGATGGGGGGACTGGCTGGAAATATAAACAGGCTATATGTACTGTGATTGAATTCCCAATGATGGAAGAGGGTAGAAGTTGAGAGCATAACTAGAGAAGTCCTCAAAAAGTCAGAGAACTAGAAGCTCTGTAGAGTTGAGCAGAAAGAATTCAATGGAAAAAGGTTGCTTTCTATAAGTACAGGGAAGTCAACTAACCTGGTTAACAAAGAGATGTCAGAGTAAATGAAGGCCTAAAACTACCCACAGGACTTGAAGAACAGGCAATCAGTCATAACCTTAAGGAGTTCGACAGAACGGCTTGGCTCCCTGTCTGGCACCCAGCACACAGTTGGTACTCAAATACATATAACTGAATGGAGGATTAAAACTAAAACCTCGGTAAAATGAGAAAGGAAACCAATAGGCATAGAGAAGCAAATCACAGGCTAGTAAACATACCTAAAGTGGAAAAATAAATCTCTTATTTTTTAAATACAAATGCCATTAGAATACAAGCCCAGTTTGTCCCATGCCAACAATAATTCTTACCTGGAGCGACCAGTCCATACAAGTGACCACTCGATGCTTAGACCAATGCTCATCGTAAAACTGACGGTTGAAAGAGAGATTGGCTCCAGCCTGAACATCCCTAGAAGGGTTTAAACAGCAGAGGTAAATAACATGCTTCCGTATGGAGCTTTATCTCTATGTTGCCCACATGGGAAAAGCAAAATGGCAAAGGTATAGCACAGAATACTCTCTGAAGCCAAAACATCAATCTAGAAAACAAACTCTGATCACAAATAAATGAACTAAAGATGATCTCCTTTAGGAAAAGTTGACCATATGTTGTCTTAAGCTAGTATGAAATGTCAGATTTGTTTCAGGTTCCCACCTTGATCAGTCCTGAAGCATTTTCTTCCACCAAACTCACTCTAGCCTGAAGTACTGTTTATTAGAAATCTCCCTGCTATCAAAAGAGCATAGCAACGCAGGGAATTTTTTTTATATCAATACCACCTTATCTGTTATTAGGCCAGAAATGATATGCGTGTTTCTATTTACCTGTGAATTGTGATTGGCTCTACTGGTTGCCTCCTTGCTCAATAGTAGGTGATAATTATCTACTATGAAATAGACATGGTGGATGATGGAGAATTCACCACAGGTGTTCCAGCTGCTTATCATTCCCGTCATGGACCAAAATAGCATTTAAGTCTAGGATGATGATACTTTGGCCAGTGTTTACTTGGCTGACACTTGATCAGCCCTAACGCCGCCTTTGAAGAACTCTGTGAGAGTCATAAAATTGCTCCACAAGACAGGGCGCTTAAATTGAGTAATGCAGATTTTGTACCAGTAGTGGCTGGATCTACATCAAAACTATCTAAATTTCTTGAATTCCTGTTCAAAAATTTATCTGCTTTCATCTTTCCTCTGTTCATCTGCATTGCCCTACTGGGTTGGACCCTGTATCACTTATGCTGGACAACTCTTGTTCAGACTGATGACTTCTCTTCAGACTACTGATTTGTGCTCTAATTAGTAGACCTACTATGCCTTCCCCTTCCTGCTAACTCTTCCTCAGCTGCACCCTTACAAACTCAGAAGCACACACACTTAACTCTTGTGGGGAACCCAGTCACCCAGAAGGGCATAACAGCAACAAAGTAATAGCTTTTAAGACAAAACAAACATTGCAGGGCATATATATTCAAAATATTGTTGTCTTTTCAAAGTAGTCTAAAGATGTTGCCAAGTGTTGGGAACATTTTGAGAATTCTCTTTTCAAATCATTTTCAGAGCCTCTGTTTCATTCTTTTGCGCACCCTCGATGGTACGACATTGTCCTTTAACAATGCACCTCAATTTTAGGAATAGCAAAAAAAAAATTAGGTCTGATGAAAAAGGTAGGTGATCCTACCTTCATATATTGTTCTTGGACAAAATAAAACTGTAGCTAAAAAATCAGCTGTCTCTTTCTTATAAGGCTTTTAAAGTTTCTCCTATTATTCTATGATGGTGGTTGATGCCTACTGTTTTCCAACACACGTACTGTTGTTACAGACAAAGGCATTTGGGCCCCTTTCTTTTATTGACTATTTGTTTGTTTGTTTTATCTATAAACATATCCTTGCCATATGTATCTCCTAAAAGGTACTTTTTTTTCACATGACCTAAAAGAGGAAAAACTTCCTTGTCTCCCACATCAGTGAAGTTCTCTTACATCCCATGCTTATTTTCCTCAGTTTCCTGTTTGCTTAGACATCAAGAGTAGATGCATTAGATATAGTGGATACAAGAAATACCACCTTTTGCTGCTTATAATAAGCTGTTGATTCAAAGGAAAATATATGTGACTCCTCCAGTCTCTGTCACCTGAACTGTTCCCCAGCTATCAAGTTCAAAAACATTTCACACAGGCACCTGATAATTACAAGGAAACTTTGAGCCACAAGTTATAACCAAAGTCCATATGCAAAGCTGTCAGGCAAGGTCAGTGCTTGAATCTCATCCTCTTCTGATTTGCTACAGTTGCAGTTTGCCTACTCAATGCGTAAATGGATTTGGAATCGACAGATAAAGCCAGGCACAGTGGTGTGCACCTGTATTCCCGCATTTGGGAGTGTGAGGCTGGAGGATGGCTTGAGCCCAGAAATCCAGGCCAGCCTGGGCAACATAGCATTAGCTGTCTCTTAACAACAACAACATTAAAAACCCCAAGCACAACAAACAATTTATCATATTATATAGTTTTACATGTACACAAGAGACTAACCCATCTTTTTCCTCTAACTCTCTGCCGCTGTAGTCAAAAAAGATGTCAGAGTCTTCGGCCAGTGCCCTTTCAATCACTCGTACTGTTCGATCAAAAAAGATGAGGAATTCTTCTGAATGAAGAATCTGCTGTTTTTCTTCCTCTGTCAGCTCCCTGGGAGGGGCTTTTTTATGTAAAAAAAAAATGTTAAAAAAGAAAAAGGGTCAATTAAAAACTTTTCAAGAAAACTCCAACTCTTGAAAGAGATGGATTATCAAAGGAGTGATATGCCACATGAAATAAAACATTGTTAATATGGACTCTAAATTGTTCTCAAATTCACACCAAAGGCTTCTGCAGATATTCCCACAAAAGATTTCATGTATAGCCTAATTACAATTTTAAAGAGTTGAAAATGATTACAAATGAAAATAAATTGGACTGTTTTTAGTAATCAGGTCTACATGTAATTTTCTTTATAACTGAACTTTAGAAAGAACTAAAACAGGCCATAAGAGCATAAATTTATAAAACTATACAATGTTAGATTCTATTCTGAAACCAGATGTGTTAAATAATTAGGAACTATCAATGATATGACCTAGATAGTACCTTTCTTCTTCCTATTGGATACATTTATTTTATTTTGGATGGTTAGTTGGTAGGCTGACATTGTTATAAAGTTGCGTTAAAAAGCCTAACAATGTCTTTCCAAACTTGCTTTCATCTAAGATATTTTCTGCCCTTAAACAAACATAGAGCATCGCTTCTCAGCCTTTTGGCTAAGATCAAGCACAAACAAACATGAAGCAAAGAAGTGCTTCTGTAAAACACCCTACAATTACTTTTATGCCATTCTTTTTTAGTATGATTAATGTTATCAATATAAATGTGAAGATGCACAGTGAGACAGAGATGAAGTAAGTTAGCAGCATGTCACGGAGGCTGAAAGTTCACCTCTGAGTCACGAGCTGGTTACGTAAACCTTCTTTCAGAAGCATTTTTTGCATAAAGACATGAGGGAGGGATGAAGAACCTCCCCACACTGAAAGCCCTAAAGGACAGAAACTGTCAGCTGAGCTTTTGCAGTTCTTGAGGAATCCCAGTTCAACTCCTGTACAGAGAGCCCCTCAATGAACAATTGATTGATTACTCTTTCAAGTGTGCAGAGACGCCTGAACTTTAGCTTGCAGGAGGGGAGTCATGCATTAAAATCACAGCCACGTTCCTGGTGGAGTCACTCACTGGCAGAGTTTCCCAAACACTTCCCTGACCATCTCCATACGCAGGACCAGTTTCTATCTGGCCATGTGGTCGGAGGAAGCTTTTAGGTATGATCCTTTGCAACCTAGTTTCTCTAGAAGTGTTGTTTGATTTGTTTAATGGTATCTTGAAGGCACCATCCAAAGAAATATGAACTGTAAATAAGGCCTTCTGCAGTGTCATGGTAGTGGATCTCAAACTTTTAATGTTCATAACATCTCTCCCCTTTGGACTTCCCTTTCTCTGCCTCAGACCATGATGCAGGGGTTCTGGAGAGCTCGAGAACCTGTATTTGTTCAAGAAACTGGAATGATTCCGATGTAGTTGCTTCACACTTTAAGAAATGCTGTGTGAGTAATGCCATGACAAAACATGATTCATCAACTACAGCAAAAGACCTCCAAATACAGACCACCCCTTAGTTTAAAGCATTCCTAAATATAGTGAGAAATATCGCTTTGCTGCCGAGGGTTCCAGAGCCCTAAAATTCCCAGTGTATATTGGAACTCTCCCAAAACCCTGTCAACTTCTGCTGTGCAGTGTTGTCCAGACACCAGTTTAAGAAATGATGAGGCTGGCAATACGTACACTCAGACTTCAGCTAGGTATTGGAGAAATAGGCAGGGGCCATAAATAGCACAAACTCTGCAAAGCCAACCTCAAATCAAATATTGACTCTGCCATTGCCTAGCTTTGATTTTTTAACCCATAAATTGAAGCTCTCTGAAGAGCAGTTTTATCTATAAAATGGGGGTAATGATATCTAAACTTCAGTCTGGTTTAAGGGTTAAAGTAAATGTACTGAGCAAATAGTTACACTTGCAATAGTTACTTGTTAAGCAGTAATTTATAAGTCTATTTTCCAAAACTCCTTTGGATTGCCTCACCCAATAATACAATTAAACTACTAAATGTAACCAAGCAAAAGACAGAAAAAAAAAAAAAAAAAAAGCTTACAAAGTGCTGGATCTATTTTGTTTTGTTTAACACTCATAAATAAAGAAACTTCTTTTAACAAGGATAGTATGGGCCAAGGAGGATGTCTTATTTAGGAAGACTCACTTAGCCTTGCTAATGGATGACTTGAGACACACTTGAAATTAAGACAAAAGTAGAAAGTTTTCCCCTTTACTTATTTTTTTTTTTTGTGTGTGTGTGTGATATAAAAAATCTTGCTAGTCTCTGTTTATCTCTTTGAGCCACTTCTATTTCACCCATATCTTCCCATATAGGTCCATTACCTTGAATAAAAAAAAAATAGTATCTGTGTAATTTTCTGTAATTTTTTCTTCCCTGTGGCTTATTGTCACTTTGATCTCAGCTTTCAAGACATACAACCTCTTCTCTAAGAGACACATAAATGGCTGATCAAAGTGTATTTGCAGAGGCTAAGTTCAGGTAGATGAAGCAGTAGCCTCTCCACATATCATGCTTGACAATACAATATTTGGCCTGAAATTAAATTGCCATTGAGGCTAAATAAAGGATATACTTTATATTAAGCTTTGATGTCTAATAGGGATCAAACGACATGATTTGTTGGCACTAAATAATAACATGCATGGGCAGATGAGTACTTTTAAAAAGTCATAAATAATATTCAACTTATGAAATAAAGAGGGCGACAGTTATTTTTGATTTAAAATCTTCCCATTACTTAAAAATCTTTAAATTGCTAAGTGTTGTTACAATATAATGAAAATATAACGAAATACCCCAGAACCACAACCAAAAGATGTATTCAGAAATAAAATCTCTCTAGATATTAAAAAAGGTTGATTAGTGGAATACGCAAAGTGTACAATACAGAAATAAATAGATAGAATCAGAATTATGCGGTTCTAGGATGGACCTCAAATTTTCCCTGACACAAATTTTCCCTGCAACTTTTCCCTATCCCTGAAATATAATGAATTGTTTTTAACAGGTTCATGACTTGAAGAGATTGGAAATGATTTAATAGCAAAAGGCATACTAGAACGAAACTAAAGCATGGATGATTGTTACAGTTTAGATTTAAGGTGTTCCTCAAAAGCCTCATGTGTTCAGAAGTGGGGTTTTTGGAAGGTGGTCGGATCATGGGGAACTATCCTCACCAGTGAGTGGATCCACTGAAGAGTTAAGGGCTAAATGTGCTGTTAGCAGGCAGGGTCTGGTCGGAAGGGGTGTATTACTGGGGTGTGACCTGGAAGGATTCGTCTCTCTCCCCAGCTCCTCCCCTTGGTCTCTGCCTCCGTGAGTTGAGCAGCTGTCCTCCACCCTGACCCTTCCACGTGCTGCTGCTGCCTTGGAGCCCACGCACTGAAAGGTCTCAGACTGTGTGCCAGAAATAAATCTGTCCTCCTTTAGGTTATGAGTATCAGGTATTGTGTCCCAGTGATGAAAAGGTAACTAAGACAATAATATTTTATTTTTCTTATAAGTTTAGCAGAAAATAATGTAGTAGTAGATTTTTGGTTGGTTTGGTTGGTTTCACAAAACAACATATTTCAAAAGTAGACAGTTAATAATACTTCATGCATGTAAAGTGCCTTTCATTACTCAAAAACTAAAAGTAGAACTACCGTATGATCTAGCTATACTATTCCTGGGTATATATGCAAAGGAAGTGAAGTCAGCGTATAAAAGAAATACCTGCATACCCATGTTTATTTGGACAATATTCATAATAGGCAAGATACAGAATCAGCCTAGGTGATCAATAGCAGAGGAAGGCATAAAGAAATGATTTATATGCACAATGGAATACTATTCAGCCATAAAGAATGAAATCCTGTCATTTGCAGGACAATTGACAGAACTGAAAGACATCATGCCAAGTGAAGTAAGCTAGGTATAGAAAGACAAATATCTCATATTTTCTCTCATATGTAGAAACAAAACAAAAGCAAAATAAAAACAAAACAAAAAATAAAGATCACCTGAAAGTAGACGAGGGACTATCAAGATCTGGGAAAGGGGTTCAGGGAGAAGGGGGGGAGGGGAGGCCTGATCAATGCTTCAGATATGCATGCATGGAAAGATCACAGTGAAATCCATTAATTTGTACAAGTACTAATGTGTTAATAGTAACAGAGCCTCAAAAGATTCTTTATGGAAACTAGAACACATGGATATGACTTACGTATACTCTCAATGACAAGATAATTTTCAAATTTACCAAAATTTACCCAGAGATATTTAACTTGAATAATGTGCATGCAAGAAATATACCAGATTCATGAACTTCAAACTGTAGAAGACTAATTCTATGAATCTGTGGCCTGAAAAATTAAAACCTAATACAAATTTTATTTAGGAGTCCCATTTAATTCTTTTGATTTTATAAATGTTAATTTGTGTTAATTTTACATATGAAAATACTTTTTGTATACCTTCCAAGATGATTCTATCCTATTTGCTGTATTTTCTTGAGTTTTCTTATTCGTCTAATATGTACTTTATCAATTTCTCTTTAATTGACCCTACTTACTATAGTCTATATCTTTCAGCTTCTAGGGTTCTTGGAATTTTTTTTTTTTTTTTTTTTTTTTTTTTTTTTTTTTTGTGGGTAACGGAGGTCGACCACAGGACCTTCTTGGAATTTTTGCCTGTATAAAAATACAAAGTTCGTAATGAAGTCCACAATTTAAATTAAGTATTTTAATATCCTTATTTTAGGTTGAAAGTTATTTTAAAAAATATGTACTTCAGAAATGCCAGACCTGTTTCAATGATGCAGCATTAAATTTCAACATAAAAAGTTATATTTAAAAATATTTTGTAAGATTACCTAAAAGATAAATAAACCCACACAGTCAGGAAAAACATCAGATTAAATTGGGACAGTAGCTCTAAAGGGAGTTTGATAGTAAAATCAGTTCATAAACAGCCACAAGGAAGCCAAACTGAACTAATGCAGAGGACTCCTTTGTAGTTACTGAGAAATTTATGAATTAATTTGTGTTTGCAAGAGTTAGAGTTCTGTTTTGACTCTTTTAATAGGAAGACACTGGGGCACCGACATACAGAAATTCCCTAAATTTTAATTAAAAGCTGAGACGTCCTTGCAGTTTTTTTCCTGACCAATTCTGGATAAAAAATGAAAACGTTAATAAATTAAACTATATATATGTCTTTGCTATTTAATGCATTTTGATGTCACATGAGCAAAAATATCCAAAGCTAGTGAGTACTGATTTTCCTTCATCTCTCCCTCACCACTTTTTTTCTTTTCATTCCAAAAACGAAAAAAAAAAAAAAAAAAAAAAAGCACCAAACGGATTGCTCAAAAATGTGTTCCCTGGTTTGAAACCGTGTATGTCAAGTTTCAGCCCAGAGCAAATTTTTATGGCTAAGTAATAAATCCCTGAAACGCAGGGTTCATAATGGAAGTGCTGACACAGCCCTGACTACTATGCCGGCCTGTGAATGGCGCCACGATTATATCTGCTAGAGATTCTTTCAAAACTCTGCAAAATACTGTCTTCCTTTAAAAAGAAAAAAGAAAGAAAAAAAAAAAAAAAAAAAAGCCAGATAGCTGGATGCCAACATAAACATGCTTTTAACCCATTATGTGCTAATTTGCAGAAAAGCCATTAGCGGAGAAAAAGGCACACAGTGAAGCGGTAACAGGAAATGTTCTTTCAAACTACTTCTTTTACTTTTAACATGGCTTTAATCAATTCCATGAAGTATGAGTAACAGTTAAAACTGAAGGGTGCTTTCACTCCAAGCTTGAGGAGGAGGTTACTTTGCTTTGCCAGGGAAGATAATTTGGAGACAGGTAGCAGAGGTGGGGATAGTGACGGGGAACCGAGGACAAGACCACAAAAACTACCATATCACCCAGTATGTTTTAAGCATATTTCACAAAAGGAAAAAGAAAATATTTTCATAGATCCTGACATTTTTTTCTCTTTCTATACCTGTGATAACACTCCATACTAATCCCTATAAGTTTTATAAAAAGCTTTGGGAGGTAGGTGTTACCTCAGCTTGCCAGCCGGCGAAACTGAGGTCAGGAAAAGGTAAGCTAAGTTCGTCAGCAGTGATCACACAGATAATAAGGAGCATAGCCAAGATTCCATCCTGGCTAGTCTACCTCCAGAGCCCGTGCTATTTTATTACTACTCTGCAATGGCTTTTAGGTAACTGAGCTTGCATAAAAAAAATCAAAACAAATTAAACAACACACTTAGGCAAAACTTCAAATGATTCTAAATATGTGGCAATACTTAACAATTAAAAAATTGTCCTGGGCCGGTGAGATGGCTCAGCGGCGTAAGCGCCTGCCTTGCAAGCGCGAGGGCCCGAGTTCGACTCCCGGATCCCACATACGAAAAAGGGGCCGGTGATATCGCTCAGCGGCACGGGCGCTTGCTGGCGCGCGAGGTCCTGAGGTCGACCCCCGGTACCCACCAAAAAAAAAAAAAAAAATTGTCCTGTTTAACTTCTTACAATATCTATACAAAAATCTAAGTATAAGTGGATGTAATCTGTAACAAGTACTCAGCCTACATGAATGTTTTTCATGAGAGCACAAGGGATTCAAGTAAGGATGCAGGAGCAATACCCACTGATTCCCACAAAAAAGTCCCTGGAGCTTACTGTGTGTTGTACACTGCCATGGCCATCCTTAAAATTTACAAGTCAAGTGAGAGTCTAATTAGAGTTATGTTAATCTCTACTTGAGAAATTCAGTTGGAAACGTGGAAGACCCTTTTTACTCTACACCCAGTTCTCTGGTACCACTCTCCATTTTTCAGTAAAAATGACAATTTTGAAATTCTCTCCTGTGCTGAAAGTCTCGAAGTAATAAAGAATTAGATTTGTAAGTAAATGTTATGAAGATGCAATTATGAAAGGTACAGGTTTTGTATTCAACCATAAATCTTGCCTCATGCTTATAAATTATGTACCCTTGGGTAAGTTTTAAACCTTTCTCTTCCTGGCTCTCTACCTATAAAATAGAGTTAATAATAGTGTATGTTTCAAAAAGATGTTCTGAGGAGTAGATAATATTTGTAGACTGCTTAGGAGAGAGCCAAGTATATCCATAAACCCTTACCCTTAATAAGTGTTAGCTACTGTTACCACTGGAATATATAAACGGTTGCTTCTCCTATTATGGGTAGAGTTGTGGAGGAAAACTTAACATTACAATTAGTGGTGATGACCACTCTCAATATTTCTATGTAAAATACATAAAAAAAACTTCATAATCTATTGATAAAATAATTAAATCTGTTCCCTTTTTTATTATTATCATAGAGAATATGAGTGAACTACATAACATGATAATTAATAATGTTTCTTATTTTATCACTATTTAGTAATAATGTTACTGGGATGATATGTGGAATTGCAGATGGTTTCCATTTCATTTGCTGCTATCAATCAAGAAATAAATTTAGAGATTAGTTTATGTTGCTAAGTGTAATGTACTAAATAATCAAAAATCTCTCCATACTGGGGATATAAATTTATTTACCGCTATCATCTCTTATATTGGTAAAAGGAAACAAAACAATAAAATAATTAGTTTATCTCCTACATCATACCTTCTTTCACTTCCTGCTTTTTGTCTTGATTTCCCAGTTCTGAATCGTTGCCAACTTTGGGTTCCACCATTTCTTCATCTTCCTCATCCTCTAGAGAAAAGAGAGAGAAAAATGCAATATTTTCTTTCTTCAAATCAAAGTCTTTGGTTGATGGTGGGAGGTAGGGGTAAAGGGTAAAGTTCCAATCATTTAGGGCAACTTCTAAGTAAATCAGTCTACAATGAATGCCCAGAAAAATGTTCATGAATATATGAATAAATTATCTCCAAAAGGGGCCTCTTTGAAAGTCTCCCCAGGCTGCTGAGAAAATGGCACACAGTGGGCACCTGCTCCATTCCCCTCCAGGCCCTTGACATGTGGGACGTCTTGCAATTGCCTTCCTGACCTCTGACGCTTCTTCAGAGATGGCTCAGGAACAGATCTCAAAATGTTTCCACCTGGAGCACTTTTCCCACAGAGAACACCTGCTGTGCAGATGACTCATTTCCAATTTAATTTTCACCAAATTCATTTATTTTTGATCTACAGGAAAGGGTTAAATACAGGTCTGACCCCAGGTCAAATGCCACTGGCAAGTAAACAACAAGGGATAGACCCACAAAGTCAGTGCCATTGGTCTGGGAGAAAGCAACCACCCCCGAATGGCATTTACACATTCAGAAAGCTCATGAATTAATGTGAACTTAATGAACACTAACGAATGGACCCAGTGATCTATCATGGCCAGATGTTGCAGTACCCTTCCTGCCCTTGGCAAATGGATGCTCATTCTCTCTCTTCTCTCCACTTGTCTTTCTCAGAGACCCTTTTATGTCAGAGCACTTGAGATCTTCGGCCACCATATGGGGGATTTAGGAGACAGCCAAGACGTCACAGGAAAATTCAACTCAAAAGAAAATTAAATGATGGGGCCGGTGATATCGCTTAGTGGCATAAGCACCTGCCTGGCAAGTGCAAGGTCCTGAGGTAGACCCCTGGTACCCACAAAAAAAAAAAAAAAAAAAAAAAAAGAAAGAAAAAAGAAAATTAAATGATGTATAAAATTAAAACTTTTTTTTTCACAGACATGAATACAGTGTTATATTTACTGTAGGTAGGTGATTTCATTGGTTCTCATGACAGTTTAAAAGAAACAACTTACAGATACATAAGAAAGTGTTTGATATTGCTGGCCATTGGAGAAATGGAAATTAAAACAACACTGAGATACCATCTCACTCCAGAAAGAACGTCTATTATCAAGAAATCAAATAATAATAAATACTGGCTGCGGAGAAAAAGGAACCCTACTACATTCTTGGTGAATGTAAACTAGCATAACCATTATGGAAATCAGTATGGAGATTTTGCAAAAACTAAAACTAGAAATTCCATTTGACCCAGCTATTCCCCTTCTAGGTATCTTCCTGAAAGAGTTAAAGTCATCATGTGACAGTGGTATATGCACACCCATGTTTATAGCAGCACAATTTAAAATAGCTAAATTCTAGAAATAGCCTATATGCCCATTAACAAACGAATGAATAAAGAAAATGTGGCATTTATACACAATGGAGTACTACTTTGCCACTAAGAAGGATAAACCTGAGGCATTTGTAGGTTTAAATGGATGGACCTGGACACCATAATGTTAAATTATATTTTTAAGTGAAATAAATCTGATATGCAAATATCACATGGTTTCTCTTACACATGAAAAAAACAAAATGTAAATAAAGAACAAAATAAAAGATAGATAATAGGAGGTAGGAGGATCTTTCTCAAATGAGGAGGGAAGCAAGAGATGGAAAGAGGGAGAGGGAGAGGAAAGAGAGAAATGGAAAAAAAGGAATTGAACAAAAAGTGGAAATAGAGCTTTTGTAAATGGGAAGGGAACCAAGAGTTGGAAGGAGCAGGAAAGGATGGGAGAGCTGGGGATGAAAACAGAACTAAGATGTGTTGTGTACATGTACCAACTCCCCACGATAAATGTAATCATTATGTCCTGCAAACGTACTGAAAATATTTTTAAAAGGTGAAATCTGTATGTAAAAATAAATTTGCCACTGACTTTTCCTTGCAAAAAATAAAATTTAATAAAATAAAAAAGACAGAAAATGGAAACAATTTTAAAAATGGGGCTACCCACTGTTTCTTACTTAAATAAAAAAAATAAACAAACACTTCTTTTCACCAATACTACAAATACAAATGTGATAAGGCCAGTGTCATGGGTTAAATTGTGCCTCCCCCAATTCATATGCTGAAGTCAGTACCTTAGGATGTGGCCATATTTGGAAATAGGGTCATTCTAGACACAATTAGTTAAGATGAAGTCAGACTGGAGTAGAGCAGGCACGGAATCCAATACAACTGGCATCTATAAATGGAAAATGCAGGGGCACATGTCTTCCCCATGTGAAGATGAAGGCAGAAACTGGAGCATCGCCTTTACGAGCCAAGGAGCACTGAAGATTGTCTGCAAAATGCCAGAAGCTTGGGGACAGCACAGAAGAGATTCTCCTCACAGAGAAGACCACACCTGGGGACATCGTGGTCTCAGACGTGCTGCCTTCAAAACTGTGAGACAGTGATGCTCTGCCGTTCAAACCACGAGCTCACAGTTGCTGGTCACAGCAGCTCTAGGAACTCGTAACAGCAGTGAGTACATCACCTTCCCTGGCCTTGCAGTCTGGTAGCAGGGTGCAGGAGCCATATAACGATACTTGAGATAGTGAGTGTTTCACTTGCATAACCTAATTTGTTTTTCAGAACTTAGCAAAGTTGTTAGCCCAGTTTTATAAATGAAGAAACTGTAATTTCCCCCAGAGGAATTTCCAGTCACACTGAGTCCCATGTTCTGTCCAGTTCTGCTTGTTTCAGGGGCTGTGATCTGTAACCACAACATCATGTGTCCCCCTAATCACAGCGGGACCTGACCTGAAAGAGAAACGCCATGGAGATGGCAGTGCAAGTTCAGCTGCGGGGTCAGAGGCCTCTGTGAAGGGGACATGTTTGGGGTGGACATGATGTGGCCTCAACATGGATGACTCCTCCACGGGCAGGCAGATACAGATTTTAGCCAAGAAATTAGCTGTTCATCATGGATTGTATTTTCTATCAAGTATGTATATGCTACATCCAAATTTTTGATCTGGAATCTACTGTTCTGAGACCTGAGCAAGGATGCTTAGTTTGAAGCATTAATTTCTCTGGCCAGAAAGATTCACAACTTAGATGGAAGCAACAGAAAGTGATGGATCTGAGCACCAGCTTGTGGGCATCACTTATTAGGCCCTTGGTTTTACCCAATTCATAGAAACTCTCAGAGCCTCTCTTTTCTTCACTACTTCAACAGGATGGAAATCCACTCTTAAAATATACTGCTGTTGGAAGAGTTGCGGAATAAAATAACTGATTTGAAACTGCTTTTTAAGCCACCAGGATAACTGAGAATGTTTATAACAAAAATTTTCCAACACACCTTGCCTTAACTTATATTTCAACAAATATTGATTAAGCACTTAGTATAATCCAAGTGCTAGGCATAGGACAGGGAACAAGATGAAAAACAGAGCCTCTGTCCCCAAGCAGTGAGTGAGTTTCCATCCAGTTTAGAGGAGAGAAACTGCAAACAAACAATAAGCAAACTTACTCATCAGACAAGATCTATGAGGGGAGCAAAGCATAGGAGAGGGTTTAAAATGGTGGACAAAGTTTAAAATGGTGACATGGAAAGGCCACACTGAGGTAACAGTTGGGTGAACACTTCAGTGAAGGGGCATTAGCTGAGTGAAAATCTGGGGGAAGGAGGCTATTAACAATCAGTTCTTTCTTCTCATTCCGCAGATCCAGTGGATCAAAGTCCAAATTCATTCATTTATTATCAGCCTAGATAACAACCGTGCTTCCAGTACTTCCACCTAGCTTGTCCATTCACATTTTCTAGTTCTCAAAATGGAAGGTGGTTTCACCAAATGACTTTGGATTAGTCATCCTCAAATAGCACTGCGTTCTCATCTTCATAGGTAGGAAGATTTGTAATTTAAGCATTAATGCTTAGAAGAGTAATAAGAAACCCCCATGATAGAAAGTCACCAAGATCTTATTGGAAAAATATTACTGTATGAAAGGCTTGGCTCCAAAAAGGGCTAGTTTTTAATACAATGTGTTAGTTTATGCATAGTCATATGCAGGACAATAGTAATTTACCTAATTCCTTAAATTTAAAAAGCCTCCTCCAGCGAGTGCTTTCAATCTGTTTTTTTAAAAGCACACAAATATTTTTTGTGTTTATGATATGTGACAAGTTCCGTAATAAGATACTGTAAATAACAGAAAAAGTTTTTAAAGTACCTGCCTTTTTAAAGTGGTTACAGACCAGGTGTAGGGACTAATTTTTAGTGGCCACAGAATTCTTTGTCTATCAGCCTTTTAAAGACATAAAGTAAGTGTTTCAGTGGATTTGTTAAGGAAATAAAACACAAGAGACAGGCTTGTTTCTCTGCATACTGATATGCTTGCCTTGCTCAGAAAAGAGAGTATATTTTTCTTTAAGACTCTGGTTTCCTTTCTGGTGCAATTGGAATTACTTCTGTTGAAAACATTTTGAAAATAGTTAAATAACTTTAAATAAAAGGATTTATGTAGACCCTCTACTGACTACTGATATATGAGTTGTGCCCCTAGTTACATTTCCTCTGAGACTGGAGGGAAAAAAATACTTACCACCCATGTATGGCTTCCTGTATCCAGATCCACACAAGAAATTAAATCAGTGGCAGAATTTAATTGCCTGTCAGTCTGAGGGGCTAATTTTCAACAATGGCATCTTTTAGATACATTATTTTATTTAGAACCCATATTCCAGTTGCTGTATTCATTCCCCACTTTTTGGAAAAAAATCTTTGACCACTTTCCTCTTTCCTTAAGACTTTCTGAAGGTCCCAGTAGCACCAGGTCTGATTACTTGCATGGACTCTGGAGGAGTTAGTTCCTGTACTAGTCCACGGTACACGAAAGCCAATGTAGCTAATTTTAATATGCTACTGTCCTCTGATCTTTATTGTTCTCTGATGGCCTTACAAATTTGAAATCCAGGTGCAATGAAACATGTGACATTGTTTGGCAATACAGTATCAAAATCCCCTTCTGGGGAAAAGTTCCTTTTGCGTAATTCTGCATTGGTGACATGCTAACTCTACTTTGCTTCCCCGAAGTCCAAGGAGGGGCATTTTCCCACCCTCTGACTCCTGGTTGCAGGGACCCAGGTAGGATCTGGGAAGTCAGACTGGGTACTCCCAACTCATGGTTTGCCTTTGGATCCTGGGAGGCAAAACACAGAGGAGACTTAAATTCATTCGAGGCAACAGCAAGTAGCAGCAGTGATGCCCAACATCGTGGCAAGATTCTTCCTTAAGTCCCGTGTCTGGGTTCCCTCAGTCCCGTCCTTTTTTCAAGCCTGGTCCTTCTACCTCCTGTTGATTCTGTAAGTACCAGACTTCCTTCCAATAAATTCCATTAGAGGTGGTGTCAGCCCCAGGTTTCCTCCCAGGAAATCCCACTGGAGTTGGTGCCTGCTGCTTGCAAACAGAGCCCTCAGCGTACAAGGCGGCTCTCTGTGAAGAGAGGGTCTTGGTTTTATGAGATCACTGGGTTCTTGCTTTCCCCAGCCCTCCTGGGCCTGCAAAGCCTTGGGTTAAGAGCAGCTGAGCTCCTGGCCAGAGTTCTTACTACTCTGCAGCGGGATTTCACCAAGGCGGAGGCTCCTCCATCTGCCACTTTGGAGAGACAGCTAAGTCTGGGTCAGATTGAGAATGGAGGCAGTGGGTAAGGTAGGCCACGCCACTCCATCCTGCATTCAAAGGGCATCCTACTGCTGCCACAGGGGAGGCACAAAGCAATCACTGTCCCACGGGACTTTGAATTGAACAGGCTGACTGTGAGATGCACAATAACTTTACATAACACTCAGAAAGATAATGACTGCTGAGTAGGTAGGATACATCATTCTAATGTAAAAAATTGTGTGTTGGAATAATAAGGTAATTTGTGACATATGAAATCGATAGAATCTGGCCTCCAAGAGATAAGAGGGCTAGTAAAAGCACTGAGGGAATTCTAAGTCAAGCTTGACTCTGTGTTGCTG
Organism: Erethizon dorsatum; assembly: GCA_028451465.1. Classification (NCBI taxonomy): domain Eukaryota; kingdom Metazoa; phylum Chordata; class Mammalia; order Rodentia; family Erethizontidae; genus Erethizon; species Erethizon dorsatum. The sequence goes on along the minus strand of CM051835.1, from coordinate 48,330,910 downwards.
TCAGTGAGTGGACTTGGAGAGATACAAAGCATGTTTTTGTTTTGTTTTGTTGTGATTAGATGCATTCTCAATTAAAATACAATGCTTTAGCTATGTTTACACGATTCCATTTATGGATATCTCAGATGGTGATTCTTCTTATATTCTTATATTTTAAAGTTTTAAATAGGAGAAGAAAGAGTTGATCTCTCAAATTTTACTTTAAATTTAAAAAAATTCATTTGAAGACATTCTTTGCAGTTCTGTCTCTGACCTCATCTTTTCTCATATCACATAGTCAATCGGGTAATACTTACATCAGTGTCTTCCACTAATCACCCACAAATTGGCATCTCCAGGGAGGGTATCCTTCCGAGGCTTCAGACTTTCAACTGGATGCTCCGACCTAAATGTCTCATGAGCACCTTGATGTGTTTGAAGCAGAGCTCCAACCTTGCGCTGAGATCCGCTCCTCGGACTGCGTTTCCCATCCTGCCTAATGGTGCCACCATTCATATGGGTTCAGGGCAGAGTACCATGGACCCTCTTTCATTTCTCTTGTCATCAGGATGTATAAGAGAGACTGTCCATTCCTATCAATTCCTATCAATTCCATGTCCAAGATTGAACTCAAATCCAACTCTGTCTTTTTTGCTCTTTATGATGCAGTTCCAGAAACTTTAGCACTTCCTCCAAAGATCTGTCGATGCCTTCTATTTTTACATCCCCAATTGCTTATATCTGTATGATACATCTCAGGCCACTCAAAATGTGGTTTGTGGGTCTACCTTTACAACCAGCCTGAAAGTCCCGCAGAAACCTCCTACTAGTATCGTAGTACCAAGGACTGAGAGTAGTAACATCAAAACAGGAAACTGTTCTAGAAGTTACTAGTAAACTAAATAGCATGTAGGGCCTTGAAGAAGTTTGGAATTCTTCCTAGAGAATGTACCCCACTTTTAATAAACATAAATTACAAATTACAAATCACAAATCAGCTCATAAATATTATTTAAAATTTCAAAAGAAATCTAAGTCCCTGGTGATGCTAAATATGGCTTTTGAAACCACACACATCTCCTACCCAACCAGTCCTTTATACAGATTTTGATGTATGTCTCTGGGAGTGGCCTGATTCTCAAAGAAAATGATTGCTCCCCGTCATCATCCGGAGCAACCGGAGGTTTTAAAAACACAGGAGATAACTTCTGATTTTAAGATTCTCGAGGCAAGCTGAAGAGTGAAAGGGAGTGGGCAAGACTAGAACCTGGGGACAGTTAGAACACAGGTTAGGGCCAAAGCCTAAAGTAACAGATGATGAAACCCTGACCTCAGCTAGTTTGGTGGGCTAGTTTGGGCGTGATGAGTTGAACTTGAATTGAAACATGTATTTGTACAGCAGACATGAAGGCTTTCGTACAGAACTCACTCAAGTCACCCTATCCTTGGACCAACTTTGTATGTAGCTCGCCAACTTTACTGGGAGTCTGAAGAGAGCCACCCTTCCAATATGTATCACATCAGCCAAAGTAAAGTATAACATGAACCGCTGAATGCTTACTCAAACCAAGGTGAGCGCCTGTGTGCTTTAAAAATATGCAGGAAAGACATATTTTGTGGGATTTTCAGTAAGCACTTTGTTAAATACACTACATGCTAATATTTAAAAAACCTTCACTTGCTGGTCTAGAAAAATTTGGCCAGCATAAAGAAAACATACATTTCTCATCATACAGAGCACTCCTGTTAACACTCTAGGCCACATCAGTTCTCTCCTAAGGCTCTAACATGACAGTACTTGGAAAGTTTACTTCCTGATGGAATGTCACCCAGGGCTTTGCAAATGGGAGGAAATGAAAGAAAATATTCAAAATGAGAAGTAAAGCCATAAAATAGTACTTTTAGCACTTTTCTGAAATTTGTAACGGCACTGATATGTAATATGCGTGCCATCTGTAGTGAACTGAATGATGTGGATCAGTCAGATTGCATGGAAGGATAAAGATGAGGAAGGGAAAAATGCCTTTCTCAGAGGTATTCAGGCAGGAATCTGGCTAACTTTGGCATTTGATTTTTGAAGATAAGAAGGTTCAACTGATCTGTGTTTCCATACATCTTTCCTCTTTGTTTTGGTACCGGGAATCAAACTCAGGACCTTGTGCTTGCCAGGCAGGTGCCATGCTGCTGAGCTACATCCCTGGCCCAAATCTTTAAAGTTTTTAATGGCTTCCTATTTCCTAGATCAGCTCAGCGCTTAAGACCCACTACCATGTGGTCTCAACCTCATTCTCTAGTATTGCTCAGTGGAGAGCATTTCTTGACTCAGCTGGGCAGGAAAGAGGCCAAGTTTGTTGTCAGAATCTCCCCTCTCACCCCTCGTGCCCCATCTTCTCTATCTTTAAGTCTTTCATCTTTTCCAGGCCTCTGTCTCCCAGGTTTTCTCACAACATCATGTACTCTTCATCCACGGAAGAGGGCAGTTTAATTCACATTGATGGTTTAGATAATGGGATAACCCAATTAAATTAATTTTTATGTACTTTATTAGTACATGTGTGCAGTACATAATGCTTACATTTCTTGTGGGAAGTTGGTACATGTACATAGCACATCTTAATTCCTTTTTTCATCCCTTTTTCCTTTCCTCCCTCCCCTCTCCACGCATCTCTTTCCTTTTTTATCGTACATGTTTGCTACACATAATGATTACATTCCTTGAGTGGAGTTGGTACATGTACATAACATCCCAATTCTTTTTCTTCATCCCCTGTCCCTCTCTTCCCTCCCCCATCCCTCCATCTCTTGATCAAATAAACTAATTTCTAATAGCAAGCTGCAATTTTTATGGGACCTGGGAGGATACAATGATTTGAAGGATAGGAGCAGAGTTGGTCCTCTTCTCTGCACTCTTGTAAGCAAGGCTATCCCACTGCACAGCTCCAGAAAGCAGCATTACCATTGGGCTCTATGTGAATAGGGCTTCTTTGAGTTGTAGAGAAAGTACGGCTGTCCTCTGCAGCCCTATTTATGTAGACTCACACGCAGAGCCATAAATTCAAAGCACTTGAAAATACAATTCTTGGCTGCTTGGAAAAGGAGGAAGGACTCCTACTTTGTATTTCCAGATTTAAATCCCTTTTGCTGCTTACTTTTGGTTTTGGACAACACCATACCCTATTCTTTAATTCCTCTAATTTATTTTTCTGATGTGCAAATCTGCAGTTCCACTTAGTAGGAGATTTGCATATGAAAAAAGAGAGCTGGAATAACAGACATGAGAATATGAGGATATTTTACTCTTAGCAGTGACTGTAGATATGTCCCAAAGAAGTAGATCTCAAACTCTCCAGATACTAAAATGGTTATTATGTTATCTTACTGTTTGGAAACAGGGTAAAATAAGAAGTGAGTCAGAAACACTTTTCCCTGCAAATCAATTGTTTCTAAGCAGAAAGTGGTCCCTTCCATCTCTAAGAATCATCACCTCTGAGTACTAGCATCAGAGCAGTTGTCACAGCAATCACTGCACGCATTGGTCATCCGATTAGTTCACTCTCTAGTATTACTTTTATAAATAGCTTGAACTCTTACACATTATCTCATTGTAGACCCTTCTCACGCACATCCCCCCTTATTCTGTTAATTTTCCACCTCCTTCTCTTTGGTTAATTCCAGCATGGTCTCTTATGGAGCTTACGTTCACGGTCATTGAGCTTGACCATGGTGTTCTTAACTCCAGCCTTTCTCTATGTCTACACCTGCTTCAAACAACACTGTCAGGTAAATCCGCTTGTAATAGAGCTCTACTCAGATCACACTCCCGGAGGAAATCCTTGATAGTTTCCATGACATGCAGAGCAAAAGCTGAGTTTCTTGGCCTAGACTTCAAGTCTTTGGCTTGATCTCAACATGAGGTTCCTGCCTTAATTTCCTCTCCCATGTTCACCCCTGTACACGCATACACACATGCACGTCATGAATGTTCTAGCCCATGTGCATGAAAACTGGGTCAGGTGCAGAAGTTTCCATATTCTGTCTGTTATTTAGTTCATGGTTCTTCCCTCGGCCGAGATTTCTGTCCCTCATACAAAATCCGTGCCTACTATGTGCTAGGAACTATTCCAAATGTTGGCAAAAAAACAGTGAGTAAAATAGGCAGAAAGTCCTGCTCTCATGGAGCTGGCATTCTATTCTAATGTGGGGATAGATAATAAGCAAGACAAACAAGTAAATAACATAGTAGAGAGAGTTACAGCTGTATAATGAGAGTGAATATCATAGCTAGCAGTTGCAAGTGATAAGACAAAATCAAAGCAGGGAGTAGAATGGGAAACAGTGGGCACCACAATTTTACACAGGGAGCAGTGGGGTTCTTAATGAGAGATGGCATTTGAAAGAAAGACTCAAGGAAGTGTGGGATCATGCTTTCTCAAAGCCAGAAGAGAGCATCCTAAGCAGAGGAGATGAAAGCCCAAGGGTAAAATTGTATCTGGAGTGTTCAAGTCTTCTAATACTTTCTTGTCTTCTCCACATGTAAAAACCAGCTACACTTTAAGACCTGATGTTAATGAAATCCATCTCACCAGTGAAATCTTTCATTGTCAGCTTTATTGGAAAGGATCTTTTCTTCTTCTAATACCGTGGAGAACTTCAGTTGGGCATTTCTTAGAACGTATTTTCAACCAGTCAAAAAACATGTAAGATTATGATATTTACCATTCTTTACTTACTGCTATAGTTTAGGTCTGGGTTATTCCCCAAAGCCCGTCATGAGTGGCTTGGTCCCCAGGCTGTAGTGTTATGTGTGTGGGGGGGTAGTGGTGGTGTTGCAACCTTTATGAGGTGGGCGTAGTGGAAGGAAGATAGGTCATTAAGGATGCACCCTTGAAGGAAATATCAGGACTCTGGCTCCTCCTTTCTCTTTTCTTCCAGCCACCGTGAGGTAAACAGATCTCCTTCGCCACGCGATCCCACCATGATGTACCATGATACCACAGACCCAAAGCAATGTAGTCAAGAGACCAAGAACTGAAATCGCAAGCCAAAGCACACCGCTTTTCTAGGTTTCACTTGGATGACAAATCATCTCATTCAGTTTCAAAATTTTAAGGTCCCCTTTCTTCATCACTAGGTTCCACCACCATTGACACCAACTCTTGTCTATGCTCACTATGAGATTCATGGTTTTTGTCTGTTTATTTGTTTCTATCCTAGCCACTGGTCACTAGGTACTTACTGACTCCTTTCTAGGTGCTCAGATATATCCTAGGTGCCATGGAAAAACAAGAGCTTACTGAATTGTATATGCCAAGCTTTATGGTAAATGTTGTATATTCATCAGCCTGTTTCATCTTCTTCATAACTCACAGAGCCAGCTACGGTTATCTTCTACACATGAGAAAATAGGAGCACAGAAAGACAAGATGATTCAACTAAGGCCAACGACTAGAGGAAGCAACGGAGTCAAGATTCAGATCCATGTTTTTCCAATTCCCCATACTTCTCCAATTTATTACTAATCATATCAAACAGTATGGAGGGGAAAGGGCAACCATAACTGACATCTCTGGTTTTAGTCATCTTGAATCCACCACTCCACTTCTTGGGGCGGCAGTCCTCAACTTCCCCTATTCTTTGGCAGACACATTCTCCCACTGTCAGCCAAGCCTTTCCTAAGACTTAGGGGAAGTCCTTGTATCTGAGGCAACAACCGTCCAGACTGCATCTCAGTGTTTTCCTTTGTACTACTGTTGATTGGGGTAATGCTGAGGCAGGACGGAGATGCAGTTGATAACAAAGCTGGGGGGATGGGTGTGAATGAAGGCTGGGCAAACAGGACCTGTGATCACGCCGTCCACCAAGAAAGTACACTCCTCTCCTCCATTAGAATAGGCAACGGCCCTGGGAAATTTGGAATGTGTTACCCCCTACGTCAGGGAAGTAGATTACTCTTTTCATTCCGGCTAAACTAGGATGTGAAGTCACCTTAACCATCACAAAAGCAAATGTCTTTTCTCTTTTGGACTGAGTGGTGTACTAACGTGAAACTGAAGCTGCCCTGGCTGACCACATGGAGCTTCGGAAAGAAGGGCTGGATAAAGCGGGGCTAAGAGATGCACAGTGATAACAATCTGCAACGGAACTGAGCAATAGCTGAAGCTAGCATGGCCCAAGCAACTAAATTGAGATAGCACCTAGATTTTGAATTCATAAAAAGCAACAATCTTTCTTTTTAGATTAAATAATCTGGGATTGGTTCCTCTGTCATTTGCAGTGGAAAAAAACGTGCAAATACTCCGAACTAATAAATAATGAATGCTTACTTTGTGTTTTTTTCACAGGACCTCTTTAACCATGTACACCGACATACAATGTATCCCGCAAGATACATTAAATGTGTGATTCCAGGTGCCCTGCTGCCCAGGTTCACATCCTGGTTCCACAAAAGAGACCTTGGGCTATTTACTTAACTCCTTTTGCTTCACTTTCCTTCGCTGTTAGTTACAAAATTGCCTTCCTTAGACAATGGAGATACTTGAATTACTGGGCGCATCTAAAGAACATTTTGTTATTGTTGATGAAAACATTGAGGCTCAGAGAGGTTAAAAAAACTGTTCAAGGTCATGTAGCTACTAAGTAACACAGGGAAATTTTTGAATCCAAGTTTTTGAAGCTCTAAATTCCACTGCATTCGGGCTCTGTACACATTAGTATCTCACTGCTCGAATTAGACAGTGAATGCCGGAGGTAGCTCAGTGGATTTATGGGACAGAAAAGCACAGGTGAATGCCGCCAGGCATATTCTGACAGCCCCTCGCTGCTTTCCTTGCCTTCTCCAGTTTCAGTTACAGTTTCAGCATGGAGAGAGGGCTACTTCGCAAACCATGTGTAGACACAGACACGTTTCCATTTACTGCAGGGAGGTCGTGCTCTGATAGTCTCATCTCCAGTACGAACAATGCCTCCAAGACACCTCCTGCTCCACCTCTTCAGCCGTGGGCCACCCCTCTCCCCCTCGCTCTCGCCCCTCACAGCTTCTGTGCTTGCAATTGCTCTGTCTGGGATACTATTTAAGTCTGCATGTATCTTTCTCCAGGACTTTTTTAGACCCCTGTTCAAATGTTGTATTGTCTATGAGACCTTCCTTCTTCCAACCTAAACAATATAGGAATGTACTGCACTCCATTCCGCCCTGGAGCAGGACATTTCCTTTCTCCTCCTCCTGACTTTCTTCTAAACTTCATAGCACTGATCATTATCTGATTTTAAATAATTCCTTTTACATATATATATTTATTGTCTGTCTCCCACCACTAGAATGGGAATTCCACAACAGCAGGGACCGTGTCTCTTCTTTATTCAAAGCACTTAGGGATGAGCTAGGCATACGGTAGGTGGTAATAAATGTTTGTTGCATTATAAGATGCCACAATGCATAAGAGATCATCAGGGTACCCACTGCATCTTGAAATCATCTACTCCCCTGCCCCATCCCAGCACTCCCAGAGTTCTACAAGCCTGTGGAATGATGCCAGTCTTGCGATAGAAATCAGGAACCGCAACCCAAGGATCTGGTCCCTTGAAATGAGAGTGCTTTATCTCTTTTACATTCTAATTCTCCAGAAAACAGAGTGAAATCTTTGGAGGGTTTTTTGTTTGTTTGTTTGTTTGTTTTGCTGACTTCCATTTCAGCATTTTCACATCCTAGTGCTTAATTCTCAGTCAAGAGAGAATTGATATGTTTTCCATCTGAAAACACATCAAAATTCATCACAGCCTGATTCGCGGAGAAGATCGTTAGCACATTTGTCTGCCTTTATCCTGGCATTAACGACTCTATTTGTGGCTAAATAATTTCCCTTGGTTTTAACGTCATGTTTAACCATTGGCTCAAATATGAAGTCACTTGTCTGTCAATGTAATAATTTTCTATTAATTATAAAAGAAGAAAGCTAGCAGTTTGAGAGTCTTAAGGGAAGCATTTGTCTAATCCAAGAAACTGATTTTCCAGTTTCTTGGACTAAGTACAACCCTCAGTTGTGGTCAGATTCACAGATTTCAAAGTGCCCCTTGTTTTTACTTTCTGGTCAGTCTAGACAGACATGGTTCTTTCTTTTGTTTTTTCAAGCTGTTGAAACAGGCCAGCCAAAAAAAAGGATCTAAATCTTTAGAGAATAAACTGAGCAGCACTTCACCACCAGCTTTGTTACTTTCTATTGTATACCCTCCCAAATAGATGAACAACCGCAGTGGTGCTGGAGAGCTTTCACTTCAAAGGAGATCAATGTGAGTGTGAGAAGGGAAATGTGGCAACAAAAATAATGACCACTACTGTCCTGTTTGAAATGGAAAAATAGTCTAAGGGTTACAGCATGCAGTGATGAAATTTTTGCTTGTTCTCCGCTATTTTAGTTTCATGTTGGGTGTCCTCATCAAATCTAAATTGCCCTCTTTAACAAGAATTCTTCTATTCCTTATAAACAGACATATGTTCTTGATAACCTGATGTTCAAGGCATCCACTAAGCCTCATGAGAGCTACAGAAATGAAATAAGACATTTGAATTCAAAGATCTGGCATTTGGGCAGAGAAATTACAATTGTATGTAAACATCACAAGAAAGGCCACTTGGGGATATATATGGCAGTTCATAGAGATGGGGTTAACTTCTGGCAGGGAGAGAAGATAGGAAAGTGGATATTTTATAGAGTTTAATTTAGTTGGATCTTGAGAAATGGTGGAATATAAAGAAGAATGTAGAGGCAGGAATGCCAACTATCATTCTGAGGAGAGGGGAAAGTGTGTACAAGCAATGATAAAAAATATGGTGAATGTTTAATTTTTTTTTAAACATTACAGCAAAAGACACATTGACATTAATCCCCCTTAAAATACTTCCATTCACTTTGAACACACTTATCCCATCATCTTTGCCACTTCCTGAAGCAGTTCTGGAAGTCTTCTTTCATGAGTGTCTTTACAAAATATGATTAAAAATTCAGTGAATGCTGCTGCTAAGTGCTATCCAACAAAAAGCAGGTTCTTAAAAACATTACAGTATCATCCACTTTATTCACTGGATCTGGCCCTGTGTGACTTCTGGCTCTTCCCCAAAGTGAAAATGACTATGAACGGTAAACCCTTTGAATTGACTCAGGACACTGTGGCAGCCATGATAGTGCAACTAAAGATACTTATGAAAGAACACTTCCAAAACTGTTTCACAAAGTGGCAAGAATGATGGGATACATGTCCAAAGCAAGGGGGGATATTTTGAGGGGGTTAATGGCAACATATCTTTTATTGTAATAATTTTTAAAAATGTAAATATTCACTGTATTTTTCAATCACACCTCATACATAGCAGTGGAATGATGTGAATAATGGATAGCAGGTAGGTCAGTAGAGGAAATAGTGGATGCTATGGCTTACACTTAGATGTCTCTCCGAAGTCTCATGCATTCATAGATGGGTATGTGATATTGGATCATGGGTGTGTGGTATGGGATTGGTGCATTTGATGGGTTTATGGCTGGGTGTGATGCTAGAAGATGAAGCCCGGTGAGAAGAAGTGGGTGACTGTGGGCATGGGCTAATAGTATATATTCTTCCTCCTCCCTTGATGGCTGCTGTTTCCTGCCTGCCATGCCATAGACTGTTTCTTGTCTGCCATGCTGCCCTGCCTTACAGCCAGCTGACTATGAACTGAAACCTTTACAAACTGTGAATCAAAATAAATTTTCCTCTTTAAATTGTGGGGGTTAAGTATTTTATCCCAGCAATGAGGAAATAACTAAGATAGCAGCAGAACTTAAATACCAGGATAAATGCCAGGAAAACTAGGGTCATACACATTTGCTATTTAATCTACTCAGCTTTGTTGAGAAGAAGCACTATATAGTAATATTGCTTCAAATGATGTTTTAAAAAAAAAGAGTTTAAGGATCTCTGGGTAAATAGTATTGCCAAGACCCAGGAAAACAGTTTTCTCATCAGAAATTCTGTAGTACTCTATTATATCAGAGATAGCATGGGAAACATGGTTTCAGTCAGTACCTTTTGTCATATGATATGCAATAGATAATTTCCTTAGCTTCTTTGAGAGCTATTCTTGCTTGTAAATCGGGGATGCTAATTTCTGTGCTACTTACATAACAGAGTTGTCCTGTGAAACAATGAGATAATGGATACGGAAATTCTTTGTCCTCAGTAAAGGGGCACAAGGTGTTAGTTATTAAGGTGAAATGATTGTAATCGTAGTTACAGGTCCCTGGTGTCCAATGGCCCACTAAGCCACAAAAATGTTCATCATAGGAAGAAAGTTGCACAACAGAAAAGAGAAGGTCCTTGCAGTTAGCAATCACCATGGAGATAAAGACTGGAAAGAGCCCCAGAAACAGTCACTGTTGGGACGTGGTAGGATTTCAGGATGAACAACATAAAGCGCCTAGCACAGTGCCAGCAACAGAACATGAAGTTTTCAGTTTTGCGAGACTGTAAGTTCTGTAAGGCTAGAGAAGAGTGTGAGCTGCGAGTCATCAGAATGGGCTCTCAGACAGAGCTGAGGCTTACTGCAGGCATGAGCTTGACTTCAAAGGGCAGAAGAGTAGGGCAGAGGAGAGTGTTACCATGTACACCATCTAAGTTAAACATCCTGGGCTGCCATTGTACCCTGTACATCTCTCTTTGAAGGCACATAAACATAGGGACAATTAAATTAGGGACAGGGACATCCTCAGTTTACAACAGTTGGACATAATGATTTTTCAGGTTTACCATCGTACAAAAGCAACGTGCAGTGGCTGGCAGTTCCCAGCCAGGCAATCATGAGGGCAAACAACTGCTACCTTATGGTATGCTGTGCTGTGAAACTACGATGTTGGGCAGATTAGGTGAAGTAAGCCCATTTTCAACTTATATTTTATTGGGATATGAGCCCATTGTTAATCTAGCACATGGTTAGGAAATTCTGTGTTGACTTCTCTCTGTACTCCTGGTCTCAGCCCAATATTTGGCCTGAAAAGGAACCACTTAATTGTGTGTTGAACAAAACTGAGTACATGATGAAGGGAGTCAGGAGAGAATGAGCCCATATTAAGGGCAAAGGAGGAAATGCCCTGTGAGGAGGGAGAAGGGAAGAGACTGGTAGAAAGGCAGGAAGCTATGTGGATAGATAGCTTGAAAGCTCAGTGAAGACCTGGGGTTTTGATGGAGCAGTAAGAGCAAGGAAAGAACTAGATTTAAAATAAATATTATCTACTAGCCATATACTGAAGGGGCTATAGCTTCAGCCCTGTCCATAATTCATTTTTGGGTGGACTAACAAACAAAATCAAAACAAAATCACCACCACTGTGATTTTCCTTGAGGGTACTCGGATGAAATAGATTTTTCTACCTCACCTATGCACCCCTGCCATTGGCTATTGTTGAGATAAAAAAGACCTCAAAATATTACCTCATATTGTACAGGGAGGCTTTGTCTACCTCTTCTGCTTTTTCATATCATTCCCAGTATTTCAAGTAAATGTAAAATCATAAAAACATCATAAGCTAAAAAAATTTCTATAGAGATAGCTATGGAAGTGTTGCGAGATTTAAGAATGAAGTGTGTGAGCCACTCAGTGCAGAGCTCAGAAAAGTAGATTAAAAACTAAGTGGATATTCTTATTTTTTTCTCCTTTCCCTCCTCCTCATCTTTCTCCTTCTTCATTAACTGGGTTGGTCTTTTCACTGAATGCATGAGCTGCTGCTGGCCACAGTGCCAAGGGGCTCCCTGAGCTCGCACAGCCAGCTGACAGCAGAAGTCGCATCAGAACTCAAGCTTGCTGACCTTTTCTCCAGTGTGCTCGCCACTCCTCACACCGTGGAACCGGACTCTCACAGGGATGAAGAAAAGCCCCAGTTGCAATCTGATAGGAAGCAGAAATGTGTCCCGGCTGAGGATTATTGGACGTACTCTCAGCAAGTATCACCTGTCAAGACTGATACTACCTCATTTATTTATTTCCCTTCTCTGATCCAAATTTTTCTGACTGAATGAAGTCCTTAGATTATACAAAGTTATTCAAGCACCCCAGTGGCTTCCAGCCAAGCCACTGTGGGCCATCAAATCCTAATATCTATAGCCCACACTTGTCAGAGAGACATTTGTAAGCATCACTATGCACTATTAAAATTCAAAGACTTTTTTTTGTGGGTACCGGGGGGTCGACCTCAGGACCTCCTGCGCCAACAGGCACCCATGCCACTGAGCGATATCACCAGCCCCTTTTTTCGTATGTGGGTTCCGGGAGTCGAACTTGGGCCCTCGTGCTTGCAAGGCAGGCGCTTACGCCGCTGAGCCATCTCACCGGCCCTCAAAGACTTTTTGAACAGACTAGCTAATTAGATGAAATCACTTAAACAAGTCTGGACAATGCTGAGCAGGGTTTAGTATCTGGATCAGAGTCTGCCCTGGTCCCAAGGGAGTAGCCACCTGTATCCATCTGCAGTGATGCTCCCTTCTCTGCTGTGCACAGGGAAGTGTGTTGCACTATCGATCTTTCTAGGAGGAAAACCTTCTGGACCTACCTCATGTGCAGTTCTGAAGATCAACGGAGCTCCCAGAGGAGACACCACGATGACTTTCTTGCAATACCTAATTTCTATCACTGTTTTACTACTTCTTTCCTTGGGAACAAGCAAATTAAGTTGGCATATTGTTGATTTCATACACTTAAGAGGGAAAGAAAGACAAGGAAGGCTGGTGAGTCTTTTCCGCCATCCGCTCTACAGTGCTAGGTCATCACCTCCTGTTGAAGTGCTCCTTCTAAAATGAAAATGGGGACATGACATCTCCCTACTCAAAACCTCAGCATTTGCTTTTTTATTTTTTTTAGTAGATACAGAATAAGGGTCAAACTCCCTAGTCTGCCACATAAGACCTCCTGTGATCTAACCTTTGCCTGGTTTATTACCCTTATATTGCACTGCTTCCCTTAGGGCAGGCTATTTTTCAGCCTGTTTGCCTCAGGAGGAAGTATGTTGAAATACAGCTCTGCAGTTGGGCTGCCCGGGCTCAGGGATGCTGCATTGCCTAACTTCAGATAGACTTCACATTGTGGCTAACATTACCAAGCACTAGGAGTCATTCTTCCCAACGATTATCTCATTTAATCTTTACAATAAGCTATCAAGTAAGTGGCGTTACTATCCCCCTTTCGCAGATGAGGAAACCAAGGCTTAGAAAATTTAAGTGAGCCTGAGAAAGTTCATGTCACTGGTAAATAACAGAAATGGTATATAAATCCCAATCAAATTTAATTTCTGAACTCCAAGTTTTAGCCGCTCCACTGTGTTGTCTCACTGTTGTTTCCACCAAACTGATCTTCTTGATCCTTTCACATTTGGAAACGAGAATCAGCATTGAGATTCCTAAGCTGGAAGCCTGAGATCCATCAGAAGTGTCCCCTTTGTGTTGAGAATCCCACATGCCCACAGACATGACCTTCTCAATCTTGGAAAGATCTCCTTCCCACTCCTCTGTCTCAACTCACGGACATGGCCTTATTTAGGTCTCTATCATTTCTCACCAGAATTCTTGCTGCGGCTTCCAAACTGGATTTTCTGCCATTGGTATAAGCTTGCCATGGCTGCTGGAGGAGTTGCCCAAAGGCACAGTCCTACCCTGCTGGAATTCTGCAGTGTCTCCATACGCTTCCAGCCCTGCACCCAAAGCTCTGCAAGATGTCGCTGTAAATCTCTCTCACCTTATTCCTCTGCCCATACGATCACTCCACTCCAGCATGCAGTCTTCCTCGAGCTCCACATCGTGCTACTTCATCTCTTTGAGCCTTTATACACATTACTCCCTTTGCCTGGAATGTTCCTTCTCATTTCTTTGCCCAGTTAACTCCATTTACACTTCAAACATAGCTTCAGAGCTTTAGTTTCACCTCCCCTGGAACAACTTCCTTGATGGCACAGTTTGGTTTAGCAGTTCCTCCTCTGTGAAGAGCAGCCCAGCCATTTATCATTTGTAACTGATGATCATCTATTTGTCTTCACTATGACCTAAACTCCTAGAAGAGTATAATCATGTTTTATCTTTTCCTTATGGCCAAAGCTTGGTCTACTGCATGGAATACTGTAGACACTCAATAACTCTTCATGTTACACAGACGAGTTCTTCAAGGCACAGTTGAGAACAGAGTCAATGTCTATTCCTGTCAATGTAGATGTATTTTGAACACAATTTGTCTTCAGACTGTCATTTGCTTATCTTAAAAAATGTCCAGAGAAAGACTTTTTGATTGCTTTCTTTAGGACTGGATCTCTCATACCAGTCAGATAAGCAGGTACTTATATAGCCTTTTTGTTAACAATGACATGAAGTATACATTCTTTAATCATCTTCCTGGAGAGTCCTAGAAAAAACATTACTAGATCTTTTTTTTTTTTTTTTTTTTTTGTGGGTACCAGGAGGTCGACCTCAGGACCTCGCGCGCCAGCAGGCGCCCGTGCCGCTGAGCGATATCACCGGCCCCTTTTTCGTATGTGGGTTCCGGGAGTCGAACTCGGGCCCTTGTGCTTGCCGGGCAGGCGCTTAAGCCGCTGAGCCATCTCACTGGCCCTACTAGATCTTTTTGAGAAACAGTAATGACACATTTGGAATTATCTGTGAGTCTCCCTATATTTGTTCTAACCTAGAGAGATGTTACCCTCTAGGCAAATATTTGGGAATATCTGGAGATATTTTTGGTTGTCACATCTGGGGGTGGTCATCACAGGAATACAGTGGGTAGGGGTTGAGATGCTGCTATGCCACCCTACAAGGCACAGGACAGCTGCCCTCAGCAGAGACTTAAACAGCACAAAATGCCCACAGTGCCAGGATTGAGCTCGCTAGGTCTATAGTATTTCAGATTCATTTATTTTCTTAAGATACATTTCTGCAACTGTCACAAACTGACAACATTCAGCTTATTCTTCTCCCAGTGAAGGTGTTCCTCAGTGGTGGTGCTTCCTGTGGGAGGAACGTGGTTTAAAGGTGAAGGGAAGGAGGATGGGTTCTGTGGTCCTAAGGAGAGGGGACCTGACCCCCTTTAAAGCCTACTTCTGCATGTATCTTTTCTTGTAAGCCGCACCATCTGCAGACATTTTACTGCTCCAGATGAGCCTCTTGGATCCCTGCTGCTGTCTCCTAACCCAGGCTTCAAGCTCCCTAATCCTGGCATCTCCAGCACGTGTTAGATAAGGGGCCAGGAGAATACCCACACGTCTGTGGGCACAGCTTTTTCATTTCTCAGATGGACGAGTGTCCAGTGAAAAACTCCACATTCAGGAGGACAAACGAATGAAATCTGAGTCACTTGAGTAAGCAGCAGCAGCAGCAAGTAAAGAGCTTGAACAATGTATTTATTTTTGGGGGGAGTACTGACTTGAGGGGATGTTGTGTAATGCAGGTGCGGGGAGGAGGTGTGATGGGCTGGGGTGGGCTAGGGTAAGAAGGGCACCTCTGGTGATTCACTTTCCAAATTCCAGGCTTTGAAATGATGCCACTGATTCTGAAATTCTAAGTAGCAACTCCCAACGTCCTCTGATGTGTAAACCGTCCCAGTGAACACTGGCTAAGTTTTGTAGTGTGATAAGTAATCAATGTCTTAGTCTTATTTCATAGTAAAGAATTTCCCAATCATTTGTTCATTGTATTGCTTCTACTATCAACAATATCTTTTTTTGAGCTAAGGAATAACAAAGCTTGGAATAAAGATTGTCTGTCCACGCGACAGATCTCTGGCCAACCTGGAGTTTCAACTGAACATATCTAAGACTATACAACAACCAGGAGAAGCAAGAACACTGTGAACGCAGAGAATGGGTATCATGTGGAATGAACTGAATGACTGATTTAATTATTCAAAATGTTTTGTTTTAAATTGTATCTTGTAGCTCTAATAGCCAATGGAATGAAGAGTCTTAATGAATGTCTACTGTGCAAGTGGAGGTATGCAAGAAAAGGTAACTAACTGCAGCCCCTTCCCTGGAGAACTCAGAGTTTCATCAGGGAAGTTAGCAAATGAGCACTCCATGCTACATACTATTTACTTAGCAACTCAGCATGCCTGTTTCATACAGACTCTGGTCCCTGGGGACAGGGTGCATGGAAACATGACCCCAGGGGTGGAACTGGGATAAGGCTAGGAGGACCTCTGTTATGGGTTGTCAGTCACATCACAGGGAAAACTCCGCTTTGTGCCGAGATAGTAAAGCGTTTCATTTTTCAATTCAAAATACTGTGATAGTCTTCAAATGGTAGCTACTTTTATTAGTTAAAGGACAAACTTGCCAATCTTGGCCAAATGAAATAAACAGGCACCACCTGACTCTCAATAGCAGACACCCATTCCTCCTTCTCCAGGCAAAGATCCTTGAGATAGACTGTCACAGTGAAGAGAGCCTGGGTTTGTAGAAAAGAGCACCTGGCGTTAACATCCCTAACATACATTAAGAGGGAATGAGAGAACTACTGTAGGCTATGTTCACAGTCACATCAAATAATTACAAATTTAACATAATTTTTTTTAGTTTTTACTGAATTGAGTTTCTGTTCCTTTCACATAAGCTGGTCCTGTCTGAATTTTTCAGGAAAGCTGGTTAATGTGTTTCCAACGTCCTTCCCTACATCTCTGCTTTTTAACTCTCTATGGTGAAGTTTCTTTTTAAAAAATTTCTAATCTGTCACAAACTGATTTTTTTTTTTTTTTTGTGGGTACTGGAGGTCGAACTCAGGACCTCACGCTTGCGAGCAGGCACTTGTGCCACTGAGCAATATCACTGGCCCTTTTTTCCTTTGTATGTGGGTACCAGGAGTCGGACTCAGGACCTCGTGCTTGCCAGGCAGGCACTTATGCCGCTGAGCTATCTCACCAGCCCACAAACTGATTTTTTTAAAGAAAACTAATTCATTTTTTAAACTGACAGATGACAAATTGTGTATTTTTATGTTGTGGCCCGTGATGTTTTTATATATTCATAGCGGAATGATTAAACCAAGCTGATTAACATATCTATCTGTCACACTCTTACCACAATCAGCAGGAATGACTGAAAGTCACGACAATGCTGCTGAATCCATACGGCAATTTCTAGATGCTTTCTCTCAGGGTCTTTCCTCACCCACTTAGGCTGATCACTAACAGTTGTGGACTGGACCTGCCCCGAGGAACACACGTCATACCACACTGACATGTCTGATACTGAAAGATGTCTTTAAAAAGGCAGAGAAAGTATCTTTAACAGGAAGACAACTAATATAAAACCAAAATATCAAGAGTGGAAATGTGCTTACATTTTAGTATTCAGTTCTTCTCCCTTACGTCCTTTAAATGCCCAGTCAATGTAGAAATATCAAGTGGTCAAAGACCAAGAGGTGTTCTGCACGTGGTGCCTACGCCAGCGCTGGCGGACAGGACGTCCCGTAACTGTGGAAATGGCCTTTCTGTGCTGTCCCGCACAGCACCGCGGCCTGCAAGAAAGCTCCTGAGCTCTTGAAACGAGGTTGCTGCAAACCAAAGCATGGATTTGAAACTTTATTTGAATTAAATTATTTTAAATCTAAATGGCCTCATGTGGCTGGCGGATCCCAGATGAGGCTACACTAGTCTAGCTAGTAATGGTAGCAGCGGAAAGATTTTAAAATAAGTGATTTTACAAAGAGGTGGGGGGGAATATTAAAAAGCACAATTGCCTGTTTTTTCTAGAAAACACAGCTTTGAGTCCACACATCCCCCACTCCCTCCTCCTTGACCTGCTGAACCCCTCGAACCCTCACCGCCCCACCGCTGCCCAAAGCCCATGTTTTCTTTCAGGGTCCGTGGGGCCGCTGAGAGCGCGGAAGATGAATGACGGCCAGAGCGCGGGACCCTTTCCTTTGTACCAGGCCGAGCTAATGAGATCGCCGTTGCTCTCAAGACAGTCGAGGCTGTCTGGCCAAAGTGTTGAAGCAAGGTGTTTGCGCCTGCATAAAATTAAGTCACAAGCAAAGCACTTACTTCTGACAGCAGATTTATAATAGGAAAATCTCAGCAGGAATGAAGAGTTGGAGACCCCAGCCACAAGATTTTCATAAACTTTGCCTTGATTTAGTGACTCAAACAAGCAGCAAGAAAGGCAAACTGTAGAGGTAATCCCATCATCTTCTCCCCAGCCAGCACTACTCCATCTTCGCGGCTTCCTCACGCTGCTAACAGGAATTCAGATCATCTGTGTTTAACGTTAAACTCGGTGATTGACAGTTCTTTAAAGTCTCAGTCCACACTGAAGATTATTCTAGATATCTATCAGTTATTACTACAAGCACAGTATGATATTCAATACCTACAGCGAAAATTGTTTTTAACAGTGTAATGTCTGATCTGTTTTGAAAGCAATTTTAAAATAAAGAACTAACCATAACCAGGTGGTGAAAATCCAAATGTCGTTTCTTTTCCTTCCTCTCTTTCTTTCTCTCTCTCTCTCCCTCTCTCTTTCATTTTTTTTTTAAGTGAAAGGAAATGGAGAAGAGACAGGAAAATATCCTGCAAAAATGTGTTCCACTCCCATAAAAAGAGACACTATTTGGGTTTTGCATCATCCATTTTTTTTAAAGAAAACTTATAAAACTGATTAAGATGCTTATGGTCATTAAAACTTTCAGCATTTCAGTTCCACAAAACCCTAGAGTCACTTACAAAAACTGCTGTTACCCAAGAGATGATGAAAATACATTCCGATGTGTGACGATGTGTGCAATGAGAGATGGGTGGGTTTTGTGTTCTATGGGGTCTTCAGAGCTGGCTCAGCTGGGCATACAGGAGGTGCCAAAAAAAAAAGAAAAAAAAAAGAAAATCTGTTGAATGACTACAGGAGCTTCTCAAGGCCTGGACCTACTGCTGTGATTCATTACTGTGTGCAGTGAAGGCCATGGCCACTTGACCAGCACGGTCTTGCTCCATGGAGCCCACTGCAGCCTCGTGGCCTGGCTGAAGCTGAGCTCTGCCAGACAAGAAGACCCTGAAAGTCTGACAGCATCCACCATTCCCTGTGCTTCACTCTGAATTCAGCAGCACACCAAAGAAAATCTAAAAATAAAGAAGGGAGGAGATAAAGAAAAATGCGATGCATTAAAAAAGAAAAAGAAAAAAAGAGGAAGGAGGAGAAAGAGAGAACAGCGGAAATACACTGAAATACTTGTTTTTCTTTAAGTGCATTACATAGCACCTACACATTTTATGTTTCCATTTACACAAAAAGGTTTTTTGCCTGGTACAGAAATAATGTAGCACTCACTTCGAAATAGACTGCATGTGGGAGGGTGGCATAAAAGCACTGAGCAGGGCCACGTGCACCCCTGGGCTGCTGAAGATTTCAGCTAGAGCTTCCAGGTCAAGAAGTAGACAGGAGGTGACTTAGGTTTTGCTAGTAAAGCAGGGATAAAAGGAATGGGGAGGGGGATTTCTGGGGATCCCATCTCGAATGTGCATCTCGGTCTTGCTGAGGCACTTCTTGAAGCTGAGTTCCCAGCTGCATTTTTAAGATTTCTGTAATCACTAGTTGTCACTCTCTGCCATTAGTGAAGGGAGTTGCAAAAGGGAGGCAAATATAAGCTAAAAAAACTCCCACCTTATGTCAGAAGTGATAAGCGCATTAACGGTGACTTGGAACAAATATGAAAGCAGGACAAAAAGATTCCATCATGGGAACAACTGGGCAATCTTGCCGGCAGGGATCTGGCCTTACAACATATAGAATAAGAAACTGGGAAGAAGGAAGGAAAGGGGGGGAATGAAAGGAAAGAAGAAAACAAGAGAGAAAACAGGAAGGCGGAGTCTTATACTCTACCATCCGAATCATTCCCCTGGAGCCCGGAGCACACATTTCGGAATTGAGCAGGCACCCAAAGCCTCATTAAATAAAAAGATCCTTCCCTGTTTGTCAATTTGGGTTTTTTTCCATGTGCAAAGAATGAAACATAAATGATGCTGAGGAGAATTGAAAGGAGGACGTTCCACAAGTTTGTGGAGAACCGCACAGACACACACAGAAATGAAGTATCAGGACGATGCCTCCTGACCTCACTTGGCCCAGAGCCTGAGCCAGAAAAGGCCTGAACGAGTTCACAAGAGACCCTTCAGAGGCGCAGATCACTGCTGCAGGAACAACTCCACCACTCAGGGGAAAACTGCCGTGCAGGGTGGAGTCCTCCCACGGGAAAGAGATGGCGACACCATCACATTAGGAAAAGATTTTCTTTCTCCTTTTGTCAGCTAGCAGCATTTGAGAAGTGGGTAAAACTCAATTGTGGGATTGTGCCATAAGAAAAGATATTTTAATTCAATCTCTAACAAAAAGTTTGTATTGGATGGTTGTTTAAAGCTGTTACTGACAACTACTGGCAATGGAGACAAGGAAAGAAAACAATCAAAGACCCTTTCAGGTCCCAAGCAAACTGTCAAAATCCAAAACCAGAGTTTATCCCACACTGACCCCGGGTGGATCACTGTTTGATCGCCACTGTTAGAAACACAAGTCCTGTTGCCGCTCTGCAGCCCAGGCCAGCCTTGGTAAGTATGGCCCGTGACCTTGCTGGCACTAAGGGTTTTGTGACAGACAAGGCTGAGGCTATGTCTAGCAAGGGATGGAATCATGTTCAGGTTTCTTCTCCACAGATTTGGAGGCAGGGACAGGGAGGAGAGCTGGGGCTTCACAGAGGAAATGTCACAAATGCTGCTGAGGAAAAAAATCAATTTCAATTTATATCACAAAACTTCTAGAACAGGTACTATCTACTGGGCAGAAAATAATGATAACAGTAATGAGCTCTTCATGAAAACTTGAAAAGGTGTAATCATTGTTACCAAAATACACCAGGATATTTTATTCACCCCTTTTCATTCTTGGCTGAGCAGACCACTTTATTTTGACAAGTTATAAGACCATTCTCAGGAGGAGAAGGGGTAAAGAAAACGGAGGGATGCTTAACAAAAGATGCTGGAGTTTTCACGTACTCTGAACAGCAGGTGACTTAAACCTTGAGTCATGATAATTCCGTATTTGGCTGCTTTTCTGGTCTTTACTGCTGCTGTGCTCTCAGCACGCTTTTGTTAGTGCCCCTCGGCTGTCCCGGTTCTGGTGCTCGAGGCCAGGGCACGAGAATGGCTGTGGATGAGCATTCCCCATGCGCCCACGGTATCACCTGTCGACCTTGGCCTTGCACTGAGTCTGATCTACTGGCTTTCTGGTCATGATTCTCCATTCAGTTTTGCCAAATTCTGCCATGAGAGGTGCATGTTAAAACAAGACAATGACACGCAACACTCCTCATTTTCTCCTTGTAATGTAAGCTACTCATTTATGTAAGACCTAATGGCACTTATTGAATGGAATAGACACACTAATATGTTTTTTTTTTTTTATTGATGATCCCACACTAAAGGACCCTTTTTCTTTTTTTTTTTTTTTTTTTGTGGGTACCAGGGGGATGACCTCAGGACCTCGCGCGCCAACAGGCACCCGTGCCACTGAGCGATATCACCGGCCCCTTTTTCGTATGTGGGTTCCGGGAGTCGAACTCGGGCCCTCGTGCTTGCAAGGCAGGCGCTTACGCCGCTGAGCCATCTCACCGGCCCTAAAGGACCCTTTTTCAAAAAGGACCCTTTTTCAAAAGAGGTCAATACAAATCCATTCATGTTCATAGAAAAAGCAAACAAATAAAATCAAATACAAGAGGAAAAAACCCTCCAAATTGAATTAAAGCAATACAAAGCTTTGCAAATAAGCCTGAAGCACAGTGGATAGTAACATCTTCAAGTGCAAACTGTTTATTAGTATGCATCCTTAGTGTTCCTTTAATATAAGTCCTTTTAGCACTATAGAAGTATCAAATGATCTTTATGTTTTCCAAGCAATCATTTTCCCCATTTCCTTTATATGACAAAAGGAATGTCAAGTTGTCTAGGAATGGTATACACGTTTACAGAGGGGATGAGGAAGGAAATAATTCAAAGTGAAAGCATCTAAAAGCGCAAAGATTTCTTATATAACATTGAAAACATTTTTGGATATGGTTACTGGAAGAAAAAAAAACAGAAATAAAGATGAGAAATCAATGGCAAATTAGTCTACAACCCTTTGTTAATACTCTGACCAAAAGAAAAACTAACAAGCACATTATTTTGGTGGGTTTATAGAAGGCCCTGTTCTGGACTTCCGCTAGGCAAGTTCACTTTAGTTCTGATGGGTGTTGATTTCTAGAAGAGGAAGAGTGTTTAAATCATCAGCAAAAATATGTATCTCCATGTCTTACATTTACCTGGTAATTACCTATGCAGTAGAGCAAGAACAAAAACTTCTGAAGTCCTCGCTGCTGAGTGCTCCATGCTGAACTGCTTTCATCTGAATGTTCAAAGGAAATCCAGCCAGGCAAGTGAACTGATCTCATCTACCAGTTCCAACAACGCCTCAGGATTTACTTTTTCCTTTTCAAATAATCTCAAGAATTTTCTTGCAGGAAAGAAATTCCTCATTAGAAGCCAAGTTCTCTGACGAGTCTGGCTTAAGTTAATGGCATTTATTGAACAGGCACAGTAATATGGTTTTTTTGTTTTTTTTTTCATTGATGATCCCACATGGAAGCACACTTTTGTCAAAAAGAGGAAAAAGTCATTCAATGCGCAGTCAAACAGCTTTCAAAGATGAGGTTTCCAGAAGTAGAATTCAGTATCGCCTCCTCCTACTCCAGCTGGCCCTGCCCAGGCAGGAATGGATAGCTTAATGCTCCAAGGATTGGGGCACTGGCAAGGGCGAAGCTGTCAGTGCCCGAGAGATCCTTGAAATGAATCCCCAGAGCTACATTTCCTGACTAAGCACACATACAACACTTACATCGCCACAAAAGCATTCGCCTGCCTACATTCTTCTTTTTGCTCATGTCCATTTGATATTGCTTCATTGCCCTCTTTTATTTTTTCACAAGCTCCAAGTCTTCCCCAACTTTCCTCATCATCGTCATCCACTCTGACCTGCCATGGACCACATACCTTCCCATGAAGAGTAAAGTTGCAAGGAGGAAGAACTGAGAGAATTTATGGTCTAAGGAAATCTCAGAAAAATATCAATGAAATCACATCATCATCCTATAAGCCTGAGAAAGACACTGGACCTCTGTACAAAGCTAAATGCCCATCTACTATTAAATAATATCTGGTTGCTTTGTTAACCCCTACTTCTCCCTACAGAACTTACCCTCAACATGTTTATTTGCTCCACATGCTGCAGTTTCCCAGGGCCTATACCTGGGTCAGAGGATGCCTCATGTTTAGGGACAATATTAATAGTATTTCTCTCAGCAAGTCATTGGGCAAACTAGGTGGGTGAATAAAAGAGTGCAGACTAGATAAGTGAATGCAAATAAAAGTCCAGCAAATCATTTACTCACAATAATCACCTCGTAAATGTTAGCCTTCATATTAAGTCTCCTGTGTATAACTCAGCTCAAGGCAGCCACCCCTAACATGCCTCTTTTCTAAGGGATCAAAGGTGTCAACTTGAGGCCAAGTTAGTGAGCTGCTGAGGTTCGCAGAGTCCTTCCCTCTGTGCTCCCTACAGAACATGGTCTTGGGACCTCCACAAGGCAGCTTGAGTCTATGCTGATGACACATACGAGCTCTGGTCTGTTCAGAGACATGAGCAGACGTGGGCAGCTGCTGTGTGCATTTTCTGGAAGGCCTGAAGTTCTCAGATCTGCAGCTGCAAACTGTCTTTCATGTTTCTGACTCAGAGAGCTGAGCACCCATCTTTCCTTGGAATGCTACCAGAAGCAAGTAGAACACACATGCGGGGCCGGTGAGATGGCTCAGCGGCATAAGCACCTGCCTAGCAGGCGTGAGGTCCTGAGTTCGACTCCCGGTACCCACATACAAAGAAAAAAAAAAAAGGGCTGGTGATAACGCTCAGTGACACAAGCGCCTGCTGGCAAGCGTGAGGTCCCGAGTTCAACCCGCAGTACCCACAAAAAAAAAAAAAAAAAAAAGAACAAGAACACACATGCGCGTGTCAGCCATGATGACCCTTCTTATTAAGCTCAATATGTTATTGGCTCTAAATGTCCAAAAGCCTTCCCAGAATCTCCAGGAGATGGAAGGCTGGTGATCCCTGACCCTGCTTCCTGACTGGTAAATCCTTCTTGCCGCACTGGGGCTCGCAGGCCTCTCACTAATTTCTCCCATGATGTATGCTTCAAAATGGAACTCATCCCCTTTCCTGTTGCTATAAAAAGTCAAATACAAAGACTACTTTCGGTAGGAGGCTTTTTTGAAGTTTTGAGGAGATGGACAGAGTTCAGAGAGCAGCAGGGCAAACCCCATAGAAATACTTTTCTGTTCTAACATTTAATGTCTTTTCTATTCTTTTATGTTTCCCAGCCACTTGGCCACCAGGCTTGAAAAAGTGTTTTGTTTTTCCTCTTTTCTCTCTTCTCTTTCACTCAGGGACAAATACCCATCTTGATCCTAAATTTCTTCCATTCTTTTGTGCAGAGCATTTGAGCTGCCTTAGCTGCTGTGCCCGCCTAAGCTGGAGGAGGGGGGCTGGCGAGCGCTATCAGGGTTGAGGGGAGTGAGGGAAGAGTGTGCCCCTCTGCCCGGGGGTACGAGCTTCCTGGGGGTGCAGTGAGTAGCGCCCATGGAAGGGACCTGGTACTACTGGTCCTGAGATGTCTTGGATGTAGCCCACCCCCAAACCTGGCTTCTGCAGGAGACCTCAGTGACAAAGGGCTCTGTGGTGAACCGATGGTGGCAGGACCCAAGAAAGACAAGTGTGCTTTCTGCCTTAGTGTTTTCAATAACACCATCTGCTAACTGCTTTGGCCTTAGTGTTGGGAGGGCACATCACTGTCAAGGAAGAGAGATCATCATGACACAGACAAACACACACGCCAGCGTGAGTAAATATTTACAGAAGAAATGCACTGGAGACATTCAGAGCACTTACTATGCCACGCAACTTCCCATGCACTGTTTTATCAAATCTCCATAAACTATCCTCCATAATTATTATCATGTTTACAACAGAGGGGTTGCAACTCAGAAGCTTGTTCCATAAGCACACTAAAATTGTTCCCTGCCCCAGTGCCTTTGCACAGCCTCTGCAGGGAGTCCTTTCCTCAGGATGCCAGTCTCCCCATCTTCCTGGTTTCCCCCGTGCTTCTATTCTAACATCACCAACCTGCAAGGCTCTGCTTTCCATCCTATCCATAAAGAGCGCTCTCCTCCCAAATGGCTTCTCTATCTCATTTTCTCTACTCTTCTTTCTTAATAGCAAACATCATCATCTGTATCTTCTTGTTCACGTCATATTTTGCATGTCTTCTCCCTCCTGCAAAAAAGATAGAAGCTCCCGGAGGGCAGGGACTGTACGTTGTTCACTGTAGTATACTTAACACATGGAATAGGGCCTGGCTCAGTGTAGGCACTGATTAGATATTTTCTGAATGAATGAATCTATCAGTGAATGAACTGTAAGTGACATGGATTGTTGACTCTGCTCTACCTCAGTGTATTTTCAAATGGTGCCCTCATACTCTGCGAATGAGGCTCAGTACTGAGGACGCTGCTTATGCACCTGTATATGTAGTGGGTCGCAAGTGACAAGACTCACACCTTCTTCTAGGGTGCTTAAGGAGATGTGCGGAGGGGGTGAGATTTTATGAGCTTAGTTATATTTATCTATGTGTTTATTTCAGTACCTCATGCCAGGAATCTGTGCTTTTTCAAACACTCCAGTTTAAGATGAAATAGTCCAAATAAGTAGAATGAACATTTTTCTTTGCCTTAAATATTCTATATTTTGATATATTGGTACTTTTTGAAAACACCTACTCCATCCATCTGTCATTAAAACAACAAAACCAACATCCACTCCATAAATCCTCCACTATAAAAAGACGGGTTCATTTTATTTGTATTAGATGTATTTTGAGTCACAAAATGTGCGATGATTAATGTTAACAAAATAAATGATGCTAACTTAATGCTTAGAAATGTGTCCATTTCCCAAGAGTATTTTTTTAAATTAAAAAAAATGGTATTCTGAAGTGAATTTATCTCATGAGATAGCTAATCTTAAGGCTATTTCACATCACTTACTTAGAAGTATTTATTCTCTTTTATAATCAAGACAAGAATGACAGCAGATACAAATTTAAATTGAAGGAATACTTAGGCAAATTTAGAGAAGTTGAACTGAGATTGTAAATGCTATAAGTTTAGTAGAGATGTATTAGAATACTTTATGTTTAAATGACTATTGTGATTTATAGTAAAATATGACCTTTTCTGTAGAGAAAAAAATAAACACTTATATTCATTATTAAATTTTGGGGGCAAATAATATCTCTTTTGTTCTCCTCTACTTCCAAATATACACAGATTATTTATTTTACAGTAGTGTGTAGAGTGGCTAAAAATACACTATCATAAATATATCACATTGAGATCAAACTATCCTCAGGAAATTTGTCTTAGAATATCTTGGTAGCATATCCATTACTGATATTTCATCTGTTCCTGTTCCTATTTTCTGCTGTTGCTCCTAATTCTTGCCCCGGCCACTACCATCACCATGGCTGACATCTCCACCCTGTCACCACCACTAGCACTTCATAGTTACAAAAAGCTTTTGCTAAATGACCTCATTAGATATCATGATAGACCTGTGAGGTTTTCATACACACTTCACCGTTCATATTACAGATGATATAACTGGTCAGAGAAAATCAGTAACTTGACCAAAATTAAAAAGCAGCAGAGCCATGATTGAAAGCTGATGCCAATTACCTTATTCCTAATGATAATATTACAATAAAAAGAACGTACATTCCAAAATAATAAATCCTCATATATAATAATTCTGCATTTTCCTTAACAGACTAACACTTCCCCCATCTGATAGACATTTATCGCATAGAGGTGAATAGCAATTCTTTATTGCATTAAGTACACTGTAATGTAGACACAAGCAAATGGCTTCTGTGTTTGGAGACCCAGAAACTTTATCAAGGTCACTACTACCATGAATGTTATTATAACTTGAAAAATGGGCACTTTATCAGATTAGCCTGCTAAATAAAGTATCAGCGAGCAAAGATATGCAACCAATTTGTTATGTGTAAGATATACCCATCTAGATAAAAGCGCTCTTTGCCCTCCTGGGCTAATGCAGATGAGGGGGAAGTCTCACTGAGAGTGGATGATAGGCGAACAGAACACACGCTAAGGTCTCACCCAGAGGGAGTTCAGCAGCGCTCCGAGTTAAGCAACCTAAGGAATGCCTCAGGCACAGGGGGAGAACCTCGAACCCACAACAATAAGTTATACCCCTTTCACTGCAGGAGATGGGGACAGAAGTTAGGATTCGTGCATACAGTGTAATGTTACTGTCCAATCACTAAAATGACACTCTGTAATTTACATATTTAATGTGAAAAGATAATCTTTGTATTAGTAAGAGACAATTATGTATTGTGTGTATGTACACATTATGTGTGTTATGTATAATTAACTATATAATAAATATAAAAGTATATAATACACAAGTATTATAAATATTACACATACACGTAGGTCCCCAGGGATAACAGTGCCTGGAAAGGGTTGAATTTATTCTTGCTTGTAAAGTTTTTCTTTTTCTCTTTCTGTATGTTTTATTTCTTCTACAGTGAAAACATACTGCTGTCTTAACAGAAAAAAGTAAAATGTAGTGAAATTGTTATACTTTTTGATGTTTTGCTGAACCATTTAGAATGTTTTGGATATCATAACATTTTATCCCTAATTACTTCAGCAAGCATCTCATAAAACAAGCACATTCTCTTACCAACTGCAATGCCATTCACACACCAAGAAAATTAATGGTAATGCCACAATATTTTCAAATATGCATATAATCTCCCCCAAATCTCTTTTACGGATGCTTTTCTTTTGAGCCAGGATTTAATGAAGTTTCACACATTGAATTTGGCTCTCTTCAAAATTTTTAAAATAAATATTGTGTATATTTAAGGTATACAGTGTGACATTTTGATATGCAAACACATTGTGAAATGATTGTATCAAGCCAATTAACATATCTGTCACTTCCATATCTGTTACCTTTCGGGGGGTGAAAACACTTCAGATAAAGTTTCTTAGTCAGTGTTGAGTGTGTTGTATGTGTATTAAATTCTAGAACTTGTTCATTCTACATAACTGAAACTTTGTACCCTTTGACCAATATCTCATTATTTTCCTCACTCCCCAGCCCCTAAATCACCAGTCTGCTTTTATGAATTTGATATTTTTTATGTTTCTCCCATATATGAGATAAGACAATATTTAACTTCACTTAGCAAAATGTCCTCAAGGTTCATTCACGTTGTGCAAATGGCAGGATTTCTTTCTTTTTAAAGGTTGAATAGTATTGTGTCACACACATAAACATGCACACACCATATTCTCTTTATGCATTCATCTATTGATGGACAATTAGGTCGTTTTCATACCTTGGCTATTGTGAATAGTGTAACAACGAACTGCTCTGTTTAGAGTATTTTAACCTAATAGAGCCCTGTCCCAAATCTTCCCTCTACACATCCTATATACACTTATAAAAAAAAAGGACATTCACTTTCAGTAGACATTCATATGCTTATAAAATGTTCCATATTCTGGCTACGTGTGATTACTTCTTCCAGGAATTATATATTTTTAATTACAAAAATTCTTGTCCTTTGTTTTTTCACAGCATCCTGTTCTTGCTTTCTAATCTCTTATTACTCAAAACACACTAATTTTAATGTTCTTTGATAATTTTATCCATTCTTTGCATTATCATTTTCTGCCAAATTTTTTCTGTGTTTTGTTTTGTTTGTGTTTTTGTTTCTGCTTTGGGTATGTTTTTTACATACACCTTGTTTTACCTGGAAAACAGGTACAGATTAAAATCCAAATTTGTATCTATCTACAGATCTGGGCAGAATCTTAATCTTAACATCCCAAAGTCTGTGAATGTCATAGAATCTTATTTTTAGGAAGAACTGTTTAGAATGCAGGCATTTTCTCTGCGACTATCACTGATGCAAGTCCAGGGGAAAAATGCATTCATTACTAACAACTTAGCTACCATTTTGGCATCAGTTTCCCAGTCACTCACGGGTCCTTCCTAGCACATATCTACTTGAACCTTACTGAGTGTCTAGCTTTATTTGGCAAATATACACATTTCATTAATTTCCCAATAATTACTTATGCTAACTATATTTATCGCATACACACCATTCTTCATTTTAGTATTTTCTTGCTTAGCTGAAAGAGAGTACTGTGGCAAATTTGAGATATACGCAGCCACATTTGTTTAACTCTAATGAGAAGGAGGAACTAGATTACCTACACTATTGTGTATACATAAGACCAAAAACAAAACAAAACAAAAAATATTTCCATGTAACTGTCAACACTTGTCTTTTTCCTACTTTTTCATAGTAGCCATGTTAACAGGTATGAGAGGTTATAACTTATGATTTTGATTTTCATTCTTCTGACCATCATGGATTTTGAGCATCTTTTCACATGTTTGTTGACATTCTGCCTTTTTTTGAGAAACATCTATTCAAGTTCTTAGTCTATTTTTAAATCAGGTTATT
Source organism: Erethizon dorsatum (assembly GCA_028451465.1). Taxonomy (NCBI): domain Eukaryota; kingdom Metazoa; phylum Chordata; class Mammalia; order Rodentia; family Erethizontidae; genus Erethizon; species Erethizon dorsatum. The sequence continues at coordinate 48,301,234 of CM051835.1, read as the reverse complement.
AAGTTTTATTTTTCTGTTGAGTTGTGGAAGTTTAATAAAGTATTTACCTTCTTACGTACTTTGGAGTTAAACCTCCTATCAGGTGCATCACTTCTCAATATTTTTTCTCATTCTCTATTTTGCCATTTTGCCGTATCAATTATTTCCTTCACTATGCCAAAGATTTTTAATTGACTCTTGCATACGCTTGGTGGGAACTAAGGTACAGCAACTATGGAAAATGATGTGGCAATTTCTCAAAAAATTAAAAACAGAACACATGATTGGCAATCCTACTTCTGGGTACGTATTCAAAATAACTTGTCAGGATATTAAAGCGAGATTAGGACTCCTTATGCTAATTGCTGCACCCAAGATGTTGGAACAATATAAATGTTTTAAAAGAGAAAATGGGGCTGGTGAGATGGCTCAGCGGCGTAAGCACCTGCCTGGCAAGCGTGAGGGCCCGAGTTCGACTCCCGGAACCCATATATGAAAAAAGGGCCGGTGATATCGTTCAGTGGCACAGGCATCTGCTGGCGCGCAAGGTCCTGAGGTCGACCCCCGGTACCCACAAAAAAAAATAAATAAATAAATAAAAGAGAAAATGAAAGAATAAAGCAAGTGTAGTATATACATACAAGAGAATGTTATTTAGCTTTACAAAATTCTGCACAATGAGACAGTTTGGATGAATATTAAGGACATTGTGCTAAGCAAAATAAACCGGTCACAGAAAGATAAGAAAGTACTACTTGATTCTACTTATATGAGGTCTCTCAAAAAGTTAAATTTACGGAATCAGAATGGAATGGGTTACTAGAGGCTGGGAAGAGAGGGAAATGAGCAGTTCCTAATCAACTGACACAGTTTCAGTCAAACAAAATGAACAAGCTCCAGAGATCATTTATACATCATTGTACCAACTTTCAATAAAAACGCAAAACACACTTAAAAATGTGTTAGGAGGAAAAAGCAGATGTTAAGTGTTCTTAATACGACTCAGACAAAATGAGAAAAGACAAAGTCTCTGTGTTTTTTTTAACTGAGATTCTTACAAAAGGTTTTCAAAAAATTGTAGTTTCACTGTAGCACCACCAAAAAAACCTGTGGTATCATGTACATTTATCTTTTGTACTAATATTAAAAAGGGGTTGTATTCCCCATTGATGGTAAGAGGTGCTACCTCTAAAGTTCAAGGAGAGGCAAGGAGAAGTCAGACTGAGATTTAAAAATTTACAACTAAAATCTACCTAGTGGATAATAGGTGTGACAATACTGACATTTGATAAAATCCTTTCTAGTTCTAAGAACCCTAGTATAACTGTGCTGTTTCATAATGTAGACTTTCCTTCATATGAGACCAAGACTTACCATAATTGTGTTTATAAGAAAGAACTATTTTTTCTGGATGTACAGGTGATTGGTTTACAAAGAGCTATTTCAGTATTTTATATGCAATCACAGTTTTAAACAAAAGAGGCCTTAAGTGTCTTGGTCCTGGAACCACAAGAAGAAATTCCTACTTGGATATTTGTTGTTTGTCTTGCTTTTCTTAATAAGTGCTATAATTTGGTAAACAAAGGTCTTGTCTGTAATTTGTTGCATGTTGCTATCACCTAGTAATAAGCCTATGTCTTTTATAAGCACTCCTGAAATATTTAGAGACCGTCTATTACTCTAGCAAAATGTCCAACATTGTTTCACTTCTTCCAGTCGCTGAGCCTGGCAAAGCTTGGCTGTTTCAGGCTGTTTTCCTCTGTCTCCACATGGTCTCTAGGACGAGAAACTGAATAGCAGAGTTTTCTCTGGTCATTTCCCTCTTTTCCCTGTTCCAAGACCGCTGGGCAATTATTGTTGGCATTTCCATAAAGACCATTATCACTGGTAAAAATCTCTTCCACCTCCTGTAAAGAATACGGGCAGTGACTGTTGTCTAGGCAAATCTTTCCTTGGCACTGATAAGTGAGCCCAGACAGAATTTATGAATTAAGAATAGGTAGTTCTTTTTTTTTTTTTTTTTTAAGAATAGGTAGTTCTGAGTGTTGGTTTCATTTTGTTTCGTTAGTTTAGCACCATGAGGGTGAGGATAAAACTAGCTAAGAATAGCAAAGGAGAAAAATAGTGCGCAGCATAGCAAGAGCACTCTGAAGGCAGGAATCTTATTAAATTATGTTTACAGATTTTATGTGAGGTTTTAAAGCATACTATGTCACTACTTTTAGTGCAGTTTCATGTCACTTGTACAAGAGCTTGGATTCAAATGATGTGTCTAATTTGAACAAGAATTCTCATGTATTTAGAATCCATTTCCCTGTAAAACAACAACAGTAACACTATATATACGTATATATGTTTGCCAGTGGCTGGTGGCATTTCTAAATTACCAAAAATGTTAATTCACCATGACCACTGGTAATTATTTTTGCTTTACTAGAAGCAAAACTATCTCCTTACAGTTCTACAAAAGACTGTGTTTCTGTATTGGGCTAACCTTGGGAGTCACATCAGTGCACTAAAATGACTTCACCAAGGGTTGTCAGACTTTGATATACGCAAAAAAATACCCTGGTATTGTCAGGTACTACGTGAATTTCCAAATTGTTAGGTTTTTTTCTTGTTATGTTGTTGAGGGAACAACAACTAATATTTATCAGAAGTAAAACCACACTAACACGAAGTTTCATACTTACATCACATTTTTTTTGAAAAGTCTACAAATAAAAATACTCTGACAGACAATAAAACTTTTAAATGATGTGCTACTAATGATGTAAGTCTTATCCTTTGTTTTCAAAAATCAGGCTTTTAAACTGTAGGCCAGGAGTTAGCTGACAGGCTAAGCCATAATCAAAATCTACCATTTTAAGCCCTGCATGTGACACACTGCCGTAATCCATAATCAAAATCTACCATTTTAAGCCCTGCATGTGACACACTGCCGTAATCCCAGCCCTCTGGGAGGCTGCAGCAGGAGGACTGTAAATTCAAGCCCAGCCTGGGCCACTTAGCAACATAGTGAGAACCTGACTCCAAATTAAAAAAAAAAAAAATTAAAAAGAGCTGGGGATGTAGCTCAGTGCAAATATCTTGGGTTCGATCCCCAGTACCTGAAAAAAATAAAAGCACAACAATAACAACACACAAAAACCTACCATTCATATTCTTGGATAAATCACTTAACATTTGTCAGGCTCAGTGTTCTCATTTAAAAACTGAACAGGTTCAACTTGTAGAAGTTCCTAAAAACTTGATATTCCAGTTTCACGTTCCTATCACACATACTAAAATCTTGACATTTTCTCAGGCTACAGTCCCAGCAGAGATGACTTCATAAATACCCCACCCAAGACACTTCTAATTCCCTCGTCTGTCTCTTAGAGAGAGAGAGAGAGAGAGAGAGAGAGAGAGAGAGAGTCAATTTTATTTAGGTCTTTTCCCAGGGCAGACAAAGAGGGAACAAAATAATCTGTTCTGAGTAGTGGTCACTGTTGCAAGTCCAGATTAATTAACCTTTTTCTTCAAATCAGCCGTGATTATGGTATGAGGCTCTCTGTTGTGAAAATGTGCTACCATATTGTAGTGATTTCTAATACTGGTGTTGAAAAATAGAGACTTTTTTCAGTTTTTATTGCTGCATTATTTTTTAACAATAAAAGCTGAAAATAAGGTACATCCCCCCAGAAGAGGATGACAAAATAAATTTAACTCCATCTACTATGGACCGCTAAACATAACAACAGTAACAGATAATGAAGGTATATTGTTAACTGGGAAAATGCTAGCTATTGAACAATATGGTAGTATGCAATTCCATTTATGTAAAAGTAAAACTATACATATATACATTACTCATAAAATTACATATTAAGTATATAAAATTGCAAAGAAAAATAACTAGAGCAGAGGGTTAGCAAACACTTCCAGGCCTTGTAGCTCATGTAAACTCTGTTGCAGCTACACAACTCAGTTGTTACAGTGTGAGGGCAGCCAGAGACAATATATGAACAAAGGAGCATGGCTGTGTTTCAATAAAACTTTATTCACAAAGACAGATTGGGAACTGGATTGACTGTTGGGTCATAGTTTTCTAGCCCCTTATCTAGAATAATACATCTTAGCCTAATGAAATGGTAACCTATGGGGAAGATATCAGAACTGATGAGGAACAGTCATGGGGAATTTTCTTGTATCCTTAGGCTTGTATTCATGAACTACTTCTGTAATTAAAAACATTTTTATTAACATTTTATTTTTTCATACATATCAGTAATACAGAATAATGGGTTTTGTTTTGGCATATTGGTGCATGCATGTAAAACACTTTGATTACTTTCACTTTCTTATTTGCCCTCTTCCCCTACTACTCCTTTCCTCTTATCCCCTTCCTCATTGCTAATGGCCTGCTTTCTATTTTCTTGTCATTTTTCCCATTTTTTTTTTTAAATCCTCATATAATAGAAAACATGTGATGTTTAACTTTCTAAGTCTGGCTTACTTCCCTTAACATGATGGTCTCTAGTTCCATCCATTTTCCTGCAAATGATATGATTTTCTTCTATATGTCTGAATAATAGTCTGTTGGTCCACTCAAGGGGCCCAAGGGAGATTTTCGCGGGTGAGGTCCCAAGTTTAAAGAATGCATGTGTGTAAGACATCAGCAATAACAGCAGGCAGCATAGAGCAGAGCAGAGAGCCGCCTGCACCTTTATTGCATAATTCTTATACAGGTTGTTATCTCATGTTTACATTCTTACATAGTGCCGTAACCAGCGCATGTGTGTTTACCTGTGCTAAGTCATAGTTACATAACTGTATTCCACTATGCGCCTGCACTAGACAAGCAGGGTCATGTCCTCAGGTGTTCTCAGACACCCCTGAGCTCTGAAGCAGTCTGAGTGGTTCCCCACATAGTCCATTGCATATGTATACCACATTTTCTTTATCCATTCATCTGTTGATGGGCATCTAGGCTGTTTCCACACTTAGCTATTCTGAAGGGTATTGTAATACACATGGGTATGCTGGCATCATTTTAACATGCTGTCTTTGATTCTTTGCAGAAATATATTGAGGAATAGTATAGCGGATCATATGGTAGCTCTCTTTTTAGTTTTTTGAGGAGCCTCCAATCTGATGTCCATTGTGGTTTTACTAATTTACGTTCCCACCAACAACGTAGAAAGTTTCCTTAAAAACATATCCTAAAAAGTAACTAGAATCATACTAATTAAAAGAATAATTTAAAAACCATCTCACCTGCGATTTAAAGTAGCAATACTCTGATTTGACGCACTTTTCTAAGATCTTCCTAATAGGTACCCACACAGCAATCTTGCCAGGAAAATGCCAGACCTTTGTTTTCCCATTAAACCCCCCGAGCACGCTAAAATATTGCAGTCCAGAGCCTGCAGAGTTAAAGGACAGAGAACACTGGGGCAGAATCCCACTCCAAAAAGCTCACAGAGCAACAACCCCTCCAGTGAATGAAGACAAGCTTCCCTGTGTTATGTTTCCTTTGTAAATATTTTTTTTACATCAAAAACACATTGCAGGGTAGTGAAGACTTCAGGGAGATCCTACAAAAACATACTGCATAACTCTGATATTGAAAGGCAGCCTAGTTTTAATTAACTGCCAGGATTCGGCCACATCCTCAAGGCCCAGGTAGCCAATAACAATCTTGTAATTTCTAAATGTGAACTCCACTCAGGTGGAGACCAAATAGTGAGGTTTCAGCTTACCTCTTACAATGTAAACATGAAGACTCAGATATCCATAGCAACCAGACCTCCCTCCATCTTAGACACCTTCTTCAAAAAAGGAGGAAAAAGCATTTCTGTGGTGGGTGGCATGTAGACAGTGGCTCATTAAAACGATAACATCAAAATATAAATATCCAGACCTTTTCATCATTTATTGACAAACGTTTTACAAGACTGCTGGTAAAATCCTTTAAAAACCTTTTCAGACATTCTGGAAATTAAGACACCAGCAGCAAGTCTGATTGACAAGTAATTACAATGACTGCCTCCACAATCATTAGTAAAACACATTTACCTATAGATTTGTATGTGGATATTTAGTAGCAAAACAATACCTAAGAACACTAACATGTCGAAAAGATCTCTATCGGATTTTTATCAATTTAGCAGCTGGCCAGGCCGGAGCAGAATAAAGAACTCCTAGGCTGGGAAACCAGGCTCGCCTGTTCTTTTTTTTTTTTTTTTTGTGGGTACCGGGGGGTCGACCTCAGGACCTCACGCGCCAGGAGGCGCCTGTGCCGCTGAGCGATATCACCAGCCCCTTTTTCGTATGTGGGTTCCGGGAGTCGAACTCAGGCCCTCGCGCTTGCCAGGCAGGCGCTTAAGCTGCTGAGCCATCTCACCGGCCCCCAGGCTCGCCTGTTCTAAACCAGGTGTCAGCTGTGACTGTGGTAGCCCTCAGTCCCTGCTCCTTTCAAAGGTGAGAAACCAAGCCTGCCTTGCTGGCGTACATGAATTCAATCTTCATTGCTGTCACCTTTTCCTTAGGAACTGTTTCATAAGAGCCAGTTATTAGTATTTGATCTAGTTCACAAGATAGTTATTCCTCATGTCCACCAGGGTAGAATGGCTAAATAAATAATGGTATATCTGCTCAGTGGAATATTCTTTTGTCCTAAAAGTGAATGAACTATGACCACACACAGGAGCATAAGTGAATGTAAAATATTATGTTCAACAAAAGTTTCCAGCCATGAAAGAGTACGAATAACACAGTCACATTTCTAGAAAGTTTAGTAACAGGCAAAAGTAATCTGTGAGGTTAGCAGGAAGGCAGTGGTTACCCCTGGGAGTAGCAAGGACTAAAAGTGGACCAAAAGTTCATAGATCAAGAACTCCCAATGGTTTGAATTCTTGATCTAAAGTCTGGTTGCATGGATGTGTTCACTCTGGAAAAATATCCAGCTGTATACTCTTCATTTGAGTCCTGTTCTGTGTGTTTATTATATTTTCAAAAAATTTACAAATAACAACAAAGAGCCCCTAGTACAAGTTATAGAACAGCATACCTTCTGGGCTCGATGCAGGGATGAGGCTTATTGGACAATCTTTATCTCCTAGAAATATATAGCCCACTAGGGAAGATGAGTTTAAAAAACAAAACCATTTTGTTTTATGTAGGAAGGATGATTCAGGCATTTTGTAGAAAGAGTTCTAGGAGCAATTTCTTCTGCCCTCACTGTGAAGAAAGTCCACAGACAGCGACACGAGTCAGGGTTTTAGTCATAAATTCACAAAGCATAAGGTAAGGAGGACTTTCTAATCTGGGCACCCCAGGAGGTCAGGGTACAGAAGGATGGAATGAAAACTATGCTCATAACAGTGGGCCTGGACAATTAAAGAGTGCCCATCAGCCTGCTGTGGTGGCACACACCTATAATCCCAGTTATTCGGGAGGCTGAGGCAGGAGATCACATCTCCACAGCTAGCCTGAGAAGCTTAGTGAGACCTGTCTGAAAATGAAAAGGGCCAAGTATGTAGCCCCATGGTGCAGCACCCAGCACATGTGAGGCCTCTTGTTTTCAAACAAGAATCTCTAAATATTGTTGTCCCAACTGTGCGACATCGATGAATTTGAGAAAGGAAGGAGGGGAAGGGAAAGAAGCCCAGCTGCCTGGAGTAACACTCGCACACAGCCCCACAGCAGCAGCAGCGGCCCTGCTTCATACTTTATATCCATAGTCAGTTGCATTTCATCCTCACGGCAATTCTAGGAGCAGAGGCCTGTTTTTATCTCCATTTGGCAAAGGCCAGCACGGAGGCTGGCGGGAACCTGGTGGGTCTCACTCTGAATCCCACCCACGTGGCCTTGGGAAGTGGAGGTTGCAGCGGGGAGTTCACGCTCTCCTTGCACTCTGAGTAGAAGAGGGAGGTGAATGGAGAGGAGGCTCCAGACAGTTCCCAAAGCCACCCCATCAAGTCTGCAGCTCCTGGGCCGGTGAGATGGCTCAGTGGCATAAGCACCTGCCTGGCAAGCGCGAGGGCCTGAGTTCGACTCCCACAACCCACATACGAAAAAGGGGCCGGTGATATGGCTCAGCGGCATGGGCGCTTGCTGGCGCGCGAGGTCCTGAGGTCGACCCCCAGTACCCACAAAAAAAAAAAAAAAAGGTCTGCAGCTCCTCCAACCTCAAGGCTCCTCCTGCTCAGATGGGGCTGATTGCTTCTCTAGGTCCATGCTCCTGAGTTCCCACACTGCCGAGGGGCCCTGGAAACTCACCGCATTCAGGGAAAGGCACTGTTTGAATAGAGAGGGCTTTAAAAAATGTGGTAAGTGAAAGAGCTCAGGTTGAGCTACGTTGAGAAAACACCTGGAAGAGGTTTTCTGAATGCCAAAAATGAGGATCCGATACTGTCAAGTTGGAGACAGACTTTAGCAAGAATGGAAGAGACTAACTGGATTTCTACCAGCACAATGTCTAAGGCTGTGTGTGCTGTCCTGAGGCAGGAGGCACGGCGACACTCAGCTGGGTTGGGTAAGGCAGGCTCCCCATCTTACTTGGCCTGGCTGTTTACTCCACAGTGGAGGGTCTGATAGCAAAGGGCTGAAACCAGGCCCAGCGTGGCTGGGCAAGGCCGGGCTTCCTCCCACACCACAACACAGCCTCCTGCTATTTCAAGCTCTGGTTCTATAACTCAGACGCCGCTGCCCTCCATCCTGGCTTGTGTAAAATTATGTGGTGGCTTGGTGAAGTCAACAAATAACTAGAATGAACCACACTGGGGAAATGAAAAAGCAGGCAGCATCAGCTCTGGTCTTCAGGAGGTAGTAAATAAGGACAGCTCTCCTCTGTTGCCTCTTATCTGGGAGCTGGCTTTAAAAATAGCTTCTTGTCGGGGGGTGATTTTATATTAGCGGCCTAGTTGCACAGAATACCTGTGTGCCTTTTACCCAGATCCTCACGTTGATCACCCGTGCCTTTGCTCTCTCGCTCTGTCTCTCGCGGCCTCTATCTCATCATCTCCTCAAATACCTTGGGTGATTCTAATTACAGGGATGTTCTCTTACATAACTATATAATGTAGTTACTGACTTCAGTAAGTTCAATATTGATATAACATTTTAAACTCACCTACCATTCATATTCATTCTATTAACCCAATAATATCCTTCAGGCTCAACACAAATGCCACCTCTACCATGATCCCAACCCAGACATTTTTCTCTACTTTTGCGACACTCATTTCGTGCTCCGATTTGCTTCTCTTTTGGCTATTATTATGTCTTTGCCTGTCATTGTATAAGAATTTACCTCACACCTACATACTATACTATAAGTTTTTTGAAGGCTGGGCAAATATGTGTTGAATGAATATATATATCCGTAGTGTTGATTTATATTAGTTGTTTTAACAACTTCTATGATATCATTTTGAAAATGAATTTTTCCACTCTTAGCTTGGAAAGATTCACACAACGTAACACAACCACCTTTAAACAGAGCTATTAAGTTATAACAATCTTTACTCATGAGGTCAGTTTATTGAAATGTTTTGATAAAAATTTCATTGTACTATTGTATATTTTAAGCATATAATTTGCTCAAAATCTGGATTACAATTCCAAAACATTTGACCAAATGAAAGATGCAGTTTGAACACAGTCTCTATCCCCAGGAGCTATGCGTGGAGCATTAAATTAAAGCTAATACGATATGGGAATGATGACAAGTAGTTCTATAAAGAAAAAGTCTCAGGAGGGGGCAGGCAGAGCATTATGACTATAAAAGAGCAAGGTCAGCAACAAAACTAGTAAGGGAACTGCTAGCTCGAATCACAATGAAATTCCATTATGCTATTCACTTGCGCTTTAGCTTTAGTCCCAAGTTTACATTTTATTCATCTATCTACATATAGAGGGATATGGAAAACTTGAATGTTTTCCAAAAAAGTCTCAGAAACTGTCTATGAAGTTGGATCTGTACCTTCTCAAACAGAAAGAATGAAGTGATTTAAAAGCAAAGGCCAAAACCCTTACAATTTTAACTTCTAGGGATAACCATCATTAACAATTTCTTAGACTCATTTGAATTATTTTTATGCATATAGATAAAATAGATATTATCAGTTTCAATTCATGGACTTTTTTGTATTCCATATATTTTGCAACTTGTTTCATTTTTTTTTCTTTACTTAAAAGTATGTCATAAGGTGCCATTTTAAATGGCTAAATAGTATTTCATTTTATGGATGCATCTTAATTTACATAACTAGTTCCCTAGTAATAGTATTTCTAGATTTTTTTATTTTGTGGTATAATAAACAATACTGCAATGAGCATTCTTGTGCTCTAGTTAAATCTTTTCTCTCATCTTTATTCACTTTGAACAGGAATAATTTGTAGAAATAGAATTGCACAGTATGTACGTTGTTTGAAAACTTATGGTGGTAAATAACTAGCAAGCTGCTTTTTCGGCAATTTGTCGATGATTTTAACTCCTGTTGAAGTGACAGAGGGAGCTGCTTCACCCATACCAGTTTCAATCTTGAGCATTACCTTTGACAATTAAATTGTGCAGTATGGCTCCTGGTTTAAATTTGGATTTAAAAAATTTGTCTATCAGGCTACACATTAAATAACTTTATTACAATTTTGCGCTCTCCTTTTATGAGTTTTGGCCATAAATATTTAAATGATAAAAAGAAAAACAACAAGGAAGATAAAAGAATATCTGAAGCATTGTTTCAAATCCAGTAAAATGTAATTCCACTCCATATAATAAAGCAGGCATAAAAGAGAAACAAGGAAGGTTTGTTTCCAGTTTAAGCACAGATGTCACTGATGAACAAAGCTCTTACTCTGCATCTATGAAGGATTAGATCATTTTGTAAAGTGCTGTCAAATTTTGGCTATTTTCTATTTTCTAGGGAGCCAAATGTTAAAAATCAATAGAAATGTTACAGCCATCTTTAGAAGGGTTAGACAGACTCATGCTAGCAACATTCAAAGCCATTTCTGTTTAGAATCTTGGGAAGGAACCTATTCCAAACTTCCAGAATCACAGCTGGCAGGCTATAATTTAGAGTTGCATACAGGATAATGTGTATTAGTCCATTACTAAGCTGTAAGTTGACACCAACCTTTGGAATTGCTTTCTCAGAGGAAATGTGGAAGAGCCAACGCCTCAATCATTTCCAACAGGGCTGGGAAAAACATTCAGACAACCCATTAGATCCTTTCATCTCACATTTTGATGATTTTCATCAAAAGAGAGGTGGAAAGGGGGTGATTAGACACAAATCTTCACTCTGGTGAACATCCAAACGTGTATTTTTAGGCTCACAACATTGATAACATATTGGCAAGTCTCGTCCCCACTTACGAGAACCATCCCAGTTGTCCAGAATACCCTAATGGTAATGGACAAGTTTAGAGAGAGGGGAAGGCATGGCGAGCAAATATTGCAATCTGTTTTCTGACAAGCAAAAGGTATTTTTATGAATACCAACAGAAACCTTAAGTCAGCAAGGATTACGTTTGAGGTTTTCAGTTGCCCAAGTCTATGCTGCATTACATTTTTATTGCAAGATTAGGAGGCTGTCCTCTGGTGATGTGTGGAAGTCTGTGGTGACTGCACAGGTTTGGCTGTGGCCACTTTAGAGTCAACAGAGTGACATCATGGAGAGCTCACTTTAGCACAGGACCTCAGCTTCATTCCCGTCCATGCAGTCTGGGGTGCATCTGCCGCAGGTCTGGATAGGCTGATAATCTGATTTCGGCAGCTGCAAGCTGAAACACTGTGCCTTACTGGTTTTGCATGCTTTGGATAAATAGACTTGATCTAAATCTACACTTCTTGTTCAAATTACCTGAAATTTAATAAACTCTCAATTTTTTTTTCTAATGTGTGGCCTAGTATGTCTCCTCATTCCCTGTCCTCATCAGATGCAGAGAAACGCTACATACCATCTAGTCTGGTGCTGTCCAATGGGAATATGAAGAAGGATTGTAACACACACCACATATGCAATTTTTAATTTTCTAGAAGTCACGTTTAAGAAGTAATTCTGATAATGAGTTCTATTTAATAAGAATCCAACATATTATAATTTCAATATATAATTGATACAAAAATATAAGGATTTTTTTTTCACACCGTGTCTTCAAAAGCCAGCATGCATTTAACATTAATAACACATCTCTGTTTGCACTGCCACATTTCAAGTGCTCAAGAGCTCATGTGCCCAGTAGCTATTACCTTGGAGGTAACACATATCTAGATATTTAAATGTAGAAGGCTAACTTGGTATTCAAAGCACAGAAGATTACAACTCATGACCACTATGCTTCATAAAGCCAGCAATGCCAAAAATAAGCAAAAGAAAGAAAAACCCAAGGAGGAACTCTCCAAATCATCCGTTCAGTGTCCACATGTGTTCTCAATAGTAGCCCTAAAATGCAAAGCAGTGAGCCCCTCTTATTGTCCCGTGGCAAACAATATAACTGTGAAGGGCTGCCCTGTGTAAAGAACATACAAAATTGTCCCCATGCCTTGGTGCAATTCTTGATGGCCATTATGCCAATGTTAAATTTCTATAGGTAACTGTCATGCAGGGCCTGGATTGTAAAAAGTATATTAGTGGGCAATACTCTGTTATATCTTCCCCTTCACTCAAATGCCATTTGTATAATGAAGTTATGTAATTTCCAAATGTGTGCATCTTGCTCAAAACAATTAAAAGATATTATGAGAGAATTTACATTGCTTCCCCATAACATACCATTGTCTTAAATGTGTACAGAACTCTTGCAAATAAGCTATAAAATGTTGCCATCCCACAAAAATGATTCTTCAAGTACAATCTTCCTTCATGTAACACAACCTATAATTTAGTAATAATAATAATACTTTGCATATGGATGGTACTTCACTGTTTACAAAGCATGGTTTACACTGTCTCATTAAGACTCACAAAAAACCTGGAGAGGCAGAGATGGCAAAATACAAGTTCTTTGTCACGGGCTCTATTCCAACATTTTACTTCCTTCAGGCATACTGACTGTATACCAGGTTACTGTAGGGGATCTTTCTGGCTTCTTGGTTTTTTATTTTTTTTAATTACTATCAACGACTCTTTCGGATTTCTTGATTAACTGTGGTCATTTGTTTTTCACACTGAATAAGTCAAAGTTTTTGCCCTACCCAATCCTGGACAAATAATATCCACTAGCCAAAGAAATTTCTTTTTATTCATTGAATTCTAATTAAACATGGTGAATGAAGTGTTTACCCAAAGCTGATTTATCATTTAAGTCATTTTTATATTTAGTCCTGTCTGGTATGAGAACAGGTAAGTCCCTGAAACCAACTCAACTTCAACAAGAAAAAAGTTATGAAGACAAGAACCTCCTGGAAAATTAAAACTTTGAGATGAAAAGACTGACTTCACTATTTCAGAAAAATATGCTTAGAACGTAGGGACCGGAGAGAAGTTTGAGGAGAAGAAACAGTGAATGAAAGTAGAAATCTTTATGAGTAAGCATACTCAAGATCAGAAAACTCAATTCCATCATTAGAAAAAATAAAGATGGGTAGACTAAGAAGGCTTTTGAAGTCATAAAATAATTAATAAAATGGCAAGGATGCCATAAAATATTTTAATATTTTTCATGCCGTGGAGTCCTCCAGGTCCCTTTTCCTTAGCTGCGACACCTAAAAGTCCGGGAGTAAAACTGAGGGAACGCATCTGTGCATGGAGTGAAAATGTACCATTTGGCTAATTCTCTATCTGCTGAATCTATCCTGGCTGGCTGTCTTACACGTAAAAGTACAGGGACGTCTGGGTGTCACAGAATGGCCCTTCGTGCCCAGCATGGAAATGGGAAGGAATGGGAAAGGGTCCTGAGCTTCATGTGTGGTTTTCACGTCCTCCTATTGTAAGTGCCACACAGGGAGTACAGGAAGAACAGCAAACAGAGCAAAACAGGTTTTGGTTTCCTTAGCTCAACAGCTCAGTATATTTGGAAGTCGCCTCCTGCCAAAGCAAGCTAACCCATCGGTCCTCCTCCGGAGAGTTCTGCCTTCTATGTCCTACAGAAATACAAAGGTTATTCACTTTGGAGTAATGTTTGAAGTACATTTTAAAACATACTGCAGCATGTTTAAGGAGGTTTTTAAATGACCGAAGCCTCCTTTCAACCCACTGATATTAAAGAAGAGACAAAATATCCTGATAAAAATCTGATTATCTATTTGGTTTGAATGAAGATTAAAAATATAACTTAGCAGCTGCTTAATTTTATGTCATTGAAATTCCTGTTTCATATTTTTAATTGCTGCTAAGAAAAATTCTTTGATTGCACTTGATGAAATTAAGTTTTGCCTTTTTAATGATTAAACATGGGAAAATTCAAGTGTGTTCTAGTTAAAAATTTAAATTATTGTGTGTGTTCAATAGATGAAGTAGAATCTACTGGGATATTATTGTATCTCAAAGCTCGATACAATACTCAGTAATTGCACAAAACACTCACTCACTCTGGGTTCTTTCAAAATGAATAAAATATTTCTCCAAAGAATAAGACAGCAAGTATTTATTGAGTTAAAAGGAAACTGTAGGAGCACCCTGCTTACAACCATATTGTGACAGGAGTCACTTTAGAAAGGAAAATGACATATTCATCATCTGTCATTTTGTGACAGTCTCGAGAGTCATTGGTCAGTCAACACATTGATAAATGTGGTACACATTCAACCCCTGAAATTTCACTTTGGAAGATGACCAGGGTGTTTGCAGATCAGAGAAGACTGGAGAACCCACTGGCTCATCAAAGGCCCTGAGGTCACATAAAGATTTTTAATGACGAAGCTCAGATCATGTGTTTCTGACTGTAAGCAGAAAGATCTGTCCCAGACTGTAGCTGGACATTAAAATGGAAACAGCGAAGAGTCAGCCTTGGCCATTTTGCAAAGGAAATCATGAGTCAGAAAAAGGAGCCTCTGGCTTTACCCAAAGGGTTTGCCCAGAAAATACCTCCTTGTCCTATAGATGTATGCCATATTTAGGGCTTTGTAATATTTTATTTATTTATTTATTTTATTTTATTTTTGTGTGGGTACCGGGGGTCGACCTCAGGACCTCGCGCGCCAGCACGCGCCCGTGCCGCTGAGCGATATCACCGGCCCCTTTTTCGTATGTGGGATCCGGGAGTCGAACTCGGGCCCTCGCGCTTGCAAGGCAGGCGCTTATGCCGCTGAGCCATCTCACCGGCCCCTTTGTAATATTTTAAACCTCCATAGGTACAATAGCATAATGTGTATACTTATGGAATAATGCAACTTCAAAAACCTTGATGGGTTTATCAATATTCATGATAAATTTTATACTTCGTATGAACAGATCCAACTTTTGGTTGAAAAAGTCATTATTTCACCTCAAAAAAATATACTTTACTTTCTTTTACAAGCACTATATTTATTGACATAAGAAAAGACTATGATAGACTTGATTTTCTGAAGGTGGCTGTCATCTGCGCAGGGACGGTGCACACAGAGGAAGATAGGACATTTGATTATTTGTAAACCACTCACTGAACATTATGTAATTTTTGACTCAGTGCTCATGACTAAGTTACTCAGAGCACCATACTCCATGAATATTCATCCTAACTCTAAAGATGAGGGGCAGACATTCTCATATATTTGACCTCTAATAAACACTTTCCATAGAATGGAATACTGAGTGTACAAATGAAGGCCACCATGAGACTCAACATTCCACAAATGTCACCTTCGATAAGAACAAATGTGTAAAACAGCAAAACTTGGAGAACTACTTTCCTTGTATCCAACTTAAAGTTATCTTTTAAAAATCAACCAAGTTAGGAAAATAATCACCTTGAGATGTAGGGGCAATATATGATAATAAGGGTTACTTTTTAAAATAAATTTTCAATTTTACAGTAGTTTATTTATACAGCAAAGTTGCAAAGATGGCGCAATCTACTCCTATAGCCCTCACCTAGTTTCCCCCATTCTCACCTCACACTGTCAGTCTTCACAACTTATCCTGATGCACTATGGTTGCTGTTATTCTTATCTAAGTCCACAAGTTATTCAGATTTCCTTAGTTTTTGCCTAATATTGTTTTTCTGTCCCAGGACCCTATCCAGTAGACCACATCCCATTTAGTCGTGTCTCCCAAGGTGCCAATGGAAGTGACAGTTCCTTGTTTTTGGTGACCTTGAGAGGTCTGGGGAGCATGTGCTGGCGAGGCACTGTGGATGACACCACTCCACCGGAATTTATGTGATGCTCTTCTCATGATTACACCGAGGTATGGGATTTGGGGAGGAAGACCTCAAAAGCGAGGGGCCATTCTCATCATGTGTCCTGAGCGCACATGCTCTCTTGATCTCCCAGCCGAGGTGGCCTGAACTAGGTCCTCCACTGCAGAGGGACTCGCTCCTTGCTCTGCACACTGCACCTCGTGTGTAACCCACACCAAGGGTGTGGGAGGGACTTCCCCCTCCACGAAGGCACAGAATCTACCCAAGGCATACGAAGTTCTTCTGCATGGAAGATCTGTTTATTTTCCCCTTTACATATTTATTCCATAATTGACTTATATTCTGATGGACTCATAAATATATATGTCATATTCGGACTATATGCCAATAGTATGCTGTTTATTTCATTGCTTGAAGTTTTCCAGCTTGGACCAGTGGGAACACTTTCAGTGTGTTCCTAACAGTTAGTTTTTAAAAAATTATATATTTTCTGTTCATGCTTCATATTCCACCCCAAGAATACACCAGTTTTCATGTTGATTTTATACTGTGCTCCATGTCAAAGACAAATTCTTAAATTTGTCACATGCTGTCTTACACAGAAGATGTCAGTGGACAATCACTGCGCCCTGTGGTCCCCTTAACCAGAGCAGTGGGTGTGGACGCTTTTCTCTTACATTGTGACACTTTCTTCTTTTACTTTCTGTTACATATTTTTCTACAAGGTATTGCTCTGTGAAAAGAAGCTAATTTTAAAATTTTAACAAACATCAAACTTGATTGACCTAATGTTTGTGAAATTAACCTATATTTATGAACACAGAATGGAAATTACATGGCATTTAAAACTGAAATTAGTGAAACATATTTCTAACAAGCCAGCCCAGGGCCTGCTTTTTTCTCATGCCTTGAGGGAACCTCTGGGTTAGTGACATGGGTCAGTAATCAAACCCCACATCTAGATTTTGTTTTAGTTCTTTGGGGGTAGTGTAACTTATAGAAAACATCATTTAGATATTTCAGTAAAATTAATTGCTAATTTGCAAGGGCCACAGCCTCATATAAATATAAAAGAATACAGAGGAAAACTGAGTTTGCTGCTGAGAAAAAGCCAGCATGGCATAATTAAATTGTCATTCATGCTTATTGCTGGGTTGTCTACTCTGTGCAGTAGCTTCTTTGGTGTCCCTACCATCTTGTGGTCACAGGAAGGCGGCAGGGGAAGAGTTTCCAAAACTGTTGGGCAGTGCTTGTAAAGAAGATCTCATGAGATTCAAATTCTGAAACCTTGTCTGTTCAAATGCAAAAGACATGAATTCAGAAGTGAGTTCATTCTGTTTCCTAAGCAACTTCTTCAGCCTGGCTACCTTTAAGAGTGTCAACAACAACAAACCATGACAAAGTAAGCCAACTGCTAAAAGACGCACAAGCACACACAGACACCTGTGCATGCACGTGTGACACACACACACACACACACACATACATGCACCCTTGCTTCTCTCCTTCACACATCCCCTCATAATTGCCCGCATGAACCAGAAGCTTTTTACCTTGGCCAGGAAAGGTAGGAACACCTCAGCTCTTCTTCCTCAGTCAGTGGGTGACAGAAGAATTAGGATAGAAAGGAAATAACCCAAAGGAAAACAACATCCCCCAAAAATCACACCAGGGCTGGTGGACATTTAAACTGAGGGGCAGAGGAATTGTAGAATGGTCTGTAAGGTTGGAGAGCCATAGGGAAAACTCAGATGGTAAAAATGAAGGTAGCCTGATGGCTTTTCTGATTTGCCCGAGAAATGGAAAAGCGAGGTGGGTTTTGTTGCTGTTGTTGTTTTCTTCCTCTCCTTCTTACTATTTGGGGGGTAAAAGGGAAATGAAGGCAGAAAGGTCAAGTGATCTCCTGAAGGCCACCCAGAGAGGCTCTTGGGTCTCAGCTTCTCTTCAAAATAAAGGTTTACTTTAGATACTCAAATAGGCGTTTTAAAATGTTCAAATCCAAAACCTCAACCACTGGTCCCCATGTTTACAGTTCAGGATTATACAAATTTCCCCTGGTCCTCTGAGGCCTCATCTAAGAGACTTGATTGATGCTCTCCTGCAGCCCCAGGCCAAGGGGCAAAATGTTTCGCAGAGCCATTAGCTAATGGAAGACATTTTTCATCCTGTGGAAGGACAGATGGCTGCAGCCAGCGACAGGGCCAGCCAAGAGTGGCACCTACCAGCTATGAAGGCTGGCAAGTGCCAAGTGCCCAGAGGGTGAGGAAAAACCCACATGAAGCAATGTTCAGATGCACCCAGCATTTTATCAGGGTGCTTTTGGCATGCATGGACATCCCCATGAAGATGAATAGCAAGTGCTACAGCCATGGTGTCTTGCATACGTTCTGTTTCAATACAGCATTTTAAACTCTCCTGCACCTTCTTCGGTGACAGAAGGGTGGAAGAATTCTGCAGAATATAACTATATAAGTGGTGGAAGTTCCAGAATTTCTTAGCAAGAAATGTTTCAGTATAGCATTTTCTTTGGAAGGGGACTAGGGAGCGTGTTGGCTAGAAACTCAACTTGAAATGGCACTCACATGGCAGTTTGTAAAATAAGGAGGGAATGTCAGGAGTTCATCTCAAAAAACAGAGGTGCAACAAGGAATCAAAAAATTCTCTGATCGCTTCTTTCATTGTGACTGTGTAAGAACACCCCAGTGTGATAAGAAGTTTTCTGAATCCACAAAAAGGAGCCTGCCTCAGGCAAAGCACCCCACACTCCTTCCCCAGCCTACAGCCCAGGAGGCCAAAGTCACACAGATATTTTCTCCTTGCACCAGGTCAGCGGATAACTGGCAAGGCCAGTTGGAAAGTGCAAGTGTAAACAGGTTTTTATTTTACCCTCCTTCTGGCCCTCCATGAATAGAACTTTCACATAAGAACCTCAAGCTGATGGAAAAATTAGATAATCACCCCCCCTTACCCTAACGCACCATACCCACCTTTCCTGTGGGTCAGCTAAGGGCTCTGCAGGTAGGTGAAAAAAAATCAGTGGCTTTGTTTTATCGATATTTGGGGGAGATGAGGTAGCAAAAGACATGAAGAAATGACTCTGAAGAATTCAGGACAATTTTCTCATTCTGATTGCTTTGATTGAATTAAAATAATTTCCATGTTTTTAAAAGTACTGAAATCAGGCTGCAAGTAGTTGTCCAAAAAGTAAGCCAGTAGTGCCCTCTACTGGCTAATTTCTGTATTGTGCAGGATTTAAAATCCGGCAAAGCAGGGTTAAAGAGATTTAAACCAAGGAAATGATCGATACTCAAAGGTTAAATGTGAAACTGTGGCTGTTTATAAATGTTAAGGTAAGTTCTCTCACATAAGAAAAGTAGATCTTCATCCAGAAAATACGAAAAAAAAGTGTAGAACAACTTAGATCTAATAGAATACAAATGTTTGCTGATTATTCATTTTTTTATAAATAAACATATTCAAATATTAAACAAAAATTTCCCCTTTAGTGGGAACCATACAAATAAACACACAGTGCTATTTCTGAATTTCACATAATTTAAGCCAGTTTTTTCCACTCTTATTCAAGTTTTGCTTACATACTCCAGTTTCAAATTTAAGGCAAAGAAAAACTCTCCCAATCAAAGGCTTTTATTGGCAATGGGAGACAAAGTCCCAAAGCCCACAGTGAAATGACTTTATATGGGAAATATTTGATTTTGAGAAATGTTTCTATACTCAAGGAAGATAATTTTTACTTAGAAACATTTCCATTTGTGGCCAATTCTTTTAAATAAATATTTTAAACATGAGGGCCAGTACGCCTTCTAAATATTCTGTTAGGCAGTTTAGGCAGGACATACGATACTGGGTAGATTCTCCCAGAGACAAGTCAAGTCTCAAAGCACTGAGAATCCACAGATTCATAAAGTACTGACAACCAAGGGTTTACTTTCTGGTAAGCCAACCTCCTTTCATGCCACTGAGCTCACTTCTTTGTCATTGCAGAGCTGATGGTTTCAGTGAGCAGGCTACCCGGCAGGTTCAGTGTCTCCACTTTGGAGCTGGAAGAGGGTAGGAAGGAGGTTAGGTTAGAAGAAATATTCTAACCTGATTGAAAAGCAGACAGGGAAAATATTCTGACATGGCTAGTATGGGAATTCACGCCTACAAATAGCTCTATCAATTTATGAATTTATGAAGTTATGAAATTCTATCAATTTATGAATTTTATTAAATTACAACTTGCCACAGAATCCTGGAGACAGCAACACTGAAAAAATACATTAAATACATTAAATATTTTGAACCATATCATACCTATGGTTTCCTATAACTTTATAATTAGAAAGGGGAACAGGAGAATCATTTGGTTTCACCTCCATTGTCTTAGGACATGGTTTCTCTTAGCATTCAGTGAATTATTTTAAAAGTATCTTTTCTAGAGGTGTATATAAATAAAACATAAACACTGTTTAATGACTTGGGTTTATACAATACAGATTAAATAGAAAAATAAAAGCTTTGAAGACAGAGCTAGGTTCAAATCCCAGCATTTCATCTTTCTAGCTATGTGGCATTGTGCCTTAGCATGACCTCAGAACTGCTGTATTGTAAACTCGAAGGGAAGCCTCCCGCTCCTCATGTTCAATGAACGATAGCGATTGCTCTGCGTGTTATGTGTTTGTCCTCCATAGCTCTCCTTGTGACTACACAAAAACACCCCGTTTTCTTAATTAGGAAGAACTTAACTTTCAAACTAACATGAAAGGAAATTATAGTACACGAAACAGAGCTCATTTACGTGTGTCATTTAAGACAAGGCTGAGATTATTCATTTCAGGGACTTAATTGGATCAATGGATCGTGAAGGGCACAGAGTAGAAAATAAAATCTGCAAGATTCCTCCTGCACTCACAAATTTAAAAAATCTCTTTTAATTAAAAAGAAAACAAGTAAGTCAATTTTTTATAAAAAAGGGCATGGGTGATTTCATTGGCTCAGTTTTCCTAAGCACATGATTACCAGACCTCTGACCACTGAACAAGTCCGCCACAGGAAAGGCCACCAGAGCATGTGCCCAGTCGGACATGGCAGGCGCTGAGAGGACAGAAGACAGACTAGAGCTCTGTGAGGAATTTGAGGAAAACATGAATTAATGCAAATGCCAGTTCCTCAAATGCAGAATTCATTCTCAAATTGTACACCAGTGAAGCCACTAATAAATTATTAGGTATCTTCATTTTGGAATGCTTGTCCTACATTAATTTGACCATATGATATTTTCAAAGGGATAATTATCATTCTCATCTTTCAGATGGGGAAATAAAGCAGAATGATCATCACATCCAGAAAGAACATTATTTCATATTATGACTAATATTATATTCAGTTACCAATTTTATTAAAGGGTGAAAATATTTTGCCCACATATAAAAATGAGGTGGTTGACCCAGTATGAGTAAGGCATGCATTTTGAATGTTCTTTTTAAAATAATTTACTCCCTTCCTTAATCTACAACCTGCAAGAAGAATTTCAAGGAGCTTATAGAAATAACCATAATACAAAAGACTGCAATCCGAGTAGAGGAAATGCTGATGAAGGAAAATACTATGCCATTTTATATAAGGGACTTGAGCATGAGCAGATTTTGGTATTTGGGGGAGTTCCAGAACCAATGCCCCAGGATATCAAGAAATGATTATATATTGTTCTGGCTAAAAAGGAGGTCAAAGCTAAAAGGCTCATAGATAGATTACAGGTATGATTCTGCTCAAGATCACAGCTCCCCAACAGGTAGTTATGGGGTGTCACGAATGGGTGGCAAGCTGGTTGTAAGCAACTGATCCAGCCCTGGCATGAGGATGGGGTACCTTCTAGTGTTCCATACAAATATTATAATTAAATATTATAACCCTCATGCAAAAATGCTAGGAAATATAGCTCTAGTCAACTAATCTAATAATCCCATAGCTTGGTAATAAATAGCCTAAAAATCAAACTCATAGCCTTCAAAATTGGTCAGGATACTATTTGCTTAATTTCTCTGTTCTCCATGCCTCGCCCTCTTTCAGCGGTTTGGCATCTCCTGTGAAGCTCTGTGTCACTACTTGAACCCACTTCCTTTCAAGTTTTCATATCATGACCACCTTGCTCAGAGGCAGGGTGAGGTTATGGAATAAGGTTCAAGGTTCTACTCCACTCCAAGAATATTGACAGATAGCAGCCATCTATGAATCTGAGGATGCAATCTTACAGTGTGTTTCTTACCCATGGTATATTCACGAACCAGGGTTTGGGTCCTGAATAGAGACCCAAATCATGAAAGAGACACTAACTGGCCTTAAACACACTAACTGGTGTTTCCTACACCAAAGGAAAAGGTCTATGTAACAATACTAATAGACTACCTTCACCAGTGGAGGTAGAGAATGGATAAAAGCAATTTAATTCGCTGTCTTTTCTGCCAACTTGCAAAAAGCGGTTCTCATTCTGGGAGCACAGAGGAGAACCTCTTTTCAGGAATGTGTGAAACCACAGTACTAACACACAGGAAGTCCGACTTCACTGCACCCCACAGAACTCTGTGCCCGAGATGGTCCTCCCGCTGCTCAGAAGCTGGTTCAGACCACAGCTGAGAAAGGACAACAGCTGTGGGTTGTGAGCCCTGATCAGGGCTTGTGCTAATGAGTCCTAGACATGGACACAGGCTGCCCCTTCTGCTCCTCGCCTCGCATTGGTCAAGAAGGGCGAGACTACATGGACAGCACGGTTCTTTCTCTCGTGCTGGAGAGCAGCCTCCATGGACCGCATTCCAGGGGGAGAATCTTCACATGACCAAGACAAGACTAGTCTCTACAGTTCTGCACTCTTTATGCCACTGCAAATCAAGAGGTGGGAAAGATGAGTTCTCCATCCTGAGTCAGGTGCACTGTACCCCCTGAACGGGAGCGATTAACGTCACCGAAAGAAAACGCCCACGTTTTGTGGAGTGAGACAAACCACCATAACTCCTTCACCCTAGAACAGCCTTTCCTCTCCTTTAGAGTGTTACAATTTTCAAACGATGTGTGCTAAATGAGGAGTTTATAAACTGGTTTCACTGCATGTCTGGGAATTTACCTTGGGGATGAAGGGCATCCTTGCGGTCTTTGAAGTTGTCTTGCAGTTAATTTATAACTAGTTGCAGTGACTGCGATGCAGTAGATGCAAGAGGTGAACCAAAGATATGATGAATGTTTAAATTTATAAAGAAACTTATTATAGTGAAAAACACATTGCTAAGGATGATGGGATAAGCATATTTGAAGCTAGGGGGAATGATTTGAGGGGGATTAATGGTAATGTGTCTTTTACTGTAATAAGTTTATAATTTAGACACCATATTTTATGATCACTCCTATTTGATTAAACATTTATGGCAACTTCTGTCAAATAAAAACATTACAGTGAGTTCTCATGCACTATATTCACTGGATCAGGCACCGTGCAATTCATGGCTCTTCCTGAAAGTCAAAATGACCATGAAACATAAATGTTTATCAATTCAAGATATTGAGTCAGCCACAAGAGCACATCTAAAGACAGGCATGAAAGGGGACTTCCAGAATCACTTCAGAAAGTGGCAAGAATGATGAAATAAGTGTGCTTGAAGTGCGCAGGAGTATTTTGAAGGGGACTGATGGCAATGTTCTCTTACTGTAATACACTTTTGAAACATAAAACATCATACTGTTTGATCACATCACATGTACATGTCGCTAATATATCTTATTGGCGGTGCAGCTTCCTGTAAAGTAGCGCTCAATACGAGGTATCTAGACCCCGTGGCAACCTGGCTCCAGACCTACCGAGTTGGAAATTCAAAGGATGGGTCTGGACTCTCTGATGCGAGCAGGTCTCCGGGTGATTCTAATGCACATTTGAGTTTGGGAACCACTGCTTTTGAGTACATTACTTTCTACTTGCCTTGCTGGTTCATCCTGTTCCTAAATCTAAGCTTGGGTCTCTGCATTCTCCATGAGCTTGTTTCCAAGCGGTACTCCCCAGCAGCTGTGGGCAGTGGTGAGGGCACTGCTCCTCCATCCGTTCCTTCCTTCTCATCTCTGGCCAGCCACCCTTGACACTTGGAGGGAGCAGACAGGAACATACAAATGCTGCCTTAGTGCCACCTCTCTGGGGTTATATTAGTTCATTTTGTTTCTATAATGAAATACCCGATACTGGGTAACTTTACAAAGAAAACGAACTAGCTCACTTTTCTGGAGGATCACAGGCATCAGCTTGACTCCAGTGAGAACATCAAGGCAGATGGCATCACAGTAGCTTGATGGGGAGATCATATGGATTCAGAAAGTCAGAGTGGCTGGGGCATGGCCCAGCTAGATGTTGCATAACAACCCTTCTGTGACGACCAACTCAGGCACACAGTGAGAACTCCTCTTTCGAAGGCGTGGCCCAAGTGACCCCGATAGATCCTGCATCTTAAAGCCCCATGGCCTCAACACCATCGCAGTGACACAGGAGGGCATTATTCCTGTGGGATAAACCACATCCAAGCTGTGTCAGGGCTCATTCACCTGGCCCTGCTCCCCTGACTTCCCTCATTTTCAGGCTCCGAATCCTGTCCTCCCCTTGACCACACTTCTCCTTGAGGTCGCCATTAACTTCCTGTCTTCGGATCACTTTTATCTTTTTATCTTTCTTTATGGCAGAGTAGTATTCCAGTGTGTATTTACCCATTTTTTAATTTTAAAGAGAAAAAACGTTAAAAACAATGATACAGAGTTTCAAAAACAAGCTAATAGGGGATTAAAGTAGTTGCTCAGATTACAAGATATAAGTATGCAAAATTAATCAAACAATATAAGCACAAACCATTCTTTTCAATTAACTAATAGAAATTAGTAGTAAAATTATCTTAGCTATCTTGTGTGTGTGTGTGTGTATATATATATATTCTTTTCCTTTCCTTCTTTTCTCCTTTACCCCATCCCAGTTGTTCTTTCCTTTTGAGCAGTTTCTTCCGCTTTCACAATATCTATTGTACATTTTGGATCTTATTTACTCTTTCAGCTTCTCACACTAGGGAGACAATATGATGTTTACACATGTGCATCTGGTTTACTTCACTTATGAGTATGGTCTTGAGTTGCATCCATTTACCTATAAAAGTCTCCAGTTTATCCTTCTTTATGGCTGAGTAGTACTCCATTGTATAAAAATACCATATCTTTTTTATCCATTCCTGGGTTGATGGGCATTTGGGTTGTTCCAAGATCTAGCTATTAGAAATTGTGTTGCTATAAACATGGGTGCACATATATTGCTGTGGTATGTTGTTTTTACTTCTTCTGGGAAGATACCCAGGAGGGGAATAGCTGGATCAAATGGGACCTCTAATCCCAGTTTTTTGAGGAATCTCCACACTGATTTCCACAGTGGTTGTACCAGTCTATATTCCCACCAACAGTGGAGAAGGGTTCCTTTTTCCCCACATCCCTGCCAGCATTTGTTATTGGTTGATTTCTTGATGATAGCCACTCTTTCTGGAGTGAGATGGAATCTCATTGTTGTTTTAATTTGCATTTCTTGAATGACCAATGATATTCAATATTTTTTCATATATTTATTTGCCATTTATGTTGCTTCATCTGGGAAGTGTGTATTCATCTCAGATGCTCATTTTTGGATTGGGTCTTTGAATTTGGGTCTCCGATTTTTTCAATACTTTATATGTTCTAGACAGAATTCCTTTGTCTGAAGGACAATAGGCTAAATTTTTTTCCCACTCTATGGGTTTTCTTTTCACTCTGTTGGTGACTTCTCTTGATGTGCAAAAACTTAAGACGAGATCCCAGTTGTTGATTCTTTGAAGAACATCCCGTGCAGTTTAGTTTTTGTTCATGAACTCTCTGCCTACCCCTATGTCTTCAAGATTTCTACCTACTTTCTCTTCCAGTAGATTTAGTGTTTCTGTTTTAATATTTAGATCTTTGATCCATTTTGACTTTAGTGTAGTGCATGGTGATAGACATGGGTCTAGTTTTAGTCTTGGGCATGTGGAAAGCCAGTTTTTCCAGCACCATTTATTAAAGAGGCTGCCTTTCTTCAGTTAATGTGTTTGATTGACCCTTTTGTCAAAGATAAGGTGGCTGAGTGTGTTTGTAGTTGTGTCTGCATCTTCTAATCTATTCCACTGATCCTCAGGACTGTTTTTTGCCAGTACCATGCTGATTTTATCACAGTAGCTTTGTAGTACAGTTTCTTTTTTTTTTTCTTTGTGGGCACCGGAGGTCAACCTCAGGACCTTGCCCACCAGCAGGCGCCTGTGCCGCTGAGCGATATCACCGGCCCTTTATTCGTATGTGGGTTCCGGGAGTTGAACTTGGGCCCTTGTGCTTGCCAGGCAGGCGCATACGCCACTGAGCCATCTCACCGGCCCTGTAGTATAGTTTCAAGTCAGGGATTGTGATGCCTGCTGCCTTGCCTTTGTTCTCCAGGATTGCCTTTGCTATTCTAGGTCTCTTCTGCTTCCAAATGAATTTTAGGAATGTTTTCTCTAGGTCTGTGAGTTATGCTAGTGGAATTTTGATCAGGATTGCATTAAATCTGTATAACAGTTTTGGGAGTATGGCCATTTTCACAATGTTCACAACAGGAGTATGGCTCTTCCTATCCATGAATGAAGGATATCTTTCCATTTCTGATATCCTGTTTGATCTCCTTTTTCAGAGTACTGTGATTTTCAATGTATAGATCTTTTACTTCCTTTGTTAGATTGATTCCTAAGAATTTCACTTTTTTGGATGCTATTGTGAAGGGTGTGGTTTCCCTAATTTCTCTCTCAGTGAGTTTGTTGTTTGTGTAGACAAATTTTACTGATTTTTGAGTGTTGACTCTGTATCCAGCTATGCTACTGAATTTGCTTATTAAATGTAGAAGTCTTTTGGTGGAGTTTTTGGGGTCTTCTATGTGGAGTACCACGTCATCTGCGAATAATGATAATTTAACTTCTTCCTTTCCTATCCTTATTCCTTTTATTTCTCCCTCTTGTCTAATTGCTCTGGCTAATGTTTCCAGAACTATATTGAATAGGAGTGGTGATAGTGGACATCTTTGTCTTGTTCCTGACTTTAGAGCGAAAGCTTTCATTTTTGTCCGTTTAGTATGATGTTGGTTCTTGGTTTGTCATAGATAGCTTTTATCAGATTGAGGTACAGGCCATCTATTCCAATTTTCTATAGGGTTTTTATCATGAATGAGTATTGGACTTTATCAAAAGCTTTTTCTGCATCTATTGAGATGATCATGTCATATTTGTCTTTGGGTCTGTTGATATGGTGTATTATGTGTACTGATTTGTGTATGTTGAACCACCCCTGCATTCCTGGGATGAATCCCACCCGGTCATGGCATATAATCGTCTTGATGATTGGCTGCATTCTGTTTGCTAGTATTTTATTAAGGATTTTTGCATCTATGTTCATTAGGGAGATTGGCCTGTAGTTCTCTTTTTTGGTTGAGTCTTTCTCTGGTTTTGGTATCAGGGTAATACTTGCCTCCAGGAATGATTTAGGGAGGATTGCTTTCCTTTCAATTTCATTAAAGAGTTTGAGGAGTATTGGCATTAAATCTTCTCTAAATTTCTTGTAGAATTCAGCTGTGAATCTATCAGGACCTGGGCTTTTCACTGTTGGTAAGTTTTTAATTATGTTTTCAATTTCATTAACCAATATTGGGTTGTTCAGAATTTTTATATCTTCTTGATTCAGCTTTGGTAATTCATCTGTTTCTAGGAATCTGTCCATTTCTTCTGTGTTTTCCATCCTACACAAGTAAAGATTTTTAAAGTAGGTATTGATGATCTTCTGAATTTCCACAGGATCTGTAGTGATTTCACCCTTTTCATTCCTCATTGCATGAATTTGAGTTTTTTCTTTCCTTTTTTTTGATAAGGTTGGATAGTGATTTATCAATTTTATTTATTCTTTCAAAGAACCAACTCTTCGATTCATTAATTCTCTGTATTGTTTTCTTAGTCCCAATTGCTTTGATTTCTTCTTTGATCTGTTAATTTCCTTCCTTGTATGGGCTTTGGGCTTGACTTGCTCTTCTTTTTCTAGAAGCTTGGGGTGCAGCATTAGGTTTTTTAATTGTGCTCTTTTTGTTTTCTTGATGTGAGAATTCACTCTATAAATTTCCCTCTTAAGACTGCTTTCATTGCATCCCACAGGTTCCAGTATGTTGTATCTCCATTTTCGTTTGATTGTAGATATTGTTTAATTTCTTCTGTGACCCACTGGTTGTTCAGGAGGGTGTTATTTAATTTCCATGTGTTTATGGAGTTTTTGTGGTTTCTTTTGCCATTAATTTCAAATTTCATGGCACTATGGTCAGATAATATGCATGGGATAATTTCAATTGCTTTGCATTTACTTAAGCATGTTCTATGGGCTAGTATATGGTCTATTTTAGAGAACGTCCCATGCGCAACTGAGAAGAAGGTGTATTGTGATGTTGTTGGGTGGAACTTATTAAATATCTACTAAGTCCATTTGTTCACAGGTTTGGTTCGGTTCTGTTCTTTGCTGGATTTTTTTGTCTAGTTAATCTATCTCTTTGTGATAATGGGGTATTAAGGTCCCCATAACAATTTGTTATTGCTTATTTTACTTTTCATGTCTATTAATATTTGTCTTATATAGTTTATGCTTCCATATTTGGTGTATATATATTTATGATTGTTATCTCTTCCTCTTGAATTTTTCCCCTAACAAGTATGTAGTGACCTTCTTTATCTCTTTTGATCATTCTTGGTTTGAAGTTCACATTATCTGCAAACAGAATAGCTACCCCTGCTTTTTTCTTGGTTCCTGTTGCATAGAAGATTGTTTTCCATCCTTTGAATTTCAGTCTATAACTTTCTTTTTGAGTTAAATGTGTTACTTATATACAGCATATTGTTGGTTCTTGTTTCTTGACCGATTCTGCCAATCTGTTTCTTTTGATTGGTGAATTGAGGCCATTTACATTGATGGTTTTAACTGATATGTACTGGCTTATCTTTCATGTTATTTTCCTGCTGTTGTTTCCCTGCTTTTTCCCCTTTGTTTAATTGCTTGCCCTGCCTGGTGGTTTCTTTCTGATGTTGCTCTTGGAATTGTGGTCATTTTTATCTCTGTCTAGAATATCTGTCAGTACTCTTTGTAGGGTTGGTTTTATGGTCATGAATTTCCTCAGTTGTTCTTTGTCATGGAAGTGTCTCATTTCTCCATTAATTTTGAAAGATAGTTTTGCAAGGTACATCAATCTGGGTTGGAAGTTGTTTTCTTTCTTTCTTTTTTTTTTTTTTTATGTGGGTACTAGGAGTCTACCTCAGGACCTCGCACTTGCCAGCAAGTGCTTGTGCCGCTGAGCGATATCACCAGCCCTTTTTTTCCTTTATATGGGTTCTGGGAGTTGAACTCAGGGCCTTGCGCTTTCTGGGCAGGTGCTTATGCCGCTGAGCTATCCCACCAGCCCTGTAGTTGTTTTCTTTCAGGACTTGAAATACTTCACCCCAACCTCTTTTTTACTTGAGTGTTTGTGTTGAGAAGTCTGCCATGATTCTGACGGGTCTTCCTTTATAAGTGATCGGTTTCTTTTCTCTAACAGCTTTTAATATTCTGTTCTTGTGCTGAATTTCTGGGATCTTGATTATTATATATCTGGGTATAGATTTATTTTGGTTATAGCTAATTGGAGTTCTATATGCTTCACTTATCTGTATGTCAGATTCTTTTCTCATGCTTGGGAAATTTTCTGCTATAACTTCTGGAAACAGTTTTTTTACGTCATTTGTGTTGGCTCCATCTTTTTCATTGACACTAATTATTCTTATATTATTTTTCTTTGTGTCATCTTGCAGCTGTTGAATTGTTATTTCCTGCTCTTTTGTTCTTTTCAAGAGATCTTTCCTTTCATGATCGCTAGCTGAGATACTGTCTTCAAGGTCTGAAAGTCTGTCTTCAGTTTCATTTAAGTGGTTTTGCCAGCTTTCAATGGAATTTTTAATCTCCTGGATATCTGTTTGAATCTGTTTCATGCATTCTATTTCTTTCCTATATTGATCATTCACAGTTTCCATCCTCTTCCTATCATCATCTGTTTTTATCTATCTCTACTCTAGATTTGCTGAGCAATTCCTTTATACATGTTGAC
The DNA here is from genome assembly GCA_028451465.1 of Erethizon dorsatum. Lineage (NCBI taxonomy): Eukaryota > Metazoa > Chordata > Mammalia > Rodentia > Erethizontidae > Erethizon > Erethizon dorsatum. Next base: position 48,270,780 of record CM051835.1, on the reverse strand, counting down.
ATGTCTTTTTTTACCTGAGAAATTATTTCTGATCTGATTTCCTCTATAGCCTCATGGATTTCTTTCTTTACTTTGGTTCCTGTCATTTCAGAAATGTCAGGTGTGTGTCTCTCATTTTCCTCTATCTCATTGTCTCCTGGGCTTGTCCTGGGTGGACTGGAGGTCTGAGGTTGCATTTTGCTTTTGCATCTTGTCATTTTCCATTTCAAAAGTTTTTGTTTTGTTCTCTGTGCTGATTCTTGAAAGTTTTTGTAGTAGGTAGCTTTATCACTAGTATCAAGGCCTCTCTAGGTAAGGTTTGTTCTTTAGGATGTAGGAGGTTCTTGGTTTGTGTCTGTCCCAAGATCCTACCTTTCCAATTAATTAAGAGTGGGATGTTGGTATCTGTTTGGCTCAGTCTCCAGTCCTTTGGCGCTGGGGTGTGGTGAGGTTGTTACCCCATAACTTCCCAGTACAGTTATAGAAGTGAGAACAACTAATTAAAACAGATATGACATCCTAGCTAAAGTAGTATAATTAGCACTGAGAATAGCATCAATCACAGTTTAGAAACTGACAAACTGTGGTAACTGTTAATTTTGTACCTTTAACCATAGAAGCAAAATCTACAGAACTGATCATAAATTGGGAGCTTATATGCAAAGTGTTTCTCCTTAGTAGAGTAGTTTTACCCTATAGTGGGGAAATTGAAGAAGGATAATGGATAGAACAGAGATAACTGAAAAGAAATAAAGTAGAAGCAGGCTGGAGGATGAAAGATGATCACACAAGCTTTGGGAAACTAGAGAAGAGTGCAGAAGAGAAAGAATGGAGTAAGCAAGGGATTACTGAAGTTGACCAGAAAACTTAGAGAGACTATTCACTCATATGTGAATATGATTAAGTTTAGAGAGGTAAATTGAGGAAAGGCGGAATGAAGACAAATAGATTAGAACAAAGATGTAGGTAAAAGACAAAAAAAAAAAAAAAAGAAAGAAAGAAAAGGAACAGGAAACAAACCACAAACCAGCAAAAAAAGAGAAGAAAAATAAAATAAAGTAAAAAAAACAAAATTCCTCTGGTGTCCACTGAGAGTCCAAAACTACTGGATAACACTGCCACACCTGCAGTAGAGTTTGTGCTGGATTTGAGGCTGATCTTAGCCTTCGGGTTAGATGATTCTTCAGTTAATAATTCTGGAGATGGAGCAGTGTTTCATGGGTATGACAACAAAGTTAACAGAGAAGTGGAGGAGTGAGCAGGGCTAACCATGTGACCGTCTGCAGAAGCAGTTGCAGTGCTTGAGGGACAGGGCACCAGCAGGGTTTGCCCAGCTGAGCTGAGAAGGAAGCTGCAGTGAGAATTGGGTCCCATTTTGGGGAGGAAATGACTTTGTTTACAGATTTAGCCAAAACCCTCCACCTGCTAGGGACCAGTAAGAGAGAATGAGAGATACAGTCAATCAGGCTCCCATTTGAGGAAATCACAATACGCCCAGTGGCAATGTGTGTGTGTGTGTGTGTGTGTGTGTGTGTGTGTGTGTGTGATGGGGTGTATTTGTTCTTCATCCAACAAGTATTTGTGGAGCACCTGCCTAGAGAGTGTACACCATGCTGAGTACTAAAGATGGACACACCCCGAGTTCAGCGGTGAATAAATAAATAAATAAATAATCAATCTCTAATAAGATAATTATACATGGTAATAGGTACGATGAAGACATGAATAGGATGATTCAACTAGAAGTCATTAGGTGACCAGAGGAGGAGAGGGAAGGAAGGGAAGGGTGATGTTCTTTGAGATGACATGACTGAGGAGGTTTACATGTGACCTGAGAATTGAAGATGAAAATTACAGGGTGTTTCTAAGTCCTGGTAAGAAGCAGCCACAGAGGTAGGCTGAGGATTAGGAAATAAATCGGTGCATTCAAAAGGAACAGAAAGGAGGCCAGTAAAGAAAAATGGGGTTAGAGAGAGTGGAGAAGTCTCAGTAGAGATGATACAGGTCTCCAAGGACATGGAAGGAGTTTGCATTGTTTTCAAGAGCAACTAGAAGCTGGGGTGGGGAGAGGAGCTGTATGCAATGGAGTGATGTGATTTAATTATATTTTATGAGAACCCCACCCACCTTCACCTCTCCTTCCTTTTACTAGTCCCAGATCTTCCTCTTTTGTTCTTTCACATTCGAGGATCCAAGCTCTTTTACATGGGGCTTGGGCCCCTTTGGGGAAGGGACAGATGTTGGTGTCATGTGCGGGTTCAACTGAAAGCCCTCCCCTGCTCAGGACCATTAAGAGAGGATGAGAGAGACAGTCAATCAGGCTCCCATTTGGGGAAAGCAAAATGTGCCCCACTAGAGGAAAGAAGAGGGGCCATTGTGAGCCTGCCTGTGCTGTCCACCTGCGCCCCCAGCTCCTGGACAGCAAGGTGACACGGAAGACACCTGCTCAGCATGTGTTTCACGTGAAGGACTGAATCAGAACACATCCTTGTTTTACACATAATCTGCAGCAAGAAGGTGAAGGTGTACTAGAAAACATCTTCATTGCTCCTGGAGTTTGGAAAATGCCCAAGTTGTGTTTTCTTTTCCCCAGTTTCCTCCAGAGTTTTCAGCTGTGCTTCCAGTGCTGCCTCTCGGCTGGACCCCTCTTTTTCTTGCCATGAACTTTTGTCCTATCTCTCTTTGCCTTTCATTTAGACTTTCCCCAAACCTCCCTTCATATTTCGTTATTCTTCACATCCTCCCCTTTTTGTCTATTCCTGTAAAAGACTCAGTCTTTTCCTTTCTTCTGCAGACAGTGTCTGAGAAAGCTATGTCCAACTCTTTAATTATTTTCTCCTGAAGTGTCATAGTCCTTCCTTCAACCCCCACTCCTTGTCTTATACTGCGGTTTATGTCTTGTCTTAAAAAGTAGTCTTTTGTTTCGTTACAGGTAGAGATCACATTTAACAAGGTACTTTTTACTACTGACTTGATGGGATAATGGGGTGTGCTTTCCAGTGCTGGTCCCCTGGGAAGGCTGTAGAAAGCTCTGCTAACTGTGTACTTAAGCCTGGTAGACTCTCCCTATGCCACACGCTGGGGAGAATCACAGGCAGTTCTAGATTCCTGGGCTGTTTGTGAGCAATCAAGGATGCTGTCTCCCCCAGAGAGACCAGACTACAGGCCTAACCTTAAATCCTACTACTTAGCTAGAAAATTGCTAGGGAAATCAGAGAATTAAAGAATTGCTCAACCAGCAATATTGAGCTATTTGGTATATTTGAAGGAACATCATGAGGCATTTAGTCTTTTTTATTGCTTTCTGATATAGGAAGCTATGTTATTTCCCCAACATGCTTTTAATTATCCTATCAATAATGCCTATCAGTGTTTTAAAAATGTTAGCTATGTTAGTTTTAAATGTTAGTTTTAAAATATTAAAGATGTATAGATTCTAACTATATAGTCCTTATTCAGGTGCTAAATATTTGCTTATAGACTGAAACATGGAAAAAACTCATTTCCTAACCTGTGACAGAGTTGCATAAATGTTTTCTTATTTTATGAAACTATACATAAAATGTATGCATAATGCCAAAAATGTGGCAAAAAACACTATTTCCCTGTATGATTGCTTTAATAAGGTTAAAAGAACATTTTATGATTTTCTTCCTTAAATAAGATACCCATAGAGTGCTTCAGTGAATTTACCAATACCTAAACACCATTTTGTATTCATTAAAACATAAATTACAAAAAGGAAATAAAATATATTCAAAAATTACAGAAAGTTCCACAGAAAACATTAATCTTAATTTTTCTCACATAGTTTCCAAATATATTTATTCTTTTTATTTCTTTACCTCTCATATTTTGCATATTTTGTCAGTAGAAAACTGAGTTCAACTTTCTTACACTTTTCTAATTTCCTATGTAACTGATAATTGTGTTTGGTAATACGTATTGAGCATTGAATAAAAATGAAATACCTCTGGGACAAAAAAAAATGTTGAGTGAGACACATTTTTCTTCCAATAGACTGAACTGTAGTTAAGAATTCACAGAGCAAGGACCAAACTGATTTCTGTAGTCATGGTGAAAGTCAGAGAATGGAGACATGAAGGGTTGGGTGGGCTTCAGGAAATCTCAGGAGGCGAACCTTCAGCTGGGAAATGGGTGGGACTGGGGTCAGAAACAGCAGAGAGCAGACCATTTGAAGAGTGGGGGACAGTGAGCACACAGGTGTAGCAACAGGTATGTGTACTGATTTCGTGAGGAATAAGATGACCAGACAGGAGGAAGCCAAGGACTTCATGTGCAAATGAGAGGAGGTTAGGCAGGTAAACAGCACAGCTGCAAGTGTCCTGCAGACAGAACCCTAATATTTCTCCTGCACATGCACACAGTCTTTCTGGGAATGATACGGTGTCTTCAAAAGCACATCCTATATGATCTTACCTCATTTTCAAGTACTCATGTAAACCTGTCAAAGTAACACCACTTGAAAAACTGAAATGTAGATCAAAAATGTGCCTTTGTATCCAAAATTTCCCACTGTTTTGCACTGTCTGAGAAGTGTGGGACAAGAGAAAGCAAGCAGCTAGGAGATCAACAGCCCTGTCTTTGACCAAGCAGCAGGTTTCAAGGGGGTGCTGGGCAGGCAGAGCTCAGTAAGGAGGCTGTGGAGCACAGCTGCCCGGGGAGCTTAAGTGATTCAGTTTAATTCCTCTGTAAACTGTATTTTAAATGGCTATGAAACCACATTTCTGTGACTGGTATTGTTTAAAGGGGTGGAACCCCAGCTAAAATGCTTTAGTTTTCTTTCATAAATATTCAGGTTTATTCTACCGAGACTTTTTTCCTTAGCAGTCTCTAAGAATCAGCCGCTTGTAAGCAATAAAGCCTGGGCTGCCCATGGAGTATCACAAGGTTTCTGCTTGGCACGTGTATTTCACTTTCTTGCAGACATGGTGGGCTGTGCTTTTTCAGGTTGCTTGATAATGTGGCTTTCTACAAATAAAAGAAGCAAGAGCAAATTCACCTTACCTAGATTTTCACAAAGATAAATGTTACTCTCACCCCACGAAATATAATCATAAAAATTAAAGGCTTGTTTTTCCTATGTTGACTATAGCAACTAAATCTGAATTTGATAAAAGAAGTAGTCCCATTCTAGAAATAAATAGAATTCACAATAAGTATTTCACTATGATCAGAGTTCCAATGTGAGCACATGGTAGAAAAAGCCTAGAGGCAGTTTTTAAAACCATCAGGAAAGTTTGATTTTAAAAAAGAACCACATATGTTTGAAAATGGGGGAAAACATCAACAAGAATTGAGCACCTCACTCTATTGTATTTTAAGTGCTATATCTCATTTAATTTTCATGAACATCCAATGCAGTAAATTCTTATTTTTTTCCATTCACAGAAGTAGAAACCACAGCTCAGGGGATTAAGTTGTAGATAGTGAAACAAAAACACAAACCCAGGTCTCTCTGGCTTACATTAGTCCATGCAGTATTCATTATAACACATCAAGGAGATAGCTTCTCTGGAAATAATAGGAACTTCAAGTAGTATATTCAGCACACAACTGAAAAGGGCTACTAACTGAACATTTCTGTCAGAAAACTTGAAACAGTTCTCTATATCTTTTCCAAAAAATATGTTTCAAATAATAATGTGCAATGTATCCTTATTGAGTACTTATCACTGGAAAGCCTGTTGATAAGAAGTATGCTCTTAAGAAACAAAAGTCAACCAGAGAGTTAAGGCACAGGTAAATTAAAAGATACTTTATAAAGGACAGCACATCATCAATTTTGAAAGAAATGACTGCAAACACCATAAGGTTTTCTAGTTTGGTCGAGAATTCCTTTTACATTGAGCTGGTCAGTGGAGTGGTCAAAATAAAGGGAGATTGGGGATTAACCTTTAAGATGCGCAGTTTTTTAAACCTTCTTAGTATTGGTAGGACAATGAAATGTCATGTCTGAGAAAAGAAAACAAGCTCAAATACTATGGAGCATTATCAAAAGTCTAGTCACTATCTTTGCCCCAAGAAAGAATTAGTCCCTAGAGAATGGCTAATGCAAGAAGATATAAATCCTTCAACATGATCAGGGACCCCATGTAAGCAAGACACAAGTCAGGTTAGAAGAAGGGCCAATATTAAAGTGAGCCTCTCAATCAACAGTCACTAAGCTTGGATATAAATCCTTCAACATGATCAGGGACCCCATGTAAGCAAGACACAAGTCAGATTAGAAGAAGGGCCAATATTAAAGTGAGCCTCTCAATCAATAGTCATTAAGCTTGGAGAGAAGGGGAGAGAAATAGCCTTTTTAAGAAAAACTATGGCAAGATTGTGAGTCTGCGTCTGGTAGGTCTTCAACTCAAAATGTGGAATCCTCTCAGAACCCAGATTCAGATTCCTGGGAGCTATCCAGGGTACTGACAGGTTCTATTATGCGTGTGACCCAGTGGACCAAGGCCTGACTCTGTTTCTACACTTGTATCACATAGATCTTTTCACTTCTTCCTAAAGCTACTGCTATTTATGACCTCAGTTACTTTCCAAGCCAATTTATACCTTGTCTGTTTCCTAGCACAGTTTATAATTCTAAATTCGCAATTTGGCCTTCCAATGGGTATTCCAATAGGTTTAAAAAAATAGTGGAGTCATTATGGGTACAAATAATATCTTTTTTTGTGTGTGTGTGGTACTGGGGATAGAACCCAGGACTTTTGCACTGAACTACATACTCAGATCTTTTTTATTCTGAATTTGGGTCTTACTAACTTGCTATCTTGCTCAAGCTGGGCTCAAAGTTGTGATCCTCCTCCCTGTGGTTCCCAGAGTTCAGGGATTACAGGCACGTGGCACCACACCTGGCTGAAAATAACATCTTAACATCTTAAATAACTAGAAAAAAATTAACCATTAGCTTAAACTAAAAATTGTAGGGAAACTATAGAAATGAAGCTGGAAATGTAGGACGGAATTAGCTAATGAAAAATATTGATTTCAAAAATAAGGACTTTTTACTTCATGCATAGACAATTTCATTGTTATAAAGATTATTGGTAGAATATTGATGTGGTAAAAGTAATTTTAGAAAAATCAATATGGGGCTGGTGAGATGGCTCAGTGGCGTAAGCGCCTGCCTGGCAAGCGTGAGGGCCCGAGTTCGACTCCCGGAACCCACATACGGAAAAAGGGCCGGTGATATCGCTCAGTGGCACGGGCGCCTGCTGGCGCATGAGGTCCTGAGGTCGACCCCTGGTACCCACCCAAAAAAAAAAAAAAAATCAATATGGAAATATGAGGCCAATGTGTTATAATTGAAAGATTCATATGGGAGGAAGGCAGTACAAAGAAGGAGTTAAAAGAGTTTGAATAACATAAACTTTCACTGAAAATCTCTTTTCAGAAATTTAGAATTTTAGGAAAACAGTTATGTTTTTCAAGAACTCAAGGTGACACTCTATTCTGCTCTTTACAAAAAGTATAAAAGCATATTACTGGGTTGTAATATACATCCCAATATGAATACTAACCCAAATACTAATCAACCTGTAAATTCAAAAAGCATGGCTTTCTGTTGTGTCCCATACCTTCACCACTGATAATGTTTTCTTCACCTCCCAACCACTTTCCATTTTTGTTTAAAAGAATCTGACCCATTTACCACTAAATGTTTGTCACCATTCTTTTGCAGAGTTTACCAAGTAAAGCACATCATTTGTGGCTCAGTATTATGAATTCTTAATGCATGTCCCCTTTCTTCTGTCCAGAAGCCCGTCCAACAGTTGCTCTGAAAGCCTGATGCCTGCATTTTACATAAATGACCAGAGAAAGAGGGGCTGGGACCAAGAATCAGAGTTCAGAGCTACAGTCCAGGTCCCTGTTAGCACCATGCTAGAAGTGATGTCCTGTGAACTCCATGATGCTGATAACTGTGTACCATAAGGCAGTTGCCAGGTTTGGTACAGTCTGTGTCTTCATGTATACTCTAAAATAAAGGGTTAACCTAGCCCATTTATCAGCTATATAGTGTGTAGCAAAGCAAGCCAATACTGGAATAGAAATCTTTTGATTTAGCCGCAAACATCGCCACACTGTCAGCACATTCTGGGCATAGATGTTACTCTCTACCTGCCTTTGTCTTCAGGTTCCCTTTGGGAGTTGCTTTCTGCCCTAAGCCAAATTCTTCCATAGAAGCAGCTACTACTTCCTAGCATTCTGCCACTCAACTAACTGTGCCCTACCAACGACAACAATCCTTGTTCTTTGGAATCAAACAGGGACTTCAGTTCTAATAGTTGTTGGCTGCGACTTTGCATTAGGTCTGCAGCCTCTGTGAGCATCAGCTTTCTCATCCATCAAAGAGGACGAGGAGTCTTACCCCACAGTGCTGTTCTAAGGATAAAGTGAAAGAAGGATCCAAAGCACTTGGCAAGGCCTGAGCAGTGGAAGCATTCTATCAAGCATGAATTGTGATGGCTGTGTAGTAATGATGACGAATCATTTCTGTTCTTATGGAATATCCCCAGGAAGGCCAGTTTTTCCATAATCTGAAACACTTCAAATTCTGTCTGCCCTCTAGTCTCCCTCCTTGTGTGTGGATTCATCTTTTTTTTTTTTTTTTTTTTAATATGCAGGTACCGGGAGTCAAACTGAGGACCTTGCACTTGCCAGGCAAGCGCTTATGCCGCTAAGCTATATCACCGGTCCTGGATTCATCTTTTATCACAGCTCTGTATCTTTTCTCCATCTTTACTTCATCTTGGTTCCTATCCTTGCCATTAGTTATTGCCCAGGTGGAACCAACTGTGACCAGCCTTGCCACTTCCTGCTGACGTTACATAAGGACATTTCAGAAAACTCTCAGTGGCATTCTCTTCAAAAGGGACACTTTTCCTCAGAAGTTTCAAGGATGTGGATAAAACAGGACAAAACATTTTGGAGAAACAGAGTTTAACCTCAGCTCAAAAAATGTATAAAGTGGGAGAAGGTGGATATGTTTATTCCCCTTCATTGTCCTTACTACCAATCCCTGGACTGTATTAAATTGCCCCACACTTCATGTTTCTCCTTAGTCGGGCTAGCAAAGAATACTTGCTGTCAAGACATGGTCATGGCCTACTTTAATACTGTGAGGTGTGCGCCCCCCAGGATGTCTCGTACCTATTAACAATGTCACATTGCTCGCTGAAATTAGTGAAACTCTCTGGTCAGCCTGGAAATGGCCTGTGGTTTTAAAAAAATTGAACCATCCTAGAAAGATAGCTTTCATACTGTTCTTCTCATGGAGAGAAGGTGGACCGAAGTTTTCCAATATGAATTAAACCAAACTGAAATAATTTGGGCTACTCTCAATAAACTATGCAGCTGGGGTCAATATGATACCCTGAAGAAAGAGCATGTCAAACTCTGCTTTGGAAAGAAAGCACTTGGAATATTTCATTAGGAGGAGGAGAGAGGTAGATTTAAAACATCATGTTTTTAGAGAACTGTTTCCCATGCTTGGAAGCATGGTATAAATAATACTTTTAAAATGCTATATTTCTTACAATGCTATGGTTTCCCCCAATATATTACATGAATGTAAACAAGATGCCTGTCAAGCACAGCTCTAACATATTGCTTACCACAGCAAACTTATAATATGCACCTATTATTCTTGGTCCTCTTAATGAAAGAATCTAAGGACACTGCATAAATTCTTCAGCACATGTTTCACTTCTCCAGCTGCCTGGTGCTGTGGAGCATCATGCTAACAAGAAGTGATGCTAACAAGCAGCTAAAACCAGTGGAGCAAATGGGCCGTTTAAATGTATATAAACATACGGGCATTCACAGAGAAAGGAGCTATTTGGGGGGAACTAAATGGATCCCTAGACAGACATATTTCAGGTTACTATTCCATGTATTTTTCTACATGCTAACCGTTTCAGTTCTGCTCAATGACAGACAAAAAAATACACTGTTGGAGAACAAAAAATCAGCATGCAATTATCTCCTGGGTTCATATACTAAACACAATTATTTTTAGGGAATGAAAAAAGACAACCACCTGAATTTCACCAACTCTCTTTGATCATTTTAGAGCCACACTTAAATTCCAGTATCTGCAGGTGGCAGTGAAAGAAACAAAAGATGGCACTGCTTATTCTGAACATACCACCTGGCAGCTCCTATGGATTCAGGAAACCTGGGTTGTTTGATTGATCCATTAGAGTTGGAGATCGGTTTGGGATTTCAGCTCCTACTCCCCAAAACACACAGTATCACCAGGGTATCAGTTCTTGTTGACTGAGATCAAATCTATTTGGCAGTGACTTCTGGTATAGATACAGAATGAAGAAATGGCTGGTCTTTTTGCTCAGCCTATCCAGATGTTTGTCCAAGCAGAGGGCAGCCCTTATCTAACTAAATTGGACTTCATTCATCTGCTCACGTTTTGTAGATGCCACAGCCTACATCAGTCAGCACGGCAAGCAACACTGTTGCAGAGGACAGAACATCTTGAAAATGGAGTTTTTGGATAGTCAAAGCAAGCTTCATATTAAAGGAGCATTTGTGACCCTAAAATGCAACATATTAGAAACAGTTCAAGAGCAGCTCTTTCATGGAAGGGAGGAGATTAAGTACAAGCTATTCTTTAAAAAGAAAGAAGGGAAATGACTTATTGAGCTTTTAGACTACTAGATATTTAGTGTATATTCTGCCTTACTCTGAGGATTATACTATTCATTCGGCACTGATTATTCTTTAATATGGTAAAGGTAGCAAAAGTTCAGAGAACCCTGTCCTTTAGAGTGCAGCCTGCTTTATACCTCAGGATTCAGGAAACCATTCTGATCTTGGCCCGGCATATGCAGGCAGTCAACTCTGGTCTGATCAGGTTCCAAAAGGATTCTGCTCCAGCTCAACTGGGCGCTGGTCAATTATGGCAGAACATCACTTAAGCTAAAAGGGATAGTTATCTGGGCCTAAATTCAGCTGGACACGTGGCTGCTGCCATGTCAGCAGTCTGCCTTTCCCAAAGCTCCAGCACACTGAGTTTGGCTACTTTGTCGCCAGTCATTTGCATCCAGGCTAATGCGGTTGCTTAGAAAGGAGGTGCCAAGTTTGTTTGTTTGTTACATTTTATTTCTTTCTCTCCCCCTGCCACATCCAAGAAACAACCAAAGAGAAAGTTAAAGTATCTTTTAATATTTAATATTTTCTTTTTGTATCCTATTTCAAATGAGAGAAATATTTCATTAAATTTATTCAGCTCCTTCCGAAGGAGCAAAGTAAAATCTGCTTGATATTGTGGAACTCATTCCCTGTATGTTATTTAGAATAAAATTCCATGGAAGATATGTGGTATGTACCTTCCCAATAAAATTTTTATTCAATTTTTGCTAGTATTTCTTTGAGGAATAGATGGTGAATGGCAAAGAATAAACGGCATAAACTCTCCTTTACTAATACACCAAGATATAAAGAAAAGTCCAAGTCTGCTAAGGGATCAAATCTTCATAGTTTCCCAATCTAATATTATTAAAAATGAATTTTAATGGTGAGTGGATGCCTTCCACTGGGCAACCATTTTCCACATGGATTTCCAATTTCAGACCTCCTTAGCAATGACCTCAGCTTGACTCCACATCTAACTGTACACATCTAACTTCAAGTGCAGCGTCTCCAGCAAACCCCAGGTTGTCCTTATTTTGCTTTCTAAAGCAATGTGCAATCAGACCATGATAATGGTAATTATTATATTAATAAAGCTACTGTTCCCTGGAGATGTGGCTTTGTGGTTTCCAAAGAGGCTTCTACCCTAGCCAAGGAGTAGACAAAATCCTTTTTAAGTGCTGTTTTTCTTTTTTTTTTTTTTTTTTTTTTTTTTTTGTGGGTACCGGGGGGTCGACCTCAGGACCTCGCGCGCCAACAGGCGCCCGTGCCGCTGAGCGATATCACCGGCCCCTTTTCCGTATGTGGGATCCGGGAGTCGAACTCGGGCCCTCATGCTTGCAAGGCAGGCGCTTACGCCACTGAGCCATCTCACCGGCCCCTAAGTGCTGTTTTTCAATGGTTTTGTGGCAAAGAACAGCAGAATGTCGTCAGAAGGAAATAAGAATTAAAGGGGAAGGGAAATTTGAAGAAAAATATAAACTAGGATTCCTTTCCAGTGGCATGCTGAGCAAAGGCTGTGGAGCCCTGCTGGAAATGAGGTAGGAGGGACCCCCCCATCCACATAGCTTTAGGCGCCCTCTGCAGACGAATTCCCCAAGTTTGTGGCCAAAGAATGCATCAGAAATATTTACACCAACTCTTTCCATATTAGCATCTGGGCACAATCACGTGTCCTATGGAACAGATACTTGCTATGAACATAACACATGTGAGCTCCTACCATGATAATAACATATTGTTTACTTGCTTTTCCCATGAGCTTCTCTAAAATCAAGGACTTCAGGGGAATAAAATGAAAGAGGAATGGATGTTAGAAAATAGTGTGGAGTTAGAAGTATCTGGGGAATATTCATAGAAAATAATTGAATATTAAGGACTTACCCTAATGTTAGAAAAAAATCTTGTGATGTAATGTGTCTTCCCCTGCTCTGAATATCCTAACGTAACTGACACATTTAGTGGAAGCTGTGGTTTTAACACACTTCACACTTAGGGTTATTCTTACCTCTGATTTTAAGTAGACTTATTGATGTGTCCCACAATGTGCCCAAAGGAGGGGTTTTGCCCTATCCACGCACTGCTGTTCTCTGTCCATTTTCCAAGGATTGATTAAGAGCTTCAGTCAGTACATTTAAAAAGCCCTGGGTGATTCGGACTTGGAAAGACCTGGCAGTCTGGAGCAGGATGAACCCAGCCTGCAGTCTGAAGAGTACCAGTTTGGTGGAAAGACCAACCTCCGACTTGGCATCGTTTAGCTCAAGAGTGACAAGCAAAAAATTCAGATTCAATTGCCCAGCATCGGTTTTCTTTACACTTTTTTTTTAATTGTTGAAGCTCCTCTGGTGAATCTAATGCACAAGCAAGGCTGGAATCCCTTATTCAGAGCAAGGTGGCTGAGCTTGAGTATCCTCTGTCTCTAGATAAAACACGGTCCCCTCTCCACTGTTTTGGCATTTTAGATGTTGGCAAGGCACTTTCCTGGGTGACAGCAGTAAACACTAACTAAAACAAAGTCCCAGACTCATGGAGTTTACATTCTTGAAAGATTACAACAATACTTAAAAGTACTTGGAGAATTTTTGCCTGGTATGGTGGTGCACACCTGCAATCCCAGTGCTGGGGAGAAGCGTTGGCTACATAGTGAGTTCAAGGCCAACCTGAACTACGAAGTGAGACCCTGTCTCAAAACACCAAAAACAAAACAAAACAAACAAAACAAAATGACTTGGAGAATCTCAATCTAAAAAAACTGTTTTTACTTGGTGACAAAAAGTGCATCTTAAATGCCAGATTAAGTTTTCGGTAGTGAATTTTTAAAAAAGTCTTTGTGTAGTTTTTTAAAAAAGAAATTTGCTATATTTCTATTTTTAGAAAGAGCTTACCATAAAGAAATCTTAGAGACTAATCACTGGGATCAGTAAAAATAGTCCTTACTGTCCAGGGAATTGAATTTAATCAATCTCTTCTTCAAGGCTATAAAAGTTTTTTCTTTGACTCGTTTCAATCTGAAAGTAGTCGCATTTAAAGGAAGACAAACTCACAATCGAGAAGTAAATAATTCCTCTTATGTACTCTCAGATGGGAGTCAGTACTTCTTTACATACAGAAGTACTTCTATGAATTTTCCTTTCAGATAAGAAAAACTAAATAAAAAACAACAAAGCACAGTTCAGATCCTTCCACTTGCTGCTATTTTATCCACAAACTGCATCGCTGTCATGATCTTAGTCTATAAATCCAGGCACAGTGCCTACCAGGGGACATTTCAGAACTAGTGATTTCATACCCAACTACCCCAAGATATTATATGTACATAGCATGTGGGGCACAGAAGGGAAAAGAAAATGGAAAACTTTTAGTCATGTCATCTAACCAAGGACAGATTAGACTCTTTGTTTTAAGACTTTGCAATAGAGTCTTGGGACAAAGATCTAAATTCCATGGTTAGATGATCAGTTGAAACCTCTGTGGGACTTCTTAAATGAACACGAAACCCAAAGGCCCCAGCAGGTTGTCCAGTTTGGTATTCAAATCATTAACATTTTGCATGTGGAGTTTCCATTAGGACATGTTTACTACATGATGGACAATCTGTGTATATTTGCAGATGTGCCGTGCGTGGCCATCAAACCTGTGTAGAGAGGATAATTCCCGGCAATCTCTACCTGATTCTTGCTGAAGGCAATGTCCAATCAAAGTGCAGAGCACAGCGAATAAATGAGTTGCTTTGACAGGAAATTCCAACAGCAATTTTAATTCTGATCAGGCTTCAGGAAATGGAAAGAATAAAAACACATCAATTATACTGACAGGAAGTTTTAAATCACATGGCGAGCAGCTGCTGCCAAAAGATGTGTCTGCCAGCTTTGTTAAGGAGCCCGGAATTTTGGTGTGACCAAAATTTTACACCAAAATGTTATAGGCTGACATCACTCCATAATTGCATGTTATCTCTCTACAAGGGTAAAGAAAATGACATACTACTGAAAGCATATTATTATTATGAAAAAAATCATCACTCTACTGTAAAGGTTTGGAATGCATTTTAGAAAAAATAGGCACATACACATATACTTCTGCACAAAAAGCAGATTTGCCTGACAATTAAATCACGACCATCCATTCCTGATGAAATCTTGTTTAATCAACACTCAGGGATGACTACTCATTCCCTCTATGACAAAGGGCTGAATGATTCTTTCCTGCCCTTTAGGCCTTCGGCTGAAAAGACTATTTCCCTTTATGGTGTGTGTCTCAATACTTTTAATCTAGGTCCCCAAGAAAAAGTGTTGACAATGAACCTGGCCAACAGTGGAAAAAGTCAAGCAAAGTTGGCTGCCTCATTTAGGGGAGAGAGAGAGGTGACTTTCTACGTGGTACACCATGTAGGCTCCCCACTTCAAAAGAGCTTTAACTAAGACTCACTCTAGACAAATTATAAATTCACTTTCCTAGGATTTATAAAGTGGCTTTCTATAAAGTTCAAAGGGACTCAGAACTTTCTCTGTTTTGTGGCCTTTCCTGCTTCCTGCGCAGGTACCTGGGGATGGATGTTAATGACTGTGTGCTCATAAACGGCCTGCAGAAGAGGTTATAACTCAAGTTCTCCTTTTCCTCGCCCAATTAAAGACTACCCTTTTTCCTAAAATTCCATGGGCTTTGCTATATTTCTTCCCTTTTTAACTGATAAAATCCCAGTTCATCAACTTTCCTTGATAAACTGGACATAAATTTTCGATGTGGGTTTTAGAATTTAGAAACAATGACATCAAAACAATTTAAAACTCCACTTTCTAAGTAATTTTCACTTATTCAGTATGTTATACCAATATAGTCAGTAAGCTTAGTATTATTTATTAATATTTGACATATGTTGCATTTTAAAAATTTTAATACATGTCCTTCAGTGGGATCCAGAGTATATTTTACTTTTAAGCATTTACATGATTGTAAATAAAACGTAAACAGAACGGACAAGAAAGATCATACATAGATTGACATTCTAGGTTTTTGGAGGGTAGAAATATTATTTTAATGCCACTTGTAACTCCCAAAACAGAATGAAATAACAAGCAACTTGCTTTCTGAATTCTCTCTGCTTTGCCATGCTTGCTCACAGGCAGTATGGTTTAGTGGAAAGTACACAGGACTCTGAGTCAGACTACTGAGCTGGGGGTGAACCCACTTCCAAATATCCAGCTGCTGCTTAACTTTAGGTCAATTCCTCTCTTTGTCAGCTATTTTATCTGAAAATGAGAAATATAGGACTTAACTCATAAGGTTGCCGAGAGGATGAAATGAAGCGTTGGACTTAAAAACCTAAGCCTAAGACTTGATGTACAGCAAATACATGAGAAACAACAGGAGACATAATCATGCTTATTAATTTTAGTGTGAACATTAATAATCCTCACCAGTTTACCCTTTTGCCTCGTGTTTTGCCATGATGTTTAAAACTCTCTCAAGTTAGGTATATTTCTCTATGAAAACCACCTACCTCTTGGTGAAACTGACACTGGCTTAGGGTTTAGGGCGTAGACTTCTACACAGGACAAGACTTCTCGACCCAGCGGCAGAGACCCACATCCTCAGAGGTGAGGCTTTGTGGAGGAGTTTGGGTCAGGAACTCTGAGTTCACTGATGGATCAGTGCATTGATGGGTTCATAATGTAATGGGTGTGACAGCTCACTTGTTATAAAAGTGAGCTCTTAAATGACTTTCCACTGCCACACCCTTCTGCCAGGACATTCTGCCTTGCGACAGGCCTAAAATCAACTGGGCCAAGTGACCATGAGATGAAAGCTCTGAAACTGTGAGCTTAAGATAAATGTTTCCTTCTTTAAGTTGAGTTTTTGGCTGAAGCTAACATACTTCCCTAAAAAGGAAAGGGTGGAGAAAATGATTCCTCTCGTCTTGCTCTCAATTTGACCCTGAGCTTTACCTTCAAGAAATAACTGGCATAAGATAGGACTCTCACACTGCTACTAACTGGATGAATCAATGATGAAGTGCTCACTACCTGGATTTGGAAAGAAGACACGCTCCCTTATACCCCATGGTGCACTGCTAATGCAATGGACCGAATGTGTATGTCCCCCTCCCCCAAAACCATGTGTTGAAATCCTAACCCCCACAGTGATAGTATCAGGAAGTCAGGTCTTTGGAAGGTGATTCAGTCATGAGAGAGAAAGTGGAGTCTTTATGAGTGGAATTCGTGCCCTTATAAAAGACTTCTGAGAGCTCCCTCTCCCGAGAGGCACTGTTTATGAACAGAGAGCAGGACCTCACCAGATACTGAATTTGGAAACAGCTCGATCTTGGTTACTCCAGCCTAAAAATCAGTGAGGAATAAACTTCTATTGCTTATGTGTGTGTGACCCAGTTTATGATATTTTATTACCGCAGCTTAATGGACTAAGGCAGCTAATAATTTTCTCTCTGTAAGGGTACTAGGTCTGGGTAGACGAGGGAGGGGCAGGTATTTACAATGTCACATGGTAGTTGTAGAATAGCAACATATTAAATAGTTAGCAAATTTGTTCATAAGTAATAGCAGGAGACAAAACCCAAGGCTTTATTATAAATTCTATATTGTTTGGGAAATAGTTTCCCACTAAGTAACCAAGTAAATTTTTATTTCACATTGAAATGTCTATTTCAACCTTTCACAGGGCAGACTGCTTCAAGAGATTCCAAACCCAGTTCTCCAAGTCACAACCCAGTCACCACACTGCTGTTTCATTTAATATTTTTGTTTCCTTTTCTTTCCACTTGACTTTGTTTGATATCTGCCTATATTAACTATATTTTTATTTACATTACTAGCTTTGACAGCTCAAAGAAACAAATCCTTCAAGTCCGCCTGTACTATTTCTCAGAGCATCATAGATTTCTAAGCTTGTACCATCAGCAAGTAATCCTGTACATTTGTTAAGCAATCCTATACATTTTCTAGTTGATCTTCACGGAGTGCCAGCAATACAATGGACCCCAGACAGATAAAAACAAGGAGTAAGGCACATACTCCCAGCTAAGCAGACACTATAAAGTCCAAATAACATTTCCTATACATTGAACTTTATGTTATTAGTCATGATATTTTGTATTTGTCATTTTTAAATTTTTAAATAAAAGATCTAGGTATTTATAAATCAAATTACGTGCCATGCAAATGGCCTCTTTCATATAGGCTCGTTGGTATTTCTGCCAAAGAGACATCATATACTTCCCTACCTTTCTCTTCTCTGATTATAAAACCCTACAGAAAAATCAAGAAATGTATGAACAAGACTCAGTTGAGTCACAAATGCTGACCAAAGCACTCCCTTTTATGTTTCTCAAATTATCTTCATAATAGTTGATTTTTCCCCCCTGGCTTCTCAATATCACAGCCCCTCAGGATGAATAAATATATATTTCTTTGGAAAATACTCTGTTAGGAGAGTACTCCAAAACATACTTGTGTTCAGTAGCTAAAACCAGGAATTTTTTCCAACCCACCCTTATCCCAACCCGAGCTTACTGTGCTAAAATATATAAAAAGTTATTAAGAAACTAAGGGCAAAACTAATTTAAGAAAGGTTATAAGGAGAGAATTTGCAATTTAGTTGTTACTTCCTAGTAAAAGATGGCATTTTTCTTAGAGGACACAGAGCCTGAGTGAGGATATTAAAAGCAAGTGATAGTAGACTTTACTTTCCCACTCACTTGTGAAAATGCCATCAGGTCTTTTTTATTTATTTATTTATTTTTCATCTGTGAGATGGGGTTTGTATCACTAATACTATAACAATCACCATCTACAGGGACAATAACCAGTACAAAACCCTTTAAACCGGAGGGTCCCCCACTAAAAGGCACGACTGAAAAAGACATGTAAATGGGTAAAGAAAATGCCTATAGGACCAGTGAGGGGTGAGGGAGAATTTAAGTTCAAGTTTTGAAAATGGGGAGCAGATCAAATAGACGCTCTCCACCCAGACAGTGCATCCCATATCGCACCCCCAGTTCACTACCCCTGCACATTAGTGCACCATTCTCAAAGAGATTAACTATCTAAGAACACAGAAAGAAATCTCCCCAAACTGCCCACTTCATTCAAATATCTTCTCAAAACCCAGATGCCCGAGATACCTACAAAATCGAAAGTGGATGGAAAGCAGAAGTTAAGGCTGTGTTTCTATTTGCTTCCCTTACTTTACTACTGGTTTTCATTTTTTACTCTTAGGCCAAATGCAAAACAGTCATATAAGCTTTCCTAAACAGCTATTTCCTTTTGAAGCCCACAGTCTATATCAGTTTGCTAGGGCTGTCATAATAGAGTAGCACAGAGCGGGTGGCTTAAATATCAGAAATTTACTTCCTCACAGCTCTGGAGACTAGAAGTCCAAGTCAAGATGTTGGGGGGCGCTTTGTGAGACCTCTCTCTTACCACCTCTGCTTGGGTGGACGCTCTTTCTGTCTTCATGTGATCTTCCCTCTGTGTGTGGCTGGGTTCCCTCTTCTTACAAAGAAACTGATCACACTGGATTAGTGCTCACTCTAATGACCCGATGTTAACAATCTCTACAAAGAGTCTTTTAATACAGTGGCCTTCTGAGGCACTGGAGGTTAGGACTCCAATATATGGATGGGGAGACACATTCAGCCCCTAACAGCGAAAAGCATGTACGGGTAGAATTTCTACCACATCATAGATTTGTTGCCAAAAGCTATGCTCAGGTAGAGATTTCCTAAACCAGCAGTTTAAAAGCCGTAGAGCCCAGAGCAGCAGCATTAACTTCACTGAAAACATTTTAGAAGTGCAAAATTTTAGGATCCACCCCAAACCCAAATCAGAAATTGAGAATGGAAGGCAAGTAACTTATTTATATTTCAACATAACATTCAGATGACTCTGCTGCATGCTAAGTTTGAAAACCACTGGAACTAACCAACTAGCTATTCCAACACACTGAGAGGTATTGTAAATGGAATACTGCGGTAGATTATTTTATAAAGCAAATTCTTCAAAATTGTGAATAATAACTTCCTAATTTTTGAATTTTGAAAATTTGAATTTTAATACTAGTTTTTTTGTATAAGACGTATTGTGATTTTACTTGATTATATCTGATATATTGGTAATTATTTTGAAGTATAAATACAGATACATGTGTATGTGGTATGTATATTACTAACCTATATCTTTACCTTATTATTTTACAAGGTTCACTAGGTATTGTCTCCTATGATCTATTTCAGCTTATTCAGGTTGAATCCCAGTTGCAACTCCCTCCAACTACTTTTTCTAAGCATTTCTCATTTTTTTTATTAGTACATGTTTGTGATATATAATATTTACATTCACCTTGAGGAACTGGTACATACATATACAGCATCTTGATCATTTTTACTCCCATGCCCATTCCCTCCCTCCTTCCCATACCAAACTGAGTGCCAATCAAAATTCTTTGCATCACGTTACTTCAGAATTACCAAAATTACAGATGTAAGTGGAGGTCCTTTCAGATTTTCCCTCTTACATTCTAGAATTACAAATAAGTTCAATTGAGAAGACAGATGCTTTTCTGGCAATTTTGTGCCCAGGAATAGAAAAATTACGTGTAGCAGCTACTAAGTCATGTTGTGATTGTTGTTGTTTTAGTCCAAATATTTCAGCAGCAAATAATGAAACATAAGAAACTCAGAGGTGGCCTGCCAAAATGAATTTTATTCCTTCTGCAGACAACTGAATCCTTGGCAATTTTTTTCCTAAGGAAAATTACATTTTGGTAAAATACTCATACATAATACATACACACTCACACATGCACATGAGCACTTTTCTCCCGTGTGTCACTGGAGGACAATGGTAGGACCGCTACATTTTTATCACTTAATAAAGATGAGAATTTATATCTTTTCTGAGCTACTAATATGAGGACTTCTACTCTAAATTTATTTTTCATTTCAAAAATATTTAATAAGCCAAGTGATAGGTATTACACTTGATTAATTTTATTTTATTTTATTTTATTTTATTTATTTTATTTTTTTTTTGTGGGTACCGGGGGAACGACCTCAGGACCTCGTGCGCCAACAGGCGCCCGTACCGCTGAGCGATATCACCGGCCCCTTTTTTTTTCGTATGTGGGTTCCGGGAGTCGAACTCGGGCCCTCGCGCTTGCAAGGCAGGCGCTTACGCCGCTGAGCCATCTCACTGGCCCCCAATTAATTTTAGAATAGTGAAGTTTTCTGAGAGCGTGCAGCCTAAATGGAGCTGTAGTCTTCTACAGCCACGTCAGCATGGAGGTCAAGTTAAGATCACTAGACCACTGTCATCACCGAGGGCTGAGCTATGGAGATTTATCATGCAGGATGAGGGCTTTCAAGATCTCAATGGGTCATGGGTGGGTAACTTTGGAAAGATAAAGCTATGGGAACTCTACTGAGAATGAGGTACCTGGGCCCATTCTGAATCCTAAATATAATAACAGAGGGCTTGCAGACCCTGAAACAAGAACTCACCTTCTTAATGGGCCCAATCTTAGACTCCCTGTGGACATCATCAGAAATAGAGGATAGCACTCACTTTTCTCTGTAAGGATCTGTGTGAATAATTCTTTGCAACATTTGAAACACTGGCTTAATATGATTCAGCAATTAGTGTATAAAGAAATCAGTAACACTATTCCTGCTCACATGGAAGGGTGACAGGAGGTGGTGTTAGGTAATATAGATGCCATAATGAAGGGGTGTCATAAAACCTTTTTGGGACTGTTTAAATGAGTGAGAAATGATGAGTAAGAAAAGCTTCAGGGCATTAGAAAAGGGATTTTAAGAATGGGAAGGTCTTGGGCCGGTGAGATGGCTCAGTGGCGTAAGTGCTTGCCTGGCAAGCGCGAGGGCCCGAGTTCGACTCCCGGAACCCACATACGAAAAAAGGGCCGGTGATATCAGTCAGCGGCACGGGCGCCTGCTGGCGCGTGAGGTCCTGAGGTCGACCCCCAGTACCCACAGAAAAAAAAAAAAAAAGAAGAATGGGAAGGTCTTAAAAGGTGGAGTTGGCCAGAGGAGGTAGACGGGAGGAGGTGGAAGGGGAGGAGAGAGAAAGGGTATTTCAGGAGGAAGAACTGTTGGAAAAAGCAATCCAGAGAATGAAATGATTATCAGAATCTCCTTTGATTAGAGATGTGATCCTCAATCATAGTAGTTTGTGTTAATTACTTGGATAGATTTTAAGACCCTAAACCAGACCCATTAAATCAGAATCCCTAGTGCTGAAGTCCAGACGTTTCTATATTTTTAAGTTCCCCACATGTTTCTAGCGTGTGGCTGGGGTTCAGAACCACTAGGCCAGAGCACCCGGTCTGAGACTGGCTTGTAGGTGTCACTGAAGGAGGGTCCCATGCTCATAAGCCATTCTGCACTTAGCTAAAAGTCTTAGAGAGTTTTCAGGCAGGGGTGACATGAAATTGTCTTTTAAAATTATTCCTTGTTGTTGAAAATCAGTCTGTCATATATATTGAGCGTATCCAGATTGAGTAAAGAGAAATAGGGCTTTAATGCTCCTCCGTGTCTAGTTGCCACGGAAACAAAATACCACCACTCATAAAGGGCATGCTTCCAACCTGTTCTTTGTGATTACTGATGCTCCCTTCACATGTCCTTTGGAGGAAACTGAGGTATCTTTTTTTTGCCTGTTGCATCTCCATTATCTAGAGTTTCCTCACCGTTTTTCCTGCTTTTTCTCCTTGGCAAAGGTTTGTCCAGACAGACAGAGCTGGTCAATTTACCAACGTCAAAATACTTGAGAAAAAACTGTTGTCTTCTAAAGGAGATTGGCTGTCTGGTTTGAGGCAGGGAAGTATCGTGGGGAAGCAGTTTAAGTCAAGAAGTATTAGCTGTGAATCCTGCCTTGGCTACTTGCCAGCAAATTAAATGCTCTGAGCCTTAGTTTCTTTATAAAATGTGGAATACTCAAATCCACCTAGCATGAGTGAGGGTTATAGAGAAAGCATGTGGACAGCATGTCACACCGCACAATTAATAGGAGCTCAATAAAGGGTAGCTGCCACTATAAATGTCACCCAATTCTTTTATTTAATGTCACCCAATTCTTAAAAGTAGGTTTTATAATATGATCTTTGGTAACATTTTTTTTCAGAGAGATTTTCCTCTTACAAAATTAAGGACAAAAAGTTGAAGTAGAGGGCCGGTGAGATGGCTCAGTGGCGTAAGCGCCTGCCTTGCAAGCGCGAGGGCCGGAGTTCGACTCCCGGAACCCACATACGAAAAAGGGGCTGGTGATATCGCTCAGTGGTACGGGTGCCTGTTGGCGCGCGAGGTCCTGAGGTCGTCCCCCCGGTACCCACAAAAAAAAAAAAAAAAAAGTTGAAGTAGAGGCATAAATATTTTTTTTACAGTCTTTGTTCCTGTAATTGTAATTTTTGGAAGAGATATCACTACCTACAATGATTTCAGTTTTAAGAAGCTAAGATCTTTCACAATAAGAATTCTAAAATAACATGCCATTCAGATCTGGAGAAAAGACAGGGTTTCTAGAGAGAAAGGATATTTTATTTTATTTTATTTTATTTTTTATTTATTTATTTTTTTGTGGGTACCAGGGGGTCGACCTCAGGACCTCGTGCGCCAGCAGGCCTCCGTGCCGCTGAGCGATATCACCGGCCCCTTTTTCGTATGTGGTCTCCGGGAGTCGAACTCGGGCCCTCGCGCTTGCCAGGCAGGCACTTACGCCACTGAGCCATCTCACTGGCCCAAGGATATTTTAACTGGTACAAAGAATTTTTTTCTGGAAACATTTAATACATCTGCTTAGAAAGTGTTTAAATGGTAATTTTTATATTAAAATTTATGAGCATTTGAAATGTATGAAGCATTTCACTAAGAACCGAGGTGATGTTTTTAAATGTTGCCTGCATGTGATCTCACCATAACCCTGTAGGCAGATGAGCAGGTGCAGCCTTGTAATCCTGCCTACCTACAGGCTCCCTTAGCCTCCCTTCGCTGACCATGCCCGCTGTCCACTTCACTGACTTCTTCTCAAGCACCTCCTGCCTCAGGTCCCCATACCCTTCCTTCATTTCAACCTTCCTCCCATGAGAAGTTCATTGTTCTCATCTTCCTCTCCAGACTCTGTCATTCTGAGCTCATCTCTCTGACCCATTCCTTTCCATGTCCAGGAAATTCTCCTCTACTTGTGCTGCACTTTTACCTGGACCATTCTGCTTTCTGCTTTGCACCAAACTAGTTCCTCTCCTTAATCTCAAAAAATGCCTTCACTGTGCCCTCCTGGGTTCTATGAAATGGTTAAATACTGTGTCATCCACTTAATAGAGATGATATTAAAGATTGCATTCCTCAGTAATGATTTTATCTTTGTGTGGGTGTGGGTGTGCATATGGGTATGCACACTCCTCTGTGTGTGTGTGTGTGTGTGTGTGTGTGTGTGTGTGTGTGTGTAGGGTACTGGGGGTTGAATTAAGGGCCTTCACATTAAGCGACATCCCAAGCCCTTTTTTGTTTTTTTTTTAATTTTGATACAGGGTTTTGCTAAAGTTGTCCAAGTTAGGCTCCAACTTGCAATTTTCCTACCTCAGCCTCCCAGAGTGTTTTTATCAATTAAAAAAACTAAACATGGAGAGAAAGTGGGACATGATGAGTGTTTTTTCCCTGTTATTCTTTCACCATTACCATCGAAGATCAATTTTCAGAATCAGAATTTGAATCAGGGAGAGGGCTTCATTGACACCATCTATAAAGTTTTATTGAGCAACTCCTCCTTTAAAAATATTTAAGAAATGTAGCAGATGTCTTCTTTAAAAAACCCATAAAGTCCTAACTCTGATATGTTTCAAGGCTCTCTTTTAAATTAATGCTGAGATCCATTTTTATGTATAATTCTTGTTCTCCTCACTAGGGGAGAACCTTTGAAACTAGTTGACCAAATGAATTAAATTTTAAGAGGAAATTCCACAATACTTCAAAAAATAATACATACACCAGATCTTCCAAACTGCTGCCACTTTTGAATTCTATAAAAACCTTTCCCTGCCAACATATTGCTCGTGTTGAAACACAATCCATGTCACTCACAGCTTTGACAAACATATTTAACACATTTATGCATACATTAGTTAGTGTAAACATGACTCACTTAAGTGTAACGGATTTTTTAGAATTTTAATATTTCACCACCATGTCATTCCATGGAAACTACCTTGGGGCTACTAAGAAGGAGTTGCAAGCACCTCTCATATAAAACATCATTACACATTAGCGGAAACTCCCTTCAGTCCAGAAGGAGGGCGTACGGACTGGCGGCAATTCTGTAAACCACATGCAGTTTTAATTAAATTCATTTAAAATATTTAAAATGCCGTGTCTCTCAGTAGATTTGAGGGGAGATAGAACCACTTAACAATAGCCAGGATCTAATCTAGTTTGTCAGAACTAATAATAATACAAATGCAATTTCTCACACAGGGACACATCCAAAAAGTTCACAAATGAGCAATTGTAGTTCCTTTTTTAAAAAAAGTAATATTTATAAATTATTACAAGATGTTACCAACCTCAGACCATGATTGCAATTTCTAATTCCGATGAACTGATAAAAGCTGCTATTAATAAAAAGATACAGTTTGGGCAGCTGACATAACTAATTGATCAAGTAATTTGAGTAAAAATACAAGATTTCACTAGGAAACCCGGACTGGGATGAAATCACTCAATTTTCCAAAAGCCAGAGGCCTTGAAAAAAGGAGACCACAGAACACTTTTATGCTTAACCAAAACCAAATAAAATGATCCCAACATACAAAAAGGCTTCAGATGATATAATGTGACGAGAGATTTCAACTATGTAGGCAAACCTTTCATTTTCTTACCCAAATATGGCAAGCCAAGGATTACCTAAGTAGAGGGGAGCAGGGAGTCCTATTTCCTCGGTGTGCTGTCTCTGTAGGGGTGGAAAGGAAAATTTCTTCCCACCTCTTCAAATTTCACCGTACCTCACTGAACTAATACTCAACATAACACTTGGGCCTCAAGATCTGGGTTACATTAAAACAAAGTAAGAAAAAAGCGATCCCAGATGAGCATGAATGTACCTAAGCTGACACTTCTAGCAGTGGTTACTGGAAGATCCGTGAATGCCAGCCCACCCAAGGATCCCCACAGCAGCTGAAATCACTGCTTGTTCCTAGCACCTGAAGATGACAGGGACACTGCTTATTTCTGCCCAGTTACCCTGCAGAGGTTACCACTGTCCGTGAACGATGGAAGGAAGAAAATAGCTGCTCAAGCTTTCTACCCAGACACTGGAGGAAAATAGTGTAGCTCTCTGTCCTCTTAGCCCATGAGCTATTTTAGCTCAGGACCGACAAGAACAACTTCTTGACCCATGTTATGAGGGGAGAGTTGGTGTTCATTTGTATTTCTTCTGTCCTCTAACAGCCAAAAAAATAGGTATCACTGAAATAATAATTTAAGGAAAAGCATTTCCCATTATTTTCTCATTTTATCTTCATAATATTCTCTTAGTGAAAGAGCTCCCGGGAGATAGGAACATGGTGATGGCTAAACAAATCAAACTGATTGCTCTGCAAAAGCAGAAGAAAATAGGAATGGAGCTTGAAATGGGGATAGAAAAATACATATGAATGTGGTGTCCTCAGCCAGAGCACATATGATACAAGTGAGAATTACACAATTAGCAACACACAAATCAAAAAAAGGGGGGGTACCCTATGAATAGTCAGTACATTACAAACTTACACAATTTTCATCATATTTTTCTTCTTGGAACTGATATAATCCAGAGTTTTACTGCATGGCATATGTATAATCTAAACTGCTTACTTGATCAGGAAATATAAACAGGCTTCCAGGGGCTGCCATATGACACTACAGAATAATCAGGTACAAGGAATTAGTTATTCTCACTTTCTTTGCGCCATCAGCTCAATCGTCCTTCCCATAAACAGAAAATGAATTAGCCTACACCTTCAGTATGCAACACTGACAATGAGAATGACCACTTGGTCTTTTCGCCGCAAGGAGATAAAATTTTGCGCTACGAGTTTTGTACTGCTGAAAGAGATCCATTATTTTCCCATAGTCCAAGACCACCTTATCTCTAAAAAGGAGAGATTTTCAGTCAGGTGAATGTTTTTCTGCAACGAAATCATCTGAATTGTTAGAAAAACTGGAATCCTGTGCTGACAATTTTACAAGAAATCCTATGCCGTGCTGCAGCACTATGAATACTGACCAGGTTTTCTTTCTGTTTGTTTCTTTATTTAAAATGAATCATCGATTATAACAACTTCTTTGGCTCCCTTTTCTCCCAACCACTTTTTGCACAGTTGGTTCTTTTCCATTCATAGGCCTGGGACCAGTGCATTAAAGAACTAAAAGGATTTCAGGGTTCACCTTTGGGGTGACTTTACTGTTGACTTCACTAACTCTCACCTGGAGATTGACTTCTATAAATGGGCTTTTTCTCTGTTCCTAGGATGTAAATCTCTCCCCTCAGCCTCAGTTACTCTTTTTTGTCTAATGACATAAGTTCATTAATGTTATCTTCAATAGTTTGATTTCTTTAGAACTGCTGTCTAATACTGCTTGATACCTTTGAGAAGATGAAATAAATCACACCCAAATGAGAAACAAGACAAAGATTAAAAATGAAAGGAGGACAAAATTAACACTTTCATTATTGATAAAAACTTTGCAAGAATAAGGCTTATGGAGAAAGCAAATAGAAATGTTCATTGATTTCCTGAAATAGGCAGGTTTACCCACTCAATCACAGGTAAGATGACCTCGCAGGCCTCCGCTGTTGCATATGACTTGAATGTGATTCGTGGCATAGAGCAGAAGGTAATTCGTACCCCTTGCAGGTGCTCTGCCTCCCCCAATAAAAGATTAGAGGTAGCCTGAAAATTCTCAGCTTGTTTTTCCAAACCTACCAATCGGATAAGTCAATGCACCTGCCTAAGGGTGGAGGCTATTGGATAGAGTAGAGTGCGTAAAGGAGTGGCAAGAGGCCAGGAGGGTCCCACTCACTGAACTTCACACTGGTAATAGCATCAGATGTGGACAGGAAGCCGGTTGAGGTGGTGGAATGTAAGAAGCTTGGATCTGATTTCCACACTATGTACCAAGATGCTGTGGGTAATAAAGGATAAAATTTATAATCCTTGGAATATAAGTTGGAAAATTGATACTCCAAATTAGTTGAGAAATAACATCACAGGTAAAACAAGCAAAGGCCAAACTATCATCATTACTACTAGTAAGGGACAAGTTGATAATTTTAAGTTACTATGTAAGCACTTGAACTTGCTACTTCTTTCCCGCAGATTTAAGACCTTGGAACAGTTCACGTGTGGCAGGACAAACACTTATCCATGTCACTACCTCTCACTGGTTTGAGAAATGACATGACAGTGAAATGGATCCAATTCCTCAGACTGAGGACCACCAAGAAGTTAGTTATATCCAAACAAAAATTTTGACAAACAATTTTTTGTCCACCAACTTTTCTACAATTTTTTTCTACAATCTCTATTAAGAAAAGACACAAAATTCAGATCTGTGGGAAGCTCTTTCTTCCTAGAAACCAGCAGAGGCGACAGTAATCCTTTTAAGCTACTCCCATGGAGCCACAGTCATATATTTAAATTTCCAAAGCCTTCAACTAGTTGTTTCAGATTTAAAATCTTGACTGTCTAAAATGTATGGAGACCACATTGCAATGACATTAAGTTCTCTTGTCCCTTTTCCATATCCTTGAGTAATTACACTTTTCTTACTATATGCCATAAGAGCTAAATATTTTTCTTTCTACTTTCTGATTGTCATCACTTACTTACTCAGTTGCTCATCCCCAAAACTACTTCTTCACTTCTTTAATATCCCCCAAATATAAGATGTCTTTTTATTTAAGAGTTTTAATGCTAGTTGTTAAAGACAATAGAAAGTTCACAAAGAAAAACAATGGGCATTGGAGAATTTCTTTAACAACATACTCAAAAGAATCATTCCCTTGTCTAGTTACAATAAAATGTAAATAATGCAAGTTCTTGAGTTTCTCATTACCTCATTTCCTCAGAAATGGCTTAAACCACTGTTTTCTATAAAAAGCCATGTTTGTTTCCTAGCTTATGCCTACAAAGGAATCCTTAACTGAGATGAAGTGGAATGAAGCTACAGAATCTTTCTCAACACAGCAATCCAAATATCAATGACAATATATTTCAGTTGACCCTCAAGATATATTTCTATTTGGGAAAACCTCATGCTACCATTTTTAAATGTTCTTGACACTATATTATCTCCATATGCCGTATTTTCTATCACCTCAGCATTTTCCCCATTTCCCCCCACTGTTTTCCCAATACATTTTTCTGTAGAAAACTATTCCCCTGGTACTGTATTTTATTCCTTGACATTACTTTGTAGATCATTGCATTATCTCTTCTGGTTGTACTTTGTTTATTTCTCTGGATTGCTACCATAGTCCCTTGACATGCACACTTGCTCAATCATATTTGTATCTTCCAACTGTTAGATCCCTGTGGATCCATATCTTGGGGTTCTGGCCTCATCAAGGTGTCCACTTCTATACCTATCCCACCACTCATTAATATACTATAGCTGGATTTATGTGTGCCACTTTACTTATGCTTTGTGTCTGTCCCATGACATTTTTGTCCCTCTAGTCTCTTTATAATGCCTTCTTATTCAGTAAGTAAATACTTTTATTGATTTGGAAGTGAGTTTTCACTATTATTTCAGTTACTACCATAATGGGCACTTACCATGAACTTTGTAACTTGCCAGAGTCTGCTTCAGATTTCTACTACTTATTTCCAATGTAATATAGAAATACTCTGCTCTATTCTCTTTCTCTATTTTAATGCTATTATTATTATACATAATATATCTGCTACAAACTAAAAATGCACTTATAATTATTACTTTCTATAATTCTATATATTTTAAAGAAGCTGAGAGAAGTAGGAAGAGCAATTATGTACTTATAGCTTTTGTTATTTAACCTTCATAGTTACCATTTCTGGTTCTCTTCATTTGTTTCTGTGGATTCAAATTACCATTTAGATTTATTTCCTTAGCCCAAATGTAGCTTTGCTCCCACCCACCTCTTTTGTGCTGTTATTAGAAAATATATTAGTCTCGTATATACTATAGGCCCAACAATGTAATTATAAGCATAGTCTTCTATACCAGTGATTTTTAAATCAGTTTGAAGTAAGGAAAAGAAAAATATGTAGTTATACTATCTATTATATTTACATGTTTACCTCTATGCATGTTCCTTTTTTTCTATGAATTTGAATTACGGTCTCAGGCTCCTTTATTCAGCCTGGAGAACACCCTCGTAAGGTGGATCTGTAGGTAAGAATCATCTCAGTGATTGGTTATCTGGGAATGTCTTTATTTCACCTCATTTGGAGATTGCTTTGCTAGGTCATGACTCCTGATTCATAGGTATTTTGATTGTTTGTTTGTTTTTTCGTTAAGCGCTCTGAATATGTCTCCCATTATCTTCTGGTCTGTATTGTTTTTGATGAGAAGTCATCTGTCCATCATATCAGGAGGGTTCCTTTGTAAGTGAAGATTCATTTCCCCTTATTTCTTTCAAGATACTCTCCTCTTTGGCTTTCAGTATTTTACACTGTGATGTGTCTGTGAAACTCATAAAGCCTTCTGGCTTGTATGTGAATATTTTTCATAAACTTTGAAATGTTTTCAATTATTATTTCTTTGAATATTTTTCTATTTTTCTCTCACCTAGCCTTCTAACAACACTCTTATGTGTACTGATGTACTGAAGAACTCTTCATTTATCTTTCTTCTTTTTCTCTTCGAGCTTCACATTGTACACTCTCTATAAATCTATCTTCAAATTCGCTGTTTTTTTCTGTCAGTTGAATGTACTATTATACTCCTATAGTAAGTTTTTCACTGCAGTTCTTGTATTGAACTCTAGAATGTACACTTAGTTGTGTGTGTATTTCTAGCTCTTTATTCTCTATTCAATGAAATACAGTAATCATATCTTCTCTTACTTATTAAGCCTGGTTACCTTTAGTTCTTTGAAAACACACACACACACACACACACACACACACACACACACAATTTAAAGTCTTTGTTAAATCCTGGTTGCTCTCACAGACAGTTTCTGTTGCCTCCTTTTCCTTTGGGAATGGGTCATGACTTCTGGTTTCTTTGCATGCTTCATATTTTTTGTTTGTGTGTTTGTTTTGAGACAGGTCTTGCTATGTAGTTCAGGCTGTCCTTGAACTCACTATGTAGTCCAGACTGGCCTTGAACTCACAGATATCCTCCTACCTCAGCCCCCCCAAGCTCTGGAATTACAGGTGTGCGCCACCATACCTGGCCTTCCATATATTTTTTTGTTGGAAACTGGTTTAGAAAATATTTTGTAGATATTTTGTGTGCTTGTTACCCCTACTCCTTTTGCTGTTTGCTTATTTATTTGGATAGTGACTCTGGGTGGATTAATTTGGTGAAATCTGTTATCATCTCCCCTCTGAAATTACCCCTTGAAAGTTTGGCCCTGGCACATGCATAGTTATTCTGGAATAACAGATTTCTGCCAATTCTTTTAACAGTGCCTTTACCAGACCACATCAACTGTTAAATTTCAGTTGTTTCTGATTGTTTGCATTATTTTTTTCAACAATGCCCTGGGACACAAATTTCTTCACAGGTTGACCCAATTAAATTCAGGATCATTTATAGGAATATTTTGAGATCAGTTTTTAAGATTTCTTGTGATCCCAGGAGGGCTCCACTTAGCTGTCTCTTTCCCTGGTTCTCTTTGGTAAACTAATTGAGCTATATTTTAACTTATATATCTAATGCATCTATTAGTATCCTCCTAATTACTCTATACCACAACTGTGATTGCTTTGAGAATGTCCTTTGGCTAGAGCATCCCTATCTTCCATGACAAGTAAAGTCCGCACACTTCGAAGATATTTGGTATTGTTTTATGGACTGGCCGTCTCAATAAAATCTTGAAGTCGAAGCACTAGAGCTTGAGTAGGGCAGTGGTACACTTCTCTCTGAATGAGGCTGCCTTAAGAGCTGGTCGTGAGCCACAGTAGTATTGTGTTTTAGCCTCTGGTCTGAACAACAGGCTTCTCTGGGCATGGGGACTCTGTGTAACAGTTAAGCTGGGACGACAGCAATTGGGGCAACAGTAACCTCCACATGTTGGGCCTAAGATAACACCTCCACCCGTCATGTCAAGGGATGGCTGAAGGAGATGGCCCTCACACCGCAGCCACGCTTGCCTGGAATTTATCCCCCACAGCAAGTAACAAGAAGCAGAATAAGAAGTGCTAATATCCTGCCCCTCCCCGGGAAACAATACAGCCTTCCACCAAGAAGGTGAAGGGATAAGGATTCCTGTCTTCTTTGCTGCACCCGCTAGACTTGACGTTTCCTTAAAGTTGAACTAGGAATGGGGGAGGAAGGGAATGGGCTGTTGTTCAAACATCACAGACCATTCTGTTCTTACCAAATTTGTTAAGTTTTCTTGAGTACTTTTTTAAATTTCCTGTATGCTTTTAAGGCTTTCAAGGAATTTTAAATAGGTACGTGTGGGAGTGTGGGTGTGCGTGCACATGTGTGTATGCTCATAATCTTCACCGGTTTTATTGGGAAACAGATCCTGTAAACATCTCAGGTTGCTATGCTAGAAGTGGAACCTTTACAGGCTTCTCGAATTAAGCAACATACGAATTGTTGCTCTCCACACAACAAAAGGTGTGTGCTACCCTATAATATGAGTATTTGTATTTCTTGATTCCTTCATTGATCAAGAAAGATCTGCAGAAACAGCATCCTCTTCATTTTGGGGTGCAATGGAAGTTATATTTGAAAATTATAAACATGTTTTTGCCCTTGACTATT
This sequence comes from Erethizon dorsatum, assembly GCA_028451465.1. Classification (NCBI taxonomy): domain Eukaryota; kingdom Metazoa; phylum Chordata; class Mammalia; order Rodentia; family Erethizontidae; genus Erethizon; species Erethizon dorsatum. Next base: position 48,238,142 of record CM051835.1, on the reverse strand, counting down.
TGGATGTAATGGTCTTTACCTTAGTCTATCTAGGGCATTCAATATGCCAGTAGAAAGATTATAATTTTATATAGAGAACAAAAACAGAATAGCTAATGTATGTTCCAACATTGGATTTTGGAACCCTATAACACGTTGAATGCTAGGTTTAAATGAGGGAGAAAGGATAGTCCAAATTTCTTTTCTTTGTTACTCTAATATTAACAACTTGATGTCCTTTCCAAAACATTAAAGTCTTGAGACTCCACAACAGAATAAGATATAAAATACAGTTAAACAAGGTGGTTTATTGTCAGTTAGTGGCAAAAAAGGAAACATTTAGGGAGAAGAAGAGATAGTTTCAGGTATTTTAGGATTTCCATGGCCTGGGGCAAAGCAATGGATGCGGTGCAATGTTAAATAAACTGAGAACTGAGCACAGAACTTGGGAATCTGGGAAGAGATGGCTGTGAACAGGTCTCATTCACTAAAGGCAGGCGAACTTCTTTGGGGCTGGTTGGCATAAGACAGAAAGAAAAACTCATTCTGAGTCATGGATGCTGAATTGAGAGTCAGTTTTCCAAGGCATCTGCTGTGGTACAAAAAGGCATGGCATGGGTTGGAGATCGACTTTTAGACCAGGGGTTAGGTTGGGGCAAGGCATGACTCAAGACTGGAGACAATGAAAGCAGACAGCAGACGAAGTCATCAAGAGGGAGATGCCAGTGGCTCCCCGGGAATGCTGCCAAGCCAGGCCAGAAGATCTGATCACGGTAGCGCTGGATACCAGGGCCCGGGTGGACAGAGGGTATCACGGAAGCACCAGATGTCAGCCAGTGTGCCACCAAGGAAGGACGCCGGGCCAGAGTCCCTCCCATTCTCTCTACCTCCAGTAAAGCCTTGGGATCATTAAATCTCACTTCTCTCCCCTCTACAGTTGGCCATGATCTTAAGCAGAGAAGCAGATGTGAGTGAGGCTTTATGAGAGTTTGAGCGTTTCCACCCAAGATTAATGGAGCACACTAAAAATACATTTAAAATAAAAGAGTGGACTAAGGTTGTTTATTTCACACATTTCCCCCTGACAACCAGTAGTATTATAGACAGCTGCAGAAAAATAAAGGAGCTGAATTCTCTCTGCACTTCTGATTTATAAGGTGGGTAAATTCTGCAGCAACACTACAAGTCCAACAATGTATATGAGTATGCCAGCACATAATAAATATTATCTTTCTCTTTGTTGCCCTTTTTTCTTCTTACACCAAAGTGAGCATTTTTTTCCAATATATATTCATGGCCACCCACCATCTCAACACACTTTGTTGGTGGGAAGTATACCAAAAAGGTCAAGGCAGGCCATAATTTTCTCAGATATTATGGAAACTGAACCGAGAAGGAGAGGTAACTTCTCTGCCTGGCCCCTCACAGCCAGCACAAGGGCTTGTAACATAGGCCTAACTAATGGGCTTGCAGGCAGCTCATGAGATGTGTTGGGTGCAATTTCAAGGGGCTGAGGAGCCGGGGTTTCAAGGCAGCAGTGACTATCGAGTTTAACTTTTTAAATTTTTTTTATTTTTATGTGGGTACCGGGAGTCAACCTCAGGACCTCACGCTTGCCAGCAAGCGCTTGTGCCACTGAACGATATCACCGGCCCTTTTTTTCCTTTATGTGGGTACCAGGAGTCAAACTCAGGACCTCATGTTTGCCAGGCAGGTGCTTATGCCACTGAGCTATCTCACTGGTCCTCGAGTTTAACTTCTGAGCATGAAGGAGAGTATCCAGGGACAGGAGGTCCAGTTCTTCCCGCGAGGCAGGCTCAGTGGGTGACCTTGTTGTGTTAGCTGCTGTCTTAGTCCAACTGAGTTGTCATAAAAAATACCATAAAATGGGTGACTTAAACAATAGTGATTTATCTGTTCACAGTGTGGAGACTGGAAAGTCGGAACGGAAGTGCTGGCCTACTTAGTGTCTAGTGAGGGCTTGCAGACCTCTGCCTTCTTGCTGAGTATACTTATGACTGTGCTGTGGTGTGTGCGCACAGAGAGAACCAGAGAGATATCCTTCTCTTCCTCTTTTGTAAGGAAAATGATCCTATTTGATTAGGGTCCCACTTTTGTGACTTCCCTTATCCTTAATTATCTCTGAAAGGCCCTGTCTCTAAGTAGAGTTACTTAGAGGTTAGAGCTTCAATATATGAATTCAGACCATAGTAGCTGCATAACTTTCTTTCTCTTCTAACTTAATTTTCTTTTTCATCAGTTCTATCAAATATCTCATTTCTTCCCCCAAAGTTCATTTTCTGTTTAAGTTAATCACAGTTTCTATTGTAGGCAACCATGAATTGAGTTGATATAGAAATGTGTATCAGAAAACAGTCACTTGGGGAATTGGTGTTGGCTCTCTGTCCTAGCTGGTGTTAAAATGAAAATTCAGTTAGCGCTCAAGAAAGAAGATCTGTCAGCTGTAACAAATAGCCAAATAATTCTTCTGTGCGCATCTTTAACGAAGTGTCAAATGGGAAGAAGGATTTTAAGGGATCGAACTGTGACTGCTGTGGAGTAGTGTGAATGGTATGAAGAATTTAAAGATACCAGAAGAGGTAGCTACCTCTAATAGGACTGGGTAGTTTAAAGAATAGATGACAAACTCAAATCTCTGTAATTTAACCCAAAGCATAGATTCAGGGACTTTCTCTGGTTTTGATAAATGTCTACAAAAAAAAAAAAATTCTCCAAAACAAAAGCAAAGTTTAAATTCTGTTGGTTCCTGAACAAAGTCTATTGAATTGCTAGTGTCACCAGGTGACATATATAAATGAGAGCAATGATTAGGAAATAACAAGAAATCAAGTGTAGGTGAGAATATGGAGGTCTAGAAGTTCCACAAACCCCATTCTGCACTCAGCCTTGCTTGACGGGCAAGGAAGACTCCTTTCTTTGCATCTTCCCTATCCTCAGTGAGGGCTGAGCCCACCTTCTGGCTCTTTCCTAAACCTCATCTTACCCGGAACAAACATGGTACCTCGTACCCACAGGACGGTAGAGTAGGCGATGGCTGGTACATGCAACACATACTTAAGGCTAATACAGGACAGAGGATGTGGGGAGAAAAATCTTTGAAAATACAGGAACCTGCTATATCAGGTTCTATGGGTCTAGCGGTCTGCTAAACTCCGAAGTATATGGTGAATAACTGTTTCTCTAAGTCAAAATTCTTGGTGATCCATTTTGACTTTTCCAAGCTACATATTCAACATTTGCATCTACTTATTCAGTGCATTTACTGGGTAACTCAAAAGGCTTCCACTTTAAAGTTGCTACTCTACTTGGATACTACGGTCCAGCTGATCCAATGAGGCCTTGAGTGTCTGTATCAAACCAAACAGCCTGAAGGAGGGAAGTACAGAAGAGGTCTTCAGATTTTAGAACCAAGGGTAGCTTCTTCATTGTATTACTGCTCTTCTTTTGAGAGACAGATCTTCATTTGCTACTTAGCCAGAGCAGAGACTAAATCCTGACCATGATATACTAGATGACTACTGAAAACAAACTATGCATTATGAACCAGAGTATTATATGGACCACCTGGCTATTACTCAGGTGAATACACTGCCCCCTCTTCAGCATGGGTGAGTGTTTTACATGGGACTACAGCAAACCACACAAGAGTCGGGTGTAAGTACTTCCCTGTGTTCCCTCTCCTGCCACGCAGTAACTCCCTCCTCAGCCAAAGAGGAATGTGTGTGACTACCTATCTGAAAAGAAAACATTTGGGCCTGGACTCCGGGAAGGTCTAAGTCAGTGGTGGTGAACCTGTGGCGTGCATATTATTGTGCTTTTCTTTTAAAAAAAATGTTAATGTGTGAGTTGTTTTTTCTAAACTAAAAGATATAAGCTTATTTTGAGACTAACGTTCACATGGATGTTTACTAAGATTTGATTTACTGTAATGGAACCACCACTGGATGCTCTACAAAACATTTAGCAAGAAGTTTTTGCTTCGCACTATTAAGTCTGGCTAATGTCTTAGCCAGTAACCAGTTTAATTCCTAATCTAAATCAAGAATCAACCCTGGAAAGCAAAGCTCTGTTGACCTTACCTAAAAAGGTAGTTCAGAGATAGAGAAAACAATCTCTCTCTTTTTTTTTAAAGACAGACAATTTTGTCTCTTTAATACCTTCAATACCTTTTAAAAAGCCTGAAACATCTATGTTTCCTAGTCCATCTGTTTTTTTGAATTCCAGAAGAACTTGCTAAGATGGCATGATAGTAATGTTTTCAAAAAACACTAATATGGCAGGAGAGGATTTCTCAATCCCTGACCTTTGTTGACGATGGGCCTGAGGGCTTGACAGTTTGATATTTAAGCAAACGTCAAAGAGAAAGTATCAGGCACATTTCAAGAAGGCAAATAAAGCAGATGCCAATGGAATAGTCCATTTTAATTTAAGGAAAAGAAGCTAAAAATAGGATAAGTGTCTATCATCTTACTAAGGACTTCTAATTCGCATCCAGATGCCACCATAATAATCAAACATGAGACAGTTTTGTTGTTGTTGTCTTTTAATAATAAGTTAAGAGGCAGCTCCAGGGCCCTGAAAGCCAGTTGGAAAGCTTGAATGAAGGTCAGAACACCACACCCTGTTTTCCCCCATGTGATCTTTAGGTATTTGAGGACTGGCTTCATTGGTAAGTTATATATAAGAATTTCCTGATTTCAGATTTAAGCTTCCAAATAAATATTTATATTCTCTGGAAAATGACCTTACTTGGTTTTTTTTTTTTAAATCAAAGAATTATACTTGTGAGGCCAACAGACACGTGAAGATTTAAAACTCAACTTTCAGCAGTTCACAGTTCCATTTTAAGTGCGATCTCTCATTATTTCATATGGAAAGAGGGAGGCTAGGGGAGCAGGAGAGATGGAAATAGGCTCTGTGACCCTTTTCATTGCAGGAAGACAGCTTGAAAGGGGCTTTGAAGGGAGTACCCAAGGGTTCCCCACTCTGTGATGACAGGATGAGGGTTATTTTAGTTGCCCACTTAGAGGTACAACTTTGCTGCAGTCCAACATCTAATGCCTGCTTACACGTGGTTGGTGCCATAAAAATAGGGTGACTCCACAGTGCCATCATTCACATGGGGGAGTTCCTTATAAGTCAGGGAGGTCTTCTTGCCCCAGTCCCTCTGCCCAGCCATGGTGAAGGCAAAAGCTCAGGCTGCCTTTCTGGGTCTGAGTTTCTGAACTTGTAAAATGATGGTCCCTGAGAGACCTGAGCAGCCTCAACAGAAGCCGCAAGTGCCATGCTGCCACTGAGCCCTTGACTAGCTACAAATGCAACTGAACTGTATTTTTACTTTTATTCAACTGTAATCAATTTAAGTTTAAATTTAATAACTGACACTTGATTCAATTATTGGAAAGCTTTTAATATGTTTGGAATAGTAGTATTATATGAATCTACTTTTTAAATTGTAAAGCTTATGAAATCCAATTATAGCTCAAGTATTTCTGATGAGAGTTTTGTGTCTGACTTTGGGTACAGAACAAATTTCAATGGAACAGCACTGAGCTAGACTATTCAGTTCCCTTTCAACAATCATATCTCTGCTTGCAGCTTCTGAAGTCAGCATACACCAGAGATGACGGAAAGCCAATATCCAAACTCTCCTCTACCTGCCAAGAGAATATACTCTTTTAAAAATGCAAAGGTGAAATGAGAGCCTTCCTTAGCCACCTTCTTGCACACCTCTTCCAAACACAAAGCACTTTACAGAGCATCTCTGCACAGTAAAACTCTATCCCGAGCCAACCCAGGCTGCCTCGGTAATGTTCTCCTTCAGTTCCCCTAAGTGTCATATTCAAGGGTAGGAGCTAATGCTTGCCCCAGCCTAGGGGCTGAACCAGAGGCCTGGTTGAAATGGCAGCAGAACTTCCCCTCGCCACAGAATCTCAGCCTAATGACTTTTTCATAGTTACCTAATAAAACCAATGCAGACTTGTTGCATGAATCACATTCCATATTATGTGGCATGTAATGAGTATTTCTGCTTCCTCTTTCTTATTCCTGTAGTACCATCTCGTTCTTCATTTCTTGCATTGGTGTCTATTGAGCACCTTCCTTGAGCCAGACTCTGTGCTGGGCATGAAGGTAAAGAACACAGACCCTCCCCTGAAGGAGATCACAATCTAAGAGGTGAGACAGAAATAATAATGCAATATAGTGCGATAAAGGGAGAACAGATTATGCTTGCATATGAAGAGTGATGTCAACCAGAAGAGGAAAAACTGGGGAACTGAGCCTTAAGCACACTCCTGAAGGAGGCCCCCAGGAGTGATGCATCCAGACAGGGACATAGCATGTGCTAGTGCATGGAGGCCTACTTCGATTTTTCTTGGATGTAAGAAACAAGACATACAAGGGAATTAGACAGAGGGGTTGGCCAAGATGAAAGCACACAGTTCCTATTTATAAGATACCATGAAGAGAAGAGGAAATTCAGAGGACTCTCAAAACCACCCACACTTTATAGATGTTTGCTCTCTTTCCTCCCAGTTGACTGACATCTTTCCGCAGGTTAAGAAATTCTCATTTCCCCCAGGACAGTACAGAACCTGAAGTTTGTAGCAATATCTGGCATCATCTTTGTCACTCAACAGCATTTTGGGGAGTCCGTTGTGAGCAGTCCCTCAGTTACTGTAATAAACGTGGCTCCGTAACCTCAGGATCTCAAGGACAGTCCAGGGAAAATATTAATAATAGGCAAAGCCGAGGCAGCTTGGCAGGGAACCAATTTTTTTTCTTTCCCTACTATTTGGAAATAGAAAGCATATGTTTACAATGTTTTGGAGGTAGAGATCTCCTGCTTCAAATCAGCTTTTCTACTCTAAGGCTTCTTTCCCTGCAACTAATGACCTGAACAGATGAGGAAGGTCTAATATATTTGAAAAAGCAGGATTCATGGGGACTTCATTCCTAAATCTTTGTGGTTTAAATCATTTTTTGGAATATTTCTTGTAGCACAAATCCTGTGGAAAGAGTTTGTTACAGTGCACAGCTGACAAAGGAAACTGAGGCTTGGACAAACCCAAACTACCTCCCCTTCACTTTAAAAAATACAAATGGGCAATACATAGGTAAGTGAGTTCACTAGAGCTCCATACTAGAGGCAGAACAAATCAGTGCTCTGAGATCACTAGCTTGAATAGGATTACATTTTCCAGTCAAACAGTGACTTAAAAAACAATCACCAAGCCTTCATATATATTTTGGAGAATAAAGAGCTAAAGTGGATTTTATATATACAATGGCTTCAAATATATATCCATGCAAGTATCTCAGTGTACCATAAAATTCAGTAGTTAGTTGTTTCCTGCAGCCGAAAGCTGCAGTTGTCATGAAAACGTTGCCATGGCTCAAACCCCAACTTGAGAGCCGACTCAAATCTGCTGCACGGTGGGGCCTCGATGCTGGCTGCTCACTCCCTGTCTGTCAAACACCTTCACACAGCAGGTGAAAGGTGGGCACTGGGCATCCTCGACAGCCAGGCGGCTGAGCGACTACAGGCAGCCAAAGGTCAGGCACCGCCTGTGGTGACAGGACAACCTGCTGAACCCAGATCCAAAGGTTTTCTTGTCTGAAAACATCAGAGCTATGATAGCTAGCTTTGGATTCAAATCTGTATTGTGGAATTTGAACCATCTAAATATGCACCACCACAAGAAAGCTCTACGGGTCTTGTTAACAAAACAGAAATAACTTCTGCCAATAGCTGAGAAATAAATTCCTTCTTTCCTGCTGCTTGGACCGCAGCATAATGAGGGCTCCCAAGCTCTCTTTGCAGTAATAAAATGAAATGTACAGGCTTTTCCTTTTGATGTGTTCCAGTTTAAAAGTTTAGAGCTGATGCCTTTTCATCCTTAATTTATCTTCCCTTGTAAATATTTCTGTACCATTTCCAATATCCTAAGAATACACATTTAAAAAAAATAATTCACTCCTTCTCTTATTTCAGTTGTATAACTTTATGTTATGGATCAAATTGTGGGCTAAATAAACATACCTCTGGCTGCAGCTCTGCAAATACCTCTGGCAGCAAATTAACTCAAACAAATGTTTTGGTTGGGTGGTGAGGTTGATTTTTAATGATCTTCCTGTTCTTGTCTGGAGGCCCAAGGATAGAATCCCCTAAGGCTTTTCTGACTTTGTATTTTCTGCCACGTTAATAATGGGTCTCAGGTTTGTGGATTGGTATGCTTAAAATTTCACCACCAGAGGGTGCTACCTGTTCATGTCTAAAATTCATTTTATTGCAAGGCTTGAATTGAGAGGCCCTGCTACCAAGAAAATTGTCTCCAGGTCATGAAGGTTCAAAGAGCCTATAGCAGCACTGAATTTCAAGGACTAAGATTTCACTCTGCTTTTGGCATTATGTATTTAGAATCAAAATTAAAAATCTCTCTAGCTTGCACAAACCAAGCTGCACTGATTTATATTCCTACTATAAACCAAGCAGTAAATGCTAACCATTTTTCATTATTTTGGGTTTTGTTCAATATTTATTGCTTACCAACAATGAACCCAGAATTCTAATGTTTTCTTTGCCACCCTAAACAATAACATTGTATAAAGTTAAAGAGAAAATTTGCTTTGTGATATCAATGTTACCCTCTAAGAATGTAACCTCCCCTCATCCTATTTTCAGTACACACATCTCCCTCTTTTATTTTCACATAATTTTGATTTGAAGTAATTGTTTTACTTCTAGGAAGCATTTTGACTTATCAGCTTCAACTTCTCTCATTAATGTCATTTTGAGATTCACTGAGATTTGCATGCGAATTTTCCACTCGATATTTTCAGGTATGCATGAAGATGGTATGAAGTTCAGTTCCCATTCACCTATGTGCAGCTTGTATGGATACCATTTTTAAATTGAGGCTAGAAACTCTGGGTTATCTCAATAACCCAGATCTGAGATCAGCTAAGTTTTCTGTAAAGGACTATAGATTTTAGTCTTTGCAAGTTACAAGATCTCTTCCATACCTACTTAGTTCAACACTATCAGGAGAGTAGGTGTAAATGAAAGGCGGCAGCTGGATCTCAATAACACTATTTCTAGAAAGAGGTGGTGGACTGTAGTTTGCTGACTGCTGCCCATGGTGAATTCTAATATACACTTCTTATCGATGCCACGCCTAAAGCTGTCTATTATACAGTCCTTTGATGATTTTCTCCTCACGTAATTTCAACATAGTGGGATCTAACTAGGATATCTGTGTGTCTGCATCTCATGAAGATTTCTTAGGATAGGATCTGAAATCAACGAGAATGCTGCTACTCCCTGGCAATTTCCCCAGAGATAATACGGAAAGTAAACAAAAGACACAGTTCACCTTCAGACTGATGTGTAGCAAGAGGAGTCTGGGTCTCCTTGGAGTAGGACACCACTTCCCGGGGCAGGAAATCCACCTGCGTAACCTTTGACACGCCCAGCTTGTGCAGTCTTCTCCTGTAAATAACAAAGGCAAACACTTAGGGAGGGATCCCCTTCATTCCAGAAGAGCTATCTGGGGTAAAACAAAGCACCAAAACCAGAAACCCCCAAACACTCTCAGTTTCTCAGTACAACGTGGAGTTGGCACTGGGCAAGAAGTCAGGACCCTGGGGGTTTTAGTCCACTTTGGCCCAAATTGGCTAGGTGATATCAGGGGAGTTTCTCGTGCCCACTCTCAGTTTCCGATCTCTGAACTGTGTTGATCTAGCTCAGATGAGACTTCTTCCATTTCGAGTGTCTCTGACTCTGCTTGGTTAAAACATATGAAGCGAACCTTCATTTATAATGCAGGATTCTAGTTTCCTAGGCAAGAGGGAAAACAATTCCCCAGGATGAATTATTTGTTATGTATCACAAATACACTAATAAAAAAAGAAAAAAGTAATTCTTCCTAAGTTTGAAGAAAAAGAGAAGTGGATTCCCTATGGGAGTAACACTGTCTTTATGAAAGTACTGATGGGATCCTGTTCCAAGGAGGAGTACAGCAATTCTCATTTCTCAGAGAAGAACTAATGCAGATATGTGTATGAATATGTTTTAAAGACACATTAACATAGCATGGATGAATGAAGAGGACACTGGACTTGGAGTGATAAAGTCTTAGCTCAACATTCCAAAGCTAACTGTGATTGTGTTAAAAAATCATTGCTGAATATTTATGCAACACTTCAAGTGTTTCCAGATGTCTTCACGACACCTCTGCGAAGTGTGGGAACATATGCTAGCACCTCGGTTTTATAGTTGAGTAAAGTGAGAACCAGTTCAAGAACATGGACAAATTCATAAATGGTGGAACTAGAGATAAAAATACTATTGATTGCCAACTGTATATGTTGTTAACCAGAGACCTGTTCTTACCCCTTTCTACCATGCTAAACTCCCACTTAGAGTTCCTGAAGGTGAGTCTGAATCAGCACAAAAATGTGAAGTCCTCCCAGGTCACCCAGGAAACAGCCAATCTGGAGGCAGAATCCGCTGGTGGGCAAATACAGAAACGAACTCCCTAGTCACTAGCTGTGTGCGTCTTGCACAAGTTTCTAAGCCCTCTGTGCAAAGGGAGATAATAGTGCATTCTAACACGATTGGTATAGGTAGTCTGCAAGTATCAACACATATGTTATGCATATATCATATGTATTTATACACATGCAGGCATAATTTATACACATGGATCTTAAAACCACTTCTGGAACATTATTTTAAGAACACAGATTTGGTATTAGTAATGGGCATATTCTACCACATTTCTTAAGGATTTCCAGGCATAGATATATGAGTGTGTCTCTGTGAGAGGAAAAAAAGAGAAAGGTATAACAAGCTAAAATCTCCCATGCTCTAGTTGTCGAAGATCAATAGAAACACACCCTGTTCACATTCTCGTGCTTCATTATTACCAGCAGATGGCATAACCTCCTTTCTTTTTCTCTAAATCATTATTAGTAGTAACAACATGAGAGAGAATGCATACCACAGCTAGAGTTTCCATGTAAATTTCCCAAGCATTCTATCCAGGTCAATACAACTTCTTTTCTGTGAGTCGACAAAACAATGACGTGACGTGGGTCCAGCACTTGGAACTCTGGACCACAAGAGTACACAGGAGGGTCAGGCCAGGTCCCTTGTGCTCCCTCACCTATAGGCTCCTCATGCTAATTCAGGGGAAACTCATGAAATGTACTAGCGGAAGTATTACTCAAAGTATTATTTTAAAACTTTGGGTCAGAGAATGTTTTCCTTCCTGAAGTGGGTCTTTCTCATGCTTGTAAAGAAGAAAACACAAATGGACACCCCACGCCTGCTTGAGGCAGAGCCCCTCCTGCTGGTTAAGCCTGGTACATCTTTCTAAGGCCCCACTAGGTCAGTCTTCATCACAAGGTTCAGGCAGGCATCTCCATCACTTCAAGATGAGACCTCCCCTGACACAGGGTGCTCATCTTGGACTCTAAACTTCCCTGGGCATCTGTGTGAGGCCCGGGGTCCCTAAGCTCTGGTTAAGCCATACCTGCATCTCATACAGGGGTTGTGGGACCTACATTGATGGCCCATCTTGTTGGGTGACCAGAAATAGAAACTGGGTTGTAGGAGGCTGATTTATAATTTGATAATCCATCACAATAAATTAAAACTAACCAGGGAGGCAGCATAGCAAAGAAACTCATACAGAACTGGTTCAAATCCTTGCTTTGTCACTTATCAGCTGAATAAAAGGTAGATGAAAGCTCTGGACAAGTGAGAAACCCCTCTAAGCCTCAGGTTCCTTGTCTGGAAAATGGGTATTAATCATTGAGCATTAGGAGTAGATGAAGCTAATACTTGTAAAGCATGTAGAATGGTGCCCGGCAGATCATAGCTTCTCTTATCTTAGGCCACTTTACTTTCAGTTTATCTTTTTTACTGATCATAACAATGCTTATACATGCAAAAAAAAAAAAATAGAGAGGGCAGATCTACAAATGTTTTAAATAAAAGATTCTTTAAGACAGTATAGTTGAAGATCATTTCTGCTAGTGAAACAGAAGAACCGCGCTCCTAATATTTTTAATATGAATTATTTTTAGCTGCTTGAGACTGTCCATTGACTTTTGCTTTAACCCAAATATCACTGAAAAACTGCTCAGTTTTCAAAACTTAGCTTGAATGAATAAGTGTATCCCACTGAAACAAAATGTTTTCTTGTTTCAATAATTATGGAAGAGTTTCAGCCAATTCTTCACTTGCCGTGCCTGTCAGTTCAGGGTCCCAACTCAAAGCACCTGGGGTTGGTCACTCCCAATGGCCCCAGTGGCCTACACATGCTAAATGTGTGGCTCTTAGACTTGTGGGTGAGTCTCCCTCAAATGATTTATAATTATTTATTTATTTATTTATTTTGTAGGTACCAGGGATCGACCTCAGGACCTCGCACTTGCCAGGTAGGCGCTTACGCCGCTGAGCCATCTCACTGCCCCGTGATTTATAATTTTAAAGCAACTCCCTATATGACTATTTAAGGGTACTGGTAGATCACTGTATCATTCCATACAAGCTCTGGATTGACTAAGCATTTATATTAAATGCTTTCATTTTTGTGGCTATTTTGCTGTTTTAATATTTATAATTTGCTAAATATTCATATTCTAAGATTACATATGAGAAAACTGAAGCTCAGGGAGACTAAAGAGATTTGCTCAAAATCACAAGGGTTGTAATTGACAGGACCAGGGTTCAGCTCTATTCAGCAGTAAGTCCAAGGGCCATGAACTTCGAAATGTTGCTATATTGACCTTGTTCTGCTTTTGTTCTTAATGCCTCATAATCATCCACTCGTCAAGGCACAGTTCTTACAACTCAACATAGAGGTCCAAGCAGTGTTCGTTTCATAAGCATCCTGAAGGATTCCTGAGAAGTCTGGCTTAGATTATCAGGGCACGATGGAAGGATGTGCTCCGGAGGTAGGCACCCCACGACTCCCAGTCCCAGCTGTTCCAGGACTGGCCAGAAGGTGGCTCCCTTTCATGGCAAAGCCCTTCCTCCTAGTTCTGACTTAACTGGGTCTTCCTTCACTGCTGGGATTCTCCTATCCCATGTCTCAGTTGATCCAGAACACACACATTTATACAACTTGTAATATAAACTTGCTTTAATTTCCCTAAAATATGTTTGTTATTTTATCAGCTGACAAAATTATTATATCTTAGTCTTAACAAATGAAGTAGTTATGGTCTTTAAGTGTATGAACCTTAAGAATCACATTTCTTATTTTTGATCAAGGCCTTAGCAGCTCATAATTCTTTCATTCAAAGATGCAAGTTAAAGAACAGGCGAAACCTCAGTGTAGCATTAATATTACTATAATTTCTTTACTCTCCAATTAGGGTATGATCCCATCCTGGCTTTTCAGTTCTGACTCTGGGAGACATTTCTTGCCACCTCCCATCCCTCCTGTACAGCCTATGCCTGTACACTGGGCACACGTTCACTTCTGTCCCTCGTACGTGTGACTGCAGCCAGTCATTTCCATGTCTCTCTTTCCTGATTTGACTGTAAACTCACGTTTCTCATTATCTCTGCGTCTTGGAGCTTAGTTCAGTGTCAGATACAGAGCAGACACTAAATAAATGTTTGAAGAAGGAAGGGAGGAGGGAAGAGAAGAAGAGAAGAGAAGAGACAGAAGAGAAGAGAAGAGAAGAGAAGAGAAGAGAAGAGAAGAGAAGAGAAGAGAAGAGACAGAAGAGAAGAGAAGAGAAGAGAAGAGAAGAGAAGAGAGGAGGGGAGAGTGGGGGAGGGGAGGGGAGGGAAAAGAAGAGGAGAAGAAGGGAGGGGGAGAGAAAATATAGAAGAATGTTATAAAAAATGTTATAAAGAAGAATGTTACAAAAATGTAAATGAAAATTTAAATGATCTATGTCCTGGCTCTTGTGACTTTATTATTAAATCATACTATATATTTTGCCTTAGTAATTTATTCCAAAATTAGAAGTTGTAATGAAAATTTTAAATTATTAAGCTGAATTTACATAGGGCTTCATATAACTATATTCAATATCATCTAAGAAGTACAATAAAGCTTCATGTATTTGGATTAATTGTGACCATTGAGAAAACTCAAACGCAAGAAGCCCTGAGGCCGAGGCCTCCAGAGTGCAGCCCCTGAGCAGCAGTATCAGCCCCAGCTGGGAAGAGGCTAGAAAGCAAATCCACAGTCCCCACCCCAAAGCTCCCGAACCACAGACATTTTGGGTAGGGCAGAGCAATCTGCATTTTAGTAAGCCTGCTCACAGTCCCCTCTCCCCAGTTCCTGGAATATTGATGTCCATGAAAGGATGGCCAACATTGACCTAAAGATGGTAGATAGTGGAGAGACAGAAACTTTGGTGTTTAAAGAAAAATCACTTGGGGTTCCCCACCCAGCAGCCAAATCCCAAAGGATGTGGCTTAGAGTCACTGACAGGGGAAGAATTTTTGGATTAAGCTTATGGAGCTCTATGAGGCAGGCCAGGTACAAAGATTAGTGAGAAGATGAGAAGATGAATGCTCTATAGATTGGTGTCTACAAAATACGAACAAAAGGCTTGACTCTGTCCCAAATCGAAAGCTAGAAACTTAGGAATCCCAGACATCCTGGGCAATAGAACCACAGATTCCTCACAAGCTGACTTGGCCTTGCCTTAAGGTGACACAGGGCTCACATGGCCCCAGAACTGGGGCTCACTGCCCCCTAAAAGTCCCGGAAGCCTCTTCTCTACCTGGTCTTGTTAATTCACCGAGGAACCTGGCTCAGCAAAGTTATATTTTACTGACAAAATGGGCATGTTTCTCCTGAAAGGAAAACTGGGTCTCTAGTTTATTACAAGTAGCATAATCCAATCCACCCATGTTCTCCCCATTTGTCCCTCACTGGACATTATGGACCTCAAGAAGAAAATTGCTCTCTTCATGAGTCCTTGCCTCATTCCTCTTTTTGTTTCTGATTAACTGAGAATTTTGTCTATCCACCCACAAGAAGGTTAGCATGGCTTTCTAGCTACTTACAAAGTTTCATTATCTGAGAAAGAGGATGGCTAAGGTGTGACTGAGGTGTAGTCTATGATATCTACCAAAGCTGAAGAAACGCAGACTTATTTCCAAACAGCTGAAAGGTACACTTGTCCTATCATTAACAGCATGGGAAATATGTACATTGTCATTGGAATTCTAATAAATATATATTATGAGGCTCTACTCCAGTTCAGAGATGAAAGAAATTTCAAGGAAAAATGTATTGATATTTTAAGATATTACTAATATTCCAACACTATTTTTAATACAACAGGGAAACATCCTTGCTAAACAGAGTTGTTCGTAAAGGTGAGACATTCTGACTTTGTCTCTACTCTTCGAAAACACCATCATTCCTTTCAAACCTAAGGACAACAGCCTTCAGTTTGTGAAACTGCTGTGTCTTCATCCTGACATACAGAGGAGAGGCACTGTTTCATGCCAACCTGTGGAGAGCTAACAAAAACCCATGAGGTTTCAAAGAAACCACTATTTCATTCCTTTAGGAATCAAGTTAAAGAATTACAGTGTGAAGATAATTTTGACAGTGTCAAGAACTTGGTGGAGGGAGGCAATGGAAGGCAAAGGGAAGCAAAGCTCTTTGTCCTAGACTTAAAATCAAGGCGGCCTTAATTTTCTTTTATTGAAATAAAACTCATATGGAATAAAATCCCTGCCTCCCCTTGTGTACAGTTGAGCAGTTTTGGAGCTAGTCACAAAGTTGTGCAACTATTATCACTATCTAATAATACAACCTTTTGTTTTCCCAAAATATATTTTGTACCATTTGGCAGTCAAATTCCATTCCGCTTTTCCCTAACCCCTGGCAACTACCAATGTACTTTCTGTCTACCTTCATATAAATGAAATAAGGCAATATCTGGCCTTTGTGTCTCGCTTATTTCACTAATGCTTTCAAGATTATTAGCGTAACATGTAACAGGGTAGCATTTTTGTTCATCAACGAATAATATTCCATTGTATGGACATACATTATTTTGAATCCATTCATCAGTTGGTAGAGATTTAGGCTGTTTCCACTTCTGGCTATTATGACCAGTGCTACTACAAACATTTGTGCACCAATTTTTGTGTAGACATATGGTTTCAATTCCCCCAGGTATGTATTTCGGAGTGGAATTACTGGATCATATGGTAATGCTGTATTTAAATTTTGAGGAACTGCCAAACTGTTTTCCAAAGCGACTGCACCATTTTATATTCCCATGAGGAGTGAGGGTTCTAATTCTCTCCATGCTCCTCATCCCTTATTATCTGTCTTTTTTAAAATCATAGTATCCTAGTAAGTATGAAGTGCTACCTTACTGTGGTTTTTATTTATGTTTCTCTAATGGCTAATGATGTCCACCATCTTTTTCAGATGCTTATTAGTCATTTGAATAACTTCTTTAAAGAAATGCTTATTCAAATTATTTGCCCATTTTAAAATGGGGTTCTCTTTTTACTATTGATTTATTTTTATGTACTTTGGAGACTACACCCTTATCAGATAAATGACTTATATTTTCTTTCATTCTGAGTTGCTCTTTCACTTTCTTGATGATGACTATTGAAGTACAAAATTTTTCAATTTTTTTGGTACATTTTGCAGTACTGGGGAGCCCAGTACTTGAGCCCAAGGCCTTCACACTGAGCTATATCCCCAGCATGCTCTTTTATTTTTTATTTTGAGACAAGGCCTTGTTAAGTTGCCCAGTTGCCCAGGCTAGGCTTGAACTTGCAATCCTCCTGCCTCAGCCTACCAGAATGCTGTGATTACAGATATGTGCTACAAGTTTTCAATTTTTTTTTTTTTTGTGGGTACCGGGGGGTTGACCTCAGGACCTCGCGCGCCAGCAGGCACCCATGCCGCTGAGCAGTATCACCGGCCCCTTTTTTGTATGTGGGTTCTGGGTGTCGAACTCGGGCCCTCGCACTTGCTGGGCAGGTGCTTAAGCTGCTGAGCCATCTCACCAGCCCAAGTTTTCAATTTTAATGAAGTTGAATTTATCTATTTTTTTCATTGGTTACTTGTGCTTTTGGTGTATATACAAAAATTATTGCCTAATCCAAGGTCCTGAAGATTTACATCTATTTTTTTCTAAGAGTTTTATAGTTTCTGCTCATGCACTTTAGATCTTTGATTGATTTTGGGTTATTTTTACAGTGGTATATATGAGGTAGGGATCCAGTTTCATTCTTTATATGCAGATGTCCTGTTGTCCTAGGCTTCATTTTTCTTAATATGCAATGGCAAAATTGAGCAGAGAAGCAGAGAAAGGCTTTTATTTTAAATATTAATTATCATTGACACCACTGGATTCAAGCAGTAGCCAAATTTGATAGTGAGGGGATGGATTCAAAGGAAGGGACCTCATTGCCTGAAAGCTTGGGGCTCATGAAAATTTGCAGAGTAACTGAGCATGTCTCCTACTCCTAGCAGGAGCATCACCAATGTCTTCCTTAGTCAATTAGATACTATTTATGCACCTCACATCATACTGCACTGATTTCAGGCAACAGTGAGTTATGTTCAGCAAGCTTGATGTTTGTGTATCTCATAGTTAAGAAAAGTGAAAAAATCATGTAAAGATTACTGTACTATCTCTATAGGACTCTAAAGGACTACAACAGTTTGCAGAACTGGCTTCCAGTGACTAAGGCATTAAGTAAGATGCCTGCTGGGAATGTTTGACAGATACCATCTGCTGAATCTCAAAGATAGGCTTATTTCTGACCCAGTACTGATTTTGGGAGGTACAGCTACTAGGTAAGACTACACTGACATTAGTAGAATTTTTTTAATGTCAGACTTTAAGAACCTATACCAGGACCCAGAAAAGCCAGAATTAAAATGTGCTTCAGTTGTCTAAGAAAGTCTCCAAATTTTACAAAAGGTCACTCACAAAGGGGCCTCAAAAATCGCACTGAATGACAGTTTTGTCATCTTCAATAGCTGAGAGCTGTAATGATGATCACATACTGATTAGATCTGGCACTGGAGATGGGCGTGGGTAGATAACATGGCAGAACCTGGGTCAGAAGCCAGTGTGTGAGACACTCAGAAGCCAGGAAACCATAAAACAGGGTGATTGTAATAATGGGAAGTTTCTGGAGCAGGGAGGAATCCTGAAAGTCAACAGAGAAAATTAGGAACAGATTTTCTCAGAGACAAAGAGTTATTTGGCCAGATGCCAAAGTAAGTCAAGGCCAAAGAATAAAAAAAAAAAAAAAAAAGTCTGCAATGGGCTTACATTCAATTCTGCTGATTTTTATTCTTGTTTATTTGCATGTGGATGTTTAATCCCTGGCGTACATTAAAGATGCTGCCAGAGATTCATTTATTTTCTTAGTATTGCTTTTAAAATTTCTTTAGATAAATTTTTCGGAGATGACCCTGTCAGAGTGAAGGTGATAATGGTGCCACTTCCTTCTTTGCACAATATTTTAGGTGAGTGAAATAATGTCCTGGACAACTGGCCAAGGCCAAGGCCCTTTATCAGCAACCGCAAACCACGTTCGAACGAGGTGCTGTGCCACCTTACAACACAACGAGAATTAGGACACAGAATGTAAGTATCAAAAGGCAACTGAGAGTGAAAGGTAGCAAGTAATGACAGCCAACATGGGGGAGCCACATAACAAATGGGATAGAAGAACACGATAAGCAGATTCCTATGTATTTGGATAGATGAGGTGTCACTGAGAATAGTAGGCTGCATCTGAATCTTGAAAGTTACCCTAACCCTAACCTGGATAAGTGGAAAGAAATGGGGACAATGTCTCGGGGGGGGGCCCTGCCTATACATAAATATGGAAACTGAATTCACAGTTTATGGCTGACAATCTAGTTTTTCAGAATAGAAGTTCCGAGGTAGAAGAAACGAGAGAGGTATTGAGAGAGTTATACTGAGGCCAGATTATTAGAGACCTCAAATACCAGGCTGAGGAATCTGGCCTTTCGGTAGACAACGAGGAGTTACTGAAAGTTATCGACTAAGAAATGATGGTTGCAATGCAACATGTAAAGCATGTTATTATAGCGGCTATGTGAAAAATAAAATTTAAAGCCATCTCTTGGGCAATCAGAGACCAGAAGCTACATGTGGGAAGTGACTGGACCACAAAAGGTGAGTATGGAGAAAAGGGGAATAGAAAAAAGGCTTGCAAACAAAGAGGGAAGGGAAGGCATGTTCAGGAGCCAATCAGAGAATGTAGGCAAATATCAATTCAGACGTAGCATCCAGAAAACGATGACTGGATTTGTGGCCAGTGGTCTAATGAAGCATGAGATTCAGTTCAGGGTGAGGACAGATCACTTGAAATGGAAAGAAAGACTGCACTGTGTAGACTCTGGAAAACAATTAAGGGTAGACTTCTGTGATTAACTTGATATGGACAGGAAAGGGAAAGGAATGAGTTACAGACTATTTCAAAGCTTCACACCTTACCAGAAGAAATGTGAGCCGTGTAACTGGAAGACATAGGATAACTTAGAGAAAGGTCTGCTTTGGGGTAAGTTCTCAGTACTTTCACGTAAGAGTTTGTGGGGACGAACTCTCCAGCTGTAAAAGCAAAGCTCAGAGAAGACAAAACTGAAAATGGGACCCTTAGGAGCCATCTACTGAGAGTCACATGAGAAAATGCTGCATCCACAGAAAAGGAACAGGAGAAAACAAGAGCATGGAGGATTGTGTAACATGAAAGAGGCTTTTAAAAATGATGAATTTCTTTCCCAAATCCTGTACTCTGGTGTAATTAGGCACCGAAGTGTGACATGTCCAGGGTGGGCTGCTAGGGTTGGGAATGGGATACACAGGTAGCAGAGGAGCACAGAAGGCACCGCACCAAGGAAGGACCTGGCTTCCCTCGTCCCAGACACAGTGAGTGTTTTCCTCCAGGGACCGAGAGGTGGCTGGGCAGCTGGCCTTTTTAGCTACTTCAAGAAAGATGAGTTTCCATTCTTCCACAGTCACATTTTAGGAAGTGTTTATTTCACTTCCATGATATTTGCTTCTAACTGTGCAGAGATATTAGCTTGGCAGCTAAAGTATTTTTCCTGAACAGAAGCAAATGTCAACTCTGGCTCAGGCAACAGGCACAGCCGGAGGGTTTGCCGTGAATTTCATAACACAAGTAAACGCTACAATATTTCTGGGTTGAAAGAAGAGTCAAAATAATCATGGTTATACTAGAAGTCAGCAACATGGTTGGAGGTTCTGCTATCAAGTGCCCACTTTAGAAAGGAAATTGAAAGTTCAGAATAATAGAGACAGATGGTGCATATTTTCTCCAATATTACATACAAATGACAATATGATATAACAAATTTTTAGGAATAATTTTTACCTCCTTGATATTTTTTAACAAGCTTCAATAAGCTGAATGATTATAGTTTTTTTTAAAGTAACTGAGTATCACAGTAAAAGCATACCTCCTTACCAAATGCCCTTCAGAAAGACAGAAAGATGGATGGACAAGACAGAATGCCAGAAAGACAGACAGAAAGCAACAGCAAGACAGGAAAGAACATTTGACAAAACTTGGGAAATAAGCCAAGTTAAGGTTTCTTCATCAAGACTATTGAAGCTAACTGTTCCGTTAGGTGCATGACAGTAACTTTAAAACGTGAAAAGACATCAAAAACTGCCTAGTTATATTTTTCTAATGCCTACCATCACGTTGGCAGTGACCTTAGAGAAGTGGTTTTACTTCTACTTTTGATAGGGTGATTTGTTTCACTAGAGCAGTTTGGGATGGTGCCTGGCAGATTCAGGAAGTAATACTCAGCCAGAGTATTCAGCCAGATTCTGTTCTGTTTCAGCCAGAACACAGAGAAGGTTCAGAGAAAGAAGAGGTCACCACCTACTAACAGATCTCTTAAAGACTGGAAGAAATTCTTGCTCCATTCAGGAGATGAGCAGCCAAATTCTTGTCCGCAACTTCAATTTTCTCCCAGTCTCTCTTTGCTTCCAAATATTCAAACAGCCCTAGGAAGGATTTAACATGAGGGGAGATTGAAAAATAGAGTAAATGCTTAAATTTTAAGAAAATGTATTACAGTAAAATACACATTGCCAACAATTCTTCTCAAAAATACTCCTCCTCACTTTGAGCACACTGATCTGCTCATTCTTGCCACTTTCTGAAGCAGTTCTGGAAGTCCTCTTACATGAATATCTTTTCAAGGTGTGATTAAAAAAAACGGTGAATGCTGCTGCCAAATACCATCCAAAGGAAAGGCAGGCTTATAAAAACATGACGATGTGTCCTCATCCACTTATTTAGTGGATCTGGCACCATTTGGCTTCTGTCTTTTCCTCCAAGCCAAAATGACCATGAAAAGCAAATGTTTAGAATTGAGGACATTGAGGCAGCGACAACAGCACAACTGAAGACGCTCATGAGAGAGGACATCCAGTTACCAAACCCATTTAAATATAATCTTTCCCTCAAACTTTCCTATTATAACTCCAAATTTCAATGATGCACTTATCTGCTTTCCAGCTTATACAGGTTCTTTCTATGATATTTTAACTCGTGCTTTTTGTCCTATCATTTTATTTTTCTCTTTTGGCATTTTCAATTCACTTAATCTACTAAAATAACCTAAGAAAGCAAAGCACTTTTAATACTTTCATAGGTATTTGCTTGGGAGGAAAAAAAAAAAAAAGAAAAAAAGAAAACAAAAACAAACTTGAGTTGTACTTATTTTCTCAGTTTATTTACAATTTTTTGTGAAAGCTGTTTTATAAGTGTTAGATCAGCTCCCTTATTTCTCCCTGCTGATATTCACTTTGTTGGTCACACAGTTAACATACAAATCCAGAATCGAGTGGCAAAACATTTGTTCTTTGACCCAAGATGGAGGAACAGAGAACAGACTTACTCTGCCAGCTGAAACAATTAAAAAAAATGGACAGCAGTTTGAATGAAAGCACAGTTCGTAAGATACTAGAGGTTTGACAATGAAGGACCGTGACACCTGAGAGAGGGGAAACAAGCAATATGAGCCCGCGATTGCCCCAAGTTTATGGCCTTGGAGTTTCCAGGTCATGGTACAGAGATAAAACCCAGAGGAAACTCCGTCACCCTAAATTGAAGTGAAAGTAGCAGAAGAAAAGTGCACAAAGTTAAAACTGAGGTTGGCAAAGGGGTACTCTTGAGGATTTAGCTCAGCCCTGATCCCTGTAGCTATTGAGAGAAACTACCAGAGGCCAGTGAAAGAATTAGCTGAAAGGATTATGGGAAATAGTTCTGGGCTCTCTTACAGGAATTATTATCAGACAGGAAAACCTCAAGATTTATAGGTAATTATTAAGAGCACATATGAGAGTCTTGCCTCAGTAGTAAAATTAATCACCCCTGGATTGAGCGCTGCTAAAGGACTAGTTTTAAAATATTCTTTTTTTTTTTTTTAAATGAGAGTAGCGGGAGTCGAACTCATGCTTGTCAGGCAGGTGCTTATGCCACTGAGCTATATATTCTTAAAAGCAGGACCTGGAAGAAGGAAATTGTTTTCAAGTAAATTAACTACATCTCAGAAGAAATCTCAAGAGATTCGTAGGGATTTAAATATATCCAACACCTAACAAAATAATATTCACAATGTCTGATATCAATAAAGAAATTACCATCTCTTATGGCTTGTATCTAGATGTCCCCCCAAAGCCTCATGCTCTCATAGATAGGGCTTTTCAGAAGTGGTGGGATCTAAACTGTATGAATGTGGGTTAAGGGTGTGTGACTATGGATTAAGGGTGTGATAATTAAATAAGACCACTGATTGGTTGAGCATAATTCTGGGTGTGGATAATGGGAAGCCCCACCCTGGGTGTGGGTGGCACCACCCAAAAGGCTTTAGCTTGGATGGGACAAAAGGGAAAGATGGAAGGCGGCTGCTGCTGCTGGCTGATTTCTGCCTGTCCTGCCATGGACTGTTTCTCCTCTGTGATGCCCCTCTGCCATGCTGCCCTGCCTTGGAGTCAGCTGATTATGGACTGAAACCTCTACAAATTGTGAGCTGAAGTAAACCTTTCCCCCTTTAACTTGTGAGAGTTGGGTATTTTGTTGGGTATTTTGATACCAGCCATGTGGGAGAACATCAACAAGATGGCAAAATAGGAGACTTGGGACTCTCCCTCCAGCCACAGGTGAGCCAAATACATAAGTAAATCAATTTCTTCTGAAAAAAATCCAGAAATTGGGTGAGAGGTTCTTGTACATTGGATAACTGAGAAAACTGCCATAAAATCAGCAGGAAAATCAGTAGGAAAAGCTGAGACACACTTTTACCATAAATCCCATCCCTGGCACTGTACCATGCAATCAGAGAGGATCTCTCATCTCTCAGCTTCTCTGTGAGGAGTTAAGGGTTTGTAACACAAATCTAGCATCCCAGGTTTCACAGTTGCTACCACAGGGACTGACTCCTAATCTCTGGAAGCTGATGGGGCCCAACGTTCACTAATCTCCTGGGATGGAGGAGAAAACAGGCAGCTTTGAACAGGTACTCAAGTCCTTCCTATGTCTCGACCTCCTAATGAAACACAGTGCAAGCAGGCAACAAAGACCTGCTTCCGGCTTTTCCAGGAAAGGGTTAGATTGGATATCAAAAGCTCTGACCTTTCCAGCTGCTACTCATAGGTCTGGTTTCTAATTAGCTTACCTCTGGAGTTAACAAGGCAGACAATCACTAGTCCCTGGGAGTGTGGACACGTCTGAAGGTTCTTCCTTCCAATTTTACTCCAGCAATGAAAACAAGACTCCAACTTCTTCCTAGAAAGCGGTTGGACTATACACGATATGTCATTTTTTGGCTGCTATCTGAGGGTCTTGCTACTAACTCACTTATCTCAGAAGCCGTTGGACTCAGTACTCACTACTCATCTGAAATCTATAGAGAACACAGCAGTGTCCCTAAATGACTCTACGAGCTTTTCCTGTGACCACTCCTGCCACCAAGCTTTAGATACTTCCCAGTTTCTCCCTGGAAGAGGTTATATTGCACATCCAGTGTTTTGACTTTTTCCAGTTTCTGCCCAAGGATTTGGCTTCTAACCTGTCAGTCTCTTGGAGCTGACAGGGCAGGTAATTACTAGTCCCTGGGAGTTTAAATGAGCATGTGGTTATTTCCTGTGGCTCCAAGAATACTATGGCTAGCAAACCTGTCCCTCGAAAATTAAGGGGAGATAAAGACAAAGCAGAAGGAGTTCACTGTCATCAGATCTGATTTACAATAAATGCTAAAGGGAGTCCTTCTAGATGAAATGGAAAAGAAATTCCAAAAAGCAGCACAAGAGCAAAAGAAAGTATAAAATTCATTGGTATAGGTAAACATATGAACAAAAACAGAAAACTTTTTCTGAAATGGTGGTGGGTAAATAGCTTTTAACTCAAGTATTAAATGAGACAAAAGCATCAAAATTGGCATAACTGAATTATGTTAATAGATACACAGTACAAACAAATGTGAATTGTGATATCAATAGCACATACCACGGGAGAGGAGAGATAAAAGTGTAGTTTTTGTATGTAAGAGAAATTGTTTAAACTGTTATAACTGTAAGATATTTTATGTGTTTTATGGTAACCATAAAAAATACTTGTAGAACTCAAAAGAAAAAGTAACAAAACAACAACACAAAAAATGAAACTCAAAGGAAGACAGCAAGAAGGACTATAGACCTACAAGACGAACAGAAAACAGTTAATAAACGGAGAATATTAAATGCTTTCCTGTCAATAATTATTTAAGTGTAAGTGATTAAAACCTACATGAAAAAAGAAGAAAATCTCAAACAATCTAAAGAACAGCTAAGGCTGAATTTAGAAGAATGAAAGAAATAATATAGATCAGAGCAGAAATATATCAAATATATGTAATTTAAGTTTCAACTAAAAAATTACCAAACATGCAAAGAAGCAAGAAACATTATTAAAATGAAGAGATAAGACAATACATTGAAACTGACCAAGAGTTAACAGAGGCAATGGAATAGCAAAAAGTATGTAAAGCTACATTTCATGTGTTCAAAAATGTTAGTATAAACACAAGAGATACTGAAAAGATCCAAATTGAATGTCTAAAAATAAAAATTAAAATGCATGACATTAAAGATTTACTGGTCACAGCAGATCAGATATTGCAAAACCAAAAGATTAGTGAACAGGAAAACATATTAGTAGAAACTATCTAAAATAAAATCCAGATAGAAAAGAAAATAGTAAATGGAGTAAGTGAGCTGTGGAAAAACTACAAGTTACCTCATATACATGTGGTTTGTATCCCCAGGAAAGAAAAGATGGAAAGAAAAAAATTTGAAAAAAAAAGATATCTAGTTTCTGTATATTTGCTGAAAACTATAAACTTACAGATCCAAGAAACAGAAGGAATTCCAAATACATGAAGAATGAACAAAAAGTATGCCTAGAAACATCATAATTAAATTGCTGAAAATAAGTGTAAAGTCAGAAAATAAAACCTCATTTCATACAAGGGATTAAAGATAGAAATACAGCAGATTTTTGGTAAAAAGGAATACAAGTGAGAATACGTTGCAACATTTTTAAAGTGCTGAAAGAAAATGACTGTTAAAGGGAATTGTGTCCTCACTGAAAAGACATTTCAAAAACAAAGATGTAAAAAAAAAGTAATAAAAACTTGTAAGAAATAAAAAACTAAAAAAAAAATTATACCAGATCTTTACTACAAGAAGTTTAAAAGATTTCCATCAGGTAGAAGTACAAGCATACCAGGCAGAATTATGGATTTATATAAAGAAGTGGAGGACATCAAAAAAATGTACATTACGGGGCCGGTGAGATGGCTCAGTGGCACGGGCGCCTGCTGGCGCGCGAGGTCCTGAGGTTGACCCCCACGGTACCCACAAAAAAAAAAAAAAAGTACATCATGTTGATGTTATTTTTATTATCATTTATATCTCAAAAATAATTGTTTAATTGAAAAAGCAATGTAGTGTAGTATGTACCTATTACATATATAAAAGTAAAATTTATTATAAAACATCACAAAGACCAAGAGGAGAGAATCGCATATGTAAATACAATGTCTGCTTCCACTTTAAGAAAACAGAAAAATAAATACAACTTCAACACAAAATAAGCAGAAGAAAAGAACTAATTAAGATCAGAATAGAAATAAATTAAATAGAAGGTAGAAAAAATAGAAAAAACTCAATGAGGTAAAATGCTTATTCTTTGAAGAGATAAATAAAATTGATAAACCTCTGGGGAGATAAACACAAACTTTATTAACATCAGGTAGGAAAGGTGATTATATGTATAGATTTTTCAGATAGTAAAAGGATGATAAGTAAATATCAAACACAATTTTAGGCCAATAAATGTGCCAATGAAGATAAAACAGGCATATTACTTGAAAGATTTGAGACACCAAAGCTCACTCAGGAAAATATAATGTCAATAGTGCCTTTACTATGAAAGTTGTTTAATTCATACTTTTAAACATTCTCTAGGATAAAATTTCAAACCCAGATGATTTCATGGGTGAATTTTACACTAACAAATATTTAAGCAATCATTAAAAATTAATATCACGTCACCAAACATGATCCATAAAATAACACATTTATAACTGCAATTTGCTGAATTTAAAATGGTTTGCTTTTTTTCAGGACACTATTAAGAAAGTGAAAAATACAAGTCACAGATTGGAGAAAATATTTACAAATTTTAAATCAGATAAAGGATCATTTTCGGAATGCATAAAGAGTTCCCAAAACTCAATAATAAGAAAATAAACAACCTGACTGAAAACCGACATATAAGAGCAAAATATCTGTTCAGGCATTTCATCAGAAAAGATATGAAGAAAGAAAATAAGCACATAAAAACATAATTCAACGACAGTAGTCATTAGGGAAATGCAAACAAAAAACCACGATAATGTACCACTATCCTCCTTTACTAATGGAAAAATGTGATGATTTTTTTGTAGTTCAAGTGTTGTCAAGCATGAGGTACTCAGACACTGTAGGTACAAATATATCATGGTAAGAAAGCTTTGAAAATTTCTTAAATAGTTAAATGTACATCTATCACATGATTTAGCCATTCTACTTGGAAATATTTTCTCCAAAGAAAAGAAAGCATCTAGCTATAAAAATATTTGTATGTGAATGTTCATAGCAATTTTATTTATAATGGTCACAATTTTTATTTATTTATTTATTTATTATTTTTTTTTTTTTTTTTTTGTGGGTACCAGGGGGTCGACCTCAGGACCTCGCGCGCCAGCAGGCGCCCGTGCCGCTGAGCGATATCACCGGCCCCTTTTTTCATATGTGGGTTCCGGGAGTCGAACTCGGGCCCTCGCACTTGCCGGGCAGGCGCTTAAGCCGCTGAGCCATCTCACCGGCCCATGGTCACAATTTTAAAACAATCCAAATGTACATCAAAAAGTGAATGGATAAAAAAACTATGGGATATTCATACAATGGAACACCACTTGGGAATAAAAAGGAACACATTATTAATACATATTTGATATGAATGAATCTCAATTATTCTGAGTAAAAGAAGTCAGTCTAAAGAGTGCCTCCCACGTGATTTCACTTATACCACATCCTAGGAAATTCAAACTAATGTGCAGTGACAGCAGATGAGTCGTTCTCCGGGCCCAGGCAGCCTCGGGGAGAAGCAGGAATGAGCACTACAGAGGGACACAAGGAAACTCACTCATGAATGAGTGTGTTCACTACCTTGACAGGCTGATAATTTCACACATGTGTGCATATGTCAAAACATCAATTTGAATAATTTAAATATTTGTTGTTAGTTTTATGTCCATTATACATCAATACACCTTTTAAATCAGAAGTCACAGAAAGCTACAGACTATGGTCAATCCCGCGCCTCTGCGGAAGAAAAGGAGATAAAGCTGTCTCTAGAAAAGTCTCGTTGCTTATCTGAGGCATATTTTTATGAAGTTATGTATGTGCCATGGATGTAAGGACTATCAAAGAGAAATATTTTAATGGAAGCAACTTTTGAAATTGCAACTTGACTTAAATAATCTCTGCTCAAATATTCTCTGAGGGCCGGGGATACAGCTCAGTGGCACAGCGCCTGCCTGGCAAACTCAAGGTCCTGAGTTTGATTCCCAGTACCAAAAAAAAAAAAAAAAAATTCTCTGAACGTTCCTTACAAACTCTAAGATAAGCTACCCTCTGTGAACAGTGCCATACCTCTCTCTCTCTGAGCTCACTCTGAAGTACAATGTGGTAGGCAATGTGGGAGCCAGAGATTTGCCCTCTCTGTAGAATAATCCATACAGTAACAGTGAGATTTGCTTGGAAGAAACAGGATACAAATGGGAAACTTGCTCACTGTTGCACATCAGCAAATATAATTCAGCGATGCTGCAATCCATTTAAAAATCCGTTAAGTGTACAGGAGCTAGTCTCTGCCAGTTGCTTCCACTTTTTAGCACAATGATATATTGAAGAATTATATTCTGAATTTCTAAACCATGTAGGGACTGTGGGATTCTTAGGTGGGATTAGATTAGGGACTGGGCCCCTTTAAGAGGTCTTTGCATCTCAGCAAGCGGCAGGCAGCAGAGCTGGCAGCCTGTGGTTTTGACCCCTCTCTTGGTAGCTACATTGTTCCCCCAAGCCCCTCTTTGAGCAGGTTACTTCTAAAAAAAAGTTTCCCTTCCAATCCCCTGTCAGCCCACTTACTCTGGACCTTAGCAACAAGTTTAGTAACCAATCAAGTGTCGACCCTCAAGAGGGTGGAGATGGGACCCCTACCCTATAACACAGGACAGCAGGACTGCCACCCCAGATTCGGTGGTGTCTCTGCTCTGAGCACCCTCACTCCTTCCCTGGGGTGAAGGGACCCACCCCCGCGTCCCTGGGGTGGCTTTGTACCGCTTCCTGCAATATCTACAATAAAAGTACTTTCATTTTGCACTGGTCCCCTCTGACTCCTCTTCCTCTTTCTATGTTGGAGAGACAGGCCCAGCAAGGGTGACTCTGGGGACACCTAGACCTCAGACCCACTGGAAGTAATAACCATAATGTACTATGTGTTCATTGTTTGCTTGAATTAAGCCAAATTTTTGATTATTTAAATAATACATATTGAACTACAACATATAATAAACTATATAACTAAACAGACAAAAATCTAATAATTAAAAAAAAAAAAGACCAGTGTGTCAGTTAGCTAAAGTATTAAGTAAAATATTTCCTTGGTTTAGCATTGTGAGTCAGCCAAGCAGTTTGCATCTAGACAGGGACCCAGGCAAATGGCCTTTAACCTGACATGAAGGTGGTCCTTCCACCACCTTTCCCATCCACATTAATAGAAACCCAGAGGTGCCTGCCCAGGAACCTCAGGAATTCAAACTAAAACTCACTGCAGATATATTAGGTTTATATTTAGAAAGGAAAAAACCAATAGTTTCATAAAAGGCTGTAATAAAATTTGCTATTGATAGTAAAGATATCAGTAGTGCTCTGGCAAATGCTTCATAACTGGCTGGGAGGTGGGGGAAGCAGACAAGCCCTGTTTTGCAGTGGTTCTCAATTTCTGTGTTGTAAATACACCCACCATGGCTGATTTCAAGTTGATTTAACGGAAGGAGAAGTTGGAAAGTGTGCAGCCAGCTCTCCTGGGCTTGATGGTGAGCTGGGACAAGCACGCCAGTGAAAACATATCACGTGTGACTATAGCTAACTCAGATCTTATAAGAGAAATAAAGCAAGTTGCTAGAATATGCTTGTGTGTTTTATGCTTTCTGGATGAATTTTCAACTCTGACAGTATCTTTTAACCTGTGACAATACATTTCCATCTGAAAACATTACCTTTAGAAGATACTACCTAACATCAAATATCTGAAGTATTTTTAAGATTGAGGCATTAAACAAAGTTGCATTTTTTAAACAAGAATCTCTCTAAACAAAACTTAATTCCAATTAAGAACATACTGTGAATTCTCCAAAGAATGAAAAGAAAAGGTAACAAGACACAACATCTTCATACCAATGTTAGACGATATTAACCCAGGGCAACTTGTTAGTAAAGGGAAAGAATGATTAGGATAAAGTCAAATGCATCTCCCATCGCGGAACTTGTGTGTCTCCCAACTAAGTAGAGTTGTCAGTTTGTGTTTGTATTTTTGTTTTGAGACAGTATCGGAGTTAATTATAGGAGTTAATAAGGGGACACCAAAAGCCATCTTTTTGTGGTGTTTTCCACAAAGAGAGACTTTCTCAAAGTTTTATAAGGAAAATTAACAGAAGGAAACAAGCTTTTCAAACTGGAAGTTAAACAAAACGGAAGAAAGCGAGATCAGCAACAGCGCCAGCATTTCAACACAACTGTGGCAAAGAAATAACCAAAGGAGTAACAAAAGAGCAGACATATACCCAAGTTCTGAGTCTGACTGCAGCTGGAGCACTGAGGGGTCTGTGTCCCACTGCAAGGTCCTAATCGTGCAGCACAAAGGAAAAAGAACACAGAGAATTAACAAAAGGGGAGGGCAACAAACCAAACCAAACCATCATTCATCACGGTAATTCATAAACAGTACAATACATACACAGAACAGTACCGTTCCATCCCCCTCCATTCCCAGGAATCAGTGAATGACAAGAGGAAGTGAGAAGCCATATTTCCCTTTGAACATCTGTTTGATATTGGAAGCTATGGCTGTTTTCATGGAAGAGAGCCCCGAGTCAAATATTCAAACTCCAAGCACATGCCCATCCTGTGCTTTGTTTTGGTTTGTACCGCTGTCTGATTGACTTGAGCATGCAAACTGCTGCACGTATCCTTGATAGCTCAGAGCCCACCCACACCTGGGAGCTCTGAGCATCTTCCAGGCACTGGAGAGAATTAAATGCAAATGGACCAGGGCAGGAGTATCTAGCAATGCAGGACCAGACGGAGCATAACTGCAGAGTCTGGTGAATAACTGGCTTACTCCGGTCAGTCACTATAAATCTGATACATCAGGTTTAGAAACTCACAAGTACTTTCATGTTTTTTTCTATGTAGATGCCACCAAATGGTCACTGCCAATGTCATTTGTCTCTAAGATGCCAGGGGTTTTTATCTTTAAAATATTTCACAAGAGATAACACAGAGTATCAGTAATCACCAGGACACCCAATTTCCCCTGATGCTTCTCCTTCAGAATAAGAAGGGATAAATAGCTCTTATATAATAAACGGAGTGCACAAAAAGACCTTTCTCACGCAGGCTCTTTAAATTTCCCACACAGAATCAGTTGCAGGTGAACCAGGCATGAGGCTATTTGGGAGACAACTGATGGGCATCCCACCCTTTGGAGTCGAGCATGCGTGACTCAGATTTGGCTCCGGTGCCTTATTCAGCTCTGTACACCGGGCTTGCTTGTTTAAGTTCTCAGGCCCAATAACCTTTTGCTTGCTCAAAGTGTGGCTCACAGACCAATGGCATCGGCATCCACGGGAAGCTTGTAGGAAATACAGACCCTCGGGTTCCACCCCAGATTTACTGACTCCACACTACAGTTTAATAACGTCCCCAGGTAATCTGTGGGCACGTTAACATTTGACCATCCTTGCTCAGTTTCCTTGTCTGTAATGATTTACCATGGCCTATGGAATAATTTATTATAGCTTGCAGCTATCTTCTAACATCTCTGTAACTGCTCTTCTCCCTCAGTGTCTTCCTTGATATTTTTGTACCAAATATCTGAATGGCTCAGAAATTTGCTTCTGTTACAGCTTGGCTCAAATGTCATCTCCACACAGTGTCCCCTGTTCCATCTCAAGTGGTCTTTCCTTATCATTAGTCCTCTCTTTCCCTTACCTCAATTTACTTTCTTTAGAGTATTCATCTTTACCTATGATTTTATTATACATCAGTTTATGTATCAGTGACATTCAGCTCTGGACCCAAGCTTCATAGTGGCAGGAGTGGCTGCATCCCTATATTACAGGGATGCCTAGGCCTGTGATTATATAATATTTGCTGAATGAATGAATCTTTCCCTGATGTTTTACAGGATTAAATACAATTATACCTAGAAGGCAGAGTAACCATTTGATAATCAGTAGCTGTGGTTATTACTACCATGACCACTCTGTCTATTACTAATGCTTCTTTGATCAACGCACCACCCACATGATGGAGCCCACATTAGCTTCTGCTGAGAGACAAGGATGCAATGTCATGGCTTCCTTTACCTCTGGCTGTGCTCCTCTCTCCTTACCTGAATGCTCTGAAAGATGATAATTGAAGTCCAGTGACAGCACAAACTGGCCACTCTTTCTGCAACCAGTGCTTCTCAAACTTTATTGCATGTACAGATTCCTGGATATTACTAAAGTACAGATGCTGACTTAGTAGGTTTGGGGTGGCCTGAGATTCTGCATTTTGTGCAAATTCTAGGGGATGCACATGCTGCCACTGTATTAAAGTCTTGACCTGGGTAAGTGCTTCCCATACTGACCTTGAGAACTTAATACAACACAGAATGCTGATTCCCAACCCCACAAGTTTGGATTCAGTAGATCTGGAGTATAGGTAGAGAATTTGTATTTCTAACAAGTTCCCAGGTGATATTTACGAGGCTGACTATGGGATCACCTTTAGGGAATGACTGTAATGGACCACTGCTTTGCCAGCACAGAACACATTACTCGTGCTCAACTGCGTCAGCATCTGAACTTGCGATGTGCTCAAGCCTGGCCCAAAGCCCAGGCCACCTCCAACCAAGTAAATCAGTGTAGCCGTAATCGTGAAAGCTCTCCTAGTGCTTCTCCTGTGCAGCCAGGACTGAAAACTGCCTCTCTGGACTTATTTTCAGCTCAAGAACAGCCACCCTTCCTGTTCTGAACATCAATTCTTTCACTTTGGTTCAAATGAGGGAAGTCATGGAATTAATCTATTAAAATAATTTATACTTGCTACTCACATACTTCTGGGGATCGAGTTTAAGGCATTTCTTCTGCCGTGACAGAAGAGCAGCCTCTGGCTCTTATGACAATGAGAAATGTCCCCTGTGAGGGGTGGGACCTCAGTGTGCCCTGAGGTTTCAGAGAGGATGATCTTTCTTGGCCTTTTCCACTTCCCCAGGCAGGTGAAGAATGTGGCAGCTCCAAGGTGGTCTGGCTGCTCTATTCCTTCCTGGACAGCTCATATGAGCTCACTGTACATTAACGAAATAAAAATAGTGATTCTATCAGAATTACTCCCTTAGGAAGTCCACTAATTAGTAGCCTGGAGTTTGCATTTTCAACCAGAATGGCAAAGGCGATATATGTAGGTACCACCACAGCAAGCCTACCTCTACCCCATTATGTATATATTATCCAGGAAAACAAATCATCGTTATTGTCAGTAACAAGCTGCGGGGTAAAGAATAAATCCAAGGGTACCATTAAGTGTATCAGTTTTATTTCTTTTCACTTTTCCCATTATTATCTGTGAGGTGGTCATATTTACACAGAATGTACTTTTTTTTTTTCAAATAAGCTTAAAGCCAGTACATTCAATGGGCGAAGGTGGGCATGTTTCCAAAGACGGCCGAGGAGCATCCGTTACATGTTTGGTGGATTCCTTCTGTGTAAACTTGCGATGAGCGTTCCTGCAGGTGACAATGTTTGGGCTTAGGGACAGGAGGTTTGTGTTCCGGATGTGGCTCTGCTGTGTTGGTAGGCAAATCTCTCTCTGTTCCCAGAAAAATGAAGGAGCAGGCCCAAATGTCTTCCTGATTCTTCTGTGGCTTATATTTTAGAATACAGGATGATTATTAAACTGCCTTTTAGCTTCCTCTCCTCAATTGGAATAATTTTATTTCATCAATAGATATAGATCTTACCCTTCCAACCATTTTGTTGTCAAGTAACTGAGAAAATAAAATGATGGTTCCCCTACAGCTTCTTGGGCAACATAAAATCTTGCCAAATACTTTACTTATAAAGTGAAAGAAGTAGTAAAGCAAATTTGTAAGCAAATGCGTGAGAACAGGATATGCTACCACAAATTATTTTCATATAGAAATCACTCTGTTTACTACAGTAGCTAGTTCTATTATGTGGTCATTTCTGGAATGGATCAATAACGCATACTGGGAGGAGAATATTTTTGATAATGACATGCATTTACTTATTCAAGACACATCTATTCAGGGCCTAGTAGATAGAACACTGTAATAGCAGATTAAATGAATTCTGAAGGAAACTACAGTTCATGTGGGGAGATAAAATACTATCTATCTATCTATCATCTATAGTTTAGTCAACCAAGACAGAAAGTCACCATGGGGTGCAGAGGGACATGTGACTTACACTTAAGAACTGACATTTAAATAAAGGAAACGAGACATAGAAAATGTATGCCTGATGATATATTGATGACCTGTGCCAAGAAGAATGCAGTTCTCATCACTTCTGCAGTTCTCATTTTTAAAAATTTTAATAAGTATTAGCTGAAAAAATAAATGCTATAAAAAAGATTAAAGGTAATGATAGGTCGAAGTTCCTTTCACTGAGTGTTGACTGCCAGCCAGCCAGGCTGTGAGCTGCACTTTCACCACGCTTTGGAAGCAGAGCCAAGAGACACAACTCTCTCCGGTAAGATCGGAGGTTCCTCACTTCAGTGCTGAGTTAGTTAGGCATATGCAGATAAGTCAGTCTATTAGGTCTTACAAGAGTCAGTTTTACTTTAGATGTAAATTTACTGGTTCATCATGAGAACAGTGATTTCCAGGCAAACTAATCACACAATCTTGCTCTTCTTGAACACTAGCTAGATGGCCAGCACTGACTTTCAGTTTGGAACAGGCAAAGCTGGATGTTAACTACTACAGCTTTACCCAGCCTTCCCTCCACCTGTCCACTTTCCACTAAGACCACACGTAACCACTCACTGCTGCCAGGTCTCCCTCCTCTAACTCCTGTCTGACCAACCCAGCTTCTTCTGAATGATACCTCCTCCTCATCCTTATAACTATGTCAACTGCATTTCTGTCTTGTATTTCTGTCTGAGAAACCATCCTGGTTTTATTTGCTTTTTTGATGAGTTGCATTTGCCTGCTTTGACCAGTTTTAGCTGATTTCCTAGGTTTAGTCTCTGAAAGTCGAGGATAAGAACTTTGATGTCTTTCATCGGGGCTCGGCTGTTTGCACAGATGCTGAATAACCCAATAATCCCTTACTACTCAAGACCGAGGAGCACTGTCATGATTCTATGTGCCTACATTTGTGTTGGTTGTCATGGAGGTACCAATAAAGGTCACATTTACCAACTCTGTTTCAAAATTCTAAGTAGAGAAGCTTCCCACACCGTGGAAAATAATAACTCCCTCATTTGATCCTAAACATATCAAATAATGTAGCCTCTGGTGTCTCATCCCAAAAGGCCTACCCTCTAACCCTTTATTAAAATGTGAGGGTCAAGCTGTTTATCAATATTTCTCTTTAAAAAAAGAACAGACAAAAATCACAATTCATCAGACTATTAGTGACTTAGTAAGAGACTAACAGTACTTTAGGTTTTAAACCTTTTACTAATTTACCAGTTATCCAATTTATAAGATCTCTTCTTCATTGGTTCAACTTTCTTTGCTCAGTTTCAGTTAATTAGATAGAGGTTAAACTTTAAAAACAATACAAGGGCAGGTGAGATAGCTCAGCAGCATAAGTGCCTGCCTGGCAAGCGCGAGGTCCTGAGTTCGACTCCTGGTACCCACATACAAAAGAAGGGCCAGTGATATCACTCAGCAGCATGGGTGCCTGCTGGTGTGAGAGGTCCTGAGTTCGACCCCTGGTACCCACAAAAAAAAAATACAAACAACAATGATCCTTGGCCATCTGTAGATATATAGAAATATAACTATATATATTACAGTTATAATATATAATATAATATATAATATATAATCTAGATCTGTAGATATATAGAAATATAACTTAGGCGTGAAAGATAAGCTGTCTGAGTTGCATATATGAGTGGTTAATTTCTTCCCGTTCAGCTCTTGCTAACAACAGTTTGGAGGTTTCCATTTTTCTTTCTGTCATCAGACTAGAAAGCCTTAGAATTATTCCCTTAAAAAAGTGTCTTTTCTTTCATCTTTTCTGGGTTGTGGTTAATCAGAAAGAGATGCCCAATAAATATTTGGAAGACAGTAGATAAGAATGATGCGATTTATGACGCTGACACTCAACGTGGCTGAGCCACCCTCACATACTGCTGGTGGCATTTAAATTAGTACAGTTCAGGGGGAAGCAATATGTCAATATACAGCAATAAATATAATAACTGAATTACTCTTGGGCTAGTTTTACTCCCAGGAACTCAGACTGCAAAAATGAAACATCATTAGCACTGCTAATAAAAAAAATGTTGATGCTCCTTCTGCTGCTGCTGCTCCTGCTACTGATGATGATTACCACTTCCATACCATTCAATCCTACAGTCAGTTCTTGTTCTTCATCCTTGATTGGTCTGGTTTTGATCACAACTAGCTCCTTCATAGAGTGTTCTTTTAGTTTTCTTATTCCTGAAAATCTTGTTTCCTTTCCATCTCTCACTGTAATTTTGGCAAGGCCCTTACTTTTCTCATCCCATAAAACATGCATTCTCCAGCCCAGGTTGTGTCTTCTCCCCTTACTTTGAACTCTTTCTTACCCTAGGCAATTTCATAGATGTCCACGCATCTTCTGCAAAAAGTAACCCCAAAGTCCTCATGACCATTGAGCTCCAAATCTCAAGTTTTTAAATGCCTAGTGGACGTGTCTGTCTGCACACTACCCCTCCTTATCTCATCTGTCTTTCCTTTCCTTCTTCATTATCACAACCCTAGTTTAGACCTTCTGTCCTCCTCATCAGACCACTAGCTCCCAAGCTACTCCTCAGATCTTAAAGCATTATAAAAGTGCAGTGGCCTAGACTACATCTCAGGCCTGTGGTGTAGGTGCCTGTGTTTTTAACAAGTTGCAGGTAAATTCAACGAATAGGTGCCAGGTGTGGGAGCCAGGGATCTCAACTATCTCAATGGTCATCCTAGTCTCCTAAACTCTGGCCTTTTTTTCCTTCTTGCTCATGGATGCACGTTCTACGTACTATCCTCTGGAATGCCTATCTCCCTTCTCTACCTTTCTAAAACGTGCATTCTTTAAAGCCCAGCTCAGATGTCTTCTCCAAATATATTTGTCCTCAGCATTATTACTCAGGAACAGCGTGCCTCTCTCAGACGTGAGTTAGAGAAGCACCTGGGCCTCTGGTTGCACAGTTCTCTTTACCAATCTTCTGTCCATCTGATCTCAGTAGCAGACCTGCATCAGGCTTTAAAGCCAAGTCTGAAGATGGTCCATAGGAGTCAGAAGCACTTTACAAAGCCCCGAGGCTTAGCATCAAGCCAAACACAGTGCTACTCTCCCTCCAACTATTTGCCTTGAGTCTCATAACTGGATTTTTGCCTTGTTTTTGAGAGTAAAACCTTACTTTGTACCTCAGTTCTCATAACAATTGCCAGTAATCCTCTGGAGCAAGTGTCCACCTACAGGCAACTCGCCCAGTATGTGTGTCCCACTCTGGACCAGAAAACTTTCTGGCTTTTAGCTGTGTTCTTATCTGTACACCCATCCTATCCCCATCTCACCCAGTTTTCTGCAAGCAATGCAACATGTGCATGGGCACGCAGTGTAAATTAACAACATTTACCAAGTATCTAATAAGTGTCAAGACTCTATGTAGGGTAGTAATGAATCAAAATCAATTGTTCCGCATGAACATACTGTAGATTTACTGCAGATGATTTTGGAATAATGGCTTATGACATTATTGCTCATCTTATAAGAACACATATTTGAGAGCTATAACAATATAGCAACATCACTGATTGCTTCAAATGAGATCTGTCCATATACTAGATGGAGGATCTCTAGAAGTAAGAATAATTCCTATCGTTATATTTCATGAACTAGCCCAGTATCTGGGCTAAATTGTCCACTATTTACTGCGTGAATAGATGAATGAATAAGCCAATGAACAATCTTTACTTGCCTTTCCTATAGATGGGTGTGAAGTAAGTTGATCCCAAAAGGAATAGTTTTTATTTAAAGAACTAATAAGGATCCGTCTACCTGATTTATTTAATGACCACCGAAAGACTTATAAGCAACCCAGTCTTGTACCACATGGTCCAAGGAAAGTTTTCAGACTCATCTCTGCACTGAAGAAGAAAATCTACCTCTAAAATGCTGATCATATTGCTGGCTTGTGTTGAGAATCAAAAGAGGTCCAGCATCTTTTCTGCCAAATGGATTTAGCTATTCTAGTTAATCCCTGAAGCAAATGCATTTGAATCCAAATTTTCGTGTTCTTCCTTTTATCTCTAAGATGGCAGGAGACAGGACTCTAATGAATCCCAAAGCTGCTCTGAATTCTTGTTCCACACATCTTCATTGTCAAAGAGACCACTAGCGACCAACAAAAGGGGAAAACAATTTAGGCCAGTGTGAACATAGTGCCAAACAGAAAATTCATAATCAGTGCCATTTCTGAATATCTCATTTTTAAATGTCATTTCCAAAAGGAAAACACTGATTAATAAGGACCTTTCAAAATCCATCGATCACTCAATCTGTCACATTTATTAACATGAGATCAAGTAATAAGGATGGTGTTTAAATAATGAGTTAATATTTTCCATTCAAGTCCCCATTATTTCCTTTCTTGAACTGGCAATGATATGGATAAAGATTTTTGATGTCAGAAATAAAATTGGAACAGTGCAATATATATTTATATGAGGCTTTAAAAAATAAAATTTTTTTTCTTAATTTACTATGTGAGAATCTTCCCTGTGTTTGACGACCCCGGAGCCAATACAGTCCATGCTAAGCCACACAGGAAGTCCATCTGAGCTGAATTAAAAAAGAAATGCAAGGGGCCGGTGAGATGGCTCAGCGGCCTACGCGCCTGCCTGGCAAGCGCAAGGGCCCAAGTTCGACTCCTGGATCCCACATACGAGAAAAGGGGCCGATGATACCGCTCAGCGGCATGGGCACTGGCTGGCGCGCCAGGCCCTGAGGTCGACCCCCGGTACCCACAAAAAAAAAAAAAAAAAAAAAGAAATGCAAGACTTCCATCACTGTGCAAGGACATGCTCTCCTCAGCTCTTACACAGAGAGAGACCTGCTGACAAGCAGGCAGTTTCTCTAGAAGGAGGTTCAGCCTCCCCTTGCTAAAACAGATGTTTACTTTGTTAGTGTAACTATACAGGCACATACAATACTGGGGACAGAATGATAAGAAATTTTTAAAAATTGAACTAAACAGTTAAATTACTACAGAAGGAGAAAACTCTATAGTGTAAATCTTCTTTTAATTTCCAAAGAGATTGATTTTTAATCATCCTTGCATCAGTCTTCCTGAAGTCCAAGTAGCGGGTAACATATTGTCAGTTCCTCTCTATGTCATGATAACTTAAAAAACTTTTTGAGTAAACAAAATGTAATACTTTTATTAGATGTACCCATAGCCCTGCATTTATTATATTCTTTCATCCTTACTAATAACTCATAATGCCTTTGTTTGGGCTTCCAACTCATCAGATCACTCTGGAAGATATTTTCACCAAAATGAGTAAAAAGTCTTTTGAGGCTTTAGAGTCGGATCGTGGATAATAATGAAAGTCCTAAGTATTTTCTTTTGGGCATTAGGCCTGCGTGGTTCCTTAGCATTTTCTCTTCCTGAGGTCACTTAGAAAAAAAAAATGGTGTCCACACGCCGCCAGCGCAAGTGGTCCAGAATCAAATTATTCCAGACAATCTAATTTCTTATTTGAGAGTTCACTAGCAGCAGACCGAGGAAAGTCTGAGTATATCGAATATCTGAATTTTAACAAAGTATTCTGTCAAAAGAAACTAATTCTGAACTGCACAGAAGCTTGACGTTCTAAAGCAGAAAACTCTCCCTTCACCCCTGAACTCTAATCTGGGGTGCACGCAAAGCTGAAAGCCGTAATGCTGTCTCATGCTTTCGCTTTGTACCTTTATTTCCCTGTTAAGGGCTTCAGACACATCTGTGCATCTGCTGCACTGGAGGTCACCTCGTGAGGGGCTGCACCTCCCTGGAGAGAATCTATGGATATGATGGGGTTTGGCTCATATATGCCGATGACTGGGAGGAAAGACATCTATCTGTAAATACTACGATAGGGATTATGTTAGAGGCAGTCGGGAAAATTTGAAGATGGTGTTGATACTACAGAAGGTGAAAAATACTGAAATAGAAAAACAGAGATACTCGATTAGAAATTCAGGTTGAATAATTTGAGGAGACCGTTCGATATGTACAGTATGACATATAGTCTACCAAAATGAATACAGTCAAGTATTAAGAGTACTAATCTCTGGTGGTAGGAATATGTTTTTATATTCTGATATTGACTTGTTTATATTTTCTAACTGTATAAAACACAAGTATTGTTCAAAATAATAGGATAATTAAAAATAAAGTGTTGGAAGAGGGCATTGAATGTCCCTTTGATTAAAAAATAGAATTTGATGGTCTTAAGACTAAGGATGGCCAAAAAAAAGTAGACATTAACTTTATTACCATCCCCTGTGCCACTTCTCACCAAAACAAACATCAGAAATCTTTCCTTCTGAGTATTTTGTTGAGGATGTCACGGGGTGAGCCTTACTATTAACAGTTATTATTGTAATGGGAGATTGCACGATGCATTATCACACTGATAGGAGTTTATCTGTGATAAAATTTTGAAAGTCTTCTTCCTGACTCACATTTAGAACAAGGTATGGCCCATGTCCTAGTGTCCAGGTGACCTTTATGAGGTCAAAACACATTCCTAAGGTTCCCATAGGTGCACAGCTTGCCTAGCCATGGAGAACTCTAGAAAACTGCTACTAAACACAAAAAGAGTGCTGGTGCTAAGACCCTCGTGAGTCACCCATAAAAATGAAAAGAATATATGTGTGCTGAATGGTCGTCACTTGGACTCATTTCTGGTGGCATATCTGAAGGCTCATGAGTAAGGATTAGGTGACACAGAGAGTACTCTCTAGGGGTTACACTATAATCTGTCCTTGGCCTGGTTATGTTCAATATTTTTACGTAATTACTTGGATAAGATACAGGCATGCTTAACAAATTTGAAAACGACACCTACGTGATCCATGAGAAAATCTAAAACTATCTCTTTCCTTGGAAAAATGGCTAAATCAAAGTATGAAAAAAAAATACTACTGTTAATAATAGCTAAAATTCATGTATACATACCAAACGCCACACTCCTTTCTGAGTGTTTTAGAACTATTAATGCATTTAATTGCCCACAATAATTTTATGGAGTAGTTATATAAACTGTTGTTGGGGATAGTGTATGATAAAGGTATAGATTTGGAAACTTGAATTAAGATGGCTAGGCTGAAATCTGGCACTGTGAATGTGTTCTTCACGAATTTGAAAAAAATCACTAATTTCCTAATTTTCTCTGTGCTTCAGTGACTGCCTCTATAAAAAACGTACGATGATAGTTCATTTATTCAACAAAGATTTTTCAAATGCCTACTATATGGTTATAACACCACTTAATACCTATTCTCAAGGAATTCATCATTTCTTGAGGGAGAGACATGTTTTCAACTACACAGAAGCCATTCTTTAAAGGGCTATAAAGAATCAATCCTTCATTCCTGTATACAAACAATATAGGCTGTTGGTTTCAGATTACTATTATTTATCATACTGAGAAAATATATTTCTGTTCCTAGTTGGCTGAATTTTAAAACAGACAAAACAGGTATTTAAATTTTTCATGTATTATTTAAGTATGCACTGTAATGATTACTTTTCCCTCTGACTTTTTGATATATTGAATCATGTTAACATATTTTCTTTACTAAAATATAATTGCAATTTTTTTATCAATATGAATTTGGATTCCAGTTGCATAAAGTATGGTAAGGATTTTTTA
This sequence comes from Erethizon dorsatum, assembly GCA_028451465.1. Lineage (NCBI taxonomy): Eukaryota > Metazoa > Chordata > Mammalia > Rodentia > Erethizontidae > Erethizon > Erethizon dorsatum. The sequence goes on along the minus strand of CM051835.1, from coordinate 48,196,096 downwards.
AATCTATGTTTATAAATCAAACTAGCCTGAAAAATTTTAAATAAAATTCATTTTTTAAAGCCAATGTTTGTTCTTTGTCCATTATGATTAACTGAGCAATGACTGATTCTACCAAAACTGATCAAGAAAAAGAGAAAAATACCACCAATATCAGTTGTAAATGAGAAGTGAGTTATAATAACAGAAGCAGGAATTGTAAAACAATTGTGACACTTTCAGTTTTTTTAAATTAAATAAACATACTACTGTAATTGAACAATTATTATACATTTCTCCTTAAAACATTTACTCAAAAGCTCTTAAAAAGCAATGAAAGGGATTTTTGTTATACTTTCTGTTTAAAAGCACTATTTTAATCTTTTCTCTATAATAGGGTACATTGAATATGTCAATTTACAAATTAACTAGTTATAGGGATTATAAATTTGCCAATTTTGGCTTTCTAAAGAAAATTTTAATTTTGTTTTAAAATTGTTGGCAAAGGAATGACCAAATTTATGTGTGTGTGGGTATGACCAGTTGTGTTAATTTGATTCTTATCTTCTGAAAGTTTTTTTTTTGAAGAGTCCAAATTCCTAACAAATGACAAATTTATAACTAAAGAGAGTTACATTCTCAGCTCTTTTTCAAGCTTTTTTCCTAGTCTCAGTTTTATGAAGTGCTAAAGTAAATAGTATAGTAATTGTTTTCAAAGATGTTGCTTTTACGTAAAAAGGCAGTCCAAGTGGAATTTTACAACCAAAATATAATGTTCTTTGGCAGTTTAACTCTTAACTCTATTTTAGTAAAACAAAACATAAATTTGTGTGGAATGCTCCTAAGTTCAAAACAAGGACAGGACTTACTAAGCTTCTCCTAATGTAGTCACTTCAAGCAAACCTAGTGCTGAGTTTTTCTAAAAACTACCCTTTTTCAATGCCAATTTTCTTGCCTTTTATGAAACCTGCACTTAGCAAGGGATTTATTCATTGACTTCCAGTTACCCACTCTTGCCAGAACTTTCCTATGAAGAAGTGAAATTAGTTGCAGTTTGTATGGGGTAGGAGAGACCTGCCCCTCTTCCAACTTGGTGTTTCACCAAGTTAAAATAAAAAATCATCTAAGAAAGTGAAGGAAATGAGGAGTGATGCTCACTGAGAAGGAATAACTGCTACCATCTCCAGGATGCTAACAGCGTAAGTCAGCTTTCTCTAGAAAGTTTTCAAAAGGGCTCATCAACTGTGAAGTCAGTAATAGAACTTAATGCTCTCAACTGCATGGCTTGAAGCTAAGCAGTAATGACACCACACCATCATCATGTAGAAGCGGGCAAATATATTAATGATATGCCAATGGACCCCTAAAGAAGGTGATCATGTTATGCCCGCCCTTGAATAAATATTAAATCATATACAACTGGGTTATTATTACTTTTTCCCCCAAAAGACCTTTTGAAGTGTTCAAAGCAAAAGATGACAGAAGACGTATGCTGCCCCAAATTACAAAAGCAATTTGATAAAATAAACCAGTTTTATGCCCTCAAAAACCTCTGTTTTCATTTTTCTCAAATTGAAAGTCCCTATGCAAACAAAACGCTCTAGTCCAAAGCGCACCAATGGGCAGATATGTGTGAGACCATTCTAGTCTTATATGTTGGTTTCTCAAAGGAAAAAATAATTCTAGTCTATCCTCACATTCACAGTTTTGCCTACCAGAGTGCCTAGATTTCTACAACTCTCAAAAAATAAATTTATAATAATGCATTAAGTGGAAAAAGAAAAATGCAAAATTTTGTACCTCTTCCCCAAAAATGCATGCAGTGCCAAGAAGTGTAGGCAGAGAGACAAGGACTAAAAGTTACACAGACAACCCAAGTCTGCTTTGTTAGAAAGGCACTGCTAAGGACGGTTGTTTCTTTTTATTTGAACCTTGATTAAAGTACTTTATAACATTTTTTAAAAATTAAAAATCTAAACCAGAGGTCACAAATTGCCTACCTACATGGTGAATCTGGCCCATAATTCCATTTTTTAAAAGTCAGCATTCAATGTTTAGGAAAGTATTGCATCGTTATGAATTTCTAGCTTCTCGTGAAAATTGGAAGATATGGAATAATTGGGTTTGTGTTCCCACATAAATTCAACCACCTTGAGCCATGAGGTGGCCTTTTTTTTTTTTTTTTTTTTGGAGTTCCCCAAGGCCTTTGCACTGAGCCCCAGCCCTTTTTTATTTTTTTACTTTGAGACAGTCTTACTAAGTTGCTAAATTATCCAGGCTACACTCAAACTGGTGATCCTTCTTTTTTGTTCATGTTTTCTTTTTTGTGGGCGGGGTGGACTGGGAATTGAACTCAGGACCTCGTGCTTGCCAGGCAGGCACTGTGCCACTGAGCTATATCCCCGGCCCCTGATCCTTCTTTCTTATCCTACCAGAATGCTGGGAGTATAGGCATGAACCACCACATCCAGATGCCATTTGTGCTCTTAAAAAATGGGGTGTTTGCTAATCAGCTGCTGCAGTCCCCTACTCTGCACTCATTCATATGAGAATCCTAGAAAAGATTCCACCCACATTAATGAATTTTCTTTGTTCTTTTCATGTGCTTACCTTTCCGATATCCCTCCAGTGGTCAAATTAGAGGATGTCTATGTCCTCTTTGAGAAGTTACATAATTTATGAGTAGAGATGTGTGATAAACATTTGGCAATAGAGACTCACTAAACAGAAGCAGTCAAAAATGATTAATAACAACACTTTGGGGACTAACTTTCTCAAATTAGTTCATTCTATTACAAACAAACAAGATGCTTTTAAAGTTAAAAATTTAGGTTTAGACACCAAAACCAAAATAGAATAATGAAGAGCTGGATATATATTCAATTTATCTTTGGTCCATTCCCTGTTTCTTTCAGGCCTAACCTAATGGATATGTTTGTTCAGCAAGACACAGAAGGGCTTGATAAGTTTATCATTTCTATGCCACTAAAACACAGCAAACTAATGTGGATCTAAACACAAAATGGTTAAGTACACATCCAGATGTGTGCACATTTAACAGTGTTTTAACAGTGTTCTCTTGTATTACTGACATTCCACCATGACATTCGAAAGGGACAGTTCTTACCTTGTTAATGGCCCCAGATCGCCTGAGTCTTGGCTTCCAGCTTCACTGGGAGTGCTCACTGATTTCGAGGAGGGAGACATAGGGGTTGGGACTAAATAATGAAAATAACAGGTATCCCATGTTAAAAAATGCAGTGGCTGCACTGGTGAAGAGCAGTGTCAGACAAACCAAAACAAATGGACCCAAATTAAAATTAAAGTGGTTGTATGGCCAGGAGAGATTGAGATGGGATAAGGAAAAAAAAAAAAGAAAAAGGAAAGAAAAGGAAGAAAGTCAAGTGAATTTTTCATACTTTAGAAATTAAAATTTGAAATGAATTAAGACAGAATTAACCTGAGGATTCTAAGGCCATGTCCACCCTAACAAAGTAAGATGGAGAATCAAAATAGCTATCGAGATCAGTCAAATATCTCACTAGGATGAACTGTCTCGATCATTTCAATTCTTCATTTTATTTTGTTAGTATAGATTTGACCTATTAAAAATAAAATGAGTGTCTATAAAACTTTAAATACTATAAAATATGTAATCCTGAGTAACTTTAAATGGCCAAGAAAAATCAGAAAAATCTGTTGTATGTATGCTTTGGGGGGAAATGCATTGTATGGGGCAGGCCAAATGCTTTGCTACGAGAGACTAAGTGACAGATAGAGGAAGAGTTCATATTAAACCCGGTAATTTGAAAATCTCTTTCAAAACAAAGGAAAATGCCAAGTTGCTTTATTTTTACATTTAATTAGTAGTTTCAGCCCATTGTACTGTTTACTGCATTTGGGACTTGTTTTCCTTCTCCTGCAGCAGCCCTAAAAGATGCTGCTCCATACGCAGAAGCGAACTGCCTCTCTGGAGAGGGAGAAAATGCTCAAAGATCAAGGTCAGCACGAGCTCAAAGTCTGAGAGCAAGGGTAATAAAGAAAAACAAAGCTAAAGGAAATGTAAATGTATTTTTCATCTCTATTCTCCAAATATAAGTCAAATGTCCCTTAGATAAATGCTGCACCACACAGCCAAGATAGCCCCTGGGCAGATGATTCAATGGGTTCTTAATATCACACAGCCAAGGCAGCCACATGGGCAGAGAGAAACTTCAGTACAGAAGTGTAGACTCCCATTTGGTTTCGATCATGTGCAATTTCCTTTTATTTATTTAATAAGGTAAAGGGCTTAACTATTTTGTCCAAATCTTATACCACAGTGGCAGATCTATCAAGAAGCTGGGAGTTTTCACGAGGTTTCACAATTAGTTCACTGATTACCCTCCATGCTAAATCACAGAGATGGAGGAAAAATGAAAACAGAGTCCATCCTTGCGAGGGCCCCTTGGCAGGGATGCAGGGATAGTTGAGAAGTTGGTTATGGTTTAGGGATAGTTAAGTATTTTGTTCTTAAAGTTTAATTACTGGCATTATATAGGATAGGGGAGACTAGGATATACCACTACTGTGTTTAACTAGTGTTCATAAGGAAGCAGCATTTCAAAGACTATTTTGAAGCACAAATATAACTGATTGCAAATTGTCTAATTGCTATCACATGTTAGCTAAGTATAGCGAAGTTCGCAGGCTTCTCAAAGAAGGCCTATCAAATACCCCATAGGTGACACCTTCCACAACATAAAGAAGCTAAACAAAATTATCTAATTTTATTAGGGCTTATTATATTATTTTTAGACTTATTATTTCACCTACTACAAATTGAGATTGAGATGAATTTTTTAATGGTATTCAAGTTTTGTGTATATGAATTAAATTATATCCAGGAATACTTACTAATTTATAGGTTTATATATTCTTTGTTATTCATATTAATGGAAACATTTATTGTACATGGAAAATTGTTATTTTTAAGTAACTATGGAAATAAATGAAATTTAATTTTAATATAAAAATTAGTGATGGACTTAAATGATGAATCATTTTAAATAGATCTAATATTATATTTATTTCTGTATATTATTTTAAGTTATTTCACTATATTGGATATAGTTTTACAGACACTCTAAGATTACTCTTGAATGTATGAAAAATAAAAGATTAAAAGAAAAGAATATCATATGAGAGATATATAGGTGACAGAAAAAATACATGCATGGGTACATTCAACACAAATAAATCAAACAAGGCAGTATCTAGACCCCTAATAATAAAAAAGTTCATGGACAATCAGCCAGGAATGAATGAGTTGGAGGAGGGATGTTGTAGTGAAAAAGCCAATTAGCAACAAAATCAAGATGCACAATAGAGTAAAATCAATTTAAACTTATTAATTAGTTGCTAATCTGCCACCATTTTAAGTTTTCCTTTATATTTCCCGCTGAGAATTCTATTCCCAACATGGAATAACTCATGTATTAAAATTTATACACAGATTTCCAGGACTTAGGTAGGCAAAGATAAATTGGAATTCAGCAATGAAAATGAAGAACAGGCCTAGTGATATAGCTCAGCAGCATAAGTGCCTGCCTGGCAAGCGCAAGGTCCTGAGTTTGACCCCCAGTACCCACAAAAAAAAAGAAAATGAAGAACAATTTAATAAAAACAATTAAAAAATTCCAAAATTTCAATTAATAAATATTCCAAGGGTTCTTATATTTACCAAATGGAAAACTCATTTAACAAGTATAAAACAACTTGCTGGCAGTATAATGAAGCAGCAAATTACTAGTGATCCTACAACCTTTCTTCCCATCTCCCTCCAGCCCCTCAATTCCAAAAGTACATGCAACCTGAACCACCAGAATGAAAATAAAAATCTGCAAAGCTAACGACTTCAAAAAAAGAGTCAGTGCTGGACATGGTGTACCCCACACAAACTCAATTTGAGGAATAGTAGCACAAAGCACTTTGAAGTACCTAGAGGGGGCTCGGGCGATATACCAATGCTCTGCAGCAAGGCCTCCGTCTCCCGTCGTTTGCGATCCAGATCAGAGTCATCCTGAACAGGTTCTTTCTTCTGCTGCGTATCTGCCTAAAAAGAGTAGATGTCAGTAACGGGAGTTAATAACACGACTAAATGTATGCTTCTCCTTGCTAAAGTGGAGAATAGTGAATATATGACAGTGAAGACTAGGCAAGAGCCCTAAATAGATATAATCATATGTAAAAGGATAAAAAGTGTAACTGTTCCATTTAATAATTACTGATCTGGTGCCCACTTTTTCTTTTGGTTAAAGGTTTTTATCCCCTGCCTCTATTACGTGGTATGAAAGTTTATGTCACTCCTATTTGGAAGAAATTATCCAGGCAAAATATTTCTGACTGGGGCTACATATTTTTTTAAAGAATTCTGTTCTTTAGACATTTTATCCTTTCTGGAGCATCAAGTTGATGAGTACATGAGTAATATTCATAGCCCCTGTTTGGAATTGTGGAAACAGGAATTGTTGGAACCTGGCTGAAAAGTAAAACTGTTTATGAAAATTTGTAACTGTGAAATGCATTATTTGTGTTGGTAGTGTGAGTTTATTTTGGTTTACAAATAAACTGGGCTAGAATCTATATAAGGCAATACAGACTGATAATATAATATTGCTATAATTCTTGTTACCTAATTCAAATTTTTATAGGATTCCATTGTACACATTAATTCATGAAGAAAATTATGTGGAAAAATATAGTGCACAATACCACCTTAGAAGAACTTCCCACAAATTCTGTTTAAAAATGCACTACATGTGAACCTCCTAACATCAGATCATACCCCTGGTTTGCGCTTTTATGGGATAGTGACAATTTAAAATGCACATTAAAGATCAGTGGAGATAGTCTGTGAGAAACTTTAAAAGTCCATAACGCAGCTATTACTCAAGACGAGGAACTTGCCCACAACAGCAGCTTGAGAAAATTAACGTGTAGCTGCCTCCTAAGGAAGCTTTGTTATCATACAGATGTGAAGCCAGCACAAAGCTTGTCTAAAAACAACTGTCCAGTTATCAGACATCCTTTCATCTCCAGAAGCAAGCTGAGTACCCTAACAGGTACATTACCTCCATCGGTCACGAGAAGAGAAATCGACGTCATGGCATCTGAAGCAGAACAAGTTCACGCACCGTACTGCAGTAACTGCTCCATTTAATAATTGCTGACCTGGTGACTTAGCCCCAGACGGCAGGCTACACCCTGATTATAAGCCAAATGCATCTTTTCACATCACTCCAGGCTCAACAATTCTGTTATTACTCACCTTGGGCTTGAAATGCACTCATATTTTTGAAGTCTATCATTAGAGAGAAAACTGTCATTTTGGAAGCCAGTAAGAACTAAATAATGTACTTGAGAATTTCAGCCCTCTCACATAACCCCAAATTCTGAAATGGCAGTGTAATCTCCATCAGGGAAGATATAAAATTTTCATGCTCATTTCCAATTGCAGCATTAAACCACTGCAGCAGGTTTCGAAACACATGTACAGAGAGGCAAAGATAGAGCTCAAAGAGAAGGACACCGTAGTGAGGATCACTATCCACGTTCAGTTGTCATAATGTTTAAAGAAGGACAAAAGGAAAGGTAATTACCATAGCAGGTATGAAATACAAATAAAAATATTAAGGAAAGCAAAACTTGTCTTAGAAATTCAACATTGGGTAGTATGGTATTACAGTGAAGAGTTCGGCTGTAAGTTAACTGTCAGCTTTACTGGGAGCTGATACGTGATTATTCTGTTCACAATGTGCTCACACCAAGATCAAGGACAGGCACATCGAAGACGTGCAATTAAAAATGTGTTGAATAAATGGCTAAGCATCTGCCTTTGGCAAGCATTATTTATAGTTATAGAATCTTAGAACTATGCATCATTGAGGGCAATTTCCATCAACTATACCTCACTGAAAAGCCCCTTTTCTAACATGACAGAGCAAGATATCTAGATATCCAGAGACCTGGCCCTCACAGCAAAGCTATTTCTATATCCTAGCAAAAAAAATAACTTTCCTTCATTGTCTCAACAAAAATTTACTAAAGAGCAGCAGAGTGTCAGTAGAAATGAAACTGAAAAGTCTCAATGGAGCTCTCATAGAGTAACTAGAAAGGAATCTGCCTAATCTCTTCCCTTTGAACCAACTTAGGGCATATTTTCCAAAACTTTTGTAGTGTTATGTCCTGTGCAGAAAGGTATAGGCTCTGCTTTTGGGTTTTTGAGATTTATTCTAATTTTAACCAGTAAGCATTCAAGAAGTGTATTATAGGGCAAATTGCGTACCAACAGGTGTAACCACACATTGTGCAAAAACAGTATCCCTGACTCAGAATATCACTTCCGCAACACAAAGCATCTCAGCAACTCCTTCTCTGCTTCTGTTTCCCTTTTAGTTCTTAAGGAAACAAACAATATAATGGGGCCTATTAATTAGGATAAATGTCCACCTAGATTAAACAGGTGCTTAGGAAAACCATCAACACTCAAAGTTAGGTAACGGGATTATTGGATAAAAAGATAGTTGTCAGTAAGCACCTTAAACAAAACAATGTGTTACTTCATCCAAGACAATTACATCAAGTGCCCTAGTCATGAAATTTTTGATTTTTCCTGCACATGTGCTTCAGGACCCTTCCTTAATGTTTTAATGATTTAAGGAGGATTCTGCAGGACTAGGAATTAAAAATCTGCAAGGTATCTTCCCAGCAAGGGGTATTTCTGTGAGGCATAATCACAGCTGAGACCCAGAGGGAATAATCAAAGAAAGAAAATTTGCCAGCTGAGAACTGTCAATCACTTCTCAAAGACAATTCCACATCTACTAGAGAAACAAGTGAGGAGAGGCTGGGAAACCCTGACCATCCCACCTTCTGGCGCCCCCGGGTCTTAGGCCAACGACAGGGCAAAACTTCAGGGCGGCCCCCTTCAACCTCACCTCACTGCGTTAAAGCCAATTTTTTGTGAAATTAGGCCTGTGTCTTAAATGGTGACCACTATATTTATTTTAAAATCAGATTTCATCCAAAATGTCACAGCCAAGAAAACAGTTGACATCCAAAGAAGCAGAAAGTGGTAATTTTATACATGTACGCAGTTTTCTACATTCTGTGGAGATGATCAGTGTGGGTGGTCCTAATTCACTCTAGTTTTCAGAGCTATGGCGAAAAAAGCATCACTCAGTTTACCAAAAAGCATTTTGTTGCCTTTTAATCTCACATTTATTTCATTTAAAAATATATGCTTAAAGTACGTTTACAAAAATCAAAACTATAAACTTAAGGCTACTTCTAATTCTCTACAAACAACACAAAAATTAGAATGTCTTTAACTTAGGAGTCGATGACAATGGCCTGCTGGCTCAAATTCTACTGTGTCAGAATCTGTGCCAGACATTGTTTCAATGATTTTTTTTGAAAGGCAAAACAAAACCAACATACAGCATACAGACCTAGCCTCAGAAGCTTGCAGTTTCTTGGGAGAGAAAGCCCCCTGAAGAGGCAAGAATAAAGATCTGTGCTAATGGTTTGATAAGGTCAAGGACAGGGTGCAGAACTAACCTAGCGGTGGGTGGACAAAGGTGTCATAGATGACTTTCTGGAGGAAGTCACATTTGAGATGAAAACTTAAAGACATACAGCTACCAGCCAGGTGAAAGACAATAGAGAGAAACAGAAAAACAGCAAAAGCACGGGGAAGAGAATTCTATAAACTCTGGGTTGAGAAAGCAAGATCCATAAAGGGGTACGAAACACAGGTTGAGCACCCCATTTAAAAATCTGAAATCCAAAATGCTCCAAAATCTCAAACACTTGAACACTGGCATGATGCCACAGGTGAAGAATTCCACACCATGAAATTTTGTTTTATGCACAGAATTATTCAAAATATTGCATAAAAATTCCTCTAGGCTATGTGTAGAAACAGAAAAGAATTCCGTGTTTAGACCTGGATCTCATCCCCAACATTATTTCATTGCGTACAGGCACATATTCTAAAATCTGAAAAAATCCAAACACCAAAGCACTTCTGGTCCTATGCATTTCAGATACAGGATAATCAATCTGCAGCAGAATCCAACTGATAGGTGGATTTTAAGGAGAAAAGAAATGGGCAAGAAAAGAGAATCATGTTATAACTGCTTCAAACCTGATGGTCACTGTACGTCGGGGAAGGGGACAGGGCAAGAATGAGACCACTTTTCTGATTTGGACATTTGGCTAAGTAAGAGGGTCCTTCCTGAGACTTGAGATAAGTAAGGGCTACTTCTAAGGCTTGGGCCTTATTTCCTTGTTTGAAAAAGATCAGAAGAGATTACTTCTATGTTTCTTTCAGCTACCAAATGTTATCACCTCATGAACTGAGGAACTTGAATTACAAGATCCCTTCAATAAGGTGGCATTTTTGAAAAATGATTCACTAGCCGTGGTCCTGAACGGTGTATATGTCATTCTGTGGGGCCCCCTTCGCCCACTCTGGTTGCTGGTCTCAGAAGCTGAATGAGAATTCTTTCTTCCCCTGAGTCCTTCCCTGCTCTGCAATATCTTCCTGGACCCACACAGAACTCACGAGGAAAGCAACACTGTTTTCTCTGCTTTGTAAGGAGGGAACATGCTCAGTGAGGCCCTCACTAAAGGCCAATCTTCAGTGGCCTTAAGGGCAGAGACAAGTTTCCAGGCCACATCCCACTCAGAAGCTTCTGTATGTCACTATCAGGCCTTACTGCCTTCTGTCTGATAAATTATCTGCTCAGAACAAACTAAACTAGCACAGCTTGTGAAAAATGCTTACACTGAACAGAGGGAAGATCTTCTGAGGGGAGACAGCACACGAGGAAAGAAGATTTAGAGCCAGGACAGAGCTTAAAGATGACGCAGGCCAGTGCATCCCAAAATCTGGCCCTGACTTGGATCCTGTTCTAAACAGAAACTAAGGATGGGAGAAAAGGACTGAATTGCCGTGGGGCTCTGTGGATGGACTCAAACCATGCTGTCAGTTTAAAAATGAGTAAATCAGGATCCCACGTGAGTTTAATTCCAGAACCAGGTAAAGGCCAAGGAATACAGAGATGTTCCTTCCAGACATTCCACACTTCCCATCACCTGCCACCTCCAATACCCAAGGGTTCTTTTTGCTGTGTAAAAGGCCAAATCTCCATCAGGCAAAACTGGTTGGTAGAACAAGAAAAACAATGTAGTGAGTCTGGTTTGCCTGTAATTTCTCCAAAATGTGTAAAATGAAAAAGATGAAGCAGACAGCATAATTTGGAACCAGATTTCCTGTATCACATCACATTTTGTGGTAATTCTATGAAATTCAAGCTGGATATTAGAATGTCAGTTTAAAAGGAAACTGGTTATTAGTAAAGGATAACAGGTGCTTTAAATCTACAGTAAGTGTTGACATTTGAAGGAAAGGAAACATAATCACTTAATGCCTTTTTTGACTTTGCATGGAAATGAATAGCAATTCCTTGTCAATTCTCACCTCTATTTCACCCAAAAACTGCGTACATAACTGCAGAGATCTCTAAGGGAAAACCATTATGCACAATGTCAAGGACAAATAAACTATCACATCAATCAAAGTGTAATGGTAGGGAGAGATGGGAGATGCCAGAAGGCTAAAATGCAACTGCAATTATGTTTTACTTTGTTGGAAAATAATAATTGTTATAAATCTGTTAGTTTGGTCTTCCAGCCTTATGGTATGAAACAATATTTATTTAGATTATGAAGCATCAAAATACATTTTATTTTTCCTTAAGGAAAAATACCGCATAGGGAAGCAGCTCTGGTTTCTGCATACACAAGCGTATCACAGTATACGAAGTACGAAATTTTGTTCCTAGAAATATTTTTGGCATCTGGGCTATTTTGACTGCAACAACAAATTAGAGAATCTTTAAAAAAATATTTCTTTGGGCCAGTGATATAGCTCAGCAGCATAAGCACCTGCCTGGCAAGCGCGAGGTCCTGAGTTCGACTCCCACTACTCGCATATAAAAAAAATATATATTTCTTCAGTTGAGACAGTGGAAGAAAACAGGATGTTACAGCCAGCATTAACTAGGAGTCAAAAGTCTAGAATTCTAGTTTTAGCAGCGGAGAAGCTGTGTTTCACCCTGGGCCCCTGCTGCTTCACTGGTAGAAAGAGAGGCTTCAATGAAGTTCTTTAAAATCTCTCCGGCTCTCACACCTGACCATGCTATATCTTACACTATCCTACCAACCTTCTTACCTCCTTTCCCCTTAACCAAACCTGGGATTCTTATCCACCATGAAAAATACGTACAAGGGCCTGGGAGATGGCTCAGCAGTGTACGCGCCTGCCTGGCAAGCGCGAGGGCCCGAGTTCGACTCCCAGAACGCACATATGAAAAAAGGGCTGGTGATATCGCTCAGCGGCACAGGCGCCTGCTGGCACACGACGTCCTGAGGTCAACCCCAGGTACCCACAAAAAAAAAAAAAATGTACCATTTAGGAAGCAATGGAAATCCGTGGTGAGCATTTTCTAGCTCTCTTCTAAAATGTTTTGGCTGATACTTTTTAAAAATCATTTCTTAAAAATAACACTACTAACTACTAATTATAAAATCTTATGTATTGCCAATTGCTGTACAAGATTAACACTCTTTAATTTGGCAACCCCACAAAATAAATATATTATTGTTCCCATATTTAGAAGAGGAAACTGAGGAACAGAAAAGTTCAGAGATGTCTAAGAAAAAAGAGGTCAAAGACCACCTGCAGGGGTCTGTTCAACTCTAGGGTGAACCTGGTCCGTGAGGCCTTCTGGCCAAATGCTGCCTACCACTACCACTTAGGCTGTGCTAGATAAGCACCTCACAATGAACCTACCGTTCCAAGTATGTAGATACCCAATCAATTTATTTAGATACTATAAAAGAATCATTCGAGGGGGTCTTACTTATCCATTTGACTATTCCCTTACAAGTAAGTGATTTTCCTTTTACCCCCAAGCGCCACAGCACCCAGTATTTACCTCTTTCTTTTTCCTCTCCTCTTCCTTCCGTTTCTTCTCTTCTCTTATCTGTGCTAAGCGCTGCTTTTTGCGCTCAAGCTCAGCTTTTAAGTCACTTTTGTCAGACATTTTGCTTTCCTTGGAGAAAAATAGAAAAAAAAAGTGAATACACACAAATAAATCTTGCTCTATTATCATTGCAAGAACAATTCAAAAGGAAATGCAGCTTGAAAATGCGACTTTGGGGTAATAACAGGTCGTATTACTTAGCTTATGTTGAAGAATGGAAGAAATTAAGTTAGATCTAACCTAATTCTATATAAATCTTCTCCTATTATGTCTACATAAATGACCAAAGAAATATAATTTTACCATCTGATATGAAAAAGAAGAGCAACTTACTTCCGAAAAAGCAAGACATTTTTTGAACAAGTTTCTTAACAGATAAACAAAAAGAGTGAAAATCAAAAAAGAATCATCCTGACTTCCAATTTTGACGCTAATGGAGCAATTCATCCCCACACTGAGAAAAGAAAATAGGCTGTCACAAACCCTTCCAGACCCGCCCTGCTCAAGTTTCTGTGGACTCAATAAACATTCCTGCACTGAGCTTGGGTACATGGAGATTTCATTTTGCCTAACATTATATGCATCGGGGAAAACAGCTGCTGAAGACCTAACCCAATAATCTTTTTCTGTAAAACTCCTTCTGAGCTGTCACAATTAATTTCATCTCCGATATACCTGTTTCTATAAAAATTTTCATTTGCATAAGGAAGGCAATATTGCTTATTGCGGCACTTTGCTATTTGAAAGCAAAAAGTGTGTTTATAAACTCATGAAATGGGAGCTAATACCATGGCAAGTTGCTGGGAAAATTTATCCAAATGAGTTTTAATTTTAATGCAATGGCAATGAGGGTGATAATGGTACCAGAAACACTTTGAAATAAAGTAAATTTGGAAAAGACTCTTGCCAATTCTCAATGTCAGTTGGTAATTATCAATATTTGACTCTTGAAAGCAAACAAGATGGAAACCCTGAGAGATGAAGAAGATTTTCTGACTCAAATTCCTAAATTAAAGGAGAAAAACAGTGGCTAACCATAAATGCCATGAGTATTCACTTACCCATTATTTGTATGCAACTGTAATAAATTTATGATGCATTCCTAAGTAGATGACAGAGTAGTGGAAGGCAAAAGAGCACCAGAGAATACAGGAAAATGAAAAATGCCTTAAAATTCCTGCCATTGTCCTTCAAATGTAATCAAGAATCTACAGTTACTGTAAGATGCTTTGAAACAGATACACAGGCAAGAAGTGTCTTGTGTTCCCATGGCACATATTCCTGCTTGCAGTGTGAGGGTAAAGATTTGTGAAATAACAATACTGATCACAATGATCAACCTCTGCTGTTTATAATCATACTCTATCTTCACTTGTTAGCAAATGCTAAATATTTAGTCTGTGCTAGCCACTCTATAATAATAGGAATAAAAGGATTCTTTCCTTCAAGGGATGTTTAACTCAAGTTGGCTGACACATGGTACAGCTGGAGACGTTCTGAGTACTGGCTTATTGATTACAGTGTTGGGCCCTTTGCATTCACTGCTACATTGAACCACCACCACTCAAGTAGACTGGCACAATTCATGCCTTTTTCACAATTAAAATAAAGGAGGCTCCACAAGTGCAGAGACTGCCTGCATAACGTAAAAGAGGAAATGCACAGCAAAATAATAATCAAGATCCGGGGTGGGGGAAGCCAGGGTGAGCACTGAGGAAGGTCCAAAGAAAGGGAAGCTTTGGATGGGTGAAGATCTGTGGAAGAGGGAAAACAGCAGGTTGAGTACAAGAGATGTGGATAAACCCACGTCAAATCAAATAAACTTTAGCTGGGAAGAATGAATATGTGCAGGCAACTGGCAAAGCCTTGAACAAACAGAAAAGTGAGTTCTATTTGTCATGATGGGCAGTCACAGCATCTTTTTGAAAGGGAAAGTGACAAAATCAAAATGGAATTTGCTTAAGCCTATTCTTGTCCCCACTTGCATGGTGGATAGGAGCAGAAATTAGAGATAAGTCAGGCTGCTGGGAGACAGGTGCCAACATCTATCTAAATCGACTGTATCTGCGCTGGCATGGAAAGTGAGCATAGAGACAACATCTGAACCAGACATGGCACAGCCAACAAGGATGAAGCCAATTTTGGGTGCTTTTGGATGTGAAAGCAAAAGGGGAAGATTCAGTACAATTTAACTTTGAGAGATCAAAAAGATGGCAGTGAAATCAGGAAGATAAGGCAAGAAAGGAAAGGGTGAATAAAAATTTAGCACATCGTATTTTAGGTATCGATGACACTTTTGGGCAGAACACACAGATATAATATCACAGGTGAAATGAGAAGTTGAATAGGGGACTAGAGCTGTGAAATAGAGCTTGGAGTCATCCACCTACATGGGACTGTTAAAACCTGAGTCACAAATTCCCAGTCTTATGGAAACCAGAGAGATAGCATAAGGAGAGGAGCAGTGGTTGTGAACAGCAGACAGGAAGTGTGCTGCTTAGCTTCCGCTGCTCTACATAGCTCCAGCTGATGGCCAACATGGAGGAACATGGAGCCCAGAGTTAGATCATCTGATTTTTTTTTCCCAAAAGAAGCTACACAACTGCGAAAGAGAGGTTTATCAATAACATACTTGTGGCCAATAATTTTCAACACCAACTGGTAAAATTTCTACCAGGAGAAAATTAGAACCCAATTGTAAAAGCCATCTGAGAAGTTATACACACTCTCCACCAATGGGAGCCAAGCTAACTGATGTGACTGAATTTTTTCTGCTATCAAAAGTAGAATGCAGAACCCGAAAACGATCACTGTTAAAGCAATAGTTGTGTCATTCTAAACTAGAGGCAGCCAATGAAGACTTCTTAGAAAACTTAACTTTCTCTCTCCTCCACATTTCTCCAACAGTTATCTACCTTTCCTTGGCACAACATCATCAGCAATATACTGTGGTCATAAGGAGCAAAGTGATTTTCTTGCTAAGAACTTCAATTACAAGAAGTAAAGTGTGTCCTTAGTCCATTTCTGCAAAATAAGAAGACTACCTTTAAACTGATAAGTACGTCTGACGATGTTGATCATTTATGTTGATATTTCCCGTGATGGAACCGATACTTTTTAAAAATAAATGAGAAAACAACCGAGGGAACTTAAAACAAGATTACATTAAATAGAGAAGTTTGAAGTAATAAAGTACCTTTTTTTAAAATGCAGTAGAGCTACAATGTTAAAAGATGCAGCTAAAGAGGGCCTTCCATTTATTGATTTTTGGATCCATTCCAAAATAGGCACTTAACATCAACCCCCTGGAGAATAAGAAATCTCAAGAGAATGCTTCATAAAGGGTTTGAAAAGTACACATTACAGTGAATGAATGAGCCTTTACACATAGCGAAATGGCTTAAATAGTGGCATTAAGTGCAGTGTCAGCACTGAACTCCACAGGCCTTGGGGAGGCCAGGGTTGCCAGTCCAACCCACTAAATCTCCCTGCACATCAAACAAAGCAGATCGAGGAGAAAAGCATGAAGGACATGAGTTATGGAGAGTCCTGTGGCTAATGTAGGTCACTGCAAAGGCAAATGTGATGTTCCCAGTCTAAGAAAATAAGGGTTAGAGCTACCTACTGCTAATTATTGCTCACTTACTTCACACATATAAAAAGCTGGTCTCTCATTTGCAAATGGCAAGGAGTCAAGCAGGTAAATCAAACCCATGCGTGAGTGTGGGGCTCTCCCCGTCTAATCCTCGGTGTGTCACACCAGGCTGAGGAACAATCGCGGCTGTCTCACACCACCTCCACCCACTCTGAGGCCAGGTGACGCACTTCTCATCTTTCTGCTCAGCACCGCTCAGAGCACAACCCCACGTTCTCAGCTATCGCTCCAAAGGCAACTCCCCTACTCACTTTTAACCCATCTTCATAGTCAGATTCAAACTTCTGTCTCCCTCCACCCCAAAGCTTAGCTCTTGCTCTCCTGCAATTCTTCCAGCTTTGTTATCACCAAACACAAACTACCTCATTTCTTTCCTTTCTTTCTCTGCTCACCAAATTATATCCACTCCCACATAGATATCTCAAAAGTTCAGATCAAATCAGCTACCCCACTTATTTGGGACGAATCCCTAACCTCCCTAACTTTTTTCAAACTTCAACTCTCTGCCTTTGGTTTCTCTTCTGTTCCTTGATTCATCTTTTATCCCCTGCTTGGTGTTGTCCCTGCCACTCATCTCCACTCTTCCTCCTGAATGTCTCAGTTATGACAGCTTTGGCTTCAGCCCATCTGATCCCAGTAAACTGCCATCCTTTCGATAAAAACACATGAGTTAATGTAAGTAAAGAGCTTTGCATCGTGCCTGGCAAATTTTTAAATACGAAAAGTTACTTTTCTTCTTCTTCCTCCTCCTTTTTCACCTTCTCCTATGCTTCTTTCTTTTCTATTATATTACTATTATTTGACCCTGCCGACTGTTTCCACATAACCAATTGCATCCGAGTCCCGTAACCAAGTCAACACTCAGAGTCCACTGCAATCGCTTTAAAAGTGCTCCGCTGAGAATACATTACATACACAGTATGTTCCTAGTTTAACAGCAGCACCTTCCGAGCGGAGAAAACCAGACTGTTCCTGGAGACTCCAAGGCACTTCAGGCTGAACAAAAGGCCCTTCTCAATCTAAATACTTTATAAAGTAGACAACATGGAGAAAAAGAGGTGTGACTCAAAGGAAAACTATTTAAAAATAATACCTGTAATCATTTAATTGCAAGGTAATAAAATTCTTCCTGATTTCTCTGTGAACACATGAGTTGCCTAACAAGCTGTTCTGTGCAGCATCCTCTCTCTCTTATCCAATTCCCAGAGGATGAGCAAGCTTCAGTAGAGAAAAGAATGGGGAGAAAAGAGAAGGAGGAAGACATGAGAGAAAAATGTGGTTACTGAAGAAGGAGAATCGCAAAGGCAATGAAAGGAAGGAAACAAAGCACAAGTCCATGTCACGCCTTCCCTTGGCTTCCTTCACAATTCGTATGTCCACAGACATCTGTGAGATGGATGGTCAGCTTTGGAACCCAACAATGAGACCTATCACCTTTGCGGTCGTTTTTGTACATATCTTCGCAGTCTGGTCCTATTTGGAGCCAAATGTCTAAGAGGAGAAGCAGCAGAGTTAGCTCTGTTTGCACAGCTGCTGAGTAACAGCACCTCCCAAGGCTTAGCTTTTGAACAATATAGATCTCTATTTCCTTTCAGTTGTCTAAGTTGGCGGCAGTCTGAGATTCCATTTCTAATGCTGGCATACGCTAATGTATTTTTAAGCTTAAAGTCAGAATCCTGTGAGGTTTAAGTCATTGCCCAGCTGTTGTCAGAATTATTGAGAAAAGAACCAGAAATAAGTTCTCTTTTCCTGCTTGAGAACAATTGCTCTCATCGGCTCTTCAATATCAGCCATTGAACTTTTCATCTGCCACTAGGTATGTGTAAGAAATTTGATGTTTCAGTCTCGTTTCACTTGCCTGCTTTCTCATGAAATACAGTTGCCTCCTGCCACTTGGATGGGAAGCCCAAGGATGATATGGACCACAACCATTAGCTCATTTGTCCAGCTCTACATCACCTTCAGTAAACACAGGCACCTCAGGAAGGAAATGGCTGACAAGAGATGTGCAACTTTTATTTGCTAAGTTTTTACAGCCATCAGCACACTATGAAAATAAGTTTTTTTAAAAAATAAAATTCATCTCACTGTAGAGAGGTCCTTAGGGCTGGTCTAGTTACAGAAAAGTAGCTCTCAAGCATTTTCATCTCAGCACACTGTTATACTCTCAAAAATCACTAAGGACTTCGAAGAGCTCTTGTTTATATGAGTTACGTCTATTAGCACTAACCATGTTAACAATTAAAACTGATAAAATTTAAACATAAATGTAATAATCTAAAACAACAAAAGCTTTTACTCATTAACATATTTATGAAAAAAATGTTCCAAGATAAGAAAATAGAGTATAATTTTACATTCTCACATATCTTTTTAATATCTGCCTTAACAGAAGTTAACTGGATTCTCCTAGCTATTTCTGCATTCAATCTGTTGTGATGTGCTATTTTAGTTGAAGTATGTTAAAAAAATCTGCTCTCACACAGATACATACTCTGAAAAGGAGGAGTGTTTCAATAGCCCCTTTAGGTAATCGTGGACTTTCTTTGATTTTTACATGAAAAAGTCAACAAATAGCAGTTTCCTAAAGGTCAGTTGCAATGTGAGTATAAAGCCACACCAATCAGTGAACTTTTTATACTGCTACATTAAAATTCATTGTTTTATCTTAAACTTCGAATGAATCTTTTATCCACATATGACAATATAAGGGCATGCAATGGTTATTGGGGGGAAAATCAATAATTAGGAAATAGTGAGTTATGGAGATGTTTCCAGTGTTGACATATTTCATTATACAATATTCAAAAATCAAATCTGACATCACCACTAATCTCTTCAGAAATGCCTCTCGGCAATATAAAGCTCTCAAGCGAATGGTGATAGCAGATAAAATTTTTCTAATATTCGTGTGGACCCTCAAATTTTTTCATTAGCAACAAATGTTGCCAGCCTGTTCTTCAAGTGACAATCTTGTGTCATTGATTTTTGAGAAAATGTCTGCCAAATACTGCAGTCTGAATGAGCATGGTTTGTCAGTTGCTCTTTCAAGTGAAAGATAGTGTTTATGGAATGAGGCAGCTAGATGAGCTCACAATTTGAACTGCTGTACAGACTTTTCTCCAAGACAACACTGAACTCTGCTAGGTAGCACAAGTTCTTCCTCCCCGTGTTCCCATTTGTCATACAGTAGGATATACACTCGAGACTAGAAATTTAATACAACGAATACTCGTTCTGCTTCACGAAGGACATTCTTAAGCAGAGTATTTTTTTAAACTATGACTATGTGGCAGTGAAGTTTGCTGCCACTGCTAGTAGTTTGGTGTCACTGCCTCAAATCACACTAAGGTACTAGCAATTTTACATCCTCACTGCAAATACAGATAATATTTTAGTGCTATTATGAAAACAGTTTTGAACATGCAGATCCTAAGCCTGTTTTGGGACTTTCGGGGGTCCCTAAACTGAACTCTGACATAACCACCTTTAGATGACATGGTTCTGATTGTAAAGCCTACAGTGACATTTACTTAACAAAATGCTGCTAAGTGTTTATACAAATAATCTACATGAAGGGAGTTTCAGCTTTTTCTCCTAAGGAAAATAAAAAGTGAAATACACAGTATTAAAATCACTATGCATAGTCTTCTTCTGACTTGCAAAAGATTTATCTCCCTGTTTCCTATTGTCTTTTATTTTGCTCCTTAAATTATTTATACTTTGGTTTTCTCATATAAAAGAAACCATGCAATAGTTAACCAACAGATGGAGGGAGTGGGGAGAAAGGGAAGGGGAAGTAGAGAGAATTAAAATGTGTTACATACATTTGCCAACTCCCCATGATAAATGTAATCATCATGTGCTGCAAACATGTACTAATAAATTTTTTTTAATTAAAAAATATAAAATAAGGATAGAAAATCCGGGTTGGATTCAAGAGTTCTACAAACTAAAGTGATTTAGTAATACCAGGAAGAGCTAAGGCCTCAAGAAACAGCATGAGTAAAAGCAGCGCTAGGGCCCACGGGGCCTTGTAGGCACTACCCTATGGAAGCTCCCTGCTTGCCTTCACCAGGAAAAGACAGAGAAAATGAATGATGAAGGCTTTTGTTCACTCCCATCTTCCTTCTCCCCCCTCTCTCTACTGGGTTTTAGTGTGGTTATAAAATGAGCAGAAACATTTCTCTGTGTGAAACTTTTTTACTCTTTTGTTCTTTGAATTTTGCTGTAGATTGTTTTAAACAATTACAACTATACCTGTTCATTTGAGTACAAAAACTTCAAAGACTGTATAATACAGCAAGTCTTTTATCCGTAGAAAAACTGAGATGCAGCTTTTCAAGTTCACCACCATTAAATGAGTCACAGCAGATCTCGGTGTGGTGGCACACACCTCTAATTGCAGCACTCTAGGAGGCTGAGGCGGAAGGATTGTAAGTCTGAGACCAGCCTGGGCAACTTAGTGAGACCCTGTCTCAAAATTATAGAAAAGGGGGCTGGGGATGAGCTCAATGTGAAGGCCTTGGGTTCAATCTTCAGTACCATTTAAAAGAGAAAAAGTCAGAACTAGGTACACCAAATCTCCTTACTCTTGGGTAATTTTATCAAATAATGTTTTTCGTTCAATGTTTACTTATTCAAGATTTTATTCTTTCTAATCCAAAGAAAGCTCTTTTTAAAGGGCCTTAATGGTAACTCCTCATCAGTCCACTTCCAGTCCAATCTTGCTTTTGCCTTTGCTCTTTACCATCACATAGTGATAGAACAAATAAATTGCATAGAAGAGCTGACACCACAGGAAAGCATTTAGGGGCACAATACCTGCTCACATCTACAAAGCCAATATTGGGTGGCCTTTAGCACTGGGAGAGTTTCATCTACACAGGAAAGATATATTCACATCAGTAGAGAACTATGTTTTGGAGGAAAAGCTATCTCAATACGTACATATAGTTTTAAACATCTACGTTCCTTTTTCTAAACTCCTCTCAATTTTATTCAGATTGGCTAAGTTCTTAACTAGAAAATCAGGCAATAATTCTAAAATTAAGCCTTTTGTTTTGATCTTGCTTAATTGGTAAGATACGCTGACGCTTGTGTCTGCATAGTGTCGCTAGTCCTAATTTCACCGCTTCGTGATTAGGAGTGGCCCAAATTGTACTGCAGAAGCAGAAACTTGAGCACTGGCAATTGCAGCACATTAAACAGGAGAGCCTCAAGCACTTAGCACAGAGGCCCATTATGCTAGAGAGCAAAATCAATCCATAGGGTATCTGCCCTCTCATCTAGTTAACGGAATAGGGATGAGAGCTCTTAAATCTTAAGGACTCAAAAGCCACTGCTATCTTTGCCAAAAACTTCTGGAAATTTTTGTCTTATTTCTGACCCCTACAGCACATTCCACCAATTTAGAGATTCATTGTGATTCTCTTTGAGAAGGAACTGTTTCCAAATTAAGGGAATCAGTCATTCATATCTTAAACTATCTTCCCTCAGGAAACACTCAGATGCTATCAAGGGTCCTTACTAAATAAGAATTTCAAGTAGAATCCTTGAAAGAGTATGAAATGGGAGATGGAATAGTTTGGACAACTAGAGGCAAGTATTTTGGAACTGTGTTGGTAAGAATTAGGACTGAAGAGGAACTAGAAAACAGAATCAGAAGGAAGGAGATAAGAGTCATCTGGGAATTACACAAGGAAAACCAGAGAAGAAGAAAGACCCAAGACTTTGCAAAAGAATTCTTTGGAAACACATAAACTCAGGGCAAAATAGATGGGAAAAATAAATCATCTGCCTAGGCCAGGTATCAGGCAAGAAAGCCAAACAAAGAAAGCTGCCATCATTACATTTTATGTAACAGGGAATTATGTGTCTGCATTTCTAGAGGCTCTGAAGTATATCAGTGCCAATACGCAGGAGCTTCTCAGTCTAAACAGGGGTGAGAGTGTAGCTCAGTGGCACAGTGCTTGCTTAGCATACACAGGCCCTGCACTTAATTCCCAGTACCTCCAAAAAATAAAGAATGCTATTAGTCTAAATGAGTCCTCTTGGGAAGTGACAGCTGCTCCACAGACCGTCATGTAAGCTTCTTTTGGGACTGGCACAGTGGCTCTGCTGCATCATATTGGGCACATGGTAGGAGATCAATAAATGCTTGCTGCATTAAACGGCTCAAAGATGGCCCTTGCCTATTGGCACCTATGTTGTTTACTTCTTACAGCAGGCTGGTGTATTTTGAATGGACTTCAATTAAGCAAATTCTCTTTCCAATTAGAGCCTGCCCGCCTTGCATGCTCTGAAAAACTGCATCAAACACCTATGAGCCATAGCTGAGACTAACCTGTGACTATGAAAGTCCCTAACCAGCTGCTGCCCTTTGACTCAGAGACTCCCCACCTTTTTGCTGAGCAGCCTCAGCAACACACATAGGCTCCCTCTTCCATCCCTTTTCCCCTGAAAATTCCCTGTCCTCTTGCCTTCCAGGTGATGGTCATACTACTGCCACTGTGAGGTTTGCTGAGAGGGACTTCCTCTCTCAAGCAATCCTATCCAACTACTGCCCAATAAAGCTCACTGTGCAATGCTACCTTCTCATGGTTCTGTATTTTCCTTGATCACCCATCAAATCCTAAGATTCAGTATATCCCACAGCCAATTTTCAACAGTCCTTCCAATTTTACCACTTAGCATTTCTAAACTTCCCCTTTCCTCTTTTTCCATTCATTCACATTTCCCAATGCCAAACTTGACCATTGCTCATCTGACAGTTGCAATACACTTCTAACATCTTCCTATCCCCATGCTAACCTTGCTCCACTCTATAGCACTGATCTTTCTTTCCCTGAATCTGATCAGTATAATCCTCTCCTTAAAATATATCTATGATTCCCTTTTCATTACAGCATGTATCTCAACTCTGTATCACAGGGCATAAGACACTTTTGTTTTCCATTTATCCATCCATCCCTAGATCCCTCCATTCCCTATTTTGCACTTTACTGGAGAACTTTACCAAGCTCTTTGTAGCATTGCAAATTCCAGAAATTCTCTTCTCATCATTCATTACCTGATGAGTCCTATTCATCTTTCCCTCTCAGCTCAATCATATCCTTCCGGGAGGCCTTCCTAGGACACCAGGTATAAGGGAAGAAAAGATATCTTTTCCTTCTACCTATCTTAGGCTAAAATTCTAGGGTTACTTATAACAAAAGGCAGATGAATAAGAGAAAAATCACAGTTTATTTAATATAGGTTTTACATGGCATGGGAGCTTTCATAAGGAAATGAAGACCTAAAGAAACAGTTAAACCTGAGTGTTTGGGCCGATGAGATGGCTCAGCGGCATAGGCCCCTGCCTGGCAAGCGTGAGGGCCCGAGTTCGACTCCCGGAACCCACATACGAAAAAAGGGCCGGTGATATCGCTCAGCGGCACGGGTGCCTGCTGGCGCATGAGGTCCTGAGGTCGACCCCCGGTACCCACAAAAAAAAAAAAAAAAAACCAACCCTGAGTGTTTAACAGTTATTAATAGGTTTGATGAAGAATGAAGTATCGTGGGAAGGCATGATAAGGCAAAATGTGACCTAAAGGGAATAAACTAGGGAAAACACAGCAAAAGCCTATGTTATTGTTTAAATCTGCAACGTACCCCCAAAATCTCAAGCACCTAGAAATGGGTCTTTGGAAAGATGATTAAATCAAAGTGCCATAGAGATTAATGTGTTGTTGGATGGTAGGGCCTGGTTAGAAGTGGTGGGTCACTGGGGATGTGAATGGCGGGGTGTAGGTCTCTCCCCCGTTCCTCCCTTTGCTCTCTACTTCCTGAATGCCATGACATAAGCAGATTTCCTCCACCCAAGCTTTCCAACTTTCCTTCCTGCCTTGGAACCAGCCGAGTCTAGACTGAAACCTCTATAAAATGTAAGCCAAAATAAACCTGTCATTTTAAAATTTGTGATTACTGAGTATTATATGTCAGTGATGAGGAAAGCGACTAAGACAGATTTTGGTACTGGGAGTGAGACCATTGCTGTGACTAACTGAATCCTGGAATTGTTTTGTGGGAGGAGTTTGGAAATGCAGGGTGAAGAAGCCCTAGAATGCTATAAGCCCAGCTTGATGGGCGAGTCTGCTCAGAGCTCCAGCGATCAAAGTACTGATAAAAAAAATGCTGATAAAAAGGCAAACTGTAAAGCCCAGGTTCAGAAGGTTTCAGTTGGAAAAAAGGACTAAGGATTTCATGCATGGGCAGTTGGACTGTAGGCCATATATGTTATAATCTGGCAGAAACTTTGTCTATATTTTGTTTATGTCCTGAGATTTTTCTGGGGGAATGAGTTTAAGGCGGGGAAGAACTAATTAATCTGGTGAGGCATATCTCAAAGCAACCCAATGGTGAAGCTGTGGTATGAGTATTCTTGAGGGCTTTTAGTCAGATTTATACTGAAAATCAGGAACAAAAAGCCCATTTTTTAAAATTTATTTATTTATTTTATTTTAAAGAGAAGAAAAAACAAAACAAATCAAAAAAAGAACAAATTTTCAAAACAACATAATATGAGGGTAACAATGGTCAATGCATTACGTATTATTATCTTTAAGTTAGTTATTCAGGATACCAGACATTAGGATTCAATTGTCCAAACATTATTGGCTCAAACCTTACTCTTCAATGAACTAAGTAAAACTGGTAGTGTATCTATCTTAACCATCTTATATACATATACAATTTTTTTTCCCTTTCCCTTCTTTTTTTCCCCATTCCAGTCTCTCTTTCTTATTGACCAGTTTCTTTTTGATTCACCGTGTCTATTGTACATTTTGGATCTTATTTACTCTTTCAGTTTCTCATACTAGAGAGACAATACGATGCTTACACATGTGCGTCTGGTTTATTTCACTTATGAGTATTTTCTCGAGTTGCATCCATTTACCTATAAAAGTCTCCAGTTTATCCTTCTTTATGGCTGAATAGTACTCCATTGTATAAAAATACCACATCTTTCTTATCCATTCCTCAGTTGATGGGCATTTGGGTTGTTTCCAAGATCTGGCTATTACAAATTGTGCTGCTATAAACATGGGTGCACATATATCGCTGTGGTACGATGTTTTTAATTCTTCTGGGAAGATGCCCAGAAGGGGAATAGCTGGGTCAAATGGGACCTCCAACCCTAGTTTTTTGAGGAATCTCCACACTGACTTCCACAGTGGCTGTACCAGTCGACACTCCCACCAACAGTGAAGAAGGGTTCCTTTTTCCCCACAGCCCCTCCAGCATTTGTTATTAGTTGATTTCTTTATAGTAGCCATTCTTTCTGGAGTGAGATGGTATCTCAGTGTTGTTTTAATTTGCATCTCTCGAGTGACTAGTGATGTTGCACATTTTTTTGTATATTTATTTGCCATTAGTATCTCTTCATCTGAGAAATGTGTATTCATCTCAGATGCCCATTTTTGGAGTGGGTCTTTAAATTTGGGAGGTCTGATTTTTTTGAGTTCTTTATATGTTCTCAATAGTAATCCTTTGTCTGAGGAACAGCTGGCAAACATTTTTTCCCACGTTGTGGGTTGTCTTCTCACTCTGTTGGTGGTTTCTCTTGCTGTGCAAAAGCTTTTTAATAAGATGAGATTCCAGTTACTGATTCTTTGGGATAGTTCCCGTGCGGTTGAGTTTTTATTCATAAAGTCTTTGCCTACACCAATGTCTTCAAGGGATTTACCTATCCTACCTTCCAGCAGATTTAATGTTTCTGTTTTAATATTTAGATCTCTGATCCATTTTGAATTTAGTTTAGTGCATGGTGAAAGATATGGGTCTAGTTTTAATCTTCGGCATGTGTAGAGCCAGTTTTTCCAGCACCATTTATTAAAGAGGCTTTCTTTCTTCCACTGAATGTGTTTGGCACCTTTGTCAAAGATAAGGTGGCTTAGTATGTCTGGGGTTGTTTTAGCATCTTCTAATCTGTTCCATTGATCTTCAGGTCTATTTTTTTGCCAGTACCACACTGTTTTTATCACAGTAGCTTTATAGTATAATTTCAGGTCGGGGATTGTGATGCCCCCTGCCTTGCCTTTGTTGCCCAGAATTGCCTTTGCTATTCTAGGTCTCTTCTGATTCCAAATGAATTTTAGGATTGTTTTCTCTAATTCTGTGAGATATGCCTTTGGAATTCTGATTGGAATTGCATTAAATCTGTATAACAATTTTGGAAGTATGGCCATTTTCACTATATTGGTTCTTCCTATCCAGGAGCAAAGGATATCTTTCCATTTTCTGATATCCTCTTCAATCTCCTTTTTCAGAGTACTGTAGTTTTCAGTGTATAGGTCTTTTACATCCTTTGTGAGGTTGATTCCTAGGTATTTCATTTTTTTGGATGTTATTGTGAAAGGTATTGTTTCCCTAATTTCTCTTTCAGTAGGTTTGTTATTTGTGTACAGGAAGGCTATTGACTTTTGAGTATTGACTTTGTATCCAGCTACACTACTGAATTTGCTTATTAAATCTAGCAGTTTTTTAGTGCAGTTTTTGGGGTCTTCTGTGTAGAGTATCATGTCATCTGCAAATAATGATAATTTAACTTCTTCCTTTCCAATCATTATTCCCTTTATTTCTTTCTAATTGTTCTGGCTAAAGTTTTCAGAACTATGTTGAATAAGAGTGGGGACAGTGGACATCCTTGTCTTGTTCCTGATTTTAGAGGGAAGGCTTTCAGTTTTTGGCCATTTAGTATAATATTGGCTGTTGGTTTGTCATAGATAGCTTTTACCAGGTTGAGATAAAGACCCTCTATTCCAATTTTCTGTAGGGTTTTTATCATGAAAAGGTGCTGGACTTTGTCAAAAGCTTTTTCTGCATCTATTGAGATGATCATGTGATTTTTGTCTTTGGTTCTGTTAATATGGTGTATTACATTTATTGATTTATGTATGTTGAACCATCCCTGCATCCCATGGATGAATCCAACTTGGTCATGGTGTATAATCTTCTTGATGATTTGTTGGATTCTGTTTGCCAGTATCTTATTAAGGATTTTTGCATCTATGTTCATTAGGGAGATTGGCCTGTAGTTCTCTTTCTTAGTTGGGTCCTTCTCTGGTTTTGGTATCAGGGTAATGCTTGCTTCCAGGAATGAATTTGGGAGTATTGCTTCCCTTTCAATTTCATTAAAAAGTTTGAGAAGTAGTGGCGTTAGGTCTTCTCTAAATTTCTTGTAGAATTCGGCAGTGAATCCATCAGGGCCTGGGCTTTTCTTTGTTGGGAGGTTTTTAATTACATCTTCAATTTCATTGGTTGATATTGGTTTATTTAGGATTTTTAAATCTTCTTGATTCAGCTTTGGTAATTCATACGAATCTAGGAATCTGTCCATTTCTTCTGCATTTTCCATCTTAGTAGAATATAGATTTTTAAAATAGGTATAGATGATCTTCTGGATTTCTGCAGGGTCCGTCGTGATATCACCCTTTTCATTTTCAATTGCATGGATTTGAGTCTTTTCTTTTCTTTTTTTAATAAGGTTGGATAAGGGTTTGTCAATCTTATTTATTCTTTCAAAGAACCAACTTTTTGCTTCATTGATTCTTTGTATTGTTTTTTTAGTCTCCAATACATTAATTTCTGCTCTGATCTGTAATTTCCTCCCTTGTACGGGCTTTTGGCTTAACCTGCTCTTCTTTTTCTAGAAGTTCGAGGTTCGCCATTAAGTTGTTTATTTGCGCTTGCTCTATTTTCCTAATATAATTATTTAATGCTCTAAATTTCCCTCTTAGAAATTGTCTAATTTCTTCTTTAATTTCATCTGTGACCCATTGGTTGTTCAGGAGGGTGCTGTTTAATTTCCATGTGTTTAGGGAGTTTTTGTGATTTCTTTTGCCATTGATTTCCAATTTCATTGCACTATGGTCTGATAATATGCATGGGATAATTTCAATTCCTTTGCATTTACTTAAGCAGGTTTTATGAGCTAGTATGTGGTCTATTTTGGAGACCATCCCCTGTGCAGCTGAGAAGAATGTGTATTCTGATGTTGTGGGGTGGAACACTCTGTAGACATCTACTAAGTCCATTTGTTCCAAAGTTTGGTTCAGTTCTATTATTTCATTATTGATTTTTTGTCTAGTTGATCTGTCTTTTTGTGACAGTGGAGTATTGAGATCTCCCAATATAATTGTATTAGTGCTTATTTGATTTGTCATGTCCTTTAGTACTTGTTTTATATAGTTGGGTGCATTGGTATTTGACGCATATATATTTATGATCGTTATCTCTTCCTCTTGGATTGTTCTCTTTACAAGGATGTAATGACCATCTTTATCTCTCTGAATCCTTCTTGGCTTGAAATTCACTTTGTCTGCAAAAAGAATAGCTACCCCTGCTTTTTTCTGGGTTCCTGTTGCATGGAGTATTGTTTTCCATCCTTTGACTTTCAGTCTATAAATTTCTTTCTGAATTAAATGTGTTTCTTGTATACAGCATATTGTTGGATCTTGCTTCTTGATCCATTTTGCCAGTCTGTGCCTTTTGATTGGTGAATTGAGACCATTAACATTGATGGTTAAAACTGATATGTATTGACTTATACTTGTCATGATATTTTCCTGTTGTTGGTTCCCACTCTTTGTTTTTCCCCTTTCCTGCTATTTAATTATCTGCCCTGCCTGGTGGATCCCTTCTGTTGGGGTTCCTATCTCTTTCTAGAATGTCCTTCAGAACATTTTGGAGTGCTGGTTGGGTGGTCATAAATTTTCTTAGATGTTCTTTGTCATGAAAGTATTTTATTTCTTCATCAATTTTGAAAGATAGTTTTGCGGGGTACATCAATCTGGGTTGAAAATTATTTTCCTTTAGAGCTTGAAATACATCATTCCAAGCTCTTCTTGAATTGAGGGTTTGTGCTGAAAAGTCAGCTGTGATTCTGATGGGTTTTCCTTTATAGGTGATTTGTCTCTTCTCCCTAACTGCTTTTAAGATTCCGCCCTTCTGTTGAATTTCTGGGATCTTGACTATGATATGTCTGGCTGAAGTTTTTTTTTGATCATGTCTAGTTGGTGTTCTAAAAGCTTCACTTATTGGGGGGTCAAATTCTTTTTCTCTTCCAGGAAAGTTCTCCCTGATAATGTCTTTGAACAAGGTTTTAATGTCATTTATGCTATCTCCTGCTTTTTCATTTATTCCAATTATTCTTTTTTTTTTTTTTTTTTTTTTTGTGGGTACCGGGGGTTCGACCTCAGGACCTCGCGCACCAGCAGGCGCCCGTGCCGTTGAGCGATATCACCGGCCCCTTTTTCGTATGTGGGATCCAGGAGTCGAACTCGGGCCCTTGCGCTTGCCGGGCAGGCGCTTAAGCCGCTGAGCCATCTCACCGGCCCTATTCCAATTATTCTTAAGTTGTTTATCTTTGAGTCATCTAGCAGCAGCTGAATTGATTTTTCATGGTCCCTTGCTGTTTTTAAGAATTCTTTCTTTTCATGATCCCTAACTGCAAGCCTGTCTTCTATATCTGATAACCTGTCCTCACATTGGCTTAATCTGCTACAAATACTTTCAATGGAATTTTTGTTCTCTTGGGTATCTACTTGAATCTGCCAAAAAGCCCATTTTAAAAGTTTTCAGTTTCACCAAAAAGGAAAAACCTGTGAAGTAGAAGCAGAGGAGAGTTTGGTTGCTAAAAAGATTAGCATTAAAAAGCAGCAAGTACTTTGGATCAGAACAATGGAAAGATGGCTTGAGGGCATCACAGGAACAAGCATCCACCCTTTGCAGGTTCAAAATTGTGAAAGTGAAAGACTGCTTTGAGAAGACATCCTCAGGGCACTGTGCTCAAGAATGGCCACCAGGGGAATTTGTTCCCTAAGATTCTGTTAACAACACTCAGCCATCCAGGCACTCAGAGGCTGCTACTGCCATGATTCAAAGGGGCCTATTTATTGCTTCAGCTAGCAGCAGACCTTGGTATCATCCATGTTGTGCTGGTTTTACAGGCAAACAGAATGCAAGAGTTAGGGGCTCAAGGAGGCTTCCATCCAGATTTCAGAAGAAGGCCTGGGAGGTCAGGCAGTGTGCCTTGAGAGAGAAATGTGTAAAGCCATGAGAGTAAAGCTGAGAGTGCAGTAGAGACTCCAGGAAGTTAGAGATGTCAGCTGAGCAAAGCTACTCCGAGAGAGGCCATGGGGGTTGGGGTAGGTGGTACTATAAGGGCAGGGCCACCAAAGCCATTTGGAGTTTGCATCTCACCACAACTTGCCCTAGGTACTGGACATGGAGCTACAGGATTTAATGTTTGCACTGCTTGGTTTTGGTCTTGCTTTGGCTCCATTCCTTTCTATCCCTATATTTCTCCATTTTGGAATGTGAATGTTGGTATTGTGCCATTGTACGTTCACAGTGTTTAACTTTCTTTTTGATTTTTACAAGTGCTTATAGCTAAGAGTTTTCCTTAAGTCTCAGAGGAGACTTTGGACTTAAACTTTTCAGCAATGCTGAAACTATTAAGACTTTGGCAACTCTTAGAGATGTGCTAAATGAATTTTGCATGGCAGTACACTGAGTCTTCCGAGGGCCAGGGGCAGAATGTTATACTTTAGATCCAGAATGCCCTCAAATTCTCATGTACCTAGGGGAGGGTCTTTTGAGAGGTGGTCAAAGCATGATGCAACTGTAGCTAAGAGTGATATTAGGAAGTGGGGCTTGGTCAGAAGAGTCAGGTCACTGGGAGTGTGACATGGTAGAATGTATCTCCCTCCTTGGTTCCTCCCTTCACTGCTTCCTGACTGCCATGACATGAGCAACTTTCCTCTACCCAGGCATTTCAACATTCCTTCCTGCCTTGGAACTAGCTGCCTCTAGACTGAAACCTCTAAAAAATGTGAGACAAAACAAATCACTCATGCTTTAATTTGTAGATGTTGGGTATTAAGTCTCAGTGATGAGGAAAATGACTAAGATAGCATGACTGCAGATTCCTCTCTGTGTCCCTGTATCTTCAGAGATAAGGATGCTTCATTCTTTCAGGTATGTGTGGGGCACCTCTTACATGAGGTTCTTATGATCTGCTGTAGAGAATGTGTTAGTCAGATTTCTTGTTCACTG
The DNA here is from genome assembly GCA_028451465.1 of Erethizon dorsatum. Lineage (NCBI taxonomy): Eukaryota > Metazoa > Chordata > Mammalia > Rodentia > Erethizontidae > Erethizon > Erethizon dorsatum. The sequence continues at coordinate 48,164,272 of CM051835.1, read as the reverse complement.
TAACAAAGTGCCTGAGAATAACAACTTAAAGGAGGAAAGGTTTATTTCCTGACAGTTTCAGAGATTTCAACGCATGGTTTGCTAGGCCTGAGAAGAGGCAGAACATCACGGCATGGCAGAGGAAAGGCGCCCACCTCATGACAGCCAGGAAAGAGAAAGAGAAGGGGGGAGGGAAGTGGAGGGAAGGGAAGGAGAGGAGAGAAGAGGGAGAGGAAAGAGGAGAGGAGAGGAGAGGAGAGAGGAGGGAGAGGAGAGGGAGAGATAGAAAGGAGCTGGACGTAGGATATATCTTTCAGGTTATGCCCCCAATGGCCTGCTTCTCCAACCGTGACCCTCCTCCTAATAGCCCATTTGGCTATGAACTCATCGATGGATTAATCCACTAATGAGATTAGAGCCCTCATGATTGAATCACTTCTTTAGAGCCCACCTCTGAACATTGCTAAATTAGGAATAAAGCCCTCAATATTTGAGTCTTTGGGAGACACTTGTATTTAAACCATGGTAGAGAAGAGAAGAGGACGGTGAACTTCCTCCCTAAGCTGTTTCTCAAATCCCTCCAGTTTAAAATATTCATTATCCCAAGATGCCACATTTTGGGGTAGTGCAGCCTAAATCTTGTCACAAGCACTTCTTGAGCAGCCTTTGCTCCCTTCTGCTGGAACATGTATCACAGTGATAACTACATTCGTTGATAAGCCTTTTCTCCTCCTCTTAGACTCAAAGCTCCTAAGGCAAGAGCCACTTCTAACTTATCTTTGTCCCTCTAATGCCAAGTGCTCAGTAAATGCCTTCTGAATTGCTAAACAATCAGAGAAAATGAAAATTCTTCCATATTTTCACAAAAAAAATTTTGGATTTTCTAATCATCAACAAATTAAGTCAATGCACTATGCTTTTAAATGACCAAACTCAAAGAAATTCTTCCTTAGTATGCAACAAATATTTATTTTCTGATGGAGAATATTCATTTTCTCACCCATCAGTACAAATGTGCAAAAAACACATCTCACCCACTGAATTATCTTTTACTAAGTCACTGCCATTATAGATCCATTCATATAATTTTTCCTGCCTCATTTACATTTTTAATCTCTGTTTTCTGACTCTAAAAGGGCTACTTAGCAAAATCCATTCAATTTGTAATTGACATCCTCTATTGTTTATCTCAGGTAACAAATCCAGCAATCTACAATTTATTGCCCAGAATGCCTTGAAGATAAATCATCATGCTGATAGTTAGGATTTCTCTTTAAAACTGATGCAAAAATAATCTGTGCTGTAGAGCAGAGCCCTCTGTTGCACTTGGAGCTGTTTTCTCTCAGTCGCTAAGATGATAAACGAACATGTCTAAAAATAAACTACTCTGAGGTAACCTAGGGGACTGATCTTTAAAGGAAATGATAACAAGCAAATCTTTAGACATGACTAGCTTTAGCTTTGACTGGGGTCCTTGGCCTATTGCCTGGTAAAGGGGCCAGATTTTCTGCGCAACTGAGTTAAATCGAGACAGTACTGACCAGTAGGCCCACCGACAGTGGGCACTCTCTCCTGGGAGAAGGCAGGCAAAGTCAAGCTGCCAACATATTCTTCCTGAAGCTCGCAAATGAGAACAAATTTCAACTATCATAGTAAAGCAAATTAAATCAAGATCCATTAATAAAAATTAGGGAAGGAAAAATTGTATAATGTTTACATAATAAAGTATGTACAGGTCAGCAAAATGTATGTTCATAAAAACTCAGTATATTTTAATCTTTTAAAAAAAATAGAAGTTATTAAGCTATCTCCATAATTTAAAACCACTTAGTTCAATACTCTCTCAAATCAACTAAAAATACGTATGAATTTGTAATTAAGCCTTCCTAATTTTAAGGACTGCTGATTCCTGCCAAAGTGATAATTAGGAAGCGCTAGTAGAAACGGTCATGTTAAGGAAGCACTCAGAGCACACGGGGCAAGTGGAGAGTTGGGATTCAAACCCATACTCCAGAGCACACGCTCTTAACTACCACAGAGCCTGTGCTTACGCCTTTCTCATCTTCCCTTGCACCACTCTCTTGGCCTTAGCATCTACATTGAGTTGTTTGTTTGTTTGTTTGTTTGTTTGTTTTGCAGTACTGGGTACTGAACTCAGGGCCTTCACACTGAGCTACACTTCCACCTTTTTTTATTTTTTATTTTAAGATATGGTCTGACTGAGTCTCTAAGTTGCCCAGGCTGGGCTCCAACTTGTGATCCTCCTACCTCAGCCTTCCAGAGTGCTGGGATTACAGACATACGCCACTGCCTCTGGCTTTATTGGTTTATTCTACTTCCCTTATATTCTTTCTGCGGCATAGTCACCCACTTCACGTGAGCAGTTTTCCTTCCAGTGTTTGATGTACAAATAGTAAAGAATAAAACAACTGAGCAAAACACAGAGCTACATAGCAAATCCTATAAATCAAGGTTGCCTGTGATTACTACTTTGTTCACAAGAGGGAACAAGACAAACCTCAAGAGAGTAGGTAAATTAAACCATTATAGAAGGACACTGACTGAGGAGGGCAAAGGAGAGTGATGCTTCCCCAGCAGAGGAGGAAGCAGGGACAAAGCTCGGGAGGTGGGGCAGAGAATGACCAGACTGTGGGACAAGTCATTTGATAGGGACAGAACACTGAGCACAAAAGAAGGTGGAGGACAAGGAGGACAGAAGTGCACTCAAAGACCAGATCCCTAAGACTGAGTGACCAGCCATCCCGGTTTACACCGAAATGAGGGGACGACCAGGATGAAGGCCTTTCCATTTTAAAAGCAGGCAAGTCCCAGGCAAACCTGGATGAATTGGTCATTCTATAGCCAAATGTCTGCTATGCATACTTCACAGGGGACTGATCTCTGTAGGCAGGAGGAAAAACATGGAAACATTTGAACAAGTACAAGACCATATAATTTCTTACTACTGTATAATGCACACTATGTCGACCTTTTAAAACACGGGTTGCAACTTGTTGGTGAGTTATTAAATCAAGTTAAAGGTCACAGGCAGCAATTTTTGTTATTAACAGATTAGAACTATTAGAATGCACTCTGCGTGCTAAGGACAAATGTGTACACATTTATGGAACTTGTTTTAGACACACATACACATTCATTGTTATGTACACATATTATTTATTATTGTTAGTTGGTTAGAAATTTGAAATGTATTGGTCTGTATCAATTCAAAATGTAATCAAATTTAAATTATAAATTTATCTCTACCTTTGCTTTTTCTCAGCCAACATTTTGCATGACGTGACATCCACAGATCAAAATGATATTTGCACAGGACATCCAGGAGAATGGAGAGCTCTTCACTACCATGGGGGATTGACCAGGCTCTGACTATCTTGAGGACCAAGAGGTTATTATCTGGGTGCACATGTAATGTGTAATCCATTCACTGAGCCTTAGTGCAAAAACCTACCAAAAAATGACCAAAGCACACCTGGGTCCACTTGTATCAATGCACCAGTGAAGGAAAGTAAGGGAGCAGGAAATAAGTCCCTGATCCTTCAAAGCACAAACACATAGAGGCAGATGCACTTAAAAAGTTTACCCACTTTTCCAGCTATTCTAATATGCCCATGCAAGTGTAGAAAATCGATACTGCCAGAAATGCAGGACCATAGAGCACATTTCCTGCAAAGCATGTCAGCACAAATGCCAAATGCCACTGTAGGACTTGGGTGTTGGTTATTTGTTCCATCAGCACAACCTTTGTATTTCTTTTAGAAATCAAATATCCATCTCAAAAGTTTGGCTTCAAAGTCCCCAGCCTGGCCCAGTACATAGCATCTGTACATGAATGGATAAGTTCATGGTATGAGGCAGCATTCGGAACAGATTTGTCAGCTGTCCTAAAAGGCTTAAATCTGTCTGATACTACATGTATTATTTTTTAATTCAAATCTCTTTTTTTTAATTTAGCTGGTCAATTTCAACCAGCTATCACCCTGAAAATAGGATGTAGGCTTGTATACACTAGCTTTGATAGAAAACCAATTTTGGCCAGAAAGAATTTTATAGTGGAAAAAGAATTGTATCTCAATTTTCAAGACCATGTTAAGGAGAAAAAAAGGGCCAAAGTAAGTAGCAATTTACATGAAAACTTCTATTTTATTTTCTCCCTGTTAGGACGACCCTATGCAGACATTCCTCAATTGAACATTGCTGTCATTAGACCTGTCTCACCCAACTGTACATTTGCAAAGCAGCAGAATAGAGACATAAAAGTAACTTTTTCAACTTGAGTGACAACATCAGGGGTAGTAGGAGACCATAATGGTAAGATAATTTCCAAGAACTTGGAAGTAATAAAAACACTGCATAGTAACTTTCTGAAAGTTAAACTTGATTTTATTATAAAATACCAGACACCTTCCAAGTCAAAACCATGAAGGATAGTGTCAAATGTCATGGGAAGCCACAACAAAGCTGGGGTTCACCAAAAATAATGGACAGTCACCACATAATTTGTAAACACTATACAATTAAAAGGGAGTGGAGAATCAAACAATAGGAAAATGCACATTAATTTTTTAGGGTTTCTCCAGTGGGCTCAAGGAAAAGGACACCCTGATCGATTGTCACCACAGTGGCCCTGGGCCACTATCTTGGAGCACCAGCATGACTATTCCCTGTGCTCTGGCTCTATGCGTACCCCACTTTTAATATTTCCCAACTGAGTAAAGGCAAAGCCAGCCTTCCAGTCATGTATAGCTAAAAATCTTGGAGTCATCCCTAACTTCTCTTTCTATCAAACCTCACATCCAACCTACTAGCAAGTTGTTTGAGCTCTTCCTTAAATGATTTCCAGAAACTATCTATTTCTCATCACCTCCCATATTACCACCCACTCCAGGCCACCATCACCTCTCACCCATATTACTGCAAAATCCTAAAAAACTCTCCTCATCTCTACCCCTTGACTCCCCTTGTAATCCATTCTCCACAAAGCTGCTCGAGTGATTCACTAAAACACAAGTCAAAGCTGGGCACAGTGGCACACACATGTAATCTTAGCAACTCTGGAGGCTGAGGCAGGAGGATCCCAAGTTCTAGCAAGCCTGGGCCACTTAATGAGACTCTGTCACAAAATTTTAAAAAATAAATAAATAGAAAGAACTGTGGGTGTTGCTCAGTGGCAGTGTTTGCCTGGTGTGAGTGAGGCCCAGGGTTCCATACTTAGTACTACCCCTGCAAATAACCCACCAGTCAAATCACATCACTTCTTGGCATAAAATTCCTCAGTGGTTTCCATAACAGATTAAAGCCAAAGTTCTTATAACAGCTTCCGCAGTTCTACACAACTCAGCCCCTCTAGCCCCATTACTTTTAAAAAATCTCATCTCCAGACATGCTGGTCTCTTTGCTGTTCCTCAAACACATCAACACACACCAGCTCAGAGACTTTGCGTCCTGTATCCTATCTGTCCATTACACACGTCCCCTCAGATATATGAATGGCTCACTTCTTCAAGACTCAGTTCAAGCTTCATCTCACCGAGGCCTTATTTGACTACGCTATTAAAACTACCGCTTGCTGCCTCTGCAGTTTTGTCTACTGTTCTATTTTTCTTCATATGTGTATTACAATCTAAACAAACATTTAACAAACATTGTTATTTGCTTCGCCTTAAGCTCCGATGAGAGCAGAGATTTTGTAGGTAATACACTCACTGATGTTTTACCAGTATGTAGGATAGTAATTGGTACAGACTACATCCTCAATAAGAATCCGTTGAATAAATGAACAGATTTGGCTTCAAAAATGTGCCTAAGTGAGCTCCTGCCTCTCCTCCCAGCCTTATTCTCAGTAAAAAGGCAAAGCTTCCCCGGCCTCAGGATTCCCCTCTTCCCTCTTCCCGTCAACCCTTTGGCTTTGATCTGATGTTCTCAATTGCCATATTGTTGCCACACCTAGATTCTGCCTCCCTTCTCTGCCCTTTTGAATTTATTACATAATCAGACCATCTACCTGAGTTTTTAATGTCCATCTCATGACATTAAAGGATTCAGCCTTTGGGGTCACCCTCAATGACCTCGGGGTATTCTTGTCCCAACCATGACCAACCAGACCTCTGATTTCCAGGACCTATCAACCTGATTTCTCAAAATAGTGCAGGAAACAAGAACACTGTGATCTAGTGGAAAGATGGGCTTCTGCCAAGTTAGTGAGTTGGCATATTATTATGTCTGTGGCCAACTATAAAGTATATTCTTACATTGGGTGGTCAATCATGGAATTGCTAAAGAATTTGGGGTACATAAGAATAATCTAATACCTAGAACCTCAAAACTAAGATTCAGACCTCAATCCTGCCTGTCTGTACAGCTCAGTGCTGGCTCTGATTATGTCTGCTTCCATAGCTGCAGTACATCAGCTCACTACAGATGAGATATTGATGCCCAACCAGTGTTTTCTGGTCATGCCCTCAACATGTGAGCACGCATCCACGCACATGTACACACAGCCACCTAGCCCCATGTTCCTCACGCAGATCGGAATGCACTGCTCCCCACAGCTCCAGTCCCTGCTGCAGAGTGACCTTTGCAGGAAGGGAGCAGGGGTCAGACAGGCAGGGGCAATGACTTCTTCATACATCAGGAAATAGGGGAACCCTTCGGTATCTGAGCAAGATCCCCCACGCCTTTGTAAAGCAGGAAGGATTACAATGTCTTTACAAAGCAATTGTAAATTAAAATTTTACCCCATCCCCAAATTTAAATCAAGCAATTTTTTTTTAATTTGCTAAGAATCAGGAAGCCCCTTGTAACTGGCTCCATAATGCTAACTTGAATGAGTACTTACTGAGCCCCTACACAGCACTAAACGCAGATCTGGATACTGTGGGACTTACACAATGATGGAGATAAAGTCTGTCTTCAAAAGTCTGTAATAACTGCCTCACCACACGGAAGAGTGGGAGAAATGCCTGACACCACATAAAATACTAAGGACAGGAGACACGAATGCGAACCGCAGCGTGGTGTGGGCTTCGTGAAGGAGGAGCTGCACGAATAGGACGTTAATGTGTGGATGGGCAGGGAGAGCAGTGTGAGTGACAGGGCAGCGGCCTGTGTGTGGGGACCAGCACAGTTCAGTGGGACTCCAGTACAAAGTCAAATGGGGTCAGAGTGGCAGAAGTGCCCCGGAGGACAAGCTGGGAAGTGCGTGTTTGATGTAGTTTTAGGCCACAACTGAGCCAAGGCAATTGTTTCTGCTTTTTGATTCTGCCTTACTGCAGAAGAAAATACTTTATTTTTAAAACACATAAGGCTTTTGAAACAAAGTTAAGATTTCCATGTTAAGCCAATCCCATCTACTCGAATGTGTTAATCAGTGCAAACAACTAGAATTAACACTTCCCTTACACATCACACCTTTGCTGTAAAGAGTGGAAAAGTGAGAAATTAAGTTTTAAAATAGATACCTTCACATGTGTAAGATGTTCTTTGAATAATATAAGCACGCGAGATGGGAACTCTATTCCCAAAGTAAGCTCCTGGTTTGGTATTTTTCCTATTGTAAAAAATATGGTATTTGAGGTTTCTGGCATAACCTTTCAGTGACATGCTTGTCTAGTTGCTGCCTTTGGGCAGGCAGAACAGACTTGGAACACCAAGAACATCAAGGATACATTAAGAGATTACTGAATGGACAAACACAGAAATCACTGAAAGAATGAGCCCTCATGCCCGGTGATGTGACCAGTCAAGAATGAATTTGGCTGTAACATTTCCTGTTTGTTTTTAACGGTTGTACCAAGCTGCTAAATGTTCTCCAACCCCATCTGACACTTCTCTACCATTCCCCTGTGAGTGGAATTTAATGACTATTTGCCAAATGAAGAAATGCATGAAAAAATGCTACTCTCTGAACAGCTACATGGAAAGGAAGAAGGCAGAGATCATTAACACTTATTTTTCCAATTTGGCATCTGCCCTTTATTCACACTGACCCCTGGCTGAATAAGGGAATATGCCTGGAGGAAACAGTGATGTGCGTCTCCGTCTGGTGTACAGAATCGCAGATTCTTAAATTTGGAGGAAAATAATGTAAAAATTACCAAAAGCCTTCTCCCCAAGGAGTCTTCACAGACAGTCCTCAGTGGAGACGACACACTTGAACTCCCGCGGATATTGGGAACTCACCACTCACAGGCAGCCCAGTTCATTTTTTGCTTAGCTTGAGTCAAGCAGAGGGTCTCCATTCTGTTGACAAGCTCTGCTTCTCACTAGAAGTTTGGGCTACACTTGATAGAGGTCCTCAAGCCTACTTCTGAAGATGGTGTCCTTTTACCCATTCCTTACTTGCTTACAGCCCGCAAACTGAGAGCAGGAGCCCCTCCCACAGTTCTCCCACTTTGCATTCGAACATTGGTAGGGGGAGGGGCCAAGCCAGAGAGACAAGTTGCAGCGTTTGAGCATCTACTCGTGAGCAGCTGGCTTCTCCCTCCCTCACACACAGACTCCAGCTCAGGCGTGTCCAACTGCACGAGGCCCACTGCACAGCTAGCAATGCAGCCCCACAAGATTGTGCATTTTGAATATTATTATGCATTTTAGCGATATTTTTAATGACCTGATTGTGTGGTGCTTGAGCATAGACGGCTTAGGCGATGATAGAACACGTGTAGGGGAGGGAACAGTGCAGGGCTACCTCGACGTCCAGGGCCCATAACACATAGTAAGTCAAATGAAAACCCGCAGGTATCGGATGTTACCAGCACCTGTGCAGCTTGGCAAGTAAACACAGCGCTTGCCGAAGATATTTCAACCTAACATGCGTGTGTGTGTGTGTCTGTGAAGATGGGTGCTGTTTTTAAACAGACACATTAATTTTCTTACTTAATTATGAAATTTGAACTTATGTTATTTCACTTAAATGTTATAATAAAATATCAAAAATAAAGGAAGTTTTGGTATTTATATATGTTAACTATGTTATATGTTTTATAGGTGGCCCAAGACAATTTTTCTTTCCTCAGCGTGGCTGAAGCAAGTGAAATGGTTGAACACCACGCTTCAGATTGTCAGTCCTTTGCCTGTGAGACTGACTCCAATCAAATAAGCACAATTCAGCCACAATGAATTTGTAGCACATTATACTGTAATTTAATATGATTTGAAGTGAGGACAGTCGGCATGAGGGAGCCAGGAAATGTGCCTTCTACAGACCTGAACTGCAAAATCAGTGCAGAAACCAGCTTGATCCTCTCATGCTCTCTAAACTGAGGTTGCCTCACAAGCCAAGAAAAATGCTAATTGAACATCTCACCCTACCCGTGTGCTTTCCCTGAGGCAGGCATTACCTACCAGGCACAGACAGAAATGTTCTACATGATCCAGATTCAGGAAGACCAGGCTTCCACAATGCCGTGAACTGCTAAGCCCATGTCCATGTGATGCCTTCCTGCCTAACAGGTCATTTCCTTCACTGCAGAAAGTCAAAGGTTGTACTAAACATATCAAAATGACCCAAGAGGAAAAAAATAAGCCCTTTAAGAAATGCAAAATTAAGTAGGATTTATTCTTTCAAAATCTGCCACACTACAAGAAAATGGACACCCATTAATCTTTTCATGCAAACAAAGAAAATAAGATACAGGCAAGCAAAGTAACTTATCCAACTTGCATAACTAATTAGGTGATGAATTGGGATTTGGACCCCAGTCCAAGAAGTTATGTTCATCCAGTATCTCTTAATCATAATCACTTTATGATTTTTTCTGGGATCAAATCAAATCAAAGAACAAAGGAGGACAAACATTAAAAAAAGAAATGTTTTTGCCTGCAAATTCAAAGAAGTCACTATTCACTTAGTTATTAGTCCCTTCTCTTCTCTGAGCCTCCATTGTACTTTGTCAAACCTTTATCAGGTACTTACTGTATTTTACTATATGCAATCACTATTTCATATGTGGTATGTGTAACAACATATAACCACATGTCGTACATACCAAATTTTTTTATTTCTCTCTCATTAGACATCAGTCCCTAAGATCTGTGCCTTGTTCATTTTCAAGTGATCACCAGGTGCTCAGTCCTACTCATGGCTGGCACTGCATATGTACTAAATGAATATTCTTGATTAGAATTTAAAAAAGAAAACACTCCCGAAGAAAGTTAACTTTCATCTCTCTGTATATTCTCTTATTCATTATCACTAAAAATCTAGCTTCGTACACTCAGTTTTCTAGGAACCTATCATTCTTCACGATAACATCACGCACATGCATTTTATATTCTAAATGGGCACCTTTCAGGTACTAGTAGAGTTAGATGACATGCGTGGTTATGTATCAGTGTGCTTAGTGGTGCCTCTTAGAGACTGTGGTTGTCAGCAGGAATGGGCAGATCTTACGTAAATCCCTTTCTTCCATAGTCATTTGTATTCATCACAAAATTTCAGTTCTTCTCCAGTAAGGGCTACGCTTAAGGACTCATTTGAAATCAAGCTGTGGGACTGGCTTTGGCCTAGGAAATGTGAGAAGTTTGTCTAGTGTCACTGCCAAGAGAAAGATTGTTATCAAGCATATAATTTTCCGCAGGGACTGGGGCCGTATAGCTCAAGATGAAGCCTTTCCAGCATGGGCCTCTGAGTGAATAACGGTAAACAGAGCCTCTAGTTGAGCCACACTGGGCGCGTAATGTGAGCAAGGAATAGCTTCTGTTGTGTTATTCTGCTGAGCTTTGGAAGTTATTATTGCATCATGATGAAGCCTAACCTAATCAGTTCCCCCCCATGGCCCAAATCCACCCTGTGAGCCACAATTCTGTCACCTTTCTTGAGTTAATGTTGGCAATTTCAAGAACATGTGCCTACTTAAGCCAACTTTTATTCTATATTTTTCCTGGACTGTTTGGAGAACATTCTCCATGTGCCACATAGATCCTCTTGCCCAGAGTTTGGGAAGGTGACCATGGTATTGACCTTGACGTTCTCATTTCCCTAACCCATCCTCCAAAGTTTGGCCCATGTTACTGAGGTAAATGGCTCAGCCTGGGCAGAATGCACCAGAGAAAGGGGATGTGAAGAAACTGTCTTCCACTTCTCCCATAATAGCTTTATAATCCGACTTTTCTATCTACTTGAAACTAAAATCTGTAATTTGTTGACTTTCACATTTTAGGTATTCATATTTCTTTACCTGAAAAATGAGAAACTTTCAAGGGAGGTGAATATAGCCCCCCTGCCAACTTGTATGGCACAAGATATGGGATTTCACCCATTTTTAATATGCCAGTTACTTTTCAGAAGGATTTGAAAAATATTAAAAAGCATAAAAGAGGAAGCAAGAAAATCTGTCAGTATTTATTTACTCTTTTTTTTTTTTTTTTTTTTTTTTTTGGTACTGGGAATCAAACTAGAGACCTCATACTTGCCAGGCAGGCGCTGTGCCGCTGAGCTATACCCCGACCCTGTCAGTACTTAAATCCCCAAACCTAGCCCTTACATTGTCTCTGGGTGGGCCCTATTTGCATTAGGAGATTTAGTTTGGCATTTTAACTTATGTAAATAGACTCTCACTTCCCTCTGAGCCTGGAGGCATACAAACAGGGAGGATCCTCTTTCCAAATCAGTGGTAACCTACACCTCTTGCAAGTGAACAAAGTCACACTTTTAAAGGAAGCAAGCAGAGAAGTTTTTTGTTATTCTTCTGCCACAAAATACACACCAATTCCCACAACCCCTTGCTATTTTGACACTAATAGGGCGGATGGTGAAACAGGAGAGGCAGCATCATTTTAAAATAGGACACTGTGTCAAAACACACACATTCCCCACAGGGCCTGCTGCCCTTTCAGTCATCCAAAGCCACCGACTGCTGACTGACGTTCCACAAGTTGGTTCTGAGACAGACTCTCAGGTCATTCCCTGCACTCTGGCTCATTTTAACACTCAACAATTTGCGAAACATTTAAAAGCTTCCATATGTAGGTTATGGGGTCAAAAATTGCATCCTATAGCACAGAACTTTATTCCAATTCAGTTAGTAAACTCTTCATCTTGTCCACCAAAGAAATGGGCACATTTCAGGCCTGTGCCGACAATTCAGCATGCATTCTAAAAGGGAAATTAATTGATTGTGGGCAAAATATAAAATGTTGTGCCATCGTTTCTTCATTAGAGCTATTTAAAATATATTCATTACTCTTGGCTTCACTCTGGACGTTAGAATGAAATATAGATCTGATAATGAATCAAAATTTTCCTTCCTCCCATCAGAAAAGAACCAAAGTGGGGACTGCTCAGCAGAGTGTAAGATCAAAGCTAGATTGAAAGAATTAGTCTCAGCAGCTCTCAGAAGAAAACACAAGACTCAAACCATCTTGCCTGTCATTTCTAAAATGAGAAGTTCCCAAGCATCACTTTGCCCAGGCAGAAATGCTCCACATAATCCTGATTCAGGAAGGCAAGGGTTCCACAGTGCTTGGCATCATCAAGCCTCCATTCACATCTGGCCCAGACCCACCATGGGTGCTGTATTTCAGGAAGTGGATGTTTCTACTAAAGACATTGAAATGATCCCAGAGGAAGGAATTCAAATGTATAAGAGAAGTAAAATTAAGTAGGATTTATCCTGCCTTATATTTCAGCTTGTTGCGTTTCTACTGTGTGTAAGACCCTCTGTGGGAAGCTAAAAGGGTCGTATTAAAAATGATTAAATAGAGCAAGAGATGTCCATACACAGTAGTCATCTTTACCTGAGAGAAGGAAATGAAACCAGCAGTTCTGTGCAGCTCCTTCCTGCCCTAGCTACCTCTAACTTGAGCCACACAGACAGAAGGCAATGGATCTGACCTCCATTACCTGTCCACCCTGACCCACCACATAGAACACCTGTGCCCCTTAAATGTGGGTCTTCAAACTGGCATATGCATGCCCCTGTACTCTGAAGACTTTTTAAAAAGTGCACAGGAGTATGAAGAGTTAATGACATTCATTTCCAGATCTGTAGCCTCTATCTGTACGCTTTCCTAAAAGTGGCCTACCAGAGAAAGTGCTTGGGGTTACAGAACCATTCAGGGACTCCATGTTCACAAAACCCCTTCTTCCATATTACTGAAAAAAAAAAAAAAAAAAAGGAATCTCAAGTTTTAATGATGCTTGGCCACAAAATATCTAAAAATATCCCTTTGCTAAAAAATTATTCACATACCTTTGACATTGGAGTTAAGTGTAATATTTAATTAGATTCAATGGACAATGTTGACAAAACCCAGATTGCACAAGAAATAACAACGAAAATCAACAAATGGTATTATATCAAATTACAAAGCTTCTCACAGCAAAGGAAAAAAAAAAAAAAAAACAATGGAGTGAAGAGAGAACTTACAGAATGGGAAAAAGTTTTGTCAGCTATTTGTAAGATAGAAGACCAATATCCAGACTATATAATGAATGCAAAAAAATTAGACTGCTCAAAATAAATGACCCAGTCAAAAAATGGGCAACTCAAATTAATAAACACTTCTCAGAAGAAGTACAAATGGCCAATAAACATATGAAAAAATATTCTACATCTCTGGCCATTCAGGGAATATCATGAAAACTACTGAAATTCTCTTACTCCAAAAAGAATGACTATCATCAGGAAATCAAATAGTAACAAATGCTGGTGAGGGTGAATGGGGAAGGAGCCCTTCTACATTACTGTTCTGAATGCAAACTAGTACAATCACCATGGAAATCAGTATGAACAGTCCTATTAAACTAAAACTAGAAATTCCATTCAGCCCAGCTATTCCCTTTCTAAGTATTTTCCCAAAAGAGTAAAAGACATCACATTATAGTGATACATCCATATTCATGTTTATAGCAGCACAACTCATAATAGCTAAATCTTGGAAGCAGGCTATATGTTCATCAACATATGAATGGATAAAGAAAATGTGGTATTTACATAATGGAGTACTACTCTGCCACGAAGAAGGGTAAACTCGAGTCATTCATAGGAAAATGGATGCACCTTGAGACTATAATGTTAAGTGAAATAAATCAGCCATATAAACTTAAATATCATATGGTTTCTCTTGTATGAGAAACTGAAAGTATAAATAAATTAAAGAGCAAAATAAAAGATGAATAATAGGAAACATGGAGATAGATCTTTTGTAAATGGGAAGGGGAACAAGACATGGAGAGAGCTGAGAGGGAAGAGAGAAGAAGGGGATGTAAAAGAATTAAAATGTCTTATGTACATGTACCAACTCCCCACAATGAATGTAATCATCATGTACTACAAACATGCACAGTAAAAATAAAAATTAAAAAACTAAAGAAGTTTCTGCTTTGGGCATTTGCAATCTTGATGGCATTAGCTATTCTGTATTCCAGAAATGAAATAATGAGTTGTTCTATAAGAGCATAGCAGGAAAATAGAGAAGTGTAAGAATGTTAAACCTTAAGTAATATTTTGGAAACAAGAGCAGCCACTTGAGAGGATTTCAGGATTGCTATGAACCGAAAACAGCACAGCAGTCCTCTAGTTAGTAGAAGGCTTCCCAGGATTTAATACCGACCCATCGTTCAGATCATAACACAGCCGCTCCATCAGGCGAGCCCCAGAAGACTGAGCAGCCTGGAAGTGAATTCGCTTTTGCAATGAATCAAGTTTTGACTTGTAGCCTCCCTGGCCAGATTTTGGGCTGTGTTAGGTGTGGGCCGCTATGCATCTGTTATTCAGCAAGATGCCAGGTGACACGTCAGAGCGGGGCTGCGTCTCACATCGAGGAAAGCAGGGCTTGATTATCTTCTATCTCACTTTCTCATTCCCTTTGATAACACTTTCAGGCTTTCGCTATCAGCATGTGAGCATGTTCTTGCAGGACTCTCAGTGCTGCCACAATAAAAAGCTACTCTAAACAATACATTTTGGCAACTCACAGAGATAGAGAAATGATGAGATGTGGGAGGAAGAGAATTAACAGACTTGGGAATCAGGGTGATCTGCATTTGAAATCCAGCTCCTCCACTAGCTGGCCTCCTGTGGCCTTGGCCTTGGCTGAATTCTTCCAAGCATTTCCTTGTTTGTGAAATAATTTTAAAATGTCTATCTTGCAGGGATGGTGAGATGATTTGATGAACTAACACAGCAATAATAAAGGTCCGACCATGCACAGAGCAAGTGCCCGATTAATGGAACCCTCACTGGGTTGCAGCGTGTGTTAGAGTGTATTGTTCCTGCTACCCGGGCTCCCAGAGAAATGCAGAAATGTCTTGACAGCCAAGAACATTTTTTTCTTGGCTTGCCCTAACACAGTAGCTTTTGGACTGCCTTGAACACATTCAGCAGAATAGCTTTTGCTTCTCTCCCCTTTTCTAAACTGCACATAAGCCAGTGGTTCTTCATCTCTTTTTAGTTACAAATACTATAGTTTTTCCCTTGAAGCTGCATTTATGCACAAATATAAAATTTTGCATTAATTTTAGTGGGTTCAATGATCACCTGAAAAGTATTCAGTGCCTCCTCTCCAGTGCCTATGACTTTAGGAAGACTCCCCCAAACAAAGAATCAGGGGTGCTGTGCACCTGTGGGCTCTTCTGGATTAGTACCTGGACAGTGGCATCTATGTTACAACACAAGCTTCCCTATGATATCCTGGTGCCAGAGGAAGGACAGGAAGTAAGTCTAGGATATCTGTGAAAACTCCTCAAAGAGGAATGATTTTTTTTTTAACAGTCTCAAGCAAGGATTACACATTGCAAAAAAGAAAAATAAAGTAATCTTAGTTAATTCTCAAAAACATTTAACCATAGCAGTTCATTGTCCCTGACAAGTTCCCAAAAGAATATATTTTCATATTTTCTAGTAAAAGGGATTCCTGATGGAGGTAACAATTATTTTCAGGACATTCGAGATTCAAAAATTGTTATGGGCAATTAGCTAGTTCCATAAAGAAGGCAGAACTAATGCAATGTGTTATTTCAAAGTGCCATGGGTTGACTCTGAGTCTGTCATGTCATCCACATTTACTAACCAGTGGGCAAAAACTGCAGCTACACTTGTGGCTGCAAGGGATTTTGCTCCCTGAGAGACTGGGCAACCAACCTGAAAGAAATGGACATGCCGTGTCTTTTTCATTTCTCACAGAAGACAGTAGATAAAATGGATGAGTTCTGGGTTTAGAGTTGTCAGACAGACCTGATTTGACTCCTGCCCCTGCCAGAACCTTGAGTATGTCACTTAGTTTCATCATGTGTAAAATATGGAGAATAATGTATTCTGCTTCATAAGATTAAACTAAGAATTAAGATAACATAAGAAAAGAACCTCGCATTTAATACATGAAAATTAACCAATGGAATTGTTTTATGGTGTAGAAAAGTGCTTCAAAAAGTCCAGACTTGGATTTCGGTTCAAATCCTGGCTCTATAACTTAGTAGATAAGCAAGCTTCGGAAAGATACGTGATCTCTTTGTGTCATAAACTCTTCATTGGTAAAATAGTATTACAAACAGTCCCTGTCTTATAAGATTGTTTGTGAGAGTTAAATAAATTAATACGTGTGAAAAGATTTTGAAATAAAATATCTGATAAAGCGCTCAATACATTTGAGCTGTTGTTATCAACCTTTCTTTTGCTTGGCGCCGCCAAGTGGGGCTGAGTGTGGGGAGAGCAGAGGAGAGGGTACACTTACGCTTGCAGCCATGTGTATGACTCATCCAATACTAGGTTAAATGATGAAAACTGTGGAGAATGAGTAAGTCATAAGGGTACTAGGACAAAGCCTACGGACACAGTCTCTATTTACAGGGTGGCCTGGGTTGAAAGCTTGGCACGCATTTTACACATTGGTCTACATAGCTTGTGAGTATGGACAGAGCATATGGATCCCCCCAAAATCACTTGCCTCCACACTAGAATCAAGGGAAAGGCTCATTTATTAAATATAGACTCAAGAAGGGGCTTTTTGGAATGGAGAAGTCCTGAGGGAAAAGTTCATAGTGCCCCCTCTTAGATATAAAACATGGTTTCAGAAATGCTGAATGACTTCCTCTAGCCATCTCAGAAGCTGGTCACAAACTGGACACGATAGACCAGTAGTTTAACAACTTTGACCCCTGTGGGTTGCCTTTCTCTTCTTCGCAGTATCCCTAACAGTGATGATGCCTAACGATGTAAACCTTTCCCAGCGAACATCCTCAGGCGCGTTCTCAGCAGGAAAGGAGGAAGGAAGGCTGAGAGTTAGCAGAGGCTGTCAGCCACCACCACCCCCACAGAGGCTGGTGCACTGGAGGCTGCAGCACCCCAGAGATCTAAGAAGAGAGGAAACAGGTGCATGGGAGCTTGAGGCCTGAGACAAGGAAGAGGTGCGAGAGAGATTCTGGGCCAAAAATGAGGCCTAGATCTGGACAGGCTGGAAAAATTTGCCCAGAACTCTCAAGCAGTTTGCGCAAACATCTCAGCGGCTCCTGGGGCATGGATCCCAGATCTTAAGGAATCCTGAGTCAGTCCCAACGAAGAGAACATAGTGCCTGAAGTGCTACTAGGAGAACTGAATTTTATCTCATTCAGAATCATAGTCAGGAAAGCAGAGTTAAAGCCCTTTTCCCACACTAAAGCTTTGGAAGCAAACTTGGCATTGTAAATAAGCAGAGGAAGTATTACATTCTCACCAGTACCCTCAGGATGCGGTGTGCACCGTAAGTTCCGATTTCAAACTTACTAGCGCTGACCATGTTTCTCTATAATTGCCCCCATTGCAAAAAAATATAGAGATAGTCATCCATATCTGTGCTAGTGTTAGTCCAGGATGTCGACTGCAGCTCCCTGTGCCTCGCTGTTAGACACTCTTTCTGCTAGTCTGGAATGTCTGGGAGAGATTTTTCACAACTCTGAAGTGCAAGAAGTCTACAGCGCCCACCTGAAAGGCAAGCCAGGCATGAACATGGCTGGCTACTTGCTCCTGCCCCTTACCTAGGCGCAGCAGAGGCCAGGATAAGGAACGGGTTCCATATTCAGCGTTATGTCCAGTATCTCATTTCCTAATTAATTTCCTGTTCTGGGCCTGGACCTCTGTTAACCTTATTAGCAAGGTACAAGTCCTGAGCCCCGCGCACTCCTGTTTCCATCAGGGCAGCTGGGATCACCGCCTTTACCATGACGACGCACTCCTGGATGAGGCCAGAGCGATTCCGGGTGGGAGAGGGGGAGGAGAGCCAGGCGGCCGGAAGGTGTTTACCAAAACACACCCCGCACCCGCACTTTTCCGCAGCACACAGAGAAACTGGCATCTTGCGCGAGTGTTTAATTAAAGCCCTGCTGGAATTGCGATCGCTCCCTCCGACTTGGCGGGTAGCGACAGCATCCAAGAGCTTTGCAGACAGCTCGGAAATGTAATCAAACAGCATCCTCCCGGCCCTCTCAGCTCCCCCTCCCCCAGGGCCCGTCCGCGGGCGCCCACGGGGTGCGCATTCACCGATGCCACCTTCTGCTCCCGGGGCGAGGCCGGGGCGGGGCGCACCACATGCCCCTCCCAGCTCCCAAGGTGGGCGGCAAGGTGCTGACACCACGACCCCTCCTCGGCCCCCGGGGAGCTGCGGTCGGGGCCGCCGCTGGGGTCTCCGTGCCAGCCTTCGGGCCCCGCGGCGTCCGCGGGAGCCGGGGCCGGGGTCGGTCCAGCTGCGGCTGCGGCGGTGGCGGCCGCCGTGGGCTGGCGGGCGGGCGGGCGGGACCCCTGGCCGGGTTTACCTGCGCGCGGCGCGGGCTGGGCTCCGAGGGCGGCGGCGGCGGCCGGAGCGCAGCGGCGCGGGCAGGATGTGCTGTCTCACGCTGCGCCGGCCCTCGGCTCGCGCTCCTCCGGGAGCGATCACTTCCTCTCCCGAGCCTGACACTGACAGCTCCCGGAGCTCTGAGCTGCGGGGCTCGCCCCGCCCCCGGCCCACGCGCTCCACGCCCCGCGCCCCTCCCGCGGGAGGCCCAGGGCGCCGGTCCTGCGCGCCCGGCCAGCGCGAGGGTCCTGCGAGGTCACCGTCCACCCTCCGCCCTGGGCAGGCGGGACGCACTCCCGGGGCTGCACGCAGGCCGGCGCGGTGTTTGTTCGCTGAGCTCCTGCTGACTCGCCACCCTTGGACAACTTTTACTACCACAGAGCCAGACTTTAAGATCATTTAAATAGAAATAAGGGAAGCTCAGATCCACCCGCTATTCACAGTGCCTTACAGGCCTGATTGATCCCACTTTTCCTAAGGAAACGCACATCAAGTGTGAGAGAGAGAAAGGGAGAGAGAGAGAGAGAGTGAGAGAGAGAGAGAGAGTGAGAGAGAGAGATCCATGTTACTTGTCATTGTTCTAACTTTGGGGGGGGGTACCAGGAGTCGAACTCAGGACCTCACGCTTGCCAGGCACTGCACTGGCCACTGAGCTGAATCCCCAGCCCTATTGTTCTAACTTTTAAAAATCTGGATAAACATTCTTGGATTCCTCCTAATTTCTCAGAATAGGTAAATTATAAGGCTGAGAAATGAAGCTTGGGATGCTTACCAATGGGGTTTGGTACCATTTTATAGATCAGCTTTTCATCATATTCCTTGAACATCTTTGAGACCCCTGTACACAATATGTACCCTAATGGGTAGAACAGAATTTGATGGAGATACCTACAAATTTATCAACTGACAAGTACTATAGTAATTTCAAAGTAAGTATACATCCGATCTTTAATGCAATACCGTGCTCCTCCTTGCTCCAATTTTGCCTTCTCAGCTGGTGAGGGAGGTGAAATATCTTCAGATAGAAGGTACTCAAGATATTCCACAAGGAAAATTCTATGAAATACAAATTCGCCACTATCATTTCTACACTTAATACATGTCAACTCTACATACAGTTTCCTTTGAATCTTCAATAATCTTATGTTGTACATATAACGCCACCTGCCCCCAAGAAATTTATGTCTCAAAGAAGTGAACTGCCTTGTCCTACTTTCATGGCTCCTGAGGAAGCTGAGGTTTGAATCCTCACTGACTTGACTGACCAAGGCCTACCGTGACCCCTTGGTATTCCTGTCTTTCCAGGATGAACCCTCAGGTACCTGCCGGAAGCATTCTGCTAAGAGCTTCAGATAATTCAAAAATGAGAAAAATATAGTCTGTCTTTTCAAAGAAGTTAGACTCCAGTTGAAGGTAGAAGGAAGAGTAAAGGCGAGAAAACTAAACACAATTGTGAATGTGAACATTTGAAGTGGTCAGCTATTGCTTACTGTAGCATTAGAAATAAAGAGGGAAGAGGAATTCTGGGCATCAACCAAACTCCACAGAAGGGGAAACGTAAGAGGTACCCTGCAAATGGCAACTGGGCCAGTGTTCCAGGGAATGACAGACTCTTGAAGGACATCACCTGGGTCTTACTAGAAGATGAGGAGTAGATAATAGGGAGCCAGTGAAGGTGTTTGAGCAGAGAATGACGCTTAGGAAGAATCTTCAGAGGTATCTGTGGAAGGGGAAGTGGAACAAACAAAGGTTGATGAGACCAGTTTGAAATTCACCTTAAGAATCCAGGCCAGAATTAAGAAAGTCAGAATTGTCAAGATGTATAAATCACAAAGAGCCTGAAATATGTGCTCAGTATAAATTAAGCCCTCAATTAAAAAGTTTATTATAACAATTCTACTCTGAATTGTGTATTCAAAATAATTCAAAAGGTATCTTGAGGAGATATTTGCACACTCATGTTCACCAAAGCATTGTTCAAAATAGCCAGAAGGTGGAAAAAACCCAAATGTCTACACACAGATGAATAGAATGTTTTATGTATAGATAGATAGATAGATAGATAGATAGATAGATAGATAGACAGACAGACAGACAGACAGACAGACAGACAGACAGACAGATAGATAGATAGATAGATAGATAGATAGAAAGAGAGAGAGAGAGAGAGGGAGAGGGAGGGAGAGAGAGAATTATGTAGCTTTTAAGAAGAGAATCCTGTCACAGGCTAAGGATAGATGCATCTGGAGAACATCATGTTGAGAGACAAAACCAGTCACAGAAGGAAAAACACTGTGTGATTCCACTGGTATGAAGTATCTAAAGTTATAAAAAGTATACGAATTAAGTATAAACATTGTTGTCAAGGACTGGAGGGAGAGTGGAAGGAAGAACTAGTGATTAAATAGGTATAGTTTCAGTTTTGCAAGATGAAAAAACTCTAGAATTCTGGACACTACTGAACTACACACTTCAAATGATAGACTTATTGGCATTTTTTTTTTCTCTCTTTTGGTTTTTGCCGCATTGGGGATCAAACGAGGGTCTCATGTATGCTAGACACTACCACTAAGCTACTTTTCCAGTCCCTTAAAATGGTAGAGATGGCAAACTTAGTTTATAATGACTATACAAAAATAGTTATAAGTTGTTCTCATTATCAGATACCCAAGTATGGTACAACTATTGTGGGATTGAAAACAAACAAGAAATGAATGGTCTCTATTTTCCAGAGACTCAAAAATATAAGGAAAGATAAAACTGACTTTAATGTCAAGCAGAGTATGAAAAGTATATTAATTGAAGATATTTCCCATAAAAGACTGAGAAAAGGAGAATAAATTCCCACGGGCTGTTTTTCCAGTCTGAAAATCCTTGTTGAAGAGGTTCTGGGAATCATTATATAGTTATTCAAAGTTCGATAGAGATGATGATGTTTGAAAATGGAATTTGAGATCAGGCAGGAAAAAGAAACATTAATCCCTTTAAAAATTATAATTGATATACTTCATTTTAGAGCAGTTTTAGGTTTGCAGAAAAATAGCAGAAAGTATAGAGAGTTCTCATATGCCAACCTCTCCCCAACCCCCTGCTCCAATCTCCTATTATTAACACCTTGCAACAGTGTGTCGCATTTGTTACAGTTGATAAGCCAATATTGACATGTTATTTCTAAGCTCCATAGTTTACATTAGAATTCACACTTTATGTTATAGGTTTTGATAAAAATATAATGTCATGTATCCTCCATCACAATATCACACAATTTCACTACTTTGAAAATTGGGTATGTGTTATCTATTCACCACCACCACTCTAATATTTTCTTGTTGTGGCAGTTAGGATGTGGTGTCTACTTGATTGGTTTTGGGACCCCTTTCCCCTCATGATTGGTCAAGCACATTGCTGGGTGCATCTGGCTGGGTCACGGAGGCATGTCCTTGGAGTCTAAGACTGTTCCATCATCCCTTCCTCTCTGGTACAGTTCCCCTGTCCAGCTTTCTGGAAGCTGTGAATCAAGCATCTTTGGTCTGCCATATCTTTCATCCACGATGTTTCTGCCTGGGAGCCAGCCTACCATGGACTGAGTTTGCTGAAACCGTGAGCCAAACTAAACCTCTCCTTTTGGTTGTGGGTGTCAAGTATTATATCTTAGCAATGAGAAAGCTGACTGATACATGATGGCGACTGCTGATCTATTTACTATCTGGGTTTGCATTTTCCAGAACGCCATATAGTTGGAATTACAAAATTCATAGCCTTTTCTAGTGGCTTGTTTCAATAGCAGTATGTACTTAAATTCCTTCTACATCTTGTGATGGCTTGATACTTCATTTCTTCTTGTCCCTGAGTAATTTTCTGTTACATAGATATAGTTTATTTATCCATTCACCTATTCAAGGATGTCTTGGTTGTTTTTAGTTGCTTAGCAACTCATGAGCAAGGTTTTGTGTGTATATAAGTTTTTGGGTAAAAACCTAGGAGAATGATTATTGGATTATATGATAAGCCTGATGTATGGCTAGTAAGAAACTGCCAAGCATTCTTTCTTTTTTTTTTAAAGTGGGTACCGGGGGTCGAACTCAGGACCTCGCGATTGCCAAGAGGCACTTGTGCTGCTGAGCAATATCACCGGCTCTTTTTTCCTTTTTATGTGGGTACCGGGAGTCAAACTCAGGACCCTGTGCTTGCCAGGCAGGCACTTATGCCACTGAGCCATCTCACCGGCCCTCTGCCAAACATTCTTTCAAAGTGACTTTATCAATTTGCTTTCTCACCAGAAATGAGTAAGTGTTCTTTCTGCTATTCAATGCTCATTAACATTTAGTGATTTCAAAAGTTTCAGATTTTAGCCATTCTAATAGATGTGTAGTGGTTTTTCATTGTTTTAATTTGCAATTCCCTCATGAAATATGATGTTAAATATCTTATTCATATGAACATTTCCATCTGATATCTGTTCAGAACTTCTGTCCCTTTTATAAATTGACAAATTTTCTTATTGAATTTTAAATGTTCTTCATATATTTTAGTTATAAATCTTTTGTGATTGCAAATGTAGTCACTCTGTAACCTATCTTTACATTCTTTTAACAATTTCCTTCACAGAGAATGTTTTAATTTTAATGAAGAATAAATTATCACTTTTTTCTTTCTTAGACAATTTCTTTGATTTTCTATCTAAAATTTATCACCAAACCCAACTATCTTTTATAAAGTTTATAGAATTGCTGGGCCGGTGAGATGGCTCAGCGGCTTAAGCGCCTGCCCGGCAAGCGCGAGGGCCCGAGTTCGACTCCCGAATCCCACATACGAAAAAGGGGCCGGTGATATCGCTCAGAGGCACGGGCGCCTGCTGGTGCGAGAGGTCCTGAGGTCGACCCCCCGGTACCCACAAAAAAAAAAAAAAAAAGAATTGCATTTTACATTTAGGTCTATTATTGATTTCTGAGTTAACTTTTTATGAAAAGTATAATATCTGTGTCTAGTTGTCTCAGCGCTATTTCTTTAAAAAGACATTACAAGGTATATATCTTTGATTTGATGTTCAACTGGAAAGACTTTAAGAAGTATTATCATGTGGTGCTGGCCACATTAGTTTTTTACAACTACATCCTTATAATCTGACCCAGAACAGGATGTCTTTGTTCCATGTTAGGGAATAGTGAATTAAAGGTAATAGAACTTGCATTATTCAACAAACTGCAAAGTTGAGTCTAGTTATATTTTGATTATATATTTTGATTATATAAATGCTCAGTTTGAAATGCTATGTACCATCATCTAGTCTCGGGCCTACCTAGAGACAGAAATTACACTGAGGTTAAAACTAAAGGTCTTTGATATATTTGTCCTGAAAGAAATTTTAATAGCCATTGCAAATTAAATACTGTTCATTACAAATGACCTGTTTTACCTACTAAACTAGTTACTGCTCCTAAAATTTAAAGGTCTCAAAGAAGGCATCAAATAGATACCATACATAAGACAAACTAGGCAAATTCCTAACTTGCTGGCCACTAAGAACTGCTTCAAAGCCCTTCAGAAGACAATGTTGTGGCTGTTTTTTCCTGGTCTGGAATCAGACTTTGGGTGCAAATTTAAGTCTCCCTTTTACTAACTTTTTAACCAATATTTGTGCAGGTCACCAGATTCCACTGAGATTCAAGTCTCCTAGAAGTCTGAAGGAAGCAATAATATTTGTCTCCTGTGATATTTCAATAACTTAATGTGAGGCACTTGACATAGTCCCTAGAATATAATTTAAATCATCCAATAAATATTAGCTAGCATTTGCTGGGGTTTTTTTTGTTTTTTTTTTTTTTTTTTTTTTTTTTTTTTTTGATATAGGGTCTCCTTATGTAGCCTGGGCTGGCCTTGAACTCACTGTGATCCTCCTGCCTCAACCTCCCAAGTGCGGGGATTACAGGCGTGTGCCAACACGCCTGGCACTTTTGCTGGTTTTAACTCAGCCTCTATGAAAAATACAAAAGAAGAGCTTTGTATCCTCTACATTCAGTGTCCAAACTGCCATTACCAGACTTCAGGGACCACTCAGAGTGTGGGACCAGACCGGACTTCAAGACAGAGGTTCCTCTACCTCAGCGCACCTGTCCTTCATCAGTGCTGGATGGAGGTTGGTGGCCCCCACAGCTCTTCCCTTGGTTGGACATGCTTTTCTGGATTCCCACTTCACACACATTCAAATGCCACCCTTAAATGCCCAGAACCTTTGCCTCTTCTCAGAACCTCCTCTGTTAGTCTTCCCTCAGTTTATTATATCTGTGTTGGAAGAAATAAAACTGAAAATACACCTTAGTGATCCAAAGGCTCTTTAGACCAGAGCAAAGAAATGTGATCCATCCGAATCTGCTCTTAAAAATGTAAAGTGCCCACGGAATAAATCACTGCTTGACAATATTTTCAGGTTAAGAGTCCATGTGCTCATATCACAGTAGGAGTAAACATCTGTGAAGCAGCTAAGTTAAACCACTGCCCTGTGTCCTATTTGGTTTCATGTAGGATATATTTCATGAGAGATATATTCCATGTATTTTTCAGTTTTATGACTGAAGTTGATCTGTTTGGCCCAACCCAAAATAATACTATATGTCCAGAAACAAATGTGTAATTAGTGTTTGAAGTTTATTAGAAATCTAAGAATGACTTATGAGAAAATCAATGATTCCAATGTTTAATGCAACCCCTGTATTTTGTCTTTTGAAACCTTTTCATTAAGGGACATTGCCTTTGCTTTTATACTGTAAGTACAAGAAACTGCAGTAAATAAATACAAGCACATGCATGCACACAAATTGGCCTTCAATTTTGGAAAATGAGTTAAAAGATGTCTTCTGTGTGGTTTTACATTTTCTAAATGTCCTTTGGGTAACTTCCAAATGCAACTACAATTATGCTCTAATTATCTATATTTGTGATATAACTGTACTATAGTCACCCAGATTCCCACCCCCTTCCCTTTTGCTTCCACATGTCTTTGCCCCTCCTCCTCTTCCTTCCTACTTACATTTCCTTGGCCAGCTTTGCTTTCAAGGATAATGCTAAGCCAAAATGTGTGTCTTTAATAATCAAAAATAAAATACAATGGTGAAAATAACCTATACAGCAAAAATAAAAATATTCATATGTTTGGAAAAATAATTTTAAGTACATAAACTTATGAGGAAAATCCAGTCATTACAAAATATAAATTATGTGTATTGATTGCAATTGACCTTCTGTCAGTCTATAAATATAAATCTTTATTTTTCCCAGCTGTGGAATCAGTGTGCACACTTTGCATCCTGCCTCATTATTTATTTCAGTTTTATATTTTTAGAAATCAAATAAATACATTTTGTCAAAAAATAAGCCACATTTTTATCATATACTTTTTCTAGATTATTCCTCAGAAAAATACATTATAGCTTTTGTAACCACTGCAGAAAGATTGATTCTAATAAAGGAATAATACACTGGTCTGCTATAGTTCCCTCAACATGTTTTTAAAGTCATCTATATTTATTCATAGATAATTACGTGTGTGTAATACAGTGTGTACGCCATTGACCAATAAATCTGAGCATTTTTCTTTATGGTGCTTCATTATTTGTTATTAATCAGGTGTTTAACTCTTAATATCATTTAAGTCTCTTAGGAATATAATGTAGATATTTTATATATTTTAAAATACAAATTTTATATATTACATGTTTCCTACTTAATGTTCTTCTTTCTTATGCTTACTTCTTTATAGAGCTGTATTTTAAGAACAATTATAAAAGAGTTTGTATAGAATAACACAATATTCTGGCATTAAAACAAAGTATAAAGCAGATATATTACAGAAAGATTAAGAACATATGCCTTGGAGTCAGGCATATCTGGGTTAAAACTAACTAATTCCTTTGATTACCTAGCTGTGTGATCCTATGCAGATAGCATCAGCTCTTTAAGCCTCAGCATCTTCATCTGTAAAATGGGCATAATAATGCCCCTCTCCTAAGGTTGTTATAAAGACCAAATGAGATGTTTATAAAGAACCTGGTATAGTAATTGGCACCAAGTAAACACTAAGTGAATAGTAAATATCAATATTAGTAAATATTCATGTTAGTATGTGATCAGATTATAGACTTTATTTTTGCACTTAACCTCATATTCTAATTGCTGTATGATAAATATGTAAGTTTTTCTGTTTTGTTTTGTACTGGGAATTGAACTCACGACCTCGCGCTTGCCAGGCAGGCTCTGTGCCGCTGAGCTATATCCCCAGCCCCCTGTATGACAAATATGTATTATGTGTTCTAACAAACTTGTTAGATACCAGGGATTACTCCAGCAACAGTATTAGGTTGCTTAAACATGATACAAGTTTGTGTTATAAACTCTTACTTTTGAAACTCCTTAAACATATACTGAATCTTACCAGTTGACGGTGAGTACGAAATGCATCACAGACGTTAGAAGCAGTAAGCTGCAGATGTGTAAAATGTGGCACCGTCTTCTCTGGAGCTGGAGATACAAGCTCAGTGTCTCTCTTGGCGAGAGGCGTTCTTCATGCTAGTGCTGGTGGGCGAGGCCAGGTGGGCAACGGTAGCCACACACCTCCAGGTCCTTGCTCCCCTACATTTGCTCAACATTCAGGTGCAATTCTTTGTGGAAGATGATACGGTCCACATGCTTTACAAGATGATTTCAAAAACTGAGGCCTAAGCCTAGCACAGGAGTTTAATTAGGTAGTGGGTTGACAGTGAAAAGAGGAATAATTTTCCATTCAAATTTTTAGCAGGCAAACCAACTTGCACATGAAGAAGTTTTTAATATTTTAATGTTCTCATTTAAGAATAGGATCTTAACAACCACTCGGACCATTTCTCTACCACTTGGATGTGTCTGCCAAGCAGCAAAAGATTTCCAAATTGACAAGTTAGATTGAATCCTTTCTTTTTGCAAATAGTGTATATTTGTATGTGTATGTGCTCAAATATTGAATAATGGTCTGAGACTGAGAAAGGTATGATTCATAAACACTAAAAATGTTAGCTGTATGCCCATTTGTCATTGGGCCTTAGGGCTTTTTTTGCTTGTCTTTTCTTAATGGCATGAAATTATTTGACAGCAGTAGGGAACAAACTTTTCTTCAGAGTATTTTTAAAACTCGTCCTTAGTATTTCTTCTTTTGTTAGTGAATTTATTTTTAAGTCTTTTCTAAAATGACTTTTTCTTATTGACGTTTTCTTGCCATACGAACTCAAAGTAAAAGAATATTAAATATCATAAGCTGTTTAAAATTATTATATGTCTTGCAGTACTTTGACATACTTAAAATTACTTCATCATTTTCAAGTCAAACATTACTCCCTTGCTCAAGGCTCATGTTGACAGAGAGAAATTGCTGAACTGTTCACATAGTTTCTTAGCATTCTTACTTGGCAGATATGAATAAGGTCACACCAGACCATGTTAAATGAGATGATTGGCATCAAAAGTCTGAAAGTCTTTTTTTTTTCCCTTACTGTAAAAGAACTATAAATAAGCATGTGTATCTTGAGAAACAAATGTTTTGAAACATTTCAAATCAGCAAATTAGTAGAATTGCAAGTTTTGTTCACCAAAACCAACAAATCTGTATTTTACGAGGAAGGAAGAGAGAGAGGGGGAAAAAGGGAGAGAGAGAGAGGGAGAGAAGAGAAAGAGGAAGAGAAAAATGAAGGCGAAAGAGAAGAATAGGAGGTGGAAGGAGGAGGAGAACAAGTGGAAAGAGGAGGAGGAGTAGAAGATATCCTGGAAAGAAGTTCCAAAGAAACAGAAAACAAAAGAAAACACACAAAAAAATAAGTGAAAAGATAAGGTACTAATAAAGTCTGAGATAAGTCCTGATGTAAGATGAAGTACTCCCTTACATACTGTTTAAATCATTTTTGAAACTTAAATCAATGTTAACTCACTTATTAACAAAGGTAAAATATTCTTTCTCCATTGGAAACATATGGTTTGCTTTTATTTTTAAGCATCAAGATTTAGTATTGGAGTAAAGGTTTAAGTGGAATTCCAAGAATTTTATCCAGGCATTAAGGAATAACTCAGAGTTGACACATTCTCTCAACTCCTCACAGTGTCCTGTACATGAATTTATTAAATACATAGCTCTGGTGGTTCTTTTTTTTTTTTTTTTGTGGGTACCGGGGGGGTCGACCTCAGGACCTCGCGCGCCAGCAGGCGCCCGTGCCACTGAGCGATATCACCGGCCCCTTTTTCGTATGTGGGTTCCAGGAGTCAAACTCGGGCCCTCGCGCTTGCCGGGCAGGCACTTAAGCCGCTGAGCCATCTCACTGGCCCTCTGGTGGTTCTTTAAATTTATAGTTCATTAGATTGCCTTCTCTATCCTTGTGCAAAATTATGGCCACCTAATCCACAGTGTATCTAAAGGAAGAATCAAGAAGTACTTCTGGAGCCATGTTTTGCAAATCAGATATAAATTTTTTTCTACATGTATTCTATCAGCCAAAATACATGAAAGAACATTAAGGCAGGAAAAAGGGGGAGATCAGTATTTTAACTGTTTAAATTGCCAATCATTCTTTAAAACTTTAGTTTAGAAATTCTTGTAAATGAACATGCCAAGGCGGCTGGCAAAGAGAGGAAGGGACATCTTTCCCAAGGCTACACATTGCTAAACATGTTCTACCACTGAGCTATATCTTCAGCCCCCAAAGAAACATTTTGTATTGGTTGTAACATAATCAAAGCTGTAAATAAAGCACTTTAAGCATTATGAATATGATCAAGTCATTCCTGTACACGAG
This sequence comes from Erethizon dorsatum, assembly GCA_028451465.1. Lineage (NCBI taxonomy): Eukaryota > Metazoa > Chordata > Mammalia > Rodentia > Erethizontidae > Erethizon > Erethizon dorsatum. The sequence goes on along the minus strand of CM051835.1, from coordinate 48,134,716 downwards.
AATGGCTGAAGGTTTTCTAGGAAGAGAGAAAGTTGGCATTTGGTACCACTTTTACTTTTCAAATTAAAATATCTGCATGCTATGTTATTTATTTTTATTTTCCTACCTTCAAATTAGCTGGTAGCATTTATAATATCTTGTCAGCTGTTTTCTCAAATGCTGGAGAAATGAGAGGGTTTCAAAAGAATACAAAGACAGTTGGGATTGACTTTAATAAATGATAATTCTGCTCTTCTTGTCAATGTGAGCTCTTCTAGTATAACAACTGACATTCAGCAAATGTTTATTAAGCAGCCATGAGGTGCCAAGCATCAGATATGCATCTTACTCTATGTGCTGGGATTTTTCTAGTGCAGAGACACCATTATCATTATCCTGTGGTGAAAGCACTGGGAGAAATGAGGCCAAGTGAGGGTAACTAACTGGTTCAAGATCTCCAAGTTTGTAAAGGAGAAGGCCAGGGCCCTAAGCCTTGCTGTTTGAAGCCAAACCTCCAGTGTTTCCCTTGCTATGTGGCTGTCAAGTAACTAACTTTGGGATTTTATCAGGTTGACTAGAGCCAGACAGAGAGCTGGATTTTGCACATACAGTTCTCAGAATTATAACTGGCGCCAAGATAGGTGTTTACTTTTTCTCAGTCAAGTTACTCAACTTCACTGCACCTCAGCTTCTTCCTTTGTAAATTGGGGATAATGTAACCACTCAAGTCCCAGCATCCATCTTCCTATCCATCCATGGGGTAGCCAGAGCCACAAATTGGGAGTGCCATTTGGGGCTTCCCATCTAATTCCAAGGTGATTAAACCAGTCTGTTGCAAACCAGTCTTCTACTTGTAAAGTTATGATGTGTATACACACAGTTTGTGGGGTGTTCATCCCAAGCATTTAGTAGAGTTAGACCAATGAGAATAAGAGTAATTTCTTTGTTCCCAATATAAGGGAGCCTTTCTACTAAGTTGTCCTATAGTTAATCGTATATAATCATCCCATATCTGAAAGTAGCCATCTTTATATCTATGATTGTTAGCTCTCATGATAGGACAATTACTCTCATTTATTAGAAGCTCCACTAGAGTCTTTAGAGAGGCTTTTGTGGAATTTTTAGGAAAAAATTCAATTATATGCAGGATCATTAAGAGTTTAGTTTATAAGGCACTCAGTTACTTTATAATGGTGGGCTAAACTATGAACTACTGAACTTTATAATGACTCATCAATATAGTCTTGTAGCTTATTTCAATCATCTCCTTGAAGTGGGGATACCCACCAGGGAAGTCCTGAGGTACTTGACAAGGGAAGCAGACCACATATCCAGCAAGATGTTTGTCGTAATGATTGCATATTCCTGTGCCCACATTAGAAAGGCATTGCACTCTCCCTTAAGTGGTAAATTAATTAGTAAAAGGGTTAAAAGTAGCAACTTAGATTACTTATCTGAAGACTTTGTTTTTATTTAACAAAAATTTTAAATCTTCTATGGGTTCACAGGAATATTTGGATGGTTACTCACAGTCTGTGACAGTCTCTGGTTCCCAGGACTTGAGTCGGGTGTGGTGTATCCAGAAGTCCAGGCTTGCTACCTTGACAGCTGATGGAGCTGACAGGGTCATGGTGAATGGTCTTTCTCAAGTTGGTCCTAGGGAAGGAGGTGATGAGGGAAAAGAATTTACCAATACTAAATCCCTGGGGTGGAATATGGGATTTCCCTTTTCTTTAGGTTGAGTTTCCATTAGCTCTTGAAGAGCTGTTGGAATTTAGCCAGTGAGGTGATTATTTTAGTGAGGCATCTGCTTCTCTATTGAAGAGAAAATGAGAAAAGGGTGATTATAAAGCATTTCAAATGGCCTGAGCCTAGGATTTGAAGTGTATTTCTTGGTTTGATAGGAGATAAAGGCAGTAAGTGAGGCCACTGTAGGTGAGTTTCCTGAGACATTTTACAAAGATGTCTCTTCAGGGTCTCATTCATTTTTTTCTACCTTTCCTGATGATTGTGGCCTCCATGTATAATGAAGATGATAGAGAAGGCCCAGTGCCTGAGAGACACCCCATGTGACTGTTGCTTTAAAAGAAGGCCAATTATCACTCTGTAAGCACTTAGGAAGCCCAAACATGGGGATGATTTCTGAGACCAAAATCTTTACCACTTCTTGTGCTTTTTCTGTTCTACAAGGAAAGGCCTCAACCCAGCTTGTGAAAATATTTACCCAGACCAGTAGGTATCGGAGCCCCTTACTCTTTGGCATATGAGTAAAATCCGGCTGCCAATCTTCTCCAGGGTATTTACCATGTCTTTGTATACCTGGAGGGGATATGGTCCAGTTAAGAGGGTCATTATTTTGGCAAAGCTCACATGTCTTAACTATCTGTTGTATTGTCTGAGAAAGTGCCTTTTCTATGAATAACTTTGAGCCCGTCTGGTGAGTCTTGTCTCTCCCCAATTGAAAGGTTGGATATAAAGACTTAATAATTTTCCATTGTCTAGCACAAGGAAGGGACAATTTACCATCATCTGATTGTAACCATCCTGATAGAAGCAACTGACACCCATGGGAGAGGGCCCATTGGATTTCTGACTAAGAATATTTGAGTCAAGTATGACCAAGGGACTGTACCCAGATCAGGGTGGGGGAGAGGGCTTAAGCACCTTTGTTTTGCAGCTGCACCAGCCAGTTGATTACTTTGAGATACTTCATTGATTCCTTTTTGGTGCTCCTATAGTAAATTACTGCCTCTTTGGAGGGCATATAGACAGATGATGAAAGTTCATCTACCTCCTTATGATACTGTCAGGTATCATGCGTGGGCATGACAGTAGAAAAGCATACTTTGAATCAGTATAAACATTGACTTTTTGTCCTTTACTGAATTGTAAAGCCCTGCTCAGAGCTATGAGTTCTGCTAGCTGGACACTAGTCCCCGGGGCAAGTGAGGAACTGTCAAGAGTGTGATGTAGAGTCACTATGGCATGTCCTGTCTTTCTTGGCCCATTTTCCATGAAAGAACTGCTCTCACAGAAGGGGGGTCAAATAAGGGTCAGTAAAGTGTATGTCTAACAAGTCTTCTCTGGCTGCATATGTGTGGAGAATTACCTGTTCACGGTCATGTCTTTCAGCCTCAATTTCCTCCTTTTCTGGTAGAAAGGTGGCAGGGTTTAAGGAGGAACATGTCTTAATTTGAATGGCTGGTCCTTCTAGAAGTAGAACCTGGTATTTAAGAAGTCAGTTGTCGGGCCGGTGAAATGGCTCAGCTGCATAAGTGCCTGCCTGGCAAGCGCAAGGTCCTGAGTTCGACTCCCGGTACCCACATACGAAAAAGTGGCCAGTGACATCGCTTAGTGACACGGGCTCCTGCTGGAGCGCAAGGTCCTGAGGTCGACCCCCGGTACCCACAAAAAAAAAAAAAAAAAGAAGTCAATTGTCGGATACCCATGGGCTCCCTTTGGAAGAAAGAATCCCTGCCACATTGTGAGGTCTATATGCAAGCCTAAAGTCAGCTTGGATGCCTCTGGTACCAGGATAGCTATGGCAGCCACAGCTCTAAGGCACGCAGGCCATCCCTTTGCTACAATGTCTAATTCATGACTCAGATACTTTACAGGGTGTTGAGCAGGTCCTTGATCCTATGTAAGTGCTCCCAAAGCCATGCCCTGCCTTTCTTCAACATATAAATTGAAACAGTGTTCTACCAGTAGACTCAGTGCCGGGGCATTCAGAAGACTTTGTTTAAGCTCCTGGAATGCAGTTTGGGATTCCCGTTTCCAGCTTAAAATATGAATATCTGCCTTTTGGACTTCCTTTTTAGTTGATAGAGGGGTTGTGCAATCTTACTATACCCTGTTTTCCAAAGGTGAAAAAAGCCTGTAATTCTTAGGAATCCCATTAGCTGTTTTAGGGTCTTGGGCTGTGGGAAGGAAAGTATAGGTTTAGTTCTCTCTTCCCCAGCCTTCAGGTTCCCTTAGATATGGTAAGGCCCAAGTATTTTACCTCAAGGTTGTAAAGTTATATCTTAAGCCTTGTAACCTCTGTCTGCTAGAAAATTTAGCAGAGCACAGGTGTCTTGGCTGGAGAGCTCTTCTGAAGGGGCACATAACAGTATTTAATCTACATATTGTAGGACTGTGACTTGGGAAAATTCAAAACATGCCAAGTCATGGAAAGCACTTGACCAAAAAGGTGAGGACAGTCTCCGAACCCTCGAGGAAGCATGGTCCAAGTCAGCGGAGAGGCCTGGTCATGAGGGCTTTCAAAGGCAAAAAGAAACTGGGAATCTGTGTGCAAAGGAATACAAAAGAAGGCATCTTTTAAATCTAACACTGAAAACCAGGCAGCGTCTTCCAGGATCTGAGAAAGGAGTATGTATGGGTTAGTTACCACTGTATGGGTTGGCACTGCTACCTCATTTACCAATCTAAGGTCCTATAGCAACCTCCACTCTCCATTGGATTTTTGAACTAGCAGTACTGGAGTGTCGCAGGGGCTGTTACAAAGCCTGACTAAACCTTGTGCCCTTAAGTTCTTGATTATAAGCAATAGTTCTCTTTTAAATTTAGGTCTTAGAGGATATTGTCTATGGTAAGAAAAAATAGTAAGACCCTTGAGATATATTTGCACAGGGGTAGCTCTTCCTATTCTACCTTTAGTTGCCCATACCTCAGGATTTGTTTCTGTCTCCACAATGGGGAGGCAGCACACCTGACATGGGTGCATGTATATTACAGTATTTAAGCAAGATAAGATATCTCCCCTCAGGAGGGGAACTGGACTTCCAGGCATAATTAAAAAGGAATGGGTGAAGAGAAAGCCATCTCAGTTATAACCTCAGGGTTGTGAGAAATAGAGAGTTACCTCCTCTGCAGTGAATCCTTTTACTGAATTATGATGGCAGGAAGGAAGACCAGGTTTGAAAAGAAGAACTGAGAGATATGTGCCGGTGTCCAGCAATAGGCTGGTTTCTTTTCCCTCTACAATCATGATTATCTGGGGCTCCCTGGTGGAGATGACAGTCTGCCCAGAGAGAGAAGACAGAGTGCCCTGAGGCCTTCCAGTCTCACTGGACCAGCTGGTAGGATGGGTCTGATCCCTAGGACTTCCATCTCAGGGGGCAGTTGGACTTTCATTGGTCACCTTTGTAATCGGGGCATGACTCAGGGGGCCTCTTGTCATGGTGGCCTTTATCACATTCCCTCTTAAATTGGCCTGGCTTTCCACAGTGGTAGCAGGTGGATTAGTCATCAAACTCCTTTTGGAACCCTGGGAATCAGACTTAGAGTCATTCCTTTTAAGGACACAACAAAGGCAGCCGCTTTTTCTTGGTCTCTTTGTTTTCTCTCCTTGGCCTCCTCTTAGTCTTGATTATAAAATACTGAGGAGGCTATTCTCACTAAACTACCGAGTGAGCTATCTACAAAAGCCATCTTTTATAGCTTATGAGCAAAAGCTATCTTTTATAGCTTTTTCCTAATATCTGAGGCTGACTGGGTAATAAATTTGTCTTTAAGAATAATCTGTCCTTCTACTGATTTGGGAGGCAGGGATTTTTATCAATGTCCTTATACTGAATCAGGAGGCAGGGATGTTTTATCAGTGCCTCTTGTAAACAATCTAAGAAGGCAGAGGGGTTTTTATTTTTATCCTGATGAATAGTGGACAATTTAAAATAATTGAAGGGCTTATTTCTCATCCTTCTTAGACCTTCGAGAATACATGTCTGAAGACGTCTCCTATTCCAATCTCCTGTCTGGTTGCTAGACCAGTAAGGATCTTGTGAAGGGACTACTTAGGCTCCAGTAGGAACTGGCTGTTCCCTGGGGTGCCTGCCTTCTGGCCTTCTCAAATTAACAATATGCTATTCATCTCCAAATGTAATAGCAGCTTGTAATGCTGCTTGTCTCTCATTAGAAGTCAATGTTTGATTTAAGAATAACATTACACATTTTCAGTCTAGTTGATAGGCCTGAGTAAGTACCCTAACAACCTCAGTGTACTTATCAGAGTTGTCTAAAAATTTTCCTAGATCTTGTTTGATTTGTTTGAGGTCACTGACAGAAAAGGACCCAGGGACATGGGCAGTGCTGAATTCTCCATTTACCTCCTGTAAGGAATACTGCCCTTGAGGAGCTTGGACAAAATCAAATAGGGATGGATATAACCCAGTAGAGCTTCAATTATGGCTGGCTTAGAAACCTCATCCTTAGGATTCAAAGGGCAAGGGAGGGGAACCTCAGGCTCACTAATAGTAGATGTATCTTATTGTGCAATAAGGGCCTGAGGTGTTTGGTCATCCTGTGGCTTACATTTACACTTAGAGCATAAGTAAGGATTATTTTTTTAATGCAAAGAAAGTCTGAGCATAAAGTAATTCTGACTATTTTCCCTCTCTCTTTTAGTACAATTATAGTTGTGAAGTAGTATCATAATCAGTACTTCCCTCTGCATTTCATTCTGCCTCTAGTGAGTAGATAGGCCATGCATGGCTGCAGAAAAATATTACATAGCTCTTTGTCAATACATGAGGGTCAAACAATTTCCAGTGCTTAAGAATACATTCCAGGGCCGGTGAGATGGCTCAGCGGCGTAAGCGCCTGCCTGGCAAGCGCGAGGGCCCGAGTTCGACTCCCGGAACCCACATACGAAAAAGGGGCCGGTGATATCGCTCAGCGGCACGGGCGCCTGCTGGTGTGCGAGGTCCTGAGGTCGACCCCCAGTACCCACAAAAAAAAAAAAAAAGAATACATTCCAAATTAGTAAGAGAATTCAACATTGAGTTCCCAATCTGCAACACAAGAGGAGAGATAGCTGTGCCTTTCAATCTCTACTTGGTTTTTATATCCTCTCAAGGCATCCCCTGAAGTGACCTGTGCCAGAGCAGGTGGCTGCTATCTGGACAGTGACCAGAAGCTAGGTCAGGCTGGACTAACCACACTTATGGACTTGTACCCCTAAGTTCTATAGGAACTCATATCCCTAATTCCAGCATATGTTTTCAAAAGCACAAGCTACAATTTATTCCAGCTGTAACAGTCATGTTTAAAGAAGGAAGCATTGCTAGCAAAATTAAACCAATAATCAAGAGACCTGAAAAAGTGCTATTCCATTCTTTGAAAGAGAGTGAGAGAAAAAGTCAAAGGGCAAATTGGAAGTGGTTGGAGCACCTCCCAGACTGTCAAAGAGATCACCTCTAGAGATAGTTAGAAGCAAGTAATGGCTCAGAAAAATCTTTTCCTGGGCCCTAGGGCAAAGAAGATCCCTAGACATTTGTGCTGTCTACCTAATCACCTAGGCAATCTTTCTTAGCAGCAAGATAAGTCTAAGTTTTACTCAAAATCCACTCTAAAATTTCTGTCTCTATATCTACAACACATTTATGAAGCTCACAGTTTAAAACCTATACTCATCATTCAGCAACCACAATGAACACATTAGAGAAAGTGCTTCCCTGTCTTTGGCATTAGCAAATGCTCACTTTTTATGGGCTCAACTTAAAAGTTCTTAGTTGTTGGATAGGAGGGGAAAGTTCAGACAGTTCAGGATTCCTTTCTTTCTAATCTTTAGCAGGAACATGCCTCCAGAAAAGGAAAGTACAAAGTGACGGGGAAAGATCAGAAATGAGATCAGGAAAAAGTCTTTTCTTCCCATGCTCACTGTGCGTTATTGAGACAACTTGCCCATGAGTCATCACCCTCAGCCTGGAACAATGAGAATGGGGAATCTCAAGAGCTAAGATTGCCTTCTCACCAGGGGAAGATCAGACGTGAAAGGGAACTGAGGCAGAATAGGCTCAATATTCCCCTCTAGAGTGTAAAGAGAGGATCAGGCCAGACCGTCCCAATGAAACCTGTCCTACAAGTCTTAAGAATGGCTGCTGGCCTATTGCCTTTTATGGGCAAATGGTGTCCCATGATTTATTATTAATAGACATGTATATTTTCTAAATATAAACTACATTTCATAAAAGACCCATTTTACAGCATTTTATATCAAAGTCCACTAGGGGATGATCTAATATTTCTTTTCCATAGAGCTGTTTTCTAACAAGTCAAACAGGCCAAGCAAGGAGCATGAATAAATTCAGCAAATTGTGAGTTCAAATGCAGCATATACAAAACAGGAACACAAGATCTTTCCTGCAAATGTAAAATGTCCCATCAAAGAAGCATCTTAATCTTCCCATGTTCTTGACTTACATTTATCGTCACTTTAACAAAATCAATGCATTAAAAAGACAAGGCATAAAAACTCAAGGCATAAGTAATTGACAAACAAGAATGACAATTTGTGATTACCTAAATGAGTCACAATCCAGAATCCATGAAAGAAAAGCAAACTCTTACCTCCTTCCAATTATCTTGCTGGGATATTCAAATGAAATAGAGGAAATAAGTAACTCCCAACCTGCTAGATGTTTAATATGCTGAGTTCCTGCTTCCCAAAATCAAAGAATGAACTCAGGAACAATGGACATTAAGAGTAGGAAAATTTGAGAAGGGAGAGGTATAGCTCCTGAGAAACAGGAAGAGACCCAGAAAATGGGTTGCTGCAGACTCCATTTTACAGAGCAAGTTTTAAAGAATAAAATCATGAGGTGGGAGGAAAATCATGAGGTGGGTACAAAATCACAAGGTGGGCACAACACAGGACAAAACTATGATCAACCAATAAGATTACAAGTTTAGCCACTTAAGTAATATTGATCTAATGGGGAAACAGGTCACGTAGCAAATACATGGAAAGAATAAGGGCCTTTCAGGAAGAGACAAGTCAGGGTTCTGGCCACCCACTGGGGTGACTAATGTTAATGTTAATTTTTTGTTTATCTCTCAGGGAGACATGTAAGCCTGGTCATTTCCTCTTTATCTTGGGGCCTGGCCTCCAACAGATGTGCCACAGTTGTAATGTGTTTACATCCTCTGTATTGACTCCTTCAAGGGCCTTGCCCTGTCTGACTGCTATAATATTTCTACCTAATTTAGTTGTCTATAATAGTTTCAGGATACGAAATCGCCTAATAAAGAAATCAAGGCAACTATCCTACTTATGATAGCTATAAAAATTAAAATACTTAGGAATAAATTTAATGAGGAAGATGAATGATCTAGCCACTGAAAACTGCAAAGTTTTTATGAAAGAAATGGAAGACTTACCAGTGGGAAATATATTACATGTTCATGGGTCGAAAGAATACTGTCAAAATGTCCACACTATCCAAAGCAATTATTTTTGGCAGCACTGGCAATGTAATTTCATGAAGAAAAATGTTTTTTCAACAACTCGTACTGGATAAATTGAATATCCTTCTAAAGAAAAATTTAATACCACCCTTTGTTACACACTGTATAGAAAACAACTGGAGATTGATTATAGAATAAAAGATATAAATATAAATGAGATAACATAAAATATCAACAATTTTACTAACATATGTCTTTAAGAAATCAAATTGATAAAATTCCCAAAAGGAAAATTCTTGGCTCACACAGATTAGTTCTTGAATTCTAACAAACATTCAAGAAAGAAGTGGAGCCAACTATAAGCAAGGTCTTTCAGAAAATAGAAGATGACAGACAACTGTTTCCCCAATTTGTTTAGTCAAGCATGCAATCATAATGGCAAATAAGCACAAGAAAATTGCAAATATCAACATGGCAAGGAGGAAGAGCCCACCCAGTTGCTCCAAAACCTCCCATCTCCCCTAAAGCCAATCCAGCAGGCATGGAGAGGAGGAAAATAAGAAGCTACACAGCAGACATGTTTGAAAGGATATCAATGGAGGTAATGAAACAGAGCAATAAGGTGCTTGGTGAACTCAACAATACAATGACAAGAATAGGTCAATATCTATCATTTATAATAATCAATGTGTTGGTCTCAAATCACCAGTCAAAAGATACAGATTGGCAAGATGGATTAAGAAATGAGATCCCATGGTAAACTATATACAAGAAACACATTTAACCCAAAAAGAAACTCGTAGACTAAAAATCAAAGGACGAAAAACATATTCCATTTAACAGAAACCTGAAAACAAGCAGGAGTAGCTAACCTATTTTCAGATAAAGTGGACTTTAAGGAAAGCTGCTCAAAACAGGCAAAGAAGGACACTACATATTGATTAATGGAACTATTCGACAGGAAGAAATAACAATTATAAACATATATGCAGCAAACTATGGTGCACCCAACTTCATAAAACTAACACTAAATGAACATAAAAGACTAGATAAACATCAATACAATTATAGTGGAAGACCTAAGTACCTCACTATCATAATAGACAGATTAACTAAACTAAAACCCAACAAAGAAATATCAGGGTTGAACCAAACCTTTGAACAAATGACTTAATAGATATCTACAGAGTGTTCCACCTAACAAGAACAGAATACACATTCTGTTGGGCAGCACGTGGAACTTTCTCTAGACCACATACTAGCTAAGAAAGCATGCTTAAGTAAATGCAAAAGAATGTAAATTTTACCATGTATATTATCGGATCATAGTGCAATGAAATGAGAAAATAATGGGAAAAGAAACCACAGAAATTATGCAAACATATAGAAATTAAATAGCACGCTCTTGAATAATCAATGGGTCACAGAAGAAATTAAGGAAGAAATTTGAAAGTTCCTAGAATTAAATGATAATGACAGTCAAACATACCAGAACTTATGAGACATGATGAAAGCAGTCATATGTGGGAAATTTATAGCTGTGAATGCCCACATCAGAAAAACAGACTAATTCCAAAGAAACAACCTAATGATGCACCTCAAGGTCTTAGAAAAATGAGAAAAATCCAAATCCAGAGCTAGTGTAAGTACAGAAATTTATAAAGATCAGAGCAGAAATCAATGAAATGGAGAATAAAAAAAAAAATACAAAGAGTCAGTGAACTAAAGAGTAGGTTTTTTGAAAGAATAAACAAAATAGACAAGCCCTTAGCCCATTTTACAAAATGCTGGAAAGAAAAGACACAAATCAATGCAATTAAAATGAAAAAGGTAAAATCACAAAAGAACTGCTGAAATCCAGAAGATTATTAATAACTAACTCACAAAACTGTATACCAAATAATTGGAGAAGTCAAAAGAAATAGAGAGATTCTTAGATACATATAAACTACTAAAACTGCACCAAGATTTTAAAATCCTGGATAATCCAATAGGCAAGGAAATTGAAGCAGTCGTAAAAAAAAATATCTACTAACTAAGAACAGCCCAAAACCAGATGGATTCACTGCCAAATTCTACAAGAACTTTGGGGAAGATATAACACCAATACTCCTCAAACTCTTTAATGAAATTAAAACAGAAGGAGTACTATCAAAATCATTCTTGGAAGCTAGCACTACCTTGATGTCAAAAGCAGACAAGGATCCAAAAAATGAAACTATAGGACAATCTCTTGAATGAACATAGATGCAAAATTTCTCAACAAGGTCCTGTCAAATAGAATGCAACAAATCGTCAAAAAATGTACACCATGACCAAACAGGCATATCTCAGAGTGGAAGGAAGCTTCAACATAGAGAAATCAGTAAATGTAATTCATCACATAAACAGAAGCAAGGACAAAAATCACATGACCATCTCAATAGATGCAGAAAAAGCTTTTGACAAAATACAACATCCATTCGTGATAAAAAGAAAAGAAATAGGTATAGAATGACCTTATCTTAATGTAATAAAAGTCATTTATGACCAACATATTGCCAACATCATCTTAAATGGGGATAAATTGACAGACTTCCCTCTAAAATCAGAAACAAGACAAGGATGCCCTGTTAACACCCCTCTTCAACATAGTCCTCAAAACATTAGCAAGAGAAAAAATACAAGGGATATGTATAGGAAAGAATGGAGTAGAAGTGTCATTATTTGTAAATGACATAATGATTCTCTACTGACAGGACCCCCAAAATTTCACTAGAAGACTAATAGAATTAATAACAAAATTCACCAGTGTACCAGGATACAAAATCAACATATGAAAATCCTATACACTAATAAAGCATTCCTATACACTAATAATGAACTCACTGGGAAAGAAATTAGGAAAACAATACAATTCACAATAGCCTCAAGAAAATTTACTTAGGAATTTACCTAACCAAGGAAGTGAAAGAACTCTACAGTGAAAATTACATTACTCTGAAAAAGGAAATTGAGAAGGACATCAGAAAATGGAAAGATGTCCCTTGCTCCAATATAATCAAAATGGCTATACTTCCAAAACTGATATATAGATTTAGAGAAGTCCCAAAGAAAATAGCAACAGCATTCATCAAAGATGTAGAGAAAAATTCATATAAAATCATTGCTATTCTGAGAAAGCAAAAGCAATCCTGGGTAGCAAAAGCAAAGCAGGAGGCATCACAGTCCCAGATTTGAAGTTATACTGCAAAACTACTGTGATTAAAACAGTGTGTTACTGGCACAAAAACAGTCATGTGAATCAATGATAGAATTGAGGAAGCAGAAACAACCCAAGGAACACTCAGCTATTTGACCTATGACAAAGAGGACAAAAGCATACACTGAAGGAAAGATACCCTATTTAATAAAAGGTGCTGGGAAAATGGATATCCACTTGCAAAATATTTAGTCTAGACCCATGTATCTCACCATGTACTAAACTAAAATCAGAATGGATCAAATATCTAAATGTGAAAACAGAATGTAAAGAGCAGAACTTGATCTGCTGGAAAATGAAACAAAATTCAAAGACACAGGCAAGGACCTTCTGAACAGAACCCCAATGGCACAAGAAGTAATACAGTCAACAATTTGGATTGTATCAAATTAATAAACTTCAGCACAGCAAAGAAACAACCAATAGGATGAAGAGACAACCAACAGCATGGAAGAAAAATTTTGTCACTATTCTTTGGACAGAAGACTAATATCAAAAATATATAAAGAAGTCAAAAAAATTAAGTCCCCCCAAATAAAAGACTCAATCAAAAATGGGCAAATGAAAGAATAGACACTTTTCAGAAGAAGTACAAATGGGTAGTAAATACATGAAAAAAATGTTCAACATTGCTGGCCATTAGAGAAATGCAAATTAAAACAACACTGAGATACCATCTTTCTCCAGAAGTAATGACTATTTTCAAGAAATCAAATAATAATAAATGTTGGTGAGTATGTGGAGAAAAGAGAACTCTTGTAGTTTGTTGGTGGTACTGTAAACTAGTACAAAAATCATTATAGAGATTCCTCAAAAAAACTAAAACTAGAAATTCCATTCAACCCAGCTTTTTCCCTTCTAGGTATCTTCTCAAAAGTTTTAAATACAACATATTACATTACTACATGCATACCCATCTTTATAGCAGCATTATTTATACTAGTGTAATCTCGGAAATGGCCTATATATCCATCAACAGATGAATGGATAAAGAAAATATGATATTTATACACAATGGAGTACTACTCTGCCATAAGTGATAAACCTGAGGCATTCATAGATAAATGGATGAAACTTAAGGCCATAATATGAAGTGAAATAAGTCAGAACACAAGCTTAAATATTAGATGATTTCTCTTATATAAGAAATAACATAGGGCTGGCGAGATGGCTCAGTGGTGTAAATGCCTGCCTGGCAAGCATGAGGTCCTGCGTTAAACTCCCAGTACCCACAAAAAGGAAAAAAAGGGGCTGGTGATACCGCTCAGCGGCACAAGTGCCTGCTGGTAAGCACGAGGTCCTAAGTTCGACTCCCAGTACCCACATTAAAAAAAAAAAAAGAAATAGCATATATCATAAGAATATATATAAGAATATATACACAAAAATATATATAAGAATAATATACATAGATATAGATAGAGTGAGTGAGCAAGAGAGAGATTGGGAGAGAGAAGCAAAATAGAAGATAGACTAATAGGAAGAAGGGAGATCTTTCTCAAATGGATAATGGATGAGGGAACAAGAGGCGGAAGGAGGAGGGAGGGGAGAGGGAGGGAAGGAAAGGAAAAGGGTTAGAAAAAATCGATGGGGAAAAAATGATGAAAATGGAGCTTTCGCAAATGGGAAGTGGCCCGAGAGTTGAAAGGTACAGGGAGGGAGGGAAAGGGTAAGGGATGAAAAAAGAAGAACTAAGAAGTATTATATACATGTACCATTTCCCCATGATAAATGTAATCGTTATGTACTGCAAATATGCACTAATTAATACATTTTTAAAAAGAAAAATACTAATATTTCTCATGAATAAAGACAAATAATTCTTAATAAAATTTTAGCAAATTGAATTCAGAAATGTATTAAAAGAATAATACATCAGACCAAACAAAATTTATCTCAGGAGTACAATATTAGTTTAATTTTGGAAAATCAATCAATGTAACTCACAAACTTAATAAAGTATGGAGAGAGTAATATGATCATTGCAGTAGATGCAAGAGATAGTTGATAAAAATCAATGTATTTTTAAAAAACTCATTAAACTAGGAAGATAAAAAATTTCTTCAACCTGAAAATGGGCATATATAAAAAAATCTGTAAACAGGGTAAAGATATCTGCTTTTGCCACTTTTCCCTCAAGATTTTAATGGATATACTAGTAATGAAATAAAAAAGTAAAGGATGAGAAGATATTAAAATTGTTAAAGAAGTAAAACTTTCTAGGTCCCTAGATGACGTGGTTATATATGAAGAAAATCCAAAGAAATCTATAACCACTACTACTAGATTATTGAATAAGTGAATTCAGGATACAGTGTCAACAGACAAAAATAGATAGTATTTACATACAATACAAACCCAATTTTGAAAAAGGAAATAGAATTCCATACTATTTACAGTAGTATTGAAAATATAAAAATGCCAAGAATAATTATCTTTAAATTTTTAAAAACACCTCTGTAAAGAAAGCTACAAGTCTTTGGTGACAGTTATTAAAGAACATCTACTTGTATGGAGAAATAGCCTATGTTCAAAAGTTGGAAATCACACTGTTTTAAAGTTGACAATTCTTTAAAAATTAATTTAATTCAATTCCAACAAAAATATTAGTCTGTGATATAGAAAATGACAAGTTGATACTAAAATGAGTAGGGAAATGTGAAGAACCTAGAATAGCCAATACAAAATTGAAAAATAATAGCAGAGGACTTCTAGTACTGATTAAATACTTAGTATAAAGTCATTAATTAAAAGAGTGTGGCATTGTTGTGAGGCTAAACAGAAAAATGGAGCAGAATAGAGATTCAGAATTTGATCCACAATAATATATCAACTGAATTACCAAAAAGGTGCCAATAAAATTTAATAGAACACAAAGTATTTTTAACAAATGGTATTAAAACAAAAAGACATATATTGGGCCAGTGAGTTGGCTCAGCGGCATAAGCGCCTACCTGGCAAGCGCGAGGGCCCAAGTCCGACTTCCAGAACCCACATACGAGAAAAAGGGCCGGTGATATCGCTCAGCGGCACGGGCACCTGCTAGCACGCGAGGTGCTGAGGTCAACCCCCGGTATCCACACACACACACACAAAAAAGACATATATTTGTGTAAAAATAAATCTTGACTCATACCTCACACACAAAAATTAATTCAAATAAAGGCTGTATAAGAATTTATAGAGCAACAGCTTTGTGATTTTGGCATAAGAAAACATTTCTTTGACAAAATTTTTAAAAACGCTAAACAAAAGAAATTGTTCTAAGATGGACTTTGGCAGCATTGAAAACATCTTCATTACAAATGTTGTTGAATATGGAAAAGAAAGTCACAAATTCAGAGAAATTATGCATACTTTATTTCACAAAGGACCTGCATCCAGGTTGTATATACAACCTCAACATATCAATAATGACAATTCGAATAACCCAATAAAAAATGGGCAAATATTTTACAGATACAGAAAGGAAATGCAAATATACATAATTATAAGTGAAAATGCTCTATATTAAACACAAAAGGGATATAAGGAAAGCAGAAGGTCCAGAGAAAAACTAGAGGTAGAAAGGTAAGATCAGGAAACTTACAATAGTAGGCTTATTTTATTTTTTAGTCACTTCATTGAAATAGCAGAACTTTCAATGGATCAAACCAGAAACACTATCTGAAACCAATTATTTCTTTTTTAAAATTAATTTAGTTTATCAGTACATTTCAGGTATACATAATGATCATCTTCATCAGAGGAAATTTGTATCTGTACATGATATAACTTAATTCTTTTTTTCCCATTTCCCTACCCTCCCTTCAACCTCTCCTCCTCTCCTTATTTACAGAAGCTTAGTTTTCATTTTTTTATTCTTTTTTCATTTTTTTCTTTTCCTTTCCTTCCTTCCTTTCCCCTTCCCCACCTCAAGTTTCCCTTCCCATTTGAACATTTTCTTCCTATATTACAATGTCTATTACACATTTTGGTCCTTATTTATACTTTTGGTTTCTCATATCAGAGAAACAATGTCGTATTTACACATGTGTGTCTGCTTTATTTCACTTAAGAGTATGATCTCCAACCAGTGAGATAGCTCAGCAGCACAAGTGCCTGCTTGCAAGCGTGAGGTCCTGAGTTCGACCCCTGGTACCCACAAAAAAAAAAAAAAAAGAGTATGATCTCAAGGTGTATCCATTCAGCTACGTCTCAAGCTTATCCTTCTTTATGGCTGAGTAGTACTGCATTGTATAAAAAAACCATATCTTTATCCATTCATCAGTTGAAGGGCATTTGGGGTGTTTCCACAATTTAGCTACTACAAACTGTGCCACTATAATCATGGGTGTGCATATATCGCTGTGGTATGATGCTTTTCATTCTTTCAGGAAGATACCAAGAAGGGGAATAGCTGAATCAAATGAAACCTCTAGTCCTAGGTTTTAAGGAATCTCCACACTGATTTCCACAATGGTTGAACTAGTCTATACTCCCACCAAAAGTGCAGAAGTGTTCCTTTTTTTCCACAACACCACCAGCATTTGTTATTGGTTGATTTCTTGGTAATACCAATTCTTTCTGAGGTGAGATGGAATCTCAGCATTGTTTTAATTTGCATTTCTTGAATGACCAGTAATGGTGAACACTTTTTCATATATTTATTTGCCATTTCTACTTCTTCTGAGATGTCTCTATTCTTTTCAGATGCCCATGTTTGGATTGGGTCTTTAAATTGGGGGGGTCTAATTTTTTGAGTTCTTTGTATATTCTAGATAGTACTCCTTTGTCTGAGGAACAGCTGGAAAATTTTTTTCCCACACTGTGGGTTGTCTCTTCACTCTGTTGAGGGTTTCTCTTGTGCAAAAGCCTTTTAATAAGATGAGATCCCAGTTGTTGATTCATTGTGATATGTCCTGTGTGATCAGTTTTTTGTTCATAAAGTATTTGTCTGCACCTATGTCTTCAAGAGTTCTAACTGTTATATCTTCCAGTAGATTTAGTGTTTCTTTTATATTTAGATCTCTGATCCATTTAGATTTTAGTTAAGAGTACAGTGAAATATATGTATCTAGTTTTAAACTTCGGTGTGTAGTAAGCCAGTTTTTCAAGAACCATTTATTAAAGAGGCTATTTTTCTTCCAGTGAAGGTGTTTGACTTCTTTGTCAAAGATAAGATGGCTAAGTATGTCTGAAGTTGTTTCTGCATCTTCTAATATGTTCCATTGATCCTCAGGTCTGCTTTTTTTCCAGTACCATGCTGTTTTTATCACAATAATTTGTAGTATAATTTCAAGTCAGGGATTGTGATGTCCCTTCTTTGCCTTTGTTGCCCAGAATTGCCTTTGCTATTCTAGAACTCTTCTGGTTCCAAATAAATTTTAGGATTGTCTTCTCTAATTC
The DNA here is from genome assembly GCA_028451465.1 of Erethizon dorsatum. Lineage (NCBI taxonomy): Eukaryota > Metazoa > Chordata > Mammalia > Rodentia > Erethizontidae > Erethizon > Erethizon dorsatum. The sequence goes on along the minus strand of CM051835.1, from coordinate 48,116,922 downwards.
TGAGAGATATGCTGTTGGAATTTTGATCAGGATTGCATTAAATCTGTATAAATATTTTGGAAGTATGGCCATTTTCTCTATATTGTTTCTTCCTACCCAAGAACAAGGGATAACATTCCATTTTCTGATATCCTCTTTAATCTCTTTTTTCAGAGTACTGTAATTTTCTTTTTTTTTTTTTTTGGTGGGTACTGGGGGTCAACCTCAAGACCTCACGCGCCAGCAGGCGCCCGTGCCGCTGAGCGATATCACCGGCCCCTTTTTTGTATGTGGGTTCCGGGAGTCGAACTCGGGCCCTTGCACTTGCCAGGCAGGCGCTTACGCCGCTGAGCCATCTCACTGGCCCTGTAATTTTCAAAGTAGAACTCTTTTACTTCCTTCATTAGATTTATTAAGTATAATCATTATTTTTTTGATGGTATCGTGAAAGGTGTGGTTTCCCTAATTTCCCTCTCAGTGAGTTTGTTATTTGTGTACAGGAAGGCTATCGATTTTTGAGTGTTGACTTTGTATCCAGCTATACTACTGAATTTGGCTATTAAATCTAGAAGTCTTTTGGTGGAATTTTTGGGATCTTCTATGTAGAGTATCATGTCATCCACAAATAATGATAATTTAAATTCATCCTTTCCTATACTTATTCCTTTTATTTATTTCTCTTGTCTAGTTGCCCTGGCTAATTATTGTAGTCAGGGTTTGCAAGGGAAAAGATATAATACAGGACACATAATTCATAGGATTATTTTATAGTAGTCACCCAAAGAGTCAAATGCAAAAGAGTGCAGGAAATCTGTCCACACACTAAGACCGCAAGAATCCAGCTGAGGGCCTGGATTCCATAGCAATGTCCTGCACTAGTCCAGCTGAAGACCTAGAGCCGATGGTGATGCCCCCCATGAATCCAATTGGAGGCTCAGAGCCCACAACAATGTCTCATGCAAGTCTGTTTCACAAATCTGCACTGGGAAGGCCCAAAGGTCAGTGGCAGAAGCTAGAAAGTCTGTGCCAGTGGGATGAAAGATCTGTGCCAGCAGGCTGAGGCATCTGCACTGGAGCCAGGAAGTGACACTCAAAATAAGGACCAGAGCTCCCCTGAAAACTACCACAGCCATCCTCAGCGACAATGAGGTCCCAAGCTCCTCCGATGATGAGAACAGCTAAGTTCCTATCAGGAAAGCCAGTGTGACAAGCTCCTCAAGGAGAACCAACAGCACCCCCTCTTCCCCTCCAGTTCTTCTTTTTATGTTGTTGGCAACAATCCTCAGGTGGACCCTCCACACCCAACACCACCCTGATTCAGTTCAGCCAGGTGTTACAAGTTGACCACCAGTTGTCAACCCACCACAATAATGTTTCCACAACTATACTGAATAAGAGTGGTGAGAGTGGGCATTCTTGTCTTGTTCCTGATATTAGAGGGAAAGTTTTCAGTTTTTTGGCAGTTTAATATGATGTTGGCTGTTGGTTTGTCATAGATGGCTTTTATCAGATTGAGATAAAGACCATCTATTCCAATTTTCTGCAGGATTTTTTTTTATCACAAATTGGTGTTGGACTTTGTCAAATGTTTTTTCTGCATCTATTGAAATGATCCTGTGATTTTTATCTTTGGCTCTGTTGATACGGTGTATTACATTTATTGATTTGTGTATGTTGAACTGTTCCTGCATTCCTGGGATGAATCCTACTTGGTCATGGTGTATTTGCTGCATTCTGTTTGACAGTATCTTATTGAGGTTTTTTGCATCTATGTTTATTAGGGAGATTGGCCTGTAGCTCTCTTTTTGGTTGTATCCCTCTCTGGTTATGATACCAGGGTAATGCTTGCTTCCAGGAGTGAATTTGAGAGTGCTGTTTCTCTTTCAATTTCATTAAAGAGTTTGAGAAGTAGTGTTCCTAGGTGTTCTCTAAATTTCTTGCAGGATTCAGCAGTGAATACACCAGGGCCTGGGCTTTTCTTTGTTGGTAGGTTTTTAATTACATCGTCAATTTCACTGACTGATATTTGGTTATTTAGAATTTTTATATCTTCTTGATTGAGCTTTGGTAGCTCATATGTATCTAGGAATCTGCCCACATTTTCTGTGTTTTCCAACTTATTAGAATACAGGTTCTCGGGCCGGTGAGATGGCTCAGCAGCTTAAGCGCCTGCCTTGCAAGCGCGAGGGCCCAAGTTCGACTCCCGGATCCCACATACGGAAAAGGGGCCGGTGATATCGCTCAGTGGCACGGGTGCCTGTTGGCGCGCGAGGTCCTGAGGTCGACCCCCCGGTACCCACAAAAAAAAAAAAAAAAAAAAAAAAGAATACAGGTTCTCAAAGTAGGTATTGATGATCTTCTGGATTTCTGCAGAATCTGTTGTGATTTCACCATTTTCATTCCTAATTGCATGGTTTTCAGTCTTTTCTTTCTTTTTTTAATAAGGTTGATTTCTTCTTTAATTTCATCTGTTACCCATTGGTTGTTCAGTAGGGTTTATTTAATTTCCATGTATTTATGAAATTTTTGAGGTTCTTTTGCCATTAATTTCCAATTTCATTGCACTACAATATGCATGGGATAATTTCAATTCCTTTGCATTTACTTAAGCATGTTCTATGAGCTAGTATGTGGTCTATTTGGAAAACATCCCATGTGCAGCTGAGAAGAATGTTTATTCTGACGTTGTGGGGTGAAACACTCTGTAGACATCTACTAAGCCCATTTGTTCAAAAGTTTGGCTCAGTTCTAATATTTCATTGTGGTTTTTTTTTTTTGTCTAGTTGATTGGTCTGTTTGTGACAGTGGGCTATTGAGGTCCCCCATTAGAATTGTAGTAGTGCTTATTTGATTTTTCATGTCCTTTAATTCTTGTTTTATATAGTTAGGTGCACCAGTATTTGGTGCATATATATTTATGATTGTTATCTCTTCCTCTTGGATTGTTCTTTAGCAAGGATGCAGTGACCTTCTTTTTCTCTTTGAATCAGTTTTGGCTTGAAATCCACTTTGTCTGTAAATAGAATAGCTACCCCCCATTTTCTCTGGGTTCCTGTTACATGAAGTATTGTTTTCCATCCTTTGACTTTCAGTCCATGAATCTGTTTTTGAATTAAATGTGTTTCTTGTATGCAGCACATTGTTGGATCTTGTTTCTTGATCCATTCTGCCAGTCTGTTTCTTCTGATTGGTGAATTGAGACCATTAACATTGATGGTTATAACTAGTATGTGTTACTTACCCTTGCTATGTTATTTTCCTGATTTTGGCTCCCTTTTTTCCCCCCTCTGTTTAATTGATGGCCTTGCCTGGTGGATTCAGTCTGCTGGGGTTTATGGCGTTGTAGTCTTTTTTTTTTTTTATCTCCTTCTAGAATATCCTTCAGAACATTTTGGAGTGCTGGTTTGGTAGTCATGAATTTCCTCAGTTGTTCTTTGTCATGGAAGTATCTTATTTCTCCATCAATTTTGAAAGATAGTTTTGTGGGGCACATCAGTCTGGGTTGGAGGTTGTTTTCTTTTAGGGCTTGAAATATTTCACTCCAAACTCTCATTGACTTAAGAGTTTGTGTTCAGAAGTCTGCTGTGATTCTGATGGGCTTCCTTTATAGGTGATTTATTTCTTTTCTGTAACAGCTTTTCAAATTCTGTTCTTGTGTTGAATTTCTGGAATCTTGACTATTATATGTGCTGGTGTAGATTTTTTATCATGGCTAATTGGAGTTCTATATGCCTCATTTATCTGTATGTCAAATTCTTTTTCCACTTTGGGATGTTTTCTGCCATGAAGTCTAAGAACAGGGTTTTTTGTCATTTGTGCTATCTGCTGCTTTTTCATTGACTCCAATCAATCTTATGTTATTCTTCTTTGCATCATCTAGCAGCTGCTGAATTTGTTTCTCATGGTCCCTTGCTATGTTTAGGAAATCTTTCATTTTATGTTTGCTAACTGCAATCCTGTCTTCAATATCTGAGATTTTGTACTCACATTGGCTAATTCTGCTGCATATATTTTCAATGGAATTTTAACCTCTTGGATATTTGTTTGAATCTGTTTCATGGATTCCATTTCTTTCCTATGTTGGATGTTCATAGTTTCCATCATTTTCCTAAGCTCCTCTATTTCTTTTTATCTGTATCTGCTCTGAAGTCAATAATCATGTCTTTAATTGTGTTTACCATCCCTATAGTTATCTAAGGAATTATTTCAGCTTTGATCTTTTCTAGAGCCTCAGTCATCTGCTTGGTTACTTCCACTGTTACCACTACAGAGAGTCCAGGTGGGTGGCTTTCAGATTTTCCCACCTCACTGTCCCCTCACCCCTTTGGTGAGCTGGAAATCTGGGATTTCATCTTGTTAATGTATCTTCTCATTTTCTATCTTGTTTTTAGTTTAATTCCTGAGTTGATGCTTGTAAATTGCCTATGGAAAGTAGATTTATTGCTAGTATTTAGAACCCTTAGGAAATGACTACTTCTCAGAGGTGTCTTCCAGGTGTAGCTGGCTTTAGGTTTTGAGTCTGTTACAAGAGCCTACTTCTTTGATTTATGGGTGATGAGAAGTTAATGCATACTTGGCCCTGGGTCTCTGGCAATGGCCTCTAGTATTTTGTGATACATAGGCAATCTCCTCCTTTGTATACCAGGAAGAACATCTAGTTAGAACAATTATGTAACTTTGGCTAAAGTAATCAACCAGCAATAACAAAAGCATCAAACACAGCCTTAAAAGTGACAAATTGAGCTAACTATTAATTTGTCACCTTTAACCATATGGACTAGATTTGTGGGTATATAACAAAATCTAAAATGAACCAGAAAATTCTATGCAGTAAATCAGCCCTTGATATGACAATTTTTCCCTCCAGGGAGAATATTTAAAAGGTGTTATGGAGAAATAGAAGAAGAGGAGGGGATTAGAAGCAAGGCTGGAGGACAAAGAAAGATTATGCAAAGTTTGGGAAACTCATGAAGAAGATAGAAGGGAAAGGGGGAAGAAAGAAATAAAAACAAGAAGAGAACAGAACAGCAGCAACAACAAAAAAAAAACTAGAAAACATGCTCACACTTATATAAAAACAAGAAGAAATAATCAAGAAGAAAACAAAACAAAATAAAACAAAACAAACACAAGAAAAGAGAGAAAGAAAAAAAGTGAGGGATAAAATGTACACTTCAGGGTGTGTCTCTGCTGTCACTGGTAGACAATGTGGGCAGACAGAGTCCAGATCTGAGTTGATTAATCACAGCAAGCCAGCTGTAGCTCTACTGCAGGGTAGTGGATAATCCTGGTGAGCCTGCACCTTTAGTTACATTGAAGTTTAGGCTGGTTTTGGGCTATAAGGCTGGAACTAGACCCATTTATCATCCCTCAGCCCATGCACCTCTGGCAGGCTTGGACTCAGCTCCCTGCCAGTTTGAACTCAGCTCTCTGACCACCTGTTAAATTGAGTTTGGCTCCCTGATGCCAATACTGTGAGCTGCTAGATGGAGTCAGCAGTTGCTCTGAGACTCTAAGCTCAGTTGGCTCCTTTCCAAAAAGGCTACCAGCCAGTCACCCTCTCCTGGAGGATATCTGAACCCAAATAACTCACCAGCCACTGCAGTCCACCGCATCCACTGCTCTGTTCCACTGGTGTGTTTCTCAGTGGAGGCCTCTGAGGTCACCAGTAGTCACTGTGTGTCTGCAGGTTCGAGTCACCCCTCCCATGCAGTGACTCAGGGCTCAGAGAGAAAGCACCGTCTGCCACTTCCTTCTTCTTCATTGAATTCTCTCTCTTTATTGTCCCTGTAGGCTTCAATTCTCACTTCAGATCCTCCTCCTCACCCTCATGTTGCTATATTCCAGTGTCTGGACACCAAATCTCAGAGAGGCTCTTTCTCTGCTATTTACCATTCCACCATCTTCCCAGAAGTCCTGAAAACCACTGATACCTAAAAGTTTAAGAAAATTAACTTCATGTAGAAATGAGCAACATAAATGTTTGGAGATCAAATTCCCTAATATGTATACATGGAATTTAAAACAGTTGAACTCACAGAAGTAGGGTGTAGAATGATGGTTGCTGGGGGCTCAAAGGGAGGGGAGAGTGGGGAAAGTTGGGAAGATGTTGTTAAAAGGACAAAAAATTTCAGTTAGTGGTTCAAGAGATCTACTGTATGACATAATGACTATAGCTAATAACTATGTACTGTATTTTTGAAAATTGCTAAGATATTAGATTTTAAATGTTTTCACTGCAAAAAAAATAAGTTTGTGAGGTAGGGGATATCACATTTTTCTCAAAAAGTTAATATAGCATAAGCCTAAAGAAAGCAAACAGGAAAGAAATGAACATAGGGGCAGATATTAATGAAGTTAGATAACAAACTCATGATGGTTAGAATTAACCACAAAAAAAATGGTTGGTTAAAAACTGACAAGTACCTAATGAGACTCATCAAAGAGAAAAGGGACAAATAATAAGAATATTAAGGTTGAAAAAGATGCTGTCACTAGAAATCTTCCAGGTATTAAAAGTAAATAAGAATGTATCAACATATTATAAATATAAAATTTATGCTAATGCATACAAAAATTTAGATGACATGGCATTGATTCTAGAAACTGACAGAAGAAATAAGTGTCTAAACAGGGAAAGTCAGAAAAATAAATTAGCTGCCCACATGTGTGACTGCTCAATCCTATGGAATCATCTAAAACATTAAATTCATTTTAATGTAATTTAACTCAAAAATAAAATTTATATTCCTGGAGAATATGTTTTCTGACCACAAGAATATTAAATTAAAAATCAGCAAGTAAAAAATTGGAGACAATACAGATATCTTTCAATGGGTAAATGGCTAAATAAAATATAGTTCATCCATACTATAAAATAATAAACATACAGCACTTTCCATACTGTGACTATTAATCCTGATATGTCACTCACATTGGATTAAGAAATGCCTAGCCAATTAGTAAAGTACATTCCTGGGCATGTCTGGGTGTTCACAGGGTGTGACCTCAGGTCTATATATCCCTGGCCCTTCCTCCCTGGTGCTGTTCCCCTGTTCTTCTCCTGGTGCCACAAACTAAGCAGCTTTGCTCTGCCACATCCTTCTTCCAAGGTTTCCTTCCTTGGAGCCAGCTCACTATGGACTGAATCTCCCAAATCGTGAACTAAATTACACCCCCTCCTCCCTTAAGTTGTGAGTTTCAGCTATTGTGTTCAGTAGCAAGAAAGCTGACTGATATCCCACGCCATGGAAAACAACTCAATAATAAAAGGAAACAAAGTACTGATATATACAACTTGGTGGAAACTTTGGATAACTATGCTGAGTAAAAAACAACAACAACAACAACAAAACATTTTTACATGCTGTATAGTTTCATTTGTATAATATTCTAGAAGTGAAAAACTTATAAAAATAAAGAGCAGATTAGTGGATGCCAGGAGATAAAAAGTCTGAGGGTGGGAGAAAAATTGGGGTTGCTATAAGAAAACAACACGAGGGATATTTGTGGTGATAGAAATATTCGGTAACTTGCCCATATCAATGCCAATGTTCAGATGCTTTTACTTGACTTTCTTTCTTGATACAATCCAGCATTTCTATGTCCAGATGCATGGCCTAGACTAGTCATGGTGAACCTTTTAGAGCTTTCAATGGTAACAAATAGCTTGCTGAGGCACGCATGTCATAGGTTTGCCACCACTGGTCTAGGCCCTTAGATTTGGATACCCCTGGCCTAGAGCAACAATATCTTTGGGATATAGATTGCCCTCTCCTGTATGGTGGTGGGAAGGTCTCAAGACTTCCCTTCTCCAGCCCTATCCTCATCTGAGGAATCACTGGGCTCCAACTTTCACTTATTGCTAACCCCATTTTCTTCTTTTATTCGCTGTGCTAGAGTCACCACTTTTGGACTTGATGATTGTGGGCCAGTTGTAGATCTTTCCTTGTTTTGTTGCTTCATCAAAATTTGATGATAATAAAAACACGTACTTCATAGAGATTTGGTTTGGATTAAATGGGTCAATATAAGTACTAAAAATGGTACCAGACCCAGAAGAAATTCTTCCTATTTGTCTTAATCACTTTCTTGTTGCTGGGACAAAATGCCAGCCCCCACTTCTCAAAGGAGGAGAGGTTAATTTGGGCTGATGTTTTTAGTCCCCAGGTGGCTGGCTCTAGGGCAGAAAGGCATGGTAGAGGACTTGGGAGGAGGAAAGCTGCTCAGGTCATGGAAGCCAGGGTCCAGGGAGAGAAGGGAGGTGCAGGAAGAGAGATAAACCTTTCCAGGTCCTGCCCACTGACCCACCTGCTCTGATCAAACGCCACCTCCTAAGAGCACACTCAGTTATAAACTCATAATCCAATCACCTTCCCGAAGTCCCACCTATGAGGCACAAGGCCTTTGGGACCTCATTGATTTAACCATAATACTACCTTTATTGACTTAAATTCTACCATTATTGATTTAAATGACAATATCATCATCATCATTTAATAGCAAACAATTAAAATCAGCCTAAAATATTAGGAGATGATTCAATGAACTATAATGAAACCATAAATTGGGGTACTAAATGCAGTTGTTTCAAATGAAGAATTTGTAAGTTATATTAATGTAGGAAGATTGAGAACAGCTTAAATAATATCTGCACTAAACAATTTAGCACAGTGATTTATACTTACATTTGCATAATGCATAAAATTGCTCAGGGGCTCACAGAAATTTATAATAGTTTCTCTCTTTAGGGCATAAAAATTTGGCAGCTGGGTGACAGTGATATGAGAGATTTTTTTACTATGTATGTTTATGCTCCTTGATTTAAAAAACATAAAAATATCTATTCAAATATTGGAAATACATTAAAATTAAAATATAAAAGAAAGAATTCTGACTAATTCATTGGAGCTAGGGATCTCTAAATCTACACGTGAAAGTCATGATCCTGTAGTCTAGACATTCTAGATTGCTCACTGTGGCCGAACAGGCAATTGCCATCCTAAAAGAGTACTGTTAAGAGCTCGAAGACCGCTGTCAAGGCCAGGGCGCCATCTGCAGCACAAAGTGAGAATTCGTCGGTTTACTCATCTTTGCTGAGCAGAAGGGTGCTGTGCTTGAGGAGTAGTTCGAGATAGTGATCCTGGATTTCCCAACAGTTATTACTCAAAGGAGATGCACGACACATGGAAATACTAAAAATGAACGTATGTTTCATTGAAGGTATTCAGGAAATACACTTTCTATTTACTCGTTGCATCTTTCACCAAAACTGATTAACAGCTTCTGAGACATAATTCCTTCAGGTGTAAAATACAGATCTTTTTTTTTTTTTTTTTTTGGTGGGTACCGGGGGAACGACCTCAGGACCTCGCGCGCCAGCAGGCGCCCGTGCCGCTGAGCGATATCACCGGCCCCTTTTTCGTATGTGGGTTCGGGGAGTCAAACTCAGGCCCTCGCGCTTGCCGGGCAGGCGCTTAAGCCGCTGAGCCATCTCACCGGCCCTAAAATACAGATCTTGAGGCCTGTTTTTTAGAGTTGTATGGATGTGAACTGAGGCATCTAAAGTTCACCATTCAGCTCTTGCACATTCTAAGAGTTCATTAATGGGTACTGGTATTGTTACTGGTCTCTGTCTCCTACATTGTTTCTCTTTCAACTAGAAGCCTTATTTGCTGTAAATCAATCCCTTCCCTTGCCAGATGAGATCCAGTCACACCAAATATGACACAAGTTTTGAGATTATACTGCAAGGTCACAGAGCAGGGTCACCTGAACAGTGATCCGGGTCCCTGGAAGGGACCTCCCTTGTAGTACTCAATGGCAGAGACGCAGGAATCCTTGCTTCTAGGTTTCCTGACCCAGCAATTCCCTATCTGTGGACCTTCTCCCACTTCTTAATTAGGTAGAGCAATGTCTCTCTTCCACTTTGGGCTTCTTTCAGAAAAGTCAACACATCTCTGGACATAAGTGAGCAGAGACTTTATTCAGAAAAAAATAACTATTACAACAGAGAGAGGAAGACTATTGCAATAGACAGAGGAGATGCTTATCCATAAGATCTGCAAGCATTTCCATACTTACCCAAATATACTTTCATTCGCAGCATTTCCATCAAGCACAAAGACCTTTTGTTTTATAGGGAGGAATAAAAAAGGCTAGAAAGAACTAAGAGTCCAAGAGTCATGTGACATGATTGGAAAAAGGAGCTAGAAATATCTTCTTAGGTTGTTATGTGGAATTGCTCTGCATTTGAACATTTGCTTGACCTGAGGTCCCAATGTTCAGGGGACTAAGGGAAGGAGAGAAGCCTGACCAGTGTGTGGTGCAGGGAAGTTAGTGGGTGGCGTGTTCATATTGGTCAGTGGGGTCTAACAGCTCACACGGTATATTCTTACAAGATAAAGATAGGAAGTCAGAGCACCTGTATCTGGCCTTGGCCCAGGGAAACAAAGAAGCCATCTGTAAGTCTTGTCTGGGCCATATGGAGAAGCATGGGTCCTGCAGGATGACAGAGTTCTTAGCTGTCACAGTGTTCTAGGAGTGCAGGGCTCAGGAATAATTCAACACTGCCATTTCCAAACTAGCACTTGACACCACACCTCCCCTGGTGGTAAATTGAGACCATTTACTCATTTTGTGTTTGTCTTCATCTGTTTATACTCAGACAAATAATTACTTAATTAAAAACATTTTTATAAAACCAAGTGGCAGCAAGAAGTTATCCTTATAATCACAGAAAGTTGCACAGAGCACCATCTACTTCCCTCAGTACTTCAGAACGTCTTTCCTAAGGATCTTCTCCTACAGAACCACAGTAACATTATCCTGCTTAAAAATTAACATTGAGGGCCGGTGAGATGGCTCAGCGGCGTAAGCGCCTGCCTGGCAAGCATGAGGGCCCGAGTTCGACTCCCGGAACCCTACGAAAAAAGGGCCGGTGATATCGCTCAGCGGCACGGGCGCCTGCTGGCGCACGAGGTCCTGAGGTCGACCCCCGGTACCCACAAAAAAAAAAAAAATTAACATTGATTTTGTAGTATTTTTTAGTATCCAGTCCATGGTCTCTCTTTCCTAATTGGCCTCCAAATGACATTTATTGCTTTATATCCTTCCCCTACTCCACTTGATAACAATATGTGTTCATATGCTGCATTTGGTTTCTCTGTCTCCTCAGTTTCTTTGGATTTTGCTACTCAAAATGTAATCCATGAATCAGTATTATAATCGCCTGAAAATTGGTTTGAAATGCAGAATACTAGGCTCTGTCCCACACCTACTGGATCAGAATAAATTCTTGAACCAGATCTCTGATTGACCTGTCTGTATCTTAATAATTGACAATCACTGCTCTCGTGCATTGATTTCACATGTCTCTTATTTCGAGTTTTTGAAGTCTGTCAGTTGTCTTTTCTTCTCCACAACCACTTTTATAGATCCTTATCTGAATATCAAGGTCACTATATCCAGTATTTTAAATGATTTCAAAATCTATAAAGAAAAGTCTACATTGTCCTTTATATTTCCTGCCATTTTTATTCCCCTCTTCAGATGTAACCACTATCAACTGATTTACATTTATCTGTATCACTTGGGATTCAAAGAAGCAGAATCATGATATGAATTATGGAAAAAGACATATTATAGGGATTAGACCTTATAAAATGTGGGAGGTCCTGGGATAGCGAAAATCTTGAAGGAGAATCAAAGATCAGAGAAAGTTCCTGGGCAGAGTGCCAGGAAGTGACAGCTTAGGGAAGTGAAGTCCCACCCAGCAAAGAAGGGCCAGGTGTGGGAGCCGTGGGCAGGGCTGTGGGAAGCCACCGCCTGTACATAAGAATCTCTCTGGGGCTCCACCATCAGCATATTGTGATTGGCTCAGGGTTGCTCCTGAACATCAAGCCCAGATATCAGAAAGACCACAGGGCCATTGGCCATAGAGCTTTGACCGCTGCTCATCGTGCTGACCACAGTGACCTGCTAAGAGTAGTGACCGCTCTTTCACTTCCACCTTCCAGCTTATACAAGTTCCGCTGTGGAAGATGCTAACTCGGATCCAAAAAGAACGCACAATCCAGCAAGGCATCCCACTCAGCCTTTGTAAATAAAGGAGTGTAAGTGAACTCACATTATATTTTTATTAGCGTACATTTGCAGTACATAATAATTATGTTCATTTTGGGAAATCTGTCCATGTATAGCCCATATCTTAATCATTTTCAATCCCTTTACCCCACCAAACTTTCCCCTGTCCCCTGTTCCCCTTCCCAATCTCCAGAAAGTCTACCTTTTTGCATACCATTTTTCCTTAATTTTACTCTTGTATTTATACATATTTTAGATTTCTCATGTAAGAGAAACCATGTTCTACTTAATTTTCTGCAGCAGACATCTTTCACTTAATATTATGGTCTCAAGTTCCATCTATTTTCCTTCAGATGACATGATTTCATTCTCCTTTATAGCTGAATACTATTCTGTTGTGTATATTTAGCACATTTTCTTTATCTATTTGTGTTGATGGCCATCCAGGCTATTTCCACACCCTAGCTAGTGTGAATCAAACTACTATCAACATGGGTATGCAAGTATAACAGTCCTCATAGAATGCAATCCTACTGTGAATATTGTTTTGTCACTTTTGCGTGACATATCATAGTCTTGCTAAATCAATCAGTGTATACTACACACTAAACAAAACTACCTTAGAGCTTATTACTTTTATACACTATTTTAAAACCACTGCTGCCCTCTTTTGGTGGTTTCTAGAATTAATTAATGTGTCCCAAGCACCACTAGAAGGGATAGAAAAGAATAGAATACAGTGTCATTCCCGCTATAAGGATAACTGTTGCTTGGTGAAATCTTTGTTTTATTTAAATATATGTGTTGCGGGCACAGCCTGAAATATATATGTATCTTACTGAGGATAGCGGTGGTTAAAAAAAAACTTTATCTTTGACTGTTTTCCTTTCTTCTTTCTTCTACCCAATTTATCCCTCTTCCATTTTTGTTTGGTTATTTTGATAGGTAAACTGAATTTGGAAAAGAATAGGATAATATCTGGGGCTGGTTAATGGCTTTTTAAATAGGAGTGACAAAGAAATGAAATAATTCACCTTCTGAAAAAAACAATCACCATATAGTTGTAGATGTGCCTTATTTCTTTTTACCATCTAAATTGCCAGCGAGCGTTGGAGGAAAACCCTTCTTAACTTGAGTGACAAAGAGCAAATGTGACTTGAAAATCATATGATGTAAAAAGTGCAAGTTCACAATAGAGAATATTAAATTTGATAAGAGATGAAAAGTTTCTGTTTCTGAATTTCCACAACAGTAAAACTTACACTGATTTTTTTGGTAATGGAGACCTCTAGGGAAAGCACACTGGTACTGCAGCAAAGCCTCCCTCCCTTCCTTCCTCCTTTCTTTCCTAACAGCTGACTTTAGGCGCCAACATAGGCTTTTGCAATGGTAAAGGCATTTTTGACAATTTAATTCTGCATACTTATAGCATCCTAAGATATACCAGTCCCTTTTATACACCAAGAAATTTTATAAATAATTTATATATTGACAAATGAAGTAGATAGTGTGTGTGTGTGTGTGTGCATGTACACACTCATGCACTCATATGTGTAGGAAATAAAGAATCAGAAAGTGAAATGGCATGTCTAAATGCAGAAAGATAGAAAATTAGCAGAACCAAATAAGGGCTCCAGATTCCCATTCCCCAATCATTGTAATATACCACAATATCAAAATAGTACAAGTACAGAACACTTACAGATCATATTCTATTTCCTTCACTTTTAAGTGAGAAAACGAGATGCAGAAAGGAGTGTGAATTGGGGCCGGTACCTCCCTAGCAAAGAACAGAGCCCAGATTAGCATTTCTGTTTCTTGTTTTCAATTTCTACCCCTCTCAATCATTGTATTCGGCAGTAATACGGAAGGGCTCTAATTTCTAGCAATATGGCATAATGGTAAAGAAAGAAAGAAAGAAAGAAAGAAAGAAAGAAAGAAAGAAAGAAAGCATCCCTTCATAGGCAGAATAAATCTAAAAATCCCAGATAAAATAAATTTTTCTAAGTTCGGGAAAGTTAATTTCCCAAATTTGCTGGGAAAATTTTAAGTTAAGGAGGGAAAGTATCGAAAAGCTTCAAGCACAATCAAGAAAGGGAGGAATTTCAGAGGCTAGAGACTACTCAAAACCCTTTTGCAGAAATATAGTGACCTCATGCTTTCTATCTGGTGGTCTCAAAGGACGTCGGAGCAGGAAGTACATGGTTAGCCTCCACAAGATGGAGAGTCAGGCAGAATACCGTAGCATCAGATGGAAGCCCAGTAGAGTAAACCCTCAGCTGAGGTGAATTTTAAAAAATCAAAATCACTGTAGGGATGAGAGCAGTAGAGAAGATTGTCACTCTCAAAGTGTTACTGGGGGCCGGTGAGATGGCTGAGCGGCTTAAGCGCTTGCCCGGCAAGCACGAGGGCCCGTGTTCAACTCCCGGAACCCAGATATGAAAAAGGGGCCGGTGATATCGCTCAGCGGCACTGGCGCCTGCTGGCACACGAGGTCCTGAGGTCGACCCCCCGGTACTCACACACAAAAAAAACCCTCAAAGTGTTACTGGATAGAACACTGCAATACCTCCCACACCTCCCATGGGACTTGTCTGTTTTTGGTTTTTTTTTTTTTTAGAAGTCAGGTTTACTGAGCCATAATTCCTATCAAGTAAATTCACTCTTTTTGGTATATAGTTTTGTAAGTTTTGACAAATACCTACCCTCAGGTAACCACCACCTTGACCAAGAAGTGGAACAGTTCCATCACCCGCCAACCTCCCTTTCACTATTTTGTGATCAAACTTTTCCACTCCCAGCTTCTGCAACCGCAGCTTGTTCTGTCCCTAGAGTTGTTCCATTTTAAGAACACCAGGAAAATGGAATCATACCTCATTGCCGTCTTTTGAATCAGGCTTCTTCCATCTAGCATATTACCTCTGAGAGCCATTCATGCTGTTATGTGTATGAGAGAAGTTCATTTCTTACAATTCCTGAGTAATATCAAGTTCTTTGATGTAAAATAATTTTACTATCCACTCACAAATTAAGAGTGTATTGTAAGTTTGCAAAACTTCATACCTTCCTGATGTCTTAATATCCTTACAAACTGGCTATGAGTTCTCCACAAAACTCTTTCTTGCCTTCCCCTGACTGTGACCTGGTGACTTTCAAACACACCAATGAATTCCCCTCATGCTTTTGCTTCTACTCCACCCTGACCCTCAATAAAGGCATTCCCGCATAAGTTCTCCCTCTCTTTCCACTCCCCCCGCATCTTCTTGGCTAGCCTGCCCACTGGGAGCCCCTGCCACATGGCCACATGCAGTTTGCCATCCTTCCTGTCTCCAGGAAATCTTTTAGTCTCTTAGGTCTCTCTAACTATAATCTCTGTCACTTTGTCAGAGTGATGTGTAAAGCAAAGAGGATTTACTCCCCAACCTCAACACAGAGGATATTCAGGGTGTTGTTGAATTCTACATTCTGCATAGTTTTTCTATCAGTTGTTGAGATTATCCAACTATTATGGAGTTTTCTACTTCTCTTTTGAGTTCTGTTTTTGTTTTACATATTTTTCAGCTGTGTTGCTTGGTGTGTATGCATTTAAAACTGCTATTCTTTTTTGTGGATTGACCATTTTTTTAAATTATAACTGTCCCCTTTGTCTCTATAATTATTCTTTGCTCTGAAGTGTACTTTACTTGGTATAGCATAGCCATTCCCAGTTTCCTTTTATTAATACTTGCATGACACATTTTATTCCATCTTTCGATCTTCAGTTGGTTTGCATAGTTATATTTGAAATCAAGCATTTATGATTTTTTTTTGCAGATGAACTATGCTGCGTCATGCTTTAAAATCAACTCTGCCAATCTCTCTCTTTTAGTCGGTATATTTAGACCACTTATATTTATTTCAATTATATATGTTAAAGCTAAAGTTTGACATTTTATTTTTCATTTTTTAAAATTTATTTTTCTGCTTTACTATGAATTACTTGAACAATTTTTAAGACTCTATTGCTATGTATCAATCATTTTGAGAGTATTTTATAAAGATTTTTGAAGTGTCATTCTAGATAATTTAGTATATATTATGGTCTACTAGTGTTATCATCTTCCCAGTCAAGTAATGGATAGAAAGCATACTTTTTTTTTAGGTTAGTTTATCCTTGGTAATTTATAATCAAATTTTAAAGACAGTGCACATAAAGACAGTGCTATGCAGCACATATCCATGTTACAATTCTTGCTTTAACTGTCAAACATAATTTAGAAAACTCAAGTGGAGGAGCCTATTATGTTAAACATATATTTTTTTTACCATGTTTTCCCCTTCTTTATGATGCCAAGTTCCTCTCCTTGTTTCTTAAAATAGATATCTGTATATAAAATCTACAGAAATTCCTTTGTTAATTCTCTTAGAGTAGATAGGCTAAAAGACAATTCTTTGTGTTTCTTTCATCTCTGAATATATTGATAGATGTGACATTGGAACCTGGGGACAGTCCGTCCATGGTGACTACCCAGAGACAGGCAGCATCTCACAGAGCCTGACCACAGGCCAGTAACTGTGAACGAGGCATCTACACCTCCCGGAAAGCGGGGGAAGCTTGTGGGGACAGACTACTCTTTCTAGGCACTCTCCTGTTTTCCTGAACAACACACCAACAGTGTATTTGGGACAAGCCTTATTGCCCTGTTTTCTGAAACAATGACAATACACCACACCAGATTCACCGCAAACCTGGATTTGGATGCCGCTTAGTCCCTGAAATAGTAGAAGTGACTATAGCTTCAGAGAAAATAAGCAGCCTGTTTAGATTTTCTGTAAATACAGGGACGAAGAAAACCATATGAAGAAGAGCGGAGTGAATACAGTAATGCCTCCATTCACGAACACTTCTGTTCAGCAAAATTTTGCTTCTGTTAGTGAATTCTGCATGGGGTGACAAACACGACTGTGGCCATCTTCCCCACATGAACACAAATGCACCATCTGTCCCACTCTGACACATGGTCATGGCTTCCTCTAGTGGAAATCTCAGTTGCAGACAGATCCGTGCACACTTGCTGTGAAGTTTTTGGTGTGCTTTTTAGTACACACAGTTCTGTGCAGTTTTATTCAATGCAGCACGGCTCCAAAGAAAGTGCAGAGCAAGCATGGTGGTAAAAATAAAGTGCAGAGCAGTAATGAAGGTGACAAGAAAGTACAAAGCAAGAATGGGAAGAAGAAGATTTTGAAGAAAATAACCACTGAATTGAAGAAGGAAATTGTAGAAGAGCCATGAGTGTAGCAAAAGAAGGAAATTGTAGAAAAGCGTGATCTGGTTTTGGAGTACAAGATTGAAAGTCAACAATCTTGACTATTTTGAAGAATAAAGATGCCATCAAGGGAGCTGATGTGACAAAAGGAGTAACAATGTTAAGAAGCAGAGGACACAGTGCTGGAAGAGGTGGAAAACTTTTGTTAGTGTGGTTGAAAAACAGCTGGCAGAAGATAGTGTTAGAGAAGCTATGATCTGTGAGGGATCTACTGTAATAAAACCCCTCTACAAGTGTGACAAATGATGAATTTAAAGCCAGTAGAGGGTGGTTTGATAAATGCCACAAGAAGTGGTGTCCACAGTGTGATAAGACGTGGTGAGGCTTCCAGTTCGGACAAGGCAGCTTCAGAAGCCTACAAGAAAGAATTCATGGAATTCATGAAGCCAGAATGATACGTCACTCAACAAGTGTTCACCTGCGATGAAACGGCTTTTCTGGAAGCAGATGCCAAATAGAACCCACATCATGAAAGAAAAAAAGGTATTTCCGGGGCACGAGCTCATGAAGGACAGATTGACCCTTTTGCTGTGTGTGAATGCAAGTGCTGAACTGAAGATTAAGCCTCTACCGGTGGACCATTCCTGGACCCCTCATACCTTCAAGGAACAGAACAAGACCGGACTGCCTGTCAAGTGGAGGGCCAGTGTGAAAGCTTGGGTTCATGGAATGGCTGCACAAGATGTTCGTGCCCACCATTAAGAAACATCTTTCCGACAACCAATTCCCTGAAAGATGCCTTTTTCTGATGGACAGCGCCCGGGCACACCCTCCAGCCTTGGTGGATGATATGGACGCTGAGTAGGACTTCACAAAGGTCAAGTTCCTCCCCCCAACATGACATCTCTTCTGCATCCCACAGACCAGCAAGTGATCTGCAATTTCAAGAAGCTGTACACAAGGATGCTCTTCACCAGGTGTTTTAATGTCACTGGAGAGATGTCCTTGACTCTGGAAGAGTTCTAAAAGAAACATTTCAATGTCCTTCACTACATCAAGCTCATTGACAAAGCCTGGGAAAATGTCATTTACCAGACCTTAAACTCAGCCTGGAGGAAACTGGGGGCAGAATGTGTCACTGAATGTGACTTTGAAAGGCCTGATACACAGGGAGTGGAGGAGATTGTGTCCACGGGCAAGAATAAGGGCCTTGACGTTGATGGTGCAGACATAGAGCAGCTCGTTGAGGTCCATAAGAAGGAGCAGATGATGGAAGAACTTGCTGGACTCCAGAATGAGCAGCAGAATGCGCTTGTTGAGGAGCATCCACTGAGGAAGAGGAAGACAGAGAGGAGGCTGGCAGTGATGTGATAAAATCCATTATGGAAAAATGGAATGAACCCCAGGATTTCTTTGAGAAGCTCCACCCCAATGTAACTGTAATGAGCAGAATGTTGAATCTGATGAATGATAATGTGGTCTCTCATTTCTGGAGGGTTACACAAAACAGGAAAAAACAAGTGTCATTAGACAGATTTTTTTTTTTTTGGTCAAAATAAACACTAGAGCTAAGATGCAAAGAAGAGAGGCAATCTCTGAAGGAGATCTTCCTGTGTCCTTATGGAGGGGACTCTCCCTCCAAACAATAACCTTCTCCCCACCCACCTTCCTGTTCTCCACACCAGAAGTCACCTCAAGCAAGCTTAGTGTTCTCTCTCTTCATACTGTACTTTACTGTGCTGTACTTTGTTCCAAATATTTTGTGGTTAAAAGATACATATGGTTCAGAAGAGACTAACCTTATTTACATTTAACCTTATGGGAAAATGTGAGTCATTTCATGACCAAAATTGATTTGCAACCACATTTGTAGGGGTCAGAACAGATTAAGCTTATTTACATTGAAGCTTATGGGGAAATTTGATTCAGTTTATGACCAATTTGGTTCGTGAGCAGAATTGTGAAGCAGAATTAAGTTCATGAATCAAGAACCACTGTACCTATCTTTCAAGGCTCAGACAATGTCACACACCAGTAAGCATCAAACACTTTTTGTCTACCCCAAGACATTTCATAGTACAGCAAGATACAGAGAAGATTCTCAAAGCTTCAAGAGAAAAGAAACAACACATAGAGGTGTTCCAGTTTTCCTGAGAGCAGACTTCTCTGCGGAAGCCTAATAAGCCAGGAGAGAGTAGTATGAAATTTTTCACAGTACAGAAGGAAAAAACCTTAACAAGTGAAAACACTGGACCTAACAATGCTATCCTTTAGAAATGAAGGGAAATATAGACATGCCCAAACAAAAACTGAGAGAATATATCTCCTCCAGACATGTTCTACAAGAGATGCTAAAGGAATTCTTCCTAATGAAAGAAAGAGATGTCTAGGAAAATATAATACTCACTGGTAGGAGTAATTATACAAATAAATTCAGAATACTCTAATATCGTAAGCATGGTCCATAAACCATTCATATTTTAGTATGAAGACTAAAAACACTTAATAATAATTACAATAATAAGTACAGAAAGAAATAAAATGAGATATCAAAAGTTCAAAATTTTCAAATTTTGGGGAGGAATAGAATGCAAATGAAGAGTTTTCTTATTCATATATTTCTCCTGTTCTTTTCTTTCTGTTCTAATCTTTATGATTGTGTTGTTATCATTTCATAATGGTTTGTTATAAATAAGAAAATATACCTCCTAAGCTTCATGGTAACCATAAAGCAAAAATCTATAATAGATAAACTAAAAATAATACGCATGGAATCAAAGCACACTACTAGAATAATTCACATTAAACACAAAGAAAACTGTAAGAAAGAGAAAAAGAAACTAAAACACAACTAAGAAACAAGTTACCTAATGGGTGTAACAAGATGTTACTTAAAAATAATTAAATGAAGTGAGACCTTATAAAAAATGTAAGTGAATTCAATTCTCCAATTAGAAGACATGGAGTGGGTAAATGGAAAAAAAACAAGACTGAACTATATAATACTTGCAAGAAACCTGCTTCATCTCTAAGTATACACATAGACCGAAAGTGAAAGGATGAAATAAGATATTTCATTCAAATGTCCTACTGTTATCAGGTAATAAAAACTTTAATCAAAAGCAGTAAAAAGAGATAAGGAAGGTTATTATATAATGATAATGGGGTCAACTCAGCAAGAGGAAATAACAATTCTAAGTATCTATGCACTCAACATCAGAGCACTCAAATGCACAAAGTAGACATTAATTGATCTAAAAGGAATGATAGACTCTACAGTAACAGTTGGGTATGTGAACAGCCCACTTCCAGCAATGGGCAGATCTTCCAGACAGAAAATCAAAAAAGAAACAGTGGAATTAAATTGCTCCCTAGAACAACTGGACCTAACAGACATCCACAGAACATTACATCCAACAGCTGCCGAATACACACTTTTCTTATTCACACCTATAGTATTCTTCAGGTTAGATCATACTACAGGCCACAAAATAAGACTTAACAACCATTTAAAAATTGAAATTATAGTGAGTATTTTTTTGATCTCCTGCAATAGAGCTAGAAATCAATAACAAGAAAACTTTGGAAATTATGAAAACACATGGAAATTAAGCAACTTACTTTTGATCAACCAAGGGGTCAAGGAAGAAATCAAGAAAGATATTTAATTTAATTTAATTTATTAATTTATTTATTTATTGTGGGTACTGGGGGTTGACCTCAGGACCTCTTGCGCCAGCAGGCACCCGTGCCGCTGAGCGATATCACCAGCGCATTTTTCATATGTGGGTACTGGGAGTCGAACTCAGGACCTCGTGCTTGCCAGGCAGGCACTTATGCCACTGAGCTATCTCACCACTCCCGAGAAAGATATTTTAAAATTTCCTGAAATAGGTAAATAGAAATACAGCATACCAAAACCTAAGGGACAGAGCAAATACAATACTAAGAAGGAAGTTTATAACACTCAGCACCTACACAAAAAAAGAGAAAGATCTCAAATTAAAAAAAAAAACAACACTGCATTTCAAAGAACTAGTAAAACAAGAAAAACCTAAACCTAAAAGTTGTAGAAGGAAATAAATAATAAGGATTAGAGCAGAAATAAATACAATGGAGACCCAAAAATACAAATGATCAATGAAACATAGCTAGTTCTTTAAAAAGATAAACAAAATAGACAAATTTAGCTAGAGTAAGAAAAGGAGAGAGAAGAGTCTAAAAAAATCAGAGATGACAAGAGACATTATAAGTGACACCACAAAAATACAGAAGATCATTATAGATCACTATGAACAACTATCTGCCAACTAATTTGCTAATCCAAAAGGAATGAACTAATTCCTGGACACATAACACCTTACAAAGACTGAAACCTGAAGAAACAGAAAATCCAAATAGACCAGTAAGGAGATTGAATCAGAAAAAAAAAAAAAAAAAAAACAAGCTACCTATGAAAGAAAAGGCCAGGGCCAGACGGCCTCACTGCTGAATTCTACCAAACATTTAAAATAACAAATGCCAGTTTTCTTAAATTTTTCCAAAAAATAGACAAGAAAGGATACCTTCCAAATAAATTCTATAAGGCCAGTATTATCCTGCTACCAGGATAAGGACACAGACGAGGACACAACAATAAAGAGAGAGGATGAAAGGGGGAGACAGAGACAGACACAGAGAGAGAGACAGGGAGAGAAAGGAAGAGAGAGAGGAAGAAGAGGAGGAGGGGGAGGAGACAATATAGGAGGGGGAGGGAGAGAGTAGATGACAAAGAAGGAGGAGAAGGAGGAAGAGAAGGAGAAGAAGAAGAGGAGGAGGAGAGGGAAGGACAGGGGAGGGAAGAGGAGGGTGGAGGAGAGAAGTAGAAAAATCTATAGGCCAATATCCTTGATGAACACAGATGTAAAACTCTTAACAAAATAGTAGCAAACTGAATCTAAAGGCATATTTAGTAGATTATTCACCATTTCAAGTGGGATCTAAGATAAACAAGAATGGTTCAATATATGCAAATTAATAAACATGATGTACTATATCAACAGAATAAAGGATAAAAACCTTATCTCAAATGATGCAAAAAATGTGTCTGATAAAAGTTAACCTCATTCATGATAACAATGCTAAATAAACTGGGCATACAAGGAACATAACTTAATATAATAAATTCTATTTATAATAAGTCAGCAGCTAACTTCATGCCAAATGAAGAAAAACTGAAAACTAAGAGTTGCAACGAGACAAGGATGGCCACTTTTGCCACTTTTATCCAACACAATTCTGGAAACCCTAGCTAGAGCTATCAAGCAAGAGAAATAAATAAATAATTTCCAAATTAGGAAAAGAAAACAATCACTGTATGCAGATGGCACGAATTCACATACAGAAAAAGCTCAAAACACCACCAAAAAGCTATCAGAACTAAAAAAAAAAATTCAGCAAAATTGCAGGATAGTAAAACAACACACAAAAATCAGTAGCCTGTGCTCACTTTGGCAGCACATAAACAAAAATCAGTAGTCTTCCATATGCCAACAGCAAATTATCTGAAATAGAAATCAAGAAAGCAATACCATTTATAATAATTGCACACACACGCACACACACACACCTAAGAGTAAATTTAACCAAAGAGAGAAAAGATCTCTATAATGAAAATCGTAAGGCATTGATGAAAGAAATTGAGACACAAAAATGTGAAACGATATCTCGTGTTCATGGATTGAAGAACCAATATTGTTAAACTGTCCATACTACCCATAGCAATTTACATATTAAATACGATTCCTGTCAAAATACCAATGGTTTTCTTCACAGAACTAGCAAAAGCTAAAAAACTAGAAATTCTAAAATTTATAAAGAACCACCAAAATATATACATAGCCAAAGCCATATTAAGCAAAAAGAACAAAGCAGGAGGCATTACCCTACCTAATTTCAAAGCATACTACAAATATCAGATACAGAAGGTGAAATATTGCGTGGTTTGTTTTATATGAGAAACTGAAAATATAAATAATATAAAGAGCAAAATGACAGAGAAATAGAAAATGGGGAGGTAGACTTTGTGGAGATGGAACAGGGGTCTGGGAACGATGGGGAAGGAGAGGGTAGAGAGCAAAAGGGGAAATAAAAATGATTAAGATGCCATATGTATATGCAATTCCCCAAAATGAATGTAATTGTTAATATCTCAAACAGGTACCAATTAAAAAACTCAAATAGTGCCATGTCCAGGGCAGCTCTTGAAATTCCAGAGGGAGGACAGTGGAGGATGAAGAAATAAAGACAAGAGTCAGAAAGCTAAGGTGAGGTGGAGCCCCCCTCCTAATGGGAGAAAGGACTGCCGGACAACTGCAGCACATTTACATATACAATCAGCATAGGAGGCTGTTTACAGAGAATTTTAAGGGGAGGGTGAGATCTGGAACAAGAAGAACATCTAATCTTCAAGAAAACATCATGCCTTGGTGGTTACGCGGGGAACAAGAGAGGAGCTGTCTATATGATCTCAGGGGACGGCCAAATCACTTTGTGCGTCCGCTCCCTGTGCTGCGTACACTTCTCATGGGGCTCTGACAAACTCAGCAGAAGCAGTGACCTTGTCCTAGATACCTGAGGTACAGACAGCTTCGCCCCCAACAAAATAGATTCAAGACTTGAATGTAAGGTATGAAACTACTAGAAATAAAATCATAGGAGAAATGCTTAGGGGAATTGGAAAGGACAAGGTTTTTTGGACAAGAACCTAAAAGCACAGGAAACAAAAATAGATGGATGGAATCACATCGAACAGCCTCTGCAAAGCAAAGCAAAAAATCAGCAGAATGCAGAGACAACCTACATAATGTGAGAAAATATTTGCAGCGTACATCTGATAAGGAATTGGCATGAAGAATATACAAGAAATTCCAAAAACTCAATAGCAAAAGAACAAATAACCTATTTAAAAATGGGTAACAGATCTAAATAGACATTTCTCAAAAGAAGACACAAAAACTGTCAACAGGTAAATGAAAAATGGCAAATATCAGTAATTGTCAGGGAACTGCAAATAAAAACTGGAGTGAGAGAGATATCACTTCACCCCAGTGAGAATGGCTACTATCAAAAGACTAAAATTAAGTGCTGGCGAAGATGTGAAGAAAACATAACCAATGCACATTGATGGTGGAAATGTATATTACTACAATCATTATAGAAAACAGTATAAGGTTCCTCAAAAAATTAAAAATAGAACTAACAACAATTCCATTACTGGGTATCTGTGACAGCTAAACATGACACGTGAACTGGTTGAATTAAGAAATGCCTAGGGGATTAGTAAAATACACTTCTGGGTGTGTCTGGGTGGGTCAAGGAGAAGTGAACTTAGATACTGTATGTGGTCCCTGACTCCTTCCTCTCTGATACTGTTTCCCTGCTTTGCTTCCCAGTCATCATGAACTAGGCATCTTTGTTCTGTCACACCCTCCCACCATGGTCATTTGGAGGCCAGTGACCATGGACTGAATTCCCTTAAACCATGAGCCAGATTAACCATCTTCTTTAAATTGTGGGTATTGGATATTTTGTCTCAGAGGGGACTAATATAGTATATGTCCAAAGGAAATGAAATCAATCTGTCAAAAAGACATTTGTAGTACTCCTGTGTTCATTATAGCACTATTCACAATAGCCAAAAAATAGAAAAAAAGCATGAATGTCCATTAATTGAAGAATGCATAAAGAAAATGTGGTACAGATACATGATGGAATACTATACAGTCATAAAAGAGGAAATTTTGTTACTTGTGATAACATGGATGGAACTAGAGATTATTATGTTAAGTGAGTAAGTCAGGCAGAGAAAGACAAACACTCAGTGCTTTCACTCACATGTGGAATGTAACCAAATGATCTCATAGAAGTTGAGAGGAAAATGGAAGTTACCAGAGGCTAAGGGTAGTGGGAGAAATGTTGACCAGTGTATAAATTAAAATGGGTGGAGTTAAATTTGTCCAATATAGTGACTGTGGGTAACAATAATGCACATTATATTTCAAAGTTAGAAGGAAGAATTTTGAAAGTTTCCTGCATAATCAATTGAAGAGGTAATTATGTCTAACCAGATTTAAACATTACATTATGTATGCAAGTATAGGACATTACATGGTACCCCATCAACATACACAATTTTGATGCTTCATTAAAAATAAAATACAAAGAAACTAGCCTTGAAATATCAGTTACTTAACACCACACAGGTTTATTTCTAACTGCAAATTCATGTCATGACCCAATAGGGAATTTTTTTCACATTGTCACAGAGCCACCCCCAATGGGATCACGAGGCACCCTTGGTTTCTGTGGCAGAGGGAGAAGGAGCTCCAGCTTAAATCTGTGCTCTGGAGGTTGCACTTATTCCTTCTGCTCACAAACCATGCTCACCAGATCGCCTTCCTAATCTTACTGCACGGGGGCAAAAACATTTAACAATCTTTGTGCTCCAGAGAAGAGAGACAAGAAGGAATGAATACTTAAAGCTGTAAATAACAAATATGGCTTTTTGAATAGTTGTACAGAATTACAAGTTACACATTCAATCCATTTCTCATATTAAATTAAACAACTTATTTTTTGCTCCCTATTTTTGATAATGGATTGCCACATAATAATAGAAAAGAAGAATAAATAGCATTCAGAAATTAGTAATGTGGCATATTTTACATTGGACACCTCTTTTTTTGTGTGGGTACTGGGGGTCGACCTCAGGACCTCACGCTTGCCAGGCAGGTGCTTATGCTGCTGAGCCATCTCACCGGCCCTGATGCCTCTTTAAGGGAGAGGATGTGTTAACTCATAGAAGGTACGGTTGCATTTTCTAAGGAGGGAGTGTACTGGTGCTATTGTTTTTGTTTTGCTATTTAAGCACTGCAGAAATTGGTATAGGAATGACTGATACATATTATAGGGATGGGCTGCAGTGGATACTGTGGACTGATCATTACGAGGACATATGGTTAAATGAAAGTACCTCTGTAATGAAAATGTCGAAAAGCAACAAACTGCATTTTTTATGCTCTTATGAATCTAAGCTTCTGGATGTGAACTAAATTCCACATGGCACATGGAGTGGTGTAAGCATGGGGGGGTGAAATTGAAGCAGAAACTGCCTCCCCTGTTTGTGTTGGCCAGAAGCTGTGTTATGTGGCTATAAAATTCACGGAGAAGCATCCAGTGGAACTGCCTCAGTTAAACTCAGTGTTCTAGCATTAAGACTTTCTGACACCTAATCTTCCTGAATAGAAGTCAGTGACAACGAAAGAAACAGTAGATAGCTTACTAATAAAGGAAGCCAATAAAAATCATTTTCACAAAAATATTTAAAGGGATACCATTGAGCCGCTGGTTCTGAACAAGATGACATAGATATATTTCAATACAATCCTTCCACTAATTAGAGCTAAAAAGCCTGGAGGAAATACATAAAATGAACATGAGAAGAATCTGAAATGTGAGAAAAGAAGGTGTACTGGCAAGGGATTTTAGAACTTGAGGAATGGCAGTGGTATAATCTCTTCCTTGGTTTTTGTTTTCTCTGTTCTTGTTTTGTTTTTGTCTTTCCTTCTAGATGCTCAGGCTTGGGCACTGAAGAAGCCATCGTAAATACCAACCAGCACATGCCAGAAAAGCTCCAAGCAAATCTTGTTATCTTTGTCCAAAGAGCTGGGGAAAGAGTGACACAACAGGACATGACAATCTGGCAGTATCTACCCTATTCCAGACAAACAGTGTATAAAGAAAAGCCCCCTCCCACTCACCAGGCACTGCGAGCTATAAAGAGAGGTGGGGTAGAGCCCTAGCTTTGTTTCCTCCTGGAAGCAATGAGTTGCTGCTCCTTATACTCCCAGCTGGCACAGCGAATGTGCGCTGGTGCCGGAGCCCAGGCTTCTATTCCCGGTTTTTAATCACAAGGTGGCGCTCCTCTTCTTCCAACTTTGGCAAGGATGACGAATCATAGGAAAGAAAGAACTGGAGAAAGGGTACTTTAAATCCCATGCCAGCTGAACACAGCAGGAATTTTAAAAACTGAATTGAACTGCAGAGCAGCAACTAACTTTCAATTTAGCTTCTGGGTAGCATATACGAGTGCAAGTGAGAATTACTCTGCAAAAGCTTTGAAAAATAAGTTGACATTTGAACTGCAGCTCACAAAAGGAGGCCGTAACGTGCATGCTAAACTTAAATAGCTTGATGACTCTAAAAATACAAAGATTTATACAGCAACCAAGTCTCATCACAGAGCCAGGGAAATCTCAATTAGAAATAGAAAAGACATTGAGCAAATGCCAATACCAAGATGACATGGAAGTTGGAATTATCTGATAATGATTTTAAAGCAACTATCATAAAAGTACTTGCATAAGTAATTAGAAACACCCTTTTAATCAGTGAAAAGAATGGAAAGTCTCAGTGAATAAATAAAAGATACAAAAAAAAATCCAGTATACAATTTAGAACTGAACAGTGCAACAAGCTAAATTAAAAATTTGCTGGCTAGGGATAAGTCACTTGTAGGAAAATGGATGCATTTTGAGAACATAATGTTAAATGAAATAAGTCAGACATACAAGCTTAAACATCACATGGTTTCTTTTATGTGAGAAACCCAAAATATAAATAAAGAAGAAAATAAAAGATAGACAATAGAAAAAAGGGAGATAGATCTTCTGCAAAAGGGAAGGGCGCCACAAGATAGAGAGAGAAGAATGGGATTTAAAAAGACCTAAGATGTGTGATGAACATGTACCGACTCCCCACAAGGAATGTAATCATTGTGTATGGCAAACATATACTAATAAAAAATAAACTGAAGGTCAGGGATACAGCTCAGTGGCACAGTGCCTGCCTGGCAAGTGCAAGTTCCTGAGTTTGATTCCTGATACCAAAAAAATAAAATTAAATTAAATTAAAAAACTGAAAAAATAAATAAAAGTTTGTGGCTGACTCCAAAAAAATTGACTGGGTAGGCATAACAGGAAAATAGAAATGATGCAACCTAACAAAACTCACCAAAGATGGGATAGATAATCTGAAAAGTTTCTGAGGTACAAAAATAAATTATTTTTGAAATTAAAAGCTCCAGAAAAAAGGAAAAGGAGACCAAGATAGTCTCTCTG
Organism: Erethizon dorsatum; assembly: GCA_028451465.1. Classification (NCBI taxonomy): domain Eukaryota; kingdom Metazoa; phylum Chordata; class Mammalia; order Rodentia; family Erethizontidae; genus Erethizon; species Erethizon dorsatum. The sequence continues at coordinate 48,088,454 of CM051835.1, read as the reverse complement.
GAAAATTCTCACATTTAAGTAAAAATTAACTCTAATTTTATGTCTTTTTTCAGAGAATTAAAGAGGAAGAAACACTTCTCAAAATATTTTATAAAACTAGGATTAACCTCAAACACAAATCAGACAAAAACAAGATAAAAGGGCTGGTGAGATAGCTCAGCGGCATAAGCGCCTGCCTGGCAAGCACGAGGTCCTGAGTTCGACTCCCGGAACCCACATTAAGGAAAAAAAAGGCCGGTGATATCGCTCAGTGGCACAAGTGCTTGCTGGCAAGCATGAGGTCCTGAGGTGGACCCCCAGTACCCACATAAAAAAAAAAGCCAAGATAAAAGTACAGACAAAATAAACTTCAACAAAATATTACCAAATTATATCCAGTACAAATAATTATATATCAAAATTAAGAGAGATTCATCCCAGATATGCAAGAGTTACTTAATATTTTAGAATCAATGTAATTCAACATGTTAATGGGTAAAAAAGACAAATCACAATTTGTACAGAAAAATAAGATTTCAAAAAGAATATTCAATACCCATTCATAGTAATACACCCAGAAAACTTAAGAATAGAGGGGAGCTTCCTCAATCTCTTAAAAAGCCTCTACAGAAATGCTAAGATCAGACTTCATGATGAAAACCTGAATGCTTTTGCTCTAATATTGGAAATGACAAAAGGATACCCACTTTTACCATTCTTTTTCACACAGTGCCTGAAGTCCCACAAAAAGCAATAAAGCAAAAAAACAAAACCAAATAAAAACAACAATAACAAAAACCCAGCAATAAAGCAACCGAAGGGCACACAAGGCATATAGATAATGCAGGAAAAAATGAAATTATTTCATTTGCATATGACATCAGGTCTTTTTCTGTAAAAGACCAAATAATAAATGTTTTCAGCTTTGTAGGTAATGTGTTCTTTGTCACAATTATTCAGTTTTGCTTTGTGCCATAAAAACAGTTATGTATGAAATATATACAAATGAATATGTTCTTACAAAGGTTTATTTACAAAAACAAAGAGTGGGCTGAATTTGTCCTATAAGCCACAGTTTGCAGATCCCAAGGGTACATTTAAAATTTTTTTAAATTCCTACAATTAATAAATGAATTTAACAGAATTGTAGGATACAAGGTCAATAGAAAAGATAATCATTTTTCTATAGATTAGCAATGAACATTGGAAAAGATCAGTTACAATCACTTTCAAGATTATAGGTATAAACCTAACAAAACATTTTAAAGGACCATATGGTGCAAAGTAAAAAATACTGATTAAATAAATATAAGAGGCATCAATAAAATGGAGTAGCATCACAAATTAAAAGATTCTACATAGCAAGAATGTACATTTTTTCCTTATCTATTTTTATGTAATTCATATCAAAATCTCCACAATATTTTGTAGCTGCAGTTTTACTTACTATAAAATCAATATGCAATGGAAAGTGTGCTAGACTATGCTGAATTTTCTTTTGAGAAAGGGCCTTGCTGTATAGTTCAGGCTGGCCTTAAACTTCCTGTGCAGCCCAGGCTGGCCTTGAACTCAGGGTGATCCCCCTCGCTCAGCCTCCCAAGTGCTGGGATTACAGGAATGCACCACTGCGTCTGGCTACACTGACTTTTTTTTGAAAGAGGAATAACGACAGAGAAATCAGACCATTTTAGTTTAAGATAATCTAAGTCTCACACTTTACACAAAAATTAATACATATCGGGCCGGTGAGATGGCTCAGCAGCATCAGCGCCTGCCTGGCAAGCGTGAGGGCCCGAGTTCGACTCCTGGAACCCACATACAAAAAAAGGGCCGGTGATATCACTCAGTGGCACGGGTGCCTGCTGGCACGCGAGGTCCTGAGGTCACCCCCCGGTACCCACAAAAAAAAAATTAATACATATCAATCACATATCAATATATAAGATGGAAAACTATAATACATTTAGAGAAAAACATTTAGAAATTTTTCTTTATGACCTTAGGCTAAACAAAGAGCTCTTAAACACCAAAAGCACAATACATAAAAGAAAATTTCATTTAAAAATTTCATCAAAATTAAAAACTTTTGCTCTGTTAAAAACTCTGTTAAGGGTATAAAAAAATAAAGATACAGTCTGGGAAAGGTTATTTGCAAGTCATATATCTATCCATGAACTTGTATTCAAAACTTATAAAGAACTCTTAAATTTAACAGCAAAAAGTCAAAGAACCCAATTAGGAAAAGAAAAAAAAAAAAAAAAAAAGACTGAAACAGATCCCTAACTGAAAAGGGAATATGGATTCCAAATGAAAGTATATAAAGAAATGTTCAACATCATTAACTATGTGGGGAGTAATAAATTGCTAAATGTGCTCTGATTCCATTTATACAGTATTTCTGAAATGGTAAAATTACAGAGATAGAGAACAGGCAAGTAGCTACCATTGAAGGTGAGTGCATGGGCAAAGATAGGATTTTAAGAGAGTGACATGAAGAAAGCCTTTTTAATAATGGAACAGTTCCACATCTTCATGATGGTGGTGGCTATATGTACCTATTCAAGTGAAAAAATTTAAGTGGAACTGTACACCCACAAAAATAAGTGGATGCAAAAATTGGTGGAATCCAAGTAAGGTCTGTAACCTAGTCAATAATATTGTATTAGTATCAATTTCTTGGTTTTGGTAACGTCCTAGTATATATAAGATACTAGTATTGTGTTGAGTCAAGGGTACATCAGACCTTTCATATTGGTTTTGCAACTTCATACCAGGCCATAATCATTTCAGAAAGTTACCAAAATGGAAACACTGAGCTGCCACTGCAACCATCACCTCAAAAATTTTGTGCCAATAAATTTGAAAGCCTAGATAAAAAATAGGCAAATTTTTGGAGCAGTGTAACTTAGCAAAATGAACTCAAAGAAAATCTAAATAGTTCATTTATACAGATGAAATAAATAAAATAAAGTTGGGGGCCGGTGAGATGGCTCAGGGGCGTAAGCGCCTTCCTGGCAAGCGTGAGGGCCCGAGTTCGACTCCCGGTATCCACATAAAGGAAAAATGGGGCTGGTGATATCGCTCAGCGGCACAAACGCCTGCTGGCACGAGGTCCTCAGGTCAACCCCCGGTACCCACAAAAAAATAAATAAATAAAGTTTATTCTTGGAAGAATTGTCAAGTTTATTTGCTATTTTTAAAGTGGGAAAATTTATTATAACTTCATTTATTTATTTACTTTTTTTTTGTGGGTACTGGGGGTCAACCTCAGGACCTCACACACCAGCAGGCGCCTCGTGCCGCTGAACGATATCACTGGCCCCTTTTTTTGTATGTGGGATCCGGGAGTCGAACTCGGGCCCTCGCGCTTGCCAGGCAGGCACATATGCCGCTGAGCCATCTCACTGGCCCAAGAATAAACTTTATTTAAAGGAATAAATATGACACTGCCCAACCCAGTGTGAGTAATGACCCTGGTGTCAATTTTGTCTCTGTAATAGAAATTGATTTTATTTTCTCCAAAACCTGCTGGCTTTCTCTTGTTACGTCTGTTCCAATTATTCATTCAGAATTTGGAACTGAGGATACTTCATACATTTTGGTAAGGCTACAAGGTGGTTGAAGGTCTTATGTGGTTCCTCTCAACATTTAAGATTTTGTTTTCTGTTTCTCTTATGCATATTCAGGCATTTTTCCTGAAATTATTGATATATGTGATCCTATGTCTAGTAATCCTAACTTTTTGGTTCAACTACATCTTAATAAATAATGTGGGAAAAATTGATTTGGGAAGGAGAACTGCCAAGCATCTGGTTTGGATCTCTTGATTTTATCTGTGTCCATGGTTTCAACTTTTCCCTGTTGTCTTTTTATTGCAAAAGTCCATTCTTTTTCTTTCTTTTGTAGGAACAATAGAGGATCTTGGGTATTGAGCTGCATAAAAGCTATGGATCCTTATGTGGCCTGTTGTTCGTCTCATGTGATTTATCTGTTCTTAAAATGGGTATAATATACATCTTTTGATGTCTGGAAGAACTGGGATTTCTTCCTATTCTTTCTTTTGTAATAAATTTCTTCATTCACTCTCTTTTAGGTCTATTTCTCTCAAGTCCACTCTGCTACCCAATAATCTCCGTATTTTTTGTAACCTAACACTGATGTTCTAGCCATACTTATTTCAACCAGGACATCACTACACACTTGTACTTTCAGTTTCTCCTATAATTGCAGTTCTTTTCTGGGGAAATCCTGCTTCATAAACGTGCTAATAATCATCATACTTACATGAACAACAATTTGTCTCATATGTAATCATTATGCCCATGCGATCTCTCCTAGATTCATCAGTATTATTTTGTTCTTCTACAATATTTCCATGATTTGGCTCTTAACCTGTTGTTCAGTGTTGGTCTTCTCATTTCCCGTCCTATAAATATCCATTTCAGTAATGACTGTGTCCCACCTGTCATCTTCATGTGGTCTCTTTGTTTTTAACTTCAGTAGTATTAAGGATCACGATGTGTGTATATTGCCACATTGCTTCCGATTCTCCGGCTTGATGTCTTAATTCTTTAGCAACATTTTGTAGCTGTCAATGTTGTGTATTCGCTGTTTATTTGTCATATTACAAGTGCATTATTCTGTGATTGAGCCCATCTATGTCCACTATAGAATTGATTTTTTTAGTATTATGACTTGTAATTCTTGTAATCTAGTTGTAGAAATTTTCCACTAGTGTTAGAGGACCCAGAAATTCTTGATCCCCTATCTTGAAAATAGATACAGAGCATCTCTCTCTCACTCGCTCTCACTCTCTTGCTCTCTCTCTCTCTCCCCGTCTATCACTCTCTCTCCTAATTCTATATAGAGTCTTCACAGCTTCAAATCATAATTATCCTATCCTTTAACTGTCTAGTTTTCTTTTTTTTATCTAAACATTACTGGATCAATGAATCAACCCATATCTTTATTTGAGATTTAAACATAACTCTATATTTTCTAATATCTAGTATATTACTTTTAAAAATCATAGTTGCCTAGTTTGTTATCCTACTAAATAGTCTCTTTACTAAATTACAAAATCTTAAATTTATTTATGGTTGAAGATCACAAATAAATTTCTTTTAGAGTTTTATTTCAAATTCTATTTTGCTTTAGTCTTATACACACTTACACACTTTAAAAATGTGACGTTGTGCATAGGTACATAAGGCTAACAGAGATTCAGAAGAACATTTACATTTTGAAGGTGAAGAAAGGTCGGGTTTAAGATTAATAACAATCCTGGAAGGGAAATGTCATGTCATTATGTGAATAAATGCATGTTATTGTCAGTTAGTTTTTTCAAAAAAAAAGTATAGACATAATTTGTGATATTTTTCCTGAAAAAATGAAAAAGAAAAACCAGGAGTTTCATAAAATAGCCTTAGATCCTGTGTACAATGAGGAGTGAAAAGCGGGACTATGCTAATTTGATACTGACAGATACAAGAGAGCTCAACTCTGTAATGCGAAGAGTTTGCTCGTGCACAGTGGAGAAGAGCTGAGAATGCAGCGCTGTGGGCCTGGGCTGGGACAGCGTGAGTCTACAGGGTTGCTGGCCTCGTGAGTGCAGTGACACTTGAGCAGATGTCAGGACACACTGGCTCAAGCTCCTGAGACCCAACTGAATGCCAGACCCCACATTTGCGTCGATGCTGAAAAACAGGCAGGGTTTTGCGGATTGACACACGAAGAAACTAATGCTTGAGAGGCTGTGGTTATTTTCCTAAGGTGGCAGAGAGAAAACACAAAACAACGTGTGTAAGGTTCTGAAGCCTACCTTTATCTCGCCACTCTGTACTTCCTACTCAGTGGGACCTATACAAATATGTCTGGTTGCAGTATTCCAGCAGTCATTATTTAAACTTATCTTTTAGCTATTCCCTTGAGGACTCAATATTCACTCCCTCCAATGCAGGCCTCTCTGAAAAACCTGAAATCCAAAAGGAAAATTCTCAGCTTGTCCTGCAGATGCCACCATAACCATTGCACAGTATCTCTTCCTACACCTTCAGCTCTGATCTCTCAAGACTACAGAAGATCAAGAATTCTAGAAGACTGAAGAAGTATGTGTCTGATAGTTTGTATTAGTAAACTCAAGCGTGTGTTTAAAGTTCTACAGCTCTGAATATATGCTGTGAATGTGCATGTAACATATTTTCTTTTTTAAAAGTCATTTCTATCTTTCAAATAGAGAATACTTACATGATATAAAATTAGAGAGTATAAAAAGGCCTATAATAAACAATCTTCCTCCTACTACACCCCCATTTGTCCAGTTCTTATTCATGAATCCTCGAATAGGTTAACTCAGTTATTAGCCTCACTCCATCAATATTTACATATATATTTGCAAATATATATATATATATATATATATATATATACATATATATATATACACACATATAACTACCTCATTGTATTACACAAACTGCCGGAGATTATATAGACTACTCTGTGCTTTGGTTTTCACATAAAAATATACACTAGAGTTTTCTATAAAATTCATAAAGAGCTTCCTTTTTATGTCTGAACCACCACTGCGAAGTATTCTATGAATGAACAATAATTCTCTATTAATGGGCATTTAGATTAATTACTATTTATTTCTTATCATTTATCAATAATAAAATAGCAATCTGTATTATTTTTCTATTCATGCCATAGCAAGTTAGCACAAACTTAGTGGCTTAAACAACTCCCACTTATAGCCTCACAATTCTGTAGATCAGAAGTTTCAGTGGGTTCTACGGGTTTCTATACTCAGAGTCTAACAAGAGCAAAGTCGAGGTGTTGACTGGCTAGGTTCTTATCTGTAGGCTCTGCTTCCAGACTCACTGGGTTCTTGGTGGAATTCGATTCCTTTCAGTTGTGGGACTGGGATTCCTGGTCGCTTGCTGGTTGCCAGCCAGGAGCCTCTGATTCTAGAGATAGATTCATTCCTCTCAAAGGATTCTTTCCCTCTTCCAATCAGTGAGGCTATGATGGATGTCAAACTCTTCTCACTCTTGAAATCGCTCTAACTTCCCTTTCTGGATTTCAGCAGGGGACAGTTCTTTGGGATCATATAATTAGATATCAGGCTCACCAAAAAATTGCCTTTTTTAAGATGGACTATATCATATAAGGTAACACAATTTCTGGAAGCAATAGCTCATTACATTCACAGATTCCAGGGATAGCAGAACTGTCTATAACACATCCCTTCTTTTGTGCTTGCTATGTTCTAGACTTGTTTCTAAGTGATTTAGTTATATTAACTCATGTTATCCTAGCCACAACCCACTGAGAGGATAGTTATTACTTCCATTTTACAGATGAGAAATCCAAGACAGAGAGGAGATGAATAACTTGCCTAAGGTCACAAAGCTGAAGAGTAGTAGAGTCACTTTGTCACCAAACCTATGCACTTGATCACTTCCCCTGTCTGCCTCTTGTAGATGAAATTGCAGTGGATAATTAGGTAAATTAGTCATTGCATCAACTAGAGACCTGGAGGAAACAGAGGATATATTCAAGAGTTTGAGGAGAGTATTGTGAAACAATTATTTATAGAGAGACGGTCAAAATGAAAGAAATCCACAAGAGATGGTGAATAGCCAGGGATAACTAAAAGTCACAGAGGTGGTTGTTTTACCATTTCTAAGCCTGAAGTAAAAGGGAAAAAAGTCATGTTATCTGAAGCTGCCCAAATTTGGAGCTGCAGAAGATGGCTCCTGTCCCAAGAGCTGTGACCTGGGAGAAGATCAGTCACTGCTGGAATCATAACAGGCAGAGGAAGTGAGGATAAATCCTTGACCTGTCTCTCCTCTTGATTTTTATCTCTCCTCCTGGCTTCCAATCCCATCTGAAAGCCTGGATGATGTCGTCTCTAGAGTTTAATATGTTGGGGCTCAGAGTAGGGCATCAGATTTAATGCAGATTAGCAGAAATTTACAAGATTACCTGACAATATCTGCCCACAGAGTCAAATGTGCCAAAGAGTGCAAGAGATTTGTCCAAGTGCTAAAAATCTGGAGAATCCAGCCCAAGGCCTGGAGCCCATGGCAATGTCACATGCAAGTCTGCATCAGGAGGCTGAGGAATCTTTGATGGAAGACTGAAGGGTCTGAAAGTGCAAGGGCTGGTGGTGAGGCTCGAGAGTCTGCTCCAGCAGAAAGAAAGGCTTGGAAGCTGAAGAGTCTGTGCCGAAAGCCAAGAGACGATGCCTAAGGTGAAGGCGGCCTCCAAAAGGCTGCCATCAGCTGTTCAGCAGCCATCCTTGGCAAAGGTGAAGACCAGAGCTTAGCCAAAGAGAACAGCTGAAGCCCCTTTGAAGGAAAGCAGCTGGAACGAAGTTCTTCCAGGGAAAATGAGCTGAAATCTTGCCCTCCCAGCCTCCTCTTTATACCCATCTGACAACAAGCCTCAAGTGGCTCTTGCACGTCCAGAACCATGCTGACTGAATTCACCTGGGCATTGCACTCAAGTTGACAATTAATTAACCATCACAAGTGAGGTGTGTATCAGTTACTGTCTTTGCGTCACAGGATCAGAAATTCAGTGTCTATCAGCACTCAGAAAGTGAAGCATATTTTTCAAATGGGCAGCAGGTATTTACCAAAGAGGCTTTAATCCAAAACATCTGGGTCTGCCCTGTGATACTGGAGCTTGAAAAACATTCATTCAGTATTCTTATCTGCCACAGGTGTGTCAAGTACTGTCAGGTCTTCTGGATCCTAAATTCCAAGAGGCAGAGCAGATTGCACCTTAATCCTGACCCGTAGCATGCTGGACGTAAGTCACACTGGCTCCTCAGAGGCAGCCACCCAATGTTCAGAAATTTAGTGAGCTGGTGTGCTGTTCAAGCACAGTAGTAACTTGAAATTAGCCGTGGTGTGAATATTTATGCCACAAAACTTGACAAATTCCACAAATCAAGCTTTTTCCTTTTCTAGAGAACTGGTCGTCAAACATTTATGAGTATACCACCGGCCTTGACTATCTCTTGGTCTAGAATCCAACCAAACAAGTGGTCCTAGGGGTTACCTAGTAAAGGGGTGGGAACGAAGTAGCCAAAATGTGGAATATCCTGACTTTCAAAGAAACGCACCATGCATTGTCACTATTTCTTTGCAGTGATATGGCCAGGCAGCAACTTGCCTTTCACAGGGATGCTGCACTGGCCCCTGGAAATAATGGAACAAGATCTTGTGTGTTCAACATGCTTGCATCTTACTAAAGCACTCAGGCTCTTTCTACTTCCTGTCTGCTACTTTCAATTAGCATACTATAATTTAATGATATTATGACTTTAAACACCTTGATCACCACTGGGTGCTGGTGACTCATTAAAACAATCACTGGCATTTGATCTCTGAGAGACAAGCAGGCCACTTGCCATCTTCCATTCCAGTGTCCTATTTTCCCCACTGAAATCGGGCCAAATTCCATGGCAGCAAATCCCACCATCTTAAATGCCTACTAAATATGAACTTTAAAACAGAGTTTTTAAAAGGGATTTCTTAATGATTTGGTGAATAAAACATCTACTGATCCCTCCTTCTAGTTATGATTGGGGGTGGAAGGTGTTTATGCAACCTACATATAAAGAGAGTCACTGAAACAGTCCCATTTTCTTAAGTCTTCGAACTCTGCCTCATACCGTTTGCTCAAAAAACCTCAATATCACAGCCTTATTAACTATAGGCCACTATTGCCCAGGATTCAGTTAACCATACTCAAATGCTCCAGCCAACTCATTAAACCAGGAATCCTTCGGGAACACCTCCATACCAATAAATTTGGTTCAAGACAATCTCATGTTTCATCTGATACACTCACAGCCAATATCTGTGTGTGTTCCCTAGGCTCTGGCCAAGGCATAGGGTGAAAATTGTGACTTATCCAGAATACACTTCATCTCTTCCCAGAGCCAACCTCATACTTTTCCCTTTAGCCTATCCTGGCACTAAACTCTCATTATAGGTCTGGAGGTAAGTAAGGGAGGGTGAGGTGAGTGGTGGGGGGTGGACTGACTCCTGTTGAGAGGGGACTGCCTGAGGTTAAGTCACCAAAGGAAATTTATGTAAGGGAAGATAGGCTTCCTTGGGAAAGAAGGGGGAGGGATGAGCTTCTTACTCAGTTAAGGAAGATTCAGGCAAATTTCATGGTTCAAAACTCTCAGCCTTGTGTGTGGTTACCCAAATGTTCCCATTTCAAGTCTCAGAATCCCACTGCTGATTCATGAATGGCTTCATAGGCACGTGATGCCTGGAAAGACTGAACATTCAATTAGTGTTGTTTGCCTGAAACACAGTCATCACTGGTGCCTAATTTTCTGCCACGTCTGCATTCTAAATGAGTCTTTTAAAACCATCCTTTAGGGTTTTTTACTCTTTTCTTGTTCTTTGAGTTGGAAGTTCAAGTCTTCAGGCTTTCTTTTCTTTTCTTATGTAAATTCTCTGTGGCACTTAGGAGCAGCCAGAGCACAAATTGTAATTGCCACTGTGTTGCCATACTAATTGAGAGCCACAGTCATTGGACTGTGCTTTGCCATTTTTTGTACTGCATCTCACACCAGTGATAACTTGAGTAATCATAATATTGCTACCTAGCACAGATTACTATTGTTCTAGTTCTTGGCAGAGGAGAACTGTGATATAAGCAAGAGAATCCCAATTTTCGGGTCTATTTGCTTGGGCTACTCTTAATACAATTCCTGAATCAACGAAGACACCCACAGAAAACAAATAGTCACATTCAAGGGGTTTACCTAAAGAGAATGTAATGAAGGAAATAATTTACAGGAATGGTCTGTTAGTTAGGGTTCTCCTGAGAAATGTAACCAGTTTGGTTCATAAAATTGGGAGGCTGGCAAGTCCAAAATCTGTAGAGCTCATGTCCCAGTCTGAGTCCAAAGACTGCTTGGCAGGATGCCATAGAACTTGAAAGAGCTGATCTCCCAGTTGAAGGCTATCCAGCAGGAGAATCCTCTCCGGCCAAGAAGAAAGTCAGTCTTTTTCTCTATTCAGGCCTTGTGCTGATTGGATGGGGCCCATCTACATTCTGGAAGGCAGTCTGCTTTACCTACTCTACAAATTTAAATGGTAATCTCATTCAAATCACCTCATAGAAACCACCTAAGAATAACATCTGACCAAACATATGGGTACTCCATGGGCCAGTCAAGTTGACACACAAAGTAAACATATACACAAAGACAATTTATTTAGTATATTAAGTAAGCATACTGAAGTATACTTATGTAAATTTTAAGTTGGCACATGAAATGTACTGTTATGTAGTACACATTCCAAATGGTTAGGGGTTATGGGAACCAAAACAGGGTGGTGAGTACCTAGGGATTAGCTGCCACAGAAAGCTCTTGCCAGTATTTGGTCTACAGAGAAGATGGAGACTTGGGGTCATCAGAGCACAGTTATGGGTCAGCCAGGGGAGAGGCCATCTGACTTTAGCTATGGCCACAGAGAAACACAGTCTTTTTCAGAATCACTCTTGTCAAAGCAGGAGTCAGTGCAAGAAATATCTTGACTTCTCTTTTCCTCTTCTCCAACCTCCTGCAGGTGTCCCACCCTTCTAGTTGTCTAACCTATAAAGAAGCCTGTGTGATACACACAATTGATGTCAGCCTCCTGGATGAAAAAGTACTGCAGAAAAGGACTGACAGTGGAAACAGTATGGAAGCAAAGAGAGAATAACCAGCACATTTGTCAATCACTTACATGAGTATAGTAGTTCTCTGTTGTTCACAGGGGATACGTTCCAGGACCCCCGGACCCACAGTAGGTGTCAGAGACCATGGAAAGTACCAAATTTATATATTCCTATATATACTTACCTATGATAAACTTTAATTTATAAGTGAGACAAAGTTAGAAATTTTAAAATAATAATGAAATAGGACAAACATAACAATATACTCTAATAAAACTTATGTGAATGCAGACTCTCACAAATCATCTTATTGTACTGTACTCACCTTTTTCTTGTGAAGATATAAGATGATACAATGCCCACAGGAGGAAGTGAGGTGGACAATGCAGGCACTGTGATACAGCATTAAGCTACTATTGACCTTGATGATGTCAGAGGGAGGACCTTCAAATCACGATGATGCCGATGGTCCAGTGTGAGGAGCAAATGGTCTAATACTAAATGACTCGCACATAGGTGGTACATGCAGTGTGGATACACTGGACAAAAGGACGGTTTGCAATCTGGACAGGATGAAGTGGTACTGCGTGAGATTTCATCATACTAACCCAACCATGGGCAACTTAAAATTTATGAATTGTTTATTTCTGGAAATTTTAATTTAATATTTTTGGGCTGAGGTTAACTGCTGGTAACTGAAACCAAACCACAGAAAGTGAATTCTTGGATAAGGGGGGCAGTCACTGCATATGGATAATATATCCACAGAAGTCAACTTGCTGGGGAGAGAATAGATACACTTATAATTCTTTTGGAATCTCTAATCTTCCTCCCATATGGTGTTGCAGCAATGTATACTCCCTCCAATCTGTATACAAAGACCCCCCACAACTTGCCCAACCACAACCTGGATTCATACTATCAAATGTTTGGGATTTTGTCAACATAAATTAAAAATGTTATCTCCCAGTAGTTTCATTTTATACTAATCTTTTTTTATAAAGGGATTTAACATCTTTTTACATAAATTTAATGACAAGGGTCTGTTGCAAGATCCTACCTTTTCTATTTATTGGGGATGAGAAGTTGCTGCCTATTTGGTCTAGTCCCTGGTTCTTTGGTACTGGCCTATAACATTGTGTATGACCCTCAGGAAAACTCAGTCTTGGCATACAAATTACTTCCATGACAAAGAACATCTGAAGAAATTCATGGCTACCAAACCAGTACTCTAAAATATTCTGAAGGACATTCTAGAAGGAGATAAAAAAGACTACAATTCCATGAGCCCCAACAGACTGAATCCACCAGTCAAGACAAGTAACTAAACAGAGGGAGAAAGAAAGGGAACCAATGACAGGAAAATAACATGACAAGGATAAGTCAATACATATCAGTTATAAACATCAATGTAAATGGTCTCAATTCACCAATCAAAAGAAACAGACTGGCAGAATGGATCAAGAAACAAAATCCAGCAATATGCTGCATACAAGAAACACATTTAATTCAAAAACAAATTCATGGGCCGGTGAGATGGCTCAGCGGCATAAGCACCTGCATGGCAAGTGCGAGGGCCCGAGTTCGACTCCCGGAACCCACATATGAAAAAAGTGCCAGTGATATCGCTCAGCAGCATGGGCGCCTGCTGGCACGCGAGGTCCTGAGGTCAACCACCGGTACCCACAAAAAAAAAATTCATGGACTGAAAGTCAAAGGATGGAAAACAATAGTTCATGTAACAGGAACCTGGAGAAAATCAAGGGTGGACGAAGTGGATTTCAAGCCAAACCTGATTCAGACAGACAAAGAAGGTCACTACATCCTTGCTAAGGAACAATCCAAGATGAAGAGATAACAATCATAAATATATATGCACCAAATACTGAGGCACCCAACTATATAAAAGAAAAATTAAAGGACATGAAAAATCAAATAAGCAGTACTACAATTCTAATGGGGGACCTCAATACTCTATACTCAAAAGTAGACAGATCAACTAGACACAAAAAAAATCAACATAGAAATATCAGAATTGAACCAACCCTGTGAACAAATGGACTTAGTAGATCTCTACAATGTTCCACTGTACAACATCAGAATACACATTCTTCTCAGCTGCACACAGGACATTCTCCAAAATTGACCACATACTAGCTCATAGTATGTGAGCTTAAGTAAATGCAAAGGAACTGAAATTATCCCATCCATATTATCAGACCGTAGTGCAATGAAGCTGGAAAACAATGGCAACAGAAACCACGAAAACTTCATAAAGACATGGAAATTAAATAACGCCCCTCCCACCGAACAACCAATGGGTCACAGATGAAATTAAAGAAGAAATCGGACAGTTTCTAAAATTAAACAATGATGCCAATATAACATAACAAAATTTATGGGATGCAGTGAAGGCCATCCTTTGAGGGAAATTTATAGCAGTAAACTCCCACATCAGAAAAACAGAATGAACTCAAATAAATAACCTAAAGTGGAACCTCAAGCTTCTAGAAAACAAACAGCAAGTCAAGGCCAAAGCTCATATGACAGAAGAAATTATAAAGATTAAAGCAGAAGTTAATGCAATTGAGACTAAGAAAATAATACAAAGAATCAATGAATTGAAGAGTTGGTTCTTTGAAAAATTAAACAAAATTGACAAACTCTTAGCCAACCTTATCAAAAAAAGGAAAGAAAAGACTAAAATCCATGCAATTAGGTATGAAAAGAGTGAAATCATATCAAATCTTGCAGAAATCCAGAAAATCAATAATACCTACTTTGAGAACCTGTATTCTAATAAGTTGGAAAATACAGAAAAAAAGGAAAGTTTTCTGGATACATATAAATTGCTAAAGCTGAATCAAGAAGATATTAAGATTTTAAATAATCCATATCAGTCAATAAAATTGAAAATGTAATTAAGGCCCAGATCCTGATGAATTCACTGCTGAATTCTAGAAGAAATTTAGAGGAAATCTAATGTTGCTACTCTTCGAACTCTTTAATGAAATTGAAAGGGAAGCAATACTTCCAAGCTCATTCTTAGAAGCAAGCAACCTGGTACCAAAACCAGAGAAGGATCCAACCAAAAGAGAGAACTACAGACCAATCTCCCTAATGAACATAGATGCAAAAATCCTCAATAAGATACTGGCAAACAGAATACAGCAAATCACCAAGAAGATTATGCACCATGACTGAGTAGGATTCATCTCAAGAATGCAGGGATGTTTCGACCTACGCAAATAGTAAATGTAATACATAATATTAACAGAGCCAAGGACAAAAGCTATATGATCATCTCAATAGATGCAGAAAAAAAAAAACATTTGACACAGTCCAACACCCATTCATGATAAAAGCCCTACAGAAAATTGGAATAGACAGTCTTTATCTCAGTCTGATAAAAGCCATCTATGACAAACCAACAGCCAACATCATACTAAATGGACAGGAATGGAAAGCTTTCACTGTAAAATCAGGAACAAGACAAGGATGTCCACTATCACCATTCTTATTCAATATAGTTCTGGAAACATTAGCCAGAGCAATAACACAAGAGAAATAAATAAAAGGAATAAGGATAGGAAAGGAAGAAGTTAAATTATGATTATCTGCAGAGGACATGATACTCTACACAGAAGACCCCAAAAATTCCAACAAGAGATTCCTAGATTTAATAACCAAATTCAGTAGTGTAGCTGGATACAAAGTCAACAATCAAAAATCAATATCTTTCCTTTACACAGATAACTCACCGAGAGAGAAATTAGGGACCCCACACCTTTCACAATAGCATCCAAAAAATGAAACACTTAGGAATTGACTTAATGACAGAGGTAAAAGACATTTACATTGAAAACTACAGTACTCTCAACAAGGAGATCAAAGAGAGTATTAGAAAATTGAAATCTAATCTTTGTTCTTGGGTAGGAAGAACCAATATAGTGAAAATGGTCGTACTCCCAAAATTGTTATATAGATTTAATGCAATCTTGATCAAAATACCAATAGCATACCTCACAGAATTAAGAAAATGATCCTAAAATTCATTTGGAGCCAAAAGAGACCTTGAATAGCAAAGCAATTCTGGGCAACAAAGGCAAGACAGGGGGCGTCACAATCCCTGACTTGAAATTATACTACAAAGATACAGTGATAAAAACAGCATGGTACTGGAAAAAAGAAACAGACCCAAGGATCAGTGGAACAGACTAGAGGATCTAGAAACAACTCAAAATACACTCAGCTACCTTATCTTTGACGAAAGGGCCAAACACCTTCACTGAAAGAAAGACAGCCTCTTTCATAAGTAGTGCTGCAAATACTGGCTTTCCACATGCCAAAGACTAAAACCAGACATATATCTCTGCACTAAACTAAAATCAAAATTTATCAAAGACCTAAATATTAAAACAGAAACACTAAATGTGCTGGAAGATAGAATAGTTAGAACTCTTGAAGACATAGGTGTAGGCAAAGACTTTATGAACAAAACACTACTTGCACAGGAAATATCACAACAAATCAATAACTGGGATCTCACATTATTAAAAAGCTTTTGCACAGCAAAAGAAACCACCAACAGCATGAAGAGACAACCCACAGAGTGGGAAAAATTTTTTGCTAGCCGTTCCTTAGATAAAAGACTAATATATAGAATATATAAAGAACTCAAAAAAAAATCAGACCCCTCAAATTTAAAATCCCAACCCAAAATGGGAATCTGAGATGAATAGACACTTCTTAGATGAAGTAGAAACAGCAAATAAATATATGAAAAAATATTCAATATTACTCATCATTCAAGAGATGCAAATTAAAACAACACTGAGATTCCGTCTCACTCCAGAAACAATGGCTATTATCAAGAAATCAACCAATAACAAATGCTGGATGGACTGTGGGGAAAAGCAAATGCTTCTGCACTGTTGGTGGGAGTGCAGACTGGTGCAACCACTGTGGAAATCAATGTAGAGATTCCTCAAAAAACTAAAACTAGCAATTCATTTGACTCAGCTATTCCCCTTCTTGGTATCTTCCCAATAGAATTAATAACAATATATGCACACCCAATTTTATAGCGGCACAGTTTATAATAGCTAAATCTTGGAAACCCCAAATACCCATCAACCAGTGAATGGATGAAGAGGATGTGGTCTTTTTAATACAAAGGAGTACTACTATGCCACAAAGAAGGCTAAACTTGAAACATTTTAACTAAATGGGTGCACCTTGAGACCATACTTTTAAGTGAAATAAATCAGACACATGTGTAAATATCTCATTGCCTCTCTGGTGTGAGAAACTGAAAGTGTAAATAAGGATCAAAATATAAAATAGATATTGCAAAATAAGAAGAAAATATTAAAATGGGAAGGAGAATTAGGGAGGAGGGAAGGGGAAAGGAAGGAAGGGAAAAGGAAAAAAGAAAACAATAAAAATGGAAACAAAGCTTTTGTAAATAAGGAGGGAAAGGGATTGAAGGGAGGAAATGGGAGTGGGAAAAAGAAGAATCAAGATATATCATGTATAGGTACAAATTACATATGATGAATGTTATCATTACATATATCTAAAATGTACCAATAAACTTAATTTAAAAAACAAGAACATTGGGCCAGTGAGATAGCTCAGCGGCATAAACGCCTGCCTGACAAGTGCGAGGTCCTGAGTTCGACCCCTGGTACCCACAAAAAAAAAAAAAAAAAAAAAAGAAAGAAACGAATGAGGTATACAGATACAATGGAATATTATTTAGCCTTAAAAGGAATAAAACACTGAGAATGCCACAAAGTGGATAACTTTGAAAACATTGTGCTGAATGAAATAACCTAGACACATTAAGACAAATGCTGTACGATACCATTTATATGAGACACCTAGAATAAGCGAATTCAGATAGAAAGTAGAATAGAGGTTACCAGGAGCTGGGAAGGGGATTGGTGAGGAATGGGGAGTTAATCATTAGTTGTTACAAAGTTTTGTTTGGGGTGATGAAAAAGTTCTAGAGATGGAGGATGGTAATGGTTACAAAGCATTGTGAATGTACTTAATGCCACTGAACTGTATACTTTCAAATGGTTAAAATTATAAATTTTGTATTATTTGTATTTGATTTTATTAATTTTCATTTGTATTATTTTTAAAATGCCCAGTTCAATATAATGCAGCTACATCACTCACAATAAAAACTGTGTTCATTTACATTCCAAAGTGAGGTGACCTGCATGACCCCAACTCATGAGTAAATTAGTTATTGCTCAAAGTCCAGAATCCACGGGCGATGAATATTCTTCTTGGTCAGATCCTCGTGTGGCTTCTCATAACGCAGCAAACTATGATTAAATGAACATCAAGACTCACGTTATACTTACAGGGAGAGATGATGAAAACTGAGATCAAACCTCTGCCTTGGAAAAAAGAAAACAGGAAACAGTACGCAGTGGTGTCTGACTCCCAACAGCTGAACACCCACCAAGGCCTTGACCCTGTGGTGAAGTGAGCCCTTTGGCCTTGTGCCACCTTGAAAGGTTCTCTCTTGTTATTTGTCTGCCATGGCCTCACTGGAGGTGAGGACTTTAGTGAGGGTGCCCTTTCTGTGGATTCTGCCTGCTTAGCAACCCATTTCCTCAAGGAGTGGGTCCGGGAGCCTAGAATTACTTCAGAGACTGTGTAATTGCAGTTAATCTGGCTATGAAACTCCCTTAAAAAGTTACAAGGCTGGGCTGGTGATGTAGCTCATGGGCATAAGCACCTGACTGGCAAGCATGAGGTCCTGAGTTTGACTCCCAGTACCCACATATTAAAAAAAAAAGTTACAAGGTAACAAGCCTACAAAGTAATTTTTATTATCGTCATTTCATACGTGTACATTGCACAGCTCGGGAAGTTTAAGTGGCTTTGAATACAGCCATACAACTGGGAAACACCAAAGCCAACATTTGCGCC
Source organism: Erethizon dorsatum (assembly GCA_028451465.1). Classification (NCBI taxonomy): domain Eukaryota; kingdom Metazoa; phylum Chordata; class Mammalia; order Rodentia; family Erethizontidae; genus Erethizon; species Erethizon dorsatum. Next base: position 48,069,821 of record CM051835.1, on the reverse strand, counting down.
TGGAGGAGTCTACCCTCTATTCCACACGACTTTCCTGTGTATCTTATATACAAATAGTGTCATTTACAATATCTCTTCTTATGAGCAATTTTTTCCTATCAAGCGACTAGTAAGAAATTCATGCTCACCTTCTCCTCCCTCCATGCCCTGCTGAGTTCCTCTGCCAGTCAGAAAAAAAGTAATAGAAAACAGAAAAATTCTCACTTTGTCCTGCAGGTGTCACCTTCATCATAGGACATCTATTTCCAGCTTGGTGGGGCTCGCTCTCTCAAGGCTGCAGTACCCCAGGCGCTGTGGAGGAAGAAGTCAGCAGATCTAATGTATGCAGTTTAGTATCAGGGGCCACAATCTGTTTTTCATTGTTCTCTAGCTCCTGGATACTAGCGAAAATTTAAAACTTTTATTCACTTAATTTTTGATTAGGTAATACATTACTGTGACTCAAAAACAAATAAAAATGACAAAGAATATAGCGAAAAAATTCTCTTTTATTAAGTCCACACCAAAGGTAAGCAATGCTATTAGTTTCTTTTGTTTCTAGAGAACATTTTATGCATACACAAAATATTTTTTAAAACTACAGTATATCCCTTTATTTTGCATGATAACCTGCTATAACATTTTTTTCTCCATCTTAATTATCCCATACAACATTATGCCTTTGAAATCTTACAGTGTACATCGGTACATAAAAAATTCCCTCCTGTAAAGTACTCCCGACGTATGGATGCACGTAAAACATCTACTCAATTCCCTACTGATGAAATTTACATTTATTCTTTTGCTATTAAAAGTAATACTAAGATGAGTACTTTTCACACTGTTCACTTTGCATGCACATGATCATGTCTAAATGTACTGAGGTATTTCCAACTTGCCCTTCACGGGTCTTGCACCAGCACAGGCTCCTACAAGCCATGTATAAAATCGTCTGTTTTAGCACAACTTGACCAACAGGGTACATTTGGGAATTTTGCCAATCTGAGTAAAAAAATGGTATCAATTTTATTATTTATGTTGTCTTAGCACAAGTGAATTTGAGCATCTTTTAAGAGCCATTGGAATTATTTAGAATTCTTTTTGATTACAAGTGACAGAAAATTGAACTCCATCTCCAAGAAGACATTTGTTTTCTATTGCTAAAAAGCCCAGAGATAGATGCAAGGTTTTCAAAGGGCCTAACCCAAAGTCTTCGATTGTCACCAATGGCTGTGATGCCCCCTTATTATCGCTTCTCTCTGTCCGAGCCCTGCCCTCTATCTTCCTTTTCTATGCGCACAGCTCCAACACCAGCAGAGATACCTGAGCCTTTCTGGCATGAATTGAACAGGAAATTCTCTGATCTCCAGGTCTGAATCACATAACCACTCCTGGAGCCAGGGATCGAGTAAAATCACCCAAACTACATAGATGGAGTGAGCTATGGGAATTCTAGCTGTCTGATGAAGGACCAAAGTGATATTATATAAAGAAGAATAAACAAACACAAAGGTTTTTGCTACAGTCCACATGTCTGACAACTCAACAACCTCTACATATACACACTTCTGTTCACACATCTCCCTTCAAAAACACCCAGGTAGGGCCGGGGATATAGCTCAGCGGCACAAGCACCTGTCTGACAAGTGCAAGGTCCTGAGTTCGATTCCTGGTGCAAAAAAAAAAAAAAAACAGGTCTGCCTAATGAAGTCACAGTTAAACACTGTGGAAACTGCACCCCATCTTCTCCAAGGTAGACCACACAAAGACTCACCTAGTTACTGCTCCACATCCAGGAGTTCTGGGTGATTCTTCTTGGTCTGATGGTCTCTCCTGACCCAGCAACCTATGGATCCCTGTAACTATAAATGCAATACAATCCCTATAACGATAAATGCAATATAACTATAAATGCAATATGGGTCCCATAACTATAAATGCAATAACTATAAATGCAATGCAATGGAGAGACAGAGAAAAGGATAATTAAAACAAAGCGAAGCATCCATTTGGTAGAGAATAGAGGGGAGAATGGGAAACAGTAAAAGGGGGTCATTGTTCCATAGCAAATGCCACAGCACAGGACAGGAAGGGATGATTCTCCCGCCTGGAGGGGATGTGAGCTCTTTAACCAACCTGGTTACTCTGGTGAGTCATTTGCAAGGACCTCCTTTGTCCTTTACCTTCCCTTGCTCTTATGAGCTGGGGACCTTGGAACGGGAGGTCTTTTCTGCAGGCTACTTCTCTTCCATGGCTCACTTCCTGTCGGAATGAGTATGAGATGGTTGGGATTGTCATAAGGGTTTACAGCCACAAGTTGTTTTTGCCAGGTTTAGAATTTCTTGACAAAAAGTTTCCTAGCACACTGTGAGGCGTTAACTGACAATACAGATAGCATATTACCCTTTTTACAAGAATAGACATTATAGATCAGAAATGTTAAATTCCTTTACTGAAAGCTGCACAACTGCGAATAACAAAGAATGACAAAGTTAATGTCTACAATCAAGAGTGTTTATCTCAAGGCCTAAGCTTTCAATAGTTTCTATAAAAATACATTTGCAATGACTCTCAACCCTACTCAGAAAAATCATCCTTACCTATGTTCTGCTAAATTCCTCTGACTTTCCTCTCTGCCCTGGCAAACCAAGAAACAAACTAAAACCTTCTCAGTTTGCCCTCTGGGTGGCACTGTTACCCAGGGATATTTCTTCCCTCTTCTGCGGCCTGTTTTAAGATTGGGAAGAGTCAGATATGCTAGAAGATGGAGTCCAGTTTACATGTAATTCAATCTAAGAAACCCATTACTCATAAATTTATAATTCCATGGCTCCAATGTATACATTAGGACTCTTTTTCCCTGACATTTAACATATTTCATATTTGAATGGGTTATATAGGTACAGGTTTCAAAAAAAATGTACAAAAAGGTCTTCATTGAAAAAAAAGTCTCCATTCATCTCCATCAATTATTCATCAATTTCCTCTGCAGAGCCTTGACCAGGGTAATTCGCTTGTTTATTCATCCAGATGTGTTAATCCATCTGCAAGTAAATATGAATATAGATTCATTTCCCCCTTTTTAATGCAAATTATAGCTAGGGGCTCGTATTCTTCTGCTCTTGCTTTTCCCTGCACAGCTGTATACTATGGGGAATTTTCCATTATCAGTTCCTAAAGAAATTACTTATTACTTTAATGGATTTAAAGCCCCACACTGTGTAAATGAAAGCACTTCTCCAGTGACAACATTTAGGTTGATTCCTGTTGTTTGCTCTTTGGAAAAATGCTGCACCAAATACACTTTTACATGCCTCCTTTCCTGCACTTGAGTGTGCGCACAAAATTACACAAAAATTACACAAAATGCACGACCGCAGGCTGACAGGTAGATTCGTTGACAACACACAAAGTTGTCTAATTTGCCTTCTTTTGAGCTTGTTAGACTCACACTCTCACCAGCAAAATACGAGAATGTCTTTTTCTCAACAATACAGTCAACATAAAATACAATCAATTTTAATTTCCTTTTTTTGCCCATATAATAGGTGGAGAGTGTTATCTTGATTTTAATTTCTAATTTTATTATAGATGAGGATGAGCAATTTCAAATATGAAATGTTAGGAGTCCTTCAATTACAAGTGGGGAGAAAAACACCTCACCTTGGCTTTAGGAAAAGGGATTTATTGCCCTTAAACTGAAAAGTCAGAGGTAAATGTGAAACTTTCAGTGTGCCTGGATGTAAGGATTCAAACATTGCTATCGAGGCTCTCTGTCTCTGTCTGTCTCTCCCACTCTCCACTCCATCTTTCCCTCCCGAGCTCCCTCCCCTCAGGCACCCGCCTTCCTTCTCAGCTGGTTGAAGGAGCTCCTGGATCCCACCGTCACAGCCCCTTCTGTGAACTCTACTTGTTTAGGATTTCACTCTCTGGCAACGTGACTGCAAGTTCGGGGACCTGGGGTAGAGCAATCACAAGTCGTTTTAGGAAGTGGAGTTGCTGTTCCTTAAGCAGCATGATTCATTTAACACCTTAGCGGGCAACAGTAAGAGAGGGTAGATACTGTCTACATTTTACAAGTGAGGAAACTACAATATGTCTTTTCGAAAAATGTAACTACCGTTGTCTAAAGCTACCTCTGCAGACACTATATGATAGAGATATTATTTAAATCCAGGCAATGGATGACAATAAATATGCCAATGAATATGACAATAAATCTGCCATGATAGAACACTTTTGTCCAGCAACTCCAATGGAAAAGCAGTCATTACCTCCCATCTGTACCCTATTTCTCTGAGGAATAAAAACAAAAGTTCTCAAAATGTCCTCTAGGTGGCAGTGTTGCCAAAAGCGAGCTCTTTTTGGCGCTAAGGTAGAGGTGGTTCTTCAGAGCTGAAGTTCTAGAATGTGGGAGAAAGCTTGCTTCTCCAATTTATGCTGCTGACATTTCAGCGCAGTATCCCATCTATAACTTAGAATTCCAGAACCCCACTCTAGTAATGTATTTTTCTTTAACAATATATATTGAAAATATTTCTGAAGTGTATATATTTCCAAAAATGTTTTAAAATACAGTAAGAGGTATACAGTTTTAAAAAAAAAAAACCTCCCCTCAATCTTATCCCCTAAACCTGATGTGCCACCACACCCCATGGATAACTACTCCTCTCCTTTTCTTTTCTATCTTTTCTGAGATACTCATATACAAACCAAATATGAAAAGATACTTTCTTGTCTCCCCTTATTTTTACAAAAATGTTTCACACAAACATCTGCACTTTAATAATGTCTTCTAAGAATATATCTTGAAGATGTACCTATATTAGCACAAAAAGAAATACCTCATCCTTTTTTTTACACAGATTGCTCTGTAGAGATTGATATAGCATACGTTTTCATTTATCTGGACACTTAGTGATGGAGATTTTGACTGATATGTTGTACTACCACAAACAATGCTATAATGAGTAGATATATATCATTTTTTCACATATATAGGCCTAGCATAAATTCTGGAAGTGAAATTGTTAGCTTACAACTCCTAATTTTGGCAAACATTTCCAAATGTATGATCTTAACACTTCCACCAGTTAAAAAAAAATATATATATATACATATATATTAATTCCTATTTCTCCATAAATTGTATAGGGAGTTATCAAAATCATGAACATTTGCACCTCTGATGGTTGAAAACTGGTATGTCAGTGTGGTTTTATTTTGATTTCCCATATCTTAAGTGAGGCTAAGCATCTCTTTTCATTTATTGAAGACTCATTGGATTTTGTAGTTTTTTTCCTCACTTGTGAGAGTTAGAACACCCAACTTACAATGGCTGAAGCAAAAAGAAAATATCTATTGTTCACGTAACTGGATATACATGCCCCCCCATCTTATGTGGACTTCTTTGAGGTAGTGAATCTTAGAAGTTTCAGATTTATAATTTCATAGCTCTAAGTTAAGAAGAAAAGTTCTGGAGAGGATCCTCCTCCTATCACTGACCTGAATTGGATCCTTTATTCTGATTATTGGATGTAAGTATTTACAGTGCTTTCCACCAGATCCCTCTTCTTAAGCCAGAGGCATAGTTAATTTTCCTCACACTATGTGGATTGATGGTGGGGGTTAAGGGTCAGGAGTTAAGGGTAGGACTTCCTTGGGGGAAATTAAAGTCATCTAACATAAAGGAAGGTGAGTCCTTCTGAAAAGGTGCTCATATCTACAGAAAACAATTCAAAATCACTCACCTCTTTTCTAGGGAAAGGCAACCGAGTCTTCATTACTTCAGATTTGGGATACCTAGACCATGTGCATTTTTTATCATTTCTGAGCTTAGCTCTTTGTGGTCCATCAATTTAGGGTAAATCATAGCCTTAGTCATCATCAACCAATATACATAGCGTTCACTGATAAAGGATAATGTAAGTGCAGTAAGAAAATGGGAAACGCAACAGAGATAACAACAGGACGTAACTCAGATCACGCCACAGAGCTCCTTTGTAACATATTCCAGCTGTTCTGATTCTGTTCACTGGACATTTTCTTTTTAAGATAGTCTTCACCTGGTTGTACTTTTTGGCAGTTAACCTCCTGTTCAAGTGACGTGGGAAGTGATTTCCTCAGGGATTGGGCATCACTGACCTGTTTGAGCTCTGAGTTTTGAAAAGATAACTTTGGGAATCAGGGCAGTTGTAAGGATAATAATATTATCTATGCTTTACAACTAAGCAAACCAAGGCTCAGCAAAGCAAGGAGTCTTTGCCCATAGTTACAAGGCTGCAAGGTGAAGATGACAGTGTCCGAATCTAGGCATATTTCCTTCTTTAGTGTTTCTTTCCTTCTTCAGCGTGCTCTCTGTAGCTTGGCTTTGTTTGTGGTATTTCTATCAGTGGTAGTCAAAACTCTACTTCCTATCAACACCAAAGGGAAACCCACGGTCACAACCCCTAACCAGGTGTCCTTTATCAGAAACTCCCCTGCCTTTAAAGGGGAACAAAGTAAACTTCTCAGGTTGTCCTGTAGGGGCCACCTGACTCACAGAGAATCTTTGTAGAACATCACAGCCCTGATCTCCCAGAGCTGCAATGGAACAGACATTCTAGAAGGTAGAAGAAGCCTGATTAGTCAACATAGGCAGCCAACACCTCAGTGCCGGGATCCCTGTGCACTCCTTATGGACTTACCGTTCTAATGAATTAGTTAGGACTGTATTGTTTTCTTTAAAGTGGACTTAAATGAATTTTTGAATAACAAATACACTTCTATGTCTCCAAAATAAAATGAATAAAGAACTATTATGTTACACACTCACACAACCTACCATCTAACCTTGTCTCTTGTCTTCTCAGTCTCTATGCCTGCTCCCTGCGTATATGATTCTTTGTTTTCTTCCGCGTCCTTCCAGGCACATTGACACAAATGCATATTCTGTCAGCTTCTTTTCTATACAAGTGACAACACAAAATTAATTGATTTGGAAAACAACATATCTTAGAGATGATATGCATCAGAATAAAGGCTCTTGATTCTTTTCACATCTTTAGTGAATTCTACCACATGAAGCACCATACTTCATTTAACCAGTCTCAATGGTCATTTAAATTCCTGCCTATCTCTTACTGTTATGTACAACACTGTAATGAACAATAAATCTCTGTCATTTTTCACATGTATAAGTACATTTGTAGAATAAATTTCTAGGTATGGAATTGCTGGGTTAATAGTCCATGCATTTTTATTTTAATAAATACCTTCACATTGCCCTATATAGACATTGCAACCAATGTGTAATTTTATCAGCAATGTACGATAATGCTTATTTCCTCACAGCTTGGACCACCATTGCTTGAACATTTAAATTTTTATCAGTCTGGTGGGTAGAATGGTGGCTTTTTCTAATTTAAGTTGTTTCTCTTGTTTGGAGTGAGATTAAGCAAATTTTCATAGGTTTATGAAAGAGAAAAAAAAAAGAAGTTAAGACTTTTGCAATTGCTGACATCAGAAACCCAAGCAATATTAGGCCATAAGAAATAGTGGCGATATGTTTTAGGGGGCTATTTAGATAGCCGTTAGCTATCTAAGGGCTGAGCGTTTAGCTTCCGGATTTCTGGGGCCTTGTCTTGAGGTGAAAAGACTCTCTAGAAAACTGTTAGTTGTAGTCTCCTCCTCAGGCCCTGTGCTAAGGACAGTGACACCTTCTTGGTCCTGGGGCTGTTGTTTTCCTCCCAGGTTTGAATCTTCACTACTTCCATTGACTCTTAGACAAGTGCCTCATAATCAGGTGTGGGAATGAGCTAGTTACACAAGCCATTTCTCTTAGCAGTGGATTTTTCTACCCTTTCTATTCCTCCATGTCAGCCTGTAGTGTAAACTCCTCCCAGAGTGAATATACTCAGCCACAGGCTCCAGAGGAATATGGCTGCCGTTGTCTCCTTGTCCTCCTGAGAGAAAGTTCAGTTCTTCTCATCTTGAACCCAGCTGATGTGAGGGCTTCACTGGAATTCTTCCACCTTCTATGTTTCATTCCCCAGAATACGGTTTTTATTTCTTTTTTTTGGGTGAACCATTTTGGTACTCATCTCTTCCCTCAAAGTATTGTGTTTCTTTTCAACAAGAGCACAATGCACATTTATCATCACGTGTATGTAGCTGTGTTTGCCACACACAACATTTTCCATTTATTGCTTTACCTACAGGGCTCCCATAACCAACTCTCTTTGTGACCTTGGTTAATCTTTTGTGTCATTTTAGGAAATAAAGCAGAAAAAAAAAGAAAAAAACGTGTTTGCAGGTTCCAAATGCAAATGGAAAGAGGAAATTGATTCTGGCATATAAGGCTGTCCCCTGTGCTGCCCAACTAACAAATCTAGAAGAAAATTGGTGTCCCTCCAATGGATTCAGTTGTTTATTTCTCTTTTACAAAATTGGTTTAATTGACCAAATGTTTTGCTTTTAGATGAACATAGCTACAGACTGTTGTTTATGAGCTTGTTAGATGCCATGGGCTAATTAGGAAAGCCAGAAAATACAATGATAACCTAAAAGACATTTCAAAGTATTACAAAAGTCTGCTTTAATCTATTTTATTATTACCTCTTCATGAAGCATCTTTATGTAGAAGATGTCCATATGAGTGTGGAAAGAACACTGAGTTTGGAGACAGCACATGTAGATGACACATAGCTTTGTTTATACTTTTTGCTGTAATGTTTACAGAATTATTAATCCTCTCTAAGTGTATCTATATAATAATTGAGAACATATTTTCACTCAGTGAACACTGGGTCCATCCTAAAGTAAACTCCATAACGTTTGGAACTTAGTAAGTAGCCAAGAATATTTGTTATAGAGTTGACATCCCCCCAACATCATGCAAAAGCCTATGTGCACAAGTGGTGATCAAGCACAGTGCTCCGTGCTCAGGCAAATGTACCGACTATTTGTTCAACTAGATAAGAAAGCAGAGCATTTTACTAAGCTCAAGGATGGATGAAGGGAAGAACACATAAATCTGAGAAACCACATTTATTTTTAGGGGGGTACCGGGAATTGAACTCAGAGCTTCATGCTTGCCAGGCAGGTGTTGTGCTGCTGAGCTACATCCCTGGTCCTGAGAAACCACATTTTGCTGTACAATTGCATAGGGATGGAAAGAATGGTGAATCCTGAGTTTGGAGAGGTAAGGCAGAAGCAGAGTCCTCATTCACCTTATTCACCCAATCTGACACTGTGTGACCTCTCCCACGTTCTTTCCAACTGGGCTTTAAGGATAGCTGTATAAATATACAGTACAGAGGTAATATGGTAGGAGGTTTGAAAATAGAGCAAGTTCCTAATAGCTGCAGTAAAAATGAAAAGGGATATCTAGAGAAATATAGATGGCCAGACAATGTTAAGGGTAGTGAACCCAATCTGTATAGTTGGATGGTTTTCTATAACTGTCCTCAGTAGCCTTGGTATAGAAACATATATGTCTCCATGGAACTCCCAGGGAGAGAATGGTAAAGAAGTGAAGAGAAGGCCAACAGCATTATGAACCTCGAGGAGTAGTGATACATATAATTGATAACTTGAGTGGGAAAGGGTTGGCAGATCACCTGTAAAATATTAGGGTTCTGATACCAAAGGCCTGAAGTAACACTTCATAAATAAGAGAAGTATGTTTTTCATTCAAGGCCAAAAATCCTGGGGAAAGTCTGTTCAGCCATTGTTTCAGTTGCAGGTAGGCTTCTCTCTTGCTATGTTCTGTGTGGTTTCCATTCTCAAATTCTTCTCATGGCCCAAGTCAGCCGCTGAGATTTGAGCTCTGGCATCCACATTCTACTAGCAGGAAAGATACAGAAAAGAAGGTCATACTCTGTCACCTTTTAAGATCATTTCTCAGAAGACATTCACATCGCTTCTTTTAGCATCACACTAATCGGAACTAGGGACAACATACACAGAACTGGGAAAGAGTCTGTACCCCAGACAGCAGACGTTAGGGTTTGGTTATTTTGGAAAATAGGGAGATTGGATAGTGGGAGTCAACTAATAGTCTCTTAAATATGAGTTGGGAAAGGAATGGGGGCCAAATAGAGACCGACTATAAGAAAGTCTTTGAGTTTTTGGCTTTGTAGAGGAAAAGAGTGGAAGTCACAATGCAGCTTTTAAGAATGGTGTGAATGTTTGTTGATTTACAATAGGAGAGACTTCAATATTTGGAAGTTGTTGGGATGGCCCAGGAGAGGAGGAGGAGGGTTTGCAGTCAGGGAGATGCGATGAAGGCAGATGCCGAAAGAGGTTGGTTGGAGGCTTCATTTTTTTTTTTTTTTGGTGGGTACCGGGGGGTCGACCTCAGGACCTCGCGCACCAGCAGGCGCCCGTGCCGCTGAGCAATATCACCGGCCCCTTTTTCGTATGTGGGTTCCGGGAGTCGAACTCGGGCCCTCGCGCTTGCCAGGCAGGCGCTTAAGCCGCTGAGTCATCTCACCAGCCCCATGGAGGCTTCATTTTTAAGCAGAGCTTCTAAAATTTTAATCGTCTTGTTAAAATGCACATTCTACACAGGTCTGAAGTTCGGCATTTCTCACAAGTGCCCAGGTTGTGCTGATGATGCTGTCCCTGGCTCCCACTTGGAAGGGTGTGGGAAGTAATAGGGTCCACTGCAGATACAGCTGTTTTTTAGTGGGGATACAGGGGAAGTTGAGGATCCTATCTCAAGTGTTTCCTTCTCTCAGTGAAGTAGGATTTGAACTTATATACCAAGAATAAGGACAGATGTAGTACCACAGGAGGTTTGAGAGCAGAGAAATTTTCTAACAGCTGCAGCGAAGAATGAAAAGGGATGTCTAGAGAAAGAGGGATGGCCATAGAATGAGGGTTTAATGAGAGCAATGGCCACATACTGGGAGAGAAACCAATCTGCGTGGTTGGATGATTTTCTCTAACCATACTCAGCATCCCAGGTGTAGAAACACAGAAGATAGGTTAACTGTCTTGAGAAATAAATTTTATTTATTTGGAGACCACCTATCGACATGCTGCGTGCCTGTTTCTCCAATGGAAATTCCTTAAGATATAAATTGATAGTCCTGAGGGTTGAGGGCCTTCCCAGATGCCCGTGTACTGACTTCCCATCTTCACTCATGACAGTCGCGTCGGTCTTCCTGTTATTTCCCAAGCTCTCTTAGCTTTGTACAGTGCTTTCTAACTCGGTCATGTCTAAATCTGGGTGCCTACTAATGACAAATTTTAACTACTTAAGGGATTCTATGTCCAGTAGATTTTGGGGTAAAGTCCACGTATGTAGGATCTTAAAAGTACTCTAGATGATCCTAATGCAGTTGACCCATAGACAGCACTTTGAAAAATATTGCTCTCCATCAGACATCTTTCACTTAATCATCCCATAGCCTCCACTCTTCCATTTAATACATCTGGAATCCCTCTTTTCACCCATTGTTTACTTAAGGATTCAGTTTAATTCTAATTTCTTCTAGCTATCAATTTTATCTCATAATTAATGTGCCTCTTTGACATTTCTAGAGAGATGCTTACATGACATGAATGATGCTATCCTGTACTTACTAATTACATCACATGACATTATTTATAATTTTGAATTCCCCACCACTATTTTAGGCTATGGTTCTTCTAAATGCAGGGACTCTCTTTGACCACTGCAGTGTTTCACCTAGAAAGTGCCCTCAAACTGCTATATGCTGACTTGAACAGATAGGTGGACAAACATGAGAGTGTACAGAGAATCGAGAAACAGAAAAATTGATGGGGATACCAAAAGCAAGCAGTGTAGTGGAAAATAAATATGTGATAAACAGAATATAATAAAGAAAAAAAAAAAACAGGGTTTAGCAGGAAGAGAATCATTAGAGCCTGGAAGACAATGTGGGTGATTTAATCACAAATAGTTTTAAGAAACACGAGAAAAGCAGTCTGCAGGCAACTTGAAATAGACTCTTAAGTACCTGACAAACCCGAGAAAAATAGGTAGCAAAAAAAAAAAAAATCAATGCATTGAAACCTGACAAAGCTTCATTGTACTGTCCTTTTTCAATCACTTGGAAGGAAAATGATGTGTTCGGTACATCCTCTGTCTTCATGTTTGGACCTTTAAATAAGGTATTTGGATTCATGAACTGTAGCCAGCTCAGATTGTCTCTCTTTCCAGAACACTACCACACTTTTTAAATGACACCATCCTTCCAAGCAAGACTGATTGTAAACTTGAAAAGGTTATATCTGATGTAATGAATAACACATGCTACCCCCTCAAGCGCATCTCTGGAGGGGCACATATCCAGCATGTTCTCGTCATTTAGAAAAGATTGGGAAGGGCTCCTGCCAGGCCAGCCAAAAGAAAACTTCCTATTATGTCCACTTAATAAGCAGCTCTAATTCATTCACTGAATGAATATACAGTTATTAAGAACCAGCTATTATTGGCATCACACAAATGGTGTGAATGAATGGATAAGTGAATGAACGTTACATGCAAGTCACAATGCACAATGCTATGAGGATATTCAGATAATGCAAACATGGGTCCTACTCTTAACAGAAATTAGAGTCTCGTAAGGAAAATAAGACATAAATAACACTTCCTAAGAAAAGCCTGATAAAAACCACCACAGAATATGCATAGTACTATCAAAATACAGAATACAAGGAAAGAAGGCATTATTTCAAAATGAGGTATTAAAGAATTTTTCAAGAAGTTGTGTTTAAGGCAAACCTTGAAGACTCTGGACATGTAGAATTTGGGAAAAGACATTCAGGGCAAAGAAAGAACATGAGGCAGCCTGTGTTGGGAGTGTGAAAAGTGGACAGTTTATTGGATAAAAAGTAAAGTATATAATACTGGGTAACAATGCTGGAAAATTATATTGAAAATTTACGTGGAGATCTTTTAAACTTTTAGATCCATAGTTTAGCACTGGATGGTTAACAGCTAATATTTATTGAATAATTACTATGGACCTGCCACATTGTAATTACATGAATTATCTCAGACAAAATTCACAATAACTTTAAGGTCCTCAAGTTTTAATAAATATTTCTTATCCAGGAAGGTGCTGGGAAAGGCAATTAAAAGATCTCACTTCAAATGAAAGTCATTAATTTATGATTTCATGGTAAACTGTGTATATGATTGGGGGTCGGAAGAGGAGAGTTTGACCAGAACGTCTTTAAAAGTTATTAACATTATGACATATTTATTTTATCTTACATCAACACATACACACTATGACTTTGTACTAATTCTTAAAATGAATAAAAAGAATAATTCAAATGAAGATTTTTTTGGGGGACATACTTTTTCCAAGCAAATTACGTGAGTAAATAATACAATATTCCACACTTCAGTTTTGTATTTTTAACCTGATTGTAAAAAGGATTGATTTTACAAAATCCTTTGGGTTGATGAATTCCTTAGAACTTTATTTGTTGATTGGGTATAAGACATGGCCATGAATGTCTACAATAACGAAAATTTATCTTTCCTCTACTCTCTGCTAACTTATGTTTTTCCCCCTAACTTTTAAAATCATATAGATTCTTACTTTTTAAATTGTTTTTCTCCTAATATATGTCATAGATGCATTTAAAGAGTGTGTTAGCACCAATCCATAAGTTTTGATATAATGATCATCTCATTGACCTCTATATTGTTTAGAAGGTTATTTTAAAATTTCTAAATAGAAGGATACTATTTTTGGCTATCTGTTTTCCATTTTATTGCACTGTGATTTCGGAATGTCACCAGCGTGATGTCAACTCTAGAGACATTGGCATTCAAGATTTGTTTGCAAACATTCAGCGGTCAATTTTTGTAAATTACATGTATGGGTTTAAGAAGAATTTATATTCCTTAACTTTTAGGTATAGGATTCTGTAGAAGTAAATTAGATCAAACTTGTTAATTTTTCCTGAAATACATTCTAAATACTTTTTTTTGCTTGATTCACTAGTTACAGGAAAATCTATATTAAAGTCCTGATTAATAGAGTTGTCAATTTTTTTTGGTAATTTTGCCAATTTTTATTATTTTAGGTTTATTATTTTCATAGTTATTTCAGAATTTTTGTACTTTCTTGGTTGTTTCACTCCTTATCACTACCAAGTGAGCTTTTTTTCCTAATATATATTTGAAATTTTACTTAAGATTAGGTGTAGCATAGACATAACAGCTTTCTTTCATTTATCATTTTCTTGAAATAATTTTCTTCTTATTCTCGTTTACTCTGTCATATTTTAAGTGTATCTCTTACAAGCACTAGAGCTGATATTTTGAAAAGTTTATTCTAGTAACTCATTTTTAACTGGTGAGTTTAGCTTATTTATATTTATTATGACTACAGATATATTTGAATTGATTTCCACCAATTTATGCATTCTATTCAGCAGAATTTATTTCTTTTCTCCCTTTTCAAGATTTCGCTTAACAGTTTTCTTTATCCTTTACTATCCTGGTTTTAAAATTAACACATTCTATTTCTCTTCTTTTAGTGATGTCTCTAAGCTTTTCATATGAATCCTTGATATAATACTACTTAAATTCAATATTTTACTTTCTTCCTGATAAGAGAATCTAAGAACACTTTTAGTTCAACCTTGAATTTTTTTACATCCTATTGTTTTCTAGTATTATTCCATCTTGTTTTTGTATACTAAATTTTGCCACTATTGTCATTGCTAATGCCTGAATACGTCCCCTTATTTATGAATGAGGTCAACTCTTCACTGCGCCTTTCATGTCGTTTCTTCATGAATTCGACTTCCTTCTTGGTGAAGTACATCCGCAGTTGTTCTTTTAAGCAAGGATCTTTGAGTAATGCACGCTTCTAGTCTTGAAAGAGATTCTCTAATAATTTAGCTTAGTATAATCTAGATTGTTATTTTTCCTTAGCATTTTGAATACATCGTTCCACTTTTCTTCAGTCTCAGTTTTTGTTCCTGAGAAGTTTTGTCTTATAATAAATAGTTGCAGCTTTGTTGATTAAATGACTTCTGGGCGTGACTGCTTTTAAGGTTTTAGATTCTGCAGCTTCTCTGTGACATATTTAGGAGATGTCTTTTAACTCTTCTTGGTAATCATGTGGTTCTTGATCATTTAAATCTTGTGTTTCTCTAATCCCATTCTCTTGCATTGCTGTCTCCTGGTGGCCCTGGCCGTTGTCCTCTCCAATGGGCAGCTGGTCACTCTGGGTCCTCCGCGGTCCCTCTGATGCTCCAACTCCCGCTTCCTTCGTTAAGGGAACTGCCCTGTGCTGGCCCCTGTCCCCCCGCCTCAGCAAGGAGAGGCTGTGCACATGGCCAGCCCTAGAGGACAGGTGGCCCTGCTCTGACATCCCACCCCAGGTGCTGGTGGTGTCCCTGGGATCAACCACCTCCTGCATCCGAGGACACCGCCAACCCGGCCTGCTCCTCAGCCTCTGCTGCCTTGGACTTGAGAGAGATTTCCAGTCCCCGGCTGGGACCTCAGTTTGGTGTGACCCCTTGATCTTTGGCTACGAACCAGCTGGGCAGCATTAGGCAGCAACTGCTTTTCTGCACCTCGGGCTCCTTTGCAAGAGGCAAACGTGTTTTAGGACTCCGCAGTGGAGGAGGAAGTGACAGAGGTGTGGAGTGCAGAACCTGGCTGCCCTTAGCTGTTGATGTGGGCATTGCCCTTGAGGCATGACGCTGGAGACAGCACTTGGATCCTTGCTGCTCTTGGTCTTTAATGTCTAATGTTCTGCAAGATTCGAGTCTCCTTTTGACTCTATAAAAGCCTTTCATACGTGCTGCTTGATGAAATAACTGCATGAGGCTGATATACATTATGAACTTGAAACGTCCAAAACATACTTTTAAATAAAAAATGGAGGAGGCTGGTTTTTGGGGGTACTGGGTTCCTGCACTGGGCCCCAACAGACCAATCTGAAACTCAAAGTGGAGTCACCGAGGCTGAAGTTCCAGGTCCCAAATGCAAAGTAACCTGTTTATCTGACATGAAGCAACCACAGAAATGCGAGCCAGGCTTCCCAAATAGGACAGCTCAATTAGTGTGGTCATGGTGTTCCCTGTACCTTTTCTTCTCACTCTCTTGCATCCTCTCAAAAAGTAGTTCTGATGTCAACCGGTCATTTTTGTACTGTTCTGTCCACACCTCACAAGGAGAAGAACTTTGAAATGAGCAGTCTGATTCTCATCCTTGGTTTCTGCTTTCCTCAGCCTTTCTCTGTCTATAAAACCTAGCTGGGCGCAGCGGAACACTGTTTGGTTGCCTGATTCCAGAATTTTAAAAATAAATTCAATTCAAAAATTGTTTTTAGGGCCAGTGAGATGGCTCAGCGGCGTAAGCGCCTGCCTGGCAAGCGCGAGGGCCCGAGTTCGACTCCCGGAATCCACATACGAAAAAAGGGCCGGTGAAATCACTCAGTGGCACAGGAGCCTGCTGGCGCGCGAGGTCCTGAGGTCGAGCCCCGGTACCCACACACACAAAAAATTGTTTTTAAAAATCATGTATTTAATTGCATCTGAAGAAATTCTCACAGCTTTTTTTTTGTGTGTGGGTACCGGGGGTCAACCTCAGGACCTCGCGCGACAGCAGGCGCCCGTGCCGCTGAGCGATATCACTGGCCCTTTTTTCGTATGTGGGTTTCGGGAGTCGAACTCGGGACCTCGCACTTGCCAGGCAGGTGCTTATGCCGCTGAGCTATCTCACCGGCCCTCTCACAGCTTTTGAGACTGCTTTGGCCCAATTTTTGTCTATTCTATCCTGTGGGGGCCTTCTAGTTTTACCTTCCAAAATTCTTAACTCTTAATCTGCTTCCTATTTCCCATCTCCTAATTTCTTGGTATTATATTCTATCTGGTATCCTCAGATAGAGCTTCCAACTGCCTAAACTCTTCATTCATCCATTATAAAGATTTTATCCATTATATTTTTCTTTTCTTTTTTTTCACTAATGATTCCCTATTTCTTCAGATTTTCTTATTTTTTAAAGATTTCAGTTCTTGCATTTTTTGATAATTTTTTTTTTTCTCATGCAAAGGGCAAGGGGTTTTATTATCCAAGCATGCATGGGGCTCACTGAACACGCAGGAACAGTGGGCCCCGAGGTTTGTCTGTGCAGGGCTTATATGTCTATAGAACAAAGGGAGGAGGGGTCTTTGCAAGCGCGGTTACAGAAGCAGATAGCATTGGTTAGTTTAAACAGCTTTTTACATTCATTGGGAGAAGACACTCATATGGGAGTTTTTAGGCTGGCCGCCCGAGCGGGGAGGATGTTTTCTAATATGGGCAGCAGGTGGTCCGGAACAGCACAATCTGCAATCCTTGCAAATTTCTTAGCCCAGGGTCAGTCGTTATCTTGCAGCCCAGTTCCCTGGTCTGTAGTCAGCTTTGTTTTGTTTTTATCTACTTTAGGTAGCTTTGTAACAGCTCAATTCCCGGAACATTGGGAGGAGGGGGACAGTATAGACTGTGCATTCCCAGAAGGGAAAATTTCTCTTACATTCCCCCCTTTTTGTTTTTGTGAATCTCTAATCTTAGAGATTGGAGTGTCCATTTTTAGGATCATCTAGAGCTGCATATTGTTGTCTAATGAGCATTAGTTTTACATTGTCAATCTGGTTATATATTTGAGAGGAATAGGTATGGGTTTATCTCCTGAAATAATGTCTAAATCAGGCAAAAGAGAAGTTAAGACACATAACCCAGTCCAGTTTACAGGAAGGAGAGTGAAAGCCAGATTTTTGGCTTTCAGGCCACTCATCACAGGTGGGGGCAGCAATATTAATAAAATCAGTGACATTAACACATACGTGGTCAAGCAGAACATTTTTTAGCTTAATCTTTAGGGTGTTGGTTCCCCTTTTTATCGTTCACTTATCTGGTTCTGTGGGTGGAGAGACTGAGGTCGGCAGCACTTTGAAGTGGCTATGGTGGATCCAGGCAGTCTTTCCAGAAATCGCCTGAAGAGTACCTGGGTACTTGGCTCCACCGCTTGAGCAGGTTCTGTGGTCAGTGGGTCAGGTGGTGGGTGTTTTTGGCGGAACACCCGATGGATGGAGGAGAGCACGGGCTGTAGAGCCTGAAGGGACTTAACGAGATCCTGATTAGTAAGATTTGTAATCTCTAGTATAGGTAACGGAGGGGTAGGTCAGCCAAACATGGCTTCAAAGGGGAAATTTCCGATACATAGGGAGTGCATCTGGCCCGGAGGAGAGCAAAGGGGAGGAGGCTACACAGGGTCAAGGCGGTGACCAGAGTCATGTTGGTGTTTAGCTGCAGCAGCTTTTGCTGAAGTCTCTTGGTGTATCGAGGTCTGAAGGTCTCTGGGGCAGAAGGTCACACTTCTGTAAGCTCAGGTGTCCATGTCTTGATTCGGGAGCATTGAATCCATGGAGCACAGCCTGTAACTTTAAGAGCAGTGGGAGCGGTTAGGATCACCTCGTTGGGTTTCTCCCACTTTGGTTGGAGAGGCTCCTCTTTTAGGCTGTAATCAGGACTTGGTCTCCCGGATTTGAAGGAGTGGACTGGCGTGGGCATGGGGATCAGATGTCTCCATAACAGTCTGTTGAAGTTTCTGAAGCATCTGGTGCAGCACCTTTATCTGTTGGTGCAAGTTCAAAGTTCCCATCTCCTATAATCTATTCAAAACAGGTATCAGTGGGGGAGGCTCTCAAACATTATCTCAAATGGAGTTAGTCCACCTCAGTACAGTGTACACCGCAACTGCAAGAGGGCTGACGGGGAGCACAGTAACCCAGTTAGCCCCAGTCTCTTGGCACAACTTTGTCAGGGTGGTTTTTAAAGTACAGTTTTGTCTTTTTATTCGGCTTTAGCTTTGTGGCCAATATATAGTATAGAGTTTTTATTTTAGCCCCAGCACTGCTGTAAGGCCTTTGACCATTTTACCCACAAAAGCAGGTCCATTATCTGAACCTACCATTATGGGGAGCCCACACCATAGAATGATCAGCTCCATCAAAGCTTTTATCACCTCTCTCGATGTTTCAGTCTTAGTGGGGAGGTCTCCACCCATCCCGAATAAGTACAAACCAAAACGATTAAGTGTCTCTTATTTCTGTTGATGGGTTTAATTTTAGTAAAATCCACTTTAACATCTTTAGATGGCACAGTTCCTTGTCTCCGGACACCTAGTCGTTGTGTTGCCAGGAGACAGGGTTGTTGTGGGATCAGTTAGTGCACCTCTCAGTCACCGAAGCACATCAGGTCCATATCACAAACTGTCTCAGGAAGCAGAGCCTCTGTCTGGATGGTTCACTCTAAGGTGACAACCGTTGTTCTCACCCTCCAAACCCCATCGATTACCATGCTGCTGCCATCTGAAAAGAGGGTCAGGTCCGGGTCCTGAAGGGGCACATCCTGCAAGTCTGGTCGGGCTGAGTACACCATCTCAATGGCTTCAGCACAGTCATGTTCAGGTGGCTCCAGGGAAGTGGGCAAAAGAGAGGCAGGATTAATAGCTTGCACAGTCTTGATAATTAACCTGGGGTCTTCTAACAAGGTCCCTTGGTACTGGGCCAACCTGGTTCCTGAGATCCATTTACTTCCAGGTCCTCTCAATAAAGTCTCTATTGCATGGGGCACAAACACACTTAGCTTTTGTCCCAAAGTCAATTTGTCAGCTTCTTTTACTAGAATGGCTGTGGTGGCAGTCGAACACAGGCAGGAAGGCCATCCTGCTGCCACGGAGTCCAGTCTCTTAGCTAAATATGTCACGGGGCATTTCCAGGGTCCCAGTGTTTGTGTAAGAACACCCCGAGCAATGCCGTTCTTTTCATGGACAAACAGCTGGAAGGATTTTGTGATGTCAGGTAGTGCCAAGGCGGGGCGCTTACCAGTCTGTCTTTCAAATCCTCAAAAGCAGCCTGTCGTTTAGGATTTTACTCCAACAGAGGGCTATTTCCTCCTTTTAAAGCCTCATAGAGGGGCTTCGCTATTGCTGTAAAATTAGGGACCCAAAGGCGACATTACCCAAAGGCGACAGTACCCAATGGTTCCCAGAAATTCCCTCAACTCCTTTCTGGTCACCGGCACTTGGAGGCCCTGAATGGCCTGAGTGCATGAGATTGGCAGAGAGCGTGTTCCATCCTTTAATATAAATCCTAGAAACTTAGCAGTCTGCACACAAATTTGAGCTTTTTAGTCAATTATCTTTATCTAGTACATAGGATGTTTTTATCTAATTTGTCTTTTAATAGGACATCACTGAAGAAATTTTATGACATTATCTGGACTGTTTAATATCTAGGCATCTCTAAGTATTGTGGCATATATAGCATATACATCACATAGGTCTTTTTGTTAAAAATTATCATTTGACTGGTGACCTTATATTAGTATGAACCTCTTATCATAAATATCTGGAGCACAAGCAAAGGCAGGTGTCTGAATCCCAAGAGGCAGCTGTTGGGGTCATCTTTCGACGCAGGGGGCAATCCCCGATCTCGCTGGGGCCTCCAAAATGTTAGGGTCGGGACGTCCGCCGCGTGAAGGAAGACTCCAAGAAGCGTTCTCTCATGCAAAGGGCAAGGGGTTTTATTATCCAAGCATGCATGGGGCTCACTGAACACGCAGGAACAGTGGGCCATTTTTTTGATAATTTTAAACAGACTTCATTTGCATCCTGCTTTGGACTGTTAATTCTATTATCTCATTTTGGGTTGTAATTCTGGCAGTTTTCACTCACCGTCTCTCATGCCTTCCTTGGGCAGCTTGTAGTTTTTTACCATGACCTCTCTTCCTTAGCCTTTTTCTTCCTACTAGAATGCCCTCTGTCCCGCATTGTAGTAACATCTCTCCGGAGTGCTTAGTTTCTGACAGAAGCTAGGGGTATTATTGACATAGGGATTAATATAACAATTTTTATATTAATTCCTCAAACTGGGGTCAAGGGTTTAATTTATTTAGATGGGTGAAGTCCAAGGTCTAAATCTCTTTGAGGTACAGATCTGTAGGATTAAATTATCCAGGGTAACTCTTTCGTTTTGATTTCTTCACCCAGAACTCAGGCAGAGAAAAATAAATGTATCTGTTATCTCTCCTTGTTGGGGACTTACTCCTTAGTCTACTATTTAAGTGACTAGAGCATTCTTTTTATATGGGGAACAGTGTTAACTTTCTCCTCTATTGGTGGCCTATAGTGGTCTGCTCAGGCCACAGTAATAAAATGCTGTAGACTGGGTATCTTAAAAAAGAGAATTTATTGTCTGACAGCTCTGAAGCCAGAAATCCAAGACTAGAGTGCCACCGAGGTACACACAGTTCTGGTAAGGACCTTCTTCTTAGCTTAGATACAGCGGCCTTCTCCCTGCATCCTCCCTTACATGGCAGAGGGAAGGAGATGGTAAGCTTGCAGGGTGTCTCTTCTTATGAGGGCACTAATCTCATTATTCCGGCTCCACCCTCATGACCTCATGAACTCCTAACTACTTCCTGAAGTTTCCATCTCAAGACACTTTTGCATCAGAGTTGGCAATTTGTGGGGACACAAACATTCAGTTCATAACAGACTTGAGCTCTCATCTAATGCCCTGCTGTTTAAAACCAGGCTTCTAGTTTACCAAGAGCAAGGCCTTTCTGCTACCCCTGTGCCCTTTAGCAGTATCACCTTACACTGAAGTATTCTAGTCTTCTGTTTCCACTATATTTTGGGAGCCTAGAGACCTTTTTTTCTTTCTTTCTTTCTTTCTTTCTTTCTTTCTTTCTTTCTTTCTTTCTTTCTTTTTTTTTTTTTTTTTTGGTTTTTTGAGACGGAGTTTCACTATGTAGCCCAGGCTGGCCTTGAACTCACAGAGGTCCTCCTGCCTCAGTCTCCCGAGTGCTGGGATTACAGGCATGCGCACTACGCCTAGCTCTTGTTTTCTTTCTTGAAATCAACTTTCCAGCACGTCTAAGGGTTCTGAAGTCTTCTAGTGTTATTTTTTCTTCCAGAACCAGAAGTCTCCCACAACCAGCTTTCAACTCTGGTTTGTGTGAACTAAACAAGTCTGAATTTCCATTCCTTTCCTATTAAAGAGGGACGAAGTACACAAGTATAATTTCACTCATCTCATACAGTACTTCTGAGAAAGAGCAATTAGAGAGAGCAATATGTTGCAAATTAAAAATGTTTAATATAGCAAAAGCAAATAGAGCCTCTAATAATGCATTTTAATGATAATGAATTGATATAACACATTTTATCTAAGGACATTAAAGTGTATTTTAACTACATTATAATTCCTTAAAGAGACCATGAATGTTTCCAACTCAGCAACCACAGAACAATAAGAGGCCATTTGGGATTTGGTTGTAAACTAAGTGTTATTGACTCCCTTTTAAAGATTATAAGTATAATTTCTGGAACGTTGTACTGTGAGTGTAGATAAAGTTATTTTTTTCAGAACATGTGTTAAGTAATCAAAATGGCCAATTTCAGAGACCCATCCTACAGGGCAAAAAGTTCAGAGAAAGGTGAGAAACAGTTAAATTTATAAATAATTTTCATTGGAGGAAATACGAACAGAAGGAAACAGGGGTCTCTTTATTGTCTTGTGAAGTTCCAGTGGCTCTGAGACAGATCATATTTTTCCACTGCCTTCCTTATTTTCCTCTGGAAATAAAGAAAAACAAGAATAGTTAAAACAGATCAAACCTACTGTAGTTAGCACCTGGCAGAAAAGGTAAAATGGGAAACTGAGCTGACATTTTCATCATTTACAAAAGGCAGAATCTTGGGGGAGATTTAAAACCATGGTAAGGTTAATCCTCCAAAAGACCAGGGATAAAAATCAAGGAATCAAACTGACTCCCATGCTGTATCCTCCAGAATAGAAATTAGTTCAAATTCAGGCCAGACTTCCCTTTGGAAACATGTCAAATTTGACATTAAGGATTAATTCACAAAAACTCAGCCTGGCAAAGGAGATGTCCCTAAATATTAAGGCTAACGTATTAAGTCCTTGGGCGTTCTCCCTGCTGGCATTTAAGTGATTTATCTCCTTTGTAAATACCTAAGGATGATATTCATGCAATTGATATGGCCATACCAGTTGCTAAAGTATGGAAACACTACCATTTTAGTTGTTTTATTTTTAAAAAGCAGTTATCCTAAAGGACACTCATATCCATGCACCTCCCACCCCCAAATCCATATCTCTTCATAATGAAGACTCATTCCTGGTGCAGAGCCCTAAGACTCCTACTCCAGCGCTACAACCAGAATCCATTCTCATGACACAGAGCTTTAGCTGTTGATTAAGCAAGTTGCATGTTGTACTAACTTCAGCCGACAAGCCTGAGCTGAACTAGGGCCTCACGTTCTAAATTCTAGTGTTTTTAGTGTATGTATCTTAATCTCATGGGTGGGGCTTGTATGCTTTGACTTTCGAAGCCCACTTTGGCTTCCTATCTTGCCATATGTCCTCAATCCCAGTGGATATTAATTTTAGATTTCACAGATTCAATAAACAGAGATGTCCACTGATAGATAAATATATCATGAAAATGTGATATATATATATATATATATATATATATATATATACCTGTAGATATAGATATACATAATTCTTACATTGAAAAATGAAATCCTTTCATTATTGGCAACAAGGATGAGCCTATATTAAGAATAAATCGGGGCCGGTGAGATGGCTCAGGGGAATGGGTGCCTGCTGGCGTGTGAGGTCCTGAGGTCGACCCCTGGTACCCACAAAAAAAAAAAAAAGAATAAATCAAGCACAGGAAGATAAATGTCACGTGTCCTCACTTATTCGTGGAAGTTAAAAAACTTTATCTCATAAAAGTAGATAGTAGACTAGTGGTTACCTAAGGTTAGGGAGAAGTGAAGACAGATGGGGAGAGGACACTGACAAGTAAAGGGTGCAGTTGAATAAGATCAATAACTAGAAAATGTTGTATAGCACAGTAGGGTAACTGTGGTTGAAAACATTGAATTGAATATTTCAAAATAGCTAGTAGAGCAGATTCTGAATCTTTCCAATACTAAAAGTGATAAATATCTGAGGTGATGGATATGCCCAATTATTTTGATTTGATCATTACACACTGTGTACATGTATTAAAATATAACGTCGTATCCCATAAATATTATTGTATGTAAATTCAAAATAAAAATATATTAATTTTAGAAATAAACAAGTAAATCAGTGTTTTAATATCTTGCAGGCTGATAGAATATTTTCCACTTTTATCTTGCCATCTAAAGAGCATTAATGTTTAAAAATCTTTTATCTCTGCTAGTCCATGTGGGGAAAGAACAGGACTGTGGTGGATTAACTAACGGTCAACTTGTAACACCCAGCTGAACTGAACCAATGTAGTCCTGGGTGTGGAAGGCCCACGTGAGGATTGTTGCCAACAGCGTAAAAGGAGAACTGGATGGGAAGACATTGTGCTGTTGATTCTCCTGGAGAATCCTGTTGTTGTAGTCAGGGTTTACAAGGGAAACAATTTCATACAGGACACATAATTTATAGGATTATTTTATAATATTCACCCAAAGAGTCAAATGCAGAAGAGTGCAGGAGATCTGTCCATGCACTAGAGACCCAGAGAATCCAGCTGAGGGTCTGGATCCCACGGCAACATCCTGCAGGTGTCCAGCTGGAGGCCTAGAGCCCACAACAATGTTTCATGGAAGTCTATATCAAGGGTCTGCACTGAGAAGGCCCAAAGGTCAGTGGTGGAAGCTAGAAAGTCTGTGCCAGTGGGAAGAAGGATCTGTGCCAGCAGGCTGAGGGAGCTGCACTGGAGCCAGGAAGCAACGCTTGTGTTTATCCTTCTAATTTTTAATGCAGACAAGTGAAAAATTAACATGGCCTGGAGTGATCACTGGCATTTGCAAAGCTGTTTGTGTGTCATACACTAATCAGTTTCAATGCTTAGCTTACTGAAGCTCATCTGACTTAGCAGCAACTCCCAAGTGTTAGATTTGGCACAGAGTTTTCTTTGGTGTTTCAGTCTGTAGGCATCACCTGACTCTAAAGCATAAAGGGAAGACAGACTGAGCATTCGCTGTGCTCTGTCACTTCCTCCCACACTGCTGGAGATAAACAGCCCTGCAATTCTAGCATTCTTTCCGCCTTGAGCACTGTCCAAAGCCCAATATTATAGTCTGTCCTTTTCTTCTTTACATGTAACACATTGGCATTATAGATTTATTTACATGTGTAGTACTAAATAATATTGAAACTTTCCTGGTAATATGAATTGCTGCTCTAACAATACAGAATACAGGTTGAGTATCCCTTATCCAAAATGCTTGGGAACAGAAGTATTTTAAATTTCAATGTTTTTTTTTTTATTTTTGATCTTGGAATATTCTCATAAATGTAATGAAACACCTTAGGGATTGAGATTCAAATCTAAACATGAAACTCATTAATGGTTTTCATGTACCTTATATTCATAGCCTGGAATTAATTTTATACAATATTTAACAATGTTGGGCATGAAACAGTTTCAGAGTATGGAATTTCCACTTGCGCTATCTATCATGTTGATGCACAAAAAAGTTCTCAGGTTGTGGAGCATTTTAAATTGCAGATTTTTGGAGTATGAATGTTCAACCTGTATGTAATCAGGCCTTGTTATCAGGCAAAATAGTCAATACCTTTTCTACAGGAAATACATCTTTGGCTTTGAATAAAAGTATTGGTAAGGATCTTTCATCTTTACATTCAACTACATCAAAGAATGAGTGCTTTTAATGCATTATATAAAACTACAGAACAGGGTTTTATCTGACACGTGATAATTTTACCAAACTATATTTGGAGGAAAGAGAAAGCTTGAGTAGCAAAACAGAAAAAGAATAATTGATTATACTATCAGGGAGCTGTTACAATATGAAACAAACATCCTAAGTGTACAAGAAGATTCCACTAATAATGTATTTCTGACATCAATAAAACTAGTTGTTTTTCATCTATGTTGTGAAAGTTCTGATTCATTTTAGCCCTCTCTATTATTCTATTATGGCATGATTATTCTCATTATGCTTCCTCAAACCTATCAACAGATAGAGTCTAGACTCTAATTATCTTTATATTTAGTCAAAATAGTCAGGCTTCATCTGTTTCCAGAACAGTTAATGTATTTGGCTCATTACTCTGAAAACACTGAGTACAATTTAACTCACTAAAAACACATTCAGCATTAGTTTATGTAAGAAGCATAAAGGTCCTCTGTGTGATGATTTTATTCTTTCCTGATGGCGGTAAGTCAGGAAATAATAGCTATTACTTCTGATCACTTACTATGTACCAGACACTATGTTCACCTTTTATATGTATTATCCATCTAGTTCTCACAACAACAAATTATCATTCACACTGCACAGATTTAGAAGCTTACCTAGAGTCGTGCCCTGAGGAAATGGCCATCCCAGGACAGTCTAATTTCAAAGCCTGAAATGTTATCCACTCCACTATAGGAAATACTGATTCCATAGACTAAGGCTTTAAGTCTGATGTTTACATGGACCACTTACTGTTAAGTTCTCAAAGAGCGAGAATCTAGTACCTCAACCCTTCCTGAGACTGCTTTGAGTATGAAGATGGCATTCATTTATATTTATTTCTTTATCAGGGTTATTCCCATGTTCAAAACCCTTGAATGGCATTCCATCACTCCTGGATAGAAATCCCAACATCTGAGTTTCAAGGCACATGCACTGTCTTCCATTCCAGGCTCCTTCATTTCCTCTCAGCCAATCATTCTGGCTTTCTACTCCTGTAATGTTCCACGTATTTCCTTTCTCGAGACTTTTCCCCATCTTCTTCCTTCTGACTCATACATTCTTTCAGCTCCTGCTTATATCTACCACCTCCATTAAATGCCATTTCTGAAGAGGCTTTCCTGCTTTCACATGGTTCCAGGCCCTCTCAGCCTGCTGGCGTGGGGCCTCCCCAGTAATCTATTCATCCCTCAGCAGGAGCCCCTCCACAGACCAATAGGAAGCCACGCCCATCGGCCACCTGGCAACAAGCTCACTGTCTGGGATCCCTGAAGTAGGCCCTTGCCGCAGTACCACCTCCCATGGACCAAGGTCCTGGAGATAGGGCCATGTAGAAATCAGAGGATCCAGCCCCACTCAACCATTATCAAAATCAGTCTGTGAAGACTGAAGGAAGGTTCCCTTCTCCCAATGCATGGACAGCAATTAAAATCTTTAAGGATATCAAAAGAATCAGGCAAACACGACACCATTAAAGGGGACTAATAAACCTCTTATAGCTTACCCCAAAGAGGTCCTCTCTTGTGAGTGTCTTTGAGATATGATCAAAAATACATTGAATGCTGCTGCCAAGTGCCCTTCAACAGAAAGACAGGCTAGTAAAAACAGTATGGTGTGTCTCCAACCACCTTATTCACCAAATCTGGCACCTTGCTACCTCTGGCTGTTCATCAAAGTCAAAATGACCATGAAAAGTGAATGTTTTGAATTAATCCAAGACATCGAGGCAGCCACAACAGCACCATTAATTACACAAAAGAAGACTTACAGAACTGCCTCAGGAAGTGGCAAGAATGATGGGATAAGTGGGTTTGAAATGAAGGGAAATATTTTGAAGGGCATTAATGGTGATGTGTCTTCTACTGTAATAAGTCATTTTTAAAATGTAAACATTCACTATATTTTTCAATCACACTGTATATGTATCCATGGGATGCAGAAAAGTGCTATAATAATAAGGTTTTGAATCTACGCTTTTAGAATCTGGCACTAGTTTGAATACTTCTGTTTGTTTCTGAGCTATTTCTCTAAAAATGCTTTTTTTTTTTTTCAAAAAGTGAAGTACTATTCTCAAGAATTTACTATAGTGCTTAAAGTATGATGAAAAAAGGGAGGGATGACTGTGACTAACATTGGTAGAGCTGTAAACCAGAAATGTCACATTTCATCACTGATAACTTAAAGAAAGCACACAAAAGTGTATCATTAAATGATGGTGAAGAAGATATCTCTTAAATGCTTAGACTAATTTCTTCATCACCCAAGATAAAATATGCATAAATAGGAGTAAATAAGTATATATAGGAGTATAGCCTCAACTGCATTTTTAGGGTATCCCTTTCATAAGAGTAAGTGGACTAAAAGTGGGCAGACAGGAAGAGAGAAATGCTCTGTTCAAAATTGATTTCAAATTGCATGTTCTCCCATCAAAAGTTAGCTTTCTCCATTACAAAGATAATTAATGCTCATTATAAACATTTTAGAAACACTGAAAAATATAAACAGATCACTCAAATCCTAACAATTTCAAGAAAATCTTAGGTAACATATGGTATATTTCCTTTCAGTCTTTTTGCTGGGTACTTTTAAAAACATAACTGTAATAAATTTGTATCATACAAGATTGCTTCCAATTTTTAAAGTTTATCTTTTATGATTTATGAAAGGAAGTATGCATGTAATTATAAAATATTTTGAGAAAATAGATAAAATGAAGGAAAATGAATATAGTCCCATATGTCACTACCCACACATAACTGCTACTAATATTTTGGCATATGTTCTTTTTTGTTTGTTTGTTTGTTTGTTTTGTGGGTACCGGGGGGACGACCTCAGGACCTCGTGTGCCAACAGGCACCCGTGCCGCTGAGCGATATCACCGGCCCCTTTTTCGTATGTGGGATCCGGGAGTCGAACTCGGGCCTTCGCGCTTGCAAGGCAGGCGCTTAAGCCGCTGAGCCGTCTCACCGGCCCTTGGCATATGTTCTTTAGCTAGGATATTTTCTTATGTTGTTGCATTGTATATTGATTGTATAGCAGAGTTAATGTAAAGATATTCACAGATACGAGAGTGTTGCAGAATAATTGCTGAGGCTGATAGTTTGTTGCCTATTTCAGTTCAGTTCAGCCTACCCACATTGCCCAGTAGAATAAAGAACTCTATAGCACCAAGCATTTAATTTAAAAACTCCCTTTATTGATTTCACAAGTGGGCTAAAGTGAAACTCATTCACAGAATGTTTCTGCAGTAACAAACTATGCAAGATACCAGGATGTAAGCAATAAAGATGTCTGAACACAACAGGTAGCCTGGGACATCAGAGGCAGGCCCATGGGTCCTTTCTGCTCACATCAGCCTCATACTCTCTGACACAGAATAACAGACGAGGTTTCAGATTAGAGCTTTCAGGTTCACCTTGGGCAGCAGGAGGTGTGTCATGCTTATGAAACATTTTATGCTCCGGAGTTGTGTAACTCTTGATAGTCTTCAGTGAGCCATCTGTCATAAACCTACATGTTCTGGGTTTATTTGCTAAGTAATGCTTAGCAAGGATATCCCGCTGAGGCATTCTGCAGATAAGAACATTTTTTTTTTTAACCAAACATTATTAGTATGTTTACTTGGAGTTCCAGGTGACAGCGACTACACTGGATTAACCTGAATTTTTTTCTTCCTTTCTAGGGTAGTTTCCCCCAACTCACTCAGAGAAAGTGAATAGACCGCATAACACTGTTTAAAGGTTTTCATTCTAAATGGACAATAACAAAGAAAAACAGTTCCTCCCTTTTAACAGCTCATTCTCTTACCCTTACCTTCCACACAGATGTGATGATGTATAGTAGATCTCTCATCACCAGTTCTGTTCTTTGGGTACTTTCTTTCTCATCATCATTTCTGAGAAATTCCTTGCCATTTTCTCCTTAACCACTGCCTCTACCCAGTTCTTAACCTCCCATCCAGTAGAACTCCAAATAAAATATGTTAGGGACTCCTAGAAGATAATATAGGAGAAAATCTAGACGGACGTGGGTATGGCAATGACTTTTTAACTACCATTTTACCTCATTTCACAAACTTGATTCTTTCCATAAATCTGGTTGCAAACCATGTTGGATGAGAACCAAACCAAACTCAATGGTTAGGTTCAACATAGACATTATAGAGAAATTTGATTTGGTTCTCACTGAGTTTGGTTTGTCACCAAAATCAGGGAGAGAATTGAGCTCATGAATCGAACTGTAACACAAAATTGTGTTCCATGAAAGAAAGAATCAAAAAGTTGGGCCTCATAGAAGTTTATAGCTTCTGCTCGTTATAGTTCACATGAGGGTCTAATCTTTGTGTTTTGCAGTTCTATGGGCTTTGGAAAATGCAGAATCTTATGTATCACTATTACAAATTCATACAGAATAGTTTAACTGCCCTAAAAATCCTCTGTGCTCTGTCAATTCATCCCTCCTCCTTTTCCTCCTACTCTCCCCTGTAGCCATCGATCCTTTTACATCTCTATCATTTTGCCTTATCCAGAATGTCAAATGGTTGGAACCATACATACAGCATAAACACTTAGGCTTGCCTCCTTCAGTGAGTAATATGTATTTTAATTTCTTCTACATCTTTTCATGGCCTAGTAATTCATTTATTTTTGTTGCTGAATAATATTCCATTGTATGAACGTACCAGTTTGTTTACCCATTCACCTATCCTGTCACCAAGTTTGGCAATTATAAATAATGTTGCTACAAATAATTCAAAGGCATTTTTAGGAGCCTAAATTTTTAACTCATTTGGGTAAATATCTAGGAGTTCAATTGCTGGGTTGTGTGGTAAGACTATGTTTAGCTTTGTATGAAACTCAAATCATCTTTAAAGTGGCTGTATCCTTTTGCATTCCCACAAAAAATAAATGGAGTTCTTGTTGCTTCACATCTTTATCCTTTTTTGGTATCATAAAGTGGATTTTAGCCATCTTAATAAGTGTGTAGTGATATCTTGTTATTGTTTTAATTTCCAATTCCTTAATGAAATATGATGCTGTGTATCGTTTCATATGCTTATTTCCCATCTGTATATCTTCTTTGGTGAGATGTCTATATAAAACTTTTTCCTACTTTTTTTTTTTTTTTTTTTGTGGGTACCGGGGGGTCCACCTCAGGACCTCGCGTGCCAACAGGCACCCATGCCGCTGAGCGATATCACCGGCCCCTTTTTCATATGTGGGATCCAGGAGTCGAACTCGGGCCCTCGCGCTTGCCAGGCAGGCGCTTACGCCGCTGGGCCATCTCACCGGCCCTTTTTCCTACTTTTTAATTGGGTTTTTGTTTTCTTATTGGTGACTTTTAAGTGTCTGTACACTTAGTTGTTAATAGCTATTGTTCTTTCTCTTTCTAAAAGGTGTATTTAATTCTTTTGAAAATTCGCTGTGCTACTTTCTATAGATGCCTATTCCCTGACAATATTTTCAATATATTTCATGATTTATTAAACTTATAGAACATAACTATTTAAAATAATTGCTGAAAATTCTTTCCTATGTCATCTTATGCCTTCTGCTCTTTTTTCTACTTACCTCACTCAGAGGACCCTGTTTTCTTGTTATTTTTGACTTTGTGCTGCAAATTGTTCTTGAAACATTTTTTGTGGAAAATCATCGGAGACTTGAGTGAAGGTAACTTTTTTTAGAAAGCATTTATATTTCTTTCAGGATTCTAGCAGCGTTACTAGTCTAAGACCAATTTGCACTAAATTTAAACTAAATTCATAGCTTAATTATTTTAACTATTTAGTTGATATAAATGGAGACTAAAAGGGGTAGCATCTCATATATTAATTTGAAGCATACGAACTAGAAATTTTTATAGGTCAAAAGTGGTTGTCCATTAGAAAATTCATCTGAGTCAACCTAAAGCCTAGTTCTTTGCATAAACTTAGTATGAATCTAAAAAATATTCACTTAAATGAATTAATGAAGATATTTGGCAAAAATAGACATTGTGGTCCAATAAAGAAGATAAGGCTAGCTTGATACTTTCAAAGTAAGAAATATTAAAATTTTATACATCTAAATATATACATATACACCATGGATGTGCATATACATATAAAGTTGCCAAGGAAATGAAAAATCGCTATGGCTAGAATATACTGAGAAATAACAAACACAGTGGAAGTAACAGGGTTACCCACGTTTGCAGTTCAAATTCATTTCATTAGGCTGGATGGAAAGTGATAACCTATATTTACCCAAATGTACTTTAAACTAATTGGGTGCAAGGGTCTCTTTAAGAACAAAGTGTTATGATTGCAACAATACCATCAAAACATCATGTGGTAATTGGAAAATAAAATCAAGAACTCAATTTAACCTAAACATTAAAGGAAATTCATTTAAGAACTCTCTTGGCATTTCACTTCTTGTTGCTGAAATCTACTTTTAAAAGCTAAATTAACCAGATTGTCTGTTAACATTGATCACATTAGCTAGATAATTGCCAAGACTCCATCTTATGCTATGTGGATACAGCATAATGTGAAAATAAGGACAATATACCTTGATGCACAACAAACTCTCTCACATCAATTTTTCTTACAGTTTTTTTTAATGGCTTGAGCCTTGAAGATGACTATGTCCCTACCGGCAGTTAGAACTGTTTTCCATTACATAATCAAAGAACAGACTCATAGCAAAGACTTCTCTGATGTCACAAAAGGAGTAGATTTGCTGTGCCTTGTAACAGTGCATAACTTCTCGTGGAACATGGAAGGACAGAGTTTATAGATAAATATAAATGGCATTTGCCAAGATTGCTTTGGTAGTACTTTAATAAAAGACTCTCAACTGGAAAACAAAATCCACCTCCTTTTGCTGAACTGGCTACTTCAGTTGAGAGAAGGCTCTTTATTACCACGGAAACAAAGAATGTACTTTGAACTCAATGCAAATCTTCTGCAATCTTCTCTGTATAAATAAAACGAGTACATTTTGTACCAGCAGTGTAATAGGAGTAATTAAACAATAACTGAAAAATGTGCATACAACTTCAACACATTATGCAATGGACTGATATGAATCCAACTAGAATATATAAGCAATCTTGTCTTTTGGTAGAATTAGCTTTAATAAATATGGTGATCTTTTTATTTTTGTGTGCATTGTGGTTATTTTCTCTTTAATTTTGTTCAGGATTGCCTCTGTTTGTTGTGTTATTGGTGGAGAAACTCTAGACTCTTTTTTATTTCAATCCAAAGAACTCGCCTTTGTATAGTTATGGACATCCAGCATGGGTGGTGTGGTGTGTGCATTTAGAACATGTTTATTGAGGGGAAATAACAGACTGGATCAAAGACCTGAGTGATTCTCAATTAGTGCTAACATGGCTTATGAGCAAAACTTTTTAGACATTTTTTAAAAATCTAGTCTCCTTTTTCTATAAAATAAAGAAAATTAAGAGGATTCTGCCCTTCTTACTTCCTTAAGATACTGTAGGGATTAAAGTATACTTCATAAAAATCTTTTTATAAAGGGCATTATAACAGGCAGAAATCAGAAATAACATTGCTGTTGTAAATTTCTCCCATAGAAAGATGTAATGAGAACAAAGAATAGATTGGCAATTATCAGTGTTATGCATCACCTAATTACAGTTTGGTTTTACTTTCCAAATTTCTTTCTTTTGCTCTTCTGCTACTACCTTATGTAGAGCACTAAAGGACAACATGCACCCCGTGAACAGAATTATGTATGTCTGACTCTGTAATGCAAGGGGGATCTCTGTTTCCTGATTGCAGCCTTAGTACCTCCCGCTGCAGCATACACCATAAATCACCCTGTACACAGAGAGAAGGCCGGATCCTCCGGTAATCTGAGAATAGCAACATTCTTTACAATAAGCTCATGACACTTTTATCCTCAGCATGATGGGGAGAGTTTCCAGAATACATGCACTGTACTTCCATTAGATGGTTAGATACAATGATCAGTAGAAGGAGATCTATTTATATTCCATAGAGGAGTTTCTGAGAAAAAAACAATGAGGAACATCAAGCAAAAGAGCAGGTTGAGAAGCACAGAAAATACTAACCAAACTAATACTAAGCTATCTTCCTCTTGCATAAAACTTTTCTGGTCAAAAAATATAAGAAACAAAATCCAGATTCTTCTCACATATGGTTTTATTTGACCTTTATAACAACCTCATGGTGCAGGTAGGTAAGTTATGTGTGATACCATTTTCCAGGTATTTGGAGAGGTTAAGAGAATTACCCAAACTCACAGAAGTTTTCTGATCAATTCCTGCTGTAGTTTTCTTTGTAGTACGTCTGATCATGCATGTAAAATGAAGACTGAAAAAAATTCCAGAGATTATGTTGTGTATCAAATTTTTGTTTCTTACTTTCTCAAGTGGAGTTTGAGACTAGGTGAAGGTAATGTGAAATGAAAGAAGAAAACAATAAAGTAGTATTCTTCAACTGCATTA
Source organism: Erethizon dorsatum (assembly GCA_028451465.1). Taxonomy (NCBI): domain Eukaryota; kingdom Metazoa; phylum Chordata; class Mammalia; order Rodentia; family Erethizontidae; genus Erethizon; species Erethizon dorsatum. The sequence goes on along the minus strand of CM051835.1, from coordinate 48,035,604 downwards.
AGTGGTGAAATATTCTGTTTACATTTTTATTTTGACCTAGCCAACTAAGAACAATGAGTACCAATCCTTTTTTATAATTATTAATTTTTTGATAATTTTGCTGCAACTTTCCTGTAGCTAGCTTAAGAAGCTTTAAAATGAAGAGCATCAAGTGCTTAGTTTTAACTATTTCCCAGTGACCTGGATGCCTCCTCCCACATTGCCAGACTATCCTTCTGCTATTTTTCCATGCTACTATCAATAATACATACATCTGCACATTACTGAATGTCAGGAGTTTGTAATCTCAGCTAATTCTCTACATTATTTCATAAAAATTATGTCTCTGATGGTTTGAGGAAACCTTAGGCTGTTCAAGAGGAGACATCTTCAATCAGGGGACTGCACTTTTTAGGAAACAGTAGTTTGAAAATGTTAAATGGAAGAAAACTCTTTGAATGAGGAAAACATAGTAGTAACTCTGGGATTTTAAAATTATTCTAAGTGTGGGGTTAGAGTGGCAGGTTTTTCTTCAGTCTCTGCTCTTCCCATACCTGGCTTGGGACAGATGCTGGTTAATTTTGTGCTGGGTGGTTGGTTAGATGAATGAATAAATGCAGATAAAGGTGCCATATTTCAAGTATAAACTTCCTTCAAGAAACTACATTTAAAATTTCTCTTATACTTTTGCTAGGTGCAGTGGCACAAGCCTATAATCCCAGCACTTTGGATGCTGAGGCAGGAGGATTGCCAGGAGTTTGAGGCCAGCCTAGGCTACATAGTGAATTCAAGGTCAGCCTGAACTACATAGTGAGATCCTGTCTCAAAACAAATAAAAATAAATAAATGAATAAATGAATAAATAAATTTCTCTTGTACTTTTGAGACTGCATGCCAGTCTTGGTCAATATCATCAAAAATAACATTCTTTTTTATTTTATTTTTTATTCACCTTCCGAATTCTTCGAGCCACACAAAAACATTAAGGAACAAGGGAGCATATATTAATTACAGTGCAATTTTATACATTTTCCTCAAATAGAGGTGACAGTATAATCAGTCCTTCTTCAAATTTTAGGAAACCAATGCTCTAAAAAAGTAGTACAGGAAAGATTTTGGTTCCAGTCATCTGAATATACATCCTGGATCTTTCTGCTAACATTTCTCTGCCAGCTCATGGTCTTAGAATACAGCTTTCAGATCTTTAGCAATTAATCAACTGGTGGTTATAGATAATAACTAGGAAAAGTATTCAAATTCAGTGCTTCCCAAAGGCACCTGAAAATATAGAAAAATTATACATTTAAAAAAAAAAACCTTGATGGTTCAAAAGAGTGAAAGTATGAACATTAAAGGATGAACTGGAGGGTTTGCTGTATTTAGCCAACAAATCTTACCGGAGTCTTTCCTTAAGTCGTATTCACTAAAGTAGTTTATTTAAATGTATTTGTTTGCTGTCGAAAGATTTTTAATGGGATGAGATCCCAGTTATTGATACCTTGTATTATTTCCTGTGCAATCAGGATTTTGTTCATGAAGTCTGCCTACACCTATGTCTTCAAGATTTCTACCTATTCTGTCTTCCAATGGATTTAGTGTTTCTGTTTTAATATTTAGATCTTTGATCCATTTCAATTTTAGTTTAGTTCATGGTGATAGACATGAGTCCAGTTTTAGTCTTTGGCATGTGGAAGGCTAGTTTTTCCAGCATCATTTGTTAAGGAGGCTATCTTTGTTTTAGTGAATGTATTTGGCTCCTTTGTCAAAGATAAGGTGGCTGAGAGTGTTGGAGTTGTTTCTACATCTTTTTTTTGTGTGTGTGGGTTCCGGGAGTCGAACTCAGGCCCTCGCACTTGCTGGGCAGGCGCTTAAGCCGCTGAGCCATCTCACCGGCCTGTTTCTACATCTTTAATCTGTTCCATTGATCCTCAGGCCTGTTTTTTTGCCAGTACCACACTGTTTTTATCACAGTAGCTTTGTAGTATAATTCAGAGTGAAAAAATAACCCACAGAGTGGGAAAAAATTTTAGCCAGTTGTCCTTCAGATAAAGGACTTATATATAGAACATATAAAGAACTTAAATATAGAACACTGAAAAAAATCAGACCCCCCCCCACATTTAAAGACCCAATCCAAAAAAGGGAATCTGAGATGAGTACACACTTCTCAGATAAAGAAATACAAGCAGCAAATAAATATATGGAAAAAATGTTCAGCATCACTGGTTATTAGAGAGATGCAAATTAAAACAATGCTGAGATTCCATCTCACTCCAGAAAGAATGGTTATCATCAAGAAATCAACCAATAACAAATGCTGGTGGGACCATGGGGAAAAAGGGACCTTTCTCTACTATTGTGGGGAGTGAAGACTGGTGACACTACTGTGGAAATCAGTATGGAGATTCCTCAAAAAACTAGGATGAGAGGCCCCATTTGACCCAGCTATTCCCCTTCTAGATATCTTCCTGAAAGAATTAAAAACATCATACCACAGTGATGTATGTGCACCCATGTTTATAGCAGCACAATTTGTAATAGCTAAATCTTGGAAACAACCCAAATGCCCATTAACTGAGGAAAGGATAAAGAAGATGTGGTTTTTTAATACAATGGAGTATTACTCTGCCACAAAGAAGGATAAACTTGAGACCGTTCTAGATAAATGGATGCAACTGGAGACCATACTCTTAAGTGAAATAAATCGGACTCACATAAGTAAACATCACATTGTCTCCCTGGTATGAGAAACTGAAAGAGCAAATAAGGACCAAAATGTACAACAGATATTGTGAAATGGGAAGAAATTGTTCAAAAGGAAACAAGAACTAGGTTAAGGGAAGGGGGATAGGAAGGAAGGGAAAAAGCAAAAAATGATTCAAAAAAGAATAAAATGGAAACAAAGCTTTGTAAATAGGGAGGTGAAGAGGAGTTGAAGGGAGGACAGGGGATTGGGAAAAAAGAGGAACCAAAATGTATCATGTACAGGTACAACTTCCTTAAGATGAGCATGATCATTATGTATACCTAAAATGTACCAATAAACTTAATTTAAAAAAATAAAATAAAATGACAGCCTTGAACTATTAAAAATGTATTTGTTTGAAGGAAAGGGACATAAAAATGTTTTTCAAAACTGAAAAAGAGATTTTATTTATCTGTTAATGTCACTTGCAGCTTCTATCCCTAACCCTACTGAGATGCTTTCCAAAATATTCTCCATAACACAATTACAGAGGAGCTTAATGCAACAAATCATATTTTGTTTGCTTGTTAGCAAGTGTACCCCAATGTGAATTAAGTTTTTGGCTGAAAAACATCAAGTGTTCTGAATTTTAGTTTTTCTGCTTCTTTTGTCCACAAAGGCTACTATAGAGAAGGCCTGGACTTATTTGCTTATTCTTTTGTTTTTTATCTAGTAGCTCCTTCCTGTCATTACATTTTTCTTTACCATAGTGAAGGCCACAAAACTTGAATTCAAACTGTAAAATTTTCAGGCAATACTAGGTGTTGGGTTAGTTAATAAATAATACTTATGTAGTGCAAAGTCTGCACTAAAAAGTGGAAAGATAAGAAATGGCACCTAGCAAATTCAACCAACAGTAGGAGATGCACTTAAGAATAATTTCTGCGGTTTGCACATGTCTTTTCATTTTCTCTGTAAGGGATGATGTAACTAGTGGCTGACAAAAATAATCACAAAAATTGTTTAGAAAATCAACTACTCTGGTGGTTCTTAATATAAATCTCAGGTTTTCTCGTTGTTTTTTTTTTTTTTTTTTTTTTTTTTTTTTGGGTACCGGGGGTCGACCTCAGGACCTCGCGCGCCAGCAGGCGCACGTGACGCTGAGCGATATCACTGGCCCTTTTCTCGTATGTGGGTTCCGGGAGTCGAACTTGGGCCCTCGTGCTTGCCAGGCAGGCGCTTATGCCACTGAGCCATCTCACCAGCCCTAAATCTCAGTTTTTCAATTGCACATGTGGCCTGAAAACAAGTGGAGCAACTTAAATATTTCTTACAAAGTTGTGCAAACCAGTCTTGGAGGATGAACTAAATCTCAGAGCTCAATTGGCTGCACACCCACACACATACCTGCAAAGCAATGCAGTGAATGATGAGTAAAGATTTTTTCTACAACAAAATAAATTTCTTTTCTTCTTCTTCTTTCCTCTATAAGGGTCCATGGGTGTGATTCAGTGGCTTATAAAGGGAAAAATACATCATTATTTTCATTAGCTTCTAACTGAAATTTAGCATTTTCTTCCATTAAGAATACAAGCATGAAATCTGTATCTTTTTCACCAACAGCAATTATAGTTATTTTATGTTAACTATTTGCAGGTAATTTAAAATATTTACCTTCCTCAGTATTTTAATGCAATCGTATGTCTATTAGTTGATAAATTTAACATATTTTTCTGGTTATGAGTCTACCTCATATCACCAAAGGGTCCATGGCACAAATAGGTTAGTATTTCTTATTTCCCGTGCTGGAATACTCTAGGTCAAACAGAATCCCATAGCTCTAAAACTTTCATTCACAGAAATTTTGTAACTGAGACTATTGTGGTGAAATGAAATTAATTTATAATATATGGAAAAGAGATATAATATATGTATGCATAATTTGTAAAATATTATGTAAATAAGCTGAAAATAAATGTTCGCAGTGAAAGCTTGCTGGACTCCAAGAATATGGACAACCAGGTTTATACACCTGCCTTCCCCCAAAGAGAAAGGATTCCTCCCCAAACAAGGAGGATTCTTCCCTGGAAAAATGGACGAATCCAAGAGAAAATCTGAGGTTCTCCCATGCTTGTATTAGTCACTTTTCTATTGCTGGAACAAAATACCTGGCACACACAATTTAAGGGGGAAATATTTATTTGGCTCAGTGAGCTAAACTAAGAGGTTGCAGTCTATGGTTGGCTGGCTGTAAGGCAGAAATAGTACAGTGGAGGAAAGCTGCGACCCTCATGGCATCTAGGAGCAGACAGCAGGGAAGAGCCAGAGAGGAAGGCGCCAGAGACCAGAGAGAGTCTGCAAGGCCACACCCCCACGGTCTGCCCAGAACACCCAGAAGTGTGCTGTGCCATCTCCTAGGCATCTCTCAAACCAATCAAGTTGACATCAAGATTAACCATTACCACCCCCAAAGAAACCAGATAAGTTCTTGCTTGATCATCATAAGTGGATTCCCATTAATTAACAATTCCTACCATCATGTGGAACTTCAAATCATCTTTTTAGTACCTTACTCCCAACTGTGTACATAGGCTCATCTAATATCAGAGGGAGACCTGTAATATAAACAATTATACATCAAAACGTTAATGCAAATCTATATACAGCCAGTTATGGTGGTGCACACTCATAATCCCAGCACTTGGGAGGCTGAGGCAGGAGGATCACTTTGATTTCAAAGCCAGCTTAGGCTACATAGTCAGTTCAAGACCAATGTGAACTACATAGAGAGATCCTGTCTCAAAAAAATCATATATACAAAAATGTAACTATAATTGATATGATTAGAGATCTAAGAAGAAAATATTAATCCATGAAATAAGAACAAGATGCTATAGAAATGAACTCCCAGTGTATAACAAAGAACCTATAGAAATTCCAAAAATATGAAAAGGAAAGCAAGTTTTAAAAACTAAATAGAAAACTTGAAGGATAAAAGTGATGATGATTTCCTAGAAATTCAAATTTGAAAAGATAAAAAAATAGGAAATACATGCCAGGCCTTGGTTTCAATCCCTAGCATTGAAAAAAAAAAAGGAAATAAAGAGAAAAGAACTAGAGAATCAATACACAAGGTCAAAATTCAACCGCCAAGATTCCATAGTGGTAGAAGAAAAAATGGAAAGGAAGAACTGTCAAAGAAATGAGAAAAGAAAATATTCAAAGTTCAGCTTGAAAGGATTTATCCTGAATGATGAATTAAACAAATCTTATTTAGGGACATCATTATGAAATTTAGGGCATTATAGTTAAAGAAAATAACTCTCCAAGTCATCAGAGAAAAAACCAAGGATGAAGAAGACACGTGACTCAGAAAAGGGAAGAATTGTACAATGAAGAGAGAGGAAGAAATACTCGGGATGGTGTGAGGAGAGTTTCACAACACCTATTGTGCAGCTGGTGACAGATGTACCTTGGAATAGGGAAAAAGGAGGTTCCACTTGGACCTCTCCAAGGGAAAAACTGAACCTACAGAGCAGCTGTGTTTACTACATGTAGAGAAACTCATGACTGAGTTCATAATAGGTACATAGGAATTGAGCAAAGAAAATACAATTATTAACTCCAGGAAATAAAACGAAAAGGAGAAATCAAAAGTAACCATATAGTTCAACTATAACAATAGTTACATACATGTACATTAAACTGTAAATATTGAGCAATAACCTAACCAAAAATATGAAAGTAGGACAGGAGAGTGGGGATGGAAGGGTGGTACTCGAAGTAAATCTTCATCATCCTTTGCAGGAAGGCAATTATGTAACATCGGCATTTGAAAAAAGATACAAGTTAGCAGCATAGGAGTATTTTAAATACATATGACACACTGCAGGTGGCTGTTGGTATAAAGTTCAGTAACCACTTACGAAAATGTTTTTCTTTTTTTCTATAGGAAAAATAAACAATGGCTTCATGGAGTAAATGTCTTTGTCAAATTTCTTCTGGTTGCAAGAAATCATCTCACCTGCCCTGTCCAAGAAAAAATGGACCTTAACAATACAAGCTGAACACCTGGAATTTAAGAGTCAAAAGTACAGTTGAGCTTAATGAGGGACCAGGAATCTGGTGCCAGCTCTAGCAGATGTTACCATATCTAGCTCTATGGAGTCACATGCTTAACGGTCTTCACTTTTCTCCAGGCATCTACTGTGACTTCCGTTGACAGGAATGACTTTCTCAGCTTCTGGGCACACCGGGGCCAATCATGACCGCCATGGAATGGCATCCTAAGCCTCAAAGCCTGCCTCGGCTGGATCAAGGGGGCACTGTCAGGGACTTGCTAAAACTTCTGGATTCCAGTTTAAGGTTGTCTGAAAAGAGGACATGAGTGTCTCAACTTTTGTCAGGTGTCAAGTTTGGCCAGATTAACACCGGTAAGTGTAGAAGGGTTCTGAACAATCAACAAAGCAGAGTAAGCCACTATTGTGAGCAGAAAGTGAAAAGTGTCTCTCAGAGGAGGAGCACAGGCTAGGCAGGAACCCTAACGGACATTTCTTTTTCAGGATAGACATGTTTTGGATTCCAGGCAGAGGACAGAATTGAAGTAAAGCAAGCATGTACAGGTCCTTTATAGATGCCAATATATGATACTTCCATTTAGCTAGCAGGAGTACAGAGAGAAAGAGTGCCATGAAGAATGAAGTTGGAAACATAGATTCTATGACCTTCAGATCTAATCCTACCCTTCATCTTTGGCTCCTGGCTGAAGCAATCAGCGTTCTCTTTGTCCTTTTTTGATGGTTGCTGTGTTTTGTACTAGAAAGTTGCTTAGAGGATTTGGAAAACCTGTTAAGACCTGTTTGCAAAAGCTCTTGAAGGAAAAGCATTAAAAGATTTATTTGAGCATCAAATGTACTCTACTGAACACTGCAAAAGGGAACATATAATGTCCTAAATCTTCAACTAAACTGGCTTCATAATTTTTTTCCTAGTGGAACAAAACCCATATTTATACTTAAGAAACACTGAGAGTATTTGTAAGGAAAAGAGTGATTTTCAAGTGTCTAGTTTAAGATCTAATCTCAAATGCTGCTGCTTGATAGAGGTCCTAGTTCATTAAAAAGTAGAAGATTTTCCTGGAAAAACGTTAGAATAAAAAGTATATCAAGATTCTTTGATAGAATTAAAGAAATTGACAAATATCTCTGAAGACAGATTTTGAAAACATCTGAAGACGACAGTTTAGGAAGAAAAAAATCAACAATGCTTCAATGTTTAAAAAGATAATAAGAAAGTATTATGAACAACATTCTATGATACATGTTAAAACTCAGATGAAATAAATCTCTAAAAGAGTTTCATAAGAAAAAATTAAAGAATATAGTCATAAAACCTTAAAAATTTACTCAGAAGTTAAAAATCCTATCACAGAAAAACCAGATCCTGTTAGTATTGCTAACAGGTTGTAGCAAATAATAAAGGGAAAAAAAATCTGTGACTATTCAAGGAAAAATAATTCTAATCTTGCACAAATTATCTTAGAATACAGAAAAGTGAAATAGCCCTAGCTCATTTTATTAGGTTAGTAAAACTTGGATTTAAAAATCCAGCAAGGAATCAGAATATAATTAAAAACTGCATATCAATCATGCTTATGAACACTGATATAAAATTCTAAACAGAATATTAATATAATCCAAAAGTAAGTGTGTGCAAGTGTGTGCATATAGTGTGTAAGATAATGCATCATTTGGTTGGTGGCAATAGAACAAATTTTACATAAGAAATAAGAAATCAATTAATATCCACCATCACATTACTAGATGAAAGGAGAAAACAAATAATCATCTCAATAGTTTAGAGAAAGTAATCAGCAAAATTCTAAGCCCTTAAACTGACAAAGGGTACCTACAGAAAACCTATAACAAACATAATATTTAACGATGAAATATTGAAAGTATTGCCTTTGAGATAGGAAAGAAAATAAGAACATCTGCTAGCACCACTTGTATAATTTTGTACTGGAGGCTTTAGCAAATAATCAGGCAAGAAAAGTAATAAAAAGTATATGGCTTGGAAAGAAATACAGAAAGCTAGATATTATGAGTGAATAAAATCTGTGTGTTAGAATCCAAAAGAAAGTATAAGCAACTTACTAAAATTAATAGAATATTTTAGCATAGTTTCATGCTATAAAACTCAATAGACAAAAGTAACTTTTAACAAATAGAAAATTTAATTTTAAAATACGTTTGTAAAAACATTAAAATTATAAAATTTCTATGAATAAATATAACAAAATTATCCAGGAACTTTATGTAGAAATGTATAAAATTCCATCAAAAAAGAAATAAAACTTAAATAAGAAGAGATACAGTTATCATGTACAGGGAAAAGACTTTGATAACATAGAAAAACCTACTGTCCCATAATTGATTTATATTTGAAAAATATTCCTATCGGAATCCTAACAGGAACTTTGTGGTACAGAATAAGGTAATTTTGAAATTTATATGGAAAAGTAAAAGGATCAAGATGGAGAAGACAAAGGAGTATTTCTTTTATTGCATACATTATTATAAAACCATAATAATTAAGACAGAGGGGTCTTATCAGGGGATATAAACTCAACAAGTAAGATAGACTAGAAAGCCTAGGAAAAGACCTACTCATTTATGGATCTTCTGTATGTGATAGAAGATTTATAGCAGGTCATTGGAGAAAGAAGGCACTTTTTGAAAATTATCAAGTCCTTCTTGGGTATCCAGAGGTGAAAAAACAAAATTATATACCTATCACATACTATATTTAAAACCTTGTTTTATCAAATTAAAATTTTAGATGAGAAATGGCAACACTAACAAGATAGAAGAATATCTTTATCATATCCTATAGAGAGGGTTTTCTTAAAATTCACACAAAAACTGTAAAAAGTGAAACTTTACCATTTCATATAAAAGATATAAAAATAATAAAAAGAAAATACATAAACTGGGAAAACAGATTTTTAACATATAAAACTCACAAAAGGTGTGGTGGTGCATGCCTGTAATCCCAGCACTTGGAAGGCTGAGGCAGGAGGATCACTGGGAGTTCAAGGCCAGCATGGGCTACAAAGTGAGTTCAAGGCCAGCTTGAATTGCATAGAGGAATCCTGTCTCAAAAAGACAAAAAAAAAAAAAAAGAAAAAGAAAAAGAAAAAAACACCCCACAAAAGATTAATAGCAAAGTATATACAAAATACAAAACCTAAACAAAACCTCCTGCAAATCAATTAAAAATTTAAAAAACAATGCAATAAAAGGGAGGAAATCTTGAACAAGAACTTTACAGATCAGTAATCACAAATGGAAATAAGCATATGAAAAGACACTCAGTTTTATTAGAAATTATGAAATGTACATACAAACTACAATGAAAATTATGCAATGTAAATTCAATCTACAGTGAGATAATATCACACCCGCAATATTGATGAAAATTAAAGTCTGGTAATATTACATGCAGGTCAGAATGTGGGAAAGAGTTAGATTTTATACTGATAGTATCAATAACTTCCATAACCACTTTGGAACATAACTTGTTGTTTTCTAATAAAATTGAAAATATGTATACCCAGGGACCCAGAAATACTGCTCTTGGAAGTATAGGCATACAGACACCCAAAATCCTAAAATGGACGTAGTCATACTACCTAGTAGTTCAGAAAATTATAAACAGCTCAAATGCCTATCAGCACTGGAACACGTGCATGAATTTTATTTTAATACAGCTCATTACAATAGATTATGATGCACTACTAAAATGTAATGGATTTCAGCCACACAAAGCAACACGAATTTAAAAAGCAATTTGATAAAAATTGAACACTATGATTCCATATATCTAAACTCAGTTTAAAGATTCAAGGAAATGATCTTATATATCTAAAGTCAATACATCATTTAAAGAGTCAAAGAAATGATAATGCTATTATGAAAAGAAATAAAATTATAAACACAATGCTGGATCATAGTTTTTTCTGAAAGAAAACAAGATAGGATATGACAGCAGCACACAGAGATGCAGTTTTTGTAATGTTCTGCTTCTTGAGTGGATGTTAAGTATATTTATTGTTTACATGCTATCCATTTTCCATAAATATTTTTATATTTCCTAAATGTATTATTTTACAAATTATTAAAAATTGTTTAAGCATGTTAAGCACAACAACAATTGTGAGGAATCCTTATGCCCAGATCCAGTGTTTTAATCAGCCAAGGCTGAGAGCAAAATCACAATTGCAAAGATAGATGCCTTGTGTCATTGTAGCCTGTCACACCAAGTCACCTCGTTTAATGTTTCTTGTTCCAGTTCTTCCTTTGCCAACCCATCTCCCAATTATAAATTTAACATCATAAGTAGGTTTGTCCACAGGGGGAAAAGGTACAGATCACACACGTGAGCCACTGGAGAGCTTGATACCCCATTCCTCACTTTAATTTAAAGCTGGCATTCTAGTTACTATTTCAAGCTCTGTAAGCATCCTTAGGGGCAGTCTATGCCTGCTGGAGAGAAGGTGGGAAGATGAATCACTCCAAGGAGAAGTGGAGAAAGAAGCTGAGGCAGAACGCTAGAAGGGAAGAAATCATCCAAAGTAAGAATTCAGGTATCAGATGCAAAATCAAGGGACTTTATGGGGACCCTTAACATGGCTGCAGGCTGAAATTTGAATGGTTATAAAAGTATGCATGCAACTTATAAAGTCATGTGTGCCACCATGGAAGACAGCTTTATATAGTGAAAAAAAACAAAGTTCTGAGAGTTAATTTTAACTCAAACACTAGCTTTGTCACCCAAGAGGTCCCCAAGTCTACAAATGAAGATAATAAAGGTACTGCTGGTGAGTCAAGATAATGCACTGTACTTATTCTCAAGGGATGGCAGTTTGGTGAAATGGAGAAGCTTGGTATTTGATGCCAGATCCCTGTCTGATTCTGGCTCCTCTACCTTCTGTCTGAAACTAATTTTTCTCATCTACAAAATGGGATAAGGAGGGCTGGTGAGATGGCTCAGCGGCATAAGCGCCTGCCTGCCAAGCGCGTGGGCCCGAGTTCGACTCCCCGAACCCACATACAAAAAAGGGGCCGGTGATATCGGTCAGCGGCACGGGCGCCTGCTGGCACGCAAGGTCCTGAGGTCGACTCCCGGTACCCACAAAAAAAAAAAAAAAAAAAAAAAAGGGATAAGGAGAACTACCTTGGAGATGCTGTGAGATTTAGAGATGAGCCTAAAATTGATATGTAGGAAGTGAAAATCAAGGTCAGAGATGCCTAGGGCAAGGAGACAGAGACTCTGAGGACGAGAAGAAGGTGCAACCATAGGCACGAACTGAGCCCCAAGGTCAGAGAGAAGGACTAGCAGGCAATAGCAAGGAGGAAGCATAGGAAGGAAGGAAATTGGATTTGTCTAGTGCTGGATACCCGTGAGTCAGACATGGGAATTTCCACCCAAGGACAGATTTCTAGTTACTAGAAAGGAGACCGGAAAAGCTATACTGCCGGTCAATCCCAAAGGAAGCTGAGTAGCAGATGGGTAATCAAGATAAGGTCTCTGAGCCAGTTTCAGCTGAGAGGCAGATGACCTAGGAACCTAAAGTCAAAGTATTAATCACGTGGTCAAAGCAAGAGGCCAAAACCCTAGCATCTCAGTCCTCATCTCCTCTGCCTCACTACTGGATCTAAGTCAGCACTGGATCTAAGTTATCTAAGTCAGATAAGTCACCTTATCTTTTTTTTTTTTTTTTTTGTGGGTACCGGGGGTCGACCTCAGGACCTCGCGTGCCAGCAGGCGCCCGTGCCACTGAGCGATATCACCGGCCCTTTTTTCGTATGTGGGTTCCGGGAGTTGAACTTGGGCCCTCGCGCTTGCCAGGCAGGCGCTTACGCCGCTGAGCCATCTCACCGGCCCAGCATCCTTATCTTGATTGCCCATCTATTATTCAAGTTTCTTCGGAACTGTCTTTAAAACTGACCAGATGTAGAGCTAGTTTTGACTCTTTAAATGGTCTAAGTAGGCAGAAGTAACCATTCTCTCCTCTGAAAAAGGAAAATTGAAGAGCTCTGAGCTGATCTAGGGTACTAAGTCTGAGGGACTCTGGTGGACAAGGGGGATAACCATGGCTTCACCTTGGGTACACTGAGCAGAGGGAAGAGTTCTGTGGGACAGCTGCAAGAGAGAAGCCACGCGCCGCCCATCACACACCCAGACTGAGGCCAGGCGCAGTCCTGGGTGTCAGGATTTGAAGCAGTTTTGGAACCTGGGCTAATAACTGTGCTAGCAAAGGTATCAATGGATGGCATTCTGTAGGATGTGTGGGGCTTGAGAAATAACACGTGGACGATAACAATCATGCAGGTATCTACATGACTCAGTTCCTTCAAACCCAAATCCACATTCCTTAGCCTGAGCTAGTTCTCTGCTAGTTCTTAGACATAACAGAGCAAAATGCTATTCACAAAGATGGCTGCTCCTGAGTTTCTGCCTATACTGATTGCAAGTTTGATACACGAAAAGGAAAAATGAATTTCCTAAAAATATGAGAAAAAAGCCCCTCTGAACACAAGAGGTATGTGTTGTCTTTCAAAGTATTACACAGAGTTCCAGAAGTATGGTTGACTTGAAAAATCCCTTCAAGGGGAATCCATTGCACTTCTTGAATGCAAAACTAATAGAGTTTCAGAATAATGCTTAAATGAGTTTTATTCCTAGTCTACCTCCCACTGAGGACCCTAAATATATTCTAATACCATACATATCTGCTTGAAGCTGCTTAAAATGTACTGTGTAGCATTAATTGATTTCAGCACATGCATTGTGATTGTGGATGAAGTTTGCCCACTTAGGTGCTTAAATTTTACATCTGGTAGAATGGAAAGGTCTTTCTTTTTAGTACTCAGAATCTCTCTTTTTAATCATCAGCACTGTCAATGGGTCCTTTGGGGCATTAACAACAAAGGACTCTTTTTGTCCGAATGCCCTCCTCCAATTAGAGAAGAAATAAGTCCCCTGAATGGGGGAGGGGATTATTCCATTTCAAGTTATAGTGGGAAGCAAACACTTAGGGAAATAATTGGACTTTCTAGCCCCAGTGTAAAAGTTTTGATGTCTTAGTCTGCAACTCAAGATTTTAATTAATAATACTGCTCAGTGGTTTTTCTGTTTGGCCTTTTACTTGGTTAAATATTCAATTCTATTTATTTCACTGCACATGGCATCTCTAAGCCATATGATTCATTGGTAAATACATCATAATTAGAATTTCTGGTGCTTGGTTCTTTCTATTACTCTGGGGAAAAATCCTTATGTCCTTCCTGTGTTCTGGCTTAAAGAAACATTAAATATTCTTCCACTAAGTATTCTCCACCAGTTTCTCAGTTTTTGTGGCCACTCCAATCTTGACATTTTTCTTGAATCCTCCCTAAACTTTAAACTTAAACTACCTTCAAGTCTGTTTTGGCAAATTGGGTTTTTATTTATATATGAAGAACATAAAATTGCCATTAAAAAATAAAAGTTACCAGACTGAAGCTATGCTCTGAATGAATGGCAGAATTTACCACTCTTCGGGGAAAGTTTTGTTTCTAGATTTTACTGTTATTCTGTTACAGAACAGCTTCTGCTCTAGTCTGGAAAAGAGTGAGGAAAAGTGAACCTAAATTGTGTTGTATAATAAAGTAACATAAACTCTTGCCTTTTCCTCTCTTTACCACAGGAAATGAGAAGATGAGAAATTGCAAGGGCCAGCCACTGGAGCCATAGGAGCTAAAGAGCAAGATGGCCCCTCCTGGAACAAGATGGCTAAGTTCTTCAGAAAGGCTGAAGTCTGCCATTCAGTTAGCTTCTTCAACTTGCTGTAATCCCTCTGTTGCTCCCAAGTATTCACTAAGCTCCTGTGGCAATGGCCACTCTGCGGTAGCACTGTCTCAGGTAATGAAGGAGAGGGGAGTTTATGCACATTTGGGGCACAGATGAAGAAAGGAAGGAGCAGCCGGCAGGAGTGGTGACGAAACAGGAAGGTGTGACAGAGATAAGGCCAGGGAGAGGAGCTCTGAGGGATAGATGACAGCGATGAGAAGAAGGCACACATGTCCCACCCCGTAAGCCTCACAGGTGTAAGGAAAGATGCTGGTCTTCCTACAGTTGCTGACATAGGGACGTAGCTGAAGTAAAATATGTGCCCAGAGTATCAGAAATCCGATAGACAAATAGTTTATGTACACATGTAAATCTCTCTGTCTTCTTTAAGAAGTCCGTATCATTTCACCTTCTAATAGACATATCCCTCATGGATTATTTTCTTCAACACAAAGTAAATTGATCCAAAGGAATTATTTATTCTCTGCCAACCCAATCCATGGCAGACTGTGCTCTTAGACACTGACAAAAGAGCCTTGTTCTATTTTATATCTTAAAATGGTATCTAAACATCACTATGAGGGAAGGCATTTAGTGCTAAATCAGGTTGGTTTTAGGCTGCTCCATGGCCATAGTCTTCCTTTGTGCCACTCTTGTCAGAAAGGAAACAAGGAAAACAAGTTATGACACTGTGTCCATGTGACACAGAAGAAGAGTGAAGTTAAGGAATGCATAGCTTCTACCTTACAGGCATCAGGCCTCACAGAGTGCTGAGTCCAGGAGGAGTGGATCGACCTTCATAAGTGACCCGTGGCTTTACTGTAACAGCTTTTAAGATTTTGTCCCTGTGTTGAACTTCTGGTATTTTAAATGTTATATGGCATGGAGAGGTATTTTTTGGTTGTGGCTATTTGGGGTTCTGTATACATCACTGATCTGTGTATTTATTTCTTTGCCTATATTTGGGGAGCTTTTGCTATTATTTTTGTAAACAGGTTTTTATACCATTAATGGTCTCTTCTGATTTTCACTTATTCCAATTAATCTTAGATTAGTCTTCTTTGTGTCATCTGCCAACTGTTGGATCCATTTTTCATGCTCTTTTGTTGTTTTTAAGGTACCTTTGAGTAGTCTATCTTTAAAAGCATCCTTATCTTCTAATTCTGAAATTCTGTCCTCACATTGGTCATCTCTACTGCCCATACTTTCAATATAATTTTTAATCTCCTGAATTTCTGATTGAAACCTTTTTGTGGACTCTAATTCTTTGCTAAACAGGTCATTCATGTTTGTATCAATTTATCTAGCTCAGCTAGCATTTTATTAGTGTCTTCTAAAACTTCTGCGATTATTTTGTTTACTACTTTCATTATCCATTTAGTTATATCTTCTGTGATGCCACCAAGCACCTGTGATTCTCTGAGCACCTCTTTGATCTGATTTTTAACCTCCTTTGTTATCCTCCCTAATACAGTAATTTGGGTACGTGGCTTTTGCTATTTTCCCCCTCAATTCCCCCTGGATTGGCTTTGGGTAAGTGGGGAGTTCAGGGAGACATTTTGTTGCCTTGTCTTCTCATGTTTCTGTGGGTTCTTTGTTTGGTTTGGTTTGTGGGTACTTAGAGTGGAAAAAATTTTTGCTAGTATGGAGATCTCTTTAGTTAGTCTGTTTTACAGTGAAGTGCTTTTGGCATGTCTAACTATAGTCTTTTGCCTCTGCCCCAAGATCTGACCACCTCTGTTATTTTGGGAGGGGAGAATGCATTGCAATTGGCCCAATGCCCATTTCTTTGGAAATGGATCTCAATATTGTCAATGTCACAAAAGTAATCTGGGTGTTGGCATACAGTGAAAAACCATTAATAATAACAATTATGCGACCCTGGCAATATCAAGCAAATCTACTACAGTACTATTGTCCAAGACAAATTAGATATTAACATACCATGGGAACCAATAATGTACCAACCTTAATTATAGAAAAGAAATCCAAAATTGTAGTATGAATACCAAACCAACCCAGATATTGACATACAGCTAATATGTACTAAATGTGACAGCTATGTCTTCATTAATGATAGAAAAGAATCCAATAGTATTTATATAGAATTAAATACCTATCTAAATATTAATAAAGCTTAAAAGTTATACTATTAAAGATATAGGGGGTTGGAAACAGGAGAATGCGAGAAGAGAAATTTGAAAATTTAAACTATAGGAAATGAGAAGGAGGAGAGAGAAATGAGGCAAAGGATCCTATTAGTAAGGAAAAGGGATATTTATAGAATTAGGTAAAAGTAACAGAAAAAAAGCAAATGAGAAACAGAAGATGAAAGTAAAAAGGGAGGAAAGAAATAATATGGAGTAAAAACTCCATAAGAAAAAACTGAAGGGACAAATTATAAGGAAAAAAGAAAAGAAGGGGAAAAAAAAGAAAAAAGAAGTGAGAAAAAGAAATGAAAAGTATTTTGAAAGTAACCAGGAAAAAAGACAAAAGGAAATTCCCAACAAATCAGTGAAGAAGAAAGAGGAAAGGGAAAAAAAAAGGTCAAAAAACCCTGTTTTTGAATAAGTGGTTTCCTTCCAGAATCTGCAGTTTCAAAGTCTAGCAATTTTGGGGTTTTTCCACCTAGCCTTGATACCTGTGAATTTTTGAGTTGCCCCACCAATTCCAGAGGCCCCTTTATTTACAAAGGCTATGGTAGTATCTAAGCTGAGATGTGTCCACATTCATGCCAATGGATAAGGAAGGTGGTCAGATCCCAAATCCATGCTGGATGCGTGTAGTAGCGCAAGGACTCAAATACTCAATGCCAAGACTTTCAAACACAGAGCAACTAAAGCCAGGCCTGGCCTCTGGCTGCAGGATGGGTCCTGTGCCCTTCTCAATCTGAGCTCAAACTGCTTAGGGTCTCTTTCCAGTCTGCTCCCTGTCCATGGCTGTCTCCCATTGATGTCTCTCATGCAGTCACTGTGGGAGGGGAACACTGGGAAATCTGAAGTGAATCCATCCCACAAATGCTCTGAGTCCCAGGTTCAAACACTCAACCCTTTCGCAGAATGACACCCCATGCTTCACTGTCTCCAGGGATATGGCAGACACCTGCACTGAAATTCCTTTTCATCTGCTGCCTGTGGAAAGACTCCCAAAGTAGTGAGAACTCGTGCTGCCCCACAGACCCAGTTCATCACTTTTTCTCCCTAGAACCCTGTAAATCCCCCAAACTCACCTTGCTTTTGCAAAGTCAGGTTGGGGAGAAAGTCCCGACTGTTTCATTCCCCTCTCTTCAATGTAGTATGCCTCCTCAACTTCTCTGTAGCTTTTTTTTTTTTTTTTTTTTTTTGTGGGTACCAGGGGGACGACCTCAGGACCTCGCGCGCCAACAGGCACCCGTGCCACTGAGCGATATCACCGGCCCCTTTTTCGTATGTGGGTTCCGGGAGTCGAACTCGGGCCCTCGCGCTTGCAAGGCAGGCGCTTACGCCGCTGAGCCATCTCACCGGCCCTTCTCTGTAGCTTTTAATTTTCCTCTCAGTTCCTTTCTGATTCCTGGGGATCTATTTCTCTCATACTTGTTTTTTCTTAGCCAAGTTATTTTCCAGTGTCTGTATACGGAATCTTGGAGAGGCTGAATTGCTGCCGCTCACCACTCTGCCATTTTGAATCCATGTATTACTTCATTTGCAAATTATCTATTCAGATCATTTGCCCATTTATACATTGGATTATGTTGTTTATGTTTTTAAGTTTTTGAGTTCCTTATATGTATATCATTGATATTAACCCTCAGTCAGGAGAAGAGCTGACAAATATTTTCTCCCATTCTTCATGTTGTTTCTTTGATCTGTTTATTATTTCTGATATTCACACATTTATCATAAATTTCTCCTCTTATTTGCCAATTCCTGAAGGAAGGATCAGGCCTTGAGAAGCCACTGTCACTGATCAGAATATGTGATATCTTCTTGAGACAAAGCCAGGAGCCACTGATGCTTGGCAATGTTTCAATAACCTGGATAATAAATATTTTATATGCAGTAATACCTCAGTTCATTAACTCTTTTGTTTTCAAACAATTCAGTTTGCAAAGAAAAGGATTCAGCAAAATTTTCTCCTGTTCACAAACTCCACATTGGGTGACAAACTCAAACACTGCCATCTTCCCCACATAAACACAAACGCAATCATCTTCCCCAAAATTGTAAAACAAATTAAGTTTGTAAACTGAGGTACCACTGTACTATTCAACTGAGCTTTTTCCTCCATATATCAACTACATATGGATGCAAGACTGAAGTAATATTCCTCTTATGGGTTAAGAACAAGAAAATTTATATGCAATAGCCACATCATTGATTCATTTCAATAAAATGGCATTCTCTGCAGTTTCAATTTCATGTGAAATAGTCTAAGATTTCTAAGTTCCTACTCAAATGAGACCTGCTTGTTTGATGTGCAGTGGAGGAACCAGTCAGAATTCTGGGTTAGTCTACCATTTAAAAGGATTTAAGGAAAGTGATGCTTCTGACTTTGTCTCAAGACTTTACCAATTCAAGAATTAGAGCAATTAAACTTTCTATGGAACATATGATATTAAATTGAAACCATTCCACAGAGATTCTTGTGTACATGTTAGCTGACTTGAACATGAGTATCTTATTTAGTCATATTGGGACTTTTCAGAGATAACTCGGATACCAGAAGGGTGCCTACATGCTCTTTGTAAATCAGACATGTGGATACCATGACCCAGAATTTAACTCCGTCCCAGATATCCTCAAGAATTTCAGTGACCACATGTATATTTGGATTTTGTAAACACACTAAAGATCCAAGGACTAACGGGAACTCAGACGGCTATAAATCCTTTTTCTCCTAATCTCTTTTCTTCCTTATTCCTTCATGTGTTCTCTCCACCCTACACCTCTACCCAAGCCACACTCTCAGCAGCAATATCAGTTCCTCTTCTCACTTTATATGTAACAAGAATCACAGTGTATGCATTATTCCTTTCATAAATATAGTGCTGCCCCTAAAAACAATCATGAGAATAAACTTTTCTTCATTCCATTATAGATACAGTGATGAGTAAAGTAAACTGAAGGCACCACAGTAAAAATCTCCCCATAAGATGCAGTGGGAGGATATAACGTGATTGACTATGACCAATGACCTCTGATCAATCCCATTCTCAGAGTGAGCAAAAATTGGTGGTAGGAAAAGATGACAATGCCACAAAGGGAACCAGCAAATGATCTCAAACCATTTGATCTCTCTCCACCAGGAAGAGAAAGATGGTCCCTTGAATCCTGAATATTCTTCTGGCCCAATCTGGCCAATAACTGTAGGTAGACCAGATCAATAGTACCTGGGCAAAAGTGGATGGCATATTTAGACCCTGGAACTCCCCGTATTTCATTAGTCGTGCAATAAAGGGAATCCATGTTTACACAGGCAAATTTTTAGATCTCTTTTATCGTGTTACGGTAGGGTTTAATACAAATGTAGAATTGTTTTTAGAGCCTTTTATTTTATCTTATTGTATTCTCAATATAACTACACATAAATATGAATAGAAAAGAAAAAACAAAGAGTTCTGAAAAGAGTGGAAACTTAACAAATTAGTAACAAAGAGTTAGGACTCCTACTAGTTTTTCTTATTTTCCTGGACAGCATATTTCCTTCCCCAGGAGACCTCAGCAAGATTATACAAAAGAAATTTAGTTGTTTCCTCCACAACAGTTACTTGGACTCATACTCAGTTAATTAGCTCATGTTTCTCATATCCTGTGTCCCATGTTTTAGAGACTATGTGATCCTGTACCTTCCTGCTGGTGATCCTTCCTGTTGGTTGCAAGCTGGGCACACACCATGCCAAAACACCCTGCCTGTTTGATGAAGTCAATCAAAGAAGGAGTTGTTTTGGTACTTGATGGTAACTTTATGTCATTCCCACCTACCCCCCAGTGAAATTTTAATTCCCTACTGGGATAAAGAATTTTTAAATAATATCAAAGCTCAAAGTGGGAAAATGATTTTATAATGATTCACCAGCTAAGATGTAAGGAGGAAAATGAAGAAGGGGGGAGAGAAGAGTTTCTGTTTTGTGATAGTTAAGTGTGTTCCAGGTACTGTACTAAACACATCATATACTTTGATCCTAATTTGATCATAACATTTTTATATGTTTTTGTCTTTTTTGATATAAATGAAGAAGTTTGTATTGATGGTGAAGTAGCTAACTTTAGAACTCTAGGCTTTGATCCCTACTTCTTGTTCTAAAGTAAACAATTAGGACTGAAACCCCTAGTATTGCTGTCATGTAGAATGAGAAGAGTAAGAAATAACTCTTATATTTGATTCAGTATTTGATTCTTAAACATATGTTGCAACATTTGTTTTCTCCAGCCATATGCCCTGTGGGTGTAAGTTAATATTTGTTATCTGGTGTTCCAATATTACTACTTCCCATATGACAGAAAATATTCCTAGGTCTTATAGAAAAGGCCCTGTTTACATCATACAGAGTTAACTTTACCCCACAGGAATCCTGTGGCTATTTACCTGTGTTTTTGACATTGCTATCTCTGATTTCACAAGTAACTTCAACCTGTCTTCAAGACAATTAAGAATACTGGAACAATTTCTGCTTTAAAGCTCCTACAGTATCATTCTTTGATGAAGACTTACACAGTTCATCCCAAAGTCATGTAGTCTGCAGGTATAATAAGAAGGGAGATTTGGAGACCAGAGCAAGACAAGAGAACATCAAGTGACAAGCTGTGCACTGGCATGCAGCGGACAGGAAGGAGTTTGAATCTCCTCTGCTCTTTATTACCGTGTGACTGGAGATGTTTTAGTTGTCGTATTTATCATCTTTAAAATGAAGATAAAAAACAGTGTCTGTCTGATAGGGGCCGTGAAAGTTCAGAGAAATGGACATCATGCCCAGCACGTAACAAGAGTTGAGGAAATACTAGTGACAGTGGCAGAAATTTCTGCACGTCCTGCATGTGCAACTTCACCAAGTCACTCAACCTCTCTAGATTCTTCTCTGCTTCCCTTCTGACCTATAAAATAAAGGAAATAGATTAGTCTATTTTTAAACTCTAATTGTGAATCAAAATCATTCCATACATTCATAACAGAGATAGTACTTATCAAATACACTGTGTTCTCCTTGACACTTTTCAGCATTGTACTGAGGCTATGACCTCATGACTACTTCTGGCCAATAGAAATGAGTGCAAATGACTTGCTCTTTTGAGTCCAAAGCAAGTAAGAGTAAATTGTGAAATTCTCTCAGTCTCTCTCTCTGTCTCTCTCCGTCTGTGTCTCCCTGACTCTCTCTTTGTCTCTGTCTGTCTCTCTGTCTCTGTCTCTCTCTCTGTTTCTGTCTGTCTGTCTGTCTGTCTGTCTCTCTCTCTCTCTGTCCCTCTTTCATCTGCAATCACAGTTTTCAGGTAGCAATGTTGCAATACAGATGCAGCCGGGAACTCTGATTCTCCATCTGTACTGGGGAGGAGAAAATTTGCCTGATCTGCATTTGACTGTGACAAGAGCAAGAAATAATTATTTGTAGTATTAAGCAAATGAGATTTTTTAAATGTGAGTGTCAATGCAGCTAGGAGTTAATCATCCTGAAGTATACGGGACTCAAGCTCCTCCATATCTCATACCTTAAATTTTTATGCAAGTAAATTTAAAAATAAAAAGAAAAGTCACTCTTGCAGAGAGATGGGAGAGGAAGGAAATGTATGTAAAGAACAGCAAATGTCCTGAGGAGCATGCATGAAAAACACAGAATAAGTCAAGAAGCCAACAAGAGATTATTTTTGCTTAGTTTCCAGCCTTCTGGAATTTGCTACAAGCCACCCTCTTCCAGTTATTTTGGTTCCTGGTCTATTTCACTGTACTCTAAGGAAATTCTATGACATGTTTTTATAGCCCCTTACCATGTCCCCTGGTATATCACTGGGCATGGTAAAACTCTTAAGGCATAAGTAATTTTATTATAATAATTACACTAATCATCAGAAGAGAAACATTTCATATCAGAAGTAAAATGTAAAGACACAAAATATTTGACTCCTCTGCCTTACAAAATTGTTGGGAAGACCAAAATAGATACCAGAAGTTGAAAACGATGAAATGCTATGCAAAGACGATAAGATAGATGATATGATGATGGAAAATGTAGTGTATCACAAAGGCAGCAGAACTCATAAAAGAATCTCAATGCCCAATGCAGACAACCTGTATTTTTTTAAGAGAAGAGACATAAAAGTCAAAATACAAAGTATGGTCAGAGATTTTCATAGGTACTTTAAAAAGTGGAACCTAGCTTCATTTTATAGAATATACTTCATTTCCCTGTTAACTTTATGCCTTTAAAAATAGCTACTACACATCATGTATCAAAAAAAGGAATAAAAACACCTTCAGAATAATTGAAACTATGAATGCAATGAGGATATCAGTTTAGGAGAACTAGAATACTTTGTATTTCCATCCTTCTTTTCTCAGTTAAGAAAATAAAGTTGATAGGCAGACATCAATGCTACTTTATTAACAATGTTTTGTTTAAATGTAAATTTCAAAACTAAATAAATGTCAGTGATTCCACTCTGTATGTCATTTAGAAGATGGATTTATCCAAGCCATTTATAAGTCAAATGACATGTTGGAACAGAGGCCACTGCAGCATAACAAACAAAATAGCTAAAGCTCTCAGAGGATGACGGTTGACCTAATCCAAACAAATTATCGCTTGGTTCCATTGGTTGTTGCCAAGTCTCAGCAAAGCGCTAAGAATCAATGAAGCACAAGAGCGGAAGGGAGTCTGCTTGGCTTTCTGTGTGTGGTTGTTCAAGCAGATGAGTGATAGAACTGTGAGCTGATGTCTGCCAACTGCACGGACGCCATCAGATCATTGACGTTAGTGCTGTGAAAGCTGCCATGCCTCACAGGATGAAAAGCAAAAGTACACAGTGTAATGAGTATGAAGCTTGAAGTAATAAATCAGGTCACTGGGGCAGAAATAAGGCTTTACTACACAAAGTCACCATCCAATGATGCCTTGCTCGGAACCTGTGACTTTTCACAAAGGAGAATTTGCTTGAGAATGTGGTAGATGATATCAAGAGGCACCAAGCAGCACCACATCATATCGATAAAGAATGGATGCATACAGCTTCTGAACCTTTGAGCTAGGTGCACTGTGTAATTAACAGAATACTTGCTTCTCCAAAATTTGGCCAAGAACTGGCCATTTTCACCTCATATTCAAGCTATATATTGAGTATAATGTGATAGGAAGAAAGAAAAGGAGGCAAAAGTCTTTAATAGTTGCCGGTGACTATAGATTAGATGAAACAAACCACCAGATGGATTCTACAATTCTGGTATATGGGATAGTAATTTTTGTTCCTCATTCACTGTCTAGAAATCAAAGGAGGAATCACTATAAATAAAGACAGAGAAGAGGGAGAATGCATGAGAAAACTGAAAGACCTGGAGAATGGAGGGAGGAGGTCATGAACCAAGGGCATTAACAGTGCTCAGGGAACCCATGTCTTCATTTCAGTAATCTGTACCCTACAGATTTCCTGAGCAGAAGTGGGAAGACCTGTCAGAAAACTGGACCTCCCCTCCTCCACACACACACACACACACACACACACACACACACTGCATCTGTTATAATTCAGATCTAAAATGTTCCCTAAAACTCTTACGTTCAGAGGTGAGACTTGTAGAAAGTGATATCATCATGGGGGCTTTAACATCATAAGTGGATCTACCCACTGGTGATATCACAGGTTCACGAGACATTACTGAGAATTTAAGAGGGGAGACCTAGTGGAAGGGAGTGCATGACGAAGGTATGACTTTGGAGACTCTGTCGTCTCTCACTCCTTATTCTCTGATTCTTTCTTTTTTCTCTCTGTTTCCTGATTGCCATGAGGTGACGAGCTTTGTTCTACCATGCTCTCCCGCTATGATGCTTCTGCCTCACCATAGGCCTACAAGCAGTAGCTCCACTTGACTATGGACTGAAACTTCTGAAACCATGTGCTAAAATGAGCCTCCCCTCAATTAAACTGTTAATGTCAGGTGTTCTGTCACAAGAACAAAAGTTGACAAACCCAGTATCTCAGCCTCATTTGTAAAAATTCACTTTTTGCAAGCCAGAAAAAATTATCAATATACCCTAAACCTGCAAATGTGTTCAGCGTCAATTTGAGAACATTGCTTGACACCTTGCTAGGAAATATAAGATAGTTGAATAGGGCTCAGTAGCACTCCTACTTCATTCAATATGCTTATGATTTCTTTGTTTACCATTACTCAAGCCTATAGTTTTATTCCATATTTAATTTTTTCTTGATGAACTAGTAGTTCTTAAAGCAAGGATCTATGAGTAGGAAAACTTTCCAATATCTGAGATGCCTGAAAATTCTTCAATGGTGCATTTGGTGTATATAGAGTTCTAGGTAAAAGTTTGTTTTCCTTCAACATGTTAAAGATATTTCCCTGTTTGATGGCATCCATTTTTTCCTCAAATTGTTTTGTTACTTAAATATAAGCAACATGATTTTTTCTGTTAGTATTCAAGGCTTTCTTTTTGCCTATTATGCAATTTCAACAGGAGATCCTTCAGTGTGGAGCTTTTGATTTCTCTTAAATCTCTTAGCTGTGATTCTTTTTAATATCTTCTTTTCTCCTATTCATTACATTCTTTTATCTGAAACTCCACTAGGCTCATGACAGAGCTTATCAAACTATATTTCTCTTTCATATTCTCTAACTCTTGATGTTTTTGTGCTGCATTCAGAGCAGTTTTCTCTGGTCTATCTCCCAATTCACTGATTCCTCTTTGGTTAGTATAGTATACTGTTAGTATTTTGGGAGGTTTTGTTAAGTTACTACTCATATAACATATAATTTGCTGTTTTTAAAGTGTACAGCTCAGCGTTTCTCAGCATATTCACAGAGCTGTGTAAACATCACCATGATCAATTTTAGGGTAATTTCATCACTCTAAAAAGTCTGTTTTAATTAGCAGTCCTCTCAGAAATCCTTGTACCCTGAGGTAGCTATTAATATCCTTCTATCTCTGTAGATTACCTATTCTAGACATTTCATATCGATAGATTCATACCATATGTGGTCTTTTCTGACTCAATTCTTCAATATATTTTCAGCAGTCATCCATGTTGTATGTAGCATGTATCCATCCTGTATTCCTTTACACTATTTTTTCTTTATATGCAGGTACTGGGAGTCGAACTCAGGGCCTCGCACTTGCCAGGCAGGCACTTATGCCGCTGAGCTATCTCACCGGCCCTCCTTTACACCATTGAATAATAATCATTGTATGGCTATACAACATATTTTTAGTCATCAGCTAATAGACATTTGGGTTATTTCCACCTTTGGACTACTATAAATAATAATGCTATAATCATTTACATACACCTTTTTGTATAGACTGTTTTCATTTATTAGGAATGGAATTGCAGGATCATAGAGTAAAGGCATGAATAAACTTTTGAAGGACTTCCAGGATGTTTCACAAAGTGACTAAACTATATCACATTCACACCAGAAGTGTGTGATCATCCCAGTTTCTCCATATCTTCATCAACACTACATATTATTGTTTTCATTATAGTCATTCTTAAGGACTATCATCACACAGCCATGGGTGTGAAGTAAAGTCTCACTGTGGTTTTGGTTTGCCATGTACATATATTCTTGGGATAAATGTGGGGTTTTTTTGGTTTTTTTTTTGTTTTTTATTTTTTTGTGGGTACTGGGGGTCAACCTCAGGACCTCATGTGCCAGCAGGTGCCCATGCCGCTGAGCGATATCACCGGCCCTTTTTTCATATGTGGGTTCCGGGAGTCGAACTCAGGACCTTGCGCTTGCCAGGCAGGCGCTTATGCTGCTGAGTCATCTCACCAGCCCTCTTGGGATAAATGTTTGTTCAGTTCTTCTGTCAGGTTTTACTTGGATTATTTGTCTTCTTATTGAATTGTAAGAGTCCTTTATATTTTCAAGATACAAGTCCCTTTCTAGACATATGATTTATAAATATTTTCTCCCATTCAAAGATTTGTTGTTTCACTTTCTTCGTGGTATTCTTTCCAGCACAAAAGTTTTAGTTTTGATGAAGCTAATTATGCTATTTTTTCTTTCTTACTTGTATTTATAGTTATATCTAAGGAACCATTGTCAAATCCGAGGTAATAAGGATTTATGCCTATGTTATAGCTTTTGCTGTGATATTAGGGCCATTTTTACTTATGTTTTGTACATGGGTAAGGTATGGTTCCAATTTCATTCTTTTGAAAGCGAACAACCAATTGTCTCAATATTATTTATCGAAAAGAATATGCTTTCCTCTATTTAATTGTTTTGCACCCCTGTCAAAAGTCAATGCACTATAAGAGTTTATTTCTGGACTGTTAATTCCATCTATTGATTTAAAGCTCAATCCCAGTGACAGACTATACTATTGAGGTTTTCATAGTTTTATATTTAGTTTTGAAGTTGAGAAGCCTGAGTTCTCCAACTTTGTTCTTTGCCAAGATTATTTTAGGATAAATTCCTGGACATAAAGGAACTTTTAAAAATTGAAGAGAACTACAATAGGCAAAGAAATAGAGGCAGTAATAAAAAGCCCACCAACTAAGAAAAGCCTAGGACCCAATGGATTCACTGCTGAATTTTACCAGAACTTCAGAGAAGACCCAATGCAAAAACTCTTCCATGAAATTAAAAGGAAAAGAGCACTGTCTGGGGCTGGTGAGATGGCTCAGCAGCGTAAGCGCCTGCCTGGCAAGTGCGAAGGCCTGAGTTCAACTCCCGGAACCCACATACAAAAAAAGGGCCGGTGATATCGCTCAGTGGCACAGGCACCTGCTGGTGCACGAGGTCCTGAGGGCAATCCCCGGTACCCACGAAAAAAAAGGGCACTGTCTAACTCATTCCTGAAAGCTAGCATTTCTGTAAAACCAAAATGAACAAGGACTTCACAAAAAAAGAAAACTATTAGGTCAATCTCCTTAATGAAATAAATGCAAAAATCTTTGAAAAGATACTGCCAAATAGAATGCAACAAATCATTTAAAAGATCATGTATAATGAACAAATTGGCTTCAGACCAAATATAGTTAAACATACATAAATCAGTAAACAAACGTAACGCATTCCATACGCAGGACATAAATCACAGAATCATCTCAGTAGACACAGAAAAAGCATTTGACAAAACATAATATCCATTCATAATAGAGATCCTGATAAAAATAGGTATAGAATGACCTTACCTCAAACTGATAAAAGCCACTTATGTCAAAAATGATGAAAAACTGAAAGAATTTCCTTTAAAGAACAAGACTAGAGTGTCCACTCTCATGACTTCTGTGCAATATGGTACTTGAAACTTTAGCCAGAATACACAGGAAAGAGAAAGAAATAGCAGGGGTATGTATAGGAAAGGAAGAAGTCAAAATATCCCTATTCAAAGAAGAAATGATCTTTTATGTAGAAGATCCAAAAAACTCCAACAGAAGACTCTTTGAACTAATAAATTCAGCAAAGTAGCAGGATACAAACTCAACAAGTAAAAATTAATAACATTTCTGTACTCCATAAATGAACCCATGGAGAAAGAAATAAAGAAAATAATCCCATTCACAATGGCTTCAAAGTAATTAAATATCTAGGAATTAACCTAACCAAAGAAATGAAAGCTATCTGTAATGAAAACTATAGTACAATCAAGAAAAGATTGAAAGGAAAATGAAAAGACAACCCCCATTCCTGGATAGGCAGAAATAAAATTGTCAAAATGGCCATATTACCAGAAATGATATACACATTTAATGCAATTTCAATAACAAAATTATCATGAGCATTTTTCACAGAATTAGAAAAAAGCAATTATAATTTTTTAATTTTTATTGATACATGTTTGCAGTACATAACCATTACATTCCTTTCATCCCTTTCCTACGCCTTAGTTCTCCTTCCTCCATCTCTTGGTCCCTTTCCCTTTTGCAAAAAATCCATCTCCCTATTTCCTATTAGCTATGTTTTATTTTGCTCTTTATTTACATTTTGGGTTTCCCATGTAAAAGAAATGGGATATTTAATTTGCATGTCTGATTTGTTTCACTTAATGTTATCGTCTCAATGTATATCCATTTTCCTACAAATGACTGAAATCTATCCTTATTTATGACTGAGTACTACTCCATTGTGTATATATACCGCATTTTCTTTATCCATTCATCTGTTGATCAGTTTATGGGCCACTTCCAAGATTTAGCTACTATGAGTTGTGCTACTCTAAACATGGGTATGCATGTATCAGTGTAATATGATGTCTTTACTCTTTCAGGAAGATACTTAGAACAGGAATAGCTGGGTCAAATGGAATTTCTAGTTTTAGGTTTGGAGGAATCTCCATACTGATTTCTGTAGTGATTGAACTACTTTACATTTTCACTAACAATGTAGTTGAAATAGTAGGGCCGGTGAGATGGCTCAGTGGCGTACGCGCCTGCCTGGCAAGCGCGAGGGCACGAGTTCAACTCCCGAAACCCACATACCAAAAAAGGGCCGGTGATATCGCTCAGCGGCACAGGTGCCTGCTGGCGCGCAAGGTCCTGAGGTCAACCCCCGGTACCCACAAAAAAAAAAAAAAAAAGAAATAGTCTACATTCCCTCCTTCTCCCCGCTACTTTGCCAACGTTTGTTCTTATTTGATGTTTTGATGATAGTCATTCTTTTTTTCTTTTCTTTTTTTTGTAGGTACCAGGGATCGAACCCAGGACCTCGTGCTTGCCAGGCAGGCGCTTATACCGCTCAACTATCTCACCGGCCCAATGATAACCATTCTTTCTGGAGTAAGATGAAATAACAGGTTTGCTTTACTTTGCATTTCTCTACTGCTCAACAATGTTGAACATTTTTTCAAGTATTTATTGGCCATTTGTAGTTCAGAGAAGTTTCTATTCATTTCAGTTCTCATTTCATGACTGAATCTTTTTTTTTTTTTTTAGTGGGTACCGAGGGTCAACCTCAGGACCTCGCACGCCAGCAGGCGCCCGTGCCGCTGAGCGATATCACGGGCCCTTTTTTCATATGTGGGTTCCAGGAGTTGAACTCGGGCCCTGGCGCTTGCCAGGCAGGTGCTTACGCCGCTGAGCCATCTCACCAGCCCATGACTGAATCTTTTATTTCAGGGATTTAATATTTTGAGTTCTTTATATATTCTAGATATTAGTCCTCTGTTCAAGGACTAGGTGGCAAATATTTTTTTCCATGCCATAGTTTGCTTCTTCACTTTGTTGTTTCCTTTGCTGTGCAGAAGATTTTTAGTTCATATAATTCCATTTATTGATTTTTTTTTCTTTTTTTTTGTTGGTACCGGGGGGTCGACCTCAGGACCTCGCGCGCCAACAAGCACCCGTGCCGCTGAGTGATATCACCGGCCCCTTTTTCATATGTGGGATCCAGGAGTCGAACTCGGGCCCTCGCACTTGCAAGGCAGGCGCTTATGCCGCTGAGCCATCTCACTGGCCCTATTTATTGATTCTTAATGCTATTTCTTGTGCAAATGAGGTTTTGTTCAGAAAGTCCTTGCCTATGCCTATGTCTTCAAGATTTTTACTATTTTATGTTCCAGAAGATAAAGTGTTTTGTTTTAACAGTTCGATTTTAGTTTAGTATTTGGTGAGAGATATAGGTCTAGATTCAATCTTCAGCATGCGAATAGCCAGTTTTCCCAGCACCATTTATTAAAGAGGCTCTCTTCCCTCCAGTGCATGTTTTTGGCCCCTTCGTCAAAGATCAGATAACTGAATGTGCCTGGAGTTAGGATGTCATCTGTTACAAAGCTTATAAAACATCAGTGTTCCCTGAGTTGTGAGGTTAAAGATGAATTGCACTTTTTTCTTTGTATATATCTTATACTATTTATATTTTTATTGACTATTTTTTAGAAATCTGAATAATGTCAAGGGCACTTTTCATTTTCATTCTTTTAAAAAAGGTGACAAAACAATGCTGTATACATAGTGAAATACTATTTTTATATAGAACATGTATGAGTGTGTCTACATTTGTATCCTTTTTTCTCATCTTTGTCAATGTGATATATTTGCATATTAAAGAGAATAAAATTAGAAAAGTAAAGCCTAAAATATTCATATTGGCTATATCTTGAATGGTTGAATTATGGGTGATTTTTTTCTTTATCACTTTCTGTGTTATGTCTTAAATTTTGTTTTATTGATGGATAATACCCATAAAAAGGTGCAAAACATATATATGATGTCAATTAATCATCATATAACCATGTGAGTAATCACTCGTGATATAAAGAAGCAGTACTTACCAGCACTCCAAAAATATCTCACGTGCCTCCTTCCATCCTCTGTACACTTATTTCAACCAGATGGGGCTGCTTTTGATAAAAATGGAATCATATAATACATACACCCTTGGAGTTAGCTTCTTTCACAATTAGATAAATCTTTCTGGGTTGAAGCATGCAAAATTGTCCCAGTTCTTCATAGCATTACTTTCAAATAACTGCTTTCCGTCAATGGACACTCACGTGAATGGACACTGTGGCCTCACCCTGCTCAGTGAGGTAGGTGCTCCTGCCATCGTTATCCTCATCTGCGAGGCAATGACACTCAGAACCAGGGATATAAGGCGAATGGGCTGTGAGTGTAGGTAGACCCTTGCCACCTGCTGTCCCAGTGTGAACCACACAGGCTGACCCTCCGTAGCATTCCAGCTTAGTGTGACACCCCAGGACTTCCCCTTTGGGTCTGGAAAACACAACTGGCCCACACGCCTAGGGCAAACTTCCCTTTGACCTGTACTGAAGAAAGAATAACATGTGGATAATCTTGGCCTTCTCCTGCCTGACGCTCCTTGGCTCATGAAAGCAAAGAAAACGTTATCTATGTCTTCAAGCTCCTGCCCTCCCTCTTCCTTCCTTCCATCCTTCTAACAAATGCTTATTAAACATCCACTAGGTACCATCCACTGCTGGGCACTTTATGTCCAGCAGTAAATGAAACAGACAGAGCCCCTGACTGGGTCTTGCAGACTAGGGAACTAGGGTCATTTGTTAAAAAAAAAAAAAAAAAAATCTCAGTTGTGATAAGTATTAAATGGATGTGCAGTAAACCTGACCCAAATTAAGAGATAAATGCTTAATCAATAAATCAGTGTTTCAGTGAGCAGACAGGCTTAGAGACAAATTGGCTGGACTTTAAGATTATAACTCTGATATTCTTACCATACCGGGGTAATTACCCTTTTCTTCCGATTCCCATTCTCTGTTCTTGTATTGGTGTGAGTGAAAAATGTTGAGGAAGAATTAGGCTCAATCTGTCAGTCAAAAACTTCATAAGAAAATCAATTAAGTAGCTCAAAATCATTTTTTGTACTTTCAGGGAAAAAAGAAAGCAGCTGTCTGATGATATTTTTAATTGAATTCAGAAGCCATTACCTACGAGAACCTTTAATTTATTCTTACCCAGTCAATCGAAAACAATTTAAGCAAAACAGAACCTGTTTTCTTCTAAGTTGCAACTGAGCTGAGAGCTGTCATGCCAATTTTCACCCAGTGTGAATTTCAGCAGCTGAATGATAAACACCAGTAAGAGAAAACCTTTTCTAGAATGCCAGCAGGACCGCTTTAACCAAGCTGATACCACTAGGCAACAATCTAGGAAAACCAATATTCTGTTGCTAATTACCCAGCTAAAGGGCTGGAGGGGAAATTACAGAAAAAAGCAAACTTCTTAATAATTCCCCATTACCCCATCCTGAACCCTCCCTTACCCACAGAAGTGTGAACATAGAGGTTTTAGAAAATCCCGATTCTCATTAAAGTGGGTAAATAGAGAATTGCCTCCGTAAAAGAGTGGGCTTCGCAATTCCATGCAAAGATCTTAGCCCCATGTAGTAGTTTACAAATGAACAATAGCGGTTGAAAGTGACAGAGAGCAAAGATGTTCCAGTCCGCAGTGGTGGGAGCACAAACCCCAAACTGATGTCAGCATGGGCAGCTACATGGCAACCTGGCTTCCACTGGTTCATACATTCATCCGTCAAGGGTGAGCAAGACAGAAAAGCCTCCAGTTTGAGGCGAGAGGGGCAGAAGAGAAAAAGGTAAACCCATAAACGTGATGATCAAGAGACTTGTGCCTTGAAGAAAATTCCTGAGGTGACCTGATAGAGTATTTTGAGAAGTTTAATTAGCAGGGTCATTTTAAAAGGATTCTCAGAGTGCTCTTTGGGTGAAGGATTTTACCAGTTATAAATATTCTCTGTGCTCCTTTTAAACAGGGCCTAATGATTGCCCTCTCATATTAGCTATTCCAGATTCTCAACAACTAAAAGCCTTTCCAGCCAGCTCATGTTGGGTCCATGGAGGGAAGGGTAGGAAAGAGATGAGAGAAAGGCTTGACACAGTGGAACAAGACAGAACAAAAAGGCACGGAGCGAGTGCACTTCTCCTATGACCATAAGACAAGCAAAGTTCCCTTAGGAAGGCTAAAAGCGGGAACATTCAAGAAAAAAAAATTGATCTTCTAAATTAAAAGCTTCCGCTCATCCAAAGATATGGTTTAAGAAATGAAAAGTTAAACCCTGTACTGGAGAATATATCTAAATGTCTAATATGTATCTAAAAAGCATGTGTGTGTGCGTGTGTGTGTGTGCGTCTATGTTCACAGTCTCCCAGTTATGACGGCTCAACTTAATGGTGGTGCATAAGCAAGATGCATTCGGTAGAAACTGTACCTCCGATCTAGAATTTTGCCCTTTTCTCTGACTAGCGTTACTTTGCCTCGATGCTGGGCAGCAGCAGAGAGCCACAGCTCCCAGGCAGCCACACAATCAAGAAGGGAAGCAACTGATGCTCTACGGTGTACGGTATTGTTACTAAACTAGGCTGTTTGGTAGATTAGATGATTAAATGCATTTTTGACCCATGATATTTTCAATTTATGATGGGTTTATCAGGGCATAAACTTCTTTCAAAAATACATTTTATTGTATGTAAGCAATAAAGCTGATTTGAACACAGTAAAGTTGATTTTTAAAGGTTGTTTTTTTCCAAGAAGTAGTCTTCATGTTTGCTCATTACTGGTGTATGGGTGTCATTCATTTATAAGATTTGGGATCAGAAAGGAAAACATGGAACTGGTATAACAACCATAGCCCAAAAACATTCACTGACAGCTTTACCATACCTCTTGAAAGCTGCTCTGTGGGAGAAAAAAAAAAGAACTATCTGCAGTCCTGCAGATTATGAGAAGACTGAATATTCTATCTATAGATTTGACATTATACATCACCATAAGCATGGTTGTGAAAATCCTGCAGTAAATACAGGTTTATTTCTTGCCAGCCTGTCTTAATTTATTTGAACAAAACATGCCAGGTGCACAGCGTGAGAAATGCTAACTTAGTTCATGAATGTCAATGTGGAGAGCAGTTTCTAACTCAACTCTAGAGTTTGCAATCATCAGTATATACATATTTTCATTTTCAAAAGGGGTGATTAAATATGTAGCATTTCCCACATATATTTGAACATGGTATTCCTTGTTCAGTTGCATCCTTCAAAATTAATGTTCTGTTCCATTTTCTTCTGGGAATAGTTCCTAGGGATCTTCCAAAGGTTTTTGACCTTCACCCTATCCTTATAAACAACTTTGACCAAATAACAAAAGTAGAATTGTCAAATTTTCAGATGATGCAAACAAATTTTTAGAACAAACTGGTAAGCAATAGAACAGAATTTGAATTCACTAAAACCTGGACAAGCAAGATTGATGAAATAAAAATAAAAATCTTATTGGGTTTGAAAAATTAATTAGATAAGTGTATATGTTTTGTGAAGGACAGGAAAGACATTGGAGGTTTAATGGACAATAAACTTCACAAAGTATAAGGTTGCTGCGTCGAAAGCCAGTTCCATCCTGATCTACATGACTGAGATAATGGTGTCAAGACAGCAAGAAGCAGAGAAACACTGTAGCTAAATATTAGTATAAATCTACAAGATGGTGAAAAGTCTGGCAGTAACATCAAAGAAAAGGAGTACATAAAAAATAAAAAAATAAAAAAATAAAAAAAAGAAAAGGAGTATAAAGTCTGCTGAGATGAATGCTACCATCCCCCCAAATATGTGGGAAATTTTGTGGAATTTCACTCAAGCATCTTGATTGCCAGCTTTTGCCTTATTTTTTTAAATCTCTAGTTCTACCTAACTGGGGCCATCTTAATCAAAGGAAAACTTGTTCACAAAATCCACAAGCCATAAGAGGATCAAGTTCAGTAAGAATGAGAGAGCTCAGGGATGAAGGAGTCCCAAGCCTGTCAGGGCGGCACCCTGGGGTCCTCACACCCCTGCCACAGCAAATAATCATGAATGACCAGGACTTGGCCTCTGCTCTTGGTGCTGCAGCACTTAGTCAAGATTCAGACCTCATTACAGAGCATGCAATGAGTTGAACCCAAATCCAGTACCTGGCCCTGGCTGTAAGAGAGAAGGAAGGAAAAAAAGTCCTAGCGTCTTTCATGGGAGATGAGCACTTCCTCTTCTGAGACAAAACACAAGGAGGATGTTTCCCAAAAGGAAATCAGGGTGGTACCTGATGTTCTGCTATCAGACATCCGAAGGTACAAAATGTGGAAGACATTAGAAGGGGTTGAATTTTGAGTTCTTCTAGAGGACAGAATGGGGATGGGGAGAGGTGATGAAGTAAAGGCAGTATCTTAACATAAAGAACATGGTGACAGTTTTTTTTTCTTGCACCAGAAGGAAAGAATGATCCCTTACTAGATAGGGAGCTTTGTCACCTAAAGTAGCCCAGCAGTAGTGAGATGTTGGTTTGGAAGGCAGTAAGTACGTCCCAGTTTGGAGAAGAAATTTATGCTAAGTGAATTCTAATCGAAGACTTACCACAATGCAAGAAAGGCAACAATGATTCAGAGTCATTCAGTGAGAACTTTGAAATCAGTATTTGGAAACAAGGAGACTTTAAAAGTGAGATGCGCCTTCAAGTCATCAATAATACTTAATTTTTATCAACATGGAAATGGAAACCTAGGGAGATTAAATGACTTGTCAAGAGCTCTCAGAAGAA
This sequence comes from Erethizon dorsatum, assembly GCA_028451465.1. Lineage (NCBI taxonomy): Eukaryota > Metazoa > Chordata > Mammalia > Rodentia > Erethizontidae > Erethizon > Erethizon dorsatum. Next base: position 47,999,847 of record CM051835.1, on the reverse strand, counting down.
ATGCAGAACCCAGGATCTCTCTGTTCTCAATCCATCCTTTTCTGTTACAAAATCCTTTTCTGTTTCCTTTTCTCACCAAATTTACTTTATGGTTGTGATATGGGAGGTTAAGTGTGGCAAAACTGGCTGGAGAAGTGGGTGGGACCTCAATAGGAAGATCCCAGGGTGGAGACAGATAATTCTCAGGACCTCCTATGCAGAACTTCTTGCCAGCTCCCACAAGTTATGGATGGCATAGAGGACCAGACACAAGGAACCTGCTACCCAGAGTCTTCAGGGTAGCCCACCCTGGATCTCCCAGACCCAGGGCATACTTTTATTTTTGCTCTTTTCCTCTTTTCTTTTATTATTTTTTTTTGTGTGTGTGTACCGGGGGTCGACCTCAGGACCTCGCACGCCAGCAGGCGCCCGTGCCGCTGAGCGATATCACCGGCCCTTTTTTCGTATGTGGGTTCCGGGAGTCGAACTCACGCCCTCACGCTTGCCAGGCAGGTGCTTACACCGCTGAGCCATCTCACCGGCCCTTCTCTTTTGTTTTGCCCAAGTTGACTCTGCAGAGCCAAATTTTCTCTTACTCCTTCACCCTTCATATTTCAAATAAACATTTGGCACCATTTTTGGCTTGTTTTGTCCAATTCTTTGTTCAAGGCAAGAAGGGCCTGGAATATTTTATTTGGCAAGCCATTTTTAAAGGAACCACCCAAAAGCAGTAGGAATAGAAAGCTTACTGGTCCCCAAATCTACACGTTATTGACAACAGAATTAATATGAACACAGGGAAATATGGTCATGTGGGGGAGAAGGGGGAGGTTGAAGGGGAAGAAGAAGCTTGATGAAAAATTCATTTAAACCTAAATGAATTTTATTGTTCTGATGTGACCTCTAATTTACCAACATGTCCTTGGCTTTTCTGGTAATTAAAATTTGGATGTTAAAGGAAAAGCAATGCCTTGCCCTCTAGCAAAACCTCAGGAAAAAGTCACTGTGGAGGTAAATTATTTTTCATCTGCTTAGCAAACTTTTCTGACTGATGAAAAGTCAATACTTCACCAACCCTTGCAGGTGGTATTTGTCTGATATGTCTCCTATGTCATCTGGAATCAACAGTTAAACACTGCTTTAATGAAAAAAATAGCTTATGGCTGATCTGGAACTGCCTTAAATAGATTGTAGTTGATAAGATGTTTGCTTGAAATGTTTCTTAAAGGACAAATCCATTATTTTTTCCACTTTTGCCAAGGACCATGGAGAAATTAACTGAAATTTCTTTGCTTGCCAGAACATAGCAAATCTTCCTTTCTTGAGGATGAAGGGCAAATGCTGTTATTCACTGGTTTTGAGCAGGTATTTAATAAATCAGAAAATTGAAATGGGTAGATGAAACCATTAGATATCCTCCCCCGAAGAACAGAACATAATATATTAGTTCTTTCTCCTCACTGTACAGGCTAAAGAAAAATAGGAGTTTCCTTACAGGTTATGTCAAAATAGAGAGATAAAATGTGAAAACTTCATTTATTCTGAGATAGCATAAATATAACTAATTAACTGTGGACTCTTATCTCCTTTCAAATTGATGGAGGGTATAGATTGTCCAACTGCATTCTAAAGCAGGGTGTCCATTAGCATCTAAGGGAAGAATAGCACAACTCGGAGACACTCATTTAAAAGAAAACCAAGAGAAAGAAAGAAAAAAAGAAAGAAAGGACACTACCAAACAAAGGAAAACAGTCCACCCCAAAATTTGAGTTTCATCATTATTACTGTTCCACTCCCTTTACAAATTCTGGGTTGTTTCTCTACTAGCTGCTGGGCTGTTCTCTATCCTGTCATTCAGGGCTCCTGTGGGAATGCCTGATCTTCTCATTGCGGCAGTCCTCCCATTTGGCTGATCCTGGACATTGTTAGCAACAGCCTATTTACCACCCCATAATTCCACAGATAAGGGATGCCATTGCTCCTTCTCAGCTAATTCTTTTTTTCTGTGAGTAGAATTCACACTGGGCAAGTTTCCATTCAGGCCTGTGATCAACCAACCTCTTCCTCATTTGAATGCATCCACCTTGGGGTGTTGCTCACGATCTTTCTCTACATTCCTGATGTTTCAAGGAGTCCTCACAATTAATTCTGGAAACTATCTATGAGGAAACCTGTTTCTAAGGCACTTTTTGAAATAGTGCTATAGCAGCTTTCGCATTCACAGTCTAACATCCAATTTGAATTAGAATAATTTTTTGGAGAATGTGCTCTCAACAGGTTTTTGTTCTTAGAATCTGAAACAGTCTTTTAACATTGTAACACAGATAGATCTGAAATAACTAATGTTTACCTAAAAAAAACAAAAAACCTCACTTATCACAAGCGTGCTTCTTGTTCTCTATTCAATTGCATTAGAAGGGGCCGGGGATTTAGTTCAGTGGTGCAGCGCCTGCCTGGCAAGTATGAGGTCCTGAATTCGATTCTTGGTACCCCTCCCAAGAAAAGGCAAAAAAACTCAATTGCATTAGAACAATATTTATGACCCATTAAACTGAAGTCATGACATTGATTAAAACCCATAATCTAAATTTAGAGTCATTTAAAGCTATGTTTCAGAAAGTCTACAGCAAGGCTGCACTGTAGACCCACCTGAGCCATTAGGAGCCATTGTTTCTAGTGTAAAACAGCTAATAAGAAAATCTTCACATTTCCCTTTTGCAATATACTCTTTAAAGGAATCTCTCCTTGTAAGGTTACTTTACATAACCCGAAGTGTAACAGTGGGTAGACTGTTTACCACTCAGCCGTGCTAGGTACTGGACACCCTGTAAAGCACTGTACACTCCGTTTTTCCGTGGGAGCCACAGAATTCCTAGTGACCAGGAGGCCTGAGCAGCTTAGTCTCATGTCTTGGACACAGCTGGGATCAGGCATGAGTTATTCTTGGGCTGCCTCTCCCGTGTGACCTTTTCCCTACAGAGCTTTACTTCCACTAACCAAAAGGAGATGCCGGAAAGCTGATGCATGGAAAGTTATTGTGACTCCCCAGCAATGACCCTTCACCTACTAAACTTCCCCTTGTTGATTCCACAGCCAGGAGGCCCAACCCAGTGGGGGTGTGGATTGACCTTTCACCCACTTAGCCTGGCTGGAGAGCGCCAGTCACCTGCTTAACTTCTGCAAGACAGGCTGTTTCTTTCTTCCAAAACAATGTTGATGGAAACTGTGTGGGGCTGAAATTAACTACATTTTCATTTTTAAACAGGAAATGAAACCTATAAATTACTGTTAGACTTAAAGACAGTAGAAAACAATCCCTTTGCTCCAATGCACAGCGGATTTTGAGGAGCCTGTCTGTTGAAAAAGGTGAGAGAACTCTAGTGTGAAAAGAGTGAAAGATAGTGAAAAAGGGGAGCCCCAAAGCTCTCCTCTCTGCACTTTCTCTTTGCACTCAGCACTGGCTGTTGAAACCCAGCCAAACCCCTTTCTTCAATAGAACATAAACATGCTGCCCACACGCAGCAGCATTGGAGCCCCGACCTTACTTTCATACAGCAGCTCTGCCGGGGAATGGAGCGTCTGCCTGTGTGGTTACTGTTAGACTTGAAGACATCTCGTGTTCTCTGGAAGAGCCTAGATGATGTCCAAGAGGACATCAGATATCATCAGTGTCATTCAATAAACAAAACATCCTGCATCTGTGTGGTTTGTTTTGAACTCAGTTGCACATCATTGCCTGGTTTGAGCCAAGAAGACAAGCAGGCAGACTTAGTTCCAAAATGTCAGGAAGATTAATGTAAGAAATGTTAGAATTCCCAAGCCACATGAGCGTGTGGCAGGGATTTCTGTTTAAACTGAGTTTTAGAGAACACGTTTCCTGCTAGCCATGCAACTTAGGTGACTTAACTCTTTTGCTTCCCTTTTTTTCCTCTGCAAGTAAAAATGTTGGATTCAGTGAATGATGCACATATTTGCCCTTGATATTTGTCACTAAAGGGCAATTCTTCCAACTGGGAAAGGGAGAGTGGAGGCAGGGAAGTGGCCGAAGGCTAGAATGCCCCACTTGGAAACAGCTTGAACCCACAGCCTGGAATAGCAAGGGGCTTCATTTCCCAAACCTAAATCACTGATTCACTGACTTCTAGAGAGCTATGTTGAAAAGAATCCCCAGGCCAAGCTGGACCAAAGAGAAAAGGATGCAACGATCCATCATCAGTGGCAGCAGCCACACTTGGACAGGGAAGGACTAAATGCTTGCATAGCATGTACTGCTTAAACTCGTATTTTCAAACAAATAAATTTTAGTGTAAGATCTGTTCTTTTTGGGCCGGTGAGACGGCTCAGCGGCTTAAGCGCCTGCCTTGCAAGCGCGAAGGCCCGAGTTCGACTCCCGGAACCCACATACGAAAAAGGGGCCGGTGATATCGCTCAGCGGCACGGGTGCCTGTTGGCGCGTGAGGTCCTGAGGTCGTCCCGCCGGTACCCACAAAAAAAAAAAAAAAAAAAAAAAAAAAAAAAAGATCTGTTCTTTTACTGCCAAACATGCGGAAAGATATAGAGTGAATTGCTCACGCTCTTAAAACAGTATTTATGTAACGGACTGAATTTTTCCATTTTTAGCTGGATACTCAGTGCAGTGTTCATACAATTTTTTTTTCTTAATCCTGCCCTGGATTAAGCAAAAAAAAAAAATCATAAGACTTCCTCTTGTGAATATTTGTCTTTCAGATGACCTAGTACCTGACCGTGGCCACTTTATTATCTGGAATATCGGAAAGGGTTATCCATGGTGATCAGCCTGTGTGTTACGTAGACCGACTCCAGACCAGGGCAAGAGCTGGCATTTCTCAACCAAGAGAATTCTATCTGAACTCTGTATGAGGTGGGGTAGCAGAAAAAGAAATCTCCTGTTTGGTGAAAAGCTGAGGAAGTGTAGGTGATGATCATCAAGCAAAGCAAAGAAAGCAAAGCTTTATCCAGCAGCGGCTCAGTTATTCATCCCCAGAAGACACTGGGCAGCAGCGATAAGAGAGGGGAAGAGCTGCTGGAGGCTTCTTGGGTCTTGAGTCTTTAAGCTTCTTGCTGGAATGCTTAAGGGGATTGAGAATAAAAGGCAGCAGCAGTGCTGACCCATTTCCCTGTCCTGGTTCTGCCCTCCAATTCAATCGAAACCCTGTTTCGAACACATACTTGCTAAATCTTCTGCTGGTTCTCTTGTGACATCCATTTTCATTTTGACTTTTGAAATAACATTTGTTTTTCTATAATAAGAAGTAGTGGGCCTGTGATTTGGCTCAGCAGCACAAGCGCCTGCCTGGCAAGCGTGAGGTCCTGAGTTCGACTCCCAGAACCCACATAAAGGAAAAAAAAGGGCCTGTGGTATCGCTCAGTGGCACAAGCGCTTGCTGGCAAGCACAAGGTCCTGAGGTCAACTCCCAGTACCCACATAAAAAAAAAAAAAAGAAGTGGCACATAATTCATTGTTTAACATTTGGGAAAGCACTTAAGTAGCAAATGAAAATATTAGTAATTCTACTCCCTAAAAATAATTACTAGGAACAATCTGAAATATTTTAATGCATACATTTGTGCATGTATGTTCAAAATATTAACCAGGTGTGTTTTCCAATGACATTCCTTGTGATCTCATGACTCTTTCCACTATTTGGGCCAATGGATCATGAATCACAGAAGAAGACAAAAATACTAGACATGTATGCAATCTGCTTTCCTGAGGAATTGAGATTATTTCCTTTTTCTCAAATCCACAAAACCTATGTATGGTCCCTATGATCTATGCATTAAGCCCCTTTTAGTGCTCATCTGAACTATGGTCAATTCTCCAGTTTTTACCTTCTGTAACCCTACAATCAGAAAATCTCTTCTTGCTTGAGAGATAATAGTATATATTCATGATACTGCAAGTCCCTTCAAGATCTATGCTTTTCAAACCCAATTTCTGCACAAACACCTTGTGCAGACAGTAAGAGTAGAAATGGCTGCATGGGGCATTTAGGCAAATAGGCCTGAGATAGTTTTGTAAGTTTTGTTGCAGCCCAGTGTGTTACAGTCACCACAGAGGGACACCAAGGCGGATGGAGCATGAGGCTATGGTTTGGTATGTTTCATGAGCTGCAGAATGAAATCTTTCCTATGCACCACAGAGCACAGAGAGGTTACACCGGAACCAAATGGATCTTTTGGATCAAAATAAGGCATAATGAAGCAGCAATCTGCTTGAACATACCATCTAAGATCAGATTTAATTGGAAACATCACAATGCATACTAGCATGGCCAGTTGCCCACCTACCTACCTTGGACATTTGTAAGCTCCTGGGAAGACAGGTGCAGCCCTGGGAAAAAGAGCAGTAAAATTGTACATTAGCCAGAGAACTTTATAATAAACTTTAACCTGACTTACAGGAAAGCAAGGGAAAGCAAATATCGGTACTTGCACACTTGACATTTATGGACTGAAATTTATACTCTCTACATTTAGACTAATTTAACTAGGGTTGGTTTGCCAAGTAAGTGAAACAGAAGGAGAGTTTTAAAGGTTTTTACAGAGGTACAATTGTAGTGCTGGACCATGGAGTCCTCACTGGATAAGAGGGAAGAGCAGACTTAAGAGGAACGAAGGAAAGTGAAATGTAAGTCCAAGTGAGTTTGAGGTACTGTGCTTGAGAAAAGAGTTGAGTAAAATGTTCAAAATGTAGGAGGTGGTATGCAGGGAATGGGTTGCTCATATCTGATCATTTGGACATGGATCATTTGTAAAGACAAGTGCTAGGGAGTGATCATAGAAATGGGGAGCTCAGTAGAGATATGGAAAGATATTGAGATGAAGAAATTGATGAATTGGGCGAGAAAGCATAGCTGTATCATTCACCGTGGTGTTAAATTCAGCAATAATGATGACAGGAATCACATTAGCAAGAAAAATAGTAGCAATGAAAAGGTAGTGAGTGATACTGCCTGATGTGCCTTGCTCTCCAAAGAACTTGTGATTTTAGAGAATGGAGAAGTATTTTGAATGCAAAGGAGATAGCAATCAAGGGCTGGGAGGAGAACACCCAGCTCACCTTCAGAACATGAAATATTTTGGGTTGAGAAAAGTCAACCTGCTTAAAAGGCTGCATGAAACATGGCATCCTCAAGTTGCACCAAGGATATGAAGAAAATATTCAAGTAAGAAATCAGGGATGGAGGAGGTTTGAAGACCTTCCCATCCAAGTTCTAGAAGACAGAATATGTTTGGGAGAAGGATGAAGAGAGTGAGAGATCAAGTCAGATTGAAGGATACCCAAAACCATATGAAGAAGAAACTAGTTAAACATGAATGAACTGAGGGGAAGAAACTTAAGATGCCACCTGAGATAAATAAGGCCTTGAGGCATGATGAGATCGATCCAGGTGGACTCCGAGGTCCAGAGAGTCACTAAGCTGAACTAAGGCCACTGTTCATTCGCTCTGCCACCTGCCTATGTTATGACAGTCTGGGGAAGAGGACTTCCACCAGGAACCCGAGGGTCAGAGAAGGCCTGGGTACTTCTTATCTCCTGCTAGGTTACAGTGTGATAGGCAGGCCAGGGGAGATAGTATAACAGGGAAAACAAAGACGTTGGTCCCTTGATTAATAGATAGCAGGACAGAAGAACAAGAAGGGGGTAGAGGTGAGTCTTAAAGGAGTAAGAAACATGGGATTTAGGCTGGAGAGGGAAGAAATGGAAAAACAGAAGATAAATATCACGTCTGGACTAAAGGGGATGGATTAGGGCCTGAAGAGTTTCATGAATTCAAGAACAAGATTAGAGGCAGTGAGGGAACAAGCAAAAATGCCAGAAAAGGATGCAGTGAGATCAGAAAGGGGGAAATTATGAGGTAATCCTGACTGTAATCAGGTGTCTGAGACCACTCGTCCTCCCATAACAAAATACCTCAGACCGAATAATTTATGAAGAAAAGAAAGTCATTTCTTACGGTTCTGGAGGCTGGAAAGTCCAAGAGTAAGGTATCAGCAGGCTAACTGTTGGGTGAAGGCTGCTCTCTGCTCCCAAGATAGTATTTGTTGCTGGATCCTCTGTAGGGAATAACACTGCCTCACAAGGAGCAAGAGCAGAAGAGCAAAAAGAACATAAACTAGTTCCCTCCGGACCTTTTAAAGGCACTAGACATTCGTGAGTGCTCTGGAAAAATAGCTTCTCCAAAGGCCCCACCTCTTAATACCACCACATTGAGGATTAAGTTTCAACATGAGTTTTGGAGGGAACACATTCAAACCATAGCATCGGGTATGCGAAGTACCCGTGGAAATGGGTAACAGAAATGTGGTAGGGGTCAGAGAGACTGAGATTAAAGAGTTGAAGGAATTCTGAGGGCATACAGAGAGTCAGCTATTCGTCCTTCTGACCTTTGAAGTTGCCTGGCATTATATGGCTTTCCAGACCACCAGCTCTGTCATCAAACTCAGTTACAAGGGGGAAACATACCAGTGGCTGGACTGTCATCACTCAGAGTTAGGCATTTACTTCTAGAAACACTCTCCAGCTCACCCTCTCAATCCTTTGCACAACAGTAAACACATCACGAAGGACCATTGGATCTGGCAGTGGCATAGTTAGCAATAGCAGGAGTGAAGTTCCCAGCCATCTCAATACACCGTTGTTTCATCTTATATTTCCAAGAGAAGAAAATTGTAAGTCAAGTAAGTGTCTGGAAACAACCGTTCCCACAGTAGTATGTTTCACACACTGTTCACTTGGTGAGGGCCTATACTGGTCTTTAGAGCACAAAGCACTGAACCCAGACTATGGAGAACATAATGTGGAGGTATAGAGCAAGAAGTGAGGATTTCTCCTTCATGCATCTCTAATACGATTGTTTTGTGTGGTTCCTTCCCAGACTCCGCATGTTTGTATCAATTCAGGATTACATATACATTTTATCTCTTTTTAAATAAAAATTAGACCACATTATCTACACATTAATTTGCACCACACTTTTTGCAATTAGTAAAATGTAGAAAATAATTTTCTAAGTTGATGTGAAGATATCATATATATCCTACATCATATATATATATAGTGTCAGTCTGCATTTTTTGTAAGACAGACAGAGTGCAAGAGGACGTGAGGGAGGTGCTTGGTTTAAAAACAATAGCATAAATTCACCAAATCAGTGCTTGTATAATGTATTTTTAAAGCCATATTTTTTAATATTGAACACCAAACTTTATTTCTTTTTACTTTTGCTTGCTTTTTTTTTTTTTTTGTGGGTACCGGGGGTCGACCTCAGGACCTCGCGCGCCAACAGGCACCTGTGCCGCTGAGCGATATCACCGGCCCCTTTTTTGTATGTGGGTTCCGGGAGTCAAACTCGGGCCCTCGCACTTGCAAGGCAGGCGCTTACACTGCTGAGCCATCTCACCGGCCCACTTTTGCTTGTTTTTTAACTGAGAAAATTTGTAAATATTTATAGTGTACAACATGATGTTTTAAAATATGTGTACATTGAGAATGGCTAAATGAAGCTAATTAGTGTGTATATCACTTCAAATATCATGGTTTTTGGTAGGGAGAACACTTTGAAATTCACTCTCTGGCACTTTGCAAGTACACAGTACATTGTTACTAACTGTGGTCACCATGTTGTACGGGAGGTCTTTTGAATTGACGCTTCTTGTCTAACTGATATTTTGTGTATTTTAACTAGTATCTTCTCAATCCCTTCATTCCTGGCCTTAGGCCACCGTTTTACTCTCCATTTCAATGAGTTCATTTTTGTTTGGATTCCACAGACAAGTGAAATTGTGCAGAATTTGTGTTTTATGTCAGGTTTATTTCATTTAACACAGTGTCCTGCAGGTTCATCTGTGCTGTCACAAATGACAAGATCTCTTTCCTATTCAAAGACCGAATAGTATTCTATTATGTAAATGAACCACAATTTCTTTATCCATTCATCTGTTGATAGACACATTGTTTCCATTTCTTGGTTATTGAAAATAGTGCTGAAATGGACATGGCATGCCTTGATGTACTGGTTGTATTTCCTTTGGATATATATGTAGATATCCAGAATTGGGATTATTAGAGGAACACACGGTGTTCTGTTTTCAATTTTTTTTTTCTGGTACTGGGTATCAAACTCAGGACCTCACACTTGCCAGGCAGGCACTGTGCTGCTGAGCCATATTCCCAGCCCTCTGTTTTCAATTTTTGAGGAAGCGTCATGTTATTTTCCATGATGGCTATGCTAATTTACATTACCACCAATTAATATGATCTAATAAGAACACCATGTCCAGCACAGGCGCTTCAGTTAAGGGTGCTACCCCTTGGTTTGTAGTCATCTACAGTCACTCTCAAGGTACCAACCAATTTCCAAAGATGAATTCATATGAATAATAACATGGTAAATAGGATGGAATCATCATCTGTCATCCCTAAGATGTTTATAAGGATGGCACTAATTTCTACTGAGATGCCCCAGTGTGTTGTATTTACTCTCTTTCGGGGGGCGGGGGGCGGAAGCTGAATTGGCCTTTGCCTTCAAGATATCTCTAACCCCATAGGCCAAGGTCATAATGTGGTGTTGTTCCAAATGCCAACAGCCAATTATCTGGGTCCCAGTTATGCATTTGGGGACCAGAAAAATAATCTCTCTCTCTGTCAAATGTAGGACTTCTCTAATGGGAAATGTTTGCTCGGAGCTCCTAGCTGGGCTTGCTGAGAGGAGAGGGAGAAGAAGCGGTGCTGTGCAGGGAAGATTTCTGACTGTGATGCGCATGATACCTGTGAAGGGAAAGGGGGCATGGGAAGGGCGCAGCTTCCATTCAAATGATGCGTGGATCCCACGGGGGCTACAGCTGAAGGCTGCCAGCTAACCACACTCCTAGGAACTAACACAAGCTCTTTCTTGAAAGACTTAGTCAGCAGACCTCCAAGGCTGAGTGAAGACTTAGCTCGTTCATTTTATCAGCTACACTGCATTAGGCATGAGTGTATGTTTACTTGTACATATGGATATCATCCATTCCCACGTGAGTAGGCAAGTTGTTTTCAAATTTTTGACCTTGTAGGTAATACTACTACATAAATCTCTTTTTTACTGGTTCATTTTTTCAATTTTTATATTTTATTAGTACATATTTATAGTATATAAAGATTACATTCATTCCTTGTGAGGAGTGAGTACATGTACATAGCACATCTTAATTATTTTTACATTCCTCTCCCCTCCCTTTCCTTTCTTTCCCTACATCTCTTGGTCCCCTTCCCATTTTCAAAAGATCTATCTCCCTGTTTCCTATTATGTATCTTTTATTTTGTCCTTTTTTTATATTGTAGGTTTTTTGTATAAGAGAAACCTTGAGCTATTTAAGCTGTGTGTCTGATTTATTTCACTTAACATTATAGTCTGAAGGTGCATCTACTTTTCTACAAATGACACAAGTTTATTCTTCTACATGGCAAAGTGGTACTCCATTGTGTATAAATACACTGTAACACATTTTCTGTGCCCATTCTTCTGTTCGTGGACATTAGGCTACTTCCAAGATTTAGCTATTATGAAATGTGCTGCTTTGAACATGGGTATGCATGGATCACTGTAATATGATCTCTTTAACTCTTTCGGGAAGATACCTAGAAAAATAGCTGGGTTGAGTGAAATGTCTAGTTTTAGTTTTTTGTGGAATCTCCATACTGATTTCCATAGTGGTTGTACCATTTTACATTCCTACCAACAATGTGGAAGGGCTCCTTTTCCCCTCAGCCTTATTGTACTTGTTGCTGTTTGGTATTTATTGGCCATTTTAACCTTATGTCAAGTCTGTTAATCTTTCTGTCATGGATTTAGAGATTCTGTTATGTGTATTTTTTTAATTGGTTCCTTAGAATATATTCCTAAAGATGGAAAAATTGAGTAGGCTTCTCTTTAAGTGTTCTGATGCATTTTGCCCAATTGGCCACCCCCGACCTCCAGCAAAAGTGTGACTTGCAGTCTCAAAAACTGACCAGTAGGGCCAGTGAGACAGCTCAGCGGGATAAGCGCCTGCCTGGCAAGCGCGAGGTCCTGAGTTCGACTCCCAGAACCCACATACGAGAAAAGGGCCAGTGATAACGCTCAGCAGCACGGGCGCTTGCTGGAGCGTGAGGTCCTGAGGTTGACCCCCGGTACCCACAAAAAAAAAAAAAAAAAACTGACCAGAAGCCTTATATTACTAAATATTTCCAGGCAAGCCAAATAGAGTTGTTTAACACTAGGTAATAGCGCACCTGAAATTTTCAAGAATTAGGGATGTCTTGGGCCGGTGAGATGGCTCAACAGCGTAAGCGCCTGCCTGGCAAGCGCAAGGGCCCGAGTTCGACTCCCGAAACCCACATACGAAAAAAGGGCCGGTGATATTGCTCAGTGGCACGGGTGCCTGCTGGCACGCGAGGTCCTGAGGATGACCCCCGGTACCCACAAAAAAAAAAAAAAAGTGATTACAGATTTAAAACATCATTTCTGTAGCAAGAGGTCAGTGTTGTAGCCTTAAACATAATTCCCATCTGGATAAATTTTAATTTTTTAAATTGATAAATTAACTTTTGTTGAAGTTGAATTCCTTTCTGTCACTGAGCATATTAAATACCAGTGATAAATATTATTGGTTGTTTTGGAGAAAAATCAACTGAGAGCAGGATGTGGTGGCACACACCTGTAATCCCAGCACTCGAGAAGCTGAGGCAGGAGGATTGTTGTGAGTTTGAGGCCAGCCTGAGCTATATAGTGAGTTCAAGGCCAGCCTGGACTACATAAGGGAATCCTCTCTCTCAAAAAAAAAAAAAATGGGGGCCAGTGAGATGGCTCAGCAGTGTAAGTGCCTGCCTGGCAAGCGCGAGGGCCCGAGTTCGACTCCCGGAACTCACATACGAAAAAAGGGCCGGTGATATCGCTCAGCGGCACGGGCGCCTGCTGGCATGTGAGGTCCTGAGGTCGACCCCCAGTACCCACCAAAAAAAAAGAATTAGGGATCTCAAGTAGGGATTCTGTCGTCAGCGCTGTCTGCAAGGGGGAAGTTTCGATTACCATCTCCCAGCACTAAATCATTTAGGGGTCTTTCCATGGTTTCGCAGGAACAGGAGTCTGTAGACAAAAAAAATAAAATAGGAGCCTCCTTAGGCCTTCTAGCTAATCCTGACGAAAAAGAGTTAAAAATGAACTTTACTAGAAAGATTCCCCTAAAAAATAAATCAAAGACAGGGATTTAAAAAAAAAATTTAAAAGACAAATAGCCTTGAGACTTGCACCAAGAGACAGAAAAAAAAGAGCTGACAGGCAAGATAGAAAAAGCCAGGTGCACAAATGCTGAGCTGCCCCCACCTTCAATAAAATATAGAAAAAGCAAAGGGGGAGGCTGACTAACTTTAAGATAGTGTGTACTCACACCTATACACTGACGTAGACACTTATACACATCTGTAGTTACTCTAGAGTCACTATAAAGTACAATAGATATCCACACACCCCCTTACCAACTCTCAGCTAACTATAAATAAGGTACTGCCTTGCCAACTAGCCTCTCACCCCAAAGATAAGGCCTTAAATGTACATCAAGGACAAGTAAACAGACAAAAAGAAGCTACACATAAACCACCAAAAAATGATGTTAGGCAGAGGTGCCCAAAAGCCAATCCAGTTATGAAAAGTAGAGGGAAAAGAGTCAACCCTCCATAAAAACAGCTAAAAATAAAGGGCTCACAGGTCCTCTATCTTTCCAGAGTCCCTTACCCTGATTCTTTCTTCTCAGGGTAGCTATCTATCTTCTCACTTCTCCCTCCGTTTTCCTCTTTACAAATAGGATGTCTTCCTTTTGTTAAACTTTGTCCTCGAATTTATTATTGGGGCTGAGCTATGACCCCAGCAAGCTGCTCAGACAACAGAGCAGTGGTGCTTGCCCCCCAGAAGAGTTTGGCTTTACTCAAATAAACATATGGATTTGTTCATACCAATTGTCCCCAAATAATCTTTTAGCTTCACCTTTGCTCTGACTGAATTGCCTCCAAGATCTGTGGTCAATTTAAGAATAAAAATGCTACTCTCTTCCCAGGCTACTCTCTAATCATGGTAACACATGATATCTTAGCCAACTAAGTGAACAAGATGACCTGATCATTCCAGCCCAGCCACCATCAACGTTGCCAATTATAGCAAGAGTTCCCATCATACCGAGATGACATAGAGGAATGCAATGCACTATGAAACTAAGCTGGTAAATAGTATTGGATAGGTTATCATGGAGACAAAATTTTGGTGACCTCAGTTCACTTTTGCCCTTAAGTCATCTCGGGGGCTGGGATGACTCCACCTGATCATTCATCACCCCACAACACATAGGGTAAGTGAGGCTGAGCCCTCAATGGACTTAAGGAAATGGGACTTTTGTAAATACTCCTACGTTTACTGATGCACAATTTCATTACTTTCCCTCAGAAGATTAAAGTATGACTCTTTGTAATGTATATTTCACCTACTCCTGATCCCACAAATGCTAAGAAAAACAAATGTATACTTTATTTCTGTTCTTAGGATGTAATCCAGAGAAAGAAAGATTTTTGACTTTAAATTTACTTACTTCATCAAAGACATTCTATTTAGTCTTTTGGCTTTTTGAATATATGTCCTTGCTTCATAAAGCCAGGTAAATATTAACTAAATGATTCCAAGAACAAAATGTAAATTACAGTGATATCAAAACCTTTGTGCAAGTGGAGATTCAATTTGGAACTTGCTCACGTTCCCACAACTGGTTCAGCTTGAATGTTGCTGTGTCTTTATTTTATTCAGCTTTTCTGTCTTGCCCACGTACAGTAGTCTTTTAATTCACCTCAGGATCACCTATCAACATCTTTAAGGACCCAAGCTCACACTCAGTGGAAGATTATGAACGTTGAGCTATTCACAGGGCTGTTTCTCATAGTTTCAAGCAAAATATTTGAGCAAAAAGGGAAGTCACAAATCCTGGACAATCTATGGGCAATACGCAAAAGAGGAAATGGTAGGAAAGCTAATAGTTTACACCATACAGGTCACACAAAAGATAGAGTCAGCCAGTGCTGGCTGAAATCGTCAGTAATGGAGATGGATTTGAGAAAAGTAAAACTACTGGTAATTAACATTCAAACAGAAAAGTCAAATAGGCAGCTAAGTATGGGAGTCTGGCTCTCAGAGAGTTTGCACTTGAAACAAACCTAAGGCTCAGTCTGGTTACTCAGTGAGATCTCTAGAGAAAGGCAACAGTAGAGCCAGGATCACCCATGACTTTCAGATTCCCCTACTGTGCTTGTTAAAAGCAGGGACAGGAAGCAAAGGGTCTGTTTCCTTCTGTTTTGATAACAAACCACCATCTCAGCATCCCATCAGTTTCCATTCATTAAATTTGAAACCAACTGACAGCTTCCCCAAGCACTATGGCTTCATTCTGTAGTACCTTTAGAGAGGAGAGCCCAAGGAGGTAGAATCAGAGGTTTTGAACAGGGTAATGTGTTTCAACCACTGCACTAACCTAACAAATATTGAGTAGTGACAAGGCCGGGTAGGAATCACAAAGGTACATCAGACACCAGCCCTACTCTGATCTCTTTTGGGGGAGGGGTATCAGGGAGGGATAATAAGAATCTACAGAATTATAATGTGTTGTAACTCAGTAAGTGACAAAGACCTGGAAGGAGGAGAAAGCAGCAATCAGGGAAGACCTCTTGGAGCAGTTAGTTTGTGCAGATAGCATCGAATGGCTTCCGCAAAGATCTGAAGGAAGAACAATTGAGACAGTGGAACGGAGTGAACAAATTCTCTATGGGAGAAAAAAGGAGTCAAACCGAAAGATTGGTCCGTTTTTGTGTCGTTTTTAATTAACAGAGTTAGTGTTCTGGAGGTGAACCGATGGTCTGTTTTACCACAGGATAAAAGTACGTGTGGTCGGTTCCTAAAGTTAAACAAAAAGAACGCTCAGTTCCGCGGTGTGCTGCTTGCCGCTGGTGAATCACCGGGAGAACTTTTAAGTTGCTCAGTCCTTTCGCTGTCCAATGGCAAGGAAACCCATACTTTTGCTCGCAGCTGATTGGTTAGTGTAAAAGTCCCGCTCCGAGCAACGACCAATGAGCTCTCGGGGGCCCCGATTCCCGAAACCGGTTTCTGGTCTGGAATGCGTGACATTGAGGCCGCTTCGGAGTTGTAAACAAGGACTAGTCCGGGCCGGGCCCCGCCCACGAGACCCGAGGCCCTGTCCTCGGAGACCAAGCCACAGCCCACGTCGTCCAGCTGTCCGCTCCAGCTGAATGTTCCTGGCCTGCTTCCCACCCTTTACTCCTACAGCCCGGGGAGCCAGTGCCAGGCCACCGGCGGTCACTGTGCCAGGCCATTCTGCTGGAACCACGTCGGGGGCGGGGCCTGAAGTTCTTTCTCCGAAGCGATTGGCGTGGCCCCAAGTTCTGGACGTGTCTGCAAGTCCCGGTGACGCCTCCGGGCTGGGGCTGGGGGCAGGGGACAGGGGGACAAATAAAAGGCCGTGCACGGGTGCTGGGAGACTAGAGTCTCAGTCCCTGCACCTGCGACCCACCGCGGGCTCCTCCGCCACAGCACCCGAACCCCGCGCCCGCAGTGCACCTGTCGCGCTCCCTTTCCACCCCGGTTCTGCTCCCGTCCGTCCCCGAGGGCGTCAGGATGAAGGCGGCCCGCTTCGTGATGCGCAGCGCCGGCTCGCTGAGCAGCGCCGGCCTGGTGCCCCGGGAAGTCGAGCTCTTCTCGCGCTATAGCCCGTGCCCGCTGTCCATGAAGCAGCTGCTGGACTTCGGTGAGCGGGGACGCAGAGCAGGCGGGTGGCTCTGGGGCTGGGGACCTGCCCTGACTGCGGAGCCCGAGGTTAGAAGGGCTGGGCTTCAGCTAAAACAACAACCGGGGACCCCTCTGCTGCGGAGCCCCGGCGCTTCCGGCCTCTGCGCCGGCCTTTTCCTAGATGGGGCTGCTTTCTGACGTGTGTGCAGGTCAAGGCCGCCCGAAGCCCTGCTGCTACTGGGCGGCTTCAGCTCATCTTTCCTCTTGTTTGCCTGGATCTTGGAGTCATAAAAATTTCGCTTTCAGTCACTCCTTAACAATGGACTAGAAACTTTATCTCCTCCTTCACAACGTGGTATTTCTTGGAGAAGACTCCTAATATTATAAAGTAGCCTCAGATGAATAGATTTTATCCCTTAACCACCTTCTACCTCTCCACAGGGGATATAGCTTCGAATTCCCAACAGTCTTCTTTTTCTTTTTACCGCTATAATTTTCCATATATTTATATAACTGTTGAAAATATTTATACACTTGCTGCAGGGATCTTGTTAAAAAAAGTGTCAAGTGTTTAAAAGTGATATTGTTTACCACTACTGTAGAAACGTCACGACCCCCACTTCTCTTCCCTCTCCTTTTGCGCGTCAAGATTCATTAAATGACATCGTGTTGGTGCCATAGTGGTCACTGGCTCCTGAATTTTTTCATGAATACTAAGAACTATGGGATTGCTGCCTTCTTGGGAGTGAATCTTCTTCAAAAACAGGAAGCAATAATTCTCATGTATTTGTCACTTTTTTTAAAAAGAAGAAAGAAAAAGCTATAAAGATACCTGCTCCTGAATTACTTATAAACAGTAACCCAACTAAGGGTGACATGTAACTTTCTATATGTGTGTGTTCAATATTTGATAGTTAATGATTTCTGAATATTTCATTTAGATATATTGCTTTCCAAAAACTAAATAAATCTCATTTATTATAGGTTCACACAATGCATGTGAAAGAACTTCTTTTGCATTTTTGAGACAAGAATTGCCTGTGAGGCTAGCCAATATCCTGAAAGAAATTGATATCCTCCCTGATCAATTAGTAAATACCTCTTCGGTACAGTTGGTTAAAAGCTGGTAAGTGGTGAATCATTTTTGAAGTATAATTTTAAAACAGTTACCTGACTATGGTTTCTTGTATTAATTCCATAATTGGAAAGCAGGTGGACTACACAGTAAATACTTTCAGAAGATGTAAAAAAATTATTTACTCACGATAAGTTATCATTAGGGCAGTTGTAAAGCTAGAAAGAGATTTTTTTTACCCTGTAAAACTACAGTCCTTTACAATATAACTTTACCTTTGGAAGTAATTTGGAAAATAATGAACATGTGCAGTTTTAATTTTGTATTTTACACATCAAAAGACGGTGTTTGACAATGCAAAAGATATCCTATGCCTAGAAACGATTCAGATGAGCACTATTTAGGAAGTAGTCAAATTCTGCCTCTGCCACTCCCTAGTTGTGGACTCTTTGGCAAGTGCTTGAAACTCTCTATGCCTTAATTCTCTCAGAAAAAAGGAGAATAAATTATAAGTCTGAAATGGATGTTTGAGTATAACTGAGGTGATCCATTAAAAAAAAACTTAGCACCTAGTACACAGCTAGCACTCAGTGACAGTTATTATAATCTCACTTTACAAATAAGGATGCTGATTCTTAGAAAAAGTAGGTAACCCAAAAGAGCATATTTTCAGAGAACAGAGCTGGGATGTGCACTAAAGCAGACGTGTACCAGAATAGGTGTACTAATCCACCGACTGCACAGCTATTTGTACACTGAGTCAAGAAATATATGGACTCCACACCCAGAAGAAAATCAGAGGCAGAAACACATACTCAAACGGTAGGACTTACTGCTGCAGTCAATACCTTCTACTCCCCTACTCTTCTCTTCTTATAGTAGAAAAATATGAAGCCTGTTTTTAAAAAAGAAGTTACTTCTAAAGGTTTATACTATAAAAACAAAAATATTTGCCAACCAAAATGGTCAGGGAACTGAATACGATTTGGAATAGTTTAAAGAGGCACTTTAGGGGGCCGATGAGATGGCTCAGTGGCCTATGCGCCTGCCTGGCAAACGCGAGGGCCTGAGTTCGACTCCCAGAACCCACATACGAAAAAAGGGCCGGTGATATCGCTCAGCAGCACGGGCGCCTGCTGGCACGCGAGGTCCTGAGGTCGAGCCCCGGTACCCAGAAAAAAAAAAAAAAAAGAGGCACTTTAAGTTAAATTTTAAATTATGAAGTTGAGGGTAAAAGTTGTAGTTTTTAAATTTATGACTTACAGTCTTCCTAGTGTTCTGAAGGAAAGTTTTCATTTCAAGCATAATGCTTGCTGTCTTTCTTCAAATCATTTCAAAAAGGCATTTTGTTTTCAGCCATTTGGATCTATTGATGTTATAACAAAGCACACTCTGCTTTGCAGGTATATCCAGAGCCTAATGGACTTGGTGGAATTCCATGAGAAGAGCGCAGACGACCAAAAAGCCTTATCAGAGTAAGAGCTATGCATTAGAATAAGTGTTTAAAACCTTGGCTGTTTGCTGACATACTCCTAAGAGTATGCCCAAAATTTTTAGCCTTAAAGTAAAGGGGCTGTAACCCTGAGTAATAAAGTACTATCCTCTCACAGATGACAAATTTTGGTTTATTGTGACATAAAAAATCATGGTATTGAAAATTGATGTTGAGTATGAGAAATGTAGACAACTTGGTGTTCCCCTCTTCCTGCAAGGAATTCCACTTTTACCATAAGTTTAGGACTAATGAGATTTTCAGAAGAATTTACTATTAAAAAAGTTTAAAACATTTCATTGTCATCGTAAATTGTGCACTTTCTTTCAGAGTAACTGGCAGTTTCTAACTGCTCCCCAAAAGAGATTTTTTCTAAATCTAACAAGAATTTTTGAGATTTTTTCACAATGACATTGAAGGGTCATTTTTTAGTTTTTTGTTTGTTTGTTTGTTTGTTTGTTTTAAGAGAAGGCTGAATGAACAGCTATAGTGAACTGGCCATAGATCTGGTAGTTTTCATGTAACCTGGAACAAAACATATCTATTTATCTATTTATGAAACTATCTCCTCTAGTGTAGTAGTGGAATCCTTACTAAGAGCCCTAACAAAGTTCACCAAACCATTTTATCATTTGATTTATTTAGAAGAATCCTTCTTTGAAGCAATCTAAGGACAAGAAGTGGATGAAACTTACCTTTCACTAACTGTAAATCTAATGGTTTAGCTTTGTAGATACGCTCATCAAAGTTCGAAATAGACACCATAATGTAGTCCCTACGATGGCACAAGGTATCATAGAGTTTAAAGACACCTGTACAGTTGACCCAGTCACCAATCAAAATCTTCAGTACTTTTTGGATCGATTCTACATGAACCGCATTTCTACTCGGATGCTGATGAACCAGCACAGTAAGTGAGCTCATCGGGATCACGATTATATAGACGTGAGTGTAGATTACGAGCCGTGCTACAGCTATGTGTTCCCCTCACCAGGGGTCACATTTCTTCCTCAGTGGTAGTTCCAATCATTATCTTGATTTTTAGTAACAACATGTTTTGTTTTTATTTTTCAACAGTTCTTATATTTAGTGATGAGAAGACAGGAAACCCAACCCATATTGGAAGCATTGATCCGAACTGTGATGTGGTAGCAGTGGTCCAAGGTAATTTCTAGATTTTTGCCAATCATTTTGGAAACTGTATAATATATGATTGACATAGCTATAATCAAGGTGACTCTGAATGAATTTATGTTCACAGGGCTCCACTTATATTTTTATAAACATGCCATCAAGTTCCTTTGCTTTTGAGAGTTAGGAATAGAAACACTAACTTACAATATTATGAAAAACTTATACATAAATGGCTAAGATGCCGTATTCTTATATACTATATTTGATCTGCAAAATGCACATACTCCTATTACTAGAGCTGGAATCAACAAAATATTATTCTTCAATAAAGCATTAAAAAGACATTTTCCATATACATAAACCCATATTCTAGCAAATACTTTAGATTAAGGGATGATCACTTGAAAACCCTAATTGTCATGAAGTCATTTCATTATTGTGAAATATTTTGTATTCCAGATGCCTTTGACTGTTCAAAGATGCTCTGTGAGCAGTACTATTTAACATCTCCAGAAATGAAGCTCACACAAGTGAATGGTAAGCTATGAATAAAATGTACTTTAACCTATAGGAAACTCAGTATTTTTCCAGTGTAATAATTTTTTATAAATAATACTTTCGTAAATACTTTCTTCTCCTCTGAATTTGCCTAAAATTTATTCACGCATTTGAAGCCACATTTCTCTAATTCTCACAACTGGAAAGTTCCAGTTGTCAATATTCAGTTACTAATGATGATTCATAAAAAAATAATTTGAACAAATAAGTTGAGATTTAAAGAGCAACTAAGTTCCAGTATCTTAGTCAAGGGAAGATTACTTGTTATATGATGTGAAGGATAAGGAATTCGGAAATAGGGAGAACATTTAGTACTGGAGATACCCATCTAAGTGGTTATTCACAACACCTAGAAACAAAATACTTTAAATTGCACTGTAAGAAATGTATTAGTAACAGAATAACAGTGCATGATTCCACATACGTGAGACATCCAAAATAGTCACACAGAAGCAAAAAGTAAAATAGTGGCTGCAAGGGGTTAGGGGAGGGAGAAATGGAGATTTGCTATTCAACAGGTCTAGTGTTTCAATTATGCAAGATGAATAAGTTTTAGAGATCTACTGTAACAACGTAGTTACTTACAGTTAACCATACTCAATTGTGCATTTAAAAT
Source organism: Erethizon dorsatum (assembly GCA_028451465.1). Taxonomy (NCBI): domain Eukaryota; kingdom Metazoa; phylum Chordata; class Mammalia; order Rodentia; family Erethizontidae; genus Erethizon; species Erethizon dorsatum. The sequence continues at coordinate 47,978,173 of CM051835.1, read as the reverse complement.
TTGTTAAGAGAGTGGAACTCATGTTTATTGCTCTTATCACAATAAAAAATCTACAATAAATATATACACTGTTTGAAAGAACGTACTTTGAAAGCCTCAATTCTAGGGTATCTACCAAGGTCTCCCCATGCTGAAGTGATTACATGATGAATGGAAGACACTATTTTTATCCTACCCTATCCTGTTCTGGATAGATAAATAGTTGTATCGCAAAGCAAAGCAATATACAGAAATTAGAAGAGCCTTCTCTTTTTGTTTCAAAGTAAACATCTTCCAAGTAATATTTATAGAAACAGTTTTTATCAGTGTCAAGAGTTAAAATCAACTTGCTCAAATTAGGAGTACAGTAGTTTTACTCACAGACTGGGGTCAAACAAATGTAGGTGAACGCTTAACTAAATTCGGAGTACAAAGATTGAAAAACATCTCTAAATATAAGTGGCATTGTTGCATAATACTTGTAGATAAACTGCTGGAACTGTCTGATAAAACACAGAGGGGATTGTCCCAGGCCTTGTGTTTTTTAGTCAAACTTTGCCAAGGCTAGGATACCAAAGAATAATACTTTTATTTTTCTTTTCACACAGTATCATGCGGTTTTTGTTTCTCTGTTTTCTTTAGCCTGTTTGTGAAGTTAAAGCATACCAAAAAAAACCCTCAGATATATTATTTTACCACGCATGAAAATTCAAAAATTATAGTTAGCATTAATTTCAAGGTTATAATGTAAGCAACATTCTTTCTCTTATCTTAAAATGAATATAATTTTAACTCTGAAATTCTCCAGTACAAGCCTGTTGAAAATAGAAACAAATAATCCACATAATCCAACTTGTAGTATCATTGTTTCATACTTTATTCAACTTCATACATTAGAAATGCAAAAGTTAATCATAGAGCACTAGGTAGCAACTGAATAGCGTTTTAAAAATATGCCAGTTGTCTTTACTACTAGTAGGAAAGTTTTACAGGAGAATTTTTGGGTAGGAAGGATGGGAAATATTCCAACCCTGTTTAAAATCTATACTATTAATCAAGTAAATATGGAGATTTATTTTAGTGAAATATTTGTTTCTCAATTCTAAATAAATTTTAATTTTTCTAGTTAAATTTCCAGGCCAACCAATTCACATCGTATATGTTCCTTCTCATCTTCATCATATGCTCTTTGAATTATTCAAGGTATGATAATCTATAATAATTGTGATTTTTGTCTTTAAAATAGTTCACTAGTTATATTTCTACTTCCTTTATCATTTCTCTGTAGACAACAGCCTCAGTATCTTCTAAGAGTACTTCAATGCTTGTAACAGAAAGAAGTTACACAGCCAATATTTGAAAACGTCAATGCACTTCACTGTAACACCAGTACATGCACAGCGTGTTTCATGATGTCTCAGTGCTTTAGAAACAAGGGGATGCTCCTGTTATTTTTCCAAGTGTCCAAAAAAGCACCAGTGAATAAAGCCTTGTAACCTCTATCTCTTCAGGCTATTCCAGCTCAAAACTCAAAGGCTCAAACCCAGAGTTATTATAAGTGATCCACCCACATTCTGAGTCTAGAATATGCTCAGGGAACATTCATTTACTACAGTGATCTACTTTAATGTACAGAAGCACCTAGAGACTTGGTTAAAATCCAAAACTTGATTCATTGGGTCATTTCTAGGGCCTGAGATTCTGAGTTTCCAGTGAGCTAACTGGAAATCCTGGTTTGCATTCCACACCAGCAAGGCTATAGAGCAGTGCTTCTCAAACTTTAGCATGCACTACATTCTTCTGGAGGGCTTGCTGTAACCCATATGCTTGGGCTCCGTCCTAGAGTTTAGAATCTATAGTTCTGAGAATTTGCATTTCTGACCAAATTTCAGAGGATTCTGATGTTTCTTTCTGGGGTAATCCAATGCCAAGAATCAATCCTGTCATGGATTCTAACATCAAACCAAAACTCTGAACTTAAACCAAAAAAGAAAACAAAAGAAACACCTGAAGTATTATGATATTTTTCCAGGGTCCTCTAGATGGGAGAAGAGGAAAGCTAAAAAAAACAAAAAACAAAAAACAGCAAAATGTAACTCTAAGTCTGACATAACTCTTCAGAATTTACTGTTTTATAACATTCTAATGAAGTGTTGATTGAACTACAAACATCTGATCCATTTTATTTCATTTCAGATAATGACTAAAACTTAACTATTACACAGAAACTAGAGCAGATGATATACCAAAATGTAATTAAAGATGAGACTGGGCTAAATAAACCAACACTTTATTTATCTGCAGGACATCTAGCCAATAGGCTAAAAACATATTTTAGTTGTTGTGCTGAAGGACAAAATATACTTTTTCATTGATTTGGTTTATTTTAAATTGAATGATCCAACTCATAGAGTTAGGTGCCATCCCAGGTAAACGTTAAGATGAAAATCAAAGGCAAATTGAAATTTAATTTAGAATTATTGACTGTTCTTTTAAATAGTAACAACCTTTTTCCAGCAAATTTTATAAAAACCAATAAATTGGTTCAATGATTCACTGTTCATTTGTTATGTAATAGTCTTTGGTGCTTGGATATAAAATGTAATGGAAAGACAGAAAAGGGAAAGCTAGGAAATGGACTATAAAAACCAATTTCTACATTTAAATTAAGCTTACAAATAAGAACTTGACAGCTAGCAGAATTGTTTTTCCATTAGACATTACTCCCAGGAGCTATATTACATGCTAAATGAATATTTTTCATTATACATACTGTATGACACATTCATAAATGGCTATTTACAGAGCTGTTTTACCACTAACTTAAATAGAAACTTCGAATTACCCTCTGTGCAGCTCTTATTTTAAGTGTAAAAACCAGTTATTTATTGTTCCTCATTCTTCTGCCATTGAATTCCTTATGGGTTTCTTTTTCCTTAGAATGCAATGAGGGCAACAGTTGAACACCAGGAAAGCTGTCCTTCCCTTACGCCAATTCAGGTGATTGTCGTCTTGGGAAAAGAAGACCTTACAATTAAGGTAACCGTTCTCTACTTTTCTTTGTTTTTTTCTTGAGTGAATTTTTTGAAGGTCGATAATAATAAGGCTCCCTGCTTTGGACAATGGATCAAAATCATGTGTACCAGATGACTTATAATGAAGGAAAGATTTTTTATATAAACAAGTGTGTGTTGTTTTTAACGTGTAGCTCTGATGACTTATTTATATCAGATTTCTGACAGAGGAGGTGGTGTTCCGCTGAGGATTATTGACCGCCTCTTCAGTTACACGTACTCCACAGCGCCAACACCCGTGATGGATAATTCCCGGAATGCTCCTTTGGTAAGACCAATTATATGGCTAAATTCATCCCAGCCACCTAGTTCTAAATGTAGAGCAAGGATTACTAAGAAAAATTTAGACAAGTTAATCAATCTAGTTAAATTACACGTGAGGGACATGAGAAAGAATAACCAACCAAGCGAAACATGGTGAAAAACAATGCTACAAGGGGTCCCTGATTGGGAGCAGAAGATATTTACTTAGGTTCTAAGACCTAAGAGTTAATGAGGATCATAACTCTTTCCTACATTTCATATTCCATTGGTCATATCCACTTCTATACTAATGACTGATTTTCTCCCGCTAGGCTGGTTTTGGTTATGGCTTGCCCATTTCTCGCCTCTATGCCAAATACTTTCAAGGAGATCTGAATCTCTACTCTTTGTCAGGCTATGGAACAGATGCTATCATCTACTTAAAGGTATTCTTTGAATTCAATAAAAGATCCTGTTTCTAAAATGATCGCTTCTTTTACAGTTATGAGTTCTATGGTCCAGGGAATCCAGAGTGAATTCCCTAAGCTGAAGTAATGCAAATAAATGACCACTAGTCATTCTATTTTCTATTTGGATGTGTAAGCACATATCATTTATTATGGTAACTTACTAAAGAGAAAGCTAGGCCATGCTACCTGACTAACATGAAGCAAAGTTGTTTCCCAAAAAGAATATCAAAGTTTCAGAGTGAGGACATGCTCACAACAATTTTTTATGGCAACTTCCTCTTAGCATCTGAGAGAGTAGCTGTATTTTTATATTACTTAAACTTGTGAAAAATAAACGCTAGCCTACAAAACAACAGAAATCAAGACACTCAAGACCTTAAGCTGACCTTATTAGAAATCCAGGGAAAGGAAATCTGACGGCTCACACTGTCAGCAGGATGCTAGGCATTTCCTATTTGAACTTTAAAACCTGATGCATGTATCTTTCTATTTGGAATGAAGCCTCAACTTATTTGTTAAGATCACTGCCCTGATTCTGTTAATCATTTGCCAACTATTTCAACTGAAAATGTATTTACTGATAATAGCAACTAAAACATTAAGCTTCTAGGTTCCCATTTTGCATTGGACTTAAATGCCAAATGGACTTTGTCCGAAATAGTTTATGGTTCCTTTCTGAAATTGCAAAAATCTTCAAACCAATGGAAAAGAGCTTCTTAGTAAATTAATAGTATCAGATTAGGACGCTCACTTTACCACGGATTCAGAAGTTTTTCTTTGGAAACAGGAGTTTTGCTGTTCAATTCTGTCTCATCAGCAGTATCCAAAAGACATGTGTAAATATTGAACATACATTCTATTCCCTAAATTATAATTACATATGTACTATTTCAGCTATTAAGTGGAAATATTTTTTAGTATTGTTCTATAAAGTGCCTATGACTCTGTACATATTATTGGATTCTTACTACTAAATGAATGAGATGAATGTATTTGAATATTAAATACTTACCTCTGAATGAATTTTGAATAATCATTTCAAGTGCAAATTATGCCACCCATAATTTCTTTGGTCTGATATTTTTTTTCCCTTTTTTTTAGGCTTTGTCTTCTGAGTCCGTAGAAAAACTCCCCGTCTTCAATAAGTCAGCTTTCAAACATTACCAGATGAGCTCTGAAGCTGACGACTGGTGTATCCCAAGCAAGGAACCAAAGAATCTGGCAAAGCAAAAAGTGGCCATGTGAAGGGCCACATTCAGGACACTCTATGGGATCAAAGTGGGTCTAGAGCAGTGTTGCTTCTTGAACGTTTGTGTGTAAAGTCTTGTTTCTGCAAAAATAGATCACAGCAACAGAAACATTAATCCAGGGAGGAATGGTGTTCGTTTCCATGACCCACGAGAAGACAGGGCAGAACTACAGGAGTGAAACGAGGACCAGCTCCGTGTTCTGCAATGTACGATGACTCTTAAGTGTACTCCAGATCTTGATTTCCATCTCTTATCAGTAGGCATGGAGAAGGGAGTAAAAACGAAGACAGATGTTAGCAGTTTCAATAGGAAGATATTTTAGAACATATTGTTGATATCAAAAGATACTGGTTCTGGATGAATATCAAGTGTTAAGACACCAGGATTTTCCTGCCATGCAAAGGGTGAAATTTAATTTACACTATGTGATTAGAAATGTATATAAATGTACATTTCATAGGTACTGTATTTATATGCCCTAGGGAGAAAAGGATACTGACTACAATAATCACTGTAGTTAAAAGAGGAAGAATGGGTCAAAACGTTTTATTCAAAGTTGCAGCCAAGACGTTGGGCCTGTGTCAAGACTCAGAAGAAGGCCTCTTCTGATACAAGAAGAAAGCCTCTTCTGATCATTACCGCTCCTTTATCATGCTGCTTTTTCTATTCATATTTCACTCAATAAGCCACATGCTTATTGCCAGGTGCCCAGCCTTGGGTGAATTCTTAAAAGTGCACTGAATTCAGGAAGTTGGAGATTGGAGAAAGAAAAGAATTGCCAAAGTGACAGCGAAGCTGTACCTTACCATACTTTGCTTATAAATGAAACAGTAGGTTGGAAAAACTATTGTTAGGGAAAGAAATCTATTCAGTACCTAAACTCAGTAGAGTTTAGAACTGTTCTCCACCATGAAGTGGTGATAATGCAAAGGCATCCATTTCTTAAGCTTTAAAAATTGAATTTTTGCTACATTTGATTATATTCTGTACACTCCAGCATTAACATGGCTGTTAAAGATTTTCTAGTTGTCGTATGACCCAAGAACATTAGAATTTAAATACTTTTGGGGGTATTTTAAAAACAAATAGCCTGGAAGTAAGAAGTTCTCATGCCCAGGATGCATTCATCTGAGAACTGCTGAGATTGAGAGCTCTTGAGTGAAAGCTGTAATGCAAATGGCACTTTGGAAAATTGAGGTGGACTATGCAGGTCTGCAGGCTATTCACCACATTGTTCTTAGATAAGAAGTGAATGAAGAAATGAAAGACAGAGGGGAAAGAGGAAGGGAGGAAATCAAAAGGCAGGCATCTATTTTCCCCACAAATTATTCCAAGGATTGATTTGTATTTTTATGGGTAAATTATGGACAAGAGGATGAATTGGTGTCTTTCAAAGCAGTATGTCTTCTTTTAGTGGCTCCCATGCTTCCAAGATAATAGAGTTATCTTGAGATAATTGTGTCAAATTATGGATCAACTGACACATAGGAAGAAATCTAGAATTTTCTGCATTGTTCAGCACTGTTCATATGTTGAATTTAACATCTGTATTTAATTTTGTGGTGACCTAGACTCTGGGTCTTAGAGTTATGGTGCTTCTGGTTGTGGCAATAGAGGCCTCAACCCTTTGCTGTGAGTTTCAGATAATGTCATCAGAAGTCTTCAACGGTGACTTTTCTTGATGGTGGGACTTTGACTTGTGCACTTATTGATTACGTAATACTGTTTGCAATAGATTGTTGTTTCGGTTTTTGATTGAAATTCAAGCAAAATATATTTGCATGTAAATATTTGTATTTACCAAAGATTTGGAACAGTTAATTAATTAACCTAAACACTGCAAACTATCTTTAAAATACTAAAACGTGAATAAAAAAGAAAAGTTAGTAACTCAATCACATCAACTGTGTAAGTAAATAAAAAGTCTACTTTGGTATTTGTGGAATAGATGGAAGACCTTTTGGATTCTAGTGGATGGCTACTGAGTGCTCAGGCCCACTTAAATTATTAATGTATGAGTTCTGTTTTTGTCTTTCAGTTATGTACAGAGAAATGTGATAATTTTTATAATAAATATTTTTAGTATTACCTCATGGTCTTTCAGTTCTTGAATTATCTCAGAGTACAATGAGTAACGAGTTAAAGGGTTTCCTGGTGTTACGTTGAATATTAATTAATCTATAAAATTTGCATAGCCTTGTAAAAGTATTGAAGCAACTTACTATCTTAATTTTTAAACAAATATAAGTGCTTTATGGCAGTACAGACATTCCAGATTCTTTGTTTGTATGTGCCTCACTAACACATAATACCAAGACGTGTTTACCTACATTTATTTACCCAGTAATTATTTTTGGAATACATGTGTTTCCTGCATTCTTTTTCTGTAAATATACAGTTTCATTAAGTGTCTGAGTTTGCATAAATACAGTGGGGTATCAAATTAATTTCCTAGATTATTTAGTTTCCCAAACAACTTTTAGATTCAAAATCTGAATAATGGCAAAGTAAAAATAGGATGAACATTACTAAGTTAATTTGTAACACATACTACCTTTACTATTTTTAGTAAAGATACTAATTTCATTCTTCTTTACCTTTAGACAACAGCTTTTGCTCACCTTCATAAGTTCTCTTCCTGGCAACGTTCTGCAAATAAGAAAAAAAGAGGGAGGGGAAAATGAGAAATAAGAATAAGTGAAATTAGTGTAATGAGTTTACCATAATTGAATTCTAAAATCTTGTCAAATAATCATATTTGAATCAAAAATGCCATGAACCCTAAACAACTTATACTAGAGCTCTTCAATGACACTGTCCTTCTGCTTGAGGACAGTTGTTTCTTCTGCCTCTTGTGAAGGAGCACTGCACTATATATGTGTCTGAAAGGAAGTATACCTCCGTACACACACACACACACACACAGCAGCATCACCATCTCTGTCACGGGTTATAGCTGTACAATTCTCTTGGTTCAAGATACTCGTCAGGTAGGGAGATAGTACATCGTATGGGCTCAGAAACCTTACGTGTTTCCATTATAATTGCAAGACCCTGAGGTCTATTATGCTCCGTATATGCATGCACGTGTCTTTTTGACTCAAGTCAATGTCTGTCCCCCAAGGGACACTCTTAAGTTCAACAAAATGGACCAAACATTCATCAAAACTATCTCTAGGTCATTCCACCCAGATTGCAAATTTGGCTAGGAATAGTTAAGATCACTGGCTCTCAACAACTATGACTTTCATAAAGAGAGAGATCATTGTGAGCTAGCAGCCTGATTTTGATAATTTCTTCACACTCCTACTACACTTTCAAATATCACATTTACATTTAGATAGACACTAACACTGAAAAACATGTGGAATCACCTGGTCTCTTTGTCCCGGCCTGGTGGAAGAGTTGAGGTACTTCTATAAATTGCACAGGAACCCATGTAAGAAATCACTAAACTTCTACCATGAGCACTTACTGCAATAGCATTACAGTATTTACACATCTCTTTTTTTAAATTTTATTACTTACATCACAATTACTTAGTGTATCAGTCAGGGTTCACTAGAGGAATAGATTTAATATTATATATATATATATATAGAGAGAGAGAGAGAGGGAGGGAGGGAGGGAGGGAGAGAGAAAGGATTTACAAGGTAGACTTAAAATGTCTGCCTGCAGAATTGGAAGAATGCAAAAGGGCCAAGGCCTGGAGCTCACTGCAGAGTCCAGTGAGAGTCTGTATTGGAAAGCCCAACAGCCTGCACTGGAAGGCTGAAGAGTTTGCACTGCACTCCTGGAGACAGATGTTCAAACACAATGGCAAAGACTGGATCACCTCCAGAAAAACAAAGCAAGACTTCCTCCTTCTTTTCCTTTTTATTTCATCCAGGCTACAAGTCTATTGTTTGGTGCCACTCACATCCACAATGTGTCTTCCTTTTTCAGTAAGTCAGTCATCCAGATACACCCAGAACTGTACTAATCTGCTAGGCATTTCTTATTCAAGTTGACACCACAATAAATTCTCACACTTAGAAACTTAATAAACATTCAGTGGGTAAATACATGAATAAACACATGAATAAACTTCTGGCACAGCATTATGGCAATTAAGGGCAAATGAAATGCTCTATTAAATAATTATATGTAAGTTTTATTAGGTTTTATGTTTTAAGGGGTATTCAAGAAGTTTTACAATATTTTAGTAACTCTGGATTATGCTTGAAAACCAGTTAAATTGTAACTGATCTTTGTTCAATGTCACTCTCCACTGGTGGTCTTTGGCCATTGGAATTTATCACAGATTTCATGAGAAGTTAAATAATGGTTACAGATATGACTACTAAAGAAATTTCTTGAACCTGTAGGCTAGTGTTTTAGATCTTATAAGTATTCTTCCTTCTTGCTCACCTGTCCTGCTGTTGAAATCATATTACCACACATACATCATAGCATCTTAGTGGAAATGAACAAGTGTCTTTTGATGAGATTTTTCAATTCATTCCTAAGTATAAACATTAAAAGCCATTAAGCCAACAGAAATGTCACTGGCCTTGAAAACGTGCTGAATCTATTCAATGATGTGAACTGGCTTATTGATAAATCCAGCAACAAAATAAAGTTCATCAACAAATTATAAGACATATTTTAATATTTGCTACTATTTAATGTAATGATAATAGCACAGGACTGGTTGCCAAATAATGCAATATAGCTGGTAATTACTTATTAATATACCATTTTCTGTAAATGTTAAAGGTTGCTTTAATATCTACCACAGTTTGTTGAAAGGTAAAACTAGAGCTTTTATCCATTCCATTAAGCTGTGCCTTTTAGTGTATTTCTAATAAAAAATATGTTTTGACATCTGGTAGAATTGCCATTAGTCTTTCCCTTGTAATTCATTTTAAAGATAATGAATTTTGTTTGAAATTATAAATTATTTTATCTGAAATAAAATTACAAACTTAAAAACAAAAACTTATACTGTATTCTTAGACAATTTTCTCTATTTAAAGTCCAAAGTTTTCTCTTCTAATGAAGTCTTACTATATAAAGAAGGCATTCAGACTTTTAAAGTCTTTGAATCTAAATTTACAAATAATTGCTTATGAATATCCTGATTCTAATCTCTCTTCATTCTACCTTCATAGCAAGTGCCAGATTAATTCTCCAAAAACAGACTTTTCATAATATCACTTCCAAGTTCAAAATCCTTCACTGGCTTCCCAACGCTTAAGAAGATGATATTTGTAGCTTTTTACAATCCAACCTACATCACCAGTCTTACAATTTCTGTTTTCCATTACTGAACTGTATTCAGTACGTTATCTTCTAAACACTCAAAAAAATACATATTTCCTTTTGTCTAAAGTGCTCTTCCTTTCCTCTCTTTTCTCTAAATATTGCTCATACTTCTAGGCTCATCTCAAATTCCACCTGCATGGACTGGGCATCACCACCTCTTACAAATTCTCACATGATCAGGAGCATTACAGCACTTCTCACATAATCCCTAAGCTTGATAGTTAAATGTTATAGATAGATATAAAATGCAGTAATCCAACTTGTCTTCATTCATGAGTTGTACATACCTAGATAAAAAAAAATATGATGTTAGGCCTTTTCAATGTATCCAAATATTTTAAAAATATTTCATGGTTAATTTGATGAACAAGGAAAACATAGAAAAGCAATGGAACAATTCTTAAATGAACAGATTATTCTATTAATCTAAAAACAAAACCACTCATCTTAATATTTTTAATGGCATCAGCTCTTCTTATCGATCGTTGAAGGATCCATATTGATTTTCAGATGGAATGCAGCTGTAGTATAAATACATAACTAAATTAAGCCTTATATTTCATGCTTAATACTAGACCTTTACCACAAAAAACTTAGAGTACTACTAAAAATTTAAAGAGGCAAGACATGAATATATGACAAGTTAAGTCAAGACCAAGGGTTTGAATGACTATACAAATCAATAATAGAGAAGATGCCATAATTCTTAATACAAAGTCAGGAAAGTGTTCTAACATTAATTACTATAAGAAATTCAGAGTCAGAAAGATGCTTTCAAGCTAATGTGTCTAGATGAAAACAGGATAATTTATGTGGGAAAAGGAAAGTCCACTGATGAGTTTCTGGGGAGAAGCTTGGAAAGGAAAGGCTGAAGACAATTTAAATGTCTAGAAATGGTACCTGGGACAGGAAAGAGCCAGTTTCTAGGATAGTAAAAGGAACAAAATGGTCCTATTGATTAAAATCTTAAGACTGTGTGTTTCACTGTTAGTTTATTTTCAAAACACAATGTAGCAATCAGTACAAAATTCTGAAATGTAATATTCAAATAATGAAAGACAGCATCTTTTTTATGTTAACTGATGAGTGAAAACTGGATTTCACTGGTGTCATAACTCTCAGTCATGTAGGCTCAAGCCAACCTGCCTTCCTCCCATCCAAGCTCGGCCATTTAAGCCACTTAATAGCTACTCTACATCTCCCCTCTGCCTCAGCTTTCTGACGTGTAAAGTGGGGATAACATTTTAGAGCCTCTTCTTCCCAAAGTTGCTGTGAAAATTAAGATGAGTTAATGTGTAAAGCATTTTTACCAGTGCTTGACACATAAAAATATTTTATGGACATTAGCTATTTTATCAAAAATATTATTCAAATATTAGACAGTGTATTCTTATATTAAGTTCCTATACAAAGTTGATAACAATAAAAATACGGTCCTACGGATATGAGGTCATAAAAGTGTGAGCAGGTAATGCATTCATGATAAAAACAAATTTGCTCTAATTTTTCCACTGCCTGATTATAACCCTGGAGTTTCATTCTGAGGTCAAAGAATAGTCTGTGATCGAAACTGTTGAAACCTGACCAGGCAGGGATCAGGCTGGGACCTTGGCCTTTTTAGTAATGCCATCCAACCAAAAGCTGGGTGGGTGGTGGTGCCATGTGTTACCTAATGCTTTCTGTTAACGTTTTTAGATCCCTGTGTGTGAGGGTGAACCTCCCTGAACGCCCAGGAGAAGCCAGCACTGCACATTGTAATTAGTCATGAAGACACTGGCCTAGCAGCACTGTGCCCAAAACACAGTCTCCATAATTGTTTGTCAAATGGATGAAAAGAGGCTTAAGCTGTGAGAGTAACAATTAGGCTTCAGTTGCTCCCTAGTTAGCTTGCTTCCTCTTCTAAATATTATATTTCATGGTGTGAAAGCAGATCTCCAAATGATAACAAAAACATGAACAAAACGCGGGCTTTTAAAAGCTTTTGAAAACAGTACACTGGCTGTTTGTTGGTCAGTAGAGAATGTTTTCTTCTTTTTCTTAAACTGTCTGATGATGGTTCTTTGTGATTAAAAATATATCTTGCATCCTGTGCAGAGTCAGATGTTACTCTCATATTTTTGCAATCCAAGCAGCTCCAGTTAGGATGCCCATTTCCCATCCACTAATAGAAGTGAAATTATTTTAAGGATGAAACTTGTTACCAAACTTGAAGAAACAATTTGTTAACCAAAGGCAGTACCATTGGTTTGATTTTTAACTCTATCGGCCATAAATATCTCTTTCGTGTATTGTAATAGACATTAGTTTCACTAGACCATTTTTCTGTCCCTGAACTCATTTAAAATTAAAAAAACAAAACCTATAGAATTAATTAGATGTTGGATATTTTTAAACATATTCATTAACTCATTTTACTGTATGAACCCCCTTTTATGAATGGACTCCTTTCATTCTCATATTAACTGTGATATTGTGAGAATGTTCCTGATAGGAAACTAAGCCACAGAGAAGTGGAGTGAGTTGCATCTACCCGGGGCAGGGCTGGGATGGGGAACCAAGGCACTCTGTGCTCCAAAGCCTTCACTCTGTAGAAACAATCATTCAAGGAATGCACCAGAGCTGTGTCTGAGGCCATGAAGGAGGTGAGAAAACTTACGTAATCTGCAGGGGAGAGGCACAGTGACACTGAATTCATCAGCACTGTGCTAGTCCCACCAGCTGTAGGTCCTTGGAGTTCAACAGGCAAGTGCTGTAGGAGAGTCCCACTTACTTGCTGTGACATCAGACACTTGGGATCGTTAGACCAGCTGTCATGCTCTACTGAATGGCACTTAGCCATTCATCAGACACTTAGGCAATTCATTCACTTTCTCAGTAAGTAATCAACAAAGATTTCATAATCACTACATGCTACCGGACACCGGGAACACCATAACAAACTACAAAGCTTTCTGTGCCAGTGGACATTGCAATCTATTTGTCAACATAGAAACAGCTTACATATATTGTTGTGTTTTAATAACTGTATTTACTCATATGATCTGAGAGTAGATACAAGGTGTCTGGGTTAGGGACACACAATTTGTACTTATAGTAATAATTGCATCCGCTCTCCTTGCCTCAATCATTTCCCCTTCTCTAAAATGACAAAGTTAAAGCAAATGTCACCTTATACTTGCTTGTAAGGTGCTACAGTCAGTACTGTAAATAAAGGACCAAGAGACCCCGAAAGGGAGATTATATAGGACAAGAAACCTGGCTCACCCCTCTCCCGAGACAGAAAGAGAAATTTTTGCTCTCTAATGTATACAAACACTTCCTTGGGAAGAAAAGGAAGGGTCATCCATTCTTATACTTTGAAATGTAAATAAATATCTCCAGAGAAGATAAAAGATAAGTTTCCCTAAATTTACAACCCCTGGAATATTCCCATGCCTCAGATTCTCAATACCTCTTGAAATATAAACCCAGTATCTCCAGAGAGGCAAGCCTCCTATTACTTATTCAGTTATCATTTAAGTTTCCAGGCTTGCCCTTTAACCCAGTTCCTAGTAAAACCTGACCCAAAAGCACTAACCATAAAGAAGATACCATGAAAATATACATCCTCTTCACTTCTTCCAGTCTCTGCTCTTCAAAGAAGTCCCTCCAGAGGAAAACACCACTTCCTTCCCCAGGACGGTAATTAGGCCGTGCTTTGATCAGTTGCATTTTTGGAATCAACCAATCTAGGGAGGAGGGGGAAATAAAAGATGTACTGTCTTAGGTTCACTGGCTGGGGTCATGCAAATCACACTGACAAAAGACAAATAAACAAGAAAAAAAGCAGAGTGTATTAAAACCAAGCTGCCTGTATTCACACAGAAAAGTTCAATGATCAGTCATTGAAAAGGGTGCTTAGTACGTGAGCTTTTATTTTTTTAATTTTTTTATTTTTTTGTGGGTACTGGGGGGTCGACCTCAGGACCTCACACACCAACAGGCACCCGTGCTGCTGAACGATATCACCGGCCCCTTTTTCGTATGTGGGTTCCGGGAGTCGAACTCGGGCCCTCACGCTTGCAAGGCAGGCGCTTACGCCGCTGAGCCATCTCACCGGCCCGTGAGCTTTTATTGTCTCACCGAAAAAGGCAATCAGTTTATAGGCAAAAGAAAAGACAGCACTAAAGGTTTGATGCTTCCAAAGATATATATGGGAGAAGCCAAGTAAGGCTTGGGCACGCAGGTTCATCACAGCACCAAATTTCTGTCTTTTTCATGGCCGTGAAATTACCCTCAGAGAAAGGACTTATGACAATCCTCATTTTCCAAAATTTCTGCTTTTAGTCAGAAAAGAGAAACTCCAGGGGAGGATTTTTTGTTCATCAGTTGAATCAGAAATATCTTTAAGCTCAAAATAATCATCACACCAGAGTGGTATGTTGGGGGATGGCATGTTTTGATCTTCCACTAGTTCTGGGAATAGATTGTCTGGTCGTCCAAGGCTCGGGCATGTGCTTACATGTGGGGTTGTAGGCATGAGGGTATGGCAGCAGCTGGTCCAATCTAATCCTATAAACCAAGTAGAGTAATTGCAAAGTAGTGGAGTGGTGTTCCCATGAAGGAAAGGATGGTAGAAGACCAAAAGCATTTGTCTACTACAGCAGTAAAGGAGAAAAAGATCCAAAGCACAGGTGAGGAATTTTCCCTTGTTATAGGAAGTAACAGATCCTCCATTACGGCAGAAAACCACACCTGATGCAGGTGGATTGTATGCTTGGCTAAGATGCTTATCTGTAAGAGGAAAATAAGATCAGAGTTTTGAGGGCAGATGCGATTTTGCAATAATGACAAAGAGAAAGAAGGTGAGCTGCTATGAGTACGTAGTATGTTCAGTGGAGAGAAGGACACAGGTAGTGGATTAATTGCTTAGTTATGTGCTTTTTTCCTCATAAGTTCTCAATAGCCTGGATTCAGAGTTAGCAAAATGTTATTTTTCTGTGTAAAATCAGATGGGAAATATTTGAGGCTTTGTGGGTTATATATGGTCCCTTTCACATATTTTTCTTTGCTATTTTAACAACATTTTAAAAAGTAAAAACTGTTTTTAGCTCCCTCACCAGGCTTTCCTTTGCTGACTCCTGGTCTAGCGCAAAGAAAGAAAGCATGGATTGCACACTCATCTGTGTTGTGAAGTTGCCTGGTAGGTGAAATGAATAAAAAGAGGCAATGAAGTTCAGAGTGTTTTGAACAGAATAACTGAGATATCAAGTCCACTGGATAGGGAAATCATTAATCCTCCACTGCTTCTGAAGATATTCAGTTAATATTGATTAGGTATCTGCCAAGTGTTGAACATAGTCAAGCCCTGGGATAAAATGGTAATCAAAACAGATTTAGTATCTACCTTCATGCTAGCTAGCATGTAATAAACAAAGACAGAGATTAATTTTTAAACAACACAAATAAAATAATTATACCTTGATCAGTATAATTATTATATAATTATAATAACACTTATAATATCAAATTTTGCACCATAAAAAGTAAGAAATATAACATTCTTCATTCTAGAAGTATAAGCCATGAAAGAACAGAATTGATAACTATGACTTTATTAAAGTTAAAACTTCTGCTCTGTGAAAGACGTTGTTAAGGGATGAAAAGACGAATCAGGTATCTGGATAAAACTGATGAAAGGTATACAAGATCCGTACCTTGCAAACCTAAGAAAAATTGCTGAGAGAAAATGAAGATGATACAAACACAAGAAGAGATATATCATGTTTGTAGATCAAATGACCTTTTATTTTTAAGAAATCAGTGCTTTTCAGATTGATCTTTAGATTCAATACCATCCTAATCAAATCTCAGTAGGCTTTTCAGTGAAAGCTTGCAAGCTCATTCTACAATCCCTATAGAAATGTGAGAGAAACCGAGTAGCCAAAGCACACTGGACTAAAATTATTCCTCTTCAAGGCCTATTATGAAACTATAATAATCTTGAGCATGTGGTTCAGGTATCACAACAGACAAAAAAAGAAAAAAATCAATTGGTGAGACTAGAGAATTCAGAAATAAGCCCCCAATTGATTTTTGACAAAGGTGCAAAAGAAATTCGATTGAGGAAGTATAGGTTTTTCAACAAGTGAGATGGTACAATTGGATATCTGCATGCAAAACATGACTTCAATCACAACAGATACAAAAATTAACTCAAAATGAACAAAGACCTAAATGTAAACTAAATGTTGGAACTTCTAGGAGAAAACGGAGAAGGAAAGTGTTTGCAGTCTTAGGTTAGGAAAGATTTCTTAGATATGCCACAAAAGTACAAAACCATATAAAAACTGATAAGTTGGGCCTGACCAAAATTATAAAATTCTGCTCCTTTAAACTATTAAAAAATAAAACGATGAACCATAGACTGGAAGAAATATTTATATATTTAACTTTTGATTTGATAGTTGATCAATGAAGATGTGGGAATGGCAAATACTCTCATGAAAATGTGCTCAACCTCATCAGTCACTGGGGAAGTGCCAATTATAATATACGAGATACAACTACATCCATATTTGAATGACTAATATTTAAAAGAATGACTATACTACAGGTTGGCAAGAATGTGGAGCAACTGGAATCCTCGTATACTATTAGTGGGAATGTATATCCCCTTGGGAAAAAATAGTTTGACAGTTTCTTAAAAAGTCGAATATATATATCCACCATATATTCCAGCTTTCCTAGACATCCAAGGGAAGAACATGTAATGTATCTATAGGAAAATCATATGTGAATGTTTATTACAGTTTTTTCCTATAAGCTTTCAAAATATGAATCAACCAAAATAAATGTTCAACTGGTGAAAAGATAAAGAAGTTTTAGTGTATCTGTAGAGTAAAAGAGAAATGAAAAATAGATATAATGACAAAAAGATGAGTCCCGGGCCGGTGAGATGGCTCAGTGGCTTAAGCGCCTGCCCGGCAAGCACGAGGGCCCGAGTTCGACTCCCGGAACCCACATACGAAAAAGGGGCTGGTGATATCACTCAGCAGCACAGGCGCCTGCTGGCGCGCGAGGTCCTGAGGTCGACCCCCCAGTACCCACAAAAAAAAAAAAGATGAGTCCCATTTATAAGGAGTGAAGAAGCTAAAGCCATATATATATATATATATATATATATATATATATATATATATATATGCACTTCATTATATAAAATTCTAAGAAATGAAAGATAATATTTAGTGGGAGAAAGCTGGTCTGCAGTTGATGGGATGGCAGGGAGAAAAGATAGAGATGGAATTTTAAAAGGACATGAATTTTAGAAGTGATAAATATGCATTATTTTGGTTGTAGTGATTAATATAAACATCTCAAATTTGTACTTTAAATATAAACAGTTTATTATAGGTCAGTTTTTTAAATATATAGTCCAAAGAATCTTTGAATGAATTTAATGGATGACTGGATATGCTTAGAAACAAAAAATAAATTCTCAAGAATAGCTCCCAGACATCTGGCTTACACCCAGCAGAATGATGGAGCCATTTCTGACTTAGAAATAATTGGGTTAGAACTTTAGGAAGGCTAAGGCACTGAAATAAAGATTGTGGGCTTTCTTTTGCATGGCATGATGCCCGTGTTTATGATGCAGAGGACTGTCATAAGCATGCACTAATACAACAATGACCGGAGTGGACTTTCTCATAGATGGGAGCAAGAAAGGAGCTTGGCTTGCAAGATGCAAAGTCATAGGGCTTTTTCATGAAATGACAGAGGAGCTGTGACGTGGTGAGGACTTTGACATAAATAAAATATGGACCATAGACTTGCATATGAAATACCTGTTTTGTGAGACCTTCAGGAGAAGTGATTTGGAAGCAGCCAAGTTTATATGAATGCTGTGTGGTAAAGAAATGTTCATTGGGCTGAATTGCAACAGACACATGAAAAAGCTTAGAAAAGCAGGAGAGAAAGGATGGTGTCAGAAGAAATGAGTGCAGTACTGTGAAGATTAGAATACATGATGTAATAAACAGAGGGTCTTGCATTGAAGAATGACTATGGAAAAGAGGAATATAATGAACTGTTACTTCAGTCTTGATGATTGCCTGGGAATAGGCCTCAGAGAATAGAGACTTGGAAAGGGGGAGAGTGGAGGGATGTATCTTTTCTTTTTGATCCACAGTACAGATTGCTGTGGTGCCTGCCACTGAGCCTCATCACCTTAGTCAACCCCCAGCTAACTGAACCGGCTGAGGTGACTGGTGGGCAGGTTGGAAGCCAGAGTTCCTCCTATAGCTGCTGTGCTGGATCATTGCTGTGGCACTCTGTGCAGAGGTAGGGACAGGGCTGTGGAAACTCTCTGTTTATTCACATGGTCCATCATGTGCCAGCAGGACTGTGAGAGATATAAAGGAAGGTAAAAAAAAAAAAACAATGACACAGCCTTCATGTTCATAAAAAATTACAAAGCACTATAAAATAGTGTTTAGCCAAGTTCTGGATAATATTCTAAATAAGTAGCAGGGATAAGAAAGTGGACGGACGATATTGTTAAAGGTCATCAGGAGTTTTATCAGAAGAAAACGGAACTATTTGTGGTGTCTTTTAAGGAAGTTTAGATTCTATTAAAAAAAAAAAAAAGATACAAGCAGACAGCAGAAAACAAAAGAAATGTTAAGAAATGTTCCCGAGCCAGAATATGTATGAAATGCGTGCACATGCATGGTTGCGTGTGTGTTTTTGTGTATGTGTTTATACATAAATCCGTATGTTTTGGAGTTGATAAGGAGAGAGAAAGGCAGTATGGTAGTAACAAAGTTTATCATATGGAAATGTGAAATAAAACACTAGGCAGGATGGATGCTGATTATCAAGGGTCTTGGAAAGTGTATACATGACCTGACACATGGTAAGGAACCATTAATGACTTTGACCAATGAGCTGAAAGATCGAAGCAGGGCTCTCTAAAAATTAGAGCTGCATTTGCGTACGCCATAGCCTGGAGAGGAGACAGGCAGTTTTACAGCTCCGTAAAAGTGAAAACATTTTAAAAATATCTCTGTAAAGCTTATTTGAACATCTCACAACATGCTATTTTCTTTCTTTCCTCTCAAAGAAATGTTCATGTGATAAGCAAAATACTTTCACCATGTCTTTTTTAAAGGGGAGTTGCAGAACAGCTTCACTTTTTTAATCTGAGGAACTCAGTGTATAAGGACTTTAACTTCTATCTAGAAATTGTATAGTGGAAAATTTTCCTCTCAAAATGCATACCAGTTATTTTCACTTGATGTTTTAAAAGTTCATTTCCAGTTCGGTGATTTAAATTTTAACATGAAGAAATTGATGAAGAATCCTTCTCCAAGAATTCAAATGACTAAAAGTTGAAAGCTAAATCTTTAGGATTAGAGCAAGTAAGGTTATTTATGAATATGGTGGAATAATTTAAAACTTTTTCTCCAACAGCTGTAGATTCATCTTAAGGATTATCTTGTCCTATAGTTTTTCTCCCTACCAAAGATAGCACATTTGTGTTGCAATGAAACACCTAAGCTATTTCCCATCCAGTAAACACATTTGCTTTGAACCATGGTTTCAAGGGAACCAAAAGAACATTGTTTTTTTGTTTGTTTGTTTGTTTTATAGTAAGCGATACCTTGGTGTAGGTGATTAAGAAATAATATTGCATTTCCTAGAAGGGTTTTGCTAAGGATATCATGGTCTAATTTGAGTTTAGGTGAGACTCAACATGTTGTATGCAGCGGAGGCAGAAGTCTAGGAAAATACCAGTTATAAAATTGGAGTTTTAAGCTTTATAAATGCAGAGCTTTAAAATAGTGTTTCCATTTTCTTTTTGGGATCTACATGCTATGTGTTTTAAAAATCTTTTATTTAAAATATGATTTCAGGAAACTGGTTTTAATTCAGCATAAGATTTTGTTTACCTTGAAAAAGAAGGCAGGTGATTTGAAAGAAAACTTTTTAAAGCTTTAGTTTTCTTTTTTTATCCTCCAAAATGAAAAACAATAACTGTTTCAAAAGTCTTCTGTTAGGGAAATACTGTAATTAAATTTAATGTGTAGGAAACATCTACTATCAAGAAAAACATTTGACACTTGATAAAGTTTTAGGAAAGCCCATTTTTTTATTTTAAAGAGAAAAAACAAAAACAATGATACAAAATTTCAAAACAAGATAGTAGGAAAGAAACAATGATTAGTACGTTGCTTATTATTATCTTCAAAGTAGTTGCTCAGGTTACAAGATATAGGCATGAAAATTTGATCAAATGATACAAGCACAATATTTCAATATTTTTACATGGAGGAAAATCCTCAGAATTTAGCCCTGTTGCCCCCCGAAAAGAATTAGGAGTGACAATGACCTTGTAAATAGAGCAGCCAAAGTTCCATAAAGCAAGGCTTAGAATTTTGCACTGCTCAGAGGTAAAGAAGCCACTCTCAGAATCCAGGTCCTTTGCACACTGTGCTGCCCTGTGACTTAAATGGCTTGGATGCCAAAACCATAGTAACTTACAGGGCCACGTCCTGGCTATGTAAGTCCTTCTTATTCATAAGAGCAGCTATCAACAACAAAGTACTCGCCAATCTCTTGAACAGGTAGATAGAATGTTTTTGTTTTCTTATTCTTTTATTCTTTTTGTGTGTGTGTTGTTTGCACAAAACCTGAATTGTGGAGAAAGAGTCTAAGAACCCTAGTAGTGAGTCAACATCATTAGGAATTGGTTCTTTCTGTTTTTCCCTCTCTTCAATTCTCAGCAAATTGAATTTTTGTTCTTATTTCTCCCTCTTTATGGTTTCAAGAAGTCTGTCATAGCACACAGCATCCTGTCTGTGTTTAGGTTGAAAAAAGGAATCAGAGAAGCCAATAAGCTAGGTTTTTGTCTCTGTTCCTTTTATTAAAAACAGAATAAGCCTGCAGCTTATCCCTTTTGGGTCAGATCTCAGTTACATGGTCACCCTTAGCTAAAACCAAGGGAAACTGTATGTATGAAAAAGAGACATGAGGCTGTGGCCTGAGCCTGAATTTGTAAAAAATTCCCAGGTGATCCCAATGCTTCTGACACTTGAAATAGCAAGGATCTAGAAAACAAGCCACATCTTCTTAATTATGTCACCATGGTCAACATGAAGTTTATTATGGGTTGAGATTTTTGCAAATAGTTATCTTTGATTTACAACAGAAAAGTCAAAACTTGTCCCTAGAATTTTGGACTTGTCAAAACCGGTCCAGTAAAGACCATCTTAAAGGGGCCGGTGAGATGGCTCAGCGGCGTAAGCGCCTGCCTGGCAAGCGCGAGGGCCCGAGTTCACTCCCGGAACCCACATACAAAAAAGGGGCCGGTGGTATCGCTCAGCAGCACGGGCGCCCACTGGCGCACGATGTCCTGAGGTCGACCCCCGATACCCACAAAAAAAAATCAGACCATCTTAAATGATTAGTTGCTACAAACTTCACCTTTGCTTCTTTCACATAGCTTTAGTCTCAACCAATGACCAATCCTAAGTGATTTCCTCAGTGTATGTTGAAAAGAAAAACATTGCTATTATAAATTTAAATGTCTTATAAGACCTAAAATCCTTTCAATGGATTCAAAACCACATTTTATTCCATCGAGCACTTTGGTAGGTCTGCCTTTAAGGCCAGAAGCCTCTTATATGTAGATCAATTATTTCCTCTTCTGGGTCCATTCCCTTCAGGGCACCTTCCCGATAAAGTATGAAATTAGCTACAAGTTGTTTTTTACTTATCTGTCTGCAGCTGCTTGAAATGAGCTTTTAGTCACCTGCCAGGTGGTGCATAGTTGAGAGAGAAAGGCCCATAATGCGATAAAGGGTCAAGGTCTACCAGAAGGCCGGACAGGTTATGCAGGGCATACAAAGCCACAAGCTTACATTGACCCTTCTAGCACACAGAGAGATAGAAGGTTTTCCCTTAATATCAGCAGGTGTATAGAGTCGAACACTGTTTCTTTCCTGACTTCTGGATACTAAAGTCCTTAACATAGTGCATGTTTTGCTGAGGTTCTCTTATTATTTGATGATGACTGAGGAGTCAAAGACAGTCGGGTACCTTTACTGTTCTAATTCTTCGTAAGATGTATCAATGGGAATATGTAATGGTGGAGATGATCAGATTTAATAACCAATAACTGAATTGCATAGCCAGCATCTAAAGGCCAGAATTAATCTCTTAATCTCTCTCACCTTGTAGACTTCTCCAACAAACCTTTAAAAAATATGTCTATGGTCATTTCCCCCAGAACAGAAACAATTCTCATCCAAAGGGGTGGAGGTTAAAAGGCTTACAAATCATTTGAGAGATAAATAGGCTCAAGCTGAGCATCCCAGCTGGATGGAGCAGCTGTAGCAGCTGCTGACCAGGTACCTGGCCTCTGCTACAATCACATGGCAGGCCTCTCTCCCCACTTCCTTCAGTTCTGAGTTCCAGTTTCTCATGAAAAAACCCCCTTGAATGATTTGAAAATCATATGCAAAAACTAGCAACTCTGATTGCTTTTTGCTTTCTGTCCTCCACAATTTAGTCAAGAGATTGATGCAATTATTGAGTATGTAAAAACCAAACCAATGTGCTCAGCCAAAAAGAGCACAACAAAATATCCACAAATTTCAAGCTCACTCTAACTAACCTATCATTCCTAGCTTTGTTGGGACTCCTAGACTGTCACCCAAGTGTCACTAGGTTGCACATTTGTCTAGACCCCATCACTTCTAGACATGCTAAGTTTTCGCTATACATTATCTTCTCTGTACCAGACATAAATGTTAAACCTTCTCAGTTCCACCCAGCCTCATCTTATCTTCTCTGTACCAGACATAAATGTTAAACCTTCTCAGTTCCACCCAGCCTCATCTTCCCTCCGCTCCCAGACTTCAACTTGCCCTGATTCCTGGTAGGAGGAGTCCAGCACTGGTTGACCACCTGCTGCCACTCCAACAGACATAGAACAGAGAAGACCATCACATAACACCCTCGTTATCCCAACCTCTCCTCCGAATCCTGAGGGGAAGAGGCCAAGCCTCCGCCACTCTCATCGTGGGAGAAGCAACAGCAGCTTCGATGACTCAGTCAGATCCCAGCAGCTATCTGGAGAGAAGAAGTTAAATTAATACTTCGCTGGGCAAAACAAACAAGAGAAACAGATGCAAAGAAACCAGTAGGTAGATTTGTTTACTCTTCTGTCTGCCAAAGGACTGTTCTGAGAATCCAAAAGTTGCTCTGAAGATAGTCTCATGGCTGAATAATCCTTTTTACTTCCTATGACCACAGCTTAGTCACATGATTTTTCGTTTTTTTTTTTTTTTTTTTTTTAATCCTCCCTTTTCCTCTTCCTCTTGATTCTCTGGGCTTGCACTCCACAGTGATGCATATGCTCATAAGATTAACCTCAGACTCTTTTCTCAGGAACACAGGCTAAGACAATACATTTACATACTGCATTCCCTCAACATCAGACATTTTCTCATCAATCCATATCTATCTTCTCTTCAAAATATCTCTCAAAACAGACTTCTCCACAGAAACCCATAACTTCATAACTTAATTTATGATTCTCTCTTTATTGATTCCTGAACAGTTTTATGATTCTACTCATGTTTTCTCTTCTTCACTGATGTTGCACTGAAGTGATTTCTCTCTCATGGTGGTAAAAGCATAGATCATTTTTTTTAAAGATACATTTTTTTGGTTACACTTAACACGAGGGCTCTGAGACAAGAGCACGCCTGATGTGGATGGGGTTTTGTGGTCAGGTGAATGCCCACCCTCTGAGCTCTGCTTTATCTCCATCAGCATTTTGCCTATTTTGCCTTCCTAAGACAGCTTCAGACTTTCCAGGGCCAATATGTGCACCTCCCACCCTGGGTCCTGCCCCACAACTGTAGTTACCCTTTGTACACATAGTTCATTTCCCCAGCCGCAAACAAAGCTGGGGGCTTGTTCTGGGTCCTCATGTAGACTGCTTGACTAATAAGCGATTTATGCCAAGTTATTAATGGCTAAAGGGAGAACACCTTAGGGTATAATCATATATTTCGTAGGATGTCCTCATCTCTTTAATATATTTCATGGGATCTCCTTAAATCAAACTGGACTCACTCTAAAAAAAAAAGCAGTTCAATGGAAAAGAATTCCTGAGCGAAATGATTTTAATTAGTGATTGAAGTCTCAATTTTCAATATTTTAGAACTCCCATATAGCATACTATTGATTGATAAGTTCCAGATAGCAATATTTTTCTTAGTGTTGTGCCATTATTTCAGTATTTAAAACTTTGAAATCTAAATTTTTTACAAAATTATTCTTGTTTCTTATTTTGAGAAGTGCCAGAGAATTAAACCCACCTGTAAATGAAGGCCTCAAGATCTAACATGACCTCTGGACTAGTAAGTAAGAAGACTGAAACATTAACCTAAATTTTTGCAGATCAAATTCGCTCTAGTTCTACTTTCCCTGAATACATAAGTAGAGCTTCCCTAAAAGAGAATGATAAGGAACAAAGACTCGGTTTCAAGGCAAGGCTCCCTTCCAGTGCCATCAGGTTGGAAGACAAGCTGGGTTTCATGCTGGAAGTTTCTTATCTGCCTGATTGATTTGTTTTGTTTCTTTGAACAAAGGCTGTTTTATAGTAGAAGCTAAGAACCCAGCATCCAGAAAGCTGACTACTGAGCCCGAAGTAACAAGCTACAGCTGTCAATAAAAATATTGCATTCTTTCACAAAAATAGAAATTTCTAACAATCATTATTCTATCACAAAGAAGTGACATTATTTGTAAATAAGAGATTCAGAGTAAGATGTTTGCATTTAGTTCATATTTATCTCTTCACTCTTCCTCTGACTGTGCAAAATATGAAAAAAGCTTTGCTGGTGCTAGAAGAATTTGCCTCAAAACAGGCTAACCATGATGTAACATCATTGATATATATTGTTCTTAAGACCATACTTACAATCCAAACATTTAATCCATTTTCAATTTTCATGATTGGTTTTCTTCATTTTATTTAACATTTAATTTATTTTATACACTTATTTTTATTGCTTTTTGCAGTCCAATCATTCAAATTAGGATAGTGTATGTTTAATGTTTATGGTTTTGAAATTTAAGCTTTATTCAATGTTTTGTGTTTACACATTTTGTAGGTGAAATACATCAAATAGTTTTCATGATTTTTAAAGTTTTTTGAATTGTAAATACCATTTCAACTAAGCTATGAATATTAATACCGACATATATGTAAATTATATAATAATTATAAAATAAATATGAAAATACCTTTTGCTCCAGTAGTGTCAACTTCGTTTTCCACGGACCTTCTCAATAATGCCATAAAATTGGCCACTAACCTTGACTGAATGTGCAAGCTGACTACTTCTGGTTGCTTCCCCCTCCCATTCCCTTCCTTCTGACCAACAGTAGCTTATCTCTTCTGCTTAGGACATCTTCCAACTCTTCAGCCTTAGAATAGGGTCAACAGTTATTTCTTGAGCATCAGTCATGTGCCTAGCACTATGCTATGTCCTTGACCTCATTTCTCGTTTAATTGTCACACTAACCAGAACAGTTCTTGTCGAAATCCTCATTCTACAGGTGAGGAAAACAACACTCGGTACAGTTGAATAATGCATGAAATTTCACACTGTGGGAGTGGTTCTGGGTCAGGTCCAAGCCCAGTGTCTTCTGTCTTCTACTTCACTACGTGGAGACTCTTGGTCTCCTTTATGAGTCATAAGCCTGGAAGTAATTGCTTTGTTTGCACACTTGCATAAGATACTTTGTTCCTTATTACCTTCAAGTATTTTTCTAATAATTAATAGTGTTTTATCTTAACCAGATAGAAAATGAGATTAGATAAGCTTTGTGATGTCCTCCATCCCTGAGGTGGTCCTTAAATGTCTGAAAAGGCAAATGCCTAGAGCAGCCAACAGAGCCTGTGGTAAAACAGCCCAGAAAATGTTCCTTTGGTGGGAGGCACAAAAACTTGAAGACGCAATGAGCATGTTATGCTTTCTCCTAAACCACAAATACAAGTTGAATAGCCTAGCTGCACTTTGATTGTAAAAAATATGTGCATTTTCTGAACATTTACTCTCTGAGTGGCTAGGAATAATATCTGCCATTTGTGGAGCACTGACTGATGCTAAGCACTTTACACGTCCCGGCAGTTGACTGCACACTGTCAATTCAACGGGGCTCAAATCCCATAGGCTCTGATCTGCCTCCCATCCTGCCCTAACATGCTCCATTGAACCTCCCATTCCCAAGGTTTCAGAACATCTCCAGCATGCCATCTTCCTGACCTTTTGGGGTTGTAAAAGATGTACTCCAGCACCACCAATTTCAGTTTCTCATTCAGCTTACATGTTCACCTCCTTCTTGGGGCCAGGTGTCAAGGACGGGAAGCTTCTCTTGAATCTCTCCACCACCTCTCATGGAAAAAACCAACTCCAGTGGACCTCTCCCAACCTCTCCCACTTCCCATTCCCAAATAAACCACCCTATAGGTCTTTGCTGCTGAGGTCCCAATGAGTCATAATTTAAAGTGGGCTTCCATCACAAGAGTTCAAGCCTAGCACCTTCCATGGTGTTCACTACTCATTCTCCTGCTGCTCATCTTCTCTACCCTGAGTTCTCTTCTTAAATTTCTCTTTCATTGCTCAAGTAGTCAAAAAGGATATTTCAGTAAATCCATTGTACAAGTGGTCATCTGACTGAAAAGTGAGATTCCAGGCTCAATTTCTTGCAAGCAAATCTAATCTCTACAAAAATTCCTTTGAAAAGAAGCCGTTGGCTTATCGCATAAGGAGTGGAAAGAAAAGACGAAAAAACTATTTCAGAAGTTGAAGATATAAGATTCAATAGTTCCCTCAAGATTAGTGACTGGAGCATGGTAACTGGGGTAGTAGAATAGATTTGCTTTTTAATAAATCTCATCTATTTATCCATCTCCTAATTATCACCTGTTTATTACCAATTTTGGAGTCAATTTACCAACTCTGAGACAAAATGAAAGTTTCTGCTTAGCATCTACTACACACAACTCTGCAGTGCAGGCACTGTTATACTTTAGAAAAGTGGAGAGCAAATAATAATTAATGTGACTGTATGAAGGCAGCAGAATTTCTATTACCTCACTTCGTGCTTGGCACTATATAGGACTCAATAAATATTTATTGAATAAATAAGTAATGTAAATGAATAGCTCAAGATTATGCTTAGGAAATGGTGGACTGGCATTCATACTTACTTTTTGATCATCAGCATCTCCTGAACAGAGTGTCATCTTCGTGCGAGCGCTGATCATAGCCAGTCATGTCACATAACAGCCCCTTCAGTCAGACTCAGATAGATCTTTCTGTGAAATGCTTCATTTCTCTCCCCACACTGGAATCTAGTCCTGTAATAGTTCGGTCCACATACATTTGAAACCAAGCACAGAATGAACTTATCTTGCCTAGGCTTGGCTTCCCCTATTTTGCATAGGGAAAACTTTCCATGGCAGAATCCTTATCATTCACAAAGGTCATTCTCCTCTGAGCTTCTATGTTTTCATTTGCCCATTAAACAATAAGGATTTATGTGATATTTTCATCTCTTGATTGCTGTAGGTTCTCAACTTCAGTCATTTTAAAGCTAGTTAGTTACTTTTGGGGATGTTAAACTTCAAAACTATTGGATGGATGGATGGGTGGATGGATGGATGGGTGAATATGGATGGATGGGGTGAATGTCTACATTTCATATTGTTGACATCATGTGGAGGAAGAAGTAGAGAGACATCAAGTGCCTCTAAGAGAAGAGTCAAGTTTTCTCTCAGTCTCCACTGGCTGAGTTTGAAGTAGCCTTTGCCTTCCTTGCTGAAGTTAGAGCACAGGATTAATAGGAGCAGCAGCAACTCAAACTCCCCCATCCCTATTTGGTATAGGAAAGACGATGGTTATTCTCCTTGGGCTCCATCTCAAAGGTCTATGGCCTGAGTTTCTAAGACACAAAATAAATAAAAGAAGAAATAACAACTTGACATTTGGCTTTAATAGCAAGATTATAGTTGCCCAAAGAGGTATAGTGGCCATTAGCAATAATTTTAAAACTAACCAAAGGGTTGAGAAGTGCAGGAAAACCATCTGCAGGATTGATTTTGGAACTCAGGGGAGTAAAGAGGGGCAGTGGCAACTCAGTGTCCCCATTTGAGCAGAAAGAGGCCTCTGTGTCTACTCTTGGCATAGCTCAGACTCTCTCATAAGTTTCTGGCAACTTCCCAGAAAGAACAGCGTGTTCCCTGCTGAGTGTATAAAGAACTTCAAAAACATGTTTGTGTGTACAACCCAGTAGACAGAGCTGGGCTTAGTTGCTCCGTGTCACATACTGCCTCTCTGGAGTGTCAGGAGGAAGATTTTGGCTTCAGCCCTGCGGGTCTGGTCCCCAGGTCCAGGCCAGGCCACATTGTTGGTACGTCCATCAAACTCATATAATGAGGGCAGAAAGTTTTAGGGAAACTGAATGTTCCTGCAAACCATGATTCAAGCAATATTCTGCTGTGAGAAGTAAATATAGATGCAGCGTTAGCTCACCTCCTGTTATGGTCACAGAGGCCTCCTTTGCAGACTTGCACCTGTTTTCCCCGGGAGATTCTCTTGCTGGGCACGATTACTCACCCTGTGGGAGCTAAGAGAGCACAAATTAACACCCATCTGGTGCTGCCAGCTTTGGAGCCCTGACTCACTGTCTTGTCCGCACACTCCCTTATCAGGACAGTGGACGAAATCTAAGCAGAGGGAGGCATTAGTCACTGCGGCCTGAGGCACCCCTGGTGGACCCTGGGGCTTCCAATAAATAAAAAAGAGTCTTTGGAATGACAGTGAGCTCCTAGGCCCTTGGGGGAGACAAACAAGTCCATCTGGCTTGGATTCTAATATGAAATAGCAGCCAAGTACAGTATTGTAGAGTATCTTAGGAGTAGACTATTGGAAATTGTAAAATTTCATTACAGACCTGATTTTAGGGGCAGGATAGGGCCATAGAAGAGTAGGATTGTGACCCAGAATTAGTGGCAGTTCCTCATCTTCCAATCCAGCACGCTGTCTAGCTGCTCCTGACGCATCTTTCTTCTTATGATCATGCACTGTAGTTACGGAGCTCCCAGTTTTTATGTATCCCCTGTCCTCCCACGACTCTCTGTGAAGTGTCCTAACTGTAGTGGACTTCCTTATCATGCTATCCCTTAAGCCCTTCAAGTTCAACAAGTCCAAAATTAATTTTGTCATAAGAGATAGCATAGTACAGTGGTTTAAAAACAAAATGAAACGTAAGCACTGTATAAGAGTGACTGTGTTTGAAACCTGCCTGCATCTCTAATTAGCAGTGTGATCTTGGGCAACTGCATAAACTTCTCTGTGCTGCAGTTTAATTGTCTAGACAATAAAAATAATAGTACTTTCTTCACAGGGATGTAGTCAGAATTAAATGAATTAAGCATGTGAAGTAATCAGCACCATTGTTTGTCATATTCATTATTAAAAGAATGAATAATACGGCCTTCCCAAGGCTGCTTTAAAGTTAACTAGTTTTTGAAGTAGAAAGAGTACTCACTGAAACAACAATAAGTATAGTGTAGTAAATACATAAAGCAGTAACATAGTTGTTTATTACATTTTCAAGTGTGTACTACACACAATTTTATGTGCTGTACTCTTATACAGCCGCCAGTGTAGTAGGTTTGTCTATAGCAACCTCACCATAACCACATAAATAATGCACATAGAAAGAGATGTTGATATATGAGGGGGGATTTTAAGGATTTGCCTCATGTGATTGTGGAAGACTGGCAGGCTCAAAGCCTGCAGGGCAAGCTAGCAGGCTGGAGACCCAGGCGAGGGTACAGGTTTCAGTACTCAATCCGTGGAGAGTCTGGAGGCACAACGCCTTCCTCCTCTAGGGGCTTCTATTTCTATTGAGGTATTCAGCTGATTGGAGGAGGCCTGCCCCTATATTATGAAGGCTAACCTGTCTTACTTAAAATCTGCTGACTTAAATATCAGCAACATCGAGGTTAGTATTTGGCTAAATATCTGTATGTGATACCCCAGCAAAATTAACATAT
Organism: Erethizon dorsatum; assembly: GCA_028451465.1. Classification (NCBI taxonomy): domain Eukaryota; kingdom Metazoa; phylum Chordata; class Mammalia; order Rodentia; family Erethizontidae; genus Erethizon; species Erethizon dorsatum. The sequence continues at coordinate 47,947,719 of CM051835.1, read as the reverse complement.
AAAATTTAACCAGCCATTATTACCCCAAACTAGAAACAGCTTAAGCGTCAAAAAATAGACCGTGGTACATGTATACAATGGAATTCTAGGCAATAAGAACTATAAATTACTGATATATGCAAAGGCACAGTTGAATTTCCAAAATAATTACATTAAAAGAAAGAAGCCAGTCTTAAAAAAATGTGTGCTATGTAATTCAAGTCCTATGAAGTTTAACAACAAGTAAAACTAACCCGTGACAGAAATAGTACAACAGTTGTCTGTGGATGTGGGGATTTCCTGGAAGAGGGAAAAAGGAACTTTCTAGATAGGGTGATAAATGTGTTCTTTTTCTAGATTAAAATAACAAGGGGGTACATATTTTTAAAAATTCATCCAATTGGATACTTAAAGGTTCTATGTTACACTGTTTCAAATTTTTACTTTAATTTCTAAAAATCTGAAGAGATTGCAGTTTTCTTTAAGGAGACTATAGCCTAGTAAGATGGACAAACAGGCAGGCAGACATTTAGAGCATACTGTGGCAAGCGAGGTACCTGGCCTCATTTGTTGTCAAGGTTTTAAAGAGGGTAGTAAAAAAGTGCACTGGTATTTTTATAAACACCGCAGGTGTCCCAGGGCTCAGCTCAGCGTGCGACCCCCCTGGCCTCATCAGAGCCCCAGAAGGAACAGGACTTTGTCAGCCACTATTCACCTTTGAGTCCCCAGCAGGTACAAGGTTCAGCTCAGCAAATACTTGTTGAATAAATGTCAAAATCTATGCTGCTTTTGATCAACACTAAACAAAACAGAAACCCTGTGCTGGTAATAGCCACCTGTTGTCTAATTCCTTTCAGCGATTTATTTACATAATGCGTGACCGTGAGTCTATGACAGCATTGAAAATAGAATCCAGTAACAACAAATACATTTCATCTTACCTATCAATGCCAAGCAACCGGCAGTGGCAAGGCAGACACTGTGGAGGTGGATTCTGGAGCTGAGTCCGGGCTTATCATGAGAGACCATCTTAATGGTTTAATGCTGCCTGTTATAAGAATGGAAAAGGCCATGCCATACTTTTGCCATCCCAAACATCTCAAACTTAAGCACCATGTGAGATCTAAATGTCTGCAAATAGGCTAGTTTCCTCCTACGGTCTGCAGCACATATTGACGCATTCTACTCCCATGAATGCGCTACTTACCCCTGTCTAACCCTCGCTGACGTGTGCTGGGTGTACAAATCAGTCACTTATAGAAATCTACCAATCAAGAAGAAAAACAGAGTGGGATTCGAATAGTAATTAAAACTTACCAAAAGTTGGGCTGAGGGTGAAGCTCAGTGGTGGGGCCGGTGCCTAGCATGCATGAGGTTGTGGGTTTGATCCTGCACTTTAAAAATAAATGAACCAGTTCCCAGCTTGGAATAAATATGGTTTAGGTTTATTACCTTTACTCTCAAATCAGCTCTTCAATGAAGCAGTCATTGCCTCTAGTGACTAAGGTAGGAACTGCCTCAGAGAAAGAAAATAGCAGAGGATTTCTGTCACACAAGTCTAAATCTGGGAGTCTGCCTGGCCATTTATTTGGCTGTTTTACCAGAAAGTAATTCTTTTTGCTTTTCCCAACAGGAGCGTACCTGTGACCCCATGTAGGACTTGCTTCACTCTGAGAACAACACGTGAGTTACCTGGAACCCAGAAGAGATGCCTGGTTCTCCTCCCAGGCAGTGTTGAGGACCGGCAGAAACACGCATGCTCACTTTGGAGGTGTTTCTCATTGTTGCCTCTCTAGTTGTTTTTCCTGCTAGCTTGGCCCTTATCTCTCACCTGTAATCAGTTGCTAGAAATAAAATTCATCCATCACTGGTGTTTTCAAACAGTGAAAAATGAATCAAAGAATTAGAGAGAAAGAAGCACAAAATTTCCCAGTTTTTCATAGTTTAAGTGTGAACGAAACATATGCAAACTTTGCAGAAGACATTGGTCTTGTCAGTCATTGACAGCCCCCAAGAATATCCCAGCACACCCCCTATACAGCTCGCATCAAAATCCTTCCTAAGTGGAGCCAAAAACAAGACAAAAACTACCCCAAAGAAAAAGGAATATAGAGGACAGTGAGATAAGGAGGAAGGAAAAAAGGAAAGAAGTAAGGAGGAAGGGAGGGAAGGAAGGAAAATTAAGTGAATGGAATTACAAATGAAATTGTTTCAGAAGTACTCAGAAAGAAACTAACAAGCAATATTGCTGTTGTTGTTGTTGTCGTTGTTTTTCCTTCCAGATTATGTAACTAGAATAGAAATCCTTGGTTCTGAAAGCTCTTTCTTATACCCAGATTTCATCCCAGGGAAAGGCAGAAGAGATTTGTTTGAAACCATAAACTGAAGATTAAAGAAATTTGCTGTAGAATATTACTGTTTGTTTTCCTTGAGCTTCCAGGTTTAATTTTCTTCAGAGCTGCCTTTCAGAAAAGAGAGCTGCCAGTCTTTGCGCGGTGCAGACTCACGGTAGGGAAAGTTCCCTCACAGAACCTGCTTCAGCCCGCCCTGCCGCAAGTAGGGAAACATGAACACATCAGTTTGGAGGGGTTCGCTTCTAAGTGTGAGTGGTACCATCAGGAAATTATTGTAGTTAAAGTGCAGTAAGAAATAAAAGTTGGTTCTTTAGCCTATACACATAAACGCCTTAGGACCTCTGCCATGTGCTGCAGTATTGTATTGTATTGTACATGCACACACACACACATACACACATACACACATACACACATCTACCTCTACTGGGCATTAACTACATATACAGTGCACATAAGCATAGTTTGTGTATCTTGTTTCTTCCATCAGCTAGATGATCATTTCCACTGGTACCCATTGCTTGTGAATCTAACACTGCCATTCAGGTTCCCCCCAGTCTGGATCAGGGCACAGCGTGCATGATTTGCTTTTGCGTCCCCAGTGTCTGGGATACTGGAACTTCTACTCACCTTCTACGTTCACAATTGCCTTATGCGTCCCACAATGATAGTTCTGTTTTGTCCCGTTCTTTCCTGCTGGATAAGCACTAAAAACTAATCCAGGGGTGTCTTTCATTCAGAAAGTATGAAGTACCATCACTGTTTTATTTCCTTTGCTGGATTAGCATATATTTGCATAGTCGTTATCCAATATCATTGAGGCGTACCTCTATCTGAGAAAACCAATTAGTAAAGAAGAAATTTAAACACACCTAAGCCACTTAGTGTTGCAAAAAAGAGAGAGAAAGAAAAAAAACAGCTGCTTTTTGGAATATGGATTTGCATATTTCATGCATTGGTTCCCATTGGTGGCACATGTGACCAAACATGAAAAAAGCAATTTAGCACTGAAATATAGGTTTTGAAAATCATTTCTAATCAACCATTTCATGTCATGCTGACAGGAAAAATGGCTCAGCTTAGATAGTATCTAATTAAAAGAAGCACTGTGTATTTTTTATTCTTACTTCTTAGTAAAATAAATAAATAAATAAATAAATAAGTGTATCTTCTGATGACTTGAAAACTACATTCCTGTTTTCCTTCCTCATCTAGCCGAGAATTGCACAGGTAGTAGAGTTGAAGACAGTCTCACCAGTGAAGGAATAAAGGAACGAAATTCTCCAGCCCTCTCTACTCATTCATTCTACTGTGCAATTAAGTCTTGCTGTGAGCAAACTCACTGCTCAGCTGCATACCTCCCCCTGCGAAGTCTATCTCCTCCTACTCCTCCTTCCACTGCAGGTGGAAAGAGGAAAGCAGCCCTCTCTGGCCACATAGTCCATTTTCAAGTGACCCCCACATCCTTCAGGAAATAGGGAAAAGAGTCATTGCCTCAATGATAAACCCACTTACACAAGGGCAAAATTTCAAAAATCCATTCATTTGCTTGTTTATTAATCCTCCACATCTATGTTATCTCTATTCCTATTCCTCACCTCAAAAACAGCCCAAGAAGGTCAAGGACCTGGTTTGTCCTTCCTCCCCTGTTCAATGATTGCCAGCTATCATCAAAGTGCCTGGCACCTTCTGCACCTTCCAAAGTGAACAGAAACCTTCCACGTATCTCCTACAAGGACAGTGTCACTCTAAGGATAGATTATCCCAATGGTAGACACTTATCTATGAATAACGACAATTATGGCAATGACAAAGATAGCGGTGATAATCAAATGTTCACTGTGTGATCTGCTGTTCTAGGTGCTTTAATTATTAACACTTTAACCCTTGAAACAGTCGTATAAAAGTTCTATAAAATAGGTAATACTACTACTACAATTTTACAAATAAGGAAACAAAAGCATGACACACATGCATCATTTTCCCTAGATTATGGGTCATATGAGGGTACAAGCCAGACAGACAGGGACCAGTAATAAAACTCAGAACGTGCAACTGTAACGCATGGGCTTCTATAAAGTGAGGAGGAATTCCTGCCAGGTACTAGCTATGGTGTCTGCACGTCAAAGAAAATGAGTGAATGGCTAGAATTTTTAAAAGTTTTTAAAGTGTGTATCAGCTTAGTACTTTGTGAGCTCTTCACCAACAGGGAGATGAGTAATAAAAATGTAAGGCTTAGACATCTTTTCCAACATGGATAATCTGTTGCAAGCGGTTTGCTACTTTTCTACCATCATCTTTTGATGACTACGTTTTTTATCAGAACCTACTGGGTTCAAAATGGAATAACACAGTAGAGACGTAGCCCTAGGTGATTAAAAGCGGAACACAAGTGTGCCTAGGAGGAGGAGTGGGAGAAGATAGGTGCATGGCCTTTTCTTCCTATCAGAAATTCTACTTCTGATTCAACTTACAGAAGAAAACTGCTTTTTCTTCAGGACATTAGACATCTATTTACAGAAAACTCTCCCAGAAAGCAACAAAGGCATCATGAGGGTATAATTTTCTCTGCTGTTTTGCCCAGTGTTGAGTGGACAGTGAGAATGAAGGAAATTGAAAAACTCCAGGATGACAGAGGTGGCGAGAAGTAGAAGAAAATGACTCTGTACAATTTTTTTTTTTTTTTGTGGGTACCGGGGGTTGACCTCAGGACCTCGCGTGCCAGCAGGTGCCTGTGCCGCTGAGCGATATCACCGGCCCTTTTTTCGTATGTGGGTTCCGGAAGTCGAACTCGGGCCCTCGCGCTTGCCAGGCAGGCACTTATGCTGCTGAGCCATCTCACCAGCCCCCAATTTTTTTTATTATCATTAAGACACTTGTTCCTATACCAGTAACCTTTGTGTTCAGCCACATTTACCGTTTACTTTCTTTTGAAAACATTATCTCTTTACAGACACAAATCATCGTTCTTTTTTCCCTTTTAAATGCTGAATAAAGCAATGAAACCTGTAAAGTTCTTCAGTGTCATTGCGGAAAAGCCAATGTTGTTTTGGGAAAAAGAGTCTTATTGGTAAGTAAACTACTAACAAAGATGGAAGGAAACAGAAGAGCTTTATTTATGTTCTCTAAAGTTTGAAAATGATGGGAAAAATCACTTTAAGTCCACAAATACTTCAAAACAAGCAGCCACATATTCTACGCTAGATTAATACAAATGTTTAAACACAAGCAAGCCGAATGAGAAACATTTTTATTTCTTAAACTTGCTATAGTGCAAGCTGAACAGTAAAGTAAACTTATCACTAATAAGACAGAGAATGAGGTTGGTTGTATGAAAAATTGGGTCCCATTTCAGATGAGATAATATATGCAAAGTTACACAAAATATATCAGCATCTAATAAGAATACTGTACATATTAGCTTTTACTGTAATATCAGTACCTTCTGAATACATTCTTGTCTTTGAAAATTCCTTACCTTTACCTGTTTATTTCCCCTTACCATGATACTCCAGGATTAATGACATAGTGTTTATAAAGTGTTTTGAAATCTCTGAAGTGTTATAATCAACCCAAGTACCATTTTATTTATGCAAACTGTGTCTACCCAGCGAGTCCACTTAAATATCTAGGACTGGAAACTGCTGTCTCATAAGGCTTAATAAATGATTCCCTCTGGCTCTAAAAGCAAGTACTTTTTCAGTGACAATGGCAGGGAAAGCAAAGGAATTGCTCTGTGGCATCTGTTATGTAGCACTCTCCGAATGGCGCATCTTGATAAATGCATGAGGGTCCTTGGAGAATTACAGCACACGGTGAAGAGAGATTGGTAAAAATCCCAGTGCCTCTGAAAAGGAAGGTGAGATAGTGTACATTAATGATAACAACAATGGTGCACTTAGTCCTCACCCTACCCAGAAAGACAGCTTTCCAGAGTTTCTGAAGAGAGACAGAATTAAACAAGAAATTGAGATGGAGAGGTGAGGAGATGGCATAGAAGGAGAGAGGAGAGAAAATAATACTGCACAATTCAGAACTCAGGAAAAAATAAAAATTATATTTGTGTGAATTTCCTGGACCCATTAAAGTCAAACAGCTATTTTAAATTACCCTAATGTCCTCTATGTGTCCCATGTGACAAATGTACTCAGATATTCAATGGAAGTAGGGGATGCATGAAGATCAGTCAGATTAAATAACTTTTAAAGGAAAGCTAGCAGAATTAGACTGCATACCTAACCATCAGCCTCCAAGCCCAGGGAACTTTAGACTCTAATCCCTCCCCATGTGTTGGAGAGAGACTTTGACTTCTAGACCAAAAACAGAATGCTTGGTAGGAAGAACTGGTTTACAGAGGCAGCAAAGTCTGGAAGTCCACAGGAAGATGTGGCCCTGCCAGTGACTTTCTATATGACTTTTTTTTTTGTTTCCTGCCTACTGATAACCACTTTAAGATATTTAAAAGTGAGTAAAATAATATACATAAAATAGTATAACTTCCCAGTAAAAATGCTACATGAGTAATCTCAAATATTACATTTAATTCATCTAAATTATTGAAAAGAAAGTAAAGCTACCACTTTTATATATTTATTCATCTTGCCCTTAAATAGAATAATCCCTTGAGAGACTGACTCCTGAATACCATGTCTATGATAGAACTATGTATTCTCATAGCTGCATTTTAGAACCTGTTGTCTCATTATATTTGAAAAAGCTTTAAAAGAATTCCCAGATCCAATATTTTAAATTAGAAAGGTCCATACTTGCATCGCTGTCTAGCAGTACTTGATAAGTAAAATCATAATGAATAGATTCCTTATTTACCTCCAAGTCATCATCAGGGATAGCTGTTCTCCACTTTATATTCCACTTGATGTGTTCATAGGCATTGACCACAACCTCGATTGCTTTGGGATAAGAATGGCAAGCCTTTATCACCTGCAGAAAAGCACATTTTCATCTATTCAATGTACACATCTGATTCATGCATTTTGTTCACAGACATAGCAAGAATTCATAGACCATGGCCAGGCGGAGTAGCATGCACCTAGTCTTGGTGACTCAGGAGGCTGAGTTGGGAGGATCCCTTGAGCCCAGGAGTTTGAGAACAGCCTAGGGTAGGCCCCCAGAAGCACTGAAGTGCTTTCCAGAAGTCTCATGCCTTTGAGTATTCAAACGCACTGCTAGCCACCATGGAGGATGGGCAGATTAATAAAATCAAACTAGCTTCCTTCACCCTCTGGATCAGGTAGACAAAGTGACAACAAAGAAGGTAAGAACCTGAAGGATTTTTATCAACAAATAAAAGATGACATAAGATTTAGATATTTCATTGGCACACTCTGTTCAATAGTTCATTGGCTAATCAAAAAAAAAAAAAAACCACCAAGAAAGTTGAGTCAAGAGTTCCAGCATTTCCCACGGGAGACAGCAAGGTTACACTTCAGCTTTTATACCAAACTGAGTTGGATATGTAGCCGCTTAACTGGTCTGTGAACTAGCCATAAAGTTTGCACCTATCTGATCAATCCATCAAGTAGATTTGTTAGATTATGAGTACAAAGATATATAAGAAAGTAAAACATGCTGATTTCTGGTGAGAGGTTTATCATGAAGAAGAGAGACAAAAATACATACATAAAACAAGACCGATGGAGATAAATGGCTGATCTATATATTTACAGGTTAGATTATGTGGTTTAAAAAATAGGAGGGAGGGCCGGTGAGATGGCTCAGCGGCTTAAGCGCCTGCCCGGCAAGCGCGAGGGCCCGAGTTCGACTCCCGGAACCCACATACGAAAAAGGGGCCGGTGATATCGCTCAGTGGCACGGGCGCCTGCTGGCGCACGAGGTCCTGAGGTCGACCCCCCGGTACCCACAAAAAAAAAAAAAAAAAAAAAATAGGAGGGATACAAATTCCAAGAACTATGTGGAATGGGGCTAGTCAGGAAAGATTTCTTAGAGGAGCTGAGTTCAGCCTTCAGTTCTAGGTAGTCGAAAGGTCTGTGGTGGGCACGATGCCCATACCCACCTGCGTGGACTTACGTGCCTCTCCGCAAGGATAGCATCAGCAAATGAGACGATTATCTTGAAAGAGAGATATGGCACATACAAAAACAGCTTTATTCTTTCTCTTTCTCCTGACCACAAAACCATTCCCTAGAACTTTTTTTCCTACTCCTGACAGGGACCACACTTTTTTAAAATTCTTTTTTTTTTTTTTTTTTTTTGTGGGTACCGGGGGGTCGACCTCAGGACCTCGCGCGCCAGCAGGCGCCCGTGCCACTGAGCGATATCACCGGCCCCTTTTTCGTATGTGGGTTCCGGGAGTCAAACTCGGGCCCTCGCGCTTGCCAGGCAGGCGCTTAAGCCGCTGAGCCATCTCACCAGCCCCCTAAAATTCTTTTTTTAATATTAAAAAGTCCTCCAGTCATTCCAGACATAAAAAAATGTAATTTCGGTAATAAAAATATCGATGTTGACTGTATAATTGGAACTACAAACCTTACTCCAAGTAACAAGTTTCTCTCTCTTATATTCCAGACATGCCTCAAACTGGAAGGCTCCAAAGGAAAAGAAAATTTTGTGGGTGGGGTATAATGCATATATATATTCGGGCTTTGTTCATGGAATTCTGATACAGAGCTCCTCACATTTTCAGGAGTTCCAGTGTAATAGGAGAATCTCTGGCTATTCATAGGAAGCCTCTTTCAACCAGAAAGAATACATCTTGATTAAACAGTTGGAATTTTAACACACGCACACGCACACACACGTTCTTTTATGTTTGACTGTTTCTGAGTTATGTATTCTTTGTAGGAATCCAATAAACCAATAGGTAAATCACTTTCCTGAGTTCGATGAGTCATTCTAACAAATAATCAAACCCAAAGAGGAAGCTGTGTGAACCCCAATTTGTAGCCAGTGTGGCAGAAACACAGGCAACCTGGACAAATCTATTGGCATCTACCACCTAAAGTAGGGCCATCTTGTGGGACTGAGTCCACAACCTGTGTGATCTGATACCAACTGCAGGTAGGTGGTGCCAAAATTGCATGGAATTGTTGGACACTCAGTGTCAAAGTATGGGAGAACTGGTGGGAATGAGAAAAATATCCCAGTGAGCTTCTCTATTTTCCCAACTTATTTTCTCTGCCTCTCACCACACCCACCTCAGACTGCTGTGGGTTTTGATGAGGTAGAAGAAGAAAATGGAAGCAAAAGTCTTGGTTAGTTGAGACATGACCTCATGTGGATGCCTTCTACAGTGCTCTCTTCCTGTAATAGGAGATGCTGTGAGTTCTACAGAAATTCCCCCAGCTTGGAACCCCTGCCTCTCTTGACAAGGACAATGCTTCCTTCAGATTGGCCCCTCACAACTCAATCCTCACTCTCCACAGAAACTCCTGTGTCCACCAGAGCTCCTCCACCTTCTTCTGCCAAGATGACCTCATCACTGGACGTCCATTTTCATGTAAAGTAGACCCTAGCTGGCTCTCCAGTGTGGCCAAGAAATGGCCCATTAGGAATGTCCCATCATCAATGATAACATCCCTGACTCCAATTTAATCACCTTTCTCTCCTTTGCCACCAGACAAGCAACTCCAGCCACAGACTTGCTCCTTTAAATTTCTCACTGTGAATTATGTATCAGTCCTATCTTTCCCCTTGGAGTCAAGGAACACAAGTGAAGCCCTCTGAAGGGTTCTCTTAAAGTGCCTGTCACCCTCCACCATTAGAAGGAGGCAATGCTTCTGCACCTCAACGACTTTCTGTGAAAACATATACTTCCTGATTTCCCAGCCTGATGCAACCTCAACCTATTGTTGCTGAGCAAAAGATCTCAAAACCAGTTTTTCCCGCTTTTTTTTTTTTTTTACCAGTTTGTCACCAGTAGTCTTATCTCCACATTTTTCAATGCAAGTAGAGTGGTAAGTACTTAATGTCTTGGAGTCTTAGGCAAAAGTGCTACAGAAAGATTATCATTTTAATACACATCTGTGTGTGTGTGTGTGTGTGTGTGTGTACACTGATAGTAAAGAGGTCATATCAAAGAAAGAGCCCTCGTCAGGAAAGAGCTAAAGGCAAGAACTGGTAAGATGTAGCCATCTGACAGTGTACCTGGCATGCCAGTTGAAGACCTGAATTTGTGGGCAGTCAGAGGTTGTTATCTGTTCTTAACCAGGAAGAGTTAGAGCTCATCCAGTCGTTCCATGGCAAAACCTTTATTGAGCACTGAGTTTGGCACTAGGACAGTAATGCTGAGCAGATTGCGACCCGTTTTTTGTCTTCAAGGAGTTTACAACTTCATTGAACAGAAAAGACATAGATGTTTCAAAGATTTAGAGAGTCCTGTAAATCAGTAAATAATGAAAGGCTAATTTAAAGATTATCTGCTCTCCCTTGAGCATTGTGAGCTCAAGCTCAAGGGAGAAAATCAACATATCAAAGGCAAACAGCAGTGAGACACCAAAAGGGGCGGGACCCAGCAGCTTGCCCTCAGTCCCAAGAATGATGAGTGATAAACTGTGGGAAAGAAAAGGTGGGCATGTAAAGAGAAAGAAACTTGAGTCATAGGTAGGAAAATGGATGCATCTGGGTACTGCAATGCTAAGGAAGTAAATCAGACACTCTGACTTAAATACCTAGCTTTTCTTATATGAGAAACCAAAAGTATGCATAAAGAGTAAACTAAAAGATAATAGGAAGTAGGAGGATAGATCTTTCTCCATTGGGAAGTGGATCAAAAGAAGGAGGGGAGGGGAGGGAAAGGGGTTGAAAACAGGAATGAAGATGTGTTATGCACAGGTATGAACTCCACCCAAGAAATGCAGACATTCTGTACTGCAAGCAGGTACTCATAAAAACTACATTGCGATTCCAATAAATAAATAAACTAGACAAGCTTAAAAAATAAATAAGTGTAGTAATACATTATAGAATACATTTAGAATGAAAATGAGATTATGAAGAGACTGAGTAGTTTACCTAGAGAAAAACCTCACAAACACAAAGTGAAAAAAAATAGAAAAATTATCTTCATATTGCAGGCTAGAGTTTGTTAGAGTAGATATGCTATTGGGGCAAAATTAATAAGACATATTCTAATGACTAGGGATCTGGAAACAAGATAGTTTGACCAAATGCTCATGTACAGCCTTTCATTAAGTAGCAAGTCTCTTAGAGGTTTCTTAAGTTAACCTAAAACAACATTAATTTGACCTTGTAGTGACGCATATCTCAAGAATTCATCTGTCAAATACTTGTGGACATTGCGGTGCACTTTTTATGCTGTATTGGGAATTTTCATTTGAAAACCTCAACCAGAGATATAGAGAAATTGGAGCTACAAAGTTAAAAAAAAAAAAAGGTAGAAAAAGAATAGGTGGTTTAACACTAATTAGATATGGGAGTAAAGAATACAACTTGGAAACTTGAAATCAGGGACAAACAGAGATGCCACTGATAGAAGCGAAGAATTTAGAAGGACAAACAAATGCAGAGGTAGACAGACAATAAGCAGGAGAATATTTCATCTGTAGTGTCAATTTCAGTCAGAATGAACAGGACAGATGGCTCTAATGAGAAGCCAAGAGCAAGACGCTTTATGTACCATTGAAGTATGTGTCAGGCTAGGCATGGTGATGCATACCTGTAATCCCAGCACTCTGGGAGGCTGAGGCAGGACTGCTGCAAGTTGAAGTACAGCCTGGGCAACTTAGTGAGACCCTGTCTCAAAATAAAAAAAAAAAAATTTAAATAAAGGGCTACGATGTGGCTCAGTGTGAAGGCCCTGTGTTCAATCTCCAATATCACATACACACACACACACACACACACACACACGAAAACTACGTGCTGACTAGAGCTGTGAGGCTCACTTGTACTCTAAAGGAATATAAATGGATAAGGCAGAGGACCCGCTCCAGAAATCGCCATAGGCAAGAGAAAGGAAAAAGGAAAAAAATAACAGCTATACTCTCCAAAGTTTTACTATGTACGAAGGACTATGTAAATCTTTACATACTTTAGCTTGGTCAATTTTCAAGCAACCCCATGAGGTTGGTCCTATAATCATCCTCATTTCACAGATATAAAACCAAAGGCTGAGAAAATTTAAGCTCCAGGCATTTAACTAGTAAGTGTTAGAACCAGGATTCAAAAACAGGTCTGCATGACTCCGAAGTTGAAAGACAAGCACCATGTCAGAGTGAAAGACACCGCATGAAGGGCGCGCTGAGAGCCGGTTATCACTGGGGCCACGAGAACCAGAAAGACAGCAGCAGATTAAATATTAACACCTTCTATTCAAAGGCCAGGTTACCAGTGGTGAGGTGCACTAGAACAGGTAAGAACCAGGTCCTGAGGGTAATTAGTGGATGGATGGACACTTGCAACTAGGGCCAATCCATCCTCATCTTTAAGACTTTTGTGTCATAGCATGCAGGATTTTAGAGCCTGATAATAGCTTTCTCTTCTGAATTAAGAACCCATTAAAAAGCTGGGTATAGTGACACATGCCCATAATCCCAGCACTTGGGAGGCTGAGGCAGGAGGATCACCACAAGTCTGAGCCAGAGCCTGGGCTACATAACGAGTTCAAGTCCAGCCTGAACTACATAGCAAGATCCTGTCTTGAAAAAACCAATAAATACATAAATTTACCCATTAAAAATTAAATAAACATGACAAACATTGTACAGCAAAGTATCATCTTTACTACTGATGACACTGATTACATATGTTTAGTTATGGGGCCACATAGAACATTTAACACTGTTACCCTCAAATTAATTTTACACCCCCAAACTGCAAGCCTTTCCTAGAAGCAGAGTGTACCCCTGGAGGTACGCCGTACAGAAGAATGAATACCTCAGGCACCCACTAGAGGTCCAGCAAAGTCCAGCAAACAAACATGATTTCTCCTCCCAGCTCATCGATCTGTTAAGTGAAGTGAGAGATTGGAGACAGAGGCTGGGTGGGTGGTTATTTTAGCGGAATTTTCCTTATGAAAATGTGAGACAAAGGAAATGGCAGTTTTCTAAATAATGCATCAAAACCCATCAAGGTCATCTACAATGAAATCATCCCAAAAAAGTTTAAAATCTTTTCTGCATCTATTATGTCTGTATGTGTTCATTTCCTCCCAATCTCACCTCGGTAGCTTGAAACTCACCATGACGGGGGAGTTTACATCACAGAAACGAGCACCTGGTACTGTGCAGACCACTTTCAAATTTAATCTGCATTAGAAACATGTTCTTCACTAATTTCTTCAGTCTAGATATCAACAAAACAATAAATCAAGGTCTGCTTAGTATTGTAGAGTGTCTCCACCATACAGAAATAATAGCGACCAATAAGAAGAGCACAGATATGTAGAGTAAAGTGACTAGAAATTGTAGAGAAAAAGAATTAGGAAGTAATGTGCTTTTATCATTTATTCTCCTTGTTGTTAGTATATGTTGTTGTCTATTTGCATGACTTACTTGTTAATAACGGTTGCATTTAACAGTCCACTTTCAAAACTCCTGATATTTCACATCAGGTGTTAAGCCATCACAGACCAAATGTATACACAGCCAGGTCCTAACAGGCATGTGTTTAGAGGATCAATACACGTGCAGATTTTGGGCACAGTACACAGAGTTATGCTGCTGACCATGACTTTTTCAGCTAGGTCTAAGCAAAGAGCAATCCTGTATCACTGGCTTGTCACGGGGTAAGAAGGCAGCTGGAGCCAGTCACCCATTGCTGTTGGGACCTCTGAGAAGTCAGCATTTCTGAACCTACAAGAAATGAGCCAGGAGGACTTTTGTCTGGTTCATGGCTGTCCAGTTGGTAAGTAATTTTCTAACACCTTAGTCTTGGAAAATTGAGGCAAATGGGCTGCTCTTTTCTTTGGCCCTTCAACAAGCTGGCACATATGAAGTTGAAGCAAAAAGGATACACACAACTGCAGACGCTGAAATGTTCTGAATACTGGTTATAAACTACCATCATAATATCAGAGACTGCTAGAACTACAAGGGACCTAGAGATAATTCATGACCTCTAATTTAGAGATGAGGAAATTGAAACATGGGTTTTGTTTATGTTTCAAAAGAATTCTTTTATGGCTGCAAAGATTTTCCTAATAATCAATATGAAAAGAGCACCTGTCTTACGAAGACTTCCAGACACACCCTTTCTAGAGGGTTGCGCCATGACGAGAAATAGGTGGTAATCAAGTGAACAATCCAAAGTAGAGACAAAGTAAAGACAAAGTAAAGACAAAGTGAAGTTACCAGTGCAGATGCGATTGTGGAAATTAGTCCAAGCACTGTATGAAGAATACACTTATTCTGGAAAATTTGAAAACAAAAAGGCATGGAGAAGTCAGAAAATCTATTACAGGTTTCCTCCAATAGCTTAGGTGTCACTCAGAAATTGACATCTGTGTTCCGCCTTTATTTCCAGGCTATTCGGGCTCTTCCTGGCAGCCAGATGGCTCCCTGGGAGCCTCTTCCAGCACAGGCAGCTTGTCCCTAGGTATTCCTTTTCTCCCAGAGAAGACAAAAAATAGAGGCAGAGGGGTTGCAGCTACAAGATATTGTCCTCTTACTGTGCATTTCCTACTTCTCAGCTAGGTTGTTAGACTTAGAAAATAATTATAATGCAGACTACCCAGTTAAATTTTAATTTCGGATCAAAAAATTAATATTTTGTGTAAGTACATTCCAAATATTGCTTGAGACAGATTTGCACTAAAATTCACATTTAACTTAGCACCCGGCATTTTATCTGGCAATCCTATTCCCAGTTCCTATTCAACAACAGTTCAGACTAAGTTGTGGGTACAGGAATCCAATGCATCCATAGTTTAGGAGCTGAAATTCACACACGCGGTGCTTCCTTTTGTACCTGGTATCCTCCTGTGTATACAGGGAGACCACTTCTCATCTTTCATTAGGGTAAAAAAAATTAAGTAGTTCCAAATCTTAACCTTCTGCAGACTTGAGATGCACAAAGTCCAGCACTTTCCCTGCTGTCATTAGTCTTTGCTGACACTCTGACTACTAAGTTTTCTGCTGACAGAAGGCTTGGTCCTTGGAGCATGAAAGGCTCCTTTCGGCCTGACAGTTCCTGACTCTCTTCATTGGCACTTTGGGCTCCTCCCCGAACTAAGACAGCTGGACACACCTGCTTAGGCCTCAGCAATTATTCCACCAGGCAACCGCAACAAAAGAAGAGCCTTGAGACACAGCGAACACTGAATCATCACTCTAACCTGACTCCCGGGACAACAGGACACTAAACGCTCCAAAAGGAGAAGCCACCTCCTCGTCTTTGCTGTTGGCCAACCTGGGGAACAGAAAATGCCCCAGGAACTTATTCTGGGAGTCTCTGACATCATCTTTATTCTCCCATCATAGAAAAATAATTGTGGGGGGTCTTTCTACAGCTGGAGAGTTTTAGACACCTGCCCTCATCCTCTGGCTCCTAAAAGCATAGATAAATACTACCACAGTTTAAAAAACAGATTCCAAGTGTCTGTCTGCAACTCTGTCAATCCAAATGTCACCTGCAAGCCACTTTGGTAGAGAAATTCTAAAGCCACCACCTCCTTTATATATTGGTGTATTCGTGTGCAGAAACATGCTTCATAATAAAGGGAACTGTTTGTATCCTGGGCTTCATATAAGCATTGCTCCACAGGCAGCAATCATCCTTACCTCCCCCAAACTTTCACATTCCTTTCCCTCCCCTAGAAAAATCTCTCTTGCCCTACAAGAAATCTCAGTCTTGGCTCCCCAGGGTATCACTTCCTTCTGAATTAAGCTTGGAGGAAAAAAAAATCAAACGTCCTTTTGTACCCTGGAAAGCAACTGCAGCCCCTATAACTCTTTTTCCCCCACTTACATAATTTATACATTGGCTTTCAGTGAAATACACCCTCTACAAATTTCCTTTGTATTTGGAAGACAGCATCTTCAGCTCTGACCTTGCTCCATATAAATAAGGAAACTGAATTCCCCATCCACGAGAGAACAAATCACTTTATCTTCTGGATAAATGAGTCCGTCATTTACGTGTGGTAAAGATGACTTTTCCTTTGGAAAGTCAGCTGCAGAGTAGTTGTTCTATATCACTTTCAGTATCTGCATAGTAATTGAATAGTTTTTTCTTTAGTTTTCTTCTAGAAGGGGGCCAGCTCTCTTCCACATTCTGTTGGGTAGCAACAAAAACGTTTACAATAGCAGTCAGCTCCCGGCATCCAACTCTATCTTAAATTTCTTTAGCATTCAGCCAAACCAGGGGAACTCGGAGGGTCAAACAGAACTGAATAGGAAAACGCTAACAAAAAAATCAGGCTACAGTGCTGCTTGAGACACAATCATGTGCCTATTTCATAGGCTAGTGGAGCCGGCAAGCAGGGCTGGTGGGAGAGACTCTTGCACAGGGCAAAGAGCACATCTTTCAAGGAAGATGACAAAAAAGGACGCTGCGGCTGATCACCACTCCTGGACTCGTGGCTCCCAAGTCCCACTCCCCACTCGCACACTCCTGAAAAGTTCGTATTATTCCCTTCGCTGTTCACAGGAGGAAGGTGGGGTGTGTGTGAGTAAGGGCCTTGTTTTAAAAATCATACAGCAAGAAAATGGCCAAAGGAGGACTCACGTCCCGTAGCCACTAAGCTTCTGCTCTTAACTTGCCTTGTTGTTGTCTCTCAAAGAACAGTCTTTCTGAAAGAGACTGGGACCTCCCACGTCATCACAGGACTTCTTACTGGAGAATGGAAACTGAGTTAAATGCCCATTCTCACTGCTATGGCTCTTAAAAGGGCACAAGGAGAGAGTATTTGAGTTATTTTCACAGGAACTTATTTTGCCCTGTCAATGAGCAGTGACTTTCAGAATGTGTACAACGTTCAGTCCCCACGCCGAGACTCAGGTGCACACTGTCCTTGCTGAGATGGCCTCTGCAGGAGGCAGGCCCCGAAGCAAGGATTCTACTGCTCAACAGATACGTAATGATGACAACAGTGACAGCCATCATTTGTTTAATGGTTGCCAGGTACCAGGCACCATCCTAAACACTTCTCAAATATTATCTCATTTAATTCTCAAAACCGTTCTAGCAGAAGACTATCATCATTCATGGATATAGTGGTAGAGTATGTCTTCCTGATCCCTTCCTGCCCTGTGTCTCTCTTCATCCTTTCTTTGGGAAGGAAGGTGGTCAAAGACATAAATGTATACAAAATTATGCTCATGAAGTGAGCTCTCTTGGAGAGATAGACTGCTATCATCTAGAGTTTCCACTTGAAGAACCTCGTGAGATGTGAGCAGGAAATGAGGTAGAAGTTGACCCAGGGAGGGGTGTTTATAGATACAGAATGACAGTCAAGGTAAGCAACTGGGGACACTCTCCAAGGACAGAGAGTGGTCTAAGTGAAAGAGTAAAGAAATGTCTGGCACCATCCTTTGGGTTCTGCAATGAACAATGCATAGGATCAACTTCTTTCTGGTGCTGGACTGAGTCTGAGTAGACCCATTTCATAGGAAAAGAAACTAAGGCTCAGGAAGGTAAAGTTGTATATTCAATCACCCTCTTATATAAGATTGGACCCAAAGGTCATGTGTCTTTATCCTGTTATGAACAGCATGGCTAAATCTATAATGAATGAGCTGCAGTGACAAAGCAGAGATTAAAAACTAAAAGCAAGAACGATTTCATATTGAACACTCTGGGTGGTATAGTCACATTGGAGGTTGTGAACATTTTCTATTTTATCTGAGTCTAGACAGCTCATGTATATTTCAGAAGTTTAGTTGGATACATATGAGCTGTCCTAGGTGATAAACTAGAACTACAGGATTGGCATAGACAATTTTTTTTTAAGTGAAAGATGTTTCAAAATCCAAGGAATACTAAGCGGAAAGAGTGCTGTAGAATCAGCCTTCATGGAGGGTCACAAATAGGACAGTACTTACGCCTAGAATAGAGTAGTGAGTAGAGTAATACTTATGCTTAGAAGTTTTTTTTTTTGTATGTCGGTACCAGGAGTCGAACTCAGGACCTCGGCTTGCTAGCAGGCACTTGTGCCATTGAGCAATATCACCGGCCCTTTTTTTTTTCCTTTATGTGGGTACCGGGAGTCGAACTCAGGACCTCACGCTTGCCAGGCAGGTGCTTATGCTGCTGAGCTATCTCACAGGCCCATGCCTAGAATCTTGAGAACTATACTAAATTACTTCTTCAGGCCACTTTTTGGTTCATGATTCTTTAGGTTTAATTACATTTTATGGGTAATATGTCAGCAGAAAACTCCAAAATCAAAAGACTTTAGTCTGAGCTTAACACATGACCATTGACCAATCATTTGAAATTGTCTATAAGAAGTTTAGAAAGTTCCAGGACATTCTGAGCTTTACAAGGAAAAAGTTAAATGTTCCATTAAAACAATGACAACCAAGAGAAAATTCCTTACTGATTACAGGAATTGCTAAAACCACCATATCTTCATCTAAATGTTCCCTGGGATGTCCATGTGAGTTTCCTCTGATTTCACTGCACTTACTCTGACTCTTTTCTCCTAAGTCAGCCTCCCACTGCAGGAATTCAGATGAGTCCCCGATATTTTATCAAGGTAGAAGATAAACATTGCTGGACTTCAGTAAAATTTCTGCAAATGTGTGTTTTGTGGCCCCCACATTAGTTAGCTGCTCTAGTCTTCAAACGCCCCTGCTTGTTGTATATTAAATTTTTAAAATGAGGGCAGTCCTAGGGACAGGATCTGATTTGTTTATTTTGAAATAAAACGCATTTTGGCATTATTATTAGTTTGGTTAATAATAGTTACTGTTTTCCATGTTCCTATCACATCCTTTATTCCTCTGCCTCCTCATTTACCCCGGCATATCAAAATGATCTCTGTGATTGTCTCTCCCACTAGATTCTAAGCTACCTGAGGGTAGGTACTACGTCTTGGTTATATCAGTATTGTTATCCTGTGGTCCCTGCCAGCTCATCAGACATTATCAATCAGTGTTGTTCAGAAAAGAAGCTGTGAAGTGTGATATTACGAGAACACATACTGGAACCACATTATCCAAGGTTAAATCCTAGCACTGCCACTGTGGAAGCTCAAGCAGCTCTATGGCTCAGTGTCCTCCTTGGTGGAACAGGGATGATGCACAGCCCGCAGGACTGTCGTTGTCAGTGGAAGGTCGAAAAGAGACCAGAGGTGCTTAGTCCAAGTGCCAAGCCTCAAAAGAGCTTGAGGCACCTGGAGATTTAGGACCAAGCCACCGTTGGGGTCTCAGCTACGCGGTGGACTGGGCCCGGGGCCCGGCCTCACCTTGTGGAACTGTGGAGGGTATATCCGGGCGGCCCCGTGGTTCAGCAGCAGCTGGTAGCAGATCTCAGGCTGGGCGGCAGGTCTAACGGAGGTGACCTTGAGCACATACTGTATGGCAGCGCAGCCATTGATATCCATGAGGTTAGCCTCGGCGCCAGCCTCCAGCATCATGTGCATGAGCACGTGGTCACAGTTCCAGGCTGCCTTGTGCAGGGGAGACTTAAAGTCATCGTCGCGGGCGTTGACCTCGGCCTTGTTGTCCAGCAGCATGCGGCAGACGAGGTGATGCTCCGGGCTGTACTCCTGCTCTTTAAAGCGCAGCGCCCAGTAGGTGGCAGTGGCCAACGGGGTCTCCATGTGGGCGTTCACGCTGTCCACGATGGCCCCGTGCTCCACATAGAAGGCCACCAGCTCCGGGAGCCCGAAGTGGGCCGCCGTGTGCAAAGGCGTCTCCTCGTCCTGGTTGTTGGTCTTCATGTTCACGTTCGCACCTATAAAGGGAAATTGAGGCAGACGATTATTTTGCTGCTCTTCCCGAGATCCGTTACACGGGACTTTCCCCACTGATTCTCCTTAACCTCTGATTGCCGCGCACACGCTTCCTCTCCACCCCCTCTCCCCAGTTCCACTTCTGGTCCCGGTAGAAATCGCCGCTTTAAAACAACAGTGCCACCTCCTGGGGCAGCTAGGAACGCACCCCAGGGAGAGGAACAAAGAGCTCCTGCACGGAGGCTGGCGCCTTATTGCCGAATTCCACTTCTGAACTTTCAGGTGCATTCGGAAACACGAGTGATTTCTATAACTAAAAGCTTCTATCAATAAGATACCTAACACCGTTAAAATAAAGGTTACGTATATCAGAAACTTTGAGGCTCATACAAGTGGCTTGAGAAAAATCAATGGTGTTGAGTGCTTCATAGATAATGATATTTCTTTCTCTCTCAAGTGAACATAAAGATTGGTGCAGGCAAACCTTAGCGCCGTGGAAAGTGCCCGGCTCTTTGCCTGAAATTACATTAGTAAGGCTGAGTCTGCGAAGCTTCTTTGAAATACACCGAACATGCACACGCACACACACACACACACACACACACACACACACACACACGGGCGCGCACATCTCTAGCCACCAACTAGCCTAAAGGTCATATTTTGCATTGAAAAGGGTAGAAGCTAGTCTAATAGAAAAATACTCATTGAAAGAAAGAAAATAATTCACAAACTGTAATGTGTTTGACTTACGGTTGGCAAAGGCTGTTGTACTTGGACAGCACCTTAGAAATTATTTCATCCAACCCACTCATTTAACAGACCAGGAAACTAAAGTGAATTTTATTCTTCTGAAGTGAATTTCAAGAAGCCAAAATTTTCCTTGTCTGCCTAATTTAATGAGTTGAACTAAATGACCCCCAGGGGGTTGATTCTACATTCATTTCCACTAGAAATGTTTATAACTATATCAAGTGTAATTCTCAAAAGATTATTATTATTATTCCAATAACTATATTTATTTAGCACTTAACCATGAGCAACATTCTGAGATAAATTATTTTCATTGTATGGCCTCACTGAATCTTTCCAGCAACTCTTCGCAGTATGTGCAGTTTTATCCTAATTTTACAGATGAAGAAATTTATACTTAGTAAAATTTGCCCAAAGTAAACTAAGCAGCCTTAGAACCAAGATTTGAAAGCAGACTGCCTGGGTTCAAAATCCTTTATTACTGTGATATTCTGCCTCATTATTAGTCTTTATTTTTTATTATTTTTTTTTATGTGGGGACCGGGAATTGAACTCAGGACCTTGAGCTTGCCAGGCAGGTGCTTATGCCACTGAGCCATCTCACCGGCCCTCATTATTAGTCTTTTGCAAGAAAAATTTCTGTACATTACTTTCGTTTGTTATATGAAAGCTAGAAAGCAGAGAAATAATGTTGCATTTTGTAAGTTTAAAAAAGTCTATTCTTCATGGATTGCTCCTTTATACCCTTATTTGTGGCATTCTCCTGCCCATATGAAACATATTTGAAAAATGGTCATGTTCCCCTAAGCATGCTCAGGATCCTGTCTAAAACCAACCCCCAGTGCGGTTTGCAAGAACATTCTGCTCCGCACGCTCTGAGGCTGCCTCTACTCCTGACTTTCAGAAAGCAGAGCTGTAGCCAAAGCCTGTCTTGCACTGAGCCTCTGTGGTCATCAGTATTCTGCCTGGGAAAGTTCTGGGCAAGGTCTCCTTTCGGGTCAGGCCTTTGCCAGGGAGTGCAATGGAATGAATGACAACATCTTCCCAGAAGCCCTGTGCAGGGTTGCTTCAGACACTGGAGAATTTCCAGGAAGAGCATGAAAGGGTCACGATGAAATTTTTACAGGCCAACTTGGCACAAACCACATTCTTTATTTTTTTTAATGGGCTTGGACATTTACAATTGACCTTTGACCTCTTGGTGCAATGAGATTTGCAGCATAGTCGCTTTTCTGAAGAGGAGCTCTTTGTTTTTTATGTTGAATTATGTCTTTGACAGTAACTATTCCAGGGCATGTACTACAAAATGGGATGATTGGACTGTATTTTGATTTTAGGTTTTGTGATTTGTTCAAGAAATTAGGCCAGCAACTTAAATTCTTGGGAAATTTTGCAAATATTTTTAATGTAAAAATACAATATATTCATTGCCAACAGATGCCATAATAGTGTCACATACTGGATAACTTAAAACAACGGAAATTTATTCTCCCACAACTCTGGAGATTAGAGGTCCGAAAAAAAGGTGTTGGCAGTGTTTGTTCTGTCTGAGGGCTGAGGAGAAAACCTGTCTCAGCCTTTCCCTTAGTCTCAGGTGGTGGCAGTCATCCTAGGTGTCACTTGACCTGTGGATGTGTCAGTCCAGTCTCTGCCTGCATCTTCACATGGCAGTGTCTCTGGCTCTCACTTGACCTTCTTTTTTCTAATGACACTGGTCCTACTGCAATAGGAATCCACCTCATTCTAACATGACTGAATCTTAACTTAAGGCATTTTATCTGCAACAGTCCTATTTCCAAACAAATTTGCATGTTGAGACATGCCAATGGCAGGGATCAGGACTTCAAAAAATCTTATTTTTTTTAGGGATAGGCAGAATTCAGCTGACAACATGTAACATGCATTACATAGAATATAAAAATACGCATGTATGGTTTTTAAATTATTGCAGAGCTGGCATGTAATCATATCCCAGGTTAAGAAATCAAATACTTGTGGACCCAGGAAAGCCATCTACTTACCTTCTATCTCCTCCATCCCAACTCCATCCTGCCAGAGGTAACTATTATCAGAGAACCAGGTCTACTCAGATAATCGGGTCTTCTTTGCATTTTGCTTTACTTTTGCCACTTTTGTATATAACTCTAGACAGTTTGTTTTCATTTATTTTTGATAGAATTGTGAAAACACCTGCGTGCAGATGCACACACATATATGTATATGTGTATATATGTGTGTGTGTATATATATATATATTTTTTTTTTTCCCCTGCAGCACTGGGTATTGAACCCAGGGCCTTCACACTAAGCTACATCCCTGGCCCTTTTTTATTTTGAGGCAAGTTCTCACTAAGTCACTAGGTTGCTCAGGCTGCCACGCTGGGCTCAAACTCGTGATCCTCCTGCCTAGCCTACCAGTGTTGGGAATGAACGCATACTCTTTTACAATTTTCTTCTTCCATCCACATTATGTTGGTGAAAACAGTTATGTTGTGCTGCTTAGCACTCATTTGTTCATTTGATTGTGTTCTGTCCCTTAGCATAATAATTCACAATTCACCCATTCTGCTGGGATGGACATTTCCACCTTCAGGCAATTCCCAACACTGCGGTCACCAGCATTCTCACATGGCTGTGGTCCGCGGCCGTCATGTGCGGT
The DNA here is from genome assembly GCA_028451465.1 of Erethizon dorsatum. NCBI lineage: Eukaryota > Metazoa > Chordata > Mammalia > Rodentia > Erethizontidae > Erethizon > Erethizon dorsatum. Next base: position 47,924,138 of record CM051835.1, on the reverse strand, counting down.
GGCTTCCCTGGGCTTCATACCTGTGGATGCAGTGGCTGGGTCACTGTGTGTGCATGTCTTCGCCTCTGCTAGATGCTGTCAGACACACAGGTGTACCTTACTGTGGTAAGCCGTGTGCAAGGGTTCTCCTTGTACCACATCCCTGTCACCATTGATATTATAAATCCATTCAATTTTAGCCAATCTGGTGGGTGCGTAGTGATATCTCATCATTTCCCTAGTTACCAATTAAGCTAGAAATATTTTACTATTTGTATTTTTAAGTGCTGATATAGTCCTTTCTATGTTATTGTTACTTTAAACATCACTTTAAAATAACCACATAATATTCCATAAAGTAAGTGTACCCTACTATTGAATGACCAAGTTATTTACAAATTGTTGATTTTATAATTAATGCTACCATCAATAACCATATGTAAATTTTAATATTATTTCCTTGGAATGAATTCCCTCAGGTAGAATCATTATGCTGAAACATCTAAATTGTGTTAAGGGGTTTATGAATGACAGTTCAAAATCTTATTCATTTCTCTCCCATGGATGTGTCAGAGTAGCCATTTCGCTTACTGGTATACTATTATACTTTTCGAACAATTCTAGCTAGTTGGGAAAGAAAACAATGGTCTCCCTTTTTAAAAGTCTGCATTCATTTCATTAGTAGAGTTTGGACACTTTCTTTATAATTATTAACTGGTAGTATTTCTTCTTCAGTTAACTGTCCAAATATTCATCTGTTTATACATTGAATCCTTTCTGTTTCATTTGCAGTTGTATGAGCTGTCCTTTAAATTAAGAGGTAAGTTTGTGCTATCATAATGTTGTGCATTTTAACCACCTTATTTGGATTTTTTCTAAACACAGTGATGATAACTTTATATAACCAATTTTCCTTCTTTTTTCTCCTGTGTATTAGAATGTCTTACTTTTTTCAAAGCCAACATAGCTAACCAGATTAATTGTAGTCTAATTTGAATAGATTTTTAAAAATCTATAACAGTTGATTCATCTGGCCCTTATTCTGATATACACAACAATTTGGGAGGAATTGACATGCTTATACTGTGGAGTCCTTTCGTGCAGAAACATGGGCTGTTTCTTTCAGAGGCTTCTTGTGTGTTTCTGTAAAATATTTGTACATCCCCTAACAAAGTTTGCAGCAATTTTCACTATAGATGAGCAGGGTATATTACTCTGGAGTAAAATAACTTTTCATGAGAGGAAGCTCCAGCAGTGGGGGTGTAGCTCAGTGGTAGAGCGCATGCTTTGCATGAGAGGAAGCTCTTCATGAACCTTATAACTGATGCAAAGCTATCTTTAGGAGTCTTGACTGGCAGGTAATGAGGCAGATAAGCATTTATCCAGCACAGTGACTCATGCCTGTAATCCCAGCAACTCAGGAGGCCGAGGCAGGAGGATCAAGAGTTGGAGAGCAGCCTCAGCAACTTTGCAAAACCCTGTCTCAAAATTTTAAAAGAACTTGGCATTAAGGAAATGCAGATCAAAACCACATTGATATTCTATCTCACCCTAGTCAGAATGATTACCTTCAAGAATACAAAAACCAGTAATGCTGGTGAGGATAGTGGGGAAAGGGAACCTTATACACTGCTGTGGGAATGCTCATTAGTACAGGTACTATGGAAATCAATATGGAAGTTCTTCAAGAAACTGAAAATAGAACTACCATATGACCCGGATCTACCACTCCTTGATATATACATAACAAAATTAGTCAGTATACTACACGGATAGCTGCATGCCCATGCTTATTGGCACAATTCGCAATAGCCAAGATGCGGAAATAGCCTAGGTGTCCATCAGTGGATTAAAAATGGTGGTATGTACATGCATTGGAGTATTATTCAGCCATAAAGAGCAAAATTATGTCATTTACAGGAAAATGGATGGAACTAGAGATCATCATGTCAAGTGAAATAAGCCAGACTTAGACAGACCAGTGCTGCACATTTTCCTTGACATGCATAATCATTTTAAAAAGACACCTGTAAAGTAGAAGGTAGACTCTTAAACTAGAGAAAGGGACCAAGAGTAGGGGAGAGGGGTGTAAGCGTGGATGACAGAAGGATGGAGATGATCTAAATATGTCATATGCATGCATGAAAATACTATGCTGAAATCCACTATTTAGTAAAATTAATAGGAACTAATAAGAAAGTGGGGGTTGAGGATATAGCTCAGCACTTCCTGTGTTCATTCCTCCATCCTGAAAGAAAATTTTTTAAATTTTAATTTGCATGTTAAAGAACAAGACATTTTCAGATTTCACTCTTGGGCAACAGAGATGGAGATTTGTGAACAGAGAGTGTGGGACAAACAGGTGAGACGGAGAAGTATATGAACAGAAAGGGTGAGAGCTGATGAGGGGAACGGGTCTGGACCCAAGAGAGTTTTGGGGAAAGGTCCTGAGATGATAATTACGGAGGGACTTTAACACAGTGCTCTTAGTGCTGTACCTTTCTCTTTCTGCTGTGATGCTCTTTTATTACATGCAACAGAGAGCATTAATTTTGTCCCTCTTGGACAGGAGACCTCAGAAGTTTCCTGAGTCGTCACTGTGGCTCCATCTACTGAGTCGATGTTCCCTGAAGAGCCTCTGAGCCGTCCTCACCTGAACAACCACTGCGCCCAAGTCCCTCGCCATTGGAGAGATGCAAGAGTGGGAATAGGTCTCCATCACTGGGCGTGAACGGAAGTGCTAGCGAGGAAGGAGATTCTCTTCCTTCCCCGGTGCCTGCCTCCAGTTTGAAGCAGAGAGTGAAAGGAAGGAAGCAAGGTGCTCCATTTTTAAATCTACTTCGAATTAATAGCCCTGGAAGTCCAACTTCTGAATTGTGACTAAGTTTTGAGACCGCACAACTTTTTTTATCTAAGACTTACCTGAGAGGACATGAACTTGCCTGAGCTCTTAGCCAAAAATAGGGGATAAACAAGACCTTTGGAAATAATTTTTTTTCTTTTTTTTTGTGGGTACCAGGGCTCAATCTCAGGACCTCATGCGCCAGCAGGGGTCACTGACCCTTTTTCATATGTGGGTTCCCGGAGTCGAACTCGGGCCCTCGCGCTTGCCAGGCAGATGCTTACGCCGCTGAGCCATCTCACCGGCCCCAGAAATAATTATTAATTTAAACAGACTCTAGAAAATAAAAGTAAGACTGTTTTATGACTACATCCCATATATCATGTGTGATTCAATTAATAGCTTTATATGTGTCCAGTAAATGTTTTAGGTGATGTAACTTTAGACATATTTTCTAGAAAATCATGTACATGAGAGTTTTTTTTCCTACTGGCATCATACATTTAAAAATAGCATTTATAGAATTTACAATTTTTGAATGATAGCAATTTCGCCACAAAATCCATAAATTTGCTCTACTCTTTTTTATTGGTACATTCATCATAGGGAATTTGTACCTATACATGCTATATCTTACTTCTTCTTTTTTTCCCATTTCCCTCCCCTCCCTTCAGCCCCTTTTTCCCTCTATATTCACAAAAGCTTTGTTTCCATTTTTTCTTTCTATCCTTTTTTCTTTTCTTCTCTTGTCCCATCTTTCCTTTTTTAATACCGAGTATTTCTACTCTTTTTTAATACAGAGTATTATTGAGAAATGGAGGCCCACCAAATTTTGTTCATTTACAAGCCATCTATGTTTTTATTTATTCACCTGTTCATATAATTTTACTGTTTTTATTATTGAATTTTTATATTTTATTAAAGATATAGCTGGGTTTAGTTTTTTTCATTAATTTTGCCAGCAACAAACCTACACTTTTCATCTCCAAATGGCTGCATATTTTTAAATAAGGAGGAATTTTTCTTCTATTCTTGTGATATATTATTCATATTTGAAAAGGAAACATTTCTTTATGTATTAAGAACTATACAAACTTTTTTATTTAAAATGCTCACTATCCAACAATTATCAAGTTACAGACATTAAGATATTTCTTCCCACAATTATCTTAACCCCAGTTTCCAGCTGCAAAAACTAAAACATAGCAAACTTCCCATGGCTGCCTTTTAACATCATCTTGAAGAAATGCCATTTTCTTAGATAGATGAAAGACTTTGTTCTCATTATCCCTTCTATAGCGGTTACAGTGGTCTGCAACATAGGTGAGAACACTGAGAAAATATTAACATGGGTTCACAGGATTTGAGAAAGAATTTTGTTTAATTTATTAACTCCAAATAGAAGTTTAGAATCCTCATTAGCTGCTTCTTTTATCTGAGCTGTTTCATATAGGTGAGTTTACATTTGCTCTCCTCAGGTTGATCTACACCTGTCTCCATTCAAAGGGCCAGTATAGGGTTTTATACAGTAAAAGATAGCATATTTGTTCAGTGTTCTTTATGAAAATATTAATAAAGTCTGCTATGTCTTTGAGCATTCACTAAGGGTTTTACGTATATTGTCTTGCTTATTATTAAGAGTAAGCATTCTTTGAAAAATCTATTATTCAAAGGTTAGATCTCTTTTTCCCTATTCAGAACTTTTCATTTTCTGAGTGTTCTGGAATTGCTTCTCAAGTCTGCTTCTTTGTCAAGGATGCAATTTTGTACAGTGTCAAGTTTGTTATTAACTGTCACCAAAGCATATTTTCAGTTGGCTGCTTTGCTCTTGTTTCAATTTTGCCCTTTCAGTCTACAATTGAAAGCAAATACATTTTCTTGTATCTTCCATAGTCTTGTCTCAAATGAAATCTTAAATGAAATACTGTTTTCTTTCAGGTCTCATTTCTCTGATACTCACATTCTCTTTGGTCTGAAGTTGAGAACTACTTTCTTCTAGATCAACAAGAACTTTAACTTTCTCACCCTGTGCAGCTCACGTCACCCAATGAGGTTATCCTTTATCTTTTCTTATCGGCAAACTCCCTGTGACTCTCCCATTCCCACCACAGACGTAGGTATCTGCCTCAGTCTTTCTTTTATCTCTGTCCTGACATCACCATCTGAGCCTTTGTGAGTGTCCCATCCAACATACTCGCCCTCGCATTTCCCAAATCTTCGGAGGCAAACTGCACTACAATTACCAAAGTCTCATTGGAGCTTCCTGAAGAGGGTTCAGTGTGAAAGGGTTCCACTCTGCTAGACTCAAGCTGAGTTACTGGTTCTAGTAGCCCAGTTCCATCTTACCCTTAGCTAGGACCTTCAACTCTTCCCCCTTTGCCAATGTATTCTAATTGACGTTAGGGTCGAGTTTAATCAGAATAAACTAAATATGTGTTGTGACATGGCAGCAGAGCTTTATGTCTTACAGTATTTTCATGTAGTACAGTTCCAGGTGGCAATTCCCCATATCAAAAGCCTTCTATTTGATCTCAGGAATCCAAGCTGCCTTGCTCTTATGAATTCCCCGCTTGTACATGAGGTTTCCTTAACCATCACCACACCACAGGGAGAAATAATCTTGAAAAAATGCTACATGAGTTTGTTGCTACATAGACCTGAAGGTGTCTCTTATTTCTTCTGTTCACATGACATCAGCTAGAGGAGCCACGTGCCTGCCAAACTGCGAGTTTCTCTATTATATATCCAATATCTCCCTTCTATTGGCTCTTTGCCCTGATTTTATAAGCACACTTAAAAACTTTTCTCTCCTTTTAGCTACTCTTCAATCTCCTTTGATCTTCTTCTGGGCAAATGTCTTGAATATGTGGGTTCTGCTTTCTATATCTTCTTTCTCACCACCTAGACATCCCTGTCTATCAAAATCTGCTGTGTGCCCCTGGAGCTACTCTGATAAAGGTCACCAGCAGCCTCCAGTTGATTATTTAGAATCTTAGTTACTTTTCTCATTACTGAGACAAAATACCTGACACCCATAAGTTAAAGGAGGAAAGGTTTATTTCAGCTCACTGTTTGTAGAGGTTTCAGTCCATAGTCGGCTGTCTCCAAGGCAGGGCGGCATCACAGAGGAGAAACAGCTCATAGCATGACAGGAAGAAGGCAGCAAGCAGCAAGTGGTAGCAGCAGCAGCAGCCGCAGCAATAGCAGGTCTGCCTTGTTTCTGCTCCTTTAAATTCCATCCAGGCTACAATCCAATTGATTGGTGGCATCCATACCCAGGATGGGGCTTCCATTATCCATGCCCTTAATCCATATTCACACACCTAATCCAGTCACTTTTGAAACTCCCTACCTATGGGTGCAGGAGGCTCTGGGGAGACATCTAGATATAAGCCATAATAGTCCCTCTCATCTACACTTTTCAACATTCATCTTACTATACTTCTCTGTTACATCCAATGGTGTTTATGACTCACTTCTTGAAATTCAACTTTTTCAGCTTCCTTCAGAGTGTTTTCTTCTTCCTCAGTGTCTATTCCTTGATGATTTTTCTCTTTCCTTTCTTTTTCTCACCCTGTATATTGTTGTATATTGTTGTATTTCACCCTTGGTATCATCATTTGCTCCGTGCTCTTCTTTCTATGTATACCCTCCAGGAGCAATTATAACTACTTTTTTCAATTTATTTATAAAAACATGATTCTCAAAATTGTTTGGGGCTGGGGATATAGCTTAGTGGCACAGTGCCAGACTGGCAAGCAGAAGGTCATGAGTTCGATTCCCGGTACCAAAAAAAAACCCAACTATATGAAGGCCAGGCATGGTGGTACGCACCTATAATCCCAGCACTCAGGAGACTGAGGCAGGAGGATTGCTACAATTTCAAGGCCAGCCTGGGCTATAAACTGAATTCAAGGCCAGCCTGAACTGCATAGCAAAACTCTGTCTCAAAAAGACCAAAAAAAGACAAAAGACAACAACAAGAAAAAAAACTAAATGAAGACTCATATATCTGATAAGGGACTTTAATCAAACTATATAAAGAATATTTATGACTCTGTATTAGAAAGGCAAATAACCTGATTTAAAAATAAGCCAGGTATATGAACTGACATTTTTATAAAAAAAAACTACAAATAGTCTTTAACACATGAAAAGGTGTTCCATGCCATTAACCATCATGGAAATGCAAACCAAAAACATAGTCTTATGCCACTTTATACCCAATAAGGTAGATGTGACAAACGAAAAGACAAATAATATGAAGTGTTAGCAAGGACATAGAGAAATAGGAATCGTCACCCTGTGGGTGGGAATGTAAAATGATGCAACCACTTTAGGAAACTTTATGGCAGTTCCCAAAATGTTAAAAACAGTGTTACTGTATAACCCAACATTTCCAACTTTCCTAACATTCCTAGGCATACACTCAACAAAAATCAAAATATATCTTTACATAAAAACTTAGGAGAAGGGATGGGAATAAAAAAAAAAAAGAGGAATCAAGATATATCATGTACAGGTACAAATTCCCTATAATGAATGTGATCATTATGTATACTTAAATTGTACCAATAAAGTTAATTAAACAAAAAAAACTTATATATAAAAGTGCACAGAACCATGATTCACAATAAACCAAAAAAGAATCCAAATGCCCATCAGCTGGTGAATGGATAAATGAATACAATTATGCATCAATAAAAAGCAATAAAATACTGGTATATTGCTTTATGTCATTGTTCCAAGAATCATCAAAAGCATTATGCTAAGTGAAACAAGTCAGATCCAGACTATTATGATGGTGCGATTCCATTTACATGGAAAGTTCAGAGCAGACAAGTGTACAGAGACAGAATCCAGTGACTGCCTGTGAGTGGGACTGGAGGAAAATGGACAGTGAGTGCTGCAGGGTATGGCACAGCTTTCTTGCTGGGTGACGGAGGGTTCTGAAATTGATTGTGGTGTTGAGGGAACAGTGTACATTCACTGAGCCCCTGCTTTGTACTAGCTCCAGTTCTAAACTCTAGAAACACCACAGTAACTAAGAGAAATATCATCAACTTCGTAGAGTTGCTGAGAAAAATGCCCAACACCAAAGTTAAAGGAGGAAAGGTTTATTTCAGCTCAGTTGGTAGAGGCTTCAGTCCATAGTCAGCTGGCTCCAGAGCAGGGCAGCCTGGCAGAGGAGCATGACAGAGGAGAAACAGTCCATGACAGAGCAGGCCGAAAAGAGCAGCCAGACTGCTTTCTGTCTTTCCCTGTTATTCCATCCAGGCTAAAAGCCTGTTGATTGGTGCCACCCACACCCAGGGTGGGGCTTTCATCTTCGGTAAATCCCTTTGGCCACACTCAGAACTATGCTAATCCAGTGAAGGGACTAATCCAAATGTCACACACCTTCATCCACTACTGCGTGCCCATGATCCAGCCACCTCCAAAAAGTCCCAACTGTGAGCTTATGAGGCTTTGGGAGATATCTAGATATAAACCATAACACTAGCAAAGAAAATGGACAAAACAATTTACTCATGCTTAACATGATAAGAGAGAATAAAGCCAAGAAGTGACAGGGAATGATGGTGGAAGAAGATGCTGTTTTCACAGAAAGGCTCTCTGAGAATGTAACCCTTGCCTAGTATAAAATAAGCTGTTTAGGGCCGGTGAGATGGCTCAGCGGCGTAAGCGCCTGCCTGGCAAGCGTGAGGGCCCGAGTTGGACTCCCGGAACCCACATACGAAAAAAGGGCCGGTGATATCGCTCAGCGGCATGGGCGCCTGCTGGCGTGCAAGGTCCTGAGGTCAACCCTGGTACCCACAAAAAAATAAAATATATAAGCTGTTTAAAGTTCACAGGGAAAGACTTTCCTGGCAAAGGACACAGCAGGGCAAAGTTTCTAAGGTAGGAACAAGTTTGGTGTGTTTGGAAAATCCAAAGAAGGAAAGCACTAAAAGAGGCGAGTGACAGAGGGAGTGGTCGAAAAGGACACTGGGAGGGGAATCAAAACCCAGCGTAAGTGGGAAGGGACAGGCCGAGAGGCGAGATGATCTGAGGCACCTTTCGTCACCCTGACCGGCTATGTGGGAGGGAGAACTGCAAAGGAGGGCAGCGTGACAGCAGGGACATTATTGGAAGTCACCTGTCACAGTGCAGGAAGAAACAGTGTGGCCTGGGGGAGGATGCCGTGGTGCAGTGGTTTGGAGGGATCAGACTGGAGATGGATTTTGACAGCATCAACAGGTCTCACCACTGAGGCCCATGGGGTGTGAGGGAAAGTAGGAAACAGATGCCCCTGCTGGACCTTTGGCATGCTCAGCCGGAAGAACCGAACTGTGGCTGCTGAGACGAGGCAGATGGTGAGCTCAGAGTCAGGGGCGGAAACGCTGCTTCATTCTGGACATGATCAGTTTCAGATGATTATTCAACATGAAGATGTAGGTTACACAGAGCAGGAAAGGCGGGTCTGGAGTTCAGGGGAGACAGTCAGGCTGGGGACTCAAATTTGGAATGGACACAGTTTGATGAGACTTGGAGTTAGCGGTCTAGATGGGATGACCCAGGTCTGAGTTTAGATTTGAAAACTGAGGGGCACATAGGAAAGAGGAACAGGACTCGTGCCCAAGACTGACGGCCAGTGATGGAGCAGAAAACCAGCCCGGCCCTACAAAACCTAATTAAACCAAACTCCTACACGCCCTGTTCTCATAACAAGTTTCTTCTTCTTTAACAGCTACCTGCACTGTTTTCTGAACCATATTGAAAATAGGGAGCAAATACCACAAACTACTTCCCTCTGCCTCCCGAAGCAAATCTTTTTCATATCCAAGCTTATCTACCAACTCCTCAGAATATTGCTTCTCATCCCTTGGGAGACAGACCTTTTTTTCATACGGCTGATGTTTATTTATCATTTTGTTTATTTTAAACTTACTCAACCTGAAAGAAAAGATGACTTTTTAGATGTGCCATTGGAGAACAATCAAGATGCAGGCACCGAGCTCAGTCACCTTATCTTTACTTCATTTCTATCTTCTTAATTCCCCAAAAAACACTGATTAGAATTTAGCAAAGTAACCAGAGATAAGAGTGAATAACTCAGACTTTGCAAGCTGTACAATTATTATATTATTTGGTACTGATCTTGTTGGGCACATGAAGTCAGACCATATCTTAGGGTGGAATGGTGTTTTTGCTATAGGAAATTAATGCTATTATTGTCATTCAGCTGAGTAACAGGCTAATCTATGAATT